>JAKWJA010002496.1:19551081-22528455 GCA_027704765.1 Solanum habrochaites
AAGAATAATACTACTACTACTACTACTAAGACTACTACGACTAATAATAATAAGAATAATAATAAGAATAATAATAATAATAATAATAATAATACGTAATAATAATAATAAAGAATTATTTATTATTATTATGCTTATTACTATTATTATTATTATATTATTATTATTATTATTATTATCATTATTATTATTATCATCATCATTATCATACCTAACAAAGCAATACGTAACACAACATACCAACATAAAATAAATTCCAAGAAAGGATTAATATCTTAATTTTGAATTTTTCCAGACTCAAAGAGATGTGGGATCACTTTCTCATGTCCTTTTTAGATTCCCAAGTAACTTCTTCGACAATTGATTTCTCCATAGAAACTTGACTAATGCTACTTCCTTGGTTCTAAACTTTTGAACCTGATGATCAAGAATATTTACGGGAATCTCCTCATAATACAAGCTATCCTTAATACGAATATCGTAAGTGGGTATGATAAGTGAAGTATCGCTCATACACTTCTTTAACATGTAATTAAGAAATACCCGATGAACCGCTGCTAAGTCTTTTGGTATCGCTAAGTAATAGGCTACATTTCCTATCCTCTTGGATATCATGTAAGGACCAATATATCGGGGAGTAAGTTTCCCCTTCTTATAAAATATCATAACAACCTTCACAGGTGCAAATTTAAAGCGAAGCCAATCATCTACTTCAATCTCTCTTGAGAAACCTTCACTTTCTCCATAGCTTGATGAACTGAGTATGGCAACCTCAAACCACCCAATAGGAGATGTTTATCTTCTCCCATAGAGAGCCTCATACAGAGCCATTCGAATTCTAGAGTGGTAATTATTGTTATGAGAAAACTCATTGAAATGTAGGTAATCATTCAAATTACCCTCACATAGGACATCAACATATTAATGTATGAATAGTGCTCGCTGCTTGATTATTAGTCTGAGGATGAAAAATAGTACTCAAGTTCACCTTTGAACCCAAACCTTTCTAGAATGACTTCTCAAATGGTGTAGTAAATTATGCACCTCTATCTAAAATAGTGGACACTATAACTCCATGAAGTATGACTATTTCTTGAATATATAACATGTCATAATATTCAGTTGAACGGGTAGTCATTACTCGTAAGAAATATATCTATTTAGGTATCCAAATAAGCCTTGAATACTCGGTTCATAAGCTCCATGAATGATGTAGAAGAATCCGTTAAACCAATGGAAATAACCAGGAACTCATAATGGCCATAGTGGGTCTTAAAAGTTGTCTTAGGGATATAACTTTCTCTTTCTCTCAACTGATGACAGCCTGTTCTAAGGTCTATCTTAGAATAACAAGTGACACTTTGAGGTTGATAAAAAAAATTATCAATTCTCGTAAGGGGGTACTTATTCTTGATAGTAACCTCGTTCAACTGCTGGTAGTCTATGCATATCCTAAGACAACCATCCTTCTTTCTCACAAATAAGACTGGAGCACACCAAGGTGAGAAACTTTGTTGAATAAAACCTTTCTCTAGGAGATCTTTCCACTACTTTTTTTTAACTCTTTTAAATGTGTTGGAGCCATTATGTATGGTGGAATAGAGATTAGACGAGTATCGGAAGAATATTTATGCCAAAGTCTATTTCTCTCTCAATAGAGACTTTGGGAAGATCGTCCAGGAGAAGACTTCTGGAAACTCACTAACTGAGGCATAACAGGCATGAATCCCATCCATACCTAGAATGATATCAAAATCTACCATGTCTAACTAAAATAAGTCAACCATGGTGCTTTTGTGATTGACAAAAAATACACAATCACGATAGCTAAAATAGACTCATGAAGAAGTGTAGAAACACTGATGTGCTCAAGAAGTTGTTCAGGAAAAATATCGAAATTCATATGTCACGACCCAAATCGGATCGCGACTGGCACCCACACTTACCCTCCTATGTGAGCGAACCAACCAATCTAAACCTTAACATTTCAATGTAATATCAACGGAAAGTAATGCGGAAGACTTAAACTCATTAATAAAAACCAATTCAATAACTTCTAAAATTCAACATCTATATTATCCCCCAAAATCTGGAAGTCATCATCACAAGAACATCTATGATCAAATTACTAAACTAAGAGTATTCTAAAAAGCTAAAATAACAAAAGCTAGTCCATGCCGAACTTCAAGGCATCAAGACATGAGGAGAAGAAGATCCAGTCCAAGCTAGAAGCATTAGCTCACCCTGATATCCGGGAGTAATGAAGACTGGCTAGAGTTACTGTTGAGTCGAAGATGACGGCACATTTTGCTGCACTCCACAAATAAACAAGAAGAAAACATAAAAGTAGGGGTCAGTACAAACACAAGTACTGAGTAGGTATCATCGGCCAACTCAAAATAGAAAGCAATATATCTCAGATAACATCATAAAATCAACTAATATTCTTAACAGGTGATAGCAACAAGTATAAACATCATTTATAATATCACCGATCATATCTATGAGGACTCAAGCCTCCACACCATATCTTTTGGGAAACATGTCTTTAGATTGAGTATATTAGCATCTTTCAAGATTTTCATTATCTATATTTCTCTTGTGTCGGTACGTGAAACTCCGATCCCTCGTTAGTCTTTATTCCTCTTGTGTCGGTACGTGACACTCCGATCCCCTACTACTATGTGTCGGAACGTGACACTCCGATCCCCTAAATCTACGTGTCGGTTCGTGACACCCAATCCCCTAAATCTATGTGTCGGAACGTGACACTCCGATCCCCTAAATCTACGTGTCGGTTCGTGACACTCGATCCCCTAAATCTACGTGTCGGTTCGTGATACCCGATCCCCTAAATCTACGTGTCGGTTCGTGACACCCGTCCCACTAATTCTACGTGTCGGTTCGTGACACCCGCCCCACTAATCTCATTCTATTAGTAAATCAAGCCTTCTTTTATATCAAGGCATCATCATCTCATTACTTTAGTTCATCAAGCCTTCTTTTATACCAAGGCATCATCATTTAACAAGAGATTAGGTTTTTATCAAGATTTGGGATTCAATAGCTTCATCATGCTTGTTTCATCACAATCATATATATAAAATCACATCATGCATACACACAATTAAGCATATAGAAGACTTCATAATACTACCCAACACATATCATTCGCTATTAAGAGTTTACTACGAGTAGCATAAAAACCATAACCTACCTCCACCGAAGACTAGTGATCAAGCAAGAATTTCCCAAGCCTTGTGTTTTCCTCTTCTCGTTCGATTCTCCCTCTTTCTCTCGTTCGATCCTCTCTCTCTCTTGCTGTTCTTTTTCTTTTTCTTATTCAAACCCTCTTTCTTTTACCCTAATTATCATATAATTAAGTTTTAAAAGATGGCACTAATAATCCACTAATTAACTTAAGGTTACCTCTTTTAACCCTCAAGTAATTAGACTTATTAACATTAACCCATTACTTTATAATTAAAGCAGGAAATAGTCCAAAATGCCCCTTAAATTAATTAATCAGAAATCCAACCCCGCTTGGGATTACGCAGCCCGTGACGGGCCATCGTGCCTACGACGGTCCATCCTGCTGTCCGTCGCAAGGGTCAGAGACTTGATTTTAGTAAAAAGTCCTGTGACGGGCCGTCGTGCCTGAGACGGTCCGTCCTGCCATTTCGTCGTGGCGTTCAGAGAGTCGATTTTCAGTACCCAATTTCAGAATTTCTAAGTGTCATGGGACGAGACCTCCACGACGGTCCGTCGTGACCATGACGGTCCGTCGTGGCATCCGTTGCTTCTGCCAGTTTTCCAAAAATAAAATCTGCTGCTCAAAACGACTAAACAGGTCGTTACAATAGATACCAATTTACCCATCGTTCGTCCTCAAACGATCACGAGAAGAAAAACAAGAGTGAAAGGAAGTACCTGAGTCTGTAAACAGATGTGGGTATCTTTCTTGCATATCTGCCTCCTTCTCCCAAGTAGCTTCTTCAACCGGTCGATTCTTCCATTGCACCTTGATGGATGCAATCTCCCTTGACCTCAACTTGCGAACTTCTCTATCTAAAATAGCAACAGGCTCCTCCTCATAAGACAAATTCTCATCAAGCAAAACTGAATCCCAACGGATAATGTAGTTTCCATCCCCATGGTACCTTTTCAACATGGACACATGAAATACCGGGTGTACTCCGGAGAATGCTGGAGGCAAAGCTAATTCATAAGCCACCTCCCCTACTCGCTTCAGAACTTCAAATGGACCAATATACCTTGGACTAAGCTTTCCTCTTTTACCAAACCGCATCACCCCTTTCATGGGCGAAACTTTCAGCAATACTTGCTCTCCTTCCATGAACTCCAAATCTCTAACCTTTCGATCTGCATATTCCTTTTGCCTACTTTGAGCCGCTAAAAGCTTTTCTTGAATGGATTTCACCTTCTCTAACGAATCCCTCAAAAGATCAGTACCCCAAGGCCTAACCTCGAATGCATCAAACCAACCAATGGGGGACCTACATCTCCTACCATACAGTGCTTCAAATGGAGCCATGTCAATACTCGAGTGATAGCTATTATTGTATGAAAACTCCGCTAAGGGTAAGAAGTTATCCCAGTGACCACCAAATTCTATCACACACGCACGAAGCATATCCTCCAACACTTGAATCGTTCGCTCAGACTGACCATCGGTCTGAGGATGGAACGCGGTACTAAGGTCCAACCTAGTACCCAATTCCGCATGCAATGTTTTCCAAAACTTAGAAGTAAACTGCGTACCTCTATCTGATATGATGGATAGTGGAACCCCATGCAACCGAACAATATCTGAGATGTAAAGTTTGGCTAACTTCTCTGCATTGTAAGTCACCTTGACAGGAATGAAATGAGCAGACTTAGTTAACCTATCCACAATCACCCAAATGGAATCAAACTTACCCAATGTCTTTGGAAGACCAACCACGAAATCCATTGCAATTCTCTCCCATTTCCATTCAGGAATGGGCATTCTCTGAAGTGTTCCTCCGGGCCTCTGGTGTTCATACTTTACTTGTTGACAATTTGGACATTTGGGAACAAACTCAACAATGTCGCGCTTCATTCTACTCCACCAAAAGTGTTGCCTTAAGTCACGGTACATCTTGGTTGCACCAGGATGTATAGAATATCCGGAACTATGAGCCTCTGTAAGAATAGTGTGGATCCAATCATCAACACGGGGTACACATACCCTTCCCTTAATTCTCAAAACACCTTCCTCATCCATTATCGCTTCTTTAGCCTCTCCTCGCAACACCATATCCCGAATTCGGCTTAGTTTCTCATCATCAAACTGTTTCCCCTTGATCTTGTCAAGAAAGGAAGATCTTGCCTCCACACAAGCTAAAAATCCTCCCTTCTCATTTAATTCTAATCTCGTAAGGTCGTTAGCCAGAATCTGAACTTCTCTAGCCAATGGGCGTCTAGAAGCTTGCAAGTGAGCTAGACTTCCCATGCTTCCCGCCTTTCTACTTAAAGCATCCGCTACAACATTCGCCTTCCCCGGATGATACAAGATAGTGATGTCGTAGTCCTTCAGTAGTTCCATCCATATCCTCTGTCTCAAATTCAAATCTCTCTGAGTAAAGACATACTGTAAACTACGATGATCTGTATAGACTTCACACTTAACCCCATATAGATAGTGTCTCCATTACTTTAATTCAAACACTACCGCGGCCAATTCCAAATCATGAGTTGGATAGTTACGTTCATGCACTTTTAATTGTCTTGAAGCATAAGCAATCACATTCTTCTCTTGCATTAGCACTGCACCCAAACCCGAATAAGATGCATCACAATACACAATGAAGTTCTTGCCTTCCACTGGCAAGGTGAGAATTGGTGCAGTAGTCAACAGAGTCTTGAGCTTCTGAAAGCTTTCCTCACACTCATCCGACCATACAAATGGAACATTTTGCTTAGTCACGTTCGTCAGTTGGGAAGCAATAGAAGAGAATCCCTTGACAAATCGGCGGTAGTAGCTAGCTAACCCAACAAAGCTTATTATTTCTGACACATTAGTAGGTCTTAGCCAATTCTTCACTACTTCGATCTTAGAAGGATCCACCATCACTCCATCCTTAGAAACCACGTGCCCCAAGAAGGACACTGAATTTAGCCAAAACTCACACTTGGAGAATTTGGCATAAAGATTTTTCTCCCTCAACATTTCCAACACCATTCTCAAATGCTCCTCATGTTCCTCCGTACTTTTAGAGTATATCAGTATATCATCAATAAATACGATCACAAAGAGATCCAAATATGGCTTAAAAATCCCGTTCATCAAACTCATGAACGCAGCAGGGGCATTCGTAAGACCAAAAGACATCACTACAAATTCGTAATGCCCATACCTGGTTCTAAAAGCAGTCTTTGGCACATCCGTTGCCCGTATTTTCAATTGATGATAACCGGACCTCAAGTCAATCTTAGAGAAGACACAAGCACCTTGTAACTGATCAAACAAGTCATCAATGCGAGGAAGAGGAAACTTGTTCTTTATGGTCACCTTGTTCAACTGCCGGTAGTCTATGCACATCCGAAAACTCCCATCCTTCTTCTTCACAAACAAAACTGGAGCACCCCAAGGAGATGCACTTGGTCTAATGAAGCCTTTGCTCAACAACTCTTGAAGTTGGGCTTTTAACTCTCTTAACTCCGCGGGAGCCATTCTATAAGGGGGTATAGAAATGGGGCGAGTACCCGGTTCAAGATCAATACATAAGTCAATATCCCTATCTGGTGGCATACAAGGAAGATCTGCAGGGAACACATCCAGAAACTCACGGACCACCGAAACCGACTCAATCGAAGGTACTTGGGTAGTGTCATCCTTGAGATGTGCCAAGAAAGCTAAACACCCTTTTCTAACCATTTTCTTAGCACGAAGAAAGGAGATGATACACACCGGATTTGAAGTGTAGTCACCCTCCCACACTAACGGATCTGTCCCAGGCTTGGCTAACGTCACCGTTTTAGCATTACAATCCAAGATCGCAAATTGCGGAGAAAGCCAAGTCATACCCAGAATTACATCAAAATCAACCATTTCTAAGATAACCAAATCTACATAAGTGTTGCTCCCCACAAGGTTCACCAAACAAGACCTATATACCTTTTCAACTACCACAGACTCACCCACCGGAGTAGAAACACTAATAGGCATATCAAGTAATTCACAATGTAAATTTAGACCATTAGCAAAAGAGGAAGATACATAAGAAAATGTGGATCCAGGATCAAACAATACAGAAGACATGCAATCACAAACTAGAAGATTACCTGTGATGACAGCATCGGATGTCTCCGCCTCCGATCTCCCAGGGAAAGCATAACAATGTGCCCCAGTACTTGTCTGTCCGTTGCCCCTACCATGTTGTGTTGTAGTGGCTCCAGTTTTCCCATCACCCCGGCCGTTTTGGTGACCACCATTGCCTCGGCCACCACGCCCTCCAGAATAACGGCCTCTACCATGACCACCTCTACCTCTAGCTATTGGGGGTCTATAACTCTGTTTTGGACAATTCCTTCTAATATGTCCAGTCTCCCCACATCCATAACACTCTCTGGAGTCGGGCATAGGTCTCTCAGAGAAGTGTTGACCGGTCTGAGGTGGACCCCCAACTACAGTCTGTAGTGAAGACTGAATGGGTCGAACTGAGTAACCTCCGAAACCCTGTCCTCTAGAGTAAGAACCATTAAACTCACATCCCTTTCGAAATCTTTTTGATGTCGATGCCATGGTGAATTCATCTGGCTTCACTCCTTCCACCTCTACCATGAAGTCTACCACTTCTTGAAAAGATTTCGCTGTGGCCGCTACTTGTAAAGCTGAAATTCGCAACTCTGATCTCAACCCCTTAACAAAACGGCAAATCCGCTCTTGTGGACTGAAACAAAGTTGGGTGGCATATCTGGATAGTGCACGAAACTTAGCCTCATATGCATTGACCGACATCCTACCTTGCTCTAGGCTCAAGAACTCATCCCCTTTCCTATCCCTCAAAGTCCGGGGGATATATTTCTCCATAAACAAGCTAGAGAATGAGGCCCAAGTCATAGGTGGTGCTTCTGTTGGTTGACACTCGACATGTGACCGCCACCACATTTTGGCGTTCCCTTGAAACTGATAACTCACGAACTCAACACCAAGCCGTTCTACTATACCCATCTTGTGTAGTAGCTCATGACAGTCAACCAGAAAATCGTAAGCATCCTCAAATTCTGCACCCTTGAAGACTGGAAGTTTCAATTTCAAGAACTTACTGAAAAGTTCATGCTGATCATTTGTCATTATAGGCCCAGTAGTCAGGCGTGGAGACGTGCCTATATCCAATGAGGCATCCATACGAGGGGCCATAGTGGCTGCATGTTGTACCTCTAAAACCGGAGGTGTTGGTGCAGAAAACACTGGTGGTGCCTGACCCTGATCAGACAACCCACTAAGATAAGCGAGAACCTGATTGATCATCTCTGGGGTAGGTTGGGGTGGCATTTCCTTATTCTGTACTTGTTCATTCTCCCCATCCTCCCCTTCTCTTATTACTTCCTCAGTCGGTGGAGGAGTCACCGCCCTAGCACCAGATGGGCTAGGTGATCGTCCTCTCCCTCTAGAGGACGTCCTCCCACGACCTCTACCGCGGCCTCTTGCCACTTTTCCACTTCGAGCTACAGCCCAGTGGCTGGCTCAGATGCATCTTGTCTTGCTGATGTTGATGTTGGCGTAGTCGTTGCTCTAGTTCTAACCATCTGCGAAATAGAGTGAAGATGGTCAGATACTAATTTGTATCACCTAGATACCAATTGGATCCAAGTAATAGCACGAAAGAAAGAAAGAAAGAATGGAATTTTCCTAAAGTCTTATAGCCTCTCAAAGAAAAGTAAAGGCGTCCCCCTACCGTTCTTTAAGACTCTACTAGACATGTTCTTGTGTGATGAGACCAACAAACCTAATGCTTTGATACCAAGTTTGTCACGACCCAAATCGGATCGCGACTGGCACCCACACTTACCCTCCTATGTGAGCGAACCAACCAATCTAAACCTTAACATTTCAATGTAATATCAACGGAAAGTAATGCGGAAGACTTAAACTCATTAATAAAAACCAATTCAATAACTTCTAAAATTCAACATCTATTATTATCCCTAAAATCTGGAAGTCATCATCACAAGAACATCTATGATCAAATTACTAAACTAAGAGTATTCTAAAAGCTAAAATAACAAAAGCTAGTCCATGCCGGAACTTCAAGGCATCAAGACATGAGGAAGAAGATCCAGTCCAAGCTAGAAGCATTAGCTCACCCTGATATCCGGAGTATTGAAGACTGGCTAGAGTTACTGTTGAGTCGAAGATGACGGCACATTTGCTGCACTCCACAAATAAACAAGAAGAAAACATAAAAGTAGGGGGTCAGTACAAACACAAGTACTGAGTAGGTATCATCGGCCAACTCAAAATAGAAAGCAATATATCTCAGATAACATCATAAAATCAACTAATATTCTTAACAGGTGATAGCAACAAGTATAAACATCATTTATAATATCACCGATCATATCTATGAGGACTCAAGCCTCCACACCATACTCTTTTGGGAAACATGTTCTTTAGATTGAGTATATTAGCATCTTTCAAGATTCATTATCTATATTTCTCTTGTGTCGGTACGTGAAACTCCGATCCCTCATTAGTCTTTATTCCTCTTGTGTCGGTACGTGACACTCCGATCCCCTACTACTATGTGTTGGAACGTGACACTCCGATCCCCTAAATCTACGTGTCGGTTCGTGACACCCAATCCCCTAAATCTATGTGTCGGAACGTGACACTCCGATCCCCTAAATCTACGTGTCGGTTCGTGACACCCGATCCCCTAAATCTACGTGTCGGTTCGTGATACCCGATCCCCTAAATCTACGTGTCGGTTCGTGACACCCGTCCCACTAATTCTACGTGTCGGTTCGTGACACCCGCCCCACTAATCTCATTCTATTAGTAAATCAAGCCTTCTTTTATATCAAGGCATCATCATCTCATTACTTTCGTTCATCAAGCCTTCTTTTATACCAAGGCATCATCATTTAACAAGAGATTAGGTTTTTATCAAGATTTGGGATTCAATAGCTTCATCATGCTTGTTTCATCACAATCATATATATAAAATCACATCACGCATACACACAATTAAGCATATAGAAGACTTCATAATACTACCCAACACATATCATTCGCTATTAAGAGTTTACTACGAGTAGCATAAAAACCATAACCTACCTCCACCGAAGACTAGTGATCAAGCAAGAATTTCCCAAGCCTTGTGTTTTCCTCTTCTCGTTCGATTCTCCCTCTTTCTCTCGTTCGATCCTCTCTCTCTCTTGCTGTTTTTTTCTTTTCTTATTCAAACCCTCTTTCTTTTACCCTAATTATCATATAATTAAGTTTTAAAAGATGGAACTAATAATCCACTAATTAACTTAAGGTTACCTCTTTTAACCCTCAAGTAATTAGACTTATTAACATTAACCCATTACTTTATAATTAAAGCAGGAAATAGTCCAAAACGCCCCTTAAATTAATTAATCAGAAATCCGACCCCGCCTGGATTACGCAGCCTGTGACGGGCCGTCGTGCCTACGACGGTCCGTCCTGCTGTCCGTCGCAAGGGTCAGAGACTTGATTTTAGTAAAAAGTCCTGTGACGGGCCGTCGTGCCTGAGACGGTCCGTCCTGCCATTTCGTCATGGCGTTCAGAGAGTCAATTTTCAGTACCCAATTTCAGATTTCTAAGTGTCATGGGACGAGATCTCCACGACGGTCCGTCGTGGCATCCGTTGCCTCTGCCAGTTTTCCAGAAATAAAATCTGCTGCTCAAAACGACTAAACAGGTCATTACATCATAGCAATATAAAGAGTCACAAAAAATAGACTCTGTCCATGATCTATATAAGCATAAACATCAAAATTAAAGATTTGGTCATACCCGTGACAACATCTAGAGAATTCCCATGCTTTTGATGATTGGTGACAGAATATAGACGGTTCACCCCTTTTTCTATCTTTGATGTAGCCCTTCTAGGCGTAGCTTTGTCTGGTAGAGCTACTAATGAAGATAGGTGTCTATTGCCCCTATTTCAACAACAATGTCTTTTCATAGGGCACTCTTTCATGAAGTGACCATCTTAGCCACACTTGAAGCAACCAGTGGAGCCATCATGACATACCTCTGAGTGGGTCCTAAACCTGTTGCACATGGATGATCATCCTTTCTATGTGCATGTACCCTATTAGATTAGTTGTCATTGAATTCTTACTTTACAGACGAGAAAACCCAGCAACAAACGCATTCATCCTGCTCTTTGTGTTAGAAACCATCTCCGAGGCATAATGAGAATGTTGGGTGAAATTATGTTTATACGCATGCACACTCATATATTCATGCTTAAAAGTGAGGAATTCTCTTACATTTGTCTGTCTTAGATCATAGGGAAAGTGACTACCTATGAAGGAACTCTCAAAAAAATCCCATCTCACAATTGGTGCACCCTTGGCTCTACCCGTCTTTCATTAGGCAAACAAGATTCTAGAAATACCCTTTTAGTTGGTACACAGATAGTTCCACTCACTCTGCATCAGCAACATGCATAGCCTCAAACACTTTGTGCAATTCCTCTACAAATTTTTCCGGATCCTTAGTGATTCTTGAACTAGTGAATTTTGGCGGATTCATCTTAAAGAACTCACGTATCCTAAAACAATCAACCACTTCCTGTCGATTCTCTTTTTATTGTGCACTTGGTTGGTCACGACTTGGCTCAACATTCAGATAGCTACACAGAACTCAACATTAGTGACCTTTCCTTGGGGTTGAACTTCTGGCGCATTAGGTACCCATTAATTATCAACATTCCTTCTAGTAGAACGACCTTGGATAACTCATTGTTGAGGCACAATTGGAAAGATACGTGCAAGCACAAGTTAGAAAGAAACTTTTTATAGATGAACTCTATCGCACAAAATAAGTATGAAAGAAGTTAAATAGTTCCTAAATATTGTAGCCTCCTAGTTATAGATGTGGCGCGCTTCACACCAATAAGTGGATTCTACAGACACGAATTCATGGACAACTTAAGACTGTTAGACTCTGTGCTACAATACAAAGTGTGTCACGCCACGAGTCTACACCTTTTTTCGTATGATTACTAGAGAACCATTGTTGAGCCCAACTGAATCCTTTTCCTGGCTTAATTCTAAGAAAAAAAGACAGTCAACAATGAAATGTGTTGAAAACAATCATAACTAAATTGTCTCAATAAAAGAACTTAGAACTAGAAAAAGTGGCAACTTAAATCTTAACATAAATAACTGAAAATGGAAAACTAATGAACTATAAATATCAATCTATGAATCCCCTAATATTATGACGAATGTCATGACAAGACCCCCAATCATCCATACAACTTAAATGAAAAAGAAATATAAAAGTGGTCCTCCGAAAAGCAAGGAGCCTCACCAAATGACTCTAAAATGCTTAAATGGATCACAAAGCATTGGATGATGATCCTGGTTACATGTACCTGCATAATAAAAAGATGCAGGACAAATGGCGTCAATACATTGAATGTACAAGCATGTGAGGGGGTAGTCTAAAAAAGACATAAGCTTGAAATGGAATTTGAAAGAAACACTTACATTTTCTGAACTCAACTCATCTTCAATAAAATGCAGCAATAAAGGTGCAATACAAAGAAAAACTTTAAAGCATGTTCATAAGAACTCACTGTATACAAAGACACAACAATAACTTAGTTTTGTATATAAAAATACTAGTAACTCGGTGGGAGATTCTCGAATAGACAACAATCACTATGATCTATGTGATGATATAACGTCTAACAACGTTGCTAGAGTTGTCCTATATGTTACCGAGGTATATAACCTACTTCTAAGTAGATCCACTTGTCTATGCTAAATTTTTTTAAGGAATTATCTAAAAAGTATGATCCATTCTGCCCACGTTTGTTATATGGTTTATGGAGATTATGTTATATGAAATCATCCGCATATCGGTACTCAATACTACTCTGAAAAAGTAACTGGCTCATATACCCAAATTTATAACGTTTTTGTTCTTTGAGATTATTACTCAAAAGAGATGGTACTAAAACTTCTCATCAAAACTCATTGGAAATCGGTGTTTCCTCTCATCTTAAATGTGAAAATATTTACTCAATGGAATACTTAGTCTCCATACATAATTTAAGGAAATGAAATTGGCTCTACTATTTCTCAAACTAAATGCTTGAGTCTTCAAAACAAGTTTAAAATGATTGTAAAATACTTCTGAAAAGACCCCAAGAGAATCTCTAGACTTGACTCTACCTTGAATTGGAACTATGGATTCAAATATTCTGATGTCATGTTATGGATTATCTCATGATATTTAGATGTACCTTAAAGTATATATGTAACGACCTGAGCCTACACCATGAACGTAACGCAACGTAAAAGACTTATAAGTGCCTCATATAAGCCTCATTCAAGACATAAGATATAAGAAAATGGTACAAAATTAAAAACTTTTATCCATACAATCAAAGTCTTTATTTAAAAACAATATAAGTTTAACTTTGTCTCACATCGCCATCTAATACAACTTTGAATCAATAATAGGGTCACAACCCTTCAATATAATCTCTAACATAAAATGACATGAAAGAAACTAGACTCTCATAAGTCCTTGAATCTTGAGGACTCACCAAAAGCTTAGATAATAGACAATCAAAGCTTTAATCCAAAGAAATTCCTTATGATCCGGAATATACACTTTGTGAAAATATAGAAGAAATATGAGTTAGTACAAAAAATGCACTAAGTATGATAGAAAATCATGATTTAAATGATTTGAAAATCATCTTGCACTTATTGT
This sequence comes from Solanum habrochaites, assembly GCA_027704765.1. NCBI lineage: Eukaryota > Viridiplantae > Streptophyta > Magnoliopsida > Solanales > Solanaceae > Solanum > Solanum habrochaites. The sequence goes on from JAKWJA010002496.1 coordinate 19,565,060, forward strand.
ATAAACCCATACAAAAATAAGCATATGCATCATGTATATCATTATAACATAATATAATAATCATATTAAGTAACCATAAGTTATGATAGTGCAATATAGGAAGGACATCGCTTAATACAATTCATACTAAGTACCACTTTCAATCCACTTTAGATATACTTACCATTCTTCATTCTCATATTAAGATAATTCTTATAGACTGATGTACCGTGGTTTCACGATATTTTTAATGCTTTTTCCTTAAGTTTAGTGTGTGTCCAAAAGCATTTTTGTATTGATTTTTATGTTAGTTCTTCCTTATTTGCAGGAAATCTGTCCAAAGATGAACGCGGAAGTTTTTGAGCGATAAATGCAGAAGAGACCACCTACGGAGCTTATGACGGTCCGTCGATTCTGTGACGGTCTCGTAGGTGGCACCATAGTGAGGAGAGAAGCTGCTGAAGGAAGATGGGGAAGTCTGACCTAGTGTGGAATTACGGAAGTCAATGACGGACCATCATAGCCACGACAATCCGTCCTGTTGGTTCGTCATAATGATCGGAGAGTAGTCCCAGTACCCAAATTCCAAGAAGTTAAAGTATTATGGAACGGTCCGTCATACCTGTTCGTTGAGGGTAATGAAGAAAGCAGAAGAAGAATTTGTGAAGTATGGGACGACAGAGGCCATGACGGCCCGTCGTGACCACTACGGTCTGTCGACTCAGACGCGTTTGGACAGATTTTCAGTAATTAGAATCCTTCTTTTATTAGGTTTTTGTTTTTATTATAAATAGTTCAAAAAACCTCATTTTTGGGGTTAGACTTTTCGATAATTTTTAGTTCTCTTGTTCAAGTATTGAAGAATTAATTTCAGTAATTGATACACTTTTTCTGGAATTGATTGTTGGTGTTTTTGTTGATTAATCAAGTGAATTTCTGGATTTTATTCTTTCTCATTAAAGTAAGTGCATGAATTCTTATATTAAATATATGAATAGTGTGATTATGACCATGGGTAACTAAACTCCATAACTAGGGTTGTGGGAACCATGGGTGAATAATGAGGTAAAATCTAACTAAAATAGCAATTCTAGAATAGTGTCTTGCATGTATTGATAATTCTTTCGTTTAGAAGTCTTTTTAACGGATGGACAATGTTAGAACTTGCCTTAATTCTACTTGCCGGACCAAGGAGGTAGATAATAGGAAAAGAATTATCAACATAGATTTAGTGTACACTATCTAATAGGCTAGTGTCGATTGGTACGAGGTAATAACTTAGTCAAATATCGAATGGTAAGGGTTAGTATAGCAACACGTAGCCGGACCAAAGTGCGGAGTGATTTTTCTAGATGCCGGACCAAGGATTTAGAGATACATAACTTATCACTTTACATGCAAGATACTAGGAAAGAATTGTTATAGTTAGAATTATCAAGTTAGGAACATGTAGGGAACACTTAAGCCATAGTTAATTTTATTAATTGATTAAGCTCCGAGATTTGAATCTGTTAGTTGTTTACTTTAATTTAGTTAATTGTTTTCATTAATTTAGAAATAAAACCCCATTTTTTGTATTTTGTTTTCTTGAGAAATAGTTGACTAAATAATAGTAATAATATAATAAATTTAAGTCTGATCGATCCCAACCTCATTAGTTGGGTTCTTTACTTGATACGACCGCTTTACTTCTTATTTGAGAAGTAAGTTTGAGCGTATCATAGACAAGGGTCATTCACATTTAATAAGTCATAACAAGGAAATCAACTAATAATAATAATAACCCAACTTGAGCATTCATCTGTACATCAATCCATTAAGTGAACATTATCATTAATTGTATTTCTAAGAACATTCAATTCATTGGACATTATGAAATTCAAGAAAAACATCACACTCTCAAAGAGTACTCGGGGAATGCATGGATTGCATCCCATAGTACCATCCACAATTCATAGATCCTCTTGAGTAACCATAGTAAATAAATCACAAGATGGGAATGAGCCATATACGACATAGACCATGTGAAAAAATAATGAAATCTGGTGTATGTCCCACACTGTAAAGGGTTGGATAGTGTACTTGCCTAGGGTAGGACTGATTACTCCACAAATTGGACTCATTTAGGACTATATTTTGATAAAAATTGAGTCCTTAAATTATTGTTTCTCTCAATTACCAAAGAATAACCTTGAGTTTTAGATATTTTGAGTTTGAGACAAAACATGGCAAAAATGATGAAAAGAACGAACAAATGAATGTCTGAGGATTGCCAAGTCCACGTGGAGACTTTACGATAGGTCAAAATATCTCTCTTTGTTCTACTGTACTGAGCCTTGAAAGAAAAGGATCAAATCGGTGGAAAAAAGGAGAAATTGGTGCATCACCGAGATGTTCCATGAAGCAATACCTTATCATCCATTCATATAGAACACGAAGATGCTTTGATTAATCACAAGACGGGGATGAATTTACTGGAGGATGAATCGCCGAATTATTTGGCGTTTCCGACTTACTACGCCAAATTATCTGTTGCAACACAGATCAGTGAATACTATAAATACTTCTTGAGTGTTTTAGCTTACAAAAAAAGGAACTATTATAAGACTTATTGTGAATTTTTAGATATTTTTATCAGCTTTTAAGCTCTAAGTTTAAGGGGTTATTTGGAAAAGAACTTGAAGACAAAAAGGGTTTCAACTCAAAGGATTTTGACTTGGGTCTCTTGGATTCTTTATCCATTGCCACTAACAAGACTTAAATCTTTATACCCATTTGAATGCAAGCTCATTTAGGTATAAGTTTTTATCTCTTGAAATGTGGCTAAAAAACGCAATTCTTGGGGTGTGATTTAGCGTATATGGATTGATATTATTGTTGGGTCTTGCTAGCTAAGAGATTAATTGTAGTTTCATTGTGATTTTTTTAGTAGTTGTGCATGAATTCAATAAATTTGTAGTTGCAAATTCAAGTTTATGCATGTGTTTTAGGCTTGATCTAGAGAGATTTGTTAAACTAAGACTACTAAATTGATGGTTGATTGGAGTGGGTCGACATGAGGCTCAGCACGAGAGAGTGGGTCCTAGTCTCAGTCCCACATACTCAGCTCGAGAGAGTGAGTGGGTTAAGACGTAGGCTGGTCTTCATCCTGCAAGTTGGTGTCTGAGAGGAACCGATTTGAACTGGGGTAAGTTTATTGAGAGAGATCTTATTCTATAAATCTCTTATTAAAAACATGTACCCCAGAATTTAACAAACCCGTATTCCCTATCACATCCAAAGAATTCTCCCTCTCTTGATTTTGTTCTCTTGTTATTTTTGTTTTTTACTACAAGTGAAACCACCCCCCCAATTGATATTTGATGCTTGTGTCACCCTATCTTTGATTGATAATGTTTTTTATTCGATAATGTCATTAGTTGCGACTAGTTAGAATGCAATTTTACTTTTCTATAAATTCACACAACCAATCTCTGTGGAAACGACAACAACCTTTGGTTGGGTTACTATACTACGGTGAGATCTTCGACACTTGCATTGAAAGTTTTGTGTTTGATGACATCACCAAGAAAAGATAGGTGCAATTCAAGGGAACACAAACTGAAGGAAGTGGGAAAGGGTAGAGACTTGATGACCTTGGGGTACCAAGTTGAACAGGGAGCCAGATCCTAAACTATAGAAGTAAGGTTGTGGTGTAGTAAGTGGATTTCCAACCTAGAGCTAAAACTAAAGAAGGAAAGTCATGGCATACTGAGTTGCTCGGCGCCCCACCCCTTTTTGCATAAAACTTGATGAATTTTCTTACTCGTTTTCTAACCTAATTTTCCTTGAATCGAATTGTTTCTAAGATATTCACTTTGATTCGAATACTCAACATTAGTGTACAAGAATCTACTTAAAAACCAACCTTAAACTTATACAATTATCTCAAGAACACATAAAAATCTTAACAATTAAGATAATGAAGGAAAGTTTAACAAGACTCATTAAGAAATCAAACCTTAATTTATAAAAATGTAATTTCAATTAATTAAATCATGATTGGCGCGTGGATGAACGAACCCAATGTTATGTAAACTCACATACCTCTTGGGAATTAATTCTTAGAAAAATCCGCAACCAAAATCTTAAGAATGTGATGGAACCTTGGGTTTTATCCTTTTTTTCTCTTCACTCAAAGATATATGGTAAAATTTAATAGTGTAAACTCAATGAAATCAGTTTAGACCCCTTATTAATTAATAATAATGAATTAAATATGATAGGGTAAGAAAAAGACCAAAATATCCCTCTTAAATCTAGGTGACTTTCTTTAATTAGACATCCTAACATCTAACGGACATATACACCTCATACAAGCTTTAAAATTAGAAAACATACTGTCCTTAGAAAGATAATTCCAACACCTTTCATTTGCCATCTTATGGCACACCTAACTCATCATGTACTAAAAGTTATGGTCGTTAGAAGATGACCCAAAAGTCATACTTAGAAAAATATTTGAACTTTAATATTTTCATTGTAAACTAAATTAATTCTTTAAAATTTAGTTCTTTTTAAGGTGGGATGTTATTGATACCAAGCCTGAATACTCCTAAGACACTTGAGTCTTCCCTTTCTGTGAGTCTTGTAACTTGTTTTTTTTTTCTAAGACAATTAATTAATGCAAGGATTAATAAAAAGGCCAAATACATACCGATTATATCAAAATATCAATTCATGGAAAAACCAATGATCCTAATGCTTATCTAGGGCTTTTCCCACAATCTTAGGCCAAAACCCTCCCCTAATGATAATTAATAAGGTTTTAAGCTCTATGAATTGAAATAGTGTTTAAGGGGTAATTAACTTACCTTTGGCATGAGAATTCTTGGAAATTTTATGAGAAACTGCCCTAGGTTGTGTCCTAGCTCTTAGAATGAGTGTATACAAAAAATAACATTAGGGTTTTTCCCTGATTTAAGTCACGTCTGGCCTACCACAATAGTCCCTATCCCGCCATAGTGGGCCCACACATATTGAAATTAACCTCGCCTGGGAGGCTTGAACGGATGCACAAAAGTCAGAATTTGACTTTCAAGTTCCCATTTTCAACATGCCTTCAAAGCTCGACGTTCTAAAACTACACCTTCACATCAAGATCAATTTCAGGAGTTTTACTTGCCCAAATTCGATTCATTAAAGTGGTACATGCTCCTTAACTTCTTGTATAAAAACTGAAATGATCAAACACATATTGAAATTCCCATCCGTTAACAGATTTCCCTGAACCTCACCTGACTCAAATTTCGTCCAAGTCTGTCTTAGGCTAGAAATTTCCAAGTTACTACCCAGATGTTTTCTAGCCCATATTCCTTCCCTATTATCTTTTCCATAATGATAGGAATAGGTCATTACAATTGATACCAATTTACCCATAACTCGTCCCTGAGGGATAAATTAGGAGAAAAGGCTATGGCAAGAGTAGAGCAGTACCAGAATAATCGAATAACTTGGGATACTAGTCATGTATGTCCTTCTTGGTTTCCCATGACTCTTCCTTAACTGGATGATTCTTTTATTGAACATTTACGGACTTTATATCTTTAGAACATCAAGCATTGAAGGTGTGTTGCAAAATGGGAGCGGTGAACTCTTTTTCCGAGTTTTTTTCTTAGTTTAAGCCACCGAGGTAGGGTTAATTCCACCAAGAAGGGGTTGTTGTGGTACGATTGGGCCCCCTGTGGAGTGCCAGTCTCCACATAAAACATGAAAAAAGATAAAAACATTACTTTCGAAACCACGTACTTAAGATCTAAGGGACGACCTAGAGTTGTTTCTCAACAAATTTCTCTGAATTCTCATGCCAAAGGTAAGTTAATCACTCTCCTAATCTGTATTTTGATCTTAGAACTTAGAATCCTTATTAATTATTTTTGAGGGAGGGTTTTGGCCTGAAGTTGATGATGTGAAAAGTCATAGATGAGCATTAACATCATTGGTTTTTCCTTGGATTGATATTTTGATATAATCTGGGTAATTTAGGCCTTGTTTATTGATTCATTCATTAATTAATGATTTTAGACCAAGAACAAGCTGCAAGACTCTACAAAGGGAAGACTCAAGTGCCTTAAAAATATCCAAGCTTGGTTTTGAGATAGGTGATGTTTGGACTTGGTGTTGTGTTATATATGGCTTTAAATTTCTCTATTCTATGCATGAATGTATGTGACTAGAGAAACATGAATCAAATCTAAGTAAATGATTAAGTGCGAACGGTTACGTGCTATGAACTTGTTACTTGAACAAAAACATAATGGTACATCATGATAGAAGAGAAAAAGGAATTACCCTTCCCAAAAATTCTTTTATGTATATTCCTTTTAATAGTAGTAATTTTAATAAAGGTTAATGAGACAGGTACCAAATTGAATTTTAATTTTGTGTCAATCCATAAACACGTTACTGTGAGTCACGTTTTAGCTGTAAAACGTGTGTTAGTGGAACAAAATATAAAACATTAGTGAAAACAACATTTTATGTATGTTTACTTTGCCAAATTTTAGTATTTTTGGTATTGAATTTTATTGATAAAATATAACCCAAAATGTTACCGAGAACAACATTTATACTAGCTTTGTAAAATTAAAAAAAAAAACATATTAGATTGGTGAATCAATTTGAATAATGACTTACTTTGGTCAAAAATTCAAGAATTAGGAACTCATTGGAGAAAATAATTTTCAAAAAAGACTCAAAAACAATTCAAATATCCATTATATTTGTCACGACCGGAATCTAGACCCCAGATGTGATCTGCATCGTTGACCTCTCAGAGGTCGCAGACAAGCCTACATACAACTTTCATACTTCATCTAGGTTAATTTTAGCGGAAAATTAGAAACTTTTTGTTTCTTAACATACATGTATACAATTTACTTAACATCATAGGCGTTCACAAATCAACCATCTAATAAAGAAATAGTCAAATGAAAGAATCAGTTCATAATTTTATCAAACGTATTATATCCAAAACGACACCAATACAAAGTCTGAAAAAAGTGGAAAGAAACACTAGTGGAACATGCTCCACTAGATATAGCCTACATCTAAGCTAGATAATAACGGTAGACATCCTCGAAAGCATGAGGTCCTACAAAGTTCAGATGAAAGCTCCACGTCCGGATAGGTGTAGTTTTTAGTGAGTTCTTTAGGTGCATTTTCATGGATTCACTTGACTATTAGTTTGCACTCAAATCAGCATTTTTACATCACTTATGAACATCACGATTTAAGCCAGTCTGTGCGCATAAAATACAACCATAAACATGTCATTTTTCGAACATGAATCCAAGAGTGTATATCACGGCTACACATTGCATACACATCATTTTTCACTTAATTTTGGACAGCATGCTCAATATTCACATAAATCCGAACATACATACATAAACATAATCATCACGAAAACACATTACATCCCTAATTTCTACCAGCAAACATACCCAACCTATAATTTGATGGGAGCTTTTGACAAGGAAACATGCAACGGGGAACAACTCTAGTTTTTGGAATAGATTCGTCTGAACCTTAAGGGTCTCTTGGGAAAGGGACCAAGGGTAAGAATACCCATACCTTATTTTCACATTCAAAACTTGAACTTGCTGCCCAAACCTTCTTCAAAATTTTGTCTAAGTCCAAAAGCTTCAACACTAACTCGACGAAAAAACTCCTTTGTTTGCCTAACGTTTTTGATTATGTTTTGAATAAGTTTTTAACGTGAAAGTTCTTCAAGTGTGAAGAATTTTTAGTTGCTGATCAGGTCTTGTTTTTTAGCAGAGAGAACGTGAAAGAGAAGAGAGATATTGACGTTAGAGAGAGAGAGAGAGAGTTAAACGTGAAAGAGATTTAAAAGAGGTGAAGTAGTTTAGACTTAGTCAACTTGGACTCTTTCAAATATTAAAAAAAAATTTCTGATTTCCCTTTTATTTTAAATCAGCCAATAAACATTAATTAATTAAATTAATTACCAATATAAATAAATATAATTTAAATCATTGCTTCCACCTAGATTCGAACCCGGTGGAGCAAAACTTCGCTTCAAAGGCAAATTTTTGGCCCTCTCTCCCCAAAGTACCCCTCCACCTTATTAATTAAATAACTAATTACATATTTAGGGTAATCACGATACTACCCTTAGCCTGAAAAAAGACCATCTTACCCCTAGGCCCTCCAAACTTAAGATTTCCCCTTTTTAAATCTGGTAAAGACTCATTTGGGTAAATGTTCATATTCAGGAGCCCTACATGGACAGACCCAACCTTTCCCATCTCAACTAACTCCTCAAGTTAGTTGGGTTGGCTGTCGCAAGGGTTCAGAGGTCTGGTTCTACGCTCATAAATTCGTGTGAGCCTAGTCTAATCGTAGGCATTCTAGACACATTAAGCATTATTTAGCATAGCCATTTTTAGGGTTGTTACAATAGTTGAAAACTTGAGTTATTAAAAAAACTTGTCATCAACCAATCAAAATCTAAATTTTTTATGTTAGAATTAAAAAATGACTAAAGTAAATGAAGTTTTCGGATCATGAAAGTTTACCCAATTGATTAAGAACAAGAAATCCTTTTCATAATTACCACCAAGGATATCCTAAGCTTAAAAATGGAAAATGGGTCTTAAAATGCTAAAATTGGCAACAAAAAAACCCTTGGTATCACAAAAACCACTAAGGGTTTGCTTCTTGCTTTAATAAAGAATATTTAACCCAAGCAAAGGTCGCTTATATGGCACACCCTTCACTTCCGCAAAAGCGAGGCTTGCAACTCCAGAAAACACCGCCAAGACTAAAACATTAAATCGGCCATTGAGATTCATTCGGAACCCTGTAAGCACAAACTATAGATGAAAATTTATTGTACTCAAAGTTTGAGACTCGATGGAATCATCAAAATATTAATATGTGGTCTCCTTGATCCAACATTTGTGAAAACGACAAGAAACTAACGCAAGGCCTAAAGGACTAATACAGGCTCGGGGACTCTAAAAAATCCAGCAAGACCAAATCTAGGCCTAAAATAATCCCCCTAATCTGAAGAACTCTTGAAATTCCGATCCAAGCATCTAAATACTGATTGTTGCCAAAGTAAACATAGAGGATAAATTTCCATTGTTTCACAACTTAGAACCTCAAATCCTCAAAAAGACTCTGAATCTAAAGACCTAACCTACCGTAGCTCAGATTCCACATTCCACGAATGATGGAATCAATATAATTTAATTCAAGCACTTGAAATTCCAAAAGAAACAACTTTTATTAAACTTAGCCTTCCAAAAGCACTGCCAAATTATCAACTAACTCATACTTCAAAAAAACTCTTCAAATTAATTATAAATGACTTTGGTTCGATATCATGAGCTAAAAAAATAATATATTGATTGAAGTTTCAAAAAATGACCTACCAGATCATATAAATTTACGTCTATATAAAAGGTACTATATTCCCTTAAATAATTATGTCAAATATCCAACAAATTGATGAAATATTAATAGAGAGATCAAAATGAATCATGCTAATTCGAGAAATATTCCACAAATGGACATTAAATTGTTAATTAGTATCTTATGATAGAATAATCAATGGAGGATTAAAATAATTACTATGATGTTTATCAATAAACTTATGCTTCTTCATATTCTATTTGTGTTTAGAATTTGTTTTGTTTGTACTTCGAAATTTGTTTCAAGCAAAGATACAAAGAGAAGGGTTTTATAGCTGCTTTGAAGAGTGTACTAGAGATAAAGACAATCAAAACTAATATACAGATAGATTGTCAATAACTTTCTACGGACCTTGTTTATCATCTATGTAATGACGTTCAAAATGAACTAGGTCAAAATAGATCCTAACATGTGTGTCATGAGTTAATATGGTATAAATTTTTTGAATATTAGCATTACAAGTACTTTACAGGAGTTGGGAAGAGTGTTGCAGTGAAACGTCAAAGGACGACGAAGACGTCCGGTAACTAGTCGTGTGTATGTTCTAGTGTTCCTTTGCATATTTTGGTGTTGTTTGGTAACTAAAATTATAGGGGAGTTCTTAACATGTATATGGTAGTGTTTAGGGTCGAAACACCAGGTACGACTCTCCAAGGACCACCCAAAGGGTTCTTGAGGACGACCTAAAAAGCTAGAAAAATACAGCTTGGGCAATGTCAATCGACTACCAGTAGCTCAATGCATGCCCCATCGATTGGGGGGAGTCTCTTCACACTTACGTGTAGAATCTCATACCTCAAAATGTGAGCCTCTTTTAAAAATTATGGATGTGAAGGAGGGCGCGTTAACCAGACGATGTCCCGTCGAGTGCAACCGTCGATTGAACATGCAATTTTCCTGCATGTGTCTTGGCATAGCTAGGGGTGAATTGGGAAATTCACCCCATGTCAAAATGATCATGGGAGGTTATTTTTAGAGTTTTTAGGTATTTTAAGTATATTTAAGCAATTAAATAGCCATTTAAACTTCATATTCCAAAATAAAGCCTTTCCCTCCCAAATATTCTCTTAAGATCACCATAGAAGAAAATGAGAAATAGAGGCAGCTTCTAGGATGAATTTCACCATTGAATCAAGCTTTATTTAAGATCTAATCGAAGGTATGTGAAGATTTTTCATCCATGAATTCTTCCATCCCTGGATCTCCCGTAGATGTCCCTCAACTGTGAATCCAAAAGACCCCAATCTAGATAGGGTTGTGATTGCATTGTGGGTAACGTTTGTTTGTGATCCCAATCTAGTGGATAGAATTCAATTATGTTTATATGATGTTTTCATGTTGTTTCCTTTATGAATTCCAAGTTATATGATTTAGGTGATCATGGTGGGTTTAGGTCATTAGAAGCAATATTAAAGGTTCTAAGTTGATCTTCTTAATTCAATTGAATAGAATGCTAATTAATCATAATAGGATCACCTAGATATGAATTGAACTAGGCCTTATTGAGTTAGGAGGATCTTGACTTGTAAAGTTTGAATTGAACGTATGCCATTTACTATGTTTAGACTTTTGTAGGCTGCGTCCCAAGACATTAGTACTTATGTTGTCATAGATGGTTTTCGAAACATATGTTAGAAAGACATCCATTTTATGACATGATTCTGCATTATGTTTTTTTTTAAGAATTTTTTTTTAATTCCATACCATTTTTCATATATGCGATGAAAGATGTCTAAGGGATTGTACAAGACCTCCAAAAGGTAAAGTACGTCGTCTAACTTCTAGAGGTTGCTCCCCGGTCGTTACAAACTTGGTATTAGAGGAGAATGTTATAAAATGGTCTTAAGATGTCTCAAAACTAATTCTAGTAGAGTCGTATTCATCGGTGTGAATCGCGACATACATATAAGTAGGTGGCTATGGGATGCTTAGGAAATTTCCACTTCTCTATTCTTCAAGTTGTGCCATAGAGTTTGGTTTTAGTCGGCCCCTTTTTAATGTTTGCCTATCGATTTGTCAAGGTTATGGCTAACACTAGGGCTAACACCAGAAGGGAATGAGATGGAAATAAGGATCAAGAGAGTCTTCCCCGAGGAGATAAATCTCCTCCTCAAGTTCCTAATGACCAAAAGATGGGGAATGTTACTCTAGAGGAGTTTGGGGCTTCTATTAATTTATTGGCTCAGGCCTTAACGATCCAAACCAATAGGGAGGTGGTGGTAAACCCTATAGGGGGAATGAGTGCCTATAAGATTAGGGAGTTCTTGAGGATGAACCCTCCAAAATTTTGGTGGCTCCAAGATGGAGGAGAATCCAAAATGGTTTCAAAGATGAGGTCTATAAGACTTTTACTATTATGGGATTAACTTGTAAGGAGAAAGAGGAACTAGACATGTATAAGATGAATTATGTGGCCAAAATTTGGTATGAACAATGGAAAGATTCTAGGCTGGTAGGGGCCGGTCCCATAGAGTGGGAGACTTTTAAGTCGACTTTTCTTTATAGGTTCTTTCCTAGGGAATTGAGGGAGTATAAGTTGGAGATATTCATAAACCTCAAGCAAGACATTTTGAGTGTAAAGTAGTATACCTTGAGGTTCAATCTTTTTTTCTAAGTATGCTCCAAGTTTGGTAGCAAGCCCTAGAGATTTGATGAATAGGTTCATGACAGAGGTGTCCAAACTAGTAAAATAGTAGTGTCGTATGGCAATGCTTGTTGATGATATTGATATCACACGCCTCATGGTGTTTCCCCAGCAAATAGAAGAATCCAAACTTCAGAAGAAGAAAAAGAGAAGTAGGATGGATGGGTCTGATGGACATGATCGTTCCAAGAATAGACAAAAGTTTTTCGGATAAGGTTATTCTAATGTTCGTAGGTATGATGATGAGAGGGTGTCAAATCTGAGACCTCAAAGGAAGAGCAATGAGTATTTATGAACTACTTGCCCAAGGTGTTGTAAGAAACACGAGAGTAGTTGTTTGGATGGTAGGAATGGTTGTTATGGGTGTGGTGAGAGTGGACACAAGAGGAAGGATTGTCCTAAGGCGAACCTAATGTGAGGGAAGGCAAGCAAGTTTCTCCTAGTGATGTGGAAGATGGTCCTCCAAAGAGGAATAGGTTATATGCTCTTCGATCCAAGGTGATAAAGAATGATCTCCTTATGTCCCTTTCCGATATATGCTTCCTTAATGACTTACGAAAATTCTAGATTTGCTTGTTGTCTTGACTTTCCTTGCTAGATTTGATGTTTTTGTTGTTATGATTAATTGATGTTAGTGATACATGTGTAGTTTACTTCCATGTTGGGATAGTGATCCCTTGTACATAAGGTCTTTATATGATTATATGTTGTTATGGGTTTCATTGAATTTATAAAGGTGTGTAAACATTGTCAAGATTGACCTAGTTGCATGGAGTCATCTCTTGTTGTGACATAATTGGGTCAATGGTCATCCTAGGCTCCATGAAGTCATGTTGAGCATGTCATAGCTAGGAGGTATTAGTTATCCTTGGATTTTAGTAAGAATATTTACTTCAAGAATCTTGAGTTGTATTAGACATGTCTAGCTTGGAATTGAAGTTTCCTTGGTTGGGTGTGTGTATTAAGAAATAATGCATACACGATGGGTTGTTAGTTTAGAGTCAGTATTTTATTAAGTATTTAGGAAGGTGTTATTTGAGGACGCATGTTCCCAAGTGGGGGATGTTCTAATGACCTTCAAAATGAACTAGGTCAAACTAAAGACTAACATGTGTGCCATTTGTTAATAATGTCTAAAAATGTTGAATATTAGCATTACAAGTCAGTTAGAGGATTTTGGAAGATTTTTGAAGTAAGATGTCAAAGGACGACCAAGACGTCCAGTACATAGTTGAGTATATGTGCTAGTGTGCGTTTGCATGTTTTATGTTTTGTTTGTTATATAAAATGATATAGGAGTAGCATAATATATATATATATGGTCGTATATAGGTTCAAAACGCCAGGTTAAGACTCCCAAAAGACCACCCAAAGGGTCCTCAAGCCGGCAGAACACTGCCTTGGCAGTGTCAATCGACGACGAGTATATCAATGCACGCCCCGTCGATTGGGGGAGTCCCTCCACACCCAGGAGTGGGAGAGCAGATCCAAAAATGTGAGCCTCTGTAACAAATGACATATGCGCAGGACAACACATCAACCAGACGCAGGCCTATCGACTACAATCGTCGATTGAACCTGGAATTTTCCTGCAGGTGTCTCGACATAGCTAGGGGTGAATTGGGAAATTGACACTACGTTCCAAATGAATAATGGGCAGTTATTTTTAGAGTTTTCAGGTATTTTATGCATATTGAAGCAATACAATAGCCATTTAGATTTCATACTCCAAAATAAAACTTTTCCCTCCATAAAACTCTCTCAAGATCACCATAGAAGAAGAAGAGAAAGTGGAGGCAAATTCTAGGACAAATTTAACCATTCAATTAAGCTCTCTTTAAGGCTCTAATGAAAGGTATGTGAAGATTTTTCACCCATGGATTCTTCCATCCATGGAGCCCCTATAGATGTCCCTCTATTGTGAATGCAAAAGACCCCAATTAAGATAGGGTTGTGATTGCATTGTGGGTAAGGCTTGTTTGGATCTTGTGGGTAGAATTCAATGATGTTTATATGATGTTTTCATGTATTTTTCTTGATGAATTTCAAGTTAGATGATAAAGGTGATCATGGTGGGTTTAGTCCATTAGAGGCAAGATTGAAGGTTCTAAGTCGATCTTCTTAATTAATTGTCTTGAATGCTAATTGATCATAATAGCATCACCTAGATATGAATTGAACTAGGCCTAATTGATTAAGGAGGATCTTGAATTTTAAAGTTAGAATTGCACGTATGTGATCAAGTATGGCTAGAATACCTTCTAATGATCAAATTGACTGAAACAACTTGAAATTGGATATGGATCATGATAAAATGAAGTTAGAATTGATTATAGGGCTTGTATGACATTATTGCTACGGGTTTGGGGGTGAAGTCATTATGAGGTAATTGTGATGAGTTGTTTTCCTTCTCCTTTACACTTAGACATGAAAAATCTAGGAAAATCAAGTTCTCTCACATAGATGGATTCTATGTTGACCTAAGAACCTAAAATGAATCAAGGCATGATAGACTAGAATAAGTTGTATTATATAGCCACTTCTTGTATAAGTTACTTGTCAGATAAGACCAAGATATAATAGATTGAGGTTGAGTTATGAATCCTTCATGGTATCTTGAGGTGATGAATACCATGGTATCTTGGGATGGAGGAATCAAGATCTCCCATGTTTAACTTTATCTTGTATTGCAAGGATTCCTTATCATGGTAGCTTGCATTAGTAGAAAGCGAGATAGCCTAGGATGGAGGATTGATACTCTCCTAAAATTAGCTTGAAGTAGAATTATTAAAGTGCCTTCGTGATAGCTTGACTTGTTTTGTCCAAAACCATTTCATGGTAGCTTTAGGGGAAATGAATATACTCTCCTAATGTTAGGTTGATTTGCATGCAAGGTGCATTTCATTGAATATCTTGAGATAGGTTTCTCATGGTAGCTTAGGGTTGAGGATTTATTCTCCTCTATGGTTAGCTTGCATCTACATTCATGGTGGTTAGGTTGATACTTTTGTATCCTTCCTTTATTAGGTGGGATTGTATGTTAAGATGGTCTCTGTAATACTCTTGAAGTCTACAGCCTAATCTAGAGCCTATCATGAGAGTCTAAGAGTTTTAACACTGTTTGAAGGTCAAATATAATGTATATAAGTCATGTAGGAAGTTTTAGAATCAAAACGTCAAGAAACATCCATGACGACCGAAAACTTGTTTAAGAGGTGCTAGCGTCCCTTAGTCTATTTGACAAGGTTTTATGAGTTGGAAAATGATGAAATTCGGTAAAAAGGTGTCTAACACGTATTAGAGTTGGTTTATAGTCTAAACGCATGGGTACGACTCCCCAAGGATCAACCAAAGGGTCCTTGGGGAATACCCTTCCTATTTGGCTAAAAGCCTTCAAAAGATAGTGCCATTGACGGTTGCCAAACAATGGGTCGTAGGCCAATCGACGGGGAATCGATGGTCACTTAGCCATTTTGGCAAAGGACCCTTTTTGCGAGTCTCTGACCAAAATGATGGACCAACAGGACGGTCGGTCCCAAGGTCCGTTGACTGATCTACGGCCTGTAGGTTGGGGTCTCGTAGGTTAGGGTCATTTGTTGCTGCCACATTTTAGGTTAGTGAATTAAACTAATTAATTGGTTAGTTAATTAGTTAGGGGTTAAGGTAGGTCTAATTAATTTAGTTAATGACTACTATAAAGACCCCAATCCTAAATAAACTAAATTTAACTCTCATAATTCCCAAAACCCAATTGCTCTTCCTTCTCTCTCCCAAAGAAACTCCATATAAGAACAGGCAATTGAGGGTTATAGGGCAGAAATAAGACTTCTTTTATCCATCAATCATTTTCTATTAACAAGTTATGGGAATCCTTTTCCCAAAGGGTTCCTCCAAATTGATTTCAAAAAGATTAATTTCAAGTGGTATTTCTTCTACTGCGAATTTGAAGTGGTATTTCTTTCCCTAACCAACATAGACCACATGAGCTAGTGTGGAATTCGGTGTCATAAAACCTTACACCGAAAGCTGACCTCTTGCAGAGGTAGTACCAAAACATAAAATATAGCAACTACGTGGATCCACTAGCTAGTATTCCAATGGGGGAAACATAGTTCAAGAACTAGGAGATTTAGTTTGGACCCTCTTTATGTGCCATGCATTATAGTCTCCAATCTCAAGAGTAATGTAGTGCTACTACCTTCCCTATGTGGGAAGGGATACTTCTCTATCTAGTTCACTCGGTGCTAAGCTAGAGTCCCTTTTTGAAATGTCTTTAAGCCTTTAATTATCAATCATAACTTAATTTAGGCAATAATGTTTACCTTTTGTATAATCATCATCATCAATAGCTCAATAAGAATTGTATGAGTATAAGTACTTTCATCACAATTCATATAAGTGAGGTTAACACTTTAGCTTTTCATAACATATTAAGGCACATTGATAGTTTTCACCATCCTTATAGCACATACACCTTAATCTACCTCATAACATAGTCAAGAAATTTCATTTCAACATCATACCATCCTATAATCCTAATATAAGGCATACTCCAATGTAATATCATGGATTAACAATAATTAATCGCAATTGGAAGTAAAGATAGAGATTCTAAGACTTACCAAGTCTTTCTCATAGGTTATTATCAAGGTCTTACCATCAACCCATAACTCAACCCAACTTGGGGAGTAACATCATCACACAATGATAATCAATAGAATAACAAGGCCAATTTCATCTCTATAACACAATTTATCTTTAGATCACAACTTGAGACAAAGATACATATGCTAATTTCACATTATAATTCATAACCAACTCAATTGAATGTTCACCATACAATATAGGTCAAGATTAGGGATAGAGGATCATATTCTTCAATTAGACCAAACCATCAACAATTATCATAAAAAAAGTTGAATTACGAGTAAATCTACTCAATATAACCCTATGAATTCATTAAAAACTCAATCCATGACTTCATTTCGTAATTGAATGAAACCCATAAAAAAACTCAACATTTTGAAATCTATTTAGAAGGATACCTTTGAGGAAAAGATGTCAAAGGTGAATATAACTCATACCTTAATGTTTCTAACCAATTTGATGAATAATCCACCCTTTTCCAGCCCCCAAACCCTAGTTCTTGGTAGCCTTCCATGGTGAGTTCTTGTAGAAAGAGAAATAAGAGAGAAGGAAAAGAGTTTATTTCGAGAGTATTTTTTAGGTTAATGAGGGTTAAGGGTATTCATAAAGAGATTAATTAATTTAATTAGTTTCCCTTTAATCACTAACTAACCCCTAAACCACTTAATTAGTTTTCAATGAAATTATTTAAAATTCATCAGTGAAATTCGACCCTCACTGACAAGACCCCCTTGACGGTCCACCGGTGGGTTGACGAACAACCCCCCATCTGTCCTGCACTCCGTCGTCTCTATCACAGACTTTGAAGGCGAGGGTTTCCTCTAATTTTTCTAACTATGGGATGACGGTGGCGTCGACACCCCATCGAGCCAATGACGCCTCGTCGTCCTATTCCGTCGTGTGTAAGAGTAGCTAGGTAAACAAGGGCCTTCACAAATCTTTCTAAGTGTGAAATGACGGTGGGCTCAACACCCCGTCGAGCTACTTATGGACCGTCGCATGCCCCGTCGATGCACACTGCAAGGCAATGCTGTATCAAATTGCAGGGGTTCTCCGCAAGGGCCCTTCGTTGGTCCTACAAGGTATGTGAGATCACATAGTGTTGGGTTATTTTTCCCACGCACCCATAATGATTTATTTTAGTGAGTATAAGTTATTTAATGCCTAAAAATTGAGTTATTATTGGCTTGCTAAAGTTCTATTGAATTCTTGAATCGTTGATATTGTTGTGAAGATGTTTGATCCGAATCCATGATTTTAGGTGTAAATTTTATAAGAATATTTCATATATTGATGGTATAGTTCATTATATGTGATTTGGGAAAGAACCAAGTCGAAAAAGGGATTAGAGATGAAAAATGGAGAACAATAGTCGAAGTGCACATGGGTAGGTCCTTGGGGTGCAACCCCTCTTAGAGCTCCAAGAAGGGGCCTCAAAATATTGACCTCTGGGCGCGCCAACCTTAGTTCCCCAAGCCACTCTATGAATTTCAACCCTATGGCTACTCGAGCCTCTAAGAGTTCCAGAGATGCCAGTTCTTCTCATTTCCCCCCATTTATCCATACTAATTCCTTAGCAACGTACCTATGATTTATATTTGATTAAAACACTATAAGGTATGTCTAAACATCATGGCATCATCCATAAACATGATATCATGAACCTTAAATCTATATTTCAATTCAAGGAATATAAGATTCAAGTCTAGAAGTTAAGAATCAAGTCACGAGAAGTTCATAAAGTTTTCAAAAGTCTTTCACAAATGTTTTAACTTTGTTTTATGACTTATGTTTGAGTTAAGAAAAGAGTAACGAGTTTATTTCATTTCTTCAAATGTTATAAGGGAACTAAGTATTTCCAAGAGTTCAAAATATTTTAACATTTGAACCAGAAAGGGAAACACCAATTTCTAATAAAAAATTTAAGCTAAGTTTTAAGTAATTATCTCAAACCAAAGAAAGAGTTTTGTTCTAAGAAATATGAACTATGTATATTTTAAGAATAGTAATGAGCACCGATATGGGGATGCCAGTTTATAATTACTCAAATCTCTATAAATTATGTAGCCATCATGAGTATTAGAAGATCATAATTTTTAGATGATTCCTTGTTGCCTTTCAGCATAGACCAGTGGATCCTCTTACTTAAGGCGTCCAGTATGACAACAAAGTATAGGAAAGTTCAGGCAGCATGGGCAAGACGTTGTATCACCACTTAGGCTCATAGTGGTGGTTGTTGGTTAGATAATACTAAAAGAAAAATAGCCTCTACAAAGGGATATATGGTCCCAGAAAGTCCAAATAGGATCCAATCTTTAGGTATGGGAAAAAGCTGGTCACCACCCGTCCATCATTTCTAAAGGTCAATTGGAAAGGTCTATTTGAACGGGTCACTTTAACTAGTCGCTAATTGTTTTTAAGGATGAAATCAAAGAAGGTCGCGAAAATGTCTTTAGAGACTAGATATATCCTTCCAAGTAGACATGTTTCTTCTATAAAAAAACTAGTCATTTACTGTTACGACATCCCTTTAGAGACTAGCAACAAACTTGTCCTATATTACTCTTTAGGGACGAGCAAGTGCCTCATCCTAGGATTACTTTTTCTTGACGTACAACCACGTCAACCTACATTGTTTTTCGCGACAAGAAACACCTCGTCCTAGTTGAACCTTTAGGGACTTGAAGTTTTACCATCCTAGATTAAACTTATAGAGAAAAATAACTATCTCGTCTTAGATGAACTTTTAGAGATGAGTACAATTTTTGGCAATGATTTTGGATCTTCCTGTCATAAATGTATTTTTGCATTGCTACGTTAAATAAAAATGCTGATATTAATATAAAAATAGTTAAACATCTCATGGCTTAAGCTTCAATTTTAAATTAACAAAATAAAAGTAGAAAATTAACAATATCCCAAGCTGGACAATGATTAAATGTTTCGCACAACTTTCCTAGCAAAATGAAAATGGTCGTATGTGTGTTCTAAACTGCACCCTGAGTTGTAGCTTGAATATTCAAAAAATAACTCCGAAGTACACCAAAAATATTTATATTTTGTTTAGGGATAAGAAGTTGTTGCGGAGGAATTAAACAAGCATGATATCATTGTTTTAGGAAGACACTATTATTGTAACAGGGAAAGAAACAAGGGATCACTGTTTCTTCTTATCATTAATCCTTGTAGGAGCTAAAGAATCACAAACTGTGTGCCTGCAAAGGTACATGTAGAATATGAAAAATAGAGATAAAGAAGGCAATACTATTTTCAACAATTCTAATGATACATGTTTTGTTCTTGACTGATAAGGAATTTAGTTTTGAAACTTGGTGCTTTTGTAGTAACTCTACATGGACAGGATGAGTCTAAGAACCCAACTGTTTAAATATGTACCTACATTGGCTACCAAGAGCAAACACTCTTATTGTCTATGAAGCTAAAATTAAAAATCAAGAAACTAGTTTAGGTATTGAAAACATAAACAATAAAAATACTTGACTGCACATTAGAATTAGCTCCAATCTAACTGTTCTAATTCACCTAAAGGATAAAATCGAATGCGTATCAGTTGTTCGATTTCTGACTGGAGAAAAAACAATACAAATAGTAAAATAACTTGGAAAAACTTAAGCATTTAAGATGTAGTTATTACTAGTGTTATAATTATTATTGTTACACATTTCTCAACAATATCTATAACATAAATCATTTTGCACGAATCTTTTCCTATTTTATCAACGAAATTAGCTCTATCCCAAAATGGGTATCTGATAGGCTCAAATTACACCTCTCTAAAGAAGTATAAGCGGTCGTATCAAGCAAAGAACCCTACTATTAGGTTGGGATCGATCCCATGAGGAAAATAGTTTTAACTTAACTTCAATGTACGCTTACTTTGATTTAGTCAAGTTCTTTGCGAAAACAGATAATTAAAGGGGGGGGGGGGGGTTTGTGAAGCAAAAGTCTTTAAATATCTCTAAGTAAAACAAGTAACATGAGTAAAGCTTTGTTTTTATCAAATTGTGAGAGAAATTAGATTGTAAGTGTTCCCCATAGGTTCATAACGCCGTATTCCTAACTATAACAATTCTTCCCTTGTGTTTTGCAAGCAAATTGATAAGTTAGATATCTCTAAATCCTTGGTCAGACATTTAGAGAATTTCACCCCGTACCTTGGTCCGACTACATATGTCTAAGCTACTAACCCTTACCTTTACTTCATATTAAGCATCATATTCGATGTATGACAATTATTATTTGGCACCAATCGAGACTAGACTATTAGATAGTATTCCATAAATCTATGTTGATAATTATTTTCCTATTAACTACCTACTTGGTCCGACAAGTAGCAATAAGGCGAGTTCTAATGGCGTGCACTCGTTAAAAGGACTTCTAAGATAAAGAATTATCAATGCATGCAATAACCTATTTGAGAATTGTTATTAAAATAGATTTACTTTGTTAATCACCCATGATTCTGACAACCCTAGTTGTGGATTTAGTTACCCATGCATATAAGAACACAATTCATCATTGTTAAACAGTAAAACATGAACTTACTTTGATAATTCGTAAGAAATCTTGAAATTCAATTTGAAATAACAAGAAATCACTTGAAAACAAAATACGAAAAATGAGTTAATTCTAAACTTGCAAAACCCAAACTCCAAACAAAAACTAAGAACCAAAGTAATAGATTCCAACACCAAACATAAGGTTTTTACAACATATTTATAAAAAACATAGTCGTAAATTAAAAAGGAATTAAATTAAGGAAAGTCGTCCAAATAAACGCGGCTGTAATCGATGACCCCCACAGACGGTCCATCGATGAAATGACGGACCGTCAACTGCTTTCGTGAGTCCAGACTTAGCATCTTTTTTTTCATCCTTGAGCTGGCATCTTCTCTGAATCAATCGACGGACCAACAACACGGCCCGTCGATGCATCTACGGTTCGTCGATGCCTTCCGTCGTTCCATAATTAGATTTTTTCAACTTCGGGTATTGGTACTATGTCTAAACTTTACGACGATTCAACGTGATGTTCCGTCGATCCTACCGTAGTCCCACACTTTCTCAGATTTTCCTGAGTTTCTCCACATGCCTGAACTATCAGTCAAAGATCACCATTGATGGCCTTCATGGGTCACCTCTGCACTAAATCTCAGCTGCCTTCTGCGTTCTGGGTTTGGACACGTTTCTTACAAAACAAAGATAAAAACATGTTAAACTACTATAAAAAGTCTATAGACACACACCAATCTTAAGGAAAAAGCATTGAAAGTAACATGAAACCACAGTACATCAACACCCTCAACTTAAATTCGTTGTTTGTCCTCAAGCGACACACTATGACTCAACCCAACACTTTGTACAAAACTCTTTTAAACTTTCACAATTACATGACAATCAATTACAACTTTTTCATTGCTTTTGTTCATGCTTCTACTTTTAGGTTCGATGACCTAACTTATGTGTATCAGAACATGTCATAAACTCACCATGCTCCGACACCTATACTCTTTTTTTTCTCACCAAGGTACCAACTTTCCGATATTGTAACTACTGTCATCACTTCAAAAGAAATGATCTTTTTTCATACAGTGATTTTAACATTGGGTAAAAGAATCATTATTCAACACTCACGCTCAAAACAAATTAACACGTAGTTAGTACTTGTCGTCATAGGATTTCCCTTATTTTCACTTCTTAAGTTCACCACATTAGAATCTAGGATCACGATAGGACTTTCTTAGCTTGTAATATAAGTTCAGGGTTAGGTATGGTACATATGGGTACATTTTAGTGACTTTTTCCCCTCCTTGACATTAAGGCTAAGTGTCCTACCTCTTTCACTATCACTTACGCCCTACTTTTCTTTTCGTTTCATCTTTACCGTGATTCCTCCTTTGTTCTTTGTGGAAGTGACTCTTACTCTTTTTGTTCAACTCTTTTTCTTTCTTTTATATTTATTTTCTAGTTTTTTTTTCATTCAATTGATAATTTTGACTGAGTTACCTCTCTTTACCACTTTTTGTTTTCTTTTCCACATTACTCTTTTCATACCCACTTTTCAGGTCATCACTAATAATAGCCACCCTCAACTTATGGCTTTCCACATGAGTCGAGGTACACATTACCCAAAGTTGGGTCAGGGCCAAGACTAGGTCAGTTTCCGCAATAGACACCCTCAACTTATGATTTTGACATAATTTGAGGTGCACACGTCCAAGGAGGGACCAGGGCCAACACATTATATCCAGGGAAGGTGAGTTGGTGAAGTAAATAAAGGTACATTATATGCTCAATATATTTGGATAAAAAAGGTATAATAATTTCATTTGGTTCACTTTATTTTAGGCTAGATGTTTGCTAATTTGAGCAAGGGCCTTTATCATCTCCTAGTTGTGTAACACGAATTCCTTTTTGCACGACCAAGCAGGCAAGTTTTAGCTAGGTACCAACAATGGAACAATCAAACTTCCTCACACTCTGTTGACACCTCATTAACATATTAAATTTTCACACCTAGTTTGAGTGTTCATTTGAGGTTCATGCATTAGGTGCATCTTTATGTCATGATTAGAGCCAATACACGCAACTTCTTTATACCTATTCCTGCGCACATTTTTTTTAGAATGGGATATCATTCATGCTTACGAATCATGCTTCATATTTCATGCTTTCATACTTTTTACAAGTTACGACATGCTGGTTCAACAGTAAAATAATCAGTCTCTTGGGGCTAAAGAACACAAGAAAGAAAACACCGAAGAGAGGATTGTGAGTTGGGATACTCAGAATTCACCCTAACACTCACTTTCCATTTACCTTACCCCCAACAAAATAGCATGCACTTGTACCCAATGCATAAAAATAAAAACAGGGTGGTAGGTGAAGCAAACCTAAGGCTCACAACACCGACGATCAACAAGTAGGCGGGTTTGGTTTCCTGGAACTCATAACATCATCAGTAGTAGGATCACCCTCAGTGGTTTCCACAACAATCATACACCATCAGTGCTGCTCCTCTCAACAACCTCAGATCTAGAACTAAACACTTAAGCAGCTAACTCTCGAGACCTCATCTGACAGGTCTCCTCATCAATCAAAGAGGATGTTCTCACGGCCTTAAGATCTGTCCGCTCCTTCTTCATCGAACATGCATCATCTCCCTTAGTGGTGCGGCTGAAATGGTGCCTCTTGGCATGAACACGTAGCTCAAGCGGTGGCTCAGTATGGGTTGTGAATAAGGTTGTTGGCACAGTTTCCTCTGCTAGCTCGATAGATGAAGTCTCGGGCTCAGGCCCCTTCATCTCTAAAATGCTGTCAACATCGGACCGCAAACTCGACAAAGCCTCCTGAAGAGTAGTCAAGTCAATGGTGGGGTTGGGCGTGCAAGAACCCGCAACTCAAATACATTAATGCGCTGGTTAACTGCCTGAATATTTCGATCCCTCTTCTAAGCCACCCTCTTCTAAGTTTGGTGCTTAGCCTCGGCAATGGATTTCTTCATCCAAGGCTGGATATAATGAAGTAGGGTGGGCATCCGGGCCTCTAACTTCTGGACCCTTGCTATCAGGACCAGTGTTGTAGACGGTGGAGTAGACCGAGAGGAACTGGGTGTTTTACTAGTGCTATGCGCAGACTTGGCCAGGGAGGTGTCAATGGGCTCTGAAGTTGCAGGATCAGCCCCTAGGGATAACTCTACCGTATCCGCCAAATTCTCACTCAGTCGTTGTAACTCTACTCTAGGCCCTCACTGCGGTGCCGCCACATTGGCCTCATACCTGATGAGACCTATATCAACAGTTCTTGCCAAAGTAAGGAGGGCATTACTGTGACAAAAGGGCACTCAACATCTCTACATAAGTGGAAGGTCATACAAGCGAATGGGTAAGTGGTAGAGGTATTAAAAGCCCTGTCATGTATTGCGGAGATCAATACTTTTGCTAAGTCAATCTCCAACCCAGACACCAAGGCTTCTACCAATACCGTTCTTTCCCATGTAAGAATGTTATCTACTGCCGTCGGAGATAGGCAGTGGCGGACTAACAGCCAGAAGAACTTGGCTGTGAAGGTGATGTTGGCCTTTTTGATATGGCCTCTGGGGTCTAACACTCAGTCTGCTCCCTCATCGTCAATGGATAGCTGCTGTTCAAGCCACCTCTTGGTGGTCTCTTTCTGATCTCTGGTCCTCTGAAACTTTCCACTCTTAACCATACCCCACCTGTAATCAAAGTACGGAGTAAAGGGGTCCCATATAACATTAGCGGGCACACCATACAGGTAGCGGCGAATGATAGTAGGAGAAATGTCAACCCGACAGCCTTAAACTAGAACTGTGTGAGTGGGTCCTGTTTGGCAGGTCTCGCCTTCCTTTCCAAAGAACCTCTGAGAGTCGCCACATATGAGGCTTAGAACTCTCAAACAATCTCCTCGCTATATGAACCCAGAATATTAGCCATCCACTCAAGCCTATGGTGGGTAAACAATCTATGCACGTCACGGATTGTGTGAAGGCTTCCTGTAAGAATTCTCCACTCGACTATCACCAACCGGGTCATCACCCCCTTCAGAACCTTTGCGTCTCTGTAGACCTGATACTGACCATCTATGCACCACTAGTTTGGCTCATCAAGAACCAGTGCAAGGACATCATCCTTTGGTGCCGGAGAAGACTCCGAACTATGAGTCATCAGAAGAGGCTTGGTGGGCAGGAATCTCTGGGTGAGTGGTTCCAGGTGATTTGAAACCATAGGTAGTGGCCGCATTTGACTCCGTAGAGTGGGACGACTCTGAACCTTTTGCCACTTCGGAGCCAGATGCTCCTACAGAACCCAAGGCAGACCAAGATGGTGTGCCAGTCAGTGTGTGCTCCTCATCATACTGGGAGGCTGTAACATTTCTGAAAATATACTTGTCTAGTGAAGAGTCTATTAGGTTTTAAGAATATGAATTAGGGTACATAGGCATCCGAATGCCCAATATTGAGTAATATTGGGCAGGTTAGAGAATATTCGCTTAAGGGTGTTAGCCGCGTTTTATGAATTAACAAGTAACTTAAGATATACTTTGATGTTCAAATGCTCCAATCTAAGCTTGTTTAGGAATTGTACCTGCAATGAAGACCCTAAGCTAAATTTTTTGACTTCTTATCTTACACACATTAGGTACGAGGCATCTAAGTGTCAAGCCTAGGTACTATAGAACATGGTCATTTAAAATGATCATGTAGATTAAGAAGTGCCCAAGGACATAGTGAGGATCCTTGGGACAAGAAGTGAACTTCCCAAGTGCAACTACAGAGTGTACGGTTAGGAAAGCACACGACAAATGCTCTCCTATTTTTAGTCAATTTAGGAGGGGCGTTTTCATAATAATCTAATTAATTAATTTAATTAAGTTAATTAGCCTAAGTTGAATTAGTCAATATTCAGTTCCTAAGACTTTACTCACGTTTATCAAGTATAAACCCACGATTAAAAAACACTGAACAAATGTAAGAAAAATAGAAAAAATACCCTCAGTTCTCCTTAGGCGATATCGAGGAAATTCTTCAAGATTTCATGCAAAGTACATGATGATCTTCGTAGATTCAATTCTACAGTAAGTTAAGGGTTTTGTCTATTGGATTCCTTTCCCCAGGAGGCTTTTAAAATGTTTTTAAGAAAACCAAAACTAGGGTTGTTCCGAATGAAATTGTCGAATGTTCATCTCCCTAGTTCTTCCTATTTTTGATTCTAGTAGTATGCATAATGCAAATATCGAGCATGTTGTTGGTATGTGGTGCTAACTGTTCATTATGTGTAGGTTTCTGTGATTTGATAATGTCGATTGAGACCTATAGGTTATATTCGTATGATTAGAATACAATTTACATACGATAAGGAATGTTGTACTTCCTTATTGTGTTCGAGAAGATGAAATTGTTATAAGTCTTTTTATGAAATTCAGTTTGAGGTTGAAAGGAATGAAGGTTATGATTACTGTGTGTGTTTAAAGTAGATATGTTTGTAAGTGTTTGGAATGCAATGTTTCCAAAAATAAATAAGAATGAGAATCAAATCTAGTTAATGAATCTTAAATGCCAAATCAACTTTATAGCTTGGCCAAACTAAGATTGAATTGTTCTTATAAGCTAATAAAATGTTAAAAGTTGTCTTGCTTAAAATTATGAGATTACTATAGTATATACATGAAGTTAATTGACTTGGCTAGTGATAATATCATGACAAGTGTTTAGTGAAAGTTAGGTTTATGCCAATAAATTGGCTAGCAATACTATTTCCAAAATATGTAATACAATTGGCCAATGACTAAGTCATACTAATCTTATATGGCCAATGTAAATTATGATGTTTCTTGTAAGGCCAAATACATGTTAAAGATTGACTTGACAAGATGTAACTCAATGAACTCATAACCTAGGGTATACCAATTATTGGGACAAGTCCGAACATACGCTATCTAAATGAACTTGTGAACATAGTAGCACATTGAATAAGGCCTTATAACCTTCATAAAAAATGGTACAAGACTGCCAAATAATATATAACAAGATAAGGTGATTAATGAAATAACTAAAATCTTGTGGGTTATGAAATTGACCTAGCATGGGGTGTTAAAGGAAGTGAGACAAGTTTAACTTGTACTTAAACAATAATGTTAAAGATACTCACATAAGAGAGTGTTAGAAATCATGAGACATGTCTCATTCACATCATAATGATAATGTAAGATTTAAGTTCACATTCATGAAGTATAGAAAGGAATGACAAGTCATCCACTGAGCTAAGCATACCTCATACTAGAAGCAAGATTCCATAGTGTATGAGTCAACTCTAAAAGTTTTAAAGTATAATAAATTGAGCTAAGACTAGTAATGAGCTTGTGCAAGCACTTGTAAGACTCATGAGATGAGACTACCACCAAGGTGGATAAGGGTCTCCAGATTTTCCTAGTATTTTAACTAGGTCGCAAACATAGGTTACTAGATAGTGGATCCACATAAGAAAGCTAGGAAATATTCGGTTTAACTTTGGCCGGTGAACCACCTCTTTTTAGTGTGGGGAAGACACTAGATTTCATGTTAGCTCACATGATCTATGTCGGTTAAATGCTAAATATTTCTTTAAGAAAGTAAGAAATAAAGAAAGAAAGAACTAGGAAGATGAGGGGTGTTCGGATAGGATGACCAAAGGGTGAGGTTAGACTAAGTAATGATGTAAGTCATTCTTAGTCATTGCACAGAAAGATCCCAATGGAAGTCTTAAAAGAATATCCTAAGTCAACCTAGCATGTTCAAAGTGAACATGAGATCAAAGAAGAAGAAATGTAAGTTCAAAGTGAACTAAGTAAGCAAAAGCATAAGTATATCAAATCATTAGTGTTTGATAAGAATGAAGTTTTAACAGTTATTGGCTTATGCCAATAAAGGGAGCAAAACATAATGACTCATTAAATGGAGTATGAATATATACCCCAACATCTTTATATTATGAAAATGATCAAACAATGGGAATAGCCAATAAATATTGTCTTATAAAGTTCATGCCCAATTTAACAACAATGGAAAGAACAACTTGTGAGTAGGGTAGTCAAATCATTTCCTTAGTCTTTTGGATTACTTACTTGATTCATTGTAGAAATGAGACTACAATGAATCATTTAACTCGTAAGTAAAACATAGGATCAAAGGAGATCATTGAATTACACGACAAAAAAAAGAAAAGACTGAAAAATAAATTAAGTCTGGGAGAGGGAGCTCCCGGCCTAAGGGGAGCAAAAATATGAAATTTTTCTTGAGTTGTTCTACAATTATGTTCATGCTTCCAAGGTATTATGTTCATATAGAAAATTAGGTTTGTGCTTTAAATGCAAGAAAATATGTTAGATTCATAGCATGATTCATAAATAACGAATTAGGAAAGTGAAGTGACTTCACTTTCCAAAAATGGCATGTTGCTATAGGAAGAGCTTTCCTTGATCATGCATAGTCCTTATGTGTTTATGTGCATACACCCATACTTAGTACAAGTGTGTACTAACCCATATACAATTACTATTTTTATAGGTGCAGGTCCTTGAAGAAGATTGAAGATCAGTTGAAGCTGTTTGGACTAGTACCTCCAGACTTTGGTAGGTCCTCTTGAGTTCGAGGATGCCTACGCTTTATTTTCTATCTTTAGTAGATTAGATATATCTAGTGGATGTTGTCCCTAGAATTTCCTTTCAAACATTTGTTCAAGATTTCGTATTAAGGGCGGTTCGGCAACTATTAATGATATTATGAATTCTTCATTTCAATTGTTCAATCTATTAATAGATGGTTGCTTATTTTGAGCTGTTAATATATCACTCTTATGCAAGAATTATATGAAGTCTAAGTACACTTCAGTAAATGTAAAAAGTTTTAAATTTTCCGCTAAATTTAGCTGTATGATTGTAATGAAAGCTAAGAAGAGGCTTGTCTGCAACCTCTGACAAGTTAACGATGTCGGTCTCATCTAGGGTCTAGGACCCGAGTGTGAAAGAGGTAGTGAATACGCCAAAAACCACCTTCTGGGGGTAACCCGAGTGGCTCCTTCAGCTGGTGTAGGGGTACGGGTGCCTGGGGGCACATATTCCGGATCCCGCTCATCGTTGAAAGTGCCAATCATCCGATAGAATGGTGCGATGGACTTGGACCTGCCCCTGGAATAAACGATGTCCGCTTTGGGGGCCATATGTACCTTTAAAACAGTTGTTAGTCACATAGAGTCTTACTATAGACACAAAACAAACAAAACATAAAACGGAAACACAAAGAACATTCCAATTAAGACCTGTAGTACTGGTTGACGGGCACTATCGATGGCCTGTGAATGAATCGATAGTCTATCGATAGTGTCCGTCGTTAGACACTTGGGATTTTTTTAGATTCTTCATTCTACAGACCTCTCAGTTGGAAACGATGGATGTGCAGAATGGCCCATCGATCAATTGACGAACCGTAGTCCACTTTCGTCGTCTGACACAAAGTAATTTTTAAACTTTCTCAAAACGGGGTCTCAGTTTGAAACGATGGACGTGCAGAACAGTCCATTGATCAATCGCTGAACCATAATCCACTTCCGCAATCTTAAAGTTAAACAATTTTAAGGTTACTCAATCGAAGGACCCCATCGACGGTCCGTCTATCAATCGACGGTTCATCGATGAGGTCTCACGCTGTTGGCTTGAGGTTGACTTCAAACCTTATTTATATTAACACATTTTGATACCTATTAGACTCACACATGTTTAACCAACACATAATAATAATTAAAAGACCATTTCTTCATCCTTAGGGTTTCGATTTCGCAAGGTTCATGCTCAGTTTAAGAGATGCTACCAAACCCTAAGTCGAAAAGTCTATACACTCATTTTAACAAGATTACATCGCTACACATTCACTTCCTGTATTCTATGGGAAATTTTACCCATATTTTAACAAGAAACAAGCATACAATTTTGTCCCTAAATCAAGACCCTTATTCTAAATTTCATTTCCAACAACAAATGAACGAGAATTCATCAACCAAAGGAAATCAAATTACCTGAAGATCGTAGTGGAGTGAATGGGTGGGTGATCTTTGCAACAACCTACTTGCCCGACCTTGAACACCGATCAGAGAAAGCAATAGGAACCAAGTAGAATTTGGAAAGAAGAGGGTTTTAGGAATTCGGGAGAATTCAAGAGTTTGGGGAATCTGATGAATCCGGAAGGCAAAAATATGGTGTTATAATTAGAAATGAAGAAACTAAGTAAGGGAAACGGTTGGGAAAAGAATTTGAAAAGATTTTGGACGTTAATGAATGCTTTTTCTTTTTCTATAACACGCTGGGTCGGGTTGGGTCACAGGCTCTTTGGACTGACGACACCCCATCAATGCTCTGCAAGCCTGTCGGCGGATGGTCGACTGGATCGTCGATTGCACAAAGACTTAGACAAAAATTCAAGACATACCTTGGATCTACGGAAACCATTGACAGTTCGTTAGTTGGACGATGGCCCATCGATGAAGTCCGTAGATCTGTGCACCAAACTATTTTCTACAGAATTCTAGTTTTGGTCCTTGCACAATGAACACTCATTAAGCTATTCTTTTAGTGTTTTTCTGGAGATTTTTGAGGAACGAACCCTGAAAATATCTATAGCCAACACTTAAAAAAAATAATGAATGAGGATGAGTAAAACAAAACGAAATGAGAGAATGCATTTATTCCTACAGAGGAAAAAAACCCTATTGTTGGCTAGAGGATACACCTTGGGTTATCTCCCAAGAAGCGCTTGATTTAACATCACAGCACGACGCAAGATCTTTGATTTCTCAGACTTCATCAAGGTGATATGCCTCAACCACTTCATGGACACTCTCCGCATGCCCGAGGTAGATCTTAATTCTTTGCCGTTGACAGTGAACTTTGCACCCTCCTTGTTCTCTAACTCAACCGCTCCATGTGGAAATACTTTAGTGAAAAGGAATGGTCCCATCCACTTGGACTTGAGTTTGCCCAGAAAAAATTGTAGCGTAGAATTGAATAGTGAATCCAAGTCCCCAACCGCAATTTCTCGCTTTTCAATTTTTCGGTCGTGGTACTTCTTCATATTCTCTTTGTAGATGGCTGAACTTTCATATTCTTTTAGACAAAACTCATAAAGCTCATTAAACCTATTGAGTATCTGTTCCAGTGCTTCATTCCAATCCATCTTCATTTTCTTCGTTGCCTACATGACTTTGTGCTCTAACTCAAGTGTCAAGTTACAAGCCTTCCCATATACAAGTTGGTATGGAGACATACCTATGAGGGTCTTGTATGCAGTCCCGTAAGCCTAAAGATCATCATTAAGCCTCCTTGACTAATCCGTTGTATTAGTTTTTACCATTTTCGAAAGAATTTGCTTGATCTCTCGATTGGACACCTTAACTTGCTAATTAGTCTGTGGATGGTACGGAGTGACCACATTATGGAGAACCCCATATTTCTCCAATAGACCTTTGAACAACTCATTGCAAAAGTGAGATCCACTATCACTAATAATGGCCCTAGCTGTGCCAAATCTAGATAAGATGTTCTTTTTCAAGAACGCGGTGACACTCTTCCCTTCATTGTTAGAAAGCTCTATAGCATCCACCCACTTTGACACATAGTCCACAACCACAAATATGTATTTCATCACATGAGAACTCATAAACGGGCTTACAAAATCAATGCCCAATTCATCAAACAACACAATCACTAGAATCAGATTTAAAGGAAGCTCTTGCCTCTTCAAAATTTGTCCATCCGTCTGACACCTATCACATGACTTGGCAAACTCGTGAGCATCACAGGAGAGGAGTGGCATGCCTCCAAAATTCTTAAGATATCAACTTTTGGCACGGAACGTCGAATAAGAACATCAGCACAACTCCGGTATAAGTAAGGCTCATCCCAAAAGAACTTTTTTCACATCATGCATGAACTTCTTCGTCTTATGGAAGGAAAACTTCGATGGGACTATATCCCTAGCCAGATAATTCGCAAAATTGGTGAATAATGGAATCAAGTCATGAGAAGCGGCCAATACATGCTCATGAGGAAAGGTGTCATCAATTTCAGCCTTTTCACCTAACTCACGCATTGCTTCATCCTCCAATCTAAACAAGTGATCGGTAACTTGATTTTCTGTCCCTTTTCTATCTTTTACCCCAAAATCAAACTCTTACAATGATAGCAACCATCTAATCAACATTGGATTTGCATTATTTTCCATCAAGTACCTCAAATAGAAGTGGTCAGCAAGCACTATGACTCTCGTGCCAAGAAAATAGGAGCCTAAATGTTTCAAATGCATATACCATTGCAAGAAGCTCTTGTTCAGTCACAGTATAGTTATTTTGTGCTTCATTTAGGGCCTTACTTTCATAATAGATGGGGTGAAGGATTTTATCCCTTTTATGTTCCAATAACATTTCAAGAGCAACCCCACTAGCATCACACATCACCACAAATGGCTTACTCCAATCTGGGGAAATAATAATGGCCCCAAACATCATCTTCTCCTTAAGCTCTCCAAACGCCTTCAGACAAGATTCATCAAAATAGAATTTGCATTCGTTCTCAAGTAATTTGCATAGAGGATGTGCAATTTTTGAGATTTCCTTAATAACCCTCCAGTAAAAGCCTGCATGCCTGATAAAACTTCTCACACCTTTTACAAAGATGGGTGGGGGAAGTATATCTATAACTTCAACTTTTGCTCTATCAATCTCTATCCCTTTCTCCGAGATGCAATGGCCCAATACTATACCTTCTTTAGCCATAAAGTGACATTTTCCCAAATTAGCACAAGATTGCAATCTTCAAATCTTTTGAGAACCTCGGCCAAGTGACTCGAACACCGATCAAAGGAGTCGCCAACAACCAAAAAGTCATCCATAAAAACCTAAATAGTGTCCTCCACCATATTGGAGAATATCGACATCATACATCGTTGGAAGGTGCCCGGTGCATTACATAACCCAAACGAAATCCTCTTGAATGTGAATGTCCCATAAGGGCAAGTAAAGGTGGTTTTCTCCTGATCCACCGGGGCAATAGAGATTTGATTGTAACCCGAATAGCCATCAATAAAACAATACCATCCTTTTTCTGTGAGTCTATCTAACAATTGATCCACAAAGGGCATAAGGAAATGGTTCTCTTCAGTCCATGCGTTAAGCTTCCAATAATCCATACAAACTCTCTATCCAGTCACCGACTTCATTAGAATAAGCTCGTTCCACTAATTAGGCACTACTTTATTCCCCCATTTATGGCCACACCCTGAACAGGGCATACCCAACTGCTATCTGCAATAGCATCCAACCACTTAATGATCTTCTTATTCACTACCTCTTGCATAGGTGGATTCAACCGTCTCTAGTGCTCAATACTTGGCTTGTGATCGCGCATGAGGTTGATTTTTCTGTGAAAAATACCAGGAGGGATCCCAACAATGCCCGCAATAGTCCAACCAATGGATTGTTTGAACCTCTTCAAAACTTCCACCAGACATTGTACTTGTTGCACATTCAAATTTGATGCAATGAATACTGGCAAAGTGTCATCTCTACCCAAGAATACATACCTCAGATGAGGTGGTAGAGCCTTAAGCTCTAATTTTGGATCCTCCTTGATAGAGGGTGTCGCGGGTGGGGACTCGCGATGCTTCATATCTAACTTCAATTTCTTTGGTTTTGACCGATATTCGTTTCTTTCAAGTGGCAAAACCAAAGATCTATAATCTTCAATACCATCACTTTCAAAATTCATGATCACTGCCACTAAGGCCTTAACACCTAGACGCTCTTCGATTTGTAGCTCAGACGCACTCTAAACCCTGTAGGATATAGCACATAACGTTTGGAGCTTACCACTATGCTTCATGGACCTACAAATGTTGAATGTTGCTTCTTGATTGTTCAACATAAACTTAATCTACCCTTTCTCCATATCAACCATGGTGCAACCAGTGGCAAGGAACGGCCTCTCAAGAATATTAGGGACCTCATTATCCATCTCACAATCAAGAAACACAAAATTAGTCAGAAATATAAATGACTCCACTTTTTTACGAGCACATCATGGAGTATCCAATTGGGCCTCCTCACTTTTCGATCGACCATCAGTAACCGCATTGCAGTGGGCTTTAGGTCACCTAAACACAATTTCTTATAAATGGAAAGAGGCATGAGGATTATGCTTACACTAGATCACATAGTGCTTTAGAAAAGTGCAATAATCATATGGTACATGGAATAGTGAAAGCGCCCAGATCTTCCTTCTTCTGTACAAGAGACCTTGTACCAATAGCACTACAATGCTGCACTCGGTCATCATACTCAAAACATAACGATCTCTTCTTTGTAACCATATCTTTCATGATCTTAGCATAATCAGGCATTTGTTCCAAAGCTTTCTACCAAAGAAACATTGATGGAAAGTTTTTTCAACATAGTGATAAAACATTGGTATTTTCCATCCTCAGTTTTCTTCACCAATCTTTGAGTGAATGTTGGTGGAGGTCTTGGAATGCTGACCACTTTTTGGGGGACCTCTGCTTCCATCACATTCTCCCACCAATTCTCCACTAGTGTCCACCACCACTTCATCTTTTCTCATCTTATCTTTTACCATAGACGACATCGGTGGATCAATAGTTTGCTTACCTCCTCGAGTAGTGACTTCCATGCAATATCCATCATTTTTAGGATTTTGAATTGTATTGATAAGGAGAGTTCCTGGTTGGCTTGCGTTCACAATAGTAGACAATTGGGACATTTGTAACTCAAGATGCTTAATCGAGACCGCATGCGCATCCAACTTTTTCCCAATGTTAGCTTTATAACCTCTCAATTCCTTGGCACGCTCATCACTAGTAGCAAACCTCCTATAATCTTCTGTAGGATATCCTCAACTTGCGTCATACTACCTCCACCATCCTAGGAGCAACTTTACGAGTTTGAGGTGGAACATAGGGCCCTCTCTGATCATTTCTGTTACCATAGTTACACCGATTGAAGTTGTTGTCGTAATTGTAGTTCCCATCTCGAACATACTGGTCCTCTCTGTTGTAATTACCATAGTTCTGACCTTGATTTCCTTGACCTTGATTCCAATTCTCCTGATTGGGTCCTTGGGCGTTTGGTCGAAAACCCCCCCTCTGATAATTTATTGCATAAGTATCCTCTTCATAATAGTACTTATCCATTGGCGGTGGTGGTTAAGTCAAGTAGGTCACGACATTTACCTTTTCTGCACGTCCAGTTACATGTTTCAATACCAACCCGAGCTCAATTTTCATTTGAGCCATCTCTTCACGAATCTCATGTCTCGCCGGATTGTGTCTAGCTTGCACTGCAAAGGTGTTTCTCGCAGTGTTTTACTTTCTATTACTCAAAGCCTTATTGTAGCAAGAAATTTTCTCCAACTTCTCTGTGATCTCGGCATAAGTGCACTCACCATAAGAACCCCCCCTGCGATAGTATTGTGTATTGCTTTATTATTATCATCTTTACCCCGATAGAAGTACTCTTTCAATTACTCATCATCAATGCGATGGTTTGGGACACTCCTAAAAAATGCAGCAAACTTGTCCAAAGAGCTACTTACCGACTCTCCCGGTAGTGTCACAAAGTTGTTCACCTTATCCTTGTGATTAAGCTTCTTGGACACTAGATAGTACTTTGCTAGGAATACATCTCTCAACTGATACCAAGTGTATATAGAATTTTAGGGTAGCTGAGTAAACCATACCACTGCATCTCCCGTCAATGATAGAGGAATTACCCGCAACCCGATGACGTTCATATCTATGTCTGGCCTTCCCACAAAAATTTTGCATACAGACATCTGTTTGGCTATGTGAGAATGGGGATCCTCTGATAGTAGAACTGAAAATAGACCCCTCATGGTGATCATCTGCATCAAACTACTAGTCACCACGAATGTGTGCCCATGGGGTAGAGGAGGTAGGACTAGAGGCCCATCAGAATTATTAATGTCGACAATTGTCCCAATAGAACTCTTGAGGGTGTGGGATGGGAGGTTGCATCCTCATAGAAATATCAGCCTAGTTTACCGCAACTACCTGATTGTGTGAATCAATAGGTGGTGCAGGATGTGTTATTAACCCATCACCAAGATTTACTGGGTTCTGCTGATTTACTAGGTTCTGCTAATTTTCCATTCTTCGAAGTGTACGGTTAAGTTCACAGTCGAATGGAACAAGAGGTTCTGTACTTGACATACACTAGAACTATACCAAAGAAAAACAAAAATAAAAGAAAAAGTAAAATCAAGAAATCATTGAATAAACTTCAGTAACGTTATAAAGGTTAATCTAAAAGCCACTTTCCCCGGCAGCGGAGCCAAAATTTGAGAGGTTAAAATTACACCTCTCTAAAAAAGTATAAGCAGTCATATCAGCCAAGGAACCTAACTATTAGGTTGGTGTCAATCCCATGAGCAAAATGGCTTAGACTTAACTTTAATGTACTATTACTTTGATTTAGTCAAGTTCTTTGCAAAAACAGATAATTAAAGGGGAGAGGGGTTTTTGTGAAGTAAAAGTCTTTTAGTATCTCTAGGTAAAATAAGTAACAGGAGTAAAGCTTTGATTTTTATCAAATTGTAAGAAAAATTAGGGTGTAAGTGTTCCCCATAAGTTCATAACGCCGCATTCGTAGCTATAACAACTCTTCCCTAGTATTTTGCATTCAAAGTGATAAGTTAGGTATCTCTAAATTCCTGATCCGACATTTAGAGAATTTCACCCTGTACCTTGGTCTTGCTACATGTGTCTAAGCTACTAACCCTTACCTTTACTTCATATTATGCATCATATTCGATGTATGACTTAGTTATTATTTGGCACCAATCGAGACTAGCCTATTAGATAGTATCCCACTAAATCTATGTTGATAATTCTTTTCCTATTAACTACCTCCTTAGTCCGGCAAGTAGCAATAAAGCGAGTTCTAATGTATGCACTATTTGAAAAGACTTCTAAGCTAATGAATTATCAATGCACGCAATAACCTATTTGAGAATTTTTATTAAGTTAGGTTTACTTTGTTAATCACCCATGATTCCCACAAGCCTAGTTGAGGATTTAGTTACCCATGCATATAAGAACACAATTCATCATTGTTAAACAATAAAACATGAACTTACTTTGACAAATCATAAGATATCCAGAAATTCAATTTGAGATAACAAGAAATCACTTGAAAACAAAATCAAGAAATTGAATTAATGCTAAACTTTCAAAACCCAATCTCTAAACAAAAACTAAGAACCAAAGTAATAGAATCCAACACCAAAAACAAGGTTTTTAAAACCTATTTATAAAAACATAGTCCTAAATTAAAAAGAATTAAAGTGATGAAAGTTGTTCAAAAAACGCGGCTGTAATCGACAACCCCCAAAAATTATCTATCAATGAAATGATGGATCGTCGACTGCCTCTCTGAGTCCAAACTTAGCATCTTTTTTTCATCTTTCAGCTGGCATCTTCTCTGAATCAATCGACGGACCAACAACACAGCCCGTCTATCACGACCCAAATTCTGGAATCCAAATTGCAACCGGCGTAGTTGACTTCTTTGAGGTCGCACACAAGCCTCATCTTGAATTAGTCACATTCATATGGTTAATTTTAGCAGAAAATTTAAAACTTTTTATAAGAATGAAGTTTATATAGACTTCATATAGTTAATACATAATTGCATCATGCACTAAGCTCAACGTAAATGAAACAACCATATATCATAAAAATCAATTCAAAACAGGATATGAATATATCATAAATACGTTTGCCAAAAATAGCCTTATTACAAAAAGCATCTAAATAAACTATGAAGGAAACCCTAGGTACAACATGCACTAGCTATGTCTATATCTAATGCTATACTAAGCTGTAGCATCCTCGAAATCAAGAGGACCTACAAAATGGTCTGGAGAAACGCTGAATTACAAACTGGTGCAAGTGTCGTCAATCTGTCCTCTGACCTGCACCTATAAAAATAGTAAAATGTAGAGGGTTAGTATACCACTTGTAATAAGTATGGATGTACACACAGATACACATAAAGTTATGCATGATCAAGGAAAGCTCTTTCTAAACAACATGCCATTTCTGAAAAGTGACATCACTAGACTTTCCTAATTCGTTTGTTGTGAATTGTGGTATGAATATGATGTATTTTAATGAATTCAAAGTACACAACTCATTTTCTATATGATTACAATACTTTAGTATCATCAACATAATTGTAGAACAACTCGGGCGAAGTTTTGAGATTTTGATCGCGCCAAACCCGAGAGATCTTTTTTGTGGACATAGTTTATTTTTCAGTCTTTTTCTTCTTCTTGTTGTGTAGTTCAATAATTCCTTTGGTCCTATATTCTACTTACAAGTTCAATGATTCATTGTAGTCCAATACCCATAATGAATTGATGTATGTAATCCAAGGACTAAGGAATGATTTCACTATCTTACAATGAGTCATTCATTACTTTATATATTCATTAACATATCATAAGCTAGTCTCTATTGGCTATGCCACATATTTTATTACTTTAATGTTAGGGAAGTTATGATGTATTTAGTTAATATTATTTTTTTACTCCCTTTATTTTCATCATATAAGAAGTCATTATAAGCCAATCTTATTTGTCTTTGCCCATTATTTGCTGAAACTTCATGACTGTGATATTGGAAATTGACATTCTTAAGCTCTTCTTCATGGCTCACTTTGAACATATAATCCATCATCATCATCCTTTCTTACTTTCATAGAAATATCATTAGGAATAAGATCATGCAAGCTAACATGAAATCCAGTGTCTTTCCCACAACAAAAAGAGGTGGTTCACTAGTTAAATGAATCTAGATCATGTGAGATACTCATGAAATCCAATGTCTGTCCCACACCAAAAAGGAGCGGTTCCCAGCTAAGGTGAATCCATCTCAAGTGTTCACTCCACATCGAAAAGGAGTGGCTCACAGATATAGTGAACCAAGAACATATTGTGACCATTAACCGACATAGATCATGTGAGCTAAACTTGAAATCCGGTGTCTTCCCCATACAGGAAAGAGGTGGAATCACTAGCATAAGTGAAACCGAAACATACCTCTCTCTCTTAGGTGGAAACCACTGGCTAGTTCCTATGTTGGCTGAACATAGTTCATAGACTAAGCACTTAATGAGACTACTTATCCACCTCGGTGGTAGCCTCGTCTCATGAGAATTACACGCTCATAACTAGTCTATCGGTGCTGTGCTCACTTTCATTATCTTCTTTATCTTTTAGAGTTAACTCAAGCATCATGGAACCTTGATTTTAGATTGAGATTTACTTACTCTTTTGATGAATTGTCATCCTTACTTTGCATTGATGAAATGTGAATTGTCCTTACATATCATCCTTACTTTACATTGATGAAATGTGAGTTGTCCTTACGTATCATCTTTAGGTGTTAATGAGACTAGTCTCACACATTCTAACACTTTCATATAGTAGCTTACGTGTAAGTAAGACTTGTCTCACTTCCTTTAACACACCATTATGGTCACTTACTTAATTCATACCCCTTTAATTATGTTATAACTCACGTTACTTCCTTACATTAGTATAGTAGCTTTATGTAATCGTTTATGGACGACGAAAACTTTTTTTAGTGAGTTACTATGTTCATAGTTCATTCTTTTAGAGCATGTTGGGAGTTATCTCAATGAATGACATTCCCTTGGTTGTGGATTTATTAAATTACTTTAGAAGTGCTTATATTATCGTTTGATACTCTAACTACAAAAGATTGGCATATGCTTAGTTTTGGCCTAAACACTTAGGTATAAAACTACATAACCATTTTTGTTGGCATAGGCCAATTTTATGTATATTCATATTTAAATTTATATATATGAACCATTATCCAATCTTTTTAGTCATTCAAAACATATATTTATAGCCATTTACATTCATTGAATTACTTTAGAAGTACTTGAGTTATCATTTCAATCTTTTGGCTATATAAGATTGGCATTAGATAAATATTCGCATAAGAAAGTGGTTATAGACTTCATAACCTTCTTTATTGGCATAGAAATTGGTTATAGACTTCATCACCTTCTTTATTGGCATGAGCCAAAGTTTCATTCGATCATACTCAATTTGGGATACATTCTTCATTTGCCAATCTTTTACTTATTTAGAGATAACATTATAGCCAATTCCCATTTAAATTTTGAACAAGGTTTTTGTTAATCATTTTATTGGTACAAGACAAAAATTCACTCAAATTAAGATTTCATGGAGATCTTTTTAGCCAACCTTATAACGGCATAACGTTTTTAAACATGTTGGAGAACATAATATATCATTTAAAGAACACAACATCATCAACAAGTCACATTATGCACAACAGACCATAATCATCATCATACATAACATTTTCGGAAACATCTTAACATAGTATCATTTTCTTAACCAATCTTAGTTCATGAGTTTAGGGTAACATTTTAAGACATATTCGACAACATCATATTAAAATTTGATGACTTTAGCATCTTCATAACGTTATAAAACATCAAGAAAACATTCGGACACACACATATTAACACTCGACGTTTACAAACATAACTAACATATGATTGGTTCTTAATTCACGTTGTAAATATTAGCTTCATACGATTTTAAGTTCATAGGTTCATGCGACATTCATCATTCAAGAACATTACACATAATATGAAATAGCACTACATACCAACAACATGATCTCAAACCTACTTAATCATTAAAATCGTATAAGGATACTAGGGAAAGGAGTTCGACGAAAACGACGGGAAACAACCCTAGTTTTCAATATCTTTGAATCGTTCGAAAGAAAGTTCTCTTAGATAAAGAAGTCCAGGATATAAACCTATACCTTAAGTATAACTTATTCTACGAAGACCACGTTGAACGAAACCTTGGAATTTCCTTAGACCATCGATGGATTTTTCCATTTTTGCTTTCTTGTTTACTGTTTTGCATATTGTGAAACTCTTAGAGTTTTAACGCGAGTCTAAGTATTAGGAACTTATATTCACTCTTTCAACTAATAAATAATAATTTAAGTTAATAAACTAATAAATTAATTACCAAAATGCCCCTCCTAAGTTGACTAAACATAAGAGAATGTTGACTTGACTGAAAATCTGGAATTTGGTGTTGATTATGGTTTTGTTAAAAAATTTGAATTTATATTAATTAATAAAATCCTAAATTTAATTAATTTAGGTACCTAGGGTAAGTAATAAAGTCACCCTAAGTCATTGGAACCATAATAAACCCTGTAGGACAATCCTTGGTTAAGTACTAGGATGTTTCTTGAATTATACTAGGTTAGTGTAAGGATTTCGTTTTGACCATTTAAAATAATTAATTAAATTACTAATTTAATTAATTATGTGATCTAAGGTAGTTACTAAAGTAACCTTAGTTCGTTAGGACTATAACCAATCCTTTTGACCATCCTAGGTTAGGTACTAGGTTGTCTTTTTCTTATTTTAGCCGAAATTTGGAAATTACTTTGTGATTTCCGTTTTTCCCCTATAAATTAATAAATTAAGTTTCTAAATTAATTAATTAAGTATCCTAGGGTAATTACTAAATCATCCCTATGTTGTTAGGACCTTATCTAACTCTTTGGACCATCCTAGGTTAGGTACTAGGTTGTCCCTTTCTTGTTTTAACCAAAATCTTGACATTTCAATTGTAGTTTCAATTTTAGCCCTTTTAAATTAATTAATTAAGTTGCTAAATTAATTAATTAGGTAACCTAGGGGAATTAATAAAGTACCCCTAAGTTGTTAGGACCATAACTACTACTTTGGACCATCCTATGTTAGGTACTAGGTTGTCATTTCAACTAGTTCTAGGTTAGTGTCAACCCGGTTTAGTCCTAAGTTGTTGGGTGCACTAGTGGGTCAATTTAGGTTAGTTCTAGGTTATTTATCTATTTAGGACAGTTATTTATAGCCTATTGTTGGTTGTCTAGTTAGGCCCCACATGGGGGGACCCATCCGCACATGCTGCCCCTTGACTACCCTAACCGAATTCGGTTAGGGTTGTCCCCTCCTTATGGCCGATTCCCACAAGCTTTGCACATGTGCTTGCATATGGGTTGGTTGTACTTTACTAACTAACTATTCTTGATGTCCTATTTGAAATACTTATTGTCCCCAGGACCCTCACCATGTCCTTGGGCACTGCTTAATTTACATGATCAGTTTAAATAATCATGTGCTATGGTACTAGGATTGACACTTGGATGCGTAGTACTTTGTGTGCTAAGATTGTAAAGAAATATTTTAGCTTAGGTTATTCCTTGAAGGTACATTTCTAACCAAGCTTGGATTATATTATGCTTATTTTGGGTATATATATATATATATATATATATATATATATATATATACACACACACATACAAATTGACTAACACCCCTTAGAAAATTTTTCTATACTATGCCAAATATTTCTCAATATTGGGAATTAGGAAACTTACTGGTCTCTTCATTAGGCATATGATTTTTTGGAATGTTACACCGTTGATGCATCTACGGTTCATCGATGCTTTCCATCGTTCCATACTTGGATTTTTTTCAACTCCGGGTACTCAGACTATCTCTAAACTTAACGACAATCCAACAGGATGGTCCGCCGATCAATTGATGGACTATCGATCCTTCCGTAGCTCCACACTTGGTCAGATTTCCCCGAGTTACTTCAGATGCCTGAACTATCAGTCGTAGATTACCATCAATTGAACGACGGACCGTCCATGCCCTTCGTGGGTCACCTCTGCACTAAATCTCAGATGTCTTTTGCGTTTTGGGTTTGGACACCTGTCCTGCATAACAAAGATAAAAACATGTTAACTACTACAAAAAGGCTCTAAACACACACCAATCTTAAGAAAAAAGCATTAAAAGTACCGTGAAACCATGGTACATCAGTATCAAGATTCATAAATGATATAGCATTATTGAATGTTTCATCTTTAAATAAAAACCTTGGAGATGTCCAATACTTAAACCATTTACATCATAAATCCAACAAACAAAAAAATTTTCCAATTTGAATTATAAATCATAACATAAAAACCTCAAGTTATAAGTGTTTGTCCAATTTGATCAAACTTCCACACGCTAAGAGAAAAAATCACACAAGAACCTTTAAACATGATCAATCATCTTATTTCAGTCATACATTAAATTCTTAAACCACTATCCGCAAATAGAGTTTGATATATTTATACTTACTTAGTCAGCAAAAAAATTTAGTGGTCATTCAAATGATATATGTGATGTCATATGCGGGTCATGCGATTGTTGAGCAGCAAATAACTCCTTCATTTTCGTTAATTCTTTCAGCTCATCTTGGATGGTAGACAAGCGATCATTCAACTATTTATTTTCCACATTCAACGATTTGTATTTCTCTTTAGTTGGACATAGCTCAGACAGTAATTCAGCCTTAGAAGAAGTTCCACCTCTCATGTATTTTGTCTTTACTCCACCCCCAAGACGAGCTATGTTATAAGCAGCAGTTGTAGTAAACTTTATAAAGTAGAAAGACTGCAGAAAAATGAGATATCAGTCAACCATCATATCCTGTATTATTTGTGACACACGTTATGCAACAATGAATCAGCTTTTCTTTGAATGTAATATCACCAAGAGCTTGTGTTTCAAAATGTTCAGCTGGATAGGTGAATTGAGAGTGGTAGGTGCAGGGAGAAGTCGTCTGGGCAACAAAATGTGCAAAAAAAAACTCAGGAAAAGGGAGCATCTTCAGTTGTATGTTGCGATGGTAGCTACTGTAAAATAGAGGGAAAGAAACATGAAGAGATAGCTTCATTTCAGTTTTTACATATGAGAAATTAACATTTTATTTGATGAGTTGAATATTTGTTTCAACTTCTTGAATGTATTGCTCAACCAGATCAAAATATTGAAAAAGTAAAGTCTTAGGTGAAATTTTTCCTTTTGATGTCACCAACTTAAGCCCTCGTCCTCGTCCACTTCCAATTTCCCCTGGTGCGACAAATGAGTATCTCATAGTACTCTTCATAACTGATTCATCCTCATTTTTGGTCTTCATATTAAACCTGCATGAAAGATATCAAAACTATCACTTTTTGAACCTTCAATATGCAACACCACATGAGGTCATTTGCATCAATACTATCTCTTTTGACATCTTTTATTAGTTTCAAAACTAAACAAATATATAACTTTTACACTTTTCAAGTTCTAACTTACTGCATCCACTTTTCTCTCGTGCTCTTTTAGACTTTAAAGTTGTATATAGTTCACATATAATTCATGATGGATTTATCAACTTCAATGCAACTCTCTTTATATTATCTCTAAATATTGTTCTACCTAATTGAGTTGTTAGTGCCTCTTTCAAAGTGAAAGAAACATGAAAATGAGCAGAAGCTATTACAAAAAAGAAATGATGCAAATGGCCACCAAATATAAAACTGAATCTTTGCAAAACAAAAAAAAACAATCAGCAGCTATAATTCAAGAAAATATTACAAAAAATAAAAAAACTAATGCAAATGA
Source organism: Solanum habrochaites (assembly GCA_027704765.1). Classification (NCBI taxonomy): domain Eukaryota; kingdom Viridiplantae; phylum Streptophyta; class Magnoliopsida; order Solanales; family Solanaceae; genus Solanum; species Solanum habrochaites. The sequence goes on from JAKWJA010002496.1 coordinate 19,609,994, forward strand.
CCAGAACCTATTAAACTGAATCTGTCTTAAAAATGATCAACAACTATAACTCAACCAAGTATTACATAAAAGAGTTGATGCCAATTTCCATCAATTATAAAACTTAATCTTTCTAAGAAAAACTTAAGCATCTATAACTTAAACAACAAGATCTATAACTCAAACAACATAAACAACAAATCAACTTTAAAGAAATAGAAAAACTCGCAGAAATGGATGCATACCTGAGACTCGATTGAATAGAAGATATAATTTGAGTTGAGATGCTGCTAGGCCTCTGCTTTTTATAAACTAAGGTAATGTAGCTGAAACACTAGGACATGCGCTTTTGTTTGCTGCTACAGACCTATTCTTTCTGTGTTTTTAAAAAATACAGATTTTTAGTTGAGAGTATACGCTGAGATGTGCAAGTAAAGATCGATTTTAGAAAAAATGTTGGTAGGGTAGTCTGATTCTCACAATGAGTTTTGGGAAATAACTTGAAAACTAAAACTATAAAACTACTCTAGATTTCACTTTGTTTGAAATCTAGTTCCTTGTGTTGTCGTATATAAAACATAATCAATTTTATTACTACAAGATGATAAAGACTTCAATATAAAAAATCTTTGTGCTTTATAATCATCAACTAATCAAACAAAAATAAAATATCCATTCATAAATGGAACTTTGGTGTCCATTGAAGAAGGGAAATCAGGAAGCAGAGAATAACAATAGTCGCAGGTGTTCTCTTAGTTATTTTTCAAAAATAAAAGCTTTAATTTATGGGTTATCTGATTTTTCGAACACACAATATGATACAAACTTGAATAGACTTCAACAAATCAAACCATCAATTAGAATCCAAACTCAATAAAACTAGAAAACTTGGGAAAAGTTGAACGGTGTAGCAGAGAAAACAAATAAAAAGAAAAAAAACGTACCAGAATTTTGTAGTAGAGATTAGAAAACAGAAATGTTGATGATCAATAGAGAGGCTTTTGGGAAGAGCTAGATAACCCTCGGCAGAACTTGCACTTGATCTAGATGAAAAGGAGATGGCGTGTGTTCTTGGGAATGCCTAAAGGGAAAGTTAAAACCCTTGGGTATTGAGAAAACAAAGTGTTTCTTTTGGCGCCTAAATTTTCAGGAAAAAAAGTGTATTTTATTAAAAACTTTAGAGTTGTTTTGGCGGTATGCTCTCCAACTAACTCTCTCAATAACAATTGGGACTAGTTATTAATATTTTTGGGTCCAGCTTTCGTACCTTCGCAAAAAGATATGGCTTTTAGGAACGAAAACATATTATCATCCCAATATGTATACTTTTAGCGACGAGATTATTAGCTCTTCCCTAAATGTTGGTCATAAATAAGTCTTTTTCTTGCATTGTAATCTCCCACCAAAACTATTTTACTTTATTATATGAGTAAGGTTGAGTTTGTTATTACATTTTATTAACAAATTGAGTTGTTATTTACTGTTTTAAATTCATTGTATAAATTGAACTACTATTTTTCTTTTACACTTCATTTAACTTGAGTTATTCATGAGTTAAGTAAAGCCACAATAGGTGTTTCTTTTAGATTCCTTTAAAGCTTATGTTATCTTTAGATTTTTCCTCGCATACTCATACATTTAATGTATGATGTCATTTGGCCTGCTTCATCTTATAATATAGACAAAGGTAACAAACATCAACATCCAGCGCCTCGTTGATCCAGTGGAGCACTTAGATTCAATTGGTCAACCTCATTGCTTTCTAAAGGGCTCCTTTTAACATTGTTTTCTAGTATTATGTTGTTAGGATGATTAGGGATCTTGTCCCGACATCCCTCCTTGTTTTAGAGGCTTCATATAGAGTTATTAGTTCAGTTATTTTTAAATCGTTTTTCATATGTTAAGGCTTTAGTTTCCACTTTGGTGAAGTTGAATGTTTGATTCTTGAACGTTCTAAGTTATTAATAGTTGAGTAGAGATGCATTAACTCCTTGTATTATGCTTTTAAATCTTCAGCTGAGTAAGTAAATTAACAAAGGGTTTGCTGGTTCTCGAGAGCTAGTTCCACCTAGGGTGTAAGCTTGATGCAAGTCAAACATGGTTTCAGGGCAAGGAGTTCAAGAGTCCTATGAAGTCATTGAAACCGTGTCGGTAGTGTCTTAATTATCAGTTTGAAGTGCTCCACATCTACAATTAGGAGTATGCAACCTTAGAAAATTATCTTACTTCTTGCACACTCATTTCATCCTTTAGATTTCAATCTCTATAAAGTTTATTCTTATTTATACTTGCGTGTATTTTAAGTTTATCTTGACTCCCTGCAAAATAGTCATAGTGAATTCCTCTAGGCATAATTTTGCGGAATAATGGGTGTACCCAATGTCCGTGAAGTGCAACCCTAAGGAGAAGTTACTAACGTTGAGTTCAAAGAAGCGATAAGGATGTTAAGATAAGTATGGAAAATCAATATGGGCAAAAAAGGGGGGCTCCTCAAGAAGAGTTTGATACTTAAAGGATTCACGAGTTCTTGTGCATGAACACTCAAAGTTTCATTAGTTCAAGAACTTTTGCGGATCCAAAAAAATTTATTGAGGAATTGCAAAAGGTATTTTATTTTGTGCACGTTGTCGATACGAAGCGAATTGAACTAGTTGCATCATAATTTTATGAATGTTGCTAGGACTTGGTTTGACGAGTGGAAGAAGGAAAGAGTTGAGGAAGCCCCACCAGCGAGTTGGGCTTGTTTTAAGGAGGCCTTCTTGGGGTGTTTCCTTCACTTAGAACTTAAAAAGGCCAAGGTACGAGATTTACTCACTCATAAGCAAAATTTTTTATGTTTTCATGAAGTTGTTTAATGTTCACCCAACTATCCTGATATTCTCTGCATATGGTTGCAGATATGACCAACATGATGAGTCTTTTTGTTTCAAGGTTGTCTCGTTTGTCAAGAAAAGAGTGCAGGGATGTTATGCGTGTTATAGACATGTGTATAGAGATTGATGGTTTATGTCTAGCAGGATGAGGAAAAGAAGTTCAGGGATAGGGATGAGTTTCGAAACATCAAAGCAAAGACAAGTTTTGAGCTCGGGCAGGAATGAAGTAACGTTAACTGTTCGTCCATCCTGTAAAAGCAAAAGGGACATGCTTTATCAATTGCTTGTACACCTCTACCTATAAACAAAGGTGAGTAAAATAGTTATAATTCACTAATGTTTAGGCTAGACCTATACAATCTTAGGGTAGTGTGGTACAAGGTGTAACTGGAGTCCTACATGTGCTACGTGTGGTATAAACTATTCAAGTAAATGTTATGATCGCTATAAAAGTTATTTCAAGTGTGGACAAAAGGGTCATTTCCTGAAAAAAGTTCCCTAAGAATCAGAAAAGTAATGTTAATCAGGGAAATAGAGACCAATATTCATTAGTTTCTCCACCATATAGGTCTACACCTAGAGGATCAACTTCCAGTAGTGGTGGAGGAGCAAACCGCCTCTATGCAATCACTAGTCTTCAGAAGCAAGAGAACTCCCTAGGTGTTGTTACTAGTATGATCAAAGTCTTTAAACAATGATGTTTAGACTCAGGAGTAAGTTTGTCCTTTGCTATTATGTTGCAAATAATTTTTATGTTTTACTTGAGAAACTTTGTGAACCCTTTGGCATTTCTACACTTGTTGGGGAGTCTTTTCTAGCTGAGTGAATCTTCCCTCATTATGTCATTTCCATCAATCAAAAGGACACCATGGCTTATTTAGTCAAATTATACATGCTAGATTTTGATGTCATTCTTGGTATGGATTGGTTTCATGCCTATTATGCCTAAGTTGATTATAGAACTCGAGTTGTTAAGTTTCAGTTTCAAAATGATCTAGTTTTAGAGTGGAAAATTTTCAGTGGTGCCTAAGGGTCATTTTATTTCGTACCTTAAGGAGTGGAAGTTAGTCTCCGTGGGGTGTCTATCAGTTAGTTTGAGTTAATGGTTCTAGTTTTGGGATACCTCCTATTCAGTCAGTTCCAGTAGTAAAAGAGTTTGTATGAGTCTTTCAAAATGATCTACCCGGAGTCCCTCTTGAGAGAGATAGGCTTCAATATAGATGTTTTTCCATATACTCATCTTATATCTACTCCACAATAAGAATGGCACCAGCAGAGTTGAAATATCTTAAATAATAGTTGAAAGATCTCCTTCAGATGGTCCTTATTCAACCAAATGTTTGACCTGGGGAACTCGGTCTTATATGGGAGGAAGAAGGATGGTTCCCTTAGGATGTGTATAAATTACAACCTGTTAAACAAGGTTACCATCAAGAATAAATATCCTCTTTCGAGGATTAATGATCGCTTCGATCAGTTTCAAGGTGCTTCTTGTTTCTCCAAGATAGACCTCATATAAGGGCTACCAAAAGTTAAAGCTAATGGAATGTGACATTCCAAAGACAACATTCAGGACTCGCCATTGTCATTATGAGTTGCTAATTATGTCCTTTTGTTTTCAAATGCGTCTGAAACATTCATGGACCTTATAAATAGAGTATTAAAACCTTATTTGGATATTTTTTTTGTCATCTTCATTGATGACATACTAATCTAGTGGAGAAATGAAGAAGATCATTCTCGTCATCTCAAAATAGGTCCGAAACTCTAAAAGATAAAGAGTTGTATCCCAAGTTCTCTAAGTGCGAGTTTTGTATTAAGCCTGTAGAATTCATAGACTACATTGTGTCTAGAGACGGAATCAAAGTTGATAACCATAAAAGAGAGGATGTGTAGAATTTGCCTAGACCCACATCTCCAACTGATATTAGGAGTTTGTTGCGGTTGACTTGCTATAATAGAAGGTTCGTACATGGGTTCTCGTCTATTTTATTCCTTTTGAAAAATCTAACTAAGAAAATAGTTATGTTTTAATGGTCATGAGCTTTTGAGAAAAGCATTTATGAATTTAAGAAGAGGTTGACTATTGCCCAATGTTTCCCTTACCATAAGATACTGAAGGTTTCGTCGTGTGTTGTGAAACATCTAGAGTTCTTTTGGGTTGTGTGTTAATGTAGAATTGAAAGTTATAGCTTATTTCTCTAGAGTCTATCTAGTTGAAAGTTTGTGAGAGGAACTACCAAACCCATTATGTAGAATTGGCTACTATAGTATTTTTTTTGAAGATATGGCATCATTATTTGTAAGGTGTTCATGTAGATATATTCACTATTCACAACAATCTTCAGTATGTGTTTACTCATAAAGAGCTTAATCTCAGACAAATATTGTGGTTAGAGTTACTCAAGTATTATCCCATGAGTATTCTTTACCACCCACCTAAGGCTAATGTTGTTTTTAATGCCTTGAATAGGTTGTACCACCCATTTTAATGAAGATAAGAAATAACTAGCAAAGGATGTGCACAGACCTGCACGCGTGGGAGTTCTGCTAATGGATTACTAAGAAGGAGGAGTAGTGGTGATGAATGGGGATGAGTCTTCATTCGTGGCAGAGGTGAAAGAAAAGCAAGACAAAGATCCTATTTTCTTGAGTTGAAGCCAAATGATCATAATCAAAAAAGAATTTTCTTTTGAACAAGGGGGAGATGGCGTATTAAGTTATCAAAAATGTTTTATTTACTAAGGGTGGATGAACTCAAAGTGAGGATCATGGAGGAAATTCATATCTCCAGACATTCCATTAATCCGAGTTCCATGAAGATGTATCGCGATTTGAGAGAGGTGTAATGGCGGAGTAGTATGAACAAGGGCATTGTAGAGTTCGTTGCTATGTGACCGGATTGCCAACAAGAAAAGGTAGAGCATCAAAATCCCAGTGGCTTGGACCATAATATAGAACTTCCCAAATGGAAGTGGGAGATGATTAATATTGACTTCATCAAAGGTTTGTAAAGATCTCACAGGCAACACAGTTTTGTTTTGGAGATCGTTGATAGAATGACTAAATCAACCCACTTTTTGCAAGTAAAGACTACACATTCAGTAGAGGTTTTATGCCAAGTTATTTATTTATGAGGTAGTAAGACTTCATGAAGTTCCGGTCTCCATTTTATGACATAAGTGCGAAATTTACTCCACTTTTTTTTAAGTCCTTCCTAAAAGGCTTAGATTCAAAGGTGAACTTAAGTATTGGATTTCAACCTCAGAGAAATGGGCAAGCAGAACGTACTATCCCGATCTTAGAGGATATGTTTAGGCGAGTGTGATTGACATTAAAGGTAATAGGGATTATCACATACCTTTTATTGAACTTTCTTACAACAATACTTACCACTCTAGCATCCAAATGGCTCCTTATGAAGATATTCATGGGAGAAGATGTAGATTTTCTATGGGATAGTTGGAAGTTAGTGAAGATAAGTTCATAGGATGAGATTTAGTTCATCAAGCTATGGAAAAGATGCAATTGATTTACGAGAGTGGGAAAACAACACAAAGTCGTCAGAAACCCTAATGTGATGTTAGGAGAAGCTAGTTAGGGTTCGAAGTATAAGATTGGGTCTACTTGAAAGTTTCACCCTTGAAGAGTGTTATGAGATTTTGTAAGAAGCGGAGTCTTAGTCCCCCGGTATATTATCTCTAACGGAATATAAAAAAGAGATTGTAATTTAGCTTATGAGTTGGAGGTACCACAAGAGTTAGCTACGGTTCATCTGGTATTTCACATCTTCATGTTTAAGAGGTGCATGGGCGATCCTTATTTGACCATACCAATGGAAAAATATTAGCATCAGGATAGCTTATCTAATGAGAAGATCCCTGTTCACAATCTAATTGCCATATTTGCAAGTTGAGAATAAAGTACTTTGTACGAACCCATTTTTTGAGGATGCTACTAGGAAACTGAGGAACATATGAAGAAGACATATTCACATATCTTTGAATCAAGAGAAGTTTCATGTCAATGTACTAATTCTCTTATTAGTACCGTTTAATTTATAAATTTTTATGTTGTTTGCACATTACTTGTTAGGTGTTTTATTTGGATGTTAGTTGTTACTCCCTCAGCCTACTAAGGGTAATCTCATTCGAGGAAGAATGTTCCCAATGAGGAGATATTATAGTATCCCGCTAATTGAAAGAACTTGAAAGAGTTAGAATTGGAAATAATCATTTTAGGTAAGAATAATAAATGTGGAAATTTATTAAGTTATTTTATGTTTGGGTTTATTGTTAACTTCAAATGACCATAAATACTATCTCAGGATAACTTAGGTGTTGTTCCAAACAATGTTGGAAATATCTTGGACTTATATTTCCAACGCCATTGAGTGTGCACAATTTTGAGTTCGTAGAGTGAGATATGCCTATTTGAAGTTGGGTTGTTTGAAGGGCGTTATGGCCTTTTACATGCCCCATGAAGTAATTGCTTTTTTTATAATTAATTGGGGTAAAAAATGATAGGATTCAGTTTACGATTTTATGATATTGAGTTAGGATTTTAGAGAAGATAAAAGAGGTGATGGAGCAAGAATTGTCAAGTTCTTCAAGAATCGCTTATTGATTTTTTCAAAGGGTGATCCCTATGAGGTATGTGTCATGCCCCGAGCCTACAAACTGGGTGTTATTGTCACACTACGACCATTACTAGCCCCGAGAGGACCATTGTCCTGGATTATTTAACTCAGCAGAAGACTATCTCAATAAAACAATATCATATAATAATTTAAAGAAATATAATCTTGCCAAATTGACAACTTAAGTCTCATGGAAAAAAATCTTCAATACAAAGATAAAAAACTCATAACTAAATGTTTGACTGTCTATGGAAAAATAATATTTTACTAAGTTGGATATTGGGACAGACCCCACAACATCCTATAAAATGAATACTAAAAGCGAATAAAAGTGTCCTTCAGAATACAAAGAGGCTCACCTTTGTCTCTTAGTGCTCAAGTGGATCAACGAGGCGCTGATCCTGGTTACCTATGTCTGCATCGTAAGACGAATTAGGACAACTGGAATTAGTACATAAAAAATACGAGTATGCGAGTTAGAATGCAAATAACAACTTAAGCTTGAAATAGAGCAAGAAGGAACACTTACATTGGCTCTGCACAACTCAAGATCAACTTAGCTCAATATAAAGTAGTAAGACACATGGAGTATATATAAAGCATGTGAAACAATGTAAACAACTTAGTTCGTTAAAGAAATGCAATAACAAACTCAGTATGACTTATGTATGAAGTAATATGGTTTATGTGGGAGATTCTCTAACCCACAAACATCGTAATGAGCCTAAGTGATAGTACAATTTCTTACCTCATTCTACAAGAGGACCGTCCTATGCATTTTCCATCAGTATAGAACCTGAACTACTAAGTGGATCCACTACTCTATGCTAACACTACAATGTGAATTCTTATGCATGTGGCGCCGCACCAACCCGAAAGTTCTGGGCTTATTATGGACGCACTGGAGACGTGCCGCCCCAACATTTCTTGCGCTATGGGGTCACGACGCATCTTTCCCTCCCCAGGTGCGTCAGCCGAACTGTTCCTTTCATTTTTGAAACGCTAAGCCCTCTAAACTTCCATAGTAATACCCCAAACAATTATGATCATTTGTGCCCTAAATACACAATAGATTTAACTAAAAAACAACCACGAAACACGAGTCAATTCGAGACTAGGAATTCAACAACTCCATCAACAAGAAACCAACAATGTTCTTCAAGAACTTCACTTTTGTCATTCAACCAATTCCAAAATCACTGAATTGAAACAAGTTTGATTTGTGGGTGAATACCCAACACTAAATCATCTCAACTACTCTGATGGGGATCAGCCCCGATGAATTCCACTCGCAAAGCTTGACCTTCTTGGCGAATTCTTGACTCCCTCCCTTTCTTTCTTCTTTTCTCTCTTTTCCAAGCACTAAGCGTAATTCTAACTTTTCCAATTTGATCTAAGACTTGTTTTTACCCCATTAAAACCCTAAAATGAAATAGGAAATTTATTGGTTAAAAGACTAGTTTTCCTTTCCATAATTCCAGATTAAGACTTTCCTCAATCCAACAACCTAACTTCCGAAAGTCATAACTAACTCATATGATATTAAAATCGTGCAAACTTGACGTCGTTGGAAAGATTATTCCAATAAATTTCCACCCACATCCAGAAGAACGTCTAACTCATCCTGATCTAGAAGTTATGACAGTTTTAAAATGACCAAACTCACATCCTTAACTCAGATTTTTTTTATACAGATTTTACCTTTTCTTTCCAAAAAGGAGCAATTTTTGTTTCTTAGCTTATTTATATCTATTTCAAGTTGTGAGTGTTACAATATCTACGACTTGATAATATTAGTCCTTGAATGAGATTTGTTTCACTAAGTTAACAATATTAATCTCAAGTTCAACACTCAACTATTAAAAGCAAGTAACAACATGATTACTTGTAGTTTATATAGTACTAAGAAGAGAATAAGTACCTTGATCTGGATCTTAATCGAATTCAAAGAGATGTGGATGTCTTTTATTCATATGCTCTTCGGCTTCCCAAGTAGATTCTTCAAAAAATTGGATCCTCTAAAGGATATTGACTGATGTGACCTCCTTTGTTCTCAACTTCTTAATTTGGCGATCTAAAATCTTAAAGGGAACCTCCTCATAGGATAAGCTATCGTCAATAGCAACTTTTTCAGTTGGTACAATCGATGAAGGATCGTCCATGCATTTTTTCAACATAGATATGTGAAACACCGAAAGAACTGCTGCTAACTCTTGTGGTAGCTCTAACTCATAAGCTAAATTGCCAGTCATTGTGCCTATGGGATAAGGTCCAATATATCGGGGACTAAGTTTCTTTTTCTTACCGAACCTCCTAACACACTTCATGGGTGAAACCTTCAAGGATACTCAATTATCAACTTCGAACTCTAACGTTTTTCTCTTAACATTTTTGTAGGATTTTTAATGACTCAGTGTCATTTTCAATCTCTATTTAATCAACTTCGCCTTTTCCATAGCTTGGTGAACTATATTTGGTCCTATAAACCCTACTTCACCTATGTCAAACGATCCAATAGGAGCTCTGTATCTTCTCCTATACAAAGATTCATACGGAGCCATTTGGATGATCGAGTGGTCACTGTTGTAAGGAAGTTCAATGAGAGGTAGGTGATCATCCCAATTTCCCTTGAAATCATTCACGAAAACCCTCAAGATATATTCTAAGGTATGGATATTACACTCTTCTTGCGCATCTTTCTCAGGATGAAAAGAGATACGTAAGTTCGCTTTTGAACCAAAACCTTTCTTGAAGGATTTCCAGAATTGTGTGGTAAATTGTGCACCTCTATCTAAAATAATCAAAATTGGGAATCCATAAAGTATCATAACCTCTTGAATGTATAACATTGCATAATCCTCTGCCAAATGAGTAGTCTTTACCAGCAAAAAGTGGGCTAATTTTTGTCATTTTATCGATATTCACCCAAATTAAATCATGTTGCCTCAGAGACCTTGCTAACCTTGTGATGAAGTCAATATTAATCATCGCCCACTTCCATTCTGGAAGTTCTATATTCTAAGCCAACCCTCCAGGCCTTTAGTGCTCTACTTTAACTTGGAGGCAATTTAGGCACTTGACAACAAACTCAACAATACCATTTTTAATACCTCCCCACCAATATACTTATCCTAAATTGTGGTACACCTTTATGGAACCAAGATGAATGGAAGATCTGGAGCTATGATCCTCATCCATGTTCCTCTCTCGGAGCCCATACACCATTGGTACACATAACCTACCCTGATAATTCTACACACCATCTCCCCTTTACTTGAAAGCTAATACTTTCTTATGAACATTTTTCTACAATTCAAGCAAAATTAGGTCTTGGTCTTGTTTTTGTTTCACCTCTGACACTAGTGATGTTTCAGCCTCGTTAGTCACCACTATCCCTCCTTCTGTGGAATCCATTAGTCTGACTCCCAGGCATGCAAGTCTATGCAAATCGTTGGCTAAGTAATTTTTTTCTTCCTCAATATGGGCGGTACTCCCTATAGATAACATGCTTAAAGAAGAAGCAACCACATCAGCCTTACATGAGTGGTAAAGAATACTCATGTTATAATCCTGAGTAATTCTAACCATCTACTCTGTCTGAGGTTGAGCTCTTTCTGGGTGAACACATATTGTAAGCTCTTGTGATCAGTGAATATATCAACATGAATGCCATATAAGTTGTTCCAACATATCATTAAAGCAAAAACTAAAGCAGCGAATTCTAAGTCATGGGTTGTATAATTCTTCTCATGTACCTTCAACTATATGGAGGCATAAGCTATAACTTAACAATTCTATATAAACACACAACCCAAAACCTACCCTAGATGTATCAGAAAACACCAAGAAACCTTGAGTACCTTCTGGTATGGTAAAAGTTGGGCAGTAGTCAACATATTTTTCAATTCCTAAAATATTTTCTCACAAGCTTTACACTATTGAAACATAATTGTCTTCTAAGTCAACTTGGTCATAGGATATGAAAAGACAAAAACCCTTCAACAAACTTTCTATAGTAGCCAGCCAAACCCAAGAAACTCAGACATGGGTCTAGGCCTACTATGAACTCCTTCTATATTGTGGGTATCCATTCTAATTCCATCAATGGAAAATGTGTGGCCAAAGAATGCCACAAACTTAAGCCAAAACTCACATTTTGATAACTTAGCATATTACTCCTTATCTTCCAAAATCTAAAGGACTATTCTGAGGTGACTAACATGATATTTTTCATTCCTTAAATAGATTAGTATGTCATCAATGAAGACAATAACAAACATATCTAGATAAGGTTTGAAGACTCTATTCGTAAGATTCATGAATCTTGCAGGAGCATTGGTCAAACCAAAGGATATGACCAAAAACTCACAATGCCCATATTTGGCTCTAAATACTATCTTTGGAATATCACATTCCTTAACCTTCAACTGACGGTAACATGATTTGAGATCAATTATTGAGAAGCATGAAGCACCCTGAAGCTGGTCGAAATGATAATCAATTCTAGGAAGAGCATATTTATTATTGATGGTAATTTTCTCAATTTGTGGTAATCTGTACACATCCTAAGGGAACCATCTTTCTTTCTCACAAACAAGACAAGTGAAACCCTTATATAACAGATCTTTCAACTGTTTTTTTTAATTCTTTAAATACTGTTGGTTCCATTCTATATGGAGGACTATAGATAGGACAAGTATCTGGGATGATGTCTATGACGAAGTGTATTTGTCTCAGGAGGGATTTTGATAGATCATCCAGCAAGACATCTGGAAACTCTTTTACTATCGGAACTGACTAGATGGGAGATACGTCAAAACTTGACTCGTTGACTCAAGCTAAGTGACAGATATAAACCTTCAAAACTAACTTTCTTGGTACGAAATGAAACAACCCTTAGGCAGTACTGAACTGCTACTCCACTCTACAGTTGGATTATTTGACATTTTAACCTTGAAAACTTGAGGTCTACAATCTATTGACACATATCAGGCATTAAGCCACTACATCCCTAGAAAGACATCAATATCTACCATGTTTAACTCAAATAGGTCAGCCATGGTGTTCTTGTGATTGATGGAAATAGGACAATCACGATAGAATCTTTCTGCTAGAATAGACTATTCAACATGTGTGGAAACACAAAAGGGTTCACAAAGTTTCTTACGAAGAATTTCAAAATTATTTGCAACATAAAGAGTTATAAAAGAAAAACTTACCTGTGGGTCTAGCTAGGCATAAACATCAAAAGTAAAGACTCTGATCATAAAAGTGACAACATCTGGAGAATTCTGTTGTTCTTGGTGAATAGTGATTGCATAGAGGCGGTTTTCCCCTCCGCCTGTACCGGAAGTAGCTCCTCTAGGTGCATCCTCTTCTGAGGGAGCAAGTGATTTGGAATGGGATATGTTGCCCAGATTTCAACTACTTTGATTATTCTTAGGGCACTCTTTCATGAAATATCCCTCTTGCCCACACTTGAAACAACCCGAGTGGCCATCGCGACAGTTACTGGTGTGATTTCAACTACATCAACCACATATAGCAGCCCTACTTCCTCCTTGTGCCACACTACCTTGGGAATCTTCTGGTCTAGCTTTGAAGTTTGCAAATTCTGGCAAATTTATCATATGTGTGTAGGTGCAAGTGCACTAGCAGATAACAGTGCATGCCCTTTTTGTTTCTGAAATGATGGACGGTTCAGATTACCTTTTTTTAGGCAAGACTCATCCCAGTATAAAATTTCTTGCTTCTATATTCTTCTACATCCCTCAACTTCTCCTCTTCAACCTACTATACATTAGACCGTCAACCTGGATATGTCCATGTCGCCTATCAACATTACAACCCTTCCCTCATTGCTCGATGCACGACCTAAGCCAAAAATAAACAAACTCACTCTTCTCCTCATGTCCTTAACAATTTTAGGAGCATAGTGGGATATTTAGGTGAACTTCAACCTATACTCATTCACACACAAAGAATCCTATTTCACCGTAAAAAACTCTCGTACCTTAGCCTCTTTTGATTCTAGGGTAAAGAAGCGCCGCAAGAAAGCTTCTTAAAAACAGGCCCAACTCGGATGTGGGCATCCTAATATCTACCCTCCTTCCACTGATCAAACCAAGTACTTACCACATTTTTCTGTTGATATACATCTAGCTCAAGTCTTTCAGCAACTGAAAAATGCATCACATCAAAACCCTTTTTCAGTTCCTCAAAATAATTATTCCGATCCTCAGTAGTGACCGAACCCGTGAAACTGGTAGCACTACTACAAAAAAGACTTTTAATGACAATTTTATAGCGGCAATAAACTAATTGCCGAAAACTTAAGTTTCATAGGCAAACATTACCGGCCAAAGAACAATTTCTGGGAATATGTACGCATTCACCAACAACTAAACTAGTGGGCAAAAAAAGGTACTACCGTTGATAAAAAACCTATTATTTTTTCCAGTTACCTCCTATTTCTCTCCAATTATTTAAAATATTTCTAGGTTCCCTCGCTTGCACACATTTAACATTCATCAACATATACTCCAATCTCCAGCAAAATTCATAAACACCATAACTAAATTATTTCTTCACTGACATCATAGTTCGTTTCAATCCCATGTCACCTATATATCTGTATTTCTTCCAGAAGACCCTTAAAAAGATGTAAAATTAGCAATTGGTCAGTGACGAGGCTTTTTAGGGTTTGCATTAATTTGTTTTTTAGGTATTTCCCCATAATATACAATTTTTTTGCAGATTTACTTTGGTCTCCATCACATGGGTTTTGTTTCTCTATCTTCCTCTTAAAAATTGATGAAATGTTTTATTTTGTTATATCTTATTGTAAAAAGAACACATTTTTCTTCTACAGAATGTCAATGGTGCCCTAATATTGAAGATTTCTCATTTACTTTGTTCTATTTTTGTTCGGCAGAAATTTATCATGTATAACATCTATTTTCTTTAGAATTTTGTGCTCAAAAGTTTTTAGGAAATTAAAGTTCCTTAATTATTGCCCAAAAAATAAGCAACCGATGAAATTTTTGTCCCAATCATCAGACCAATAAGCATACCACTATTAAGGTAACTTTTAATTATCTAGTTTACAATATTATTTTTCTTAGGCGCAATTTGGGTTAGTTTTTATGTTGTATAGTTGCGATTTTAATGTATTCCCTTTATTTTGTTGTACTTCCGCGCATTTTCTATAGTTCTATAATTATTTGTGGGTGCATATGTTTCAAAGTTGTTAACATGGTGATAAGTCTTCATTTAATGGAATTTGTTAACATTCTCATACAAGCAATTGAATCATTATTTAAATTAATGTGTAAGTACATCAATAATTATATATTGTTTTAATTATTCACTAATTATATATCTTCTTGTAAGATCTTAACACCTCTAATTGCATGCAATCTTTTGTTATTAGCTGAGTTTTCATTGATTAAAAGTGTCTTAGTCTATTTGACAAGCCATAGAGGGTAATTTGATCACGTACTTAACTGTCCAAGAGTTAATTGGTTTACTTGTTTTTCTTGAGTTGGTTTTTTTGACCTATTTTTTGCCCTAATTTTAATTTCTTTTAGTAAATGATTCTCATAGATATATTGTCGATTGATAAGAATTTTTGGAACGTACCTATGTACAAGAGAGCAGCTCGATATTCCAGTTTTAGTGCAGTTTATACTATCATGAGTAGAAAATCAAAATGCTTCTCATATACCTAAGGGCTAAGAATGTTCTTAATTTGTGAGTGACATGGTCTACTAACATGCATAGACCAATAATCTTATGCAAAACAAAATGTTTAGCAAAATCATGTTGTCACAATGCCTTTGATTTATGTAATATATTCTCCATTATCCATTGTTGGTGTCATACTACCTTTAATTGATTTTTTCATTTTCTATTGTTTGATGGCATACTGTCAACCTGTCCATTAGAATAATATTTTTTAACTTTGGTTTATAAGGCATGTGACATTTGCTTGGCAAATTAAAGTAGGTGAACAATCATGAGCTAAGTGAGTTACCGTATTCTCATTTCTTCCACAAGGACTGTGTGGATAACTGGCTAAAAATCAACAACACATGTCCCTTTTGCAAAACTAAGGTGGGTGAGACCCTTGTGAGCTCTCTTACTGAAGCCAGTACATAATTGCGTCCGAGTTAAGGTTTTCAAGTTGCCACTCTGTCCACATGCTAGTACATAGATGCATTTTTTTAACGAAATATTAGTTACCTGCATACATATTTCATTTTCTTCTATCACTCTTCTGATTTATTTTGGTCCAAATGTTGTTAGCTTGCTAAATTTGTGTACAATTTCTGCTGCAAAACATTTGAGGTGATAAGATTCCCCAGTCTGTTGGTAGAAAACGAGATATCTGTGGTATCTTTTCCACTGTATTATTTATGTGATAATTTGGTGTGCAATGCTAATAAGTAAACACATGATGGTATTAGCAATTAAACATATGTAGTTGATGTCATAAGATTTGCTAATTGTAAACATCCATGCACGCTTAAGATGTATTATAATGTAGTAGTCTTTCAGCTATATTCCTTGAATTGCATTCATTAATCTTTTTCTTTTTATTCAAAAGTTTGCATTCAGTAGTCAGAGTACATGGAAACTTTTATTTTAATTTTCTTTCGATAAAGTAAGTTTCTCGTAAGGTAGGGGAAATGTTCGTTGATGATTTCTCTATTATAAAATATGTCTGAAGTGATAAACATCAAGCTAACCAATTCTTAAAATTTTATAGTTTCTTGCAACTATTGCCTCTCTGATATCCTTTCATGTTTATTTCAATAATCTAGTTGTTTGTGGAGAATGTTTTTGTTATAGCTAACTTATTGTTGCCTGCAATATTTTTTCTCAATGTAGGTCTTCATTGTTCAATGATTTCTTCTTCCAAAGGTCGCATGTTCATTCTCCTTTATTTTATTTTTTACTATAAAACATAATTGAGATCTTCTTTCATTAGATATAAAGTTTCTTCATAATGTATAAATGAGTGTTCTTTTTGTTATGTTCAGTACAATCTTTTTCAAAGTTACATGTTTTGTTGTCCTTGTATATGAATTGAGGTTGTTAGTTGTGCTTGTGCAGTTGTGGTTGTAGAAGGTCAAAACCTTAAATCGTCCCTAAACTGCTATATTTTCTCAATGATTGATAAATGTATAGTATCACAATTCAATGGTGTATTATAATAATCTTCAAAGCCTCAGAGGTGCCAATACTAGTGCTCTGTCCACTCTGACAATCTATTGCATTATTGTCTTAGTTGTGCAATCTCTTCACTTTCTATGCCACATTCGTGTTGGATATTCTAGAAGTATATCAGATTCTCCAGAAAACTACACTAGATTTGGAGAATGCTACACGTGCCCATTGAAAGTTTTGATGAGTCTAAGAAACATAGAAATGTATTGTTGTCTTGTGCTCCTACTTATTCATTCTTAACTTAGATGGCTTTCTGGTTCTTTTTTACTGTTAATGTCTTCTTGTGATCTTCTCAATCTTTAATCTTCAGATCCTACGCTATTGTTCAAAGTAAAAGAATTAGATTTTTTTAAGAAAACTATATTTAAAAATGATGCCCTTGGTCTAAATTTAACGCCTCTAATCGGGAAGTGAAGCCAGTGGACATCAAGTAGTCCACGTCCTTCCTCAAATCTGCAACCTCGGTTTTCAATGTCGTAACCTTAGAAGTATTTCTAGGTATTCTCAAAAGAGTCAACTGTCACAATGAGAATGTCAATGGAAGTTTGAAGGGAGGTCCGTGCAGCAAGGGTGACCCTCTCAAGCACCCATAGGACAGATGCCTCTAGTCGAATGGCCCTGACATTAGTCGAATTTTCTAGTTGCTCTATTTTTGAGCTCATATCCTGAGTAATCTTCGTGGGTTGGGAACAGGAAGAAGCACCAGGATCCTATGAAGAAGAAGTATGAGTTGATGTACCTGAAGGCTTGGACGTCAGAGCCGAAAAGAATTCCACTTCAATCATGGAATCAAAGTCAACTTGTGGGGATGTATCTCCCGGAGCTTCTCTTCCCCTTTTTGATCTCCTTACGGGTGTACTCGGACTAAATATGTTGGATGTCAGTGGAGGATGAAGAGCTAACATTAAAATATCTAGTAGCATCCAAAGGAACTCCAAAATGACGGCACAACTCTGGGATCAGATTATAGAATATATGATAGTTCTGCCAATATTTTTCCCTCATGAACATCTCCTGCTCAATAATATGTCCTATGTCGATTGTCCATATAGACATAATCGACTAGAGGTAGGTCGCCTTAGGATGGTGGAAAATGGACTCTTTCTAGGATTGTATAATAGAGCTTCTGATGAATCCAAACAAATGTCACGACTGGGGAACATCCCCAAGAAGTAACATGCATATTTGACCTATCAAATGTTTCGTATGAGCTGTTAGACATCTTTTATTTCTTATATATGAAAAGTAGCACCGAACTAAAACTTTTTATCAAAAACAGAATGCAGAAGCATTTCTATCGTATGTCTTAAAAACCATCCATGACAACATGAGTACAAATGTCCTAGGGCATAACCCATAAAAGTCTAAACATACTAAAGAACATAAAAGAAAATATAGGGGTGGTGTCCTCGGATGCTATGAGGACTCACCAATCTTTAATCCTTGAAAGCCTATGATACTCTACCCTTCAAAGCAACTCGATCTTCTCAACACCCTACACTGGATTAGAATGTAGGCAAAATACGTGTTAGTACAATGTACCAAGTATGAAAACTATCATACCAAACATAGGATATATTAAACGTTTAGTCAACAATACACATAATCATAAGAGATAATAGTATAAGCATAACATGAATATCATACGCGTAATAAAGCATATATAAGTTTATACTTAAACCATTGTACTTTTTACTCAAATGAACTACTTCACAAGCCATCTCCAAATATACTTGTGCAAGGCTAAGATAGCATCCCATATTACTACAAAATTTGAGTACCTCACATTGGTCATTCTTGGTCATAATCCAATCTCATAGTCAAGTACTTAGTTCTACATAAATTGTGAGAACTATGCTCCTAGGTCACCTTAAAATACACTTGGCCAATGCATGTGGTGTATCCCATTCTAACTCACACACTAGGCATATCTTGAAGTAATTGTATTCCCTTTCATCAACTTTAGGTGTCACTAGTAGACCTACTTCATATTGTCAAATAACTACCATATTAAGTCAATCATGTCATGGACAGAATCTATAGTCACTATCCAAGCTAAATACACATCATGTAGTGGTCATGTCATAGGTAGATTCAAGTCATACTGGTGTCATGTATGGATGACATCCCGTACTACAACCCATACTATGTACTTATCTAGGCTATCCTAATCCAAGATATTTATCATTCATCCGTTTCTATTAAGCTCAACATACTAACATAGTATACCTACTACCATGGTAAGCATCTTAACCTACACACCAAGCTTACAAAGGAAGGATACAATAGTACCAACCTAACCATCATGCAGCCAATCATTTAGATGCAAGATAATCCGGAGGGGAGCATGAATCTTCAACCCTAAGATACCATGATAAAATAATCTCAAGCTATTCCATGAAGTACACCGTGCATGAAAATCAAGATAACATTAGGAGCATAGTTGCCTTTAACCTTAAAGATGCCATGACATGGTTTTGGGCTAACACAAGATCAAGCTAAACTTGGGAGAGTTCGCTTCCTCCATCCCAAGATACCATGAGATTCATCATCTCAATCTACAATGAGTATTTCAACTCAAGCCTAAATGAGATTCAATATCTCATGCTTCCATGATATTCTCCATGTCAATCTACCATGAGTATTTAAATTCAAGACTCCATGAGATTCACCATATCAAGCTTCCATGAGATCTAGTATCTCAATCTATAACACCTTGGTCTTATCTTACCAACTCAATAACATAAGATAATACTAATCAATTCAACTTCAATCTATTCTTAGTCTATCATGCCTTGACACATTTTAGGTCTTAAGTAAATCTAGTATTCATATATATAAGAGAAGTTGCTTCCTCTAGCTTGTACATGTTTAAGTGTAAAAGAGAAAGAGAACATCATAACAATCCCCTCATACCGACTTCACCTACAAAGCCCTAGAAACAATGGGATACATGCATTATAATTAGTTGCTTCCTTAAATCTATCATGATCCATATCCAATTACAAGTATATTCATTCAATTTGATCATTAAAAGGTATATATAGTCATACTTGATCACATAAGTTCAATTTCAACATTCAAAGTCATGATTGTCCTTAATAAATTAGGCCTAGTTCAATTCATATCTAGGTTATCCTATTATGATCAATTAGAATTCAAGACAATGTAATGAAGAAAATCAACTTAGAACCTTCAATCTTGCCTCTAATGGCCTAAGCCCATGATGATAACCTTCAACATCCAAACATGAATTCATAAAGGAAACCACATGAGAGAATCACATAATCATCATATAAACATAATTGAATGCTACACTATTTTGGGATCACAATCAAGCTTTATCAAAAATGCAATTACAACACTTCCTAGATTAGGGTATTTTAGATTCACAATTGAGGGATAACTATGGGGTATCCATGGTTGGGAGGATGCACGGATGAATAAGCTTCATATACTTTAGATTAGAGACTTAAACCCATCTTGAAACCTTGGTGAATATCGTCCTAGAAGCTGCCTTCAATTTCTCTTCTTATTTTATGGAGGGAGAAGTTTTGATTTGGAGTCTACAGTCTAAATGGATCTTTTATTTTTTAAATATACTAAATATACAGAAATAACCTCCCATGCATTTACTTTGATGTGGAATTCACCCCTAGCGTTGTCAAGATACGTGCATGAAAAGATGCAGGCTCCATCGATGATTTCTAGCATTGGTCCGTCAATGGATTGATAACACGTCTTGTAGGTTCGGTGTTTGTGATAAATATTCACATTTTGGGGTCCTATATACCATGCGTATGTTTGGAGTGGAGACCCCATCGACGGGGCATAGCCTGCTTGACGAAGCGTGTTTTACAGTCGTGGTTAGGGACTATTTTTCGCAGTCTTTAGCCAAGGTTTGCGTCCTCTTCAAGGACCCTTAGGGTAGTCCTTATCGGAGTCATTCCCAAAAGTTCCAACTCTAAATGCGTTCTTCTACATGTAAGGAACCTTTCTTATAAATTTGAACTTCATATACCATGTAAAACATGAAAAGGCACACTAGAACACAAAAGTATGCTTAGAGGCTAAATTTTGAACGTCTTGGTCGTTCTTGGACGTTAAACCTCCAAACTCTTCCAAAATCCTCAAAAAAAATTCTAATTCCATAATTCACCATCTTTAGACCTGATTATCTAATGAAACACATCTTAGGCTCTAGGTTGAGATAATTCAATTTGGGGTCCTTACAAGTAATATCGCGAAACTACATTAAAGTCCCTCTTTCCGATCCGGACTCCTATATCAATCCACCTTGGGATCATGTCATAGATAAGTCAATCTGACCATACCTTGAGTTCATATAATGATGTTTTAGTGGTCGCCATATTGGGGTAGTAAAATCCTTATAACTTGTCCAATACAACATTGATATGATCGCAACTTCAATGCACTACTCTCCGTCAAATCATAATGGACCACACTGTCTTAAGTCACTGACATTCTTCTTTATTTTTGGAACCAGAACACATATGCTTACTAAACCTTATTGACCCCAGGTCCTTATTATCTTCCCAAAATAATGGTACTGGAGTGCCTCCTTCACCAAAGAGTATTTTCCCTCTGTAGAAAGTATCTGCTTCTTGAGGATAGTCCTCAACCCACAAACTTTTAATTTTTTAAGTAGGCTGGGATGTGGGACCACTAATGGTATTGGAGATGCAAAAGTATTTTCTTGAGAAGAGGTTGTTGGAACTATAGCTTAGTTAGGACGGAATCTAGCACAAATCTCTACTCTCTGATATTATAAGGGCTGGTCGTACTCAAGATAAGATAACACAACTTGGGAGTTGGGGACTTCCCCATCACTACTAGAATTTCTCACTGGAGTCTTAGAACCGAGCTTCTTTCCCTTGCCTTGACCTCCCTTTCGAGGCTTTTGCCTTACCTTTTGTGAGGGTTATCTTCTTTTTTTGTTTATGCTTATACCGTGTGCTCTTTTAAAGGGTGGTATAACGATTTTAGTCCTGACTGTATCTGCAAAAATAGCATAAAAAGTGAAATAGTTAAATAAAAATTTGCACAAAAATAGTTGCATACAGACTCGCTCAATTGTTTGGCGAGCTTGTAACGACCCTCAAAATGAAATAGGCCAAATTGGACCTTCTCATGTGTTTTATGAGTAAATAAGTTGTTAAAATTCTGAATGTTATCATTATAGGTCTGTTTGAAGAGTTTTGAAGTGCAGCGTCAATGAACGACCAAGACGTTCGATGACTAGTCACATATGTGCTTGTTTGTGTTCTAGTGTGCCTTCGCTTATTTTTTCAGTTATTGGGTGTCAAAAATGGTTGATGCTGCTAGTTAGTGTAAATCGACTGCCACAAGGGACGGCCAATCGTTCAAACGATGGCACATTGAACTTGGGAGCCGATCAAGTCTAATATATCTGCAAAACCTGTACCATATTGGGTATCTAACCTAAACTACGCACCCCATCAAAGGGGCGTCAATCAAATAACGACCAGGTATTTTGTGGGAGTCGTTATGGACTATTTTTCTTTCAACTTTACGACCAAGCTTGGGGTGTTTTTGTAAATTTACCCCAAGTCATTAAAGTTTGACGACGATTATTTAGGAGTGACTATGTGAAAGGTGTTATAACATGTAATCACACACACTATGAATGAAAGAATGAAGTTAATGAATGTAAATGTGAGATTTTAGGGTAGACACTAATTGTGAGTTGAGTAAAGTGTCTAGTACCATCCCTACTATCCCTAAGAACATTAGAGAATCAAAAGGGGGGTTTTGGGGAGGACTCTCTTCGCTAGTTGAGATGAAGTGTTCAGTAGAAACCTCATAATTCCCAAGAGCTTTCTAAAGAAAGGTTGGAGGTTTGATACTCTTCGTAAGTTAAGATGTGGTATTCAAAAGTAACCTCTAGGGATAAGTACTCTTTGTTAATTGAGATGTAGTACTAAATATTTATCCCTTAACCTATAGTCGATGAATTTAATGAATGTTTAAGACTCCGTTAGGGAGTTATGCTTAGGACTAAGAGGATTTTATGAGGTGTGGACACTCCTTGTGAGTAGAGATATTGAATCCAATGTAACTCTCGAGATGAATGATCTTCATTAGTTGAGATAAATTAATTTGTAGCAATCTACTTATCCATTAACCATGAGCCCGCATAGGATTAGCTATTAAAGATCTGTGTAGAGGCTAAAATTATGACCCTACCTAAGACAAGTAAGGATCCCTCGTCAGGTAGGGGTTAATATCGGGATTCCATGTCTAGCATTCCTTGTCTATGTAGGTTAAATATATACCCCACAAATGGATGTAAATGAACTAAGTCTTATTAAAGGTGTACTACTTAGGGTAGGTGGTGGAATGGGACGTCATCTATCAATTACACAAGTAGACATTTTGAGGGAGTCTTGGTGAGTCTGTATATGACAAAGTATGAATGGGTTTATACATGATGTTAATGAAGTAAGTAACCTTTATGGTTGATGATAATGAAGCACGTTGATCTTATGTCTAATATGATGAAAGTTATGTAAATGATGAATTTGATGTGCCTAGTCTAGGGTTATTCTTATGGAGAACTAAGTGGAAAAAGTAGTATGGGATGCTACTTTCACATGGCACTAGTGTAACTTGAGGGTTATCTTAGATGATGGTCTTTATGTGAAGTTCTTATATGCATGCATGTTTCCTCTAGTCACTTTAGTAAAAATGTTGACTTGTTTAATTGAAATGAACCATGCTTATCTTTTGTAGTCTTAAGGATCACTTAGGTATGTATTGAAGATATTGTATGGGCGGTCTCTTCATGTCTTACCTAGGTAAGTCTTAGGATAATATAAGATAGGAAGGTCTAAATGATAATTGGATTACTTGATGAATATGACTACATGTTGAAGTACATGGAGATGTTACTTGTATGATAAATGATGACGTGTATGATACTTTGAAAACTTGATTCATGAAGGTTTTACTACAATAGCATGGAAAGTTTGTTTCAACTAAAATTTCCTCTTTTAACATGTTTTTTCATAATGCCATACTTAGTACAATGCTTGTACTAACTCCATACTCTTCTATATTTCTATAAATATAGGTGTAAGGCAAGTGAAGGTTCGTACAAGGTAAAGCTTGGGAGGTTGATTCCCTCAAGATTGGTGCAAGTGAAGGTTCGTACAAGGTGAAGCTTGGGAGGTTGATTCCCTCAAGATTGGTATATCCTCATATGTTCGAGGACATAAACTGTGTTTCTTTTAGTTTCATTCTTTTAAGACATTGTGTAAGACTAAGTATTTTTTATTTCAATGTAAAGTGTCGTAACCGTATAATGATATGACATGTATAAGTTGTCTTGTCATGATGAGCCTTGTTCCTTAGTTTAATAAAAAAGTTTCTTATTAGTTATGTTGTGAAAGATATTCAAATTAAAATAGGCACACATATACAATTATGATCTGAGAGGACCATCACACATCACTAAGATAAAAATCGTTTCATAAGAGTAAAAATCACTAACAATGAATTCGTGAATAAAAACAAACCTTAGATGCCGAATAAATACTTTGAAATTTAAAGCGACAAATAAATTCGATTTCAAAAACAAACCTGACATATTAAAGTGCAGATGTGATTTTGGAATGTAGAAAAGTGAGAGAATGTGAAATATTTTGAACATTTGAAATTTTGGCCTCTAAAAACTATCTAATCCTCACCCATTAAGAGATATTAGCCTTGCTCACTGACCCACTTGGTGACAGCCAAGTGGTCACTTACCACGCCTAGATTTATAGGACCTCTAGTTAATATGGGGGGTCCAAACGGCGAACTAGGTCATGATCGCTGACCTAGTCAGTGATTCCCCTATCGACTCTTAGGCTTGTTGAGTTTTAAAAAATCAAACCCAAGAATTCTTTGAGTCCAAAAAGGATACAAGTTGGGCTAGCCGACCACTTCGGCAAGTCAGTGACTGGACCTTTAACTCGCCAACCTGTACTTTTTGAACAAATTCCACACATCAACCTACAAAATCAACACATGATTATTTCAAAAATGAAAATAAAGTAACTTGGGTTGCCTCCCAAGAAGCCTAGTAGTTAACGTCGTGGCTCGACACATTTACCCACTCAAACATCAGTCTTGGGGTTGAACTTAATGTCACTTAGCAACACCTCTTTTTGTATCGGGTAGATATTAGGCAATATGTGACCCATGAGTGTTCCCCATAAGCTCATAACTTGGTAATCCTAGTAATAATAATCCCTTCCTAGTGTATCACATGCATAGTGATAAATAAGATATCTCGAGATCCTGGTTTCGACATCTAAAGAATTTCACCCAGCAAATTGATCCAGCTACGCGTGTACAATTTACTAAGCCTTAAATTTACCTCATATTAGACATCACATCAATGTATGGATTAGATTTCACCCTCACATCAATCCATATAAGGTTATTAGATAGTATCACACTAAATCTATGTATATTATTTTTTTCTTATAAATAGCCTCATTGGTTCGCATAGTAGGAGTAAGGCGATTTCTAACGCGTGCACTTGTTGAATAGACTTCGAAAGAAAGAATTATCAATGCATGGAGTAACACGATTCACGAATTGCTTAATTATTATTCATACTTTGTTAATCGCTCATGGCTCCCACAACCCTAGTTGTGGATTTAGTTACCCATATTAGCAAGCTCAAAATTAAAATTTTAAGATGAAGAAATAATGAACTTACGTTATAAGAAGTATAAACCTAGAATTTCAAATTGAATTGCTAAGTCAAAATCTTAAAAATGGTATTTACAAATCAATAATGGTCAAAATTCGCAAAATTAAATATCCAAAGGCAAGAACTAAATACGAACAATAATGTCTAACACCCAAAAAACTAGGTTTGCATGCCCTATATATAGGAAAATAAGTCCTAACATGAAGGAAAACATTTTCTGGAAAATGTTTTCCAATCTTCTCATGTTTGGTTGGGACAAAAGTTATGGAAAATATTTTCCAAATCAACCAATTTTCCTCAAAATTAAGAAAAACATTTTCCATAACTCTCCTCCAATTTTAAATTACATTTTTTGGGGAAAAAACAACAATCTTTTTTTAAAAATAATTAAATTTTAAATTTTAAATTTTTTACCCGATCCCTAACCCCCCCAACCTTCCACCACCGGCCAGCCCCCCTCCCCAAAAAAGTAATTTTGCATTTTAAAAATATTTTCAACTTGAACTTTTTATTTTTAAACTACAACCCCCTTACCCCCTAGGCCAGCATCCCACCCACCCTCAATCCCCCAAAAAATTAATTTTGTTTTTAAAAATACTATAAAGTTTTAAATTTATATTTTTCCCTCCTTCCCCCTCCCCTCTACCCCTCCCCCATCCCATCCCACCCCCACCCCCATCACAACCCCAAATAAAAATTGTTTTTTAAAAAATATTTTTAATTTCATAAATTATTTTCTACTATAGTAAAAATAAAACATGTCTCTCAAAAATATTTTTCATTAATAAACCAAACACTAAAAATCATTTTCGGAATTTTTTTTCTAATCACCAACAAAACATGCAAAAATAAGTCTAAAATCTACTTGTTACCAGGAAAACATTTTCTAGGAAAACATTTTCCATGGAAAACATTTTCCTTCATACCTAACACACTCATAAAAGAAAATGAAATAAGGAAAAAACGTTCAGGACGCGTCTTCAATCTACGACACCGACCTACGGTCCGTAAGACAATGTGTGATCTCTAGGTCCCTTCCGTTGCTCAAGACTTACACAAGTTTTCATTCTTGAAAATTTACAATAACTCGGTCACATTCGACGATCCAATAGTACGTACCGTAATTCAATCTACGATCAGTAACTGCCACATCTAGGAAGCATCCCCTAGAAGTAACATGGCGTACTTGACATGTTAGAGGTCTTATTCAAGCCCATAGTTATCATTCAACGCATTGTCATAGTAAATTTAGCAGAAAAATTTAAAACTTTTCATAGCACATCATATGCTAGAAACTTCACTTCATATATATATAATATCATAAGTACATATTTAGACTCTTTATTTTTGCCATCTTAAACTCCACATCATGAGGGTACCTTAGGGACACGACCCTTACAACACAATACATAAGTACAATATTAAAGAATTTTACAGCAAACCATAAGTAGGGAATCCTTGGAACATAACAACCCCTTTCCTTGTGCTTGGGATTCACATATAAAGCTCCTAAATCTTAGAGACATCCTTTTAAGAATCCATAATCTACACGTTGTGTAAAAACTAGATAAGAATTGAGTTAGTACAAGGATGCACTAAGTAAGGCCACCATGCAAAAACATGCATTAAAAAGAGAAATGTTTTCTTGAAATCATACTTCATACCTTTTTGTGAAAATATTCATAAAAACAATATACAATAAGCATTATATCATTTACATACTTCATATAATCATATTCAATAATCATACATCATATAAAATAAGGTATTACATTTAGGGTATTTTGGACCCTTTTTACAGTAAGCTGTTTCTTCTTTACAATAAACTGTTTTGTTTTACAATGAATCATTTTCTTCTTTCCTTCTTATTCCCCCAAGTAACCCTCTAGTGATACTTGGTGGAATGCATCAGCTTAAGGCCACAAGGAAGTCATACATACAGCCTACATAAGCCAATACATACCATCATAGAAGTATAATACATCATAGATGTCATGACAAGAATCTAGACCCTACATAAAACCGGTGTCGTTGATCGCTCAGAGGGCGTAGACAAGCCTACTTACGTTATTCTTGCTTAATCTAGGTTAATTTTAGCAGAAAATTTGAAACTTTTTGTTTCTTAACATGCTTACTAAACATTCTACTATATACGTAATTGTTCACCATCAACTATCTAACATTAAGATCAACAATTTAAAGGAACAACTTATTATAACGATAAAGATGTACTTGCGAAAATGGCACCAATACATTGTCTAAACAAAAATGGGAAAGAAAATTATAGTGGAACATACTCCACTAGCTCAATCCTAAAACTAAGCTAGAATGTAAATGGGCAAGCATCCTCAAAAGCATAAGGGCCTACCAAGTCCAGATGAATGATTGACGTCCGGATAGCTGCAGCGTCGATCCTGTAGCTCTAGCGTCCACTTGTGCCTGCACCTAAAGTTGTAGATTTGTATAGGGTTAGTACACACTTGTACTAAGTATGGGTATATGGAAGCACACACCAATGACATGTATGAGTAAGAATAGCTTTTTCCTAAAAACATTATTGTAGAAGGTCAAGTCAGTGGACTTGCCAAATTGAGATTAGGAAAGTGAGTGAGCTTTCCAAATTTGGATTAGGAAAGTTAGTGAGCTTTCCAAATTTTGATTAGGAAAGTCATGCCATGAGAGTAACATCCATCATCATACTTATCATATTGCACACAACACATAACATCTTACACATAGCACATATGATAATTCATATGACACATAACCTTATTCATATCATTCATTCGTATGCCATGAGACCTTGGAATAATGTACTTGACATTGAGACTTCCCAAAAATGAGGCCTCAACATATGGAACCTAAATTAGGGAGTCTGCTTTAGCAAACACAGAGTCTGCTTCATTCATTCATATGTACTTAATTTCATTTCAATCATGGGACAGTGTAAACACCAGTTATACCTAGTATGTTGTTTAAGACATTCATCAGGTTTATTGTGAAATGACCAATAATGACCTAAAGTCATTACTTGAATCTAACTTACCTCTTGATTATCCGATACTAACTCCTCTGGTATCATTTATTTCGTTATGTGCATCTTTTAAGGATGGCCTCATTCATTCATTGGGAACTTTAACATTAAGCGACATAGATCCTGTGAACCTCATGAAATCCAATATAATGAAACCCCACACCGAAAAAATGTTGAATCACCGTCCAAAGTGACCCAGAACATGCTAGAGTACATGCGAATCGGACCCCGCAAGATCCCCATATTGGCAGTATTAGTTCGAAGACTAGGAGATATAAAGATACCTATACCCAGCATGCCGGACAGTCTCATCTCATGGGAGTTACGTGAACCTATGACCTTCCTAAAAGAAGGCATCACCGCTCATATCTAGTCGATCGATGCTCAGTATAAGGAAGCTGGCTTCTAGTATGAGGACATCAAAGCTCAATAGATGATTTCTCATCTCATCATTAGTATTAAGTGTGTTAATCTCATACTTCCATTAGAGTTTTCATAGAGATTGGTCTCTTCATTAACTTTACACTCTCATAGGTGAGAACGTTTTGGTAACATTTACTTAGGCTCCTTTGAGATTGCTCTCATTTTTTACATTAGCGTCATATCATGTTGTCACAACATTCATTATCATTACAATATTCGCTATTCATAGTTACTCATCCCTTTTTACGTGAATGTTCATTTCATCATATGACAATGCACTTGGACATTTGGTGTGTTTCACACTCTTACTTAACGCTTCTAGGGTTTCATCATTTCATTGTTCATTACAACATTTCATTGTTCGTTTCATCATATGCCAATGCACTTGGACACTTAGTGTATTTTACAGTCGTACTTAATCTTTCTAGGATTTCATCATTTCATTACATACATCTTAGGTTCACTTAATTTTCAACGTATCCTAGACTTATGGGTCTATGCATACAAGCCATGAGGCTTTATTCATAGTTCGTTTGAGTGACTAATATCTTCCTATGATTATGTAGTACAAGACTTATGCATCTTGTATGTATGTCAAGATCTCGATTTCGATATAAGTAAGTAGCATTATTCTTGAACATTTAATTCATGTATTACTTATGTATCAATATGGAATTTAGGCAAGGGAACACTTGCAT
Source organism: Solanum habrochaites (assembly GCA_027704765.1). NCBI lineage: Eukaryota > Viridiplantae > Streptophyta > Magnoliopsida > Solanales > Solanaceae > Solanum > Solanum habrochaites. The sequence continues at coordinate 19,639,617 of JAKWJA010002496.1, forward strand.
TTTTTTAATTTATTTTTGTTTGATCCATACGACTTGGGGACCCATGTTCGAGCCCCTATGCCTTCATTTTATTTTTCCTGTAATTTCTCTCTCTATTTTTCGCTTAATGAAACTAATAGGATGTGGGATCAAACACCCACAACCTCATTTACTTTTTATTTTAATTGCCTTTATATTTCCCTCCTTTGACCGAGGGGTTGTGGGTTCGAACCTCCACAACCCCTCTTTAATTTATTTTAATTTTTCTCATTAAATATGCCTAGGAGGTCGTGGGTTCGATTCCCACTCCTCACATCTCTTTTCTTTAATTTCCTTTGACTCTGCTTCACTGCCTAGAGGTCGTGGTTTCAATTCCCACGCCTCACATTTCTTTTCTTTCATTATTTTTTCTCTCCTTCACTTCCTAGAGGTCGTGGGTTTGATTCCCACGCCTCACATCTTTTTTTTTTTCTTTTACTCTTCCTAAATTTTATTGAGAGGTTGTGGGTTCGAATCCTACTCCTCTCATTTCTTATTTTTATATTTTAAGTTACATTTTCTAGCCAATACCATGGTTCGAATCCCCTTCACCACATTTCTTTTTACTTCTTTATTTTTATGGTTTTTTAGATGGTGAGGTCACAGGTTCAATCCTCCATGACCTCACTTGTTTCAATTCATTTTTCAACATTTTGAACCCTCTTTGCTGACCGAAATTCATCACTATAATCTTGAAATTTTCTTTTAATTTTTCAGCATCTTTTCATCAAGTTACACCTTAGTTCTTAGGGGAATTTCGTAGTGCATTTAGAACAGTTTAGGTGCGTTTTCATGGATTCACTTACCCAAGAGATTATCCCTCAAATAAGACACATTCAAACTCATATGAACATAACATTTACATCAACATATGTACATGAAATATAAAGAACAATCATGCCATTTCAAGTCCTAAACCATAAACAATAGCCGTGACAACACACACATACACACGTAGTTACATTTTCGAAAACAACAACATAAGTCACATAATTCCAAACATAACATAATAATCATGAAAACACGTTTCATCCCTAATTTTCTACCAGCAAACATAACCAACCTATGATTAATGAGAGATAGTGACAGGGACATGCAACAGGGAACAATCCTAGTTTTCGGAATGTATATTCTGAACCTTAAGGGGTATCTTGGGAAAGGGACCAAGAGAGAAGAGAAACCATACCTTTTTGACGTTAAAACCTTGACTTGCTGACCAAAGAACCCCTCTAAATACACGTTAAAATCCAAGAGCTTTAACACCAAATTGACAAAATAAAACCTCTCTTTGCCTAACGTGTTTGATTAGTTGTTTTATTTATAATTTCATTGTGATTTCTTCAAGTGCGAAGAGCTCGGGTTTACCTACTGTTTTTGAACATTTTTTGGCAGTGAAAAACGTGAGCGAGAGTGATAGAGACGTGAGAGAGAGATGAGAATGGGAGACAAGAGTTTTCTTAGGCTTAGGAGTCTAGTTTAAGACTTAGTCAAATAAGTTTTTATTTAATTATTAAAAATCTGATATCCTTTTATATTAAATCAGCTAATAACTTATAAATATAAATTAATTACATTAGTTTACCAACTTAAATTAAAAACAATTTAATTCATTGTTTCCACCTAGGTTCGAACCCGGGTGGAGCAAGACTTCTCTTCAAGAGCCCAATTTCGTCCCTCTCTCCCAAAATGCCCCTCCACAGTATTAATTTAATAATTAAGTATATATTTAGGGCAATTATGATACTTCCCTTCCCCGGAAAAAGACAATTTTTCCCTTAGACCCTCCAAACCTATGATTTCCTCTTTTTAAGTCTTGTAAGGACTCCTTCGAGTAAATCTTCGTATTCGAGAGCCCTATATGGTTGGACCTAATCTTTCCTAGATCAACTAACTCCCTAAGTTAGTTGTCTTGGATTTATCAAGGGTTTCAGGTTCTGGTTCTACGCGCATCAATCCGTGTGAACCTGGTCTAATCGTTGGCATTTTAGACACATCAAACATTACTTAGCATATACATTTTTAGGGTTGTCACAATAGACACATTTAGGTCAATATCATAGGGACATTACAGTGAATTATATTAACTTTGCACACATACTAATGTCCCTTCAAATAGTGCCTTATGAGACCTTTCTGACAATCCCAATCAAAGTGTACTCGTGTAATGTACATGTGAAGCCCCATAACCTCACACATACTTACTAAACCTATCATGAGACCACAAGCCTGAAAGTCCAATTCATACATAAACATAGTAAGTGAACACAACTTCATTCATGTGAAGCAAGACCTTCATCATATAGTCATTAAGACCAACATAGTCCATATAAGAACAAGATCACTTCATATACGCTCATACCATTCATTTCATCACAACAAGTAGAAAGATACTACAAAGTCAATAATAAGGAACATTTACATGGACACATACATTAGAACACGTCCCTAGGACTGCCCTCAAGATCCACTTTGTGCAACGCATAGTGAAGTACCATACCCTTACCTACACTAACCAACTAATCTTAGGTTATTCTAGTTAGGGTCCTTATTTTACTTCCATTGTCCATTTTACTTTAGGGAAACTACATCCCTAATCGACACTAAGACCATAGGTGCTACAAGGAATTTGGTGTTGTAGAGCCTTAAACCAATGGAAGGTGTTCTTACCTATCAAAGGTAGAACATTAACACATCCTAGAATCTTAGTTCATATAACTTGCTAGATCCTATGTGGTAAGCATAGTTTATGGAACTTTGGAGCCTTCATGGAAGCATCACTGTATTCCCTTTTGGACTAAAAGGCTATCCACCCGTAAGGACTATAGTGATCTACCTCCCTCCTATGGGAAGGGACACCCCTCAACTTCAAGTTCGTTTAGTGCTAAGCTAAATTCCCTTATTATTAAAAGCCTTTATTAACTTTACTTTATAAATTAGGCTTAGGAGAGTTAACTCCTCATGTGCTTAGCTTATCGGTCATAGATGAGAATTCATCAACCTATATTATCTTAGAAACCCTTTTACATGGACATAACATATGCAAGAACCTGTACAATATAGGGTACACTTCAGAACACCTTTAAAGGCACCTCTATTAACTAGATCTTCATACATGTGTGTGTGTATACTTACATGTGAGACAACCTTTGGCATAACACTTAAATTTTACACATGTTAATATATCAATATATAAGTGTATAGGTATAACTATATGATCAATCATTTCGTATAGACACACCACAACACTATCCACATTCATATTATCATATCATATACTTATCACCATAACATATTTATTATATTCATAACATGTTCATACAATCCTATGGATGTACATGGAAGACCAACCTAGGAACTATACTATAAAGGCAAACATGTGTAATGCACATACAAGGTTTTATGCCTTGCCCATACTAATACACCTATCAAGTCATCATATAGAATGCTATATGTCATAACATCATAGAATAGAAAGCATAGCACAAGACTCATTTATTGAACACTTACAAGATCTTACAGTAAGCACTAGTCTTTATGATCCTATATTAGCTTTACATAACATATAACATTGACCTCATAGTAGGCATCAAGTACACATAAACTTAACATAACCATTTACATGCTCATGACATAAGCAACATAGCCTAGATCATAGCTAGAATAATACACTAGGCATAGGCTTCACATAGGGTGATCATCACCAACAACATTCATAGTATAATTAACTTCAAGACCATGTTCACATCACATATATATTTACAATAAATTAAACACTGCCACCATAAGTGGACCACAAAACACAATGTAATACAATGCTTCATCCACTACAATAATATAGAAAAATAGAGAGGAAGAGTCATTCTTACCAAGTCATCATCCTTTGATCATCATTGATAAATACACATTTTCATCATAAAAACATTATGTGTCGGTAGCTAAATATACATTTAGTCATGAACGAAACCATGTACAAGTCGCAACAAAATCATACTACAATATAATACAATGCATCACATATATAGTAGAAAGTAGAGAGTTATATATCATCAACCAATTTCCCTAGCCTTGTACATAAATTGTATTGTATCAATAATATACATTAAGGCTGTATATAATGATATAGAACATCATAGCAAATAATGCTTCATCCACCCTAAAATATAGATAACAACATATACATTACTCTATCAAGTCTATAGGCTAGAAGAACCTAAATCAATCTTTTCCAATTCAGTTGTTATATATTCATATTGGATCAATTATGCCTAATTATCATCAAATTACACATATAGGCAGTAGCAAAGAAAATTCACTATAATGAGTCACATAACAACCATCCTAACGTCAAGATCACAAGTTACTACATGATAGGCTAGCCTTATTCAAAACCTTAAAACCTGACCCTCAAGGATCATTCCTCAAAAATACATCATCAATACACATACTAGGAAGTAAATATAAGCATATTAAAATAATTAAATCACAATTCTATATACATAAGATCAAAATCATAAAGCCATACGTAGACTAAAATCGAGTTTGTGATAGAGCATGTGTTCATCATTTAATTGGATTAAAAATCACGTCCAAATCGGTACATGATCATGAAAACATTAATATTGTTCTTTTGAAATGAATTTGATAAAGAACCCATGGAAAGATTCAAGAAGAATAGATTTGATCATGAAACATCTTTGAAAACTTTGTACAGGACTCTCTAGATGAAAGATTAACTAGAGATGAAGGATAACCATACCCTTTATTAGATGAAATATTAGTGAATAACCCATGGAAATACCATCTAAAAGATTACTTTGAACATCACCTTCAATGGAGGTTTCTAGAAAAGATATTTTGGGACAAGGAGGTTATGATTTTGAATGGAGGATTGGGTATGGGATATTCATGTTTTTCCTAATATATATATACATAAAAATAACAAAATAAACCAAGTACATTCAGGTTATCACGTAGGATGAATTTACCATTAACCCCATAATTAGGCAGCGTGCATGGCAGTTTTGCAGGCCTGCATCGACGGACAGAGTCGAAGCCATGTTGGCCAATAGACGGAACGTCTGTGGCCTCCGTTATTTGGGTCTGAGGCTGTCATATGTATAATCATTATCCAGTCAAAGTTTTCATTGAACACTCCCCAATGAAGGGGCGTTAGTCAGCAAACGGGGTAGCGTTTGACTTAGTCGATAAACACTGCCAAGGCAGTGTCTTGCCAGCCTTTGAATCCTTCTTGAGGGCCTCAAGCAGGGACCTTGGGAAGTCGTACACAAACGTTTCCAACGTAAATATATACCATAACATGTTGAAGACCTTCCATGCTAATTTCACACAAAAATGAACGTGTAAAACACATCCAAACATGCAAGGCACACTAAAGAAACATATTAGCGTCTCAAGGGCTAACTTTCGAACGTCATAGACGTTCTTGGACTTTTGAACTACAAACATAATGAAACTCGATATAATGTTTATTAATATCATTATTACTCATTTCAAAATTTCATAGTACTATGACATAAAAATAAACAAATAAAAGCATTTAAGTACCCTTTGGTGACTAGTCATCGAACGTGTTGTGTCCCTTGATGTTTGACTTACAAATAACATCAAACTTTAGACACTGCCACAATACTAATTTAAACACCATTTTAGGACCTTATACCCTTATGAAGAACATGTTAGGCTCTAGACAACCTGACTCGTATTGGGTTAACTGAAGCTGAATTGATTCTTACTTTTAATATTTCATAAAAAAACTATGTTTGATTGAGCTAAAAAAAAATTAAAATAATTTTGATGATTAGACTCTCCTTTTGAATAAGTAAAATGTGATATATTTGATTCCAAAAATATATCTTTTCCTTCTAAACAGTGACTCCTTCACTGTATAAAGAGACCGCTCACTTTCTCTCATTTCTTAACACACACTTTTCCCACTCAACAATTGAACACTTACATTGTGGCACCTAATAAACACTCTACTGTTGAAAAGAAAAATAAGAATTCTAGTAAAGCTTTGAATTATTTTTTGTCTCTTATTGTTGTGCTGCTGTTTTGAATCTACAATTTCGTGAATTACTTCATTGCTTTTAAATAAATCGGCTCAACTGGTTAGACCTCCTTGTTTACTTAACCTATATTTTGTATTAATGTTATTCATATTATTATGAATTGTGCATACATTGGTATGTATGAATAAAATGAAAGGAAAGCGTCTAGGTCAGTCTTCTTCCTTTTTAGTGGATGTTATTGTTTCAAGTAATTGTTGAACTTTGATATGCATAATTTTGCTTGTAACATGTTATGTGTAGTTTATACATATAATATGTGTGTAAATAATATGTAGTATTGTGCCTACCATTTGTTTAATAGGTTTATAAGTTTGAGAGTTCGAAGAGTCGCCATGAGAAGGATGTCAATTTTAAGCTCTACCTCATTTTGTTTTAATATTCATATTTTGACTAGTTATTTGGTTTTTTAATATATTTATATAAACTCTCTCTATATTTGGTATAACTTGGGGATCGCCTAAAGGGTAAGGAGATACATGTGCTAATTGTTTCTTTTCTTTTTAGTTTAGTTTAATTTTACGTGTGATTGTTACAGATAATCGACCTATATTTAAAATCACAAATTCATGTAATCATATCGAATCATCTTAAAATTCAATCTATAATTGTTGAATTATCTGGTGTTTGCTATCTAATGAGAAAGCGTTAAAATCAATTCTAAAGTAGTGAAGTGATCTCGTATGGTAATTGTGTCGAAATCCATAGTTTTTTCGTCGTATATTTTGTATTACATAGCATACTCATGAGTTAAATTTTATTTCACCAAGTTCACACTTAGAACTATGCCTTTAGCACTCAAAACAATAAAATCAATGTTACTCAATTAGATTTAAACAAATCTAGACTGTTAAAAGTGTGTTCTAATAAACTTGCTTTTAGGTAATTGGTTAATGGTGGCTATAGGGATGTGCTTAATTTCTAAAATTCTAAATAAACAAATAAATTTGCGGATAAATATTGCATATTAATTTTTGATTACCATGCCTCGGTTGTAAATTAATTTCAGCTAAAAAAAGAAATAGTACTCAATTTCCCTACCTACTAAGAGCTAAAATAAAAAATATTACTAATAACTTTTAATTGAGAAAATGATGTGTGTGTGTGTCTATATATATATATGGAAAAATACATACGCAGGTCCCTAAAGTTGTTCCTTTATTTTCCCAACTACCTCAACTAACCCAGATATCTATTGAATCCTTGAACAACCAATAATTTGATGCTTTAAAATACTCTTGGCTGATGTTAAGAGAAATATGATCTCACGTCCTTTAAGCAATTGCAGAAGCTTTAAAAGCGCTAATGTGGATCTTGAACCACCCACCAAAGGTCTTCTTCCCCCTTTTAACCCTAATTTCTCCAATTCTTCTCTTATTTCTCCTCTTTTTTTCTCTTCATCATTATTTCTCCTTTTTAGATCATTTTATTATATCTCTTTTTCATTGATTTCTTCTTAATCATCAACTTCAAATGTCAATGTGGGAACATTATGGAAATTAAAACCTCATGGACGCAATCTAATCCTGGAAATAGGTTCCTTTGTTGCAAAAAAACATCAAGCTAATTCAAATAATTTTTTCTTTTCATTATGGTATAGAATCACCTTATTTGTAATTCAATTTTTTATTTAATTTTGTAGGCATAAGGTGGAGGTGGATATTTACTAAGGTATGATGATGAAATGTCGGTTCAAGCTATGAGGGTGATATGGGGTTTGTTGAAAAGAGTCAAAACATATGAATTGGAGAGGAATCGATCAAGAAAAGTATGGATGATATGTATTGTCGTAGGAGTGAAATTTGCTACTTGGATTTGTGTAACCAAATGATCTTAGTTGGATCATTTGTCTTCTACTAGATTCCTTTATAAAAGTATGTATAGTACATTGTAGTGTTCTTTATGAGGGCAATTTTGATTGGTCGAATCTACTATAAATGCCTTTTTTTTTATGATTTAGTTGAAGGAATGAAGATAATTTGTGTGTCAAAAAGCAGTAAATATTGATCATTCATACCATTAATTTGCTCTATTCAACTCCAATCAAACATAAGATAATGTACTTAAAAACACCAAAAGACATTTCAAAGCAGTCAAGACAAGTTTTTGCTGCTGATTACACAACCAAAAAGTGACATTTCAATGCAGTCAATACAAGTTTCTGCTATTTATTAGACAACCAAAAAGTGACTTTTCTACAGAAATTAGGCATTTTTAGTGCACTAGATGTTCAACATTTGTTTTTCCTTGACTAAGTGATTCTTTGAAACTGTGAACCCGTGACAGCATCTCCACCATTCACTTGAGTTGTTGAGGCTTATAACCAATATCAATATTTGCTGGATATGAATCCTTATAAACTCCCGAATTGATAGCTCTTTCTCCTAAAGTACAAGGCTGCATAAAAATGTCTTAAAATGAGACTTTATATGGTAAAGTAAGAAGTTAGAAAAATGATATATACACTTATATTAAAGGTTTTACTACCACTTGCATTTGTATAGATGTCAAATACTATATTCTTGGTCCTCTTTTGTCTTCCTATGTATTTTCAAGCTTCCTCGACCCTTGGATGATAAGGTTGTTGACTTGATACACATCCAACGCCTCTTCCAGATCCTCTCCCAGTACCTCTCCTAGTGCATCTTCAAGTTCCTCAGTCAGTGCCTCTTCTAGTGCATCTCCCAGTGCCTCTAACTGTGCGTCTATTGTTGCTCTCTTCTAATAGATGAAGAATAAAAAAACATAGAACTTCCTTGATGATTGAATATTGGTGGCTGACTTGAGCTTGATGGTATACTAAAAAGTGGTTGCTAGCTTAAGCTTTATGGTTGGCTAAACACTTGTGGCTGACTTGAACTTGATGGTGTGCTAAAAAAGTGGTGGATGGATTGAGCTTGATGATTGGCTAAACACTGGTGGCTTATTTGAGCTTTATAGTCTACTAAAAAGTTGTGGCTGGCTTGAGCTTGATAGTTGGCTAAGCAATGGTGGCTTGACACGCCCTCAAAATGAACTAATGTATCTAGATCCTCGTATGTACTTAAAAAGGTTATAAAATGTTAATTAAGTATTTTATAGTATGCGTATTTTATTTTAAGTCATTTGGAGGTCAAACGTCCAAGACGTTTGAAAGTTGGTCTTTAGAGGTGCTAGAGAGTCCTTTTGTGTTGGCCTTGTTTTTATGCATTTTTTGGAGTTGAGAATCAGTGTAGTTTACCCTAGTGCATTAATATACATGTTAAGGGTCAAAATATCTGAGTACGACTCCCCGAGGACCACCCGAAATGCCCCTAAGTAGGATCCAAACCTTTGACAAAAGGCTTCCCAAGGCAACATGTAGGAGCAAGCTTTGGACCTTTCCCTCGCAACACGTGCCTAGCACGCACCTCACTTCCTCAAATCACGCACCTCACTGCCTCAAATTTTATTTGGGGAAGAATGGGGATGTGTCTCCACGATGCGCACCCCACTCCCAGATCATGTTGCGTCATTTTAAAGTAAATTTTGACATGTCTAAGTGCCCTTATTCGTGTGGGGGTGTTTTGGCATCTTGAGGGACGTTTTATTAACTTATTTTAGGACCTTTCTAAACCCTTTACAAATCCAAAACCCCAAAACCAAATAAGAAATCATATTCCCAAAGTTCTCTTCTCTTCCAAAACCCCAAAATTTCCATTGAAGACGAAGCTCAAGAACAAGCTATGGAGTTGGATTCTTGGAGATTTCTTCTCAGATTTTCATGGGATTTTTAATTCATAAGGTATGGTAATCCTTCATCCATCGATAATCGTTCATCTATTTACTCCTTTCAAATGTTTTCAAAATATGAATTCTAAATCAAAATCCTATATTTCAATCTAGCCATGGGTTCATTCTCAAATTGATTTGAAAAAAATTCTAATGATGAATATATCTGTATCTACTGATTTTATTATGAATTTCTATCCTATTTTATGAAGAACCCATGATCCTCCTAATTTCTCAAATTAGCCTATAATGTGGGTCTTGTGATTTCGATTACATGTTTATAGAATTTTTATTAGATTGTATTGGGTTGCTTCATTCTATCACTTTCTATATCAATTGAATATGAATTATGGAGGAATGATAAAATATGATCACTAGCTTGGATATTTGGTAAGTTGACCTATTTCTTCTAATTAGCATAGAATGTACATTGAATTGTGTTGATTGGTATGGTCCACTTATGGTGGCAGTGTTTACATTCATGTACTTATTTATGTGTCATAACGGTATTAGGTTCAAGATGATTTGATATGATGATTTCTATGTTAGGAATTTGAAAGATTTAGCCTTGATTATAATATCATGTCTAAGTGACTTGATGTCTCGTCATGTTGTGTGTATAGTCTTCAACACTACTTGTTTAATCTAGATGTTGATATGGTTTTATATATATATGTGTGATGATCATGGTAGGGTTAGGTGTTCTCTATATGGCTAATAATGATAAATATCCTTGTATCATGACCCCTACCCATATGAAGCCTATATGATTGTATGATCAAAGTATGTTCGGAGTCTTATATTCTATAGTTGAATATGTACTTCTCTCCTACAATGTAATGTGAGTTTGTGTAGTCCATAACCCTCAATACTCAATATGTGTGTATGACATGAGGCCTAAAGAATGTTGTACATGCATTGTAGTCTTTAAAGGGTGGTTTCCTCGATACTATGTGATAGCCATTATGTGATCAGGTTGAATAATGTTCACACATATACTTCATGCATATCTATGAGTAACATAGATTCATGATGATTAAGGAAAGGATTGTTGTCTTATGATTCATTACCTATTTATCTGCATATAAAGTATATGATTTATGAAGTTATGGACATTTGTGCCTAAAGGTGTTTATGTGAAGGTAGATCTCACATATATGTACACACACATGCATGTATAAATATAATATAATGATGTGAAAGGACGTTCTCATATAATGTAGGTTCTATGGTGAATGTAGAATTCTCTCCCTAGATACCTTTGATCTATATGATATATGAGGGAGCAAGTCCTTAAGGCCTATTATTTATGAACTAATATTATCTAAAGGCTTAATGATGTTTTAAAATGGAGTTATTTCTTAGTACCGAGTGAACATGACAAATGAGAGTGAGAGCTTCACGTTAGTAAGTCCAACTTCCCACAAAGAGAACCTTCACATTAGTAAGTCTGGGTTCCCACCATTGATCTTGTCTAATGAGATGGAAACCTTCAAGCTTAGTTAGTAAAGGTTTCTAGAAGAAATCTCCTTATTCCATAACTATGTGCCCATATAGGACTCTAGATTAGTGGATCCACCTAGACAAGCTATGTTCAATCTGTTGCACCTTAGGAAAGTGTTAACCCTCTCTTTTTGGTGTGGGGGTATAATATTCAATTCCATGTAGATCACATAGTCTATGTCGGTTATGGCTATCTCTCCCGAAGCTTAATAATTAACTAAGTTAAGAATATGAACTCTAATCTAAATTCCTTGAGTAGTGTACTTGGTACGGCAGGTACGAACCCTACCTAGACATTACACTAGATGACTTCAATAAAGGATAGGATTAGATACCCTTATAGAGTAAATAGTAATGTTATATATGACTTGAATGAATGCATGTTAAGTGACCTTGTTATGACTATGAATGTGAATTAAACATATGGTTTCTAAATGAGTTTACTTAGTATATGTGAGGTATGTGACTCCATGGATACATTGCACAACTTAGCTTGTGAAGGGGTTATGAGTGTGCTATATGAACTAAGTAATTTATAACTATGTTTTTAGTAAAGGAAATAGTCCTTATATGATTATATGAAGTACGTGACATTATGTCTAGTTTTATGTGAATATATTATGACTTATTATATATGTTATGACTTATTGAGTATGTTATGCCTAGTATATGATGACTTCTTGGGTACACTTGGTGCAAGTAGCATTATGGGATGTTATCTACACATTGCACTAGTGTAACATAGGAGTTGTCTTAGGTGTTGGTTCCTATGTGAAGTTGATGTCTATGAGATGTTTATAACTTATTAATATATGTGATTGCGTTAAGAATCATATTATCAATACTACTAAAAGGTGACCCCAAGGAGATACATTGCACTAGGTACATTTGAGGGTTTCTTAAGAAAAGAAGTAAAATAACAGAGATGTAATGTATGATGTTTTATGAATATGCATATGAGTATGATAACTGATTTATGTGCTATTATGCTTATTATCCATGTCTATTTTATTTGTAGGAACTATATTGAGATTATATGTGCCTATGTTCATGAAGTTTACTAAAAAAGACATGTTGCATAATTTCAAATGAAATGTCCTCTTTAAATTCATGTTTTTGTATGATTGTAAAACTTAGTGCATTCTTGTACAAATATCATTCTTTTTAATGTTTTTACACAAAGGATAGGTGAAAATGGCTAGAGGATGTCTCCTAGGTGAAGATCTTTGATAGATCTCCTAAGTTCAAGAAGAGGGATTCTTATGATTCAAGGGTTTCCCTATTTTAAGTTCACATTATAATTTTGTAATAGCTTATATATTATTTTACGTTGTTATGGGCCGTGTCGCTATGATATTCTATAGAATTGTGTCATAAGATGACACAGAGATATTAGAGTATATGTATTATGATATTTTATATATATATGAAGTAATGTTCTAGCATATGATGTGCTATGAAAATTTTTAAATTTTCTGTTATTTTTACTATTATGAAATGATTTATGTCTAAGAGCTTGTCTTAGACCTCCAATAGGTCAACTACTCCGTCTTAAGATTCGAGAATACCTTAACTTCTAGGGTATACCATCGGGTCGTAACATTGATGGCTTGAGCTTGATAGTTGTCTAAACATTGGTGGCTGGCTTGAGCTTGGTTGCCTGTTTGGATAGCCTCCGGGTTGTCCCATCACATCCTATTAATACAGTAATAATAATTGATTATTGTTAATAGTTGAAGCTTATTGTAAAATGTAATAGAAGAGAATACTAACTTACCAATGATGGACAAGCTTTTTCGTTGTGGCCTACTTTATGACACACGGAGCAGGTCATTTTTACTCCTCTTTTGGACAACTTTCCATATTTTTTTCCTAGGCTGATTCTTTGCCTTTCTTCTACACTTTGGTAGCATACCAAGCATGACTTTTGGTTCAGGAAGTTCAATCACTACATCACTAGTGTGAGGTCACAATTTCATGTTTGGTATTGGATATAGAAATTGTTATAAGCCTTTAAAAAAGTCTCTTTCCTATACCAATGTACCACTTCATGTTCACTTTCTATGCCTTTGTGCTGATATGAAAGCAAAACATGTTGACATGGTATGCCCCTCAATTGCCATGTTCTACATGTACATGTCTTCTTCTTTATATTAACAATATGCATGTACTCCATCTAAGATTTCATACCCAATATCATCATTGAATCTAACTTCACAAAATCTAGGAAGATCATTGTTCTCTTCAAGTACTAGTCTAGCCATAGGACAGATAACTAATATCCAAGTTTCAGCAAATTGCATCATTGCAATATTTCTGTCCATAATCTTGTGCCTTATCTCCTCTAACATTGTTATGATAGTCTTATGACTAGCACCTAGTATCCAAGAATTAAAAGTTTCACACATTGTTTTCAACAATATCATACTTATAATACTCTTTAAAATATGCTTTGCACCAAGTAGTTTTTTCATAATGCAACAAGTCTTCAAAAATTTTATTACCTAATTTGTTGAGTTTATCCATCTCATCTTCAAATTTCACTTCAAAACATGACTTAGCACATCTCCAGAACTATTTCCTTCTTTCTTCACCACTCCATAATTAATTCCAGTTGGACCAGATATGTCTAGCACACCTTCTCTGCTCACTATCTGGTAGTAACTAACATAAAGCTTGTACAAGGCCCTATGTAAACAGGTGTCGCACAAACATTAAAAAGTATTAGCAATACAAGAAATAAAAAATAAAAGATCAAAATACAATACAATAAACATCTAACCTTCTACATATCTTACATAACAGTCAGTCCATGTCATGTTCCTATGTTCAGAACTTCAACCAAGTACTAGAGAAAAGAACTCCAAGTATGTTTTGTCTTTGTGCCAACAACAACCCATGCGATTGGAACCATCTATTGATATCCATTTCTACCATCAACAACCAACAATTCTCCCTTTCAAGAAACCTCGAGAAAGCATCCATCAACACCAATAATATTTTTGCATCTTCCTACTAACCCCTCTTCACTGCATCAAAGAAAACAAAATAAGTTTTTCCCGGCTGAGACTCTCTATTTGTCCTGTCCAATAGGAAGTACCAGGATTAGTATGTTTAATCATGTCTGCATAATCACATAATCTTGAAAATTCCATCTTCCAATCACCTAAGAAATCCTTGATAATTCTATTTTTTTCCCTATGACAAAAAGCTCTTCAAACATACAACCCAAATTTTCTGCAACAAACATAGATGTACACAACTTGTTCTTGGTTGATTGAGGACATACATGTAGAGGATAATAATTTTTTACAATAAAATCCAAGAATACTTGTCTATACTAGGGAACAATAACCATTTTTAATTCTTGTCGTCACATTTAACTTTAACTATTTTTCTGTCATTAGGCTTCAACTTTAACCTAGTTTTATATTCACAAGAATAGTCTGCAATAACTTTTCTAAATGATCATCACTTTCACGTACCATACCAATCTCAAAAATTACTAGAACACAATACCGATCAAATCTTACCTTTTTACTTTCTCTTCTTCTTGGTAAATAAACACCGTTCACAAATTCTGGATCCAATTCATTCCTGTTGTCTTTATTGTCCAATTATGAGCTATCTATATAATGATCATCACTCCCTAGTCTTCCAGTGTATCTAGAAGCCTTATTCCTTACTATGTCTTCAAAACCTCTGTCAATACCTAATGTTCCAAGCTTTATTTCCTCTATTTGAGTAGTATTTTTCTTTTTCACTTTGTTTCTCCTTTCATTTCTAAGAGATCTCAATTCTTCAAAAACCTCAGAGTCATCCACATTTTGAATAGCATCCTGTTGAGAGTTGTCACTGCTTTCTTCATTTGATTCAGTCAATTCCACTTCTAGATCTGATATATCCCCTAGCTCAACTTTCACATTAACATTTTCAGATTCAGCTTCATGATTCAACCCTTCACTTGCTGTCACATTTATATCTTCTAAGTCTTCTTCAACTACAAACCAAAAAAGCAAACCAGTTGTGACCACTTATATATCATCCACCACATGCTTCACATAAAGGTCTAAAAAGTTACTATCTTTTAGGTCTGATAAGATTTAGTAAACTGAAATCAGTGTCAACCTCAATAAAGCTATTTTCTTGGGGTTCTTTAACACATAACTAACCAATAGTAACATACCCAATTGTTTAGTGTAAAAAAGTAACTCAATTATTGTGAAGGATTATTGAGAAGTGGTCCTTCTCAATATTAACATATTCCACCCCGTTTTTCCCTTTATAAGTAATTCCATTTTTATCCTGAATAAACTAACCACCTTGATGAAAAGTAGTTATAATAATGGCGTCTATAAGATTCCCTGAAACAAGGCCCAAAAACTTTCTGACACATTATGAACAATAAAGACCAAAAAACCTAACTTTATCCATATATTAACAACAACAACCACATTGACACTAAAAACATGTATATATCGATAAGAAACACAGGACAAACACAGATATTAACAACACACCACCACTACAACAATAAAAATTACATAGAAATTAGGGAATGAACTTACCTTACACTCGTCAACTCAAAAATCGTGATTGAACTCCAAAATCGTCTACAATCTTCAATGATTCCTTCAAAAAAACACTCAAAATCACATTAAAACTTTGAATTTCAGTTGTAAAAGTCATTGAAAGAGAGCGACTCTTAGGGTTTTCTCGTCTACAATCGGGTTAGAAGAGTTTTGGGGGAAAATTGGTTATTAGGTTTGAGGATTTAATATGTGGTGCTGACGTGTAATTCGGTTGAAGTATATTGGTAAAAATTTCCACGTGGAGAATGTTAATCTCACGCTCTTAATTACAAAAAATAATATGTTGAAATTTGCCTCTACGTCAACGATGAATATTTAAAATTATCAAATTACTAGGGGTTTAAAGATTCAATAGTAATTTGCCTTAGTTGAGGTACCTAGGGGAAATAACCTAACAACTTTAGGGACATACATATGTTCTATATATATGTATATTTATATATACGTATGTATATGTATATATATGTATGTATATGCATGTACATATATAGATACATACATATGAATATATATACATACATATATACACATACATACATATACATACATTCCTGTATATATATATATATACATATAAAGATAAATTGTTCACTATGTTATGTTTTTGTGATATTTTATTAATTAGTATTGTTGTAATGTTTGGTTATATATTTCTTATTCACACACATAAGCATAAGATGTTCCGCTAATTACTTGTGTTTTTCAACATGTCTAGTTAAAATGTAGAGGCAACCTTGAGAGTTGATGTGCCAATAATTGTCCAATTCTTTTTTATTTGTTTCTAAGAGGGCCTTATATATTATTTTGTCTAAAATCACCCTACTAATAGTCCAAAGTCTCTTGGACCTTACGTGGGGACGATAGGAACCTATTAGGATGAAATGCATGTGGTGGTGGGGCAGTGGTAGTTGACCATATAGATATAATGATATTGACTCGGTCAAAATAACAAACATTAGTTTTATCTGTCCCTACACAGAAGCTGAAAAAAATAACAAACAGTTTCTTAGAGTCTCCCTTCCCTTTTTGTCCCTTAATTTTATTTAATAATATTTACTTGGGGTAGCTTAAGTAAAATAATTAAAATTATTTACTCATCTATTTATCTATTTTCTGTCTCCTAGCTTATATTTTTATTTTAATTGATTAGTATTTGTTGTTTTTATTATTTTTATCACATAGATTTGCATGATTAACTAATTATTTAAAATAATTAACTTACTCTTAATTGTTTAATTTTTTTATCACCTACTCTCGCATCCTAAAATAATAAACTAAAAAAATAAAATAATTTTAATCATTTAATATTATGTTATCACTTAGTAAATATAATTAATTGACTAACTAAATAATGAAGTGACCTTAATTGCTACTTGTAATCCCCACATAAATTTCATGAGATACGGCTAATACCCACATTTATAGACCTCGAGGGGGATGCCTATCACCTTCCCCTCGAGGTAATTTGAACCATTACCCTTATATCTGATTCGTTGACCTTAGTTAGACATAGTTACGCTATATAGGTTCCCTAACGTGCTTTAATTCATTAGGTTGCGACTCTTCAAACCCAAAACCGAAAAAAGTTGTAAGGTCGTGCATCAAAATCAATTTTGAGAAAAAATAGGGTGCAATAGTACTAAGACTCTAAACGACACTTGCATAGAAGTAAGAAATTCAAGCACAAAGAATTACATGGCTCTCTATATCGACTATCTTTTCGGGCGCAAATATTTTCTCTTGGACTCAACAAGCTAATTTTTGTTGATAAAAATATGAAAAATATCCACAACTCAACACACAACATACAATGTTTTCCTATCACCATGTTACCAACTTTTCAACAATGTCACTAGTGCCCTTACTTCAAAAGAAACCCTTTCTAATAGAGTAAATGTGATTTTGAGTACAATGTTCATTCAATACTCATGCTGAGAATTAACATCAATTTACTCTTAGTTCTCAATATCATTGGTTTTACATTATTTCCACTGCTTATACTCTCCAAAATACGTTCCATGATCACTATAGGACTTTCTTTGCTTGTAACGTAGGCTCAGGATAAGGTTTGGTACATTTGGGTACTTTTATTGACTTTATGCCCTCCTTGACATTAAATTAGGCTTTTTTTGCCTATTTTCAACATCATTCTTTTCCATCCTCTTTCCCTCGATTCCTTTGAACTTTGGATGTGACTCCTTTCAACTTTGGATGTGATTCCTTTCAACTTTGGATGTGACTTTCAACTTTGTAGCTCTTTTAATGTTTTCATTTTTTCTTTAATTTTCTTTTTTTTGTAATATTTCTCACTTTCTTTCGCAGAAAGTCACATCCTCTATTTTCTTTTCTTTTTCAACGTTTGACTTTTTTCTTACCCATTTTTCTTTTGATTTCCTCTTTTATAGACACCCTCAACTTATGGATTTTCCACTAGTTGAGGTGCACTATATCCAATGCCGGATCAAGGCTAAGACTAAGGTAACTTTTGCATCAACCACCCTTAACTCAAGATTTTGGCCTAAGTCGAGGTGCACATGTCCAAAGACGGACCGGGGACAACACGGTAGATTATGGGAAGGTAAATAAAGAGTTTAAAATGAATTAGCCTCATTAAGGTTCAAAGTATTTGGATCGATGGGAAAATTTATTACATTTTATTGGATTCTTTTAGACATTTGTGGGCTTTTTTGAACAAGGGCCTATGATCACTTTCTTACCAATAGAGCAGATTACCTTTGCATGACCAACCAGGCTAATTCTAGATTGGTGTAAAACTTTTTAAACAATCAACTATTCTCACACACTCTTGGAACATAGTCCCATAATCATATTATCATATTACCTAGTTCAAGTCAGAGCTTAAGTCATGAAATCAAATTTCATTATCATGTCAACTCATGGCCAATGTAAGACTTGAAAAGTCCAATACCTAATCTAGAGTCTAACATATTCGTAAAAGGTCAGTAACACTTTTAAAATGCCTAAAATAATGTTTACTAACCATTTAGTAAATTTTAGAGTCAAGACGTCAAGAAACATTCATGACGTCCGTAAGCTAGCTAGTGCACTTGAACTAGCGAAACTTCCTTAGATTTTTCAAGGATTGGAGGTGTTGTATGAAGTCTAAAACTTGTAAAATAACTTTAAATAGGTAAAATAATTTATGTAGGGTGAAAACATCCAACTACGACCCCCCAAGGTTCGCCCTAGGGGTCCACGAAGGTACCCCAAACTTAGCCAAGCAAGATGCCAAAGCAGCAGCCAAATTGCATTTGGCTAAAATAGGTCCACGCCGCGTACTAGGTCGCACTTTGACTAAAAATATAAGTATGCATTGCGGTATTAGTTTTAAAAAAATTGCAAGAGCAGCTCCGCAACCTGGACATGTTCCTTGACGAAAATAAAAAATATTGAAGTCAAGTTTGACTTCATTAAAGAGTCAACTTAAAGGAGGAATCTTTTGAGTATTTCATGGGGGGAGCTATATATTTATTTCAATCAGTTTTCTCTGTCATTTACTCACTCAAAAAAAATCCCCAAATAAACCCAAAAGCTCTCATCTCTCTCTACTTTCTCTCTATTCAACCTCAACTGAAGGAGACCAATTGCTCTAGGATTTCACTTGAATTTCTTGGATAAGGTTTGATTAAGATATGTGTTCTTCACTCTTGGGATTCCTTTCTGCAAGAGGTCCTTTCAAAGTTCATTTCTAAATCACCCAATTTTTAAGGTTTTTCTTCTACAAATGGGTTTTCTTCTATACTTGAAATTGATGATTGATTATGTCTAATTGTGATTACCCATGACTAATTAAGTTTATATTGTTTAGTAATTGATGTTATTTAATGGTAAATTCAATTGATTTATGTCTTTTCCCCAATTTCTCAAAATCTTGGATCTTGCTTATGGATTGATGGGAATTGATGAATTTATTGATTGTTAGACTTATTTCATCTATTCTAATGAAATCATGAACGTCTTAGGGTAATTTGTTTTTGGGATTGGATTTATTTGTTGAAGAATTCATGATGGACCCCATTCCCCTAGCCCTAGATGATGAACTAGTGTTGATAGAATTTACTTAGTTTTTGTGTTAATTACAATTATATGATGTTGTTAGACCTATTATTGTATGAAATCAGTTTGTTGGTCGTACGAATATGGATGATGTATTTTGAAGGATATTTGGTATGTTTTTGTTGTCCTAAACCTTTACTTCAATTATGATGACTTCTACTTGGTGATGAAGTTCAATTGAAGTATGTCTCGTAATTGAATTGATTAGGTGTTTGTATGATGATGCAATTAAAATGTCTTTATTATGTTGATTGTGATATTATGGTTAAGATGTAATGATATAAGGTTGGTTATGAATTACCTATGTGCCTTACTATGATATGATCATGTTAATGTGTTAATCTCACATATGAGGGTTGTATTGACAGGATGTTCTCATGCAATTCCTATTGAGATAATCTGTATGACTATATTTAAGTTATGATTGTTAAAGAAAAACAATTCAAAAGGGACGCTAGCTTAGCACCAAGTGAACTATTATTGAGGAGTGTACCTTCCAAAGAAGGGAAGGATAATTCACTAATGTAATCATGATGTAGAGATTACTATGCCAATGGCATATAGAGGGTCTCAAGCATGTCTCCTAGTTCCTAAACTATGTTTACCGCATAGGAATACTATCTAGTGGATCCACCTATATTCTATGTTTATTTTTTTTTACTACCTTGGCAAGTAGTCCACCTTCCTTCGATGTAGGGTATCATGACACCAGATTCAACATTAGCTCATGTGGTCTATGTAATTTAAGGAAAGTGTTTTTGAAAGTAAAAGAGAAGTAATAAATTGAAATCTAACTAGGAGGACTTAAGGGGTTTGGCTTAGACTAGGTAGGGGTATGAGACTCTATCTATACATTGCACTAGTTGGACTTGCGTGAAGTTTTAGGAGGATGTTCTTATGTTTTTATTCTCCTATGAAATGAGTGAAATGATTATGTTTATTCTTCATAATAATGTTCTATATTGCTAAATATGATGTTGAATACTTATGATGCTATGTTATGTTAAGTTACACATTATTTATGATCCTTTGGTTGGTTTTATTGGTTGAGTGGGCTTATGGAGTTTCACTTCGCTATTGCACTAGTAATGTTTGTAAGGGGTTATGAGTAAGGGTTTTACTTATGTTATAATGCTAAGAACTCTTGAACATGCATTATTGTAATAACACGATGTTAGAGTTGCTTTGGCTATGGTTCTAATATGCTATACACATATTGACATGACTTAACTTGATAATTTTGGTCTTGTGTTGAATATTTTATTGTCTTAAGGAATATATTATTGTTGTCTTATTTGTGTTCTTGGATGTGCATTAGGCTTTACAAAAGTAACTTCGCATAGTTTTGAACAAATATCCCTGTTAGCATGATTTCTGTGTTGTGTGTGCATATGTTTCCATGCTTATTACAAGTGATATACTAACTTCTGTTTCACCTTTTCCCCCAAACATTTTAGGTTCTGGTCGTTGAAGGTTTCATGACCAATTTGCAAGGAAGGCTTTGATCATTTCTCCAAGTGTGGGTATGTCCTTAAGATTCAAGGATGATACTTTTTTCTCATCTACATATGTGACATGCTATATTCTAATGACATTCGTTTCACTCTTATTGTTCAAGAAATTATTGTATGCCCCAAGTTGAAATTATACATTTGTGTATGGTATATGAGTGATTCATTTTATTCCGAAGTAGATGGTTTTACATGAGACATCTCTATTAGACTCGATATCGTGTATATTGTATATGTGACATAAAAGTAGAATCCTATGTAAGCTCTCTATGCGAGGTGTTTAGGTAAACTCCCTATGTATATGTTATGTGTAAGTGAAAGGTTTAGGTAAACTCCCTATGTATATGTTATGTGTAAGTGAAAGGTGTATGTAAACCTCATAATGTCGATGCAGATGAAAATTTTTAATTTTTCCTCACTTTTTAACCTATGAAATGTAATGATGAATGCTAAGAGGATATTCATAGTCCACCCCGAGGACACCAATGCCGATCACATCTAAGGGTGCTCCCGGATGTGACAAACTTAGTATCAGAGCATGAGGTCAAAGATATTTAGGATCGGTGTCTCATTAAACCACGTCTATGTAGATTCTTATTCATAGTTGTGTATCGCTCCACATTTATGAAAGAGAGACTATGTGATGCTTAGAAATTTCTGATCTTCTCGTATTCATATGTCGTGCCTCTATAGTATTAATTTATGTCCTTTAACCTAAGACTTTTATAGTGCTTATAGTATGATTACTAGAAAAGCAGCTGCTAGAGTGCCGAAGAAGGAATTACTAATGTGGGGAGCTAATAACAACCAAGGTCCTCCATAGCATAGTAAAGTGCCTCCATTTGGGCAAGTTCCTATGATTTGTCAAGTTTAGGTTTTTCCTCTACATATGACGAATGGAGAAATAAGGTTGGATTTTATATCTTTGAGCCAAGCCAAGACTTCTCAATCGAATGTTATTACTTCTCAAGTTCCCATGACGACCCAAGTGAATAGGGAGGTTTGACCCCGTATTCCTCCACATGCTAGTACTTTGGATTCTCGTTTGAGAGACGTTACTGGATGAATCCACCTATGTTATTTAGGTAAAAGGTGGATGAAGACCCTCAATACTTCCTTTATGAGGTCTATAAGATCCTATTTACTATGGGTTTGACTTCGAATAAGAAGGCCGAGTTGGCGTCCTATCAACTTAAAGATGTGGACCAAGCTTGGTACATGCAATGTAGAGATAATAGGGTTCTAAGAGGTGGTCCGGTGACTTTGGAGATCTTCAAAAGGGCCTTTCTTGATAGTTTCTTCCTAGGGAGTTGAGGGAATCTAAGGTTGAAGAATTCATCAACCTTCGTCATGGAAGTATGACTATGCTTGACTACTCCTTGAAATTTAATAAATTGTCCAAGTATGATCCATCCTTGGTGTCTTACCCAAGATATGAGATTAGTAGTTTTCTTACGGGTGTGTTCGATGACTTGGTAGAAGAATGTAATTCGGCTATGCTACATGATAATATGCATTTTCTCTCGTATAATGCTTAATGCTCAACAACTGGAAGATAGTAGACTAAGAAGGAAGGATAGGGAGGCCATAGAGGGTTAAGTCTTATGAATGCCGTTCTTCACAGGGGAGGTTGAAATTCAAGACAAGCCCAGATTCAAGAAGAGGTTCTCTAATCAAGTTCTTTCGAAATTTTTTCAAGGCTTGTGATGATAGGGTGTCTAACCCTATGTATCAAAAGGGAAGAGGTACTAATTAACCAAGAAAGAAGACAACTTGTGGAAAGTGTGGTAAGAAGAATATTAGTGAGTGCCTTTTAGGGAAGGAAAATTGCTTTGGATGTGGTAAGAGTGGCCACAAGGTTATAGATTGCCCTAATGTGAAGGTGAAAGACCAAGGAAGTGGGAAAGTTCAAGCTAGTGATTATAATGTTGAATCTCCAAGAAAGAATCGCTTTTATGCTCTTTGCTCTACGGATGAACAAGAGATTTCTCCTAATGTGGTGACCGGTATGTAACAAGTCTTCTCTATTCATATTATTTTTTTGCATGATCAGGGTGCTACATTATCTTTTGTTAAACCTTTGGTAGTTATGAAATTTGATATTTTACCTGATATTTTAAATGAACCTTTTATGGTAACAACCTCGGTAGGTAATTCGGTAGTTGCAAAGAGGGTATATAGAAATTGTCCTATAAAGATTTCTACTATAATTACTCATATTGAATTGGTTGAACTTGATATGGTTGATTTTGATGTAATTTTGGGGATGGATTGGTTACATGATTGTTTTGCTTCCATTGATTGTAGAAAAAAATTGTCTAGTTTCATTTTCCGAATGAACCCGTCTTAGATTGGAAGGGGTAAATTCTATTCCAAGAGGCCCTATAATTTCTTGTTTAAAGGCTTGTAAGATGATCTCCAAAGGGTGTTTATACCATATTGTAAGGGTCAAAGATTTAGACTATGAAAATCCTCCCATTGAGTAAGTCCATGTAGTGAGAGAATTTCTGGAGGTTTTCCCTAATGATCTTCCTGCAATCCCTCCAGAATGGAAAATTGATTTAAGTATTGACTTTTTACCGGATACCAACCCCATTTCAATTCCTCTTTATCGAATGGCTCCGGCTGAATTGAAAGACTTGAAGGCTCAACTCAAGGACTTAATAGACAAAGCCTTTATTAGACCTAGTATTTCTCCATGGGCTGCTCCTAGTTTTTTTGTGAAGAAGAAATATGGGTCCGTTAGAATGTGCATTAATTATCGCAAACTAAAAAGAGTCACCATTAAGAACAATAATCCTCTCCCTTGAATTGACGACTTGTTTGATCAACACCAAGGGGCAAGCAACTTTTCTAAGATTGACTTGAGGTCAGGGTATCACCAACCTGGGGTGAGAGTTGAGGATATACCTAAAATTACATTTCGAATTAGATATGGTCACTATGAGTTTCTAGTAATGTCCTTTTGTCTTACTAATGCCCCGACGACTTTTATGGACCTTATGAATAGGGTGTTTCAAACTTATCTAGTTTCATTTATCATTGTCTTCATTAAGGAAATCTTTGTATATTCGAAGAATAAGGGTGACCACATGGACCATTTGAGGGTGGTATTACAAGTGTTTAAAGAAAACCAACTATTCGCAAAGTATAGAAAATGTGAGTTTTGGTTAAGGTCGGTGGCATTTCTTGGTCATATCATCTTTAGTGAAGGAGTTTAGGTTGATCCAACCAAAACTGAGGCGGTAAAGAATTGGCCTAGACCATTGAATTCAACAAACATTAGGAGTGTTTTGGGTCTAGCGGGGTACTGTAGGAGGTTTATGGATGTTTTTGCATCAATTGCTTCTTTTTTGACTACCTTGACCCAAAAGAGTGTGAAATTTGAGTGGTCGGAGGCATGTGGAAGAAGCTTCAAAATCTTGAAAAGTAGTCTTACCTTCGATCAAGTGTTGACTTTACTAGAGGGTACCTTAACCGTTAACTAAAGATTATGAGTTGGATAATTTTTGAAAGTAGTAGCTTATGCCTCTAGAAAACATAACGTGCATGACAAGAATTATCCAACTCATGATCTTTAGTTAATGGTTGAGGTATTTTCCTTGAAAATATGGAGGCATTTTCTTTTTGGTATTCATGTGAATGTGTATAGCGACCATAAGAGTCTTCAATATGTGTTTACTCAAAAGGAATTAAATCTCTGACAAAGAACATGGTTGAAATTGTTGAAAGATTATGACATGAGTGTTCATTACCACCCCGAAAAAGACAATGTGGTTGTGGATGCTCTAAGTCGGACGACCATGGGTAGTGTGTCACATGTAGAGGGAGCCAAAAAAGACCTAGTGAAAGATGTTCATAGGTTGGTTCATTTGGGTGTTAGATCGGAAGATTGTCCAAATGGTTGTTTTATAGTCCATCATAACTCCAAATTGTCTTTGGTGGTTGAGGTGAAGTCCACTCAACACCTTGATCAATCAATTAGGGAGTTGAAAGAATCGGTTCTTGGTAAGCTTATTGAGTCAATCTCCATAGGGGGAGTTGTGTTTTGAGGTATCAATAAAGATTGTGTGTGCCCAATATTGATGATTTGAGAAATCGGATTCTTGAGAAAGCTCATGGTTCTTGTTATTCTACTCATCTCGGCTCTACTAAGATGTACTATGACCTTACAAAAGTGTTTTGGTGGGATGGATTAAAAAGGGACATAGAATTTTTTTTGCAAGGTGTCCAAAATGCCAATAAGTGAAAGCCGAGCACCGAAAGTTTGGTGTCTTAATCCAAGAAATGCAAGTTCTCACTTTGAAGTGGGAAGATTTTAATATGGACTTCTTGGTGAGTTTTCCTTGGACAAGAAGGCAAAATGACTCAATATGGGTAATGGTGGACAGATTGACAAAATCCACTCATTTTATTCCTTCTATGTCCACTTACTATGTGGAGGATTATGGAAGGATCTTCATAGATTAGATTTTGTGTTTTCATGGTATTCCTTTATAATTCATATCGTATAGGGGCACACAATTCATATCTAGAATTTGGAGGTCATTCAAAAAATGGTTAGGTAAAGTTAAGTACCCCTTTTCATCCTCAAACAGATGGTCAAGTGGCGCATACTATTCAAACCCTTAAGGACATGCTTCGAGCTTATGTGATAGACTTCAAGGGAGGTAGGGATGAAAATTTTCATTTGGTTGAGTTCTCTTAAAACAACAGGCATCGTTCGACAATATCCACGTCTCCTTTTGAAGCTTTATATGGTACGAGATGAAGATAACTAGTTTGATGTTTTGAAGTTAGTGAGACTTCACTCCTTGGTCCCAAATTATTATATGAAACATCGGAGAATTTTTGTGTAACAACCAAAGATTACCTATGCTATGTAATGCTTAACGAAACTAGAATGCCTAGATCAAACCGGTTTCACATGGATTGATTTTCTAGGAACCAGACCTCTGAACCTATGCATCATCCAAGACAACCAAGTTAGTGAGTTAGTTGAGCTATGCAAGGTTGGATCTAGCCATGTAGGGCACCCGAATATTAAGATTCACTCAGATAAGTATTAACCGGACTTGAAGAGGAAATCTTATGTTTAGAGGGTCTAAGGATAAAATGGTCTTTTCCAGGCTAAGGGAAGTATTGTTATTACCCTAATTATTTAATTAATTAACTAATTAGTGAAAATAGTTCGAAATTCAGGTAGGGTTAACCCAAATTGACCCATTTCGCGAGTAACGCTTCACCCGGGTTTGATCGTTGATGGAAGCAATGATTTAATTGATTTAATTGGTATTTAATGATTAAGTTGAATTAATTGGTATTTAACTTTCTGATTTAAGTAAGGGAAAACCAGATTTTAATAAAAAATTAATAATAAAATAAATAAATAGCAAAGAGTCCTGGTTTGACTAAGTCTTCAACTAAACTCCTACTCCTAAGCTTACTCTCATCTCTCTCCACTCTCATTCTCACGTCTTTCACTCTGATTCTCATGTCCATCATCAGAATGAAGGAACAAATAAAATCAAAGTTCCTCACTTGAAGAACTTGACACAAAAACTCAAAACAAAAACTAAACTAAAAACGAAAAGCGAAAGCATTTTTCAAACGGTTTGCGCGTGAGTTTTGGTTGAGAAGCATTTGTTTTTCGTGGGAGTTAGAATAAATTGAGATTATATTTGAAAGGTGTTAAAGTAAAAAAAAGGTATGGGTTTTTTTCCTCTTGGTCCTTTTCCCAAGAGACTCCTAATATTACGCTGAATTGTAATCCAAAAAGGAGGAATGTTCCCCGTTGAATGTCCCTGTCACAATCTCCCTTGGATTGTTGTAGGTTGGGTATGTTTTCTTGTAGAAATTAGGGACATAATGTGTTTTTGTGATGATTATGTTCATGTATGTATGTTCAGATTTATGTGTTGATGAAAATGTGTGGAATGTGTAGGTAGTCGTGTTCTTGGGCATGTTTCAAAGCATGAAAATGTCATGTTAAAGCCTTGTGTGTATTGTGTAAGATTTTTTGGAAAAGATGCACATAATAATGTACGAAATATCTAGCAAATTACCTAAGAATCTAATGTACAAATGATGGGAAAAAAGGACTAAAAACGTGACTAAATTTCCAGAAAATCTAGAAATTTGGTTTCGGCTAAGCAACAAGTTAGATGCTGAAAATTTTGAAATTATTTATAAGATGTGAGGTCATAAAGGATTGAACCCAAGACCTCACCATATTCAACCTATTAAAAATTCAATAATAAAAATGAGTTAAGGGGGATTCGAATTGGGGTAAGGCTCAAGTGAAGGAATGTAAGAGGAAAAGAAGTAAAAAAATAAGGTGTGTGGGGATCGAACGCACAACCTCTTGGATAGGTGAGGGAGATAGGAGAAAAATGAAAGAAAACTAAAATGAGGGTTATAAGAATCGAACCCACAACCTCTCGGATATATGAGGAAGTTGGGAGAAAAATTAAAGAAAAATAAAATGAGGTTGTGGGGGATGTATCCCACATTCTCTAGGTCTCCATTGAAAAAGTGAGTAAACAAAAGAAAGGAAAAAGAAGTGTAGGTGTTGGGATTCGACCTAAAGTGTACAAGCTGAAAAATATAAATAAAAAATTAATGTGAGACTAAGCGTTGCTCAAGGGATTCAAACCGAGTTCCTTTTCCTAATTTTGTATTGATACAAAAGTCTTACATGAACAAATATTTAATGAATGCTTCCCATAGGAATCGAACTCGAGACCTTGGCATACTTACAAGATGCATAAGTCTTATACCATATAATCTTGTGTAAGTATGAGTCACATACACGAGTTATGAATGAAGCCTCATGGCTTGTACATATAGATTCATAAGTCCAGCGTTCATTCAAAAGTAAGCGAACCTAAGATGTATGTGATGAATTGATGTGACTCCAGGGGGATTAAGAAAGAGTGAGAAACACACTAAAAGGCCAAGTGCATTGGCATATGACGAAATGAACATTCACGTAATGGGGTGAGAAATTATGAATAGCTAATATTCTAAATCTAATGAAAATAGTGACAACGTGATAAGAGGCTTAGATGAATGGTGAGGCAAGTCACAACTAAGCTTAGGAAAATGTTACCAAATGTACTCGCCATTAGGAGTGTAGAATGACGTAGATTCAAATCTCAAGCATACTCCAAAAAAAAGTGTTAAGAATAAATTCATAGTTAATAAATAAAGAAAAAGAGTAAATACATGACTTTAGGCTAGTAGAAGTGAGACAAGCTGCATCTAAGAGTAAAAATCAATGTTAGTAAATGAAATTTCTAAGACACTATATTTATGCTAAACGATGAATCAACAAAGAAAGAGTGGCTACATGAGGTTAGGCTAGTAGAAGTGATACAAGTTTTATCTACACCTAGAATCAATGTCCCTCAATGTAATTTCCAAGAGAGCATATGTATGTTATACGATGAGCAATTATTGAAAGGTGAGTAAAGATGAAATAAACAGATGTTAAGAAAGAATAAACTGGCACCACAATATGAGGCTAGTGCAAGTGAGACAAGTTGTATCGTAAGACCCCGAAGATGGTCTAGGTTAACTAGAGCATAAAATGTTTGTATTGATGGTCTAAGGTCCTAAATATGTCTAATATATGGTATAGAGGCAGTAGCTAAAGTATTAGGTGTGTTGGATGTCAAACGTCAAGAGACGACCAAGACGTTCGACAACTAAGTCACCTAAATGCCTCATATGTGATTATATGTATTTATGTGTGTTTAATGAGGATGTAAGGTACTTAAATGATTTATTATAAAATGTATAATAAGTGTGTTCAGTTTCTAGAAGTTTGGAGGTCAAACTCCAGATTCCATGTCAAGGTCTATGTCAGTTATTTCCTATTCTCATCATGTGGGATAATTACTAGTGCTAGAGAAGTTCCATGAAGTTTAGGTTGTGGTATGGGATGCTATCTAGACATTGCACAATAGGCTTTGAACGTGTTAGTTAGAGTCCCTAGGTATTTTCCAAGACCATTACTTGAATGTCCTTTATGTGATGTATGAGTGTTAATGAACAAATGAACTAATGACTTATGTTAAGGATTATGTAAATAAATTAGTACCTAATCTAAAGTGACTTAAGTATTCCTTATCTAAAATGTGAAGAGGTCATAAGGGATGATCACTTCATGTTTTATCTTTGGAAGTCTTGAGGATGACTCTAGTTAGGGAAGATGTTGATTATGTGGACATGATAAAAACTTAGGAAGTCATAAGGATTATTTAGGTAGTATTGAAGAGGTCAATCATAGACGTTATCTTCTACACCTACTTAAGTAAGTCTATTGATAGCCTTTGCTAAGGAAATGTAATAGTATATATATGTTGATATGTTTGATGTCTTGAAGTGTGTATGTGACTCATGATAAGTAATCCTAAGGGTCGTTTGACTTAAGTTAATCCTAAAGATATCTTTAAGTGAGAATCTTACATTCTAAAGGGTGTCTTAAGTGAAGAATAAGCATCTTCATTTTACATATAAATAATTCACTGTAACAGTGAATGAGTTCATTGTAGAGTGATCTCTAAAATATGATTTTTTGTTTGAATGTTATCTTAATTGTTTCTAAGTTTCTAAATGTAGTTCTTATAATTATAATATGATTTTTAAATGAAAAAATGCATATTTTTCAATAAATATAAGTTTTTATGATTTTTATGAATAAAGCCATACTTAGTACATGTGGTTGTAATAACTCCATGATTTTATCTATCTATATAGTTCTTGGTAGGTGAGGATCTTTAAGAATTGAAGATATGGACTTAGAAGATCTTTAAAGAGAAGTTGAAGTATGTCCTCACTTGACTCGAGGGAATACATGTCTTTTATGTTATCATTCAAAGTACTTTAATAAACTAAGTATTTCTATATTCATACTTTGAAGTATGGGTCGTGTTCCAAGTATTCTTGTGTCTTAAAATGATAAGACTGAGACTTAGTATTTCCTATTACTTTTATATGAAAAGAATTTTAAGACAATATTATGTTATGTGAAAAGTTTTACTTCCATACTACTTTTCACTATGTATATACAATGAATGATATGAAAGGGCTTGTCTTAGACCTCCGAGAGGTCGACAACTCCGGTTACAATCCAAGATTGTACTCTAAGTCCTAGGGTATGGTGTTGGGATGTTACAAGATTTGTATCAGAGCATAGGTTGGTGAAAGTAGTATTAGGAATCAAGAAGTCTAATCAAGTCACGTCTAGTGCAGTCTTGACCATCGGTGAGAGTCACAACACATCTATGGGAGATAGGCTATAGGACAATAGAGTTTCCCTTATTTTTTACTCCTATGTCCTGTGGTAGAGTAAATGTTATGATTATCCTTCTTATGAGTTTCCTTGTGTTTTCTGGGATATGAATAATAGAAGGATGGCGACTAGAAGGATGGGAGAAGAGAGGGTGAATGAGGAGGTTCCCTCTAAAGTTGAGAAATTTGAGCAAGTTCCTCAAGGTGGGAAAGGAGTTCAAGGTGCTCAAGATGCCCAAGTGCCTCCCCAAGGTGATCCTATTCCTAATGTGGAAGGAGGTATTTATGTTTCGGAGATGTTTAATTGGGAGACTAGAGAGGCTTTGAGTGCTATAGCCCGAGCCGTGACTATGAAAGCTAATTTTAATATGATACCTAGGGTTTTAGAGATCACTATGACCTCTAGGTTGAGAGATTTTGCGAGGATGAATCCTCCTATCTTTCTTGGCTCGAATGTAAATAAGGATCCGTAAGAGTTTCTTGATGGAGTGTACAATGTTTTGAGTGCTATGGGGGTTACATCCAGGGGCAAGGAGGAGTTGGCTTCGTACCAATTGAGGGATGTTTCTCAAAGTTGGTACACTCAATGGAAGGATAATAGGCTGGACGGATTGGGTCCTATTGAGTGGGATGAATTTAAGAAAGCTTTTCTTGGTATGTACTTTCCCCGAGAGAGGAGAGAAATTAAGGTGGAGGAGTTTCTTAATCTCAAGCAAGGTAATATTAGTGTTGAGTAGTACTCTTTGAAATTCTCAACTTTGTGTAGGTATGACCATTCTCTTGTGTCCAATACAAGAGATGAAATGAGTCATTTTGTAATGGGGGTAGCCGACTTGGTGGTGGAAGAATATCGTACCGCTATGTTACATAATGATATGACCCTAGCTAGACTCATGGTGTATGCACAATCAATTGAAGATTTTAAACTTAGAAGGATGGCTACACATTTGAAAAGGAGTGGTGCTAGTGATCAAGAGCAAACTAGGTTTAAGGAAGGTTCATTCTCAAGGAGAATCTAGGAGTGCTATGTTCAAGGTTGAGAAAGAAGGTGGTTCCAAGGATGGCAAGCCTACTTGTGCAAATTTATGCAAGAAACATTATGGTGTGTGTCTATTGGGTACCGGGAGGTACATTGGTTGTGGTAAAAATGGGCACAAAGTGAGAGATTGTCCTATGATTGCTTCTAGAGGTAGAGAGGGTAAGCAAGTTACTCCTAGTGTTCAAAAGGATGATGTTTCAACAAAAAGATGTTTCTATGCACCCCGTTCTAGGGTGGAGAAGCCGTATAAGAAGGATAGTGATGATGATGTTTGTAAGTTCTCTTTCTTTTGTTAAGATATGAGTTCCCTCTAAGTGGGGGAGTATGGTTTGTACATGGGATAGAAGTCCTTGAAATTGTTTCTTGTGCATGATGTTTAGGAGTTTGGTTGAAATTAAATTCATTTACTTCTTGCATTATGTGTTTTATAAAGCCTTCATTATGTTGTAAGATGTGTTTATATGGTGTTACTTTGCATATTAGCATTTTTATATCATGAATTGCCTAAAATGTGGATTTTTGAAAATTGCATGAAATCACTGTAGCATATCGAAAAAGTTCACTGTAATATTTAGTGAAAAATGACTACTTGATTCTTTGGTTTAAAATTGTTGCAATTTGGTTAGAACTTAGTATGTAAGTGTGATATTGAATATAAAATGAGTTTTTACTATTGGAATGAAGCATGTGAGTTTTGTAGCATAATGAGTTATATAATTCTTTTCTAGTTTCTTGTTGTGTTGTTAATCTCTTGAATATTTGAAATTGATTTTTTCTTGTTGATTATTTGTTGTATGACATGGCTATTCGAATGTAGATGAGTCTCTAATCTTTGAAGTGTTGAAAGAGTGGCAATTGTCATTCGAGGATGAACGTTGTCCATGTTGGGGAGATTGTAAGACCACGAAGATGACCTAGGTTAACTAGAGCAAACATGTTTGTATTGATGGTATAAGGTCCTAAATATGTCTAATATATGGCATAGAGTAAGTATCTAGAGTATTAGGTGCATTGTAACTCAAACGTCAAAGGACGACCAAGACGTTCGACAACTAAGTCACCTAAATGCCTCATATGTGATTCTATGTGTTTATGTATGTTTCATGAGGTTTTATGGTCCTTAAATGAGTTATTATAGCATGTATAATCAGTGTGTTGTGTTTCGAGAAGTTTGGAGGTCAAACGACAATGAACGTCCATGACGTTAGTAAAATATGCCTTGAAGTGACCTTGTGCATCTAGGCGTGTTTGGTCAAATTTTATGTTTTCGTTTTGGATGAAATTCAGGTAAGAGGTTTTAAAATTATAGACAATCTTATTTGGGTCGTAAATGTACGGGAAAATTTATCCCCAAGGACCATCTAAGGGTCCTTGAGGAAGGACCCAAAACTGTTGGCAAAACAGTCCCAGGAAGATCCCAAACGACGGAGCAGTCGATGGCTCGTAGGCCTGTTGACGCCCTGTTAGAGGATGTCATCAATGGGGACTTAACAAAGGGATACAAAGAGGCCTTGTCCTGCTTCTGTAACAACCGATGGTGGCCAGTGACGTCCCTTCATAGGGACGACACCCCGTCGAGTGCAAGTCGTCAGTGATGCTGTTTTTTCGGTGCAAGATGCTGCCAAGTTAGGGGTGAAAACGTAATTTCACCCCACTTCTAAATTAATTAATTTTTGGTTTATTAAGTGTATTTTGGGTATTTTAATTAAGTATATAAAGGGTAAACACATTGATGACTTCATTCTTCCAAATTGAAAACCCAAAACTCTTGTAAATTGATGAACCCTAATTTGGACTACTTATTAGGTTACTTGATATTAAGCTAATATTGTTGAATTGTATGTAGTTTCGTATGAGCTTTATAATTATATAAGAATTGTATGCAATTGATATATAATTGATCTTAGATTGTTAAATGGGTAAATCATATAAATATGCTATGTCAAGAAAATATTTATCATCTATGACAATATGATTTTTCTTACTGACCATAACATTTTTTTAATAAAAAAAAATGTACCGTCGCTTCACTTCTGTTCCCTTGTATCTTTTTCTCCTCTACTTCTTTTTATTTAAATTCTTCTCCTTCTCTTTCTGTCATTCTTTTTCTTTGTCCTCCTCTTCCTCTTTTCATTCTTTTTTTATTGAAATTTTCATTTATATAACTCTCCTCTAATCAATTTTTATTCACATTTCACTATTTTTTTTAAAAATCACGACAGTAGAGGAACAAAATGACCAAATATTTTTATAAAATTATATTTTCAAGAATAAATTTCATATTTCTAAAATTATAGCAGCAAGAGTTCACCATTGATGATCATTGTAAAGTTTCAAATTTTGAATTCAATATTTGAATTTTACAAATATATTGTTTCGATAAGTTGTTCAAGCAAATAATTGAAAATGACGTTTGGAGTTTCTATCTTAATTTTAACAAGGCTTGGTTAAGTTTATACAATTGATTTTAGAAGAAATATTAGATTAAAACTTGAAAAGGTGAAGTTTACAAAACTGTGTGGCAATTGCATTAAAGTTGTATTAGTTATGTTTCATAATTGTATGAAACTTTTATTAAAATAATTTGAGTAACATATTATAACATAGGCACAATACATTTCTAATAGAAAATTGAAAACATCGCTCTTTTTGTTTGAGATAAAAATCAAAATATTTTATAAGATATATATAGTATACGTTATATTATGAATAGTACATTTATAAACATATTGAACACTTCACTTCTTTCTTAGTGATACAACCAATAATAATTTAGGTAACACACTATTAATACATTTATAAGATACACACAAGACATTTTTAATACATATGGCAGTCATCACCCATTTTTTTTAGTGATATAAATTAAAATAATTACAAGACATATCATATAAATTTTATTCATGAACAATACATTTTTAATACATATTACAAAATGTTCGTAGTGATACAAATCAAAATAATTTATAAGACATAAATAATTCATGTTTTAATTATGAATCATTCAATTTTAATTTAGTTTTTTCAATCCTTTTTAATTTTCTTCTTATTCAACTTTATATATGTAATACACTTTTGATGCAAACTTAATTCATTTTGAAGTTTATTGATTGATTTGTTACTATTGGATTACTTGTTTATTTCATTGTTGATACAAGTTTAATTCACTTCTATAGACCAATGTAATCTTTTATTAATTACGTCCTTTATTTATGCTTGATTCTTTCTTCTTATTCAACTTTAATACTTGTTTAATTCATTTTGCAGTTTATTTGTTAATTTGTTACTATTAGATTACTTGTTTAATTCATTATTGATATATGTTTAATTCACTATATAGATCATTGACTGGTTAATTAGTGATATTTCTTACTCATGCTTAATTATCTTTTCTAATCAAACTTTAATATTTGTGTAACACAGTTTTAGTAAAAGTTTCATTCATTTTGCATGTTATTGATTGATACATTATTTAATACATTTTTAATTCAAGATTAATTCGTTTTGTTGTTTATTATATATGTTCATTTGTTAGAAAGATGAATCATATCTTCAAATATTACTTGTCTCTTACAAATACACCTCTAGATTTGAGAAACTATAGACCATAGAGATGACATCATATCTTCAAATCTCCATTTATTTAAACCTTCATATCTTCATATATACTCAAATCTACAAATTCTAATCAAGTATGAATGCAATTATTTATATAATCTCCATTATAATAGAAATTGTCGACATACCATAGCAATAAATAAAAAATTAATCGACTTCGTATACAAACTAAGCAATTGCGATTCTTCGATTTATGAATTCCTAACTTTTTTATATATAATATTGAATAATTAAGGAAAAGCATAGGGAGAAGATTTGCAGGGAGAAAAGAAAATAGCGAGAGCATATAAAGAGACGATGCCGAGAGAAAAGAAAGAGAAAGAGAAAAAGAACATAATATGCAGGGTGGAAAAGAAGAAGTGAGACACAGAAAGAAAGAAAGAAACAACGAAGAAAATAAGTTAAATCTAATAAAATAAGTATACATAATATTGCTATATATTGCTATAGATGGTAATATTTATAGATTATGTCTAAAAATAGTAATTATTAATTAAAAGGGACTCACCCAAATAATTAACCCTTGTTAAATATATTTGAATTGATATAGATTCATTGAGTTTTATTGTTATTGTCACGATCCAAAACGAGCCGCGAGTGGCACCCACATTTACTCTCCAATGTGAGTGAACCAACCAATCTAATCCCAAAATTCCAACCATAATAAACAGAAAATAATGCGGAAGACTTAAAACTCATTAACGAAATCAATTAAATAACTTCTAAAATTTATCAATTACTATCCCCAAAACCTGGAAGTCATCACCACAAGAACATCTATCCTCAAAATACTACATCTAAGAATATCTAGGAAGCTAAAATAATAAACAGCTAGTCCATGCCGGAACTTCAAGGCATCAAGACATGAAGAAGAAGATCCAGTCCAAGCTAGAAGCATTAGCTCACCCTGAGATCCGACGTGATGAAGACTTGCTAGAGTTGCGGTTGAGTTGAAGTCGATGGCTCGTTTGCTGCACTTCACAAATAACAAAGAAAAACAATTACAAGTAGGGGTCAGTACAAAACACGAGTACTGAGTAGGTATCATCGGCCAACTCAGAATAGAAAACAGCATATATACCAGTTAATATCATAAAATCAACTACAATACTCAACATGTAGCAACAACAAGTAGTGTAATCATTAATAAAGTACGCCAAGTACACCCATGAGGACTCAAGCCTCAATACCATACTCATTTGGGAAAATAGGTTCATTAATTTGAGAATATTATCATATTTCAAGATTCATTCTCTTTCTGTCCTGGTGTCGGAACGTGACATTCCGATCCTCATCATACTATCCTGGTGTCGGAACGTGACACTCCGATCCTCATTATACTATCCTGGTGTCGGAACGTGACACCCGATCCATATTCTATCCTGGTGCCGGAACGTGACACTCCGATCCTCATCATACTATCCTGGTGTCGGAACGTGACACTCCGATCCATATTCTATCCTGGTGTCGGAACGTGACACTCCGATCCATATTCTATCCTGGTGTCGGAACGTGACACCCGATCCTCTATTACTACCCTGGTGCTGGAACGTGACACCCGATCCTCTAACCTCATTCTTTTAGTTCATCAAGCCTTCTTTTATACTAAGGCATCATCATTAACAAGAGGTTTTCAAAATTAGGATTCAATGGCCTCATCATGTTTATTTTATCACAATTATATAATCACATTCGTGCAAGCATACAATTAAGCGTATAGAAGGGTTTACGATACTACCCGATACATATCATGCGCTATTAAGAGTTTACTATGACATAGCATAAACCATAACCTACCTCCACCGAAGAATTGTGATCAAGCAATCTACTTTTCCAAAGCTTTGCTTCCCTCTTCATTTCTCCTCTCTCTCTCGATCGTTATTCTCCCTCTCTCAGTTCTTTCTATTTTTCTTATTCAAACCCTTTTTCTTTACCCTAATTAGCGTATAATTAAGTATAAAAGAAGATAAAAATAACCCACTATTTATTTCAAGGTTATCTCCTTTAACCCCCAAGTAATTGAATTATTAACATTAATCCACTAACTTTATAATTATAAGCATGAATAGTCCAAAACGCCCCTTAAAACATTTAACAGAAATCCGACCCAATCAGGGTCACGCAGCCTGTGACGGCCTGTCGTTCCTGCGATGGTCCGTCCTGCTGCTTCCATCACAAAGTTCAGAGACTCCATTCATTAAAGAGTCTGTGACGGCCCGTCTTGTCTACGACGGTCCGTTCTGCCATTTCGTTGCGAAGTCCAGAGAGTCGATCTCAGTACCCAAATTTCTAAATTCTAAGTGTTTTGGAACGAGACCCCCTCGACGGTCCATCGTGCCTATGACGGTCCGTCGTGGGATCCGTCGACTCAGCTAGTTTCTCCAAAAATAAAATCTGCTGCTCAAAACGACTAAACAGGTCGTTACAATAGATACCAATTTACCCATCGTTCGTCCTCGAACGATCATAAGAAGAAAAATAAGGGCAAAAGAGAGTACCTGAAT
Organism: Solanum habrochaites; assembly: GCA_027704765.1. Classification (NCBI taxonomy): domain Eukaryota; kingdom Viridiplantae; phylum Streptophyta; class Magnoliopsida; order Solanales; family Solanaceae; genus Solanum; species Solanum habrochaites. Next base: position 19,677,612 of record JAKWJA010002496.1, read on the forward strand.
CTATAAACAGGTGTGGATATCTTTCTTGCATATCAGCCTCCTTCTCCCAAGTGGACTCTTCAACTGGTCGATTCTTCCATTGAACTTTGATGGATGCAATCTCCCTTGATCTCAACTTGCGAATTTCTCTATCTAGAAAGGCAACAGGCTCCTCCTCATAAGTCAAATTTTCATCAAGCAGAAATGAATCCCAATGAATAATGTAGTTTCCATCCCCATGGTATCTTCAACATAGACACATGAAATACCGGGTGCACTCCGGAGAGTCCTGGAGGCAAGGCTAATTCATAAGACACCTCCCCTACTCTCTTAAGTACTTCAAATGGTCCAATATACCTCGGGCTTAGCTTACCTCTTTTACCAAACCGCATCACACCCTTCATGGGTGAAACCTTCAGCAAAACTTGTTCACCCTCCTTGAACTTGAAGTCCCTAACCTTTCGATCTGCATATTCCTTTTGCCTACTTTGCGCCGCTAAAAGCCTTTCTTGAATGAACTTCACTTTCTCTAATGATTCCCTTAAAAGATCAGTACCCCAAGGTCTAACCTCAAATGCATCAAACCAACCAATGGGAGACCTACATCTCCTCCCATACAATGCTTCGAACGGGGCCATATCAATACTTGAGTGATAGCTATTATTGTATGAGAACTCTGCTAAGGGTAAGAAGTTATCCCAATGACCACCAAATTCTATCACACATGCACGAAGCATATCTTCCAACACCTGAATTGTTCGCTCAGACTGCCCATCGGTCTGAGGGTGAAATGCAGTACTAAGGTCCAACCTAGTACCTAATTCAGCATGCAATGTTCTCCAAAACTTAGAAGTAAACTGCGTACCTCTATCTGATATGATGGAAACTGGAACTCCATGCAACCGAACAATTTCTGAGATGTAGAGTCTGGCTAACTTCTCTGCATTGTAAGTCACCTTAACCGGAATGAAGTGAGCAGACTTCGTCAATCTGTCCACAATTACCCAAATAGAATCAAACTTGCCCAATGTCTTTGGAAGACCAACCACGAAGTCCATTGCAATTCTCTCCCACTTCCATTCAGGAATGGGAATTCTCTGAAGTGTTCCTCCAGGCTTCTGGTGTTCATACTTTACTTGCTGACAATCTGGACATTTGGCAACAAAATCAACAATGTCGCGCTTCATTCTACTCCACCAAAAGTGTTGCTTTAGGTCACGGTACATCTTGGTTGCACCAGGATGTATAGAATATCCGGAACTATGAGCCTCTGTAAGAATAGTGTGGATCAAATCATCGACACGGGGCACACATACCCTTCCCTTAATTCTAAAAACGCCTTCATCATCCATTATTGCTTCTTTAGCCTCTCCTCGCAACACCATATCCCAAATTCGGCTTAGTTTCTCATCATCAAACTGTTTTTCCCTTGATCTTGTCAAGAAAAGAAGATCTCGCCTCCATACTGGCCAAAAATCCTCCCTCTCATTTACTTCTAACCTCATAAAGTCATTAGCCAGAGTCTGAACCTCTCTAGCCAATGGGCGTCTAGAAACTTGTAAGTGGGCTAAACTACCCATGATCCCTACTTTTCTACTTAAGGCATCTACCACAACATTAGTCTTTCCTGGGTGATCCAAGATGGTAACATCATAATCCTTTAGTAGTTCCATCCATCTCCTCTGTCTCAAATTCAAATCCTTCTAAGTAAAGATATACTGTAAACTACGATGATCCGTATAGACTTCACACTTAACCCCATATAGATAGTGTCTCCATTTGTTTTATGCAAACACTACCGCAGCCAACTCCAAATCGTGGGTCGGATAATTACGTTCATGCACCTTTAATTACCTCGAAGCATAAGCAATTACATTTTTCTCTTGCATTAGCACGGCACCCAAACCAGAATAGGAGGCATCAAAATACACAACAAAATTCTTACCTTCCATTGGCAGGGTAAGGATTGGTGCAATAGTCAACAAGGTCTTGAGCTTCTAAAAGCTTTCTTCGCACTCGTCCGACCATACAAATGGAACATTCTGCTTAGTCAAGTTCGTCAATTGGGAAGCAATAGAAGAGAATCCCTTGACAAATCGATGGTAGTAGCTGGCTAAACCAACAAAGCTCCTTACTTCTGACACATTAGTAGGTCTTACCCAATTTCTCACTGTTTCAATCTTAGAAGGATCCATCATCACTCCATCCTTGGAAACCACGTGCCCCAAGAAGGACACTGAATCTAGCCAAAACTCACACTTGGAGAATTTGGCATAAAGCTTTTTCTCCCTCAACATTTCCAATACAACTCGCAAGTGCTCCTCATGTTCTTTCTTGCTCTTTGAGTATACCAGTATATCATCAATAAATACAATGACAAAAAGATCCATATATGGCTTAAAAATCCCATTCATCAAGCTCATGAAAGCAACAGGGGCATTCGTAAGCCCAAAAGACATTACTAAGAACTCATAATGCCCATACCTGGTCCGAAAAGCAGTCTTGGGCACATCCGTTGCCCGTATTTTCAAATGATGATAACCAGATCTCAAATCAATTTTCGAGAAGGTACAAGCACCTTGTAACTGATCAAGCAAATCATCAATGCGAGGAAGAGGATACTTGTGCTTAACAGTTACTTTATTCAATTGCCGGTAGTCTATGCACATCCAAAAACTCCCATCCTTCTTCTTCACAAATAACACCGGAGCACCCCAAGGGGATGCACTTGGACTAATGAAACCTTTACTTAACAATTCTTGAAGTTGGGCCTTTAACTCCCTTAACTCTGCTGGAGCCATTCTATAAGGAGGGATGGAAATGGGGAGAATACCCGGCTCCAGATCAATGCAAAAGTCTATATCTCTATCCGAAGGCTTACCAGGAAGGTCTGCAGGAAACACATCCAGAAACTCATGGACTACCAGAACTGACTCAATTGAAGGTATTTGGGTAGTATCATCCCTGAGGTGTGCAAAGAAAGATAAACACCCTTTACTAACCATTCTCTTAGCACGAAGAAAGGAGATGATACGAACTGGAGTGGAAGTATAATCACCCTCCCACACTAACGGATCTGTACCAGGCTTGGCCAATGTTACAGTTTTAGCATTACAATCTAAGATTGCAAAATTTGGAGAAAGCCAAGTCATACCCAGAATTACATCGAAATCAACCATTTGTAAGATAACCAAGTCTACATGAGTGTTGCTCCCCACAAAAGTCACCAGGCAAGACCTATACACCTTTTCAACTATCACAGACTGACCCACCGGAGTAGAAACACGAATAGGCATGTCAAGCAATTCACAATGTAAATTAAGACCGGTAGCAAATGAGGAAGATACATATGAAAATGTGGAGCCAGGATCAAATAATACAGAAGCCATGCAATCACAAACCAAAAGATTACCTGTGATAACAACATCTGATGTCTCCGCTTCCGACCGCCCAGGGAAAGCATAACAGTGGGCCCTATCACTTGTCTGACCATTGCCTCTACCATGTTGCGCTGCAGTAGTTCCCATTTGCCCGTCACCCCGGCCGTTTTGGTGACCACTATTACCTCGTCCACCACTTCCTCCAGAATGGCGGCCTCTCCCATGACCACCTCTACCTCTGACTATTTGAGGTCTGTAACTCTGTTTTGGACAATACCTCTTGATGTGCCCAGTCTCCCCACATCCATAACACTCTCTGGATTCAAGCATAGGTCTCTGTGAGAATGACGAAGTCTGGGAATAACCTCCAAACTCAGAGAAGTGTTGACCGGTCTGCGGTGGACCCCCAACTACAGTCTGCAGTGAAGACTAAATAGGTCGGGCTGGATAACCTCCTGAACCCTGCCCTCTGGAGTAAGAACCATTAAACTCACCTCCCTTATGAAACCTTTTAGATGTCGATGCCATGGTGAAGTCATCTGGCTTCACTCCCTCCACCTCTATCACGAAGTCTACCACCTCTTGAAAGGATTTCACTGTAGCCGCTACATGTAAGGCTGAAATCCGCAAATCTGACCTCAACCCCTTCACAAAACGGTGAATCCGCTCCTGTGAACTGAAACAAAGCTGGGTGTCATACCTGGATAATGCATGGAACTTAGCCTCATACGCAGTCACCGACATCTTGCCTTGCTCTAGGCTCAAGAACTCATCTCTCCTCCTATCCCTCAAGGTCCGGGGGATATACTTCTCCATAAATAAGGTATAGAATGACGCCCAAGTCATAGGTGGTGCCTGTACGGGTTGACACTCAACATGTGACCACCACCACATTTTTGTATTTCCCTGAAACTGATAGGTTACAAACTCAACGCCAAATCGTTCCACTATGCCCATTTTATGTAGTAACTCATGAAAATCAACCAGAAAATCGTAGGCGTCGTCAGATTCAGCACCCCTGAACACTGGGGGTTTCAATTTCAAGAACTTACTGAAAAGTTCATGCTGATCACTTGTCATTATAGGCCCTATAGTCAAACGAGGAAATGTGCCTATTTCTAATGAGGCATCCATGCGGGGAGCCTCAGCAGCGGCCTGTCGTACTTCCGGAACCTGAGATGCTGGTGCAGAAAACACTGGAGGTGTCTGGCCTTGATCAGATAACCCGCTAAGATAAGCAAGAACCTGATTAATCATCTCTGGGGTAGGTTGGGGTGGTAATTCCTCATTCTGCACTTGCTCATTTTCCCCTTCCTCACCCTCTCTTACTACTTCCTCAGTCGGTGGAGGAGTCACCGCCCTAGTACTAGATGGGACAGGTGCTTGTCCTCTTCCTCTAGAGGACGTCCTCCCACGACCTCTACCACGGCCCCTTGCCACTACTCCTCTTCGAGCTACAGCCCCAGTGGCTGGCTCAGACGCACCCTGTCCTGCCGGTGCTGGTGTTGGCGTAGTTGTTGCTCTAGTTCTAACCATCTGTGAAATAGAGTGAAGATGGTCAGATACCAATTCGTATCACCTAAATACCAATTGGATCCAAGTAATAGCACGAAAGAAAGAAAGAATGGAAGTTTCCTAAAGTCCTATAGCCTCTGAAAGAAAAGTAAAGGCGTCCCCCTACCGTTCCTTAAGACTCTACCAGACTCATTCTTGTGTGATGAGACCAAGGAACCTAATGCTCTGATACCAAGTTTGTCACGACCCAAAACGAGCCGCGAGTAGCACCCACATTTACTCTCCTATGTGAGCGAACCAACCAATCTAATCCCAACATTCCAACCATAATAAATAGAATATAATGCGGAAGACTTAAAACTCATGAACGAAATCAATTAAATAACTTCTAAAATTTATCAATTACTATCCCCAAAACCTGGAAGTCATCACCACAAGAACATCTATCCTCAAAATACTACATCTAAGAATATCTAGGAAGCAAAAAATAATAAACAGCTAGTCCATGCCGGAACATCAAGGCAACAAGACATGAAGAAGAAGATCCAGTCCAAGCTAGAAGCATTAGCTCACCCTGAGATCCGACGTGATGAAGACTGGCTAGAGTTGCGGTTGAGTTGAAGTCGATGGCATGTTTGCTGCACTCCACAAATAACAAAGAAAAACAATTACAAGTAGGGGTCAGTACAAAACACGAGTACTGGGTAGGTATCATCGGCCAACTAAGAATAGAAAACAGTATATACCAGTTAGTATCATAAAATCAACTACAATACTCAACATGTAGCAACAACAAGTTCTGTAATCATTAATAAAGTACGCCAAGTACACCCATTAGTATTCAAGCCTCAATACCATACTCATTTGGGAAAATAGGTTCATTAATTTGAGAATATTATCATATTTCAAGATTCATTCTCTTTCTATCCTAGTGTCGGAACGTGACACTCCGATCCTCATCATACTATCCTTGTGTCGGAACGTGATACTCCGATCCTCATCATACTATCCTGGTGTTAGAACGTGACACCCGATCCATATTCTATCCTGGTGACGGAACGTGACACTCCGATCCTCATCATACTATCCTTGTGTGGGAACGTGACACTCCGATCCATATTCTATCCTGGTGTCAGAACGTGACACTCCGATCCATATTCTATCCTGGTGTTAGAACGTGACACCCGATCCTCTATTACTACCCTGGTGCCGGAACGTGACACCCGATCCTCTAACCTCATTCTTTTAGTTCATCAAGCCTTCTTTTATACTAAGGCATCATCATTAACAAGAGGTTTTCAAGATTAGGATTCAATGGCCTCATCATGTTTATTTTATCACAATTATATAATCACATTCGTGCAAGCATACAATTAAGCATATAGAAGGGTTTATGATACTACCCGATACATATCATTCGCTATTAAGAGTTTACTATGACACAACATAAACCATAACCTACCTCCACCGAAGAATTGTGATCAAGCAATCTACTTTTCCAAAGCTTTGATTCCCTCTTCGTTTCTCCTCTCTCTCTCGATCGTTATTCTCCCTCTCTCAGTTCTTTCCATTTTTCTTATTCAAACCCTTTTTCTTTTACCCTTATTAGCATATAATTAAGTATAAAAGAAGATAAAAATAACCCACTATTTATTACAAGGTTATCTCCTTTAACCCCCATGTAATTGAATTATTAACATTAATCCACTAACTTTATAATTATAAGCATGAATAGTCCAAAACGCCCCTTAAAACATTTAACAGAAATCTGACCCAGTCAGGGTCACGCAGCCTGTGACGGCCCGTCGTGCCTCCGATGGTCCGTCCTGCTGCTTTCTTCACAAAGTTTAGATACTCCATTCATTAAAGAGTCTATGACGGCCCGTCATGTCTGCGACGGTCCGTCCTGCCATTTCGTCGCGATATACAGAGAGTCGATCTCAGTACCCAAATTTCTAAATTCTAAGTGTTTTGGAACGATACCCCCTCGACGGTCCGTCGTGCCTATGACGGTCCGTCGTTGGATCATTCGACTCAGCCCATTTTTCCAGAAATAAAATCTGCTGCTCAAAACGACTAAACAGGTCGTTACAGTTATTGCTTTGAGTTATTGTTCATGGTCATGGGTAAGGGCCTTGTGATGTTGAATTGATTGATTTGGCCTTCAATTGATGTTTGGATAAGGGGATGAAGGTCTTGTGCCCCTTTTTTTTAAATTTGATATTAATTATACTTCGAATTCTATTGTGATTAGTATGGTCCACTTATGGTGGCAGTGTTTTGTGTTTTACTTGCAATTGACGTGGCCTTGTCGCCGTTACTTTATGCAATATGATGAGCATGGCCTTATTGTAAACTATTTGAAGTAATGTTTCTATTTGTTTGGTTTATTATGTGAAGCATGAAATTTTATATCTACATGTGAATTCATATCTCTGTTATACTTATGTTTCCTTAAGTGATCATGTAAGACAATGACTAACATCATAAGTATAGTGTTAGGGTTAAGTCTTAGTTATTCCTACATGGCTTTGTGAGTCTATGTGGAGTACATTAATGATGTTATGATTATATATAGAATGACTTGAAGATGTTAGGTTGTTTTCAGGATGACTTGAATTATCAGTTCAAGTGAAGTATCTGATGTCATATCTTTGTTCACTTGCATATCTTGCTTGATGAATATATGATTATGAATATGTTATGTCTTGATTTAAGGTGTTAGAATGCTTAGTCTTGAATATATGAATTACATGCGACTTTAAATGATGATGTGAGAGTTGATTATGTGAAAACAGTGACTTAAAGGTAAGGTAAATATTGTTGAAGCGTAACCCGTATTGGTATCCTTCAAAGTAAAGGAATGATGGACTGAAGGTTAGTTGGATGGAACGACATCACATTAAAACTTAGTAAAGTCATCATGATCTTCTTGTTGCCATTGAGAGGTAGCCCTACTGGACCTTCCTTGGTAGGGTAAAAGTGATTCGGTTATGAAGTTGTTATGGAAACCTTTTATGTGAACCTCATGTATGAGTTAGTACATGAAAAAGAAAGGCTAGCACCGAGTGAGTATAGTAAGGGAAGTAGTTCTAGTTAAGTATGAGACTAGAATACAAATAAGCCCTTAATATTCTTTTACCTTGTGCCTACATGGGATGCATCCAAGTTCTACCATTGGCAAGTAGAACAACCTCATTGGAGTAAGATGGAATTCTGGATTCAATGTCTTGTTATCATGGTCTATGTCGGTTATTGTCTATTCTCATCATGTGGGATACTTACTAGCACTAAAGAAGTTCTATGAAGTTTAGGTAGAGGTATGTGACTCTATCTAGGCATTGCACAATAGGCTTTGAAGGTGTTAGTTATAGTCCCTACGTATTTTCCAAGACCATTACTTGAATGTCCTTTATATGATGTATGAGTCTTAATGAATTAATGAACTATTGCCTTATGTTAAGGAGTGTGTAAATAAATGAGTACCTAATCTAAAGTGACTTAAGGATTACTTAGCTAAGGTGTGAAGAGGGCATAAGGGATGATCTCTTCATGTCTTATATTTGGAAGTCTTGAGGATGACTCTAAAGAGGGAAGATGTTTATTATAAGGACATGATCCGAACTTAGGAAGTCATAAGGTTAATTTAGGTAGTATTGAAGAGGTCAATCATGGACGTTATCTTCTTGACGTACTTAAGTATGTCTTTTGATAGCCTTTGATTAGGAAATGACATAGTATCTATATTTTAATATGTTTGATGTATTGAATTGTGTATGTGACTCATTATAAGTAATTGTTAGGGTCTTTTAGGGACATCTAGAAAGGGTGTATGTGCGGTCTCTGTTTGTGTGACATAAGTTAATCTTAGGATAGCTTTAAGTGAGAAGATTACATTCTAAATGGTGTCTAAAGTGAATAATAAGCATCTTCATTGTACAGTAAAATAATTCACTGTAACAGTGAATGAGTTCACTGTAAAGTGATCTCTATGTGATTTTTAGTTTGAATGTTATCTTATGTGTTTCCCAATTGCTAAAGGTTATTCTTATTATTATAATATGTTGTTTAAATGAAAAGATTTATATTTTCCAATGATTGTTCGTTTTCATGATTTTTATGCATAAAGCCATACTTAGTACATGTGGTTGTACTAACTCCATGCTTTTCTCTATCTATATAGATCTTTGTAGGTGAGGATCTTTAAGAAGTGAAGACTTGAACTTAGAAGATTTTTCAAGAAAAGTTGAAGTATGTCCTCACTTAACTCGAGGGCATATATGTCTTTTATGTTTTAATTCAAATTATTATAATAGACTAAGTATTTCTATATTCGTTTTTGAAGTATGGGCAGTGTCCAAATTATTCTTGTGTCTTAAGATGATGAAACTGAGACTTAGTATTTCTTATTACTTCTATATTAAAGAGGTTTTGAAGACTATTATGTTTTGTGAAAAGTTTTAATTTTGCACTACTTTTAAATATGTATATGCAATGAATGATATGAAAGGCTTGTGCTAGACCTCCGAGAGGTCGACGACGCCGGTTTTAATCCAAGTTTGTACTCTAACTCCTAGGGCATGGTTTTGGCATGTTACATGTACCTACGCCAATATATAGTCACCAAAAACTACTCATCTAAGAGAGTGTTGAATATTACGAGACAAGTCTCAATCACACTATATATGTAAGTGTAAGAACAATTCACACTTAATATGCAAAGAAGAGATGATAAATCATCTAATGAGCTACGACTACCTCATGCTAGAAGCAAGCTTCAATGATGTATGAGTTGAATGTGAATAGGAACTTTAAACTGAGCAGTGATAGGCTAGCTATGAGTGGTAATGCCTTCTTTCCGGAAGGACGGAGTTTCACGTAATTCTCATGAGATAAGACTGTCAACGAAGATGGGTATGGGACTCCATAAATCTCCTTGATTTTTAACTATGCTGCAAACATATGAAACTAGCAAGTGGTTTTCCACCTAAGGGAGCTAGGGATGTTTTGGTTTCACTTTGGCCAGTGATTCCACCTCTTTTCAGTGTGGGGAAGACACTGGATTTCATGATGCTCACACGATCTATGTAGGTTAAAGTTGATGTTTCTCAAAGTATGAAAGATAATTAAATGAATGATACCAAAGGTGTTTGGATAGGATAATCAAGAGGTGAACTAGACTCAAGTAAAAACACTAAGTCATTCTTGGTCATTGCACAGTGAACCCGATGAGAGTCTTAAACAACATCCTCAATATAGCTGGTGTTCGCACCAGCCTACGAACGAATAAAAGTGAAGTACGTATGAATGAATGAAGCAGACTCTATATTTGCTTAAGAAGGCTCCCTAGTGTGAGGTCCCATATGTTGAGCCCTCATTTTGGAAGTCCTAATGTTAAGTCCATGATTCAAAGGTCTCAGGACATATGAACGAATAATATGTAATATATGTACGTGCTATATGAAATATGTTATGTGTTGTGTGCAATATGAAAGGAATGATTATTCATGTTACTCTTATAGGACGATTATCCTTATCTGATTTGGAAAGTCCAACTAACTTGGCTTTCCATAACTCATATCAATAGGAGAGAGCTCTTCTTAATAATGCATGTCCTTGGTGTGTATCTTCATAAGTCCATACATAGTACAAGCGTGTTCTAATCCCATACATTATACTATTTTAGGTGAAGGTTAAGGAGTGTGTTGAAGACATTCATTGCCGATGTTCGGGCATCATATCTTTTCATTCGGTCCTTGTATGTCCTCATGCATTTGAAGATTTCTGCCGTTATGTTTCGATCTTAGTAATAGGTTTAGGCTACTAGAGTATGGTCCACTTGTATTTCTTTCCTATTTTGTTCATGGGCTCTACGGCTTGTTACAGTTGTTGCAAACCGGGTCACATGATGAAGGATTGTACGAATAGAAGAGGTCAAGAAAAAGGGAAGGAGAAAGGTCAGCGTAATAGTCCAAGTGAAGAGGCTAAAAGGAGGCAACGATTCTTTGCACTCAAGTCTTGGAGTGCAGGGGAAGGTACTTCTAGTGATGTCTTGAGTGTGTAGCCTTAAGTAGCCTTTCATCTGTTTGACTGTGTATGGTTTTATGCACTAGTATGAGGTTAATATGTTTTAGTCTTCACATTGGTTGCTAATTTGTGTGACTTATGTGTTTTTTTATGTTGTATTCTTTGATGAGATTAGGTTAGGAAAGAGTCTCGTCAGTCTATTAATGTGAAGCTGCTAGTAGGTCTCAAAGATGTGCACTATCATGATAATATGTGAATCAGATATCCACCAATGAAAAGTATTGAATTTCTTATGTATGCATATGTTCTATAGATGACTGACTTGTTGTTATTAGAGAGTAGTGTCATTCGGGGACGAATTTCCTAAGGGGGGGGGGGATAATGTAACAACCTGAATATTACTTTGCTAAGTTATGCTTAACGTACCTAGAATGCCTAGGTTAGATCGGGTTCACACGGATTGATACGCGTGGAACACGACCTCTGAACCTATGCATCAACCAAGACAACCAACTTAGTGAGTTTGTTGAGCTAGGCAAGATTGGTTCCAGCCATGTATGGCACCAAAATATTAAGATTCACCCGGATGAGTCTTAACCGAACTTGAAAGGGGTAATCTTATGTTTGGACAGCTAAGGGTAAAATGGTCTTTTCAGGCTAATGGTATTATTGTAATTACCCTAATTAATTAGTTAGTGAAAATAGTGGACTATTCGGGTAGGGCTTGACCCGAATTGACCCATTTAAGCAAGTTAGGCTTCACCCGGGTTTGATCCTTGGTGGAAGCAATGATTTAATTGAATTAATTGGTATTTAATGATTAAGTTGAATTAATTGGTATTTAACTTTCTGATTTAACTAAGGGGAAATCATATTTTTAATACAAAAATAATAGTAAAATAAATAAATTACAAAGAGTCCTAGTTTGACTAAGTCTTCAACTAAAACTCGTACTCCTAGACTTACTCTCATATCTCTCCACTCTTATTCTCACGCTCTCACTCTCATTTTAACGTCCATCATCAGAAAAAATGAACAAAAAAATCAATGTTCATCACTTGAAGAACTTGCATACAAAAACTCAATTGACAAAGTAAACTAAAAACGAAAAGCGAAAGCATTTTTCCAAAGGTTTGCGCCTGAGTTTTGTTGGAGAAGCATTTGTTTTTCATTGGAGTTGGAAGCAATTGAGATCAGATTTGAAAGGTTTTAAACGACGAAAAAAGGTATGGTAAGATTCAGTCGAATTCTTATCCGAAAACTAGGAATGTTCTCCGTTGCATGTCCCTATCTCTAGATCCCATTGATTCTTCTATGTGGGGTATGTTTGCTGGTAGAAATTATCGATATATTGTGTTTTAGTGATGATTATGTTCATGTATGTATGTTTGGATTTATGTGATGATGAAAATGTGTGCAATGTGTGTGTAGCCGTGTTACTAGGTATGTATTGGAGAATGAAAATGGCATGTTAAAGCGTTGTGTTTTTTATATAAGATTACTTGGAAAAGATGCGCATAATAATGTACCAAATATCCAACGAATTACCTAAGAATCTAACGTACAAATGATGAAATAATTGACAAAAAAACGTGGCCAAATTTCCAGTAAAGAAATAAGTGAGATACTTAAATTTTTAAAATCTTTTTTAAGATGTGAGGTCATTCGGGATTGAACCCAAGACCTCACTTTATGCGAGCTATTACGAATTCAATAATAAAAATGAGGTAAGGGGGATTCGAAATGGGGTAAGGCTTAAGGGACGAAATGAAAGAGGAAAAGAATTTAAAAAATAAGGTGTGTGGGTATCTAACCCACAACCTCTTAGATAGGTGAGGGAGATAGGAGAAAAATGAAATAAAATTAAAATGAGGGGTGTGGGAATCGAACCACAACCTCTCGTATAGGTTAGGAAGTGAGGAGAAAAATCAAAGAAAAATAAAATGAGGTTGTGGGGGATCGATCTCACATCCTCTTTGTCTCCATCGAAAAAGTAAGGAAAAAGAAGTGTAGGTGTTGGGATTCGACCTCAAGTCTCCAAGCTGAAAATATTGTCATATATTTAATATGACACTAAATGTTGCTCAAGGGATTCGAAATCGGGTTCCCTTGACTAATTCCGTATTTATACATAAATTTTACATGAATAAATATTAAATGAATGTTGCCCATAGGAATCGAACTCGAGACCTTTGCATACTTACAAGATGCATAAGTCTTCTACCACATAATCTTTTGTAAGTATGAGTCACTTAGAAGAATTTTGAATGAAGCCTCACGGCTTGTACGTATGGATTTATAAGTCCAGCGTACGTTTAAAAGTAAGTGAATCTATGATTTATGTGATGAGTTGATAAGACTCCACGGGGGTTAAGTAAGAGTGTGAAACACACTAAAAGGCCAAGTGCATTGGCATATGATAAAATGAACATTCATTTAATGGGGTGAGTAATTATGAAGAGCTAATATGCTAAATCTAATGAAAATAGTGACAACATGATAAGAGGGTTAGAATAATGGTGAGGCAAGTTTCAACCAAGCCTAGGAAAATGTTATCAAATGAACTCACCTGTGTGAGTGTAGAATGATGTAGAGTCAAATATCAAGCATACTCCAAAAGAAAGTGTTAAGAATGAATTCATAGTTAATAAGAAAAGAAAAAGTGACTACATGAATATAGGTTAGTGCAAGTGAGATAAGCTGCATCTACGCCTAAAAATAAATGTCACTAAATGAAATTTCTAATAGAGTATATTTATGTTAAACAATGAATGAGAAAATAAATAGTGTCTACAAGAGGATAGGCTAGTGCAAGTGAGACAAGTTGTATCTACGCCTAGAATCAATGTCCCTCAATGTAAATTCCATGAGAGCACATATATGTTATACGATGAGCAAATAATGAAATGTGAGTAAATATGAAATGAAAATATGTAAAGAAAGAACAGGGTGGCACCACAATATGAGTATAGTGCAAGTTATACAAGTTGTACCTATGCCAATATAAGGTCACCAAAAAGTACTCAGCTAAGAGAGTGTTGAATATTAAGAGACAAGTCTCAATCACACTCTATATGTAAGTGTATGGACAGTTAAGACTTTATATGTAAAGAAGATATGATAAATCATCTAATGAGCTATGACTACCTCATGCTAGAAGCAAGCTTCGATGATGTATAAGTAGAATGTAAATAGGACCATTAAAAAGAGAATAGATAGGATAGCTATGAGTGGTGATGCCTTCTTTTGGGAAGGTAAGAGGTTCACGTAATTCTCATGAGATGAAACTGTCCACCAAGGTGGGTATACGTCTCCCTAAATCTCATAGTCTTTGAACTATGCTACAAAAATAGGGAACTAGGGATGTTTTTGGTTTCTCCTTGGCAAGTGACTCCACCTCTTGTCGGTGTGGGGAAGACACTGGATTTCATTATTCTCACATGATTGATGTCGGTTATAGTTGAAGGTCCTCAAAGTATGGAAGTTAATGAAATGAATTATGCCAAATGTGTTTGGATAGGATAATCAAGAGGTGAACTAGACTTATGTAATGACACTAGCTAATTCTTGGTCATTGCACATTGAATGTGATGAGAGTATTAAATAATATCCTAAATATAGCTGGTGTTCACACCATCCTACGAACGAATAAAAGTGAAGTACGTATGAATGAATGAAGCAGAGTCTGTGTTTGCTAAAGAAGGCTTGCTAGTTGAGCTGCCATATGTTGAGCCCTCATTTTGGGAAGTCCTAATGTTAAGTCAGTGATTCAAAGGTATTACGGCACATGAACGAATGATATGTAATATATGTACGTGCTATATGAATTATGTTATGTGTTGTGTGCAATATGAAAATAATGATAATGCATGTTACTCTCATAGAATAACTTTCCTAATCTAATTTGGCAAGTCCAACTTACTTGGCTTAACATAATTCATATCATTTGGACAGATCTCTTCTTAATCATGCATTTCCTTGGAATGTATTTCCATACACCCACACTTAGTACAATTGTGCTCTAATCCCATATATTATACTATTTGAGGTGCAGGTTAAGGAGGGTGTTGATGACATGCATTGCAGTTGTTCGGACATCAGAGATTTTCATCCGGAATTTGTAAGTCCTCGTGCATTAGATTATGCTTGACGTTATGTTTTGAGCTTATTAATAGTAGCCTAGTTGAGTATGTTCCATTAGTATTTATTTCCTATTTTGTTCATACTTATGTAATGGTGCTATTTTGGCAATTGTTACTTATGCTATAAGACTATTTATTTTGAAAATTGAATGATTCTTTATTAGATGGTTGATACACATGAGAAATGAACTTCTTTATACCCGTAGGAATGTTATAACTTTAAAGTCTATGTACACTTCAAACAAAACATGAAGTTTAAAATTTTCCACAAAAGTTAACCTAACGAATGTAATGACGACGTATGTAGGCTTGTCTGCGACCTCTGAGAGGTCAATGATGTCGATTTCTACTAGGGTCTAGACCCTGGTCATTACATTTCATGTTATAAGGGATATTATTAAGGTGGCCTATAGTCGGCAAAAATCTTATGCCGACAATAGGAGAAGAGAGCTTGAATTTGAAGAAGGTGATAAGGTGTATTTCAAAATTATGCCCATGAAAGGGGTGATGTGATTTAAATTGAAAGTGAAGTTGAGTCCTCGTTATGTGGGTCCCTATGAAAATTTTCAAATGGTTGGCAAGGTTGCATGAAAGTTGAGATTACCTGGTGAGGTAGCTTTGATTTATCTGATATTCCATTTCTCAATGATTAAAAAGTGCATCGGTGATCCCGAGTCCATTCTTCATATTAAGGGTCTAGGTGTGGATGAGAACCTCTCCTATGAAGAGATTCCAATTAAAAACCTTGATCGCCAAGTGAAGAAATTGAGAAACAAAGAGGTGGCCTTTGTAAAATTCATTGGAGAAACCACCTAGTTGAGGGAGCAACATAGGAGGCTGAGGCCGACGTTAAGTCCCGTTATCCTTATATCATTGATAATTGAGGTTATTTTTTCCTATTAATAATGAAAATTATGAATAAATTGAATTTAACCTATTTTGCAAAGATATACATATTCATCATAATGTGTTTGCTAAAAAGAGTTTTCATGAAAAAAGCTCTTTTACTTGATTTTCAATCATTTGGCGTATTTTGGTATGTTGTTGCCTTTATAAAATGATGTTGAGCATGTAGATTTGTTTGAAAAGAATTTTGGCATAACTGACTCTATTTGTTGTTGTTGAGAAGGAAATCTGTGATGTAATAATGTTAAGCTCTTATACAAGGTAATTGATGCTTTGAGTTACTTTGTGTTATTTATGTCTTTTCCCCAATATCCCCAAATCTTTGATCTTGCTTATAAATTGATGGTTATTGATGAATGAATTGATTGTCAGATTTTTTTTTATCGATTCTAGTTAGTTTATGGAAAACCTAGGGTAATGTATTTTTGGGATTTTGATATATTTTTTTGAAGAATTCATGATGAACCCTATTCCCCTAGACCTAGATTATGATCTAGTTTTGATATAATTGACTCATTTCTTGTGTTAATTACTATTGTATGATGTTGTTACACCTATTATTTAATTAAATTGGTTGGTTGATGGTAAGACCATGGATGATGGCTTTGAAGGAGATTGGGTAAGTATATGTTTTCCTAAGCCTTTACTTCAATTATGATGGCTTGTACTTGGCGATGAAGTTCAATTGAAGTATGTCTTGTAATTTGATTAATTAGTTATTGGTATAATGATGCAATTGAAATGTCTTTATTATGTGAATTTTGTGATTATGATTAATATTTTTCGATATAAGGTTGGTGATGAAGTAGCTATGTGCCTTACTATGATATGATGATGCTACTGTGTTAATCTCACATATGAGGGTTGAATTGAAATGATGTGCTCATGCAATTCCTATTGAGATAATGACTATTACTATAAAAGGAGTTATTATCCTATAGCCTAAACTAGGTTATGATTGTTAAAGAAAGACGTTTCAAAAGGATCTCTAGCTTAGCACCGAATGAAAAAGTATTAAGGAGTGTCCCTTTCCAAGAAGGGAAGGTAGGTTCATTAATGTACTCATGAGATAGATATTACAATTCCAATGGCATAAAGAGGGTCTCAAGCATGTCTCCTAGTTCTTTAACTATGTTGCCCCCATAGGAATACTAGCTAGTGGATCAATTTATATGCTATTGTTCATTTTTCGTACTAACTTGGCAAGTAGTACACCTTCCTTCAGTGTAGGGTTTCATGACACCAGATTCCATATTAGCTCATGTGGTATATATCGGTTAAGGAAAGTGTTCTCGAAAGTAAAAATAAATTAAAAAAGTGAACTCATCTAGGAGGACTTAAGGAGTTTGACTTAGTCTAAGTAGCGGTATTTGACTCTACCAATACATTGAAGTAGATGGCCTTGAGGGAAGTCCTAGGTGGATATTCTTATTCTCTTATGCTCTTATAAAATTATTGACATGTTTATGTTGATTCTTCATGTTAATGGTCTATATTGCTAAATATGATGTGAATTATCATGATGTTATGTTATGTGAAGTTAGACATTATTATGATCCTTTTGTGTGTTTACTTAGTTTAGTGGGGTTATGGGTATTCACTTTGCTAATTGCATTAGTAACCTTGGTAAGGGGTTATGAGTATGGGTTTTACTTATTTTATAATGTTATAAACTCTTGAACATGCTTTATTTTTATAACACAATTTTAGAGTTGCTTTGGCTATGGTTCTAATATTCTATACACATGTTGTCTTAACTTAACTTAATAATGGTGGTCTTGTGTTGAATATTCTACTTTCTTAAGGAATATATTATTATTGTCTTATATGTCTTCTTGGTTGTGCATAAGGCGTTACAAAAGTAACTTGGCATTGTTTTTAACAAATGTCCCTTTTTGCATGATTTTTATGTTGTGTGTGCATATGTTTCTATACTTAGTACAAGTGATGTACTAATCCCTGTTTCTCCCCTTTTCCCAAATATTTTAGGTTCCGGTTGTTTAAGGGTTCATGACGAAGGAAGGCTTGGTTCATTTCTCCAAGTTTGGGTATGTCTTCAAGATACTAGGATGATGCCTTTTCTCATTCTACCTATGTAACTTGATATAGTCCAATGACATTTGTTTCACTCTTATTGTTCAAGACATTGTTGTAAGCGCGAAGTGGCAATTATACATTTGTGTAAGGTCTATGCCCTATTTGTTCTATTCCGACTTAAATGGATTTATATGAGACATCCCTATTAGACTCTATATTATGTATATTGTATATATGAGATAAATGTAGAAGCCTATGTTAGCTCCCTAGGAGAGGAGTCTAAGTAAACTCCCTATGTATATGGTATGTGTACGCGAGAGGTCTATGTGAACCTCATAATGTAGATGTAGATGAAGAGTTTTAATTTTTCCGCACTTTTTAACCTATGAAATGTAATGCTGCATGCTAAGGAGCTAATATTAGTCTTCTCCAAGGACAAAGACGCCGATCTCATCAAAGGGGTGATCCCTGGATGTGACAGCCAACACATTCATGCCTTTTTATTTCTCATGCTTCTACACATACAATCTTTTCACATGATGGTTCAACATAAATTAAGTTAGCTCCTAGGGAAAAATATTATACGCAAGAAATCCCCAAGAGAGGATTATTAGTTGGGTTACTCAGAATTAACCCTATCACTCACAATCCATTTACCCCACCCCCAAAAAAAGATTTAATTGTACCTAATGCACAGAAAAACAGTAAAAAGTAATGGATTTGGGTAAATCAAACTTGACGCGCATAGCACCAAAGAGTAATCAACAAGAGGGTGAGTTCGGTTTCCACGACTCCTCTACAAAAACTTTAGGGCTACCATCAGTAGTACCCGCATTTTTTGTCACATCACCTTCAGTTTTTCTATCTTTCTGTCTCACCAATAAATTAGTGGTTCTCACATCATCCACCACAGTAGGCCAAGCCTATTTCAAAGGCAAAGAACTTGAATCCCTACAAACCATTTCACGGGCCCTTTTGCAGCTTAATCTACTCATCTATTATGGATTTTTCTTGATATTCTTCTCGTGCCTACACTGCCCTCTTGTTGGATTTTTCCTTCTTTGTGAGCTCAGTGGTTTTACTAGATTAGTGCCTTTTACACTGGGCACGTGTGGTCTCGGATCACTATAGTCATCTCCACTGAATAAAGCGTCAAGCACCAAATGCTCTATCAATGCCGGCGATACAGACACTGGATCTTCCGCAAGCGTAGAAAGAATGGAGTCAATGTTAGCATGGAGACTAGACAACTCATACCAAATGGAGAAAACATTTGTTATGGGGGTTGGCTGTTCAAGTAGTCTCAATTGAAAGGCATCCAAGCGCATGTGGACCGCTTGAGCCTTTTTTATCAACCATAGTAGCCATCCTCTCTTCCATCAAGGTCTTAGATTCTGCAAGTGATTACTAGATTCAGGGGCTCACATGGTGAAGTATTGTGGCCATTTGTTCTTCCAATTTATATTATCTGTCTAGGGGAACTAAGGATGATTCAAAAAGAGGGGTAGCTTAAGATTAGTTAGGATCTTGGCTAGCGGCCTGAGAAGAGGAGGACTCAACATCATATACAGGGATTTGAGGGTTAGCCTGCTCTTCATGAATCTGGTCCACACCATCAACCAATTCATAACCAAATGGGACAATAACTCGTGGCCCTCATTATGGTGCCGCCACATTCACGTCATCCTGAATCAGGTTGATGTTTAGTATCCCAGTATCTTGCACCAATTTATAACATTGCCATATCGGAACACTAGCATCCTTGCATAACGGGAAATTCAGATACGGAAACGGATAAGTGGTGGAGTCCCTTTGAAATACCACTCATGAATCTCTATTAATAACATGTAGGAATAGTCTATCTCTAGCCCTACCACAAATGCTGCAACCATCACTGCCCTATTCCATGACACAAAAATGTCAGCCTTGGTTGGTGGAGCTTTGTTCGAATGTCCAACCGTGTTGTGGAGACATACTCAACACACTCTCCATATGTACCATGGTCTGGAGAGCCATAGTAACACATCCTCTATCTACTCGGCATTGCGGATGAAGGCTGCACTCCATACTATGCCCCATTCGTAGTTGAACTCAGTTGTGTAGAGTGCCTAAGTGTTACCAGTGCTTGGGCTATTGAGATACCTACTTATTGTGGTGTGTGATACATCTACCGGGAAACCTCAGACCGTAGTAGAGGTGATAGAGTCCTATGTTGTTGGCTTTGACCTACTGTAAATCGAGCCTCGGAGAGTGCCATCATTGAAGGCATATAATTCCCGCACAATCTCCTTGCTATAGGTCACGATCCATCCACTCACACTTGTGAAGTTGAAATAGGTGGTGAATGTTGGCACTGTGTTTAAACTCTCCGTCAGGACTCTGCGCTCTTCTATGATAAGTTGAGTCATCCTTTTCTTCTCATTTTACATTCTAACATACTAGTAGATCTTTGACTACCCCTTAACACAATTTATTTTGTTCCTCTTCCACCAAAGTAGGGTCCTTGTTAGAGGGTATGGGCATAACTCGTGATGTCACATCCAGGAAGAACCCCTTAGACATAACCGGCGTCGTCGTCCTCAGAGAGCACTAAGACTAGACTCTTAACTTATATCATTACATTAATAGGTTTAAAATACAGAAAATTTAAAATTTTCTTATATCTATCATGAGGTTTTTAGAGCTCTCGTATATACGTAATATATTTATATCGAGTATACATCGACCCTTCATATAAGAAGATTAAATAGTCTTCTACATTTAGTGCACATAGATATATAAAATATAATGTAGTCTTAAACGGATGTCTAATCTCATAAGCATCTAACAAGACTATAGCCATTGGGTATATCCCATACATCAATGTAATGAAGACACATATAGGCTATCAATCTTTATTACTCGAATGAAAAGAAAACAAGTAGAAGTCTTATAACTAGAACAACATCAATATCTTGTTAGTAGCATTTCCCTCCCAAAGTGAGGACCTACAAAACTTCGAGAGTGAGAATTCCAAGTCTTCCTTCAAAGTCATCTAAAAAGCCCTTCAACGACCGGAACCTACAATGTTGGGGAAAAGGATAAAATGGGGTCAAAACATGCTAATTTACACTTTAGAAGCCTTATAAACATTCAAGAACCAATGCAAGTCATTAATACATATTCATTGAGTCAAGACCATATTCATCACAAGACCAACCATACTAATTTTAGCCATGTAAATCATGCATACCAATATAGTTGAACACGTAATCAAGAAAACTCTATCATCAAGTTATAACCTCAACAACCATGACAGAGTTCATTATAACATATCCAAAGAAACAAATTAGTCATGAACCCTCATTAAGTTCACTAGTGCAATGACTAAGTAAAGACACATAACCTTAATCAATCAAGCAAACCTAACAAGAACCATTAAGAGTACAAACAACATACTTTAGCAATAAAGATCAAACATATATTCATAAGTGAATTCAACATCATATGGTTCCATCAACATCTAAGATCATCGTATATATATCATTTCCATTTATAAGCATATACATAAATAATAAGATCCTCCTAAGACTCCCTTTAAAGCTAACTAGTGCAATATATATATAGAGAGTCATATACACCTACCTAGACTAAGTTAAACCCCTAGGGTCATCCTAGTTAGAGTTCATTAATTACTTCATCTTACCTTTTTGGAACATTTTACTTAACCTACATAGACCGCAAGAGCTATGTGTGGAATTCGGTGTTGTAAAACCTTACACAAATTGAAGGTGGTCTACTGGCCAAAATAGAAACAAACATAAACATAGTTTTTTAAGTGGATCCACTAGCTAGTCTTCCTATGGGGGCAACATAGTTAAGGAACTAGGAGAAATGTGTGAACTCTCTACATGTCCTTTAGAATTGGAGCCTCATCTTATGAGAATCCATATGGTGAGTATCCCTTATAAAGGAGTCAGCACCTTATATGGAAATATACATTGAATTTTCCTCTATGGAAAGTCAAAATCTCCAATTGTCAAGTTCTCTCGGTGCTAAGCTAAATTCCCTTGTTGAAATGTCTTGAAGTCATCCGTTATCATCAAAACTTTGTTTAGGTCATAGGGTCTATCCCTAATGTAATCCTCATCATCATATTGCATGACTATTTTCCTTTCCGTATAGTTCATACATGTGAGGTTAGCACATACACATCGTATCATAATAAGCTAAATAGGGAAGTTATCATCATCCTTATAACATTTACATCTTATCGAACATCTCACAAACAATAGTCAAGACATTTCAATTAAACATCATACCAACCCTATCAATCATAACATAAGGTATATTTCAATGAAATATCATCATTTAATGACTACACAAAACCATCATCAAGGTCTTACCATAAAGCATTCGAAATTCAACACAACAATTGTTGAAATACCATCATGAAATTGTAACCAACATATTAATGAAGTTAATTGAAGAAATTTTCAACAATCCATCCCTAATTCATAGCCTAGGATTAGAGACTTAGGTCAAATTCATGATGTACTTCACAACCTAGGTCAATTACTCAAGAACTAGCATAATAGGATTATAATACATCTCAATGTATTCATAAATTGGCATAATAAAAATATAGGATAGTAATTCACACATTAACAAAGCCAATTACATCAATACTAGATAATTCCATTAAACATCATAAATTAGGGTTAAGGGGTAAAGGTCATCCTTCCACAAAGTAGGTCAATTTATCAAGAAATAGTATAGTTTAATCATAATACATGTTAATATACTCATAAATAATCAAATGGAATCATAAACATAGAATTTCACAAGATCAATTTCGTATTGGAAGAAAACCCACTTGAATTTCATATTTTTAAAATCATCTTGAAGTAACCCTTTGGGGAAAGATATCCCAAAGGTAAAAGAAATCTCATACATTGTTCATTGATGAAGTATGATTGAGAAACATGGCCTTTATCATCCTTAAAAACCTTCTTAGCTTGGTCTTCTATGGTGTTCTTCTACTTGGAAGATAGAGTGAAGAGAGAAGGAATAACAATTGGGTTTGGGAATTATGAGGGTTAGGTTAGTCTAATTATGTTAGAGTTCTTATATAGGTCATTAACTAACTTAATTAGACCTCCCTTAAAACCTAACTAATTAACTAACCACCTAATTAACTAATTTAGCTAACTTAAAAACATGCAGCAACAATAGTCTTCACAAACGAAACCACGACCCACGCCCCGTTTGTCAATCTACCACAAAGGGACCAACCGTCCTGTTGGTCCATCGTTTGTGATAGAGACTTGTAAAAAAGAAATGATACGACCTCTAGGTATACAATTTCCCGTCTTCCACTATAAAACAGGCACATTTGGAAAGTTAAACTTCAACACCCTTGTTATACAATCTATGGAAGCAAAGCAAGCATGCAACCAATACATACCAAAAATGACATCAAAATTAAACATATCAAGTTCTACTAGTTTAAAATAAGTAAGTCCATTGGGAAATATTATAGGACAATTTATGTACATTCTTTTTGCAACAACCAAATCACCCACAAGGATAGACACCAAGAACAGTTCACTCAAGCTATTGGTAAGAATGTTAAACTTTTTAGTGACTAAAGGTGTAACAAGTTACATGGTAGCACAAGGATCAAGTTAAGAATATACATCAATAGAAACTACTTTTAAAATACCAGTCACCACATCGGGAGAAGTATCTTTCTCACCTCTCGAGCGGAGAGCTTAAAAGTGATTCTTCTTTGGAGGATCAACATTAGAACAAATTGCTTGTCCACTCCCTTGTATTTCCACTTCCAATTTGGGAAATCTTGAACTTTGTGCCCACTTTTACAACAACTAAAACAATTGCTCCTTCCAACTAAGCATTCATCGGAATGACCTTTTCCATACTTAGCACAAGTAGGCTTCTTGGTTGGTAAACTAGTACCCCTTACGTTTTGAGACATGGTTTGAAAACCTATTATCACAAGCCTTAAGGAACATGGAAGGAACTTGATTATTGAACCTCTTCTTGAACCTAGGCTTGTCTTTGATATCAAACCTACCCTTTAAAGAACCACCATCAAAAGACATTGCCTTTTGGACTTATCTAATCTTCCACTTGTTGAGAATGAACCATGTGATGATAAATTTTTGTATCTCATGTAGCATAGCTGCTGATATTTTTCTTTCAAGTCATCCGGCACTCTCGTCAGAAAGTGTCAAATTTCATTCCTAGGTTGGGAAACCAAGGAAGGACCACTTTGACAATATAGTAAATTTCAAAGAGTATTCAAGTACACTCATACCTCCTTGATAAAGGTTGATGAATTCTTCCACTTTGGATTCCCTATTCTCTCTAAGAAAGAATCGATAAAGAAAATCCTTCTTGAAGATCTCCCATGTAACGGCCAACCCCTTAAAGTCCTATGATCTCTCCATTGGAAGTAGAAAGTTTGGGACACATCTTTGAGTTAATAAGTGACTAACTCGGTATTCTCACTAGTAATCAACCCCATAGCATAGATAATCTGATAGATTTTGGTTAATGAACTCTTCGAGGTCTTCATCATCTTTTTACCTATAGAAAGTAGGGGGATTCATTCTAGTGAATTCCCTTAAACGAGAGGCCATGGTGCCAACATGTTGGTTTCCTCGAAGTACCGCCTCTTGATTAGCTTGGGTCGTCATGGTTTCTTCTTGAGTCGTGAGGCTTGTTCTTGTGAAGTAATTTCTTGGGCCATTTGTGCAAAATGCCCTTATATCACCATGCGTCAAAGGTGGAGGATTGACCGGAGTTTGATCATTATTAGCAACTTCAACAGGAGGAATTTGATTACCGCCGGGAGGAGCTCCCACATTGGCAATCTCTTCATCAAGTCATCGAGCGGCGATTCTTCCAGTAATCATTGCCGATAATCAGAATAAAAGGATTAGAAGATAAGGGCACATAGAGTCAAGACTCTAGAGGCATGATATTGGATATCCAAGAAAGTTTGAGTTTCAGAGGCATCATATACTTTCCTATTCATAAGTGTGGCACGCTTTATAATTATGAGTAAGAATCTACATAGACGTTGTTGAGTGTGACATCGATTGTAAAGATATTCAACCTCATGCTCTGGTACCATGTTTTTGACATTTGGGAACCACCCCATAAACGTAACAAGGGTCGTCGTCCTTAAAAAGGACTAAGACAAGTCTCTTAGCTTACATCATTACATTTATAGGTTAAAAATGTGGAAAATTTTAAAAATTTCTTCTATCAATCATGAGGTTTACGTATATATCTTGCATACACGTCATATATTCATATCAAACATACATAGACCCTTCGTATAAGAAAATTACATAGTCTTCTATCTTTTGTGCACATAGATATATAAAATATAACATAGTATTAAACGGATGTATCATCTCATGACCATCTAATAAGAGTATATCAATTTTTCATATCCCATACATCGTTGGAATAAAGCCACATATAGTCTATACAATCTTTAGTACTCAAATGAGAAGAAAAGAAGTAAAAGTCTTATAACTAGAACAATATCAATATCTTGATAGTGGCATTGCCCTCGGAAAGTGAAGACCTATTCATCTTGGAGAGTGAGAATTCCAAGTCTTCCTGTAAAGTGTTCTCAAAAGCCCTTCAACGATCAAAACCTAAAATGTTGGGGGAAAAGGAGAAAATAGAGTTAGAACATCACATGTACTAAGCATAAGAGCATATGCACACACATCATAGAAATATTTATGAAAATGGACATTTAATGCAAGTATGATATTTTAAACTTTAAAAGACTTATGCACATTCAACAACCAATATAAGTCATTAATACATATTCATTGAGTCAAGACCATCTTCATCACTATACCAACCATACTAAGTTTAGCCAAGTAAATCATGCATAACAACATAATTGAACACACAATCAAAATTACTCTATCATCAAATTATAAACCAAACAAGCATAAATAAAAGTTCCTAACAACATAACCGAAGCAAGATAATTACTCATGAACCCTCATTAAGTCCACTAGTGCAATGACTAGGTTTATCCTCATAACCATAATCTATCAAATAACCTAACAAGAACTATAACCAATAGAAAACTTCACATATCATATCATTAAGAGCCCATAACATCATACATTAGAAATAAAGACCAAACATATATCTATAAGTCAATTAAACATCATATGGTGCCATCAAAATGTAAGATTATTATATACATATTATTTGTATTTATAATCATATATATGCATAATAACATCCTCCTAAGAATGCCTTAAAATCTAACTAGTACAATATATAGGTAGAGTGTCATACCCCTACCTAGACTAAGCTAAACCTCTTAGGTCATCCTAGTTAGAGTTCATTCATTACTTCATTTTACCTTTTTGGAAACATTAGTCTTAACCGACATCGACCATAAGAGCTAAGAGTGGAATTCGGTTTTGTATAACTTTACACCAATGGAATGTGGTCTACCGACAAAATTAGAACCAAACGTAAATGTAGCTTTCTAGGCGGATACACTAGCTAGTATTCCTATGGGGGAAACATAGTTAAGGAATAAGAAGATATGTGTGAAATATATACATGCCATTTACAATTGGAGCCTCATCTCATGAGAATCCATAGGGTGAGTATCCCTCCTAGGGGAGTCAACACCTCATGTGGAACTATAGCAAGAATCTTCCTCTATGGAAAGTTGTAGGACCCCAAAAATGATTTAAGTAAATATAGAGCCTAACTTGGTCGTAATGGTGAAATAAGATACTAATTTTGTGTATAATTTGGGTTAGAGAAATTATCTATGACTTTAGGTGCATTAAATGTGAAACATCAAGGGACGACCAAAACGTTCGACGACTAAGACACCTAACTGCCTCATATGTGGTTATATATATTTATGGGTGATTCATGAGATTATATGGTTCTTAAATTAGTCTATATGGTGTTTAAATTCAGTTTCTCAAGTTTTTTGAAGTTTGGAGGTCAAATGTCTAAGAACGTCCTTGACGTTTGAAAGGATTTCCTTGAAACGACCTTGTGTGTCTATGTATGTTTTGTCAAGTTTTACATGTTCCTTTTGGATGAAACTCATGTTGTAGGTCATAAAATAGTATACAAACATATTTATTGTGGAAACATTAGATTACGACTCCACATAGGACCCAATAAGGGTTCCTAAAGGAGGACCCCAACTTATAGAAAACATTGCCAAGCAGTGGCAAAATGACGGACCAGTCGACGGCCCATCTATGGGTCTCATCAATGGATCCAACTTGATTTCAGGTTGATGAATGTATTAACAAACCAACAAAATCCCATCGATGGGACGTATCCTGACCAACGGTCCGTCGATGGGTGCATGTTTTCAGCCAACTTTCTATATTGTTAAGGGTAAATATGGGATTTCACCCCAAGTCTTTTTAAAATAGGAGGACGGTTATTTTAGGCTTTATAGGTATTTTAAGAGTATATAAGTGATTTAACTCTCATTATAACCCTAACACCTAAATCAAAACACTTTCCCTCCTAAAGTTTCTCCAAAACTTCCATGTGAGTTCAACATGAAGATGGAGCTTGAAGATGATTCTTCAATGGAGTTTCTTCAACAATTTTCATTGGGTTATTCAAATAAGGTATGTTATTTATTCATATAATTATTTCTACCACCTAAGAGCCAATTTCAAATATGGTTTTCGAAGGATTTCAAAAGGATGAAAAAGTCCAATTTCTACTCTAAGTCTTGGTTTTTTTCACAAATTGTTTCCAAACGTTTATATATGATGAAATTCATGTATAATTGATGTTTTCCAATAAAATGCTCTGTGAACCCTTGATCTTCTCAAATCTCTAAATTTCACTAAAATATGGGTTAATTGATTATGCTTTGATATTCATTAATTCAAGTGTAGATTGTTATGGGCTTTTGATTCGTATATAGATTATGTATGAATAGTGTATAGGCTTTTTCAAATTAATTAATTGAGTAATGAATACTCTTATATCTATTGCATGCTAATCTTATTGAATTGATATTGACTTAATGCTTATAGATTCTAGTGTAGATTTCTATGTGTTATCTAATGATGCAATAATCATATTATATTGATATCTAGGTTATATTAAATTGATATGTATGTAATGAATTGACATAGTTTCATTGATTTTAGATATAGCTGTACTGAGTTGTTGGTTATGGCCTTGGGTAAAGGCCTTGTAATATCGAATTGGATTATTTAGCCTTAAAATTGAAGTGGTAAGATTGAGTTGGGTATGCTTCCGTAATTATATTATTTTGATGATAATTATACTTCAATTATGTTGTGATTGTTATGGTCTACTTATGGTGGCGGTGTTATGTGCTTTATTTGCAATTAACGTGGCCTAATCGGTGTTACTTTATGCGATATGATGATCATGGCCTTGTCGGCACAACATGAAATACTATGATGTTCTGTATAGTTTTTTTATGTGAAATATAAGTATATATATTTATATGTGAACGAATATGAAAGTACGTGTTCTTGTCATGTATGTTAGGAAATCATGTAAACTATGACTATGAGCTACTATGTGTAGTCTTAGGGTTGATGCATTGTTGTTCCTATTTGATTATATGAGTATATAATAGATATATTGATGATGATATGGTAGTGTGTAGTATGATTTAAAGATGATAATGGTTATTCCTATGTGCTTATAGAATAACTAGTAATATATGTTAAGGTGAAGTATGGGGTGTCTTGTCTTGGTTGACTTATGTCCATTACTTGATGCTTGTATGGGTATGAATATGTGATGTCTTCACTTATCATGCTTAAGTTTCTTAGTTTTGAAAGTATAATTGATATGTAACCTTGAATGATGTTAAGAGGGTCTTTTAGGTCTTTTATGTGAAACCTTGAACCTAGTGGTAATGTTATGTATGTTGAAGTCGAAATCTGTAATGGTATCCTTATAGTAAAGGAATGATGGACCTAAGGTTATTTGGATGGAACGCCATCATATTAATCCCTAGGAAATTCATCATGATCTTCTTGTCGCCATTTGAAGGTAGCCCTAAGAGAACCTCTTTGGTAAGGTAAATGTAATTAGGTTATAAACAATATATGGAACCCATTTGTATGAATCTTTATTATGAATTACTCAATGAGAACGAATACTAGCACCGATTGAATATGGTAAGGAAAGTAAATCTAGGTAAGTATGAGACTAGAATACAAAGCACGCCCTTCATATTCCTTAACCATGTGCCTACATGGGTTGTGTCCTAGTTCTACCCTTGTCAAGTAGAACACCTTCACCAGAGTAGGTTAGAACTCTAGATTTTCCATGAATTACTAACATGGTCTATGTCGGTTAATGCTTATTCATATCATATGGGATAATTATTAGTATTAGAAAAGTTCTATGAAGTATAGGTGGTGGTATGAGACGTTATCTAGACATTGCACAGTAGGCTTTGAACGAGTTAGTGAAATTCCCTAGGTCTTGTTCAAGAACATTAATTGAATGTCCTTAATGTGTTGAATGTCACTTAATGAACTAGTGAATGTAATGACTTAAGTTAATAAAGTATGTTCAAATAAAGTAGTACTTATCTAGAGTAATTAAGCGTTGCATAGTTAAGGTGTGAATATGGCATAGGAATGGTCACTTCTTATCTTACCTAGAAAAATCTTAAGAATGACTAGTAAGGGAAGTTTGTTGATTATGTGGACATGATCTAAGACTTATGTGATCTTAAGGATTATTTAGGTAATCTTAAAGAGGTAAATATGGACGTTATCTGTTTGATTTACTTAAGTAAGTCTGTTGATAACCATTGAAAGGAGAATATCATATCACCTATATGCTAATGTGTCAAATGAGAATGATTTTATCTTAGGTAGTCAATAGGATCTCTTAAGTGTGTTCATAAGGGATTGTATGGGTGGTCGCTTCAAAACTCACTCAAGTGAACCTTAGAGTCACCTTTGTAGGAATATCTGATGTTCTTATGTTGATATCTCTTAAGTGTGTATGTGAGTCATTATAAGTAATCTTGAGGGTCGTTTAGCACTGCCTATGACAATATAGTAGACTCCGATGGGCCACTTGTCTTACCCCCTCTATCACCAAGTGACACCTTTGTGGTAACTAGTAGCCTAATGCAAATGCTCACTACCAGATGTTTATTTTTAGGGATACCTTCTGAGGATCCACATGCCCATATAGCTAAGGTAAGGGCAGTGTGTAAAAGTTGCGTAGGGAGGCCTGATTTTGATTTGGATATAATAGGGCTAAGAGTATTTCCTCTCTCACTGATGGGAGAGGCTGCTATTTGGTTCACTGAGCTCCCTTATAACTCAATTTTCACTTGGAACCAACTAAGGGACGTTCTCTTAGTACGTTACTGCCCAGTCTTCAAGAAACTAAACCACTAAGACACAGTGTACAACTTTGTGGCACTACCAAGAAAGTCAGTTAGTAGTTCTTGGGATAGATTCACCTCATTTTTTAGAAGCATCCCCGATCACCGCATAGATGATGAGTCCCTAAAGGAATACTTTTATCGGGGAGATGATGATATTAATATAGCGGTGTTGGATACTATAGCGGGTGGTTCTTACAGGGAGTGTCCTTCTGCTGAGATTACCGAAAAGTTAGAGAAAATCTGCCGTAACAATAAAGCATGGAGTACTAAGACGTCAGATACTGGGAAAATACCTTCGAAGTGCAATCCACTCACAACCCAGCCACATATGAGATTCGTGAAGGGATGGCTCAGATGAGAAATGAGCTTGGGTTGGTATTAAAACATTTCACTTGGGTGCAGAA
Source organism: Solanum habrochaites (assembly GCA_027704765.1). Lineage (NCBI taxonomy): Eukaryota > Viridiplantae > Streptophyta > Magnoliopsida > Solanales > Solanaceae > Solanum > Solanum habrochaites. The sequence continues at coordinate 19,708,447 of JAKWJA010002496.1, forward strand.
AAGATAAATGCAGTTAACTACTTGTCTTAACCACCACAACCAAATGATGGATGTTGTGATGAGGAGAATTCCTATGCGGTAAATGAACAACCGGGGGTTTTCCGACCGACTGCCCAAGGCGCAAATTAGGAGAATTGGAGTCAAGGTCAAGGAAACCAAGGTCGAATCTATGGTAACTAAAACCAGGAGGGTCATTATGTTCAAGATGGAAACTACAACCGCGGCAACAACTTCAACAGGGGTAACTATGGTAACAGAAATGATAGGAATGGGCCCTATGTCCCTCCTCAAAATCGTGAAGTAACTCCTAGGGATGGTGAAGATAGCGTGGCTTGAGTTGAGGATATTTTTCACAAAATGATGAGGAGCTTCGATGTTAATGATGAGCACATTAAAGAGCTAAGGAGTGATTTAGCGGGTATTGGGCAGAAAGTCGACACACATGCAATATCGATTAAGCAGATTGAGTTGCAAATGGCCCAATTATCTGCGACTGTGCACAAACGACAACCGGGCACTCTTCCTAGAACCACTGTCCAAAATCTGAAAAATGACGGACACTGTATTGCAATCACTACTTGGGGTGGTAAGCAGACCATTGACCCACCAATGCCATCTAAGGATGAAAAGGTGATTAAAGATAATGATAAGGTTGTAGCGGGTAGTGGTGAAGTAGAAGATAACACTGGAAAAGATGTTGAAGTTCCTATCAAGGTAATTCCCATGCCTAGACCCCCCTTTCCTCAAAGATTAGTGAAAAAGACCGAGGATGGTAAATATTAACGTTTTATAACAATGTTGAAGAATCATTCTATCAATGTCCCTTTGGCATAATCTCTAGAATAAATGCCCGGTTATGCCAAGTTTATGAAAAATCTTATTACAAAGAAAAGATCGGTCACTTTCGTGGATGATGATATAATGCAGCATTGTAGTTCTATTTCTACAAGATCTCTCGCACCAAAGAAAAAAGATCTCGGTGTGTTCACTATTCCTTGTACAGTCGGGTCATTACATTTAGAGAAAGCACTATATAATCTGCGAGCACACATAAATATTATGCCCCTCTCGATTTACAAGAAGTTGGGTTTGGGTGACCCAAAGCCCACTGTGATGCGGCTACTGATGGCCGATCAAACAGTCAAAAGGCCTATAGGGATACTCCACGATGTGCTAGTAAAAAGGAAGTCATTCATATTTTTGGTAGATTTTGTTATCCTTGATTGTGAAGTCGATTTTGAAGTGCCTCTTATTAATGAGAGGCCATTCCTTGCTATGGGTAGAGCCTTAGTTGATATGGAAAAGGGGTGGATGAAATTTCGGTTGAACAATGAAGAAGCGACCTTGAAAATTTGTAGGTCCATGAGGCAGAGTGGTGAGCTCCAATCGGTATCTGCTATAACCTACAAAGAAAAGATGAAGAAGCACCATGACCTAAAAAGTGAAAAACGAGAGTTTATGGTTGAGGATTTTGTGCTTTTATACAATTCTAGGTTGCGTTGGTTTTCGGGAAATCTCAAGTCCAAATGGACTGGACCTTACTTGATTACCCAACTATTCCCTCATCGATCAGTTGAGTTAGAAACCAAGGAGGGTGTGTGGCTTAATGTAAATGGATGATGAATAAAACCCTATTTTGGGCATGCTAAATCAACGAATGAAAGAATCTAGTCATACGATCTTGATGAAGTCTGAGTAATCAAGCGCCTTCAGTCGTGCCGCTACGTTAAATCAGGTGTTTGCTGGGAGGCAACCCAGTACTTATTGTTTTCTTTCTATTAATGGTAGCATTTTCCACTAATGGATTTTAAATTTACAGGCACACCACCAGCAAAATCTGCAGAAAATCACACTGCAACAGTCACTTACGGACGCATCGACGGACCGTCGCATGAATCCGTCGTTCCTGGTACGTATTTCAATTATTTTCAAAACTAGGGCACACGTGACAGAACCAATAACGGACCGTCGCATATACAACTGACCGTCGTCGGGGTTTCGTTGCGTCATTAATGACCATACCCGACCCGACCCGATTTGGGATAATTCAAAAAATTGGCAAAATTTAAAAAACCCACCCCTTCATTTCACCCATTTCCTTCCCTCTTTCTCCCATTTCCCTCCCTTTTCAACTTCCTACTTCCTACCTCTGCTCTCAATCAACTGATCACTTCCCCAATTCCTCAAATTCCTGAAATCAACCCTCTACTAGTCGGAGTTTGCTGTTGGAGTTCTGTTCTTGCTAACCAAGTACCTTCCTTGCTTGTTTTTCTCAAATTCTCAGGTATGTTCTGTGATCTCTACCTATTTACATTGCATTTTTTTATTCGTATTAGCCTATTTGTTTTTGGTGGGTCTTCATGCTTATATAGAATTTGTCTGACCTAGGTTAAGAATCCTTAAATTGCATTGTTAAAACTCTAGATATAGGTGATTTAGCATTCCTAGTTTGCTAGGTATTTGGGTTAGACACATGTAGGTTAACACTAAAAATTTTATTTGAGTCATAGGGGATGATTGTGGCATTCGCAGTTTTGTCATTGAATGACAGAACGAGACCCCGATGATGGACCGTCGTACCCACGATGGACCGTCATACAGTCTATTCCAACATCCTATTGTACGTTTTCTCCAAGTGTCCACCAACGAATACATGCGACGGACCGGTGTTCCCGCGACGGACCGGCGTTCCCACGATGGTCCATCCTACACAACCGTTCTAGTTGTTAGAGACCCATCTCTTGAGGGTCTCCCACTTTTTCCGATTGTCCTTTAATAGACATCTACGATGGACTGTCACAACCTCGATGGTGTGTCATGCGCAACTATCGTGACTGTCAGAGAACCTTCTCCTAAGGATCTCCACGACGAACATCGACGATGAACCGTCATTGTCATGACTGTCCGTCCTGATTATCTGTGATACTTGTCATAGAATTTTCTTCAGGGGTCTCCACATCAACATAGTTGAAGTAAGACATGATGGACCCCATGATGGTCCATTTTACTTACGACGAGCCGTCACCTAGTCCGTCGTGTTTCACTGTTACTGCAGAAAAGTCATTCCAGCTTAGATCTTATATTTATTTTGTGTCATTTTTTCTCGTCTTGTTTGCTCTTTCTCGTCCTTATATTGATTCTATATATGTACTATCTCTTATGGCACCAAAAAAAAGATCGAGTTTACACACGTGGGTGATCAAAGTATGTCGCCCCGTCTGCCCGGCTGGTCATTGGCTCTGATGATGAGCGTTACCCCGAGTACGTTCCCTCCGGCACTGCCACTCCATCATGAGCTGCACGTGCTACTAGAGCTACTCCCAAAAAGGTGGCGTCCGACGTAGTCATTGCCTCCCATTGTGATGAGGAGCACACACTGACCAGCACATATTTCAGGTCAGCTACTCATGAAGAAGAAGCATCTGGCTCCTTAGAAGTTTCGTGTTTGAGTAAGCCTCAGGGTCTGCTGAAGTCCGTGCACCACAACAGCTCGTCTGGTGAGGCTGACAGTTCTGGTTCCACTCTCGGCTCACCGACTCGCGCTCTCACCCTGGTTGCCGACCAGCCCAACTGTTGGTGTGTCGACGGACAATATAAAGTTTATTTAGATGCAACATTTCTGAATGATAAAGGAGCCATGACAGGGACTCTTACACTGGAGAGGTGGGTCCTTAAGAGTAGTCTCCCCACTATGCCAGAGATCCAAAGTCTCTTCACTCGACACCGACTGGAGTGGAAAGCGCATTCTTTGGGATTTTGTAGTGAGGATTTGGTCTGACAGTTCTACGCCTCTTACGTGGCTACTCTCAGATCACAGATAGATAGGCGGGCTGCGTCCTCCAAATAAGCCCCACTTGATCATGTCTGAGTACGTGCCATTCAATTCGATATTTCCCTGCCAACCATCCGTCGGTATTTATACAGCGAGGATGTTGAGGCCAACCAGACCCCTCTCACCATAGAGTTTGACTACTGGTAGAAAATTGTCAAATATGTACAATCTTACGTGAGCCATCGCTGAGAGAGACCACTAAGAGGTGGATGGCCCTGCACTTGTCTGTTGAATTAAAGGGTGCCAACTGGGTAACAGAGCCGAAGGGAGCCGTCAAAATGATAATGTGACCTTCACGGCTAAGTTCTTATGTTTGATTGTCCGCCACTACCTTTCACCCACGGCCGCTGATAATATAGTCACATGGGATCGTGCAGTTCTGATTGCGGCGATTATAGTCGGGTTTGAGGTGGACTTTTCTTGGCTTCTATAGGCGGTCATGAACGAGATGACTTTCAAGGTCACAACTACTTACCCTTTTCCGTGCATGATATTTTACTTATGTAGGTCCGCAGGTGTGACCATCTAGAACATTGATCAGCTCAAGACTCTGCTGGGCACTGTTGATATCGTCCGCATCAGAGATGAGGCCAATGAGTTGGCTCCACGTAGAGGGCCCCATCAAGAGTTGCCTCCACTTGGTGAAAATTGGAATGATACGTAGCACAGGCTGGCACGGCTAAGCAGGCAGCTTCTGAAACCACTGACACTACCCTGGTCGAGTCTATCGCGGGTTGTAGAACTACCCCGAGCTCGTCTGGCTCAGCCCCTTTCCCCGCTATGGTCCCTCTAGCTAGGGGTCAAAAACTAGAGGCACAGATGGCTACACTTCTACAACACATCATGCCTTGGATGCAGAGGTCTATTGCTTAGGGAGAAAAGCGCTTGGAGCGGAAAATTTTCCAGCACAAAGAGCGGAGGATCGCTGAGGTTCATCAGCACTTGGACGCTTTTGAGTTCCGGGTGCTAGCCCTGCCAGTTCTTCAGGTAGACGTATCGACCCTTCAGGATGCATTCGAGAGTCTTCAAGCGGACATTGATATGATCCTAGAGGCTAGGGTGCCTTAGTCTGAGGCCCTCTCAGCAAAGCCTGCTGAGGACACAGTGATGGTGGTTTGTCCTGGTAAAAGTAAGTTGTAATAGACAATTAGGAAAAGATCATAGGCCCTTGTTCAATATAGCCCATTTTTAGCATAAAAACCCAAATGAAATTAATCCTTCTTTGATCCAAATGATTTGAGCTTAAACTAGACCTTTCTTTTTCACCTCAACTGATATTTTTTGTGAATAATGTGTTGTCCCTGGTCTCTCCTTGGACATGTTCACCTCAGCTTATGCCAAAATCATAAGTTGAGGGTGGTAATGCAGTAAACAACCTTTTTATGGCCCTGACCCAACTTTGGGTATTGTGTACTTGGACTCATGGCAAAGCCATAAGTTGAGGGTGGCTATTATGACGAATGCTCTTGAAAAAGTGGGATTGAAAGAACAAAGAATAGAAAAAAAGAAAAGTGACTCAAGAACCTGTTGAAAGAAAAGTAAAAAAAATTAAAAAAAATACAATAAATACAAGCAAGAAAAGAAGAGAGTCACTTACATAAATGAAGAAAGAAGGGAAAATAGCAAGATGAAAGCATATGAGAAATTGGGCGAAATAAAATGATAAAAGTGGTATGTTTAGACGATATGTAAAGGAGGGCAAAAAGTCACTAAAGTATACATAAATATATCCCACCTGACCCTCAGCCTATATTACAAGCTAAGAAAGTCCTATCGTGATCTTAAGAGTTGTATAGCTAACTTCAAGCAGTGAAAATAATGGCAAGCTTATAGCAATATGTATATATGAGTTGTGAATTTGTTCTGAGAGTGAGTGTTGAAAAGTAATCCTTATACTCAAACTGAAATCATTGTGTGAAAAATAAGGATGTTGTTTTGAAGTGAGGACACTAGTTGCAATACCGAAAATGTTAGCTCCTCGGTAAGAAATTGAAGAGGATAGGTGTCAGTGCATGGTGAGTCTGTGTCATGGTATGATCCCACATAATTCAAGTCCAATAGTGATAACATGCATAAACATGATGAGACTGATCGGGATTGATAGCCAAATGATAGCGAAAGCTAAAACATGGATACTATTGTAAAAAGATTTTGTAGTGAGTCATAGTGCGTCGCTTATGGACAAACAATGAATTTAAGTGGAGGGTGTCGATATATCATGGTTTCAAGGTATTTTTAATGCTTTTTCCTTAAGTTTAGTGTGTGCCCATAAGCCTTTTTTTATTGATTTTATGTAAGTTTCCTTTTATTTTTCAGAAAATCTATTTAAAGATGAACGTGGAAGTTTTTGAGCAAGAAATGCAGAAAAGTTACCACCTACTGAGGTTATGACGGTCCGTCGAGCTTGTGATGGCCCGTAGCTGGCATTTTAGGGAAGCTGCTGAAGGATGATGGTGAAGTCTGACCAAGCTTAGGGTTACAAAGTGTATGACGGACCGTCGTAGCCATGAAAGTCCGTCCTGCTGATTCGTCGTGATGATCAGAGAAGGAGTCCCAGTACTCAATTCCAAGAAGTTTAAGTGTGATGGAACGGAGACCCTCGACAAATCGTCATTCTTGAAACGGTTCGTCATACTAGTCGTCGAGGGTAATGAAGAAAGCAGTACAAGGATTTGTAAAGTGTAGGATGACGGAGGCCATGACGGCCCGTCGTGACCATGACAGCCTGTCATGACCACGACGGCCCGTCGTGACCACGAGGTCCGTCGACCCAGCCCCATTTTGATAGATTTTCAGCAATTATAATCCTTCTTTTTTTAGGTTTTTTTTTTAAAAAAATAATTCGAAAAACCTCATTTTTGGGGTTGGACTCTTTGTGGGTTAAACACTTTTATTTTAGAATTTTTGTTGGTAGATTATTTTGGATATTAGACTTTGGATTGTTACACTTTTCTCTGGAGTTGATTGTTGGTATTTTGCCGATTAATCAAGTAAATTTCTTGATTTTATTTTTTATCATAGAAGTAAGTGCATGAATTCTTATAATATATATATGAATATTGTGATTATGACTATGGGTAACTAAACTTCATAACTAGGGTTGTGGGAACCATAGGCGAATAATGAGGTAAAACCTAACTAAAATAACAATTCTAGAATAGTTTCTTGCATGTATTGATAATTCTTTCGTTTAGAAGTCTTCTTAACGGATGGCCAACGTTAGAACTCGCCTTAATACTACTTTTCGGACCAAGGAGGTAGATAATAGGAAAAGAATTATCAACATAGATTTAGTGTAGACTATCTAATAGGCTAGTATTAATTGGTACGAGGAAATAACTTAGTCTAATATCGAATACAATGCTTAATATGAAGTAAAGGTAAGGGTTAGTATAGCAACACAATTAGCCGGACCAAGCTGGGGAGTGAAATTTTCTAGATGCCGGACCAAGGATTTAGAAATATATAACTTATCATTTTGAATGCAAGATATGGGAATGAATTGTTATAGTTAGAATTATCAAATTAGGATTCTGTGGGGAACACTAAACCCTAGTTACTTTTATTAATTGATTAAACTCCAACATTTGAATCTGTTAGTTGTCTACTTTAATTTAGTTAGTTATTATTATTCATTTATAATTAAAAAACCCTTTTTTATTTTCTTTGTTTTGTAAGGAAATAATTGACTTAATAATAGTAATAATAGATTGAAATTACCTCTGAACTATTTTCCTCGTGGGAAATATCCCAACCTCATTAGTTGGGTTCTTTACTTGATACGACCGCTTTACTTCTTATTTGAGAAGTAAGTTTGAGAGTTATTAGGCACCATACTCAAATTCACTTGAGTAATCACAGCTCGAGCTAAAGCAACCAAAGCCTCTCTATTCTCTTGATCAGTAAAATCCGGATGAACTACATGCACCTCATCCCCTCCTTCCACATTAGGAATATCATCATCTTGGGGAGGAACTAGAGCACCTTTGACACCTTTCCCATCTTGAGGAACTTGCTCAACTTTAGGAGGAATCTACGCATTCATCCTTTCATCTTAAAAACCTTCTAGCGACCATGCTTCTAGTATTCATACCCTAGAAACACAAGGAAACACATTAAGAAGGATAATCATAAAATTTACTCTACCACACGAAATAGGAGTAGAAAAGAAGGGAAACTCTATCGTCCTACAGCCTCTCTCCCATAGATGTGTCACGACTCAGAAAGATCATCAAGACTCTACTAGACGTGACTTTATGAGACTTTTCCATTCCTAATACTACTTTCACAACCTATGCTCTGATACCAAGCTTGTCACATCCCAAGACCACAACTTAGAAGTTAGGGTACAATCTTGGATTGTAACCGGCGTACTCAACCTCTCGAAGGTCTTATACAAGCCCATTCATATCATTTATTGCATAAACACAGTGAAAAGTAGTGCAGAATTAAAACTTTCACAAAACATAATATAGTGTTTAAAATTCTTTCATATAAAGCAATAGGAAATACTAACTCTCAATCTCACCATCTTAAGACACAAGAATACTTCAAATGGAAAACATAAAACACATATATGCCCTCGAGTCAAATGAGAACATACTTCAACATATCTTGAACGATGCTACGGTCCAAGTCTTCGCTTCCCAAAAGCTTCTCATCTGCGAAGAACTATATAAATAAGATAAAAGCATGGATTAGTACAACCACCTGTACTAAGTATGGCACTATGCATAAAAATATGAAAACGGACTTTTATTGGAAATATGCATCTTTTATTTTAGAAATCATATTATAATCATAAGAACAATATTTAGCAACTTAGAAACACTTAAGATAATTCAAACCAAAAATCATATTTTTGAACCCACTTTACAAAAAGTCCAATTCACTGTTACAAGGAATTACTTCACTATATAGAAAAGTTACTTATTCTTCACTTTAGACGCATTTTAGCATGTAGTCTTCTCACTTAAATCTATCCTATGATTCACTTAAGTCACACAAAGAGCGACCTCCCATATACCCTCTCTAGATGTGACTAAACTACCCTTAAGATTACTTATAATGAGTAACATACACACTTACAAAGCATCATAAACATCACGGTAAGATTCTTCTACCAAATGTGACTCTATATCTCACATGAGTGAGTTGTGAAGCGACCGCCCATACAATCCCTTACACACACATTTAAGAGATCCTATAGAATACCTAGAATAGAATCATTCTCACTTATCACACCAACTCATAGATGATATGACATTCTCTTTCCAAAGGATATCAAAAGACCTATATAAGTAAATCAAGAAAATAACGTTCATGATTGACCTCTTCAAGATTACCTAAATAGTCCTTAAGACTACCTAAGGCTTAGATCGTGTCCACAACACCAAACATCTTCCCTAACTAAAGTCATCCTCAATTCTTCCAAAGATAAGACATAAAGAGATTATCTATTATTCCCTCTTCACATTTTAGCTAAGGAATCCTCAATTCACTTTAGATTAGATACTTATTCATTCACATACTTCTTAACATAAGTCATTAGTTCATTAGTTCATTATGACGCAGACATCACATAAAAGAGTTAAAGTAATGGCCTTGGACAAGACCTAGGAACTCCAGCTAACACCTTCAAAGTCTATTGTGCAATGTCTAGATAGCATCATCCCATACAACCACCTAAACCTCATAAACTTCTCTAATGCTAATAGGTATTCCATATAATGAGAATAGAAAATAACCTGCATAGACCATGATAGCAAAACATGGAATCCGGAGTTCTATCCTACTCCGATGAAGTTTCTCTACTTGCCAAGGGTAGAACATAGACACTTCCCATGTAGGCACATGGTTAAGGAATATGAAGGACATACTTTGTAATTTAGTCTTACTCTTTAAGTAGAATTACTTCCCCATTACCATACTCACTCAATACTAGCCTTATTTCTCATAGAGTAATTGACACATTAGATTCACATAAAAGGGTTTCATAATAAGTTCATAACCCAATCACATTTACCCTACCAAAAAAGGTCCACTAGGGCTACCTCACAATGGAGACAAGAAGCTCATGATGACTTTCATAAGGATTAATATGATGTCGTTCCAAAAAATTAACCTTAGGTCTATCATTCCTTTGCTTTGAAGGATACCATTACGACTTACGACTTCAACAATCTTAACATTACCACTAAGTCAAGGTTTTCACATAAAAGACTCTCTCAAGTTCATTTAAGGTCACATGTCATTCATACATTCAATACTAAGAATTCAAACAACCTAATTCAAGACATCACATATTCATAATCATATATACATCAAGCAAGGGGCATAAGTCAACCAAGACAAGACACCTCATACATCACTTTTACCTATAATGCAAGTAATTCAAGAAGCACATATAAACAACCCTAGCATCTTCAAGTCATCCTATATATTATATAACATCATTAATGTAATCAACATAGACTCATATAGACAAGTAGGAATATCCAAGACTTAACCCTAACACTATACGCATAATGTCAAACGCATAGTCTAACATGGTCACCTAAGACAACATGAATACAACAATACATATATGACTACCAATGTCGACAGATATTGTCATGCTTCACATAATAAATCTAAACAAATAGTCATATTAATTCAAGTAGTTGCCAAGAAGGCTAAGATTAGCATATTGTATAAAGTAACGCCGATAAGGCCACATCAATTGCAAGTAACGTACATAACACTGCCACCATAAGTGGACCATACCATTCACAACATAATTGAAGTATAAATAACATCAAAATAATTAAAGTAGGTCAGCATGCTCCCACATCATCCTCAACACTTCAATCCAAAGTCAACTTACTCAATTCAATAATAAAAGACCCTTACCCAAGGCTATAACCAACAATTCAACATAAATACTACAATAATCAATGAACTAGGTAAAATCAATGTAAATTCATCAATATAATACAACATAGATATAAATTTACTAAAATTATAACCTGAATGAATAGACAACATAAAACTTCATAAGAATTCATCAACATTAGATCAATATCATGTAACCCACAACTTAGTCAAAAGCTAGGATTCGTCAGATTCATAGGTCCATAGGTAATTAAGGTTAAAATAATAAATAAAATATCAATTAAATCATTACTCAATGATTGGAAATCATTGCAATAACCCATGGTAGAATCATGAAATTGGACAATCTAACTTTTAAAACTTTAGAAAACATCTTGAGGATTGGGCTCCTTGATGAAACGATTTTAAGGGATTAATATCCATGTCTTGATGAAGCTAATTATTCAATTTGATGAAGAATTATCACTCAAAACGTCACACCAAGCTCTTCCTTGATTTTGGACTTCAATGGAGTCTTTGAGAGTTCTTAAGGGATTTTGGGGTTTTGATTTTGAATAATGAAATATTCTAAGTGTTAACCACTAATATACTTGTTTAAAATATACAAAAGACCCTTAATGAACCTCCAATACTCTTATTTTGAAGTGGGGTGAAATTACAACATCACCCCTTAACTTAACAGTGAACTGCACGCAGGCACAGGCTCACAGATGACTATCCCATCGATGGAGCATCTGTCCACTTACGGACCGTGCAGTCCACCGTCGATTGGGTAAGAGCCTGGAAAATTGAAATTTGTCTTCCTAGTATAAGTACCCAATGACTCCCACCAACTACGGGGCATCGACCAGGCCACTGGCCGTCGATTTCCCTCCGTAGGTGAACTGCCTTTTGGCAGTTTTGGCCATCAATACGGGTCCTTCCTCAAGGACCCTTGGTTCGTCCATGGGGCTTTTTGCCGGACGTTTCAATCCCAAACTTGATTTTATATGATTTTATCACCTCTCAGATGAATTTGACCCAAAACGAACATGTAAAACTCGACAAAACATGCCTAGACACTCAAGGTCATTTCAAGGCACATCTTTAAAATGTCATGGACGTTTAACCTCCAAAATCCACGAAACTCGACACACTGACTATATATGCTATAAAAACTTATTTAAGGACCTTAAAACCTCATTAATCACACATACACATATAGAATCACATATCAGGCACCTAGGTGACTTAGTCATCGAACGTCTTGGTCATCTCTTGACGTTTGACTTTCAATGCACTTAATACTTTAGCTACTGCCTAACCATATATTATACCTATTATGTATATTAGAATTTAAAGACCAACATGTTAATCACTATTTCACGTAAGTCATTTTCGGGGTCTTACAACATAGGATCTAGAAGAGTGAATTCACTTATGATGCTAGGATATATCTTAATGTTCTACCTTGTCTATGTAGGAACACCTTACATTAGTGTAAGGCTCTACAACACCAAATTCCATGTTTAGCACGCATGATCTTAGTGTCGGTTAAGGCTATAGTTTCCCTAAAGTAAAATGGACAATAGAAGTAAATGAATAAGATCCTAACTAGGAGGACATAAGGTGAGTTACTTAGGATAGGTGGAAGTAATGAACCAATCTGTAAATTGAACAAGTATCTCCTTAGGAAGTCCTAGGAAGGTTACCTAATATGTATGATTATGTTTATGTCCATATGCATCACTATGTAGTATTGGTTTACTTGTTATGAAAATGTGCATGGTACGAATCAATAAGAGGTGATCTTATCCTTATATGCACTATGTTGGTATAAATGACTACATGATGAAGGTCTTGTATTTACATGAATGAAGTTGCCTTCACTTACTTGTTGATGTGTGAATTAAATGTTAAGGTTTGTGGTCTCATAAAGTGTTCCCTAAAAATGTATGGGGTTATAGGGCTCCATATGTTATTGCACTAGTATACTAAGATTGGGGTCATGAAAAAGGTCTTATAATTAGGAATATGAAATAAGTAAAAGTGTGTATGCAAGTTAGATGTATCTTACTGTAATTGTCCTATGGTATTGGCTTAAATATGTTTAAGTTGTATTATACTCCTATGATGGTATATGTTGTCTGGTGTAGATGATATGTATGTATCCTTGTGGCTTTAAGGTGATGCATTGCACCAATTATCACTAGAGGGTTATTTGGGAGGTTAATGAATAAAAGGGAAGATAGCTCACTAGTTCCCTGTAATGTGACTTAAAATTGTAACGAATTCTATAATTGATCTTATAAAATGTTTTGCCTTTGAATATGTTTATATGAAGTATGTGAATGATGTAAATGATAATGAATAAGGGTATTATTAAGATTTACTCAAAAATGCAAAGAAGCATGATTTCAAGAAAATGTCCATTTTGAATGCATATGTTCGCATGGTTGTCAGACTCAGTGCATTCTTGTACTAATACCATTCTTCTCTACTTTATATTCAATATAGGTTATGAATTCTTAAAGGATGTCTTGAATGTTGGGGAGATTTATATGTGATTCCCAAGATCAACGAAAGGAATCCTTAAGTCCAAGGATTCCATATGTTATGGTTTACTGTAAACTCTTAAATATTGTACTTATGTTTATGTCATAACGTTCATGTCCCTAATGTACTCCAAAGTTGTTGAGTCTAAGATGGAAAATATACTTATGGTCTAAATATGTATTACGACTTATGTTTTTATATATAAGAAGTAATGTTTCTATCATATGATGTGCGATTAAAAGTGTTAAATTTACCGCTAAATTTGCTATGTCAATGCGATGAATGATAACTATGGGCTTGTACAAGACCTCCGAGAGGTTAAGTACGCCATGTTTCTTCAAGGGGGTGCTCCCCGGATATGACAAGTGGGAACCTCCATCACTGATTATCGCCCTGGGTACCAAAACTAGAAATGATAAACTTTTTCAAGAATGAGGTGTCATTTTTTCCTTGATTGGTAGAGAGTGCAATTGCCTCCACCCATTTAGATACATAATCAAACGCAACCAGAATATACTTCATCCCATGTGAACTCACAAATGGCACAATAAAATCGATGTACCATATATCAAACTACTCAATCACTAATATTTGATTCATAGGAAGCTATTGCCTCTTTGAAATTCCACAATCTGTTTGGCAACGGTTGCAAGACTTGGAAAAGTCATAATCATCTTGGTGGATGGTAGTCCAGTATTATCCACACTACAAGATCTTATGCGCAGTCGGAATACCACTATGGTGCCCACCAACGGGCTATGAATGACACATTTCAAGTACACTTAACATCTCACCCCCGGGCACACAACAACGAATAATCCCATCAGCATAATTATGATATAAGTAAGGCTCATCCCCAGAAAACTTCTTCACATCATGCAAAAACTTCTTTGTTTGGTGAAAAGACAAATCCTGAGGCACCAAATCATTTGCTAAATAATTAGCTAAGTCAACGAACAAAGGAACAAATATTGTGAGGTCGCGAATACATGTTCATCTTGAAAGATATTATTAATTTCAGACTTATCCCCAAGGTCGATCAAATATTCATCCTCCAATCTAGATAAGTGATTAACACTTGATACTTTTTCCCCTTTTTATCTTTCACCACAAAATCAAATTCTTACAACAACAACACCCATCTAATAATTTGTTGTTTTGAATCCTTCTTAGACACCGAATACCTCAATGCCAAATGGTCAGTATGCACTATAACCTCAGTACCAAGCACGTAAGATCAAAATTTTTCAAATGAAAAAACCAAAGCAAGAAGAACTTACTTGGTCACGGTAAAATTCTTCTATTCTTATACCTCGGAAACCCAATGACCTATACTAGAGCCTTACCTTTTAAATAATGTTTGAAATAATGTTTACAGGCCTAGACTAAGGTAATAAACTTGATTTAGAAGTATTAGATTCTGAATGTCAAGGAACGGCTATCAATATCGAAACTAGCAAAATTGAACTAGTAAATGTCCTTACATTTTGTGAATGTTTGGGAGTGTAGTATGGAATCTATAACTTGTAAAAAATACCTTAGATAGGTTAAGTAATGTTTATAGGGTAAAAAAAACAAGTTAAAACCCCCAAGAACCACCCTATGGGTCCTTAAAGAGGGCCCAAATGTTGGCAAGAAGGTTGCCAAGGAAGCTTGGGAAAATCCCCTATTTGAGGGTGCATGTGTGTCACCCAGTCAACACTCAAAGGGATAAATTTTCCTCACAACGAGGGGCTTTCATGAACTTACTTGCATCAAATTGTATTCCAGAAAATAGATGTGGAGGTTATCCTGCAACGCTCATCCATGGCCCAGATTTGGTCGCGTCATTTATAAGTCAAGTTGACTTCACAAAAAGGTATAATTAAGTGGGAGGCCTTTTAGGTAATTTATAGGAGGGATATATATTGAGTTTAGGTCAGTTTTAAGTCATTTTTACCCACTCAAATCTAATCCTTAATTGAAATCAAAATCACTCTCACTTCTCTCTAGTTTCTCTCACTACTCCAAAATCCCCATTGAATAAGAACACCAAGCTTTCTCTAGGGCTTTACGATCAACGGTTTCTCTCTAAAATCACAAAGGATTTGTTAGGGTATGGAGGATATTCATTCTTGGGACTCCTTTCCCCAATAAGTTCTTCAAAATTTGTATTTAAATGTTCTCGAAAATCCTAATTTTCGTCCAATTTTGTGGGTCTACTTTCTTACTTGATTTATTTAGTCTTAATTCAATTATTAGTGGCGATTTATCTATTTTATTAGATCTATTAATGTATCACTTTAGGATTTTACCCAAATGTCTATGAAGACCTATGAAAACACTTTTTCTACTAACCTAACTTGTAAATTAGCTTGATTATGATTAAGGAAAATATAATTGAATGAATTCTTACATAATTTACTATAATTTGATGATGATAATTGAATTTTTGGGTAAATCTAATGTAATGGGGGGGATTCCTTGGATGAGATTCTTGGAAGCCATTGGTAAGACTTTCAAGATCAGGAATACTCTATTGTATTAATGTTGGTCTATTCTTTGTAATGTTGTTTAATTTAAGTATAAATGATGAAGTTAAAAATGTATGATTAGGATATTATGATGATGAGTGTGATGTGATGATAGGTGTATGATTATAAGGGATCGGAAGTGATTTTCTTGTGCAACTTATTATTATGTTATGGTGTAATGTTCTTGCATAATGTTGGGTTATGATAAACAAAATTTCTCATCCTAGAACCTAGGAGTTATGATCATGTTATACAAGTAGTTAGTTTTCTAAGACCTACATTATAAACTAATGCTAAGTAAGACTTAGAGATGCTTTGAATAGGGAATTTAGCTTAGAACCAAGAAAAATAGACAATGATAGGATTCCCTTCCAAATAGGAAGGTAGGTTCACCAAAAGTCTCGTGCGGTGGAAACTACAACGCGAATTATCATAAAGAAAGTTTATAGTAACAATCTCCTAGTTCCTTAACTATGTGCCCCCTTAAGAAAACTACCTTGTGGTTTAACGTAGAAGCTATTCTGATGTATATGTCCTACCATGGAAAGTAAGATGCCCTCCTTTTTGTGAGAGGGGTTGGCACCGAATCCATCTTTAGCTCACGTGGTCTAATGTTGAATCTGTTGAACTTTCCTGAAAGTAAAATTAATGAATGAAATTAAAAATATTTATAATAAATAGGATGACTTGAGGGGTGTTCTTAGTGTAGGTATGGGTATAGGACTTTACCTATACATTGCACAAGTGTACCTTGAGGGGATTCCTAGGGTGATATCCTTATGTATATATTTTATGAATGAAATGCATCATGTTGATTCTATATAATGTTGGTCTCATATGATGTTGCTTTAATTTGATATACATGATTGTTGTATAAGTTGCTATAAATGTTTTTGGCTACACTCCTTATGATTTTATATGATGTAAAGGCAATGCTTATGGTCTCTTTGCTAGTTTACTTGGTTTATGTGAGGTTATATGGCTTCACATAGACATTTCACTAGTTGACTTAAATTTTGATTAGAGTAGGGTCTTGTAATGTATTGATCAAATGTTGTTTATAGCATTATTGTGATGTTGCTTTTGATCATGTAATAGGAGAATGACTTATTCTTTTTATGTTATGGATTTGGCTATGTTCTTTGAATGTTCATGAAAGCTTTTAAAATTAACTTAGAATGCTTATAAACTAAATCTCCCTTTGTGTATATTTTAAATGATTTACTTGCATATGTTTCCACACTTAGTACATGTGGTTTGTACTAACCCATATTCACTTTTATTTTCTACAGAAAGTGTAGGTTCGGACCATTGAAGATATTACACTCCTTCTTGAAGAACATGGATTGATAATCCCAAGTTGGTGAATCCTCATGTCCGAGGATGAAGAAGCTTAACTCTAGCTTTCATGTTTCTTATTTTGAAGACTTTATTGTAATCTCTATATGAGACATATTGTAATGTTGTAAGGGATATGTCCCAAATGGTTTGTGTGAGACAATTCAAGACTATTTTAGATATATGAGAAGTATAAGTGAACTTTAAATGTATATTTTTAATTTGTTCATATTTTTGGTTCTATCGATGATGGAATGATGTATGCTAAGGGCTCGTCTAAGGCCTCTTCGAGGAAAAAGAAGTCGTTAAGTCAAGGGAGTGCTCCCTAGTAGTGACATCTAGGCTGTCTTTAGGGATTTCATTGCATATTAAATCGGGTGAAGTATCTTTTCGTGCCTTTTTCCGAACACACAATCAAGTTCTACCCCACTTGCATCACATATGACCTAAAATTGGTCCCCCCAATCTGGTGTAATAATGATGGGTGCAGATACTAGATTCTTCTTTAACTCTCCAAGTGATCTCAGACAAGACTCATTAAAGTCAAACTTACTCTCCTTTCAAGAAGTTTGCACAACGGATGTGCAATTTTGGTGAAAACCTTTATGAACCTCTTATAAAATCAAGCATGTCCAAGAAAACATCTCACATATATAATGGATATAGGTGGGGGAAGATTTTTTTTACCTCAAATTTAGTTCTATCAACCTCAATATGTCTTTCAGAGATTCAAATGTCCCAACGCTATACCTTCTTTTACCTTAAAGTAACAATTCCTCCAATTTAGCTCCAAATTACATTCTTCACACCTTTTCAGTACCTCAGCCAAATTGTCCAATCTATGATCGAAGGGTTAGCTACCACTGAGAAATAATCCATGAAAATCTCAATAGTGTCCTCCACTATATCAGAGAAAATTGACATGATACAACGCTTGAAGGTCGCTGGAGAATTAAACAACCCAATGGCGTGTGTTTGAAGGAAAAGGTCCCACAGAGGCAAGTGATTGTTGTCTTCTCTTGGTCTTCCAGAGCTATAGATATTTTTTGTAACCCGAATAACCATGAAGAAAGCAATACCAACCCTTACCCACAAGTCTATCCAACATCTGGACCAGGAATTGCATCGGAAAATGGTCCTTCTTTGTCCAAGCGTTCAACATCCGGTTGTCCATACATGCTCTTCATCCAGTCACGGGGTGTATCGAAACAAGATCATTTCTCTCACTAAGCACCATAGTAATACGTCCCTCATAGCCACAAACTAAACATGACACACCAAACTACTATCTACAAAGCAATAAATAACTCTAGCATCTAACCACTTGATGATGTCATTTTTAATTACCTCTTGCATATGCAGATTTAGTTTTCTCTGGTGCTTGATACTAGGCTTGTGATCTGGCATGTGTTGAATTTTCTAAGAACAAAAACAAAGAGGGATCCCAATAATGTGCTCAATAGTCCACGCAATAGCTCACTTGAATCTGTTCAACACCCTAGCCAAGCACTCTACTTATCTCCCATTCAAATATGCCATAACAAGGTATTATATTTCTCCAAGAATACATACCTCAAATGTGGTAGTAGAGTCTTAAGCTCTAATATAGGTGTTTTTTCAATAGAAGGTTTTGCAGGTAGGCACTCACAATTTTTAATATTTATCTCCAACTCCAGCTTCTTCGATTTCGATCGATATACACACCTATCAATTGTAGCAACTAATTCATCATCGTCTTTAATATTATCATTATACAATTTCATCATAACAGCTGCTAGTGACTCAACACCAAGTCTCTCTTCCATCTACACCTCATAACCACTCTCAGTTGTATATGTTATAATAGATATAGATTGGACCTCACCACTCTACTTCATGGACCTACATATTTTGAAAGTTGCTTTTTCATTGATGAGTCTGAACATCATCTACGTTTTCTCCATATCAACCAACGCTCTCCAATGACAAGAAACGGTATCCAAATAATGATGGAAACTTCAAAGTCAACCTCACAATAAAATAATAATATCCGCCAATGAATGATTGCACTTTCACTAAAACATCATGGAGTACACCAATGGGCCTCTTCAAAGTTCTATTAGCCATAAGCAACCGCATCATAGTTGATTTTGGATCTCAGAATCCCAACGTTTTGTCAAGGGACAACGGCATAAGATTTATGCTAGCATCAAGGTAAGACAATGTCTTAGAAAAGTGCAGTAAGCCAATGGTACATGGGATAGTGAAGGCACCAGGATCCTCATTCTTCTGCATAAAAGACTTTGTAGCAATTGCACTATAATATTGTAACCTATCATCATCTTCAGAACTCAGAGATCTCTTCTTTCTCACCATGTCCTTCATAAATTTGGCAAACTCATGTATTTGCTCCAAAGCTTCTATGAACGAAACATTGATGGAAAGATTCTTCAGCGTCGTAATAAACCTATGGTATTTGTCGTCTTCTGTCTTAGTCACTAACCTCTGCGGAAGGAGATGGAGGCCTAGGTATGGGAACAACTTTCTCAGTTACCACCGCTTCACCCTTTGTTGCATTCGCAGACTCTCCAGTCACCTCAACCATATCGTCATCTTTACTAGTTGCAGTATCCACTCCAGACAGCATAGGTGGATCAATGGTTTTCTTACCCCCACGAGTACTGATTGTCATACAATGCCTATCATTCTTCGGATTCTGGATGGTGTTGATTGGAAGAGTGTCAGGTTGACGTAGGTTTATTATAGTAGAAAAATGATTCATGTCTTGCTCAAGATGCTTTATTGACACTGTAGGGGCATCAACATTTTGACCAATATCATACAACTAATTCCGCATCTCCTTCACATTCTCATTCATCGTATCAAACCTTCTAATCATCTTTTACATCATATCCTTAATATGTGACATATTACCTCCAACTTCCCTAAGACCACATTCCTGTTTTTGAGGAGAAACTTAAGGCCCACCCCGATTGTTTTTGTTGCCATAGTTGTTCCGTTGTAGTTACCCATATTTGCAAGCTCACAATGCATTTTTTTAGATGAACAAATCATGAACTCACGTAATAAGAAGAATAAACAAAAAATTTCAACTTGAATTGCAAGAGTCCCCTCATATTTTTAAATTGAGATTTTTTTACGTTTTCCATTCTTCTTCCTCTTCTTCTTGAAACACTAAGTTTAAAAGATATTCTATATACATATATTATAGTATAAAAATACATTGAAATAAAAGCCCTTTTTATATTAAGGTTTGCGACATTTCAATGGATTATTAGTTTTCCATGAAGTTTTAACTTTTCTGAAAGATTGTGACTTTTCAAAGAGGTTACTATTCAAAAAGATTGTAACTTGTATGATAAGGCACAATAAGGACTTGTTCATACTTTCCTTTGTTGGCTATATATATATAGGGGATCTCTCACATTATTAAACCACAAATTTCTATGCTTTCTAATCTTCTTTTTATCAGCCCCCAATTTAGTACATAATTTATATTTCATACTATATTTTTTTAAACAACTTTCTGGAACATTAGTCAAATTTATTGTTTATCTCAAATATGTTGGATAAGTATTGATCCAAAGTATTAGTCGTAATCCTACAAAATATTCAATTCTATATATATTTATATTATGAAAAATATTATAAGTAGACACCTTTTCACATTGAATGATTGTGACTTTTTCAAATAAATGAGAGTTTTTCAAATAGTTGTAACTTTTCTGAAGGATTGTTATGATTCCGTATCGGCAAAACATTATAACATTTTGGAGATATGATTAATACAACAAAATTTAAACTTCGAATATATTAAAAGGTGCAAGTACCTTATCAAGTTGCAGAGAAATTTAGTCTCTCTTTATAGTCTAGCTTGTTCAATTCTAATTCAATCAAGAATGCATAAAAAAATTTCTCAAAAAACACAAAATTAATTCAATACATATTCATAAAATATAACTATCACATCCGGAGAGTACCCCCTAGATGTAACCGACGTAGTCGTCCTCGGGGAACACTGAGACTAGCCTCTTAGATGATATCATTACATTCATAGTCTAAAACGTAGAAAATTTAAGACTTCTCTATATCTATCTCGAGGTTTACATAGATCTCTTGCATAACATAAATATATTCATATCGAGTATACATAGACCCTTTGTATAAGAAGATTACATAGTCTTCTAATTTTATTGTACATACATATATAAGATACTTAACATAGTTATAAAAGAGTTTCTCATCTCATAACTATCTAAACAAGTGTGTATCAATTGGGCATATCTCATACATCAATGTAATAAAAACACTTATAGGCTCTACATCTTTAGTACTCAAATTAAAAGGAAAGAACTAGAAGTCTTAAAACCATAACAACATTCAAAAGCTTGATAGTGGCATTACACTCGGAAAGTGAGGACCTTCCCAACCTGGATGAGTGAGAATTCCAATTCTTCCTTCAAAGTCATCTCAAAATCCTTTCAATGACCGGAACTTAAAATGTTGAGGAAAAAGAAGAAAATGGGGTTAGCAGATTACATCTACTAAGTATGAGACTATATGCACACACATCATAAAATGATGCTAGAAAGGTGAATTTCATTAAAACATGCTATTTTACATTTGAAAAGACTTATGCACATTAAAGAACCAATACAATTCATTAATGCATATTCATAAAGTCAAGATCATGTTCATCGCAAGACCAACCATACTAAATCTATCAAAGTCAATCATGCATACCGACATACTTGAACATATAATCAAGACCACTAAATAATCAAGCATAACCTCAACAAGAATGAATAAGAGTTCATTACAACCTAGCAAAAGCAAAACTACTCATGAACCCTCATTAAGTCCACTAGTGCAATGAATAGGCAAAGCCCCATAACCTTACCCAATCAAGTAAACCTAACAACAACATAACCAATGTCCAACTTCACATATCATATCTCTAAGAGTACATAGCATCATACTTTAGCAATGTACACCAAACATGTATTCAAGAGTGAATTCAACATTATAAGATACCATCAACAGGTAAGATCATTACATACATCGAATTACATTTATAAGCTTATACATACATAAGAACATCCACCTAAGATTCCCTTCAAGGCTAACTAGTGCAATGTATAGGTAGAGTCTCATTCCCCTACCTAGACTAAGCTAAACACCTTAAGTAATCCTAGTTAGAGTTCATTCATTACTTAGTTTTTCCTTTTGGGAACATCTTGCCTTAAACGACATAGACCACATGAGCTAATGTGGAATTTGGTTTCATGGAACCCTACTTCCAAAGAAAAGGTGGACTACTTGCTAAGGTAGTACCAAAATATGAACATAGAAACTAAGTGAATCCACTAGCTAGTATTCCTATGGGGGTGTCATAGTTAAAAAAGTAAGAGATATATTTGGGATCCTCTTTATGCTACATGGATTATACTCTCCAATCTCATGAGTACGTTAGTGATGCAACCTTCCCTATTTGGGAAGGGACACTCATCACTCTTGTTCACTCGGTGCTAAGCTATATTCCCTTTTTTAAAATGTCTTTAATACCTTTATTAATCATCATAACTAAATGTAGGTCATAAGGTCTATCTCTGTCACATCCTTGGAGCAGTCCCTACAAGTAACATGGCGCACTTGACCTCTCGGAGGTCTTATTCAAGCCATAGTTATCATTCATCGCATTGTCTGAGTAAATTTAGCAGAAAATTTAAAAAAATTTCATAGCACATCATCTGCTAGAAATATCACTTTATATGTATCTAAAAAAACATAAGTCATAATACATATTTAGACCTTAACTCTCTTTTCCATCCTAGACCCAACATCATAAGTGTACTTTAGTGACAAACCCCTTAAAACATATTACAGAAATATAATACTAAAGAAGTTTACAGTAAACTAGACATTAGGACATCCTTGGATTGAAGAATTCATTTCCTTGAGCTTGGGAATCACATATCAAGCTCCTCAATCATATACATATCCTTTAAGCATACACAACCTACACTTTGTGTAAAATGGTAGAGGAGAATAATGTTATTACAAGAATGCACCAAGTATGGAAACAATGCATTTAAAAAGGACATTTTACTTTAAATCCATACATGATGCCTTTTTGTGAAATATTTATAGAACCTTGATAAAATAGCATTTATATCATTCACATACTTCACATTTACATATTCAAAGTCCAAACTTTATATAAAATCACATATAGAAATTAAGCCACTTTTAGTGTCACTTTACATTACGCTATCTTTTCTTTTACTCATTAAGCTCCCAAGTAACCCTCTAGTGATACTTGATGCAATGCATCATCTTAGGGCAACAAATAAAGCATACATACAACCTACATAATCCAGCACATACCATTATAGAAGCATATTACATTATAGACACATTTAAATCAATACTCTATTGGTTTACAGTAATTCACATAAACTTGCACATCTATTCAATACACTTTACATAATTCATTATAGGACCTTACTCAGGACCCCAATATAAGTATACTAGTTCAATGTACATGTGAAGTCCCATAACCTCACACATACTTATTAAACCTATTATGATACCATAAGCCTTAACACTCTATTTCATACACCAAAAGTAAGTGAAGATAACATCATTCATATCAAGCAAAACCTTCATCATCTAGTAAATAAGACCACCAATATGCATATAATCACATCATGTAGACACCAACACAATGTCATTCAAGTGAACCATAACATATGCACATACATTAGACCACCTTCCTAGAACTCTCTTAGAGAACTACTTGTGCAATGTCTAGATGTGTTTATTACTTCCACCTATCCTAGGTATCTTCTATTAGGCTATTCTAGTTAGGTTCCTTACTAATTTACTTCCATTGTCCATTTTACTTTAGGGAAACGATATACTTAACTGACATTATGACAATGGATGATAAACATAGAATTTGTTGTTGTAGAGCCTTACACCAAAGGAAGATGTACTCACCTAGACAAGGTAGAAACTAACATATATCCTAGCATACCAAGTGAATTCACTTGTTAGATCCTATGTGGCAAGCATAGTTTATGGAACTAAGAGATATACATGACCCTCTATATGATAATTATCATTGGAGCATTAATTCATAAGAAAACATGGGTGAACCTTCCTCAAAGGAAAGCCACCATCTCATGTGGATCAAAAAGTGAATATATATATATATATATATATATATATATATATATATATTCATATCATCGACGATGAAAGACTTTAAATAAGAGGACTAAATACATGTTTTTACTACATCTGTTGGCTCAAAATAGAAGAGTTCCCTCACATTTTTATAGTACGCATTTTCAAAGTTTTTCATTCTTCTTCATCTTCTTCTTAAAACGCTAATTTTAGAACATGTTTTAAGTTTATCCATATTATAGTATAATATATAAAATACATTAAAAGAAAACATCTTTTTACATTGAAGGGTTGTGACTTTTACAAAGAGTTACGACTTTTTTTAAGGGTTTTATTTTTCGAAGGAGTTGTGACTTTTTCAATGAGTTGTGACTATTCTAAAGATTGTGACTTATATGATAAGAGACAATAAGCACTTCTTCAGACTACTCTTTGTTTGCTATATATAGGGGATCTCTCATATTTTTATACCACAAATTTATATGTTTTCTAATCTTCTTCTTTTTAACACCCAATTTAGTAAATGTTTTATATTTCATACTAAATTTTTTAAAACAATTATATAGACCATTGGTCCAATTTATTGATAATTTCAAATAATCTTGATGAGTACTAAAACCAAAAGTTTTAGCCCAAATTCAAAATATTTTATATCATATTTTTGTTTAAGTTATAAAAAATAGACACATTTTCACATTGAATGCTTTTGTCTTTTCCAATTTATTGTGAGTTTTTCAAATGATTTTAGCTTTTCAAAAGAATTGTAACTTTTTCACATGGGTAAAACTTTATAATATTTTGGAGATATGATTAATGCAACAACGTTCAACTTTCAATATATTAAAAAGGTACAAGTACCTTATCAAGTTGCAGTAAAAATCAGTATCTCACTTTGTTGTTTCTTTCTCAATTCTGATTACATCAACAATGCGTAAAAAGTTTTCATAACACAAAAGAAAAAATTAATTCAAGATAAATTCATAAAATTTAAAAGTTTAAAGATCATTGAATAAAACACTAACCTATGTGTAAGACATAGTAATGACAAAATGAAAAATCCCAAAAAAGGAAGTATGTATAAACCACAAAATTGTCATCATTGTGATTAATTGCTTAAGAATCGACTAGTTGAAATGGTTTTTCTTTTTACATGTTGAATGAAGGAATAAACGAAAAGAAATTGTATTTATTTTATTTTGTTTTTTTGTGAAGATCGAAGTGGACCTCCAAGGAATTGGCGACGTTCCACAGAAATTAGAGATCAAATTTGTCATGAACAAGAATATACAACAATGTGTATGATTTGTCTAATTTTGTATATGTAGTTCTTGAAGAGACTCAACTGAAGGAACATATTAATAATTTGAAGGGATACAAGAGTTGAAAAAACGAGTTTAAAGGTTAAAACAAAATAGAGGTAGAAAATCAATAAGAAGAAGGAAATATAAAAGTAAATTTCTAAATTCTAAGAGTGTCGCGTAGGAAGTTATACACACACACACACACTCACAGAGAGAGAGAGAGAGAGAGAGATAAATAATGTATCGGCAGTGAAAGACTTTCAATAAGAGGACTTCTTGAAACATCATTTAATTCAAATAATTTATTATTCATATTTATTTAATGAAAGACAAAAACACGTGATTTTGAGTTTCTATTAAATTTATCAAGTACACAACTAGTTTAAAAAGATATATAAGATTTTTTTGTATATGTAGACACCTTGTATAAGGGAAAACACTCGAAATTGATGAATTAAATGTTTATATTTATTTTTCAACAGATAAATTTTTAAAAAATCTTATTCTCTTTTAATGGAATCATTATCTATTGATTCACGTCTAAGATAATGAAAAAGTTAAAGAGTAAAACGAAGAATAAATAATAAAATGTATTAAGAGTTAGAATTAAATCTTTTTGGTTTTATGATTAAAAAACTGTTACAATTCATCTTTGTATCTTAAAATAAAATATTCTTGAGAGTGTAGTCAGTTGAAAACAATATCGACTAATCATCAATAATCTTATTTAGGTATTTCACCAGCGCCGGTGATTTATCTAGTTTCCAGAGATTTATACTCTCGGTTATCACAGTTCATCTATTATCACTTCTTCCATTGAGGAAACCTCTGTACCACTACCTGTATATATTATGGGAACACCAGAAAGCTTATGAGATGACGATTCATTTACAATTGTTTCTTAGACTCAACAACATTTCATAATCATAATATAATAAATTGTTCGCTAATTTAGATACCTTCCCAGTGTTTTCCTTATTTCCAACTATTGTTTGGAAAGCCAATATCCATGACTCAGGTTTCTGCATGCACATAAATAAAAATTGAATGAGAAACTCTGTACAATATTTATATTCACAACAACAAAGAGTTTTTACTCATAATCATAATACAATGTGGCAGGGGTTGCAAAAGAAAAGTTAAAAGAAGAAGCCCATACCTTCTTTAGGTACCTGAGTTTTGTATTTGTTCTCTCATTCAGTACCCCTTTCCTTGTATAATCTGTATCACAAGGAATAAATTTGGGGAACAAATATGGGAAGTTAATATGTGTAAGACTAACAAGTTTAGCCACCTATTATCTAAGCTCACTACCAACCATTCAGCAGATATGTCAAATTGTGATGTACAGACCAATTTTATTCTAACATCTAATTAAAATGTGTTGCACTATCCATCTATGTTGTAAGAGAAAAGGCGTAAAATTCTAACATCTAATTAAAATGTGTTTATATATTTATGTAATCAATGAACTTTCCTGAATGTATGTCAAATCTCTAACAAGCTAATAGAACTGTCTTACTAGAGTTTCTAGCCTGAAAGTTGTGGATATCTCCCATTTAAAATTTCTAGTTCTGGTCCATTTGAGATATTTACTGAACAACTTTGAGCATAATCCTCGACTTGAAGTTTTGGAGTTGTGGGGAGTCGCTACTCATTGTACCAACTTCTCTAAGAAAAAGACACTTTGATGGAAGTTTTATATATATATATATATATATATATATATAATATATATATATATATATATATATATATATATATATATATATATATATATATATATTAATGTTCTTTATCGTTGTAGTTACAGTGTGTTGTAGTTGTAACTCTAAGAAAAGATATGGTTTATGTAGGTTATCACAAGTTAATGAAGGTGTGTAAAATGGTCGCTATACTCCTACCAACTGTTAATGCATTTCATATTTCAATGTCTAGTGAAAAGAAAAAACAATTTAGGATTATGTCTGATTACTAACAACAGACTTATAACTCCACAATGCAAGTACCACAGCTTCCACCGCCTCCACAACTCATAACCTTTCCCTGCATGCCAAAAGGTAGATGCATTACTATTCAAGATCAAAAACAAGTGCAACAATAAAACATACATATTGATGTATTCAAATATATCTTCGATCAAGCATCCATGCATTCATATAAAAGATGTTGATTAGTAATTATTGAGTCCTATCGTAAAATGAACAAAGCTGGTAACAAATGAAATACAATTTCAATAACCTAATTGTTGACACAAAGTTCATTACTATCTAGATCATACTAGTCTATATCTATATATTGAAAGAAGACAATTCTAAAGTGATTTAAATTTAGTTGAATTCCTGAATAGTTACTCAACTTTGTTTTGTTTTTGAATAGTTAGTTATCTATATTCTCTTAGTTAGCTTTCCGTCATCCTTTGTAATTTTAGTCAGATATACAATTATGATTAGCTAGAACCTAGAAGCTCTACATATTTTTAGGAAAACAATATATTTGAAAACGTTAAAACTATAGAATAAGAATAAACTAAAGAGAAGAGAATACTCATTATGTCTCTTCATAATCGACGCCAGGCCTTTGATTAAATCCTTATGCCACAAGGTGTGCTTTATACCTTTGTATCGTTTTCTCGTTTTTTTTTTTGCACAAAAATCCATTTGCAACCATCAAATTTGATACCATTATGTGTTTGAACTGTAAGTCCAAAAACTTCACGCTTGGCAAGTGAATTCAACTCTGATTAAATGCTTCTTGCCATTTTGGCCAATCATTTCTTTGTCGACATTTTATAACAGATTGAATTTCAAGATCCTCGTTATATTTCATGATATTTGCTGCAATATTGTATATGAAACATAATAAAGCACTATTTCTGATTGATTGAGACTTGTTTCAACATCTCAAGAATTTATGGATATTTCATTATTGTAACATTCCAAAAAGTCAAGACCTAAGTTAGATCCTCACAAGTTGATCTAAGGTTGATAATACTATTTTAAGACATAAATTAATGTTTATAAGTCATCCAAGAAGTTTTAGATCGAATACGTTAAGGAACGCCCATGACGTCCAGAAACTACCTAAAATAAGCTAGTTGACGTCCCTATGATTGGTGGAAGGATTGGGAGGGTCAAATGAAGTCTAAAACTTGTAAAAGACATTGGATAGGTAAAATGTCGTACGAACCAAACGTCCAATAAATACTCCCCAAGGACCACCAGAAGGTTCCTTGAGGAGGACCCCAACATGGGTAGGCAGGCTGCCAAAACAGTTTTAGGGAAACCTAGATTTGGAAGTTATTGCGCGACGTGCAACTGACACGCAACGTTGAAACATTTTCCTCGCGACGCGTGCACACCACAAGGTATATTGCCTCAACCTGTATTTTAAAAATAAAAGATGGAACTTGCCACACAATGCGGGGCCACTTTCTTAAATTGTTGAAATCATATTTTAAGCATTTTGACTTCACAAAAAGACTCATTTAAGTAAGGGGTATATTCATCAATTTAGGAGGTGATTATAGATAGACTAAGGGTCAGTTTTAAGTCATTTTAAACTAGCCTAAATCAAATTACCAAAACAAAACCCAAAAGCTCTCATTTCTCTCTTCCTTCTCTCTCCCGAAATTCTCCATTGATGGAAGAACAAAGCTTGAATAAGAAGACAAATTTCCCTGGGATTTTCTTTAAATTTTGTGGATTACTCTTCATTAGGGTATGTTTATTCACTCTTTAGATTCCTTTCTACAAGAGGTTCTTTCAAAATAGATTTCTAAATTACCCAATTCCATGGGGTTTTCCAACTATAATGTGTTTTCTTCTAAACTTCAAATTGATAATCAATAGTGATTTCCTATGACTAATTAAGTGTATATTTTTGGTTAATTAATGTTAATTGAGGCAATTTCATGTAGATCATGTCTCTTTCTCAAAATTCCCCAAATCTTTGATCTTTCTTATGAATTGATGGGGATCAAAAAATATATTGATCGTTAGACTTGTTTTATCTATTTTAATTTGTTCATGGATTGCCTAGGGTAATGTATTGTTGGGGTTGGATCTATTTTTTGAAGAATTCATTATGAACCCTATTCCCCTAATCCTAGGTTATGAATTGAATTTAATTTGGATATTAATGATACAATTGACCTAGTTATTATGTTAATTAATGTTTTATGATGATATTACACTATTGTTCGGTTGAATTGGGTGGTTGATGGTAAAACCATGGATTATGGCTTATGAAGGAGATTGAATAATTCTTTATGCTCTTAACCTTTACTTCAATTATGATTACTTTTGTTTAGTTATGAAGTTATATTGAAGTACACCTTATGATGAGATTGATTAGGGTTGGTATGATATTGAATTGAAATGTATTGACTATGGTTTGTGAGATGTTGGCTAAGATTTACATGTTATTAGGATAGTTATAACTTACTAATATTTCTTATTATGATTTGATTATGTGAATGTGCTAACCTCACATGTAAGAATTGTAATCAAAGGACAATACCCATGCAATTCTTATTGAGTTATGATGATGATTATAATATAAGGGATAGACCCTATGACCTAAACTAATCTATTAATATTAATTAATGCTTAAAGACATTTCAAAGGGACTCTAGCTTAGAATCGAGTGAACTTGTAGATAAGAGGTGGATCCTTCCCAAGGAGGGAAGAAAGGGTTCACCATAGTCGTCGCATGGTGGATAGCATCATCGTCCAAAAATGGAATAGAGTTATGTTTCCATGACATATCTCAAGCTCTATAAACTATGTTTCAACCATAGGAATACTATCTAGTTGATCCACCTAGATGCTATGTTTATGTTTGGTCCTACTTTGGCCGGTAGACCACCTTCCATCGGTATAAGGTTTTACATCACTGGATTCCACACTTAGCTCTTGTGGTCTATGTCAGTTATGTCAATTTTTCCCGAAAGTAAAATGAAGTAAGGAAGTAAATACTAATTATGATGACTTAAGAGGTGTGACTTAGCCTAGGTAGGGGTATATGACTCTACCTATGCCTTTCACTAGTTTGCCTTGAGGGAAGCCTTAGGAGGTTGTTATTATATTCTATAATGTATATGTTATGTATGTAAGTGACTCTTACATGTTAAAGACACTATGTGATATGAGCTTCACTTATGAACATGTGGTTGATCTCTATTGCTAAAGTATGATGATGTTATCTCTTAATGATATGGTATGTTTATTTGGGCATTTCTTATAGTTCTTGCTGAGTTTACTTCGCTGAGTAAAGTTATGGGGCTTTGCTTAGTCATTGCACTAGTGGACTTATTGAGGGATCATGAGTAATTGTCTTGCTTTGGTAATGATGTAATGAAATCTTAGCTATGCTTGTCGATGTTATAACTTTATGATAGAGGTTTCCTGATTATGTGCTCAATTGTGTTGTATATTGTCTTGACGTAAGAGTTATGTGTTTATTGGATTATATGAGTTCTTGCATATACATAATGTTTTTCAAAGTAAAATACCATGCTTTAATGGAATATGCTTTTTTGCACAATTTCACTTGTTTATGTTCATATACTCATACTTAGTACAAATGTTTACAAACCCGTCATTTATGGTAACTACAAATGTAGGATCCGGACGTTGAGCTTACAGAAGGCCGTTGAAGACTACTTGGATATTCCCCAAGAGTTCGGTAAGTCCTCAGTTTACGATGACAATACCATTATCAAACTATTCATGTAGCCCTAGTATAAGACGTTAAGTTCTTTCCTTTTCATTTCGAGATGATTGTTGTATAGCCTATATGAGGTTCGTTGTTGTATTGAAGTATGGGTTAAACGAAATTGTTTAATTCATTGTTAGATGGTTTAATATGAGACATATTATAGACTTCTTATTAGATTATGTTTCTATACTATACATATGAAATAAGAGTAAGTAATCTTCTTATACAAAGGGTATATGTATACTCGATAAATGTATATTGTGTGTAAGCGAGATGTATAATTAAACCTCAATGTAGAAGTAATTGAAATGTTTTAAACTTTTCACATTTTCAACCTATGAATGTCATGATGAATGCCAAGAGGCTAGTCTTAGTCCTCTTCGAGGACAACAACACCGATTATGTCTAGGGGGTGATTTCGAATGTGACAAACTTTTTATCAGAGCATGAGGTTGAATACCTTTAGGATTGAGTTTCATTAAACCACGTCTATGTAGATTCTTATTCATAATTGTGAAGCGCGCCACACTTATGAATAAGAAATTTTGTGATGCTTAGGAATCTCTCAGCTTATTGTAATCCTATCTCGTGCCTCTAGGGTCTACTTTATGTGTGCTTTCACCTAAACATTGTATGGTTTTTATAGGTACGAATACCCAAAGAGCATCCATAAGAAGGGATGAGGAAGGCATCGCTAATGCGGGAGCACTAGACAACCAAGTGCCTCCACTTGAAGAATTTTGTTATGGATGATCAAGTTCCAGTTTCTCCTCCTCCTATGGTGGATAGGGATATAAGGGCATATTTTCACCAAATGGACCAAGCCATTGCAACCCAAGCACAAGCCATCACTACTCAAGTACAAGCTATGACGACCCAAGCTAATCTGGAGGTGGTACCCAATGGAAACCAACAAGTTAGCACTATGTCCTCCCGTTTGAGGGATTTAACTACGATGAATCCTCCTACTTTCTATGGGTCCAAAGTTGATGAAGATCCCCAAGAGTTCATTGACAAAACCTACAAGATTCTCTATGCTATGGGGTTGACTACTAGTCAAAATGCCGAGTTAGCCACCTACCAACTCAAATAATGGCCCAAACTTGCTACGACCAATGGAGATACAATAGGCCTTTAAGGGGTGGAGAGGTGACATGGTAGATTTTAAAGTAGGCTTTTCTTGATAGACTCTTTCCTACGGAGAAAAGGGAATTCAATGTTGAAGAATTCATCAACCTTCGTCAAGGAGGTATGAGTGTATTTGACTACTCTTTGAAATTTACTAAATTGTCAAGGTATGCTCCTTCTTTGGTTTCCGACCTTAAAGATGAAATGCCACTTTGTGACAGGAGTGTTGGATGACTGGAAAGAAGAATGTCATTCGGCTATGCTACATGATAATATGAACATTTCGCGTCTCATGGTTCATGCTTAAAAAGTAGAAGAGACTAGGGTGAAGAGGAAGATCAGGGAAGCAAATAGGCCCAAGTCTTTTGATGGTGGTTCTTCAAAGGGTCGGCTTGATATCCAAGACAATCCTTGGTTCAAAATGAGGTTCTCCAGTCAAGTTCATTCCAAGTTCCCTAAGGCTCGTGATGATAGAGTGTCTAACCCTAAGTCTCAAAAGGGAAGGGGTACTAGTTAACCAAGTAAAAAGTAAACTTGTGGAAAGTGTGGCAAGAAGCATTATGGTGATTGCCTCGTTGGGATGAACAATTGTTTTATTTGTGGTAAAAGTGGGCACAAAGTTAGAGATTGCCCAAATTTTAAGGGGCAATACAAGGGGAGTGGGCAAGAAAGTGGTTCCAATGTTGATGCTCCAAAGAAAAATCGCTCACATGCTTTCCGATCTAGAGGTGAGAAAGAGACTTCTCTCAATGTGGTGACCGGTCTGTTGAAAGTTTCTATTGATATATATGATTTACTTGATCCTCGTGCTAATTTTTCATTTGTTACTCTTCTAGTAGCTAGAAAGTTTTACATTTTTCCTGATATCTTGAATGAACCTTTTATGGTGACTACCCCCGTGGGTGAGTCGGATGTTGCTAAGAGAGTACATAGAAATTGTCCTCTGTTTTTTCCCAATAGATTTACTCATGTGGAGTTATTAGAACTACATATGGGTGATTTTGATGTTATTTTGGGTATGGAATGTTTTCATGCTTGTTTAGCTTCCATAGATTGTAGAACAAGGATGCTGAAGTTTAACTTTCCAAATGAACCCGTTATATAGTGGAAGGGGGGAAATTCTATTCCTAGAGGTCATATCATTTCTTATTTGAAAGCTTGTATGATGATCTCAAAATGGTGTTTATGCCATATTGTGAAAGTCAAAGATCTAGACTCAGAGATTCTTCCTATTGATTCGGTCCTTGTAGTTAGGGAATCTCCGGAGGTCTTTCCTTATGATCTTCCATGTATTCCTCTCGAACGGTAAATTGATTTTAGTATTGACTTGCTACCGGATACAAATCCCATTTCAATTCCTTCTTGTCAGATTGCTCCGGCCGAATTGTAAGAGTTGAAGCCTCAGCTAAAAGATTTACTCGACAAGGGCTTTATTCGGCCTAGTATTTCTCCATGGGGTGCTAAAGTATTGTTTGTGATTGGTCCCTTATAATGTGCATCGATTACCGTTAACTAAACAAGCCACAATCAAGAACAAGTATCCTATCCCTTGGATTGATGATTTATTTGATCAACTCCAAGGTGCGAGTTACTTTTCAAACATTTGCTTGAGATCGGGATATCACAAACTTAGGGTGAGAGGTGAAGATATACGCAAGACGGCATTTAAAACTACATATTGTCACTTGCATTTCATAGTAATGTCCTTTGGTCTCACCACTTCTCCGTTGGCCTTTATGGACCTAATGAATAGGGTTTTTCGAAGTTACCTAAATTCATTTGTCATTGTCATCATTGACGACATCTTGGTATATACGAAAAATAAGGGTGATCACATGGATCATTTGAGAGTGGTTTTACAAGTGCTTAAGGAATACCAAGTATAGTAAATGTGAGTTTTGGTTGAGGTCGGTAGTGTTTCTTGGTCATATTATCTGTAGTAAGGGTGTTGAAGTTTATCCAAGAAAGACCGAAGCATGAAAAATTGGCCAAAACCTTTGGATCCTACGGATATTAGGATTTTCATAGGCCTAGCCGGTTATTTTAGAAGGTTTGATGACGGGTTTGCATACATTTCTCCCCCTCTCACAAACTTGACTCAAAAGAATGTGAAATTTGAGTGGTCAGAGGCATGTGATAAGAGCTTCCAAATGTTGAAGGATGCTTACTTCCGCTCCGGTATTGACCCTATCAGAGGGTACTAAGGGTTTTGTAGTATATTGTGATGCATCCATCGGGTTGAGGTGTGTTCTTATGCAACATGGCAGAGTTATAGTCTATGCTTCTAGACAAATCAATGTTCATGAGAAGAATTATCCGACTCATGACCTTGAGTTGGCGGCCGTGGTATTTCCCTTGAAAATATGGAGGCATCATCTCTATGGGTCTTATGTTGATGTGTATAACGGACCATAAAAGTAATCAATACGTATTCACACAAAAAAAGTTTAATCTCCGCCAATGGACATGGTTAGAGTTGTTGAAAGACGATGACACGAGTGTTCTCTATCACCCCCAGCAAGGATAATGTGGTATCGGATGATCTTTGTTGATTTTCTATGGGAAGTGTGTCTCATGTGAAAGAAGCCAAGAGAAACCTACTGAAAGTTGTTCATAGGGTGGCTAGTTTAGGGGTTCGAATTTAAGAATCTCCAAATGGTGGTAAAGTGGTACATCATAACTCCAAGTCGTCTTTTGTGGTTGAGGTGAAGTCTAAGCAACACCTTGATCCATTATTTATTGAGCTGAAAGAATCGGTTCTTGGAAAGATGAATGAGTCATTCTCCCAACGGGGGAATGGTGTTATTAGGTATCAAGGGAGATTGTATGTGCCTAATGTGGATGATTTGAAGAGTAGGATCCTTTAGGAAGCTCATGGATCCCGTTACCCTATTCATCCGGGTTCTATAAAGATGTACCATGATCTTAGAGACGTGTTTTGGTGGGATGTCCTAAAAAGGGATATTGCGGAGTTTGTTGCAAAGTGTCCGAATTGCCAACAAGTGAAGGCCGAGGACGAAAATCCGAGTGGTTTACTACTAGAAATCCAAATTTCTACTTGGATGTGGGAAAATGTTAACATAGATTTTGTAGTTAGGTTGCCTCAAACTCGAAAGTGATATGACTCTATATGGGTGGTAGTGGATAGATTGACCAAATCCTCTCACTTTACTCCCATCAAGTCTACTTATTCGGCGGAAGATTATGCAAGGATCTACATTGCCCATCGTATCTAATAGAGGTGCTCAATTTACATCTAGGTTTTGAAGGTCTTTACAAAGAGATTTGGGTACTCAAGTGAAGTTAATCACCGATTTTCATCCTCAAACGGATGGTCAAGTGAAGGGTACTATTCAAACTCTTAAAGATACGGTTAGAGCTTGTGTCATTGACTTTAAGGGAAATTGGGATGAGCATTTGCCTTTGGTGGAGTTCTCATATAACAATAGTTTTCATTCATCCATATATATGACTCCTTTCGAAGCATTGTATGTAAGGAGGTGTAGATCTCCTATTGGGTGGATTGAAGTTTGGGATTCTTCGCTTCTTGGTCTCAATTAGTATTTTAAGATTTTGGAGAAAGTTCATATCATAAAGAACCGGTTGCAAACAGCCTATAGTCGGCAAAAGTCTTATGCCGATAATAGGAGAAGGGATTTAGAGTTTGATGAAGGTGATAAACTATACTTGAAAATTTTACCTATGAAAGGGGTGGTTAGATTTGGCGAGAAAGGGAAGTTGATTCCTCATTATTTGGGTCCCTATGTAATCTTGCAAAGGTTTGGCAAGGTTATATATGAGTTGAAACTCCCTATTGCACTATCTTTGGTTCATCCGGTTTTTCTTATATCCATACTTAAGAAGTGCATTGGTAATCTCGAGTGCATTCGTTATGTTGAAGGTCTTTTTATGAAAAAAAACCTCTCTTATTATGAGGCTCTGGTTGAAATCCTTGATCATCAAGTAAAAAGGTTGGGGAACAAATACGTGGCCTCCGCGAAAGTGTTACGGAGAAGTGACCTAGTTGAGGCGACAACATGGAAGACCGAGCCGACATGAAATCCAATTATCCTAATCTCTTTCCTTATGAAGATTAGTTGTTCTTACTAATAATTAAAATAATGAGTTGCTTTGAACTTGACTGGTTTTGCAAAGTTGTGCATATTTGTGTTAAGAAAGTTTTATGCTAAAATGTGTTTCATGGAAAAAAATCTCTTTTGTTTGATTTGCAGTATTTGTGTATTTGGTATGTTGTTGCCTTCATGAAATGATTATATGTTGACAAGAATGTTCCTCATGTTATGATTTGAGCTCTTATGTGTGAGTTGATTTTTTGGGTTACTTACGTAAATTCCATGACTATGTGTTGAATGGAGTGGTGAAACACTCCTTGAAATTCTAAATCATGTCAATGTTAAATATTGTTTGTTGGGATGCTAGTCTTGAGTCTATCCTTTTCTTTTAAAAGATTAGTGTCATTCGGACATGAATGTTCCTAAGGGGGGGATAATGTAACACTTTGAAAAGTCAAGACCTAACTTAGAGCAATACAAGTTAATCTAAGGTTGATAATACTATTTTAAGACCTAAATTAATGTTTAGAAGTCATCCAAAAAGTTTTTCATACAAGACGTCATGGAACGTCCATAATATCCGGAAACTAGCTATATTGAATTAGTTGACGTCCCTATGTTTGGTGGAAGGATTGGGATAGTCAAATATGTCTGAAACTTGAAAAAAGAATTCGGATATGTAAAATGTAGTACAAAGGGTCCGAAGGTCCAAGAATGACTCACCAAGTTCCACCGAAAAGTCCTTGAGGAGGACCCTAACATGGGTAGGCAGGCTGCCAAAACAGTTTTGGGGCATCCTAGATTTGGCAGTCAATGTGCGACGGGCAGCTGACACGTAGCCTGGAAAATTTTGCCTCGCGATTCATGCACTCCACGAGGTCTACTGCCTCAACCCAGATTTCAAAAATAAAATATTGAACTAGCCTCGCGACGCGGGGCCATTTACGAGATTCCTTTAAATCGTATTTTAAGCATTTTGACTTCACAAAAAGACCCATTTAAGTGAGCGGTGTATAAGACCTCCAAAAATGACTTAAGTGAAACTAGGGACTAATTTGTGTGACATGAAGTCTTGAAGTCCTAAGATAGTTTAAAATGATTTTTGAGGCAGTGTCTCAAGATTTTGGTGATGTTTGAAGTCAAACGTCAAGGGACGACCAAGACATTTGACGCTAGTCACCTATGTTTCCTAAGTGTTTTCATCTGCTTATGTTTGAGTAATTATTTTATGAGGTCCTTATATGGTTTATAATAGTGTTGAGAGTCCGCATGTTGAGTTTGGTAAGATTTGGAGGTCAAACATCGAAGAACGTCATGTGAAGTTCGAAATATAGCCTTTAGACATCCTTGTTAGTTTGGATGTGTTTTAGCATGTTGTGTGGATTGTTTGATGTTGAACTTATTTGGGAATGTTCTAGATACATAGAAGTTAATATTTATAGGTTTAACTTCTAGGTACGACTCCACCTAGGACCCACAAGGGGCCCTAGAAGGAGGACCTCAGCTTGGAGCTCAACAATGCCAGGCAGTGGCAATCGACCGCCCCAATTGACGGCCAGTAAACCATACGACGGACCGTCGATACGTGGCGTCGACGTATCCATGTAGTATGCATGTTGAAGATCTGCAGAAGCAACCAATGGACCCCATCGACGGGGCGTTGTCTCATTAATGGACCGTCAATGCTGGCGACAATGGTGCTGCAATTTTCTGCCAACTTTCTCTGAAGACTTGGTGGTTTTCGGGGAATTCACCCCAAGACTTATAAAAAATGAGGACAGTTATTTTGGGTGTTTATGGTATTTTTAGAGTATATAAGTCACGAAACTCTCGTTTAAACCCTACCATCTAGATTAAAACCCATTCCCTCCAAAAGTTTCTCCAAAAACCTCCATGAGAGCTCAAGGTGAATATGGAGCGTGAAGATGGATCTTCAATGGAGTTTATTCTTCAATTATCATTGGGTTCTTCTAATAAGGTATGGGATTTCTTCATCTAAGGCTTTCTATCACCTTAGAGTCAATTTCAAAGATGATTTTCAAAGATTTCAAAAAGATGAAAAGTCAAATTTCTACTCTAAGTCTTGGGTTCTTGCATGAAAGGTTTTCAAACATTAAGATATGATATTATTGATGTATAATTGATGTTTTCCAATGAAATTCTCCATGAACCCTTGACCTTCTCAAATCTCTCAATTTGACTAAAATATGGGTTATGTGATCATGCTTTGATATTAATTAATTCATGTGTAGATTGTTATGGGCTTTTAATTTATGTATAGATTATGATTCTATGGTTTATAGGATGTTTCAATTTGATCAATTGAGTATTTTATATTCTTAGATCCATTGAATATTAAGCTTATTGAATTGATATTGACTTAATGCTTATGAATTCTAGTGTAGTTTTCTATGGGCTATTGAATGATGTAAGAATTGTATTCAATTGATGTCTAATTGGTCTTAGATTGATAAATCTATATTGAATTGACCTAGATTCATTGAGTATTATAGTTTATGTATTGAATTGATGTTCATGGCCATGGGTAAGGGCCTTATGGTATTGAATTGGATGATTTAGCTTTGGATTGAAGTGGTGAGATTGAATGGGTGGTATGCTGCCCTAACTCTCTTAATATTATGTATAGATTTTGTATTATAATGTTTGATTGGTATGGTCCACTTATGGTGGCGGTGCTATGTGAATAATGTGGCCTTGATTTTCAGTGTTACTTAATGTATTATGATGATCGTGGCCTTGTCAAAACTACTTAAAGTATTATGATGATTTGTTTAGTTTATTTAAGTGATGTATGATCATAATCATCTATATGTTATTAACGTGAAAGTGTGTTTATCTATGGATATTAGGTGATCATGTTAGACTATGACAATTTCTTTATGTGTGTGTAGTCCTAGAGTTGATACATGATTTTTCCTACTTGACTATATGAGTCTATGATGGTTATATTGATGATGATATAGTAGTGTATAAAATGACTTAAGATAATAATGGTTATTCCAATGTTCTTTTACAATTACAATATGTGCTAAACTGAAGTATGTTATGTCTTGTTTTGGTAGACTTGCGTCCTTTACTTGATGCATGTATGAATGTGTGTATGATATGTTTTGACTTAGGATGATAAAACCTCTTAGTCTTGTATGTATGAATGTTATGAGACCTTGAATGTTTCTAAGAGGGTCCTTTATATAATATCTTGAACCTAGTAGTAAGGTTATGAACATTGAAGTCGAAAGTCGTAATGCTATCCTTCTTATAATGAATGATGGACATGAGGTTGATTGGCTGGAACGGAATCATATAATCTTTAGGAAAGTCATTATGAGTTATCTTTTCTCCATTGAAAGGCAGCCCTAGAGGACCTCTTTGGTAGGGTAAATGTTATTGAGTTATGAACTAGAGATGCAACCCCTTTGCATGAACCTTTAATGTCAATTACACTATGAGAAAAAAGGCTAGCACCCAGTGAGTATGGTAAGGTAAGTAGCTTTAGTTAAAGTATGAGGCTAGAGTACAAAGCACGCTCTTCATATTCCTTAACCATGTGCCTACATGGGATGTGTCCATGTTCAACCATTTGCAACTAGAACACACTCCATCGGAGTTGGTTACAACTACGGATTCCATGATTTTCTACCATAGTATATGTTAGTTATTGCCTATTCCCATCATGTGGGATACCTACTAGCATTGGAGATGTTCTATGAAGTCTAGGTGGTGGTATGGGACATTATGTATACATTGTACAATAGGCTTTGAAGATGTTAGTGAAGATCCATATGTCTTCTCCAAGACCATTACTTGAATGTCCTTATGTGATGAATATCTCTTAAATGAAATAAGGAATGTGAATTCTTAAGTTAAGAAAGCATGTTAAATGAATAAATACTTATCTAGAGTAGTTAAGGATTGTCTAGTTAAGGTGTTAAGGGGGCATAGGAATAGTCACTTCGTATGTTACCTAAATATGTCTTAACAATGACTCTAGTTAAGTAAGTTGGTTGATTAAGTAGACATGATCCAAACTTAGGTAGTCTCAAGGATTACTTAGGCAATCTTGAAGAGGTCAATCATGGACCTTCTCTTCTTGATTTACTTAAGTAAGTCTTTTGATAATCTTTCTAATGGAGAATGTCACATTACATGTGCTATTTTGTTTAAGTGAGAATAATTTTATCCTAGGTAATCTCTAGGATATCTTGAGTGTGTGTAAGGGATTGTATGGGAGGTCGTTTCACAACTCACTCAAGTGAACCTTAGAATCACCTTTGGTAGGACGATCTCATGTTCATGTGCTTGATATTATGCAAGTGTGTACCTAATTATAGGTGGTCTTAAGGATCATTTAGGTGTGACTAGAGAGGGTGTATCGACAGTCTCTTTTTGTCATACTTAAGTTAGTCAGATAGCTTTTTGTGAGGGAAATGCATGCTAGAAAGTATGCATTGTGAAGTTGAGAATCTTCACTCTAATAGTAAAGTTAGTTCACTGTAACTTGGCATGAGTTTACTATAATGTTTCTAAAAATATGATTAATTGCTTAAATAATTTCTTGTGTGTTCCTAAGGTGTTAAATGTTGTTCGTATGTTTATAGTATTGTGTTTTAATTAACAACCTATAGAAAGATCCTAAGTCAATTAAACTAATCTAAGTTCTCATAATTCCCAAACCCAAACTATCTTCCTTCTCTCTTCTTTCTCTCTCCCAAGTAGAAGAACACCATAGAAGACAAGGTCAAGGTGTGTTCTAGGGCTTCAATCACCAAGGTTTCTCCATAAATCTTCAACTAACATTAGGGTATAGGATTCCTTTCACTTTTGGGACTTCTTTCCCCAAAGGGTTCCTTCAAAATTGATTCAAAAGATAAGTTTTCACGTGGGTCTCTTCCAATCTAAAAATTGGTCTTTCTAACTAATTTTTCATGCATTCTGTTGATTTTATTGATTAGACTATGATAAATTATGACTATATTACACTACTTATTAATGGATTGGTCTTGTTTGTAGAATATTACCTTTTCCCCTTAACCCTGGGTTGTGATCTGAATGTGAATTGTGTAATGTTAATTCAATTAACTTAGTTATTGGTTGGATTACTATTAAATGATGTCTTTTATCAATTATGAATAGATTAAGATAAATTATAGTCCCCTTATTCTAGTTCTTGAGTAATTGCTCTAGGTTATGAAACATGTTATGAAATTAACTAAATCTCTGATCTTAAGTTATGAACTAATGATGAATTGTGATGTTGTGATTAAATTGTCATTGTTATCATGTTGTTTATTGTTGTCTAATGATATTACACCCTAATTGTGTTGAGTTAAGGGTTTATAGTAAGACTTTGAAGATGAATTATGAAGGAGACTTGGTAAGTCGTGTGATTTCAACTCTTTGCTTCAATTATGGTTACTTGAGATTAAGTGATGATATTGCATCGAAGTATATCTTGTATTACGATTGATAGGGTTTGTATGATGTTGAATTGAATTGTCTTGACTATGTTTTGTGAGGTATTGGCTAAGATGTAAATGATATAAGGATGGTGGTAACTTACTAATGTGCCTAATCATGAATAAAGATGTAAATGTGCAAACCTTACTTATATGAATTGTAATGAAAGGACTATACTCATGCAATTTTTATTGAGGTATGATGATGATGACTATATAAGGTATCGAACCTATGAGCTAAACTAAGTTATGATTGTCAATAATGGCTTAAAGACATTTCAAAACAGGACTCTAGCTCAGCACCGAGTGAACTAGAGTGAGGAGTGTCCCTTCCCACATAGGGAAGATAGGATCACTAATGTACTCTTGAGATTACAGACTATAATGCATGTACCATAAAGATGGTCCTAATTATATCTCCTAGTTGTTGAATTATGTTGCCCCCATAGGAATACTAGCTAGTGGATCCACGTAATTGTTATGTTCATGTTTTGGTACTACCTTGGCAAGTAGTCAACCTTCTTTGGTGTAGGGTTCCATTAGACCAGATTCCACATTATCCCATGTGGTCTATATAGGTTAAGGCAAGATGTTTCCAAAAGGTAAAATGAACTAAAGGAATGAACTCTAATTAGGATAACGTAAGGGGTTTAACTTATTCTAGGTAGGGGTATAGGATTTTACCTAAACATGCACTAATTATCCTTGCGCGAAGTCTTAGAAGGATGTTCTTATATATGAATATGCTTATAATTGTACATGTTATGTATATTATGATCTTGCTCATTGCTCATACTACATGATGATTGGTTTTAGTCATGAACATGTGTTGATCTCCATTGCTAAAGAATGATGATATGCACTGTCAAATGGTATGTTATGTGATGTTGGATATTAGTCGTTGTTCTTGTTGGGTTACTTGATTGAGTAAGGTTATGGGTCTAGTTGACTTAGTTAATGTTCATGGGTACTTGTCTTGATTTGGTTATGTTGTAATGAACTCTTGTCTATGGTTATTGGTACCATAACTTGATGATGGAGTTATGTTGAATAAGTGTTTAATTACGTGATATGTATGAATCCATGACTAGACTTAGGATTGTTGGTCTTGTGATGTGAATGATTTAGGCTTAATGAATATGTCTTATTGATTAGTATGGTCTTCTTGAATATGCATAAGGCTTTTTAAAGGTAAAATACCATGTTTCAATGAAATGTCCCTTTTTATCATGATTTTATGAATATATGTGCATATGGTCTCATAGTTAGTACAAGTGGTGTACTACCCCCATTTTATCCATTTTCCCCAATATTTTAAATTTAGGTCATTGAAGGCTTTTTAGATGACTTTGAAGAAGACTAGAAAATTCTCAATCATCCAAGTGGGTAGGTCCTCACTTTTCGAGGGCAATGTCAATATCAATTTTATGATGTTTTTTTTGTTTTAAGACTCTTATGTTATTTCTTTTCATTTGAGTACGAATTGTAATATCCTATATGTTGCTCTATTACATTGATGTATGGGATATGCCGAAATTATACTCGTGTTTTCGATGGTTATGAGATGAGACACTTTTTAAGACTATGTTAAGTATCTTATATATGTATGACAAATA
Source organism: Solanum habrochaites (assembly GCA_027704765.1). Classification (NCBI taxonomy): domain Eukaryota; kingdom Viridiplantae; phylum Streptophyta; class Magnoliopsida; order Solanales; family Solanaceae; genus Solanum; species Solanum habrochaites. Next base: position 19,752,045 of record JAKWJA010002496.1, read on the forward strand.
AAAGTAAAAGACTATGTAATCTTCTTATTTGAAGGGTTTATGTATACTCAATATGAATATGTTTTATGTGTATGTAGATGTCTATGTAAACCTCAATGTAGAAGTAATAAAAAGTTTTAATTTTTTGCATTTTTAACCTACAAATGTATGATGTAAGCTAAGAGTCTATTATTAGTCCTCAAAGAGGAGGAGGACGCCGGTTACGTCTAAGGGGTGCTCCCCGGATGTGTCAAACTTTGTTTCAGAGCATGAGATTGTATGTATTATGTTTGATGTCTCTATCAACCACGTGTATGTATATTCCTCTTCATAATATGTAAAGCGCGCCACACTTATGAATAGGAAATTACATGATGCTTAGGAAACTCTCTTTTCATGGAAATCCAATATCATTCCTCTAGAGTATACATATTGTGTGCTTTCACCTAAACCTTGTATTTTTGTTATAGAAAATGAATACTTGAAGGAACACGGCAGGAAGACTTGAGAAAGAGATTGCCAATGTGGGAGTTCCTCCTTGTGGGGATCAAGTCCTTTCTCTTGAAAAAAATGCTAATGATACCCAAGCTTCGGTCAGTCCTCCTCCTTTAACAGAACGTGACATAAGGGTTTCCCTTCTCCAAATGACGCAAGCCATAACTTCACAAGCTTAAGCTGAAATTACTACAGCCCAAGCTAATAGGTAAGTTGTACCCCGAGCAAACCAACATGTTAGCACCATGGCCTCCCGTTTGAGGGATTTTACTAGAATGAATCCTCCTTCTTTCTATATGTCTAAAGTTGAGGAAGACTCCCAACGTTTGAACTAGAATTAATCCTCCTTCTTTGTATGTGTCCAATAGAGTTACTCATATTGAACTAGTAGAACTTGATATGCTTGATTTTGATGTCATATTGGGTATGTATTGGTTGCATACTTTCTTTGGCTCTATAGATTGTAGAACAATGGTGGTGAAGTTTGACTTTCCAAATGAGTCTTTTTTAGAGTGGAAGGGGGGAAATTCTGTTCCTAGAGGTCGTATTATCTCTTATTTAATAGCATGCAAAATGATCTCTAAAGCGTGTATATATAACATTGTAAGAGTCAAAGATTTAGACTCCGAAAATCCTCCCATTGAGTCAGTCCCCATATTGAAGGAATTTTCGGAGGTCTTTCCTAATTATATTTCTGGTATTCCTCCTGACAGGAAATTGATTTTCGTATCAATTTCCTACCGGATACAAATCCATTTCAATTCTTCCTTATTGGATGGCCCTGACGGAATTGAAAGAGTTGAAGGCTCCATTAGAAGATTTACTAGAAAAAGGCTTCAATCGACCAGGTATTTCTTTATGGGGTGCTCTGGTTTTGTTTGTGAAGAATAAGGATGGGTCCCTTAGAATGTATATCGATTATTATCAACTCAATAAAGTCAAAATTAAGAAAAAGTATCCTCTCCCTCATATTGATGATTTCTTTGATCAACTCCAAGGTGCGAGTTAGTTTTCCAACATTTACTTGTGATCGGGATATCACCATTAGGGTGAGGGGTGAAGATATTTCCAAGACCGCATTTCAAATAACATATGGTCATCATGAGTTCCTAGTAATGTCCTTTCGTCTCAATCATGCTCCGGCGGCGTTTATGGACCTAATGAGTAGGGTGTTTCAACATTACCTAGATTCATTTGTCATTGTCTTCATTAATGACATCTTGGTGAATTCGAAGGATGAGGGTGAAGACATGAGTCATTTGAGAGTGGTGTTGTAAGTACTTAAAGAACATCAATTGTTTGCCAAGTATAGCAAACGTGATTTTTGGTTGAGTATCTCTAGTGATGGTGTATAAGTTGATCCAGGGAAGCCGAAGCGGTGAAAAATTAGCCTAGGCCTTTGGCTCTTCCGGATATTAGAAGTTTCTTAGGCCTAGTCAGTTATTATAGAAGGTTTGTCGGTGGATTTGCGTCTCTTTCTTCTCCCTTGACAACTTTGACCCAAAAGAATGTGGTAAGATTTTAGTGGTCGGAGGCATTTGAAAAGAACTTCCAACGGTTGAAGGATAGACTTACTTCTGCTCTGGTATTGACTTTGTCGGAGGGTACTAAGGGTTTGGTGGTTTATTATGATGCATATCAAGTGGGGTTGGGGTGTGTTCTTATGCAACATGGAAAAGTTATAGCCTATGCTTCTAGGAAACTCAATGTTCATGAGAAGAATTGTCCAACTCATGACCTTGAGTTAGAGGCAGTGGTTTTTGCCTTGAAAATATGGAGGCATTATCTTTATGGAGTTCAGTTGATGTGTATACGGACGACAAAAGTCTCCAATATGTGTTTTCTCAAAAGGATTTGAATCGCCGACAACGAAAATGTTTATAGTTTTTGAAAGAATATGACATGAGTTTTCTCTATCACCCCGGCAAGGCTAATGTGGTAGAGGATGCTCTAAGTCGGTTGTCCATAGGAGGTGTGTCCAATGTAGAAGAATCCAAAAGAAACCTAGTGAAAGATATTCATAGGTTGGCTCGTTTACTAGTTGGAATTGAAGATGCTCCAAATGGTGATATGGTGGTACATATTAAACTTGAGTCGTCTTTGGTGGTCGAGGTGAAGTCTAAGCAACACCTTAACCCATTATTGATGGAGTTGAAACAATCGGTTCTTGGAAAGATGAATGAGTCATTCTCCAAGGGGGAGAGGTGTTCTTAGGTATCTAGGTAGATTATGTGTGCCTAATGTGGATGATTTGAGGAATAGGATTCTTGAGGAATCTCATAGAGCCCATTACTCCATTCATCCTATTTTGACAAAGATGTACCATTACCTTAGTTGAGTATTTTGGTAGGAAGGTTTGAAGAACATGGCGGAATTTGTCGCAAAGTGTCCAAATTACCAACAATTGAAAGCAGAGCACCAAAAGTCGGGTGGTTTACTTTAAGAAATCTAAGTTACTACTTTGAAACGGGAAGATATCAATACGTATTTTGTAATAGATTTGTCTCGGACAAAAAAACTATATGACTCAATATGGGTGGTGGTGGATAGGTTTACTAAATCTATTCATTTTATTCCCGTCAAGTCTACTTATTCGGCGAAAGATTATTGATGTACTATAATTTCATGGTACTTTCAATGTTTTTTCCTTAAGATTGGTCTGTGTGTAGAGCCTTTTTGTAGTATTTTAATATGTTTTGTCTTTGTTTTGCAGGAAAGTTGTCCAAAACGAAAATAAAGAAGGTTGTGAAGAATAAGTGCAGAAGTAACCCACGAAGCCATAGATGGCCTGTTGCCCCATCGATGGACCGTAGATGGTGAACGTCGATCGAAGCCGCGTTTTGGACAAACTTTCCTTATTTTGAATCCTTTTAATTTAGGACTCTTTTTATTATAAATAGGATTAAAAACCTCATTTTTGGGGTTGAATTCTTATACTAATTTTCAAATTTAATTTTCAAGATAATTGTGTGATTTCAAGTTGAATTTCTGAAAAAACCTACATTGATCACAAAAATATAGATTTATTAATTGTTGGTGAGTCTTTCCAGACAAATAAAAGGGTAGCTCGGTAATCACCTGTTTCATTGCCACGTGGTTCAAAGTCCATGCGTTGCATCTTCAACTTCCACTTGAAAAACTTCTCTTGATGTTCCACGGAAACAACATATTCATTTTTTGCCAAAATTCAGAGACAAACGTTTCATTCCAATTCCTCCCTTGGAACAAAAAGGTATACATCTTTTCTCTGCGTTTGTCTGAGCCATTCAGATGAATAAACTCTGACGTTTTGACTAATTTTATTTTTGGGGGGGTATTTATTCATTAGATTCTTTTATTAATCCTTAAGTTCTTCAAGTGGCACATACTATGTTAATCATGCTTATAAATGTGTAAGTTTGCCTAATGTCATAGTAGTTAGACCTATTCCATAATTCATTAATTTGTTGAAGTTCTACAGTTATGAAGGTTTTGGGTGTCAATTAATTTTTGTATAATTTATCTGATGTTTGATACATCCGCATCTCTAATATTTTGTCATGGTATGCCGGTGACAATGTTTTCAAAAATTATAAGCAAGTTAATGTTGATGGAGCGCCATGATGCTAATATTTTTATACTATACTCTCAACTACGGATATTTTGTTTAACTTTTCCCTCTGATATTTGCTCTTTGTTTGTTACAAAGTTTATGGGATTATCACCTTGATTTCATAATTATCATTCTTTATACTATATATAATACAATTTCAAGTTCAGTTTATATTTACTTACTTGATATCAACTATTTTATTACGACAATATTGACTCATCGAAAAACAAGTATTGACAACTAATGCGTTGAAAGTGGACACTCAACTTCTTAAATCCATGTTCTTTTTTGGTAGAAAAATGAATATTATTCTCTCCTTTGCAGTATATTAACACAAGATGACTATACGTGTTGATGTGTATTTGAGCGAACAAAGATTTATCTATTTTAACATTTTGGAGGTACAGAAAGTTGTCACTCATGCATATAGAAGCAACTTGTGTAATAGTTTATTGTTGATTTGCCAAATATCAGATCCATTCTGAACCACAAATTCATAGAGCAATAATTTTAGCTAGAAAGTTGAAACCTTCTCTGTTACTTCAGTAGTAGTGTTCTGAATTACAGTACCATAGATGGGAATATTACTTAAAGGATTACAAAATCATGCTCCTATTTTGATTGTCTGGTGAAGATTCTAAATTAGACAATGATTAATTCGTAATTTTGCTTCATAGTCTTAACAGTTGATCCACATTTATAAGTTTTGTGTGTCATTAGTTTTAAATCTCATGTCGCACACTGGGTCCCTCCTACACAATTATTTAATCTTCACGCCTTTTATCTCAAGTATATATTCCTTCCTATTCTTTAAAGCAGTTATAAACCCATGAAGAAGCATAGGCATTAAGTATCCTTAATGTGTTCTTGCCTTCTTATGAATGCATCTAAGATGGCTTTTACTACATTGTGATTTCTTAGGAATATTCTAAAGTTGTAAATGCTGGTGTTTTATCTTGGAAACATGGCATGCACTACTTTATACATTAGACTATCGTCGTGTTTATATTTGATAAGAACAAGAGGCTAGCCAATTGGTGAAAAACATATCTTATATTAGTCTTCTTTTTCGTTAAACCATGAGAGTACCAATTATAATAAGGTGATATGAATATGTTTTCTACAACTTAAAGAAAGAAAAAGTTGTTTGTAATCAACACTATGGGGTGCGTCTGATAACTATGGATAAGCTAAGTGTTCCCAATGCACTACGAAAAAAGAAGGTGCCTAGTCTTGCTTTTGTTGAGGGATAGAACTCTATACCAATGAGTAGATGATACATCCGTGTATTGGTAATGATATATTTTGTCTTTGATAGGATACAAAAGTTAATGATTCAGATCTTACAATAGGGTTTTTTTACCGGACTTGGTTGTTGTCTTTGATAGGATGCAGAAATTTTGATTAAATTCTATTACTCTATCCATCTGAATTACTAGAAATGGCCAACGCAGACTAAGTCAAGGAAACAATTTTAAGGAGATAAAAGTCATTCAGACCCAAGGTAGGAATTTGTTCAAAGCTGTCTTATATTCTCTACAGGATAAAGCTAGATAGTTATTTTTATTTCAATTTCTGAAGATTCAGAGTGCTCTTATATTCGTTAAACTCTCCATAATTTGCTTTTGCATATCATCCTTTATCACTGTTCTGTTCAGTGTCGAGAGCTTTCTAATAAAGTATTATATATATCCACTTAGTCTGTAACTTACAAATTCATATCCTCATGATTTAAACCTTCTCGGTACGGGGTTGATTTGTTGTCCCCTCCCCTCCAAGCTTATATTAAATAATTTATGGTCCTAAACTGATAGTCAACATCTCCTGTTTTAAGCTCAATGAATAATTGAATATCTCAAACAGAAAATTATATTAAGAGGAGGGTAACTGTTTTGTTTTATAATTTCAGCCTGTCGGGTTCTTGGTTCTAATGTTTTTGTATTTAGAGGTATGAATTAGTAGTAGAGTGAGATTAAATTAAAAGAAGAAGTCACTCACATATGCAGCATACAACTTTATCTTATTCTCTGACATGATGTTCCTCAGCAGCTTCTCACCACTTACTGCTTTTGTTTTATCCATAGGGTAGTTGTCATTTTCATCTGCTTTTGACTGCAAAAAATATTAATTCATTAACAAAATAAACAAGTTGAAAGGCCTAAATATTCTTCTGCCACCTACGTACCCCAATGAACTCTACTTCAATCTCAGGTTTTGTTGTGGTTGTGCAACATATACAAGTTGCTATTCTTTTAGTAACAGAAATCAGGGGGTTATGGTGTTTTTTAATAAACTCCGGTGGCCGGAATGTTATCTTTGCAACCGTCATCTCTACTCTACAATATCTTTATCACTCACTCCTGGCTTCAAAATTTTTCTAATTTTATCTACATCTTTCATTTCTAAAAAAAACAAATTTAAATGCAACGTATTCTCCAATTGAATTGTTCAACTCACCAACCAAAAAATACATAAATTTAGAATAACTCTCTCGGTATATTTATTTACTATATTAAAAATAGTCGTCTAATAATATGTGTTCCATTTAATAAAATTAATAAATAATTTTACGTTTAGTTCCTAATGTATCTTTGTGATTAATTATAGTTAATTTTCTATTACATTTTTTCAATAATTATAATTTTATAGTCAAATCTAAAGTGATTCAGGGATGTAATTCTATCAAAAAGAAATTACAGTTCATATATTTCGTCCAAGTCCTATTTATTTTTAGATTCAATTCACTTTAGTCAGGTATTTTGTCGTATTATTAATTATTTTGTTTTTGTCCTATCATTAATTTAATGTGTTTTTTCTCATTTAATACTTTATTTTATTTAATTTTGTTTATTTATTTTTAGAAATAGTATTTGGTAATATTTGTATTCTTTCTTTCTTCTTTTCTTATATTTATTATTTATTTCTCTCTTTTATTTTTTTCTCATTTATGATTTTTAGGTTTTTTATTAATATCACCGTTTATTAGATATGCCATTTTGCAACATTTCATTATTTTTATTTTTTATTATTTTACCTTTTTTCATTTCCTAGACTTTATATTACCTTTTTAGAAAAATAAAATAAATTTGTTGTTCAATGATTTTGTTCTTTCTCATATATTATTTTATTTTTTCTCTTTTATTTTATTTTTATCCATTATTAGAGATATCATTTGATAATATTTTTATTAACCTGCACCTTATACTGTTGAACAGTCTTTTGCTGCTAGACTGAAGTTTAATCAGGCAAAAAAAGAAACTCCCATTGTTTTGAATGAGACTGTCCATATTACTAGACATGGATTCCCTCTTGTACTCTTAGAAGAAGATGATTATTATCTTAAATTGGCGGAAATTTGCAAATATACTCTTGTAGGCAAGTTTACTAATACAATGCCCAGAATGGAGCAAGTGAGGAAAAGTTTCATTTTACAAACTCAACTGATGGGGGGTTTTGAGATTATTCATTTCAACTCAAGACATGTTTTCATAGACCTGGACAATGAGTTGGACTACCAAACTGTATGGAAAAAACAGAAAATTAATATTGAGGGACAAGCTAAGAGAATTCAAGCTTAGACCCCAGATTTTACACCTGAGGAGGAAAATCTTGTTCTTCCTATAGGTGTGTCTATTCCATGCCTTCCTTGGCACTGCTACAACAAAGTTTTTTTCGTCTACCTTTTAGAGAGTATTGGGAAGGTGTTGTTCTTGGACTCTCCAACATCCCAAAGGACTAGAGGTAGTACAACTAGAGTGAAGGTGCAGGTTGATCTCAGTTAGGAAAGACCCTCTCATGTTTGGTTAGGATTCAAACATTCCAAACCCAACAAAGGTAGATGGTTAAAAGTTGAATATGAAGGGATTCCTAGTTACTGCTTCTACTGTAAACACCAAGGACACAAAGATGAAAAATGCACAATTAAAAGAAGGGATAATGAGATCAAGAAAAGAAAGGAGCAGGAAATAGACAAAAAACAGTAAGGAAAAAGGCAGTTCTGGAGAATTATAGGAACAAGGAAGGAAAACAGTTGAAGAAGCAACAAGGTCATCAATTCAACCAAACAAAAACCAAAAGGAAAGAGCTTCAAAAGAGGATGATCAAAATCAACAAAAAACACAAATGACAGGCCAACAAAAAAGCCAAAAGAATCATAGTCAAGGTGAACAAAGACAGCAAGAAGAGGTACATGAAGAACAGTGGCAAACACAAAGGAAGAGGCACCAAAAAAGTCAGGAACAAAACAACTCCAAGGCTGTTTGGAGACCTGTCTCTCCCCCAAGACAAATAAACAGTGACATCCAGCAGAAAGAACAGAAAAAATACAAGAATATCTCAACTTCCAACTCAGAATATTTTTTCTTACTTAGAAATGCAAGAACAGCAGGAATTGCAAAAACAGGAACAAGAAACAACAGGCATAACTCTTATCCCAACTCAAAATATTTTTTCAAACCTTGGAGTGCAGGAATAGCAGGAAACAGGGAGTACACAGACAGAACATAACAATGGACTGCAACAAGAACAAGGAGGTAACAATATCTCAACTACAACAAAGAGGAACAACATAAGAAGTGAACAAAACCAGCAGGTTGTAGCAGATCATAAATATAAGACCCCAGGTATTGACTCAATGCTCCCAAACCCTAGAATCCCCAATATTATTCATGTTGTTGTTGGTCTTTCTAAAGAAGTTTCTGGAGATATGGATGGGGGGTGTCAGGAGATAGCCTCTAACTTGCAGGATGGGGTTACCATAGGGGGGAAATTGCCTCATGTTATGCATGAGGGGTTGGAATCTAACCCTAGTACAGACCATAGAGCCTCTAATAATGCTGAAAACAAATTGCAACAACTGAAACAACAACGACCTCAACAGCACGTACAGAACAGAGACATCACTGAACAATCTGCGAAAGGAAATAATGAGAAACAACAAACTGAAAAAATGTAGGAAAAAGATCAAGGGAAACAAAGTGTTACTAGTGTAACATAAAATACTCCTAAGAGTAAAAATAATCCAAGCAAACAAAAAATAAATGCTGGAAAAAGGAGGTAAAACAAACTGCAAGAAAGGGATAAGGAATATGAACTTGATGGAAGGGAAGAATCTTGTAACAAATTTATCATGGTTGATGATAACAATTGTTTCGATATTCTTCCCCTAAAAGCTCAATATATGACCCCTCCAAAAAATGATCCTTTGGATTTCAGACAACAAAAGGGTAAACTTAACAATATGCCCATTTTAGATGAATATGCTGTGGATAATTCAGAGGATGAAATGGATGGGGATAACCATTCCATAGAAGAGGTTGAGGAAGATGATGAGACTAGTGAGGCCCTCATTAGGGCCTTCAGTCCACATAATGATCAGACCTTGGAAGAAGAAATCCAACAGGTAGCACAAAGCCAATGTCTATCTCCAAGGGGTTTCCATCATGAAAAATTTCACTTCAAAAAGCAAGATGCAAATACTGTCACTGCAGGCAGACCAAACACTAGACTCTTCTCCTCTAGATCATCCCAATGATTAGTACAATCATATGGAATGTGAGAGGGATCAACACTCAGGGGGTGTTGGAGAGACTCAAAATGCTCAGGAAACTACACCATTTATCTGTTATTACCATTTTGGAACCTTTCTCAGACAGTGTTCATATTCAAAACTTCAAAGTGCAGCTAAGCATGGATAATGCTATTAGCAATTGTAATGGTAAGATTTGGGTTTTCTGGAGCAGTGATATTGACTGTAATATTCTTGATGAAGATGAACAGCAAATCACTTGCAACATGAAACACAATGAATTACCACATCAATTTTCTAATACCTTCGTCTATGCTAAATGCAAAGATCATCTCAGAAGACCTTTGTGGGACAAAATGATACAGCACTCTACCTTAAATGATAATCCTTGGTGTGCTGTTGGTGATTTCAATGTTATAACTTCTGTCGAGGAAAAACTGGGAGGGTTACCTTATAACATGAGAAAAAGTATTGAGTTTATTAATGTCATTGAAGCTTGTGGACTCTTGGACATAGGCTTTAGTGGACAAAAATTTACTTGGTGCAATAAGAGGGGTATTAACCGCAGAATCTGGAAGAGACTTGATAGGGCGATGGTTAATGATTCTTGGTTGGAAAAGATGCCTCAAACTACCATTACTCACTTGTCATCTACAGGATCGGATCATTGCCCACTTCTTATGGAAATGACTCCCTCAACTACTGATCACATCAAATACTTCAGGTTCCTCAACTGTTGGGTAGACAACCCTCAATTCTTGGAAACTGTCAAAACCTGTTGGGAGAAGGAGGTGGAAGGTAATGGTATGTGGAGATTTCACCAAAAAATGAAAAGATTGTCAAACACTCTTAGTGGTTGGTCAAAGATAGAATTTGGTGATATTTTCCAAAATGTTAGGATGTATGAGGAACAAGTGCATAAGGCTGAACAAAACTACATCTCTAACCAAAGTGACTCAAATAGAAGTTTCCTCCATGAAATTAATGCCAAGTACATCAAGTTCCTCAAGTTGGAAGACACTATTTTGAAACAAAAAACTCAGCTTCAATGGTTTAAGGAGGGTGATAATAACTCTAAATACTTCCATTCTGTGATAAGGGGAAGAAGAAGGAAGTTATTTATTCATAAAGTGGTCAATGAAAATGGAGTCTGGGTACAAGGTGACTACAACATTGCTCATGTAGCTTGCAAACATTTCAAAGGATTTTTTAGGGGAGAAGAAAAGCATATTAATGAGCATACTTTTGAATGTATTCCAAGGATGATTAGTCAAGACCAAAATACTCAACTTACCATTATTCTTAATATGTATGAACTTAAAGAGGTGGTATTTTCTATAAATCCCAATTCGGCAGTTGGGCCAGTTGGTGTGAATGGGTACTTCTATCAAAAGTGTTAGCACATCATCAAGAATGATCTAATGGGAGTTGTACACACTTTTTTCAGTGGATAGATGATTCCCAAGTGCTTCTCCTATTCTTGTATTGTATTGCTCTAATGTCAATAATCCAAACAAAATGACTGAGTTTAGGCTTATAAGTCTGAGCAACTTTACTAGTAAAATCATATCCAAGCTAATAATAACAGACTCAGCCCTATCCTCCCTACTCTTATCTCTCCCAACCAATCCGGGATTGTTAAAGGCAGAAGTATCTCAGAAAACATTATGCTTGCTCAATAAATAATTCATCACATCAAAAAACCCAATGTTTGTAGCAATTTTATCATTAAACTAGACATGGCTAAAGCCTATGACAAAGTGTCATAGTCTTACATCTATCTGGTTTTAAGGAAAATGGGATTTTATGAGGTGTTTATTGATATGTTGTGGAAGATCATGGAAAACTATTGGTACTCAATCATTGTCAATCGTAAGAGATATGGCTTTTTTTATTCCACTAGTGGCCTCAAGCAAGGTGATCCACTTTCTCCAGCCCTATTTATTTTCGGTGCGGAGGTGTTACAAAGATCTCTTAACAGGCTTCATAATCATCTGGATTACCATGGTTTTATCATGGAAAGGAGAGGGCCACAGGTGAACCATTTGAGCTTTGCGGATGACATCATTTTGTTAACCTCTAGGAGATGTAAAACTTTAAAGATTCTTATGAATACCTTAAAGAAGTATGAGAATACTTCCAAACAACTCATCAATGGTGATAAAAGTCACTTTATGATACACTCTAATGCTTTCACTAGCACTAGAGATAGAATAAAGAGACTTACATGTTTTAAACAAAAACAGGGCCCAATTACATACCTAGGCTTCCCTTTATTTATTGGTAGGAATAGGAATAATTATTATTCTGACCTTGTTAGTAAAGTTGTTGGTAGGATTACAGGTTGGCAAACCAAACAACTGAGCTACGGGGGCAAGACAACTCTTACAAAGCATGTGCTACAAGCTTTACCTATCCATCTTATTTCTGTTGTATCCCCCAAAATCTATTCTTAAACAGATCCAAATGCTTATGGTTGACTTCTTCTGGGGGTGGAACAGGGATAGGAAGAAATACCATTGGGCATCTTGAAGGAACCTAAGCTTCCTTTATGAAGAGGGAGGAATAAGCATGAAGAATTTAAAAGATGTTTGCAAAGCATTCCAATTCAAACAATGGTGGACATTCAGAACAAAGCAAACACTGTGGGGTGATTTCTTGACGGCAAAGTACTACAAAAGGTCCAATCCAGTCAGCAAGAAACGGTATTCTAGGGATTCACTATCTTGGAAAACACATGTTGATGAACAGGCCACAGATTGAGCAACACATCGAATGGAAGCTGCAAGCTGGAAATTGCTCATTTTGGTGGGATAATTGTCTAGGCAGTGGACCATTAGCACACTTTACCTCAAACAACAACAGACTCAATAATTCCAAAGTTGCAGATTTTTGGGAAGAAGGGAGATGGAGTTTGAGAAAGCTGTTGGAGCAACCACCAGCCAGTCACCTCTCCAACATACTAGCTACAAATACCTCCCCCCTCCGGCAGCTAACAGATCAAGCAATTTTGAAACGCAACACACATGGTGGTTTTATTTGTTCATCAGCTTTGGAATAGATAAGAGAAATAAGGGCTAAGAATCATTTCAACTCTTTTCTTTGGCATAAGAACATTCCTTTTAAATCATCCTTTTTGTTGTGGAGATCCCTTAGGGGTAAACTCCCTACTAACGATAAGCTTAATAATTTTGGAATTGATCCATCTGCGTGTGTTTTCTATTTTGACAGGTCAGGAATGGATTCCATAGAGCATATCTTCACCAAAGGAAAATTTCTTCCTTTCTTGCTTTCATGAAGCCGACCTTAACAGACATCTCTTCCATTTTCGTAGATGGAAGATCCGGTGAATCAATTCAATTAGATGCCGCTTACCTAGATGCGGTGCTTGTCCCTCGAAGCGAAGGTAAAGACCAAGACATTGGGGATTCTGAATCTGACCGCACTTTCCTCAGGTCGAACGGCTATCGATCCTGGCCCGATGAGAAAGGGGTTGAACTCATACTTGCCTTAACCTAATCTACTTGGATCCCGGATTCCATTCCATTAAGGCATTCATTCCCTTCATGTAAAGGAAGAGTTCAACAGAAGTCATCTCTCTGACACTGGCTGTTCTTTCTACCTAAACTTGCGGCTTCTTTCATCAAAGATAGGTGTGAGCTAATTTTCTCGCTAAACCCCTTTCCTTACAGTCAAGTGGCTTTCCGCTCCTCAGTCCTTGCATACTAAGATTATTCTTATCCGTGCTTTCTTTCGTGGAAGTCTCACCTATCAAGGAAGTATGGCAAAGATAGTTTATCCCTGCGGGGAGGACCTCAGCTCAGTACGCATAGAAGTACAGTCTACCTCTATTTAGCTCTACTGGCTTTCTTATACCTATACCAGGAACCCGAGCCTACCTCTTCTGGTTGAAGTTCCGATGAACCGGGTATTCCCCTCCTGAGCCCAAATTTACCCGCACAGGGAAAGATCTCAATAGGCCTAGGGCGGGGGGCAAGCTCCACTACAGGGCCGGGGGAAGAAATAGGCGTGGGGAAGAGTCTGCAACAAAATCAATTGAATAGACAGAGAAGCCCGGTAAGCCTATCGATTCAAGCAAGTCCGACTAGTTTAGGCGCCGCCTTCCAGACTTCTAAAAGCGGGTGGTTTTAAGTCCAGAGCCCTATTCTGGTTACAGAGTGCGGGTAGCCGACATAGTCAAAGTCTCTAATATAAATAGAATAGGTTAAGTTACATATGTAAACATCAACTAGACTTCGGTGGTTAACAACCACCTACTTCTTTGAAACATCAAATCCGGCGTAGTATGAGTTCTACGTTAGTAAACGAAGAATTGGGTGATATCAAATCCTATGTCCAAAAGTAGAGCACCATTATCTGATCAGGCTAAAGAAAGACTTCAGGCCAAATTAGATATGAGGAAAGGTTGAAACGACAAGAAGAGTGCTTGAGCAGTCTGGAGCAGCTCTTCTGCGACAGCAGGCATGGTTCCAGAAAACTCTTCCCTGCAGGCTTTAATCCAACAATAGTGGGCTGCCAGGCCAAGAAACGCAGCACACAAGACACTACTAAAAGCCAATCCTATACTCATTTTTTGGAACCTTTGGAAGAACAGATGTGCAGCCAAGTACGGGGGCAAAAGAACCAACATCAGCCGAGTCAAATATGCGATATACAAAGACAACTTCAAGGTACTTAACACTGCCTTCCCTCAAGTTAATTGGCCAACAAAATTGACAGAATTACTACGGATGAGCGAGAGTTGTGTGCATGACATCAAGGTGAATATGGTTGCTTGGATTAAACCGGCAAATCAGTGGATTAAGGTGAACACTTATGGTAGTGCACTCTCCAATCCAGGCAGACTTGGGGCTGGCTTCATATTAAGAGACAATATGGCTTTCGCAACACCAATGGGAGAAGGAACAAGAAATAAGGCGGAAATTGAGGCAACTATGCTTGGTTTAAATTGGGTGATTGAACTTGGATATAGAAACATCATTTTGGAGCTTCATTCTCAACTAGTGGTGCATTGGATTTTAAAGAAGGCTACCCCTCAATGGAACATCAGCACACAGTTGGGAAGAATACAAAATCTCATCTCTCAAATTCAAAACTTCAAATGCGTTCATGTGTGTAGAGAAGCCAATTTTGTGGCTGATGCACTTTCAAAATTTAGCCACAAGATCAACAATCCTCAAATATACTTCAATAGCCAACAAATGCCCAAGGAAACAAAGTCGTACTATAACCTTGATCTATTGCAAATGCCAAATATCATAAGAAAGAAGACTAAAAGAATTAAGGAACCCCCTTGATCTTTTATACCTCTTCAACTTAGCTATAATTAAAATTATAACTACTTTGAATAGGTTAGTTAGTTATAGGCTTTCTTGTATAAGGAGAGTCTCCCTAGTTTATGCTTTCTAGATGCTTTGTATTGGGAGGAGTCCTCTCATTAGGTACTTAGTATTCTGAATTCATCTTTAATTGTAAGAGGGAGAGTTGACCTTCCATTTGAAATGTTGACTACGAACCATCTTAAGTCTGGAGGTTTAGTTTATGGCCCCCTCCTTGTATTTTGTTTTTGTTTTTAATGATAAGGCATGGGGGTGTTGCTCAGCTCCTACCCATCCAAGGGTTATTCAACTTAAAAAAGAAGAAGCAATGTACACATGAATTCATGCCATAATTAATTTATTCATTTTTACAAAATCTTCACGTGAATACAATTTCCTTACAATGAACATGCTTCACAATTTAACAAATGTCACCCTTAAGAAATATCTTATAAATGCTCAACAAACCAATCTCATATAAAAATTTAGACATGGTCATTTTCATCTTCTTGAAACAATTAGCAACCTACACTATATGCACATGAACCAGGAGGAAGATACCATGCATGATAAATAATATTTTTCTCATTTAACAAGAACTCAACCAAAACATGCATATCATAAGAAGAATGTTTGGAACTCATTTTTCACAAAAGACTCCTACATAATCAAGTTACTAAGAATTCTTTGTCTCGGGATTAAAGAAACACATAAATACAGGTTAAGGGTATCTCAATTCCAACAACCATACTCTTCACCATACTCCCCCACTTAGGAGAAACCCATTCTAAGGTCAGCATAACACCTATTACAAGGAACTCCCTCAAGGAACCTTAAACCTTACTAATACTTTCTCACCAAAGTCTATCTCATGAAAACTAAAGACTCTTAAAGGTCTAACCATCTAACCACTACATCCCTTTTCCTACGAGAAACTCACCTTTACTCTTTTAAATCTCATCACCTTCCATTCTAAGGTTGGGTCTTAAACAACTTCAAAACATCTCAACAACCACTTCTTCACCTTTATAACACTATACTTCACAATTTCATCCAACTATACTACTCTTCAAAAGGTAACTCAACCATCCTAAAGTCATCAACACCATCTTCCATACCCCATATATCAAGTCACATCTCATCTTTTCTCTCCCTCTACCCATACTTCACAAAGGCCATTGTCAAAGGACCCACACATAATGGACAAGGGAAAGACAGTATATACAAAGCTCTTAGGCACGATTAGAAGAATGAAAAAGTGAAACTTTTCCTAACGCCCAATAGTCTCTTTTTCATAATGTAACGCGTTTCACATGTTGAACAAGACTGTATCGAATATGGTTAATGAGAAAAACGAAGACATTAACCAAACCTTATGCGATGATACCAACTATATAAAGACCCACAAGTACACCATAGAAGTTAGATTATCGTTGTGTCGCCACACGGCATATAAGACTCCAAGAATTCTCACTAAAGCCACTCGTATCATTCATGTCATAATAAACATTTAAAATGAGCAAAAATTTAAAACTTTCTTCACACACAAAGAACTCCCTAAATAACATTACGGAAATGAAAGATTTTCATTAAACATCAAACTTCTACAGTCTCTCATTGAACCATCTAAACTTTGGAATATAAAACACTTGGGACTAATCCCATACAAGACATAATATAAAGACGAAGAAATAAAAGGAACATGTGGATATTTTCCTCGAATCAATGAGGACTCACCAATACCCATCTTCAACCTTTAGAAACGTACTCATCCTCCATGGCATACCAATACTTCAAATTACCTACACTTTAGTCAAAAAGATAAAAGAAGGGGTTAGCACATTAGATACACTAACTATGCAAGAAATGACATAACCATGAAAAAGGAAATTTTTTTAAATACCATGTTTTTCATGAATTTTTATTAAAACATCATACTATAAGCATAAGAACAACATTAAACACCAAAGAAACACAAAAAAAATATAAGCATTTAACCACATTCTTAGGAAGAACACTACCGTGAAATAGCGCATAGTACAGTGAACTAATTTAAATTTCACCGTGAAAAATTCCAACATTACAGTGAACTTTTTACGCATGCATCCTTCTCACTAAAAGTTATCCTAAGACCCACTTATGTAATACAAAGAGATACATCTCATACACCCTCCCTAACAACACATAAATAATCCTTAGGACTCCCTATAATGAGATATATACACCTAAAATACACCAAAACACATAACACATAATATGAAATTCTCCTCACTAAGCTTTTCCAAAGACTTACTTAAGTAATTCTAGAATAAAAAGCCGATACACCTTCTTCAAGATTTCCTAAGTAATCCTTAAGACTTCCTAAGATTAGATCATGCCTACTTTATCAACCAACTTTTCCTAACTACAGTCATTATCAAGATCTCCCTAGGTAGGATATGAAATAATCATCTTTTATGCCTCACTAGGAAATCCTTAGAGTTACTCTAAATTAGGTAGTCATTCATTCACATGCTTCCTAAAATAAGTCATTACTTCATTATCTCATTCAAGAGACATTAATCACATAAGGACATTCAAGTAATGGTCTTGGAGAAGACTTAGGGACTCACTAACTAACATCTTCAAATCGTAAAGGTGCAATGTTTAGGTAGAGTCCAATACCATCACCAAAACATCATAGACTTCTCAAACACTAGTACGTATCACATATTATTAGAATAGGCAATAACAAACATAGACCATGGTAGTTAAGCATGGAAAACGGAGTTGTAACCTACTCAGATGGAGGGTGTTCTACTTGTCAAAGGTAGAACTTGGACACATCAAATGTAGGCACATGGTTAAGGAATATGAAGGGTTTATTTGGACCGTAGTCTCATTCATAACTAGAGCTACGTCCATAACCATACTAACTCAGTGCTAGCGTTTGTTATTTTAGAGTAATTCACATGAAGGAGTTCGATATCTAGTTCATAACCCAATCACATTTACCCTACAAAAGAGGTCCCAAAGGGCTGCATTTCAATGGTGAACAGGATAGCTCAATGACATTCCGAAGGATGATTTCATGCCATTTAAGTCAATCAAACTTAAATCCACCATTCACACAACAAGGATACCTTTACGGCTATTGACTTCAAGGATATCAGAACCTTCATTCTAGACGATTCCACATAAATGACCTTTTTGTCTATATTCCAGGTCACATGTCATTCACTCACACAAGACTAAGAATCTTTAACATAATAATTCAAGGAGTCACATATTCACATATCTTTCATACATCAATAAGAGGGACTTAGGTCTACCTAATCAAGACAGTACATTCTTATAAAACATGTAATAATTCATCGAGGACTAGCTTAGTCATACATAGCTATTTAAGAGTAAAACATGTTAACCATCACACATCCATATTCAACTTCTTCATATATCATCATATAAGAGGAATCATAACATAATCACTCACACAAGATCATACAAGCAGTATAAGGCACCTGACTATTAACCTTCACAAATAAACATATTATGTATCATGATTCAAACCACATGTTCATACAATCCATAACATCTTAGAAATGATTACATTACTTAACATCAATAAGCTTTACATTATAACTTCATATAAGTACTAAAGATAATACATATACAATTCACAAAGTAATATCGACCAGGCCACATCTTTCCCAACGGTAACACATAAACACCACCACCATAAGTCAATTATACCAATCATAATTGTAATACAAAATCCATACGTAATGTTAAGAGAGTTAGGGCACCATACCATTGATCCAACTACACAACTTCCATCCATAGGCCAAATAACCAACTCATTACCATAAGGCTCTTACCATGTCCATGATCACCAATTCAATACAATAAACTCTATATACTATGAATCCAAAGTTACACTACACATCACTCATGTAATCAAATTGAGATTGCCTATGATACATAAAATCAAGATCTAAACATAAATCAATAGTCCTAAGCAATGTACACATGAATTCATGCCATAATAAATTCACTCATACTTTAGTCAAATTGAGAGATTAGAGAAGGTCAAGGGTTTATGGTGAATTAAATTTGGAAACATCAATTATACATTAATTATATCATATCTTAAGGTTTAAAAATGTTTCATGCAAGAACCCAAGAGTTAGAGTAGAAATTAGAGTTTTTCATCTTTTGAATGTCATTGAAATCATCTTTGAAATTTACTATAAGGTGATAGCAAGACTTATATGAATAACTCCCATATCTTATTAGAAGAATCCAATGATAACTTAACAATAAACTCCATTGAAGATCCATCATCAAGCTTCATCTTAACCTTGAGGTCTCATGGAGGTTTTCAGAGAAACTTTTGGAGGGAATGGGTTTTGATCTAGGTTCTAGGGTACAGATGAGAGTTACTCTTAAAATACTCATACACACCTAAAATAACCATCCTCCGATTTTATAAAACATGGGGTGAATTTCCTAAAAACTCCAAGTCTTAATAGAAAAACTGGCAGAATTGAAGCACCAGCTGATAGCCCGTCGATGGAGTCGTACCCGGATTTTATACTCCTAAACATTAACGTCTAGTTATTAGTAACACCTCCAAACAAGTTCAACATAAAACAAGACACGCAACATGTTAAAACACATCCAAGCTCACAAGGACGTCTAAATGTTATCTTTCGAACGTCACCAGACGTTCTCGGATGTTTGACCTCCAAACCTTACCGAACTAACATGATGACTCTAAACACTATCTATCAACCCTATAATGACCTCATAAAATCATTACATGCACATAAGCACATGAAAACACATAAGGCACATAGGTGACTAGTCGTTGAATGTCTTGATCATCCTTAACGTTTGAATTCAAACTTAACCCAAATCCTTAGACACTGCCTAAAAAATTTTTATACTATCTTAGGACTTTAAGACTTTATGAAACACACATGAGTCTCTAGTTTCACCTACGTCATTTTTGGAGGTGTAACAAAATGTCTAATTGGGAGATTGTTGGGATGTATACTATTAACCATATGTTAAGAAGTAATATTTATTAGAGAATAAATATTTTTTCAATTCCAATAGATCATATATTCGTTTATGGTTCTATTTACTTATATAGTATATGATTAATTGTGTAGAGTTTTAGCTTATATAGAGAGGATTAAATCATCGGTTGTTATAGGTATAAATTTTTTGTTTCACAATCTACGATAGAAATTGGACATGTCATTGGGTACGATTGTAGCACAAGATTAAATGTAATTTATCCTGGTTATGGGAACGATATAGTTCAAACTTCTTATGCTAGTACATTTTGTATGTATTGAATGGGATCAAGTAGAGATAATTATTTTAGACTGACTGACAAAAACATATTCTCTAAAATATTAAATGTATTTATATTCTTAATCCTCATTTAACGATTATGATCTTTATATATTGATTATCGTTTTGATTAATTAAAAGGGAGATTTTGAGATGGGCCAATATGTCTTGTAAGTTGGAAGATAATAATATATATGGATGAAATAATAAGTTAGTTGATGGAACCCATGTCTCGTTATAGAGATTGATTGATATGCCTTTTTGAGAAACCTATAAGTTTTCATTGTGTCAAATTTTGAAAGTGGATTTACGAATTTGACACATAAAATAAGTTAAGCAGTACTCTAAAAGAAATTAATCGTTAAGTTAAATTTGACACTAATTTAACTTATTGGTTAGTATCTGAAATCTTAATATGGGGAATTACAAAATATAAACAGAAGAGTGCAATTATGAATTTCTAGTGGATTGATTTGTAATTTATTATGGTTAGAATAATTCAAATTAATAATTTGAATCATTTCCATAATAAGAAGTCTCAATAATTAATTCAGTGGTTCATATAATGTCCATATTTAAGTGGAACTCGAAATCCTATTTCTATGGAAAAGGAGAATAATATAGTTTTTTCTAGTCTTCTAGAAAAATTAGATTTTCTAGTCATTTTGAATTAGGAATAAATCTCAATAAAAAGGGATTCTCCTAACTTTAAAAAAAAAGTATTAGTTTTCTATTCGATACTTGTCCACTCAAGTATTGAGAGAGTTCGAATGTGATTTGGGATCACTGTTAAAGATCATAGCTACCTTGTAGATTCACTTGAGGTATTCACTCATGCTTCAAAAGGCAAATCTTGAATTAAATTTCAGTATATTTATGTGTCCTAGCATAAACGACATTGGTTATCTATTATTCATGTAAGCAATTAAGATTATGATATGCTTCCGTTGTGCATATATGTTTTGTAACAGAACATAAACAAATATCCTGCCATCCCGAATTTCCCAAAGGCATAAGTATGAAATATTGTTAAGTCTAACATAATTTTTTTTTATGTATTTTTCTTTCTTAATCTTCCGAGTAATGTTCCCAATACTTTATTTTTCATTCTGATATATTAGATATAAAATTCTTGCAGTGATAAAGGAAGTTGAGTTACATTTTTTGAGGCTAAGCACACAATTTTTCTGGACATTCTTATGCAGTAAACTTGTAAACACAACACAACCAGTAGAAAATATAAATGAGAGATTTAGCAGTAATACCTTGCGTAGAATATCTCCACAACATGTGCACACATTCAATTGTGTTAGAGATCTTCTAATTTATTTTATTCAAATATCCATTTCATGTCAATAATCGTACAGTCAATCCTTTCACTGCATCGTAAGTGACATAGGCTACAAATACTTTTGTGTCATCCAGGGTAAATTCTTAAAATAAAAATAGTGTAACCTAACTGACTGCTTACAAGTTTAGAATTTCAAAACATAATTAATAATCTCAAAAAGGTTGAAGTCAACTACATGAATTCTCAAAATAAGTTATGACACCTCAAATTCATGGTTAATATGTAAATATACTATCCTGATTTGCCAACAATTAGTTACCAGGTGAACTTTCCTTTAAAAACTGAAGGGCTTCGCACCATCTCAATGTGGATCCCATCCTATATTTTTAGTCAACTTTTCTATTCAATTATTACAAATAATTGTTCAAAAATAATAGTAATTAGAGTTGAAAATAAATAATTTGGTGGTTGGCAAATTGGTAAGGTTTATATCTCTTTTTGACTTTGCTATATTTACTAATGTCATTTGTTACATAGACATGATTTTCTCTTTCTATAAATGGAGCATTCTTGCTCATTTGTAGAACACCCAAATTTAGGGAGCTACTTTGAGAGCAAAGTAAGGTATTCCATAGACTATGCAAGAAAAATAGTCTATGAAGAAAAAATAGAGTGCGAGCGAAATTTTAGTAAGGTGGAAACCAAAAGAGTGTAGTTCCTTTTGCGTGTGTTCTAGTCACTTTGAGTATTGTAGTCGTGACTACACAGTGTAAAATTCCTCACTATAGTGATATAGTTGCTACTCTTGGCCCGTGATTTTTTCCTTATATAGAAGGGTTTCCACAGAAAACTCTTAGTGTAATTTTATTTCCATTACTTTTCCCATACATATTTTTGTGTTTATCCGCGTTTTCCCCAAAAAAACGATATCAGAAACAAGGTTCTATCTGAGTATGATCTATAGTTACAGCACAATATGAACTTCAACATCATAAAAGATTTACTTTGATTTGCGATAACAATATTTTTTGGGGAAAAATAATGGAAGACAACATAAGTAGAATTGTTACTTTTAATGGTATCGATTATGACATTTGGAAGAGGAAATAGAAGATATGTTTTATGTTAATAATTTTTACAACCAGTATTTAGCACTGTAATGTCTTATAACAAAACAGATGAAGAGAGAAATCTATTGCACAGACATGTTTGTGGATTCATTAGGCAATTGGTCGACGATAATGTGTTGAACCATATTTCTGGAGGAAACACATATTCAAACCGTATGGGAGCATCTTAAAAGTTTGTACGCTCGGAAGACTGGAAATAAAAAAATGTTCTTAAAGAAGAAGATGTTTAGTTTAAAGTATCATGATTGTTTTCTGATGACAGGCCATCTTAATAATTTTCAGAAAATCATGAACCAATTATATGTTATGGGCATCAAATTTGATGAATAAATTCAAGGCTTAGAGCATCTTTTATTGAATCCTCTATTTTACTCTCCAAATATACGGTTCTCTATTTTTTTAAATAATCAACTCCAACCCAATTATCTGTTTTACTTCTAAAAAGGAATCTTTTATTCTTTTCTCCATATTATATTAATATTTCTATTTGATTTTTATTTTCATATGTCACAATATAAATCATTTCTTCTTTTCACAAATAATTACACTATCATCATTATAATCTTCGTGTAATATAAATTATATTCTTTTCAATTTTTTCATTAAATATAAAATCATGTTTTTTTCTAAATTTATAAAGAAAATAAATTACAAAAAATATTATGTATCATACATACTAACAAACAATTAAAATAAAAGTGAAATCATTGATAAATATAATTTACATAATAAATAATGCATTATTGTAAAATTTAATTTTAAATTTTACATAAATACTTTACTTTCAAGACTTTTTTGTTGCTCCCATAATCTTGTTCGATTAAGTGATTCATATCTTCCTAAGATTATGTAGTGACAAGATCTCGATTTCGATCTAAGTAGGCAGCATTATTCTTGATGATTTAAATCACTTATGACTTATGTATCTCTATAGAATTTGGGCAAGGGAACCCTGTTTTCAAATCTCTTGAGCAACAGTTACATTTTTTTATTTATTTTTGTTTGATCCATACGGCTTGGGGACCCAAGTTTGAGCCCCAATGCCTTCATTTTATTTTTTCCTTATTTTTCGCTTCATTTTTCGCTTAATGGAACTAAGAGGATGTTTGATCGAACTCCCACAACCTCATTAACTTTTTATTTTCGTTGACTTTAAATTATTCTCCTTTGGACAAGGGGTTGTGGGTTCAAACCCCCACAACCCCTCTTTAATTTCTTTTACTTTTCTCATTAAATCTGTCTAGGAGGTCGTGGGTTCGATTCACATGCCTCACATCTCTTTTCTTTCATTCCTTTGACTCTCTTTCACTGCCTAGAGGACGTGGTTCGTTTCCCACGCCTCACATTGTATTTTTTATTTTACTATTCCTTAGATCTTATTGAGAGGTGGTGGGTTCAAATCCCACTCCTCTCATTTCTTATTTTTCTTTTAAGTTACATTTTCTAGACAATACCATAGTTCGAATACCCTTCACCGCATTTCTTTTTACTTATTTATTTTCATGGTTTTTAACATGGTGAACCCTCTTTGCTGACCTAAATTCATCACCATAAGCTGAAAATTTCTTTTAATTTTTCAGCATCCTTTCATCAAGTTACAACTTAGTTCTTAGGGGAATTTCGTACTGCATTTTGAACGTTTTAGGTGCATTTTCATGGATTCATTTAGCCAAGAGAACATCCCTCTAATTATCTACATTTCAACTCATATGAACACCACAATTACATCAGCATGTGCACATGAAATATAAATAACTATCATGGCATTTCAAGTTCTAAACCTTGAACAATAGCCACGACAACACACACATACACACGTAGTTACATTTTCGGAAACATCAACATAAGTCACATAATTCAAAACATACACATAAGCACATAATCATCACCAAAACACATTTCATCCCTAGTTTTATACCACCAAACCTAACAAACCTATGATTCAACGGGAGCTAGTGATATGGATATGCAACGGGAAACAATCCTAGTTTTCGGAATGAATATTCTGAACCTTAAGGGGTCTCGTGGGAATGAGACCAAGAGATAAGAGAACCAATACCTTTTTGACGTTCAAAACCAATACCTTTTTGACGTTCAAACCTTGACTTTTCCCCCAAAGAACCTCTCCAAATACATGTCCAATTCCAAAAGCTTCAACACCAACTTCATGGAAAACCCCTCTCTTTGCCTAACATGTTTGGTTAGTTTTTTGTTTATAATTTTCGTTGTGAGTTCTTCAAGTGTGAAGAACTTTGGTTTACCTACTGTTTTTATACGTTATTTTGCATAGAAAAACGTGAGTGAGAGTGATAGAGACGTGAGAGAGAGAGAGCGAGAGATGAGCGTGGGAGAGAAGAGTTTTCTTACGTGTAGGAGTCTAGTTTAGGACTTAGTCAAATAAGGTTTTATTTAATTATTAAAAATCTGATTTCCTTTTATTTTAAATCAGCTACTAATAAATATAAATTAATTACATTAATTTATCAACTTATATTAAAAACAATTCAATTCATTGCTTCAACCTAGGTTCGAACCCGGATGGAGCAAGACGTCACTTCAGGAACCCAATTTTGGCCCTCTCTCCCAAAAATGCCCCTTTAGTTTATTAATTAAATAATTAATTATATATTTAGAATAATTACGATACTATCCTTAGCTTAGATAAAGACAATTTTACCCCTAGACCCTCCAAACCTAAGATTTCCTCTTTTTAAGTCCAATAAAGACTCCTTCAAGTAAATATTCGTATTCGAGATTCCTACATGGTTGAAACCAATCTTTTTAAGATCAACTAACTCCCTAAGTTAGTTCGCTTGGATGAAGCAAGGGTTCCGAGGTCAAGATCTATGCGTATCAATCCTGTGAACCCAGTCTAATCGTTGGCATTCTAGACACATTAAGCATTACTTAGCATATCCATTTTTAGGGTTGTTACATGACAAGGGTGCACTAAGCCTACCTAGTCAATACATCTCATATTCATTTCATTCATACATATTTCAAGTAAGGGACACAAGTCTACGAAACAAAAACACAACATTCTTTACCTAATCACATATAGCATATCATTATAATCTTTAAGTAATCCTATACACTTCCATATCATCATCAATATAACCATTATAGACTCATATAGCAAAGTAGGAGCAACAATGTATCAACTATAAGACTACAAATACAAGCACATAGTACTAACATGATCTCATAATATAATTAAACTTTCACATTACTAGAATGTAGGTAGATATGATCATACTTCACATAATCAACTACACAATTCATCATTATACTTCAAGTAGTGTCGACAAGGCCATGATCATCATTATACACAAAGTAACGCCAACAAGGACACACCAATAGCAAGTAAAGCACATAACAACGCCACCATAAGTGGACCGTACCAATTACAATATAATTGAATTCTTATTAAACTAAAAATTCTCAAGTAGAGCTACTTCCCATAACATTATCACTCGGTGCTAGCCTTGGTTCTCATACAGTAATTGACATTAAAGGATCACATGAAGAGGTTCCTTATCTAGTTCATAACCAAATAACATTCACCCTGCCAAAGAGGTCCACCAGGGCTACCTTTAAATGGCAACTAAGATATCTAATTATAACTTTCCTAAGGATGATATGATGCCTTTCCAATCAACCTTAATTCATGCATGAAAAGGTTTCACTAATCCTACCTAGTAAATACTTCTCATATTATCAATCATTCATTCATATATCAAGTTACGTATGCAAGTCTACCAAACAACACACAACATTCTTTACCTTATCACATATAGCATATCATTCATTAAGTCACCTAGGAATAACCAATATCATCTTTAAGTCATCCTATACACTTCCATATCATCATCAATAATACCATTATAGATTCATATAGTCAAGTAGGAGCAACCATGTATAAACTCTAATACTACACATACAAGCACATAGTCATAGTCTATCATGATCTCCTAATATACATTAAACTTTCATATTACTAGCCTGTAGGTAGATATGATTATACTTTACATAATCAACTACACAATTCATCATAATACTTCAAGTAGTGCCGAAAAGGACATGATCATCATAATACATAAAGTAACACCGACAAGGCCACATCAATTGCAAGTAAAGCACATAACACCGCCACCATAAGTGGACCATACCAATCACAATATAATTGAAGTCTAATTAACATAAAATAAAGGAAATAGGGCATCTTACCACCACTCCATCTTCAATACCTCAATTCAATGCCAAATCACCCAATTCGATATCATAAGGCCCTTACCCATGGCCATAACCAACAATTCAATGCAATTATAATAATATTCATGAAACTGGGTCAATTAACTACATATTCATCAATCTAACACAACCTAGATATCAATTTACTACAATTATTACATCATTAGACAACCCATAGAAAACTACACCATAATAAATCAACATTAGGTCAATATCAAGTAACCCATAACTTAGTCAAGAACTAGGGTTCATCCAATTCATGGGTTCACAAGTAATTTAGGTTAAAATCAACAAAACAATAATAATTTAATCCATACTAAAAGTTTTAAAACAATTAATACCAAAACCCATGGTAGAATCATGAAATTGGACAATTTAACTTCGAAAAGCATTAGAAAACTTATTGAGAGTTGGGATCCTTAATGAAGAGAGTTTCAAGGATAAAAAATTATACCTCAATGATGATAATTATTCACTTTTTATCTTCACTCAATTCAACAATCCAACCTCTTCCTTTACTTTTGACTTCAATGGAGTCTTTAGGAATTTCTAAGGGATTTTGTGGTTTTGATTTGGAAGAATGAAATCTTCTAAGTGTTAAAGACTTATATACACACTTAAAATACCTAAAAGACCCTTAAGGAATAGACAAAACTCTCATTTGGAAGTGGGGTAAATTACAACTTCACCCCTCAATTTAACAGTGGCCTGTGTAGAACAAAGCCCCAAACACGGACCGTCCTGTTCTTCGTCGATGGGTTCAGAGACTGTAAAATGGGAGCTTTGCTCCCTAGTCTTAGTACCAGACAACTCCCTCAAACAACGGGGCGTCGACCAGGTCATCGGCCGTCGTTTGCCATCCGTAGGTAGGACTGCCTTGGGCAGTTTTAGCCACCAACATGGGTCCTTCCTCAAGGACCCTTCCATGGTCCTTGGGGATGTTTTACCGGAAGTTTCCAACCCAAAAATGATCGTACACAATTTAAGCACCTCTCACATGAATTTTATCCAAAAAAAATACATAAAAATCAAGGAAACATGTCTATGCAAACAAGGTCATTTCAAGGCAAACCATTCTAACGTCATGGACGATCTTGGACGTGCGACCTCCAAAATCCACGAAACTTGACACACTACCTATACATGCAATAATAAATCATTTAAGGACTTTAAAACCTCATTAATCACACATAAAACAACATATGACGCACATAGGTGAGTTAGTTATCGAACGTCTTGGTCGTCCCTTGACGTTTGACTTTCAATGTACCTAAACTCTAAGAAACTACCTCAATATCATATTATTGACCTATTTACGACCATAGACCATAATGACCAACATGTTAGGCTCTAGTTCACCTATGTCATTTTCGGGGTCTTACATTCGTAATGCATTAATAGAGTATTTATGGGTTCAATGTAATAATTTTGATAAATGAGTCTTTATGTAATCGTATGTTACTTTATTTGAATTTGTTATTGATTTATGTATTATATTTTTTGCAATTAATAATATTGAAAAATTTACAATAAAATATTATTTTTATATCACATCAAAAATTCAATAAAGTAATTATTAAGAAAAAAAGAGATAAAGAATTCATACTATGAAATAAGAAAATGAGAATGAATTTGAAATAATAATAATATTATACAGAGGAGAGATAAAACGATTCTTGTTTTTAGAGTAAAATAAAAAATTGGGTTGAAGTTGGTTGTCAAAAAAATAGAGAATTCTATATTTGGAGAGTAAAATAGAGGATTGGGTTGGAGATGATGTTAGGACATTCATATCATAGAGAAATAATTACATGCTTTTGAGGGTTGCCATTGAGATGCATGAGTGGCTTAGATCATTTTACTATGCATTTGATTGGTGGAATAGGGACTAACATTAATCCTATGAGATGTACTAAAATAGTGGGTTCCATATAGAAGATGAAAATGATAATCCATCGAGTATACTCATACCACATGAGTCTTGAGATTAACATAATAAAGCTCCACGTTCTGATCCAAGCTGTATGATCCGATCTACTACAACCATGTTAGACAAGTTAACTTGGCACCTATTTCTTGGAGGCTGTAACAAGCTATTCAATAAAATTACATAATATATGACCTTCACCCCACCCCACCCATTTTGTATATTTAAATGGTAACAAGTGAGTTTAACTAAATTCCTTTCGTGGAAAACTTTTAGTTGTTACAAATGTAAGTATATGGCTAAAAGTATATGTGTGTATAGGTGTATATATGTTATGTAACACCCTTGATACAAGAATTATTGATAGATTAATGTTTAGGGTGATTAACATTGCTTCTTAATATTCATGTTTAAAAGTCCTCTTAAAAGAATTAGGACAGCCCTTGCCACTATAATCTAAAACATTCTATTAATAATTTGTCAAGTTTGATATTCAGGACAGTACTTCTTCTACTCATAATGAAGATAAATTATATACTCTAAAAAATAATGCTTAGTCGGAGTTCGACGATGTCATGCCTCAAATGGACTACTATTAAAATAAAACCACAACAATAGGGTACCTAGTATAATTCTATATGTGACATTTCAAACTTTTTAAGTTTTTCATTAGTTAGCTTTTCAAAGTGTTATTTTAACCAATCTAATATCCTCAAAGTGAGAGTAAAAATAAAGTTACAAGTCTTCACAGGATAGTGGAGAAAATATATAAATATTTAACCTTGAAAATTTCACAAATATAATATTTTAAAGAAATTGAATTATTCTATTTTGTAGTCAGGGTTATAAAATACAGTGCAAAAAATATTAGAAAATGCAAGGAGAAACACAACACCATGTTAAAAGAGCTAATGATGTTTTTCAAATATCAAATGTCTAACAACTGAACAATCAATGAAATGACATCATCCCTTCAGATAAGAAAATTGCAAGCGCACATTCGAAAATCACATTAAAATTCAATTAAAAAAACATCTATGTTTCAAATGTACCTTTGTGTTCCACATTCGAATATCTTGGTGAAATGCGGGACAAATAAATTTAATTTATTGAAAGAGAAGAATTGCTTACAAAATCGCCCATAAATCGGAAAGGAAAAACACAAATACCTTCTAATTGTGTCTCATGGAATTTCTTACTCCACAATAATGAATCTGTTGAGTCTTTCATTCAAGGAAGGTGAGCAACTGGAACCCTGGACTAGAGTAAAGTGGAAACATAAAAGAAGAATGTTCAGAAAGTATCTCTATCATTGAGAACAAAATATGTATTGTAGCAATAATAATGACACTTTTTAAAAATATATTATTTGTCAATACTGTACAACGATGAGAGTTATTCATATTGTTTTATAGCTTATTAATTATTAATTGTTTTGTAAAAAATTTATATAATAAATTAGTTGAAGTTAAAGTAACTTGTTTATTTAAGTTATATAATAATAATTACCAATAGATTCAGTTGATCTATTAACACCTCCAATTTAACTTAATTGATAAAAATAGTCCGATAAAGCTAATTTGAGCCAAATAATAATTTTGGAAACACATAATCATGATGAATATAGGGACTTAGTGCAGTTATATTTGAGTTCGATAAAGTAAGTTAATACAAAGTAATTAGATATAATCGCTTATTTATCAAAGTTATATTTGAGATGTATAACTAGTCATATATATATTAGAAGCACAATAATAGGTACTAAATAAGTAGAAATATAGATAAATAGAGAGAATCATGTGAAAAATGAAATTTGAACTTTTAATTTTAAAATCAAAATAGATACATTTTTATAAAAAAAAAAAATTGATGACATTACACTACATGATTAAAATTAAAGATTCAAATTTTATATTTAAATCAAGTTGGATAAGTAAACTTAAAGAAAAAATAACTCGCCCACCCAAACGACCCATGACTACCCATCTCATTTAAAGTTTGTAGTTTAAACATTTCCTGAGCAGAGTAGCCCGACTACTTATATTTGGTGGGTCGTGAAATGAGCCGAACTTCATCTCTAATACCCTAAACCCAGACTTGTAGCAACTCATTAATCGGATCCCGATCAAAAAATAGTTCTTGTTTTCAAAAATATCTAACTGATCGGGAAAAACATTTTAATGTATAATTTTTTTCGTAGAAAATACTTTAATGTTCTACTAAAAAATTTAAATTGTCACTATTTAAACATTGCATATTTTGGTGACAAAACAATCATGTAATTAGATAGCAGGTTGACCGTCACAATTTGTTTATGTCAAAACTTAGTTGTCACTAATTTCTTACATTATTAGTAACAAAAATTAAGGTGACAAATCAGTATAAAATTTTGTGGTTAAAGCTTTAAAACATTTACTATGAACACTAATTTGTCATTATTGTATCATTTTATTTTTTTTTGTGACAACTTTTTCGTATCCAAAATGTAACTAATTTGTCCGAAATTAGATGCATTATTAGCGACAATAGTATATGTGATTAATAAATTTGAATTCGTCCCTAAAGATACGTAATAAATGTAACATTTTTTTTTTTTGGGGAGGGGGCGGGGGGCAAATTTTATTGGATAAAATTTTTCTACGAAATTATAAGTTATTAAAAGTATATTGCCGATGCATGCAAACATGAAAAAGAATTATGTCTCAAAAGATGAATAATTGGTGACGAATTTTGTGTCATGCCTAATAATTTCATAGCTAAATATCCCAATTGTTGTAGTGAGAAATAAGAGGTAAACTGAGGACCTCTATCCAAAATGATAGATAAAGGAACTCCAATGTCAATAATATAAAGCTTGGCATAATCCTCCGTCGAATTTTTAGTCATCACCGCTAAAAAGCATGACGAATTAGTAACTCTATAGACTATCAACAAAATAGAGTCATTCTTTCTGCGAGTATAAGGTAATCCATGATAAAATCCTTGTTTATCACTTCCAACTTCCAAGTAGGAATGTCGATCTATTGAGCCATACTTGTAATACTCTGAAAATCTCAAGTCTAATGTATGGCCTAACATAAGAGTATAAAGTTATTTAGGAATTTTTAGAATCAAACGTCAAATAGAATTTATATAAGTTATTTTGGAATTTTTAGAATCAAACGTCAAGGAACGTTCATTACATCCGAAAAGTAGTACAAGAGGTGCTAACGTGTCTTAGTCTATTTGACAAGGTTTTAAGAGTCAGAAAATGATGAAATTTGGTTAAAAGGTGTATAACACACATTAAAGTTTGTTTATAGTCGAAATGTACGGGGTACAACTACCAAGGACCAACTAAAGGGTCCTTGAGGAGGACCCCACCTGATTGGCTAAAAGTTGTCAAAAGACAGTGCCACCGATGGTTGTCAACCAACGAGGCTTAGTCCAATCGACGGGGCGTCGATGGTCCCTTAGTCAATTTTGTGAGAGTTCATTTTGGAAAGTATCTGAACAAACTGAGGGATGTGCAACACGGAATGGACCTGGCCTCGACTGACCTATGGCCCGTAGGTCAGGGTTTCGTAGGTTAGGTCACTTTTTTGGCTGCCATGTGTTAATTAGTCCAATTAATTTATTAGGTGGTTAGTTGATTACTTAGGATTTAAGTGTATTTTGATTAAGTTAGTTAATGACTTATATACAACCCCTAACCTAATTAAACTAACACAACTCTCATATTTCCCAAAACTCAATTTCTCTTCCTTCTCTCTGTTTTTCTATCTTTTTATCTCTCTTAAATAGAAGAACTCCATTGAAGGGATAAGTAAAGGTATATGTAAGCAAGGATGGTAATTTTATTAATCATTCTTTTCTTCAATTAACAAGGTATGAGATTCCTTTCACCTTTGCGATTCTTACCCAGAGGGTTCTTCCAAAAATTGATTTCAAAATATGAGTTTTAAGTGGGTTTTCTTCTATAACAAATTTGATCTTCCAAATCTCTTTGTGTAATATTTATTTTGGTTATTATGATTAGATTATGATGTATTATGATTTAATTATCCTATTTCTTGATGAATTAACCTAGGTTATGAAGTAGATCATGAATTTGACCCAAATCCCTAACCATAGGTTATGAACTAGTGATGAATTGTTGTGTAGTGATTCACTTGACTTCCTTATTTTGTTGATTACTATTATGTGATGATCTTACACCCATTTTTGGGTTGAATTGTATAATTAATGGTAAAACCTTGGATGATGGATTGTGAAAGTGACTGGGGTAAGTCTTGTGATCTCAATCGTTTACTTCAATTATGATTTCTTGTGCTTAG
Source organism: Solanum habrochaites (assembly GCA_027704765.1). Lineage (NCBI taxonomy): Eukaryota > Viridiplantae > Streptophyta > Magnoliopsida > Solanales > Solanaceae > Solanum > Solanum habrochaites. The sequence continues at coordinate 19,785,235 of JAKWJA010002496.1, forward strand.
TGATGAAGTTATATTGAATTATATCTTATGATAAGATCTATTAGGGTTGGTATGATGTTGAATTAGAATATCTTGAATTATTAATTGTGAGTTCTGTTTAGGATGTAATGACATAAGGGTGCTGATGAATATTCCTATGTGCCTTGTCATGATGTTTTTATGTAAATGTGGTTACCTTACATGTGTGAATTGTAATGAAAGGACAATACTTATGCAATTTTTATTAAGCTATGATGATGACTATATATGGGTTAGACCCTATGAACTAAAATTAGTGATGATTATTAATGAAATACATTTCGAAAAGGACTCTAGCTTAGCACCGAGTGAACTAGAAGTGAAGAGTGTCCCTTACCACATAGGGAAGGTCGGATCACTATGGTACTCATGAGAATGGATATTATAATGAATGTATAATAAATTGGGTCCCAACTACATCTCCTAGTTCTTGAATTATGTTACCCCCATTGGAATACTAGCTAGTGGAGCCATATAGATTCTATGTTCATGTTTTGGTACTAAATTGGCAAGTAGTCCGCCTTCTTTCGGTGTAGGGTTCCATGACACTGGATTCCACATTAGCTCATGTGGTCTATGTCAGTTAAGGTAATATCTTCCCAAAGGGTAAAATGATGTAATAAAGTAAACTCTAACTAGGATGACCTAAGTGGTTTAACTTAGTTTAGGTAGGGGTTGTCACATCCGGGGAGCACCCCCTAGACGTAACCGGTGTTGTCTTCTTCTTTGAGGACTAAGAATAGCCTCTTAGCATACATCATTATATTTATAGGTTACAAATGTGAAAAATATAAAAATTTTGGATTACTTCTACTTGAAATTTACTTAGACCTCTCGCTTACACATAATATATATTTATCGAGTATACATAGACCCTTTTATAGGAAGATTACATAGTCTTCTATTTTGACTGCACTTACATAGTATGAGATAGTATCATAAGAAGTTTGTAATATTGTCTCATATTAAACCATCTAGATAAGAGTATCACAATTTGGTCATAGACCTTAGATCAACAATAATATCCATATATAGTCTTTACAATTATAGTACCAAAATGAAAGAGAATGAACAAAGTGTCTCTAAAACTAAACAACATCCAATAGGTAAATAATGATATCATCCTCGGAAAGAGAGGACTTACCAAAATTGGAAGATAAGAATCCAAGTAATCTTCAAAGTCTTCTATAATATCAAAAGTTGGATCCTACATTTTGTAGTAAACATCAAACTTGGTTTAGTACACATTTATAGTAAGTATGGGTATATGCACATATAACAAGTGAAATTATGCTAAAGAGGACATTTGATCAAAATAATGCTAAAGTACTTTAAAAAGACTTATGTACAATCAACAACCCATATAATCCAATAATCACATAATCCTTAAATCAAACGCATGTACGACCCAAGACAAACATAAAAAAGTAATAGTCAAGTTAACATATACAAAAGTTCATAACATTATACTATAAGCAAGACCCTTTACTCACAATCTACCATTTTATCCTACAAGTGCAATGACTAAGCAAAGCCCCATAACCTCACTTAATCAAGTAAACCAAAAAAATGATCATAAGCAACATCAACTAAACATAACATAGTATCAATAGAAATCGTCATCATATTTAGCAATATAGACCAATAGCAGGTTCATGAATGAAACTAACATCATATAGGATCATCAACATGAAAAGTCAACATAAGCATAAAATTTACTTTATAAGATTTTTATATCATATGAACATCCTTCTAGAACTTCTCTCAAAGACAACTAGTGCAATGCCTAGGTAGAGTCCCATATCCCCACCTATACTAAGCCAACATCTCAAGTCACCCTAGTTAGAGTTCACATCATTACTTATTTTTACTTTCGGAACACTTTCCTTAACTGACAAAGACCACAAGAACTAAGTGTTGAATCAGGTGTTGTAAAACCTTACACCGATGGAAGGTGGTCTATTGGCCAAAGTAGAACCAAACATAAATTTAGCTTTCTAGGTGCATCAACTAGCTAGTCATCCTATGGATGGAGCATAGTTATAGAATAAGGAAATATTTATGAACCCTTACATGGCTATGGAATTGGAGAATTCTCATGGGAATCCATTAGGTGAGTGTCCTTCATAGGGGATTCAACACCTCATATGGAACTATAAGTTGAATCTCCCTCTGTGGGAAGTGAACGATCCCATTGTCAATTTCACTCGGTTCTAAGCTAATTCCCTTTTTAAATGTGTTTCTTTATTAATAATCATTTAGTTTAAATCATAGGGTATAATCCCTTATATATTCATTACCATTTAACTCAATAGGTATTGCATGAGAATATCCTTTCATGGTAACCCTCATATGTGAGATTAGCATATTATCATTATCATTTCATAATAAGACACATAGTCAAGTCATCAACAACCTTATATCATTTCATCTTAATCCTAATCTTGCAATCACATAGTCAATACATTTCAATTCAACATCATACCAACAGCTATTTAGGCTATTCACAAGGTATACTTCAATTGAACTACATCACCAATCACAAGCCATCATACTTGAAGTAAAGGTTAGGATCATGAAGACTTACCAAATATCTTTCAAAATCCATCATTATGGTCTTACCATCAACCAATCAATAACATCCAATAATAGGTGTAGTAACATCAATCAATAGTAGTTAATACAAGAACTAGGTCAATTGCATCTTTACTATCACAATTAACATCAATTCATAAACTAGGGTTAGAGGAATTTGGGTTCATCATTAGTTCATCAAGAAATAGATGAAATCCCAACAATACATTACCTAGTCAATCCATACATGAATCAGAATAGATAAAACAAGTATAATAATCAAATCATTCTTCAATTCCCATCAATTCATGACCAATATCAAAGATTTAGGAAATTGGGGAAGGGAACATTATCAACATGATATTGCATCAATTAACATCAATAAATAAATAATATATACTGAATAAGTCATAGGAAAATTTATCATCAGTTTGAAGTTTAGAAGAAACACATTACAATTGTAAAACCCCATGGAATGGGGTATTTTGAAATAAACTTTGAGAGGACCACTTTGGGAAAGGAATCCCAAGAGTTAAGAAATCAGAACTTATTGAATCTTAATCCACAAAATTAAAGTGAAATCCTAGGAAATCGACCTTCTTCATGTTTTAATCCTTCTTCACTGGAAGAATTGTGGAGAGAGAAAGTAGAGAGAGGTGAGAGCCTTTGGGTTTTGTTTTGGGAAATGGGTTTTGATGAGTGAATAATAACATAAAATTAACCTTAGGATATATATAATCACCCCCGAAATTACCAAAAACACCTCTCACTTAAATGGGTCTTTTTTATGAAGTCAAAATGTCATAAATATGATTTCATCTAATCTGAGAAGTGAATCCGTGTCGCAGGTCCAACACGCATTTTAAATTTTGAAAAATAAAACTGAACCAGTGAGGTCCGTGTGGGCTGCGCATCGCTCAACAGCCCACTGATTCTTGACTTTCGCAAGCTGCCCACCCATGTTAGGGGTCTTCCTCCATGACCCTTCGGGTGGTCTTTGAGGTGTCATTTTTGGACTTTTAGACCATCTATACTAAAGTATACCTAAAAAATCTTTTTAGAAGTTTTAGACTTCATTTGACCCTCGGAAATAATCCCCAAACTTAGCAACGTCAACGAGTTCAATTAGGCTAGTTTCCGGACGTCATGGATTTTCTATGAAATCCTGTCTCTAAAAATTCCTGGATGGATTATATACAATAATTTAGGTCTTAAAACAGTATCTAAACCCTATACACTCATGTTAGGCTGTAGATTAGGTCTGACTTTTTGGAGTGTTATAGGGATATGAGACTGTACCTATAAATTGCACTAATTAGCCTTGACGGAAGTCTTAGAAGGATGTTCTTATCTGTTTATGTGCTTATAAATGTAAATGATTATATCACATGTTAATGACACTATCTGATGTTGGTTTCACTTATGAACATGTGTTTGGTCTCTTATGCTAAAGTATGATAATGTTTACTCCTAATGATATTGTATGTGAATTTGTTCATTGCTTATGTATCTTCTTTGGGTTTACATAGTTTAGTGAGTTTATGGGGCCTTACTTAGTAATTTAACTAGTCAATTTAATGAGGGTTTATGAGTAATGATATTGCTCTGGTGATTATGTTATGAACTCTTATACTTCCTTGTTGATATTATAACTTGATGATAGACTTGTCTTGACTATATGCTCAATTATGTTGATATGCATGTTTACTTGACTAGAAGTTGTATTATTGATCTTGTTATGCACATGGTTTCGGCTTAATGAATATGTACTATTGACTTGTATTGGTTCTTGAATGTGCATAAGGATTTTCAAAGTATATTAGCATGCTTTAATGAAATTTCCCTTTTTAGCATGATTTCTATATGGTATGTGCATATGATCCTATACTTGGTAGAAGTGATGTGCTAACCAATTTCTTCCTTTTTCACCAATATTTTAGTTTACGATCGTTGAAGGGTTCGTGATGACTTTTGAGGGAAGACATGGAAATCATTCACCAAGTGTAGGTATGTCCTCATGTCTGAGGATGATGCCTTGCTATTACTCAAGATATGATTCTTTGTTATAGTATAAACATGAACATTTCATTTATGTTGTTTCAAGATATTGTCGTAAGCCCTAAGTGGCGTTTCTACATTTGTGTAAGGGCTTGTGCCCATATATTTGACTCCATTTAGATGGTTTAATATGAGACATTCCTTTTAAGAATGTATTGTGTATGTTACCTACATTTGTCATAAAAGTAGAAGACTATGTAATATTTTTATATGAAGGGTCTATCTATACTTGATATGAATATATTATATGCAAGCGAGTCCTCTAAGTAAACCTCATGATGTAGTATAGATGATAAGTTTTAAATTCTCCATATATTAACCTATTAATGTAATGATTCATGCTAAGATTTTAGTCCTAGTCCTCTCCAAGGATGACAACGCCGGTTACGTCTTGGGGGTACTTCCCGGATGTGACAAACTTGGTGTCAGAGTATGAGGTTGAATATCCCTAGGAATTATATCTCATTAAACATTGTCTATGTATATTTTTGTTCATAATGGTGAAGCTAGACACACTTATGAATGAGAGACTATGTGATGGTTAGAGATTCTTATCTTCTTGTAATCCTATCTCGTGCCTCTAAAGTCTTAATATGTTCTTACACCTAAAACTTTTATCGTGGTCATAGGTATGAATAATCGAAGATCAGCAGCAAGAAGGACCGAAAAAGGCATTGCTAATGTGGGAGGTAATGACAACCAAGCTCCTCCAGAAGACAACCAAGTGCCTCCACTTGACGAAGTTGCTATGGGTGATCAAGTTTCCGTTGTTCCTCCACAATGACCAATGGTGAGAAAAAGGAGAATTTTCTCAATTTTTTCCAAGCCATGAACTCTCAAGCCAATGCTGTCACTCCTCAAGTTCAAACTATGACAATCCAATTGAGTAGGGAGGTTGGACCTCGAGTGCCGGAACATGCAAACACTATGGACTCTAGTTTGAAAGACTTTACTCTAATAAGTACACCTATGTTCGTTAGGTCGAGGTCGCATGAGGACCCTTAATATTTCCTCGATGATGTGTATGAGATTCTCTTTGCTATGGGAGTGACTTCAATTGATAAAGCTGAGTTGGCGGCCTATCAACTCAAAGATGTGGCCCAAACTTTGTAAGTTCAATGTAGGGATAATAGGGCACTAAGAGGGGATCCTGTTACATGGGATATCTTCAAGAGGGCTTTCCTTGATCGGTTATTTCATAGAGAGTTAAGGGAAGCTAAGGTGGAAGAATTTATAAACCTTCATCAAGGAGGTATGAGTGTACTTGACTATTTGTTTAAATTCAGTAATTTGTCCAAGTATGCTCCATCCTTGGTTTCTAACCCATGAGATGAGATGAGTCATTTTGTTACAGGTGTGTCCAAAAACTTGGTTGAGGAATGTCGTTTGGCTATGGATCATGATAATATGAATATCTCTCGTCTCATGGTCCATGCTCAACAAGTGGAAGAAACTAGGTTAAGGAGGAAGAATAGGGAGGCCAAAAAGGCAAGGTCTTATGAAGTAGGTTATTGTAAAGGTAGGCTTGAAATTCAAGACAAGCCTAGGTTTAAGAATATTTCCTACTAAATTTCCTAAGGCTGATGATAAGGTGTTTAACCCTAAGTCTCAAAAATGGAAGAGGTAGTAATTCAACAACTATGAAGCTAACTTGTGAGAAGTGTGGTAAGAAACATTATGGTGATTGTCTCATTGGGACGGACAATTGCTTTGGGTATGGAAAGAGTGGCCACAAGGTTAAGCATTTCCCTAATTTGAAGGGGAAATTTTAAGCTAGTTTCTAATGTTGATGGTTCAAAAAAGAATCGCTTTTATGCACTTTGGTCTAGATGTGAGTAATATAGTTCCCCCGATGTGGTCACCGGTGTGTTGCAAGTCTTCTATATTGATATTTATGCTTTACTTGACCCGGGTGCTACATTTTTTTTACTCCCTTAATATCTAGGAAGTTTGATATTTTCCCTGATATTCTAAATGAACCTTTCATGGTAAGTACCCCGGTATGTGAGTCGGTGGTTGCAAAGAGGGTATATAGAAATTTTCCTATAATGTTGCTCAATTGAGTTACTCATGTTGAATTAGTAGAACTTTATATGGTAGATTTTCATGTATTTTTATGGATGGATTTGTTTCATGATTGTTTTGCTTCCATTGATTGTAGAACAAGAATTGTCAAGTTTAATTTTCCAAATGAACCCACCTTAGAGTGGAAGGGTTGAAGTTGTATCCCTAGAGGTCGTATAATCTTTTGTCTTAAGTCTTGTAAAATGATCTCAAAAGGGTGTTTATATCAAGAAGTAAGAGTCAAAGATTTGGACTTCGAAAATCATCCCATTATGTCGTTCGCCGTAGTAAGGGAATTTCCAAAGGTCTTTCCTAATGATCTTCCCAGAGATCCACTAGAACGTGAAATTGATTTTTGTATAAATTTGCTACCAGATACCAAACCCATTTAAATTCCTCTTTATCGAATGGCTCCGACCGAATAAGAAGAGTTTGAAGGCTCAAATTAAGGACTTACTAGACAAAGGATTCATTAGACCTAGTATTTCCATGGGGTGCTCCGATATTGTTTGTGAAGAAGAAGGATGGGCCGGTTAAAATGTTCATTGATTATCGCCAACTCAATAAAGTCACTATTAAGAATAATATCATCTCACTCAGATTGACGACTTGTTTGATCAACTCCATGGGGCAAGCTACTTTTATAAGATTGACTTGAGATCAGGATATCACAGGGTTAGGGTGAGAGGTGAGGATGTACAAAAAATGGCATTTTGAACAAGATATGGTCACTATGAGTTCTTAGTAATGTATTTTGTTCTCACTAATACCCTGATGGCATTTATGGACCTAATAAATATGGTTTTCGAAGTTACCTATATTCATTCGTCGTTGTCTTCATTGATGACATCTTGGTATATACAAAAAATTGGGTGACCACATTACGACTTTCTAGGATCTAGCAAGATACTATTGGAGGTTTGTGGATGGTTTTGCATCCATTGTTTCTCACTTGAATACCTTGACGCAAAAGAGTACGAATTTTGAGTGATCGGAGTCATGTGAAAGAAGCTTCCAAATCTTGAAAGAGAGTCTTACCTATTCTCGGGTATTGACTTTACCGGAGGGTACCAAGGTTTTTTTTTTTGATATTGTTATGCATCTAGAGTGGAGTTTAGGTGTGTCCTTATGCAATATGGGAAAGTAGTAGCTTATGTTTCTAGATAACTTAAGGTATATGAGAAGAATTATCCAACTCATGATCTTGAGTTAGGGGTCGTGGTTTTTGCCGTGTACCGACCATAAGAGTATTCAATATGTGTTTACTCCAAAGGAGTTAAATCTCAGACAATGAGCGCAGTTGGAACTTTTGAAACATTACGAAATGAGTATTCTATACAACCCCGGCAAGGCCAATGTGGTTGCGGATATTCTATGTCGTATAACCATGGGTATTGTGTCTCATGTAGAAGGAGCCAAGAAAGACCTAGTGAGAGATGTTCATAGTTTTGCTCGGTTGGTTGTTAGATTCGAAGATGTTCCAAATGGTGGTTTCATGGTCCATCATAACTCCAAATCATCTTTTCTGGTTGAGGTGAAGTCTAAGCAACACCTTGATCAACCATTGATATAGTTGACGGAGTTAATTTTTGGTAATCATAATGAGTTATTCTCCTTAGTGTGGATGGTGTCGTAAGGTATCAAGGAAGGTTGTGTGCTCCAAATGTTGATGATTTGAGAGACCATATTCTTGAGGAAGCTCATGGTACCCGTTATTCAATTCAACTGGTTTCTACAAAGATGTATCATGACCTTTAAGAAGTGTTTTCGTGAGAAGGCTTAAAAAGAGACATAGTGGAACAAGTCAAAACCGACAACTAAAATCCAAGTGGTCTACTTCAAGAAATCAAAGTTCCCACTTGGAAGTTGGAAGACATTAATATGGACTTCGTGGTAGTTTTGTCTCGGATACAAATGCAACATGACTCTATATGGGTGGTTGTGGATAGGTTGACAAAATCCTCTCATTTTGTTCCCTTCAAGTCCACGTACTCGTTGAAGGATTATGCAAGTATATTCATAGATAAGATTGTGTGTCCATGGTATTTCGTTATCTATCATATCAAATTTAGGTGCACAATTCACATCTAGGTTGCGGAGGTCATTACAAAAAGGGTTGGGTACTAAGGTGAAGCTAAGCACCGCTTTTCATCCCCAAATGGATGGTTAAGCGGAGCGTACTATTCAAACCCTTGAGGATATGATTAGATCGTGTATAATTGATTTGAAAGGAAATTGGGATAAACACTTGTCTTTTGTTGAGTTTTCTTACAAAAATAGTTACCATTCATCTATATATATGGCTCCTTTTGAAGCCTTGTACGGTAGGAGATGTAGGTCTCTAATTGGACGGTTTGAAGTGGGTTAGTCTTCACTTTTGGGTCCCGAATTGATTTATAAGACTTTGGAGAGAGTTCATATAATAAGAAACCGCTTGAAAACAGCCTATAGCCGGCAAAAGTCTTATGCTGATAATAGGAGAAGAGACTTAGAAATTGAAGAAGGAGATAAGGTGTATCTAAAAATTTCACATATGAAAGGGGTGGTGAGATTTGGAAAGAAAAGGAAGTCCAGTCCTCGTTATGTGGATCCTTATGGAATTTTGCAGAGGATCGGTAAGGTTTCATATGAGTTGAGGTTTCCTAGTAAATTGGCTTCGGTTCATCCGGTGTACGATGTCTCTATGCTTAAGAAGTGCATCGATGATCTCGAGTCCATTTTTCCTATTAAGTTTATATATGTGCAACAGAACCTCTCATATTAGGATGTTTCGGTTGAAATCTTTTATAGACAAATAAAGTAGTTAAGGAACAAGGAGGTGGCTTCCGTAAAAGTGTTATGGAAGAATGATGTACCGTGGTTTCACAGTACTTTAAATGGTGTTTCCTTAAGTTTAGTGTGTGTCTAGGGCATTTTTGTAGTAATATTAATGTATTTTTATCTGTGTTTTGCAGGAAAGTTGTCTAAAACGAAAATGCAGAAGATTGTACAGAATTGGTGACCCACGAAGCCATCGACGACTCCATCGTCCCATCAAAGGTCTGTAGTTAGTGATCATCGATTGAAGTTCCAAGAATCTGGAAGCAACTCGAGGAATTCTGACCAAGTGTGGGGCTACAAAATATTCTACAGTACATCAACTGATTAGTCCTAATATCCGTCTTTGCAAACCTTCGATCAAATTAGAGAATTGTCCCAATATCCGGTGTTGAAGAAATAACTAAGTATGGAACGACGAAGGCATCGCCGAACCATAAGTGTATCAACAGACCGTGTTGTTGGTTCGTCATTGGATTAGAGAAGATGCAANAAATGGTCGATTGACTATGGTGCTAAGGTTAATTAAGGTGTATGTGATGTAAGTATTGTAAAAACTATCAATGTGCCTTGATATGCTATGAATTGCTTATGTGTTAACCTCACCCATAGGAATTGTGATGAAGGACTTATACTCATACAATTCTTATTAAGATATTGATAATGATGACTATACAAGGGATATAACCTATGGCCTAAACTAATCTATGACTGATAATTAGAGGCTTAAAGACATTTCAAAAAGGGTCTCTATCTTAGCACCGAGTGAACTATATTGAGGAGTGTCCCTTTCCACATAGGGAAGGCAGGAACACTACATTACTCTTGAGATTGGAGGCTATAATGCATGGTGCATAAAGACGGTCCCAACTATATCTCCTAGTTCTTTAACTTTGTTTCCCCCAAACGAATACTAACTAGTGGATTCACCAATTTAATATCTTTCTTGTTTTGGTACTAGCTTGGCAAGTAATCCGCCTTCTTTCATTCTAGGGTTTTATGACACCCGATTCCAGACTAGTTGATGTAGTCTATGTGGGTTAGGGTAAGATGTTCCTAAAAGGTAAAACGAATTAAAGGACTTGAACTCTAACTTGGAAAACCTATGAAGTCTAGCTAGTCTAGGTAGGGGTATGAGACTCTACCTAAATATTGCACTAGTTAGACTTGAGGGGAGTCTTAAGAGGAGGTTCTTATATATGTTTATGTTATGATTATATATTATATATATGTATATGATGACCTTGACACATTGTTGATACTATATGTTGATTAGTTCACTTATGAGTACACCTTGGGTTATAATTATAATATATAATGAAATGTAAATCCAAAAGTTATATTATGTGAAGTTGGACATTTGTTATGGTTTCTTGTTGAGGCTACTTGATTGAGTGAGGTTATGGGGCTTTTCTTGGTCATTCCACTTGTTGTCTTGATAAGTATTCATGAGTAGTTTTCTTAGTTATTATGATATGATTGACTCTTATTCATTCTTCTGATGTTATTCCTAGATGATAGGGTTGTAGTAAATCATGGTTACAAACATGTTAGAATGGGTATTACTTGTTGAGTTAGTAAGCATGTTTGGTTGATTGACTTGCTTGGCTTGACATTAGGTTCCTAAATGGGTAAAATGCCATGTTTTGACTAAAAGTCCCTTTTTATTATGTTTTGCTTGTATATGTGCATAAAGTCTCATACTTAGTACATGTGGAGTACTAACCCCATTTTCTTCCCTTTTACCAAACATTTTAGGTTCCGAACATTGAAGAGTTTTGAAGGAGACATTATTGAAAGCTTGGATTCTTCATTTAATCCAAGTATGGTAGGTCCTCAACTTCCAAGGGCAATGCCACTATCTAGATAGCGGACTTGTTATGAGCTTAAAGACTCTTTCATTTCTTTACTTTTCAATTGAGTACTATACTTTTGTATGACCTATACGTGGTCCTGTTGGATTGATGTCAAGGCTATGCCCATATTGTTATAATCGTTTAGATGATATGAGATGAGACAATCGTTGAGACTATTGTTATATTTTATATATATGTATGTGCAATAAAAGTAGAAATTTATGTTACCTTCCTATTCAAAGGGACTATGTATACTCGATGCGACTATATATTATGTGTATGTAGAGGTCTATGTAAACCTCCAAGTATTTATAATGAAAGTTTTAAATTTTGCCGCATCTTTCAACCTATTTATGTAATAACATGAGACTCTGAGGCTAGTCTTAGTCCTTAAAAAAATGACGACGACGATCCCAGTTACATCTAGGGGGTAAACCCAGATGTGACAGTCTCAACGTGTAACATGAAGTTAGCTTGCCTCCTATGCTAAATTATGTTGTGTGGTCTATACTTGGATGTGAGATATGGTCTAAGAAGGTGGATTCCTCAATGTATTGTTGATAGGCATTATGTGATAATATTGACCAATGCAGACATACTCACTTTACATGCATGCTTACAAGTAGTATAGGTCATGGCGTCTAAACTAAAGTTATTTCTCATATTCACTAGTGTCTACTACTATGCATGTTAAGATTTTAACTACGAAAGTATGATATGTGTTTCCTTAACTAGGATGATTTGATAGGTGTACCAGTTTGGGCAACGATATGGAACCTTACCTATACATTGCACTTGTGTGCCGTGATAGGATAGTTTCTAGTTTTGGTTTGTATGTGAATGAATATTAATGTATGGTGATGTGTGTTTTTAATTTGTTTTTTAAAAGAGTATTCACATATATGTGTACACACACATGAATGATGATCTAGTCAATAGAGGGGCCTTGAGAGGTGCGCTCAAGTATACCCTAAACTAGATAGTGCTAACGATATATGCTATGTCCATGTGAAAGGATTTGTCATATGATTCAGGTTGATGAACTCTCATCTATAACCTATGAGTTAAGCATATAGGGAGTCAATCTCCTAGAGCCTAATTATATAAAGTAATGTAATAATGTCTTTTCAATAAAGGTAACTTAGCTTAGCGCCGAGTGAACTTGCAGATGAGGGGGTTACACCTTCCTAAGGAGGGATGGTAGGGTTCACCATATTCCTCACGGGGTGGATAGCCTCATGACCCAAAAAAGGTGTTAGAGTGATGTTTCCATGATGGCCCCAAGTTTCATAAACTATGCTTGCCACATAAGATCTAGTAATGTGAGATGAACTAAAATTCTAGCATGTGTTAATGTTATACCTTGGCTAGGTAAGAACACATTACATTTGTATAAGGCACTACAACACCAAATTCCATGTTTAGCACTCATGGTCTTAGTGTCGGTTAAGGTTATAATTTCCCTAAAGTAAAATGGATAATTGAAGTAAATGACTAAGACCCTAACTGTGATGAATTAACAAAGGTTACTTTGGATAGGTGGAAGCAATCAACCCATCTAGACATTGAACAAGTAGATCCTTATGAAGATATAGGAAGGTGTTCTAAGGTGTATGATTATGAATATGTCTTGCTGTATGACACGGTAGTATTTGTCTATTTTTCATGAAGATGTGCATGGTATGAGTCTATGTGATGTGTTATTATTCTTATATGCACAATGTGAGTCTTAATTACTATATGATGAAGGTTGTTGAAATGAATGGAGTTGTCTTCACTTAATTGTTAATGTATGAAATAAAATCTTAATGCTTGTGGCCTTGTGATAGGTTTACTAAGTATGTGTGAGGTTATGGAGCTTTACACATACATTGCACTAGTAGACTTAGAGTAGCTTCCTGAATAAGGTCTTATAATTACTTATCTAAAGTGAAGAAAAAATAAGTGAAAAAATAAATATAGCTTACTGTGAAGCCAATGAAGTCTTGACTTAAATGGATCTTTGATATATTATCTTATATGCGGATATGCGTTGGCTTATGTAGGTTGTATGTATGCTTTCTTTGTGACTTCAAGGTGATGCATTGCGCCCAGTATTACTAAAGGGTTACCTAGGAGGTTGTCCTAAGTTGAGATTATGTAGATAGTAAAGGAAACACGAGTCCCACACTAAAGTAAGACTACATTAAAAATGACTTAAATTCTACCTGTGAATTTCTATGATATTTAGCTTTCAAAATATGTATATATGAAGTATGTGAATGATATAAATTCTATTGTGTAAAGTTTTTACGAATTTTTACTAAAAATGGCATGATATATGATTTCAAGAAAATGTTCCTATAAATGCATATATTTGCATGGTTGTTATACTTTTGCATTCTTGTAATAATCCCATTCTTCTTTACTTTTTACACAAGGTGTTGGTTAAGTATTCTTAAAGGATGTCTTGAAATGTGAAGAGCTTGATAGATGATTCCCAAGCTCAATGAAAGGAATCTTTATGTTCAAGGATCTTCAATTTGTGTTTACTATAAAGTTTTATAAGTCGTATACTTATGATTATGTAGCAAGAGTTGTGTCCCTAATGTACTCTAATGTCATTTAGTCTAAGATGTAAAAGAGACTTAGATTCTAATTATTTAATATTATATTATATATATATGAAGTGAAGTTTCTATAGCACTAGTGAGTTCGTGATGTTTTAAATGTCCGCTAAATATCTATGACAATGCTATGCATGATACCACTTGACTCTGTTAAGACATCCGAGAGGTCAAGTACGTCATGTTACTTCTAGGGCGTTCTCCCCAGATGTGAAAAAGGTGGTATCAGAGCACGAGGTTTCAAAAGTTTTTTAGGGTCCAAGAATTATCATATTGCCAAGTCTAGTATAGTCTCGTATTTTGGGTGGTGAGTCATGAAACATCAAATGCTTCGGGAGTCTATAAGATTATTGAGTTTACCTTCTTCATCATTCTTATATCATTCCATAGAACTTAACTCGATAAGATCCCTCTCTTATGTTTTCTTATCTGATGGTCTTTTAGTTGTGATTGCTTGGATAAGATTGTATCTCTATGCTTGAAGGAGAAAAGGTGAGTTTAAATGCTTATCTTGGTTTATGGTTTGATGAGTATGTGTGAAGGTGAATTTATGCATGTTCGCATGATGTGATGTCATTTATGGCGAAGTATGATATTTATGTGAAATAGCATGTTATGTTGAAAAATGTATGTCATGACATTATTAAAGCATGTTAGAACTTGTTATGATTAAAAATGAGTCTCTTCTGGAATGGTATGCTACTATATGGTTTTGCATGATGGTAGCCTAATATTATCATTGGAGTTAAAATGCGTGGTGATTAACTATAAAAGTATATTGCCTAAGAAACTATAAATGGGTCATATGTTACCTTTGTTATATGTGTGAACTTTCATGATTACTTTACAGGGATTGTAGTTCTTGGTATAGACTTGATCCTATGTGTGAAGTTAGTATGCATGTTTATATAGGATGAGTTGGTAATGTTTTGTATCTCATATTTTCATGCTTTTCCCATGAATTTCCTAAATGTTGCATTAATAGAATTTTGAAGCATGTTCACTGTAATGCTTTGCAGCTTATTGTATGATTTTTTGTAAATTGACTCAATTGTTCGTTGATTATAAGTTGTTGAAATGTGTATAAAGTTGATGCATATGAGAATGACAATGAACGTAAAAAGGATATTTACTATTTGGAATGAAGAATGAGAGTCTTATGGCATGATGAGTCGTAGATGTGTTTCTAACTTCTTATGGTATTGTGAGTCCCTTGATGTTGTGGAATTGATGTTTCCCCTAGAATTAAGGGTAGTATTCTGAGATTTGTAGGGTGATTATGTGGGTTTGATTGGCCTAGAAGTAACCTTACTTTAATGTTGAAGAAAAAAAAAGAGTCATTATGGCTAAGTCTCCTTATTGCTTTCCCCTAATGATGTGTGACCTTGCTGTCTATTGTAATGTTGAAAAACTTATGTGGTTAAATAGTATGACCTAATTTGACAATTAGGGATAATTTTCCTAAAATGAAAAGGTTTAGAATACCTAACAAATTTAACTTAATGATTGATTTCTTATAGAGCACTACTTAACTTATTTCATGCCACGACCGGAATCTAGACCCCAGACGAGACCAGCGTCGTTGATCTCTCAAAGGTTGCAGACAAGCCTACTTACGTCATTCTTACTTTACATAATTTAATTTTAGCGGAAAATTTGAAATTTTTTGTTTCTTAACATACTTATAAAACATTCTTATAATTACGTAATTGTTCACCCTAACCATCTAACATTAAGAGAGAGCAACTGAAGAATATTTCAATCTTTTAAGTAATAATGGTAAATGGAACCAATACATAGTTTGAATAAAAAAGAAATAACGCTAGTGGAACAGCTCCTAGCTCGACAACTGTAGATAAAAAGAGTCTCAAAAAGAAAAATCACATAAGGAAAGTACAATCGCACCAAACAATTACTAAGACCTTACCCCCTCTCAATCTAACACTTAAATTGAATATAACACGTAGCATCCTCCATCAAAAGCATGAGGACCTACCGAAACCGCATGAATGTTGGACGTCCGGATAACTACAGCGACGATCCTGTAGTTCTATCGTCCACCTGTGCCTACACCTAAAATAGTAGAGTTTGTATAGGGTTAGTACACACTTGTACTAAGTATGGATATAGGCAAGCACACACAAAGGACATGCATGAGAAAGAATATCTTTCCTAACAACATGATTTTTGGAAATCAAGTTAATGGACTTGCCAATTTGAGATTAAGAAGGTTTCAAAATTTGGATTAGTATGATCAGTGAGCTTTACAAATTTTGAATAGAAAAGTTATGCCATGAGAATAACATACATCATCATACTTTTCACATTTTCACACAGCACATAACAGTTACAAATAGCACATCTCATATAACATATAGCACATTTTGCATGTAGCATATATCTTCATTAATATCATCCATTCATATGCCATGAGACCTTCGAATCATGGACTTAATTTAACAACAAGATATCCCAGAAATGAAGGCTAAACAGATGGGACCTCAACTAGGGAGTCTTCATTATCAAACACAGAGTCTGGTTCATTCATTCATATGTACTCCATTTCATTTCATTCATAGGCCAATGTAAACACCAGCTATACCTAGGATGTAGTTTAAGACTTTCATAAAGTTCGTTCTGCAATGACCAAGAATGACCTAATGTCATTACTAGAATCTAACTGAACTTTTGATTCTCCTATCCTAACACCTTTTGTGTCATTCATTTAATTATGTGCATAATTTGAGGTTGGCCTCATTCGTTCATTGGTAACTTTAACTTTAACCGACATAGATCATGTGAGCATCATGAAATCCAGTGTCTCCCCCACACTGAAAAGAGATGGAATCATCAGCCAAAGGGATTCATAACATGCTAGTGTACATGAGAATTTCACTACGCCTAGCACTGCTATATTGCTTGTATCGGTTCGAGACCCTAGGAGATGTAAGCTACCATACACCCGGCAAGACGGACAGTCTCATCTCATGCCAGAGTTAGTGAACCTCCGCCCTTACCAACCAAGAGGAATCACCGCTCATAGCTGGCCTACGTGCTCCGTATAACATCAAGTTCATCATATCTTATATTCATGAAAGATGGTTTTAGTATTGAAGACTCATATCTTCATTGGATGATTTCCATCTTCTGAGAGCTGTAAGCCAATACTGTCGTTAGAGGTATAGAGACTGGTCTCTTCATTAACATTACAATCTATTGGTGAGTAATCTTCCCCGTGTAACATACTCAGGCATATTGAGATTGCTCCCTCATTTACCCTAGCCTCCCTAAACGTTGTCCCCACAGTCGTTATCATACCACCTTTGCTTTTCATAGTTACTCACCTCTCTTTACGTGTATGTTCATTCACCATATCCAATGCACCTGGCCATTAGGGTATTTCACAACCTACTTAACCCTTATAGGGTTTCATCATTTTTGTTGTTAATGTAATCTTTATGGTTCATTTCATCATTCTTGTTTATTCATCGTATGTCAAAACTTGGCCCATTTTAGTGTGAGTTCAAATACTTAACCCTTCTAGGGTCATCCATTCATGCCAACATATTGGTTCACTTACTCGGAAGTAGGTTATCCTTACATACAATCCATGGGGCTTCATCATAGTTCGTTAAGTGATTCACATTCCTAAGATATGTAGTACAGGACTTATGTATCTTTTATTAAAGCAAAGATCTTGATTTGATCTAATAGGTGGCATTATTCTTGGATATTTTGGCACGTATGACTTATGTATCCATAGGAAGTTTGTGAAAAAGACCAAGTTGAATCTCTTGGCGGATAAACCCTTTAACAGCGTCATTTATTTATTTTTAATTTCCAGGATATTGGGACTCTAGATAACAACAACATTAACATTCTAATTTAAGCTCTACTTGGTTTTCCTCTTAATTGGATAACAGTTGCATGGTTCGACCCCAACAACCATCTTTTATTTTTTATTAAACATAACATTGCTCATTTGTCGCCCATCTCCCATAAACACGAGGGTTGTGGGATCGCAACCCACACAACCTTTTTTTTTTGTATTCTTTTGGCCCCTGGAATAGGGAGGTTTTTGGCGTTCGAACCCCAAAAGCCCTCCTATTTTAATTTAAATTCCCTAAAGGATGTAATGAGGTGGTGGATCGACCCCACAGCCTCCTATTTTTTGTTTAAATAGTCGCTAGGGCTAAGCGGATTTTGTGTAACCCCCCTGAGTTGTGGGATCGAGCCACCCCACACACAGCACCTACCACCTCAAATGTTCACCTAATTAATTTTTGCCCCCTCTCCTTCCTATACTGAGGTAGTGGTTCGATTCCCACGTTCGCACATTTTCCTGTTTCTTTAATTCTCTTTTTTCACTTGCTACCTCGAGGTCGTGGGTTCGATTCCAGCCTCCCATTAATTTAAGTAAATCGTTACTCTTCTTTCCAAAAACCTGTAGCCACGCTTTGAGTCCCCCCCCAATCAAAGTTTCTTTTCCCGCCGCTTCGTTTCGCGAAAAACCACGTAGAATGTTCGATTCCCCTCGCCCCATCCGGCACCAAAAAGTCACTTCTCCCACCGCGACGAACTCCGCCCTTTTGACCTCCCTGGTACCTCGACACTTGGATCTCGCCGCTTACTTCCTATGGACTGCGAATATCCCATGCCACGAGATCCCCGCTGGATGAAATACCCCCTATACAAGGAAGGTGGCGACGACCTAGTGCCTCCCACCCCTTACTTTCCTAACGGCCCAGCTCCCTCCTCATTTCCTCCGCCCACGCCCCCCCCCCCACCACCCCCTCACCTGCCACTCCTTGTACACAACACGCGAGACGCCCCACTCCCCACCAAATGACCCCCTCTCCCCACACGCTCCCCCCGCATATTATCATCTCTTCCTTTTGCTTTCCTCCAGACCCCTTCCCCCCATTTCTGTGGTTGTTCGTTTTTCTCCACTCCTGCAGTTCCACTGCCCCCAACAGCATTCCTACCCACTTGTTTGTCATCTCCCCAACCCCCCCCTTAGCCCCCCCCCCGCCACCACTATACACCTGCAGTCCCCCCAGTCTTTCTGTGTCGCCCTCTATTCTGTTCTCTTCGTGCCTTTTTAGAGGCGCCCCTCCTTCCCCACCAGACCTCACAGCCCGTTCGCCGTCCTTCTTCCTATACCCCCTCCCCTCCATCCTTTTTTTTCCACCGCCTCGTGTCTATCGGGCTGCCACCCTTCCCCCCACGGTGCCAACACAACCACCCTTTGGCACATGCTATTGCACGCCATTACTCGCACCCCCTTATTTTGAATCCTATTTCTCCTTTCCCATCCAACGACCCCTGAACAGCTTAGTGCCGTTGTGCACGTGCAGTATAGCCGAGCGTGGGCAACACCTGCCACACACTCACGCAGCATACTTTCTTATCGCACCCGTAACCGTGTGCATTTCGTCTCTCTCTTGCCTAGTCTCTCTCGTTCAACTCTACCGATTTAACGAATACGACACATACTTACCCCCCCCTATCACCCCCCCCACCCCCATTCACCGCGAACCCCACCACTTTCAATCCCCCCCCCGACCACCTAAAACCCCCCCATCCCACCCCCCAAACCCATGTACAACATCAACACACACCCCCCTCATCCTATCTGACACACAACACCACCACCCCCCTCACCCCCTCCACCCCCCCCTACAAACAACACCCAACCACACACCCCCGACGAGACGAGAACCCAGATTACCCTGCAACTCTACAACATCATCCAAGAAAAACTTTGCATAAAAAAGGTACACAAGTCAAGCAGGAAACTGTATTTTGTTCTTCTTATAATACACAGCAATCTACTGTAATATGTCAGCCAAAAACAATCTTGAAACAGCACATGAATGACACAAGCATACTTGTTCAGTTTCTTCAACTGTGCATGAATATCTTCTTTATTCATCAAACTCATATTTCTAGGTGCACTTCATAATAGCCTCTTCATTGGAATTGTTTCCGCTCCTACAGAACCTCTTCACATATTCCTCATTGACATGCCATGCTCAAATAATATTGAGGCAACGCGATCATGAAGTGTCATAACATGTCCAACTACAACCATTGAAGGTGTTCCAATTATAATGATTGTCTCACATTTTTTTCTCTTATGAAGTTTTACAATTCAGCACGTAATATATCATGATCAATATTTAACACCAATTTGGCAATATGATGGGAATCTTCATTATCTTTTATTTATGATTGCTAAAATCCATGTTGCTCGGACTCTTCAAAACTGTTAATGGGTGTGTGTCCGATTCATCAAAACTAGTACATTCTTGGAGGATTCAACAAAGATAACAAAAACATTTTTGGAGAGTTCAAGACTTTTCTTAGAGTAGATTTAAACAGAAAATTCAATAATTCAGACCACACACAGATGAAAAATGGGGAATCATCACACACTAGTAAAGCTGACTATGTAAATACGGATTAAGGGAATGAGAATCAATTATCATAGAGGAGAAAGTTGGGGCTTCTGTAAATGATAGTTACTTCATTGAGAAAAATAAAGAAAGGCTTAAGTATAAAATTTTATCATTCAATATTTGCAACTTCAGGGACCAAGCAAGCCCTAAAGAGGATTTGAAATCCAAGAGTTATCATCAGTTTCAGGTGTTGAGAACATAGCAAAGGTACTACACATATAATCCCAATTTTCACTTGAGAGGCCAATGTGGCAAGTGTCAGCGTCCAAGGAAACTACATGGTTGAACAAAATAAGGTGATGCAGTCTGTCCTTGGTTATTTTCGTTTTCAAAAGGTGGCTACCGTAAATAGGACTTGTAGTCTGTGTAGTGTCATGTATGTTTTCTTTTCTTTTTCGTGATTTAGGCCTTGTCCGGCCAACTTTAATTTTCCTTGTTACGGTCATTGTAATGTTTGACATACACAATGGAACCAATTATTTAATTTATTTACATTTCTTACCCTATCTATATTGACGCAGAAAGAGCCCACATATACTTTGGGATAGAAACCAGAACAGACAATTAACCCCGATGGAGAGACACATTGCAAGAACTTTCACGAAAGCGCTGCCTACATCCATGGGTACTCACTGGTGTATGTGTGAAAATTTCACTGCGTGTTTTGACCTTGTGCTAAAGATACCTAAAACAATCAGGGATGGCCTATAAGTACTCGGGAAACCAACTTTATTACTCATATAATATTGGTTCATTGACTATCATGATTACACATGTCCACATAGTTACTAAGGTTCTAATACCAAAACGTCAAAGTACGACAGGTCTAAGACCCTAACAAGGGTCCATGAGAGGACCCAAGGAAGAGTTCAAAAAGCTGTCAAAAACTAGATTGGTCTACGAGGACCATTGACGACCCATCAATGGACTCACGCCTCGTCAATGAGAGTCGTGAGTCGATAATTAGTCTTCACACCTTTCCACCCAAAACCATGCTTTAGTACCAATTGACGAGTGACCAGTACAAGCCTTCAATGCATAACCCGTCAACGGGGACTCGTCAATGGACATTGCTCACTGCCCACAAACACGACTAATTGAAGGGTAGTTAGGTAATTAGTTGATCACTTAATTAACACTTAAAAATTACTATGATTAGTTAGTTAGGTATATTAAAAGATATTAAAACAATAAAACAAGTCTTCCGCCTTATAACTCCCAATCAAAAATTAAAACCCACTTTACTCTGTCGCAACTTCTCTCTCAAACCCACCATTGAAGAACAAGGAAGACTGAATCAAGGCCACTCAATATTCATCCTTTTCACTTAAATATCGTGGGATAACCTGAAACAAGGGATGGGGATATTTATTCATTGATTAGTTTCTCCATGAAACCTTTCAAAACATCTATTTTTGAAATTGATATTGTGACAAAAAAGTAGGGCTTGTGATCTAGCCATGGGTTCACTCAAAATGGTTTTATATATGTTATGTGACATATATTATGAATATATTAGATTAATTGATGATTTCTATTGTGAAAATCTCCTAAGAACTTATGTCCACTCTATGACCTAATTTCATGAATGTTGTTAAATGAATTTAGTAGATATGAACATTGTGAATTATTATTGATGATTATTTAGTTATAGAATCTTATTTTCATGCCTATTATGATATCTATGGGTGTAATTCTGATACTTGATTCTTGAGCTTGAAGAGGGGGTAAATTCTAGGGTTTGTATATATCTTGGAGAATGTTATATATGAACTTTGAATTTTCTTTCAAGGTACATGGATTATAAAAGGATGAAAGTAAGGTATTATTGGTTGATGGTTTCCACTATCTTGAACCTTACCTATTATGTTGCATTAATTATGTATAATGAGGCTAATCATTTGTGTTGATTGGAAGTGTAGTTCTCATGAAAACACTATGATTGATATTGTGAAAGAGTTACTCACATATGTATGTTAGTTCTAGGTTGAAAGTGTATTCTCACCTAATGAATCTAAGATCTTTATGTTGAATTGTATTGAATGAAGAGGAAATACTTCATATACAATTAAAAAGACTAATGGTAGTAAGTTGGGAAAATAGACTAAGCACCAAGCCGCCCTATTTTATTACCAGACATAATTGGGAGAAGCTCATCCGAAACTAGAGCTAGAAACGGTTTGGTTTCATTCCCGTTTTTCATTTCTTTATTCTCGAATCCAAGGGGGGACTTCTCATATTTCAAATCTTTCTGAAATATACAATTAAAAGACCAATGGTAGTAAGTTGGGAAAATAGACTAAGCACCAGAGGATATGGCCAATGAGGAAAACAACATTTCGTTAATGCAGGAGGTTGGGTCATCCTAGAGATACTCATGAGATGGGGACTCCTCCTTAATGCAATAAGTAGAGTCTCTAGAAGCAATCTATCCATCCCTTAACTACGTGACCCCATGGGACTTAACTAGTGGATCCACATATTAGCTAGTATTTAATTTCTTCCTTGGAAAGTAGAACACCATATTTTGGTGTGAGGCTTTATGAGATAGGATTCCATGCAACTCTCATGGTCTATATCAGTTTTGGTTGATCTTCCCTAAATAATGAAGTAATTATGAAGTAACAACTTATGTATTATATCCTAATAGGTTTACTAAGTAGAAGTGGTGTATGAGATTTCACTTGTACATTCCACTAGTAGGCTTAGAAAGGTTTTCTGGTAGGTTCCATGCAGTTATGAAGTGATATTAGAACATGTATGTTGAATGGATAATGGTTGTGTTGAACATATAACTGTAATCAAATGTGGTTCATGATGCATGTGCTTCACTTATGATTATGGAATGTGGTGGAATGTAAAGTTAATGTGTGTGTCCAAGGTGGCTTATGATGCATGTGCTTCACTTATGAATTTATTCTTTCAAACCTCATAAATGCATAATTTTCATATAATTCTGCCTTTCTCATATTTTAAAGACTTTTATGCATTTCTCCATACTTAGCGCATTAATTGTACTAACTCATTTCTCCTTTTCTATTATAAGTATTGGCTTCAGCTAAGTGGTTTGCTTCTAAATCCTTGAACAATGCTTGAACTTCTTATATCCAAGACTTATGGTAGGTACTCAAAGATCGGAGGACTAATGTTTTTGATGCTACTTTAGGATTTCCCTAATGATGTAATAGACTTAGTAGTTATTCCTATGTAAGTTCTTTTTATAAGACTATTGTGTCTAAAGGGCTAAGGACCCTATGTGAAGGATTTATGGTGTATTCGTATTAGTAGATGGTGTATGTGTTATTCCTACTTTTTTGTTTTATAAAAATAACATGTTTGAACTTCTATTATAATTAGTTTGAAATTCTGCATTATTTCGAGTTCATTATGTTGTGATGATTACGCTAAGGGATTGTATAAGACCTCATCGAGGTTGAATACGCTAGTAACAACTAGGGGGTGCTCTCTGGTCATTAAAAACTTGGTATCAAAGCATAAGATTTTGGGATAATATTAGGATTGAAATCATATACACCACATCTAGTAGGGTTTGATTCATAAATGTGAAGCGCGCCATATCTAATAATAAGAGGCTATGAGATGATTAGAGTCCTAACTCTATCTAGTCCTTTCCTTATAATCATTTTCTTCTTTTTGCAGGCTATGAATAAAAGAAGGACAAATGCTAGAAGGGCCAAGGAGGAGAATGTGAATGAGAAGCTTCCCTCTCAAGCTCCTCAAAACCCTCAAGTCCCTATTGAGGCTAGTGAAGACGGCAAGGATATAATATGGCTCAAGTAATTTCTTCAAGAGATTGGTTTGAATCAGATAGAGTGTATTGTTTATTGTAACAGCCAGAGTGCAATAGATGTGAGTAAGAACTCCATGTACTATGACATCAACGTCAGATATCATTGGATTCGTGAGGAAGTGGAGAGTGAATCATTTCACGTCAAAAAGATCCATATAAGTGAAAATCCAGTAGATATGCTGACCAAGACGATACCGAAAGACAAGTTCGACTTATGTAAAGAACTTGTGCGTATGAGATCTCTCTAAAGAAGATGAACGATAACCTTATTCGTGATAGGAATGGAGGGGGAGATTGGTTGAATCCCATCCCATTTGTTGCGTCACTTTGCTATAAAATGCCTACAAGCAATGTTATAAAAAGAATAGGTATTGGAGTTGAAAATAAAAGATTGTGGTGGAGTAGACAAATTGGTAAGATTTGAAC
This sequence comes from Solanum habrochaites, assembly GCA_027704765.1. Lineage (NCBI taxonomy): Eukaryota > Viridiplantae > Streptophyta > Magnoliopsida > Solanales > Solanaceae > Solanum > Solanum habrochaites. The sequence goes on from JAKWJA010002496.1 coordinate 19,809,926, forward strand.
CATTTTGACTTTGAATATTACTATGTCATTAGTGACATTATGCCATGGTTTTATATTCGAAAAGAATTCTGCCAATTGTAGAACACACAAGTTAGAGAAAAAAAAACCATTTTGGAGCCAAGTGAGGTCTTCCATTAGAATATACAAGAAAAATGTCTGTGAAGAAAATAGATTCACCGCAGAGTAATTAAAATGAGATAGGTGTGGTATCCCTCATATAAAATGAGATGAGTAATTAGCCTTGTTCTTAGGAAGACAACTGGAAATAAATGGTATATGTATTGATCACCCCAATAATTAGTATGATGCCTATTGGATATTTAGCCTTTGTGGAGTATGGTGTGTGTTATTGTTAATTGTGGTGTGGGAAGTCTTTGATATTTGGGTAATCATCCGAGCGAAGAGAGCGAGAGGTTGTGACTATTAAATTATATTTGGACATGAAATGCTACAGGACGTAAGAAACTGAGTGATTTTGAACCACTTTAGAAAATAATAAAATGTTTTTAGTGGTGAAAGATTGTCTTAGTGGTTTCCTTCACTGTACTATACTTGGAATGTGTTTTCCATGCCTGTTGAATGTTGAGAACTTAATACTATTGAATCTCATGATGAGATGATATTCCTTATGTTGTGTGTCTTGTGGAAGTTTCATTTCCATGCAGCATGTATGGTTCATGAAAAATATGAAAAAAGTGGAGAAATACCAATTCTTTCAAAAAAAGAAAATGTGACATCTTACTTATATCATTGACCATGCTAGGGTGGAAGTTGATGTGATATTGAAGGATATTGGATTTGGTTGTTGTTCCTTATGTTAAACTTATTGTAATCTTCTCAATGGTACCACTTTTAAAGTGATGAAATGAAGGGTTTTAAGTTAAGATCCTCTAAAAATTGGGTTAAATTGCTCTTAATTGGGTTTACCCTAAGCGGGGGATGGTGATGGAGCAGTAAGGTTGTAGATAACTTCTACCATGTCCTTCTATTTTTACTTGAGCTTGAAGCTAATGAATTCATAGTAAGCTTGTTCATGAATAGAGTTTTGCATAAAGTATGAATTTCATGAACTTTATATGTTTGGAACATATTGATTGACATTACCTTCATGATATTTTTAAGATTCCAAAGTGCATGAAGGGAAATTTTGATAAAAATCATGTTTTCTCATGTGTACTGTGCATCTTAACATGCTAATTGTGAATTTGACTTCAATAGGTAAGATAAGAAACATGGTTATAGTCACTTGTGAGGTACAATGTTTAGCCTTATAATGAAAAATTGAGTCTCTTTAATATGAAAACTGTAGTCTCTTGAAAACTTTGTGACATTTATGACTTATAAAGCATGATTGTAGGCTCACTCTTTAAAAGTGAAAGCATGTTTAGCGAAGTGTGCATATGTGTGCCAAGGCTTTGTGTTATCTTTTACCGAATGATGCTTATTGTAAAGGCTATTGCTATGTCAAAAATTGACATTTTGTGAAATGGCTTCCTCTTTATTGTGATGTGCTTGGTGTGATCTACCATTTAGAATTCACTAGGAAGAAAACATGAGCATTCCTTCGTTTAAAAGTTTAAAATTTCTCATTTTAAAAAGGAGGCTACCTTGTACTTTAGTTTGGTATGAACCCATGATACATGTTAGTGTGTTGACGAGAAGGACATTCCTCCATGGACATCACTAAGAATGGTATGGTTGAGTATGAACTTCATGTCACTAGGTCTAACTAATGAAGATCTTTGTTGATTCAATTAACTTAAGTCTATGTACTTCATGGCACTAGGTCTAACTAATAAAGATCTTTGTTGATTCAATTAACTCAAGTCTGTGTGCATAGAAGTATGAGTTCCTAATTTTTTCTTGATGATTATTGGAATTTTCCTAAGTGTAACTGAATCATGGTTGCAATATGAGATCTTAATGAAATGAGGTTGAATGATAATGTTATAACTAGGAGAAGGATGTTCCTCCTATAAACATGATAAGAGCCTTTGTGTTGATGCATTAGAAAGTGAGTGAATGAAAGTTTTGCTTTCTTGTGTGCATTGAGTGCTAAAATGAGTTGAAATTGTGTTCCTTGTAAGTTTTGTGAATTGAGTATTTCATTAATGCTATGAACTGCTCTAAGATGAATTGAAGTCCTTGTTGTGATTAAAGTGTTCTAAGTGTCATTTGAGGACGAATGTTCCCAAGTGGGGGATATTGTAAGACTCCCAAAATGAGTTAGAGTTTCTAGAGAATAACATATTATTAATAAGGTTATATGGTCCTAAAATTACTTATAATATTGAATTGAGTCAGTGTGTAAAGTTTGAGGTTATTTGGAAGTCAAATGTCAAGGGATGACCAAGGACGTTCTTTCAGTACGACTAGTCACCTTGTGTATCATGGCTTTACATTGTTATATTGTATTTCATGACATTATGAAGTCTTAAAATGAGTTATAATTATATTTATAGGAATTATATGGAGTTTCATGAAGTTTGGAGGTCAAAGGTCCAAGAACATCTAAGACATTTGAACAGTTAGCCCTTGAGACGTTAAAGTATGTCTTGATGGGTCCTAGGATGTTTGGACGTGTTTTATGTGTGAATTTTGAGAGAAACATGCATGGAAGGTCCTTGACTTATTAATGTTTGTATTAACATTGTAAATTCCCTAGCATGACTTCCCAAGGGCCTCGCAAAAGGGCCTACAAGAAGGACCCAAGGGCTTTCGAGACACAGCCTTGGTTGTGTCAATCGACGAGCCAAATGACGCCCAGTAGGTTGAACAACAGATCGTTGGTGGAGGTCTCAGAGATGGACACTTACCTTGATAAATCTCAACCGAAGAATCGCCCAAGATCCAAATCTACTGAATCCACAGACGACCCATCGATGGACGTATAGGCTGTCAATGGTGGACTGCAACTGAGGCCATGCGACTTCCTCATAAAAGGGGTTAATGGGAAATTCAACCCACGTCCTAAATTCAACCTACTTGATTTATTTAGATATTTTTTGGGTATATATAATTTATCAAAAACGTGGTGAACCAATTCCCAGTCCCATACACACTAAATAAACTTTCTCTCCAAAACCAATTCTCACTAGAAATCTCCATTGACAGCTTGGAGCTTGGATTTAATGGATTATTCATCAAGATTTCGAGATATTCAACTATACAATGGTATGGTGATCCAATATCTCTAAGTAACTTTTCACTTGGATAGTTCTTCTCAAAGTTTTTGAAGAGATTTCATGATCAAACATTAAATCTAGCCATGGGTTCTATCTAAAAATGTTTTAGTGACTTACTAATAATGAATTATATTAATGTATTGGTTTTAACGTGAAATTTAATCCAATTTCATCATGAACCCATGTCTCTTCCAAAAATCGATTTAGCTCTTGCATGGGCATTGTGATCATGGCTTGTTAATGGTTGAATTGCGATTCTCTTACATTGAATTGTTTATATCTACTATTATTTACGTGAATTGATGATGAAGGATCCATGTGGATTATTTTATGAAGAATTGAACATGCCTAGTTTAGAATTCTAGGAGTTCATTATAACATTGCCTTTTTAATGATTCAATGTTGAATTTGATTAGGTGAAGATGATTGTAGATACTGTTTAGGTTAATATCATGATTTAATTATGTATAGGAATCTTTTATGATCAAAGTAAAGAAGGATTGGCATGAATTGATCTAGTTTCTTCTAGTCTATCGATTGATAATATTGTGTGTTTTATGTGATGTCGAGTTTATGTTAGACGAAGCATGATTCATTTTGAGTAATTATCTCTTTAGCTACTGCCTAACATGTACATTTTTGTGAAAATATGATGATGATCAAGGACGTAGGGAATTAGTATTGTTGCCTATTTCCTATACTTTCTCTTGAATGAATAGTTTAATGCTATCGTAGTATCTTGATCGTGTAGGGATTTAAGCATTATTTAGTTATGTTAAGTGTATGATTATCTACTTCCCTATATTGATATTATTGATGAAATATGATCTATTTTCCATGTATGTGCAATTGGATAATGGTCTATGTCCTTCTACATTCTAGCATGTTAATGATGTGGTTTACTAGTTTGTCACATGGCCTTGTAGTAGTTTATGAATGACTTCGTATATTAATATTATGTTTTATATACTTTCCTATACGTTAATTGTTTATTAAATAATAGTAATGGCCAATGATAACCAATGTTTTAAGGATTAGTAAGGTTTTCTCCACTCTTATACTTCTCTACTTCTCTATAGTTATGTTGATGAAGCCTTGTATAGCATGGTGTGTTATGGTTCACTTATGGTGGTGGTTTTTATTTTATTGTCATTATCTGTGTGTTGACCATTGCCTTGTGCCTAGTCTTCTACTTTAGTTGTTAATCTAGGTTATGTTACTCTTGTTATAAGCATGTAAATGTTTATGTTAAGGTCATATTTATGTTATGCCATTAATGTAGTATTAAGGATTGATGAACCCTACCAATGTACCCCTATGTGGAGGTGTGAATAGCTAATGTTAGTTGTCTGAAAGTGTAATGTGGAGTTAGCTTGCCTCCTATGCTAAATTGTGTTGTTTGGTTTATGCTAAAAGTGTTATATGGTATAAGAGGGTGGCTGCCTCAATATGTTGTTGATAGCCATTATATGATCATATTAAACGATATACACACACTCACTTTACATGCATGCTGACAAGTAGTATAGGTCATGGTGTCTAAATGAAAGGTATTTCAAATATTCACTAGTGTCTACTACTATGCATGTTAAGATTATGCCTCTGAAAGTATGATATTGTGTTTCCTTAACTAGGATAACTTGATAGGTGTACTAGTATGGGTAAGGGTATGGGTCCTTGCCTATGCATTGCACATGTGTGCCTTGATAGGATAGTTTCTAGTTTTGGTTTCTATGTGCATGATTACGAATGTATGGTCATTTGGGATTTTAATGTGTCTATGTGAAAGGAGTACTCACATATATGTATACGCAACATGAATGATGATCTAGTCAATAGAGGGGCCTTGAAAGGTGTGTTCAAGTGTATCCTAAACTAGATAGTGCTAATGATATATTCCATGCCCACGTGAAAGGGTTTCTAACATGATTTAGTTTGATTAACTCTCATTTATGAACTATGAGCTAAGCATATAGGGAGTCAATCTCCCAAACCCTAATTTTATAATGTTATGTATTAATGACTTTTTGATAAATGGAACTTAGCTTAGCACCGAGTGAACTTGTAGATGAGGGGGTGACACCTTCCCAAAGAGGAAAGGAAGGGTTCACCATAGTACTCATGGAGTGGATAGCCTCATGACCCAAAAAGGGTGTTAGGATGATGTTTCCATGATGCCCCCAAGTTCCATAAACTATTCTTGCCACATAGGATCTAGCAATGTGATATCAACTAAAATGCTAGCATGTTTTAATGTTCTACCTTGTCTAGGTAAGAACACCTTCCACTGGAATAAGACTCTACAACACCAAATTCCATGTTTAGTACCCATGATCTTAGTGTCGATAAAGGCAATAGTTTCCCTAAAGTAAAATGGACAATGGAATTAAATAACTAGGACCCTAAGTAGGATGACTTAAGGGAGGTTACTTCGGATAGGTGTAAGTAATTAAACTATTTAGACATTACACAAGTAACTCCTTAGGAAATTCTAGGAAGGTATTCTAATGTGTATGATTAAGATTATGCCTTTGTGCATGGCATGGTAGTATTTGGCTATTTGTCATGAAGATGTGAATGATATGAGTCTATGTGATATGGTATTATTCTTATATGCACTATTTGTGTCTTAAAATGACTACATGATGAAGGTTATTGACATGAATGGAATTTTCTTCACTTACTTGTTGATGTATGAAATGTGGTATTATGATATGTTTACTAAGTATGTGTGAGGTTATGGGGCTCTTTACATACATTGCACTAGTAGACTTAGAGTACGTTCATCAATAAGGTTTTGCAATGACTTATGTGAAGTGAGGTGAAAATTTGTGCAAAAAAATTATATAGCTTACTGTAAAGCCAATGAATATCTTGACTTAAATGTCTCTTGGATATATTATCGTATATGAGGACATGTGTTGGGTTAGGTAGGTTGCATGGATGCTTTCTTTGTGACTTTAAAGTGATGCATTGCTCCAAGTATCACTAAAGGGTTACTTACGAGGTTTACGAGTTCAAAGAAAAGGATTCATTGTAAAGCAAAAAGGAGCTCACTCCAAAGTAACTTAAAAATGACTTAAATTGTATATGTGATTTTCTATGACTTTTGGCTTCTTAATATGTGTATATGAAGTATGTGAATGATATAAATTCTATTGTCTAAAGGTTTTATGAAAATTTACTCAAAATGACATGAAATATGATTCCAAGAAAATGTCCCTTTTAAATGCAAGTTTTTGCATGGTTTCCATACTTAGTGCATTCTAGTACTGATCCCATTCTTCTCTATTTTTTACACAAAGTGTAGTTATGGATGCTTAAAGTATGTCTTGAATGGTGAAGATCTGCATAGAAGATTCCCAAGATCAATGAAAGGAATCCTTAAGTTCAAGGATCTCCTTCTTATGTTTTACTGTAAAGTTTTATAAGTTGTATATATATGATTATGTAGCAAGGTCCATGTCCCTAATGTACTCTAATGTGGTTGAGTCTAATAAGACAAAGAGACATAGATAGAAGTCTAAGTATGAATATTATATGTTATATATATATATTATTATATACATTATATATATAGATATATATTATAATATATATAAAAAGTAATTTTCTAGCATATATGTGCTTGAAAAGTTTTTTACATTTCAAACTAAATTTACTATGACAAACTGAGAGGTCTACAAATGTACTTTTTTTTCTTTAGGGGGGGGGGTTGCTCCCGCAGGATTTGACCACTTCCTTGTTGACCTTGGTAAAATAAAGAATTAGTGGTTTGTTAAATCTCTTCTTACACTTTGGTTTATCTTAAATCTCACACTTACCCTTATAAGTACCTCCATCATGGGGCGTTTCCCTCTTCACCTCCCTATTATTCCTCTTGAGCCTACTCTCCTCAAATTGTTGAGCAAGCAATATCAAACGAGAAATGTTCATGTTGTCATGAAGCATTGCCACACGATATTCTTCCACAAGATCAAGGGACACTCCCATCACAAAATGGTTTACTTCATTTCTATGATTGGACAACAAAGAAGAGGCATATTTAGACAATTTCGTGTGTTTCAAAGAGTATTCTTGCACACTCACACCTCCTTGATTAAGACTGATAAATCTTCCACATTTGCCTCTCTTTTCTCCCTTGGTAAGAACCTATCAATAAATTCACTCCTACAGATTTCCCAACTTATAGGACCTGCTCTCAAAGCCTTATTGCCCTTCCATTTGGTGTACCATTTTTTAGCCACATCCTTAAGTTGGTACCTGGCTAGCTTGGCCTTCTCGTTTGAATTCACCCCCATGGCATACAAAATCTTATAGACTTCGTCAAGAAATTCTTGGGGATCATCATTTACCTAAGACCCGAAAAACATGCGAGCATTCATCCTTGTAAATTCTCTCAACCGAGAAGTCATGGTACTAGCATTTTGATTCACATAAGGTGCAACTTCCCAGTTTGATTCAACCGTCATAGCTGGAGCTTGATTTGTTACAGATTGATCTTGAGTAGTCATGGCTTTAGCTAAGTTTAGGAAATTTTTCCTTATCTCTCCATTATTCATAGCCGGAGGATTAACTGGAACTTGGTCACCTAGAGGAATTTGTTCTTGAGGAGGAGCTTGGTTGTCTTGGGGAGGGGCTCCTGCATAAGAAATCTCCTCTTCAACCCTCCTTTCGGCTTCCCTTCAAGTAGTCATAGCCTATAATCACATGAAAAGAATTTGAAGAAAAGTCCACATAGAGTTAAGTGTCTAGGGGAACGATTTAAGAATACCTAAGAAGTGAGAATTTCAAAAGAATCACATAGCCTCTCATTCATAAAAGTGGTGCGCTTCACAATTATTAATATACTCTACATTGATGTGGTTTTGTGATACATTCCTATGATAATTCAAACTCATGCTATGATACCAAGTTTGTCACGAACCGGGAGCACCTCCTAGACGTAATCGACATCTTCGACCTCAAAGAGTCCTTAGACTAGCCCTTAGCATACATCAGTGCATTTCTATGGTAAATAAAAATACGGAAAATTAAAAATTTACTTTGAAGTTCACATAGACTTCTCATATATAATCTAAGTAGACTACAATTGCCTCACACCACCATCTAACATACGAGTACAAGTTTTGGGACATAACTCTTACAACATTATATATGTCTCATATAGAAATCACAACATAGTCTTTACAAGATAGGAAATAGAACAATGTCTATATACTTAGTCAAATAGAAAGAACTAGATTCACAGGCATTGTCCTCAACTTGAGGACTCACCAACTTGGGAATCTGTCCAAGCTTCTTGAAAATTGCACTTGAAACCCTTCAATGGCCCGAACCTACATTATTGTAGAAATAGAAAGAATATGGGTTACTACAAAAAATTATGTAATAAGTATGGAAACATATGCAAGTAAAACATTTAGAAACATACACAAAAGGATATTTGGTTTAAAAGCATGCTAAGTTAACTTGAAAACCTTTATGCGCAGTTCAAGAACATATACAAGTCCATAATACAAACAATAATGAACCATATCCATATTAATATTCAAGAGTAAATAATAATGAAGACACAACCAACATTTCATATTTAGAGTAAATTTCATCAATACATTACAAGACCCGACTCAAAATCCCAATTCAAGTCAACTAGTGCAATGTAAAAGTGAACACCCATAACCCCACATAAAGTAAGTAAACCAGCAAAGATACCATAAAAAATTGTCTTTATATCACATAAAATCGTAACAAGTGTGATCAACATCATACATAACAATTTAGACCAAAATTATATAGGATCAACATTATGCAATTCATTCATAACATAAGTCCATAATGAAGCAACCCTAGGACTCCCCTCAAGGTCCACTTGTTCAATGTATAGGTATCCCATACCCTTACCTACACTAAGTATACCTCTTAAGTAATACTAGTTAGTATTCATCTTCTTACTTTCATTCACTCAATTTAATTTTGTTAAACTTCGCCATAGCTAATAATAGACCATCTGAGCTAAATATGGAATCCGGTGTTATCCCGTAACACCAAAAGGAGGGCACCTACTTGCCAAGGTATGACATATACATCATAATGGAGTCCACATGAATCCACTCACTTGGTTTCCAATGGGGGCACATAGTTAAGGAACAAGGAGAGTGGTACTAGAAACTATCTTTATGCTAATTCTCAATATAGTTTCCACCTCATGAGACATTTGGTGAACCTACCTTTATATTTGGAAGGGACACATATCATTGAAAAGTTCACTTGGTGCTAAGCTAAATATTCCCTTTTTGAAGTATCTTAGAGTCTTCTTAAAATTAGTTTATATCATAGGTCTTAGAGGTCTTGACCCTAATAGATAATATGCATAAATCTTAGCTTCTAAGATGAGAAAGTGCTTTGATCACAGCCTAACATTATGTGAGAACATTCCATCATAACAAAGTAACAAGATTCACATAGGAAGCACCTCCAATCCCTCATAATAATACACCTATTATCATCTCACAATTCATCACATTCATATCGTGCGATCATATTCATAATCTCATCACCTTCCTATCACACTCCCATATTCATACTTCAATTGAACAACAACATCAAGAATATACTAACAGTATTGCAATTAAGTATTCGTGATCTTGAAAGTCTTACAAATGGCTTCAAAGAATCTCATCCAAGACTTCACACTCAATTCAATTATCTTTACCAAACAATTTAATAATCATTATCATATAATAGTAAACTCTAGAAGAAAACATTCAATTTCATCTACCTTAATCATAAACCAACCTAAATAACAAGTTAGGGTTAGGAGAAGAAGGGTATTTATGGGCCTTTTGGGGGAATTAGGTCAAAGCTTAAATGAGTACATCAATCCACCTGTAAACATGCATGTTTCATAACATATAATTAATTTAAGACTAAAAAATTCAGTTTAGAAAGAAGACATACAAAATCGGATGAAAATAAGCTTTGTTTTGAAAAATACTGAAATCCGAAGTTCAAAGAACCTCTTGAGGAAAGGATTCCTAAGAGTGAATAGCTTTCCATACCTTGAGAATATTTGAAGAATAGTGAAAGAAATTCTTGGTCTTAGAGACCTATAAGGAACATGATCTTCTTCTTCAATGGGGATTTTTGGAGTAGTGAGAGAAACTAGAGAGAGATGAGTCTTTTTGGGTTTTGGGAATTATGGGGTGTTAGGTTAGTTTAATGACTTAGGATGCTTAAATACTCCTAAAATTACTAATTGTAACCATCCCTAATTATTAATTAAATAATCAACTAATTACCTAACCACCAACACATAATCCGTGTAGAGGCAGTGAGCTTGGGGTTCATCAACGAGACCCCGTTGACGCCCTGTCGTCCATACCATGGACCGTCTTGGGCAACGTGGCTTGGGACAAATAGTTCTCAAAATGGAGCCAAGGCTCTATATTCTAATTATGGACTCACAACCTCTACTGACGGGGCGTGAGTCCATCAACAGCCTGTTGTTTACCTCATCGATGGCATACGATCTTGGACAACCTTTCAGCTCAAATATTTGGGTCCTCCTCAAGGTCCTTTAGTCGTACCCGTATGTTTTGATTGTAAACACACCCTAAGAAGTTTCCCAAAGTTTGACCTTTATATGACTCTTAAAATCCTTTTAAAAACCCAAATGCACACTAGCTCAATTTCACTTATCTATGGACGTCATGGACGATTTTTGACATTTAGGATCTAATACTTCTTAATGATGTTAATTACCCGTGTTTTGGACTGGAAACACTATGTTAAAGTATTATTCACTATGTGAGGCTCTAGTCTAGGTCATTGGATTTCCGAGGCATCAAAAACTCAAGACTAGCAGCTCACAACCATACGACATTATACAACAAAAAATATATTCAATATACCATGCTAGGAGAAACATCATTTCCACATATTAGAGACTAAACACAACAATAAGGTAAGAACAACATCTAAAACTCATCATGGATCAAGAATTCTTATTTTTCATTTCATATTGGAGGAACTTCCTTCTCCACATTATATCATGCTTATTTAAACCTCACTTAGAGCATCATGCGATTTGTTGTCAAAGCATAATCATGCAACATTTTTCAATAAGGCCTATTTAAAACAATTTTTCTCATATATCACATTAGGCATGTTCACAATTTCACTTCATGAAGCAAATAGAAAATTTATACTAAATGCACATGAACATGAGGATTACAATATATGAAGACTCATTTTCACATTTCATAAGAATTCAACCAAAACATGCATATCTTAAAGAGAATATTTGGAAACTCATTTTTCACAAAGACTCCACAATATGAACCAAGCATACTAACAACTCTTAGTTTTAGTCTTGAATAAGCATATAAGAAAAAGATAAGGATATCTCACTTCCAACAACCTTACTTTTCCCCTTACTCCACCACTTGGGAGAAACCCATCTAAGGCCAACATGAACATGACATAAGAATCTCAATCAAGAAACCATCAACCTAAGCAACACCATTCTCACCCAACTCTTCGATTCACTAAACCTCTTAGACAACATTATCAACTAAGCCTAACCCATGAACACCAGAGACTCTCAAAAGCCTCATCATCTAGTCACAACATCCCCTACTAGGGTAAACTCACATTAGCTATTTCAACATCTCTTCCTCCCATTCTAAGGTCAGAGGAAAACAACATTAAACAATCATACTCGTCACACCTATACATTTCTAACACCACATTTATCTCTTTAAACCTACATCAAAAGTACAACATATCAAAGTTTTTACTACCAATGCTCACTACTATAAGGCAACTCATCCATCCTAAGGTTCTCATCACAACCCACCATATAACACCTACCAATCATAAACAACCTTTTTCTCACCCTTGACTTTACATCACACTACTTATAATGGAATCCCAATAAAAAGACCATCATATAAGGAACAAGGGAAAGACAACATAGAGTGAAACTCATAGGCACAACTACAAGAATGAAAAAGTGAAACTTTCTTAGAACCCAATAGCCTTCTATTCATGATGTGGAACACTTCACATTATTAAGAAGACTCTACTAGATGTGGCTTTATGATAACCTAAGACCATACCAAAAATCTTATGCTTTGATATCAAAGCATCCCTAGTTGTAACCGGTGTATTCGTCCTCTCGGAGGTCTCACACAAGCCACATGGATCATTTATTGCATACAATAATTGAAAATAGAGAAGAATTTAGAGATTCTTTTACACAAGAAGAATACTTTCATTAATAAGCAAGCGGAAGACTTCAAAACATCTAACTTTTCAATATGTCTCATAAAACAATCTCACACCTTTTGGAGTACAACATTTGGGACTAAGCACAAAAAGAGATAAAATAAAGACAAAAATACCATAAAAGGAACACGAAGTATTTTGTCCTCAAATCTATGAGGACTCACCAAAACTTCATTTTCAACTCTTAGGAAACCAATGCATCATCCATAGTATACAAAAACTACAATCCCCACACTTTAATAAAAAGGGGAAAAGAAGGGGTTAGCACATTACATAGAGTATGGAATCCATGAAAAATTATGCAAAAAGGAACATTTAGTATAGAAACATGCTTTCATTACATTTTAATAAAAACCTTCATTTTAAGAGTTTAAGAGTGTCACGACCCAAATCGGATCCGTGACTGGCACCACATTTACCCTCCTATGGAGGCGAAATACCAACCAATCTAAACTGATCAGTTCAGTTAAATATCAACATAAAGGCAATGAGGAAGACTTAAACTCATAAATAAAAGACACATTCAATAAATTCTAAAACTCAACATCTATTAATTTCTCCCAAAATCTGGAAGTCATTCACTACAAGAAACATCTTATGATCAAATTATCTACTAAGAGTATTCTTAAGAACTAAATAAACAAAAGCAGTCTATGCCCGGAAACTTCAGGCATCAAGACATGAGGAAGGAGATCCAGTCCAAGCTAGAAGCATTAGCTCACCCTGAAGATCCGGTGTGTGACCGAAGACTGGCTAGACATTACGGTTGAGTCGAAGAGACGGGCACGTTTGCTGACATTCCACAATATACAAGAAGAAAACATAAAAGTAGGGGTCAGTAAACCACAAGTAATGAGTAGATATCATCGGACAACTCAAAAATAGAGAAGCAATATATCTTCAGATAAATCATAAAATCAACACTAATATTCTGTAACATGTGATAACAACAAGTACAAATCATTTTATAGCATCAGCCGAACATATCTGTGCAGGACTCAAGCCTTCAATACCATAATCATTTGGATACATGTTTCTTTAGATTAGTAATTAGTATCGCTTTTCCTGTCTGCTTCCCTCTTGCGGGGTCCTCATCGTATCAATTCCGCATCTGGGTCTATCCTTGTCTTACCCGTTTCTTTCAAGATTCATTATCTTTATTTTTCCTCTTGTGTCGGTACGTGACCGTCTGATCCCCTACTACTATATGTTGAATGTGCTGACACTCAGATACCATACTACTATGTGTCGCAGAACGTGACACTCCGATCCCCTAATTCAATATGTCGGTACGTGACACTACGATACCCTACATCTACGTGTCGGTAGCGTTCGTGACACCTAGCTCCCACTAATTTATGTGTCCGTAAGTGACACTACGTCCCACATCTACGGTCAGTTCGTGACCACCAAGTCCCACTAATTCATGGTCGGTACGTGACACTCCGATTCAGAATCTCATTTATTTAATTTCATCAAGCCTTCTTTATACCAACGGCGTCATCATCTCATCACTTAGTTCATCAAGCCTTCTTTTATATCAAGCGTCATTCATTAACAAGGAGATTAGGTTTTATTCAAGATTGCGGATTCAATAGTTCATCATGCTTGTTTCCATCACAATCATAGATATAAAATTCACATTCATGCATTACACACAATAAGCCATAAAGAAGACTATATATTACTACCCAACACATTTATACAATTCGTATTAAGAGTTTACTACCAAATAGTGTAAAAACCATTAACTGGTACATCCACGAAGAATAGTGATCAAGCAAGAATTTCCCAAGCCTTGTGTTTATCCTCTTCTCGTTCGATTTCCCTCTTTCTCTTGTTCGATCATCTCTCTCTCTTGGTTCTTTTTATTTTCATTATTCAAACCCTTTATTTTACCCTATTATCATATAATTAAGTTTTAAAGGTGGCACTACTAATCCATAATGTATCTTAAGGTTACTCGTTTAACCCCTCAAGGAATAGACTTATTAACATAACCCCACTCACTTTATAAATTATGAAGCAGGAGGGGAAATAGTCCAAAACGCCCCCCTTAAATTACATAACAGAATCCGACCCAGCCTGATTTACGCAGCCTATGACGGCACGTCGTGCATGCGATGGTATGTCCTTCTGTCCGTTCGCAAGGGCAGAGACTTGATTTTAGTAAAAACGTAACCTGTGAAGGGCCGTAGTGCCTGAGACGAGCCGTGCCACTTCTTTTCTTCTTTCTCTACTAGTTCTCGCACCCTTCTCCCCTCCTGTTTTTTTACCCCTTCTCTCTCTCGCCATCCTATGCAAAACGAACGCTTTTCCCCCTTTGTCCTGGCATTTCGTCTCGTGGCGTTCAGGAGTCAATTTCCAGTACCCAATTTCAGAATTTTCTAAGTGTCTGGCCGACGAAGACAGCCACGACGCGTCCGTCGTGGACCATGACGGTCCGTCGGGCATCCGTATGCCTCTGCCAGTTTTCCAGAATAAAATCTGCTGCTCAAAACGACTAAAACAGGTGTCGCTGTACAATTAGATACCAGGATTTACCCATCTTGGTCCTTATCGAACGATAACGAGAGAAAAACAAGAGTGAAAGGAAGTACTGAGTCTGCTAAACAGATTTGGGCTATCTTTCTGCCATTATGCCTCCTTCTCCAAGTAGCTTCTTCAACCGGGTCGATTCTTCCATTGCACCTGATGGATGCGAATCTCCCTTGACCTCAACTTTGTGCGAAACTTCTCTATTTAAATAGCAACCAGGGCTCCTCCTATAAGACAAAATTCTCATCAAGAAAAACTGCCATATCCCAACGGATAATGTAGTTTCCATTCCCCATGGCGTGACTTTGTCAACATGGACACTGAAATAGTGCTTTTAGTCCGGATGATTCCTCCGGACAGCCCTGGACGGCAAGGACTAAATCATAAGCCACCTCCCCTACTCGCATTAATTACTTCAAAGGGAACCAAGGACACTTGGGCGTAGCTTGCCTCTTTTTTACCAAACCGCATCACCCCTTTCTTGGCGAAACTTTCAACAAAGACTTGTTCACCCTCCCATTGAACTCATAAGTCTATACCTGTCGATTCTGCATATACTGTTTGCGCCCCTACTTTGCGCCGCCTAGAAACTTTTCTTGAATGGACTTCACTTTCTCTATTGAATCCCTACAAAAGATCAGTACCCCAAGGCCTAACCTCGAATGCCTCCAAAACAAACCAAGGGGGGACCTACATCTCCTACCATACAGTGCTTCAAATGCGAGCCATGTCAATACTGAGTATAGCCTATCATTTTTGTATGAGACAATCCGTTGAAGGGTAAGAAGTTATCACAATGACCACCAAATTCATATCACACACGCGCGTGAAGCCTATCCTCTAACACTTGAATAATCGCTCAGACCGACCATCGGTCTGAGGATGGAACGCTCTTGTGTAACCGCAGTCGGCTACTAAGGTTCGCCAACTTGTTACACAATTCCGCCCCATGCAATGTTTTCCAAACTTAGAAGTAAATGAGTTACCTTTATATGAATGAGCCGATAGTGACACTGCCATTGCAATCGAACAACTTTTGAGATGTAAAAACTTGGCTTAACTTCTCTGCTTATAAAGTCACCTGGACGGAATGAAATGAGAAGACTTAGTTTAAGCTATCAACAATCACACCCAAAAGAGTCGTACTTACCCATCGTCTTTGGAAGACCAACCCCGAAGCGTCCATATGCAACTCTCCTCCCATTCCACTCAAGACATGGGCCCCATTCTCTGAAGTGTTCCTCCGGGGCCATTGGGGGGCATTTGCGTTTTTGTTCATACTTACTTGTTGACAGTTTCGCCGACATTGGACCAATAAATTCAACAATATCACGCTTCATTTACCCACCAAAAGGGTTGCCGTTTAGGTCACGGTACATCTTGGTTGCCAACCCGGATGTATCGAATACCTTGAAATATGAGCCTCTTGAGAAGAATAGTGTTGACAAATCATCTACGGCGGGCGTACACATACCCTTCCCTTAATCCTCAAAATACCTTTCTCATCGATTGTCGCTTCTTAGACTCTACTTGCCACCAACACATGTATCCTCGAGACCGGATCAATTTTTCATCATTAAACTGACTTTCCCTTAATCTTGTCAAGGAAGGAATGATCTTGCCTCAACAAACAAGATAAAAATCCTCCCTTCTCATTTACTTCTAATCTCCTTAAGCGTCGTTAGCCAGAATCTAACTTCTCAGCCAGATGGGCTAGAAGCTTGCAAGTGAGCTAGACTTCCCTGCTTCCCGCATCTTTCTACTTTAAAGCATCCGCTACAACATTCGCCTTCCCTGATTGGGTTTGGGGGGGGCGATGTGATACAAAATAGTGATGTCATAGTCCTTTCAGTAGTTCATCCCAGCTCCTCTATCTTGAAGTTGCAAATCTTTCTGAAGGAAGGACATACTGGAGGCCTACGATGATCCGTTATAGACCTTCACACTTAACCCCATTAAATAGTTGTCTCATTGCTGTAATGCAACCACTACGAGGCGAATTCCAAATCATAAGTGGATAGTTACGTTCATGCCACTTTTAATTGTCTTGAAGCCTATAAGAAATCACATTATTCTCTTGCATTAGCACTGCACCCAAACCCGAATAGGATTGCATCACAATCAGACAATGAAATTATACCTTCACTGGCAAGTGAGAATTGCGTAATGCGTCGCTTGAAAGTGGTCAACAGAGTCTTGATCTTCTGAAAGCTTTCCTCAACACTCATTCGATCCAACAAAGGGAACATTTTTCTTAGATTCAAGCTTCGTCAATTTGGGAAGCAATAGAAGAAAAATCCTTCTTGACAAAATCGACTGGTAGTAACGGCTAAACCACCAAAGCTTCTTAGTTCGACACATAGTATGTCCTTACCCAATTCTTCACTACTTCGCACCTTAAAAAGGATCCACCATCACTCCATCATTAGAAACACGCTGCCCCAAAGAAGGGACACCTGCATCCCTAGCCAAAAACTACACTTAGCAGCACTTGGCGCATGAAAGCTTTTTCTCCCACAAACATTTCCAATACATTCTCAAATGCTCCTCATGTTTCATCATTACTTTTCGAGTATATCAGTTATCATAAATAAAACGACACAAGCTGAGATCCAAATATGGATATAAAAATCCCGTTCATCAAACTCATGAACGCAGCCCAGCAGGCGGCAATTCGTAAGACCAAAAAGACTATCCTACAAATTCAATGACCATACCTAGCGTTCTAAAAACAGTCTTTGGCACATCCTTTGCCCGTTTTTCAATTGATGATAACCGCGATCTCAAGTCAATCTAGAGAAGACACGGCCACCTTGTAAATGATCGAACAAATCATCAATGCGAGGACAGAGGATACTTGTCTTTATGGTTACACTCGGTTCAACTGCCGAGTAGTCTATGCACATCCGAAAACTCCCATCCCTTCTTCTTCACAAACAAAAAACCGGAGGACACCACAAGGAGATTGCACTTGGTCTAATGAAGCTTTGCTCAACAACTCTGAAGTTGGGTTTTAACTCTCTACATCCGAGGGAGCCATTCTATAAGGGGGTGGATATAGAAAGGGGCGAGTCAGTACCCGCGTCCTTTCAAGATCATACAGAAGTCAATATCCCTATCTGGTCGCAGTACCAGGAAGATCTGACAGGGAAACACATCAAGAACTCACGGACCACCGAAACCGACGCAATCGAAGGTTACTTGGGTATGTCACCCTTGAGATGCTGACAAGGAAGCCGAAAACCACCATTTACTAACCATTTTCTTAGCACGAAGAAAGGAGATTATACGCACGGATTGGAAGTGTAGGTCACCCTCCATACTAAACGGATCGTCCAGGCTTGGCTAACGTAACGTGTTTTTAGCATGACATCCAAGATCGAATTGCCGGATGAACCGAGGAGAAAGCCAAGTCATACCACAGAAATGAACATCAAAATCAACCATTTCTAAGATAACCAATCTACATAAGTGTGCTCCCCACAAGGGTCACCAAAAAAGACCTATATACTTTTCAATACCACAGGACTCACCCACCGGATAGAAACAACGAATAGAGCATTATCAAGTAATTCAAATGTAAATTAGACCATTAGCAAATGAGGAAGATACAATAAGAGATGCTGATCCAGGTCAAAAATAAGAGCCATGCAGGATCACCAAACCAGAAAGAGAAGATTACATGTGATGACAGCATCAGATGTCTCCGCCTCCCATCTCCCAGGGAAAGCGTAACAATGGGCCCCATTACTTGTCTGTCCGTTACCCCTACCATGTTGTGATGTAGTGGCTCCAGTTTGCCCGTCTCCCCGGCCCTTTTTTGTGACACCATACCTTCGGACCACCACGTCCTCAGAATTACGGCCTTATACCAGAACCAACCTCTACTCTAGCCTATTGGGGTCTAACTCTGTTTTGGGACCAATTCCTTCTAATATGCCAGTCTACCCGACACCATAAACACTCTCTGGAGTTGGGCATAGGTCTCTCAGAGAGTAGTTTGACCCAGGTCTGAGGTGGACCCCCAACTACAGTATGTAGTGTAGAGAAGACTGAATGCGGTTGAACTGGTTAGAACTCCGGAACCCCTGTTCTCTAGAGTAAGAACCATTCCAACTCACCTCCCTTTCGAAACCTCTTGATGTCGATGCCATGGTGAATTCATCTGTCTTCACTCCTCCACCTCTACCACGAAGTCTACCAGCTTCTTGACACCCAATATTTCGATGTGGCCGCTACTTGTAAAGCTGAAATTCGCCAACCTGCATCTCAACCCCTTCACAAAACGCGAATCCGCTCCTTTGCCGACTGAAAACAATGGTGGGTGAATATCCTTGTATAGTGCCACGAAACTAGCATCATATGCATGACCGACATCATACCTTGCTCTAGGCTCAAGAAACTCCATTTCCACTTCTCCGTATCTTCTTCTCCTCTTTACTATCTCTCAAAAGTAAGAGTCGGGAGGATATTGCTTCTCCATAAACAAGATAGAGAATAAGGCCCAAGTCATAGGTGGCGCCTCTATTGTTGGACATCAACATTTGATGACCGCCACCACATTTTGGCGTTCCCTTGAAACTGGATAACTCTACGAACTCAATCACCAAACCGTCTACTATACCCATCGGGTGTTGTAGTAGCTCATGCAGTCAACAGAAAGAAAATTCGTAAGAATCCTAAGATTCTGCACCCTTGAAGACGGAGGTTTCAATTTCAAGGACTTACTGAAAAGTTCATGCTGAATCATGTGTCATTATAGGCCCAGTAGTCAGGCGTGCGAAACGTGCCTATGTCCAATGAGGCATCAATACGAGGGGCTCATAGTGGCTGCCCATGCTGTACCCCTGAAACCGGAGGTGTGGGCAGAAAACACTCGGTGGCTGCATGACTCATGATCAGACAACCCACTAAGAGAAGCAAGAACTGATTGATCATATCCTAGGGTAGGTTGGGGTGGCATTTCCTCATCTGCACGGTTCATTTCTCCCCATCTCCCTTCTCTATATTACTTGACCCAGTCGGTGGAGGAGTCACCCCCGCCTAGTACGATGGGCTAGTCTACTCGTCCTCATTTAACCTTTAGGGGACGTCCTCCCATGAACCCTGCTACCACGGCCTCTTGCCGTTGTTCTCCTCGAGCTACACCCCAGTGCTGCGCTCAGATGCATCTTTGTTCTGCCTGAGGTTGATGTGGCGTGTCGTTGCCTCTAAGTTCTAACCATCTGCCGAAATAGAGTGAAGAGATGTCAGATACCAATTGTATCACCCTAGATACCAGGGTGGATCCAAGTAATAGCACGAAAGAAAGAAAGAAAGAATTGAAATTTTCCTAAAGTCTTATAGCCTCTCCAAAGAAAAGTAAAGGCGTCCCCCTACCGTCTTTAAGACTCTATAGAACTCATGTTCTGTGTGATGAGACCACGAACCTAATGCTATGCTGATACCAAGTTGTCACGACCCAAATGGATCCGCGACTGGCACCCACATTTACCACTCCTATGTGACAAACCAACCAATCTAACCTTATCTTTCAGTTAATATCAACATAAGAATGCGGAAGACTTAAACTCATAAATAAAAGACAATTCAATAAACTTCTAAAAATTCAACATACTATTATTCCCCAAAATCTGGAAGTCATCACTACAAGAACATCTATGACAATTACAAACTAAGAGTATTCTAAGAACTAAAATAAACAAAAGCTAGATCATATGCCGCACTTCAAGGCATCAAGAATGAGAAAGCGAGATCCAGTCCAAGCCTAGAAGCATTAGCGCCCCTGAAGATCCTGTTGTGACGAAAAGACTGGCTTAGGATTAGAATTACGGGTGATCGAAGATGACGGCCACGTTTTGATGCATTCCACAATATACAAGAAGAAAACCTAAAAGTAGGGGGGTCGTACAACACAAGTACTGAGTCGATATCATCGGCCAACTCAAAATAGAAAGCATATATCTCAAGATAACATCGTAAAATCAACTAATATTCTTCTTAACATGTGATAACAACAAGTACAAACATCATTTTAGAATCATCCGAAATTCTGTGAGGACTCAGCTCAATACCAGGACCCCATTTGGGATACATCGTTACTTTAGATTGAGCGATATTAGTATCTTTCAAGATTCATGATCTGTCTTCCTCTTGGGTCAGTAAGTGACACTCCGACCCCTACTACTATGGGCGGAACGTGAAACTCCGACCCTAATACTATGTGTCGGAACGTGACACTCCGATCCCCTTACTACTATGTGTCGGAACGTGAACTACGATTTCCCCTAATTCAACCTGTCGGTCGGTACGTGACACTCCTGATCCCTACATCGAGCTGTCGGTTTCCGCTGGACACTGCCCACTAATTCTATGTGTCGGTACGACACTATGATCCCCTTACATCTACGCTGTCGTCGTGTGACACCCGTCCCACTAATTCTAGGTTGTCGCGTTTACGTGACACTCCTATCCCACTAATCTCATCTCATTATTTCATCAAGCAGTCTTTTGATACCAAGGAGTCATCATCTCATCACTTTAGTTCATCAAGCCTTCTTTTATATCAAGGTTTTCATTCGATTAACAAGATGATTAGTTTTTATCCAAAGATTGGGATTTCCAATAGCTTCATCCATGCTTGTTCATCACAATCATATAGAGAAATCACATCATGCCATACAGAAATTAAGCATAAAGAGACTATATAATATACTACCCAACACATATCATTCGACCACTATTAAGAGTTACCACGAAGAGTGCTAAAAACCAGAATTCCTACCTCCACCGAAGACAGTTGATCAAGCAAGAATTCCCCAAGCCTTGTTTTCCTCTTCTCGTTCGATTACTCCCTCTTCTTTGTTCGATCATCTCTCTCTCTTGTTGTTCTTGTTTCTTTTTATTCAACCCTCTTTCTTGGACCCTGATTATCATATAATTAAGTTTTAAATAAGGTTGGCCACTAATAATCACTATAACTTAAGGTTACCTCTTTTAACCTCAAGTAATTAGAACTTATTAACCTATAACCCACACTTTTAATTAATAAAGCAGGAAATAGTCCAAAACGCCCCTTAAATTAATACAGAAATCCGACCCAGCCTGCGTTGGGATTACGCAGCCTGTGTTGTGAGAGGGCCGTCGTCGATGCCCCCAGCACGACCCAGGTCCGTCTGCGTCCGTCGCAAGGGTCAGAAGACTCGATATTAGTAAAAAAGTCCTTGTGATCGGGCCGTTCGTGCCTGAGACGATCCATCCGGAATTTCGTTCCGTGGCATTCAGAGAGACGATTTGGAGTTTACCCAATTTGCAGGAAATTTCAGGTGTGCATGGGACGAGAACATCCACCGAAGGTCCGTCGTGACCATGACGGTAAGTCGTGGCATCCGTGGCCTCTGCCTGTTTTCCAGAACAGAATAAAATCTGCTGCTCAAAAAAAGGATTCTGCATCTAAACGGTCGTTACAAGAGACATTTTAATATCAAGTAACACTCACATATAAGACATTTTCAACTAACATCAACATATATCCGTATTCATCAAGTAAACTTTCATCATTTAGACTCCTTATATGACCCACATAAGTAAGACATAAAAGGGTCGCCTATTAACCTTTTTCATGCACAACTAACTATTCCTCAAAGACACACTAGATAAGGATCTTTCTATTCAACATACTATCATTAAAAGGACATGCATTACTCAACTCATTAAGGAGTCAATCATACAATTAGGGGACTTCACATAATGGTTTTTTAAGACCTAGAGAACTCATTTTAGCATCTTCAAGGCCTACTTGAACCATGTGTTGATATCATCTCATACTACTACCTACACATCGTAGACCTATCCGATAACTAGAGTGCACATCCCACATATTGAGAATAGACATTAACATACTTAGACCATACTAGCTAGGTATGGAATCCGGTGTCATAAGACCCCACACCATGAAAGGTGTTTTACTTGCCAAAGGTAGAACTAGGATACAACCCATTTAGGCACATGTTTTAAGGGATATCGAAAGTCTTATTTGTACTCTAGTCTCATACTCAAGTAGAGCTACTACCTTAAGCATATGTGCTCTTTATTTTTCGTGGTTCTCATTGAGTAAGTGCATTCAAGTAAATTTATTAGTAAAGGTATAATCACTAAGCCTACCAACTCATAATACCATTTCTAAGAATGCATCCACAAGGGTCTACCGATTAAGGTTTATTAGGATATCTCATTCATGAAATGGGTACAAATGCTAGATCTATCTGATTCACTTTATTATAAACCTTATTTTCATATTCAAGGTTCACACAATCACTTAGGTGTTTATAACAATCAAGTAGGCACCCATTTTCAGAGTTACCCACGTTCGAACATTACTTAGAAATACCTCATTCATCATTCAAGGAAAGGCAGCACGATAAGGTCTACCAATCGTAGACTTTCTTTCACTCATTCAAGACAAGAGTGCCTAATCCTAGAATGTCAAGAGATCACATTCACATATCTTTCATTCATCAAGGAGAGGAAACCTAAGTCGACCAAGTCCAGGACTTCATAAACAAGAAGCTTTCATGTAGCAAGAAGATCCACCTAAGTCATCCAAATAAAGACACAACATCATCATGTAAGACTCTTCATAGTCTATCCCCATCACATATAACATTTTGAAAACTCATACTCTGCATTACTAATTATATCACATTATATAAGATCACCTTTACATTATACAAGATCACACATATCTCACATCATCCTTCACTTTATACGTTCATATATGCCATAATATGATACTAATGAGATTCATATAATAATTCCAACAAGTCCATGATCATAACATATACAACAAGTAAGCACCACAACCATAATTGGACCATATCAAAAAAGAGCAATTCAATTATGAATTGTACATTAGTAACAGAATCATCTCAACTTACCCTCTTCCAAAATCTACGATCACCACTTCTTAACATCTCCAACAATTCACAATATAATAGCATAATTAAGAAAATAAATCAACAATACAACTCATTCTAATCACAATTGCATCAACATATATCATAACCAATACACCCAATTCATCATAAAATTTAGGATATTTTGATCATCAAGGGTTCATGGGAGATTTTTATTGTAAAACATTCATTTAACATAAATAATATCATATATAATGATTTCAAATCGTTTCATGCATGAACTCTTGAATTAGAGAAGAAATTGGACTTTTTCATAACATTTGAAATCTTTGAAATCACTTTGATGTTGTCTCTAAGGTGATAGTTAACCTTAGATAAAGAACTCACATACCTTATAATAGGAAATCCCAAGAGAATTGAAAAAGACCTCCATTGAAATCCACAATCGTAGCTCCATCGTGTCCTTGAGTTTACATGGGTGTTTTTGGAGAATTCTTTTAAGATGGAAGGGTTCTGATTTTAGGAAAAGAGAATAATGAATTAAATTTAGGGGTTTAAATGTCTTAAAACTATTAATATACCTAAATAAATATAAATAACTAACCTTACCCTTTAAAAGACTTGGGTCAATTTACTGATTAACCCCCACCTTCAACAAATTGAAATGCAGGTTGTAGGTGCGATTAATGGCCACCAGACCATGAACCATGGTCTCGTCCACCCCCTGTTAATGGAATCCGTTGTTTTTGTTAGAGTCTCTAAACCTGCTGTCCTGATCGACGCCCAACACCAATGGACCATCAATGTATTGAAGAGCCATCGTTTGCAGTTTTTAATCATATTGCTTTCTAGCTTCTTGGCCGAGATATGAGGTTCTCTTTACGGCCCATTTAGGTCCTTGGGTAGTCGTACTTGGATGTTAAACCCCTAAACTCGATTTTCTACAAATATTAGTCATCTCCACATTACTTATACCTCAAAAAAAAAACTACCTTCAATTAAAACACAAAAGAGCACACTAGCACTTAAATGACTTTGAATGTCCTGGTAGTTCATTGACGTTTGACCTCAAAAACAAACAAACTGACATTTACATTAATTTTAACATATATTCAACAAGTTAACAATTCAAAAACACATGTGAAGATCTAGTTCATCCTATTTTATTTTCGAGCAAGAAGGGTTAGCTTGGAGTTATTAGTGATCCTTGTTCCCCTGTCCGCATTTAGGGTGTAGCCTCAGGCGTGACATGAGTGGTACAAGTATTAGATCCCAACTTTTAGATAAGGGCAGTGATGTCTAGCTAAGTCATAAGAGTAATAAGAGCATTAAGAGGTCTACTCATTATTGTATATAATCATACGATGTTCCAATTAATTAAATGATATTCCATGTATGCCTATATAATATATTTGAGTTGTCAATGTGGAATAGGATGATGTAAGAATTATGTGTTTCCTTAAAAATTTAGATGAAACATATTATAAGCCGATGAGAAGAAGTTAAGGGAAGTATCTTAAAATAGGTCTTAGAATAAGTCTTGCTACCTACTTATGGAGAGTTCAGTGGCCATATGATAAGCATTTCTTTAATATCAAAGCAAAAAGAATGCAGACTGATTTATATATGATAGAATTGATCTATAACTTTAAAGTATCAATTTAAAAACTAAGGGGGAGACGATAAGATGAGAAACCAAGTCAAGTATTGAGGATGAGATAGTGGTGTCTTAAGAAATACTTTTAGAGATATATCAATCTGTTCATAATCTTGCATATTCCTCTAGCGTAGTAATTACAATCTTGTAGATATTCCTAATTTCAAAATTGTCTATTATCTATTCCCATTCACCATAGAGAGATTCATATCTATGCTTTGTTTATAGAATGAGGGGCAAAAAATTTAGCCCAATAACCTCGAGCTTACTCTATAAAGTTATGAATATCGGCCTTATATTATGAACCTATTTATATAAGAAATCATGTCTCAGAGTTTGTTTAGTCTCACAAATACATGAATTTCAATCAATGGTTGGCAACATAATGTTATGCCATGCATATTATTATATGATAATTCTCGAATGAATCGTGCTTATGATCTTTCACCCTAAAGGCCTTTCAGTAATACTTTTTAGTTATGGGAGTGGTTTTGTTTATAGTAGTTGTGTAATGATATAGAAATGGATTGCTATTTCTTATTGCTGTATTAATAGTGTGTTTATTCATCTAACGTCATAAATATGGAGGAAGTAGTAGATAAGGTTTTACATTCAGTAATAAGTCATTTTTGTTGTAGTGCATCAAAGTTAGTTTGTAAAAGTGGCATAAGAATGAGGAATTCTTATACGGAGTTGTTAGTAACATGTGTAAAATATGTTGTTGGTTACATGTGTAAACTATGTTGTTGGTAACATGTGTAAAATATGTGATAAATTAGGTGTTCCGTGATATCAGTTGAAGGTTACCTGAATGTACTGATAAGGAGTAGTATTCTTGAGATAAGATTCAATTAAGAGGTATAGAATCCGAATCTTGTGATTTAGATCAGAATAATCTTGCTATGTTATGTACTTTGTGATTTTGATTTAGGCTTGAATATAGTAAGAGTAGCTCCTTCTATTTGTAGTTTGTCCGTCATACGAGGATAAATGATCCCAAGGAGAGATATAGTAACACCCTAAATATTTCTATTCTAATGTTCAAACTATTTACATGTAGCGTCGTGTCGTGTGATTTTTAAATTTTATATAGTTTTAAAGGTAATTTTTAGTCTGTAAAGTTTTTTGAATATCAATTAAGGTCACTAAAAATCCTAGTATAAAGTTGATTTGAAAGTTTCCTTACCGATTAAGTTTTGACATAAGATTTTACTTAGGTCAACTACATATGACCATATCTCTTATAGTATAAACAATTACGTGGACATAAAGAATAAGGAGGTATGAATAGGAATCCTCTTTCCAACGCCACAAATTTCGCATCAATCCAGTTTTTGAGTAAAATGTTGTAAGAATTTTTGCAGCTGATACAGTGCAATGATGAATTAGCTGATGGGAAAATATTAAAAAGGGTCTTTTTGTCTTTTTACATACAAGAAAACACTAAATGAAATTATTTACTTATTGAAGACCTAAAACAATCACATTTTCATCTTTTATTGCAATATTCTCTTCTCTCTAAAACCCTAAGACAAAACCCTAATGAAAAATCAATGTAGAAGACTCTATTCGAATTTCTTCAATCATTTTCAATTTTCTTTCAATATTTTCAAGAATTTAATTATCATTTTCCAAGAATTTCATCCTTTCCAATTCAAATTCCTCCATACAGTTATGAATCACTAATGAAAATCATAAATTTTGGCCATAGAGATTTCAAGAAACTAATTTAAGAGTCTCAAAAAAGGTTTCGTTATTTATGTTCATGCAAGGGTTTCAAGAATTATAATCAAGATTATTAAAGATCCTCATTCTTTTAGGTATGTTAGTCTATCATGGTATTGGACTAGTTCGTCCTCACGCCCTACATCTACTTTCATATCAGTGAAAGAGTAATATATGATTCTTTCCCTATGTTTGAGTATTCTTGAGATAAGTTGATTATGAGTTCTTGAGTTCATGTTTCTATGAAAAATTCTATTCCTAATTATTGAATTATTTTATCATTATTGAGATTCTTGAGTTTAATTATTTATGTCTATACTTTTGCATGAACCCTACGATTGAGTTAAAAATTTTGAAATGCTTTTAAAAGCCAATACTTAAGTTTTAAACTAAGTTTTTTTTAGGAAGTAAGGATGAGTTTTGAGTAATATTGTATTCATGAGTTTCTATATAGTTAGTGACCACAGAGTCATCAAAGTGAGTTGTTATGTCCAATAATTACGCATGCATGTCATGAACTCAAGGAATTAAATTAATATTTCTGAGAGGGAGTCTCGCTTCTATTCTATCTCTCCTCTCTATTATAATATATATGCTATTAATATAAACACACACAGACACACATATGTACCTATATTAGTTATTAGACTTGAAAGATAAGTTCGTAAGTGCATGTATTCAAGAAGGTAAACATGTCTCATATTTTTAAAAGTATTTCATGTAATGTAAGAAATCCATTCTTTTTAATGGGTTAATTTAGCACATTGTTTGGGATTAGTATTGAGTACCGGATTGGGTTAAAGTCTTTTATGATTCAGAAGCCTCATAAAACTATGTAGCTACCATTGTACAAGATAGCTTTGATTCTTCATGTGACACCTCATTGCCTCTAAGAAGGTCAATTAGATGGATTCATAGTCACAATATCATCCTATACCCCGGCAAAGTATACCATGGTCCTGAAACATGAGGCGAAACATTGGATCATTGATAGACTTATGGTAATGGTTGTGGTTAGAGTAACTCTCCACAAGTAAAGTATATTATTTTCATGTTTCTTTGATTGCATATCCAATTGTAAAGCTTAAATGGTTTTCAATTCATGTTCATGTATTTATGTAGTTGAGTTGATTTTAGTCAATCATTTCAAATATTAGTTTATCTAGCCATATTACATACTATTATATTCAATCTATTAATGTCATTCGACCTGCATTCTTTTATGATGCAGATATAAGTATTCATGATAATTAACATGTGATTCAATGAGATCACTCTACATTCTAGTAAGTTTTTGTGAGCCTCCTTGTATTTTAGAGGACTTCACAATTACTTTCCAGTTTGTAGTTTTGAGGTATCGTGGTTCTTGCCCGGATAACCTTTTTAAATAGTAGAGGTTTCATAGATAGATTTTTTTGGAGAGACTTTCAATTTCCGAAATTTTATTTAAAACATATGTTTCATAGTATGTATATTTTGAAAAGTTTTAAGATTCAAT
Organism: Solanum habrochaites; assembly: GCA_027704765.1. NCBI lineage: Eukaryota > Viridiplantae > Streptophyta > Magnoliopsida > Solanales > Solanaceae > Solanum > Solanum habrochaites. The sequence goes on from JAKWJA010002496.1 coordinate 19,838,735, forward strand.
AAATTACTTTTAAACATTTCTTTCTATTTGATGCTTGTGTATGCTCAAGTTTGTCTTCTGCTTGTAGTGATCCAGAGTGAGGGTGTCACGACTAAAAAGTACCCCCTCGGAATAACACAGTGTGACATGGCGAACTTAACCTCTCAGAGGTATTGAAAAATCCCATAGATATCTTTCGTTGCATAGACATAAAATAGCAAAAAATAAAAAAACTTTTTCATACCATAACACGAGACTAAAACATCACTTTATTTGAAAACCGTAAGTTCATAGTTAAGACAGTAAGTCTTGTCTTTCCATCTTAGACACGACATCAATAGAATAAGGACACGACTCATAACAACATAAAGGAATATTCTATACTTTTACATGAACTTAATTTAAACTCTTGACATAAAGGCCCTTGAGTCACTAAGGACACACTTGAATTTGGGAATAGTAATCCAAGCTCTTCTTCTAGGAAAAGTCCTCTAGCCATTAACACCTACACTTTGTGTAAAAAGATGAAGAAGAATGGTATTATTACAAGAATGTACAAAGTTGATAACCATGCAAAAACGTGCTTTAAAGAGGACCTTTAGTTAGAACCCATGCATCATGTCTTTTAGATAAACTTCATGAACATTTTATACATAGCACAATATTTTTAACATACATTATATTTGACATTGATATAATTCACAACACACATAAAACCATTTATCACATTAAGACACATTCAATATTTGTAATACATTGCCTTTCATTTTTAGCTTAACTCCCTTACATAAAGAAACCCTTAAGTAATACTTAGTGAAATGCATGAATAGTGTCTCATTCAACCATCCATACAAAACTATCATCTTAAGGTCACAGGTGCACCCAAGGAAACCATTTCACACAACTTTCATCATCAAACCATACATTCCTACAAATAGCAATATAATGAAATTCTAACTTTCACATAAGAACAGAACCTAAGGGCAAACCCCAAGAGACAATAGTGAATGTGCAGTATCAGTCCCATAAAACACATCACACCAATAGTTTCCATACAGGTCACCCTAGACTATGCACGTCACATACAATAAATCACAACATATCCATTTAACCTTAGACATAAGACCCACATACTTCATAGACCTCATATAAGAACTCATTCATTTATTACATCACAGTCATAATCCATTTAGTCTTTATGAACATCTCAACACAACATACAAGTCCAAACTATAAATATAACCATAATGAACAATCATCAATATTGTATATCTAGAGTTCATTTCATCAATAAACTCACAATGACATTACTCAAACCCCAATAAAAGTTCTACTTAGGTGCACTTATAGTGTGAAGCCTCCTAACCTCAAAAAATACAAATTAAACTAAACAAAGATGATAACACATGGAATATTTATATATAGATATATATATATTATTATATATAGATAGAGAGTTATAAGATAATATTATATATGACACACAACAATTGTATAGGTAATGTCTTATTCCCTTACCTACATAAAGAACATATCTTAGGTGAGGCCTAGTAATGTTCCATCTTCTTAATTCCCTTGTGAATTTTTACATTCGGGAACTTATTGTCCTAACCCTCATCAACCATGTTAGATAAACCGCGAATCGGCCTGTCAGTACTCAAACCAAACGAGGGCACCTATGCCAAGGTAGGACATTTACCATTATAATTTCATCTAGGTGAATAAAACACTGCTAGTTCCTATAGGGGAACATCGTTAATAACATAGGAGGTTGTTACAAGAAACCCTCTGTATGGTGTAATTGGAGTGTAGTTTCCACCTCAGAGAACATCAGGTTGAACATCCCTTTCCTTGTGGAAGGAAAACCACCTCTATTGTCCAAACTCACTCTAGTCATACAGCAACTTCCCTTTTTAAAGAGACCTGTTAAGTCTTTCTTAAATATTTTAGTTCATTTCAAAATGGCCCCTGGGGATTAAACCCCTTATATAACATGTTACACTTAGCCATAGGGGTTATTTGATAAGAATATCCTTTCATGAAACCAATAGCTTGAGAATGTCCTTCCACAAGATCATAAAACATTGTCTAGTTAGGACTAAAAAATGACGGAGGAAACCTTTCAAAGTGGACTCTCAGTCACTAGATTTATCATGATACCATCCTTTCAATTAATACATTCGATTGTGGTATACATATGTGATTAAAGCTTTACACATAAAAAGCCTTACACAAAAACACGTTCATACTCATTAGCCAGTTTACTTATATGCAATCATAAGATAGAAAGGTTCAAATGAGAATATCCCTTTCACTGGACACCATTAAAATAACATACCCACAGGATTGCATGGGGGTATGGTATACACATTGTACTATGATCAATAATAGCAACAACTTTGTGATTGGTTAAACCACCCTTCAAAGGATCACGACACATATACAATATTTCTCAAGTAATGAACAACTCCCATATAGAGAATTTCGGAATATGGACCACACACACCCATTCCATCATAGGAGACAAGAGCACATTCAAAATTGAATAGACAAGTTCTAACATGCAAAGATCACACATTCATATAGAGTTATATAGGTTGGTGTTATTCTACTATTTTAAGTATGTAGACCATACCATACCTTACCCTAAAATCATCATTCACATTATACTTCACATTATAAATATACCTTAATCATGATACAAACATTAAGGACCACGTATCTAAACTTCATGGAACACCTTCATACTCATAATCATCAAAGCCACAATTCACATTACATATATTGCCCTAAAGGTTATGATCACAACACGTATATATGGATGTTAAGTAAACACAACCACCTTCAACTATACCATACAACATAAATTCTCATACTATAGACTAAAAGTTAGATCACTTACCGATTCTCCAAGCCATGATCAACATAGATAAATAATCCACAATACAAACCAATGGATATAGATACACTAAAATTCGAACAAAAAATCCACTTAATTGTTAAAATTCAGTAAACATTTCAAATCCATATTCATAAGGCAACATGTAAAGGCCAATTTGAGAATTTAGGGGAATAATCATCTGTATCATTCATACATTCCATAGGAATTCATTATAAAAACATTTATTAAATATTTATTCATTATTAGAATTACTTAGAAAATCGTTTGTCTAGGAACCCATGCTTAGATTAGAAATTGGAAAATTTGATCACATAAACTATTTGGAAAATCTGTCGTAGAACTCCTTGAATGAAAGGTTATTCAAGAATCAAGGGTTAACATATCTTAATATGAGAATAAACCATGAAATTTGGATAAGAAAATATTTAAAAGCAATATCATGCTGAGCGTGAACTTGTGGCCTCCACTTGGAGTTTTAGAGAATTCAGGTGTAAGAAGAGGTTTTGGATTTTCGATTTCTCATTGGGTATTTGTGTTTTTACTTGAAAATGGGGATAAAAATTACTTAAAAACCGTTTATTAAACCCCAAACTACCCAAAACACCCCTACACTTATTTGGAATTTTAGAAATGTCCAACTTGACTTTAAACGATGCGACAAAATCTGGGACATGGTTGCGCATCGCGGAGGCACTTCCAAATCTTTTTTCAGGAATTTAATTTGAGGAATAAAATTTCGTGACAAGACCGCATTTCAAGGAAAAAAAATTTCCTTTAAGTGAAGGGTCCACGACGCGTAGGCAGTCCCAAAAACATGATGCCCGACAGCTTTCTTTACCAACGTTTAGGTCCTCCTCAAGGACCCTTTAGTTGGTCCTTGGGGAGTCATGACCAAATGTTTTTACCCTAAAAACATCCTTCTAGATGTTAGGAACCTCTACCATCAATTTAAACTCAAACCAACACATAAAATATACAAAGGCACACTAAAACACTCAAGCACGTCTAAAGGCTAACTTTCAAACGTCTAGGACGTTTTTCACTTCCACACTCAACACACTGACTTCTAACACTATAACACATAATTTTAAGACCTTATAAATAGATGACACATATTTAAAGCTCTAGTTTCGCCTAGTTAATTTTTAGGGTCGTTACATTTTAAAAAGATATAACTCCTTATGTGATTTGAGATCATAACTCAACATATTTCTGTAAAAAGAGATAACACTCAAAATGGTAAAACCTCTTTTGGAAATATAAGTTTCATCCACTTTTAGATGTGAAAATATTTACACTTGGGAATACATAGTTCTCATCTATCATTTTGAAGAAAATGAACTCAATTTGCTCTTTCTTGAAAAAATAGTTATGTTTTAGCTTTTCTTTTCAAAAGACATTGTAATAGACTTAAGTATTTCATTTAATTTTTATGGTTTGTGACCCAAGATATTCATGATGGCTATTAATATGGCTACAAGGAGACTTAGTACCCTTTCTATATATATTATATATATATACATATATATATATATATATATATTATATATTATATATATATGATATATATATATTATAGCTATATATCTATATATATATGTATATATATTTATGATATGTATTATATGTGCATGATATGATGTTAAGGGCTTGTTAGACCTTGAGAAGTGACTACGCAGTTGTGTTGGGGACTTGAGGATGCCATTTATTCTAGTGTATACTCTTGGGTTGTTACAAACTTTGTATTAGCTCATAAGTTTATGAAGTAGTCTTTAGTATTTGAAGTCTCATTAAAGCGACGACTAGTAGAGTCTTGTTCATTTGTATGAGTCGCGACACATCTATGAGTGAGAAGTTATAGGACGATAGGGTTTCTCTTATTTTATACTCTTATGTCATCCCATAGAGTTGAAAGTTATAGTTGTCCTTTCTTAATATTTTTTTTTTGTTTAAAGGAGATGAATACGAGGAGGACACCGAATAGGAAAGTTGATAAGAAGGTGATGGTTGAAGGAGTTCCTCCCTGAGGTGAACAAGTTCCCCAAGGTGGAAAAGCTCAACACGGTTTTCAAGTTACTTAAGGTGAGAAAGTCCGTATAGTTTGTCACAGATATGAGGTTCTAGTGGTTCCCCCGAACATGACTAATGGGGAGATTAGAGAGGCTCGCATTACCCTAGCCTGAACCATGACGACTCAAGTGAATAGATACATTGGGCCTAGGATGAATACTCTTGAAAGTACTATGACCTCTAGATTGAGGGACTTTGTGTGGATGAATCCTCCTATCTTCCATTGTTTTAAGGTGGGAGAGGATCCTCAAGAGTTTATAGATGGTGTGTAAAATGTGTTGAGTGCCATGCGGGTGACTTCTAGGGAAAAGGCGAAGTTGGCTTCATACAAGTTGAGGGAAGTTGCTCAAGTGTGGTACACTCAATAGAAAGACTATAGGATGGTTGAGTCGGGTATGATAGAGTGGTAAGAGCTTATAGATTCTTTCTAGGAAAGTACTTTCCAAGTGAGAAGAAAGAGGTGAAGGTTAAAGAGTTCATAAACCTTAGACATGTATACATGAGTGTTGAAGAGTATTTTTTGAAGTTTACCTTGTTGTTTAGATATGCTCCATCCTTGATGTCTAACCCAAGGGATGAGATGAGTAGATGAACGGTTTTACCGACCTTGTGAAAGAAGAGTTCCATACAACCATGCTCCATATTGACATGAAGTTTTCTATGGTTATGGTGTATTCTCAATGTATTGAAGATTCCAAATTAGAAGGACCACAAGAAATTTCAAGAGAGATAGATCTGATGAGCAAAACCAACATAGGTTTAAGAGGAGGGATCCAACTCAAGAAGGTTCTAGTGCTCATAGGTCAAGCTTAAGAGTGGTAATGGTTCTCATGTTGTGAAGCCAACTTGTTCTACTGTTGGGAAGACTTTGGGAAGTGTATACCCAGTTCCGGTTGTTGCTTTGGTTTTGTAACAATGGTCATAAGGTGAGGGATTGTGTCCTACTATTTATGCTAGAGGAAGAGAGGCCAAGCAAGTTCCTTCTAATGTTCCGGATGTTGGTGCACCAAAGAGGAATAACTTCTCTTTTCTCCAAGATAAGGCCAATTTGGGTGAAGATGCAAGTAATTTATGGTTTTCTCTCTCCAGTTGTGATGGTTTCCTTTTAAGTGGGGGATTATGATAAGTAGTTTGATTCTGGATTGTTGTCACTTCTCTTTTATTCTATTCACGCTTGAGGTTATATTGTTATAGTAACATGTCGCATTTGTTTAAGAGTCCAACTGAAAATTAATTTCATCTATCACCTTGTATGGTGAATCCTTTCATGAGGTTATGTTTATAAGATAAAATGATTTAAATATTGTGATTCCTTTTATGTAAATTGCTTAAATGTTGCATTACTGAATTAGTAAACATGTTTACTGTAAGATATTAGAAATTTTTGCTAAATTTTGATTTCATGAAAATTGGTTATAATGTGCATAAAAATGATGTATATGAGCATGATAATATGTGTAGAAGGATTTTTCTCTATATGAAGGAAAAAAGGTTTTTAGTCTATGGCATTTAAGGTTTTGTTAGATGTTATTTCTACTTCGTTGTTGTGTTATGTTGTGAGTTCTCTTAGTTACGTGGAGTTGATGTTACTCCTATCTATGTGTATTGTATATGGTTTCTATGGTTATGAGCTTCTAGTCTTTAGTCTTTATCTCTTGAAAGTGTTTAAAGACTAGCAAGTGTCATTCGAGGACGAATGTCGTCCAAGTGGGAGAGAATGTAATGACCCTAAAAACTAACTTTGTGAAACTAGAGCCTAACATATGTGTCATATGTTTATAAGCTATAAAATGATGTATTATAGTGTTAGAAGTCAGTGTGTTAGGTTTGAAAGAGTTTGGAAGTGAAACATCCCAAGATATTCGAAAGTTGGCCCTTACACGTGCGTCAGCGTTCTACTGTGCCTTTATTTTTTTTATGTGTTAGTTTGAGATTAAATTGATGGGAGAGGTCCTAAAATCTATACTAACGTGTTTAGGGTTGAAACATTCAGGCACGACTCCCCAAGGATTACCCTAAGGGTTCTTGAGGAGGATAATCCTTTTAGCTTGAAACTACCAAAAAGAAGTCCCAAACTACGCTGCCAAACCAATGGACTGTAGTACTTACTACGCCTCTTAAATTGGGGTAGTTCCTCCACACTAAGTGGTGAGATCTTAAGCCACCAAAGAGCAGCCTCTCACCTAACTGACGGAATTCCAGTACGGCTACTCCTTTGGTATATGGACACCTGCAATTTTTTGTAGGTGTCTCGACCAAGGTAAGGGTCTTTTGATAAATTCACATAGCATGCTAATTAAGTAATGGGCGGTTATTTAAGGATTTTTTGGGGTTATGTTAAGTTACTTTATAAGTCTAGAACCTAGAGAGGACTTCACTATTCAAAATCAAAACTAAAAGCAAAAATTAGATACCTTCTGAATCCATTTCTTGGATATCTCAATTAGGGATGTGTTGTGTCAATCACTCTATTTCTCCTATTTCAAGGATTCAATTCCAATGGTTTTCAAAGATGTAGAAACATGAAATATTCTATTTTGACTTCTAGCACTGGGTTCTTAAATAAATAAGCTGAATCAATGATTTATGATATAATTGATGTTAATTGAATAATTTTAGACCAAAATATCTATGAACCAATGCATTTTATGAAATCCTATTTTTGGCTCTAATATGGTGAATTAAGCATGGTCTAATTGTATTGATTACTTGTGTATATTGTACTTGGCTATTGAATAATGTATAAATCATAATATGATTGTGTAGAGGCTACTTTATTTTTGATGATATTCATATTTTACATTGTTTGATCTTTGTATGGTTTGATTGTTGGTTTAGATTTGTGTATATGGCTATTGGTAAGAGCCTCTGTGAGAAGAATAGTTTGAGAAAGGTAAGGAATGTTAATGTTGATGATGGAAAGGTGGAAAGATGACCTAATCTCTGTATATATTGTGTAGTACATGTATTGAATTGTGTTGATTGGTATGGTCCACCTATTATGGTCGTGTTTATGTGTTATAATAGTTATGAACATGGCTTTGTCGGCATTATTATATGAAATGAGATGCTATCATGTTATAACTCGTGTAGATGATAAAGATGAATGATTATGTGCATATGTATATGTGATATTGATTTATGACTTCTTTTGATTGGATATATGTGATTATGATAGACAATGATGATTTCTCTACATGGTGATATTGTTTGTGTCTTGATTGGTGGACCTATGTCCCTCTACTTGATACATAAAAGTATATGAATATGAAATCTTGATTAAATAGGATACAACACCTTTGTAATGTATGTGTATGTTGATTCATAAAATACCTTGAACAAGAAAAAAAGGTCAATACTTGGAACCTTCAGCATAAAAAAAAGGTTACAGATCCTTGAAGTTGAAAGCCATAATGGTATCCTTCTTGTGTAATGATGTACTTATGGATAGGTTGACTGGAACGGCATGAAACCATCTCTAATAAAGTCATTGAGCTATTCTCATTGACCATTGAGTGGCAGACCTACTTAACCAATCCTTGGTATTGTGATTGCACTTACTCTATAAGAACTAAGGCTAGCATCTAGAAAATATGTTTGGGGAGTGACTCTACTTAAGTTGAGACAAAAGTACAAAGAATCCCTTCATATTCCTTAACTATTTGCCTACATGGGATGCTTCCTAGTTCAATGTTTGGCAAGTAGAACAATGTCCATTGGAGTAGGATAGATTTTTGATTTCATGCCTAGCTAGTATGGTTTATGTCGGTTAATGCATATTCTCATAATGTGGGATACATTCTAGTGGTGGAGAAGGTTTACAATGTTTAGATAATGGAATTGGACGCTATCTAGATATAGCACTGATATACCGTGGTTTCACGGTATAATTAATACTTTTTCCTTAAGCTTAGTGTGTCCGAAATCCTTTTTGTGCTAATTTTGATATAACTTTTTCGTGTTTTCAGGAAATTGTCCAAAGTTGAAATGCGGCGATTTGAGCGAAAAAAAAATGCAGAGAGACCACCTACGGAGCTTATGATGGTCCGTCGTGCCCTGTGACAGTCCGTAGGTGGCAGAGTTAGTGCAGATGCTGAAGGAAGAGGGGAAGTCGACCAAGTGTGGGATTACGGACGATGTGAGGCCGTCATGGCATGACGGTCCGTCCTGCAGGTTCGTCGTGAGATAAGGGAAGTGAGCCAGTAGTACCTAGATTCCAAGAGTTGAAGTATTTGGAACGAAGACCTCGACGGACCGTCTGTGCCTATGCGGGTCCGTCATACTTCTTGGAGGGGAATGAGGAAGCAGAAGCGAAGAAATTGCACCAAGTATGGGATGACGAGTCCCACGACGGTCCGTTTGTGACCACGACGGTCCGTTCGCGTGGTCCGTCGACCCAGCAGCATTTTGGAAATTTCAGCAATTCAATAGATTCTTGTCTGATTAGGTTTTTGTTGGTTCTAAATAGTTCGAAAACAATACATTTTGCTGTTAGACAGCAGATAGTAGGACACATAGTATTAGATTCTTTTGTATTAGTTGTTAGACTTAGGATTATTCATTGACGTGTGGTGATTGTGGTGAGAATCACGAAAACATTTTGGGATTTTATTCTTTCTCACTTGAAGTAGTAGTACCTGAACTCTTTATTTGATATATTTGATAGTTGTGGTTTATGGCTATGTGTAAACTACACTCCATACTAGGGTTGTGGGAAAACCAAGGCAAATAAGGAGATAAAACCATAGCAAACTAAACAATTCTAGAATGAGTGGGTCTTGCATATTATATTGCTTGCGCTAGAAGTATTTTTAATGGATGATCTGTAGTAGGAACTCGCCTTAATGCTACTTGCTGGGACCAAGGAGGTAGATAATAGGCAAAAAGAATTATTAACATAGATTTAGTGTATGCTATTGCAAATAGGCTAGTATTGATTGGTCGAGTACTAACTTAGTTCAAATTATCGAAGATGAGCTTAATATGAGGTAACAGCTAAGGGTTAGGAAAGCAACAAACGTAGGATGGGCCCAAGGGCGAGTGAAGATTTTCTAGATTGCCGGGGACCAGTTTTAGAAATACAATAAAATTATCACTTTTCATGCAAGATACTGGAAAAGAATTGTTATAGTGGAGATTATCTTAAGTTATGGAACCTGTGGGAATACACGTCAACCCTAGTTATTGTTAATTGATAAAATCCAACTTCCAAAACTGTGAATGTCTCTTAATTGGAGTTAGGTATTTTTACTCATTAGGAAAACAAACCCCCCTTTTTATTTTTTTACTTTTAAGGAAGTTGTCAAACAAACCATAGTAAATAACACTTCTTGAAGTTAAGTCTATGGATATTTTCCTTGTGGGAACAGATCCCACCATCACTAGTTCGGTTTATTTAACTTTGACCGGGAAGCTTTTACTTCGTATTTGAGAAGTAAAAGTTGACGTAGGTATCAAAGCACGAGTATAGTAGGCTTTGAAGATGCTAGGATGTAGGTCCCCTAGATCTTTTCCAACACCATTATGTGAAGTCCTTAATTGATTAAATGTCTCTTAGGTGCCTAATGAATATTTTTGTCTTAGGTTAAAGTATGTTAAACAAAAGTATCCCTATGTACGGTAGCTTAAAGGGTTGCTTAGGTAGGCTTGGAGAGGGTGTATGGGAGGTCTCTTCATGTATTACTCAAGTGAATCATAGAGTAACCTTGGGAAGACAGTTTATGTGATGAAAAGGGAATAATTTTATCTTAGGTAGTCTTAAGGATTATTTGCGTGCTTGAAGAGGGTGTATGGGTGGTCTCTTCTTGACTTACTTAAGTAAGTCTTAGGATAACCATTAGTTGGAGGTTTATATACTTATATGGTTTTAAGTGATGTTGATGCTATAACGTGGATTACTTGGAATATGTCTTATACATGTATGAGGTGTTAAAACTGGTTCTTATACTTAATTTTGTGAAGAGGGTGTATGGGTGGTCTCTTCTTGACTTACTTAAGTAAGTCTTAGGATAACCATTAGTAGGAGGTTTATATGCTTATATGGTTTTAAGTGATGTTGATGCTATAATGTGGATTACTTGGAAAATATGTCTTATATTTGTATGAGGTGTTAAAACTTGTTCTTATACTTATTTTGTGAAATTTTCTTCAAAAGAGCATAAAGAGCATGTTATAAGCAAATATCCGTTTTAGCGTGATTTTATTGCATATCACCTACTTAGGATATTCAATGCGCTAATTCAATATGTTGTTTTACTTTCAAAGGTGTAGGTGGGAAGTGAGGAGTACATATGGAAAAAAGCTTGGGAAATCACATATTCAAGCAAAAATCTTGGGTATTTGGTCCTCACGTGTTCAAGGATAAGAGGTTATGTTTAAGCTTTTTCTTCAAAAGATGCTTGGAATGTATTAGACTTAGTATTATATTCATTGTTGTATGGGTTTTGCTAAAAAATATTCATGTGTTTATGATGGCTACTTAGTTCCTTATGTTTTCTGTTAAAAAGATTTGAACTATTATTGTGAAAACTTTTAATTCTGCACTACTTTTCTTGTATATATATGCGATGAATGATGTCTAAGGGCTTGTATAAGACCCTAGAGAAGTCGACTACTCCGTGTGGTGAATTGAGTATGCCATTTCTTCTAGGGTATACCCTCGGGTTGTTACATAAACATTTGAGCTAGTTACATTTTGGGAGTAGTATTGAGCACCAATATGAGGACGAGTTTGAGTTTAGATAATTCACAGTCTCCATGAATCGTGTAGCCAGCATGGGTAGAAAAAGGTCTTACTTTTTAGATGGTTCCTTAATTATTTTAACATTGGCCAGTGAATTAATTAGTTGTAGGGTCTATATTTCCATTAAGGTATAGGATAACCCAAGTAGCGTAATGTAAGACCTTGTATCATCACATGGTTCATAGTGATGGTTGTTGGTTAGAGAAGAGATATTTTGTTTTTCAATACACAGAGTTTACTTTGTATTTTCATACAAGCAGATTTTATCTTGTATTCTGTCCTACAAAACTGAGTTACTATTGTATTCTTCGGTAAATTGAGTTCCTATATTTTATTTTGGATGTTTTCCATATATTTTATCTTTTATTATTGTTTTATTCTTGAGTATCTTGAATTTAGTAAATAAAATATATTTGAATACTTCAGTTGGACTGTGTTTCATTGAGACGAGTACCTTATTGTTTAGTTCAGCACCATTTCACTGAGTTGAGAACCTTATTATTGGGTTGAGTATCTTATCTTTAAGTACTTCTAATATTAGTATGTTTGAATAGTTTTGATTATCCTTAAGTATTCCTTGAGTAGAGTAAGTTTGAGAAGAGTTAAGTATGTTTCTTTTATACTAGTTCAAGTTAATTAGGTTTACCCTTACATGCTCGTACATTTATGTACTGATTCCATTTGGCTTGCATCAATTTATGATGCAAATACAAGTATTCAAGGTCATCAAATGAAGATTCATTACGACCAGTTGTAGTTACACTTATATATGGTGAGCCTCCTTTCTTACAAAGGGTCCCACTTCTACTATCGATTATATTTGTTGTTAGGATGTCTTGTGCCTTGTGCCGACTTCTATATTTGTTAGTTAGAGACTTAATATACAGAGAATAGAGTTTGACGAGCTTGTTCATTTATTTTATCAAATGTTTTAAGGAATTGAGTTTCCTTCTAGTTGAATATTTTGGTTCATTGAGAATTAAGAGTTAGAGCTTTGTATTTGAGTTTATTGATTTTATTTCATTTTAAGCTTTGTATGCTTGAGTTAGTCTTCCACATAAGGTTTCTCTTTGTGACCAACAATGGTTCTCGTGTTTCGGCCACATCCAGGGTGTAGAATCAATTCGTGACAATTCTACGGCTCGTACTCGTCAACTATAGAACCAATTTTAGAAAAAAGAAATTACCTTACTTCCCATGAGACAATTTTTTGACTGTCTATAAACCACTTTTGTATAACCTATGTTCAGGTCCAAAATTCCAGTAAGTCTTAATAAATTTTAAGTGTGACATCTACAACTTCTCCAAATTCCTACGACACGTCTTAGCTACTCGTTGGTCAATTTTCAGAAATTTAAATTTTCTAAATACTTAACTTTACTCTAAGATTTTGTCACGATCGGAGTCTAGACCCCAGACGAGACCAACGTCGTTGACCTCTCAGAGGTCGCAGCGAGCCTACTTACATCATCGTTACTTCATCTTGGTTAATTTTAGCGGAAAATTTCAAATTTTTTTTTACTTATTTCATATGAAACATATTCTACTTAACATCATAGGCGTTCACAAGTCAACCATCTAATCTAGAGATAATCAAATTGAAGAAGTATTTCATAATTGCATTCAACGTATTTCCTCCAAAATGGCATCAATACAAAGTATGAAATTAAATGGGAAATGAAACACTAGTGGAACATGATCCACTAGATAAAGCCTATATCTAAGATATATAATAATGGTGGACATCCTTGAAAGAATGAGGGACTACCAATTTCGGATGTAAGCTCCACGTCCGGATAGGTTCAACGTCGTACCGTAAGATCTAACGTCCACATGTGCCTGAACTTAAAAGTAAATATTCTATGGGATTAGTACACAGTTGTACTATTTATAGGTATATCCAAGCACACAGCAAGGACATGCATGAGTAATAATAGCTCTTTCCTAACAATGTAAAGTCCAGTTAGTGGACTTGCCAAATTGGGATTAGGAAAGTCAGGGGACTTGCAAAATTTGAATTAGGAAAGTCAAGGACTTGCCATATTTTAATTAGGAAAGTCAGGGGACTTGCCTAATTTGGATTAGGAAATTCATGACATGAGAGTAACATGCATCATCAAACGTATCATATTGCACACATTACATAACATATTACATATAGCACATAATATATTGCATATAGCTTATAACATCTTTCATATTTTTTGTTCATATGCCATGAGACCTTGGAATCATGGACTTAACATTAAGACTTCCATAAATGAGGGCTCAACATATGGGAACTCAACTAGGGAGCCTTATTTAGCAAACATAGAGTATGTTTCATTCGTTCATACGTACTTCATTTCGTTCGTTCATAAGCTAGTGTAAACACCAACTATACCTAGCATGTAGTTTAAGACTCTCATCGAATTTGTTGTGCAATGATCAAGAATCACTTAGTGTTATTTGTTGAGTCTAGCTCACCTCTTTATTATCCTATCCTAACAGATTTGGAATCGTTCATTTTATTATGTGTATCATTTGAGGCTGACCTCATTCATTCTTTGAGAACATTAACTTCAACTGACATAGATTATGTGAGCATGATGAAATCCAGTGTCTGCCCCACACCAAAAAGAGGTGGAATCACCGGCCAAAGTGACCCAAAACACGCTAGCGTATATAGGGGATTGAAACCTGCTAGATTATTATATTGGCAGTGTAGGTTCAAAGACTAAGAGATATAAGGAGACCCATACCCGGCATGCCAGAAAATATCATCTCGTGAGAGTTACGTGAACCTCTGCCCTTCCCAAAAGAAGGCATCACCTCTCATAGCTAGCCTATCAGTGCACAGTATAAAGTTCCATTGCATTCAACTCATACGTCATGAAAGTTGGCTTCTAGTATGTGGACATCATAACTCAATAGATGATTTCTCATATCATCATTAGTATTAATTATACATTAATCTCAATACTTCCATTAGAATATTCATAGAGACTAGTCTCTTCTTTAGCTTTACACTCTCATAGGTGAATACATTTTGGTAACATTAACATAGGCTCTTTGGAGATTGCTCTCATCTTTTACGTTAGTCTCTTATCATGTTGTCACCGCATTCATTAACTTTAGAACATTTTCTCTTCATAATTACTCACCCCTTGTTACGTGACTGTTTATTTCATCATATCCCAATGCACTTGGCCATTTAGTGTGTTTCACAATTTTACTTACCCTTCCTGGGGTTTCATCATTTCATTGCATACATATTAGGGTTCACCTTAGTTTTTAAACGGATCTGCTAGACTTCTGGGTCTATTACATTACCCAAAAACATACGGGCTTCATTCATAGCTCGTTTAAGTGATTCATAGCTTCCTAAGATTATGTGTACAAAAACTATGCTCTTGTATGTATGCCAAGATCTCGATTCGTTCTATGTGTGGCCACATATTTTTGAACATGATTCAGTATCATATGCATGAATACGGAAAGGGGACAAGGGAACCAGATGTAGGAAATATAGCTGTTGGATACAAACTTACCTTTTTATTTAATTTGGTTTGATCCACACGGCTTGGGACCAAAGGTAGAGCCCCAATGCCTTCATTTTATTTTTCCTTAATTTCTCTCTTCATTTTTTCGTTCATTGGGGATGAAAAAATATGGGATCGAACCCCCACAACCTCATTCCTTTTTATTTTATTTTCTTTAATTTCTCTCCTTCTTGGCCGAGAGGGTGTGTGCTCGAACCCTCACAGCCCCACTTCAATTTTTCTCCTTAAGTTCCCTTCATTCTGTCTAGAGGTCGTGGGTTCGATTCCCCCAATCCTAAACCTTTTATTTTTCTTTTAACTTTTCCTTAAATCTGACTGAGAGGTAGTGGGTTCAAACCCCGCTCTTCTCATTTCTTTATTTCTATTTTTAGCTTATGGAAAATTGGCTAAGGGCACTCGAGTTCGAATCATGTGTGCCTCACTCATTTTAACTTTTAATTATTTATAATAAGACTTAATGAAATTCACCAACTTTTCAGTGAAGGGTATCCAGGTTCGATCCCCCCTTAACCCCATTTCTTTATTTTAATTTTTTGAAGCTTTTCACGTGTGAGGTCGCGGGTTTCGATCCCTAAGTACACTAACCTATTTTTCATCATGTGTGTGAAATGCTCATGTTTTTATCCTTGTTGTGTTTTGGTACGAAAAACTAAGCTAACACAATGTTGGAAAGTTTGATCACATTTTGCAGCCTATTTTCTCACCTCTTTCACGTTAAACGTTAATACCTTTGGAGTAGTTTTTAGTGAGTTCTTTAGGTGTATTTTCAAGATTACATTCGATAAAAAGTTTTCATTCAAATCAGCATTTTTACATCACTTATGAACATCAAAATTTAAAAAAGTTTGCAAGTGAAATACAACAATAAAACAAGTCATTTTCATGCTTCAATCCGTGTTTTGTTTAAAGGCGTGGACGTTACACATTGCACACACAATAGAAACAACCATTTATTTTTTGAACTGGTTATACATTCGTACGATCCAAATACACATTCTGAACATTATTTCATCACGACATGCACATTACGTGCCTAATATCGTCTAGAAAATATACCCAAAAACTAAGAACAATGGGCGCTAGTGAAAGGAAAGTAACGTGGGAACAACCATAGTTTTAGAAAGATTTAATGAGTCATAAGGGTCTCTTGGGAAAGGGACAAAGAGTAAGAAAACATGTACCTTTTATGTAGTTCAAACCTTGAATTTGTGCCCAAAACATTCTCCAAAAATCATGTCTGAATCCCCTCAACTTCAATACGAATTCGACAGAATAATCCTCTCTCTTGCGTAACGTTTTTGATTAGTTACTTGTTTGTAATTTTTGTTGTGAGTTCTTTAAGTTTGAAGAACTTTGTTTATGATTTTTTTCTTGTACGTGGTTTAGGTCGAACGTGAGAAAAAGAATGGTCTGATCGTGAGTGTTGAGGAGATAGACGTGAGAAGTGAGAGTTTTCCTAAGATTAGGAGTTTTAGTTTTGGAATTAGTCAAACTAGGACTCTTTAAAAATATTTAAAAAAATATGATTTTTAATTTTTCTTAAATCAGCTAATAATTATTAATTTATTAAATTAATTTACCAATTTAATTAAAACAATTTAAAGATTGCTTCCACCTAGGTTCGAACCCGGGTGGAGCAAGACTTCACTCAAAGGCCAATTTTCGGCCCACTCTCCCCAAAATTCCCCTCCACCTTATTAATGAAATAAGTTATAACATATTTAGGAAAATTATAATACCACCCTTAGCCTGGAAAAAGACCATTTTATCCCTAGACCCTCCAAACATAGGATTTCCCGTTTTTAAGTCCGGTAAAGACTCATCCCGGTAAATCTCTATATTCGGGAGCCCTAGATGGCTAGACCCAATATTTTCTATATCAACTAACTCCCCAAGTTAGTTGGCTTGAATGTAACAAGGGTTCATAGGTCAGGTTCTACGCGCATCAATCCTTATGAACCCGGTCTAATCATAGGCGTTCTATACACATTAAGAATTACTTAGCATATCTATTTTTAGGGTTGTTACATTACCCCCCCCCCCCCCGCCTTATGAACATTCGTCCCTGATTGACACTACTAACTATCTAGCGTAATGCAGTCAGATCATAACGTAGTTACTATACACAATCAAGAAATAGCAACAAAGAATGGAGAGATAAGGAAACTTAGACTTAGACTTAACAGTAGGAAGTCTAACCTCAAGGGCTGAAAAGATGAGGGTAACGGGATCTCATATCGACTTTGGCCTCCCACGTAGCACCCAAAACAAGATGATTCCTCCACAATACCTTTACTGTGGCAACCTCTTTGTTCCTTAGCCGCTTTATCTGTCTGTCTACAATCTCAATTGGTAGTTCCTCATAGGACAAGCCAATTCATAGGCCACCTCACCCACACGCTATAGGATCTCATATGGCCCAACATACCTCGGACTGAACTTTCCTTTCCTGCCAAACCTCATCACCTCCTTCATAGGTGATATTTTCAAATAAACCTATTCACCAACATCAAACTCTAAGGGTCATTTTCTATTGTCTGCATAAGACTTCTGCAAACTTTAGGCAGTATCTAACTTATACCTTATCACCCTGACCTTCTTTAAGGCCTCATGAATGATCTCTGGACCCAAGATGTATGAACCTCCAACCTCGAACAACCCAACTGGATACCTACATCAATGCGGGAGTGATTGATAGCTATTATTATACGAGAACTCTATTCAAAAGGAAGAAGTCATCTCATTCCCCTCTTTTTATCTTCCTTTCTTCTACTTTTTTCACTTTTGTCCCAGCTACCCTGAATTCAATCAAACATATGCCCTCAAACATATTCTCCAATGTATGAATGGGTTGCGCTCCTGCCTGCCATCAGTTTGAGGATGAAGTGAAAGCAGAGGAAGTTACTTAAAAGCTTCAACCCGTGTGCCTCCTAAGATCTTCTGAAGGGAATCATAAATGTGAAGTGACTGAGGCCCTCTATCTGAAATGATAGACAAAAGAATCACATTTGCCATTCACAATTTCATCAATAATAGAGTCTAGAATAATCCATCGGCTCTGTCAGTAGGACTTCACAGGGATTATAAAGTGGGGCAAGACATAGTAAACTTTCACGATAAACCCATATGGAGTAATGACTGTCTCCTTAGTATTAGGAAGACCAACCACGGAAGTCCATATTAATGGCCTCCTTATTTCCATGTCAGAACCTCAATATTGAGGTAGAAGACGCCAGTCTTAAGATGTTTTTTTCTTCCTAACCTGTTGACATTAGGGACCACTTGGGTACATATTCTGCATGTGTCCTCTCATTGCCATCCCACCAATTAGATATACTTAAGATCATATACATCTTAGTGGAACTGGATGTATGGAATGTGTGGAACACATGGGCCTCTGCAATTGATTCCGGTCCGCAAATCATCCACATCTGGTACACACAGCCTGACCTGGTTACCTTAGTCTGTCGTTCATATCCAAAGCAAAAGACTCTCATATTAATAAACATGAGTCCTTCATGCTCCATCCAACCAGGATCAAGATGTGACCTTCCTTGACTTCAATACGAAGGATGTTCAGAACTAGGATGAAATGAAACACCCCCACTATTAGAGTCAACTAACCGCACACCCAGTGGGACAGTCTGTTTATATATTTCACCAACTCCTTATTTCATCCTCAACGTGATGTACTTCCCATGCTCATCCTACTCAAAGAATCAGCTACAACATTAGCCTTACATGGGGGTAGTGGACATTCAGTCATGGTCATGCAACAACTCAAACCATCCTCTGCTTGACGTAGATCTCAAACTCTCTATGTGAACTGGTACTTAACAGACTCTTTGAGTGTGTGAACACATCCATATGCAACCCTAAAGTAGTTCCGCCACAGCTTCAGTAAAAAACACTACAGACTGCAACACAATCATGAGTGGGATATCTCTTTTAATGGACCTTAAGGTGTTCTGGCGTGTATAAGCTATCACCTTAGTACACCCGCAAAGAAACAAACGCAAACCAACCCTAGATGCAATAACAATGACATAGTGTAATTCTTACCACACTTAGGCAAAGTAGGCACCGGGGCTGAAGTGAGTCTATCCTTGAGCTCCTGGAAAATCCTCTTACAAACCTCCGTGCATTCATACTTGGACTTCTCCTTAGAAAGTTGTAAGTGAGGCAGCAATGGAAGAAAAACGCTTCACAAACCAGCGATAATAACTATCCAATCACAAGAAGCTACGAACATATGTGGCAGTAAGAGGTTTGGGCCACTTCTTAACAGCTTCAGTCTTCCTGGGATCTACCTTCACACCTTTTTCGAACACAACATGACCCAGGAAGGTCACTGATCTAAGCTAGAATTCACACTTGATGAATTTGGCATACAACTGATGTTCTCTAAGTACCTGCAAGGTTAGTCTCAAATGGTGTTCATGCTCTTCTTTGGTCTTAGAGTAGATTAAAATGTCATCAATGAATACTATGATGAAGGAGTCAAGGTATTTACGGAAGACCCTGTTCATGAGATCAATAAATACAACAGGTTCATTCGTGAGACCAAATGTCATAAGTAGGAGCTCATAATGACCATAACTTGTATAAAAGGCAGTTTTGGGATATCTCCATCTCTAACCCTGAGCTGATGTTACCCTAAACGAAGATCATTATTTGCCGGAAGAAACTGAATCTTGGAGTGAGGTAAGATAAGGTCATCTACTATGGGAAAGGACTATTATTCTTGATAGTGACTTTGTTGAGTTGCCGATAATTGATACACATTCTAAGGGTTCCATCTTTCTTTTTCATAAACAACATTTGAGCACCCCAAGGGGATATGCTCGGCTGAATGAAAACCTTATCAGTGAGATCTTTTAACTGCAGCTTCAACTCTTTGAGTTTAGCTGGAGCAATTTTGTATGGAGGAATTTATATTGGTTCAGTATAGGGCTCTAAGTCGATACCAAAGTCAATCTCTCGAGAGGGAGGAACTCCAGGAAAATCATCAAGAAATAGATCTTGGAACTCATTTACTGCAGGCAATAAGTCTATGGAAGGAATGTTATTATCTAAATCATTAAAACTCACAAGATGACACAATAACCCCTTGGACATCATTTTATTGGCCTTCATGTTCAAAATCATGGGATTAGGACTACTAGAGTTGTACCCCTCCAAACGAGCTCTTCTTCAATAAGGAAACGAGATCTCACAACCCTAATATGACAATCCATATAAGAATAACAACTATGAAGCAAATCCATGCTAATAATAACATCAAAATGATACATTCATAACTCAACCAAGTTTGCACACATAGTCTACAACATAAAACTATTGGGAAATCTTTGTATAATCTTCAATGCTCAATTTTCTTCCAAAAAAGTGATACTAACCCATTATAGGGATCATTTTTTTTTTTTTTATGCAGAATTAAAGCCACTTTCTCAAAAGTGAGATTAAGTAAATGAGTTACAAAGGAAAGTGTAGACCCTGGATCAAGTAAAGCATAAACAGAAGTTGAGAATACGTGCATCTTACCTGTGACCACATCAGCGGACTTCTCCTTCTCCTCCCTGCCCTTAAGGGTGTAGAACCCGTTTCTCTTAGGAGGATCGGCCTATGTTTGTGTGTGGTAAACAACCCTAAAAAAATAAATATGCTAAGTAAGACTTAATGTGTCTAGAATGCCTATGATTAGATTGAGTTCACACGGATGTTGCATGCGGGTTATAACAGACCTCTGAACCATGTCTCCAGCCAAGACAACTAAACTTGGGGGTTCTTTGAGCTAGAAAAAGGTTGGTCAACCATGTAGGGCTCCGAATATGAAGATTACTTGAAGGAGTCTTTACTGGGACTTACAAAAGGGAAATTTTAGGTTTGGAGGGTCTAGAGTAAAAAATCGGTTCGTTTTCCAGGTAAGGTCGTATGCTAATTAACCCTACAATATATAATTAATTATTTATTTAATAAGGTGGAGGGTCCATTTAGGGGGCGAGAGGATCGAAAAATTGGCTCTTCAAGTGAAGTCTTGCCTCAAACGGGGTTCAAACCTAGGTTGAAACAATGAAATAAATTATTGTTATTAAGTTGTTAAATTAATGTAATTGAATTTATATTTTATTTAGTTATATAGGATTTTTAAAATAAAAGGAAATAATATTTTTTATAATTAAATAAAACCTATTGGCTAAATCCTAAACTCGACTCCTAATCCTAAGAAACTCTTCTCTCCCACGCTCATATCTCTTTCTCACGTCTCTATCACTCTTACTCACTATTATCTCTGCCAAATAACTTCAAAAAATAGTGGTTAAACCAAATTTCTTCACATTTGAAAAACTCACAACGAAAATATAAGAAAATAAAGGAAATCAATCACGTAGGCAAAGAGAAGTTTGTCCGTCGAGTTGGTGTTGACTTTGAGAAGATTTGGACGTGATTTTTGTAGATGATTTTGGGCAGCAAGTCAAGGTTTGAATGTCATAAAAGGTATGGTTTTTCTTACTCTTTCTCCCTTTCATAAGAGACCCTTAAGTTCCAGATGAATCTACTCAAAAACTAGGATTGCTCCCATTCTTGTCGAACTCGTTGCCCCTAGGTAGTTTAATTATGAAGGTGGTATTTCGTGATATGTGGTTCTCTGATTATGTGTTTGGAATGGTAAAGCATTTGTTAAGTTTATGAAACAAAAAGTAATTATGAAATATTTTTATGGTTGTTGAATTTTATGTGCGAATTTGGTAAATTATGAGATGTAGAAGTGTTGTATGTTGCTGGTATGAAATTGTAATTCTTGGCTGAATTAATCATAAAAAATATTACAATCAAAGATGCACCCAAATGATCCACGAAATTCATGAAGAAATTGTGTTTTTAACGTATTGAAGATGATAAAAGAAGCTGGAAAATAGTGAACAAAAAAAAACAAAAAAATTTCAGCATTTGGTTTTTTTAGTTGGGTTCGGGAACACAAAATCGTACATAATGCATGAAAAATGAATGTAAAAATAAGTGAATGAAATCACGAAGGATTGAACCCAAGATATCATTACATCAAATCGACAAAAGAAAAAACCAATAAAAGATTTAGACAAAAATGGATTGGAAGAGAGACCAAATTGCCAACTACTGAAAGGAAATTATAGTATCGGCCAACTTTAAAAAAAATGAGGTCGTTTTAAATTTGTTTTTAAAATGTGAGGTTCATTGGGGATTGAACCATGACCTCCACTAAATGAAAATTTCATAAAAAAAAAATCCGTGAGAAAATGCAAGAAAAATAGATGTGTGAGTGGGATGAACCCAAAATCTCTTGAATGGATGACAGAGTTAGGAGAAGAGGCAAAAAATACAAGAGAAAATAACTTGGAGACTCGGGATTTGAATACACAACATCTTTGATAGGTGAGAAAGTTAAGAGATGAAAAATAAAAGAAAAAAATAATGATTCTCTTGTGGGGGATTGAGCCCACAACCCCCTCCTTATTTAAACGACAAAGAAAAAGGAGAAAAAGGAAAAAGAAAGGAAATATTATGGGGTTGATGGTAATTGTAACTAGGGTCCCCCAAATATGAAAAATGTGATTATCAATTTAAAAATAAGATTAAGTGTGGTCCAAGGGATTTAAAAATCGGGTCTCTTGCCCAATTTCGTATTGACAAATAAGTTCATACACAAGTAAATATTTATAAATGTGCTCGAAAGATCGAAAAAAATTCTTCGCTATCTACAAGATGATAAGCTTGTACCACTAATCTTGGGTAAATATGATAACTTAGACAAAGTCATGAAATGAATCCCATGGTTGTATGTATATAGCCCATAAGTTCTAGCATATGTTTAAAAGTAATTGAACCTAAGCTGCTATGTAAGAATGATGAATGTGAAACCTAGAAGAGTTAAGACGAGTGTTAAAAATTACACGTAAAATGGCCAAGTGCATTGCATTATGATGAAATGAACAATGAAATGATTGAAACCCTAGAAGGGGTAAGTAAGAGTTGTGAAACACAACCAAATGGACCAAGTGCTTGGCATATGATTAAAATTTTACCATTTACGTTTAAAAGGGGCGTACCTATGAAGAGAAAAGTGCATGATAATGATATTGTGACACATGATATGAGGCTAATTAAAAGATGAAAGAAATCTTCAAATTTAGCGAAGTTAAATGTTACCTAAATGTACTCACCTAGAGAGTTGTAAAAGTTAATGAAAGACCGGTCTCTATGAACACTCTAATGAAAGTATGATATTAATAAAATAATAATAATGATGCGTGAGAAATCATTATTGATCTATAATGTCCTCATTTCTAGAAGCATGCTTGCCATTGATGTATGAGTTGAATGTATGGAAACTTATACGAAGCACCGCATAAGACTAGATATGAGCGGTAATTTAATGCCTCTTCAGGAAGGGAAAGGTTACGTAACTCTCATGCGATGGACTCTCCGACATGCGGGTATGGGTTTTTTTCTTATATCTCCTAGTCTTCGAACCATTACTGCTCGATATAGGCGATCTTGAGTGGTTCAATCCATGTACGCTAGATGTTTTGGTCACTTTGGCCAGTGAGTCCACCTCTTTTAGGTTATGGGGTTTCATGACAATGGATTTCCTGATGCTCACATTATTATGCGGTTTATTAAAAGTTAAGTTCCAATGTTGAATGAGGCCCGCCTCAAATGATAAACATAATGAAACAAAATGATATCAAAGGTATTAGGCTAGGATAATCAAGAGGTGAGTTAAATTCAAGTTATAGGTAAGAGTTTTTAAGGCATTAGGTTCATTATTGATCATTGCACAAACGAACCCGATGAAAGGCTTAAAAAAACTACATGTAGGTATAACTGGTGTTTACACTGGCCCGTGAATGAATGTAATAAAGTAGTACGAGATGAATGAAGAAGATTAGATGTTTGATAAAGTAGATTCCCTAGTTTTGTGGTCCCATATGTTGAGCCCCTCATTTTTGGGGAGCTTACGTCAAGTCCATAATTCCAATGTTCTCATGGCATTACTACTGAACGATAGAACACATGTATGTTGATTATGTATTATGATAAGTGCTCTGTGTAATTATGGTGTGTGTGCAAAATGTTAAGTATGATGATTGGCATGTTACTCTATGGCATTACTTTCTAATCCAAATTTGGAAAGCTAATAAACTTTTCCTAATCCAAATTTTGAATGAAAAAGTTCACTCCACATTCCTAATCCAATTTGGCAAGTCTACTGACTTGACTTTACATAATCATGTTGCTTGGAAGAGCTATCCTTTCTCAGCAGGTCCTTTGTGTGTGCCTGAATATACCCATACTTTAGAAACCAGTGTGTGTACAATTCAAGACAACTCATAATTTAGGTGCAGGGCCACAGGTGGAGTTAGAGCTTACAGGTTCAGGTTTTAACGTTGAAAGCTATTAGACGTGGAGGTTTACATCCGGACTTGGTAGGTCCATCATGCTTTCGAGGCTGTCTATGCTATGGTCTAGCTAGATATAGAGGGATTTAGCTAGTGGAGCATGTTCCACTAGTGTTCATTTCCCATTTTATTGGACATTATATTGTTGCGTTTCGCAAGTACCACCATTTAATGCACATATGAATTATTCTTTCATTTGATATAATCTTAATGTTAGATAGTTGATGGTGATAATATAAATGTAATAGAATGTTAGTAAGAATGTTAGGACACAAAAGTTTCAAATTTTCCACTAAAGTTAATCTAGATGGAAGTAAGATATGACCGTATGTAGGACTAGTGTGACTTCTAATAGGTCAACAACGCTGTGGTTTGTCTGGGTGGGTGGTGACGGGAACTCTGGTTCGTCACATTCGGCTGTGCTTGCATCCTTGTTGATAGGCCTTAGGTGAGATATTACCTCCAGCTGACCTCTTCTCTGTGGGGGCAGTTGAACCATTTGTACCGCTCTTACCGCAAACCGAAGCAGAATTAGTTACACCTGTCTGCACTCTCCACGGGTGAGACGACCACACTAGTACAATCCTTTCTAGTATACTGGCATTATACCCCTATTTGCCCTTTTGGGCTCGGGTCTGCACCTTTAGGTGTAATACTTCTCTCAAATTTAGACTTCCCTGAAAACTTTTGTTTCCCCTTTAAATCTAGGCTGCCCCCCCACACGGATGCCAAGTTTTATGTTTCCCCCATTGCCGAGGAAACAACATATAATGAGGCTTGGCTTTCCTAAGATCACGACGCCTCTCTTCTTCTTGTGTCCTCTACCTGATGAATGCACCATCAACCTGTAGAGGGACCATCTTATCTAACGCATGCGAACGGACACACCTCTCAAAATCTTTTTTTTTTTAATCACTCGTGGTGCTTTTCCTGTAAGGAACCTACTCATCTCATCCCTGATGTTAGATACAAGGGAAGTTACATACCTGGACAGTTTAATAAACTTCACGGAATACTCCCTGACTGTCATAGAATCTTGTTTAAGATTGATAAAATCCTCAACCTTGGCCTCCCTCATCTCTCTGGGAAAGAATCTCTCAAGGAAGGCTGTCTTAAACAGCTCCCAGGTGACCGGAACTCTGCCATTGGCTATCTTGCCACATCTTGCACCAAGTCTGTGCAACATCCTTGAGCTAATAGGAAATTAACTCTGCTTTCTCGGTATCTGTGGCTCCCATAGCCACCATAATGTTATGCCCTAATCCACAAACTCTCGGGGATACTCCGAAGGATTAGACCCTATGAAAATAAGAGGATTCATCCTCGTGAAGTCTCTTAGCCTGTTAGCCATTCTACAAACCGGTGGGTTCTCCCTCTAAACGTTCTGCCAGTTGACCTGGTCAGTCATGGCTTGAGCCTGCATTGTAATGGCCTGTGCCATCTGGGACAGAGAATGCCAGAACCCTTCCATCAGTCAAACCCAAAAAGGGTTAATGGCCTAGTACGCCTTCAGCTGTTGGAGCCTGGGGTAAAACCTGATTGTCCCCAGTAGATCCTCCTCCTCTCCTCTAACCAATGGTTCTCGTAGTATTCATTATCTGAAAACAAAAAGGATTAATATTAGATACGCTCATAACATAAAGAAATCACATATTAGGAAAAAACACGATGACATCAGGAGGGAACTTTCCTACTCATCATGCAGTCTCTAATTCAGGATAGTGGTGTACTTCACTACCATGACATAAAAACTACCCAAGGTGGTTGATGTGAACTTATTATCTTCGAAATTTAACCTAGGGCTGTAATACCAACTTTGTCATGACCGTAGTCTAGACCCCAGACGAGACCGGCGTCTTTGACCTATCAAAGGTCGCAGAAAAGCCTACTTACGTCATCCTTACTTCATCTAGGTTAATTTTAGCAGAAAATTTGAACTTTTTGTTTACATATTTCATATGAAACATATTCTACTTAACATCATAGGCGTTTACAAGTCAACCATCTAATATAGAGATAATCAAATGATAGAATCAATTCATAATTGCATTAAACGTATTCTTGCCAAAACGGCACCAATACAAAGTCTGAAAGGAAATGGGAAATGAAACACTAGTGGAAAATGATCCACTAGCTAAAGCTTACATAAAATATAGAAAATAACGGTACACATTCTCGAAATAATTAGGGCATACTAAGTTTTGATGTAATCCCCACGTCCGGATAGCTGCAGCATCGTACTGTAAGCTATAACGTCCACCTGTGCCTGCACCATAAAGTAGATATTGTATGGGATTAGTACACACTTGTACTAAGTATGGGTATATGCAAGCACACACTATGGACACGCATGAGTAATAATTGCTCTTTCATAATAACATGATTTATGGTAAGTCATGTCACTGGACTTGCAAAATTGGGATTAGGAAAGTGGGGAGACTTTCAAAATTTGAATTAGGAAAGTCAGGGGACTTGCCAAATTTGAGATAGGAAAGTTAGGGGACTTGCCAAATTTTGATTAGGAAAGTCATGCCATCAGAGTAACATGTATCATCATACATATCACATTGCACACAACACATAAAATCTTACACATAGCACATAACATATTATATATAGCATATAACATATTGCATATAGCACATAACATCTTTCATATTGTTCGTTCATATTCCATGAGCCTTCGGGAATAATGGATGAACATTAGCTATTCCAAATAATGAGGATAACCATAGAACCATCACCAAGGGGCCTTATTATCCAACATAGAGTAGTGAGGAAGGAACTTCCTCCACATACATTTACTTCATTGCATTTGTTGAACATGAGTTTAAAACACTAGCTATACTAGGAGTAGTTAAGACCTCTCATATGTTTTATTGTGCAATGATCAGAAATTAATCTACGGTTATTTTTTGGTCTAGAATCACCTCTTGATTGTATCCTATCCTAACACCTTGGATATCGGTCATTTTATTATGTGATCATTGAGGTGGGACCTTCATTCTTGGGAACTGTAAACTTTGTAACCGACACATAAATTATGTGAACATCATTAAATCAAGTGTCTGCCCCACACCGAAAAGAGGTTGAATCACCGGCTAAAGTAACCCAAAACATGCTAGCGTATATATGGGATTGAACCTGCTAGATCCCTATTTTGATAGTTTAGGTTCAAAGACTAGGAGATATAAGGAGACCCATACCTGGAATGCCGGACAGTCTCATCTCATGAGAGTTACGTGAACCTCCGCTCTTCCCCAAAGAAGGCATCAGCGCTCACAACTAGCCGATTGGTGCTCTGTATAAAGTTCCATAACATACAACTCATACGTCATGGAAGCTGGCTTATAGTATGAGGATATTATAGATAAATAGATGATATCTTATCTAATCATTAGTATTAAGTATACATTAATCTCTTTACTTCCGTTAGAGTGTTAATAAAGACAGATCTCTTCTTTAGCTTTACACTCTCATAGGTGAGTACGTTTTGGAAACATTTATTTAGGCTCTTTTGAGAGTTCTCTCATCTTTCACATTAGCATCTTATCATGTTGTCACCACATTCATTAACTTTATCACATTTTCTATTCATAATTACTCACCCATGTAGCTGAATTTTCATTTCAATCATATGCCAATGCACTTGGCCCATTTAGCGTGTTTCACCACTAGTATTTACCTCCTAGGTTCATAATTTCATGTGCAATACATCTTAGGTTCACTTACTTTTAAAACGTATGGCTAGGATTATGGGTCTTATAAATACAAGCCATAGGATTATTTCATAAGTTCGTTTTAAGTGTTCATATATTGCTAAAGATTATATGGTACAAGACTTATGCATCTTGTACGTATGGCAAGATCTCGATTTCGATCTATGTGGGCTACATTATTTTTAAACATTTAATCATGTATGACTTATGCATCAATACGGAATTTAGGAAAAGGAACCCGATTTCGAATCCCATGGACAACACTTACCTTTTTATTTATTTTGTTTTGTTCCACACGGCTTGGGACCAAAGGTCGAGCCCCAACGCCTTCACTTTATTTTTCCTTAATTTCCCTCTTCATTTTTCATTCATTGGGGCTTAAAAGATGTTGCATCGAACCCCCACAACCTCATTCCCTTTTATTTTCTTTTCTTTAATTTCTCTTCTTCTTTGTCGAGAGGATGTGGGTTTGAACCTCCACAACCCCACTTTAATTTTTCTCCATAAGTTCCCTTTATTCTTCGTAGAGGTCGTGGGTTCGGTTCCCACACGCCTAAACCTTTTTTTCTTTTAACTTTTCCTTAAATCTGACTGAGAGGTAGTGGGTTCAAACCCCTCTCCTCTCATTTCATTATTTATGTTTTTAGCTTGTTGAAAACTTGGTAGGGGAAACTAGAGTTTGAAAATCATGGCGTGTGCCTCATATTTTAACTTTAAAGTTTTTCTATAATAATAATTAGTGAAATGAAATTCAACAACTTCTAGTCAAGGGGGTACCAGGTTGTCGGATCCCCCCTTAACCCCATTTCTTATTTTTTTTTTAAGCTTTTCAACATGTGAGGTCCCGGTACAATCCCTGGACCTCCCTATTTTGCTTATTTCAATTAATTATGTTATCCTTGTTTTGGTCGAACTAAGATTAACACAATGAATGATGGAAATTTGATAAACATTTTTGGAGCCTATTTTCTCACCTCTTTCATGTTAAATGTGTATATGTTTGGAATAGTTTTTAGTGAGTACTTTAGGTGCATTTTCAAGATCATATTCGATAAAGAGTTTGAACTCAAATCAGAACTTTTACATCACTTATGAACATCACGATTTAAACAAGCTTGCCCGTGAAATACAACCATAAATCTTGTCATTGTCACACTTTAATCCATGTTCAAAGTCATGGCTACACATTGCACACACATAAACACATATTTTCGGAAAAGATAGGTTATCATTCGTACGATTACAAACACACATTCATGAACATATTCATCACTAAAACACATTACATGCTTAATATCTACCAGAAAGCATACCAAACCTACGAATCAATGGGAGCTAGTGATAGGGACATGCAACGAGGAATAACCTAGTTATCAGAATAGATTCATCTGAGTCCTAAGGGTCTAATGGGAAAGGGATCAATAGTAAGAAAACTCATACCTTTTATGTAGTTCAAACCTTGACTTTCTGCCCAAAACCTACTCAAAAAATCACGTCCAAATCCCCTCAGTTTCAACACCAATTCGATGGAATAATCCTCCCTCTTGCGTAACATTTTTGATTAGTTGTTTGTTTGTAATTTTTGTTGTGAGTTCTTCAAGTGTGAAGAAATTTTTTATGATTCTATTCTTGTACGTTGTTTAGGCAGAACGCGCGTAAAACAATGGTTTGATCGTGAGTGTTGAAGATATAGATGTGAGAAGTGAGAGTTTTCCTAGGATTAGGAGTTTTAGTTTGGAAATTAGTAAAACTAGGACTCTTTCAAAAAATCAAAAAAAATCTGATTTTTCCTTTTTCTTAAATCAGCTAATAATTATTAATTTATTAAAATAATTTACCAATTTAATTAAAACAATTTAAAGATTGCTTCCACCTAGGTTCAAACTTGGGTGGAGCAAGACTTCACCCAAAGGCGAATTTTTGGCCCTCTCTCCTCAAAATGACCCTCCACCTTATTTATTGAGTAATTAATTACATATTAGGGTAAATGGATACAACCCTTAACAGGAAAAAGAAACATTTTACACCTAGACCGCCAAACGTAAGATTTCCCGTTTAAATCCGCTTAATAAGATCATCCGGTAAACATCTTCATATTCGAGAGCCCAAATGGATGGGAACAACATTTCCTAGACTCAAACTAAACTACCAAGTTAGGTGGCGTGGCTGTCGAAGGTTCATAGGTTTCCGGTCGATGCGCATAAACCGTGTTGAAACCCGGTTAACATAGCATTCTAACCATTAACGTATTACTTAGCATATCCAGTTTTAGGGTTGTTCCAGACTTCCCGTCTATGCACAGTAGGATTTTCTACGTTCTGTACATATGACTTTTCTTCACTGCCTAACTGCAAAAACTATTTTTTTCCTTTTTTATTTGATTTTCCAATTTCTGAGGTGTTACAACATCTCCCCCTTGGGTATATTAATTCATAACATCAAAAATCATATTTTTTCATTAACATGCATGCATATGGAAATATGAGACTAAATAAAACACATGATTCCTAAATAATGAACCATCAGGAACAAATAAGGTAAGCTAAAATAAGAGCGGATGGAAAGATATGATAATACCAAAACATCATATCAACATTGGCCTCCTAAGTAGCAACCTAAAATAATTGATTGCTCCAAAGAATATTAGCAGAAGAAACTTCATTATTCGTGATCTTCTAAACATGTCAATCTTAAATTTTCATGACCCATGGCTACCCCGTAGATGCGACATGGTGTACAAGACTCCAAAAAAACTCATATCATTTCATAACATAAGAACATAGGGAAAATTTTAAAAATATAAAAAAAATTCTTTACAATCAAAGTCTCTTATATAAACCAAGTGGGAGTTGATGAGTCCACGATATGGACTCATTTAGGGCTATATTTTTTGTAGGTTTATTGTCCTCAAATGCATATTTTGTCTCGAAAACTAATGAAAAACCTTGAGTTTCAAGTATTTAGACTTGGAAACAAAGCTTGGAGACAATCAAGCAAAAATGAACAATGCAGTTGAAAGAATGAAGAAATGATGGACTGAGGATCACCTAACCTTTTAGGCGCATCACCGAATGGACTTATTCTCACCTAGTGCTCTAGTGCGCTGATCCCTAATTAAAAGGATCATGTTGTAGTGAAAAGGACCAGTCGGCGTGTCACCGAGCGGTTTAACAAAGAAGTACTATGTAGCCCAATGTTATGAAATAGGAAGATGCTAAAGTCAAAGGCAAGATAACGATGAAATATACCAAAGGGCGGATCGCCGATCCCAACTAATTGCACTGAGTGATCCTTCGCAGCATAAATTTTCGAAAACTATAAATACTCGTTGATATTTTTACCTTAGAATCAAATTTTAGAATATTTTTACAATTTAGACTTTATTATTAAGATATTTTACCAACTTTAGTTCTTAAGCTTTGAAGAATTGAAGGTTTCCAATCTTCAAGAATCTTTATCCTTAACGTGTAAAGACATTTTCTATCATTCCTAGTTGATGGAAATACATATTGGTATCGAGTTCTGTCTCTTTACTATGTCTAGCTAAAACCCCGATTTTTGGAGTAATATTATCTGAATATAGGTTGAACTTACTGGTGGGTCTTGTTAACTTATGGTCAATTTGTTGTTCAACTTTGATTTCATTTAGTACTTGTGTATGAATTTAATGGGGTTGTAGTTGAAAATATGATTTCACCTTAATGTCTTTGGCTAACTCGAGAGAGAGGGCATAAGATCAAAACTACTTAATCGATATTCAGTGGTTATTGGGTTGACGTGGGCTCAAATAAAAAGAGTGAATTCTAAACCCCCTCCCACACTTTTAGCTCGAGAAAGTGATCGGGCTAATGCAAATACTGGTCATAATTGCGGCAAACTGTTTTTGAGAGAAATCGATTTGATTAGGGATAAGTTGCATGAAAGAGAATTTACCCCAACTAAAGTCTATCTTAGTCACAAATTTATAATGAGTTACTATTAGAAGCTTATTCCTATCATATCCAAAAAAACCATATCCATATTTGTATTTTTCATTTATCTTAAAGTTGTTAATTCATAATTACTTACAAACCTTTCTTTGATAATTGACACTTGTTTCACGTCTTTGGATTTATTATATTTTTAATCATAAATGTCTTTCAGCTATGACTAATTTTTACTAATTGGTACTAGTCTGATTATTCTCAAAAACAACTCCATTGGACACGACCACAACCCTTGCTTGAGTTATATTACTTACTAACGACCGTCGACACTTAGAATTTGAAGAAGTGACCTCTTATGTCAAGTCAAAATGGTTTCGCTTCTGGGGAGTGCTGTTTTTAAGAATATTTGATTAAGTTGATTTTTGATCTTGTTGATTATAATTGAACTAACTTAATTTTCACTTTTGTTTTTCTTGTTTGTATTGAAAACAAGAAATATCAGCGTTAATGGAAGGGAATGTAGTGTTGATTATAAACCTCATGCTAATGACCCTCTCATGGGAGGTGTTGGTGTCATTTGCTTACCAGCAGCTGAAGGGAATGTAGTGTTCCCTATAACGAGCACCATGTTCCAACTCTTGAAACCCACAGTAGTTTTAAGTGCATTGGCTCATGTGGACCCTCATAGACATCTTCGAAACTTCCTGGATGTATGTGGAGCATTCTCCTTCAAGAACATCTCTCAAGAATCACTCCGGGTAAGGTTATTTTCATTCTCTATAATGAGGGAAGAATGCGAGTGGCTGACTTAGTTGTCATGTGACTCTATCAGTTAATGGGAGGATTTGGTAAACATATTTAATGTGCGATTTTCCATCCTTCAAAGATGATGACTCTTCTAGGCAAATTTAAACCGTTTAATAGTTTGGAGAGAGAGCCAATTCATAAGACTTAGCAGCGATTCAAGAAATTGGTGCTACAATGCCCAACATATGGCTTGCTTGACAATGTATTATTGTTGTATATTAATTGGGGTCTTGACTTGGTAAACAAGGGTATTGTTGACAAACTATCTCTTGGATGTTTAATGAAATAACCTTATGTGATAGCAACACAACTATTGGATAGATTGACAAAATTCAACAATCCTGGTATATCCGTCAAAACCTGGTATCTCCCCTTTCAATCAAATTGTGCAAGGCGTAGATGGGGAAAGACCAAGATAGAGACAAGAACATGGACAAAATAATGACACAACTGGACATCTTGTCTAAAAATATCGTGGGATATAGTTCTCGAGGTGTCAACGAAGTGAAGGGGGGTGTGCTAATTCTGAAGAATCAAAATTTGAGGCCTTGTATAATAAAGAGGGAAGCTTTTTATCCAACCAAGGTGGATGTTATCGTTCAAACTACCCATGGATGGGTGGTAACCTAGGTTTGATAGAGATGAAGATTTGAAAGATCTAAATCGTGAATGCAAAGATCGAAATCCCAATTAGAAGGAGAGGTAGAGAAAAAGATATGTGCCTCCCCACGAACATCAAAAGCAAAAGGATTCTGACAGTGGAAAGTCTTAAAATATGCTATCGCGTATGCTCAAAAAGGTTGAGGCGTCTAATTTTTTTTTAATGAAATTAAAAAAGACGTGTCAACTCATAGCTAGATTGTCACCTTCAATTGTGTCTCGATCAAGCAATTGGAAGCCTAGATGGGATAGATTTTGTTGCATTAGAATTCGTTACTACAAAGGGGTTACCTAGTGACACTATGCAAAACCCCAAGAATAAGGTTTAAAAATCGACCTGCATCGTGCCACGACGTTAATTAAGGCATTGTTTAGAAAGCAATCACAAACCCTTTTTAATTCTGTATGTTGGCTTTTAAAAAAATAATGGTGTGTTTATTATGTAGGATGATTTGGCAAGTTTATGAATAGAAGGAAATTGGCAAGCAAAAAGGTCCAGTCGGCGCATTGCTAAAGATATTGGTGACCCCGACCTAGACCAACGTTAGACTAAAGACAACTTTAATGTAGAGTCTATAAGACTCGACATGCCCAAGAAACTACTGGAAAACCGCCGACCGAGTCAGTGATCCCAACCATTTCCACAGTTTGGAATCCCAAAATTTATCGGGAATTTTGTAAATCTCAAAGATAGGTGATTGCTCAACATGACGCCGATTGGTTTGACGACCTCGATTAATATCACATAATGGGTAACAATCGGACGGTTTTTTAGGCCACATGTTTATATTATCGAACTCTTTCACTCTTATACACTTTCCATTTCAAAACTCACACCTGCATATTATTCTCTATATTTTTGCATTTTCTAAGTTTGTCGAGTTATCGATTTGTGCTCATAACAAGGATTATTGCTTCCTAGCGATTCAATCTTAATTTATTCAGCGAGAAAGGTTGGTTTACAAACTTTGAGAGAGTTTTATTGCTTTTATACTCAAATGCAATAATATTATCTTATGTGTGTTGGGACTCTCTCGTAGGATTAGAATGTTTGATTGTCTATATTGATTCAATAATCTTTCCCTTAATAAGTTAAGTAGTCGACTCCCAAAATTTGTTCCTTAAAGTGGATGAATTTTTTGGGGTTATGCATTAGTATCGTTGGGTGTAAACTTCATTTGAGTTTTGTACATGATTTGATTTTGTTTTCAGGGGAAAGAGAGTTGAATACAAGGAGTGGGGATGAAAGGCACAACAGGTCATTAGGGGAACTAAGTAGGGCTCGCCAACCCATTAGGAAGTTTGCCAAAACTCCATATATTGCCTTTTTTATTCATGACTTATTGGATGTATGAATCTGTAATTTTCAGCGAAAATCTTCAGGTTACGGAAAGCACTCAGAATGTCATGCACAGTCTTCTTATTTTCCATTTGTCTACACCCCTGTATCCTCTATCACTAGACTCAGCGACTCGCCTAAGTAGTTTAACTTGTAGCCAACTGGTTTGGCCAGGCTTGTCTGTTGTTTATCTTTTGTGATTTTGTTTGAATACTTTATAACTATTTCTAGAGGCTTTGTAGAAATGTCTAGACCGAAAGTAGCTGGACAAAACATGAAACCCCGATACATAAAGGCAAATAATATTAGGAAAAATACAATGGAAACAAAAACTTCTAAAATGAAATGTGACGGAAATAAGCCAAGTTCAATCAAGAGAAGTTATCCGCAAGACACCATTGTGCGATTGAGAGCACTTTTTAAGTCATCGGTATTGATCAAAACAAAAATTTAAATTTGTACAAGAACAACCACTTTCAACACAAAAGGTAGCAAAATTTTCAAAAGTGAAAAGTTATCGAAAGGGTCAAAATTATTATGAAATTACGACCCCAAAAGAGAGCCATCAGCTCAACATTTTCGAAAGCATTTTTAAAACAAAATATAAACAAGCAACCAAACATAAATAAAAACACATAAATATTAAGCACAAAAAAACAAGGTGAGTCTCACCCCACCATAGAAAAGTGTCTGTCCTCAAATGCGAGTATTATTATATAAAAAAAATCAAGACAAGGAAGAAGGTAAAGAGAAATCTCATATGGCCTCTTCTGTTTGGATTAACATGTTGTAACCCTCAGGGCTAAGGCATGGACTGAGGCTTTAACTATGGTAAGTGCAAAATTTATCGCTCTCTTGATAATTTCTAGGACATACTTCTCGAGCTTAGATGCCCTTGCCTCAGGTGATTTGGCTTGACGCCCATCTTCTAGATCATCTCTTGAGTAATTTAGATTGGCTAAGCGGGTGTGGAATCACCTGGATCCTATGAAGAGGAAGAAGAAGAATAGGTACATGTGGTCCTAGAGGCTGGAGTGGGTGCAGCTGCTTTTACAAATAACATGCCGATATCAATCTCCTAAGTGGTTTTAGCTAGGGTTTCTCCTCTTATGTCGGCTTATGCATGGGTGTACTTGGCATTAATGCACCGAATTTTAATGGAAGAAGATGGGATGACTTTGAAGTCCCTCTAGTGTCCATAGGTTCTTCATCACATCTGCATACTTTGGTAATCAATATAGGAAACGATAGAGAAATATGATTTTTCTTGGCTCTCATAGCCATTTCCTAGGATGTCAACAGTACTAGATCAGTAGTCCTCTTGTGCAAGATAAACCAAGGCAAGATTCTTTAGGAAGGTGCAAGATAGTCTAATTTTGGGATGGAATTTTCGGATTGCTAATAAAACCAAAGAAAAATCTAGCAGCAACGTTCAGATCTCTCTTTCTATAGGAGCTCTAACCTTGATCCATCTCGTAGTGTTTTTGAAATCAGAGTAGCTGACTACTCCTTCAGATCGTCTAATAATGAGGCCTGGTGCAATCCCTCATAAGGGTGTTCCCAATGTATTTCTCATCCCATCATAATGTTGATATGTATGGTGTGGCATTCTACTACTGTGCCTGTAACTATGACATACCTTTTTGGTCTGTACTCACCTGTCTGTTTTTTATTTTTAGGCACCAATGATCCATAGACAATTAAAAATTTCCTAACCCAGGTTGAAATATATGAGCCTCGAGGCCTCTTGAATTGCTTATACCCTTTGAATTGTAGAGTTTGCAAGATTTCAAAGTATTTTTCTACCAGGCTCTTTATAGACAAGAGCTTCTCCTGAATAATTGTTCGCTCACCATCACCTTTCAATCTATTCAAAAGGAGCGGTGGATGGCCTAGCACATGCACGGGGGCCAATGGAGGATTCTGTGTTGGTTCTAGAATTGGATCAGGAGGTGATGTGGTTGAGGCTACTCTTATTTGGGTGGCAGAATCAAGCGAATATCTACAAGTTGAAGTCTGAGGTGTAGTTCATGGAATATTTTACCTTAAAGTTAGTAGTTGGTCATCTTTTATATATTCCTCAACTCTAATTTGTTCGGCCTTCCTCCTGCTAATGATATCTTTGTTATTGTTTCCCTTGCATCTTTGTAGCTTCTTGACTCCTCTTTTTTGAAATTTTTAGCATCATTCGTTGATTCTTAGAGCAGATGTTGTGCTCCTTAAGAGTTGCATGTTTTCGTTGGTGCATACCTAATCTACAATAATCTCTTGTTAGTTGTAATAACAGTTAATTTTAGATGCAAGAAGAATTACTACAGAGATGTTCGTCTTTCAACTCGGTGAATTGCCGCCAAAGAAGTTTGGTAAATTTTGTGGTCCATTAGGCATATCTCATACTAATTTTTTGCGAAGGGGAGACTATCTAATGAGTTATACAGTAAGGAAAGGAAAGGAAAGATGCCATGGACTATTTTTTACCATTAGGCGAACAATTGAGTCATTTGGCGAACCCGACCCACTCTGCCAAATAACCAAACGTGCCCGAATCTCAAGTTGATCCTAAAAATCACCCTTACAATCATTATAACTACAATGTGGGCATGAAAATATGAAACTTATACAAAACCTATTCTACCTATCACTCCAAAATATTCAGACTTCTTCTAGTCTTACCAAATTTTTGCAATTTAACTGCAATTACCTTAAAGAAAATTGTCACCCATTACTTGCTAGAGTAATTTTCATTTATTAGAACAATTGTGGGTCACTTCGACTTCACCCAACCAACTTGGTAGTGAACGTGCAACACCCAAATCAAAATGCTTACATTCAACATAAGCAAACTCATGCATTCAATTCATGAAAGAATATCAGGCATTTTACAAGTTATAATCACCATCAAAGCAGTTTACTTTAATTAGTAGGGATAAACACACATCATCCCTATAAGACACATGCAAAAGAGTTCAAAATTATGAAAAGTAAAATGGGGGTTTTAGAGACTAACCTTTGATGTCAATCAGATAACCTTTGTAACGTTAGGAAGCAAATTAATCCAAATCAAAGCGCTATTAACGAACTAAAATACTAACTAATGACACCAATATAAGAAAAAAATACCTTTGGTGCAATTTTGGAGAGTTTGAAACGAGCGAAAGTAAGAGATTAAAAACTTTTACCTTTTTCCCTTATATAACCGTTAAGTTCTAGTCCATTTGGTGAAGTTAATTTCTCTCGTCGTACCACTCGATGATTTGTTGAACGGTCTTTTATCACACCCTTTCTTCAAAATCTTCAATTTTCTGGGGGCAAGATATGCGATTTGTATCGATATTCCTAAGAGGTTGGCGATGCACCAATCTGCTTTTCAAGTTAACCGAGTTGTACAGGATCTACAATACTCTAGCATTGTGCCAAATGGCAGAATTCATGTGGGTTCACTGACTTGTTTAGCGTCTCACGAAATGGAACTTCTGCTCGCCATATTAAAATTTTCTATACATTCCTCATTTTGACATTCAACAATGATACTCCGTTATTTATAGAAGTAAAATCTAAGTTCTGATCTTCGGTTGCCTCCTAAGAAATTCCTTATTTAACGTCATGACTCGTTGTTGATCCTGCCTCACTCAATGATGTTTGATTTCGTACTAGTATCACTAAGTAATCCCAATTTGTCTTTTGGATGGAGCTGAGGCATGGAATACATCAGGAGTGATCTGATCTGCTGAATTGATTTGGAGTGAGATACGATTGGCTACATTGGTGCTTCGATGATTTTTCTCATTTCGTCCAACACTCGATCTTGATCACTAATCTTTTGGAGAATGATTTTTAGTATGTACTCAATACAACTTTTCTCATATTCACTGGAGCTTTTCATCTTGTGGGGAGGTATATTCTTCCATTTGTGAGTGCACTAGTTTTCCACCTCACATAGTTTGGTGGTCTAGTCATTTAGTTAAGATACCAGTGCAGCTACTATGAAGTTACTTTTGAATTCTTAATCTGTCTCAACTGGATTTCCACCCACTCCATATTACATGCTTAGAGGACTTTCCACACAAACACGAAACACAGAAGAATATTAAAACTAAAAGTACAATTCGTAGAAGCTACACTATAAAGAACTATAAACTCTAAATAACTACATCTTCACGTGACACCACTCCCCTGCAGGGGCACCATTTTGATGCTTTAATATATGTATCATTCTATATTTCGTGATCGACGACACTATACTACAGTTTGAGTGTTTACAAATCGAAACTAGTAAAGTAATCCAACCAAGGGTTGGGGTCGTGTCCCAAGGGAGTGCAACTGATAGTAGTAGCTACTTAGAATTCCGTTCCAAATTGTGATAGCTCAAGACATTTTTGTATATTAAAACAAAGAAGTTTCATTCATGACATTTAAGTGTCAAATACCAAAAAGGGGTTTTTTGTCACAAGTAGATAAATTAGCAAAAATAAAGGAGAAAAAAAGTATGGGGAAAGTTTTTGGAGTGTGATAACAATATATGCTGACACAAACTAATAGGTACATGCTTTTGATAAGAAAATTTACAAGAAAATGGTGACTAGGCTAAGCTTTTTTGTGAAACCAAGTTCCCTCTTGGGTAACCTACGCCATATCAAATGGGTTCCTCTCGGACACCCACTCATCAAAACTAAACATCCTACGTCTTACCCAAACCTTTAACATTTGATAGTGGGTGCTTGTATATGGGACTAGTGTTCACCCTCTCAGGCTGAACCTCATTTCGACCCACTCCTTAGGCCATTAATCTACTGGTCTTGGTTTCACGACCTCTCTCTTGGGCAAGCCGAAAACACATAGGCAGATTTGTATTTATAACTAAAAAATACTTAAATTAAACAACAATCTGTAGGTGAAATAACCATTAGAATGAATTTAATCCTATAAGAAAGCAATACCCAACAATAATATCATAACACATATTTGCTAAATTACACCTAGAGAATGGGGGTTTTTAGCAACACATCAAGCAATAATCAAATATACGTTAAATGATAAAGGAATCAAGTGCGTATAAGATATTAAACCTTAAAAGTAGAAAAGGAATGTAAATGGAGAAGAACCACTTCCAATATTGGAAGAAGAAGTTCTTCTTCAAGCTTCCTCAAAACCTTCTCCAAACTTCAGAAAAAACATAACTACAGAGTTTCTAAAATAAAATGTTAAGTGTATATTGCTTCACTCTCTAATCTCTCATTTTTTTTAAATAATAAAATAGTTTACTATTTATAGGACTGAAATTAATGGTTGTGGATCCATTCAGAGTCTTTAGTCATGAATCATAGAGTGATTCGGTGACTCTCACTTTCTCTCGTTCATCGCCGTTTAAGCTTTGCCTTTATATTCATGGATGTTGTAATGTTGGGTGGAATAACACTGCTTCGTGGAAATATTTGGCGAAGCACCGACTTCTCCTTTTCATCGCCTCACTTTCTTCAGGGCTCACTTGACGCAATAGAAGGCGGAAGTTTGCTTTATCGCATATTTCAAAGTGTGTTTGGCGAACCGCACTTTGAATCTTCATCTCTTTCTTCTTTATTTATTCTATTTGTCTCAAAAAATTTTGAAAACATTGAGTTTTAGGTATAGATCCTTGGAGATAAATCATGGACATAATTGAGCAAAAACGAACAAGGCACGTGAAAGAATGAAGAAAATACAGCGTCATGATAGCCTAACCCATTATAAAAATCTCGTAATGGCCTTATATTGCCTAATGTTCCTGTGTGTTGAACCCTGATATAATGGATCAAGTCGGTGGTGAAAAGGAGAAATCAACATACTTTTTAACAATTCAGCGGAGCAGTAATATCACCCAAAGATACAGAATGCGAAGATATAGAATGCAAAGGCAAGACAACAATGGAATATACCAAAGGGTGGATCGCCGAG
Organism: Solanum habrochaites; assembly: GCA_027704765.1. Classification (NCBI taxonomy): domain Eukaryota; kingdom Viridiplantae; phylum Streptophyta; class Magnoliopsida; order Solanales; family Solanaceae; genus Solanum; species Solanum habrochaites. Next base: position 19,879,792 of record JAKWJA010002496.1, read on the forward strand.
TTGATTGATGATCCCGACTAACTTCGTCTAGTGGTCCTTCGCAGCATAACTTTTAAAAAACTATAAGTATTCGTTTATAATTTTAGCATAGTATCAAATTTTAGAAGACTTTTACAATTGAGACAGTATTATTTATATATTTTTTCATCATTAGTTCTTAGTGTTTTTGTGCGAATATACAAATCTTTGAAAATTGGAAGGTTTCCAACTACAAAAAAATTGGAAGTGGATCTTGAAAAATATTCATTCTTGACTTGTGTAAATCAATTCTCTATTGTACCTTGTTTATGGAAACACCAGTTGGTAATGATTTCTATCTCTTTACTATGTCTATCAAAAACCACAATTCTTGAAGTGTGATTATGTAAATGTGAATTTAATTTACTGCTTGGTCTTGCTAACTCAAAGTGTAGTTGCTATTTAACTGTGATTTCGTTTAGTATTTGTGTATGAATTTAATTGGATTACAGTTGCATATATGACTTTACCTTCGTATCTTTGGATTACTCGAGGTAGAGGTCTTAAGACCCAAACATCTGAATGGATAGCTGGTGGTTATTGGGTTGGCATGGGTTCAACTAGAGAGAGTAAATCCTACACATTAATATATACTTTCATCTCTAAAGAATGATTGGGTTAAGGTGAAAGTTTGACATAATTGAGGCAAATCAATGTTCGAGAGAAACTGATTTGATTCATAGTAAGTTGCTCAGAGAGAATTTAACCCCACTTAAGTTTAGCTAAGTCACAAATTTACAGCAATTTATGATTAATAGATTGTACCCAGTTAATTATTTAAAGCCCATATTCCTATAACATCCAAAGAATCCCATCTTCATCTTTGTATTATCATTTATCTTAATTTTTTTTAGTTTATAATTCTTACAAACCCCCTATGATAATTGACGTGTGTGTTGTAATACGCCGAAAGTCGAAATCCTAATCTAGAGACTAACATGAGATTCTAAGAGTGGTAATATTTATTTAAGGTCAAATATAATGTATATAAGTCATTCAGAAAGTGTTAGAATCAAATAATCAAGAAACATCCATGATGTCCGTTAACTAGTTCAAGAGGTGCTAGTGTTTCTTAGACTCTTTGACAAGGTTTAAGGAGTCGAAATTCAATGAAATATGAAAGTAAGGTTTATAACATGTATAAGAGTTGGTTTATATTTGAAACGTCAAGGTACGACAATCCAAGGACTAATAATGGGTCCTTGAGGTGGACCCTTGCAATTTGGAAAAAAGTTGTCTATTGGACAGTGCTCACCTACGACCAAAATCGACGAGCCGTGGTTGGATTGACTGGGCTTCGATGCCTCCGTCGACTAACACTTCGTAATTTTGTCCATGGAAACGTTTGGAGCATTCTATTTCAAACCACGGATGAGTAGCACGGGGGGAGGCTTGGCTATCGACTAACCTACGACCCGTCAGTCGGGGTCTCATAGGTCTGGTCACTGTTTTGCTGCCTCATTTTAGTTTGTTTAATTAAATTAATAAGGTGGTTATTTAAATTGTTAGAATTTAAATGTAACGACCCGAGAGTAACCCCTAGAAGTTAGGGCATTCTCGAATCTAAACACAGGGTACTTGACCTCTTGGAGGTCTTGTACAAGCCCTTTTGTACCATTCATTGCATAAACATATATGAAAAGTAGTTCGTAATTAAAACCTTTTAAGAAATTTCAATAGTCATCCAAAATTGCTTTCATATAAACCAAAGGAAATACTAAGTCTCATGTCATTAAAATCTTGGACTCAAAATATACTGGGACACGACTTATACTATCGAAATGTAATACTACTAAGTCTATCACAATGCTTTAATAAAAGAAAGTCTAAGATAGTGATGACCTCCAGTCAAATGATGACATACTTCAACCTTGCTTGAAATATCCTATAAACCAGGATTTGGTCCCGAAATTCCCTTCATCTATGAATCACTTTAGAGATAGATACAACCATGGAATTAGTAATAACACATGTACTAAGTATGGCTTAATGCAAAAAACCATGATAACAGACATTTAATAGAAATATGCTCTTTTTGATTAAAACATCATAGTATAAGCATAAGAACAACATTTAACACCTTAGAAATTTAAGACATCTCATAAGCATTTTACCACATTTTAAAAAAATTACAGTAAACCATGCCATGTTATACTGAATTAATTCAAGCTTCACAGTGAACCCATTTAACATACAACCTTCTTACTAAAAGTTATTCTAAGACTCACTTAAGTAAGACAAAGAGAGACCGCCCATACACCCTATCTAAGCACACCTAAATGATCCTGAGGACTGCCTATAATGAGATATATACACTTACAATACACCAAAACATATAACATATATAACATGACATTCTCCTCATCAAGGTTATCAAAAGACTTACTTAAGTAATTCGAGAAGAGAACGCCCATACACCCTCTCAAACATAACCTAAATAATCCTTAAAACTTTATAAGTTTAGATAATGTTTAATTTATCAACCAACTTTCCTATCTAGAGTCATTCTTAAGATTTACCTAGGCAAGACATGAAGAGACCATTCTTTATGCCCCCTTCACACTTTAACTAGGCAATCCTTAAAGTTAATCTCGATTAGGTACTTACTCATTTACATGTTTTCTAATCTTAAGTCATTACACCATTAGTTCATTTATGATACATTCATCACATAAGGACATTAAATTAATGGTCTTGGAGAAGACCTAGGGACTCACTCACTAACATCTTCAAAGTGTAAGGGTGCAATGTCTAGGTAGCGTCTCATACCCCCACTTAAACTTCATAGAACTTATCAAACACAAGTAGGTATCTCATATGATGAGAATATTCAATAACTGACATAGACCATGGTAGCTAAGCGTGGAATCTAGAATTATAACCTACTCCAATGAGGGTGTCCTACTTGGCAATGGTAGAATTTTGACACATCACATGTAGGCACATGGTTAAGGAATATGAAGTGTTTCATTGTTCTCTAATGTCATATTATATAGAGCAACTTCCCAAACGATATTCACTCGGTTATAGCCTTTGTTCTCATAGCGTATTTCACATAAAGTATCACATGAAGAGGTTTCATATCTAGTTCATAATCCAATCACATTTCACCTTACCAAAGAGGGTCCACTAAGGCTACCTACAATGGCTAAGAGGATAGCTCAATGACTTTCCTAAGGATAATTTCATGTCGTTCCATCCAATCAAACTTAAGTCCACCGGTCATGCAAGAAGGATACCATTATAACTTTCAACTTCAAGGATATTATAACCTCTCAACTAGGTTAAGGGTTCCACATAACTTGACCTTCTAACTATGTTCAACGCCACATGTTCATCACATATACAAGACAAAGGGGATTTATCATACTAAGTCAAGACATCATTTGACCTTATACATTCATCAAGTAAGGGACAAAAGTCTACCACAACAAGACACCTTAATACATCACTTTATCACATATAGCATATCACTTAAGAAGCACAAAGGCACACCCAATTTAAACATATGTCACCCTATACACTACTATAGAAAATTAAATATAACCATCATAAGACTCATTTAACAAAGGAGGAAGAATCATGCATCAACCCTAACACTACACACATAAAGACATAGTCATAGTCTTATATGATCACCTAATGTCAATAGAAGAACACATACTTTCACATCACTCAAGTAAATAGGTACGATCATACTCCACATAATCAACTACACAAATCATTATAATATATCAAGTAATGCCGATAAGTCTATGATCATCATAGTGCATAAAGTAACGCGGACTAGGCCACATAATTCACAAGTAAAACACATAACACTGCCACCATAAGTGGATCATACTAATCACAAAATGATTCAAGACTATATTACATAATATATAGATAATTAGGGAAGCGTACCATCAATCCACTTTAATCTATAGATAAATCATCCTACACAATACCTAAAGGCCCTTACCCATGGCCATGATCACCAATTCAATTCAATACTTACAATTGACAATGAATCAAAGATAATTCAACATATATTTATTAATTTAGGGAATTATACTAACAACTTTATTGTGATTGTATCATAATTCAATAGTCCTACTCAAACTACATAAGAATTCATTAGTTTGAGACATGATCACTTCACCCGTAAAATAGTCAAAACTAGGATTGCATGGTTTTCATGGGTTCACAGAGTTTTTAGGTTAAAATCATCAAATTAACACCAATTCATTTATAATACAATGATTCAAAACATTTTATACAAGAACCCATGGCTAGATCACAAAATTGGAGAATTCATGTTTTGATCATCTTTGAAAAATCATTGGAATTGACATCTTGAAGAAAGAGATTTCAAGGATGAAGAACCATAACTTAATTGTGATGAAAATCCCCAAAGATTGATGGAGAAAACTTGAGAAATCTATCTTCTTCCTTGGAGCTCCCAAGCTTCAACAATGGAGGTTTTGGCAAGAAGAATGGAGAGGTTTTGTTTTGAGTTGAGGGTTCAGCTATGATTGGTGAGTTTCGGGGTATAAAAAGGTTCAATAACCGTCAATAACTAATCCCCAGTTTACCTAAATGACCCTTGCACTTACTGGACAATTTAACTAATTCAAATTTGACTTAAAAACGATGCCCCCAAAGAAAGGAGTTTACTGCGCGTCACAGAGGCATTTTCAAATCTTGTTTCCAGAAAATTTTGAGATAGAATTGTTTATGACATCCTCGCGTCTCAGGGAAAGAATTTTTCACTGTCAGTGTCAGTTGCGCGACGCGCAGCCACCACCTTAATCTGGTTGGCGGGGTAGCTTGGCTGTCCCATAATTAGGTCCTCATTGGGGACCCCTTGGCTGGTCCCCAGGGCATCATTCTCAGACGTTCCGACCCTTTGCATGTCAGGATACGCTAGGAACCATCGATACACAATTTCACCCACAAACCATCCCCCAAAAAATAACTACAAAACACTACGACACAGTCATTCAACTTAAACTAGTTTCCAAATGTCTTGGACGTTCTTTAACGTTTAACCTCCAAACACTTTCAAACATTATATACTTTGTAATAACACTATTATTAAGAAATTTGTGAATTTAAAACATCATGACACCCATGTTAGGATAAATTTCAACCTAGCTCAATTTGAGGGACGTTACATTAAGGGAGATCTAATTAAGTTAGTTAATGACTTATTAAATACCCTAACCTAATTAAACTAACCCAACCATCATAATTCCCAAAACTCAAATTGTTCTTCCTATTCTCTTCTTTTTATCTACCATATTGAAGAACTCCATTGAAGGATAGGTCAAGGTCTAAGGGCTGGAAAAATGGGATTTTGTTCATCATTCTCTATCAATTAACAAGGTATGGGGTTCCTTTCACCTTTGGGTTTCCTTTCCCCAAAGTTTTCCTCCAAATTGGTTTCAAAAAGATGAATTTCAAGTGGGTTTTCTTCTACTACAAATTTGACTTTCTAAATTTCTTTGTTTATGATTTCTTTACATAAATATGAGTAGATTATGATATATTGTAATTCAATTATTCTAGTTATTGATGAATTAACCTAGGTTGTGAAGTAGATCGGGAATTGACCCAAGTTCCTAACCCTAGGCTATCAACTAGATATGAATTGTTGTGTAGTGATTCAATTGATTTCATTATTGTGTTGATTACTTTTGGGTGATGATATTAAACTCATTGTTGGGTTGAACTAGATGGTTGATGGTAAAACCTTGATGATGGCTTGTGAAGGAGATTGGGGTAAGTCTTGTGATCTCAATTCTTCACTTCAATTATGATTATTTGGTGATGAAGTTATATTGAACTATACCTTATTATAAGATTGATTAGGGTTGTTATGATGTTGAATTGGAATTTCTTAATTATTGCTTGTGAGTTTTTAGTTAAGATGTAAATGTTATAAGGATGGTTATAATTTACAAATGTTCCTTATTATAATATCGTATAAAAATGTGTTGTGAATTGCAATGAAAGGAGAATACTCATGAAAATACTATTGATCTATGATGGTTATTAAATAAGGGATAGAAATTATGGCCTAAAATAAGTTATGATTTTCGATAAAGACTCAAAGACATTTCAAAAAAGGACTCTAGATTAGCACCAAGTGAACCAGAGTGAAGAGTGTCCTTTCCCACATAGGAAAGGTACGATCACTAATGTACTCATGCAATTGGAGACTATAATACATGTAGCATAAAGAGGGTCCCCACTACATCTCCTATTTCATGAACTATGTTTCCCCCATAGGAATACTAGCTAGTGCATCCACATAGATGCTATGTTCATATTTTGGTACTACCTTGGGAAGTAGTCCGCTTTATTTCGGTGTAGGGTTCCATTACACTAGATTTCACATTAGCTCATGTGGTATATGTCGAATAAGGAAAGATGTTCCCAAAAGGTAAAATGAAGTAATGGAGTGAACTCTAACTAGTGAGACCTAAGGGGTTAACTTAGTCTAGGTAGGGGTATGAGACTCTACCAATACATGCACTAGTTATCCTCAGGGGATGTCTTAGAAATATCTTCTTATGTATGTATATGCTTATAAATATAAATGATATGTATATGATGATCTTACATGTTAATGACACTACATGATGTTGGTTTCACTTATGAATATGTGTTTGGTGTCAATTGCTACAGTATGATGACGTTTACTCTTAATTATATGGCATGTGAAGTTGGGCACTTCTTATGGTTCTTGTTGGGTTTACTTGGTTGTGAGAGGTTATGGAGCCTTACGTAGTCATTGCACTTGTGGACTTAATAGGGATTCATGAGTAATGGTCTTGCTTGGATTATGATGTTATAAAATCTTATGTATACTTGTGGATATTTTAACTTGATGATAGAGTTGTCTTGATTATGTGCTCAATTGTGTTGATATCCATATTGACTTGAATAGACTTTGTATTTTTGGTCTTGTGATGTACATAGTCTTTACTTAAGGATATGTACTTATTGATTGGTATTGGTTCTTGGATGTGCATAAAGTATTTTCGAAGTAAATAAGCATTCTTTAATGAAATGTCCCTTATTAGCATAATTATACGTTGTATGTGCATATGATCCTAGACTTTGTACAAGTGGTGTGATAACCCCATTTATCCGTTTTCCCCCAACTTTATAGGTTTCGCATTACGACTTTTGAAGGAAGACTTGGATTCTCATTCTCCAAGTTGGGTAGGTCCTCACCACTTCGAGGAAAATGTCATTTTCTATCATTGGATGTTAATTAGTCTTAAAGACACTTTGTTCATTCTCTTCAGGCGGCAGGAAAAGGAGGGCCAAGGCTCCTCCTCACGTCGACTTCTCCCGGGACCCTCCCTCCTTAATAATTATAACACACCAATCCACCCCTACGCCGCCCCTCAAAACTTTGCTACTTATGTGCATTCCATACCCACTCACCGCCCCACACTCCCAACACCCGGAATTCCTCAACATTCCCCACGACACCCCACCCCCACTCTTTACCCCAAACACATTCACCCCTGCCCGCACCCGAACCCTTACACACAGGACTCCCCCATTCAGCCCCACGTCAATAACCCATTCCCTCCTCCTTCTAACCCCCCACCACGGAGTTCCCCCCAACCAACCCACTCCTTCTTAACAACCCTTCACAACTCTAACCTAAACCAACCACACCACCCCGCCTGCCAAAAAACCTATCACCACCAAATACCTTGCACTACGAACATCCTCACACCCACTTAATACCCCGCCCACTCTAACCCAACCCTCTCCCCCATCCCACTCTTCATCAACACCACTATCTCCCACCCACAATTTAGACCCCTCCTCCACAACCTAACCGAACCCTCTCTTTTACCCCCAAAAATTTATATCATATATGTGGCTTTATCGTTTGAGTATGGGCTATGTCCCGTTGTATACTCCTCGCTTAGATGGGTTATTGATACGGACATCATTTTTAGACGATGTTTATATATCTCACTATATATATATATATGTGTGGTGTGTGGCTGGTGTGTCATAAAAGAGTGACTGTGTTAATTCTCTTATAAAAGGGGTCATGTATTCCGATATGAAATATTATGTGTATGCTACGAGGTATATGTAACCCTCATGATAGATATGAACAAAAGTTCTATTTTTGCATTTAACCTATGAAGATAAATGATGAATGCTAGAGCGGTAGTCCCTAGTTCCTCTCAGAGGATGGCGACGTCACTTACGTCTATGGGGGTGGTCGTTACTTCCCATGATGTGACCCCCCCCCCCCCCCCCCAACTTGGTATCAGAGAAGGAGGTTCAAAAAATATACCTAGAATGATTGTGTTCTATTTAAGAATTTTATGTTAAGATTCTATTCATAATTGGAGTCTTCCACACTTATAGAAAGAGAGACTTATGATGTTTGAGTAGAGGATTCCATCTTCTTGTATATTCCTTGAAGTCGTGGCCTTAGAGTACTATTATGGTCTTTCACCTAAACCTTGTATCTCGGTTATAGGTATGAATACTCGAAGGGACAGGAAACTGTTTTAGAAGGGAAGACTAGAAAAAAACATAAAGGACATAAAAGGGAGAAGCGGGAAGCCTAGGGTAAGGGACGCCAAGTAAGTGCCTCCACAAGACAACAAAGTGCCTCCTCTTAAAGAAGTTCCTATGGGTGACTAAGTTTCGGATGTTCCTCCACCGATGACCAATGGAGATATAAGGGCATCTTTCTCAGTTTTTCTCAATACATGACCTCTCAATCTAATGTCGTACTTCATAAGTTCAAGCTATTATATCCCAAGTAAATTGGGAGGTTGGACATCGAGTGCCTCAACATGCTGAAACTATGGCCTCGCGTTTGAAAAACTTTGCTAGGATGAATCCACATATGTTCTTTGGGTCGAGGTCGTATGTGAACCCTTAAGATTTCCTTGATGATATCTATAAGGGTGTTTATGCTATGGGTGTGACCTAAATTGAGAAGGTTGAGTTGCAGCCTATCAAATCAAAGATGTGTCTGAAACTTGGTTTGTGCAATGGAGGGATAGTAGGGAACTAAGAGGTTGTCTTGTGACTTAGGAGATATTCAAAGAAGACTTTCTTTGATATGTTCTTTCCTACAAAGATGAGGGAAGCTAAAATCGATGAATTTATCAACCTTCATTACGGAGGTATGAGTGTACTTGACTATTAAAATTCACTCAATTATCCAAGTATGCTCCATCCTTTATTTTAAATCCAAGGGATGAGATGAGTTATTTTCTTACGAGGGTGTCCGATGACTTGGTGGAAGAATGTTGTTTGGCTATGCTTCATGATAATATGATTATCTCTCGTCTCATGGTTCACGCTCAACAACTGGTAAAAAACTAGGTTAAAGATAAAGACGAGACAAACTCTCAACGGATCCTCCGCGCGCTGGGAATACCTATTCCGTGCGTCTTTCTCGTGGCGGGAACAGAACAACAGGGAAAGACTTTTCCTTTCCTGTCCAGTATTTTCAATCCAAGCCGAAATAGGAAAAGCCGCAACGCACCATAGGGACGGTCATCTGTGAACGCAGTTAGTTAGGCCCGTATTCATTCTTACTCAAAGGAAGGTGGCAGTCTCCATCTAGCGGCGTTGGTCCAGAACAAGCCTTTCCTTTGCGGATCCATGGGGTTTTTGTTTTGGTTACAAGAAGTGCTTCTTGTAGGGAGGCCAAGAAGGTCAAGTCTTATGAAGGTGGTTCTTCAAAGGGTAGGTTTGACATTCAAGACAAGCTTAGGTTCAAGAAGAGGTTTTCTAATCAAGTTCCTATAAAATTTCCCAAGGCTAGTGATGACAGGGTGTCTAACCATTAGACTGAAAAGGATGACGTACTAGCTCACCAAGTAAGAAGCCAACTTATGGAAAGTGTGGTAAGAAGAATTTTTGTGATTGCCTTGTAAGGACAGACAATTTCTTTGGTGTGGCAAGAGTTTCCATAAGGTTAGGGATTGCCCTAATTTGAAGGGGAAAGACAAAGGTAGCATACAAGCTCAAGCTAGTGGTTCTAATGTGGATCATCCAAAGAAGAATCATTTTTATGCACTTTGCTCTAGGGGGTGAACAAGAGAGTTCTCACGATGTGGTGACCGGTATGTTACAAGTTTTCTCTATTGATGTGTATGTTTTACTTGATCTGGGTGCTACATTATCTTTTTTTAATCCCTTGATAGCTAGAAAGTTTGTTATTTTTCCAGATATTCTAAATGAACCTTTCATGGTAACTACACTGGTAGGTGAGGTAGTGGTTGCAAAGAGGGTATATATAAATTGTGCTATAATGTTTCCCAATAGAGTTACTCATTTTGAATTACTAGAACATGATATGGTCGATTTTGATGTCATTTTGGGGATGAATTGGTTGCACATTTTTTTTTCTTCCATTGAATGTAAAAGAATCGTCATGTTCAATTTTCTTAATGAACCCATCTTAGAGTGGAGGGGGGGATTTCTATTCCTAGAGGTCTTATTATCTCGTCTTAAGGCTTTTAAAATGATCTCAAAAGGGTGTATATATCACATTGTAAGAGTCAAAGATTCGGACTCCAAAAATCCTACCATTGACTAAGTCCTCGTAGTAAGGGAATTTCCAGAGATCTTTTCTATTGATCTTACCGGAATTCCCCCCCCCCTCCGAACTGGAAATTGATTTTTGTATTGACTTGATACCGGATACCAACCCCCTTTCAATTACTCCTTATCGAGTGGATCCTGTGGAATCAAAAGAGTTGAAGGCTCAACTCAAGGACTTACTAGACAAAGGCTTCATTAGACCTAGTATTTTTCCATGGGGTGCTCCGGTATTGTTTTTGATGAAGAAGGATGGGTCCCTTAGGATTTGCATTGATTATGCCAAATTAATAAAGTTACTAATAATAACAAGTATCATCTCTCATATTGACAATTTGTTAAATCAACTCCAAAGGGCAAGCTACTTTTCTAAGATTGACTTGAGATCGGGGTATCACTAACATAGGGTGAGAGGTAAGGACGTACTCAAAAATGACATTCCGAACTAGATGTGGTCACTACGAGTACTTAGTAATGTCTTTTTTTCAAACTAATGCCCCGACGACAATTATGGATATCATAAATTGGGGTGGTTTCGAGTTTACCGTAGATTCATTTCCATTGCCTTCATTGAGACCTCCGTGGTATATTCAAAAAATTGGGGTTGAAACATGGACCATTTGGGGTGGTGTTACAATGCTTGAAGGCCCACCCCGGAAAATCACTATTTGCCACAAGAAGTATACAAAATGTTAGTTGTTTGTGGGTCGGTTGGCATTAATGGTCAGATCCATTCTCTAGTGATGGAGTGATGTTGATCAAAGGAACATAGAGGCGGTAAACAATTGGCCTCCAGGGTCATTGACTCCAATCGACCTTAGGAGATTCTTGGGTCTAGCGGGTTATTATAGGAGGTTGTTGATGATTTTGTGTCCCCCAAATTTTCCTCCTCCCTTGGACACTTTGACCCACAACGAATATGAAATTTGTCTGTGGTCGGGAGGAAACAGTGAAAGAAATTTCCAAATCTTGAATGACAGGCTTACTTCCTCTCCGGTTTTGACTTTACCAGAGGGTACCATGGGCTTCGTTGTGTATTGTGATGCATCTCGAGTGGGCTTGGGGTGTGTTCTTATGCAACATGGGAAAGTAGTAGCCTATGCCTCTAGGAAACTTTAGGTGCATGAGAAGAATTATCCAATCATGATCTTGAGTTAACGGTCGTGGTATTTGCTTTGAAAATATGGAGACATTATTTGTGTGGTGTACATGTCGATGTGTATACCGACAATACGAGTCTTTAATATGTGTTTACCCCTAAAAAAGTTGAATATCCGACAAAGAAGGTGGTTGGAATTATTGAAAGATTATGACTTGAGTGTCCTCTACCATCCCGGCAAGGCCAATATGGTTGCGGATGTTCTAAGTCGTATGACCATGGGTAGTGTATCTCATGTAGAAGAATCCAAGAAAATACCTAGAAAAAATATTCATATGTTGGCTCGTTTGGGTGTTAGATTAGAAGATTCTCCGCATGGTCGTCTTATGGTCCATCATTAGTCTAAATCGTGTTTGGTGGTTGAGGTGAAGTACAAACAACAACTTGATCAACCATTGGTGGAGTGGAAGGATTCGGTTATTGGTAAGCTTAATGAGTCATTTTCCTTAGGGGGGTTATGGTGTCTTGAGGTATCAAGGAAGGTTGTGTGTTCCCAATATAGATGGCTTGAGGAACTAGATTCTTGAGGAAGCTCATGAGTCCCGTTATTCCATTCATACTGTATCTACAAACATGTATCATGACCTTAGAGAAGTGTTTTGGTGGAAAGGCTTGAAAGTGAACATAGCGGAATCTGTTACAAAATGTCCAAAATGCAAACAAGTGAAAGCAGAACACCAAAAGTCGGGTGGTTTACTTCAAGAAATCCCAGTTACTACTTTGAAGTGGGAAGACATTAATATGGATTTTGTTGTAGGGTTACCTTGGACACAAAAGCAACATGACTCCATATGGGTAGTCATTGATAGGTAGACCAAATTTACTCATTTTTTTTCCCGTGAAGTCCACTTACTCGTCGGAGGATTATGCAAGGATATTTATAGATGAGATTGTGCGTCGCCACGGTATTCCGTTATCCATCATATTGGATTAGGGTGCACAACTCACATCTATGTTTTGGAGGTCATTCAAAGAAGGGTAGGGTACTAAAATTAAGCTAAGCACCACTTTTCACCCCCAAACAGATGGTCAAGCGGAGAAAATTATTCAAACCCTTGACGATATGCTTAGAGCTTGTATAATTGACTTCAAGGGATATTGGGATAAACACTTGCCTTTGGTTGAGTTTTCTTACAACAATAGTTACAATTCATCTAAATCTATGGCTCCTTATGAAGCCTTGTATAGTCTGAGATGTAAATCTCCAATTGGATGTTTAGAAGTGGGAGAGTCTTCATTTTCGGGTCCCAAATTAGTTTATAAGACTTTGGAGAAAGTTTATATTGTAAGAAATCGCTTGAAGACAGCCTATCGCCAGCAAAAGTTTTATGTCGACCATAGGAGGAGAGACTTAGTGTTTGAAGAAGGTGATAAAGTGTAGCTAAACATTTCTCCTATGAAAGGGGTGATAAGATTTTGCAAGAAAGTGAAGTTGAGACCTCGTTATGTGGGTCACTATGAAATTTTGCAAAGTGCAAGGCTTCATATAAGTTGAAGTTACATACTGAATTGCGTTCGGTTCATCCTTTGTTTCATGTCTCCATGTTTAGGAAATGTATCAGTGCTCCTGAGTCCATTCTTCCTATTGAGGGTCAAGGTGTTAAAGAGAACCTCTCCGAAGCGGTGGTTTCCGTAAAGATGTTATGGAAGAACCACCTAGTTGAGGGTGCAACATTGGAGGAAGAGGCCGACATGAAGTCCTGTTACCCATCTATTTGATAAATAAGGTTAGTTGTTCCTATTTATAGTGAAAATAATGAGTTTATTTGAAGTTTCTTTGATTTTTCTAAAAATAGTGAACTTTATGCTTTATTTCAGTAAGCTACAGTGAATTATTCATATTTAAATGAAAGTTTTCAAGAAAATGCTCTTTTACTTGATTTGAACTTACGTGGTGTATTTTGGTATATTATGCCTTCATTAATTGTATTGAGCATGTTATATGAGATGAAGAAAACTTTGACATAAGTTAATCAGCTTGTACTAATTGTTGAACTCTTATGAGTTGAAAATGATGTTTTGAGTTGCATTGTTAAAAAGGTCATGTGGTTATATTGATTTGAATTGTAACTCATGTTTGATATGTTGTTGTTTGTTGGGCTGCTAGTCTTGAGTCTTTTCCTTCCTTTTAAATTTTTTAGTGTCATTCAGGGACGAATGTTCCTAAGGGGGGATAATGTAATACTCTAAAAGTGTAAATCCTAATATAGACACTAACATGAAATTCTAGGAGTGGTAACATTGTTTTAAGGCCAATATAATGTATATAAGTCATTTAGGAAGTTTTAGAATCAAAGCGTCAAGAAACGTTCAAGAAGTCCAAAAACTAGTTCAAGAGGCGCTAGTGTACCTTAGCCTATTTGACATGGTTTTTATGAATCGAAATTCATTGAAATTTGGTGGTAAGGTTTCTGACACGTATTAGAGTTCGTTTGTAGTTGAAACTTCCGGATAAGACTCCCCAAGGACGAACCAAGGGTCATTGACAAGTACCCGTGCAATTTGGCAAAAAGTTGTCTATTAGACACTGCTCACCTACAACCACAGTCGATGAGGTGTGGTTGCATCGATGTATCCGTCAACCAACACTTATCCAATTTGACCAAGTACATGTTTTGAGCAATCTCAGTCGCAAACCACTGATGAGCAGCACGGAGGAAGGCTTGGTCGTCGACTATCCTATGACCTGTAGATCGGGGTCTCGTAGGTCATGTCACTGTTTTGTTGACTCATTTTAGTTAATTTAATTAAATAAGTTAATTGGTTATTTAAATTTTTAGGGGTTAATGTAGGTCCAATTATGTTAGTTTATGACTTATATAAAAACCCTAACCTAATTACACTAACCCAACCCTCCTAAATCCCAAAACACAAATTGCTCTTCCTTCTCTCTTCTTTCTCTCTCCCAACAAGAAGAACTCTTTTGAAGTATAGGTCAAGGCATAAAGGATGAAATAAGGAGTTTTTCTTCATCATTCTCCATCAATTAAAAATGTATAGGATTCCTTTCAGCTTTGGGATTCCTTTCCCCAAAGGGTTCCTCTAAATTGATTTCAAAAGGATGAATTTCAAGTGGATTTTCTTCTACAACGAATTTGACTTTATACATTGCTTTGTTTATGATTTCTTTAAATAATTATGAGTAGATTATGATGTATTCTAGTTCATTATTATGCTAGTTCTTGATGAATTAACATAGGTTGTGAAGTAGATCATGAATTTGACCCAAGTCCCTAAGCCTAAGCTATGAACTAGTAATCAATTGTTGTGTAGTTATTCAATTGACTTAATTATTGTGTTGATTACTACTGTGTGATGATATTAAACCCATTTTCGGGTTGAATTGGATTGCATATGGTAAAACCTTGATGATGTCTTGTGAAGGATATTGTGGTATCTCAATTCTTTACTTTAATTATGATTGGTTTTGTTTAGTGATGAAGTTATTTTTAAGTAACCTTATGATAAGATTGATTGGGGTTTGTATGATTTTGAATTGGAATGCCTTGAATTATGGCTTGTGAGTTTTTGGCTAAGATGTAAATGTTATAAGGATGGTGATAATTTACGAATGTTCCTTATTAAAACGTGATATGTAGATGTGAATTGAAATGAAAGGAAAATACTCATGCAATTCCTATTGAGCTATTATACTGATTATATAAGGGATAGACACTACGACCTAAAATAAGCTATGATGTCTAATAAAGACTCAAAGACATTTAAAAAAAGGACTCTAGCTTAGCACCAAGTGAAATAGAGGGCGGAGTGTCCTTTCCCACATAGGGAAGGTAGGATCACTAATGTACTCATGAGATTGGAGACTATAATGGATGTAGAATAAAGAGGGTCCCAACTACGTCTCCTAGTTCGTGAACTATGTTTCCCCCATAAGAATACTATCTAGTGGATCCACATAGAGCCTATGTTCATGTGTTGGTACTACCTTGAAAAGTAGTCCTCTTTCTTTCGATGTAGGGTTACAGGACATCGAATTCCACATTAGCACATGTAATCTATGTCGGTTAAGGAAAGATGATCCCAAAAGATAAAATGAAGTAATGAAGTGAACTCTAACTCGGATGACCTAAGGGGTTAGCGCATCTAGGTAGGGGTATGTCACTCTACCAATGCATTGAACTAGTTATCCTCAAGGGAAGTCTTAGAAAGATGTTTGTATGTATGTATATGCCTATAAATATAAATTATATGTATATGATGATATTACATGTTAATAACATTATGTGATGTTTGTTTCACATATAAATATGTTTTTGGTCTCAATTTCTAAGGTATGATAACATTTACTCTTAATGATATGGTATGTGAAGTTGGTCATTTCTTATGATTATTGTTGGGTTTACTCGGTTGAGTGAGGTTATGGGGCCTTACTTAGTCATTGCACTATTGGACTTAATAGGGATTCATTAGTAATGGTCTTTCTTAAATTATGATGTTAACTCTTATGTATGCTTGTTGTCTTGATTATGTGCTCAATGGTGTTGATATCAATGTTGACTTGACTAGACTTTGTATTGTTGGTATTGTGATGTACATTGACACGCCCTCAAAATGAACTAAGGTAGATATAGCCTCACATGTTCCTAAAAAGGTTAATAGGTTAATTAAGTGTTTTTTAGTATGCATACTTGATTTGAAGTCATTTGGAGGTCGAACATCCAAGACGTTCGAAAGTTAGTCTTAAGATGTGCTAGCGAGTCCTTTTATTTTGTGATACGCTCAAATTTACTTCTCAAATAGAAGTATAAGAGGTCGTATCAAGTAAAGAACCCAACTATTAGGTTGGGGTCGATCCCACGAGGAAAATAATTTAGACTTAACTTTAACCTATTATTACTTCTTTTAGTCAAGTCCTTTCCGAAAACAAGTAACAAAGAGAGTTTTTTTAAGCAATAAATGTAATTAGCTATTTCTAAATAAACAAGTGAAAGGTTTAAAGATTTGATTTTTATCAAGTAATGAGAGTTACTAGGGTTTAAGTGTTCCCCGCAGGTTCATAATGCGGTAATTCTAGCTATAACAATTTTTTCCTAGTATCTTCTATGCAAAATAATAAGTTATGTATCCTTAATTCCTTGGTCCGGAAACTAGGAAATTTCACTCCGCACCTTGGTCCGGCTACGTGTGTATGCTTTACTAAACCTTACATTTACCGCATTTTAAGCATCATAATCGATGTATGGCTTAGTTTTTACTTCCCACCAATCGACACTAACATATTAGATAGTATATACTAAATCTACATAGATAATTTTTTTCTTATTATCTACCTTGTTGGTCTGGCAAGTAGGAACAAGGCGATTTCTAACGCGTGAACTCGTTAAAAAGACTTTTAAACGAATGAAATATCAATATATGCAAGACACTATTCTAGGATTCTTATTTTAGCTAGTTTTTACCTTGTTAATTACCCATGGTTCCCACAACCCTAGATATGGATTTAGTGACCCATGTTAATAATCACATAATTCATATTAGTTTGATATGAATTCATTACTTACTTTGATGATATTGAAGAAAACGCACAAAATTACTTGAATTAATCAACAAGCTTGCAATAAACGATTTCCGGGAAATAGAATAATTTCCCCAAAATCACAAGTTCACAACTAGAACAATAAAATCTGAAAATACCCAAGAGTCTAAAACCAATATTACAAATCAGAACAATAATCAAGAGTCTAACCCCAAAAATGAGGTTTTTACAAGTATTTATAATGATAGAGTCCTAACAAAAGAGGGAAATCTATTGAAGGAAAATATGTCCAAAATTTGAGTCTTAGTCGACGACCTATATGACGGACCGTCGAGGCCATGATGGACTTTCGTGGTCCTCCATCGTTCCATACTAAGCTTCTTTTCACGATGGGTACTGGGCTACTTTTCGTTGACAATGACGGATGTGCAGGACGGTCCGTCATGGAGATGACGATACATCGAGAGCCACCGTACACCCATACTTAGTCAGAATTCCCCACTCTTTATTTAGTATCTTTTCCTTCATACGATGGTGGCCACCTACGGACCGTTGAGGGGTCGACGGACCGTTGATGGATACGTAGTTAGTCACTTCTTTAGTTTCAGCAAAATTCTTCTGCGTTTTCATTCCTGACAGATATCCTTCAAACGAAGAAAAAATACATCAAAACTAATAAAAAGAGGCCTTAGACACACAATAAACTTAAGAAAAAAGCATCGAAAGTACCGTGAAACCAAGATACATCAGTTTGCCTTTTTTATGTGTTTTTTCAGTTGAGAAGAAGTATAGTTGATCCTAGTACATTAATAGACGTGTTAAAGGGTCAAAACTTCAAGTTATGACTCCCAAAAGGACCAACCAAAGGACCCCCAAGGAGGACCCATACCTTGGACGATAGGCTGCCCAAGCTAGAGTGCAGGAGTAAGAATGAGAACTTGCCCTCATGACACGCTCCTAGCACGCACCTCACTTCCTCAAAAATTATTTGGGGTAGAATTGGGAGGCTTCCCCACGATGCGCAGCCGACTCCCACATCTAGTTGCATCGTTCTTAAGTCAATATTGACATGTCTAAGAGCCCCAATTCGTTTGGGGGTGTTTTTGTAACTTAGGGGAAGTTTTATTAACTAATTTTAAGACCTTGTTAAATGCTTTACCAAACCAAAACCCTAACACCCATTAAGAAATGAAATTCCCGAAAGTTCTGTTCTTTTCCAAGAACCCACAAAACAAATTGAAGTTGAAGCTCAAGAACAAACTATGGATTTGGATTCTTAGAGATTTATTTTCATATTTTCATGGGATTTTGAATGTATAAGGTATGGTTATCCTTCATCCCTAGATAACCATTCATGTATGGAGTCCATTCAAGGTTTTCAAAACATGAATTATACGTCAAAAATCCTATATTTCAATCTAGCCATGGGTTCGTTGTTAAATTCATTTCAAAATCATTCTAATTATGAATATATGTTTATCTACTTATTATATTATTAATTTATATCCCATTTTATGAAGAACCCATGATCATCCTAAATTCTCAAATTGGCCTATAATGTGGGTCTTGTGATCTTGATTTGATGTTTATTTTATTATGATTAGACTATATGGAGTTGCTTATTTCTATTACCTTCTATATCAATTGAATACGAATTATGGAGAAATGATCAAAGATGATCATTATCTTGGAGATTTGGTAAGTTAACCTACTTCTTCGAATTAGCCTAGAATGTACATTGAATTGTGTTGATTTCTATGGTCCACTTATGGTGGCGGTGTTTACATTCTTGTACATATTTATGTGTTATGATCATGTCCTTGAATGCGTTAGATGCAATATGAATTTATATGATGATCCCTATGTTAGGAAGTTGAAGGATTTAGCCTTGATTATAATATCATGTCTAAGTGAATTGATGTTATGTGTATAGTCTACTACACTACTTATTTAATCTAGGTGTGGAGATGATTTTATGTGTGATGATCATTTTAGGGTCTCCTGCTTTGGTTTCTGATCCTAGAGATGAAATGAGCCGCTTTGTGATAGGGATGTCGGATTATTTGCAAGAGGAGTGTCATACGACTATGCTACATGACAACATGAACATATATCGTCTTATGGTGCATTTCAAACATGTGGAAGAGGCAAGGGCTAAGAGGAAAAGTAGAGCTGCTAAGAGGGAAAAATCCTTTGATGGAGGTTGTTCAAAGAATAGGCTTGAGATACAAGACAAATCTAGATTTAAGAAGCGAGTTTCTAATCAAGTTCTTTTCATGTTCCTTAAGGATAGTGGTTATAGGGTGTCTAACCCTAAACCTAAAAAGAGAAAGGGTACTAGTGCACCAACCGAGAAGCCAACTTGTGGAACGTGTGGCAAGATGCACTATGGTTGTTGTATTAAGGGGACAGACAATTGTTGTTGTGGTGGTAAAAGTGGGCACGAGGTTAGGGATTGCCCTAATTTTATGGCCAAGATAAGGGTAGTGGTCAAGCTCAAGTAAGTGGTTCAGTTGACTTGGTTATTAGTTGAATTACTACTAAATGATGTTTTTACACTAATTATGAACAAATTAGGGTGATTTGTAGTCTTTCATGCTAATTATAAGAAGATGATCTATGTTATAAAGTATATTGTGAATTGACCTAAGTATCTTGTCTTAAGCTATGATTTAGTATTGAATTGTGATGCAGTGGTTATTCTAGCCTTGTTATCATGTTGATTATTGACTAATTATGATGTATACCCAATTTGGGTTAAATTGAGGGTTTATGGTAAGACCTTGATGATGAACTATGAAGGAGACTTGGTAAGTATTATGATCTTTATCCTTTACTTAAAAAGAAATTGTGATAATTGTGATTAAGTCATGATGTTGTATTGGAGTATGCCTTGTATTAGAATTGATAGGGTGGTATGATGTTGAATTGAAATGTCTTGATTATGATTGTGAGGTGTTGGCTTAAGATGTAAATGTTAGAAGGAGGAGTACTTATTTACCAATGTGCCTTATCATGATTTAACGGATTGGTCTGAACTCTGAAAGTTTACTGGGATTGCTTACTTTGGGAAGAAGCACAATACAAGAGTGGTAGGAATATCTTGTCCACTGAAGAATGCTAGAATGAATTTCAACCGATCATGCTTGATAATGTTCCACCACTTCTGAAACACTAACCATTAATACTATCTGGTCCTTTAGAAGAGTTGGGATTCATGGAAAAAATAATAACTTTGAGCTCCTCCATAATAGGTGTATCAATGAGTGTATCATTCTTCTCTTGGTTCATCATCCTAGGGATGCAATCAAGAGGCCCTTCATTGATGATTTTATCCTCTCCTATGAAGATCTTTTGAAAATGTTCACATGTTTCTTTTGCAATGTTCTATCTCCCTGTAACCATTCCCCATCATCTCCTCGAATTCTGTGTATAAGAACTCTCCTTCTCCTCCCTCTCATCAGAGAATGGAAAATTTTTGTGTAACTGTCTCGTTCTCTAAATCATTGGAGTTGAGTTTTTTACTTCATAATAGAATCCTCTAGTTTAAGGAATCTGATATACTCTACATTAAGTTCATGGAGTGCAGCTCTGTTCTCATCAGTGTTGTTGTATATAAAGGCTTCTTCAGCAATTTTAACTTTGCCTTCATATTCTTTGACATTGCTAAAAATATCACCAAATTTCCATATAGACCAGGCACTAAGAGTGTTTACTAGTCTTTTGAGATTCTGATGAAATCTCCACATACTGCACATACTGTTACCTTCCACTTCCATTTTCCAACAAGCCTGAACAATGTCTAAAAAATTAGCTTGATAAGCCCAGCAGTTTAGGAATTTGAAGTACTTAATATGTTCCTCACTTGTATCCTTAATCTCCCTTAGTAGAGGACAATGGTCAGAACCAACAGAAGGGAGATGAAAATAATGGTTTCAAGCATAGTTTCCATCCAAGAATCATTGATAATTTCCCTCTCAAGTATTTTCCAAATCCTACTATGTATAGCTCTTTTGTTGCACCATGTATATTTTTGGCCACAGAAACCAAGATCCATTAGACCACATTCTTCTATCACTTATATGAATTCCAAACCTTTTCTGATATTATAAGGCACTCCCCAAAGCTTCTCATCAATGGATGTGATCATATTAAAATCACCCACTACACACCAAGGGGAATCTGTATTTGTTGTAGTCTAATGGAGTAATCTCTACCACAGAGGTCATCTTAGGTGTTCCTTACACTTGGCATAGACAAAAGTAGTGGTGAATTTTGTATGAAGATCATTATGAGTGATTTCGCAAGTTACCTGCTGCTCATCCTCCTCAAGAAAATTACAGAAAACATCCAAATTCCAAAAAATCCGAATCATTCCATTGGAGTTATTCATAGCATGGTCCATAGCAAGTTGATGTTTGAAATTCTCAATTTGAGTACTATCTGAGAACGGCTCCAAGATTGTTATTATAGAGATGTGATGCATCTTTCTGAGAATTTTAAGTCTTACATAACTCCTTGGGTGTTGATACCCCTTACATTCCATACGATTGTACAAATCATTGGGTGGATTTGGATGTGCAGAGCCTTGGTTTGGCCTGTAATCAGTGACAATATTGATGTCTTGATTCTTGAAATGTAATTTTTCTGATAAAAACCTCTTAAAGATTGACCCTATTTGTCAGCCATTTATTGAATATCATTATCTAACTTTTGATCATTGTGACGACTAAAAGCTTGCATCAAGGCCTCACGAGTTTAATATTCTGCATTCGGAGTATAAATTCATTTTCCCCATCTACTTCATCTTCTGAATTGACTGGATCATATTCATTTATAACTGGAATAGTATTAGTGTGACACACTTGATTCACTTTGTCCGGAGGAACACTAGGAGGAGGAGTCATATACTGAGTCTGGAGAGGAGTGATATTCATTGTTTTATTATCATCAACCATAATCAATTTTTTACACACTTCTTCATTCTTATCTTGATCCCTATGATTATTTTCTTGTTGTTTACTTTGTCTCTTTGTAAGATCACATGTAATATGTGTTATGGTGGAATATGTGGTGTCTTGTCTTTGTTGACTTGTGTCCCTTACTTGATGCTTGTATGAATATGAATATGTGATGTCTTGACTTATTATGCTAAAGCCTCTTACTCTTGTATGTATGAATGACATGAGACCTTAAATAATGTTTACAGAATCTTTTATGTGAAAACCTGACCTAGCGGTAAGGTTATGAATGTTGAAGTAGAAAGCCGTAATGGTATCCTTCAATGTAAAGGAATGATGGACTTAAGATTGATTGGCTGGAACGACATCATATCAAGCCTTAGGAAAGTCATTATGAGCTTCTTGTCGCCATCGTAAGGCAACTTTAGAAGACCTCTTTGGTAGGGTAAATGTGATTGGGTTATGAACTAGATACGGAACCCATTTATATGAACCTTAATGTGAATTAGTTTATGAGAAAGAAGTCTAGCACCGAGTGAGTATTGTAAGGGAAGTAGTTCCAGTTTAAGCATGAGACTAGATTACAAGCCATGCCCTTCATATTCCTTAACCATGTGCCTACATGGGATGTGTCCTAGTTATACCATTGGCAAGTAGAACAGCCTCATCGGAGTAGGATAGAACTCCAGATTCCATGTCTTTCTAACATGGTCTATGTCGTTTATTTCATATTCTTATCATGTGGGATATCATGGTCTATGTCGGTTATTCACTATTCTCATCATGTAGGGTACTTACAAGAATTAGAGAAGTTCTATGAAGTTTAGGTGGTGGTATGGGACGCTATCTAGACATAGCATAATAGGATTTGAAGGTGTTAGTTGGAGTCCCTATGTCTTGTCTAATACCATTACTTGAATGTCCTTTATGTTATGTGTGTGTCTCTTAATGACCTAATGAACAAATGACTTATGTTATGAAGCATGTAAATGAATGAGTACCTAATCTAAAGTGACTTAAGGATTCCTTTGTTAAAGTGTGAATAGGGCATAAGGGATGATCTCTCTATGTCTTACCTAGGGAAGTCTTAAGATTGACTCTAGTTAGGGAAGATAGTTGGTGTTTTTTAGATGATCTAAGCCTTAGTTATCTTAAGGATTATTTAGGTAATCTGAAAGAGGTCAATCATTGACATTATCTTCTTTATTTAATTATGTAAGTCTTTTGATAGCCTTTGAAAGGTGAATGTCATATCATCTATGTGTTGGTATATTAAGTGAGAAAAAATGATTCTATCCTAGGTGTTCTGTAGGATTTGTTGAGTGTATGTGTAAGGGATTGTATGGCGGTCGCTTGACAACTCACTCAAGTGATACTTAGAATCACCTTTGGTAGAAGAATCTTATATTGATGTTTATGATGCCTTGTAAGTATGTATGTGACTCATTATAAATAGTCTTGAGGGTAGTATAGGAACACATAGAGAAGGTGTATGGGAGTTCTTTCTTTGCGTGATTTAAGTGAATCTTAGGATAGCTTTGATTGGATGATTACATACTAGGTTGTGCAGATAAGCAATTTCACTGTACAATGAAGGAATTCACTGTAACAGTGAGTTGAGTTTATTGTAAAGTGACTTCTAAAAATATGATAATTGGTTTAAATGTTTTATTTTGCGTTTCTAAGTTGTTAAATGTTGATCTTACTATTATGGTAGGATGTTTCAATCAAAATTCATGAAAAGCATGCTATTTACTAAATGTCCCTTTTTCATGGTTTTTGGATGACTTCCATACTTAGTACATCTAATGTGGTAACCCCTTCTTTTCCCTTTTTGAATAAGTGTAGGGAATTGGAAGTCTTGATGTGCCATGGAGGATGGATAGGTTTCTATGTATTTGAAGATTATGTATTGGTGATTCCTCATCGATTAAAGGACAATATCCACATGTTCCTTATGTCTTGGTCTTTATTTTATGTCTTGTATGGTCTTAGACCCAAGATTTGTATTAGTTCAAAGTTGATATGGTTCAATAAGATTGTTGTAAAAGTTTATGTTGACCTTACAATGGGTTTCTCCTAAGTGGGGGAGTTTGATGAAGAGTATGGTTGTTGGGAGTGAGGTACCCTTAACCTTTCTTTATAAGTTTATTCAAGTTTATGTTGACCTTAGAATGAGTTTTCATGCATGATATCTTCCTTATGATTCATGTGTGCTAATTGTTTTCATATAAATTAATAGTGAGAACATGTAAATGGTTATATGATATGTATTTGTTGAGCATTTATAAGGAATTTCGTAAGTATTGGATTGTTAAAATTGTGAACATGTTCACTGTAAGGATTGCCTGCGCACTGTGAAAATTTTGGAAAAATGAATAATTCATTGTTTGCTCGAAAATTGTTGTAATGTTATTAGAATCGAAGTATATGAGCATGATATTGAATATGAAATGAGTTTTTTCTATTTGGAATCAAGCATGTGAGTTTTGTATCATGATGAGATATAATATCTAACCTAATTTCTTGTTGTGGTGTGAATCTCTTAATTTTGTGAAATCGATGTTTTCTTCTTGGTTATATGTTATATGGTATGGTCATGAGATCTTAAGTAGAATCTCTTTTCTTTGAAGTGTTCAGAGAGTGGCAAGTGTCATTCGAGGACCAATGTTATCCAAGTAGGGGAGAATGTAAGACCCCGAAAATGACCTAGGTGAATCTAGAGCCTAACATGGTTCTCGTGATTGTATAAGGTCCTAAAATGGTCTATAATTTTGTATTGAGACAGTGTCTAAGATTTTAGGTGCATTGAAAGTCAAACGTCAAGGGACGACCAAGACGCTCGATGATCAAGTCACCTATGTGCCTTATATGTGGTTTTATGTCTTTATATATTATTCATGAGGTTATAAAGTCCTTAAATGTGTTATTATGGTGCTTATAGGAAGTGTGTCAAGTTTCCTGATGTTTGAAGGTCAAACATCCAACAATGTCCATGACGTTCGAAAGTTTCATATCATCTCATGTCTAAAGTATGCAAAATGGTCTCTAAAGTTTGTCTATACCATATAGTAAGAGTCCAAGATTTAGACTCCACAATTCCTCTAATTGAGTCAGTCCCCTTAGTGACTGAATTTTTGGAGGTCTTTCCTAATGATATTCCTGGTATTCCTCCCGAACAGGAAATTGATTTTTGTATCGATTTGCTACCGGATACAAATCCCATTTCAATTCCTCCATATCGGATGACTCCTGCCGAATTGAAGAAGTTGAAGGCTCAACTCAAAGATCTACTAGACAAAGGCTTCACTAGGCCTAGTATTTCTCTATGGGTTGCTCCAGTTTTGTTTGTGAAGAAGAAGTATGGGTCTTTAAGAATGTGCATTGATTATCGTCAACTTAATAAAGTCGCTATTAAGAAAAAGTATTATCTCTCTCAGATTGACGACTTGTTTGATCAACTCCAAGTGGCAAGCTACTTTTCGAATATTAACTTGAGATCGGGGTATCACCAACTTAGAGTGAGAGGTTAGGATATACCAAAGACGACATTTTGGACTAGATATGGTCACTATGAGTTCTTAGTAATGTCCTTTTGTCACACTAATGCTCTAGCGGCATTTATGAACCTAATGAATAGGGTGTTTCAAAGCTAGCTAGATTCATTTGTCATTGTATTCATTGACGACATTTTGCTATATTCAAAAAATTAAGGTGATCACATGAACCATTTGAGTTTTGGTTGAGGTTGGTGACATTTCATAGTTATGTCATCTCTAATGAGGGAGTTGAGATTGATCCAAGAAAAATGGAGGCGGTGAAAAATAGGCCTAGACCATTGACTCCAACTGACATTAGGGGTTTCTTGGATTTAGCGGGTTATTATCGGAGGTTCGTGCATGGTTTTGCGTCCATTGCATCTCCCTTGACTATTTTGACCCAAAAGTGTAAGAAATTTGAGTGGTCAGAGGCATGTGAGAGAAGCTTCCAAATATTGAAATATAGGCTTACTTCCACTCCAATGCTGACTTTACTAGAGGATACAGAGGGTTTTGTTCTGTATTGTGACGCATTCCAAGAAGGTTCCGGCTATGTGCTTATCCAATATGGGAAGGTAATAGCCTATGCTTCTAGGAAACTTAAGGTGCATGAGAGAAACTATCCAACTCATGACCTTGAGTTAGCGGGAGTGGTATTTGCCTTTAAAATATCGAGGACTACTTATAAGGTGGCCATGTTGATGTGTATGCCCACCATAATAGTCTCCAATATGTTTTTACCCGAAAGGAGTTGAATCTCCGACAAAGAAGGTAGTTAGAATTGTTGAAAGATTAAAACATGAGTGTTATCTATCACCTTAGCTAGGCCAATGTGGTTGCAGGTGCTCTAAATCCTATGACTATGGGTAGTGTCTCACATAGATGAAGCCAAGAAATACCTAGTGAAAGATGTTCATAGGTTCACTAGGTTGGGTGTGAGTTGGAAGATTCTCCGAATGGTGGTTTTAAGGTACATAATAAGTCTGAGTCATCCTTGGTGGTTGAGGTGAATAATATGTATTAGTGTATGCACACATGTAAAATAGATAGCATAATAAGTTAGATTAATCAGCACTTTTGAGGCCTATTTAAGGCTTTCAACTTGTATCAATAGGAGGAATACAAAAATCACACGACTTTGAAACCTCTCTATAATTCTCTCCCAATTTCCCATCTTCCATGTTCTCTCTCCATTCCCTAAACAAATAAAGTTATTTTGTAAGTATACTTTCTCTACTATTTCAATTATTAAGTTTATGTTTTAAAATTTTAAGTTTTGCTATTACTTTTGTTCTTCTTTGTGTTTAGATTTTCTTAAAGTTTTTTTTAAGTGTTTTGCTTGTTCTTGTTCCCTTCCGTTACTCTGCTCAATTTTCCTTACGATTCCCGGAATCCTTAGTAAAATTGGGCAGAGTAACGGAATGGTGCAAGAACAAGCAAAGCTTAAAACAAATAGAAAGAGAAGAGCAAAGAACTATTTACAAACTTAAAACAAAACTTTAAAATTTAAAACATAAAAAAAATAAACAAAATAGTAAAGCTAATACTAGAGAAATAGCCATACTATATAGGGTATATTAAGTATTAATGAAAACTACCTAACCCCTAAGGATAAAATAATAAGTATTAAAGTAGTTACCGTGCTCATGGAAGCAAATCATAACCATAATTACACCTTTGTCCCAAAGATGATAAAATGGGATGATGTATTAACAAAATATTATTGGCATTTTGACTCCATAACAGAAGCAGAAATTAAAGAAGAGAATCCACATATTGACCAAGTAAATCAATTTCCATATGGATCCATAGATTTAAAATTTGTAAGATCCCAATCTTATAATAAAATCTCTACAAGTAAAAGAATGTCATTATCTAGACCTTCTTTCTCCATAACTAAGGAGTAAGATGACATGTCCTTAGAAGAGATAATATATTGCCAACAGGAAGTGAACTCATTTCCATAGGAGTTCCCCAACTAATTTTATACTAAGACTCTCAAAGGTAAGACATGAAGGAAATGAATATACACTTCCTTCAATACACACAAAAGTAATCCTCAAGACTATCTCTCTTAGGCTTACTCACCTCGAGAGAACAAGCCAACACTCAATAACAAGTAAATAGAAGAATACTCAAATAAGACACCAAGACTTCCCTTTCGGAATGCTTACTTAGTACAATGAGTAGATGGCGTCAATACCACCTATCCTAAGTAGTACACTCTTTTAGAATGGTTGGCACAAAAACTCCCCTTTCAGAAGGTATACTTACTGCAATGGATAGATAGCATCTCATTCCACCACCTACCCTAAGTAGTACATTCTTATAGGAGACTTAGTTCATTCAACTCATAAAAGACTCACCAAGACAACCCTTTCGGAATGTCTACCTAGTGAAATGGATAAATAGTGTCCCATTCCACTACCTAGCCTAAGTAGTACACTCTTTTAGAAGACTTATCATTTTCATTCCTTTTGTGGGGGTTTAGCTTAACCGACATAGGCCATGAGAGCTAGACATAAAATCTCGATATTAACCCCTACCGGATGAGGTATTCTCACTTGCCTGGAGTAAGGTCATTTTCTTATCTTTTACATGGCTTTCCCAACAGCTATACTTATGTGGGCGCATAGCTAAGGGATAAGGAGATTGCTATTAAGTAACTCATTCTCTACTAACGAGGAGTACTTATCTCAAGAGGTACATTGGAATACAACATCTCAACTCACGAAGTGTAACCACCCTTTCTTCCTATCCACTGGGTGCTAGAAATAACCCCCACAAATTCTAAACATTATATACTACAGGTTAAGGATAACTAGTGAACACCACATTTCAACTCACGAAGAACATCCTCCGACCTATCTGAGAAAGCTCTTAGAATTTAGTGAGGTTGCTACTACACACTTCATCTCAACTCAGGAAGAGTGTCCACCCCAAACTCCACTTTTTACTTAACTTCGCTTCATTCATTCATTTAATTCCTAAGGAATATCAGGCAGAGTAACGGAAGGGAGCAAGAACAATAAAAACACTTAAAGAAAAATTTTAAGAAAATTTAAACAAAAAGAAGAACAAAAGTAATAGAAAAACTTAGATTTTTAAAACATAAACTTAATAATTGAAATATTATATCATAAGGGGAAAGTGACCATATAAAAAACAAAAATATTTTTAGAATAAATTTACTCTCACAACAAATTAATTATTTAAAAGAAGATATCAAGATAAAAAGAATCCAAGCCTCTTTAAAAAAATCCGAAAAAAATAAACTAAATTTAAAGGCTTGCAAAATGAAATAGAACGAGAAGTTTGCTCTGATTTTCCTAATTCATTTTGGGAAAGAAATGAACACTGAATTAATGGAATATTTCAAAAACGAAATTAATGACTTGCTTGCTAAAAATATTATTAGACCATCCAAGTCACCTTGGAGTTGCTAGGCCTTTTATGTTAATAAAAGTGCCGAAAAAGAAAGAGGCACTCCAAGGCTAGTTATCAATTATAATCCCCTTAATAAGGTATTAAAATTAATTAGGTATCCCATACCTAACAAACGTGATCTTCTTAAGAAAACTCATAAAGATAATATTTATTGTGAGTTTGACATGAAATAAGGATTTTGACAGATACAAATCGCCGAAAAAGACAAATATAAAACAGACTTCAATGCCCCTTTTGGACAATACGAATGGAATGTAATGCCTTTCAGATTAAAAATGCTCCGTCTGAATTTCAAAATATCATAAATATTATATTTAATAAGTATAGTCATATTTCTGTAGTCTACATAGATGACGTATCCTATGTTTGTGATACCCCGATCTCAAGTCAATCTTAGAAAAGTACCTTGCCCTTGGAGTTGATCAAACAGGTCGTCAATCCGAGGGAGAGGATACTTGTTCTTAATAGTGACTTTATTGAGTTGGCGATAATCAATGCACATTCTAAGGGACCCATACTTCTTCTTCACAAATAAAACCGGAGCACCCCATGGAGAAATTCTAGGTCTAATGAAGCCTTTGTCTATTGAATCTTTGAGTTGAGACTTCAAATCTTTCAATTCGGCCGGAGCCATCCGATAAGTAGGAATTTAAATGGGATTTGTATCTGGTAGCAAGTCGATACCAAAATCAGTTTCCCGTTTGGGAGGAATGCTGGGAAGATCATTAGGAAGGACCTCCTAAAATTACCTTACTATGGGGACCGTCTCGATGGGAGGAATTTCAGAGTCTAAATCTTGGCCTCTTACTATATGGTATAAACACCCTTTAGAGATCATTTTACAAGCTTTCAAACAGGAGATGATACGACCTCTAGGAATAGAATTTCCCGCCTTCCACTCTAAAATGGGCTCATTTGGAAATTAAAATTTTACCACCCTCGTTCTACAATCTATAGAGGCAAAGAAAGCATGCAACCAATCCATACCCAAAATGACTTCAAAATCAAGCATATCAAGTTCTACTAGTTAAACATAAGAAACTCTATTGGGCATCATTATAGGACAATTTCTATACACCCTTTTTGCAATAACTGACTCACCCACCGGGGTAGACACTACCAGAGAAAGATAACTTTTAGACCATTTCAACCCTTATCATCCTTTTTCGTGGAATCTTCCAACCAACCATGCCTAGGTACAATCTAAGAACTCTTCTCAAATGACCATACTTAATATCAATCTTAAAAGACAACTAACCTCTTTAAAGTTGCACAACACCATTCATCTTATTCTCCCTATGAACTTATGGGGTACATACATCCCTTTAAGTCCACCTTGAGCAAAACATAGTCTCAACTCATTGAATAAAACACCTTCTTACACTCTTAGGATAGATTCATATGGGAACTAATCAATTAGTCATACATATTATTTCATTAACTAGCATACTTCACAATTAGGTTATGAGTCAAACACACTATTTTTCCATCTTAGGAGTAAGCCTATACAAATGACTCCAATCCACACAAGGACACCCATGAAGCATTACACATATATAAAGAGCAACTATCTATTTTCACTATTTACCACATTTCTTCAAAATCTTTCAAGCCTATACCATAACTTTCTTGTATCATTGCACATAACCATAAGGTAATTCATCACTCGAAAAAGGATTTTAGTTATCCATAAGAACTCTTAAAATCGTAGAACTACATCATAACATAACTTCTCAACATATTACCCCAAATCTTATAGGTCACATATATCCATAATTGGCATCACAATAACCTTCAAAATTCACCTTGACATATACTATTCTAGTGACAGAACTATAATAAGCATCCAAACTAGCCTTTTTCTCCCTTAAAATTTGACATTTAACCCTTCCAAGAAATTACATCAAGAAGACCATCGGACAAGTGAAATAAGGAGATAGCATATAGAGTTATGTTCTATGGCATGACACAAGGACAATGAAGAAAGTGAAACTTTTATCATCCTATAGCTTCTCTCCATAGATGTGTCGCGACTCACACCGATGAACAAGATTCTATTAGATGTGGCATTATGAGACTTTGAAACCTAAAGGCCATTCCAAAAATCTTATGCTCTAATACCAAGTTTCTAACGACCACGAGTACCCCCTAGACGTCACATAACGTATTCCACCTCTCGGAGGTCTTATAGAAGCCTCTTCGCATTCACTCATCGCATAGACAAAAAAGTAGAGGAAAATTTAAATCTTTTACATAGCATAACAAATAGAATAGGGACACGACCTTTAATAACATAAAAGAATATTTCTATACTATTACATGAACTTATATAACATCTTTACATTAAGGTCCTTGAATTGTAAGGACACACTTGAACTTGGGAAATATCTATCCAAGCTTTTCCTTCTAGGAAGGGTCCTCTAGCCATCACCACCTACACTTTGCGTAAAATGATGAAAAAGAATGGTATTTTATAAAAGAATGCACTAAGTATGATAACCACGCAAAGATATTCTTTTAAAGAGGATATTTAGTTAGAAACCATGCATCATGTATTTATAGTAAACTTCATAAACATTTGATACAATAAGCACAATGTAACTCACATACATCATATAGGCATGGACATCACTCATAACAACACTGTGAATCCCTTTTTTCAAATTTTAAGAAACATTCAATAACTCTAATACAATACTTCCATTTTTTAATCTTAACTCCTTTCCTCAAGCAAGCCTTAAGTAATACTTAGTACAATGTATCACCTAAGGTCACCGAAGATGATCTTTTATATCTGGAGTTCATCAATACAACCACATACATTAATAAAGTCATAATCACATCATAGTACATATTCTACACATAAGGACCATCACCTCTCAAGTCACACTAGTGCAATGTACAAGTAGTATCTCGTAATACTACTCATACATGGTGATCCTAGGATGTCACCCTAGACTTAGGCACATAACAATAAATAAATTACAACACATAGATTTAATCGTTAGACATAAGACCAACATACTTCATTAATGTTCACATAAGAACTTTTTCATTCGTTACATCTTAGTCATAACCGATTTAGTTCATATCATAGGTAAACCACCCTCACAAACCCTTCACAAGTTTACTTGTGCCAGTACACATTGAGTCCATATCCCCACATATATTAAGCAAACTCATTAGGATCCATAAGTGTAATTCACATGCATAATCATAATTCATGTCTTGACATAAGTAGTTAACCTCTACATGCCTTCATATGAACATACATGAACCATGGTCCTTATTTCATAAAAGAACCTAATCATAACTTCCCCTAAAGTCCACTTGTGCATTGCATAATTAGGGTCCACATTCCTACCTAAACTAAGTAACTGTTCAAGGAATCGTGATTAATGTCCATAATCTTATCTTAGTTCATTTCTTAATTTTAGGGAGACTTAGAATGTCACGCCTCCCGGTGCTACCTTGACATTTGTTACACCTCTTGTTGCTAAAAAGTTTGAAATTTTACCCGACATCTTGCATGAACCTATCATAGTGTCTACACCGGTGGGTGAGTCGATTGTTGCAAAAAAGGTTTGTAAAAATTTTCCTATAATGTTTTCCAAAAGAGTTTCTCGTGTTGATCAAGTAGAACTAGATATGCTTGATTTTTATGTTATATTGGGTATGGATTGCTTGATTACTTTGACACTATTGATTGTAGGACAAGGGTAGTGAGGTTTAATTTCCCAAATGAAACCGTTTTTGAGAGGAAGGGAGGGAATTTTATTTCTAGAGGTCATATCATTTATTGTCTAAAAACATGAAGAATGATTTCAAAGGGTTTTCTATATCACATAGTAAGAGTCCAAGATTTAGACTTCAAAATTCCTCCCATTAAGTCGGTCCCCATAGTGAGTGAATTTGCGGAGGTCTTTTGTAATGACCTTCCCGCTATTCCTCTCGAACAGGAAATTGATTTTGGTATCGATTTGCTACCGGAAACGAATCCCATTTCAATACCTCTTTATCAGATGGCTCCGGAGGAATTAAAGGAGTTGAAGGCTCAACTAAAGGATTTACTAGACAAGGGCTTTATAAGGCCAAGTATTTCTCCATGGGGTGCTCTGTTGTTGTTTGTGAAGAGTAAAGATGGGTCATCAAGAATGTGTATTGATTAATGCCAACTCAAAAAGGTCACTATTAAGAATAAGTACCCTTTCCCTCGGATTGATGACTTGTTTTATCAACTCCAAGGGACGATCTACTTTTCAAAAATTGACTTGAGGTTGGGGTATCACCAACTTAGGGTGAGAGGTAAGGATGTACGAAAAATGGCATTTCGGACTAGGTATGGGCAGTAGTCCTTTAGATCGGCCCATGCTAAGGCTATTTTATTACCTATTTCTTTGTTTTGAATCCAAAACTTGTAAGCTTTCTAAGTTCCCTTTGTAGTGACTGATCCATATATCCAGCTTGTACTCCCTAGAGCATTAAAGTGAGCAGTATAATATGAGTTTGATACTAAATCTGTGTGTTTACTTTACCAAGTGTAAGCATGCAAGGTTTAAACTTGTTACATTTTCAAAGTACCCCTGACACGTATTTCCTTTATATAAGTCAAAGTTATCCTAGATTACACATGGTACATATGTTTATAGGATGGATACACGGTCTTCCCATATCTTGCCAACTTGCTTCAATAGTCTATTCCATTGCTTATGTCATCTTTTCACATGTTCATATATTCCCGTTATTGGTTAATACTCCCATTGTGCGCGGATTTATATGCACCCATATGTCTTTTGTTAAGAGACATTAGGTTATTAAATTTTAATGAATCTTTATTAACTGTAGTAGAAAGTAACCTTGCCACTGGCCCATTATACTTTAATTGTTATCCTAATTATTCAATAAATATTAAGGATTCAAACATAATTGATACATTAACATTAAAAGTTAAAACTAAAAGTATGAATAGTAAGGATACTACTTGGAAAGTACCTATAACATATAGAATATATTATAAATTAATAAATACTAACTTATCCCCTAATGCTAAAATATTAAATAATAAAGGAGTTACTATACTCATGGAATCATATTATAAGACCTTTATCCCAAGAATAATAAAATGGAATGACTTATTAGTAAAGGATATTTGGCATTTTGACTCTATAGCAGAGTCAGAATTTGAAAAAGAAAAATCAAAATACCCATATTGTGTCATTTTGCATACGCGTACGAGGCAAACCCACTACGAAGTCCATATTAATATCTTCCCACTTCCATGCCAAAACTTGCATTTCTTGAGTAAAACCACTCGGCATTTAATGCTCGACTTTAACTTGTTGGCATTTTTGACACCAAGCCACAAACCGCTATGTCCCTTTTCAAACCA
Source organism: Solanum habrochaites (assembly GCA_027704765.1). NCBI lineage: Eukaryota > Viridiplantae > Streptophyta > Magnoliopsida > Solanales > Solanaceae > Solanum > Solanum habrochaites. The sequence continues at coordinate 19,914,395 of JAKWJA010002496.1, forward strand.
TCCCACCAATAAACCTCTTGAAGATCACAATACATTTTGATGGCACAGAGATGAATAGAATATCGCGATACATTCCGGCACACACAATCTACCTTGGTACCTAAGCACACCATCCCCCTTGGGAGAATAACTCATTGAACTTGATAAGTACCGACTTCTTCAACTCCATCAACAAAGGATCAAGATGTTGCTTAGACTTCACCTCAACCACTAAAGATGACTCGGGGTTATGATGAACATAAAAAAAACTTTTTCGATAATCTTCTAACCGAACCCCCAACTAGGCCAATCTATGAACATCTTTATCCTTCTTACTTTCTTTCACATGAGATACACTACCATAGTGATACGACTTAAAGCATATAAAACCACATTGGCTTTACCTAGAGGATGAAAGGACCCCACTAGTGTAATTCCACATGCCTGGTGATGAAACCTATAGAGAAATCCTTTGCTTTAGTGACTTAAAATAGAAACAGAACTTTTGATTGTTCTTAGGAAATTTTCGCCTCTTACTTCTTCTTTTTACTCTATTTTTTTGTGGTTTTTGGTTAATAATGGTCCTAGGTATGTCAGACAAAGTTATTAGGCTTAAACTGAGTAAGAAGACATAGTTTAAGCATCAAACGATGTGGTTTAAGTTCTCAACATATAGGGGAAAGGGCCAAAATGATCATGCCAAAGGGATATAAAATCGAATAGCCTTACATACCTTATCCTCTGACAGATAAAACTATCACGATTCAGCCTCCCCTTTTAAGTCATGGTAAACTAAAATTAGATTCTATCACGCCATGAGCCTCGTAAAACAGTAGCTAACTTTTATAGATAACGAATCCATCCAGCCCTTAACATAATATGTATCACCACACCCTCATTCCATGTCCAACGTATACATTATATATCCTTTCCCCAAGATCAACCAGGCTACACCAACAATCATACACATAGAACAGCCCCAAATATTCATTCTCATACAACCAAATATAGAACTCACCACCCCCTTGAGTTCTTCATTACAACAAACCCCTAATTCATCACTCAAACTCATAAACAAGGAAGACAAAAAATATGGGGCAGTAACCTTACCTCAATTTCTGCAACTTCTCCTTATAAAATGGAGAGCTAATGCTTGTTAGGTATCCCAGGAAGAACATGTCCCCATTGCACTAAAAGTGCAACGAAAAGAGAGGTCACTAATCCTGAGTTTCGAGATGATATTCGGATGTCTAGTAAAGTTGTAACAAAGCAAGTTTTGAAACAAAGAGGGAATCGACAAAATGTGGCTGATATTTCAAGGATCCATAAGTTCTTGAGGATGAATCTTTCAAATGTCAATGGTTCAAGTGGCAGTGAGTATACAAAAAAATTTATGGAGGAGTGTCAAAAGAGAGGTGATGCATGTTACAGATATTGAGAGCGTGGAAATAGTTGCATACAAAATGAGGGGTATTGCTAGGGTGTGATACGACTAATGGATGAAGAGTAGAGCTGAGAGTGCACCAATTGTGAGTTCGGTTCTGTTCGAAGAGGCCTTCTTGGGGCGTTTATTTACCGGTGATCTGTGGAAGGAGAGGGTAAGGGAGTTTTTCACTCTTTAGAAGTGATGTTCATGAGTATAGACTCAAGTTCACTAAACTATCTGGTTATGCACCACATATTGTTGATGATCTGAGGAGTAGTATGAGCTTGTTTATGTTGGGGTTTTCTCGTCATTCATTCAAACAGGATAAGGGTGCGATGTTTATAGGGGACATGGACATATCAAGACTTATAATCCATGTGCAGCAAGTTGAGGAAGATAAGGTGAGAGATAGAGAAGAGTTCAAAAATAAGAAGGCTAAGACAATAGAAAATTAGTCCGGGCAGCCGAAGAGCAATGTGAACTGATAATCTTTTTATTAAAACCCATATGGACATGCTCCACTATGTACTAGAGAACCTATACCAAATAACAATGGTTAATTCAAGAATAATAATTCTCAAACTTTAGAACTAGATCTACACACTCTAAAGGTGGTGTGGCACAAAGAGGTAATTCGACTCCTACATGTGCATAGTGCGCTAGGAACCACAAAGAAGTTTGTCGTGATGGCTCCACTGGTTGCTTCAAGTGTGGTCAAAATGGTCACTCATGAGATGGTAATTGGGGAAATAAAGCCTAATCTTCTTCAGAGATTCCTCTAGATGAAACTACCAGTAGAAGAGCTACTTCAATAACAAGCTAAAAACCAAGCCATTTGTATGCTATCACCAATCATTAGAGAAAGAGATTAAACCTGATGTTGTCACTACTATGATGAAAATCCTTATTTTTTATGTATATGCATTGCTACGTATTGGTGAGAGTTTATATTTTGTGACTCCATATATTATTAGGAGGTTCAATATAATTCTCGAATAATTTCTTGAGCCCTTCAGTGTTTCCATACCTGTTTGTATGTTTATTCTAGCTGAGAGAGTTTATTGTGGTTGTACGCTTATTAATCACAAGGACACCATAGATGACTAGGTCGAGTTAGATATGGTGGACTTTGATGTTATTATAGGTATTGTCATACTTCACACTAGTTATGTATTAGTTGATTGTAGAACTTGAGTAGTTAGGTTTAGGATTTTAAAAAGGGTCTTCATGATTTTTACTATTTTTACGCTTTAGGGGATCCTATGGCTTAGGGTTTCTTTAGGTTTAGTGCTGAGGAATTTCGATTTAGTGTTTCTTAGGGTTATGGGTTTTAAGAATTTTTTTATGTTTAGTATTTTTAAGCTTTACAATTTATTACGGTTTAAGGTTTTTTAGTTTCATAAGTTTTGGGGTTTACGGGTTCCCTAAGGTTTGGGGTTTAGTGTTTCTTAGGGTCTAGAATTTAAAGTTTTCTTAGGAGTTTCAAATTTCTTATGTTTAGGCTCTTAAAGGTGTTGATCTTATATTCATATGATATGACAACTCAAGGTTATCTTGGGGTGAGTCTTCATCCTATGTCTCGTGTTACGTCAAGGGGGTAACCGCAGGGCGTGACCAAAACAATGCATGAGTGAAAGCCTTTAATTGATTAGAGATGCTAGGACATTCCCCAATAAAATATACCAAAATTGAAATTATAATGAAAGATTGAACATAAAACATGATAATAACCCTCTAAGAATGAGGACTCGCCACTGATATTGCTGAATATGGACCAAGGACCGATATCTCCGCGCGATCTGAATGGTAAGGGTTTATAATGGCTAAAATTTTCTTAAGGGGTTTAAATGGTTTTTATGGTTTCTTTATGTTTAAGGTAGGTTTAGGACCTAAGGTATAAGTTTTAAGGTTAAGAGTTTCAAATTTTAGGTTAAGAGCTTTTTAGGGTTAACGATATTTTTTAGGTTTATGATTTTTATGATTAGGGTTTTTTTATGTTTTAGGGTTTATTAATTATTATTTTTACAAATTTGGATTTCTTAAGATTTAGGGTTATGTAAGATTTAGGGCATAGGATTTACAGTTTAGGGTTTTTTAGGGCTTAGGGCTTTAAAGGGATTTTTTGCCGGGCATAATAGTTTTAGGGGTTTTAATGGATTTTATAAAGTTAAGTTTTCTTATGGTATAGGGTTTCTTAGTGTTTCATATGGTTAAGGATTTAGGGTTTAGACCTATGGTTTAGGGCTAAGAATTTAGAGTTTCTTTGACTAAAGGATTTTGTGTTTAAGATTTCTTAGGGTTTGATTTTTTACGGGTTTTTACGATTTAGGGTTTTGGTCTTCACACTTTGTAGGGTTTTAATAGGTGCATAGAAATTTATAGCTTTAAGCATTTAAAGGGTTTTTAGTATTGGTATGATTTTTACGATTAAGACGTTCTGAGAGCTTATGCTTTTTAGGGTTTACATTTTTGGGGTTTTAAATGTTTTTTTAAGATTTTTTCCGGTTCAGGAGATCTAGGAGTTCTTAGGGGTTAGGGGTTTTAACGGGGTTTTAGGATTAAAGTTTTTTTAAAGGTTTTTTTAGTGTTCAATAATTCTTAGGGTGTAGGGTTTATTATTTAGGTTTTCTTAGGGGTTTTAAATTTCTTAGATTTAGGCTTTTAAAGGTTTTTTATGTTGCAAATCTAATATGCTTATGATATGGCAACTCAAGGTTATCTTAGGGTCGCTCGTGATCTAAGGTCCAGTGTTACATCAAGGGAGCAACCCCGGTGCGTGACAAAAATTCTAAAAAAAAAAAAATCTCTAACTGACTAGAGATACTGGGACATGCCCTCATCTAAATCTGGAAAAACTGAAACTAAAATGAAAGACTGAATGTAAAACATGCCAAACATCCTCGAAGAACAAGGACTCACCTATGGTATTATTGAATACGGATTGAGAATCATTCTCTGCGTGATCTGAATGTTGAGGACGTAAACCTACATTATGAGAAGATGTAGCGTATAGTATGTGCCGGTACTTGAAAGGTACTGAGCATGCATTATAGGAAGATGATCATTATTGTTTTACGGTTTAGGAGTTCTTAAGGTTTAGGATTTTAGATTATGAGTTTTTTTAGGGTTTTAAGGGTTTTTTGTGATTTTTATTTTTAGGGTTTTTAAAGGTTTACAGCATTTAGTGTTTCTTAGGATCTAGGGTTGAGATCTTCTTAAAGTTCTATAAGGATTAGGGTTGGGGGTTTATCCCTAAGGTTAGGCTTTAAGTTTATTAGGATTTGATGTTAACATTAAACGTCTCCGAGGTGTTTTTTGGGACCTTTTGTTTTTAAAATTGGAACAACCCTTGTGATAGGTCAAGGGATGAGCAAGACCTACAGGCCTTATCAATCCACAAATAAAATATGTACAAAGAGGGGGGCTATACACCTCTAACCTAAGATGGGTTAATTTAATTATTGCTTCCAAAAGCGCACGCAAGTTCACGTGGTCACTCAAGTAGTAATATATTGATTCAAGTCTAATGTTCGTCCCAAGGGGCTTCAAATCAATAAAAAATAATTTAAAGCGACTATCTAAATTCACGCAAACATTAATGAAATTGAGAGATGTAGTTAACTACTATTTCAACCTTAATAAAAATTAACTAATATAAAGATAAAGATGCTTTTAGCAAAGAAACTCCTCAAGTTAGAGAGACATCCCAGGGTTGTAGCTTATTCAATTTCCAATTCAATGTGCTTCTATTTCAAAGTGCATTGGGTTAAGTTGTTGCGGTTGGCAAGATTCAATTTATGATCATAATCTTCCAACTTCTAATTGCCTACCATTACTGACCACCTAACTACATCATTGAGCGGATTTAGGTCGGAATCAATAATATCCTATTAAGCATTAATCTTGCATTATCAACCAAATGTGGTGCGAAGATATGTGTTATTCCTACACACAAGTCAACCTAGCATTTGCTCTAAAATGAACACACTTATCCTTCTATTCGTCTTCCGATTTCAAGAATGGACACTAGGTATATTCTAATGGTGATGAATAAATATAGTATTAAAGCAAGAACTCAGGCACAAAATTAACATTAACCCCTTTGAATTAAGAAAAACTTCACATTAAACCATCATTTATAGCCACAACCCTAGGACAAAGTATTTTAGCTACTCATGATACAACATCCAAAGATAAAATGAAGTATATGCATACAAGTCTTTACCAAGATGAAGAAGAAGAAGAAGAAAAACCCTAGATTAAGCTCTAAAATTGCCCTTAGCTTCAAATCCCATTTTTTTATATAGTGTATGTGCAATAAAAGACACTTAAACTATTTATAGTCCAACAATTAACACGTGGGACGAATTTTCAGCCCAAGTACGTGAAACAGAAGTGTTCCCTCGCTAAATTTTGCGTATGGGAGGAGCACCCTCGGCGATGCGGCTTTATCATTGATTCCCCTGTTAAGAGGAATCCCTTTTCTTCATCAGCATTCACGCCCTCCGCGACGCATACTTATTGCGATCTTCTTTAGTGCGTTGGGGGATGTCTCCGCGATGTAGAGTTGCTCCTTGATAGTGTAGTTTCAAGCTTTTCTGCCTCTTATTTTTCGCTACTCTTTCTCTACTTTCCACTCTTTGATCCGGTGCCCAAATTTAGCTTCTTTCCCAATAATCTTTGACCTGAAACATGTAATCACATTGGTTAGAGGATGTGGAATCAAACGACTCTAAAAGACTCAAAATACTTGACCTAACTACCGAAAATGCCATAACTCGGCCATATTCATGGGATAAAAATGGTTGTCATGCATACGAATACGCCTAAGATCACCACCCCACACTCATAGCTTTGTTCGTCCTAGAACACTTTCTCATTTATTGAAAAACTACAACTCTACTAATACACCTACAAGCCTTTCAACTTAGGGCACAACAACTCCAGCAGCTAGATGACAGCATAATGTTACTTTGCGTTTCTAGGCATCTCTATAGAAAAACAATCCACCCTCAAGAATAGACTTCTTTAAACAGCAAAAGTTTGTGTGCAACTATTGATCCACAATGTATCACTCTCATATTTCATCAAACATGTGCCCTCACTATAATTAAATACCCACATTCACTTCACATTGACTTTTTCTCACAAGAAGGGTGCGGGAAAAATTTACTCTCATGCTCACAACAGAATTCCCTAGCTACAACTAATGACCCATAGGCTTTCCCTTAGTGTACTTCTTCACTATTTCGAGGATTCGACATTTCAAGATCAATAAGTTCTTTTTAGGGTTGTAATGCAGGCTAGGGGATAGGTAGTCACATTTCAGGAATAAGAATTGACTGTTTTCCCAAGCGTTTTAGTGCTAACACTTCATTTTTCTGATGCTCATCTCATCACCCCATCTTATATTGTTTTCTTGCAAACCATTTTGGTCTGGTTTTTTTTTCATCTCTTTTTACCATTTTTCTTAGTAACTCAGTCCTTTGACCCCCCACCTTTTTTTATTTTTCCTCTACTCTTAGAAATCAACACTTCTAGAGCTTTATTATTATGTTCTCATCATTATTTTAACTTTTATAATAAATTTTGTTACATTTATATAATAGATGTGTATGTGTCAAACACACACACACACACACACACACACACACACAATATATATTATATATATATAGGTTTATAATATATAATATATATATATTATATGTATGTATGATGTATTTTTAAAATACTAATCTTGGGGTACCCACTTAACTTCCGGTTGTTTCTTTTCTGCTCACACAAAAACGCTTAGGATCATTTGGATCAAAGCTCTAAGCCAAAGAAGGAACAGTATAAGCTACATCGCGGGTTGCCCAAAAAAGTGGTTCAAGGCTCAATGGGTCTAACTAGAGGTAACATTATGGTGGGCAGAGTATATCATAAACATGGCTACCAAAGAAATGCCTCTATTACTTGTCAAATTCCTAATCCTCCTATTTTTCATTGGAAAACACGCCGGGCAAGTTCTAGATCTTCATCATGAGCAGGGAATGCACAATTTCTATGCACTTGGCACATATCCAACTTAACACTGATATTGACTACTGCTTCACAACGACCAACACACTTTAGTTTAAAAACAACCACAACGGTGGAGTCATATAAATTATCGTAGACGTCTCAGTATAGATTTACCCAATTTAGCAGATGTCACCCTAATCCACCACAATTGTGTTCCCTCAGCTGAAAAGCAACCCTAAGCAGTCAATTGATAAAACCATCCCTTAAGATGGTCGTCATCCATCTATCATTGGTTGTCTTGCTCAACTATGACATCAACTAGATCCGAAGAAATGTTTTTTAATATGGTTCAACGGGACAATCCTTGGCTTAAAAAACCAAAACAACTACCAAGGAACTTAACAAAAAAATAGATTAAAAAAATTCAGCAACAAAATAAAATCTATGTCCACAGATATAACCCCCACCCTACACTTAAAATTAAGCATTTTCCTCATTGAAACAAGTTTTAACAAGAAAAGAGAGAAAGTTGAGGTGGTCTTCCCTGATTAAGCCTCAATTTTGGCTTCACCGTCGGCCTTCTCATAGGCTAGAAAGTCACCTTCCTCCTCAGCAGAGTCTGATTCACTATCCGAATCATCTCTTCACTTGTCTTCATCGATAGAAACATCATCCCAAACCAATTCGAAAAAATCAGTTCTTAATCCTAACATGGCCATCGCATGCTCATTCAGCGGGTATTTTTTCGCTACCTCATCCAAATTCTCCTGAGAGGATGCTCGACATCCATTTTTATGATGCAGCATCTCCAACCCGTACATTCGCGTTATGACCATATCATCTCTCATAATGTGCTTAGTTGTAGTGAGGGTGGGTCCATGCAAAATTTCCGTCCCTTTTGCCTTGGTAACATCGATGGGCATGGTGAAAAAGGGTGCCATGTAGTCAACAGGCTCTTTCGGAACGCCAGCATGCCTGCAGAATTGAGTAATTAATATCCCAAAAGCAAACCTTTGCCTGCGGTGAGCTCTTGCCTTGAGAATTGTCGACTTTAACACCGCTCTGATGCTGGTAGGCAGCACCGTCATCAATGAATAGACCAAGCAGACTAGGTCCTGTGTCACCATGATGAAATGTAGTCCCGATATCAACAAATTCATGAAGAATTTCAACCATACGTGGGTCTCTCTATTCCTGTAGGCATACGGGTATGACTAATGATAACTACGGTGCCCATGCCTAATCCATTCAGCTGTTGACTGAGCCTCGCAGAGGGTATGCCTGATTTCCTGATCAGGGGAGTGATGTTGACTCCTGTGAGAATATTAGAAAGGGAATCAGCAGTCTCTAACATTTGATTTAGCATTGTTGGAGTCAAAATCACTTATATGCCCCTCAATGTTACATAGAGCGAGCGAGCATCCATTTTCCAGTTTGCATAAAATTCCCAGACAATAATGTTGTTGCACTCATAAGGATACTGGAATATAAAGTCCATGTTCATCTTAATCAAATGATGCCTAATGTTGGAAAATTCCCTTTCCAGATTCTCATCTTCAAGAACCACATCGGAGAAGTATTTACCTTCCGTGTGGAACTTGTACCAAGCTAGGTAGAACTATATTACTAACACTTGTGTAATGATGTTTAAGGTAATAAAATGTTTAATAATAGTGTTCTTAGGAAGTATATAAAGTTTGGAAGTGTTTGGATGTCAAACATCCAAGACATTAAGAAACTAGTCGAAGGTAAACTAGTGTGACGTAGTGTTTTGTAGTAATGTTTTGAGGGATGGTTTGTAGGTAAAATATCAGTACCGAGGGTTACTACACATATCCAGATATACAAAGGATCAAAACGTCTGATAACGATGCCCCGGGAACGATCTAAAGGATCCCCGAAGAACACCCAAACTTGGACTGTCAAGATGCCGCACCAGGCTTTTTTAGATAGTGGCTGCGCGAGCCATTGACACGCAGTGGGGAAAATTTTTTCCCTATGATGAGGGGATGTCACAAACCATTCTCTCCAAGAATTTTCAAAAAAATAAGATTTGGAAGTGCATCCATGACGCGTAGTAAAGTCCTAGATGTCGCTGCGTCGTTCTTAAGTCAAATTTGAGTTGGTTAATTTGTCCAAAAAATGTAGGGGTATTTTGGGTAATTGATGGGTAAATTATGGACATTTATAGTACCTATTAAAAACCCTAAACTCACCAATCAAAGCAAAACCCTCAAAACAAAACCTCTCCATTCTTCTTTTCAAAAGCTCCATTGTTGAAGCTTTGAAGCTCCAAGGAAGAAGATAGATTTCTAAAGTTTTTCTCCACCAATATTGTGGGTTTTTCATTTCAATTATGGTATGGTTTTTCATCCTAGAAATCTCTTTCTTCAATGAGTCAATTTCAATGATTTTTCAAAGATGATCTCAAAACATGAATTCTCCAATTTTGTGATCTAGCTATCGCTTCTTGCATAAAAGGTTTTGAATCATTGTTTTGGGATTGAATTGATATTAATGCAAATTTTTAAAGTTATAATTCCTATGAACCAATGCAAACTATGCAATCCTAGTTTTGACTATTTAATGGGTTAAGTGATCTTGTCTCAATGCTTGAATTCTAGTGTAGTTTTCTATGTGCTATTGAATGATGTAAGAATGTTTTGAATTTATGTATAAGCTGTCTTATATTGATAAAAATATATTGAATTGACTTAGATTCATTGAGTATTGTGATTTTTGTATTGAATTGATAAGCATGGCCATAGGTAAGGGCCTATTGATATTGTATTGGACGATTTAGCTATGGATTGAAGTGGTGAGAATGGATAAGTGGTCCGCTGCCCTAATTATCTTTATTTTATGTAATTTATTATTAAATCATGTTGTGATTGGAATTTTTTACTTATGTTGGTGGTGTCATGTGCTTTACTTGTGAATTATGTGGTCTCGTCGGCGTTACTTTATGTATTATAATGATCATGGCCTTGTCGGCAACTACTTGTTATATAATGATGATTGGTATAGTTGAATTATGTGAAGTATGATCATATCTATCCACTTGTGATTAAGATGAATGTATATGTGCTTCCAGTGATGATGTGTGGTGATCATGTTAGACTATGGGTATGTCCTTAAGTGTGTGTAGTCTTAAAGTTAATGCATGATTCTTCCTACATGGTTATAGAGTCTTATGACGGTTATATTGATGATATTATAGTAGCGAATAGCGTGACGTATGATGTTTGTTATGGCTACGTGCTTATAGAATGATATGTTATATGTAAGGATTTGTGTGTGTCTTGTCTTGGTAGAGTTGTGTCCCTTACTTGATACATGTACATTATGAATATGAACATCTTGATTTAGTAGGATTATGTACCTTTGAGTGCATGTCATATGCTGAATGAATGTCTAGGATCGATAGTCCTAAGATGGTTCCCTTCTAAGCATGACTAATATGTGGAACCTTCTATATAGAAACAAGGGTCGAATGAGCTATCCTTATGAGACCCGTGAGTGGCAGCCCTAGCGGGACCCACTTGGTAGGTGAATTATCTTAGGTTAATGACCCTCGACGTCACTTCTATCCGGTATAAGAGATGGAATGGAACCTTTTTATATGCCCCTTTTTGTTGAACTTACTCTATGGAAAGAAAGGCTAGCACCGAGTGAATATCTTATGGTTTGTAGATCTAATTAAGATGGAGACTAGAGTACAATGTATCTCTACTTGAGAATGATACTAGAGTGCATAAAAGACCTTGATATTAACCATGTGCGTACATCGGATATGCCCTAGTTCTACCCTTGGCAAGTAGAACATCTTCCATCGGAGTAGGTTTATGATTGTGGATTCCATGCCTAGCTAGTATGGTCTATGTCTGTTATTGCTTATTCTCATCATGTGGGATACAGGCTACTGTTGGATAAGTACTATGAAGTTTAGGTTGTGGAATGGGACTCTATCTAGACATTGCACGATTAGGATTTGAAGATGTAAGTGTGTGAGTGCCCTAGGTCTTCTTAAAGACCATTATGTGAATGTCAATAAGTGGTGAATGTTTTTCCAAATGAATTAATGAAGTTAATGACTTTAGTAAAGGAATGTTAATGAAAAAGTGCTTATCTGGAATAGCTTTGAGGATTACTTAGATAGGCTTGAAGAGGGTGTATGGGCGGTCTCTTCATGTCTTACTTAGGTGAGTCTTAGAGTAATTTTAGGTAGGTAGTTTAACAAATAAAGTGAGAATAATCTTATCTTAAGTAGTCCTAAGGATCATTTAGGTGTGCTTAGAGAGGGTTTATGGGTGGTCTCTCTTCGCATCACTTAAGTGAGTCTTAGGATAACCTTTGGTGAGAGGGTTGCAAGCTAAAAGAGGTCACTGTGAAGTTGAACTTAATTCACCGTAAAGGGACATAGATCATTGTTACATTCTTCAATATTTTATAAAATGTTTATGTGATATCTTATATGTTTCTAAGGTGTTAAATATTGTTATTATACTTATATTATGGTGTTTTACTAAAAAAAGCCATGTTTTATACAAATGTTTGTTTCTCATGATTTTATGCATTATGTCATACTTTGTACAAGTGTTTGTACTGATTCCATACATTTTATCTATCTCTAAAGGTGTAGGTGGCATTTCAGAGGAGTCACGAAGTGGAAGATATGATTAGTGTTCATTCAAGCAAAGAGTTGGTATGTCCTCACTAGATTTGAGGACATCTTGATGTTTGGATATTCTTATTGAAGTATTGTAATAAACATAGCTATTTTCTATATGATGAAGTATGGGTCGTGTCCTAATATATTCTTATGTCTAAGATGGCGACTTTAAGACTTAGCATTTCATTATGTTTTTCTATAAAGGAGATATTTTGAAGTATTATTATTTGTGTGAAAAGTTTTAATTCCGCACTACATGTATGCAATGAATCTACGAAAATTCCTTAAAAGACCTCCAGAGGTTGAGTACGTCGTGCTTCAATTCGAGAATGCCCAAACATCTAGGCGGTACTCTCGGGTTATGAAAACATATATAATAAATGATTTACTTTAGTCATTACTATATCCATGTCAGAGGTAGTGAATGATATATGTGTTCACTTAATATGATCTATGATCCTTGAATGAAAGATATGAGGGGTATGCATGAATATGATATTACATCCATGTCTTATGAACACTTTTATAATGAAGTGCCTATGATGATAATATTGTTGTGGTTTCAATGAAAGGACAATCAAATACACAAACACCCCATGCATGCACATAAAAGTGATGTGACAGGTTTTGATTGAGTTATTGAATCATGATATTCCCCTTATATAATTAGTAATTCTAGATGGTTGAGTTGAGCTCGATTCATAGCCCTTGAATGGAAAATTGTAAGGATTTGTACATGTTTATGATAATTGTGTATGATCTTGTGATTAACATGGAAGGTGAAGATCGTATGGATATTGTGTAATTGTGGTATTGTTTAAAGATCATTCTCCCCATTCCCTTACACAAGACTATGCATAAAATGTCTACGACTATTATGATGTTGTTGTGACAATTGAAAGGATATTCTCATTAAAACACTATGAACATGATGTGAAAGGTATACTCACATATTAATGTTGAAATTTTTAGGATTGGAAATAAGTAGGTGTAAACGCGGAAGCTAGCAAAGCAAACCTCAAAAGACTACGAGTAAGAAGACAACGAGAAATATATCAAAAGACACAAAGATTTAACATGGTTCGGTCAATCGACCTACGTCCACAAAGGAGATGAGCAATCCCCTATAAATATGAGAGCTTTTCAAATACGGAGAGACACCCAACATCAACCAATCACTCTGAATACATGGGAGGTTCACAAAGTGTAACGTATCAAGCTTTGTGGACCCACAAATTCTCCCTCTAACCAAAACTCATCAAAGCCCTTTAAGACTACTGTGAAGGCTGGAAGGAAACATTCTATATTTATAGAGTCCTAAACCTTTTCTACAAGAAAAGGATATTCAATTCAAAACGTGTTCCCTTAATGAAAACCTATTTATGGTAAGAAAAATTTAGGACAAATAAAACCTTAACAAATCTCCCCCTTGGCCTGAATTTCTGACAAAATAAATTTTCCACCTCTTTACTTAATCTTCAAACAACTTGCCTTCTCCTCTCCGTAATCTCCTTTGCAAAATTTTATGTCTCAAAAACAAAGAACCTCTCTAAAACAATTTCTACAACAAAATCTTCATACTGGTGCAAAAAAAGGTTGCAGATAAACTACACACGCCACGATGAACACCTCTTTTGTTTTTTTGTTTTATAACCTGTTCCAATCATCGTTATCGAACGACGAAACCTGACTCCATCATTAAATCTGGCTTGCTATCACTCGTTGGATCGAAAAGAAGCAGGTGTAACGCGGGAAGCTAGCAATGCAAACCCTCAAAAGGAACCACGAGTAAGAAGACAAACGAGAAATAGATCAAAGACAGAAAGATTTAACGTGGTTCGGTCAATGAAATACGTCCACAAAGGACATGAGGAAAATCCCACTATAAATATGTGAGAGTACAAAATATAGAGAGGAAACAACCTAACCAATTCACTCAGAATACCTGGGAGGGTGAACCACAAGTGAATTAATGTATCAGCTCTGGTGACACAAAAATTATCCTCTAACAAAACCTCAAGCCTTTTAAGAGTACTTTGTGAATGCTGGAAGGAACATTCCTCTATTTATAGAGTCCTAAACATTTTCCTACAAGAAAAGGATTAGTCAATTCAAAACTTTTTCCTTAAAGTAAAACCTATTTATGGTAAGAAAGTTAGGACAAATAAAACCTAACAGAAAGACCATTCTCATCTACTAAATCTATGAGCTATGTCATGATATCATGTTGGATAGATTGTAAGTGCATTCTTCCAACATGAACTTAAGTAAATACTTAAAGCGAACTTCAAGGGAATTATGCCTAGCACCGAGTGAATATGAAAATTAGATTTAAGCATTTGTGCTAGTCAGTCCAACTTCCAAAATGAAAGCTTTTACTCATGAGATTGAAACCTTTTACATCAACCGTCTAGGATTGTAGAAGAAATCTCTTTATCCCATAACTATGTGCCCACATAGTTCTTTAGGCAGTGGATCCACCTAAGTTAACAAACTAGTTCTACCTTACGCAAGTAGGACACCTCTTTTTGGTGTGGGTGCATGACAAAAGATTCCATGTTGCTCAACATGGTCTATGTCGGTTAAGGTTATTTTCCTCCATGAACAAGAACAATACAATGAATTATAAACAAGAACATGAGTTATGTACTATGGTTCATCAAGAGGTTCTACTTAGTATGAATGGGGTATGGGACTTCATTCAGAAATTGCACAGGTAAGGCTTTGATGTGGTTCATGGTACACACACATGCCATGCAGACGCACATTATACTTAAAGCATGCTTTTGTGATGATGGCATGAACATAAAACTATACCTTGTGACTTTTCAATGGCTCTACCTTAGTGTGAGTGGAGGATGTGACTTCACTATGCATTGCACCCTCCCCCCCCAACACCCCCCCCCCCGGGATGGAAATGGGGACGCTGCCAGAGGGAAGAGACGCGTGCGTCGACAAGGACTTGGGGTGGACGAGAGTAGTACGCGAAAGGGAGCGTTAGAGAAGGCAAAGGACGAGAAGTGAGACTAGGGACGGCGGGTAGAGGGCCGTGGGGGCTAGAGGAGGCGCTCGAAGAGGGCAGCGGGAGGGTAGGACCGCCGAAAAAGGGGCAGTGCTGTGGTGGCAGGGGTTGGTCGGGGGGATTTCGAGTGGGAGGAGTGGCTGGGAGAACATTAGCTCGGATTGGAGGCAGGTGGTGATATATACGTGCTCGAGTGTGGATTTGCGTTGTCCTACGATCACGCTGGTGTTTGACGTCATGTTTTAGCGTGCGACCTACTGCAATGGAACCGGTGCGATGTCACGGCTGTGGGCGTCGTCATGTCGTCTCTCCCCCCATGGGGCTGCGAGCTACGTGAGAAGAGGATGATAGAGTACTGCAGGAGACGGGCTGCGAACCTTATACGGTTCGCGGGACCCTTGAGGTGAGATAGGCGAGATTGGTCGGTGGAGCGTGTTCTTCTCTCCGTATGCCCCGTTGTAAAACAGGAGGACAGCAAGGGAGAGCAGGGGCACGGTTGTGCTTCGCATGTTGTGTTGGTTCCTCTCGAATGCTGCGCATGGCCTGCTGGGCCTTTAGACGTGTGTGTGGCTTAGGCGAATGTTGTCGCGGTTGACTGAGCCGACAGGCCTTGGGTGCCAGACGTGCCGTATGTTTCGGAGGCGGAGAGGGATCCTTTCTCCTCATGCATGAATGTGAATGACAACGTAGTCCCGCAGGGTTAGCTTATTGATGAGGATGTGTGACCTTGAGGAATGTCGCTCGCGCTGAGCATGAGGGCTATCGAATTCCCCGCTATTGGGACAGCTAGTTGTGTGTAGAACGTAGATGTGTCCAAAATAAGTTGTAAGAATAGAGATGAATGGTTTCAAGCTGTAAAACGGACTCCAGTGGTAAACAGAACGGTAGTGTTTACAGGTGAGGCGGTTTTTATTGTACGAATGACCGATGGCTTCCAGATATCATAAGGGGATTATGTAGTGGCGCTGTGACTTACACCGATATGGGTATTGCTGAACGCCTGTTGTGTCATACCGCGTAGGTGCGGGTGAGCATGTGATCACGTTCTCGTACACCAACGCACGTGCGTGGATAAGCGACATAGGTGTACGGGAATCATCACCAGAAGACAGAGCTTAGTGAAAATGCACTCGATCCGGTGTTCTTCTGTGGAAGGAGGGCGGGATTATCGCAACCGACATTAGGTATCTGTAACCGATTTTCTTTATGTGTGCCTAGACTTTAGCGTGTTAACAGAGAATTAGGTGTACCCGTAATTAGTGATATTGTGCTAAGGCTGTAGTAGTAGAGTTGGTTGGATGAGCCGCAGTGTGGGTCGGTGTTGTTAGACTCTCACGGGGGCTATAGCGGTAGACGTTGGTCGCGATGGTTTGTTCTTAAGGCAAAAGGAGTCTGTTACAATTGTAAAAGACAGGTTATCAATTTCTGCTCGATGTTGTGGTGAGGTAGTCTCGCTATTTGGATGAATCATGCGATGTGTACGAGGTTGATGCGGGTCTTTTGCAGAGTCATGCACTTGGTTGTGTCTATACATCGATTTGTGCCTAGAAAGTCGTCATATGAAGGGTCGGATCAGACAGATGGGGTGTCATGTTACAAAGGCCTATGTGGGGTAGTCGAGTATTACAAAGTGATTTTTGGGGACGGATGGTAGTTCTGGAGACGCTTGCCTGCCTCCGAGGTCCGCAGATGCTACTGGAGTAAAGTCGTGGGGGTTAGCGCCTAGAATGGGGCCAGAAGCGGCGGCACAGTAATGAAATCTCCGGAGGCCTAATGTTGAGAAGGGGCGTTAGGAAAAGTGGGGAGGGAGTCATGGGCAGTTGCTCATACGGCGGTGTGTATGTGGCCACGAGGGATGGTGTTCAGCGGCTCAACGTATGAGGGGGCTATGTTTATAGTGCGCTACTAGGTAGGCTCACGCATAAGTGGTGTTCCACGGGATGCGATAGACGGACCGCAGGGGTGGAGCGCTGATACACTGACTGATAAGATCGTCAACTTTCCCATGGGGCCAGTAGTTTACATTTCAGGACGGGGGCGGGATGCAGCAAGCAAGATCAGATGCCTGGGAGGACAAGAAGGGGGGTCTTGATGCCACAAGGAAGGAGGCGCCGCAGAAAAGGCGATCTCTAGTTGAACAAGAGTATACCAAATTGGTCACGGAAGATATAAAGGACGGGAGGCATGCTTGAGTATCAGGGAGCGAGAGGATATTTGTTGGATTGATTAGCTAGCTTTTGCCAAATTAAGAATTGGAGAATTGGATTGAGGTGTGCGGGTTAGATAGCCCAATGGTCTACGAGCTGTTGGGGGGTGGAACAAGAGAGAATATGTAGGGAAAAAGGCCACTCTCCCAATGAGCTCGGGGATGTATGAGGATGAGTTAAGGATCTGTAAGGGTGGCAGATGGATAAGTTAGGTTGTGAGAGGGGCCCTTGTACGTCAGGTGAAGGTCAGATGGGACTGTAGGTGCACGGCAACAGGAAGACTAGATGAGGAAGGATGTGGCGAGAGGTGGTCCTTCTTAAAATGAGGCTGTTCCTCAACTTTGATTTAACCAATGAAAATAAGCAAGGTCGTTAGAAGCAGGTCCCATGGAATGAGAAAGCTTTAAGAATGGGATATTTTATACATTTTTCCCTTTGTAGATAAGATAGGCTAAGATACCTGAGTTTATTAACCTTCACCAAGGTAGGGTGAGTGTTGAGAAGTATGCTCGAGTGTTCACTAGGTTGTCAAGATATGCTCCATGGCCGACCCTAGAATAAAGATGAGTAGGTTTGTGCCGGGTGTGTACAACTTGATAGAAAAAGAATGTAGCATGGTTAAACTTATGAATGATATAAACGTTGATCATCTTATGATTCATGCTCAACTGTTTGAAAAAGAGAAAATTGAATAGAGGTCTAGAAGATCAAAGTGGCATAGGTTAGATGATGATAATTCCTCTAAAGAAAGGTTTTATGGATAAATATATTCTAATGTTTCCCCAAATTAATAAAACAGTGTGTGCACCCCTAAATCTCAAGTAGTGAATGGTAGTCGATCGTATGTTATTAGGCCTCTTGTGCCATGTGTACATAAGAAAGATGTTAAGTGTCTAGCCGGTACGAAGGGATGATATGGTTATGGTGGAACTGGCCACAAAATGAAAAGTTGTTCAATACTCATGGCTAGGGGAAGAGAGAAGAAGAAAATTAGGTCTGATGCTCTTGAAGCTGGAGTTGAACAAGGAATGTCACTTTTATGTTGCGCCTTGGGATAGTGTTTCTACTTAATTCATCATCTAGGTAGTGCTTGTCTTTTGTGACTTTATAAGTTGAACATGATGATCTTTTATGTTGTTCTTAGTACAAATAGGTTTAATTACGGTTATATCTGTTTAATTGTAAAACTCAACTTAGCCATATAGAATTTAAGGATGTGATGGAGAATTTGATGAATAGATATTTTTAGTGAATCCAAGAGATGTTGAGTGATTAAACTCCTTTGAAAGAGGACAGAAGTGTAATCTGTAGGTTTTACAATCACCTTGTGTCATAGATGTCAAAGTTAAGCGGTAACTTGCTCGGACCTTATAATTGAATGAGATGTGCTTAGATAACAAGGTTTTTGAGTGATCTAGATGTTTATGATATTTATTTTCTTAAAATACTCTCCTTAAGTGGTGTAGTGAGTTTGACAAGTTTTATCCGGTTTGGTGGGCTCATATGAGACCTTGAGTTGTGTTGTTAAGGTTGATTGTGAGCTAGCATTTCCTAATGAGAACCTCTATAATTTAGAATTACGAATTAGGATCTTAGATTGTAATGTTAAGAATTAGAATATTAAGGAAGTTCTTCCTTGAGAATGTTGAGAAGTGGTATTTTAGTAAGGGTTTTCATTGAGGGTGCTACTAGAGAAACCAAGGGATAATGAGACGTCCCGATGTACTTATATTCCTCATTTAGATTAAGATGATAAGACTTCGTTAACTCGTTTCATGATTGTGGAGTCTTGGGTGTTATGTGTGTCCAATGATTTCCTTGTCCCATAGAGTTACTCTTTGTTAACCTTGGTGAGGTTTGGATTCATGGTTATTAAGATTTTATTGGTTTTAGAACTAGGTATGGTTATTATGAGTTCTGGTGATGCTCTGGGATTATTTGAAGGGATTAGTATTGAAGGTCTTATTAAGGGGCTTGCTCCCAAGGGGGATATGATATGCCTAGATAGAAAAATTGATTGAGAGTCCCGATATCCTCATCCCTTTATTCTATTCCTATTCTAGCTTGACAGTAAGAGTTCCTTTTTGGGATTGTGTAATTTCTTGGAGTCATTAGTGTTCTATAAATTTCCATGATGTCCTTATGTTATGCATGTTGTTGATGAGAATCCATGTTTTGTATAAAATGAGTTTTCATGATTTCTATGTTCCTTATGTTGTTGTGAATTTTTAGTATGATGATGGCTTATTTGACTTCATAAGATGATTTGACGAACATTCTTTGTTATAATTTTGACGAAATTGCATATTGAATGCATAATGATGTGTTAGCTTGCTTATACTTGGAAAATTTAGTTCCTCCTATGATATTATGATAAATGATGATCAAAAGAGTTAGTATAGGCTTTCTTCCAAGGGGAGATGGTGTTCCTAGCTAGCAAGTTTGTTATGTGCTTATGTGTTGCCATGATTTCCTTATATAATATATGTTCATGAAAACTTGCGCCTCCAAAGAGAACGAGTTCATGTGAAACATTTTCCTCATGTTGTGGTGCCTTGAGCATAAGTTGTCTGTTGTACTTCATGGGAAGAATATATGATCATGTTTTGACTAGGAAATGCTAGTTCCTCCTTGAACATGGCTAGTTATTGAAATTATTTCATGTTGGGTTGTTAGGTGTAGTTCCAACTTCCCTATGTTCAATTGGTTATGTATTGATTTGGAGTTGATATTTCCTCTTATGGGTTGTTCATTATTTTGATGTGTCAAGAATAATGGGCTGCTAGACTTGAATCTTTAATTTCATAAGGTGTCTAAGTTGTCATTCGAAAACAAATGTTCCCAAGGGGAAGATAATGTCACACCCCCCACAAACTTATAGGTAAAACTAGAGACTTACTAGTGTGTTATTGAGTTTGATATGGGGCTTATGTTGTAAAATAATTTCCCGAGCTTAGGTTGAGGGGTTAAGCATCAAGGTAGACTCCCCAAGGACCAACTAGGGGTACTTGAGGAGGAACCTAAAGCCTAAACCCCAAAGCTCCCTATAACTGCCCAAGTTGTTAAAATGTTGTGAGCTACGGATGGGACCTACGCGGTGTAGGTACATCCACGCTGAGTAGAACTTGGTCATGGATCAAGACCCAAAGTGAAGTGTTCATTTCAATGAACTACACACCTGAAGTACGGTCAGTAGACCTACCTACGGAGCATAGGTCCTAGGTCATGGGTCATGCCTGCAGAAGCTGTCCAATTCGGCCAAGACTTAGACATTTCAGGTAAGTCCCTATTTTAATTAATTTAATATAAAATCACTTTATATTGATTTAATAGATTTATATAAGACTTCTTAAGTGGTAACTTTATATTGATTTAATAGACTTATATAAGACCTTTTAAGTGATTAACTACCCATTTAAAACTCACAATTCTCAAACCAAAAAAATGGAAACCACTTTCATTCCAAATAATCTCTCTATAAAAACCTTCATTGGAGAAGAAGTAAAGGTTTTGAGCTCAAGATTTCATTATTTCTCTTCAATTTCGTGAGGAGATCTTCATAAGGTATGGTGGATTTTCATATATGGGTAGATTTCACCCATAGAATCCCTTCGAAACATGATTCCAAAGCTTCCAATTTCCCCCAAAAACCTAGGTTTCAATCTAACTTATGGGATCTCTTTCAAAACTTTTTCAATGATTTATTTATGATGGATTATGATTGAATTGATGATTTTTTTTATTTATGATGAAATAACCCCATGAGCCCATGAATCCCCCATATTTACTAAATTGTGAATTCATGATGTGGGTTTACTAATTAATGAAGTATGCGAATAGATTATGTTTATATTAAATGATTTTATATGATTCCATGTGACTACAATATATTTAAAACTAAGCATGTGGTTGGATTACATTGAGAATCAGGTTATATGATTATCATGTGAGGCATTGCTTGAGGGTAATACTTGTAGCATGATGATGACTTCTAGGGCTTTAAGGGTAAAAGCTAATATATGAATATCTAAGTATGTTAAGACTTTAATAAGGAAGCTATAATGTATGTTGAACTGTATATGTCATAATAGTAGAATGAATTCACCTACATGACCTATAATATGAGTACATGAGTCTATACATATAATGAATGATTTAGTTGATTCATGACTATATCAATGTCTAAGGTAGTGAATGCTAGATGTGTTGACTTAATATGATCAAGGATTCTTGAATTAAAGATATGGGGGGGTATGCATAATTATCATATTATGTGCATGTTTTATGAAAAATTCAGATTAAAGTGTCTATGATTGAACATGAGTATGATGTAACTAAGCTTTTGATTGATTTACTGAATCATAATATTCCCCTTATTTAATGTAGTAATTCTAGGTATCTGAATTGAGTTTGATTCATAGCCCTCGAAGTGAAAACAATGAGTTTTTGTACATATTGATGAGAATTGTGTATGATCTTGTGATTAACTTAGGAAATGAATATTCTATGATTATTTTGTTGTGTTGGTATTGCTTAAAGATAATTTTGCACATACCCTTACGTGTGACTATGCTTGAAGTTTCTATGACTATAATAATATTGTTGTGTTGATTGAAAGGTTATTCTCATTAAAAAATTGTGAACATTATAACGGCCCTAAAATGAAATAGGCTTATATAGAGCTTTTATATTGTTTAAATGCTTTTAGTTAACTTAATTAATGTGTATATGAGCTTTGAAGTCATTCTGGTTAAGTTTGGCGTCAAACATCAAGGGACGACCAAAACGTTTGACGACTAGTCACCTATGTGCTTACATGTACTTGTGTGTGTCATAAATTTATAAGGTCTTAAATTGATGAATTATAGTGTTTATAGGAAGTGTGTTGAGTTTGGAAGAGTTTGGAGGTCAAATGTCCAAGAACATCCTATGACGTTCAAAAGTTATCTATTGGACGTCCTTGTGTGTTGTATATGTCTTAGAATGTTTTATGTGTTTGTTTGTGTTTAATTTGATTTAAGTTGTTCCTAAGACCTATACGTGCATGTTTAGGTGTTTGATGTCTAGGTACGACTCCATGTAGGACCCACAAGGGACCCAAGAAGACGACCCCAAAACAAAGGGGCAGACTACTTGGTCGTGACAAAACGACGGCCTGTCAACCAAACGATGGCTCGTAAATGGGTATCATCGATGGATCCTTCAGTCCTACACCTTATGGAGGTGAAGACCCAAATGATGGATACAATCGATGTGGTTTAGGCCAGTCAATAGTTTGTCGATTGGTGGTTGTCAATGGCACCTGCAATAGTTGTCTTGACACGAATTGGCTTGGAAAGTTTTAGGAAATTCACCCCCAAGTATTATAAATAAGGGGGAAGGTTTATTTAGGTGTATATGGTAATTTTAAAAATATTTAAGTCATTAAACTCTCATTGAGACCCTAGCATCTATATCAAAATCCTTACCATCCCAATTTCTCTCCAGAAAACTCCATGAGAGCTTAAGGTGAAGATAAAGCTTGATGATGGATCTTCAATGGATCTTATGACTCAATTATCTTTTTATTCTTATAATAATTTATAGGAGTTATTAATGTAAGGTTTTCTATCACCTTAGAGTCAATTTGAAAGATGATTTCAATGATTTTCAAGTTTATGAAAAAGTCACATTTCTACAAGTCATGGGTTCTTGCATGAGATGTTTTCAAATGTTAAGATATGATTTTATTGATGTATAATTGATGTTTTACGATGAAAAACCTACATGAACCCCTGACCTTCTCCAAATTTAACTATAATCTAGGTAAATTGATTATGGCTTAATAGTAATGAATTCATGTCTAGATTGATTTAGAGTATTGCTTTATGTATAGTTAATGAATTCATGGTTAATAGGATGCTTCAATTTGATTATAATAATATTTTATATTATGGGATTGTTGGTTTAGAATTGTATTGATGGCTATTGGTGAGAGCCTTTGTGAATTTAACTTGTTGGAATGGCGAAGGATTGTTGATGATAGTGATGGAATGGTGGAAATATGACCTAATATCTCTATATTATATAGAATCTGTAGTGAATTGTATTGATATCTAGGGTCCACTTATAGAGGTAGTCTTTATGTGTTTATTATGTGATGAACATGGCCTTTGTCGGCATTATTGCTATGCACATTGCAGTAATATCATGTTAGGGCTTATATGAAGGTATCATGTGAAGTTATTGATGTGAAGTAATGTGATATTGTATGAGATGTTATGGTTTGTATAAATATGTGAATAGAAGTATAATGTGATATAAGTATAAGTCTTGTGTAAAGTACAAGCATATGCTCTTCTAATTGATGAGAGGTGATCATGATAGACTATAACTATTTCCTTATGTGTGTAGTCTTGATGTTCAAGTATGATTCTTCTTAATTGACTATGTGAGTCTTATGATGGAATCTATATGTGTTAATAGGTATCATGTGTGTTAGGCTTAGTGTCCCTACTTGGTACTTGAATGACTTTGTATGAGTCATATGATAAATGGTGTGTCTTGAATTGGTAGACCTAAGTCCCTCTTCTTGATGCATGAAAGATGTGTGAATATGTGATATCTTGACTAGGTAGGTGTAAGACCCAAAAATGAGTTAGGTTTTATAGATCCTAAGATGTTTTTCTTAAGTTTCTAAGGTTCTAAAATGAATTATAATGTGGTTAAGAGGTAGTGTATAATGTTTGAAGTGATTTGGAAGTCGAACGTCAAGGGACGACCAAAACGTTCGACGACTAGTCACCTATGTGCCTCATGTGTCCGTGCGTGTTTATAGACTGTATGTCATTAGCTTGTTCAGTATTAAAATGAGTTATAATGATGTTCAAATATGGTATATGGAGTTTTGAGAATTTTTGGATGTCAAACGACCAAGAACGTCCAAGGCGTTCGAAAGATAGCCCTTAAGTCGCTCAACGTGTGTCTCGATGGGGCCTAGCATGTTAGGACGAGTTACAGGTGTTTGATTTGGGTGAAACTCATGTAGAATATCTAAAAATTGTTCAGTGTTGTATTTATATTGGACACGTCCGGGTACGACTTCTGAAGAGCCTCGCAAAAGGCCGCACAAGAAGGACCCAAGGTTGGTCGAGACACTGCCTTGGCAGTTTCAATCGACGGACCAAACGAAGGCTAGTTGGTCAACCAAAGGGCCTTAGATCAGGTCTCGTCATTGGTACTTATATTGGGCAGGTATCAATCAAAAATTTGGCCAAGGACCAAACGACGGAAGCCAATGCACGGCCCGTCGACTGACTAACGGCCAGTAGATGGCTCCGTCGATTGTGGTCTGTAAGTTACTGTCTGCGTTTGTTTTAATTAAGGGGTGAATGGTAAATTCACCCCACGTCCTAAACTGATCCTAATAGGTTTATTTGGTTATTTTTGGGTGTATTTAAGTGATCAAAAACGTGATCAACACCACTCCCAATACAATTCACCAAATTAGACTTTTCCCTCCAAAAATACTCTCTAGAACCTCCATTGTAGATGAAGCTCAAGAACAAAATAGAGATTGGATTTCCATGGATGAATCATCAATTTTTAGATATTTTAATGTAGATAAAGGTATGGTGATCCTTCATCTCTAGTTATCCTTCCATTTGGAAGTTAATCTCAAAGTTTTCAAAGGGAAAAATATGATCAAGTTCTTCTTCTTCATTCTAGCCGTGGGTTCTTTCTTAAATTGATTTCAAAAGCATAATATGAATGTATTGATGGTTATCTACTGATTTGGACGTGATTTTTAATCCTATTGCATGATGAACCCATGCATCTTTCACAAACTCGATTTTAGCCTATGTATGGCTTTATGATCTTGATCTTGTGAATATCGATTTGTGATTCAATTATGTTAATATGCTTATGTCTAATGTCTAGTATGTATATTTATGGTGAATCATTGATGAATTATCCATGTGAATCCTTGTATGAAGATTTGAAAAAAACTAGCCTATGTTCTATTAGTTCACTGTAAGTTCGGATTCATGGTGATTGTTAGGAGATTTCGATTGGGTAAAGATAATTGTATCTACTTTCTTAATTGGATATTGTGGATGATTTGTGAGTAAGTGATTTCATTATTGATTAATTTTGGTTAGCCTATGATTCTTCTACTCTTCATGGATGTCTTAAATAACATGTTCGCTGTAATATAAAGGTTATAGCAATGGTAGTAGGATTTAGTGTAGATTATATTGTCATTATCTACTGCCTTATATTGATGATATTAATGGATTGTGGGTATGAATTCTTGATGATCAAAGAAAAGGCATCTTGGCATGAATTTGATCTAGGTTCTTCTAGCATACAATTTGAATGTTGTAATGAACATTATGTGATTTTAATTCTAGGGTAGATGAAGCATGATTTAGATTTGATTTATATCTATTTGGCTACTTCCCTAAATGTATATTATTGGTACATGATGATTGTTGAACTAAACTAGGGAGGTTAGTTGATGACCTAGGACTCTCTACTTCCTAGTACCTATGAGATGCCTTGTATTATGTTATAGTATGATCTTCAAGCGACTTGTACATGGTTTCTTTATGATTAAAATACATATAGATACCGCCCTATATATGATTGTTTATTAACAAAGTATACTGATCAATGATGATCAAAGGGTGAGAAATTGGTAAGAATGTTTATCTCCTCTACTTCCTATATCATAGTAATGTTGATGAAGTCTTGTATGGAATTGTGTTGTATGTTCCACTTACGGTGGCGGTGTTTACTTTATTTTAAATCTACTTATGTTCTGAACATGTCCATGAAGGCAAATTGATGAATTTATGAACATGTGCTTACGATGATACTATGTGAAGATTATGACTACTTTCCTATTCTAGTTGTGATCTAGGGTGTAAGGCTATTGTATGAGCATGTGTATATCAATGTTAGGGTAAAGTATAGGTTCTGCCATTGATGAGTTAAAAATGGTTAATAATCCCTTACCTATGTACCCCTATGTGAATACATGAATAGCACAAGTTAGAAGTCTTAAGTGTAATATAAAATTGACTTGTCTCCTATGCTATGTGTGTTGTGTGGTTTATGCTTGATAGAGTATTATGGTCTAAGAGGGTGGCTACTTCAATATGTTGTTGATAGCAATTATGTGATCATGTTTATCAATGTACACACGTACTCACTTTACATGCATATTACAAGTAGTATAAGTCATGGTGTCTAAATGAAAGGTAGTTCTCATATTCACTTGTATCTACTACTAAGCATGTTAAGATGATGTTTATGCAAGCATGATATGTTTTTCCTTAGCTAGGATGACTTGATAGATGTACTAGTATGGGCAAGGGTATGGGACTTTGCCTATGCATTGCACATATGCACCTTGATAGGATAGTTCTAGTTTTGGTTTCTATATGTATGAATATGTATGTATGAACATGTGTGTCTTAATGTGTTATGTGAAAGGTCTGCTCACATATACGTATACACACACACATGTATGGAAACCTAGTCAAGAGAGGGGCCTTTAATGGTGTATTCATGTGTACCCTAAACTAGATGATGCTTTACATATGCTATGTTCATGTGAAGAGATTATTTACATGATTTAGGTTTATGAACTTCCATATAGACCTATGATTTAAGAATATGAGGGGATGACTCTCCTAATCCTATGTTTTAAAGTAAAAATATAATAAAAGTTTTCAATGAAGGGAACTTAGCCTAGCACCGAGTGAACTTAAATATGAGTGTGTGTCTCTTCCTATGGTAGGAAGGTAGGTCACCATAAATCTCATGAGGGGGATAACCACAATGCCTCGATGGGCATAAATAGTGTTTCCATAAATGAAGAACTACAATGCCTAATCTTGGCATAAAGAGGGTTTTCACATGCCCCTCCAAGTTCCATACCTATGTTGACACCATAGGATACTAGCTAGTGGATTCCACCTAGAAAGCTATGTCATATTTGGTTTACTTTTGCCGGTAGACTTCTTCTTTCTGTGTGGGGTTTTATGTCACTATGTATGTGTTCCTGATGCATGACATTGTAGTATTTGTCTACTTGTTGTAAAGATGTGCATGATATGAGTCTTTATGCATGATGTTGATCTTGTTGACTATATGATGAAGGTCTTGACTTAACTGTCTATGTTGTACTATACTTCTATGATGGTATGTGTTGCCTTGTATAGATTGTATGTATGTTTTCTTGTGGCCTTAAGGTGATGCATTGCACCAAGTATAACTAGAGGGTTACTTAGGAAGTTAATGAATAAAAAGGAAAATACTTCACTGTTAAAGGAATTGAGCTCACTGTAAAGTGACTCAAATATGTAATAAATTTGATAAGTGATATTATGAAATATTTGGCCTTTGAATATGCTTATATGAAGTATGTGAATGATATAAATTCTATTCTTTAAAGTATTTATAATGAGTTACTCAAAAGGCGTGAAGTATGATTTCAAAAGAATGTCCCTTTTAAATGCATGTTTTTGCGTGATTGTCATACTTACTTTATTCTTGTACTAATCCCATTCTTCTATACTTTTTACACAAAGTGTAGGTTATGTATTCTTAAAGGGTGTCTACATGATTGAGGATCTTGATATGTGATTCCCAAGCTCAAGGAAAGAAATCCTTAAGTTCAAGGATTTCATATGTTATGGTTTACTGTAAAGTCTTAAATATTGTATAGTTATGTCTTATGTTTTAAGGGTCGTGTCCCTAATGTATTCTAATGTTGTTGAGTCTACGATGGCAAAGAGACTTAGAGTCTATATACGTATCATGACTTATATTTTATACATATATGAGGTAAAGTTTTTAGCATATGAGGTGCTATTAAAATTTTTAAATTTTCTGCTAAATTTACTATGTCGATGTGATTAATGAAAATATTGGCTTTTATAAGACCTCCGAGAGGTCTACGCCATGTTACTTCTACAGGGTGCTCCCCGGATGTGACAGTAGGCTCAATCACCCTTGTCTTGTATGTATGACCTTTATATATGTAAAGATGGTTATGATATTCTTGAAGTTGAAAGTCATAATGGTATCCTCCTCGCGTGAATGATGGACTTAGGGATAGGTTATCTAGAACGACATGAAAACAACTCTAAGAAATTCATTGAGCTATCATATTAACCATTGTGTAGAATCCCTAGTCAACTAATCTTTGCTATAAGCATTATGGTGAGGTAAGACTAGAACTATTGCCTTTTCATATGTTTTTTGATTGAACTACTCTATGAGAACAAAGTCTAGCACCGAGTGAATATGCTTGGGGAGTTACTCTTCTTAAGTTGAAAGTGGAGTCCAAAGAAACCCTTGGTATTTCTCAACAACGTGTCTACATGAGAGGTGTCATGGTTCTACCCTTGGCAAGTAGAACACCCTCCATCAAAGTAGGTTATAACTCCGGATTCCATTCCTAGCTATTATGGTCTATGTCGGTTAATTCCTATTCTCATCATAAGGGATACATTCTAGTATTTTAGAAGTTATAAAACATTTAGAAAGTGGAATAGGAAGCTATCTAGACATGGCACGAGTAGGCTTTGAAGATGTTAGTATGTAGGTTCCCTAGGTGTTTTCAATACCATTATGTGAAGTTCTCTAAATGTCTGGTTTTATCTCAAAATGGTTTTAATGAAAATGTGGATTCTTAATAAAGTATGTTTTATAGAAAGGGTCTTATCTTGGGTAGTTTTTAAGGATTGCTTAGGTAGGCTTGAAGAGGGTGTATGGATGGTCACTTCATGTTTTACTTAGGTGAGTATTAGAGTAGCCATAAGTAGGGAGTCTAAATGATATGAAGTCTTCTATTATTGAATATGAGTTATGTGATATGTGATGTATGGGAATAACTTTACCTTAGGTAGTCTTGAGGATCATCTAGGTATGTGTGTGAAGGGGTTGTATGGGCGACCACTACATATCTTACTTAAGTTGGTCTTAGGATAACCTTTAGTAGAGGGTCTATGTGAATATGGTCGTGTGATTGATGTTATTTGAACTATGTCGTATATGTGATTATTTAAATGTGTTCATATCTCTTAAACACTTTTATGAAGGTTTAATCAAATGTCATGAAAATCATGTTATATTATAAATGTCCCTTTTTGATGGTTTTTCCATGGCTTCCATAATTAGTGCATTTAATGTTCTAACCCCTTCTTTTTCCTTTTTGACTAGTGTAGGGATTTGGAATTTTTGAGTCCTCATCGATTGGAGGACAATACCCACATGTTCCTTATGTCATATAGTCTTTATTTTATGTCTTGTATGGGCTTAGTCCCAAATGTTGTATATTCAAGTAGTATATGGTTTAATGAGATATTGTAAAGAGTAAATGTTTTTAAAAGACTTCCGCTTGAGTATTAATGAAATAGTTCTTCATGTGTGAAGAAAGTTTTAAATTCTTACTTATTTTGGAGTATATTTTGAAATGAATGTTACAAGTGGCTTAAGTTAGACTTTTTGGAGTCTCATATGCCGTGTGAAGATTCAAGAACGCTCTAAATTCTAGGTTATACTTGTGGGTCCTTACAAACATAATGTGAAAGGTTTACAAACATATTAATACTTCTAATGTTTAAAGGTCATTCTGACCTCTTGTATCTATGAGTTATGTCATGATATCATGTTAGATTAATTGGTAGTGAATTCTTTCATAAACATGAACTTAAGTAGAGACTTAACATGAACTAAAGGGAATTACACCTAAGACTGAGTGGATACGAAAATAATATGGAAGCTTTTATTCCAAGTAGTTTAGCTTCCCAAATGAAAGATTTTACTTCAGTTAATCAAATTTTCTCAATGGGTTCCTTTTTTATGCCAATCAGTATGGGTTCCAAAAAACAGTTATCTCATGAGAAGGAAACCTTTCTTCAGCAATCTCAGTTTCTAGAAGCAATCTCCTTCTCCCATAACTATGTTCCCACAGGTCATTAGCTAGTGGATCTACCTAATCTGACAAACTAGTTCTACCTTAGGCAAATGGGACACCTATTTTCGGTGTGGGGCATGAAACTGGATTTCCTGTAGCTCAACATGGTCTATGTCAGTTAAGGCTATTTCCCTCCATAAACAAGAACAAGAACATGAACTATGAACAAGAACATGAGTTATGTACTATGATTCATCAAGATGATATACTTAATATGAAATGGGGTATGGGACTTCATTCATGCACTGCATTAGTAAGCATTTACAATGGTCATGGTATGTTTCTATTATGATATAATTAATAATAATTTAATACATGCTTTACATGATTTATCTGCATGATCTTGAACTTTAATTATGATTTCTCAATGAGATCTACTTAGTGTGAGTAGGGTATGGGACTTCACTTATGCATTGAACAAGTAGACAATGAAAGGGGTTATGGTGTGATTTCCTTTTGCTATGAAGATATATCAATCGATACATGGATAATTTGGATTATTTCTAATAGTCACTTTAGTTGTTATAAGTCATGAACAAAAATGTTTCCTTGTCTATAATTGTTGACTATGGATGAGATAAAAACATAATAAGAATGAGAACTGTGGCCTAAAAGTAATACTTAGTGTGGATGGGATTATGGGATCTCATCCATGCATTGCACAGGTATAACCTAGGGTTACATATGTGATGCTTCTATTATGATGAGATGATCTTTGTATTTAACTATGTGTGTGAACTATGTCTTGTGATGATTGGGGTATGCATTATGTTTATGCTAGAGACTATGGTTCTGATTATGATGATATCATTCATGTTATGATGAATACATGAGTTGTCTTATTAGCTACTTTCCCTAACTATTTCTAGATGTCGTTCCAAATTGGAATATAGAATGGTTCAAACTAAAATGTCCATTTTGGCATGTTTTAAGGATTTTTATGCATTACTTCCATGCTTAGTACATTTTTGTGCCAACACCACATTTGTACATTTTCTATAAGTGTAGGGTTTGGTAATATCGTTTTCCACCCTCGTGGATAGGACCATAGTAGATAAAGAAGAAGAAGATTGGTGAGTCCTCATATTATTTGAGGGATTGACCATTATGTCGCTTAAGACTTTCTTTATGTTTTAAGACTCTTGTAAAGTTTGTGTCCCTAATATTGTATTCAATTATTATATATGGTATGATACATAATGTTTTAGACTCCTGACTTGACATATCAAAACACTTCTTTCAACTTTAAGTGGCGACGATCGTTAGTCTGTAATGTAACTCAACCAAGAGTTAGGATCGAGTCCTAAGGGAGCAGTTTTCGAGAATAATCAGCTTAGTACAAGTTAGTTCAAATTAGTCATAGCTAAAAGTCATTTAAGATTAAAAAATAATAAATCAAATAGGGTGACACATGTAACATCCGGGAAGTAACATGTAGACGTAACTGGAGTCATCGTCCTCGTAGAGGACAAGGACTAGCCTCTTAATATTCATCATTACATTCATAGGTTAAAAATGCAGAAAATTTAAAAATTTTGTTATACATCAATCATGAGGTTTACATGGACCTCTCGCATACACATAATCAATTCATATCGACTATACATAGACCCTTCATATAAGAAGATTACATAGTCTTCTACTTTTATGCCACATATATATAAGATATATAACATAGTCTTAAAAAGGATGTCTCATATCATAACCATCTAAACGAGAGTATAACAACTGGGCATAGCCCATACATCAATACGATAAAAGGCATATATAAGCTATACAATAATGGTACTCAAATGAAATAGAATGAACAACGTGTATTTAAGACTAATAAAAATCCAATGCTAGAAAGTGACATTGTCCTCGAAGTGGTGAGAACCTACCAACTTGGAGAATGAGAATCCAAGTCTTCCTTCAAAAGTCATCACGAACCCTTCAACGACCGGAACCTAAAATGTTGGGGAAAAAGGGAGAAATGGGGTTAGTACATCACTTGTACTAAGTATAGGATCATATGCACATACAACATAGTAATCATGCTAAAAAAGGACATTTCATTAAAGCATGCTAATTTACATTGGAAAAACTTTATGCACATTCAATATTCAGTACTAATCAATAAGCACATATTCCGTAAGTCAAGACCATGTATGTTATGACCCGAGGGTATACCCTAGAATTTATGGTATCCTCGAATCTTAACACGGCGTCGTTGACCTCTCACTGGTCTAAAACAATCCCTTAGACATCTTTCATTGTATAATTGTAAAAATAGCAGAAAATTTAAAAAAATTTCATAGAAAAATCATATGCTTAGAACATTACTTCATATATATATATATATATATATATACTAAATAATATAAATATATATATAATTTCATGTTTGAAAAGTTTCTAATCCACAATACTTTTCATACATGTATGAAATGAATGATGTCAAAGGGATTGTACAAGACCTCCGAGAGGTCAAGTACGTTGTGTTCTGATTCAAGATTGCCTTAACTTCTAGGGGTTACTCTCGGGTCGTGACAAACTTGGTATCAGAGCATAAGGTTATGAAGTAGTCTTAGGAAGCGAAAAGTCTCAAAACACCACATCTAGTAGAATCTTGATCATCGGTGTGAGTCGAGACACATCTATGGGAGAGAGAATAGAGGGAGATAGAGTCTCCCTTCTTTCTACTCCTATGTCGTGCCATAGAGATTAAAAATTATGAGTGTCCTTTTCTTATGGTTTTCATTGTGTTTCTAAGAAGATGAATACGAATTGGACACCGGCTAGGAGGTTTCAGAAGAATGATGTGAATGAGCGACTTCCTCCCTGAGGTGGAAAAGTGTCACAAGATTTTCAAGGTTCTCAAGATGATCAAGTCCCTATTGTGGAAGGAGGTAATGATGTTCCGGTGGTTCACCCGGTTATGGCTAATGGGGAGATTAGAGAGGCTCTCCTTACCCTAGCCTGAGTTATGACAACTCAAGTGAATAGAGACATTGGTCCTAGGGTGAATACTGTGGAGAGTACTATGACCTCTAGATTGAGGAACTTTATGAGGATTAATCCTCCTATCTTCTTTGGATCTAAGATGGAAGAATATCTCCAAGATTTCTTGGACGAGGTGTATAAGATAGAGCATGTTATAGGAGTGACTTCTACAGAAAAAGCGGAGTTAGATTCGTATCAATTGAAAGATGTTGCTCAAGTATGGCTTACACAATAGAAGAGTAGTAGACCGGTCGAATCGAGTCCTTAGAGTGGGAAAAGTATAAGGAAGTCTTAGAAAGGTATTATCCCCATCAGAAGAAGGAGGTTATGATTGAGGAATTTATAAACCTTAGGCAAGGTAGAATGAGTGTTGAGAAGTATTCCTTAAAGTTTATCCTATTGTCTAAGTATGCACCATCCTTGGTGTCTAACCCTAGAGATGAGATGAGTAGGTTCCTGACCGATGTTTTAGATATTGTGAAGGAAGATTGTCGTACAACCATGCTCCATAGTGATATGACTCTATTCTTTTTGTGTATTCTCAATCCATTGAAGAGTCTAAACTGGGAGGAGAAGTAGAAAATCTAAGAAGGGAAGAACCGAGGAGCAAGTTCAACATAAGTTTAAGAAGAGGGCTCCAAATAAAGATTGTTCTAGTGCTCCTAAGGCTAATAATGATATAAGAGGTGGTTCCCAAGTGATTAAGTCTACCTGTGCTACTTGTGGGAAGAAGCACTTTGGGAAGTGTGTAAGAAGGTTAGGTTGGTACTAGTGGGTTGATTTTGGGCTATTGTAGAAAAGGTATGATACACAATGTGTGAGAGATTGTCCTACTATTGCAGTAAGGGAAGAGAGGTCCCAAGAAAGTCCTCCTAATGTTGTTGAGGGTGGTGCTCCAAGGAGGGGGAGCGCTTATATGCTCTCCGAGCAAAGGAAAACAAAACCGGATGATGATTGAGATGCTGGTAAGTTATTTTTCTCTCTTTAGTTATATGGAGTCCTTCTAAGTGAGGGAGTATGGTGAGTAGTAGATGTGATATTTTGTTCTCATCATTTATTTCAATTCAAACCTTGAGAGTAGAATATCACTGTAGCATGTAGCATTGTGCATTTTTGTTTAGGAATTTAGTTGTGAAATTAAATTTCAATTGGATTCCGTACATTGTGTATTTCATGGAAGTTATGATTATGGTTTTAAATTGAGTTAGTTTATGTGGTTTATCTCTCATATTGTATGCTTCCATCATACAATTGCTGATTAAGAGTTGCATTTTGGAAATTGAGATGTTCACTGTAAAGAAATTGGTGCTTCAATAAAGATTTTGAAATTTTGACAAAATTGGCTTTCATGAAAAATGGTTATGATGTGTATATAACTTATGTATTTATGAGAATGTTAATAGTGGAAAACGTCAATTTTTCCTATGTAGGAAATGAAAAGGTGAGATGATTGATGATGGAGTTCGTAGATGTTAGTACTACCTCTTCATTGTGTTTTGGGTTCTCTTGGTTTATGTGGAGTGATGTTCCTCCTATCTATACGTATGTTATACTATGTGGTGTGATTATGAGCTTCTATTCTTTGAGTCTTAACTCTTAAAAAATGTTCAAAGTGTGGCAAGTGTCATTCGAGGACGAATGTTGTCCAAGTGGGGGAGATTATAACGTCCCTCAAAATGAGCTAGGGTGAACTAGAGACTAAAACTTGTGTCATGATTTCTTAAAGTCATAAAATGGTTAAGAATAGTGTTCTTAGGCAGTATATAAAGTTTGGAAGTGTTTGGAGGTTAAACGTCCAAGACGTTCGAAAACTAGTCGAAGTTGAACTAGTGTGTCATAGAGTTTTTTAGTGATGTTTTGAGGGAGGGTTTGAAGGTGAAATTCAGTACCGAGGGTTCCTACACATATCCTGATATACAAAGGGTAGAAATGTCCGAGAAAGATGCCCCGGGGACCATCAAAAGAGTTCACAAGGAAGACCCAAACATTGGCCAGCAAAGTTGCCAAGCAACCAAGAATTGGCATGCTACTGCACGACGCGCAGCTGTCATGCAGTAGGCAAAAGTTTTGCCTTACGAAACGGGCTGTCACGAACCATTCTAACCAAGAATTTTCAATAAATAAGATTTGGAAGTGCCCCCGCGACGTGCAATAAAGTCCCAGATTTCGTTGCGTAGTTTTTAAGTCAAATTTGAGTTGGTTAATTTGTCCAATATATGTAGGGGTCTTTTGGGTAATCTAGGGGTGAATTAAGGATGGTTATAAGACCTATTTAAACCCATAAATTCATCAATAAAATCTAAACCCTCAACACAAAACCAAACCTCTCCTTCTTCTCTCCAAAAGCTCCATTGTTGAAGCTTGGAAGCTCTAAGGAAGAAGATAGATTTATCAAGTTTTTCTCCATCAATCTTGTGGAATTTTCATCACAATTAAGGTATGGTTTCTTCACCCATGAAATCTCTTTCTTCAAGGAGTCAATTCCAATATTTCTCATGATGATTAGAAACATGAATTCTCCAATTTTGTGATGTAGCCATGGGTTCTTGAATAAAAGGTTTTGAATCAATGTCTTAGGATTGAATGGATGTTTATGCAATGTTTTAAATTAATAACTCTATGAACCCATATAAACTATGCAATCCTAGTTTTGACTATTTTATGGGTTAAGTGATCATCTCTCAATGATGATGAATTCTAGTATACTTTTCTTTGGGCAATAGAAGGATGTATGAATTGTATTAGATTGATGCATAGGATGTCCTAGTTTGATAAATCTACATTGAATTGATTTAGATTCATTGAGTATTATGATTTTTGTATTGAATTGATGATCATGGCCATGGGTATGGATCTTTGAGTATTATATTGGATGATTTAGCTACGAATTGAAGTGGTGAAAATGGATTGGTGGTACGCTGCCCCAATTCTCTTTATTTTTTGTATTTTAGTTTTGAATTATGTTGTGATTTGAATGGTCCACTTATGGTGGCGGTGCTATGTGCATTACTTATGAATTATGTGACCTCATCGGCGTAACTTTATGAAATATAATGATCATGTCCTTGTCGGCAACTACTTCATATATATTGATGATTTCTATAGTTCAATTATGTGAAGTATGATCATATCTATCTATTTGTGATTAAGGTGATAGTATGTGTTCTTCTATTAATGATGTTAGCTGATCATGTTAGACTATGACTATGTCCTTGTATGTGTAGTCTTAGAGTTAATGCATGATTCTTCCTACTTAAGTATGTGAGTCTTATTATCATTATATTGATGATATTATAATAGCGAATAGGGTGACTTATAGATGATGTAGGTTACGCCTATGTGTTTGTAGAATACTATGCTATGTGTGAAGATGTGTATGTGTCTTGTCTTGGTAGACTGTTTCCCTTACTTGATACGCGTAGATTATGAATATGAACATCTTGACCTAGTAGGCTTAGGCACCTTTATCTTGTATGTGTATGGATGAATGTTGAATGAAAGTCTAGGATCGGTAGACCTAAGATGGTGCCCTTCTAACAATGACTAATATGTGGAACCTTCTACATAGAAAGAAGAACAAGAATGATCTATTCTTATAGACCATTGAGTGGCAGCCCTAGTGGACCCATCTTTGGTAGGTGCATTATGACTAGGTAATGACTAAGAGATGGTACCTTTTCATATGCCCCTTTTTATTGAACTTACTCTATGAGAACAAAGGTTAGCACCGAGTGAATATGTTATGGGTTGTAGCTCCACTTAAGAAAGAGACTAGAATACAATGTATCTCTACTTGAGAAGGAGACTAGAGAACATAAAATACCTTGACATTCCTTAACCATGTGCGTACATGAGATGTGTCCTAGTTCTACCCTTGGCAAGTATAACACCCTCCATCGGAGTAGGGTAGACTTCGGATCCCATGCCTAAATAGTATGGTTTATGTCGGTTATTGAATATTCTAATCATGTGGGATACATTCTAGTATTCGATAAGTTCTACAACGTTTAGGTAGTAGAATGGGACATTATCTAGACATGGCACAAGTAGGCTTTGATGGGGCTAGTGTGTAGGTTCCCCAGTTCTTTCCATGACTATTATGTGAAGTACTTAATGAATGAAAAGTCTTCCAATTGGCTTAATGAATTATTATGACTTTAGCTAATGTATGTCGACTAGAATGTGCTCTATCTAGGGTAGCTTTGAGGGTTGATTAGGTAAGATTGAAGAGGTTTTATGAGCGGTCTCTTCTTGTCCTACTTAGGTGAATCTTGGAGTAACCTTAGGTGGGGAGTAAATGAAAGGAAAAGGAAATAATATTATCTTAGGTAGTGTTAAGGATTGTTTCGGTAGGCTTGAAGAGGGTGTATGGGCGGTCACTTTTTGTCTTACTTAAGTAAGTCTTAGGATAACCTTTGGTGGGAGGTGTATACGTTTATATGGGTTGAAGTGATTTTGATGCTATATTGTGGAATGTGACTTATATGCATATATGTTGACTTTTAAGTGACCAATATACTTGACTTAAAAGGCTTTCTTAAAAAGAGCATGTTTCATAGAAAAGTCTACTTATCATGATTTTGTGCATTATGTCATACTTAGTACAAGAGTTTGTACTAATTCCATACATTTTGTCTATCTCTAAAGTTGTAGGTGGTATTTGAGATGAGTCTCGAAGTGGAAGCTTGGATTAGTGTTCAGCCAAGCAAAGAGTTGGTATGTCCTCACTTGATTCGAGGACACCTTGATGTTTAGATTTCCTTCTTAAAAGTATTGTAATAGCCTTAGCTATTTTCTATATGATGAAGTGTGGGTCGTGTCCCAATATATTCGTATATCTAAGATTGCGACTTTGAGACTTAGCCTTTCATTATGTTTTTCTATAAAAGAGATATTTTGATGTATTATTATTTAGTGTTAAAACTTTTGATTTCGAACTACCGTTCATATATGTATGCAGTGAATGATGTCAAAGGGCTTGTACAATACCTCCGAGAGGTCAAGTACGCCGTGTTCTGATTTGAGATTGCCTTAACTTTTAGGGGGTACTCCAGGGTCGTGACAAGGAGCTTTGGGTGTTAGGCTTTAGGTACCTCGTGAAGGACTGTTAGTTTGTCCTTGGCGAGTCCTACTTTGACGCTTAACCCCTGTACCCCTCAATCTAAGCTCAGAAACATACTTTTTCAATATGGAGATATAAAATATCAACTATATTGATGCCAAATTATTAAGTAACTCTAACTCGTAAGCACCCTTGTCAATTGGCACAACCCAAAGTACAGCCTAAATGTAACATGACATATAAGACATCATCAAGCCCTACAGAAGACACTTGATATAATACAACACAATATAATGCAACAAGATATAAAATGTCATATCATTATGAAAATTTGACATTAATGTGGAAGTCTACATGTGGCCTTTCCAAAGCCTTACTAGTACATCAAATTAGTGGTTTGTACATAACACATACACCATGTAAAATATGTAAAAAGTAAAGGCATAATAAAATATAGTAAGGGTGACATGATCCTCCGATTATAAGGAATCACATTATTCTTCAATCTACTAAGGAATCAACTAGCCATTAGAAGAAGGAGGAAGATTATTGGACCCTACATTAATAAAATAATTTAATCATAAGTATGCATTAGTACATGAAATGTACTAACTAAGAGGGGTATGCATAAAACATAAAGCATGATCATTAGGGGACATAATCGAAAACATGATATGCATGAGCAAATAAACATTGTAAAATCATTTAAAGAGGAATTGTAAATCATAAACATTGTCAATATATCTTAAGACATAATGAAAGCTTTATAAATACGTTGAGAGTAACTTAGTTCATTTTGTGGGGTATTAGCTTTAAATGATAATAGAGCATGTGATCGATACAATCAAATTCGATGTAACTTCCACATCGAGAAGTGAGAGTCTACTTGCCAAGGTAGATTTATCTATCACGATTCATATTCTACTATGGATCCACTAGCTAGTTCATTTAAGAAAAAATACGTAGACACATTGTTTTTAACTAGAGGCTGCTACTAAAGACTACCGTATGTTAGCCTCCACCTAAACTCTATCGGTGTTAATGAAATCACAATGGAATAGTCATATTTATAAATATATTATCATACATGGAAAAATACATGAATTAACATACTAATCCAAGCTTGAAACATCATAGAGTGACTCAATAAATCTGGAATCAAACATGTGTTAGAAAACCTTTCACCAAATCATGATCCCTTAATATGTGAGAAAATCCTTTCACAAATTCAGTTATGCTCATTTAAAGCAACCTAGAGCATAAAACATTCATTTTCTCAAATCATGCATAACTCTTATGAAAACAATATTCTCACGAGGTGGAAACTACAATGCGAATTATCATAAAGAGAGTTTGTAGTAACAATCTCCTAATTCCTTAACTATGTGCCCCAAAGGAAACCTAGCTAGTGGATCCACCTAGATGTTATTATCATGTATATGTCCTACCTTGGCAAGTAGGATTCCTTCCTTTTGGTGTGAGGGGTTGACACCGGATTCCATGTTTAGATCACATGATCTAATGTCGGTTATGGTGAAGTTTCCCAAAACTTAAATGAATAAATTGAAGTAAAAATATGAATACTAATCAGGATTACTTGAGAGGTGCTACTTAGTGTAGGTAAGGGTATGAGACTTTACCTATACATTGCATAAGTGGACCTTGAAAGGAGCTCTGGGATGGTTTCTTTATGTACATATATTATGAA
The DNA here is from genome assembly GCA_027704765.1 of Solanum habrochaites. Lineage (NCBI taxonomy): Eukaryota > Viridiplantae > Streptophyta > Magnoliopsida > Solanales > Solanaceae > Solanum > Solanum habrochaites. The sequence goes on from JAKWJA010002496.1 coordinate 19,954,432, forward strand.
TGAAATGCATAACGTTGATCCTATATAATGTTGGTTTCACTTGGTATGCATGATGTTGGTATAAATTGTTATGTATGAGGTTGACTACACTTGTTATGATGTTATATGAGGTAAAGGCAACGCTTATGGTATCTTTTCTAGTTTACTTGGTTTATGTGGGGTTGTGGGGCTTCACATACACATTGCACATAGTGGATTTGGATTGGGATTATGATCAAGGTCTTGTGATGTGTTGATGAAATGGATTCTAATATATGAAATGCTGATTATGACTTTATTATGATGTTACTCTTGAACATGAATATAAATATGTCTTATTGCTGTTGTGTTATGGACTTTATATGTTCTTGGAATGTTCATAAATGCTTTTAAAGTTAAATAGGCATGCTTATAAATAAATGTCCTTTTTTGCATGTTTTCAAATGGTTTACTTGCTTATGATTTCAGACTTAGTACATGTGGTTTGTACTAACCCACATCTTTTCTAATTTCTACACAAAGTGTAGGTTCGGGTCATTGAAGAGATTCCACTCCTTTGTTGAAGAACATGGATTGATAACCCTAAATTGGTGAGTCCTTTAGTCCGAGGATGAAGATGAATGACTCTATTTTCATAATTCCTATTTCAAAGACTTGATTGTAATTCCTATTATGAGAGATATTGTAATAATGTAAGGGTTATGTAACAAATGTTTTACTGTTATGTTTAGATGGTCATGTAAGAGAATTATAGATTCTATTTTGATATATGTGAAATGAAGTTGAACTTGAAAGGCAAGTTTCAAATTTTCCACTTTTTATTCTATCTATAATGCAATTATGTATGCTAAGGGCTTGTCTAAGGCTTCTTCGAGGACGAAGAAGAAAGTTACATCTACGGGGTACTCTACGGTCGTGACATAATCATCCATAGTTGTGAACTCAATTGTCAACCGAAAAATCTTGTCATCACTTAAATCCCAATTTTTTTCTCAATGAGAAGGTCTCACCTTATAAAATAACTGACCAGCCTAGTTTGCTTGTGTGTCTGGAGGGAGTACTGAAGCCCATATTAAGAGTCTACTTGGTTAGAAATCCTATTGAAGAGAATCATTAGCTTGAAAAATACAAACAAGATATGTTAATATAGAACTTGATGTTGTCGACATGAATAATGATGATGATGCAATTAGAACAGATGAAGTTCTGGACCTTGGGAGAAAAAATCCTCATACGCGTATTATTGTCAACAACAATCAATCTTCTTCTCACTAGTCACTTCTGAGTAATTTTTGAGATGATGACACGTATTTTTATATGGGAATGACATTCAAGAATAAGGAAGAACTAGCATATTCATTTAAAATTTCTTGCTCGAAAAAGATTTTAGACTTTAAAAGGTGATCGATTCATGTAATATTTTTTGTTATTAATGTTCATATCCTGAGTTTACTTGGTGGATGAAGGCTTTGAAATTTACAAGTAGTGACAGGTTTGTAATTAGAATCTATAAAAGTACCATATAGGTGGTTCAAAGCATCTTACGAGCTATAATTTGCATGTTATGGCAAAATTCATCGCTAAGTACGTTGAAAATAGGTTTCCCAATGGTAAAGACATATCCACAAGAGACATGTCAAATCAAATCTACACAAAATTAGGTTTGAAGGTAAGTTATTGGTAGATTTATAATGGACAAGGTGTAACATCTCGTAACACAAAATAGCTAAGAATAAGCTAAGACGCTAAGAATATTTATTTTTGGATAGAACAAGGGAAAATCTGGAAAATTTCCTAAGTTTAAAAAAAATGAGTTTTGGTCAATTTCAAATGGCCATAACTTCTAGCTCATGAAGAGTTAGGGTCAGTTCTTTATATGGATGGAAATCCCTTGGGAAGACCTTTCCAAGGGCATCGAGTTCGCTCATTTTTTATGTCGTATGAGGAATATATGCCTTTTGGAAGTTGGGTTGTTGGATTGAAGAAATCCAATCCGGATTTTAGTAAGTGTATAGTAGTCTTTTCACCCTAGTATTTGTAATTCATTTTAAGGGTTTAATTGGGGTAAAACCAAGTTGTTGTTTAGATTAGAAAAATACTTTTTACGCTTAGGGATCGGGAGAAAACAGAAGAGAAGAAGGAGAAGAGAGAAAGAGAAAGATTTCACCAAGGACGCCAACAGATTCTAGTGGAATTCATCGATGGTGATCCCTATTCAAATATGTGGGATCTTTCATGTTGGATTAATTCACCCATACACCAATTTATTTCAATTCAGATATCTATGATTTGATTTCATGTTAGGAGTTAAGTTCTTGAAGAAAAGATTGAATTCTTGTTGATTAAATTGTTGGCTGCCATTTTTTATTTGATCCTTAATTCTTCGGGTTATTTTTTAGTTGAATTCAGTTGTTATTGAGAGTAGCAATAGTTCAATTGTTTGGTGAAAGAACTAGAAAGGTTTGGAGGGTTTTGTAGATGAAAATGAGTAGAAAAATTTCTCAGACGCATCAAGGCAATGCTAGCGTATCGCGCATGCAGTGCACCAAAAAGAGGTTGCAGTCAACTAGGACTTGGCTCGGCACGCCACCAGTGCGCCAGAACAAAGCCTCAGTCAACTGAGGCTGGCGCGGCGCGCCTCCAGTGTGCCTGAATTAGCTTTTCTTGCCCAGTTTTTGTAGTTTAGCTTACTCACATTGAGTTCTAAACATCTATAAATCAATAAGAACTGAAATTGAAACCTTGAATCCATAATTCAATTCAACCTTGAGTCCATAATTCAATTCAACCTTGAATCCATAATTCAATTCAACGAAAGTTAAGATCAAAGTCAAGTCTAAAAGCTAAGAAGCAAGTCAAAATAAGTTCCTAAAGTATTCATGAGTCTTAAACAAACATTTTAACTTTGTTTTAAGGCTCAAGCAATGAGTTTAGTAAAGGGTAAAGAGTTGAGTTAAATTCTCAGAAGCTATAATGGAACTAAGTATTTCATAACAATTAAGTTTCAAGTTAAGCAAAGAATATCAAGTTGAGTTCACTTCTCAAGAGTTATAGAGGAACTAAGTAGTCCTAAGAGTTTAAACAAAGGGAAGCTAGACTTCCACAGAGCCTCTGTTTAGTTTTAGTAAACAAAAAAGGAAACTTTGATTTCCATGAGAGCTTTGGAGCTATGTTTGAGCAATTATCTCAAACTAGAGACGAAGTTGTTTTAAAAATATATGAGCTAAGTATTTTGAGAGTAGTATAGAGCACCGATATGGGGACACGAGTTCATATCAACTCAAGTTTCCATAAAACATGTAGCCAACATGTACATATAAAGGATCACACTTTTTAAATGATTCTTGAGTGCTTTTTAGCATATACTACTAGATCCATTTAGTAGTTCAGGTTCTATACCGAAGGCAAGGCATAGAGCGGTCCTATTGCAACTTGAGGTAAGACGTTGTATCATCACTTAGGCTCATAGTGATGGTTGTTGGTTAGAGAATCTCCCATAGACACTATAATACTTTCATATATAAGTAAGTTGAGTTTATTACTGTTTTTATCTTTAATGAAATAAGTGTTTACATAGTTTCACAAATATATATATATATATATATATATATATATAATGCAGATGTAGCTAAGTAGGATCAGCACACAACGCTTCGTTGATCCAGTTTGAGATCCAGAGACGGTTAGTTAGCCAAACAATTTATTTTTTAGTATCTCTTTATTGTCTTGAGACTAAAGTGTCATTTTGGCAAAGATAGTTATTTAAAAGTATTTCTTATGAGAACTTTTATGTTTTATAGTTGAGTTCAAACAAGTCTTATGTTGAGTCAAGTAAGCCAGGCCAAGGGTTTGCTCAAGGCTAGAAATGGTCGTTGGGTGCGGACACGTCCATGGTGTAGGCTCATGGCGTGACAAACTTGGTATCAGAGCATAAAGTTCAAGAGTCCTAGGGATTCTATGAAGCTATGTTTGTAGAGTCTTAGACATCGGTATGAAGCACTCCATATATATGATTAGAAGGCTACAACATTTAGGAATTTCTCACTTCTTTCACATTCCTCTTCGTGCGTTAGAGTTTATATCTAAAAATCTCTCTCTATCACATTCGGGGAGCACCCCCCTAAATGTAAACGGTGTCGTTATCCTCAAAGGGGACATAGACAAGCCCTTAGTATTCATCATTACACGTCATAGGCTAAAACACAAAAAATCAAAACTTTTACATATACATAGTGAAGTGTACTCATACATCTCACATATAGTATATGTAGTTTACATAGACTCTTTGCATAGGAAGCTTACTTAGGCTTCTCATTTAAATAAGATCAACAATATGCATAAGATAGTCTAATAAGATTGTCTCACATAAAACAATCTAAAAGTGTACAATATTTGGACTTAGCCATTACAGCATAATTATGGCATATAGGCTTACAACAATGTATCAAAAGATAAAGGAAAGAATAAACGTCTCTAGACATAAGCAACAACATCTCTAGAATAGTGGAAAGGTATAATCCTCGAACATGAGGACCTACCAACTACTTGGAGGAGAGTGTCCAAGTCTTCTTCTAACAGCCTCCTAAGAACCCAATGGCCGGAACATACATATTTGTAGAAAACATAGAAATATGGGTTAGTACAAGCTAATTCATTCGATGATTTTAATGCACATACAATAGAGCATATACAACATAAGGATAACAATAACATAAGTCATGTTCATCACCAGGAAAACCTCAACATAAGAACCATGTCAACATAACAAGTTCAATAGTTCATATCAACATAACATACCAAACCCTTACCAACAATCCCCTCCCAAGACTACAAGTACAATGCCCATGTGAAGCCCCATAACCCCACATAATTAAGTAAACAAGATAGGAGATTATAAGTAATGCTTTGCGTCATGTATCATACATTATAGATAGTCATCACCATATATAGCAATTTAGACCAATAAAATATTCATCAACATAGACAACATCATATAAGAGTGTCATCTTATAAAATCAACATTTCATATACATAACATCATGATGCATAAGACCATCTCCTAGGACTCCCTTTAGAGTTAACTTGTGCAATGTCTAGGTTGAGTCCCATACCACTACCTATCCTAAGTAAACCTCTCAAGTCATCCTAATAAATGTTTATCTTCATTAACATTTAGTCATTCATTTTACTTTTGGGAACAATTGCCTTAACCGACATAGACCACACGAGCTAAATGTGGAATCCGGTGTCATGAAGCCCTACACTGAAAGAAGGTGGTTTTCTTTCAAAGGTACAACCAAACATGTAAATAGAATTGTAGGTGGATCCACTAGCTAGTATTCTTATAGGGAAACATAGTTCAAGAACTAGGAGACGTATTAGAGACCCTCTTTATGCCAATAACATTGTAATCTCTATCTCATGAGAGCATAGTGAACATATGTTCCCTACTTGGGAAGGGATACATCTCATTACTAGTTCACTCGGTGCTAAGGTAGAGTACCTTTTGAAATGTGTTTAAGTCATACTTTAAACATCATAACTTAGTATAGGTCATAGGAGACTAACCCATTGTATATTCATAATCATTAGCTTATTAGGAATTGCATGAGAATATCATTTCATTTCAACCATCATATGAGAGATTAACACATTATCATCATCATGTCATAGTAATACGCATTAGTGATTCACAATCAACTTTAAATCATCATACCTTAATCATGATCTCACAATTTATATAGTCAAGAAATTTCAATTACATTCATCATACCATCATTAACTTACTCTACTTCATTGAACTGCATCATCAAGTATAAGCCATCACAATTGAAGTGAAGGATTTAAAATCATGAGGTTTACCAATTCACCTTCATAAGCCTTATTTAATGGTTTTACCATCAACCAACCATATTCACCAATCAATAGTCTTAATAACATCATACAAAAGTAAACTATAAAAGAACTAAGTCAATTGTATCATCACTATCCAAATTAATTTCAATTCATAACCTAGGGTTAGGGGAAAAGGGTTCATCATGAATTATTCAAGAAATAGATCCAATTCCAATAATACACGACCCTAGGAAGTCCATAAATGAATTATAATAGATAGGACAAGTCTAACAATCAATACATTCTTCAATTCCCATGAATTCACAAGTAACATCCAAGATTTGGGGAATTTGGGGAAAGAAAATTAATCAAACAAAATTACCATAAATAAAAATCAATTACTCAACATATATATTTTATTATCCATACAAAATCACAATTCTTCATAATTAATCATCACTTTCATGTTTAGAAGAAAACACATTTGTAGAGAAAAGCCCTAAGAATTGGGTGATTTAGAAATCAACTTTGAAAGAACCTCTTGGTGAAAGAAATCCCAAGAGTGAAGAACCCATACCTTAATGAAGCTTTATCCATGATATTTGACAAGAAAAGTTTAGAACTTGTCCTTCTTCTCCAAGCTTCCAATGTTCTTCAATGGTGGTTGAGTAGAGAGAGAATTTAGAGAGAAGTGAGACTGATTTGGGGAATTGATATGAGTGGGTACAAATGACTTAACACTGAACCTAAATCAATGCATATCACTACCTACATTACCCAAATGACCCCCCACTTAATTGGTTCTTTTTGTGAAGTCAAATTAACTTGAAAACTACGCAGACGAATCTGGGAAGTGGCTGCATGTTGCGAGGGCAATTTCAATTCTTTTTTCTGAAATCCGGTTTGAGGCAGTGAGCCTTGTGAAGTCCTCGCATCGCGAGGCATATTTTTTACCTTCCTTGTGCTGGATGCGAGGCACGTTTCTGGCTTTAAATCTTGGTTATCGCAAGTTGCTTTGCTCGCCAATGTTTGTGTCCTCCTCAAGGACTCTTCGAGTAGTCCTTGGCGATCTATTACGGAAATTTTGGACCTTCATACTATATTCACCAATTTAAAGTCTTTTTACAAGTTTTAGACTTCATATGATACTCTCAAAACTTCACCAAACATAGGGACGTCTACTAGTTCAATTTCGCTACTTTCCGGACGTCAAGGTCTTTCTTTGAGGTTTTGTCTCTAACCTATTGTAATTGAGTTTATTACATTAATATAGGTTGGTAAACATCATTTTAACCATTATTTAATGGGTTATGCTATAGTATAACTCATGGAACTTCTGAAATATAATACATTATCCCTCTCTTAGGAACATTCGTCCCCGAATGACACTTAAATCTGTTAGTAGGAAGAGAAGAGATTCAATACTACCAGCCCAACCAACAACAAACAATAATAATGAGTCACATCTCATAGGATTACTTTAAAACTCTATTCAGCACAAAGGCAACAATATTACATATAGCAACTCAATTCATAATGCACAACGTATAAGATCTCAACATTTCATAACATAATGAGGAACTACCTTATAGACATCAACACAATCTCAAAATACATCAAAGAGTTACCATGCTAATCTTATTATCAAGACAACAACAAAACAGAAAAATCTCAAGAAGGCAACATATACTCACGTTTCATAAAACTGCAAGTTAACACAAAAAGCCTTTTTTATGAAACTCATTTTTGGCACAAACCTTTACAATAACATTAACCAATTTAGAAGACAAGTCAAATGCACATTATTCATTATTTTATTATTAACAAGAACTACTCACCTCAATTAAGAAAAAATGAGGATAGCAGAACTTTATATCGGCCTCGGCCTCCCATGTTGAACCCTCAACAAGGTGGTTTCTCCATAGTTTTTTATGGAGGCCACCTCTTTGTTCCTCTACTTCTTAACTTGACGAACAAGGATTTCCACCAGAGCCTATTCAAAAGAGAGGTGCTCATCCACACCTAGACCTTCAATAGGCAGAATGGACTCGGGGTAACCAATTCACTTCTTAAGTATAAAAATGTTAAATACCGGATGAACCGAAGCTAGTTCACTAGGTAATTTCAGCTAATAAGTGACCTTGGCAACCCGTTGCAATATGTCATAGGGACTCATATACCGGGGACTAAGTTTCTCTTTCTTGCCAAACCTCAATGTCACATCCAGGGAGCACCCCCAAAACGTAATTGGCATCGTCGTCCTCGAAGTAGACTTAGACAAGGCCTTAGCATTCATCATTACAAACCATAGGCTAAAACACGGAGAAATTAAAACTTTTACATATACATAGTGAAATTTACTTAGACTTCAGACATATTGTATAGGAGTTCACATAGACTCCTAGGATTCTTACTTAGGCTTCTCTTTTAAAAAACGTCAACAATATACATAAGATAGTCTAATAAGATTGTCTCACAAAAAACCATCTAAAGGAGTACAATATTCGGACATAGCCAATACAACTTCAATATGCAATATAGGCTTACAACGATGTATTAAAAGATAAAGGAAAGAAAAAATGTCTCTAGACTTGAGCAACAACATCGCTAGAATATTGGAAAGGTATAATCCTCAAATTTTAGGACCTACCAACAACTTGGAGAAGAGTGTCCAAGTCTACTTCAATCAGCCTCCTCAGAACTCAATGGCCAGAACCTACATAGTTGTAGAAAACATAAAAATATGGGTTAGTACAACCACTTGTACTAAGTATGGGTAAATGCATATAAAACATTTGAAACATGCCTTCAGAAACATGCTAAGACAATAAAAGCCTTTATTGCACTTCGAAGAGAGCATATACAACGTAAGGATCACAATAACATAAGTCATGTTCATCACAAAGACAACCTCAACATAAGAACCTATTAACATATCAATTTCAATAGTTCATATCAACATAACATACAAAACCCTTACCAACAATCTCATCCCAAGCCTATTAGTGCAATGCTCATGTGAAGCCCCATAACCCAATATAATCAAGTAAACAAGATAGGAGATCATACGTAATGCTTTGCTTCATATATGATATATCATAGATAGTCATCACCACATATAGAAATTTAGACCAATAATATGTTCCTCAACATAGCCAACATCATATAAGAGTGTCAACATATAAAGTCAACATTTCATATTGCATAACATCATAATGCATTAGACCATCTCCTAGGACTCCCTTAAGAATTAAATTATGTCATGTCTAGGTAGAGTCCCATACCCTTACCTATCCTAAGTAAACCGTAAAAGTCATCTTAATAAATATCTATCTTCATTTACATTTAGTGATTTATTTCACTTTCGGGAAGAATTGCCTTAACCGACATAGACCACATGAGCTAAATGTGGAATCCGGTGACATGAAACCCTACACCGAAAGAAGGTGGTCTATTTTACAAGGTAGAACCAAACATGTACATAGCATTATAGGTGAATCCACTATTTAGTATACCTATGGGGGCAACATAGTTCAAGAACTAGCAGAGATATCAGAGACCCTGTTTCTGCCATTAGCATTGTAATCTCTATCTCATGAAAACATAGTAAACCTACCTTCCCTACTTGGAAAGGGACACATCTCACTACTAGTTCACTCGGTGCTAAGCTAGAGTCTTTTTTTAAAAGGTCTTTAAGTCATATTTTAAACATCATAACCTAGTATAGGTCATAGGAGGCTAAACCCTTGTATATTCATAGTCATTAGATCATTAGGAATTGCATAAGAATATCCTTTCATTACAACCCTCATATGTGAGATTAACACATTATCATCATGTTATAGTAAAGCACATAAGTGATTCACAATCAACCTTATATCATCATACCTTAATCATAATCTCACAATTCATATAGTCAAGACATTTTAATTACAATCATTATACCATCACCTACTTAATCTTATCATATGTAATACTTCAATTGAACTTCATCATCAAGTATGAGCCATCACAATTGAAGTAAAGAGATTCAAGATCATAAGTTCTTACCAGTTCACCTTCATAAGCCTTATCCAATGGTCTTACCATCGACCAACCATATTCACCTACCAATAGGATTAATAACATCATACAATAGTAATCTATACAAGAATTAAGTCAATTGTATAATCACTATCCAAATTAACTTCGATTCATAACCTAGGGTTAGGGGAAAAGGTTCATCATGAATTATTCAAAAAAATAGATGCAATACCAACAATACATGACCCTAGGCAGTCCATGAATGAATTTGAATAGATAGGGCAAGTGTAACAATCAATACACTCTTCAATTCCCATTATTTCACAAGCAAGATCCAAGATTTGGGGAAATTGGGGAAAGGACATGAATAAAAAAATTACCGTTAATAAACATCAATTACTCAACAATTTTTTTACTTAATTAGCCGTAGGAAATCACAATTCATCATAATCAATCATCAATTTCGTGTTTATAATAAAACCCGTATAGAAAAACCCTTAGAATTGGGTGATTTAGAAATCAACTTTGAAAGGACCTCTTGGGGAAAGAAATCCCAAGATTTAATAACACCTACCTTAATAAAGATTTATCGACGAGAATTTACAAGAAAAGATGGGAACTTGGCCTTCTTGTCCAAGATTCCAATGTTCTTCAATGGTGGTTGAGTAGACAGAGAATTTAGATAAAAGTGAGAGTGATTTGGGTAATTTATTTGAGTGAGTAAAATTGACGTAAAATTGATCCTAAATCAATTTATAGTCACTCCCTAAATTACCCAAAATACCCCTCACTTAATTGGTCTTTTTGTGAAGTCAAATTGACTTAAAAACAACACAGACGAATATGGGAAGTGGTTGCGCATTGTCGGGGCAATTTTAATTCTTTTTTCTTAATACGGGTTGAGGAAGTGATCCTCGTGATGTCCCCGCCTTGTGAGGAAAATTTTTTGCCTTCCTTGTGCTAGCTTCGCGACGCGAGGCTGGCTTCAAATCTTGGCTATCGCAGGCTGCTTTGGCAGCTTGCTCACCAATGTTTGTGTCACGACCTGCAAGTACACCCTAGAAGTTAGGTCAACCCTTGGATCGTGACACGACGTACTTCACCTCTCAGAGGTCTTGTAAAAGCCTCTTGACTTTATTACACAACATCATGCATAAATGGATGGAATTTAAAACTTTTCTTTAAACATAAAGCAAAAAGGTAAGTCATAAAAGCGAGGAAGCATCTCTACTAATGTTGTCTCAAAAATCATTAGACTTTGACATGAATTAAACTTCTTGGGACGCAGCCCACATAAAGTCTAAAACATAAAGAAAACATAAAGGAACATAAAGGAAAATAAAGGTTCGTCCCCGAAGCTATGAGGACTCACCATTTCTTCTATTCTCGGAAACCTTAAAACTTTACCCTGCAAGAAACTTTATATTCTCAAGACCCTACATGGACAACATGTAGGAAATATGTGTTATTACAATAAGTACTAAGTATGGAAACTACATACCAACATAAGATATCTCAAAAGGTTAGTTAATAATAGACATAATCATAAGAGATAAAGACATAAGTATATCATGAATATCATAACATAATAAAGCAACATAAATCATATAAGAGTTCATACTTACTTTCTTGTCCTTCTTTCTCAAGTGAACTACACCACAAGCTACCTCCAAGTATACTTGTGCAAGGCTAAGGTAGCATCCCATACTACTACCAACGCTAAGTACCTCTCTTTATTTATTCTTAATCATGATCCACTATCATAATTAAGACCTATGTTCTTCATACTAAAGAGTTATATACTATTGTGGTCATCTCAAAACATGATTGTTCAATGTACATAAGGCAGCCCATACTACCCTACATACTAAGCCTATCTTGAAAGCCATCCTTAGTACGTTCACCCTCCATAGCTTCTTTATTACTTAACTTCATCTACTAAGATTCTCTCATCTTTAGTCTACTATACTAGGAAAGGAAACTCTAGTCCAATCCTATCTTCAATATCTTCTTCATTAGTGACCCTAGGTTATACCTTGTGCAATGCACTCATGATGTCCCATACCACCATTCATGCAAGGTACTACTTTTGGATCCTTTCTTTATTACTTCTTACATTGGAGCCTAGTCCCTATATTTATATTTTTAACACTACGAGATACTTCTTAAAGTATGTCTAAGTTCCTTAGTCATATGGATTCTACGAGATACTTTGTAAGGTATATCTTGATCCCTCAATCATGAACTCTAAAAGATACCCCTTGGGCATGGCTAAGTTCATCCACACATTATGAACACTACTAGATACCCCTTAGGAATGTTTAAGTTCATATATTGCTATGGAACACTGCGAGATTCTTCTCAAGCACGTCTAAGTTCATAGGATATGGAGATCTCAACAAGGATACCTTGACTATACTAAGTGAAGGACTCCCGCCTCATGAGACCTAAATGGATATTCATCACAACTACTAGGTGTAGCTCTCATTTCTACTTAGAGTTTGGACCCTTGCTAGACTATTCGACTCACTTTGCATATCCACTTAGAGTCAAGCATATACTCCAAGGTTTTCTTGTCAAGCTCAACCTTCTTTCTCATGGAGGGATGCCCTAAAAAATCTTTCCATGCTCAAGTGAATCTGTCATTTTCATTCAATCATCCTAAATGTACATCCAACATAACCATACTAAGGTTCATTATTCATCAATTCATTCTATCTTCAATCATAGGTAGATTATAGGATCTTCTTGCCTTAGCTTTTCTTCTAACATTCTTCAATACCAGGTGAATATAGCCATGGTTCATTCTTTAAGGTTCAATTCCATAAAGAACAATATTAATCAATCAAGCATAGTTCAATTCATACCTAGGTGATTCAATCATGATCAATTAACATAAAATACAATCAAGATAAGAAGAATCAACACAAAACCTTTATCTAGTCTCTAATGGCCTACGATCACCATGATCACCTTCAAATTCAATTACTATAATTCACCATTAAAACTCAACAAAAAAAGTATATAATCATCATATAAACACCATTTAATGCTACCCGCTAAATTGGGATCACAATCAAGCCTTACAAACAATGCAATCACAACCCTCTGTTGAACGGGGTTCTTTGGATTCACAATTGAAGGGAAACTAGTGGGGCTTCATTGATGTAATAATCAAAGAATGAATAAGATTCATACACATTATCTTATATCCTTAAACCCCGATTCAGACCTTGGTGAAATCGTCCTAAAGCAGCCTCCTATTTATCTTCTTCTTCAATGGTGGTTTTGGAAGGGTTTTGGGAGAGAAAGGTTTTTTGATTTGGATTCTAGGGTCTTATTGGATATTGTACTGCTTAAATACTCTTCAAATACCAAAAATAACAACCCATAATGAATCCCTAAAGTACCCAAACGACCCCTGCAACTATTGGACATTTTAACAAACTTAAATTTGACTTAAAAATGACGGAACAAAATCTAGGCACTTACTGCGCGTCGCGGAGGCACTTCCAAATTTTATTTTTTGAAAATTCTTAGACAAAATAGTTTGTTACATCCCCGCGTTGCAGGGAAATATTTTTCCCCTCTGCGTGGCGCATCCACTTCCCAAACAGGCTAGCACAGAAGCTTGACAGTCCAAGTTTGAGCCATCCTTGGGGACCCTTTTGATGGTCCCCGGCGCATCGTTCTTGAACGTTTTGACCCTTTGTATATCAAATTACGTGTAGTAAAACTCGGTACTGAATTTAACCTTCAAATCATCCCCCAAAACATCACTACAAAACACTAGAAACACTAGTTCAACTTCGACTAATTTCCGAACGTCTTGTATGTTTGACCTCGAAACACTTCCAAACTTTATGTACTACCTAAGAACACCATTATTAACCATTTATGACATTAAAAACATCATGACACAAGTGTTAGGATCTAGTTTCACCTAGCTCATTTTGAGGGTGTAGCAATACTCCCCCACTTGGGAACATTCATCCTCGAATGACACTTTACTAAACATTTTTCTGTAGGGTCAACGCTAGAGTAGAAGCCCATGGTATATGCATTCTACCTAAATTCACATACCCAAATAAAGGAAAAAAATTTAATTCCAAGATAATCATAACTACACACAATCATATAAGAACCTTATAAACACACATAGTTCATTATTCCCTACTTGGGAGTAAGCCACACATGTCTTTCTAACATCTGTAGAACTCCAAGGAAGAATAAGAAGGAAGGTGAATGTAGGGTTGAAGGAGTAATATTTTCTACTCAATTTCATTGTAATTCATTGATAAGGTGTGGTAGTCCTTCATCCATTGATAGCTACAATATATGGGGGGCCTCCAAAACCGCATTTTCAAAGATAGAAATTCCCCAAAATCTAGGGTTTGTCTCCAAGTCATGGATTTGTTTCAAAACCGATTATATTAATTTTATGACTTGATATTATGATTGAATTGATGATTTATTATTTTTTTACGATTAAATTCCCCAAGAATCCATGAAATCCCCATATTCTCAATTCGTGACCTTGTGATGTGTTTTAATTGAAGAAAGAAGGGTTTTATGAGATTATGCTTGTGGTAATTGAATTAGTTGAACCATGTTATTATCCATGTATAATAAAGTAATTCTATATGTGTTGATTGAAATGGATCTATGTTCCTTGAAGAAGTATGAGAATGATTCATGATTATGAGGGTCATGTATATTCTCTAAGAACACTTTGAGAATGAAGTGAATATGTTTATGATCTAGTTGTTGTGTTGTTCGAGGTTATCCTCATGTACACACTTATGTATGAATATGATATGATGTAAAAGGTTTTCTCACAATATAATTATTCTAAGGTTGAAAGTCTATTCTCCCCTATTGAATCTAGGAGATATAGTAAGAGTTATCTTGGATTTAGTGTCAAGACATTCTTCCATGAGTATGAACTTGAGTTAAGAATTAATGTGAAATCTGTTGGTATTAATGCTTAGCAGCGAGTGGATAGTGATATGAGATCGAAGGCCTCATATTAGTAGAGATATGGTTTCTAGGAGAAATTTCTTGGGATGGAAGCCCTCACATTAGTAAACATCGGGTTTTCTAGTTGCAATCCCCTTATCTTATAAACTATGTTACCTCAAAGGTCTTTAGCTAGTGAATCCACCTAAGCTAAAAGTGTAGTTCTACCTTAGGCAAGTAGGACAATCCCTTTTCGGTGTGGGATAGACACCGGATTTCATGTTAGCTTTTATGGTCTATAATGTTTAAGGCTTGTCCCACTATAATAGTATGAACAAGAATATGAATTATGATCGATAGTTACTCAAGAAGCTTTACTTAGAAGGGTAGGATTATGAGATCTTATTCATGAATTGCACAAGTAGGATTTGAGGGTATTAATGGTATGTATCTCTTATGGTAAGATGATTTATGAGTTAATCATGATTATGACTTATGATTTTCCATTATATTTAAAATGATGTTTCAGCTTAGCAAAGTGCATGCATTCAACTAAAATATCCCTTTTACCATCTTTTCATGATATTATGCATGACTATCATACTTGGTGCATTTTTGTACTAGCCAATATGTTCCTACATTTTTGCCAAGTGGGGTTTAGTTCTCAAGGTTATGCCCATTTTTGCTAGAGCTTGGATTTGTTCATTTCTCTTTACTTGTGGTAACTCCTCATGATTCGGGGACAAATATTATCATTGTAGTTTCATCTTGTATTTCCATTTTGGATTATATTGTGTAGGTTGTGACCCTTTTTATTGGACAATTGTAACAGATGGCTAATTGATACAAGTTTAGAACTACTTTCCTTGATGAAAATTTCGGACTTGAAATGAGCTTTTACTCTTATCGTGCTAATGCTTT
Source organism: Solanum habrochaites (assembly GCA_027704765.1). Lineage (NCBI taxonomy): Eukaryota > Viridiplantae > Streptophyta > Magnoliopsida > Solanales > Solanaceae > Solanum > Solanum habrochaites. Next base: position 19,970,149 of record JAKWJA010002496.1, read on the forward strand.
ATTTTATGATATGTTAAGTGTCTTACATAGAGCATTTCGGGGTTTTATGTGCCCTGTTACTTCCAGGGTGCCCCTGGGTCATTAACAAGCAATATAGGGGTGCAAGGATATGAGATTAATGTCACATAGGGGTACTTGTACTTTTTTTTAATGATGAACATTCATGAATAGTCTATTATATTCGTTGACGCTAATCATCTTCTGATCTCAAAGTATTTATGAATAGATTGTCCTTTCGATCTCATCTACACCAATCTAAAAACCCTTATACCTTATTTTATTTTCTCTTTCAAGATATGAACCATAACCTCTATTTTCAATAAAGTTACAGACATCAAACCTAAATTTCACCTTTCAAAATAATTACCCGCTCGAGTCAATCTCTTTCGAGCATCGAACGGAGATCAGATGTAGGAATTATGTTTGCAGTCTAAACTCATATATTAACCCCGGGCTAACTAGAACAAATTTATGTATGGATAAAAAAATACAAAGCATAACATAATACCCACTACATTAGATCAAATACCCAACCCCATAATTTCACCCCTAGATTTTGGGGTTTTAGCTAGTCATCACGCAAAGCAAACAGAATATACATTTTAATGAAACCATCCATGGGCAGCATGAAATTAAGTAATTACAAGTAAACTCACTATGTATTAAACTTCAATTCCTCAATTTTTCATGACCCAAGGTAGTCCCTAGGTGTAACATGGCATATAAGACCATGAGATGCCTCATACAAGCCACCTAACTTTCATCATAAATTATATAGAGTAAATGAGTTAAAAGAGGAATAGTTCAAGTCAAATATTTTTTATATAATTAAAGATAAATTCTAAAACATTAGTCTCAAAGTCATCTAGTACATAAAAATGAATATGGGCGAAACCCATATATCATGTTCCAAAACTGAAAGTAAGAAAAGACTGAAATCAAAAAACGTCTCATCCATGAAGCATGAGGACTCACCAAAGCTCAATATCTCCTCTAAAAACTCTAGCCATGAAACTAGAAACCTTATCGTCGGACCCTACATTTAGGGAAATGTAGGCAAGAGTCTGGTAAGTACAAAAATGCACCAAGTAAGTTAATCATGCATAAAACATTTGAAAATATATAGAAGAGATACCTTCATGAATGCAATGGCAAATCTAAAACATGAGAAAAAGGTAATATAACATGAGTCATAAGACATGGTCAATGAACATAGACATCATCTTAAACATGTATGAGATCCTTCCTTGAAGTAAATTTAGTTCATCATAACTTGTGGAAATTAGTTGTAACTGACATATAAAACTATGAAAGCTATCATCCTAGAGTCTAGCTTCTTCCACACCAAAAAGAGTTATTCTATTTTCCACTGGAAGGACCATGAACTTCTAACTTGTGTGGATCCACTAGTTAATGTCTATCTAGACAATCCTATGGTGGAACATAGTTTATCGGACACGTTAGTCACCACTTGTCCACTCACTTATAAGCTTAGCTTCCACGAAACAAGTCTCATTCATATTCATTTTAACTCTTAAATGAAACATTGTAATGCCTATTATCCTTTCATCATGTGACATGGGTAATCGCCTCTTGTCATTCAAATAGGGAGCATGGGTAATCCCCTCTTCCCTCATCATTAGAATAACTCCATAATAATTGTTTATTTTAGGTGAGAGAGATCTTTCGACCCTAAGAACCCTTATTATGAGAGAAAACTTTTCATAATCATGATTTCCTGTGTTATGTGAGAAATCCTTTCAACAAAACAACAACATCATCATTGGTACTTCTTTATCAAATCATCCTTAAAAAGTTTGCATAAAATTCATGAGAAACTTCTTGATTTCATATTTTTCTTTTATAATAAAAACCCATATTATATGATCATAACTTTAAAAACATGAGAATTACATAGGTTCATGTGGGATCATCATAACAAAACATCAAATTAACTCAATTCATGCATAAGGGATCATAATACAATCAATCAAATCAATAATAAAGAGGACCCATAACATAGAAGAAAAATCCTAACTCAATTGGGAAATTCTAACTTTGAAAATTGGAGAAGTTAGGAACTAAAGATACTTTCTTAAATCTTGCCAATGATTTTTTTGATATAGCGCTTCAAAGAAATTATGTGAGAAAGAATGTGGAGCCTAAGCTTCCTCAACTTTCGGTTGATACTTTCTCCTAGAAAGTGAATCATGCTAAATTTAAATATGTTTTTCAAGTGTTGGCTCAAGATATTATGGCCTAGTCTAATAGAGATGACATATCTCCCATGTACCCAAATTTGGTTGTGGAGGCAACAAAATAAAGACTTCACAAGGATGAATCTTCCCTAATTCCATGGTTCTGAGGTTGAGGAGTATCCTCAAAAGTTTATTGATGAGGTATACAAGATAGAGCAAATTATGGAATTCTCTATGGTGGATAATGCGGAGTAGGCTGCTTATGAACTTAAGGATGTGGCTCAAGTTTGGTTCAAATAATGGAAGGAAGGGAGGGTTGTTGATGCATGTCCTTTTTATTGGGAGAAATTCAAAGGAGTTTTTCTTGATTGTGTCTTTCCTCTCTAAATGAGAGAACAAAAAGTTCTTGAGTTCATTAACCTCCAACAGATGAATATGAGCGTCAGGGAGTATTATTTGAAGTTTACTCAATTGAATAAGTATGATTCCACTATGGTTGTTGACTAGAGGGAAAGGATGAGTAAGTTTTTGTTGATTAAGGAAATGGAAATATATCCTTTGAATATACATGAACAACAAATTGAAAAGGGAAATCTCAAGGAAAAGGAAAGAGAATCCAAGAGGGAAATGACTAGTGAGGGTACTTTTTCATTCTAGGTCTGGTGGACAAGGAGGTCCTTTATTGCGACTAAAGTTTTTTTTGTAAAGGATCCTCAAATTTAACGAATCATAAGTTTAACAAAGATAGGATACCAAACCCTAAAACTCAAAGAGGTGGTGGAAATAGATCTTCTATTCTCGCTTGGCGAAGGTGTTGTAAGTGTGACTTGGTAAAAGTTTAGCCAATAGTGATGGTTACTTTGGTTGTTGAATGAGTGGCCACAAACTGAAGGATTGTCAATTGCAAGATAGAAAGGGTAAGGATGGTAGGGAAGCTTAACTAAGTGGTTATTGTAGGAGTTTTCGTTGTCACAATAGGTTTTATGCTCTTCACACTCCACATGATCACGAGGATTCTCCAGATGTGGTGACGAGTACGTTTGAAGTCTTTCACCTTGATATTTATGCTTTGCTTGATCCAGGTGCTACATTATCGTTTGTTACTCCTTATTTGTCCACGAGGTTTAGTATTTGTCATAAAATTCTTTCTTATCCCTTTAATTTTTATACTTATGTTGGTGATTCTGTGTTGATAAGAGTTTATAGAAAGTGTCCTATTCCATTTTACATTTAGTCACTCATGTTTATCTTATGGAGATTTATATGTTAGATTTAGAATTGATTATTGGTATGGATTATCTTCATTTAATTTATGCTTACATAGATTGTAGGACCCTATAGGTCATATCCAAGGTTCTGAATTATCCTATCATGTTTTGGTAAGGGGATATTATGTTCTTAAAAGTCAGTTTCTATCTTTCCTAAAGGCTAGAAAAGTCATTTCTAAGGATTGTATTTATCATATTATTTGAGTTAAGGATATCGATTTTGAAATCTCTACTCTTGAATTACTCTTGCTTGTCAATGAGTTTCCATGATTGTTTTCCAATGATTTTTTCTGTATTCCTCCCGAAAGGGAAATAGACTTAGGTATTAACCTTCTCCTGGATACACATCTATTTATATTCCTCCTTATCTTATATCCATGACAGAACTTAAGTAATTAAAAGGATTATTTGAATGATTTGTTGTATAAGTGTTTTATTAGACCTAGTATCTCACCATGCGGTGCTCCAGGGTTGTTTGTTCGAAAGATGGATGGTTCTCTCCGAATGTGTATTAACTATCGATAATTGAGTAAGGCTACCATTAAGAATAAGAATCCTATTACAAGGATTGATGATTTTTTTGATTGACTCCAAGGGGAGAGTTACTTCACTAAGATTAACCTCCAGTCAAGTTATCACAAAATAAAAGTGAAGGAAAATAACATTCCAAAAATGGCTTTTCAAACAAGGTATGACCATTATGAGTTTCTTGTGTTGTCTTTCGTTTGAATAATTCCCTCACGGAATTAATTGATTTTTTTCAACAGGGTCTTTAAGTAATATCTTGATATGCTTGTGATTGTATTTATCGATGATATCTTGATCTATTCATGGAGTGAGGTGAGCAGGTTGATCATTTGAGAATTGTCTTGCAAATTCTCAAGGATCAAGAATTGTACTCTAATATTATCAAGTGTGAGTTTTTATTGAGGTTCATTGCTAGCATTGGACATGTTGCTTCCTGAGACGGTATTCAAGTCAATCCTCAAGTCAGTTAAGAATTGGCCCAAACCTTTTTTCTCTCTAGAAATACGAGGTTTCTTTGTTTGTCTAGTTATTATAGGAGATTTATGGAAGGATTTTCCTATATTGCTATTTAAAAATATTAACTCAAAATAAAGTGAAATTCCTATGGTAGGGATTATGTGAGAAAAGTTTCTAATATTTGAAATATAGACTCGGCTTGGCCCCTATTTTGACATTGCTAGAATGATCAAATGGTTTTGTTGTTTATTGTGTTGCTTCAGGAATTGGTCAAGGATATGTTTTGATGCAACATGAGAAGGCTACCGCTTATGCCTCAAGGTAGTTGAATATGTATCAAAATAATCATCGAAACAATGAATTTGAGTTAGCGGCGGTAGTTCTTACTCTAAATATTTGGAGGCATTAATTTTATAGTGTTCATGTAGATGTATTCAACGACCAAGAGAGTTTGAAATATTTGTTCACTCAAATGGATTTGAATCTTCACCAAAAAAGGTGGCTAGAATTATTGAAGGATTATGATAATAGTGTTCTATATCATCCCGGAAAGGTGAATATGGTGGAAGTTGTTCTTAATAGACTATTAATGGGAAGTTTGGCTCTGGTAGAAGAATATAAGAAGGAATTATTTTGTGATATTCATAGATTGGGATGATTAGGTGCTCGCTTGGTTGATTTAACGAAGTAAGTGTAGTCTTTGATAATAGTTCTGAATCATCTTATGAATCAACTGTGAAAGACAAGCAAGAACTTGTTATTAGGTGACTTGAATAAGTCGATTTTTTAAAAACTATAGAGGCTTTTTGCCAATGGGGATATGATGTGTTTTGATATCAAGGTTTGTTATGTATTCCGAATATTAATGAATTTAGAAATAAGATTTTTAATAAATCCATAGTTCCTGGTATTTTATATCCTTGGAAGACACCAAAATGTTTAGTGCATGAAATCTAATGGTTAAGTGAGATGAAGAAAGATATTGTGGAATTTTTGACTAAATGAATTGTCAACTAGTGAAAGTTAAGGATTAGAAGCTGGGTGGTTTGTCTCAAAAAATTTGTATCCCTACATGGAAGTGGGAATATTTTAATATGAACTTCATTACAGGTTTAGCCACACTCATCGACACATTGATTTGATTTAGTTATTATGAACTGAATGACGTAGTCGGCTGACAATCTTCCCCTTAGAACTTCATTTTTGACCGAGGAGTATGCTATGATTAATATTCAAAAAATAATAAGTTTGCACAAAGTGTACTTGTCCATTATCTCTTATCGTGGTACTCAGTTTCTATCTTAGTTTTTGAAGTTGTTTCAGAAAGATCTTAGTACTCAAGTTAAACTTAGCAAGGCTTTCCACAATCAGACGGACTGACAATCAAAGAATACTATTTATACCTTAAAGGATGATATGTTTAGATATTATTTAATTAATTTCAAGGATAATTGGGATGATCATTTTCCATTGATTGAATTTGCATATAATAATAGCTATCATTCTAACATTCAAATGACACCATTTGAGGCTATTTATGGCAGAAAGTGTAGGTATCCTATAGGCTGGTTTGAAGTTTGTGAAATCTCTTTGATACATCCTGAGGTTACTCATGAGGCAATGGGAAAGGTTTAACTTACTCGTTGAAGGTTGAAACCGACTCAAAGTCGACAAAAGTCTAATGCCGATGTCAGAAGAAGATAATTTTAATTTAATGGTAATGATTACGTCTACTTTAAAATTTCACCCAGGAAGGGTGTAATGATAATTTGAAAGAAAGCAAATCTCAGTCACATTATGTGGGCCCATGTCAAATATTTAGGCTTGTTGGCAAAATTGCTTTTGAACTAAAGTTGCCTAATGATTTAACATCAGCACATATAGTATTCCATGTCTTTTTGCTGAAGAAATGTATTGGAGATCCGATGTTATCTTTTGAATGTTTGGGACTTAAAGAAAGTCTCTCTTATGAAGAGGTTTTGGTTAATGTTTTAGAACGACTAGTTAAGAAGTTCAAAAAAAGAAATTGTTTTCATGAATGTTTTGGAGGAATCAATTAGTTGAGGGTGCTACTTGGAAGGCAAAAACCAATATGATGTACGAAATCCTCATGTCTATCCCTATACCCTATTCTATTTTGATGTATTAGTATGGGAAAAGGGACAAATATATCCCCGAACTTTCAAAAATAGTACATCAATACCCTTCGTCATACTTTTCGTCCATAAATAACCTCGCTGTCCAATATCTAGTGCATATTTGCCCTTCCCACTAATGTAAGAGTCATTTTGTACACGTGGCACAATACTACGCCTCAATCCGGATTGATCAAATATTTAACCCAAATTTCAAATACCCGTTTAACCCGCCCCATAACCCATTTAACTCACCCAATACTCCCATTACCCACATCAAAATTTGATGTTCATGTTCGAGAACCCCACGTAGAATTCTCAAACATATGTTGAAATCTGAATCTGAATAGGAGTTCTTGAATTCGTGGGGTTGATGATTTGAATTCTTTTTTTGATCTTAGTTAAGAAGAAAAAGATTTCAGAAACTTTTCAGAACTTTATTTACATTTGGAGAAGAAACATAAGTTGTATCAGCTCAGAATTCCATTTTCCTTTCATGGAGTTCGTTTTTTTCTTTGGAATAATTCTACCTCTTTCTTTACCAAAAAGGACATACAAGTAGCAGACAATGCAAATAAATTACAATAATTTGATTTGGTTATTTATCTCTAATGAAATATGAATTTTTCAATTACTCTAATTAATTTTTTTTTGGATGTTAATTAATTTAAGAAATTTTATACGAGGCAAAGTAATTATGATTCTTCTTTAAGATTTTAGTGTGATATTTTACTCTTCACAGAAAAGATGCTTTAGATTTTCAAATTCTTTGTTTTTAAAGATTTAAGAGATAAATGAAAATTATTAATTTTATATGAAATATTAAAAGAAGAAAAGATAGAGGAGGTGAGGGGGTGGGGATGGCGGCCACCTTAAGATGAAGAAGAAGATGTAAAAGTAAATGGGCCTTTTTTTCTTTAGGGTTGTAGATAGTTTGTAACATGGGTAATGGGGTGGTTAAACGGGTATTTAAAATTTGGATTAAATATTTCGGGTTGAGGCGTAGGATTGTGCCACGTACGAAATGACTATTCCGTTAGTGGGAAGGGCAATTGTGTTATAGTTATTGAACGACGAGGGTATTTATGAACGAAAAGTATGACGGAGGGTATTGACGTACCATTTTTAAAAGTTCGGGGGTATATTTGTTCTTTTTCCCATTAAAATATAATAGTTGATTCAAATTGAAGTAAATTAGACAAATAAAAAATAGAAAATAACTGTGAATTTGATTTGATTATTTATGATTTTAATGTAATAGTGAAATTTCAAAAATATGTGCATAATATTAGTAAGAGATTAGTAACAAACAATTAAGAAAATTTTAATTAATCGTATGAATAAATACATCAATATTTTTTAGAGAAAACGGCCAAATGACCCCTCAACCTATTAGTCAATTCTCAGCTACACACTTAAACTTTACGGGAGTCTTATTACCCTCCTAAACTTTTTATTTCTGATATTTTATAACCCTTAAGTGCTCAACTTTTGCCATACCCAGATATACAAATATGTTTGAATACATGCGCTAGGTGGGCCCATTTTATTTAATTTTATTTTCTTATTTATTTCAGATATAGATACAATAGACCCCACTTATTTTAACTTATTTTTTTTAATTAGATTAAATTCTCAATTCCAAACATAACACATGTTTACTCTTGAATGGAGTCTCAACCTTTCTTCTTCTTCTTCAAGATTAATTGTTCTGCTCCTGATAATTTTAACAATGCTATGTAACATGTGATGTAATTTTTTAAAAATAAATAAAATCAATTTTTGAATGAAAAATTAGATCTTGAAAATCGACATTTACTAAATCTTGAAGGTCAACTGTAATGGTGAGGGAGAAAAATATTTTATGATTCTGCTTGCTGAAGGAAGGTGAAAAGAATGAGTTAACATACATGTAGTTTTATATTAATGAATTGAAGAGGGAAATAACTTATTTTTGGGCATTGATATGGAGAAGAAATTTTAAGCTCCATACCTAGATCTAGTGGACCTTGCAATTTTATATTTATTGTGAAGAAAATAAATTAGAACTGAATCTAATAGCGAAAAAAATAGAGAGATTAGAAATCTAACTACAGGTTCAAGATTTGAAATGGAAGTTAGCATTGAAGCTTTGAAATTGTTCCCAAGCTTCACGCTTTTAAAATGGCAAAGAAAGGAAGAAGTGAAAGATTTGTTGGAAAGAAAAGGGCTTAAAAATGCCAAGTGTTGGGAAGACTTATTTAGGCTGATTGACTTTACACGGGCTTCCAAAACACAGAAAATACATTTTAGATATATCTTCACGCGCCTAAAGGAGGTGTATTCACCTTCTTGAACATGTAAACGTTCAAAGGTTAAAAGATATTAAAAATAAAAAATTCAAAAGAGTATTAATATGTAGTTGAAAATTGACTAATATGTTAGGGGGGCATTTACCATTTTCTCACATTTTTTATTTTCTACTTAGAGGTATTTTGGTCATTCCAAATGTGCTATTGCTTAATACATACTTCTCACAATTGACATTATACATCGCCCTGATCAGATCTGGTTGTCTCTTTTAACGTATGTATCTCCTGCATCTTTGATTCTTCGTCTAATCTTGCCTCTTGGGTCGAATTTATTTCTTTTTTGTGCATCTATATGTATTTGAGTTTCCTTTTCCGAACGAATTTGGGGGAGGTTTTGGTTCTTTGGAGGACTTGTAATTTTGAGCCGCTCTTGTGGTTTAGGTGTGTATCCCACTTTAAATTTTAACTGCTATATTAAGTTGCTTTGCTATGTTTAACACCCGATGTAGATTAAGTGCATTGATTGGGTTCTTGTTTTGGTTAGTGAAGCTTAATTTGGACTAAGTTCTTTGATATGTTTTATGATGATGTAAAGGATCCATATACATATACTAGCGATTAGAAGGTTTTATTGAAGATCTTTGATAAGATTAGGATTTCTGGTGGTACTGTTTGTCAATAAGCCATGTTGTTCTGTAGTTCAATTTCATTCAGGGATGAAATACTGCTTTTCCAGCTTTTTGGAACACGTGGAATAGAACTTTCAAACTTGTGATGTTTATTCTTGAAGATTTGAAAGCCATAACCATATTCAGAATTTTTTCCTGTTTTTTTTTTCTTTTTGGGAGGATGTCGATGAAGTGAAGTTAAATTCAAGTGAGTTAGGTGAACTCTGTCTTTTATATAGAAAGGCGAATTTTTTCCTATAGGAAAGAAATGAGGCAAACATTTCCTTATCCTCTTTGGTAATCTTCTGACATTTTTTCGTTCCTTGTGTCTTGTCAGATTTGAAATTATAATTCTCAGAAGTCTCATGAGTGCCTAAGCTATTTAGTTATCACGACATGGATTCACCTGGTAAGATTTGAAAGTTATAATTCTTAAAGAAGATTCTTGTTTTTGCTTATACTGTTTGTTTTCTCTCTACGTGCACATATATTTAAGTTATAGTGATGGTTAGTTTTTTCTTTGGATGCAAAATTTGTTTTTGGTTATTGAACTATTACCTGTTTTCTAGTCAGATGCTCAAAAATTCTTTGCTAAAAATGGTAAATCTATTAAGAATTAAGCTGCAGTGCGATTTCCATTTGTTTGTTGTGATAAATATTGGAAGTTGCTTTCTTATGTGCATTTTATGTGAGAGTCCTGAATGATTTAGGAAAAGGCTACATTACTTTTGCTCTCAAATCTCAGCTTTTGGTATAATGAATGTCCTTGTCTACTAGGAGGATATTTCTTGATTACAACCCTTTTTTTGCATAAGATAAGTTTAGTAAGCTTCCACCTATCCCAAACAAGCTCTTTTTCTCTTGGGAACTCACTTTTGGAAAATAAGCCAATTTAAAAAGAACATTTTTTCTGATTAGCTAGTGAGTTCCATTCCTTCAATATGGATGGAAGAGCCTATTATTAGACAGAGATAAGTCTTTCAAATTAATTAACATGAACAAAGAAAGAGTAAGATGGTTTTACTTACTTTACGAGGGCTCTAGAAGGCTCATTAATAAATTAAACGCTGGCAAAAAAGTGTGATGGACATGAGTGCTATGAAAGAGGTTTCACCAAAATAGGGGCATCTTTGCCGGAGGTGTGGTAGGAAAATAGAGGCCTACTTTATAGAGTTTATCAGAATTTTAACAATTACGGTTGGTAAGTATGTTCAAATTGATGCATGGGTACGTGATATGAAATTATTGGTGATCATTCGAGAAATTATTGACGATGGAGGATGGTATGAAAGTGTACGCAATCCTGGGGAGACCACAACAACCAACATCAAGAACTCTAGAATCAGGTAAAAACATAATTTGAAGATCAATGGGGTTGTAGTAGTTCAAAACAAAATCAGAAAAGGGCCTAAAATACCCTAGAAGTATTTAAAATGGTACAAAACTACCCTCCAACGACCTATTGGCTCCAAAATACCTTTCTCATGCATCTATTGGCTCCAAAATACCTTTGTCATCTACTTTTGGGTTCAAAATTAACCACTTATTGAACGGTTTTAAATTTAAACTATTTAAATATTTTTTTAAAATACTTGGTGCTCAACTATTTGCTATAATTTAACTTATTAATATAACTTATAAATCAATCCACTACCCACCAATTATTAATTAAACCTCACCCAATTAATAAACCCGCCCATCCCACCCCATTACTAATTACAAACAAACACGAAAACTACTACCAATCGAGTGTTGATAAAAATTTGAGGTGAAAATGCTATAGAAGTACATTATCATTCCATTAACGTCCTCAATAAAAACATATATAATTAAGTGTCTAAATAATAAAAAATAGCGATAAACTAAAAGTTGATATGTCATCTTTATAGACATCCTTCTCATTTATGTGATGTTACTTAATAGAAATTTTTTTTTAAAAAAAACAATATTTATTTAAATTTTACATATTAAAACAAAAATAAAAGTATTATAAATTATATTAAAAGAAGTGCATGAATTAAATTATCCAATAGTTGAGCGCCAAGTATTTTAAAAAAATATTTAAATAGTTCTAATTTAAAATCATTAAATAAGTGACAATTTTGAACTCAAAGGTGGATGATAAGGGTAATTTTGAACCAATAGGTGGATGAAAAGAGAATTTTGGAGCCAATAGGTGGATGAAGGGTAGTTTTGTACCATTTCCAATACTTCGAGGGTATTTTAGGTCCTTTTCCGAAACAAAAAATCAATACTTACCAGAGACCAAAGCATATAGTGCCCATTTTCTTGCCAAATGCCAAACTAGGAAATATAATGATCCTTTGAACATATCTCCCAATCAAGAACAACAACAACAATAATCCCACAAGTAGGGTATGAGGAGGGTGGAATGTACACATATCTTATTACTACCTCGTGGAGGTAGTTAAGTGCAACTAATTCACATAGAAAGAAGGAGACAATGAAGAAACTATAGCAGTTTGACTAAATAATGCTCAAGAAATTGCTCACAAATGGTTTCTTAACAGATGGAAGGTGAAGCCAATTGAGCATAATCAATTCCTTTTCAAAATGTCTTTTCGTCAAGAGGACTCTAGGGATCGTTTGGTATGCGGGATACTGTGGGACATCTCAAGATTAAGTCTGGGATAAAATTTATACTGTGTTCGGTTGATTGTATAGGTTTATGTCTGTCAACCAAACACAATATAAATTTTATCCCAATCATGGGATATCTCACCTTCTTATCCTATCCAACATAGAATTATTTTATCCCATTTACTAGGAAGGATAAATTAGTCTTGAGTTTATAATCCAAATACAATAATCCTAGGATAATTTAGTCTGCGCGTACCAAATGAGTAATTAGAGTTAAGGTGGGAGATTTGTGTGGGAATGGTAGAAGAATATCTTTGGAATGGTGGTTGTCAGTTGCAGGGTTGACAATGATGGAACCATAATCTGCCAATAGATGGATAAAAACATTCAAAATTCCACTCCATGCTTATGTTTGGTTGGGGAGCTCCTTTAGAGTTATTACTAAATTGTGTGGTGACCTTGTTATACAAATAACAACATACTTAGTGTAATCACCCAAGTTTAGTATGGGGAGAGTTGGATATAATGTATGAAACCTTACCCTAGGGAGACTGTTTTCAATGGACCATTGCTGAAAAGACATGTTTTCAAAGCAGGATTCTAAGAAAAATGTGACATCAAAATAACAAGATACAAAGAAAATGAAACAAGTAGTAATACACATTGAATAATAAGAGACCATGCAACTACTAAATAATACTACTAATTAGGAGAAGAGAGGAGGATGCGAGTTCCCTAGTTCTCCTAGATAAAGTTCGACAACACTGCGCTTCTTACTGAGTTGTGTTAAGTCATGTCTAATCACCTCCCTTGGCTCTTTTTTGGCTTAGCTCTACCTATCCTAAATCCTGGTACAATCAACCTCTCCCACCTTCTTATTGGCAGATCTTCACACCTCCTCTTCACATGCCCAAACCATCTTGGCCTTGCTTCGCTCATTTTGTCCACTACATAGGTCAATTCCACCTTACCTCGTATAACTATGTTCCTAATCCCCTCTCCTAGTATGCTCACACATCCATCTGTGCATCCTCATCTCCACTACCTTCATCTTCTAAACGTGGGTGTTCTTGACCGACCATTACTCTGCACATACTACAATGCTGGTCTAACCACCACTTTGTAGAGCACGTAATGGCCTCAACGACTCATTCTTATCGCATAGTACCATGGAGGCGAGCATCCATTTTACCCTCTCTGCTCCAATATGATGTGCAACATCATCTTTAATGTCCCCGTCACCCACCCTGCTCCAATACAATTATGGGAATACATTGGTAAAGTATGAGTCCTTTTACTCTGAATGTGTACTTTGAAGTTGGGAATGGTGCACACATCTAATTCTTGAAGGATAGATGGCTAGGCAACTATCTCTTCAAGATGACTTCCCAAATCTTTTCTATATTGCCTAAAACCCCATTTCTGTCATTGCTACAAAGAGGGAAGGGGTTACCTGGGACTTCAAATAAACATTTGTGATTGGGAAATACATGAGTTGCTTGGCCTTAATGCTAGACTGCAACAAAGTAAGTAAGTTCTCATGCGGCAGAGACTTAAATGGGTGACTTATGGTGGAGGCAACTATACAGTCAAGGATGGATACCAGCTATGGTGTTCTAGCAATTCTTTGATAAATAACTGGCTATGGCAACTCATTTGGAGACCCAAATTTTCACCAAAGGTTATCTGTTTCACCTGGACAGCGTTATTTGAGGCATGCTTCAAACAAGATAATCTGATGAAAAGGAATTTCTAGCTACCAAACATATGTTACATGTGCCAAAAGGAAGCTGAAAGTACCTGCTATTTGCTTCTGCATTGTGAGGTGCCTTGGTCATATGGTATATTTTATTTTCCTCATTTTAGGTCTCAAATGGGTACCTCCTTACACAACAAAGGATGCTTATAAGAGTTGGAGTTTATGGAGAGTTGATAAACCCATGAAGAAAATAAGGAAATGGTTCCGGCTTGTCTGTTTTTGTGCATTTAGGCAGAGAGAAACAAGAGATGTTTTGATGAAACTCCATAAGTGCTCTTTAAAGGTGTGGTGTATTGCTAGTTTGTTTTGCTAGTCTTATTAACGACATTGACAAACTTTTGCCTTGCTGAGAGTATACACAATGTTCGGATTCATTAGCTCTCTAGATCTAGCTTAGTCAGTTGTATACAGAACCCAGCTATATTTTTGGTAAGCTCAAATGTCAAATTTTGTATCATGTACTTTTTGCATCTCCTTGATGCTTTTTACTGAAAGCACCCCATTAAAAAATACTTTCTTTTGTATTTGAGCATGCAAGGCTTCATTGTTCACTAATCTATATGTTCATGTGAACTTTTTACTGGGATATTCAGTTCCATTTGGAATTGAATTTAGTGCATTATCCTACTTTTCTGGCGTGTTCACTCATTTCGTGTTTTACTTACTTCAGCTGGACGTCTGCGGGATACATCTGTTGTTGTTGTTACTCTGGAATCTAGTGAAGTATACATTATTGTTAGTTTGTCTTCAAGGACGGATACACAGGTGATCTATGTTGATCCCACAACTGGGAGTCTTCGCTATAATGCAAAGACAGGATATGATATTTTCAATTCTCAAAATGAAGCCTTAGATTATGTGACGAATGGTTCCAAATGGCTGTGCAAGAGTATAACCTATGCCAGAGCTGTGCTAGGCTATGCTTCTCTTGGGAGCTATGGTTTACTTCTTGTTGCGACAAAGTTATCGGTCAGCATTCCGAATTTGCCTGGGGGTGGATGTATATATACTGTAACAGAGACCCAATGGATCAAGATTTCACTTCAAAACCCTCAGCCACTGGGCAAAGGTGAAACTAAGAATGTTCAAGAAGTGATGGAGCTTGATATTGATGGGAAGCATTATTTTTGTGAATCGCGTGATATTACTAGATCTTTTCCAAGTCGTATGCCCTTGCTGAACCCTGATGATGAATTTGTGTGGAATAAATGGTTTTCAATGCCCTTCAAAAAGATAGGACTTCCAGAGCATTGTGTTGTTCTTCTGCAGGTTTTACTTCATACTTGGTACCTTTAGATATTGTACTGTCTGACATTTGACACTTGCTATGATTCCACTTGTATGCATATGATACAATGAAAGAAAGAAAGAAAAAAAAAGAAAAACAAAATAATCTTTGAAACTATAAGAACCTCATGTTTTCACTTTTTTGTACAGTTGGTGTAAACCTTGTGATGTCAAAAGTGTAGTTGACATTGTAGATTTTCTCTATCTCCTTCTACCTATGAAGGAAATGTTTTTGTTATGCACCTTTTTTTTTTCTTTTGAACTGGTTAAGTAGAAGTATTGCAAACAGAAACCTGGCACTAAGTTGGTGCCAATGATTTTTTTCCTTTTTTTTTTGGATTATTCCGTACAGAATAAGAGAGAGAAGATTCTACCTATACAAGGCCGATCGGTAGTGCGTCTATAAAGTCCAGCATATATGTATCATCTTGAACCAGTATGTAGGCACCCCCCCCATCACCAAAAAAATCCAAAAACCATTAGCAGGTGCACTTAATCTTCTGTACACCCTCTATTTTCCCTACAAAACATCTGTACCTATTACCCAACAGATGCTAACACGGTATTCCATATTTTCCTCGCTGATTTACTCATCCCCCTGATGGCCCAGCTGGCTAGAAGATCCCTTACTACATAGGGCATGACAAAGAGACTGAAAAGATTAAAAAGTTGCGACCAGATCTGTCTTGTGACTGTGCAGTGCAAAAATAAATGGCTGCTACATACTTCTTCTCTTAAGGTTGCCTTGGGTAAGGTATGCATTGTGCAAAGCTGTCCACATAAAACAACTGACTTAGTAAAGAGCCTTCAACTTCCATAACCGCTGGAATTTTATAGCAAGAGTTCACTGAGAAAACTCCATCTACCTGCCTATTCCATATGGAAGTAAGTACCTGGTACTCGTTCTTCTAGGAACAGATTCTCAAGATCATCTAAAAGCAAAGGCTATCCTAGGAATGTTCCAATCAAAATTGTTTCTACAAAAATCAAGATACAGTTGTTACTATTCCAGCAAGTTAAAACCAAAGCACCGAGTTTTCAAAGTGAAATCGTAATGTTTGCACTCATTGCTATTATTAAGGAAAAAATGTTTTTCTCCTCCAGATCTACCTGAGTCTCAAAAGATAGCCTATGCTGCAATTGGCTTATCAGTAAGTTATATGCTCTGTACCAGCCTTTTGAGATGTTGAAGACATAAAATTGTGAATTTATGTGTCAAACAGTGTTATCAAAAGCAAAGAGCAGAAAAAAAGTCTTTAAGGACTGTTGGACTTTAAGAGCAAAGTCAAATAAAGCATGGGCTTTAATGAAAAACAGTGTAAAGGGAAAAAAATACAAATATATATGTTTAGTCAAGACTAATAATTATAAGCATAAATGATAAGTATATGAACAAAGAAATTGATTTTTTTTACGATAAAGCGAGATATCAATTGTTTAGTGTCACCTCTTTAGAAGAGGCTCGCTGGCAAGGAAAAGTATTTATTAACCTTGATGGCGATACTGAATCACACATTAAGCTAGGCGAAACGCTCAACATATTTTGTGCCTCGCTTCAGGGCTTAAGCGTGCCTCTGACAACACAGATGTCAAATTTATTCTTTTTTGCTTGAATAGAAATATCATCTGATCCGTTCATGGATAGACTCCTCATGGCGATGATGTTGGTCCTTTGCACAATGGTCGCTGTTACAAATAGGATCTGATGACTTTGATCTTTTATCCTGGTTGTTTTGAGTGTTTATTTGAGAAATCTTATTAACCGCCTTCCCTCTTCTTATGAATTTTGACTTAAAATTAGTAAAATGGTGACATGATCATTCCACATCATATTTTAACATGAACCATTAGATTGTTGGTTAAATTGGAGGTAGAATTTCATTACTTACCCTGGTTTGATGATTTGATTGGTTACTATCTGAGCTGTTTTCTTGCTCCAGTGTATTCCATGCCTTTGTTCTTCTATTCGTATCTATGCTGTTTGTATTTGAGTCGAAAACTGAAGTTGTAACTATCTTTCATCTTCCATCATCTGTACCTCTAGGTGCAATATTCTTTGTTTTTTGATAAATAGGGTCAAAACTCTTTCTTTTATGAACCATTATGCCGAATGTGATGATATGAATTCTCATTGGGACGATGATAATCCATAGGGCTTTGCAGAATCCCGAAGTTTTGGAAGCTTAGGTCAGCAAGAAGGGGTTGTTGCCCTCACTGCTCGACGTAGTAGGCTCCATCCTGGGACTCGGTATCTAGCAAGAGGCTTGAATTCTTGCTATAGTACAGGTAGCATAAAATTACCCTCTCCATCTTGAATTTGATTTTTTTCTTTTTCCTTTTGTTGCCTTTTGGAACAGACCAGGTCATATCATTTGTCGAGAACAGAGACCAGGTTATTATTTACTGTGGTTCTTTGTGGATTTTGTTCTTATGGATATGGTTAAGAATATTCCTTTATAATAGCTCTGCATTTGTTCATTTATTCTTCCATTACTGTTTGTTTGACATAGTTCTGCATGACTCTGCATGCTTTGGTTAGTGATAGTACATTATGTTTCAAACCTTATCTCTGGTACAAAGTAGTTGTCTCTTTTCTGCATTTCTGTGTTCATTTTATTATTGATTGAATTGTCCAGGGATTCAGTGGCGTACACAGAAATTTTTGTAAGTGGTGTCGACACATAAAGGGAAGAACAAATGATCAAATTAAAGAAAATATTGACTAATTTTTGAACAGTAGGATTTTAGGTTTAGCGTGATTAATTGCTCTGTTTGACCAAACTTCTAAAATCAAACTTATTTTAAGAAAGGTTTTTCTTTTCTTTTCAAAAATGTTTTTATAAAAAAAATTATTTTGTCGAGAAGTGGTTTATGCTTGACCAATAAATTTATAAAATATTTTTTAGAAGCAATTAGTGTCTAGCCAAGTAAATAATGTATTTTTCTCAAAAATATTTTTCAAAAACTTGCTTTGAGACAAAAGCTAATTTTTTTAGATATTGAAGAACAACATATCTAATCCTGAAACACACTTTTTTTTTCTTCAAAAGCTTGGTTAAATACCTTATTCTTAAAAAATAAACATTTTTGACATCCAAAAGCTTGGCCAAACAGGCTATAATACAGTTCAAGCTTGTGGGGAAGTTATTTAACATCTAAGACATATGCAATAATGAATCTTGATTGATTGGTTTGTTTAGTTTGAAGAGCTCAAGGGGGGGGGGGGGGGGGGGGGGCTTTTTAGCCAGCACGATAATAAACAATTAAGATTGCAAGAGTTCTTAAAAATATACAAATCGCTGCCATCAAGGTTCGAACTCGGGGTGACAGCCACATTAAGGAAGCACTTAACCAACAAGCCATCCAGGAGTTTGTATTAGCTGTTGTCGTCGTGTGTTATATGTACATGTGTTCATGTGTTTTGCATTTTCTATGTGTATATTTTAACTTAACTTTCCAACTAAGCAGTGTCGGATGACACCCCTTGGTATAAGGTGGGCCCTGCAGGGATTCTTTAGTGTATACTTTATGTTCTCTGTATAGAATGGTGGTATCAGTTCTATACCTAATTTAATTTCAATTTTCCAGCACAGTATGTTCTGGTATCTTCCCTGACATGTATATGTGATTTATATTAATAATAATTGATAATTTTAATAATTAGTAAAACCTAACAATGTTTAGATAGTTTAATTTGTGAGATATGCTGGACATCAAGAAAAAGAATCTGTGGGATATGTTTATCTTCGACGTCTGTCAATTTGAAATTTATTCCGAGTTTATAAATGAGGCTTATAATTGTAATTATGATCCTTTTATATTAGTTTCACTACTGTTTGATGGACAGGCAATGAAGTTGAATGTGAGCAACTTGTATGGGTTCCTAAAAGGGCTGTTCAAAGTGTTCCTTTCAATACTTACATCTGGAGAAGAGAGACGAGGCACTTTCCATGTGGTGGGGGTGCCGTCGAGTTGAAGTGATGACTGCAGAAGCAAAGGGGAAATATGGTCGCCATCGTGATCCTTATAAAGGAAGTGCTCAATACTATCAAAGGTTAACTAAGAGATATGATGCACGAAACCTAGATATAGCTGCTAGTGGGAACCAGCGAAAGAGTGCTTTTGTTCCAATTATATGTGTCAACTTGCTTAGGAATGGTGAAGGAAAATCAGAATCGATTTTGGTTCAGCATTTTGAGGAATCTTTGAATTATATTAGATCAATTGGAAAACTACCTCATACTCGGGTTCATTTAATAAACTATGATTGGCATGCCAGTGTGAAGTTGAAAGGAGAACAACAAACAATTGAAGGACTCTGGTACCTTCTAAAAGCACCAACAGTTGCTATTAGCATCACTGAAGGGGATTATCTGCCTTCTCTTCAGCGCATCAAAGATTGCAAAGGTGAAGTAATTTATAGCGATGACATTGATGGAGCATTCTGCTTAAGATCACATCAGAATGGAGTGATACGTTACAATTGCGCTGATTCCTTGGATAGGACCAATGCTGCTAGTTTCTTTGGTGCCCTCCAGGTTTTTATGGAGCAGTGCAGAAGGTTAGGTATATCACTTGACAGTGATTTGGCATATGGTTATCAGTCATATAACAACAATGGGGGATACACCGCTCCATTACCCCCTGGCTGGGAGAAACGGACTGACGCTGTAACTGGGAAAACATATTTTATTGATCACAATACAAGGACAACTACTTGGAATCATCCCTGTCCAGATAAACCCTGGAAGAGATTTGATATGACATTCGATGACTTCAAGAGATCGACAATCTTATCACCTGTCTCACAATTAGCAGATTTATTTTTGCTTGCTGGTGACATCCATGCAACATTGTATACTGGCTCCAAAGCTATGCACAGCCAAATTCTTAGCATATTTAATGAAGAAGCAGGCAAATTTAAACAGTTCTCTGCTGCACAGAATATGAAAATTACTCTTCAGAGAAGATATAAGAATGCTGTTGTAGATAGTTCTCGTCAGAAGCAACTAGAGATTTTTCTTGGATTAAGGCTTTTCAAGCATTTTCCATCAATTCCAATCCAGCCATTATATGTACGTTTTATATTGTTCTCCTACACTCTTGTTACATGTGACTCTAGTTTCTTTCATTTTCTTTTCTTTTCCTTTCTTTTATTTTACTTGTAGTATTGTTTTCTTGAACTGTCATTTTTTTAGCTTCATATTGACATTCTTCTAAGCTTATATCTTGACACCCATTGAATGCATCCTAGTTGACCTGATCACCATGTAAGCAAGGAGCGGCTTTTTCACTTAAATCTTTGATAATTGTTAGCAACTTGGGTCTTGCTAATGTATACTTAACAATAATGATTATCCTTTCCTACCCTCTTCTTGATCCATAAACCTGAACCTCAACTTGTTCAGATCACGTTGAACTTCTATAATTTCCTAATAAGTGTCTTTTTTATTTGAATACTGTTGGGAATGGAAAAGGAAGAGGAGAAGGTAAAAAGGAAGACAACTTTATCCACGTATTGCTTTGATGAGATCTGTATGGTTCAGTGGGAGGACATGATCCCATTTGATGAAACATTTATAATTCCCTGCAGTTTTGGATGGGTGACTAGAGATGGAGTTTATATCGAGTGTCAAGAGGACTTGACATACTGACTTGGGAAGCTGCATATCTCTTCACTTTTTTCTTCCTTCCCCTTTACTTCCGGACCGCACCGAAAAAAATTAATGAAATCCCAACTGTTTGTAATCTATGTTGCTTCTTCACAACTTTCATTTTTTCATCCCAACATTTAGTGGAGAACGATGTTCTAGCCTACTATATTGGAGACTTGGAGTTTTTAGCTTGATAAAATGGAATCCTGGACAAGTACATGATTGAAGAGCATTTATTGGGTAGAATGTATGTTTCTCGGATTCAAGTGCAGGTATTAGATCCGGATGTGGATCTTGTGGTTGGATTCTTCATCATATAAATTTTCGGATTCGGGGGAATGGATCCGAGTGCGGATACGAGTGTTGGATATGGTCAATAAATGTATATTACGAATCATAGAGTGTTTTTTTATCATTTGAAGTTATTGAACTAAAAATAGTAAAACTTCATTCTTTATAAACACGTGTTTTATTCTTATCTTGCGTGTGTGTGTGTGTGCATATATATATATATATACACACGTCTGTGTGTGTGTGTGTGAGAGAGAGAGAGAGAGAGAGAGATAAACCCAAAATAGAACAAATATCCAATCAATCTATACGTCTCGGCCATAGAATGTGTTCAATGTACCCAAGTTAAATCGATCAAATCCGCTATGGATCCCACACTCACTCTCACTCTACATCTATCATGTTGTCACAGGTGCGGCAGGGATTATGAAGAGTCCACACAACATAGAATAGAATCCTTTCATTTTGGTTTCTTATTGGTTCACATCAACAGTATCTTTTATGGTTTGATACTATGTTTTTTGCAGGCAGATTGTGAAGGCTTCTTTTGTTGCTTTTTCCCCTTTTACTGCTCATTCTTATTTTCCGCTCATACCAGGCTCTTGATTCTTCTTCCTGCAATGCCTTTTGTCTATGTATCATCTTTCTGTTTCTATCTTATATATAGAATAATTAAAAAGATTTAATATAGATCTGGTAAGAAGGCGTACTATTGGAACTGGCGACAGAAGGGACAACTCCCAAAGTTATGGAACAATAGATTGCATCAATTAGACTCTGAAGGGATTCAAGATGTTAAGACACAATTTTCCAGATTCCTAACTTTTGAGGTTGTATTAATATGTGGACTCTGATTATGAATCTACAAAGACAAGAAGGGCACCACACATGGAAAATGTACACTTACTAACTAAAATGACCTATGTGTGTTATAATAATATACTGGATAGACTTTCTGTGTTCAGCACTGCCTGGATACAATAAAATCCTGAAACAGTTTGCTCAAGCCCGGTCCCCCCCTCTTGATCTCCCTCTCCCTTTTTTTTTCTCATCTTGTCCTTCTCTCCTCATCCTACTGTCCTACAATTTTTACTTGTTAGAGGAAATTGTTTTCCACTTTAATTATCTCTAAAATGAATGATAAAAGCGGCATAAGCCTAAAAATCCGCATATCCTCGGGCTCCACTTAGGGATGACATGGGATGCTTTGTTTTTGTTGTAATCGGAATATTTCCGTCAATTTGTTATACTTGAGGTTATATATTTGGAGTGACCTAACTTTATTTTGTGAAAGTCATTTGAAACTTATTCTGTCACCGTTGTTTGTGCTGATGACAGGTCGCTTCCCGTCCCACTGGATGCTTTCTAAAGCCAATTGTGAATATGTTTCCGATTTCCGATGGTGGAGCAAGTCTTCTTAGTTTTAAAAGAAAAACAATGACATGGGTACCTGCATAATGCTTTTGACATTTTTAAACTGCATTTTATTTGATAAAAGAATCTTCTATAGTATAATATCCCCTGCTGTTACATCTACAGTAGGTTCATTTATATCCAGCATTGGGTACCTTGTCTCAGTTGTGTACACATCTTCTTACAGGTTACTCCACAGGCTACTGATGTACTTGAACTTTTTATTTACCTTGGCGAGCCTTGTCATGTTTGTCAGCTACTTCTCACTGTTGCACATGGTTCTGATGATTCAACGTTCCCATCAACAGTTGATGTCAGGACAGGGCGTTATCTGGATGGACTTAAACTTGTTCTGGAGGTCTGTTCAATTTCTATTGTGAAATTGTTAGGGCTGTACCTGGTTGTTACTTGCGTCTTTGCTATTCAAAAAATTCAAATCTATGCGATGCTCATGTAATTTGCTTAATAGGCATCTTTCTCTACAGTGATGAGTTTTTATGCCTTGCCTTTTAGATTCTGATAATGGCTAAAGGTGTCTAGGATAGGCCGAGAGGTATTTGCGTTTTCCATCTGTTACTGGGAAATCAACATGCACATATACCTGTTTTTTCCTGATGGAGGATATTATTTTTCTTGTATTCTACAGGCTATTATCCTACCAAATGTATGAAAATGGAAACCTTTCATAGAAAAATGAAATATTTAAACTTTTCATGTGCATATATGTCTGGGGTTACTGTCTAAAGTTCACAATTTTTGCATGAATTTGTTCACAGGGAGCTTCTATTCCTCAGTGTGCAAATGGGACAAATATTTTAATTCCATTGTCGGGACCAATTAGTGCAGAGGACATGGCTATCACTGGTGCAGGTGCACGCCTTCATGCCCAAGATGCATCCACGCTTCCATTAATGTATGATTTTGAGGAACTTGAAGGAGAAGTGGATTTTCTTACTCGTGTTGTTGCACTCACATTTTATCCTACTGCGGATGGTGGAGGTCCTATAACTCTCGGTGAGGTACAAAGAAACAAGATAATTTTACTTTTAGGCATCCTTTCTTTCTAAACAAAATTTATAGGTTTCTTTACATCCTTAAACATAATCTTTTGTGGAAGTTTTGACTACATTTATCTGAATATGATAAAGAAGACATCATCCAAGTCTGATGACTAACGTAAGTTATAAACATATTGTTAAAATAGTATTTTGGTCAATTAACTTTTGAGTGTTATGGCTTCGCACTTTTATTATTGTATAGATAACCAGTACAAAAAGGGAATCTTTGTTACCTGATTGGAAAAAAAAAGGAAATGTTCATCTAATTCTCAGAAAAAATTGGAAACACATTACAGAAAGAACGTAATCCAGCTAGACAAATGCATCATTATTTTATTATCATGTGGTCTAAGTAAGATGGCTTAACTCAGTTATGGAGCCATGCTGTTGCATGATATTTTCTTCAATCACTTCAGTACATTTTTCTTTTTGTAAAAACACATGCAGATTGAGATACTTGGAGTATGTCTTCCATGGAGTTACATATTGAAACATGAAGGCTCTGGCACTGGATTTTCTAAACAAGCAGAAACCCATCATGATGTTACTAATCCTTTTCTGACTGAGCCCGGGGAAAATCCTTTCGCTTCTTCTTTGACCACTGGTACACAAAC
This sequence comes from Solanum habrochaites, assembly GCA_027704765.1. Lineage (NCBI taxonomy): Eukaryota > Viridiplantae > Streptophyta > Magnoliopsida > Solanales > Solanaceae > Solanum > Solanum habrochaites. The sequence continues at coordinate 19,994,370 of JAKWJA010002496.1, forward strand.
AAACTCGTCTGCTGACTTATGGGTAGACCTTTTAACAGGCGAAAGCAGAATTTCGGATTCTAACAGGCAGCCAGTGGCTGAAATTGTCTTACATGGCGGAGATGACCTGCTTGACTTCTTGGATGATGCTTTTGTCCAACAACCAAAGGAAGCTAACATTTTTTTCAACAGCACGTCTAAAGGGCTTACTGACAATAACACTCAACGCTATTTGGATTGTTTCAAACTCCTTGTGGGACCCAAAATGGTAGGTGTCTTTTGGATTTTTATATTACTTTTATGCTTCTGACTAGGGGTGGCAACATCAGCCAAACCCATTTGACCTGCCTAAGTTTTAATGGGTTGGACGTGGGTTAATATTACAAATAGGCTCAGTTTGGGCATAACCCATCTTAAACAATGACAAATGCTAGCCGAAACTTTACCCATCACTATCCAACCTCTAAACCCAATAATTTGGTTCTTCTGTAGCCAAAATTCACTCAAATGAAAAAGTTTAAATCTTGATAAAGTTAAATAGCTTAACCATATTATGAAGTGCCGAAAAAAAAGTGTTGCCATTACAAAATTTGGAAACTAATTAATTCCTGAAATATTAGGCTCCTACTCCTTCAATCCCATCATTATTTTTTCTTTATTTCATAGTTTTAGGTTTTCACCTTTGCAAAGCATTTCACGTGTAAAGAAATGGACCTTGGGCTTAACTCTACTCCAAAAGCTAGCGCATGAGAGGAGGGTCGCCCTAGACCATATCAAGAGACCACCTCTTCCCTTTAATAACAGATGTGGGCCTCAACACCCTGTTGTGTGCTAACTGGATATCTAGAGCGTGTACAATATTTTAATATAGGGAAACCAAAAATTGGGATGGATCCTGCCTTGATACCATAGTTACCATGATAAAGAAATAGAGATTTGGCCTAACTAACCCCCAATACTAGCTCAACAATAAGTATTGCCACCATACAAGGAGTCCAATTTTCTTCATCCTCACAGATGTGAGACTCAAAACGTCCTCCCTTTTGCGGTGTGGACAATAGAAGATGAGGACCCACCATCAGGTAAAAAAATGAACTGGGATGGGGACCATATTTAAAAAACTGAACCTTGGGGATACCTTAACCTCGAAAGGTAACCCATGAGTGAAGGATTACACAAGACCATAGGAGGAGACCAAATACCCATCCCACAACTGATGTGGGAACTCAACATATTTCATCATTTCACTGTAAGTGCTTCTCAGAAGATGATCATCATGATCATCCGTCCTATGTTATTAATTTTTTGTGTATGAAACTCCAGGTTGTTATTACTTATTATGAGTATTTCCTTTGGTGCTGTTACACTTGTAGAAGTAGAACTCCCATTTTATGTGCATGTTTGTTTGTGGTACTCCAACTCTGATCCAGCTGCAGAAGATTTTTGATCTATTTACACCCATATTGTTATCATTTAACTATGCAGGAGAGAAAGATAAGCTACATGGCAGCTATGAAACTTGAAATTGAACGCTTCCGCTTGAACCTCTCTGCTGCTGAAAGGGATAGGGCATTGTTGTCAATTGGCGTTGACCCTGCTAGTATAAATCCAAATCTACTTCTTGACAATTCTCGTATGGGAGGATTCTGCAGGGTAGCAAATGTCCTTGCTTTGCTTGGACAGGCTTCTCTTGAGGATAAAATTACTGCTTCTGTTGGTCTTGAGATTGCCGATGATAGTGCTGTAGATTTCTGGAATATAGCAGGAATAGGGGAAAGATGTATTGGTGGGGCATGCCAAGTTCATTATGAAGATGGGCCTGTATTGAATGTGCCTTCTGTATCATCAACTTCAGCTGCTGCACAGACCTCTTTTGTGTGTTCTGAATGTGAGAGAAAGGTCTGTAAAGTTTGTTGTGCAGGGAAAGGAGCTCTTTTACTTGCTATGTTTAACTCCAAGGAGGTTCCCAGCTACAATGGTGTGAGCAGCCAGGGGGGAGCAATCTATGTAAACTCAGTTGATTTATCCTCAAATCATTCCATGACACTTGATGGTGTCATTTGCAGAGCCTGCTGCATTGATGTTGTGCTTGAGGCTTTAATGTTGGACTACATCAGGGTTTTGGTTGGCCAGAGGAGAAAAGCCCGTGCAGATAGTTCTGCTCAAAAAGCTGTAGACCATGTCATCAAATTTACTTTGGGGGATTGTCAATCCACACCAACTGCATATCCGAAATTGTTGAATGGAGAGGAATCACTTGCTGAATTTCCTTTTGCAAGCTTTTTGCACCCGGTAATATTTTGTACCTATCCTAATCCCAATTGTGTGTGTATATATATATATATATAAGAGGAGTGATTTAATCTTTTCCATGTTTTCACAAATCTGGGGGAAATCAAATGTGAGTGACACAGCATCTCATGGTTGATGTAAAACTGGATTATCTTGAATGCAAAAGCCTACTTTAATTTGCCTATTTACTAATTTCTGCTGAAAGAATTATTTTCTCCATCTAGCATCATCTGCAATTGACTATGAAGTAACTAGGTGAACCTTGATTTGATGGAATAAGTAGATTTTAGCTCAACATTGTGTCATTCTTGCCGACCATACTTCATTAGAATTTTAAGAAGTTAGTTCTCTATTTGTCCTGATGAGATAACCAGATTATCGTGCCTGAAATTTGACAAAGGAATAATGGAGGTCTCTAAGCTATTTTGCGGTTTGATCTGAGATGGCAATGAGAGTTGTAGTATTAGATGGATGAATGGAGAAAAAAATTAGGTAGCCAGTAACGGGGCCTAAGATTACTTGGTGGATCTGGATAGATCATAACCAGAAAAAGTTGAAGGGAGGGAAGAGACTGTTTCCGAATTCCATATAGAAGCCTATTGGATTAGATCCTTAAGGTTAACAACTAAATCTTCGACAGAAGCTCACATCATGGTTCTTCACTCGACCATATAAAATGTATTGTATCTAATAACTTCCTTGTTCCTACTGGGGTCAGTGCTAGATGATATGAAAGAATAAGAAGGGTCCTTAGGTTTCAAAATCTAGCTTACATTTAGTTGGAGATTTGTGTGATGAAAGTTTCCCAAGACACCATCTATGTGGCTTCAATTGGCAAAGATCAACTTAACCAACAACTTTCTGTTGATTTAGGCTGTATTTCTGTTGCAAACAATGCCAATAAAATCCCCATTCGGACAATATTTAGCTAAAGTTGAAAAAAGAGTATTTTAAGTTGAAGTGAAAAATAGTAGTTGAAATCATGCCATATAGCTATTTTCACTTGAAGTACTTACCAATCAAGTTTTTCAACTTCAAATTCTCTATTTCCAGTTGATGCTAAAAAAATAGTGAAAATGATAGAACATTATTTTGCAAATAATATTTGTCCAAATACATGCTTATCATTTGTCTTTAAACAATAGTATTTCATTCTTTAAACTTCAACTTGAAATATTATTTGCAAATCAATATTTGTTCTTTTGTATTGGTTGAGGATGCTTAACTGAAATCGGTTTTTCACCCACAAAAAATTTTACGTTTTCCAAGTGGAAGTTCAGCCAGACAGGGAACTTCAATTCCAGATGCTCTTTTCAACTGAAATTTCAATTACTTTTTCTTAACTTCAATAAGAAATTGTCCACACTCCGACTTACATGATTCATCATTTTCTTTCTTGTTCTTGAAAAGTAGAAAAAAAATTTGGTAATGTTTTTACATCCTGAGAATTAACCTTTAGATACTATCCTTTTATGGTCTGATTTAGGTCCCTCTGTTGATCCTTTGCCTTCTGCACCTTTACCTCGAAATGACTAGGAAGATTGAATTTTAAGAGGTAAGCTATTTTGTTTTGCTCCATTTAAAATTTCCTTTTGAGGGATTAAGTGGAAAGATCATAGCTAAAGTAGGAAAGTGATGAAAATACTGGAATAAGAAATGATAAGGCCATAGATGACAGGTTATGTCTTCATTAAATATTTTGATTAATTCTCTCCGGATTCTACTTACAATTGAGCTCTCTTTCACACCCTATCCTTGATCTTGTGAAATATTTACTTTGGCATATTTTTATTTTGAATGATATAAGCACTTGAAACATAGATCCTTACCAAATTCAACTATGGATCTTTATCAAGTTGTTGGCAAAAAACATTTGGTTCCTGAAATAATGTTTGATCTATGACAATCAAATATAAGTTTGATCCACCATAAGTTAAATAAGTACGATCAATTACTAGTTCAGGAGCCAAATGTGATTTCATTTTTACTCCCGTGAAGTATGAAGTTGAATTTAGGGACATATCCTTCTCGTAGATTTGATCCTTCTCCTTCTTGTGTAGGTTGAAACTGCACCAGGATCTGCACCATTCATGTCGTTGCTTGCTCCATTGAATTCTGGAGCACAAGATTCATTTTGGAGAGCTCCTCCCAGTGCTTCCTCTGTTGATTTTGTCATTGTCCTTGGTGATTTATCTGATGTTTGTGGTGTTGTTCTTCTAGTTAGTCCTTGTGGCTACTCGATGGCAGACACTCCTGTTGTAAGTTTACTCCTCACTCAACAAGATTTTTAGCTCTAGCAGGTTTTGTGTCATATTCAAATATGGAAAAGCCAAGACAGTTTGGACCTGATTAATCTCATGCCGTCGTGTAATTTCTTATAGTTTATTATCTAATGTTCTCTCATAGATTGACTTCCAAAAGCAATGATAGTCTTTTTTCCTTCCTTTTGCTGGGAAGAGAAATGCTATGTATGTTTTAACTTGTCAAACAAAAATTGCATGTGATATTCTATGACCCCTTTGGTTATTCGTTACATGATTTGCCTATCCTTCTGATCAGAGAAAACTTTTTATTTTTTTTAATTTTTTTAATTTTTATGTCGAGACATAAGTATTAATAAGATATTTCACATTCTGTTTCCTGTGATTGCTTTGTTTTTCTATGAGAAGAGCAAAGTTAAATGTTTTGGTCTAATAGTTACACTCGCCTGAAACAGCAGCAGGAATTTCCATCTGTTAAGCTTGTTGTTTTATTAATTTACAACATACCTATAAGTTTAAATGGTCCTAGATTGACCATAGACATGAAACTTGTGTGTATGGCAGATTCCTAGAGACTTGCTTCTTGTTCATGTGATTTCTCTTTAATCATGTAATTGATGTGGTTTGACATTCCTCTTGTGTTGCTGAATTCACGCTTTAAATAACTTGTTATTTACCTGTAGGCTTATGAACTTGCCTATTTGTTTCTTGTTCATGCAATTTCTCTTCCCATTGTATAATGATGTGGTTTCCCATTCCTTACACCACTGGCAATGCTTTAAGAACCGAAACTTATTCTGTCTGTGCAGGTTCAGATATGGGCAAGCAGTAAAATACACAAGGAAGAAAGATCATGTGTGGGGAAATGGGATATGAGATCTATGATCACCTCTTCCTCTGAGCTTTGTGGACAAGAGAAGTCCTCTGAAGTGCCTAGACATGTAAAATTTTCTTTCCGTAATCCTGTTCGATGCCGCATTATTTGGATAACGTTGCGTCTACAAAAAGTTGGCTCAAGTTCTGTAAATTTTGAGAAAGACTTCAGTCATTTGTCCGTAGAAGAGAACCCATTCGCGGAACCTGTGAGGCGTGCTTCATTTGGAGGACCAGTTGAAAGTGACCCGTGTCTTCATGCTAAAAGAATCTTGGTGGTTGGAAGCCCATTGAGGAAAGATGTAGGGGCACCAAGTCAAGGCTCTGACCAGATAAATACAAGCAATTTGTTGGATAAAGGTCCTCCACTAAACAGATTTAAGGTGAGGCAAACTTGCTACTCTCTAGCAATTTTTACCATTTAAATTGTCAACCTCCTGCATAATAAAGAAAATTTAAATTCTATTCCATTCCCTTTCCAGGTTCCAATTGAGGTTGAGAGGTTAACTGAGAACGACCTTGTTTTAGAACAGTTCCTACCCCCAGTTTCACCTATGCTGGCAGGTTTTCGTCTCGATGGTTTTAGTGCAATAAAACCTCGAGTCACCCATTCACCACCTTCACAGGTGAATCCATGGGATGTTTCTTCTTGTATATTGGAGGACAGATTCATAAGTCCAGCTGTATTGTATATTCAAGTATCTGCTTTCCAGGTATGAGGATACTACTGATGTGATTTACATTTATCAACTGAAATTTTTCTATGTCAACAAACTGTTCCACATCCTTCTTACGAACGAATTCCTTTTTTGATCTTGTAAAGCTACTGCTCGTCCCTATTTCAGTACTAGACACTATTGCATTTTAGATGAGTCTCATAAGTTAAGCAAAATATCACTTTGCTAATGACCAGCAACATGTGATGAAATTTGATATGATTAGCTTAACCTAAGAGTTCTTTCAAGTACCATCTGAAGTAAACTAAAATTACTCTAGTATGTCTTGCCAACATGTAACAGATATGTCAGTTTCTCCAACAAATGGCTTTAGTTCTTCCATGCATATTCATAGTGTTTACATGCTGACATACATGTAACTGATGCAAGATGTTCTATATTCAAGTTAATCTAGCTCACAGAAACATGCATGAATTGTATTATTAGAAAGACTCCGTGTCCAGGTAGGAAAAGAATCTGAAATCTAAACAGCCAATGCCACGCAAGAGATGGAACAAAACTTGCAGATACAACAGATTCATGATGCTGATCTAATCAATATCTAACTTCCAATTTCTCATGAGGCTTTGAAAAAGAAACCATAGCATTGTTAATGAAGATTGATGAGAGAATCATAGTTAGATAATAAGGGGCCTGGAAAGGCAGTGTCTACTCCAAAGAGCAAAGAATTGGGAAAAATAAATTGAAAATTCTAAAATCTAGCTTTAATGAAAAAGTGGAAGGTAGAAGTAGAGGGAGGAATTTGAGTTAACTTTTAAATGAAAGTTCATCTATTGACATGGAATGTAAAGGGGGTTAAACAACCAAAAGAATAGAACAATGTTGAAGCGTTTAATGCAAAAATGGAAGGCGGATGTCTACTGCTTTCAAGAAACAAAGATCAGCAAGGACGTTGAAGTAATGGCTAAGCAATTATGGTCATGCCGATGGATGAAATGTGGTTACCTGGAAGCTGAGGGTACTTGTTTTGGGGGGGGGGGGGTTCCTTATGATGCGGGACAGTAGAAACTACACTAGTTGAATCTGGTCAGTATTCCATCACTTGTAAGTTTGTATCAACACATAATGTCTATACCTGGTATCTACTGGAGTGCATGCTCCCCATACCTTGAATGAGAAGTTACTTTGATGGGAGGAACTACCTGCAGTTGGAACCATTTGTGATGTTCCTTCGGTCACCTGTGGAGGCTTAAAAACAACAGAACTACAGAAGAAATAAAATGATGTGACAAAATCTCTTTTGTTATGTCTAACTTCTCAACCTGGACACAAGAGATGGAATTACATGACCCCCATTTACATGGTGGGATCTTTTCTTGGTTCAGAGGCATTTATCATCCAAGTGTAGCTAGGCTAGGTAGATTCATATTCTCAAGCAAAAGCTGCTGCCTAGAGTGCTCTCTAATCACTGTCCTATCATGTTAGAATGTGAAACTGGGAGAAGAAAAGGTCAAATTCAAGTTCGAGAACTAGTGGCTCAAGGTGGAAGGCTTCACTGATTTGATCCAAGCATTGGTTGAATGAAATCTTGGTGGAAGGATGCCCAGACTACACACATAATGTTAAACTAAAGATGCTTAAGGAAAAACTCAAAGAAGAGAGCAAAACAAATTTTGGGAAGTTAGTAAATAAGAGAATAGTTTACAGGAAGAATTGGCTGAAATTTATAAGTTACAGGTAACAAGAGCTTTGACTGAAGAGCCACCATAGCAGTGGAGTTGGAAGAGCTGGCAAAAAATGAAGAATCAATGTGGAGGCAGAAATCCAAAGTATTATGGCTGAAACAAAGGGACAATAACACAAGATTTTTCCAAACAATGGCAACATCACACAAGAGAACCAACACCATTGACGGGCTGATAGACAAAGGAGAAATTGTAGAAGATCCTATAGATATCGGAAACACTATTATTGATTTCTATAGGAAATTTACACTGAACCTGGGAAATGCAAACCTCAATTTGACTTCCTGGATTTCCCAACTATAACTTAGGAGGAACAAACTTGGATGCAAAGACCTTTTACTGAGGCAAAGGTCCTGAAATGTTTAAAACAGTGTGATGGAGATTGCTCCAGGCCCATATGGCTTCACAATGAGTTCTTCAAATCATGTGGGGAAATATTAAAGGTAGATCTGATGTTGACCATTCATAACTTTCATCAGAAGGAAATTTTTGAAAAATCTTTCAAAGCTACTGTCATAGCATTGATTCCTAAAAAACTGGAGCAGAGGAAAAGATTTGAGACCTATTGGCTTAACAGGGGGAATATATAAGTTTATTTCCAAACTGATCACTGAGAGGTTAAAGACAATAATGGGGAAACTGGTTGATGTACACCAAAAATGGCTTTCCTAGAAGAAAGGCAAATTATAGATGTTTCACTTATTGCTAATGGGTTGGTGGCAGAGATCAACAAAAAAAGACTGGAGTCTTATGTGTGAGAAATATATGGGGAAAAATATCATTGAATTCTGTATCTAAATTTTACATTGAGACCCTATTTATAGACACTACATTAGAATCTTTTTCCAACTAGGAATCCTATTTTTATTCCTATTCCTATTCCTATTCCTATTCCTATTTTAAGTAGGAAATGCTTATTCTATTCTAACACTCCCCTTCAAGCTGGTGCATACAAATCATATGTACCTAGCTTGTTACAAATGTAATTAATATGAGGACCTATGAGGGATTTGGTGACGATATCTGCAAGCTGATCATTTGACTTCAAGAATTTCGTAACAATATTTCCTGAGAGTATTTTTTCTCTGACAATATGACAGTCAATCTCAATGTGCTTAGTCCTTTCATGAAACACTGGATTTGATGTGATATGGAGGCTGCTATTCTCACATTAAGGTTCCATCTGATCAATTTTGCCATTTTAGTTCACCCCGTAACGTTTGATCCTAACAGCTCCACAAGTTGATGTCACCATCTGTCGATAAATTTCGATTCTGCACCTAGATCGAGCACCAACATTTTTTTTTTACTCTTTCCACGACACCCGATTACACTCCTTACTAAAACACAATAGCCGAATTCGAACGTTTGTCGAGGGTGATCGGCCACTATAACATTTGATATCCAAGATATGCTCATGGCCTTGATCCTCAAAGATTAGTCCTTTATACCAATGTCGATTATATCCTGCGAATACAACCACTATCTGACCCAGTACGTTGCGCCATACTTTGACAGGGGAAAACATAAACTACTCTACAATTACAGATAAGCATATGTCAGGTGTATCACTATTAGATATTGAATTTTTTCAATCAAACTGAGCCTTATACCTACAGGATAACATAAGGCCTCCCCCTGTCATGAAGGAGTTTAACATTGGATCCATATAAGTGTCAATAGGTCTACATCCCATCATTCCTCGTCTCCTCAAGATGTCTAAGCATAACTGCTGTGGGATAACTAGATACTCAAATAGATTGAAGCCAACCTCATACTAAAACATACTTTAATTGCACAATGCTGTAAGTCTGTAATGCTTTAAAAGAGAATGTTGCTTCAATTATGATACCATTCTGATCATTGCCGGTGATTAAACCTATCATCAACGTAAACACCAATAGATATATCGACTGTGCAGAATCAAGATAAACATCGGTGTCAGCCTCCCCCTACGAGTCATGCAAATTGCTTAAGTACTTCTTGTGTTGGAACTTTCCCAACCCAAGCTCGAGGAGATGGTTTCAGACCATAGAGTGACCTATGCAATCGACATACTAAGGCTACTTAGACTCTCCCTTAGCAACAACGAGGTGGTTGCTCCATTAGACTTCTTCTCAAGATCCACCATGGTAAAAAACATTCTTAATGTCCCCAAGTTTATGAAGTAGCATAACGAACGGCACCATAGATAAAAAATGCGGACAAATTCCTATTTGTAGCCACAGAGCTAAAGTTCATTATAATATTCGCCCAAAATAATCTTAGTATATCCCTTCGCACAAGCTAGCCTTAAAGTCAATCAAACGCTGACCGTCTGGGGCCCATTTTTGTTTGCGTAACCCAACGACAACCAACTGTAGATTACCTATAGTAAGGAGACAGCTCCCCAGTGACCACTTTTATGCAACGAGTATAACATCCATCATACCATACGTCTCCATCCAAATGAAGAAGTGCCATCACTTGTAGTTTATGAACTGAAGTAGAGGACAAATACGACCAAAGGTATAAGGGTGATGATGCACAGATAACTTACGACAGGTATAGTGTGGGTTAAAAAGTATTTCGGAATGCATCGTCTACCTATTTTTGAAGTGCAAGTGTTGGCCTAGGAACATGGCAAGTCTGTCGCAGTAGAGCAGTGTGTGGCGCATGACATGAATCATCTAGGACAGGGATGGACGTGGACGGCGATGATAAGTTAGTAGTTGTCGTGCCATACCACAGTGTAAACTAAGCGTAGAATTCCTTTCTAGGTTGGACACAGGTAAAGACACTTGAGGTATGGGTAAGACTAGATCATCAGATGATCATAAGATGTATAATAAGGCGGATACTCAAAAATGTACATAGCAGACATCCTGTATCGATGAAGATCAATGTGATATCAACGATACCCTTTTGAACCCTAAGTATCAAGAATACCCTTTTAAGCGCCACGAGGAGCTAATTTATCTTTCCCAGGGCTAAATATTAACGAAGCATGTGCTCACTCAAACGACATGAAGGGACTAGGATAGAGAATGTGACCGATGAAACGTAATGGAAATAGTGCAACAGCCTGTTTGGAAAAAATGGGAGGGCGTTCTGTTATTAATAACAAGATGAAGGGGAAAGGCTTTCATCGCCCCAACAACGTACGGAACATGGGCAATTCACTTAGGAAGTCGAGCAGTCTCATGATATGCGATTCTTTCTATTCTGCGGCCAACCCTTTTGTTAGGAGTGGTATGGACAAGATGTTTGGTGATAATTCTGGTGGTGAGACATAAATCCCCTGAAAACTGGGATATAAGTATTCTAAGGCATTATCACACTGAAAGTACAATAGAACCACCAAACTGATTTTGTATTCAGCAAAGAAACCTTTGATTAAAAATAACTCAAAACGGACGCACCTGTCATTTAAGAAAACCCACCTAGTGCATCTCATCTCAACTAATCATCCATGAACTAACAAAATAACGAAATCCTAAGGGAAATTGACTCTACAGGACCTCCAAATATCGAATTAACTCATGAAAAAATACTCGAGTGACCCTTATACTACGTGGAAATGTAGCAACGAGTGTGTTTTCCAAGTTGCCGACCTCGCAAGTCTAATGTGGACTAACTAACAAATGGCACCAGCTTATTGCGTTTGGTCGACTTGGATTCCCACCGTTTGTGATTAGATCTGGGAACTGTAAACGGAGCTGTCCTGTTAGGCGATTAGAAGTGGTAAGATAGTATGGCGCCTGTGATTCATGCCCTGTTCCATCGTCTGTCCTGTACTGCGGTCCTGCATGGAGAAAACAATCATCAAAAAAGTTATGCCACAATGTAGGGGTTTCTTCAAACGACTAAACGATGCTAGATTAAAGGAAGAACCGGACAAGGAATGAGTCTAGGTGAACAGAACATACAAGTTTGTGCTATTTTCCAACCCCCTTTGGTTTGTTTTGGATCCCATTGCTAAAGTAATAGCTGAAATGGATTGTGAATAACAATATAGACAAAAGTGATTTATTACCAATATATATCAGAAACCCCCTGAGTCCTATGGCCCATTATCCAAGAGTCTATACCGCCCATCACAAGTATTACCCGCAACCGAATTACCCGCAAGAAACATGAGATTTGTGCAACGCAACTACTTTGGGGTGAGACGTTTGTTTATTTGCATGATACCATAGACCTCTATAGTTCCTTTAAACACAGATCATCTGGGTGTGGACCAAATATAACACGTCACGAGTGTGTCCAGACTTGTGACAATGACTACACCTGGATCGAGGTTTTCCAAAACGTTTGTATGCCGGAAACTGCTGGAAACTGCCGGAAGTGCTACACTAGTTTGAAAATATTGGAAACTGCCGGAATCTACCCGAAAATCATCGGAACTCTAATTATGGTGATAGGATCTAAAGAGAACTTGTCGGAATCTGGTCGAAAATACTGGGCGACCTTAACAGAATAAAAATTCTCAAAAAAAAGTGACCGGAGAAGCACTCACGCGCCGGCGCGTGAATAGATCTCGCTGGGAAAATTCCCAGCTTTGACCGACGCGTGAAGGGGTATTTTTCGGTGGGTCTGGTTGGGGTTTGGTCGCCTGAGCTTCCCGAGCCTCGTGACAGTGTTGTCTTTTGCACAACACTTTCAGAACGAAAGATGACGCAAATCAGTCCCACCGTCGTCATCGGAATTTGACACCGGTGACTTGAAATTCTCACCAATGCTCTGATACCATTTGAGAAATATATGGGAAAAAATATTATTGAATTGTGTATCTAAATTTTACATTGAGACCCTATTTATAGACACTACATTAGAATCCTTTTTCAACTAGGAATCCTATTCTTATTCTTATTCTTATTCCTATTTGAAGTAGGAAATACTTATTCTATTTTAACATTATGCAAGATGGATATAGAATAGGGTTATGATCATTTCAATTGGTCTTTTCTGCTAAAGATTTGAAGGACACGGGATTCGGGAGGAAGTGGCTATCCTCTGTTAATTTTTCACAAATTAGAAATGGAAATTATGAAGGTTTCTTGCAATATCAAAGGGGGCTAGGGCAGGGGGACCCTCTCTCACCCTTCCTAGTCAGTCTAGCCATGGAAGACCTCAATCACATGATCTGGAGAGCAAATGTCAATGGTTGGTTAATAGGTTTTAAAGCGTAGATGCAGGGGAATATGAACACTGAGTTGAGTGTTACTCACCTACTCTATGATATTGACTCCTTGATTTTTTGTGAAGCTGAGGTGACACAAATGAGACATATCACAACAATTCTCACTGTCTTTGAAGGTATTTCTGGGCTCCGTTTTAACTGGCAAAAGCATTTTGCCAAATAGAAACTCTACCTACAAAGTATTTGGGTATGCCTTTGGGATCAAAAAACAAGGATATTGGAGTGTGGAATGATGCACTAGAGAGATGTGATAGGGAACTAGCAAGATGGAAGCCTCTCTTTGGGAGGGAGATTGACCCTGATCTAGTCAGTCCTAGATGCACTCCCATCCTATATGATGAGTTTTTTTTTCCTATTCCAATTTCCAAAGAGCATTGAGACCATCTCCAACCACCTTATTTTACTCTCCATTCTCTATATTTAGAGAGTAAAACAGAGAATGGGCACTCCATTTCACTTTTTCGTTATTTTATTATTATTTTCTAATTAACATATTATTTTGCATACAATTTCATTGATTAAATATCTAATATGCATAATTCTTTTTAAATGTAATATAATATTTAAAAAAATATTATTTAGTATATACTACTTTAATTTCAAATTAATATTATTTTAATTTTTTTTCTATTTTTTGTCAATAATAAAATTTTATTTTTATAATTAATTTTCGTTATAAAGAATGCAGAAAATTAGAATGGCAAATGAAAATTTTAATTTAAAATACAAAACGTGATACGATAATTTAAATACAAGATAACAATACGTGGTCTCAATGCACCAATTCAAGATGTCATGGAGTTTCCAACTCCATCTATAGAAATGATGGTAGATGAAAATCTCCGGTTTGAACAATTTTTAGCTAGACATGAAAAAACTAAGGACAAAAATGTTCATTTTAAACTCCGTAAATGCATTAATAGAGCATTTATGAGTGCAACATAATAATTTTGATAAATGAGTCTTTATGTAATTGTATATCACTTTAATTTGAATTTTTCATTAATTTATGTATTATATTATATTTTTTTTGCAATTTATATTATTTAAAAATTTACAATAAAATATAATTATATATCACATCAAAAATTATATAAAGTAATTATTTAGAAAAAACAAATAAAGCATATTATGAAATAAGAAATAAGAATGAAATAGAAATAATAATATAATATTGAGGAGAGAGAGATTTCTTTTTAGAAAGTAAAATAGAGAATTAGGTTGGAGTTGATTTTCTGAAAAATAGGGGACTCTATATTTGGAGAGTAAAATAGAGGATGGAGGATGAGAAAGATCAACAAACTTAGAAGATCTTTTCTTTGGAATGGAAACAAAGAAAACAGAGGTTACAAGCTAGTCAAGTGGGACATCCTAACACTTAGCAGGAAGCATAAGGTATTGGGTATAGAAAAGCCAAGCCTTCAGAATTCTTGTCTTCTACAGAAATGGTTGTGGAGATTTTGCACTTAAAAGGTGTCATTATGTAAGAGAGTCATCATTGAGAAATATGGATTGCAAAGTCATTGGTCTACTAAGGAAGTTCTGGGAACATTTGGATGTAGTGTTTGGAAGACCATCAGAAGACTAGGCCATAGTTCAAAGGTAACCATCTTACTTAAGGTGGGAAATGGCAGGTAATTGACTTCTGGAATGATCTATGGATTGGGGAAGAATGCCTAGCAATATATTTTCCAGACTTGTTTATACTCAGCCAACAGAAAAAGGAGACAGCAGGGTGGAATTTCTTGTTTAGAAGAGCCCTTAATGACGGGGAGATAGAGAGAATCACTACTCTATTTCAAATCCTAAATACCTTTCCAGGCACTTCCACTGAGCCTTATAAGCCTATGTGGAGATTACAAAAGGTAAGGAGTGTTAGTCTTGTTATTGGAGTAGCAATGCTAGTCAAAGACAATAGAATTTGGCCTTGGAAGCTAATCTGGAAGGTAAAAATACCTCTAAAGGTCTCATGTTTTGCTTTGTTGGTGTGTAGAAGGGCATGCTTAACACATGAAGTGCTTCAAAAAGGGAAGACAAATTTGCATCCTTGGAAGGAGATAGGAGGAAGACACTCTACTAAAGATTGGTGGGAGTTGATCCAAACTTGCATTTGGGGGGACTTTAAGGAAAAAGGAATGCTAGACGTTTTGAGGATAAGAGTAACAACATTCAGAAGATTAGAATGAATAGCCTTAGCCTTTTGTATTTTTGGTGTGAACAGGATATGAGGGGGGATATAAAACTTTTTGTTGATTTCATAGGCAATTTGTAATCTCCCTAGGGGTAGTTTTGATATGCTCTGATGAGATTGCAAGTGACCTATGCTCATTATTATTTGATGATGAAACTCTTGTGTAGTCAGTTACCCTTACCTAAAATAAAGGATTCCTACAATCACCTGACAGCCATGTTTCAAAGGTTCAGTCAGTGGCGGACCTATAGTTTGGCACAAGCGGGTTTAAATAAATACCACAATAGCCAAATATAGAGGCACATCAGACATAGCAGGCGAGAATTGCTTGCAACTCTTTTTTTCTTCTTTCTCATCTTGCCATCACGATGCAATCATCATCTCTAATATTTGTTATTTTTCAACAATGAACAAATTTTCCAAATCAATATTTTGAAATTTATTCAGATTTGTCTTTAGTATAATTTATATATATCTACTTTACTGGTACTTCCAAAATTTTTGAAGATCTTTTAAATTTTGACCTAAGTTCTATCTAAATAATTTAGAGGACTTATATGCTGAGCCAAAAAATTCAGTATTGAATAAATAAACAATTTTGATATAAACCAAATCAAATTAAAGATAAAATATAATAAATAAATCCAACAAGTATGCTTAAATGTCTTACTTAAAGTTATGGAAGAGAAACAAAATTCACTCTGTATAAGTTGAGATTGATGAAGTAGGTAGATATATGGAGTTTAATATGCGACTCCAGCAATAAATCATACCGTTTTGGAGTATCCCTCTGCTTGCATGGAGATAACATAACGTCATTAGAGTTCATTTGCTAGTGATGTCTTACTTAAAGTTATGGAAGAGAAACAAAATTCACTCTGTATAAGTTTGATTGTGAAGTATGTAATCGATGAAGTTTATAATATGCGACTCCAGCAATAAATCATACCGTTTTGGAGTATCCCTCTGCTTGCATGGAGATAACATAACGTCATTAGAGTTCATTTGCTAGTGATGAATGGTTAGAGCTGGCCAGAATTTTACATCCTCTAGATCAAAGTGAGAAATTTGTGCCAATGCTTCACAGGAGGATATGAACATAAATAGGCATTTATATATAACCAAATAGCTATTACATTGAGTATAATATGTTCGTCTTCGAACTAGAATTTGCTTCACGGAGAAGAAAAGCATCTAGACATCCTTCGTGAACATGCCAATAATTAGAATATTCAAAATAATGTTGTGTTGGTTTATGACCACCAAAATCACATCTTTAGCTGAATGATATGTGACTTTCTTTCCTTCTGTATGTGTAGTAAAAGTTCTTGGGCTAAGTAATTTATGCCAATACTAGATAGGTCACCCCCAAAACAGGATAGATCCCCAAACAATCCCTCCTATAATCTTATTTCGCAAAGGAAATGTTTCTTACCCCGCACGCGAGATTGATATGGTTTTGAATGTATGGACAAGTTTGTTGAGCTGTAAAAAAAACACTTTTCTGGTTATTTCTAGAAGCTGTTTTCTGTAATATACCTGTTTTCTGTAATATACCCATATGGTGTTATTTTCAGCTGTTACAGCAGTAAATTCACGTGATAATCATGTACAGGAACCACACAATATGGTCATCATTGCAGAATACAGGCTGCCAGAGGTGAAGGCGGGGACAGCAATGTACTTTGATTTTCCTAGACAAGTTAGTACTCGTCGAATCTCATTTCGACTTCTTGGAGATGTTGGTGCATTTACTGATGATCCATCGGAGCAGGATGACTCGGATGCTAGGGTCCGGATTGTGGCAGCAGGACTGTCTTTGGCTAATAGAATCAAGCTGTATTATTATGCCGATCCCTACGAGCTCGGAAAATGGGCGAGTCTTTCAGCTGTTTGATTAAGATAATCCCTGTGTTTACATGATTAATTTTGTATTTTAGGAGTCTTTTTATTCTTGTTGCTTTCAGGAACATCATTGATTTATTATTTCATCTTAAGTTGTATAGGAGAGTTGGAGTTTATACTGTTAAATTCTGTATAATTTGTTGTGGCGGAAGAGAACATTTTGCAAAAGTTGGATGTATAATTTCGAGGTTGTATTAAGAAGATATAATACTAACGGAACTTATCTAGTATATTGCTATAGATTTAGACTGTAGAAGTGTGAATCCCAAAGTTGAAAGAGCTAAAAGACCTAAATTACCTTCCAATATCCTTGAAAAAACAAATTTGTTTGGCTTTTCCGCTGATGGCAGGAATATTAATATGAGAATGAAGTCTTGATCACAATTAGAGTGGAGGATGGATACGGTCTGATGTATATATGTGTGGAGAACACTTGTTAATTGGCAGTTAAAAAGAGTATTTGAAGATTTGAGATTAGAGTACCACAGCAAATGAAGATATCTCGAATACATCCGATATGAATATTATGGGTTCTTGCCTCTTGGTCATGGCGACATTTATATTCTTGATCAACCGAGTGTTCAACATGTATTTCTGATCATGGTTATTGATAATATTCATATCATTGCCTCTTTGTCATGGGGACATTTATGAATTTGATCAACCTGAGTGTTGAACATGTAGTTGTGATCATGGTTATTGATAATATTCATATCATGGGTTCTAGCCTCTTGGTCATGGTGACATTATGAACTTGATCACTTAGTGTTCAACATGTATTTGTGATCATGGATATTGATAATATCTTCGTTTCCACAGTTGTTGCTCGCTTCCAACTTATGTACAATTTATATTGTGATGGTTGAACCTACATGGACTTACCACTAGTCCTAGTTAGTTATTCAAGTCATGAATTTTCAAGGTTTAATTTATGATTTTACCAAACTTCAAATAGGAAGGATAAGTAAAGAATTTTTTTCAAGATCAACATAGTAAGAGAGGGGTCCCTAGGTTATGCCACTTTGCATGATCACATTATGTCAACAACTTCATTATCTTTCTAAATACAGCCGAGTTGGTGAATGGCAGGGTTCATATTATTGTCATGGCCTCTCGGGCCTTTAAGTGTCTATCTAATAATTATATTGTTAAGTGATATACTCATAATTAATCCAAATGCATTTATATCTCATGTGAAAGACAAGTTGGGCAAACTAGGTATAATTTCCATCCTAGCCACAAAATGCATCGTACTCTTTTTAACTAACCTTATATCCCTAACTTTCCTCATCTCGCGTTTCCATTATGACAATCCATTTATCCTATTGGTAGATAAGCCATAGAAATAGCAAAATTAAAATAACAATTCATATGGTAGAAAAACACAAACAACTTTAGATTAAGATATAACATTCATACTTTGGCCATAACCTAGAATAAGGGTGTTAAACCGCTTATTATATGGTTACACTTGCAAAGATATGTGTTTCCAGCAAAAAGTTAAAGAGAAGAAAAGTAATCCAAGAAGAAGAAGAAGAAGATAAGCCATCTCTTCTTTGCTTCAATGTGTTGACCCCCCAACTAAAAATTGACTAAGAATAGATCAATTAAAAGGGATGTCGGGCCTTGTCTTTTTAGCCACACTTTGGACTTGGTTCCGTAAGGCATGTGAAACTTTTTTCAGGTCGCTACAACATTTTATTACCTCTGAAGGAATATTGATTGTATTGAAGTGTTAACCTAATATGGAATACATGGGTCGATTATATAATATGAGATATCGGAAGGAGTACATTCCTAATAGGACCTAGGATAAGGAGTACTATCCTAATAGGAACTAGGATTAGTACACACTTAAATACTAATATTATTTTTATACTATTTATTTAATACTATCTGTTTTATCCCCCCTCAAGCTGACTGTCGGAAGCGAAACAGAAGCTTGGAAACTAAAGTATCGTGCTGTCGGCTCGGGAGGTTTTTGGTGGAAATATCAGCCGATGTTCTTTAGTGGGTATTACTGCACAGTCATGGTGCCCGGCCTTTTTGAAAACTTCATAATCGAACAAAGATACATCTGCCATCAACATTCTTCATTCTGGTGTGTGTAGACGGAATCTTATCCACAACAGATGGTTGATTTGGTTGTCACAATAGAAAGCAGGACATGTGAGTGGCGCGGGAGTCGCGAAGAATATATGTGACCCACATGGTCCAGCAGAGAAGAAGGCAAGGGCGCGGTAATTCAGCGTCAGTTGAGGACCGAGAGACCTGGGTTGTTTTTTTGTAGCACCATGGAGATCAGGTTCAGGCCCCAAAAAAACATCCACCCCTATGTAGATTTTTCTGTCATTTTTTATCATTCGCCCCATCTAAGCTGAGAAAACCTCCGAAGCTCCAAGTCCCCGAGTCGAATGAGTAAACCACGACCAAGAGTGCCATAAATGTCCTGAAGAATGGTGCGTTTTTAGACATGTAATTCATTTTCACTTGGTTGATGTCGGCGCTGAGCAACTCCGGTTTGACAGCAAACTGAGATGTCAGGACGGGTAATGGTCAGATCTGTAGAGACCCGCAATGAAGGCTGCGGAAAGTGGGTATATCGGCAAAGGGGGGTGTCGGCTACATTCGTAGACGAAAGAACTGCCATCCGTGTTTGGTTGACTGGTGGCATTTTTCCAGTCCAGCGTCTTGGCAACAGATCTCGAGCAGATTTTGACTGGTGAAGAAACAAGCCGGCTGTTTGTCCTAGAAACCTCCATTCCCAAAAATAATGTAACGGGCCAAGGTCCTTCATTTGAATGTAGTAATGCATAGCTCGAAATGACCAGCCTGATGATAGCTTGCAGTAGAGCCTGTAATAATGATATCTTCTAATAGACACGAAGAATTACTGTAACCGTGTGCTGAATTGTCGAGTAACAGACTCGTGTCGTGTACGCAACACGTAAGCCGAGTCCCTGGAGGAATTTTTTCATTTCAGACGTGTGTACAAAGCACGGGGGGCTTCTTGAGCCCCATACAGAGATCTTCTGGAGTTTGCAAACATTGTTGAGGGAAGCGGGAATCAACATAAGCCCGTGGTTTCTCATGTAGAGAGTTTTTCATCAAGCATGCCATGAAGAAAGCATTGGAACATCCAACTGATTGATGAGCCAATGTTGCGCACGACGAGTGATCATTACAGCGAATGTTTTTCCCTGCCGAATAACGGACTGATGTCTCGGAGTAATCAACCCATCTCCTGATTGTAGCCTTTAGCAACCAAACGAGCCTTGTGTACCGGGAAATACTGTCATCTGCATTGTGTTTAATTTTGTACACCCATTTTACAAGCCCACTGGTGCCCGCCCATGGGTCTTGGGTACCAGAACCCCAAGTTCTCTGATCAGTCAAAGCCTTAAACTCGTCATCCATAGCATGACGCCAACCAGAATTTTTGAGGCCAAACATATTAGGTTGTTATTTCACTATCGGGAAGGGGTGTATTTGGTATATGGTAGCCAAGGTTTTGGGTTTAAATATACCGACTTTGCCACGGGTTAACAATGGATGAGTTAATTGGGTGTGGCACGGGCGGTGTGATCGTGGTGGCCTGAATGACCAAAACGGAGCGGGCTGAGTTGTTGTGGTTATGGGTGGTTTCGGGTTGGGTTGTTAGTGTGGGTGGTGGTGCGGTTTATTGTGGCTTACGGTCGAGGTGCTGAGGTGTGGTTGGGTTTGGGTTGGAGTGTGGGGAAGATGGTGAGGACCCTGTGAGTAATTTTGGAAAAAGGGGACGGACGGCCAATGAATGATGTATTTGTGGAGGGGAAATAGAAACTTCGTAGGAATCATTTTCGAAAAATTTTTACATGACGAGATATGGTCGACTTTATGAGTTTGTGTGGTCAAGACAGGAGCGATAACTCCGTGGAGTAGGATGAAAGCCCAAAAATACAGGACGTGATCGGGGTTGTAATTTGTGAGTAATATTAGGGCGTAGCCAAGGGTAGTAAAGAACAACCCAAAGAGGCCGCGAAGGTTTGTATACTTGGAAGTTCTTGGTAACTGAGTTTGAATAGGGTGATTTGTTGGAGAGGGTGTGCTGGGCATTCGGTTAATAGGTAGTTTGCGATGACTAGAGCTTCTACCCAAAGGAACAGGAGATGAAGATTGCTGTAGAAGAGTAACCACCGTTTCAATGAGATGGCGATGCTTAACGCTCAGCCACCCATTCTTGTTCGGGAGTGTACGGACAGGAGGTTTGATGTATAATCCCTAGGGATTGCAGAAACTGGCCAAAGATGTTATTGGCATATTCCTTCCATTGTCACTTCCGAAAAGTTTATATGATAATTGAATTGTGGTTTTGACCATTTTTTTCAAAGGTGAATAACAACGGTGGTGTATGCCTGTGATTTGTGTTTAGTGGGTACAACCAAACCAAGTGGTATTTTGTAAAATACCACAAAACAATATAATAGCAGAAAACCAGCAAATGATGACCAGCAAGTACGGACCCCATAGGTCAGAATGATAAGTTGAAATGTGCAGTTTGTACGCTTCTCAGATAAATTAAAAAGGTAATTTATGAGATTTAGAAATTGAAAGGAGTCACATTGTTTATATGAAATGGAATAAAACCTAATTGAGCATTAAAGAATTTTATTATTTTGGTAGACGGGTGACCGACGACTTTGCACAACAGCTGTGGCCATCAGCCGAAAGAAGCTCACCGGAGCCACACGGATTGCTTTATGAAACTGGTGGTCAGACGACTTGTGCCAGGACGAACGTACAACGACCAGTCTCACGGGCCCCTGAAAAATCACCCTTTTGTAGTATTGTCTAGGATCTGAAATCATTAGAGGTGAACAAGAGTGAGCAATTATTATATTTTGTGAATTGGTGAACTGAAAGGAGATTTTGTTTTAAAAGAGGGAACGTGGGGTACAAGGTTACCTAGGTGAAGCTTAGCGGTGAGGTTTTAAATGGTAACCCGTGCCAAGTGGGAGAAATATTAAGGGACTCACCGTTGCCAACAATAAAATACCATTGGAGCCATGGATACTGGATTTGGAGCGTAAGCTTGGTAGAATCACAGAAGTAAACTGTGCATGTTGGCCCAGTATCCAACAATTCCATTCAGAGGAAGGGCCGACTTGGATATTCTAATTGCATGGTTATCACTATTTCTGCTCTCCTCATAACCGAAAACCCTCAACGAACATGCGTGTGTACCCTGTTTTCTGACAGATTTGCAAGCTTGACGATCCCGCTCGTAAGTGCCCTGCCCTCCTCTAGAAGAGACTGCCCGCCGCTTACCGCAGGAGTGCAGGCGTTGTTGCTACCCCTCCCCGTGCTGCTGACCATCGTACAGCGGACGACTGCCCTGCCGACCGCCCTCCCGCGGCTCCGCTGTTCTTTCTGTGCCGAGCTGTCGCGGCTCCCCTGCCAGGCCGCCACACGCCCCCCGCGTAGTTTTTTGGCTTGCGGTGAGGCGGTGGCCGACTCCATAACAGCGGATTCTCGTAGAAGAAGTTTTTTCTCTCTCGATCCAGTTGTTTCTCTTCATTCTTCACTTTTTAGCCACTAGGGGAGTAAGCCATGTCAAAGGGCGTTGGACGATGCGAACTGCCTGTTTTAATTGAGGAGTAAGCTGATGGAGCCCCCGAACGACGCACATAATGATGAGATCTTTTTTTTCGGAATGATTTTGTTCACGGTGCGAGGGCTGTGATTATTGTGGAGACCTCGTCCCTAAATACTCCGCATAAGTTTTCGTGCCTTTGGTATTTTGGTGTGGAGACGATCACACGCCAATTGAAAAATAGAGAGTGCGAAATTGATGCCTAGCTGTTGGGCGAGGGCCGTCCACAGGGCCCCTGAATCAGTTGTGGTAAGATTGGACGGTTTCTTGTAACCTGAGAGAGATGACCGCAATCAACATGATCGGTTTGGGTCCATTCCACGGCTTTCCAGGTGGCATGGGCCGGATGGGTTTTTTCTTTCTGATTTGTCCGTGGCGGTGTGAGACCTGTCGACGGCGGTTTCTTGTGCTTTCCATTTTCCATCGACGTATTTTGAGAGGTAATTGGCCTCAAGGGATTACGAACGGTGATTTTCCATGTAGGGTAATTTATGTCTGATAATTTTTCGGGAATCAGGGCATGAAGATGCCTGAGAAGGAGTTTTAAAATAAGCCAGAAAGGAAGTGAATCGAGAGGATCCACCTCTGTTGTCATGGCTGCCTCCAGCCCAAGAGAAAGAGGGAACATCGGTGTCCCTAAAAACAAAGAGAGAAAAAACCTAGAGAAGAAGAGATCTAGGTTTTTCTGGGCTTCTTGATACCATGAAGGAATATTGATTGTCATGGAATTTGTTAACTAAATAAGGGAATACATGGAGATATATATAGGAGATATAGGAATGGAGTACTAATCCTAATCGGACTAGGATTAAGGAGTCTAATCCTAATAGGACTAGGATTAGTACACAGTAAATACTAATATTATTTTATACTATTTATTTAATACTATCTGTTATTAACCTCCAAAACACTACAGTGAGTAATATTTAACATGTTTTAACTCACTGAAAAATCATAATTGTAAAGATGTCCAATCTCATTACCCAACGCTTTAATATTTGTTCAATCATGAAAACTTCTAAACACCCAAAATATGTAACCCATCTAGCCACGCAAATCAAACATGCACCAAAATATTTTAAACCTCAACAAAGTCTCAACTAGTAAATGCTTTTGGCATTGCAATACAAAGACAATTCTAATAAGACAATATAACCTCTAGAACCAACATAATACATAGGGAAAAAAAACAATTCACAGAGAAATCAAATAGTTCACCAAAATCTCACCATTCATGTGCCCTCTCTTTTCCTCGCTCATTCACAACATATAACAACTTCGGGGGCATATAATAAGAAGTGACAACTTCACTCACCCTCATAAAGAAATTCTCATGATACATGTAAGATATATCTTAAGCTTACTCTTAGTCTCACACCGTATTAACAAAAGTATTCATCACATATGTTCAAGTTGCAATGTAGGTTAAGGGACAAGTTGGAAATATTTGGTAAAATAGTGACTTTAACATATTCAACTTCACACATTAAGACATTTTTCTTATATCTCCCTTTAGATTTTTGCACTTATTCTTTTCTTTGCACATCACTAGTAAGGAGCAAATTTTTTTTGGTAATAAACTGTAATTAAATTACCTCAACAAACAATGAAATGACAATCTAAAGAGCACACTATATCCAACCCCCTTCATGGAAGGTTATTGGACTGCTAGTGCCTCAGTAAGTAACTATACATTGCCTCATTTCTATCTTTCTAGCTGTTTTATTAAATTCCTACAACTATAAGCTCTTTTTGTTCTCTTTTGGCATCCTATTCTTTCCTGCACCTCTTTTTTTATTTGGTTGCTCACCTCTACAGCTTGAAGCATAAAATTCTTGAAATGGTTCTGTTGTCTCATGTATTCAGATTAGCAAACCAGAAAAAATAATAAAGATGAAAGAAAAACACAGAACTATCTGACTCCACAGAATCCACTGTGTGTCCTTAAGAAATTTAATTTCCTCAAGTACCCGAGGTTGCAAATTAATTCCTACCAAGATAAAATGGATTAACCATTAATGAAGTAGCAGTCAAACTTCAATAATTTCAGCGAACTCAAATGACAGCAACGAATGACACACACAAACACGATCGATCGATTTTGTTTTCTAAGAAATGAATGCAAAAGAAGGAAATAATTCAATGCTAAAAAATGAGAGAAAGTTTCTCTATTTATAGCCAACAAAGGGTAAAGGTCACAACTCTATGAAAAAAAGACAATCATTCAGAAAAGTCACAATACTTTTGAAAAGGCACAACCTGTCAAACGGTCACAACCCTTTAGATTGGACACAACCTGTCAAACGGTCACAACCCTATAGAAAGGACACAACCTTTCATAAAGGGCACAACCCTCCGGCAAAGTGACAACCCTTCAAGAGACTCACAACCCTTCATTTCCTGTTCACACCTTTAAAATCCAACATTGTTATCTCATATTTTCAAATTAGCAAACCAGAAAAAAAAGATGAAAGAAAAACACAAAGAACTATCTGACTCCACAGAATCCACTGTGTGTCCTTAAGAAATTTAACCCCTTCAAGTACCCGAAGTTGTAGATTAATTCATCCCAAGATAAATGGATTAACCATTAATGAAGTAGTAGTATCTCAAACTTCAATCATTTCAGCGAACTCAAATGATATCAACGAATCAGACACACAGACTCGATCGATCAATTTTGTTTTCTAAGAAATGTATGTAAAAGAAGGAAAGAATTCAATGCTAAAAAATGAGAGAAAGTTTCTTTATTTATAGGCAACAAAGGGTAAATGTCACAACTCTTTGGAAAGAAGACAACCTTTCAGAAAGGTCACAACACTTTTGAAAAGCACAACTTCAGACAGTCACAACCCTTTACAAATGATACAACCTTTTATAAAGGCCACAACCCTCCGGCAAAGTGACAACCCTCCAGGAGAGTCACAACCCTTCATTTCCTTTTCACACATTTAAAACCCAACAATCCCCCACATGAATAGGGAATGACCATTTTTTAAAAACATATGTATGAAAACTGTGTGATAGGTAAGTAAGGGTTGGTCACATCTGGATAAGTAGGTTTCTCCTTAAACTTTTCGTGGTGAACATATATCGGATATACTCGATCAATCGGTATATTTAATATCTTTGAACCATCGAGCTTTTGGTGTATACCTAGACAACATAAGTCACACAATCAACCCTTGAACTATTTTGGTTCTTATTGTTTTGTTCTTCAGCCATGAACACATCTTGGTTAATAAGTGCTTAGAGAAATGACCTTATCGGTTCTCCTTGAAGCGTCTTTCACTTCACACTTACATAGGTGATTTTTAAATGTGTTATCGCGTAGATACACCATTTGATACACCCTGTATTAGTGTTAGAAACCATTGAAAAGTCCTAATGCCTTTATCCTTGTTACTGAATATTGTCTTATCATGAGAATGGTCCATAAAAATAATATTTTGACAATGTTGAACCGTCATTAATGACTTTGTTTGATCTCCTTGAACTTAGATCTTGGGATCTCCATTCTTCTAGGTAGAGTTACCGCCATAATGACTTGTCCTCGACAATAGTCCCATTCCCTTTGATAATCTATCAACTTCCTCTCTAGTTAAACTTTTTATGAGTGGATCCGACACATGATCCTTTGACTTTACATAGTCAATTATGATAATTCCAGTAGAGATTAGTTCTCTAACAATATTATGTCTACGTCATATATGATGAGACCTTCCGTTATACATCATGCTCCATGACCAAACTATTTCAAATTAACTCTCATATTGTATGCATACTGGAGCTAAAGGTTTGGGCCAAAAATCTTTCAAGAAATTTTGGAGTCATTCAACTTCTTCACCGGCCTTATCTAGAGTGATAAACTCAGATTTCATAGTAGAGCGAGCGATACATTTATGTTTGGAAGATTTCCAACATACTACTCCTCCACCAAAAGTAAATACTTATCCACTAGTGGATTTTATTTCATTTGACCTAGTGATTCAATTTGCATCACTATATTCTTCCAATATTGTTGAATACTAGTTATATTTCAAAGCAATAGTTTGTTAAGTATGTTTTTAAATACTCAAAACTCTTTTCATTGACATCCAATGAGTTTGATTAGGATTAAATATAAACTAACTCAGTTTACTAATAGCACATGTTATATCTGATTGTGTACACTTCATGATATATAGCATACTTCTCAATACTCTAGCATAATTCAATTGCGAGTCACTTTTGCCTTTATTCTTTTGAAGTACAAAACTCACATTTATTGGAGTCTTGGCAATATTGAAATCCAAATACTTGAACTTGTCAAGTACCTTTTCAATCACATCAGTAACTTCAATGTCTTTCATATTGAAGTTACTTTCTAGCATATAGCATTTTATGTCAGAAACGTCTTTATTGATGATCAACATGTTATCAACATAAAAACAAACAATGAACTTGTGATTCAGATGTCTTTAATGTAACAATTTTATCACATTTTTGAATTCATTTGTCAACATAATTTGGTCAAACTTTGCATGTATTATTTGGACGCTTGTTTTTAGTCCACAAAGTGACTTAACAAATTTACAGACTTTCTTTCTTTACCAGGAACCAAAAAACCCTCGAGTTGTTCCATGTAAATTTCTTCCTCTAATTTTTCATTTGTAAGAAAAATATTTTTACATCCATTTGGACGAATTTGAAGGCCATATACTGCAACTAGAACAATCAACATCTGGCTTGATGTATTCTAGTTAGTGGTTATTATGTGTCAAAATAATCAAGCCTTTCTTATTGTCTAAAGCTTATGACAATAAGTCTTTCTTTGTATTTGTCAATAGTTCCCTCAACTTTCTTTTCCTTTTGTAGATCCACTTTGAACCAAAAAGTTTATTTCCTGGAGGAAGATCAACAAACTCTTAAGTACAGTTGCTTAAGATTGAATAAATTTTACTATTGACAGCCTCTTTTCAAAATGAGTCCACAAAGAGCATAGCTTCTTCGAATTTATGAGAATCATTTTCAAGAAAAAATATTACAAAATCAAATTCAAAGGAAGTAATTTGTCTATTTACATTTACTACACCTCTTAATCTCTTTATTAAGTACATTCTCCTTTGGTTCATTCCAAGGTTGTTTAGACCCTTAACTTAACTATCCGTTGGTTCATACATATGGGTCATAACTTTGACATGTTTAATTATTTGTAGCATATCAAATGAACATACAATCCACAATCTTAGGTCCTTTTTTTACCAGTTTGGAAATAGTTTCCTCATTTCCATTTCTCATATGGATTAGACTATATTGAAAATTGTTAGTTCACTATCTTTCAAGAGTTATTGCTTGTATATACTTTAAGAGGCGATAATCATTCTCTATCAGGATACAACAAAGCCTGAACAAACAAAACTTTTTGTTGCTCCCTTTCATAATAAACAAAAGTTTTTTTAATTATTCGTTACTCCCTTTACTAACAAATAAAATTTTTTGTTTCTCTCTTTATATACAAACAAATTTTTATTGTTCTCTTTTGCGATAATGATAGCACCCCTACAAATTTTGAGGTAAACCTGACTTTATAAATAGGACGTTCAATTTTTCCTCCAAACAATTTCATTAGATTGAGGTGAGAATGTGAAGTAATTTGATGGATGATTCCATTTTCTGCAAAAGAAGATACAAATTCTTCACATCTACCACTTCTAATCGTGAAAATATTCAACTGACTTTCAACTTCAATTTTATATCGCTTATATGTTTCTATTGCTTCATCCTTATCATTCATAACAATATCTAGTGCAATTGTCAATAAAATTTATGACTTTTTCCCACAACGAGATGGTGTTGACTTCATATCACAAATTCAGTGTAAATCGATTCAAAAGTATTATAATTCATTTCAACAACACATACTTGACATTAATTGATCACACTAGAAGTTAGGAAAAACTATTAAGTTGATCTATTTTTGCAAGGTTTGTAATTTAAATGTCTCAATCATTTATGTAACAAACAATTTGAGTCAAACAAATAAGAACAAACAAAAATATCAAGTTTGAAAAGACATTATGTGAGGTAACCTCTATCCAAAAATATTTTGTTCTTTACTTTTGATAATTTTCTGAAATACAGACATTGTTTTACAGTCAACACCTTGTTATATGTCCTTTTTAGAAGGACCTTTCTATAACATTCAATTTGTTATAGAATTACCCATGACCATAGTTTGAGGTGTCAAAATGGGCTGGCCCTACCCAACCCAAGCCAACCCTAACAGGCTACAAAGTTAAATGGGTTGGGGAGGGCTTACCATATTAATTAAAGTACCAATAAAATAGTGGCCCACAAGTTGGGACGAGTTGAACCTTTAACCAAAAAATGAACAATATTACTCTCTTAGAAAGAATATCTAATGTTGACGTCTATGAACACGACATCAATTCATACAAAAATTTATTTTTAAATCACATACTTCGGTGAGTACTTACAAAAATAAATTTGTGAATCACACACTTTGGTGAATAATTACAAAAATACATAATAGCCAACGTAAGATTTACAGATAAATGTTGATCATTCCATCATTTCTCCTACAAAAACTAGCTGGTTTAAAAGATTTCATGCAACACAAGGCATCCTAAATACTTAACAAATCTAAATTTCTAAATATTACATGACTCATTAATTAATGTTTTACAACTCCGCTTGTACTTCCACCAACTCGATCACATTTGAATCAACATGTGATATTATTTTCTTAAGAAATTCATCTTCACCTACAATTTACCATGCAAGATGATATTGCAAAATACTTGATTTTTTATTTTTTGACATATCTATTTATAAAATCTTTACAATAAAACACTATTAAAAATAGATATAAAAATATTTACAAAAATTAATAGCCCACGGGCTGGCCTCTAAGGCTTGTGGGTTGGGCCTATGAGGCCAACATGCCAAATGGGGCGGGTTAAAAACCCTCGTTCATGAATGGGACAAAAATATTAAGCCCAACCCCACTTATTTGGAGGGTTGGGTTGGGCCGACCTCACGGGCTCAATCATTTATGTCACAAATAATTTGAGTCAAGCAAGTAAGAACAAACAAAAATACCAAGTTTGAAAAGACCTTATGTGAGGTAACCTTTTCCCACAAATATTTTGTTCTTTACTTTTTATAATTTTCCAAATACAGACCTTCTTTTACCGTCAACACCTTGTCATATGTCACTTTTAGAAGGACCTTTCCATAACATTTTATTTTTTATAGAATTACCCATCACCATAGTCTCATTGGTCAAATAAGGGCAACATGACCCAAATATTTGTTTTACAACAAACATAACATGTTACTTTTCACCAATGTTCATGTCTATACAAAAAATATTATTTTCATAGACATATCTTTTCATGAAAAATCACAATATTTTAAGTGAAACTTTTTCTTCAAAGAATACAATTCTTTTGAACGAGTAATATAATTTTGTAATTTTATACTAGTCTTATCTATTGACACTCAATTTTGGCCCTCCACAATATAAATTGATCACTGAGCTTCCTAAATTCTAACGATTTAAAATAATTGACTATATAAAATTCAAATATTTTTTTTGAGTTTTTAAAGTTATCGTTGTAATTTTGTAATTTTTAAATAAAATAAGATTTTTATACATATTATGTGTATAATTAGTATATTTTATAAATATTTGAAGATCACCTCAAAATGATTTTAGTTTTGCTTAAATAATTACAAAATTAGTTCAATTAATTAATAGTTTATATTTTTGAGTTAATTAGTTTATAATTAAGTTAATTATTTTAGGTCGTTAAGATTGAGAAGCTAACTAATTAATTTATATTAATTTTCTTATTTAATTGTTTTTAGCCAAATTACTAATTAAGCTCAATTTCAGTTATATTCTTAAGTTCAATTTTCTATAACTTTAATCCATTGGACAAATCTTCATTCTAAATCTAACCAATTTCTTCCATCCATTGAAAAGACCAACCTTTGGTCCAACTTTCTATTTGAACCCAAACTCCAATTTCAGTTAACCTTCCAGCCCAATTCCTCCATATAACCCGACCCACTTTTTCTTCAACAAAGAATACCCAGAATCCCCAATACCAATACCCATTCGTATACCAGCCGACCGACCCACACCTGTGTCTTCTTCTTCATCACGAAGAAACCAAAAAATGCAACCCGATTCCATAATCAACCCAGTCGAAGTGTCCTTCTCCCTCTCCTCTTGCAAATCGTACGACTCGTTTGAGAAACGATCTAGGTGTCAAAATCTCGTGTTCCTCCTCGTCCTTACTTTACAATCAAACGTTCCTCCTTATCAATCCATTTGAAATTATAGGAACCAACTCACACCTTATCCTCTAAAAATTTTAAAATTGTAGCAGTCCCACATCATTTCCCCCCTCAATTTCAACCCAAAAGTTTCCCTATGTAAATCCACTTCTCTTCACTGTTCAAGGGGATGGTTTTTGAGAGCTCAAGAATTGAGAGAACACCCGTAAAGGTTCTTGGGAGCTCTTATGTAAGGACCCTCAAAATGAATTAAGGTGCATAGAGCCTCACATGTGCCTTAAAAGGTTTAAAATAAGTTAAATAAGTGCTTTATAGTATGTATACTTGATTTTAAGTCATTTGGAGGTCAAACATTCAAGAATGTCCGAAAGTTAGACTTGAGACGTGCATCTGTGTCTTGGCAAGTTTTATGTGTTGTTTGGTGCTCAAATTGATAGGATGGGACCCTAACATGTATACAAGTGTATTTAGTATTTAAAATGTCCGTGCACGACTCCTCAAGGACCATCCCAGGGATCCTTGAGGAGGACCCAACCTTGGGCTAGCAAGCTGCCCAAGGCAGCATCTTTTTGCACTATGATGAAGCATGTTCGCGTCGCAGACTAAGGTCTTCCATGGCCAAAAGTTTGTTCTTCCTCACAGACACAACGTGGACTCTACTTTTATATGAATTAATGCCAAAAATCATGCGGGAACAGCTTTGCGTCGCGGACTTGTTCCCCGATGAAGATTTCAAAAGTGAAAGTTAAGTTTGACATGTTTAAAAGTCCAAATAAGTGTGTGGGTGTTTTGGTAATATTTGGAGACATTTATAAACTGTTTTTAAGACATACTTAAACCCTTTCCCCATTCAAAACCCCAACATCCAATAAGAAAATCAAAAATCCCAAAACTCTCTTCTCCTCCAAATTCTCTCAAACCTCCATTGGAGGGAAAACTCAAGTTCAAGCTAAGGGTTAAATTTTCATAGTTTCTTCTCAAATTTCTCATGGGTATTCAATCAATAAGGTATGGGTATTTCATCCTTAGTTATCCATTCATCGAAGGAGTTCAATCAAGGATTTTAAAAAGTGATTCAAAGACCAAAATTCCCAATTTTCAATCTAGACATGAGTTCTTTTTCAAATTAATCTCAAAAGCATGTTTATGATAAATTAATAATTATCTACTGTTTTAAAGATGAATTTCAATCCAATTTCATGATGAACCCATGATCCTCTTGAATTCTTAAATTGGCCTATAATGTCGGTCTTGTGATCTTAACTCTATTTTGATTGAATAATGTTACAATTATGTTGAATTGCATATACTATTATTATTCATGCGAATAGAATATGAATTGTTTATTATTAATCAACAGTGATCAAGGTTTAAATATTGGGTAAATTGATCTACATTCCTGTACTTTATATAGACTTGATGAAGTAGTGTACCCAATGTGATCTTGAAACCTTAATGTTTGAAGTATGATTTAGTTTTTGTAATGGTACCTTTAGATACTTTTTAATACATGTATTGATGTGGAATTATTGTAATTGATCAATGATTATCAAAGCTTGGAAGAATTTTAAGTTGGCCCTAATCTCTCAACTTTTCTATACAATTGCTAGATGTTTGGCCTCGTATGGCATTGTGTGATATAGTCCACTTATGGTGGCGATATTTAATTTCTTTTCATTCTATATGTGATGTTATCCCCTGGTCTTAAAGGTAATTGTATCTTGAAAGAGTTATCTTGATTATCACACAATATGAAATATTATGCCTAGTCTTCAATGCTAGTTCATGATCTAGGTTATATTGATGATGCTTTCTATGTGTGAATGAAGATACTAGGGTTAGAGGTATATAATTTTGACATGGTTGAGGTCTATTGATGATTCGTTACTCTTGTGTAGAATGATCCCTAACTATGAACCTCTACATGAATGTGTGGTCTCAAGCATGATTAGGAGTCTTAGATTCAAGTAGTAAAGATGTCTTGTCTCCTATGTTATAATGTTGTTGTGTGTAGTTCACATTGCTCCATATGTGAGTTGTCTATTGTTTAGGTACTTGAGTGTGTATTGTGACCTTTGTAAGGTGGCTGCCTCAATGTTAGGATTGTTGCCATTTTGTGATCATGTTGTCCTGCCATTTTGTGATCATGTTGTCCAATGTACACACATCTCATGGATGCTTACAAGTAGTATAGGTTCATGGTGTCTAATGAACGGGTATTCTCATATGCACTTGTGTCTACTACTATGCATATAGAGTATATGTCCATAAAGTATGTTATGTATCCCTTAACTAGGATGACTTGATAGGTGTACTAGTATGGAAAAGGGTATAGGACCTTGACTATACATTGCACACGTGTGCCTTGATTGAATAATTCTAGGTTTGTGATCTATATACATGAATATGAATGCATGATTATGTTATGAATATGACTTGTATGTTATGATGTCAAGTGTATGATATGTTGAAGTATGAATGTGTGTGTTCTAAGGGTGTTTATGTGAAAGGTTTGCTCACATATGTGTATAAACACATATGAAAACATGTCCATTATGCATGAATGATGATCTAGTCAACCGACGAGCTCTTGGAAGGTGTTCTCAAGAGTATCATAAACTAGATGGTGCTTGAATATGCTATGTCATGTGAATGGTTTTATCATATGATATAGGTTGATGAAAGGATTCTCTCATCTATGACCTATGATCTAAGCATATGAGGAGTCAATATCCTAAAGCCTAATTTTATAAAGTAATGTTCATAAAGGTTTTCCAATAAAGGTAACTTAGATTAGCACCGAGTGAAATTGAAGTTGAGGGGTGTCCCTTCCCAATGTGGGAAGGTAGGCTAACCAAAATTCTCACGAGGTGGATAACTACAATGCCCCATTTGTAATAAAGAGGATTTTCAACTCCAAGTTCCATAAATAATGTTTCCCCTATAGGATCTAGCAAGTGATATCACATAATATGCTAGCATGATATTAATGTTCTACTTTGGCAAGGTAGAGCACCTTCTTTTGGTGTAAGGTTTCACAACACCATATTCTATGTTTAGCACCCATGAGCTTAGTATCGGTTAAGTCTATAGTTCCCCTAAAGTAAAATGGATAGTGGAAGTAAAGTAATGAACCCTAACTAGGATAACCTAAGGTAAGTTTCTTAGTGTAGGTGAAGGTATGTGACTTTACCTATGCATTGCACAAGTAGCTCTTGAAGGGAGTTCTAGGAAGGTGTTCTAATGTATATGTATATCTTTATATTCTTTATCATGACTTTGTAGTGTTGTCTACTTGTTGTGATGATATGCATGGTATGAGTCCTAGTGAGTCTATGAGGAGGTCTTACCTTATATGCATAATGTTGGTCTTATTGACTATATGATGAAGGTCTTACTTGGCATATATGAAGTTGTCTTTATTCCTTGTTTATGTATGAAGTAAATGGTACGCTTGTGGTCTCTTTATGAGTTTACTTAGTGTATGTGAGGTTACGGGACTTCACATGTATATTGCACTAGTAGGCTTAGATTGAGATTAGTAGTAAGGTCTTGTGATGTCTATATGATATGAAGTACAACTATGATTCTGTTGACTATTTCCTATCTCATAAAGTTTTGCTCTTTAGTTAACTTAGTATGTCGTCTATTAAGTTTAAATTAATATATGCTAGCAAGAATGTTCGGAATGGTCAAAATTTGAGATTCTGCTATGGTTGGTTGCAAAATTTTATAAAAAAATTGATTTTTAGTAGTTTTGAGGTAGCTTGAACTTGTATTGAATGTCATTTACTGAGCACATAAACTGTTTTGGATTATTTATGCCATGTTTTGATAATTTCATATTATTGAGTTTTAGCTATGTATACCTTTAGAAGTGGTGTCGATATGGTCTAAATATGCACCTTTCTTTAGTTGCTAGTATGTATGGACCATTTTTTTTAACGAGGGTGTATCTGCTATAAATTGCTAAGTTGAGGGGGGGGGGTATATTTTTCCCTTTTCCTTTGATTTAAGTTGTGGTTGGCAGTTGGAGTATTGAAGGTAAAGTTGTTTAATTCTGGAAAGAGAGTGTTTTATAAGGGACCAAAGGTCCATTTGATTTGTTGTAATGGATTCAACTAGAAGAGCATTGTCCCAGTGCCTCGTCCGGGAGATAGAACTAATGGGGAACATGTTTTGTTTCCTCGCCATTGTCCAAGTCAAGTTCATGTAATCAACGTTATACACTGAAAAAGGGTTGATGTCGTTCTTTTGGTTCATTGGATTATGCATTCTACAAAGTTCGGACATATGTACTTGGTCTTTTGTCACAAAGATCATCTAGGCCCTTGGAGAAGTCGAAGCAATAGTTTTAAATTTGTTATCTACTTATAATGCCTATGATAGTTTCTAATGTGTGTTACATTTAAACATGAAGTCGAAGCACTAGTTTTAAATTTGTTATCTACTTATAATGCCTATGATAGTTTCTAATGTGTGTTACATTTAAATATGAGGAAATGTTTTTTTAAAAATTCTGTACTTCTACAATCTCTAAAGGCATCTTAAGTTATTTGCTTAATTTGACATTGTTTTTCTTGTTGGTTCTAATTCATATTTCCTCTTCCTTTATTGCATGAACTCTCTTGTTTGAGTCTAATGACACTCCCCTCCTTGCATCCGTTTTTCCTTGAGTCAACCTCCATCTAAGTCGTGAAAAGAGAGACATGTTATTGGGTTAAAATCCCTAGGAAATAGCAGCAACAGCAGCCTCAAAAGGCCGAAAATGATGAACAAAAAAATGTGTTAACCCCGCCCCCTCCCAAACCAACAGCAGTTGCAGCAGTCTTAAAGGGACTGGAACTGGGAATATTTGGACTTTAAAAGTTCAAATCCGGGAAGCAACGGCAGCAAATGGAATTAAAATTGTCCAAGTTCCATTCAAACTTTGTTTCCATTATATATTGTAATTTTGTGATATTTTCTTCTAAATTCAAACATTTGTTTTATCTAACTTAGTTGAATCCTCGGTAGTTCTTAAATAACTCTTTTATTTTGTTAGTTGTTCTAAGCTTCAAGACTAACTTGAGAACTACCCATATTCTTTCATAGTTAGTATTTAACTTTCAAATCCACGTCTTAGTGATTGTGTCGATTATTCAACTAAAAAACTTGACTCGAATAAATTGTTAAGTTAGAATTTTACTTTTTGGCACTTTAATATTTTGATTATTTTGTTATTTTGGATAATACAAATGTGTACAAGTATAAAAAGATTTCTCATTTTCAAAAATAATAATACTAAGGAAACAAGATTCTTTTAAGTAATGTAAGTCTTCTTTTTAAAAAAATAGTCAAGATTCTTAAAAAAATTGTTGGTCAAACGCTTATTAGTGGATTCTCTAAGGTGCCTAAACCCTTCCTTAGAGAATTAGTTGAATCCTTGCTCGATCGTGGTTCATTAAGGATTTTATTTCGAAATTACATCTTTAAATGGTTTTCTTAATTTTTCCAAAAAATTAAGTGGCAACTCTAAAATTATAATTATATCCAAAAGGGTTACAAATTGCCGAAGTTACAAAATCAGCTTCGAAACCCTTAGTTTTCGAAATCGGGTCGTAACAGAATGAAGACTCTGTTGGAGATTCATCTAGGTTCTAACCAAAAGGATTTTATTATTTGGCTAACTTTTTTTGTGTTAAGTGTTACTTTTTGCAATTATGTGTTAAAATGTTGAATATTAACTTTCATATTGCTTTCATGGCATCTTCAGATTGAATGGTTTTCGGAACCGCAACCATAATTTTTATACTTTACTTTTTCGGGATGATCGATAATTTATTGGTTCGTCATGCGTCCAATGGTTATCGTGAGTTTTAGCCTAAATTGTCCCCTTAGGTTCCCAGACCTTCAAAATCCACTCTTAATCAACTAGTGTAGAGTGAAACCAAAGCCCACTTTTAGATTCATTAACCTAAGACGACCCAATACCGAAGGTGTATTGGGCCCATTAGAAGACCACCTTGAGTCTAATTGACCCACAGTCAATATAAGACGATCATCCAACTCTTTGTTAATTTTGAAGGATATGTATGTCGATTTGTGTATAGCATTGTCCCTTGGGGTTGGGTTTTATGTTAAAGGTAGTTTCTTTGTTTAAGTCAAGAGAAGATCCTCCTCGTTCGAAAGAAATTCAAAAACATCAAGAATTTTGAGAATGAATATTTTATATGGAAGTTTAGTTTAATTTACCATTGTACCCCTGCGTGGGACTGATATTTATTTCTCTCTCCTCTATTATGTATCCCCATTTTTTTTATTTATAAAGTTTGTATAAATATTTTGGGGCAATGGAATGTTTTACAAACGATATACACATCCTTCAAACGATAGGCCTACCTTTGGCTGAAAAGGTCACATGTTTGTTAGAGGAGGCGTTATATATTGTTTGTGTTAAACTATTATAAATTTTCATTTGTGCTTGTTTGACCTTTGAGTTTATATAAATATGTTTTGATTTAAACATAATTTGTCCATTATTCCAATCCAAAGTCTTAGAACGTCATTTAATATATAAACTCAATTTTCAAACATTCCTAAATACTCTTTTACTCCATTATCAAAATACGTTCAAAATTACTCAAGTTCTAGGTTCAGTAGCGATTTATCAAAAAAATATTAGGTTATCATTCAAATTCATGTTGACCTCGTTGTTTCCTGAAAATTATTTTTCACATCCACCTAATCGGTGATACTAAATATTCCGTAAGTTTCAAGTGAATTTTAAGACGTCTTTGTTCTCAAAAGGGTTTTCTAATCGAACCTTCCAAAAGTAAACATTTGAATCTTTACTCAAATTATATAGTTTGATTTGGTCAGATTCCTTTCATTCGTTAAAATTTTAGTTCACAAAATGGCCAAATTTTCTCATTTGGTCACCCCTTTTGAGTCATGTAAATTCTTCGAATTTCGGACTAATATGTTTGAAGCAAAATAAATGTCTTTTTTTTATATTTTATTTTGATTGACCATTATGATTAATGGACCAACTCTCTAGTTTTTATGAGTTGTTCTTAAAAGGAGAGATTGATTTGTGTTGGTAATCAAACTTGCTCACTTCACCAAAGTGCCCGCTGACAAACGACCCATATTTTACGTGGTCTAAGGTCAAGGAAATTTCTATAGAGTCTTTATTTCTTACTTGTAATACTAAGAGAACTCGGTCAAAAATGGATCCCACTAACAACAAAGTTGTTTCGTTTGAAATGATCCCCACTTCATCAGTCGTGGCCAATCTAGCACCTCGGTAACAACAGAATCATCCATGGATGTTATTGATCGTATAGAGAGACAAATTGGTGAATCGAATCTCCTAGTATCTCAATACCAAGCTACTTCTCAGAACCTACCACCTGATGCTTGTCAAAAAGAGCCAATTCCACATTTATTTCCAACTTCAAGTGAATTCAACCAAGGAGATCATTTTAGCACCTTTCAACAAACTCAAAGCACCCCACTCACTAATTCAAATTAGGATACTCCACTTGTGTATACATTTGCTTATCCAAAAGCTCCAATGGTAACACATCATGCTCCGCCAATATACACTTATGTCACTTCTTTACATTTTACCAAGGCTCAAGAGTTTTACCGCCCAGATGTTAATTAATTGATGCTGAAATGATGAATAGTAAGATGAAAAGCTTGGAAGACGCTATGAGAGGTCTTCCAGGATTTGATAGTAGCCTAAGTGTTAGATACGAAGAGTTGTGCGCATTCCTAGAAAATGAGCTTCCACCTAATTACAAGATTCCAAAGTTTGAAAAGTTCAGTGGATCAGGTAATCCTTTTTTCCATCTGAAAATTTAGTTTGAAAAGTTGATTGGGGTTGGAAACATCGAAGTGATAAGAATCAAGTTATTCAATCAAAGTCTGATTGGAAAGTCCTTGGAGTGGTACTTTAAGAAATATGTGACCAAATGACGTACTTGGGATGATCTAGCGAATGCTATTGTGGATCGCTACAAGTTTCATGTTGAAATCACTCCTGATAGAATATTTATCACTAAGCTAAAACCAAAGTCGACTGAATGCTTTCGAGAATATGTCATTTGTTGGAGGGAAGAAATTGTTAGTGTGCACCCACCTATGGAGGAATCAGAAATGATCACCTACTTCATTCAAGATCAAGACTCAAAATACTATAAGTGAATGGTGACAATGGGTGGAAACACATTTGCAAAAGTTATCAAGGTTGGAGAAATGATTGAAGACGATCTTAAAACTGGCAGAATTACAAGTTTCACCTCGTGTCACTTTGCTAATAGGGAATGTCCTAGTAATTCATTTGGAAATGGAACGAAAAAAGAGAAAGAAGTTATGATGTTAACGACTCGAGGAGCTACCTCATATAACCATCAACCACCTCCATCCTAATTCATAATACTATGTTTGCAACAATCAAGCAACATTTCATTCTCCACAACCAATGAAAAATACTCGAAACAATGCACCTCGTCCTAATTTCGAGAAAAAGCCTCCTAGAGTCTTCACTCAATTGTGTGAGACACGGACTCAACTATTTCAGATATTGAAAGAGGAATGTATACTTCATTCAGTGGAAGCCAAAAGTCTGAATTCTTCAGCTAAGTGGTATGACCCAAATAAGCGGTGTACTTATTATTCAGGAGTTATTGGGCATGATACCCAGAAATGTATCACTCTCAAACACAAAATTCATGATCTGATCGATAATGAGGTGGTAAAACTTGCTCAAGCTCCACCGAATGTGAACACCAATCTTCTACCCAAGCATAAGGAGTAGTTGTTGGCATAACTAGTTGCAAAGCAGAAGCAAGTTTCCTGGAAGTCACACTTTTGGCATATTTTAGTCTTGCATTTGGAGTTTGTTATTTTATTTATGTGCAATCACACTTTTATTGCTTTGTTTCTTTGTAGTCGTTTGGTTGGATTTGATTTCCCTTTTAAGCATCTTTCATCTGTAATGAACAACGTTAAACCTGAATTCGCAAGAATGAGCTACGTAGGTGGCCTATGTCAGCTTCGACCACGT
This sequence comes from Solanum habrochaites, assembly GCA_027704765.1. Classification (NCBI taxonomy): domain Eukaryota; kingdom Viridiplantae; phylum Streptophyta; class Magnoliopsida; order Solanales; family Solanaceae; genus Solanum; species Solanum habrochaites. The sequence continues at coordinate 20,034,472 of JAKWJA010002496.1, forward strand.
CATTTTCCTTTTTAATACTTCCTTGTACTTGAACTACGTTCGTCCTAAATTCTCAAGAATGAGTAATGTAGGCGGTATATGTCAGCCTCGGTCATTTCTTTTGTTATATTTTTCTATTCCCTTTATTCTCAAAATTGAAACTACGTTTACCCTGATTCTTGCTCAATGGGATACGTAGGTGCCACACCTGCTCAGTCATATTCCTCGTAATATTTTAATTTTTCTTTAATGAAAACTGGGGTAGAATTTCGGGAGGATCTCAAAATACATTAGAATAGGAATTTATTCAACAACCCAGAATTAAGGATCATATCAGAGTTGCAACTGGAACAGAATTTTTGAGATCCACTCAAAAATTCAACTAAAAACTATAGAAGTTCAATATTTATGTTATCTTTTAAACTGGGTAGAAATTTTTGAGGAAGCGACATTTCGAGACCAGACAAGCTTGTAATCCAGAAGTCAAAGAAGCATCATGATGGCAAGGAAAAGCCAACATGAATCAATCTCTCAAAACTAAGAATTTTTTCTTTGGATGCATGCACTATAAAATTACAAGGCATCATTGGATTAACAATGCCCTCATCATAACTCAGATGATTTCTACTCTCACTCAACTTTTAAAATATTTCCTTTCAATTCATCATGACTTAAACATTCTAAAATTTACAGATTGGATAACTTGGCACAATGGCGAAAACCATAAGACGTTATTTAGGCTAATATAAGTTGAACAACTTCATTTGAAACCTATCTTTTGCTTTGTTAATTTTACTTTATTACTAATTACATCTGAACTCTGCACGTGTCGTTAGAATTGGAGTCAAAATTTCAAAAGATGTTTTCAATTTTTGAAATATCAGCCCAGACATTCACCATAAAAAGGAGACATGCTAGTCCTTATCCAAAGATGTTATCATGAAGGACTCTCGACAACAAGGATCCAATCCTATCTTAATTTATTCTCTATTTTGCGTTGATGAGTTTTGTCCTCTTTTGATTTCTAATCTCTTGCCTTTTCTCTGACAAATATTTCTTTCCCTTAAAATTTTGTTGAGCTTCAGTTTTGAACTACGTCAAACCTGATTTCCTGTTCCAACAAGATATTTAGGCAATCCTATATAAGGACTCGATCTTCTGATTGTTTCAATTTACAAACCTTAGAGGAAAATGGAGCATGTTTTTGAATCAGTCATTCTTCATTTTTTGCAAGTTATTCAGTTAAGTACCCTTGGATTAGAAACATGGGCAACTTTTTGAAATGGTTCAAACTTCTCAAAATCTTCCATTCAACTTCAAGATTCAAAGTTATATTTTATCAAACCAGTCTTTTCTTTACAAGAGATTCCAGATTCAAAGTAGGGACCATCTCATGTGAATTCCCTAATCAGCCACTAGAGCCTCTTTTCAACATTATAAGTTATCAAAATAGTTCTTCAAGATTCTCTCATTCTCCATGGCTTCTAGATCGTCTTGACGCAATTAAAAGTCTTGAAATTTTATAATTTCTCTATTCTGGTCTAACAAATTTTCTGTGAGCACTGGGACAACAAAGTTGTAATGACAACTAGAGAAATCACCTGCTTCACAAACTGCAAAAAGCTTATCAGATTACTTTGTTACAACCTGATTCTTTATTTTTGGAGCATCACTTCCATCAAAGTGACACGTTTATTATTGGAGCTTACTTACTTCAACGTGACACATTAAACTATTATTGGAGACTCACTTCCTTCAACGTGAAACATTATATTATTGGAGCGTGACTTCCTTCAACGTGACACGTTAAATTATAATTGAAGAGTCACTTCCTTCAATGTGACACGTTATATTATTGGAGCGTCATTTCCTTCAACATGACACGTTAAATTATTATTGGAGAGTCACTTCATTCAACGTGATCCGTTAAATTATTATTAGAGAATCACTTCCTTCAACGTGACACATTAAAATTATTTTGGAGTGTCACTTCCTTCGACTCTACCCATTAAATTATTATTGGAAAGTCACTTACTTCAAATTTGCACATTACAATTATTATTGGAGCATCACTTCCTTCACGCAACACGTTACATAATTATTGGAGAGTCACTTCCTTAAACATGACACATTAAATTATTATTGGATCATCACTTCCTTTAACATAACACTTTAATTTATTATTGGAGCGTCACTTCCTTCAACATGACACATTAATTTATTATTGGAGCGTCACTTCCTTCAATGTGACACGTTAATTTATTATTGGAGCGTCACTTCCTTAAATGTGACACGTTAATTTATTATTGGAGTGTCACTTCCTTCAACATGACACGCTAAAATTATCATTGAAGTGTCACTTCCTCACCTTGACACATTAAATTTTGTCGGAGCATCACTTTTTTCAAAGTGACACGTGGGGACGATGCAGTGATAAATATATTAGGGGAGTGACTGATTTTTTTGATAAGGCATTTCAACGAGCTTCAAAAGGAAATGAAATATTATGCCCTTGCAAAATATGCATCAATCGTTATTGGCATTATAGAAATGTGGTGGAGGAACACTTGATTGTAAATGGATTTGTGGATGGATACAACAAATGCAGTTTTCACGGGGAGAGAGTTTCCTCACGAAATACACAACTTTCACGCAGCCATGACTACTTCATGATACATTTTGAAATATAGAGGGTGAAACAAGTCATGGTGAAGGAGAGAAAGAAGTATTATCTAAATATGCAAAGAGATTTTTTAAATTATTGAATAAAAGAAAAAAAAAAGTTATATCCAGGGTGTGAGAACTTCAGTAAGTTGAGTTTCATCATTCGGTTATACTTGCTAAAATCCCTACATGGGTTGAGTGATATGGCTTTTACTGATCTGTTAGACTTGTTAAAAGAAGCATTTCCCTTTGCTCAACTGCCCAAGTCTTTCAATAAAGCTAAAAAAATGATAAAAGATTTGGGTATCGGCTATGACAAAATACATGCATGCCCTAACGATTGCCTGTTATTTTGGAATGAAAATGCAGAGAAAGATAATTTCTCTGTGTGTGGCTCTTCTAGATGGTCAAATGAGGGTTATGACACAACCAATGCAACCTCTAAAACACCAGCAAAGATTTTAAGGTACTTTCGTTTAAAGCCTAGGCTTCAAAGAATGTTTATGTGTCCTGAAACAACTGTTGTAATGAGATGGCATGATTGTAAACGACCTAATGATGGGGATTTAAGGCATCCTGCTGATGGAGAAGCTTGGAAGGATTTTGATTCTATGCATTCAAACTTCTCAAATGATCCTCGTAATGTTCGATTGGGGCTTTCAAGTGATGATTTCAATCCATTTCGAACCATGAGCATTTCCCATAGTACCTGTCCTTTTATGTTGATGAACTATAATTTATCACCGTAGATTTGCATGAAGCCAGAGTAGATGATGTTGTAGATGATCATTCCAGGGCCATCATCTCTTGGACAAGATATAGATGTGTACCTACAACTATCAATTGCTAAATTGAAGGAACTATGGGAATTTGGGATAAAAACATATGATGCTCATACAAATCAAACATTTCAAATGCGTGCAGCTTTAATATGGACAATTAGTAATTTTCCAACGCTATCAATGCTTTTCGGATGGAGTACTAAGGGAAAATTGGTGTGCCCCACATGTAACTACGACACATGCTCTCAATATCTCAAACATAGTCATAAAATGTGTTACTTAGGTCATCGGGCTTTTTTGCCTCCTGATCATCCATTTAGAAGAGACAAAAAATCTTTTAATGGAGAGGAGTATCATAGACCTGCACCTACATCCTTTTCGGGCATAGAAGTGTTTGAAGAGTTGGCTGATTTCAATAATGTTTTTTGAAAGGCCAACAAGAAAAGACGTCGAAATAATGAGGGTCCATGGAAGAAAAAATCCATCTTTTTTGAATTACCATATTGGAAACATAATATGTTGAGGCACAATCTTGATGTGATGCATATTGAGAAAAATATATGTGATAGTTTGTTTGGGACTTTATTTGATATCCCAGGAAAGTCAAAAGATCACATTAATTCTCGTTATGACTTGCAAGAAATGGGGATACGAAAGGAGCTTCATCCAAGGAAAGATAATACAAATGGAAAAGCTCATTTATCTAAATCTTGTTTTACCATGAATCCAGAAGAAAAACGATTATTTTGCATTGTATTCAAAAATGCAAAATTACCAAAAGAATTTGCCTCAAACATATCAAATCGTGTGGATGTGTATGAGATGAAAATATCAGGGTACAAAAGCCATGATGCTCATTTTATAATGCATTACTTGATCCAAATTGCGGTTCTAAAAGGATTGCTGAAGAATGTTTCATTAGCCTTGATTAGGTTGGTAAACTTCTTTAAAGCTATATGCAGTAAGGTTATAAGGCGAGCAGATCTTGAGCCAATGCAGATTTAAATCAAAGAAATTGTATGTGATCTTGAAAAGATTTTTCGTCCATTTTTTTTATATAATGGAACATTTGCCTGTACATTTGGTTGATGAAATTAGATTGGGTGGTCCAATTCATCTTCGGTGGATGTATTCCAGTGAGAGAAAAATGTGTAAGTCAAGGGTCTTGTTCGTAATCGACGTTTCCAGAAGGTTGTATAGCAGAGGGGTTTGATGTTGAGGAATTCTTGACCTTTGGTTCGAGATACCTACATTATGGAGTGAAGACACCATTCAGTAGGTACCGAACTGAGGATGACGAGGTTGTTGAAAAAGAGGGATATGATTTGTCCCTTTTGTTTCCTAAGCTTAGGCATCCAGAGTTATCTAGTGAAGTACATCGATATGTTCTCTTCAATATTGGTGATAGAGCGGTGGAAGAATTTATAAAGTAAGATAAAAACAAAGTACTTATATATAATTTAAACTTCATTTATTTAATTATGACAAGGCAATTAAAACTTTAATTACAAATGCCTGATAATCAAACTTGAATTTTTCATACTTGTAGGGAGCATAAGATGTTAATTGATAGTAATATTAGATCAAATGCATGGACAAGAGCAAAGAGTTATAGTCAGGAATTTGGCAAATGGTTCAAAGAGAAAGTTAAAAATGTTGAAGTGCCTAATCAGTTAAGATGGCTAGCTAAAGAGCCTAATAGAGTGGCAACCAAAATATTTACTTCATATTTCATTAATGGATACCAATTTCATACATTAAAATGTGATTACTCACGCAAGTCTCAAAATAGTGGAGTGACTTTATCAGCGACAACTGATAGTTTTTCTAGTGCTCGAGATCTGAATCCCATTGATGGAGAGGTTATACATTATGGGGCTATTAAAGATATCATTGATATTGATTATTACAATTGTTTTAGTGTTTTACTATTTATATGTGATTGGTTTCATAATGAAATAGATGAATATGGGTTAACTCGTGTGTACTTCAACAAATCACGAAGTACAAATGACCCTTTTGTGTTGGCGTCTCAAGTGCATCAAGTATTTTATGTGGCGGATTCAATTGAGAAGGATGTTTATTATACAAGGAATTAAGTGTTTGTTGCTTTGTAGGAAGAAAATTGTCCTAATATTGGAGATACATTTTTGAGAGAGCAAAGTGAAGACATCAGTCCCTCATATAGATTATCCGATGTTGACATGAGATGCTCAAGAGATGATGTTCCTGTTGATGTTGTTGATATGCCATCTAATGCTCAATTTTCAAAGGATACAACTATGGGAACGTTGGAAGAGGAGGATGACTATGATGATACTGATTGGGATTGGATGGATGCTAAATATTTTTTGAATGTCTTGTAATTACATGTTTCTTTTATTTTGAGTGAGTGATAAATGTCTTTTCCTTAGAAATACATGTTTATTTGCAGGCTAGCTAGTAAATCACTAAAGGGAGTCTCAACAACACTACTGAGGGCCTAGAACTATAGGAAGGTCTGTGTTTCTTAAGTATCATAGCCTTGTTAATATATATGATGCACATGTAAAAAGAAGTGCCACAAGCACCTATGAATGTCTTTAAAAGCACAAGTTGTGCAAAAAGAAGTGCCACAAGAACCTATGAATTCTTCCACTTAAGTAGCACAAGTTTCAGAGAAATAATTGCAACATGTTCCAAGAGAATCTCCTATTGTAGAGGCATGTGATATACAGGACCAAGTGGAACAAGAGACACAAAATTCAGAAGAAAATGACCTATCAGGATAACTAGGTAAAAACAGATAAATTCACTTCTAAATATTTAAATGTACTTGAATTGTAAAAATCAGTTAACATTGTTTATATGTTGTTTAACTTTGCTTCATATATTGTAGGCCCTGTAACTCAAAAAAAGAAAAGAGGTAGTACAGTAATGCAAAGTGTACATGGGCGAAAAGAGCGTAAGTTGGTTGTGTTGAATAGGTAAAATCAACTCATTGGTCCTACTAATGTTTTTGTAATAGAGTTGGGGAGTTTTCTTGGAACCTTGGCAAGGAATGCTATGCTTTGTCCCCTAAATATTCATAATTGGAAGAATTTGGACACAAAAGATGATTTGTGGGAGTATACTCTTGTTTGAGTTCCAGCATTTCCAATTTCAGTTATAAACTTTTCGTACTTTTTAATAATATAAAGAACAAATTGTAGGAGAAATATGATATTCATGAAAGTGCAAAACTATGGGCTTTGGATAGAATTAAGAATGCTCGGAGAAAGTATAAGAATGACTTGTATCAGAAATATTATAAAGCATATGATAATGATGATCTTTGAATGGAAAATAAGCCGAAAGATGTTTCAGAATCTGATTTTAAGGATCTTCTCAAATATTGGGCCTCTGGAAAATTCAAGGTTAGATTTATATTTTAAGTTGTTATTGATTCTTTTTTTTGTTTTGATTCTATATTAATTTTACGTAGAATTTACATACTCGTTTATTTACAGGAAATGAGTGAAAGATATACCAAAAATCGAAAAAAAATTTGGATGAATCCACATACTGCTGGTAAAAGCAGTTTTGTTGTGATACGCAATAATTTGGTATGTTCTTCTATTAATTATTAAATATGAACTTGTAGTCATAAAAGATCTTTAATAGCAAATCTATGTAATTAGCAAAAAGAGAACGAAAGTATCGATGAGCTGACATCTAAATAACTCTTTGTGGCTACAAGATCAAGAAAACTTGGTCGAGTATACAAGGACTCCAACGAAGATACAATTAGTAAAATTGTATGAATTTTACTGGGTTATAAGGTTGTTAAGATACATTATTTATTCTTAAATACATGACTTTTGACTTTGATTTGCAGGCTAAAATGGAGGAACTGCAAGGTCGACAGTGTGAAGATGACAATCAATCATTTGATGCTTTTACAACATTCATGGGAAAGGAACACCCAGGGAGCCTGAGATTGTATGGACGAGGAGTTACCAAAACTACTTTGAAAAGGAAAGCGCTTTCTGAACCTTGTTTAACTTCTAATGATGAGAGGATGGAAAAAATGGAGGAATTGGAAGAGAGGATGCATCAAAGGATGTTGGAAAAATTAGAACAACAAAAAGAAGCTATACACCAAGAAGTTACAAATGATATTCTTGGACGACTTAAGCGTATGTACCTCGGGACTTCAATTGAATGCTTCCACGTTGTCCTCATTAGGTTCTCAATCACTACAAGAAGATATGCAACCGTTAAATCATCCATCTTCTAGCAAAAACAATCAAGGTATGAAAGTTATTGTTTTTCATCTTCTTCACTTCCACAGTAACTTGGCTTGAATGTGTTGCCTATGTCTATATATTGATGTTGTTTCTGGACTGTCTCTACGACTATCTGAATGTGCTTCCAGTATTGGATTGTTTCTGCGACTTTAGAATCTGGATCCAAAACTGTTGCTTTTACTGAAAGTCTGTATGATGTTCTATATGATGTTTAGGAAGGTTGTAACTTGTGTGTTTGGTGTGTGTGTGTGATTTATGATGCATTTTTTAGTATAGGATCCATTTCCAAGTATAGTACAGGAATTGGAACTTCATGTAGGTTCATTGTGTTGTCTTTTGTTACTTTTTTCCTGCTAGTAGTTTGTTTCTTTCTTGTCTTCAGTTATAAGTGGTAACATGCATTTGTTTATCTGTTAAGTGGAGTTTTCAGATTTGGATCTCCCTTTGAGATTTTTTCTTTCTTCTTTCATTTTATTATTTGATCAAAATGTTATGAATATAAGAAGGGGGTTTTGGATCTTGATTGCTGCTTTTTATGCATATGAAAGAAGGAGTTTTCATTATAAGTTCCCATACCCCAAGAACTAATCAAGATCTCTTTTTTCTTTCCATTTTAGTGAAATTATTACTGATGAGTCTTATGAGATTCTTGAGTTTTTCAATATATATTAGAAACTTTGCAGATCATGTTCTTTAAGCAATGAAATTGAGTAAATATATTGTTTTGCATGGAGATATTATGTTACAAAATGAAAAACCTGAGTGGCAGTTTTTATATGGGATATATGAAGTAGTACAAAAAGTTGTAGATCCCTTAATTCAGTGTCTAAATAGTATTGTTTATATAATTATATTCTATCTAATCATCCTTAAATATATTTGCCAAGTCTTTTTCCACTTTCCAAATAGGGAAGGTTGGAACTTAGAAGAAGTAAAAAGACAACCTCTTGTTATACTAATGACCAATTAAATAAAATGGAGCAAATGAATAGAAATGAGAAGACTTTTGCTATTTTAATCCTTGTATAATGTACTGATCTTCCAGCTTTTGTCTTTTTTAATTTCTAATGTATGCCTCCTTTTTGTACCTTGTTGTTAAATTTCCTTCACCTGGAAATTGTTTGGTATACTTTGGTCCTTTGTTCTGTCCCTCAATAAAGTTTTAATTATGGTTTTTTATAGGTGAAGAATATAACCACGAGGAGGAGGAGGATGAAAGCAGTAGTGATGAAGACCTTACTTGATATATTTGAGACTTTTGTTAAGCAGTAGAATGATGAAAGCAGTAGAATCCTATTAATTTTACGATCTAACTCTCTTGTGTTTTTGACTTTTGAGTCTTTTGTGAAGCAACCAATCTTTGTTTTAATATCTATTAGTAGGGAGGTGCCAAACTATTGAAACACGTATTTTGGTATATTTACATTTATGAATTGTGAGTATGCTATCTTGAATTAATAGATATTGATTCCACTATATAATAGTCATTACATTCGTGATTGATTTAGAGAACTTTTTTCAGGAATTGTTGATTTCGTGTGTGGGGAAGGAAGGGAAATCTGTCTATTCATATAGATTGGTATAATCGAAAATAAAAACTGCTTGAAATATCAATAACAATTGTTGCCAAATGCTTTTAAAAAAAGTCTTACCAATATGACCAAAGTATGCAACGCTTATCTCTAACAGATTACCATAACCCCCTAATGACCAACAGTTCTAAATGGTTACAATTGTTCTTTTTTTTTGTAATATTATAGGCCTATATATCGAAGCAAAACGTGGCATAGAGGCCCCCAATAGGCAACGTTTGAGAACTGTTACCACTACCTGTTACAATAGGCTATAGTAACCGATCAGCTGAGACAGTTAACAAAACGTTATTGTACTCTATGGCAACAAGTTTTCTGTCCTATTGCAACACATATGAAGCTGTTGTCGTAGGCCTAATTTCTAGTAGTGAATTTTTAGTTAACTTAGTGTGTCATTTGTTGGGTTTAGATTAATATATGCTTGCAAAAATGTTTGGAATGGTCAAAAATTGAGATACTGCTGAGATTGGTTCCAAAAATTTCCAATATAACTTATTTTTAGTAGTTTTGAGGTAGCTTGAACTTGTATTGAATGTCATTTATGGAGCACATAAACTAGATTGGAGTATTTATGTCATGTTGAAATTACCATATTATAAAGTTTTAGTCTAGGGTTACTTTTGAAGTGGTGTTTGATAGGTTTGAATAGAACATTTCTTCAGATGTTGTATGTATGGGACCATTTTTTAACGAGGGTGTTATCTACTCTAAATTGACTAAAGGTTTGAAGGGGGGTATAGTTGCCCTTTCCTTTGATTAAGTTGGATGGAAAGGACCTCTAGGATATAAAATGTGGTTACAGTTGGAATATTGAAGGTACAGTTGTTTCTTCTGGAAAGAGGGTGTTTTTTAGGGACAAAGTCATTTGATTTGTTGTAATGCTTCCCACTAGAAGAGCATTGTCCAGGTCTCGTCCGGGAGGAGAGAACTAAGGGGAAAGCATATTTTGTTCCTCGCCATTGTCCAAGTCATTCTTTGGTAATCACAAGTATAACTACATAAAGGGTGATGTGTGTTGTCTTTTTTGGTTCATTGGAAGCATTCTACGAAGTTCGGGACATATGTTAACTGGTCTTTGTCAACGAAGATCATCCAGACCCTTGGAGAAGTCGAAGCACTGGTTTTAAATTTTTTTATCTACTTATAATGCCTATGATAGTTTCTAATGTGTGTTAAGTTTAAATATGAAGAAATTATTTTCTAAAATTGTGTACTTCTACAATCTATAAAAGCATATTAAGTTATTTGCTTAATTTGACATTGTTTTTATTTTTGGTTCTAATTTTTATTTCCTCTTCCTTTTTCGCATGAACTCTTTTGTTTGAGTCTAATGAATCTCCCCTCCTTGCATCTGTTTCTCCTTGAGTGAACCTCCATCGAAGTCATGAAAAGAGAGACATGTTATTGGGTTAAAATCTATAGAAAGTAGCAGCAACAACAACCTCAAAAGGCCGGAAATGAAGAGCAAAAAATAGGGTTAACCCCCCTCCCCAAACCATCAGCAGTAGCAGCATTCTCAAAGGGACTAGAACTGGGAATTTTCAGACTTTAAAAGTTCAAACCCGGGAAGCAGCGGCAGCAAATGGACTTAAAATTGTCTAAGTTCCATTCACACTTTGTTTCCATTATATATTATGATTTTGTGATATTTAATTCTAAATCCTAACATTTATTTTATCTAACTTAGATGAATCCTCACGAGTTCTTAAATAACTCTTTTGTTTTGTTAGTTGTTTACATAAAGTATCCAAATTTTTTAAGTCTATTTTAAGTTAGGCAATCTAATCTTCAAAACTAACTTGAGAATTACCCATATTCTTTCATAGTTAGTATTTAACGTTCAAACTCACGTCTAAGTGATTGTGTCGATTATTCCACTCAAAAACTTGACTCGGATAAATTGTTAAGTTTGAATTTTACTTTTTGGCACTTTTACTTTTTGGCACTTTAATATTTGGATTATTTCATTATTTAGGATAAGACAAATATGTACAAGTATCAAAAGATTTCTTATTTTTAAAAATAATAATAATAAGTAAATAAGATTTTTTTAAAGTATTTAGTTATTCCTTTTCGAAAATCGCGCATTTCTTAAAAATGCCATCGATACAAAAGGAGTTGGAGCGGATTCTCTAAGGTGTCTAAATCCTTCCTTAGAGAATTAGTTGAACCCTTACTCGACTCTGGTTTATTAAGGATTTTATTTCAAAATCACATATTTAATTGGTTTCTTAAATTTTCCTAAAAAATTAAGTGGCGACACTAAAATTAATTTTTTTCCAAAAGGGTTATAAAATTGCCGAAGTTGCAAAATTGACTTCGAAACCTTAGTTTTCAAATCGGATAGAACAATATCACTATGACCCAATATACAAGAGACTCAAACAACACCAATCTCAAATATAACTTCAAGAATTTTGTTGGTCTAACATATTACAAGAATGTAGTAAGGCTAATTGTCGTGATCACAACAGTAAAGAAACCCCCACATTTAAAATGTCTCAAAAATATTTTTTAAGTATTTGAAATTAGTTTTCACATATTTTGTCCAACCTTTAAATGTATACCATAGAAAATACATTTGGCTACCCAAACCTTTTTTTGGAGATTAATCCATAGAAACACCATTGTAGGCACAAAAGTCCATAATGTATGTTACAAAAAAAAATTTCCTTTCTGAAAAAAACGAGACAGACCACTTAGTATTGAGAAACTTCAATAAAAGATTTCAATCTTTATACAACGTTGTTTCTAAGTAACGATGAATTTTTTATTCTTCGAACGTTAACCGAAATGAACCTTGATTCGTGATGAATTTTTATATCTTATACTGAGTAAACTGGAATGAACCTGAATTCTGATGAAGTTTTTATAGCTTCGAATCAGTTTTACATTAAGATGAGAGTAAACAAAAAAGGTTATAATCTACAGAAACCTCAAATACAACACTGTTTCGAGCTAACAAGGAAGATTTCATGTTTTTCATATCATTTAGCCTTAATATTCGTGACGAAGATTTTGTACTCTTCAAGTCAGAATATTCTTTCAAACAGGGTACCTAACAAATTGGTGAGTTTCTATATTCTTTAAACCAATGCACAATCTGATTTGTTTGTGAAATTCTTATATTCTTCAAACCAAAGGAGTAAAAAACTCATAAGATTTTAGTCTCCAAAAGTCAAACACAATCAAATTTCACAGGAGTATAACCTACATAAAATTTTCTTTTCCCCTCTTAACAAAATACATATTAGTAATAATCATCACATAATGCCATCTATCCTAACATTACTGAGATAAAATCTCAAATAGGAAAAATTATCAAGGGAATAAAAATAGATCTTGATTTTTATTCCCATTGAATCATATTCCATCTGTCAGCAATGATTCCATGCAAGTCACTTTCCTTGCTATTCCTTTTCTCAATTTCCATTATATTCCTATTTTTTTCAAGAGGACATTTAATTTCAACAAGAAACTAAACTCAGCTTCAAATATTGTTAGAAGACAATATTTGTTCATTTACTTCTCATCATAGTTACGTAAAATCAAGAATATAGAAAAAAAATTAAAGTGCATATCTTAACCTTTATGCACAAAATAACTTTTCTTATTGAAAAGAAGACTTAATGTATTCAATGCTTCAATGCACTTGGAAAGAAAATAAAAATAATCTTTCTCATCCAAGAAAAACTTGCAACAGAAATACACTCAAACATATTAAAGTAGTACTAATTCATCACAAAACTCTTTTATCATATGATAAAATAATTTTCTTTTTATTATTTTTCTTTCCAAAAAAAAAAAAGAACACAAAAAATAAAAGTAATTTTCTTACCACAGAAAATACCATCAATATAAATTTCTTAAGCTTGTTATCTCCTATATTCAGATTAGCAAACCATAAAAAATAATAAAAGATGAAAGAAAAACACAAAGAACTATCTGAGTCCACATAATCTACTGTGTGTCCTTGAGAAATTTAATCCTCTCAATACCCGAATTGCAGATTAATTCCTCCAAAGATAAACAAATTAACCATTAATGAAGTAGCGATAATTCAAACTTCAATAATTTCAGCGAACTCAAATGACAACAACGAATCACACACAAAGACACGATCGATCGATTTTGTTTTCTAAGAAATGTATGCAAAAGAAGGAAAGAATTCAATGCTAAAAAATGAGAGAAGGTTTCTCTATTTATAGCCAACAAAGGGTAAAGGTCACAACTCTTTGGAAAGAAGACAATCTTTCAGAAAGGTCACAACACTTTTAAAAGGCACAACCTTTCAAACGGTCACAACCCTTTACAAAGGACACAACATTTCATAAAAGTCACAACCCTGTGGCAAAGTGATAACCCTTCAAGAGAGTCACAACTCTTCATTTTCTGTTCACACCTTTAAAACCCAACAACTTCCAATTCCTAGCTTTCCACATATTATAAATCACCGCTCCAAAAATTGCAGCTGCCACCTCCTTATGAAACTTTTCCCATTTGCCTTCTCTTTAGCCATTGGAAAGTTTGTTAGATGGTTCAACATTGGAATGGAATTCGTGACCATCTGAACAATGCTTGTTGTACTTCTCTAGTCCATGCACAATCAACAAATAAATGTTCTTGTGCTTCCACCTGTTCATCCACACATAGGTTACACTTCTCATCTCATTTAGCATGTTCAGCTTTTAGAGCCTTTCTTTAGTAAGTAATCTGTTTTGATACACACTATGAACCTATGTTTAGGCATCATGTTCAATTCCAAACTACGTCTGCCTCTTGCATTCTCTGACGTCTTCCTATCAACGCAATGTAGCCTTTTGGGACTGAATACTCTCCACTCGTAGTCAATATGTACACTCCATTGGCCTACCAGTGTCTCATGTCTCTTTTGAGGCTGTTAAGCTTGCTCCAATACCAACTGCAGTCTGTTGGGACCTGATGCTCCCAAATGTCCTTATCCTGATTCTTCATATATATTCCATGAACCCATTTGACCCATAAAATGTCTTTCTTCCGAGCAAGTTTCCAAATAAGTCTTCCCGCAGAGGCCATATTCCATTGTTTTCTTCTCTCAATGCTCAGTCCCCCATACTTCTTCGGAGTACACACTTTGTCCCAAGAAACCAAAGCAATCTTCCTTTTATCGGTTGTGCTTCCCCACAAGTAATCTCTACATATCTTGTCCACCACTTTAAGAATACTATGCGGTAGTACAAGTATCGCCTCCCCAATAATTATATATAGAAAATAAAACTGCTAAGATGATCTGAAGTCTTCATGTGTCGGACAGTGTTTTAGAATAACTTGTGGTTACTGGACTGGTTATCTTCTCCACAAGTACTTGACAATCAATTTTTCTCCACTCCATGGAAGATGATGGTAAACCCAAAATCTGATTGGTAGTGTTCCTTTCTATAACCCTGTCAATTTTAGAAACCTCTGTTCTGTTTCATCATTTATTCCAGCACAATAGAAGCTATATTTATCCATGTTTTCCACCAATCCAATAGCCTCACTAAAATGGTTTAACACCTCCATCACTCTTGTAATGGATTTCTCATGTGCTTTGCAAAATATCATCAAGTCATCTGCAAAAATCAAATGAGAGAGTTTGGTACTCTTACACATTGGATGAAACCTGAAGTCGGGTAACTCCCTCATCTTTTTCAAACTTCGTGTTAGATACTCCATCACCAGGACAAACAATAAGGGAGACATTGGATCACCTTGTTTTAATCCCCTTTTGCCCTCAAAGTAGCCGTACCCATCCCCATTAACCTTCACAATGTATCTTGTCGACGATACACAGGTCATCACTAATTTGATGAAAGATTCTGTAAATTGATACCCTTGTAATGCTTCCTGAATGAAGTCCCAACTCTCACCATATCATACGCTTTCCTGAGATTGATCTTCATTAGGAATCTAGGAGTAGTTTTCCTATTGTAATGCCTAAGAATATCGTGTCATATCAATATATTGTGGACCAGTAACCGATCCTCTACAAAAGCTCCTTGATTTTCAGCTACAATGCAAGTTATAACTCTTCTCAATGTAGTGCAAATTAACTTATGCACTTGTAAATCACATTGTAGCATGATATACGCCTAAATTGCCTTGCATTATGAGGAACAATTTTCTTTGGAATTAGTGAAATCATTGTGGCATTGAGTTGTTTTAGTAACTTGCCTGTATGAAAATACTCTAAAATTTCCTTTGTAACATCCTTACCAATTATTCCCCAAGCAGCTTGGAAAAGATCACTCCCATAACCATCTGGTCCGGGACTCTTGTTCTAATCTATACTAAACATTGCTTGCTTGACCTCATTTCCAATATAGGGTCTGATCAACTCAAATTGTTCTGTGATGTCCAAGGTTTATCCAGACATAAGAAAGCTATTGAAGGCTTTAAGTCTCTGGGTTTGTGTTTTCCCTAACAGTTCATTACAGTAATCAACCATATAGCAGCTATAACTTCCTGGTCATGTTGCATCACTCTGTATGTATCCTCTAGCTGAGTTATTGCATGTTGCATCCTTCTATGTTTGATAACTGAGAAAAAAATACTATGTTGTCATCACCCAATTTCATCCACGTGTATCTACTTTGAGAGTACGGTAGTTCAATCAACCCACACTTCACCACACATTCTTTGAAGTCCTTTATTTCCCCATAGTAATCCAATTCTGTCATCCGAGTTTAGTACTGAATTAAAATCTCCAGTAATCAACCAAAGTGTATGTCCTTGATTTGTCACTGATAGATAAATCCATAACCCTGTCCTACCCTCCTTACTATTGTGCCCATAGATTACAGTAAGATAGAACCTGGTTAAGTCACAAATATTTAGAATATGACACGTCACAGTTTGGTCCATCATACTCACACCAGTAGTTAAAAAATAATCTGGTCTCCACGTTATCCAAATCCTTCCATCGTAGAGCTGCTCTAGGTTTGTAGTATACCCATCCAGGGAACATACTTTGTGCCTTTTCTTTCAATTCTTCCCGTATCTATTGTTGTCTCCACCATACCCACTATTCCTGCGTTTATTTTGTTGCAAAGGATCTTCACCTCCTTTTGCTTATTCAGCCCGTTGAGGCCTCTTACATTCCAAATTAGAAAACTATGCATTTGGTGGATCTTTTCCACTCCTGCACCCTACTTTAATTTGTGAAACCATCCCATATTTTCCCCCTCAATCCAGTATCTGGAAGCCATTCCCTGTTTTCTGCCCTTCTGTTCTTTCTTTGTATTGCACCCTTCTTTGGTGTCAGCCCAAATAGTTTGATCTTCTGTTGTTCCTTCTTTCTGTATTCATTTACCAGGTCTTTGAGCAATTTTCTATTCCTTTTTATTTTTTGAATATATTTGTTCTTACTTTTTTATGCTTTCACTTCTTACTAACAACATATAATTTAATTTATGGAACCACCAATTGATTTACTTTCTTCTACTTCCACTTCAATTCCCATTGTTTTCACCTTTCTCATTTCCTTTCCTTTTTAATTATTTAAGTCTAAAGTGCATTAGAAAATTTGAGATTAAATTCCTTCAAGGATTATCAATAACACAGAATGGATAATCAAGCGACTATCAAAGAAATAAGCTAAAATTAAAGGCTCAAGGGTCTAACTATATGGTCAGGGTACGCAAAAATATCTAGTCAAAACATGGCTTCATAAATAAATGCCTAGATCATGTTTTGTCCTTTGAATCAACAATTCATTTTACTATATCTACATATATAACTAGTCCGTGACATACTTGACACACATGATTAAACTAGATACTTATTGACATTCTACCTAATAATACAATTTTATTCAACGAACAGTCATTTTATTAGTCTAGAGATTTTAGAGCCTATTTTTTATGCACAAAGTTAGTCCTAGCTAGTGTATCTAGATAGAGCATCAAGCATTCTAAAGACATCCAAAATTCTCTTCTACCAGCTACCTACTCTTAAAATTTAACACTGTCCTCAATACATGCACCATCAGTAAAAAGAGGGTAAAGGAAACTCTCTAGATGACCAAGGGTAGAAACATTAGCATCTCATGCCATATGATGCTCAGACTTCACCGCTAAGTGTCGCTACCCACACCTAGTTCTCAACTAGCTCTCATGATTATCTTTCTACAATATAAAAAACATACTACAAAAAAACTAATAAAGCAATAATAATAAAAATATTATTGTGGGTTGCTTCCCAATAAGCAGATAACATGAAATTTGTGACACCACATAATCAACTTTTTCCTCCACCTACAATTTATAATTTTTGCACACACAACTTTGCAATTTATAATTTTTGCATACACAACTTTGCATCAAGCTTGAGGCTATACTTCAGCAGTAGAGGTACAAATAAAATTTGGCCAAGTGACCAGTAGTCTTTTGTACTTCTAAGCATTCAGATGTGTTGGGGAAATTAAAGAAATTTTATAATAATAATAAATAAATTTATTATTTAACAAAAGGTGATCCTGAAAATAAGATGAAAATACTACGAAGAAATATAAATATTAATACATAAAATAAATAAATACTTGAATCGTATTGAACATTGTCCTAAGAAACTATTTTAACGGAAATGGTGACCCCAAGATTAAACAAGCACTTCCCTATCTTAAATAAATAAAGGTAACAGAAATCAGCAAATTAATTATCATCGCAAGTTATTAGATAATATAAAATAACAAAGCCAAAAAAATAATTAACTTATAAAATAAAACGATGTAAAGAAAGAAGCACGTGATGGAGTATTTCTTGCTTCTCAAATCACAAAGCAAATATCTATTTATAGGCTAATTCAAAACTCAACCATTTGACAAGTGTCTTAGACACTTGTCAATATCTTTACATGCAAAGGACGAGTATAAGGATATGTGGCGAGAGGAACAAATAGTGGCATATACTACATTGGCAACTTCATCATTTTTTCAAACAATTTCAAAATAATTATTGGCTTTGTAAATACTTTTTTTACAAAAATAATATTTTGAAATAAAAAAAAAATTTCTACAATCTCCCACTTATTTCAAAAGATTTTATAAAAATATAACTTGCTGGATTTTCAGGACAAAATGCAGTAGTTTTGGTGTCTTTTGGACTATGAACTAAATTTGGATCGATAAAATTTAATTTACAGAATTACTGGTGAAATATAATATTTCTATGAACTAATCATATTTTGACCACAGTAATTTTGCTGTTCAACGCGATTTTGCGCTTAGAAGTCATGCGCGTGCCTGGTATTCATAACAGTTTTAGAGACTAGGTCAAAGTCTCATAGAATCGGCCACACTCCTACTCTCATATAGGTGAATTCATCAAGTGTACACTGCTTTAAATACACTTTCCTTAATTAAGGACTATGAATTCATTAAGTGTTAATAACCCAACCCTCATTTTTAGTAGCAATTTCAAACAATCTCAGTTAGTGCGCAGCGACAATATCGACTTGTTATTACCCATATGAGCCTACTTCATGGGATCTCCAATAACATAGGTTGTGTTCCAATCCCTATTGGCTAACAATTGGCCTTAAACCATTTCTATTGAGGTCTGAAGAATTAAGTTTCTTTCCACGGGTTTCGTCAGTGGATCGGCCGAATTCAATTCTGACTTCACATGATCAATTGCAGTTATCTCATCTTTCAGCAGCTGCTTAACACATCATGCCTCAATTTCATGTGTCTACTCTTACAACTGTAAGATTTATTCTTCGTAATAGCAATTGCGTCTTGACAATCACAGTGTATAAACACTGGAGACAATTCATCCTTTATTAAACGGATATCCGTTAGGAAATTCCTTAGCCACTCAGTCTCAGAACCAGCTAGTTCCAGAGCTACAAACTCTAATTCCAAAGTCGATCTAACAATGATCATCTGTTTAGTTGATTTCCAGGATAATGCACCACCACCTAAGGTGAACACGTATCCACTAGTGGATTTTGTCTCATCTGAATTAGAGATCCAGGCTGCATCACAGTATCCTTCTAAAGTAGAAGGAAATCCATTATACATGATCCCATAATTCATGGTTCCTTTCAAATATTTCATCAATTTATTCAATGCAAATCAATGCTCATTATTGGGATTATGAGTATATTTACTCAATCTGCAAACAACATAGGCAATATCAGGCCTAGTAAAATTCATCAAATGTAATAAACTTTCAATAATTTCAGCATATTTAGACTGAGCAACTGGGTATTCATAATTCATTTCCAATTTAGAGTTAGCATCATAAGGAGTGGTTACAGGTGTCACCTCAAAACATTCAAATCTTTTAAGAAGTCTTTCCACATAATGTTCTTGTGACAACATTATACTATATTCACTCCTTATTACCTTAATTCCCAAAATCATATTTACTTCACTCAGATCCTTCATATCAAAATTAGTAGACAAAATTAATTTGGTACTATTTGCATTATTTAAACTTGCATCAAATATAAGCATGTCATCAACATATAAACATATTATCACATAATCATTTTCTATCATTTTGGTATAAAGACATTTATCCATTTCAACAGAAGAAAAATGTCTTTTGATAAGACTCGATCTAATTTTTTGTCACTGTTAGGAGCTTGTTTTAGTCCATAAAGAGATTTGATTAATTTACAGACTTTATTTTCTTGTCCAGGAATAATACATCCCTCAGGTTGAACTATATAAATTTCTTCTTCTAAATCACCATTTAAAAAAGTTATTTTTACATCCATTTGGTGAACAAAAATGTTGTGAATTGATGCTAAGGCAATTAAAATCCGAATAGAAGAAATTCTCGTCACTAGTGCAAATGTATCAAAGTAATCAATATTTTATTTTTGCGAAAATCCTTTTGCTACTAACTAAGCTTTATATTTATCTATAGATCCATCAGAATTAAGTTCCCTTTTGAAAATTCATTTACAACCAATTTAAACCAGGAGGTAAGTCAGTCAAAATTTATTATTCATAATTGAATCAATTTTCAGTTTTATTGCCTCTTTTCAAAATTTATCATCAAAAGAAGATATAGCTTCAAAATAAGTTAATGGTTCATTATCAACAAGAAAAGTTCGAAAATCATTTCCATAAGAAAAATATTCTTTTCCTGGCCTTTTACTCCTCCGCAGTTCCTCAATATCAGAGGAATTATCATTATTTCTTTCAACAGGTGCATTGAAAAGTTTTATCACATAACGAAAAAATATGTTCAAAAAATTTAGCATTCTTTGTTTCAATATTAGTATTGCAATCAAGCACATCACTTTTTAACACAAGAAATTTATATGCAATACTATGTTCAACTTATCTAATAAGCATACAATCAACAGTTTTAGAACCTATTTTTCTCTTTTTAAGTTAGGTTTATAACCTTTCCACAATTCATAAGGGGTTCTACCAGTTCTTTTATGAAGAAATCTATTTTGTAAGTGACATGCAGATAAAGTTGCTTCACCCCATAAATTATTAGGAGCATTACAACTAATTAACATTTAATTCATCATTTCTTTTAAAGTTCTATTTTTCCTTTCAGTTACTCCATTTGACTCGGCTAAATAAGGAGGGGTTACTTAATGAATAATTTCTTCTTCTTCACATAAAGCATTTAATGAAACATATTATCCACCTCTATCAGATTTTATTCTCTTGATTTTCCTACCAAGTTGATTGTCAACCTTAGACTTGTAAGCAATAAAAGCATTAAATGCATCATCTTTATTTCAAAGTAAATACAACTTAGTAAATATGAAAAAATCATCAATAAAAGTCACATAATATCTTTTACCACCTCTAGTCATAGTTTGTTTTAAATCACCCAAATCAGTGTGGATCAAAGATAATAATTTAGTTTCTCTATTTACTAAGAAATATGATTTTTTAGTAATTTTATCTTCAACACATATTTCACATTTATCAAAATTATTCCAGTCTAAGACAAATATTAAACCAAGAGATTGCATGTTCTTAATATATGAGACATTAACATGGCCTAATCGAGCATGCCACAAGGAAATAAATTCAACCATGTAAGCAGAAGTAGATGCATTGTTATTAAAAACATTAAGTACAAAGAGTCCCTGCATGTCCCACAAACACATTATTTTTTGTTAATATAATCTTATCATATTAAAATATCACTTTGATTTCAGCTTTATTTAGCAAAGCTACAGAAACCAGATTTGCTCGTATTGTAGGAACATGTAGCACATCCATAAAGGCTAAAAATTTTCCCGAAGTGACCTTCAGAAGCACTTTACGCTTACCCAAGAGTTTAGCAGTTCTTGAGTCTCCAAGGTAGACTACTTCACTGTCATCTCCTATTGGTATATAAGAGACATATGCTTCGCGATTTGCACGGATGTGCTGAGTAGCCCCAGAGTCTACTGCCCATTCTTTTACATGTGCCACAAAATTCACCTGAGAAATGATAGGTGCGATAATTTCATCTCCTTCAGCTAAATTAGCTTTGGGAGGATAATCTTTTTCATTGTCATTTCTAACTTTTCTTCTACACTGAGCTGCATGATGACCTGATTTTCCACAAGTGAAACAACAACTTTTTTTTCTCTTAATCTTGGGATTATTAGGCTTGTAACCTTGAGACTTATTAACATACCTGTTATTTTTTCTGCTTTGTCCTTGCACTAAATTCGCTTTGAGAGCTAGTTGTTTAGCCTTAAATGACTCCTTCCTGTTAGTATCTTCAATTAAAATGTGAGTCACTATATCCTCAATTGTAAAGTTTGTTTGCTTATGCTTTTATTTTTATAATCATTCCATGATTCAAGCAATTTTTCAATTAACACTCCAACAACAAATTTTTTTCGATAGAGAGACTACTTCGGCCTTTAAGTCTTCAAGCAGTTTTTGATATTCATTAATTTGAATTTTCATCTCTTTCACGTCACTCATCTGCCATTGATAATATCTTCCAACCAACAAATTTTTGTTTGGTAGCATCTCCAACAGTGAAATTCTTAATTAAGGTCTCCCAAATAGCTTTTTCTTCCTTGCAACTGTAAACATCAAACAATTCGTTAGAAATAGTTTGCAATATAGTACGGCGACATACCTTATTAGTTTATTGCCATGATACTAGAATTTTGTTATCAGTTTCTGCACTTGGTTGTGGATGTATCAAGCATGTGGAACTCCATGAACATCAAACAAAGAGAAAATATGCTCTTGTCATCTTTTAAAATTTTCATTATCAAAGATATCAATATTTGACACATCCGGAAATGGTTTAGCATAAGGTAATACAACTGAAACTGGGGTAGCAGGATTAGTACCAACATTTGTAATATTAGAAATAATTTCAGGAGTAGTATTATTTGCCATAGTTTCTTAGATTGTTGGGGAAATTAAATAAATTTCACAATAATAATAATAATAAATAACTTTATTATTTAACAAAAGGTGGTCCTGAAAATAAGATGAAAATGCTACGAAGAAATATGAATATTAGTACGAAAAATAGATAAATACTTGAGTAGTGCTGAGCACTGTCCTAAGAAACTATTTCAACAATGTGAAATGTTTCTCCATAATTAAACAAGCACTTTTCTATTTTAAATAAAAAGAGATAGCAGGAATCAGAAAATTTAATTATCATCAAGTTATTAGGGAATATAAGATAACAAAGCCAAAGAAATAATTTAACTTAAAATAAAGATGTAAAATAGAACATACGTGAGGAGTATTTCTTGCTTCCAAATCACAAGCACATGCCATTTATAAGCTAATGACTTCCTAACGCGAACATTTGACTGTCCATATCTTTCATGTACGGACGAGTATAAGGAGATTCGTGACCAAAGGGAACAATAGTGACATATAGTACATTGCCAACTTATCATTTTTTCAATAAATAATTTCAAAATAATTATTTGCTTTGAAAATACTCTTTTTTTTTAAAAAAATAATCTTTTGAAATAAAATATTTTTTCCTACAAGATGGAGAATGTACTTGTTTATTTCTGGCTTCATAACTTGAAGAATGTAACCACTTAGTTTCTCATCCATTGACTCCTCCATTAGTTCTATTAGACCTGTGTAACCATCCAATTAAAATTCACTAAAATAATATAGATGAGATCATGAAATATTATTTTTTAGATATATTATTTAATTCATAAATTAATATTTATTAATTTAAAGAGTGTTTTGAGATTCAATAAAGGTTAATTTTGATTATATCACTGTGTGTGTATGTGTGTGTATATAATATATATATATATATATATATTAGGTCAAATACATAAAAAAATCCCTAAACTTGTTGGGGTTTTCTCCTCATATACCTCAACAATGCTATTTCCCTATTGAATCATTGAACCACGTCCATAATTTGTTCCTTTTAAACACAGTTGGCTGACGTGGAATCAGATTTTGTGAGAGATATGATAGAGGATACATATGTTGTTCCAAAACTCATTAGGTCCCAATTGATAGCGAAAATATTTGAGAATAATTGTGTTTTCTTCAGTCAGTTGAACACATTAGATAAGAAATGAGACTAAGATACACTTTGTCTTCATTCCTTCAATCAAAATATTTACAATACGAACACAATTGAAGGCATTTACAATAGAAAAATCGATCAAAATCAGTCAACAATGTTTAAAAGGAACAAATTATGGGTGGTTCAATGATTTAAAAGTATAATGATGTAGTTGAGGTACCTGAGGGAAAAAATCCAACAAGTTTAGAAATCTGTTTATGAGTTTGACATATATATTAAATGCAGATAAAAATAAATTTATCATACATAAAGCATAATTATTTGTATGATTTATCGTAATATATATTTTTTGTTAATGATTCACGATAAAATAAATTCAATATTGATGATAAATTTGAAGATGATAAAATACTTTTGAAACCAATTAGTATACGTGCCCACGCGTTGCGTGAATTTTAATATTAAAATCAACTTATAAAATTTACTATGCACTTTGTTATGTATACTTTTAAAAACAATGATACAGATCAATTAACTTATTTATTTGTGTATATTACAATATTTTATATTTTATTATTAATACACAATTTAATATTTATATCATTAAAATAAAATATGTTGTTTATATTTTATCATAATTAGCAACATTTTTAGTGTTTTTTTTTATATGTTTTGTTGAAATTTTAATAAAGACAGTATTAATTCTTTTCTTATTTTACTTTATGTGTTTTTACATGTTTGGTCTATTACTATGATTATGTTTTAATTTGAAATAATATTATATCATTGTTAGGAATTAGTGATGTTCGAACCAAGCTATATGTATGATATACATATTTCATTTTAATATTAAAAATAAAATATCATAAATCATACATTAAAAAAATTAAATATACAATTATTTTTATTTATTTTTAATTATATATAACATAAAAAGAAAAAATTAAGGTACACAACGATTTTTTAAATAAATAAATATACAGTTCCCTAAATTTTAGGCCACAAATATTGTAAACAGAAAGACCAACTCATGGCAGAAGAATCCATATTTATACGTAGTTAATATACTTTTTTTTTTTGTTTATTTTCTGATTTTATCTTTTTTTTTTATCGAAAAGTATCCCTTTCCTTTATAAAATTTTCAGATTTAAAATACTGATTAGATTTTAATTTTTTTTTAAAAAGACTCCATCTTTAGCCATGTATTTAAAAATAAGTAGTTAACATTTTTCTATAACTTTTATGGTTTTTCTTTAATTGTTTTGGTTTAAAATTAAAAAGTATTTCGTTCTTTTGAAATTGTCACAACCCAAAACGGGCCGCTACTGACACCCACAATTATCCTACTATGTGAGCGAACCAACCCATCCAATTCCCAACGTTTCAACCATAAACAACAAAATATAATGCGGAAGACTTAAAACTCATTATGAAAATCGATTAAATAACTTATCAACTGAATACTATTTGTATTTACCCAACCCCGGAAGTCCATCACCACAAGAACATCTATCCTCAAATTACTAATCTAAGCGTATCTAAGAACTAAAATAAGTAAAAATGCTAGTCCTGCCGGAATCTCAAGGAATCCAGACATACGAGGAGAGCCGTCCAGCTAAGAAGCAATAGCTCACCCTGAAATCGGGTTGATTGATGAAGACTGGCTAGAGTTGCGGCTGAGTTGAGACGATGGGCACTTTTCCTGGCTCTGCACTCCACATAATGAACAAACG
Source organism: Solanum habrochaites (assembly GCA_027704765.1). NCBI lineage: Eukaryota > Viridiplantae > Streptophyta > Magnoliopsida > Solanales > Solanaceae > Solanum > Solanum habrochaites. The sequence continues at coordinate 20,059,964 of JAKWJA010002496.1, forward strand.
AGAACATACAGTATGGGTCAGGACAAAACACAAGTACTAGTAGTATCATCGGCCAACTCAAAATGAAAACATTATATATCAAATAATCTCATAATCATACAATACTCAACATGTAGGGCAACAACAGTCTATAATCATTAATACGGCACCGCCACGTTCATCCATGAGGACCAAACCTCATGCCATACCCATTGGGATTAGGTTCATTAGAATTGAGTATATTAACTCTTTCATCAAGATCATTATGTTTATTTCTCTCGTGTCGGTACGTGCCACTCCGCTCCATTATACTATCCTGGTGTCGTATACGTGCACTCCGATCCCCACTAATTCTACGGGTTCGGTTTTTGGTGGGGGGGGGGGGGGGTGGGGGGGGGGGGTATGACACCCTCTCCCCTAATTCTACGTATCGGTTCGTGACACCCCGATCCCTAATTCTACGTGTCGGTTCGTGACACCACGTGTCCACTACTCTCATTCACTTTTAGTTTATCACGCCTTCTTTTATACCAAGGAGCATCACTTCTCTTAACAAGCGCAGATTATGTTTTTTCAAGATTTAGGATCATAGCTTATCATGGTATTTTATCACAATTATATAATCACATCATAACGCATACAATTAAGCAATAGAAGGGTTTACAATACTACCAATACAGATCATATCGCTATGAAGAAAGTTTACTACGAAAACATAACCCATAACCTACCTCCACCTAAATTGCGTGATCAAGTCAGAAAATCCTCAAAATCTTTGGCTATCCTCTTCGTTTCCCTCTCTCTCGATCGTTCTCCCTCTCTTGTTCTTTCTATTTTTGTTATCCAAAATCCTCTTTCTTTTTACCCCTAATAGTATACTAATAAAGTATTAACAGTGTACAAATAAACCACTAATTTATTCCAAGCTTGTCTCCTTTCACCCCCAAGTAATTAATTATTAATATTAAACCCCTAACTTTATAATTATGAAGCAGTAATAGTCCAAATGCCCCTTAAATATTTACTGAAAATTCGACCCAGTCAGGTCACTCACCTGTACGGTCCTTCACACACTGTGGCGGGCCGCACAACTGTGGCGGTCGTCCACAACGTGGCGGTCCGTCCCTGCACGACCGTCACGAGTTCAGAGAGTTAATTTCTGTGAAGTGTGTTTACGGTCCGTCGTGCCCACGACGGTGTCCCGTCCTGCCATCCCGTCGTGACGTTCAGGAGTCGATCTCAGCACTCAAGTTTCTAAAAATTCTAGTGTTTTGAACGAGACAACCCTCGACGGTCCGTTCCGTGCCGATTACGGTCCGTCGTATGATCCGTCTACTTCAGCCAGTTGTCCAAAATAAATCCTGCTCAAAACGACTAAACAGGTCGTTCCATAGATATCAATTTTACCCATCGTTCGTCCTCGAACGATCATAAAAGAAAAACAAGGGCAAAAGGGAGTACCTTCGGTAAACATGTTTGGGTATCTCTCTTGCATATCAGCCGTCCTTCTCCCAAGTGGAATCGTCAACTGGTCGATTCTCCATTGACTTGATGGATGCCCATCTCCGTGATCTCAAACTTGCGATTCTCTATCCAGAATGGCACGAGGCCCTCCTCATAAGCAAATTGTTCATCAAGCGAACTGAAAATCCAACGAATGGGTAGTTTCCTCCCCATGTATCTTTTCAACATAGACATTGTCAACATAGACACATGAAATAACCGGGTGACTCCTACAGCCCTGGAGCAAGGCTAACATAGCCAACACACCTCCCTACTCGCTTAAGTACTTCAAATTGTCCAATATACCTTGGGCGTAGCGTACCCGTTTAATACCAAACCCAAACCGTCATCCCCCCCTTTCATGGGCGAAACCTTCACAGACTTGCTCACCCGCCATGAAATCCAAGTCCCGAACCTTTCGATCTGCATATTTCTTTTTGCCTACTTTTGAGCCGCTAAAAAAGCTTTTCTTGAATCGATTTCATCCTTCTATAATACCCTCAAAATATCAGTCCACCAAGGTCTAACCTCAAATGCATCAAACCAACCAATGGGAGACCTAATCTCCTCCCATACAATCTTCGAAAGAAGTCATATCAATACTTGAGTGAATAGCTATTAGTGTATGAAAACTCCGCAAGGGTAAGAAAGTTATCCCAATGACCACAATGCTATCATACACATGCACGAAGCCTATCCTCCAATACCTGATCGTTCTTCATACTCGTCCTGCCCATCTGTCTGAGGGTGGAATGCAGTACTAATATCCAACCTAGTACCTAATTCGCATGCAACGTTCTCCAAACTTAGAAGTAACTGCGTACCGCTTCTGATACGATGGTAGTGGAACTCCATGCACCGAACAATCTCTGAGATATAGAATTTTGGCTTAACTTTCCTGCATTTGTAACACCGTGAACCGGATAAGTGAGCAAGCTTATTTGAACCTATCCACATTCCCAATATAATCAAACTTGCCCAATGTCTTTTGGAAGAACAACCACGAAGTCCCTTGCAATCCTTTCCACTTCCATTCATGAAGGGCATTCTCTGAAGTGTTCCTCTGGGCTCTGGTGTTTCATGTACTTTACTTGCTGACAATTCGCGCATTGTGGCAAACAAAATCACAATCCGCGCTTCATTATAACTCCACCAAAACTGTTGCTATTTAGTCACGATACATCTTGTGGCACCAGGATGTAAGAATTCCGGAACTATAGCCCCTGTAAGTAATTGTGTGGATCAAATCATCAACACGGGGCACACATACCCTTCCTCTTTAATTCTCAAACACCTCCTCATCCTTCCTCAATCCCTTATTGCTTCTTAGCCTCTCCTCGCCAACACCTTCATCTCGAATCCGACTCAGTTCTCATCAGTAAACGGCTTTCCCTTATTGTCACGGAAAGGAAGATCTTCCTCACACTTGCCAAAATCCCCATCCCCCTTCTCAGTTACTTCCAACCTCAAGTCATTAGCCAGAGTCTGAACCCCCTTAGCCAATAGATTCTAGGGCTTGCAAGTGGAGCTAAACCCCATGCTCCCTCATCCCTTCTGCTTTTCTACTAAGGCGTCTGCCACAACATTAGCTTTCTGGTGATACAAGATGGTAATTCGTAGTCCTTCTGTATTTTTCCATTATCTCCTTCTGTCTCAAATTCAAATCTTCTTTTCTGATTAAAGACATACTGTAGGCTACTATGATCCTATAGACTTCCACTTAACCCCATATCGATAGTGGTCTCCATTGGCTTTAATGTTCAAAAACTACCAGCAACACTCCAAATCGTGGGTCGGGATAATTACTTCAATGCACCTTTAATTGCCTCGAATCATAAGAAATTACGTTCTTCTCTTTGCATTAGCATGCACCCAACCATAATAGGATGCATCACAATACACAACGAAGTTTCTTATACCCTCTACTGGCAGGTAAGGATAGGTACGGTAGTCAGACAGGTCTTGAGTTTTCTGAAGCTTTCCTTCCTCACATTCATACCGAACATACAAATGGAACTTCTGGCTTAGTCAAGTTCGTCAATTGGAAGCGATAGAAGAGAACCCCTTGACAAACGACCGGTAGTAGCTGCTACCCAACAAGCTCCTTATTTCCGACAAGCTTAGTAGGTCTTACCCCTACCACCACGATTTCTCACTGTTTCAATCTAGAAGGACCACCATCACCCATCCATAGAAACACGTGCCCCAAGAACGACACTGAATCTAGCCAAAACTCACACTGAGAATTTGGCATAAGCTTTTCTTTCCTCCCTCAACATTTCCAACGACAATTCTCAATTTCGCTCATGTTCCTTCCTACTCTTGAGTTATCATCTATCATCATAAATACGATCACAAAGAATTCCAAATATGGGCGTAAAATATCCCGTTCAATCAAGCTCATGAAAGCAAGCATGGGATTCGTGAGTCCCAAAGGACATTACCAAGAATTCATAATTCCCCATACCTGGTTGAAAGCAGTCTTTGGCACTCTGCTGCCGTATTTTCAATTGATGAACCCAAGAACTCAAGTCAATCTTAAAGAAAGACACAACACATTGTAACTGATCGAACAAAATCCATCAATGCGAGGAAGAGGATACCTTTTTTCCTTAACAGTTAACTTTATTTAGTTTGTCGGTAATCTATGCACATCCGAAGACTCCCATCTTTCTTCTTCACAACAAAATAGGAGCCCCAAGGGGATGCACTCGGTCTATAAGCAAGCCTTTCCGTCCCTACCATTCTTTAATTTGGGCTTTTAACGCCCTTAACTCTGCTGGAGCCATTCTATCAGGGTATGGAAATGGGACGATACACGCTCCAATCAATGCAAAAGTCAATATCCCTGTCCCGGGTCATACCAGGAAGGTCTGCAGGGAACACCTCCAGAAACTCACGATACCAACCGACTCAATCGAAGTACTTGGTAGTTCTCCCTGAGGTGTGCCAAGAACGCTAAACACAACCCTTTCTACCATTTTCTTAGCACGAAGAAAGGAGTGAAGTCGAACTGGAGTGGAAGTGTAGTTACCCTCCAACTCACGGACCTGTCCCAGGCTTGGCCAAACGTTACGTTTTAGCATTACAATCTAAGATTGCAAAATTTGGAGAAAGCCGAAGTCCATACCCAGCATTACATCGAATCACCATTTCTAAGATACCAGTCTACATAGTATTGCTCCCACAAAAGGTCACCAGACAATAACCTATATACCTTTAACTATCCAGACTGACCCACCTGATTAGAACACGAATAGGCCCATGTCAGAAATTCACAAGTAAATTAGACCAGTAGCAAATGAGAAGATACATATGAACTGTGGAGCCAGATCAAATATACATAAGTCCTGCAATCAATCACAAACCAAAGATTACCTTATTAACACATCTGATGCCTCCCGCTGCAGACCGTCCAGGGAAAGCGTAACAAGGGCCCTATCACCTGTCTCCCGTTGCCCCACCATGTGGTGTTGTAGAGCCCAGTTTGTTCCGTCACCCCCCCGGCGGTTTTTGGTGACCACCATTACGCACCTCGCCACCGACGTCCTTCAGAATAACGGCCTCTAACCATGACCAAACTCTCTACCTCTAAAGCTATTGGGGGTCTATAACTCCGTTTTGACAATTCCTCCTAAATATGTCCAGTCTCCCCCATCCATAACATTCTCTGGGGTCTGCATAGGTCTCTGTGAGAATGACGAGGTTGGGATAAACCTCCAACCTCAGAGAATGTTGACGTTCTAAAGTGGACCCCCAACTACAGTCTGAGTGAGACTGAATTGGTCGACTGAGTTAACCTCCTGAACCCTGTCTCTAGAGTAAGAACCACTAAACTCACCTCCCTTTCGAAACCTTTTAGATGTCGATTCCATGGTGAAGTCATCTGGCTTCACTCCCTCCACTCTATCACGAAGTCTACCACTTCCCTGGAAGATTTCGCTGTAGAAGCCGCTACCGTGTAAGGCTGAATCCGCAGATCTGACCTCACCCTTCACAAAACGGTGATCCGCTGTTTGAACTTAAGCAAAGCTGGGGTGCATACCTAGATATGCACCGACACTTAGCTCATACGCATGGACCGTCATTCTGCCTTGACGCTAGGCTCAAGAACTCATCTCTCCTCCTATCCCTTCAAGGGTCCGGGGATTAACTTCTCCATAAATAAGCTAAGTAATGATGCCCAAGTCATAGTGGTTCCTGTTGCGTGTTGACACTCGACATGTGGAACCGCACACCACATTTGGCGTTTCCTTAAACTGATAGGTTAAAAACTCAACGCCGCCAAATCGTCCCCACGATGCCACTACGCCATTTTAATTAGTAACTCATGACAATCAACCCGAAAATCATGAGGCATCCTCAGATTCAGCACCCGTAATACTGGAGGTTTCATTTCAGACTTACTGAAAGTTCATGCTGATCGCTTGTCATTATAAGACCCTGTAAGCCAACAAGAAACCGTGCCTATTTCCAATGGTACAGTCCATGCGGGGAAGCCGCAGCAGTTGCCTGTTGTAACTTTCCGGCACTAGTGCTGGTGGCATAAACTCGGAGTGTTGACCTGATCAGATAACCCACTAATATAAGCAAAGACCTGATTTTCATCTCATTGGTCGTTGGGGTGGTAGTTCCTCATTCTTCTGCACTTGCTCCGTTTCCCCTTCCTCACCTCTCCTTACTATATTCCTCACTGCGGTGGAGGAGTCAAACCACCAGCCCTATACTAGATGGGGCAGTCTTGTCTCTTTCCTCAACGGACTCCCTCCCAGCGACCTCTACCACTACCCGGCCCTCATCTTGTCACTCTGCGCTCCTCGACTACCACAGCCCCATGGCGGGCTCAGACGCACCCTGTCCCGCCGGTGCTTGTGTTGACGTGTCGTGCTCTAGTCTAACCATCTGCGAAATAGAGTGAAGAGGTCAGATACCAATTTGTATCAACCTAGATACCAATTGTATCCAAGTATATCACGAAAGAAAGAAAGAATAGAATTTTTCCTACAGTCTTATAGCCGTCTCAAAGAAATAAAGGCGTCCCCTACCGTTCCTTAACCTCTACTATACTCGTTCTTATGTGATGAGACCAACGAACCTATGCTTGATACCAATTTGTCCGACCCATAACGGGCCCGACGACACCCACCTTATCCTACTATGTGAAGCTAACACCCCTCAATTCCCAGTTTTCAACCAGAAATAACAAAATACAATGCGGAAGACTTAAAACTCCTTAATGAAAATCGATGAAACTGATAAAACTCAATACTCTTTATTCCCCCAAAACCTGAAGTCATCACCACAAGAACATCTATACTCAATTAGTAATCTAAGAGTATCTAAGAAGCTAAATAAGTAAAAGCAGTCCATGCCGGAATCTCAAGGTCATCAGACATGACGAACGAGGAAATCCAGTCCGCTAGAAGCAAAGCTCACCCTAAAATCTGTCTTGATGAGACTGCTAGAGTTCGATGAGTTGAAGACGATGGCCGTTCCTGCCCTCACAAATGACAAGAGAGAACATACAATAGGCGGGTTAGTACAAAACACAAGTACTGATAGGTAATCATCGGCCAAGCTCAAAATAAAATAGAGATATCAAATAATATCATAAATCCTACATACTCAACATGTAGCCACAACAGTTCCTATAACATTACTAAGCACCGCCACGTTCAAACCTGAGGACTCAATCCTCAATGGCCGGCATACCCATTTGAAGTAGTTCATTAGATTGAGTATAGCCATCTTTCAAGAATTCATTATGTTTATTTCTCTCATGTCTGGTACGTTGACACTTTCTCCGCTCATATACTATCTTGGTGTCGGACGTACACTCCGATCCTCTAATTCTACGTGTCGTTTCGTGACACCGACCGTATCCCCTATCCCCCTAATTCTACATGGTCGGTTCGTTGACAACCTATCCCCTAATTCTACGTGTCGGTTCGTGCAACCACGATCCCCTAATTCTACGTGGTCGTTCGTGAACCCCCGTTCCACTACTCTCATCACTGTATTCATCCAGCCTTCTTTTAATACCAAGGCCATCTCAATCTCATTAACAAGGGGCAGATTAGGGTTGTTCAAGAGTTAGGGGGGGGATTCAATAGCTTCATGCAGTGGCTTGGGGTTAGTGTACCACAATTATATAATCACAATTCAGACAGCATATGGGGTGGTGCATTATTGTTGGTGGGTGGTTGGGTTGGTGTGGTTGTGGGGTACTGGAGGGGGAAGCATATTAGATAGGTGGGTCAACATGAGGGCTACCCAATCATATCATTCGCTTGAAATGACGACGAAGAGCAGTAGAAACCAGACCCTACCGGCCGCTCCGAAATTTCGGGATCCAAGCAAGCTCAAGCCTCAAAAGCTTTGCGTCCTCCGGCGGGGCCCTCGTCCATCGGGTCGGTCTCCCTCGCGGGGGCGGCGAGGGGGGGAGGCCAAACCCTCCGGGCGGGGACCCGAAGGAGGAGAAAGGAAGGGAGAAAAGAGGGGCAACGAACACCGAGGGAGGCCAAGGGGGGGCGCCGGGAGCCCCCCCAAGGAAGGAAAAGGAGGAAGAGGAAACCACGAACGTGAATAAGAGCAGCAGGACGAGTCCAACGGCCCCGAAAAGAGGGAACAGAAACCGACCCAGGCCAGGGTGCACGCAGCCTGTGACGGTCCGGCAACGCAGTTCAGAGAGTTAAGTTCTGGAAAGGGGGGACGGTCCGGCCGGGCCCACGACGGTCCGTCCTGCCATCCCGTCGTGACGTTCAGAGAGTCGATCTCAGCACTCAATTTTCTAAATTCTAAAGGTTTTGGAACGAGACACCCTCGACGGTCCGTCGTGCCTATGACGGCTTGTCGTGGGATCCGTCGACTCAGCCAGTTTTTCCAGAAATAAAATCTGCTGCTCAAAACGACTAAACAGGTCGTTACAGAAATATTTTTCCTAATATGATACAACCATATATCATATTAGGTATATGAAAATTGAATGGAATATATCACTTTCATTGTTATGTATGTTAATTACCTTTAAAATAATTTAATTTTTAATTCCAGCTTTTAAAATATTTTTATTAATTAAATATAAATCATATTTTAAAAGACTTCATCATGCATGGAATAGTTATTATAGCCCCATATTTATTGTTCCTTTTTTTTCTTCTTAAAATTAAAAAGTATTTTTATCTTTTAAATAGATATCCAAATTTGAATATTTCATGTTTTAAATAAATATTTTAAATCAATATAATAATAATTCAATTTAATGGTAAATCTCGTATTAAAGAAAAGTGAAAGGGTCAAATTACCCCTCAACTTTGTTTTATTGGTTGACTTTACCCTTGCCGATTTTTACCTCTGCCATCAATAAACTTAACAAATATACTTCTTCTTGGATGAAAAACCCCAAATCAATTAAAATTATTTGTTTTTACATAAATTATCTAATTTTAACTCGACCCGACCCACTTAATAATATAACCTTTTTTTTTTACCCAAATCAACTTTGTTTTCTTCACCATCACCACAAAATCACCACCCTCTCCGAAATCTCCTTCACCACTACGATTAAAGTTCAATTGTGGATCTCTTTTACAATCATCACTTTGCTCATCTACTATATTTTTACTATATTCAATCTGTTGAAATCTTACCTCAACAAGGTCATTCAGCCTTGAACCAGAAACTCAAATTACTGAATAATAAATTGCAAGTCTAATCTAACTATAGAGAAATTAGTCAATTATGCTTATGACCCGGCGATTACTTATTAGAAACATTAGCTTATTATGCTATACATATCTCTAAGCGAAAGAGAGACCTGGACCAAGTTATTAGCAATTAATTAAAACAAATGGATTATTGACATTGTCGCTAGTGCCTATTTGTTTCGTTGACATGTTGAAGCATGTTTGAATTTTTGACTTTGCAGAGCTCGAATGCACTATTATTTTTAGCCGTCGGAGTTTCCATAGTGTCAAACACTTCAGTATAGAAGTGTATGAATTAGACGTAAGATTGCTTATGTTTTGGTTATAACATTTTGTTGAGTTTTTGAAGTTGTTATGAAAAAAATAAATTTTCGTAATTTAATTTGTGTTAAACATGTATTATATCGCTGAATAATTAAATTTTATGAATGGACTTAAATTTTTATCCAAAAATCTTGCTGGCCTAGCATTTGAATTTGTTTTTTTTTTTTAAAATCTATATGACCACACTGGAGTTATCAAAAGGTTTAATCGAAAGATTTACACCTTGAAGCATTTTTTATAGTTCAATAAACGATTTTTTTCTTTTTCAAAATTATTAAGTAAATATTTGTTTTGGGGGGGCGGTGATGGTGACGGCGATCTCAATTAGTGGTGCTTTGATGGTGATGTGTGTGAGAAAATAAAATTGATTTGGGTAAAAACATGGGTTATATTATTAAGTGGGTCGAATTGGGTTAAAATTGGGTAATTTAAGTAAAAATGAGTAATTTTAATTGATTTGGTGTTTTCCATCCAAGGAGGGGTATATTTATTAAGTTTATTGACGGCGAGGATAAAAATAACTTGCTTTTAACGGTAGGGATAAAATTAACCAATAAAACAAAGTTGAGGGTTAAGTTTGATCCTTTTCCCTAAAAAGAATTTACATGTAAATTTATTATTGTGGATTCGTCACAATGATTGAATTACAGGGGTGGGTTCTCCTTGAGCTGTGGCGGAAAGATATTCATAAGTCATATTTTGCTAAATGAAGAAAGTTTTCCTAAGTTTAATATGCTTAATTAATTATTTTATTGCAAATTGCACTGTTACGATCCCGAAGACGACCACACCAACAACGCATATCCAAATTTGAATAATTCATACTTTAAATCAATACAATAAGATTCAATTTTATGATAAATCTCAAAATAAAATAAAAACTTACATGTAAATTTCGTATTGTGGATTTTTTCTAATATTTATAAAATATAATAATATATTAATAAAAATAAAAATAAAATATGAGAATAATTGAATTATATAGCTCCTGAATACGAAAGACAATTCATAAGTCATAAATTATACTTAAATGAATTATTTTTTTTTGCGGAATCGAAGATAAACACGTCATCATAATTGCAATAATAATACGATAACTGATTTTTCCTCGTTTCGTAAATCATCTACGTAAATAAATAAACAAAGAACAGTTCATAATCATATTAATCTTAAATTATTATATTAATCCCATATATTAGGAATTCTCTTTTCGGAGTTGTAGAAGCCGTTTTGTTGTTGGAATCTTTTCTTTAAAGAAATAGAAATTATTCGATTCTTTCTTCAATGTAGAATGGATTCACACCAATTCTTCAAAAAAAATTTATAGAAAAATTACGGATTCGGATCGTCATTAATCATTTGATATAATTGGAAATTACACTATTACGATCCTGCTTGAGGACTTCAACACTAACAACACATTTAGTAACATTTCAAAACAACCATTACGTTAATGGTAGAACTTGTGAGACATTTCCTTGTAAAACACTATTCACTTTTACATCAAAATAATTTAACTTTCAACCTACTTGAGAATTTTGATATCATGATATTCCAACATTTTCTTCCTATTCTCTTATCATAATTATGTTGATATCAAACCATGATATGAAAACAATTAAAATATGAGATATATAAAAAAAAAATGATTACCCGATTCAATGAATGATCTTGAAAAAAGAAGAAAATAATCTTGTTTAGGAAAATTCGTATAATCAATTTTGTGAACAACTTGTCTCAATTAGCGTTTTTTGATTTTTAGAACACCATATACAAGAAAGAAAAAAAAAATAGAGTGGGCCAAGATTACCTCGAAGTTAGATGAACGTGAACTTTATTAGGCTTTTATATATTTTAGTTTTTGAAAAATTGTCACGTCACTTTTTGAAATCGCTTTAAATTTCTATCTTGTTTTTTAGTTAATTAATAATAATAATTAATATTTAATATTTTTTTAATTAGTTTTTAGAGTTTGTATATAAGTGGGAATGTAATACTCTTAGGAAGTTTTAAAACTGCGCAGTTTTTAATTTTCTTTTAATTTTATTTTTTAATCATTTTAAAATATTATTATTATTATTTTACTACTTTGACAGTTATTCAAAAGAATTTACTGTGTTTTCTAATATTTTTTTAAGTTTGCAGTTTTTAATTTTCTTTATTTTTAAAATGTTATTATTATTAATTTACCATTATTTTGACATTTATTTTCATTTTTTTAGTGTTTTCCAATTTTTTCTAGGTTTGCAGTTTTTAATGTTCTTTTAGTTTTATCTTTTAACTATTTTAAAATATTTTTTTTATTATTATTTTACTATTTTTATTTTTTAATTTTTTTTAATTTATAAAATAATGCCTTTTTTTCTTGTAATGCCACGTAGGCTATTTTACTATTTTTATTTTTTTTAAATTTAAAATTTTATATTCATTTTTTAATTTTTATTTTCAGCGTTTAAAATAGTTTTATTAATTAAATATACATTATATTTTAAGAGACTTCACATGCGTGGAATAGTTATTATATCAGCATATTTATTGTTCGTTATCTGATTTTATCTTTTTTTTTTTTTTTAAATTAAAAAAGTATTTTTATCTTTTAAATAGATATCCAAATTTGAATATTCAATATTTTAAATAAATATAAAAACGATTCATTTTTATGGTAAATCTAAGATTAAAAAAATACTTACATGTAAATTCCTTGATGTAGATTTCGTCTTAATATTCATAAAATAAAAAAAATAGAAATAAAATATAACAATGATTGAATTACATATCTCTTGAATCAAAAGATAATTATGAATTTTGCTTAAATGAATTACTTCATTGCAAATTGAATTGCAATAAACAATAAATGACTGATTTTTCCTCCTTTCATTAATAATCTGTAATGAAATAAAGAAAAATACAAAAGAAAGTTCATAACTTATAATTATGCTTAAATTAATTATTTTATTGCAAATTGCACTGTTACGATCATGCTTGATGACGTCAACACCAACAACGCAAATCCAAATTTGAATATTTCATATTTTAAATCAATATAATAAGATTAAATTTAATGGTAAATATCATAATAAAAAAAAGACTTACATGTAAATTTCTTATTGTGGATTTTTCTTAATATTAATAAAATATAATAATATAATGAGATAATTGTATATAATAACTAATAACCGAAAAATAAATTGAGTAGCTTCTAGGAGTTGAATGTTATGGTGCTCCATAGTAAACGTTTGCCCCGAACCTTGCCAGTCGCTCTCTCGAAAAATCTCGCTTCACTCTCCATGTCTCCTGCACAATCTCTCGCGCACTTCCAGTCCTGCACTTTTATACCAAACAAGTGTATAAAATTGTTTCTATTTGTAATAAGCAAAGAAAATTGGTATAAATAACATATATTTTTGTGCTCCTTTCTCCCCTCTTTAGATCTCGCTCGCAACCCTCGCCTTTCTCACTTATACAAACAGAAGCGAAATGTATAAATTGTGTTTCCCCGTTTGTCAAAGCGTGAGAAAATGTATATACAACATGCAAGTACATATAAAGTGTCCGTCCTATACCACACACGTATAATTAACACAATAAAATACTCTTCTGCCCAGTTTCTTTTGCTTTTCTCTCTTTCTCATTTTATACAATTCAATTGTTCTATTTCTCTCTTCTCGTTTTATACAATTCGATTCAATTGCATATTTCCCTGTCCCAATCTCTTATCTTTCTCTTTCTCATTTTGAAAATTCAAATTGTCTTAATCTTCTATGCACTTACAATCATACAATTCGTTTTATACACTTTGTTTATACAATTCTCTGCCCATGTGTCTGTCTATTTCTCATTTTATACACTTCGTTTTTCACAATTCGCTTCAACTGTATATGTATAGGGAATTATACAGTTTCTATGTTTGCTATGGAGCGCAATTATGCAAACTTTGCTACAACATACAAATATGAATTTTTTATTTGCTTTATGTGAAAGTTTCCCTAATATAATACATAATAATAAAATATGATAATGATTGAATTACATATCTCCTAAATACGAAAGATAATTCATAAGTCATAAATTATACTTAAATGAATTATTTTTTGCGATGCTTAAAATAATTATTTATTGCAAATTGCAATGTTACGTAGATATCAAACCGTGATTTGCTGACATTTTCTTTCTATCGTCTTATCATAATTATGTTGATATCAAACCATTATATGAAAACAATAGAAATATGAGATATATTAAAAAATGATTACTTGATTCAACGATGATCTTGGAGAAAGAAGAAACAAAATCTCCTTGTTGAGGAATATTTGTATAAACTATTTTGTGAATAACTTGTCTAATGAAGTTTTTGATTTTAGAGAAAACCAATATATAGAAGTGGGCAAGAAAAATGGGAGGTTAGATGAATTTGAAATTTATTAGGCTTACATATTTTAGTTTTTGAAAAATTCACATTACTTTTTGAAACCGTTTTGAAATTCTATCTTGTTTTTCAGTTAATTAATAATTAATATTAATATTTTGTTAATTAGTTTTTAGAGTTTCTATATAAGTGGGAATGTAATATTCATCGGATGTTTTAATTAAAACTGCAGTATTTAATATTTTATGTGGAATTAATATATTATTATTATTAATTCTTACATATAATATATATATATATACTATGATATATAGGATAATCGGTTATCATCTATATACTATAATTACAAATTATTATGTGTTTACTTTTTTTTGACAGTTATTTTAAAGAATTTTATCGTGTTTTTTCAATTTTTTTTAGGTTTGAAGTTTTTTTAATTTTCGTTTAGTTTTACTTTTTTTTACCATTTACAATGTTTTATTATTATATTACTACGTGTATTTTGACACGTATTGTTGTTTATTGCGGGGTTGTTCTTGCCGTATTTTTCAATTTTTTCTAGGTTTGCAGTTTTTAATGTTCTTTTAGTTTTATTTTTTAACTATTTTAAAATATTATTATTATTATTATTATTATTATTTTATACTATGTTATTTTTCAAAATTTAGAATTTTATTTTTTTCTACTTTTTAAAATACTAATTTTTTCCTGGTGAAGGCCAATAGAATGATTGGGCTGTCGTCTCTCCTCTCTTTCGATATATATATATATTATATATATATATATATATATATATTATCTCTATATTAATATATAATATATATATATATCTATATAATATATATATATATATTATATATCCGGTGTGCAGTTTTAGTGTTTCTTTTTGTTTCATTTTTTAACTATTTAAAATATTATTATTATTGTTTTTTATTTTTTTAAAATTTAAAATTTTATTCTTATTTTAATTTGTAAATACTCTTTTTTTTCTCGTGATGACACGTAGGCTATTTTATATATATATATATATATATGTATACTTCTTTTTTCCTGATGATGACATGTAGGCGCTATCACCTCTCCTATTATATACATATAGATACATATCACATCTAGAACTCTTCACAATTTTATGGTGTTATTTAAAAAGATAACATTGAAACTTTTGGATGCAATAAGAAAAGTTAGAGTTAAATTTCAACTAGATTTAAATTTTAACAAGAAAAACATACAACAGAATCATATTTCACGAAGTGGTCTTAGTTATATTTTTACTCTTGGAACCACATATTATATATGTGTTTTGTGAAAATATATTATATTATTATCTTATCAAAATAAGTGATTTTTTTCAAACATTATCTCAGTAAAATTATTAATTTACCGAGTATTAATTTAGTGAGATTTTATGGTATACTATCAAAAATTGATTGGAATGAGGTGCAATACACTTCAAATCTAATATAATCTTAATAAGATATACTATATATTTCCTATTTAAGTATTTTCTATCTATTGGCTCACGAGATTTTCTGTTTAGCGATGTTGTGCCATGAGCGATAAGTTCCACAAGTTGGGGATAATCTCCATCTCCATTGTTGGGAGGTTTTCTGGGGATAATCTCCATCTCCACAACTTGGGGATAATCAGGATCCACATCCAGCACCTTGCTGATCCAGTCAAGTATCTCAAAGTATGTCGGTGAGTCTCCTTGCATTCTGGAGGATCCCTTTATTGCTTTATCACTTAGTTCATTAGGATGATCGAGGGTCTTGTACCAACATCCATTTATGTTTTAGAGGCTTCATAGATAGAAAGTTAGTTAATTCTTTAGTCTTTGCATTTTAGTTGTTATGTTATAAGACTTCAGTTGCCATTTTGGGTAAATTGAATATTATATCTTTTAAAATGTTCTAATTATCTCCTAATCAGTTGAGTAAAATTTTGTTAAATCTTTGTGTTTTATACTTAAGTCTTCGCTGAATAGTTAGCCAGGCCAAGGGTTCAATTGGGGCCAACAATGGTTCTCAAGTTCCAACTACGTCGGGGGTGTAGGCTCGGGGTGTGACAAACTTGATATCTGATCACAAAGTTAAAGGAGTCCTAGGGAGTGTATGAAGTCATGTGTGTAGAGTGCAGTTATCGATGTGAAGCGCCCCATATCTATGATTAGGTGGCTGAAACATTTAGGAATTCCTTAACTTCTTTCATATTTATTTTGTGCATTAGAGTTTATCTCTAAAATGTTTCTTGTAACTCGTGCTTGCACGTGTCTTTTAGATCATGCCTCTATGAAGATCTTTAAAAGGTCGTACTTCTAAGAGAAATGTGGAATCACATGAACAAGGGGTACCTAATGTACCAGAAATGCAACCTTGAGGACAGTTCACCAATGCTGAATTCGGTGAAGCTATCTGGATGTTAAATCAAGATGTAACCAATCAAGTTGGATAGAGAGGGAATCGTCAGAAAATGGTTGATAATTCAAGGATCCGTGAGTTCCTAAAGATGAATCGTCCGAGCTTCGTAGGTTCAAGTATTACTGAGGATCCATAGAATTTTGTTGAAAAGATTCAAAAGATTCTTTTAGATCATGCAGGTTGCTGATACCGAAAGGGTAGAACAAGCTGCATACTAAATGAGGGGTGTCTTTAAGATTTTGTTTGACCAATGTAAGAAGACTAGGGATGAGGATGCACTGATTGTTAGTTAGACTTATTTTGAGGAGGACTTCTTGGGGAGTTTCTTCCCCCGTGAACTGAGGGAAGCAAAGGTATGACAATTCCTTACCCTTAAAAAGGAATATATGAGTGTTCATGAGTATTGTCTGAAGTTTACCCAACTTTCCTGCTATGCTCCAGAGATGGTTGCTGACATGAGGAGCTGGATGAGTTTATTCGTTGCTAGGTTGTCTCATTTGTCAAGTAGTGCATGGTAGCTATGTTGATAGGGGATAGAAACATAGCTAAGCTAATGATCCATGTGCAATAAGTTGTGAGGATACGTTGAGGGACAAATAGGATTTTAAAAACCGGTCATACTTCCAACAAAAATAGAAAGGGCATGCTCCATCATATGCTAGTGCACCTACACCAAAGAACAAAAGTGAGCACAATGTTAGAATTTAAGAGCTAAGCTTGCCTATTTTCAATGTAGTATGACAAAAGGGGTTAGTAAGCCTCCTGCATATGATAAGTGTGGTTGTAACAACTTAGGGATGTGTCGTGATGGCTCCACTGACTGTTTCAAGTGTGGCCAGAAAAGTCATTTAATGAGAGAGTGTCCAAGAACATGAAGGAAAATGGTAATGGGGCAATAGAGCCAAGTCTTCTTCAGTTGCTCCACCAAACATAGCTTCATCTAAAGGAGCTACTGTAGGGGATGACGAAGGAGGAAACTGTCTATATGCTATCACTAGTCGCCAAGAGCAAGAGGATTTGCCAGATGCTGTCACTTGTATGATCCAAGTCTTTAATTTTTCTATTTATGCTTTGTTAGATCCAAGGGCGAGTTTATATTTTGTAACTTCTTATGTTGCTATGAATTTTGATGTTCTTCCTGAGCAACTTCTTGATCCTTTCAGTGTTTTGACACTTGTTGGTTATTCTATTCTAGTTGAGAGAGTCTATCCTTATTGTACCATACCATTTCTGCAAATTACAAGAGTACCACGATTGACTTAGTTGAGTTAGATATGATATATTTTGATGTCATTCTAGGTATGGACCGACTTCATGCTTGTTATGCATCAATAGATTGTAGATTTTGAGTAGTCAAGTTCTTATATCCTCAGGAGCCCGTTATATAGTGGAAGAGTAGTTGAGCTATCACGATCCAACCCACTACGCTGTGCAAGCACCTACTCTAACACCTAAGAAGGATACCCTCATACCCCAAAGGTTTATACATGCGGAAAATTAACGAACATAGATATAATAGGGATAAAATTTTTATAACACTCTTTTCATGAACTAGTTAAGACTTGTAAAGTAATTAATAACTCAAGGATCTAGTATAACAGGTAGAAGAGCTACTAAGAGTAACATCAAGACAATAATAATAAGGGAACAAAACTTCCACCATGCAAAAAGAAGAATCAAAGTGCTGGAGGATTTCTTTGACTTCACCTAATGAAACATCACCAATCCTATATCTACACTATGTCAAAAAGACATTGAAAGAGTAATATTAATACAACATCGGTCACCGACGCCACTGATAAATAAGAACGAATTATGAAGGATCATGTCATTACCACACTCACTCTCCACCCTTTTCCTTTCTTTGGCAACTCCCTTATACCAATACTTTGATTACTAACCATTTATTATAATAATTGCTAACACTTTTGTTTCTATTAAGTCATAGGCTAAAATAGTTAACCGCGTTGGAAAATCCTAAACTTTGCGCATCCCTTCCTACCAATTGATCATGTTACTCTTATATTATTGTAATTTTATCTACCCGAAGCCATATATTTCTTTTTGCTTCAATCTCTAACCCTATTCCATTATCCTTATGTCTTACACGACAAATGCCTTGACAATCAACTTCTTCCCGACAAGTACACTTCATAAAATATCTATACATCACACCACCCTCACATGCCGACTCATGGTTCTACCTACACAGTGTCATCATTAGAGAAGCAAACAGTCACAAATGGTTTCACAATCACATTCCCACTATAACTGCTTTAACATAATATTGGTCATCTCACGAACAATCTTAATTGTTAATTGCACTGGCCGTGTACCCCGATGTCAGTTTAGCTGCGGACACGCGGCAATATGATTCAATATTTATGCCTAAATGTGGAAATCCTGATTCACAGTTATCTTGACAAAAAGTGGCAATTGATAACCTCAACGTACTTCTCAACTAGAAGTCAAGCGGGTCGTGCAGTAAATAACCCACTAGTGGGTTTGGGATCGTTCGTTCCACGATGATTATAGTCTAGACTTACCTTCAATCTTTATTATACTATTTTCAGTATGACTTCTGGAAGTAAAAAGAATAAAACGGGGGTTTCTATTTCTAACAGGAAGGAAAATAAGTTAACGAATTGAAAGAGACACTTAGCGCTTTGAATGTTGGGATGTTTAATCAATAATCAAAGTAACTGAGGATTTACGTGTTACCCACAAGTTCGATAACTTGATAATTCGAACGATAACAATTCTTTCCTCTTATCTTGCAAATATGCAAAAAGTGATAAGTTAATGTATTCTAATCCTTGGTCCGCCGCTAGAAAATCTACTCCGCACCATGGTCCGGCTACGTGTGTTGCTATCCTAACCCTTATATTTTACCTCCATATTAAGCATCGACTTCGAATTTGGACTAAGTGTTACCCTCGTACCAATTAAATACTAGCCTATTAGATAGTATACACTAAATCGATGTTGATATTCTTTTCCTATTTCTACCTCCTTGTCCGGCAATAAGCATTAAGGCGAGTTCCTTACGTTGGCCATCCGTTAAAACGACTTCTAAGCGAAAGAATTTTAATATACATTGCAAGACACGAATTTTAGAATTGTTTATTTTAGTAAGTTTGAAAATCTCATTTTATTTGCCTATGGTTCCCACACCCTATTATGGAGTTTACTTACGTCATAGTCAATAAGCACAATTTGCAAATATTATTAAGTAAAATTCATGTACTTACTTCAATAGAAAAAGTAAATCCTAAGTTTGCTTGAGTAATCACCAAAAATCAATTGGCAAGAATCTCAAAAGTGATCAAAAATCTCACAAAAAGTCTAATGATTATCCAACTGGCCTAACAATCCAGAGTCTAATAATATCCAGTCTAACCTCAAAACGGGTTTTTTTCGAACAATTTATAACAATAAATAAAAACCTAATTAAAACAAGGACTATATTTCTTGAAATTTGCAAAAAACGCGGCTGGGTCGACGGAACCTCGCGACGGATCATCGTGTCCACGACGGCCGTCGTGACTCCGTCGTCCCTACTATGCAATTTCTTTCTTCTTCTGTCTCTTCATTACCCTCGACCTCAAGTATGACGGACCGTCATAGGCAACAACGGTCCGTCGAGGGTCTTCGTCCAAACACCTAACTCTTTGGAATATGGGTAGACTGGGATTACTTCTCTGACTTCATGACGAACCTCTGCAGTACAGACCGTCATAGAAACGACGAACCGTCACAAGCTTCTAACCCACCCTTGATCAGACTTCCCCATCTCCCCATCTTCCTTGACCGCTGCCTAACCTGCCACCGGGTTACGATTCGTCACAAACAGCACGACGGACCGTACACAAACTCCGTAGTGGTCTCTCTGCATTTTCTTCTCTTCGCTCAAAATCTCCAGCATTCATCTTGTGAACAGATTTCCCTGCCAATAAAGAAAACTTATATAACATTATCACCAAAAGGCTTTCAGACACACTAAACTTAAGAAAAAGTATTAGTCATACTGTGAACCACGGTATATCAACACCCTCAACTTAAATTCGTTGTTTGTCCCAGTGACGCCCTAGACTCCATACAAAATCTTTGTACACAGTATCCATTTTTATATCCTTGCACTCATTTGGCTATCATCCCGATTATCTCATCAGATCTATGCATCTATCACTATTCGTCTTGAATTTGTGGGATCAGGAACATACACAGACTCACCAGCACTAACACCTATCCTCTTCATTCAATTTTCTCACCGAGGTGCTAACAATTCGGTTATTGCAACTAGTGTCCCTACTTAAACAAAATCCTCATTTTTCACACAATGTATTTCCGTTTGAGTTAGGATTAACTTTTCAACTTCGCCTTTAACCAATCACACTCTTCATAACCTATGCCATAAGCTTGCCCTTATTTTTCACTTCCTTAAGTTCGCTATAACAACCCTTAGGATCCAGATAGGACTTTCTTAGCTGTAATCATAGGCTTAGGGTCGTAGGTAGATTCGGTATACTTTAGTGACTTTTTGTGCCCTCCTTGACATATCGCTGAATCTACGACTTTCTATTCTTATCGTTTTATCAGATCAAAGATAAAGGTAGGGAGTAGGGAATTATGGCTATGAGGTGGGGTGCGGATTATAGGAATGGTATGAATGGAGAGGTGAATTACGTATGTTTAAGAATTGTGGGTCGCCCAGTTTCTCATATTCTTTCACCTTGTAGTTTCTCTTCTTTCTTCAATTTTGTGTAAGTACTCTTCTTCCTTTCTTACTGTCATTTCTTTGTATATTTTCTTTTCTCTTTCTTTTTACGTTTTCTTTCACCTAATTCTTGGAGTCACTTTACTTTTGTTTTCTCTCTCTTTTTCTTGAAAGCCCCAGCTTTCATAGCCTTCCTCATAAAGCCACCCTCAACTCATGACTTTGCCATGGGTCAAGGTACACAATACCCAAAGTTGGGTCAGGGCCATATTTCTTGAAATCCCATATTCTTCCACGCTAACCCCGCTGTAGCGGGGTAAGTTTCCACTGTAGCACTAACGCGCCATAGGTATTTGTCCCGCTATAACGGGACATAGTCCATATTTTTTGGGAATTTTCACCTCTCTCAGTTGACGATGGTTCGGGTCGTTACGAAGAGATACCAATTTACCATATATTGATTCCCGAATGACTAGGGCTCGATTATCACATGTTCTCATTTCAGAACTCTCCCTACTAGAGAAACAACTTTTACATGGGACGATGGAAGTTTGCGACCTCTAACAATTTGAAACCATGAAAGGGTAAACACTCACTAGAACGGGGGGTAAAATTAACTACCTAAAAGAATACTATGCTTCCATGTTAGGGATCGTTTAACAAGAAATTACACGAAGGTCGAATTCAACTCCAAGTTTTCCTCAAGTTCTGCCCGCTGGAGCGACAACTCTATCGTTGTAGCGAGAGATCTCTCACTGAAGTGGGAGATTGGGCAACAATAAATAGGTATAGAGGGAATTGTTTTCCTCATTTTCACTTTCTCCCTTATTCAAACTCTCTAAAAGAAATTCTCCCGATCATTCTCCTCTAAATCGTCAAATTCTCAGCTAATTCTCTCGTTTTTAATCCCATTAATTCGTTGATTGAGTAGATTGATTACATGCAGCATAGGAAAATGGTGGGGGAAGGTTGAAAAGTCATCTTGCCATGAACTCAAATTTTTGACTCTAGTTAGGGGTTATTTGGTTGAAATAAATGCAATTTCGTGTTCTTAGTTAGTTGATATACTCCGATTTGCCAAAAATATAATAGGAATGGGGTTTTTGGGACGAACGACGTTATTTTTGTGTGTTGTGTTTGTCCAGATAAAGGCTTTTGCAGTAACCTGCATCCCGTTGTAGCTGCCTGCATCATCCCGCTATAGAGGGATGTCTAAACCAGTGGCCTGACTCCCCTTTTCAATTTTTTTTCTCTTTTCATTTTAGCCTTCTTTGCTTGGTCTATTCTGTCCTAACTTATCTTATTTCTTGCAGGCTCTCTCAAAATGGCTGGTCAGAATCACGATAACTTTCCCTTCATCCAATTTTTGGATGCCGCTAGAAGCATCATGATTATCGTACCAAGTGTTTCTCTGAGAGGGCACTAGTGTTACGAAGGTAGAGGAGAAAGTTCTTTCTTTTTATGCTCGTTTGGGTGGCTCCCACTAAATGAGGCTTCCCTAGATGCTCGCTCCAATTGGGTGTGGGAATTCTATGTCGTCCTCCCTATACCTTTACCCAGTCATTGATGTTCGGGGATTCGATATTCCCTTAAACTCCACCACAATTAACGAGGTGCTAGAGGTATCAGAGGTCCCAAATTTGGATTATGAGGCCAAATCATGGAGATGGATCTGAAGTGGATCCGGGACAATATTGTGGATCCTGTGAAATGGAAACATGTTTACTAGGTTACATTAGAGGGCCTCACTAGTGCTGATTGGTCACCGGATGCTAAGAAGTGGCTGCACTTGGTATCTATGAGGTTCTCCCATCAGGAAATTGCACAAACATCATCTTTCCCCTAGCCTTGGTTGTAGCATGTTCTATAAAGGGTATATAGATGAACATGGGGTACAAATTATCTATAAGTTGAAAATGTTCTTCCGGGGCAACAAGAAGGCATTCTTCCTTCCTGATCTCATCACTTCCATTTGGAAGCGTGTAGGGGTGACGTTATGTGATGTTGACAAGGTACTCCCCATGGATCCCCCTTCACCCACTTTTTTTTTTTGAAAGGTTTTACTTCTACAGGCAAGATGAGGTGGACGAGAAAAGCATGCAGTAGCAGGGAGGCCACGAGTTCAGACGGTGAGGACCCCCTCTTAGGTGTACGGGTTGAGATAAAACTGGAGACAGTACGGAAGAAAATGGGGAGTGCATATGCTGACTTCACTTTGATTTCTCCCAGCACTGCCCTCGAGGTAGATTTGCTCCACTGCCAGCTGCTCCAAGAGAAGAGCAAGGGCGTGGAGAGGGATCTCTTGATGGCCCAAATTTGGAAGACCATTTAAGGCCATATTTACTTGTGTTGCCCATGGCAAGGAGATTCCCCAGCTTGAACTGAGGGAATTCTCACAATTTCTGATGTTGAACGATGCCTGGGACAACTTGGAGCACCCCGAGGACATGGACTCTGACGTGTACACCACCTATTCTGAGAGCTCCTAATTTGTTGCAAATTTCCATTAATCTTGTAATTATTTAGATGACTTGCTATGTTTTTACTTTTCGACATCTAGAAGTTTTGGTAGCACATGGATTCTTGTTTTTGGATGCCTGTGGTAACCCGTTGTTTCATTTTAATCCCTTTAGTTACTACTGTTATTGAACGTTGTTCTGCCCCTCTCTATCCCGCTCTAGCAAGAAAAATTTGCTGCATCGGCTCGAACGGGACCAAAACCTGCCCAATGATTTTGTGGGTACTTTTCACCTTCCAAGATTTTTCTAAACTCCTTTTTCACCTTACCCTAATTTTTCTAGTTTTTACCCAGCTAGGATACACGAGGTATGGAGTATAAAACTGAAAGGTAACTCGACACCAAAACTTCACATCCCTAAGATACACCCAGACATTACATCTTGCACAATTTTAACAATTAAGTCTGGAATTCACACCATCCAATAATACTTCTACATACACAATTAATTGGTTTGACAAACAATGCACAACATAGTTAATTTCAAACAACAAGGCACAAATTTTGAATTAGTTCAGGCAGCAAGTAACACACATTCACAATTTTACAATTACGACCCTCATGAAGTTTAATTATTTTTAGTTAGTTCGTCCCACAGATAACTGTCAATTGTCATCTTAGGTCACATTTTTTTCGGTGATGAAATTAGAGTTGATACTTAGAAAAAAGAGGCATTAACGAATTGGCCTAGACCCATATCACTAATATTTGAAGTTTTTTCGGATTACCTGGCTATTATAGGAGATTCACCGATGGATTTTCATCTATTTCATCTCATTTCACTAAGTTAACTAAGAAAATAGTAATATTTTAAATGGTCTGAAGGTTATGAGAGAAACATTCAGTAATAGAAAAAGTGGTTGACTAGTGCCCAAATATTGACCTTACCAAAAGGTATGCAAGGCTTTGTGATTTATTATGGTGTGTCTAGAATTTGTTTAGGTTGTGTGTTAATGCAGAATGCCAACGTTATATATTATGCCTCTTAAAACTTAAGGTTCACGAGAGGAGCTAAATTGGCTGCCATAGTATTTTCTTTTAAAAATATGGTGTCATTATCTTGATAGTGTTCATGTAGATGTGTTAACAGATTGAAAGAGCTGAATCTTAGACAGTCAAGGTTGTTAGTGTTACTCAAAGATTATGACATGAATATTTTCTATCACCTAGATAGGCTAATCTGGCTGCTGATACCTTGACTAGATTGTCTATGGGGAGTACCGCCCTTTTTGAAGACGATAAGAAGGAGCTAGCAAAGTAGGTGCATATACTTGCACGATTAGGATTTGGACTAATAGATTCCACTAAAGGAGGATTATTGGTGATGAATGGGGCTGAAGCATCATTAGTGTCATAAGTTAAAAAGAAGCAAGACCAAGATCTTATTTTGTTTGAATTGAAGGAAAGTGTTCATAAGAAAAAAATAATGTCTTTTGAACAAGGGAGAGATGGAGTATTGAGGTATCAAGGTAGGTTGTGTGCCAAGGGTGGATGAACTCCAAGAGAGAATCATGAGGAAGCTTATAGCTCTAGATATTCTATCTATCCGGGTTCAACAAAGATGTATCGCGATTTGAGAGAATTTTACTGGTTGAGTAGTATTAATAAGGGCATTATAGAGTTTGTTGCTAAGTGTCCGAATTGGGAACAAGTTAAAGTAGAGCACTAGAGGCCTGATGGTATGTCTTAGAATATATATCTTATCGAATGGAAGTGGGAGAGATTAATATGGATTTAATCATTGTCTTTCCACGGTCTTGCAGGTAACATGATTCTATTTGGGTGATTTTTGATTGAATCACCAAATCAGTACATTTTTTATCGGTACAGACTACCCATTCAGCCAATGATTACGCTAAGTTGTAAATTCAAGATTTTGTAAGACTTCATGGCTCAGTATCAATTTTTTTAATAGAGGTGCATAATTTACTGTAAAATTTTGGAAATTCTTTCCGACAGGTTTGGGTTCGAAGGCGAACTTGAGTACTGCTTTCCATCCTCAGATAGATGGTCAAGCAGAGTGTACTATTAATACCTTTGAAGATATGTTGAGTCCATGTGTGATTGATTTTCAAAGAAATTAAGATGATATCCTAACTATGATTATTTTTTCTTATAATAATAGTTGTCGCTCTAGCATCCAAATAGCTTCGTATGAGTCTCTTTATGGGAGAAGATGTAGATATCCTATTGGATGATTCAAAGTTAGTGAAATTGTGTTAATAGGACAAAACTTAGTTCATCAAGCCACGGAGAAAGTGACAGTTATTCAAGAGAGGTTAAAAATAGCGTAGATTCGTTAGAAATCCTACACAGATGTGAGGAAAAGCGAGTTAGCGTTTGAAGTAGATGATTGAGTCTACTTGAAAGTTTCACCTATAAAACGTGTTATGAAATTCGATAAGAAGGGGAAAATTAGTACCCATTATATTGGATCTTACAAAATATCATAAAGGGTTGGTAAGGTAGGTTATGAGTTAGAGATACCCCAAGAGTTAGCACCGGTCCATCCGATCTTTCCCGTTTCCATGTTGAAGAAATTCATGGAGTAAGTTCTTTTGTATTTGCATTTAAGTTGTTATGTTATAAGACTTTAATTGCCATTTTGACTAAGTGGAATATTTTATCTTTTAAAACGTTGTAGTTATTACTTAATCAGTTGAGTAAAGTTGCGTTGAATCTTTGTGTTTTCTTCTTTAAGTCTTCCTCTAAGTAGTTAGCCAGGCCAAGGGTTCACGTGTGACCAACAATGGTTCTCAAGTGCCAGCCACATCCGGGGTGTAGGCTTATGGTGTGATATGTTCTCCTTCTTTCAACTCTTTATCTTGATATATAAGAGGATTAGTTTCTTAAAAATATCCATCAGGGGTAGTGATGAACAAGGCACAACAACCTAGGCAGCATGAATAGTCGACAAATCTTCTACCAGAAATAAGGGAAGTTTGATGGTGATGAGAAGCAAAAACTGGAGTTGCATAAGGGATTGTGATAATGGAAAAAAGTAGGAAAGTTGGAGAATAAGAAGTTTGAGAGTTTCCAAAATGAAAAGATGGGAAGAGTATATATGGCCTTGGAAAAAGTAAATCATCATTACCTCGATAATCATTGTTTGACTTGGTCCATCTAAAAATTGACATATATATGTCGGTAGAATCTAATTAAACGAGAATCACATACATTGTTAGAGATTCTTTCGCATATATTATCACAATAACTCTTCCACTTCATGGTCCTTATTCCACAAGTGTATGAAAATTTTAATGATTATTTGTATATCATAAAAACTAGGTGTGGTACATGGGAAGGTTATCTTAAGAAGACACATGAAGGATATGACATGGCGAATTTGACTGAAAAAGAAGTTAACATTTAATAGCTTTCTTAAAATGGTCGAATTTATAGATGACCCAAATTAGATAATATATTCAAGACCAATGTCCTTTTGCATGCCCATACATATGGCATCCGAGGTTGTGTATCAGACATTTTGCTACGATTGGTATAGATAAGGCAAAGCTCAACAATTTTTCCAACCATTGCAGAATGGAAGAAGACATAAATCAATGAGACTTTGCGGGGGCAACATTCATGAATACCTTACATTGTTATTTTGTGACATCTCATTTTATTATTTAACTAAAATTATTGTATATTTTCAAATTTTTCTAACTCCGTAAGATATGTTCAATTTTAGTTGGGATTCTAAAACATGCATCCGATCTCAGTTAGAATTCTTGGAGGCTAGCTACTCTAACCCTAAATCCTAGCTTATGCCAACATAAAAGGTATTATGTTTCTTAAGGATACATCTGTATATTTACTATTTAATGTAATATTCATAAATGGATCAAGTCAAACCATCCTAGTTTGAGAAATACGCTGAGAAATAAAATTGTATCCATATTGATTTATCAATAATATATTCTTGCTTCTTTAGATTTTGCTTAAGGTTGATTTATTTTCTATATTGTTTAAAATTTGTTGCAAACAACTATATATTTATACTTCGTAATATCATGTTCCATAGTTCTGAATTATAAGAATCCAAGCCTTTCTCAATGACATTGACAACCTGCTATGCCAAAATCCAGGCTCGCATCACTTCCGTCACTACTAAATAATAGGTGAAAAATGACGGTCAAAAGCGATGGACTGTATTGCGTTTTTGATCTAATTGACGAAAAAGTGACGCAGTCAAGTTTGTCTTTTGGTTCAACGATTTTCAAAAGTGATGGACAACGTTGTTTTTTAGAAAAATTATTTTTTTGAATAATGCAACACCATCTATCGCTTTTTTTTTTGTAATTTGTTTAATTTTCAAAACGCAATAGAGTCCGTCATTTATTTTTAATTTTTGTTATTTTTCGTATTGAAAAGTGACGTCCAAAGATACTGTCCATCGCTTTTGTTAATTTGTTTTTAAAATTATCCAAAAAGCGAAGCAGTTCTCTCTTTTCTGGAAATTATATTTTGAACAACCCAGAAAAATGGCGGACATGATTTAGTGCAGTTTTTGCTTCCCGCTTGCAAATTAAATTAAATTCAATATCAAATCAATTCAGCCCGTTCAAGAAAAATTCATAATTTAACATTTGACACAAAATATAAACAAACTTAATTAAACCTTCAAAATATATTAATGACAATTTGAGGACTTATAATGTGTTATGAAATTCAAAATTAGTTCATGAACACTACATTTCAAAATCTACAAAGTTCAAGCTTAATGTATTCATAAACACTAATTAAGTTTAAGATTTCAAATAACTAGTTATATTCCTATTCCTAATTAAGTTTAAAGTTCTAATTAAGTTCAAATTTCAATTAAGCTCATCATTAAGTTCCAATTAAGGTTAACAAGTCTTTAAGTTCATATTACTAATTGAATTCAAATTATTATACATTAAGTTCAAAGTTCTAAATAAATTCAAACATATCAAAGTTAATAAAATTTCAAGTAATTCAAACTTTAATTAACTTCAAAGTTTTAATTAAGTTCAATCTTGGTTTTTTTTCTTTGAAAATAGAAAGATTTTATTTATTAAATAGTACGTTCATCCAAACAAAAAGGAACTGATCTAAACGATATAGTTCCATTCACATATCTTTGACGAGCTTTTGAAGTAAAGAAAGGAGATTCAACAACTTGTTCATGATAGAAACATTTGTATCCATAGTCTTCCTTCCATATTTTACTAATATATATCTGCTACTCAGTTAGACTCCCTCGTTATATGACTTCATTGTTGATATTCCCATCAATAGGAGCATAAACCTGCAATCCCGGAAAATGTGTGAGTGTATTGGCTTAGCACTTTCCAAGATTTGAAGTAATACCTGAGAGTTGGTCTCCACGAGCAAATGATTAATGTTTATTTCCTGTGCTAGGTTCGAGCAATGAAGCAAAGCTAGTAGTTTCACATGATGGGCATTAACCACTTTTACTTTGCAAGAAAATCCAACTGTCAAACTGCCTAGAAGATCCCTTCTTACTCCACCCGTTCCACCCATTTTTGAGTTTTGATCAAATGAACCATCAATATTTAGTTTTAGCACTCCTTCAAGCGGTCACTGAAATGCTACACGGGTAATAAATCAATGGAGTTTTTTCGTTGGGAGTTAAATAATGATAATACTCTATTGCTCGGAAAGAGATATTTTGTAGTGCACTAGGAAATCTACTAATTTTTTGATTTTTAAAGAGCTTATTTTTCATATTATTCCAGATATGTCAAAGAATTATGGGGACTAAATAAGCAATGGGCACCATCTGAGAGTTATTTAGGGAAGTTTAGTGCCTTGATGAACATAATTTTTGAATTTACTTGTCGAAGTTTTGTTAATTCCATACATATTCCATATATGTTTTGCAACTTGACAATCAATAAATATATGAGTAAAATTTTCTTTTTTATTTGTTTAAGAGTAACAAGTTTATAGCTTATTATGTTTCTATTGTACAAGGCCAATGTTGTAGGGAGCTTTTCTAAAGTTAACAACCAAAGGAAAAATTAAATTTGTTTATATCTATGATTTTCCATACCCAATTGTGATTGAGATTCTTACAGATACTAGGATTGCAATTTTTTTGATAAACAAATATTGTAATCCCCCTTGGTGCTAAAGTTTCCATCGTTGCTTCTATTACAATAGTAATTATCACTTCTTTTGGAGAGGTTTGGATGTAGGTATTTTGGATTGCATCACTTATTGTTCTAGGAATCTCAAAGGATAATTTTGATAAGTCCCAGTTATTACTATGATAAGAGTGATACTGATGTATCAAAGACATTTTTATTTAGTGGACCTTTGATTGCTTTACGAAGAGAGTACGAGGTTTCAATTAAGTTATCATCACATATCTTAATTTTATTCCCATTTCCCACATTCCATGGAAGTCCCTTGTGGAATAAGGGAAAGGTTTTACTAAGAATTTTCCAAAGTATGAGTCACAGGGATAGTATTAAATCATACTACCTCTTCCCTTATATTTATATTTTTTTAGAATATTTGCCCAAAGTTGGTTCGTGTTGTGAAGTAATCTCCAATTTAGCCTTGCTAGGAGTACAAAAAAATTTTCGCTTGTTTTTTTTAGGACACCCTCTTTAGTAGGTGTAGTCACAATTTTTTTTTATATTAGATCTATATGCTTACCTTTTTTTGGGAAGAATATTGCATTGCATGGCATCGGTCGGGATAGATGCTAGGACTAATTTAACTAGAGTTGTCCTTCCTGCTAGGGTTAAGAACCATGTTTTACATTCTTTAATTTGTTGTTCATATTATCTATAATGTATTTATAAAATCGGAGGGTGGTAACTAAATATGGGTAATCCCATATATTTTCCCATCCTACATATTTGTTGGATGCTCATAATGGTAGAGAGGTCATATTCATTTTCTGTATAAACATTTGTTTAGAAGATAATTTCATGCTCTGAGCCTACACCATAGACTTGACTGGTACTCGAGGACCTTTGCTAACACAAAGCAAACCCTTCGCCTAAATTTCTACTCAGCGGAGGACTTTACTCAATAAGATAAACTCATGAAAATACTTATAATGTTGTAAAGGAAATATTCTCTAGACAATAAGGCAACTCAAGTCTTATAACAAAACAAAATAAATGAAACGAAATAATAACATCTAGCTGTCTATGAAGTCTCTAATACTATGAGGGATGTCGGGATTGGACCCCCGATCATCCTAAAAACTAAAATAAACAAACCAATAAGAGGGATAATATGAAAATCAATGAGGATCACCTAAAGACTCTGAGTGCTCGACTAGATTAACGAGGCAATTCTTGCTGATCCTAATTACTTGTATATGCATCATAAGACGATGCAGGCCAAATGAAATCTGTACATTGAATGTACGAGCATGAGAGGGGAAAACTAAAGATGACATAAGCTTGAACTGAATTCTAAAAGAAACACTTACCTCAACTTTACTCAAATCTTGGATACTTAACTCATTGCAGAAATAAACAACAATAAAGATGCAGT
Organism: Solanum habrochaites; assembly: GCA_027704765.1. Taxonomy (NCBI): domain Eukaryota; kingdom Viridiplantae; phylum Streptophyta; class Magnoliopsida; order Solanales; family Solanaceae; genus Solanum; species Solanum habrochaites. Next base: position 20,091,006 of record JAKWJA010002496.1, read on the forward strand.
TTATATAAATCATTTAAACAGTAGGTAGCAACTCAATGTATTGAAATATACAAATACAATTCAATGTATATATATTTAAGTTGAAATGGTCTATTGGATCCTTGTACTTGTTTGAGTTTGTATTCTGGACCTTTTACTTAACTATTTGTCAACTGAGCCCTTAAACTCAACGAAACTCATTATTTTAAATCTCCTTGGATTTGTGTGAACTTTAAACACTCACCAAAAAAGACACCTCATCATCTACGTCAGATTTTAAATGACACATGACTAATTATTTATTTTTAGAAAAATCATTTTTTCTTTTTACTTCGTTTCTCCCGCATTCTTCCTTAACCATATTTGTCCATTTTTTAAATTAGATCTCAGCACCACAACTTTCATCTTCACCATCATCATTACTTTTCAAAATCATAAAAATGACCATTCTTGTCTCTGTTTTCATCATTCATAACTTTCAGTCACATTTTATATAACTTTGTCCATCACTTGAAACACCATAAACCTCTTTTTATCATTAATATAAACAAATTAGCATTAAAATACCTTGATATATCTTAATATTTGTACATAATTCTATACAACATGTTCTGTTTGATTTCACAAAAACATTCAACAATTATTTCTTACCCGTCAAAATCATGAGATTTATCACCTTATACATTGTAGCACATTTTGTTTCTAATATTTGGAGGAAAATAAAGCGAGGAAAAAAAGAAGAAAGGGAATTGGAGAAGAAATTGGGGATTGGGCAGGGGGAGAGAAACAAGATAGAGGGGGTGAAGAAATCAATATCCGTTCAAGTTAAAATTAATGCTTGCTAAACTCTCTATTTAGAAATCAATGGTGATGTTTTAACACAATTACCATGGAGTGAAGAAATTAATATCCCTCTATGTAATATTCCTCTTGGTCAAAAAGATCTTCTCAGAACATAGTGATTTGTTCAAATCCGTAGAAATAAAAATAAAAACTAAACAAAGGACACCAAAATATAAACTAAAGCAACAAAGAAATAAAAAATATTTGAGGTGTAGAAAAAGAAAAGTCTGGAATTTGAATTTTTCCATCTCCTTCTTTGTGCTTTCCTGGTGGATTACTCCCCACTCTTTATTCTTAGCTTTTTATTTCTCAATTGAGATTTAATTTCTTGTTTTTGAAGTCTATTCCAGCCCACTTTAGAATTTTCTATATTGTTTATAATTTGTAAAGGGATAAAAATGTTGAAAAAGGAAGAAGAAGAAACTGAAGAGCCACCTAAAAGGGGAGAAACAGAGAGAGAAATGGGGAATTAGATGGGGGATTCTTAAGTTCATGCTTCTTTTTTGCATGAAAGCACACAATAATTTTATGAGAGTTTAAGGGTACAAAATGTTAAGTAGAAGAGTTCAAAATACAAACTCATACAAGTACAAGGATCCATCAAACCTCTTCTCCATATAGTAAAGTATAATACTTTTGTGAGAGTTTCTGTTATCGACAACCATCACTATGAGCTATATGAAGGTACAACATCTGACCCACGCTGCTAGAGTTGTCCTATAACTTGCCAGGATATAGAATGACTCAACTAAGTGAATCCACTATTCTATGCTAAAAAACATTAAGGTCATCTAAAAATCATAACTCTTTCAACCTACGATGACTACATGGTTTATGGAGACTTGAAGTATTATGAACTCGTCCCCATATTGGTGTTCAATACTACTCCCAGAATATACTCAGTGCATATATTTAAAAACATAACTCTTTCTGTGGTTTGAGATTATAACTCAAAAAAACTAGCTCAAAAGCCCTCTTGTTTAAATGGTATAAATACATTTTCTCTGGGAAGTGATCTAGTATTTTTAATGACATGAATTGTCACCGCTTACTCTTACGCACGCAAGGCGCAGTCTGTCCAAAGAAGTTTAAAACATTGCAAAAGACGTGTTAAAAGACTCTAAGAACTCGTTAGACGGGGTCATTTCACTGGCCTTGAGTGAAGTTAATGGTTCAGGTTTGGTTCATCTTTTATAATAATGTATAGATGTGGTAGATGTCATTTAAAGTAGTTAGAATTGATAGGAAGTGTTAATAAACTTTATAATTACTCAAGTGGGCTAAACAACGAATACGGGATGGGTAGAGCGACCTGTCCACTTCCGGTGCGGGTCCCACCCTATGTTATAAGAATGTTTTTCAGAATCCGATTAGACTCTCCTCGGGGCGGGGATTTATAAAAATGCCCACAGAGTCAAGTGTGTGGTTTAGTGTTATAAGGCTTACACCCTAAGCGCCCAATTGTATACCCTAAGCGCACCTACCATTCGATGCTCGGGTAACAGATCTTACACAAATTATGTGTTACTTTCTTTAGTTAACATTTTTGACCCTCGTAATTATTTAATAAATGAATGATAATTAAAATATTATTTTTATCTATAGAAATAAGAAGATTGAGAATAACTCAAATAACAAGTTATAGTATCATAAATTTACGATTGGTAACAGTGTGAGGATGATCATATATAACTTGACATTAGCAAAATTTCACTTTTTCACTTGTCATTGGTGTTCAGGGTTTCTAAATATGCCTCAAAATAATCATATTTCATTTAGCTATTTGAAAGTAACTTTATTTTTATTCATGATGGAGTGATGTTTTTACCATAATACTACTAAATTTTATTGATTGCTTTTTGTTAGGGGGTAGTACATACGAAAATAACAAATTTTTTCAAATTATGATTCTTTATTATTAGAAAGTTAGGGTATTATATTATTTATACTTATATAATCATTTTAAAAGTTTTATTTTCAATTAGTTTCTTTGATCATGTTTGTAATTATTTCAAACTATTAATGTTTTCTCGATAAAGTGTGTTCCTATTATATTTTTCTATTATATTGATATCAAAAAATATGATCCATAGGGATTATGCCCCATTTCTTGAGGCTTACACCTCGCCGTATGCTAAGTAAAATACCTTGCATCACACCCACCCCTTTTAAAACAATAGTTCAGAGACCCATTTCTAGTGCACAATTTGTGCATCAGTGACGTGTCGCACCAAGTTTGCCTTAGGCTAATCCGACAAACTTTTCAACTCGTTTTCTGACCTTCATTCAATTATTTTTCTCGATTCCCTTTAGATTCATATACCCAATACATGTAGACAAGAGTATTCCTCAAAGCAACTCTAAAAATCAACATGATTTTCTCAAGAACTCCTCAATCTCAGCCGAATTCAAGAATACACATCAAGAACACACATCAAGAACATCAAACTTTAAATCTTTTGAGTATGAAACATGCTGAAATAAACATATTTGACGCGTGCCTGAATGAACCCAACACTATATGAACTCAAATACCTCGTAGGATCGAATCCTTGGCCAAATCCGCTGTCACTTTCTCAAGAAATCGACGAATCTTGACCTTTCTATTCTCCTTTCTCCTCTTTAGTTCTTTCTCTAAGAACCCTAACGTGAAATTTTATGGCTTCTCGGGGGGTGTGGATGACGAAACAATTCATCCAACACCTATCCCAAAAAATACTGTAAGCAACTTTACTTAATTCGAGCAAGTTGAATACCATCATACCCTTCTAAAATTCGGTTTTAAAATTTCTTATATAGACAACAAAACTTCAAATGTGCATATCTCTTTCATATGAACACAAATATGAGCAAACTTGGTGTAGTTGGATAAATAATTCAAAGCTCTTTCCTACGGTATCTTGTATCACACCTAACACATCTTGATCTAGGAGTTATGATTATTTGAAGTAGACCGAAAAATCATACTTAGCTTAACATTGTCAAAATTACAAAATTTGATTATTTCCCAAAATTATTTCTTTCTAATTCTAGTTTTTTTTGAATAGCGGCGTTTGGCAACATCTCCCCATTAGGAAGATTCGTCCTTAAATGAAATTAATCTTAGTAGGATAAGGGTGTAACATCTACCATCTAGCTCAAACACACGAAAAACAAAATGGAAATACAACATGTCAACTTTAAAATAAATACCAAAAAAAAGATTAGTACGATAGTTCGAAACTTCTTCGAACTAGAAGAGATGTGGGTAATCATATCCTACCCAGCTTCCGAAGTAGATTCCTCAACAAACTGATTTCTCCACAGAATCTTGCTAATCTATCTTCTAAGTTGACACTTTCCGAACTCGGTGATCCTATGAACGATATCACCCCCGGATTCTCTCTGGACCGGCTGACACCGGAACCTAGGATCACTATTCACCCCAATAGCCCTAAGCCACTTCATGGCATAATCATAATTATCCTTAGGTAAAACTAAGAATAAAACTAGGAAGAATATAAATCCCTAAAATCTAAAATGATGGGAAATATCCCTATACTGTTGAATCATAAAAATCAAAGAGGTCTGGACCATGCCCACCTATATCTTATCAAAATTGAAATCTAGAAAGGCGAAATCACTGAAAAGATAACGACTATTGTCTTGGAAGAATGAGGCTTTCAGTAAGCAAGCTACACTGACCTTGAGGTTTCTGGAACCAATCTTAAACGCGATTGGTTTCTCAAAAACCTTAACCTACATTCACGAGAAGATGTCAGTCATAGTATATTTTTTGTAAATCCCGAAATGACTTAGTGAATCGATCCTAACATTTGGTGATGATATTCTAAGGGCCTAAATAGGTATATAATGTGTATTGGATGCAGTCTAAGAGTTTTATCGCATTGGCGAATCAATACGTCACGGGCATCAAGACCTTCGCGACTACGTCACCTATGTGGTCCCTTACATTATTTTTTTTATATGTGTTTTTTGTTGTGATCCAGAGTGATTAAATACGGTCCTTACACATGAGTTCTCCTGGTGTAATATTGTGTGTCAAGTTTCAAAAGTTTGGAGGTCAAATATCCCAGATTCGCATGACCTTGAAGGCTTTGCCTGACACGACTTTGTGCTTCTGAATGCATGTTTCCTCGGTTATATACTGTTTCATTTTTCTTGAAATTCGTGTTGAGAGTACTAAATCGTGTACGATAATGTTTGGGTTGGAAACTTCCACTAAAACATCCCTAAGGACCATCCAAGGGTCATTGAGGAAGGACCCATGATTGGTGGACAAGACTCTCCAAGACAGCCTACCTACGGATGCCAATTGACGCCCGTGGGTCAATCGACGCCCCGTAGGTGAGGTATCATCGATGGAAACTTAGGCATGGGAGAGAAGAGTCAAAAGTCCAGCCTCAGTACCCAACCACGGAAAAATAGGATGATCCATTGCTCAAGGGACGGGCCGTTGATGGACCTCTATCTGTGAGCCTATCTCCTGCGCAGGTTCACTCTTAAGTGAGGGGTGAATTGGTAAATTCACCTCACGTACAAATAAATAAAAGGGTGGTTACGTAGTGGTATTTTTGGTATTTAAACAAGTATATAAGTCTTTAACACTTAGAAGATTTAATTTTTTCAAAATCAAAACCCAATATCCTTAGAAATTCCCTAGAACTCCATTGGAGCCAAAACTCAAAGAAGGGCCTCGATTGGAGAATCGAGTGGAGATTATTCATAAAATTAAAGGATTAGCTTCACAGAGAGATGATTGTTGATCCTTTAAACTCTATATATCAAGGAGCCCAACTTTTAAAGAAGTTCTCTAAAGTTTTCAAAGATGAATTGTCTAATTTAATGATCTATCCATGGGTTCTTGGATTAAAGGTTTTTAAGCATTGAATATTGATTGAATTGTTATTAAATTTATGATTTTAACTCAATTGATCTATGAACCCATGTAATTGATGAACCCTACATTTTGATTGCTTTATGGGTTACTTGATATTAACTTAATGCTTATGAATTCTAGTGTAGTTTTCTATGGGTTATCTAATGTTGTAAGAGTAGTCTTCAATTGATTTATAGGTTGTATTAGATTGATAAATCTATGTTTAATTAACCTAGTTTCATTGAGTAATATGATTTATTCATTGAATTGATGTTCATGGCCATGCGTAAGGGCCTTATGATATTGAATTTGATGAATTAGCATTGGATTGAGGTGTTGAGGATGGAGTAGTGGTAGGCTGCAGTTATTCCATTTATTTTATGTTTATTAAACTTAAATTATGTTATGATTGGATTTTCCACTTATGGTGACAACGTTATCTACTTTACCTGCAATTGATTTGGCTTTGTCGGCGTTACTTTATGTATTATTATGATCATGACCTTGACGACAACTACTTGAAGTATTATGATGATTTTCATAGATGTTTATTTGAAGTTGGATAATATCTATCTACATGATAAGTAATGTGTAAATATATGTGTTCTTCTATTGATGCTATTCAGGTGATTATGTTAGACTTGACTATGGCTTTGTGTGTATAGTCATAGGGTCGATGCATGGTTATTCCTGCTTGACTATATGAGTCTATGATAGTCATATTCATGATGATATGATAGTGTATAGGATCACAGAAAGAGGATAATGGTTAATCCTATGTGCTTCTTGTATGACATGTAATATGTGTTAAGGTGAAGTATGTGGTGTCTTGTCTTGGTTGGCTTGTGCTCCTTACTTGATGCATGTATGAATGTGAATATTTGATGTCTTGATTTAGGATTCTAAAGATCTTAGTCATGAATGTATGAATTACATGAGACCTTAAATCATGTAAAGAGGGTCCTTTATGTGAAACCTTGAGCCTAGTGGTAAGGTTATGAATGTTGAAGTGAAAGCCATTAATGGTAATCTTCAAGCTAAAGGATTGATAGATTAAGTTGATTGGAGGCAAAGTCATCATATCAAACCTAATAAAGTCATGATGAATGTCCTTGTCGCCATTGTAATAGACCTAGAGGATCCCTTTACTGGAGGTATGTGATTGATTTAATGAACTTGATACGGACCCCTTTAATGAACTTAAGTATAAATTACTCTAACACAACAAATTTTATGCACCAAGTGGAGCTTGTACTGGAAGAGTTCTAGTCAAAGGATGACTAGAATTACAAGCATGCCCCTTCTTTTCCTTAACGAATGGGCCAACAGGAATGTGTCTACGTTTCTACCTGAAGTAGAAAACAACCTCATCGAGTGGTTAAAACTCTGGATTTCCATTTGCGTTGGCTCTCATGTCTAATACTTTATTGCCTATTCTATCCTAGGGATACTACTAGCATTAGAGAAGTCTATACGTTAGGTGTGGTAGGGGAAGCCTATCTAGCCATTGCACAATAGGCTTTGAGTTGTTATTTTGGAGTTCCTAGGTCTTGTCCAACGTTACTTGAATGTCTTTATGTGAATATAGTAGCTAAATGACTAATGATATAAAACTTAATTAAGAAAAGTATGTTAAATGAATAAAAACTACTATCTGAGTGTGTAAGGGTTGTTTCGTTAAGGTGGAAGGGGGAATTGAATGGCACTTCTCATCTTTACCTTGATAAGTCTTAGGTGAATTGTAGTTAGGAGATGGTTGAATATGTAGACATGATATATACATTAGGTAGTCTTCAAGTTCACTTGATATACTCTTGGAGAAGGTCATCATGGAAGTTATCTTTTGATGTTAACAGTAAGTAAGTTCTTCTTGATAGCCCTTTGGAATATAATGTCATATTCTATAGTTTTTATGTATTAGTGGAGAATTATCTATCCTAGGTAGTCTATGGATCTTTAAGTGTGTGTGTAACGGATTGTATGGGCGGTCACTTCATAACTCACTCGAATGAGACTTAGAATCACCTTTGGTAGAAGAATCTCATGTTCACGTGTATGGTGTCTTGTAGTGTGTATGTGTCTTATTATATGTAGCCTTGAGGAACATTAAGGCATGCTTAGAGAGGGTGTATGGGTGGTCTCTTTGTGTTTCTTAACTGAGTCTTACGATAGCTTCAAAGAGGTATGATTTTTGATCTTTGAAACTCTATTCATCAAGAAGCCCAACTTTCAAAGAGGTTTTCTAAAGTTTTCATAGATGAATTGTCCAATTTCATGATCTATTCATGAGTTCTTGCATAAGGTTTTAAGAATTAATATTGCTTTAAAATGTTATTAAATTGATTATTGTAACCCTCAATTTACGCTATGAACCCAGTATTGATGATTCCTAGTGTTTTGACTACTTTAGGAACTTTGATATAATCTTAATCCCTTTATGATTCTAGTGGTATTTTTCGATGGGCTCTCTAATGATGTAAAATAATTATTCAACCTGATGTATAGGTTTTATTAGATTATGTTGAATAGCCTAGTTCATTTGAGTATTTGATTACGGCATTGAATTATGTTATGTCCTGGGTTCGGCCTTCTGATATTGAATTGGAAGAATTACGAATTGGAGTTGAGGTGTTTAAAGTGGTTGTACGCCGCCCTAACTCCCCTTTATTTTATGTATTCGACTGAAGTATATTCTGGATTGGTATGGTCCACTTATTGTGGGCGTTGTTATTTGCTTTACTTACAATTGCATTTTGGCCTTATCGGCGTTAACTTTGATGCAAAATATTCTGATAATCAATGGCCTTGCCGGAAACTACTGTGAAGTATTATGGATTGATTTGTATAGTTTTTTTAATGTGAAGTTGGATAATTTATCGTTATGATAAGTAGTTGTTAAAATATAAATTGTTCTTCTATTGATGCTATTTAGTTGTATGTTGACTATACTATGCCTTGTGGTGTATAGTCTTAGGGTTGAGGCATGATTTTCCACATGACTATATGCGTCTAATGATGGTACTATGATGATGATATGATCGTGTATAGGATGACTTAAAGAGGATAATGGTTACTCTATGTGTTTCTAGTATTACATGTAATTGTGTTACAGCTGAAGTATGTTGTCTTTGTCTTTGTTGACTGTGTGGTCCCTTACTTGATTCCTGTATGAATGTGAAATATTGATGTATTGACGTTGGATGATAATACTTAGTCTTGAATGTATGAATCAATGAGGACCCTTAAATAGATTTTAAGAGTGTTCCGTTATGTGAAACCTGAACCTAGTGTCAAGTTATGAATGTTGAGTCGAAAGCCATAATGGTATTATTTCATTAAAGGAATACTTAAGGTTGATTGCTCTGAAGACATATATCAAACATTGGAAAGTCCCTGATAGCTTTGTTGTTCCATTGTAAGGGAGCCCTAGAGGACCTCTGGAGGGGCAAATGTTGATTGGGTTATAACTTATATGGAACCCCTTTAATAGAACCTTAATGTAAATTAATTCTAATGATACCAAATGCTAGCACTGAGTGAGTATGGTAAGGGAATATCTAGTCAAAGGATGAGACTAGATACAAAGCATGCCCTTCAGTTTTCCTTAACCATGTGCAACATGGAATGTGTCCTAAGAGTTCTACCATTGACAATAGTAAGTATAAAACACCCTCATTGAGTCGGTTAGAACTCTGGATTCCATGTCTTTCTATCATGGTCTATATCGTTATTTGCCTATTCTCAGCATGTGGGAATACTACTAGCATTAGAAGAAACTTCTATGAAGTTAAGGTGGTTTCTGTGACTATCTAGACTTGTCACAATGGCTTTTGAGGTGTTAGTTAGAGTTTCTTCTAGGTCTTGTCCGATAAAAACCGTTACTAGAAAATGTCTTTATAGATGTTAGAGTCTTAAAATGAAACTACGATATAATACTTAATAAGAAGTAAGGTTTAATTGATAGTACTATCATATTAGGTTAGGTTGTCTATTAAGGTTGAGGTGATATGAATGGTCACTCTCCATCTTACCTAGATAAGTCTTAAGGATACTGAGTTAGGGAAGATGGTTGAATATGTCGGACAACATGATCTATACTTATGTAGTCTTAAGGTTACTTATATAATCTTGGAGAGGTCAATCATGGAAGTTATCTTCTTGATTTACTTAAGTAAGTCTTTTTGATAGCCTTTGACAATAAAATTCTATTAATATTTTTGGTTTCATGTATTAAGTTAGAATGATTCTATCCTAGGTAGTCTATATGGCTCAATTAAAAAAAATGTGTGTGTAAGGGATTGTTGGGCGGTCACTTCACTTCATAAACTCACTTGGAATGAGACTTAGAATCACCTTGGAGAAAATCCTCATGTTCGCGTGTATTTTGTTTTTTTGTAAGTGTGTATGTGTCTTAGTATATGTAGTCTTGCGGATCATGAGGTATGCTTTAGAGAGGGTGAATGGGGCGGTCCTCGTCTTGTGTTGCTTAAGTTAGTCTTACGTCAGCTTTATGGAAAAATTACATGTTGAGTGTTTAAAATGCAAGGAAGGACTTCCACTGTACCACACGGGGGTGCGGGTCCAGGATAGTTGATAGGGTGATTGGGGTGGGTGGTGGCTGTGGAGTGGTTATCGGGGGGTTGTAGGGGGTGGGGTGATCGGATAATGGGTGGGTGGAGGTAATTTTAAGTACGGGAGTTGTGGGGGGTGGGATGTCGAGGGTGGTTAAGTGAAGCCATTCCACTGTACATAAATATAGATAGTCACAAGTTTGGCGTGACAAATGTCCTAAATGATTCCCTTATCTATGTTGATTCTAGGATTGATAATGTTGTTCTTACATTCTTTATATATATATTAGATTGTATAAGATGCATATTGTCCGTACAATTCGATGTTCATGATTTTATATGCATTATGTCATACGATATACCTGTGGTTGTACTAATTCCATGCTTTTATCTATATCTATAGTTGTTGGTAAGTGAGGAGAATTTGGAAGAAAGACTTGGATCATAGCATCATTCAAGTGAAATTTAAGTATGTCTTCTTTGACTCGAGGAAATAAATATCTTTTATCTTTATTTAAGTATTGTAATAGACTAAGTATTTCTATATTCATATTGTGTATGGGCCGTGTCCCAAGTATTCTCTTGTCTAAGATTGATGAGATTGAGACTTAGTATTTCTATGATTTTATATGAAAGAGATTTTAAAGACTATGAAATGTTTTTGTGAAAACTTTTAATAAAGCACTACTTTTCATTATGCATATACAATGAACAATACGGAAAGGGCTTGTACAACAACTCTGAGAGGTCAAGTACGTCGGTTCCAATCCAAGATTGGCTCTAACTTCTAGGGTATGGTTTCGGGATGTGACAAGCTTGGTATCAGCGCATAGGTTATGAAAGTAGTCTTAGGAATCAAAAAGTCTCATCAAGTCACGTCTAGTAGAGTCTTGACCATCGGTTTGAGTCGCGACACATCTATGGGAGAGAGGCTATAGGACGATACAGTTTCCCTTCTTTTCTACTCCTATGTCGTGTCATAGAATAAGGTTTACTGATACGCTCCAATTTACTTCTCAAAAATGAAAGTAAAGCGTTCGTACAAGTAACGAACCCAACTATGCGGTTGGGATCGTTCCCGCAAAACGCGGAAAATGGGTTCAAACTTACTTTATCTTTATTACTTTCTATTTTAGTCAATTATTCACAAAAACAATACCTAGGAGGTTTTGATTATGACAGCAATTCGCTAAAGTAAAGTAAACAAGTGACAGGTTCAATTATTGAGTTTTAATCAAGTAAAACAGAGAGTACTAGGTGCGTAAGTGGTCCCCCACAGGCTCCTAAACTCTTACTTTTTCTAGCTATAACAACCCTTTCCTAGTATCTTGCATGCCAGTGATAGTTAGGTATCTCAACTCCTTGGGCAACATCTAGAGAATTTCAAGTCCCGGCACCTGGTCCTGCTACGTGTGGTGCTTTACTAAACCCGTATCTTACTCATATTAGGAGTTGATATTTGATCTAATTGTTACTTCTTACGAACCGCCCATAGCCTATTAGATAGTTTATAAAAACACTATCTCTATGTTAATAATTTCTTTCCTATTATCTACCTCCTTGGTAGGACGACAATAAGGCGAGTTCTAATGTGGCCATCCGGTAAAAAGACTTACTAAGCGAAAGAATTATCACGTACCTGAAAAGACACTATTTCTAAATCGGTTTTTAGCTAGGTTTACACCTTGTTATATAGTAAACCCATGGTGCCCCCAACCCTATGTTAAGGAGTTTAAGTTACCCTTCTAATCAATCACCACAATTAAAATAATAATGTAAGAATTTCATGCACTTACTTTCATGAGAATTAACTAAATCCAGAATTTACTTGAATAAATCACAAACACCAATCATCGATTCCGGAAAGTAAATATCAATCCCAAATCAAAATTTCATTCAACACTAAGCCATAAATTGAAATTATGCAAGATTCTACCCCCAAAAATGAGGTTTTTTAGACTATTTATAAGAAACAAAACCTAATAAAAGAGGGAAATGTATTTAAGGAAAAATCTTCCCAAAACACGTTTGAGTCGACGACCTTCGTGACGGACCGTCGTGGACACTACGAACCGTCGTGGTCTTCCGTCGCTCCATACTTAGCTCTTTTTCTGTTGCTTTACTTCATCAACTCTCTGTTACCCACGACGGATATGTGTGAAAGACCGTTGCAAGCACGACGGTCCGTAGAGGGGCTTCGTTCCACAACACTTAGAATGTTCTGAAGTTGGGTACTGGTACTACTCTCTGTTAGCATTGCCGAATGTGAAGGACGGACCGTCGTGGCTATGACGGTTCATCGTGACCTTCCGTAGTCCCACATTTGGTCGGAATTCCCCAAATTCATTTAGCAGATATTATATTCTCTCGACAGTTGACCCCTACGGACCGTCAAAGTCACGACGGGCCGTCGTGGAGTCCGTAGGTGGTCACTTCTGCAATTTCATCTCAAAATCTTTGTATTCTCCTTTGGACAGATTTCCTGGAAATATATAGAAAACTACATCAAAATCAATACAAAAGGCTTTAGACACACACTAAACTTAAGGAAAAGGTATTGAAAGTACCGTGAAACCACGGTACATCAACACCCTTACTTAAATTCGTCGTTTGTCCTCAAGCGATGCACTATGACTCACTACAAAATCTTTGTACAAGAGTATTCGTATTTTAGCTTTCGCAATCATTTGGCTATCAATCCTGATTATTATTATTATGTTCATGCATGCTATCACTAATAGTCTTGAATTATGTGGATCATACCATTACGCAGACTTACCACAAACTGACACCTATCGTGTTTGATCTCTCACCTAGGTGCTAATTTTTATGGTATTGCAACTAGTGTCCTCACTTCAAATAACATCGTCATTTTTCACATAATTATTACAGTTTGAGTATAAGGATTACTTTTCAACACTCTCACTCAGAACAACTTCACAACTTATTTACATATATTGTTATATGCTTGCCCTTATTTTCACTACTTTAAGTTTGCCATAACAACTCTTAGGATCACGATGGACTTTTTTATCTTGTAACATAGGCTCAGGTTCAGGTAGCGTATATTTAGGTATATTTTAGTGACTTGTTGCCATCCTTGACATATCGACTAAGCGTCCTACCTATTTATCATTTTATTTCGCCCTTTTTTTCATTTTTCTTTCACCTTGCTATTCTCCCTTTCTTCTCCTTATGTGTAAGTGACTTTTCTCTTTTCTTGTGTTTATTTTGTTTTTACTCTTGAGTTACTGTTGTTTTGTTCTTTCTTCCTCTTTATTCTTTCAACCCCACTTTCCAGAGTATTCCTCATAACAACCAACCTCAATTCATGGCTTTACAATGAGTCAAGGTTCACAATACCCAAGATTGGGTCAGGTACACGACAAGGTTGTTTTATGCATTAGCTACCCTCAACTTCTACTTTTGGCATAAGCTGAGGTGCACATGTCCAAGGAGGGACCAGGGCCAACACATTGTTCCCAGAAAAGATCAGATTGGGTGAAGAAGAAAGATCTATTTAGGGTCAAACTATTTGGATCAATGAGGGATTACTTCATTTGGTTTTTCTGTTATTTTAGGCTAAAGATTGAATATTTTGAACAAGGTCCTATGATCCTTTTCTATATTTCTATTACGACTTAATTTTAGCAGAACTAACAAGGCAAGTTCTAGCTCTGTACCAATGGTGGAATATTCAAATTTTCCTCCCTCTCACTTGAAATCTCATTTCTCTACCATATTATCAGACACCTTGTTCGAATATTAGATTTAGGGTCATGCCATAGTGTATCTCTATGCTATGCTTAGAGCAACACATTTATCAGTTACTATGCCTAGTCATGCATTATTTTCATTACATCAGGATATTATTTCTGTTTTAGCCATCATGCTTCAGAGTTATACTACGTACACAAGATTTATATATGTCGGTGCAACAATAAAAATGATCTGTCTCTTGGGAAAAAAAAACACAAACAAGAAAACCCCAAAATAGGATCATGAGTTGGGCTACTCAGACTTCACCCTAGCACTCACTTTTCAATTACCCCACCCTCAACAAAAAGATATGCAATTGTCCCCAATGCAAAAAAGAATTTAAAATAATAGAGTGGTAAGTGAAGCAAACGTGAGGTGCAAAGCGCCGACTATCACCAACCTGGTGGGTTCGGTGTCCCGGAATCCACTCCCTCTGTAGCCTGGACATGATGAGTCCCCATCGACGGTCCGTCGCAGGCTCGACGGTCCGTCGAGGGGGTACGTCATGCGTGCCCTAACTTAGAAAAATTTGAAAAACATACATGGGCACAACAGATGCTTGCGACGTGACGGTACGTCTATGGGTCCGTCAAAGGGTGTTGTTGACCAATTTTGTGCAGATTTTCTGGTGATGTGATACCTACAAATTTAACACCCATTAAGCTATTCTTTTTGTATTTTCTGGACATTTTTTCTGGACACGGACCCTAAACTGTGCTCTAGACAACACTTTTAACAAAAAGAAAACAAATATTTAGACGGGAAGTTTAAGGAAATAAAAGCAAAGAAATATGCAACTATAACTAGAAAATCACAAAAAACCTATAGTTGTCTAGAGGATACATATTGGGTTTGCTCCCAACCAGCGCTTGATTTAACGTTGTGAAACGACGTAGGAAACTTGATTACTCAGACTTCATCAAGATAGTATGCCTCGATCACTTCATTCGCCATTTCAGAGTGCCCCAGATAGATTTTCATTCGCTGGCCGTTCACCTTAAACCGCACACCCTCCTTGTTCTCCATCTCAACCGCCCCGTGAGGGAATAGTTGGGTGATCAAGTAAAGACCAGTCCATTTGGACTTGAGTTTGCCCGGAAACAAACGCAACCTAGAATTGAATAAAAGCACCAAATCCCCAACCATAAAATCACATTTCTCAATCTTTTGGTCATCGTATTTGTTCATCTTTTCTTACATAGGTGGATTTAGATGTCTCTGATGCTCAATACTTGGCTCATGATCGGGCATGAGATGGATTTTATGAGAACAAATACCGGGATGGATCCCAATAACATCCGCAATAGTCCACCTAATAGCTCTTTTGAATTTTTTTAACACTTTCACCAAACTCTCAACTTGATGCACATTCAAATCTGATGATGCAATAATAACCGGCAAAGTGTCACCTTTTTCCAAGAATACATATCATAGATGAGGTGGTAGAGGCTTAAGTTCTAATTTTGGAGCCTCCTCAATAGACAGTTTCGCAGGTGGAGATTCACTATGTTGCATATCTAACTCAAATTTCTTTGGTTTAAAATGAACATTACCTCGATCAAGTGCCCTGACCAGTGACCCATACTCTTCAATGCCATCACTATCAAAATTCATGATCACTGCCGCCAATACACCCTGACGTTCTTCAATTTGTACCTCAGATGACTCTTCAACTCTGTAGGATATAAAAGATACCAATTGGAGCTCATCACTCTGCCTCACGGACCTGCAAATGTTGAAGGTCACGTCTTCATTGTTCAATAGCAATTTCATCTGCCCCTTTTCCATATCAACCAAGGCTTTACCCGTAGCAATAAATGGCCTCCCAAGAACAATAGCCATCTCAAAATCGACCTCGCAATCAAGAATCACAAAATCGACCAGAAATATGAAGGACTCCACTTTTACTAGCACATCGTGGAGTATACCAATGGGCCTTTTTACCGTTCGATCGTACATCAGTATCCGCATCGTAGTGGGCTTTGGGTCACCCAAACCCAACTTCTTGTAAATTAAGAGGGGCATGAGATTTATGCTTGCCCCAAGATCACATAATGCTTTTGCAAAATGTAATAACCCGATTGTACAATGAATAGTACAAGCACCCGAATTTTCTTTCTTTTGCACTAGAGATCTTGTAGCAATAGCACTACAGTACTGCATTCTGTCATCATCCTCAAAAGTGAATGATCTTTTCTTCGTAACCAAATTTTTCATGAACTTGGCATAAGCGGGCATTTGTTCAAGAGCTTCTACCAAAGGGACATTGATAGAAAGCTGTTTCAATATCGTTATAAAACGCTAGTATTTACAATTCTTGGTTTTCTTTACTAACCTTTGTGGGAAAGGAAGTGATGGTCTAGGCATGGGGGTAACCTTTTGGGTCACCTCAACATCTTTTACCGTTTTGTCTTCTAACTCACCACTAACCTCCACCACCGTATCATCATCTCTTATCACCTTTTCTACACCAGACGGAATAGGTGGGTCGATGGTTTGCTTACCACCCCGAGTAGTAATTTCCATACAATGCCCATTATTTTTTGGATTTTGGACAGTGTTGCTAGGAAGAGACCCGGTTGCCGTGTGTTCAAAGTTGCATACAATTGAGACATTTGCAACTCAAGATGCTCAATCGATATTGCATGTGTATGAGCTTTCTGCCCTATACCCGCTAAGTCATTCCTTACATCTTTAGTGTGCTCATCACTAGCATCGAACCTCCTCATCATTTTATGCATCATATCCTCAACTCGCGCCATACTACCTCCACTATCCCTATGAAAAACTTCACAATTTTTAGGTGGAACATCAGGACCACTCCTATCATTTCTGTTACAATATTTACCCTGGTTGAAGTTGTTTCCGCTATCTTAATACCCATATAAGACATAATGACCCTCGCGGTCATAATTACCATAGTCTCGACCTTGGTTTCCTTGACCTTGGCGCCAATTTTCCTAATTTTCCTAATTGGAGCCTTGGGCGTTCGGTTGGAAACCTCCTGTCTGATCATTCACCGCATTGGAGTCCTCCTCATAGTAATATTCATCATTTGGCGGTGGTGGTTTAGACAAGTAGTTCACCACATTTACCTTTTACGCACCCCCACCAACATGTTTCAACACCAACCCAAGCTCAATTCTCATTTGACCCATCTCCTCACGAAGATCATCTGGGACTGAGTTATGTGAGGATTGGACTACAAAGGTATTTCTCCCAGTATCTGACTTCCTAGTTTTCCAAGCTTTATTATTTTGGGAGATTTTCTCTAACTTTTCAGCAATCTCCGCATAAGGACACTCTCCATAAGAACCACTCACTATTATGTCCAACACCGCTTCGTTATTATCATCTTGTTCTGATAAAAATACTCTTTCAGAGACTCAACATCTATGCAGTGATTTTGGAAACTTCTCAAGAATGAAGTGAACTCCCAAGAACTGCTAACTGACTCTCCCGTTAGTGCCACAAAGTTGTTCACTCTGTCTTTGTGGTTTAGTTCTTAAACACCGGGTAGTAGCGTGCTAAGAAAGCACCCCTCAGTTGATTCCAAGTGAAGATTGAGTTATAGCGGAACTTAGTAAACTAGATAGCAGCCTCTCCCGTCAATGAGAGAGGAAAAACTCTTAGCCAAAATAGATCCATATTCAAATCGGGACTCCCTACACAAATTTTGCACACTGCCCTTACCTTAGTGATGTGGGCATGTGGATCCTCAGAAGGTAGCCCTGAAAACAAATCTCTAGTAGTGAGAATTTCTATTCGACTACTAGTTACCACAAAAGTACGGCCGTGTGGTAGAGGGGGCAAGACTAGTGGACCATAAGAGTCTACGATATTTTCATAGCACCTATAGTACTTTTGAGGGTGTGGAGCGGGAGTTTGTCTCCGTATTTCACCTTCCCTAGGAATATCAGGTAATACAGGGTCATGAGCGTCAACCAATGGTGGAATATGTGGGTCGACCTCATGACGTTGGATGTTCAAATTTTGATTCATTCTTCTTAAAGTACGCTCTAGTTCGTGGTCAGGTTCAACTGCAGGTATTCCTCTACTCCGTGTGATTGGCATATAGAAAGTTAGACCTGCAGGAGACAAAAAGAAAAAGAAAAAGCAAAACTAGGAAAATGTTGACTAAACTTTGGTAATAAGCTTAAAGTTAATCTAAAAGCCACTTTCTCCAGCAGCGGCGGCAAATTTTGATACGCTCAAATTTACTTCTCGAAATGAAGTAAAAGCGGTCGCATCAATTAATGAACACAACTAGTGAGCTTGGGATCGTTCCTACGAGGAAAATGGTTCTGACTTAACTTTATTCTATTATTACTTCTATTTAGTCAATTATTTCCCAAAAACAAATATTTAAAGGGGGGTTTTAATTAATGAAAGCAATAAGCTAAATTAAAATAAACAAGTGACAGGTTCAAGTATTGGATTTTAATCAAGTAATGAGATTAAGTAGGGCGTAAGTGTTCCCCCACAGGCTCCTAACTCGGTAATTCTAGCTATAACAATCCTTTGCTAGTATCTTGCATGCAAAGTGATAAGTTAGGTATCTCTAAATCCTTGGTCTGGCATCTAGAAAATTTCACTGCGCACCTTCGTCCAGCTGCGTGTGTTGCTTTACTAAACCTTATTTTTTACCTCATATTAACCATCATATTAGATATTTTACTAAGTTGTTACTTCGTACCAATCGACACTAGCCTATTAGATAGCATACACTAAATCTATGTTGATAATTCTTTTCCTATTATCTATCTCCTTGGTCCGACATGTAGCAATAAGGCGAGTTCTAACGTTTGCCATCCGTTAAAAAGACTTCAAAGCGAAAGAATATCAATACATGCAAGACACTATTCTAGAATCGTTATTTTAGCTAGATTTTACCTTGTTATTTATCCATGGTTCCCACAACCCTAGTTATGGAGTTTTGTTACCCATGCAAATAATCACACAATTCATAATAATAATGTAAGAATTCATGCACTTACTTTGACGAGAATGAACAAAATCCAGAAATTTACTTGAATAAATCACAAAACACCAATAATAGATTCCAGAAAAGTAATATCCAATGCCAAAATCAAAAGTTCAATACTAAGACAATAAAACTGAAAACTACCCGAGAGTCTAACCCCACAAGCGAGGTTTTTCGGACTATTTATAAGAAACAAAACCTAATAAAAGAGAGAAATATATTTAAGTAAAAATCTGCCCAATATGCGTCTGGGTCGACGACCCTCCTGACGGACCATCGTGGACACGACGGACTGTCGTTGTCTTTCGTCGCTCCATACTTAGCTCTTTCTCTGCTGATTTTCTTCATCAACTCTCTTTTACCCTTGATAAACATGTGTGATGGACCGTTGCAAGCAAGATGGTCCATCGAGGGTCTTATTAGAATTTTCTGAACTTTGGTACTGGGACTACTCTCTGTTAGCATTGACGAATGTGCAGGACGGACCGTCGTGCCACGACGGTCTGTTGTGAGCTTCCGTAGTCCCACACTTTGTCAGAATTCCCTAAATTTCTTCAACAGCCATTATCTTCTCACGACGGTTGACCCCTACGGACCGTCAAAGTGACCACGGACCGTCTTGGGGTCTGTAGGTGGTCACTTTTGCAATTTCAGCTCAAAATCTCCGTGTTCTCCTTAGGGTAGATTTCCCGGGAATAAATAGAAAACTACATCAAAAATCAATACGAAAAGGCTTAAGACACACACTAAACTTAAGGAAAAGGCATTGAAAGTACCGTGAAACCACGGTACATCATTTATAAGTACTTTTTCTTATGATTTTGCTTGTGTTTCAAGGAAGATGAATACGAGGAGGACACCGGCTAGGAGAGTTGAGGAGAATGATGTGCATGAGGAGATTCTTTCTCAAGTAGAGAAAGTTGAGCAAGTTCATCAAGGTGATCAAGTCCCTCCCCAAGGTGATCAATTCCCTATTGTGGAAGGAGGTTATGATGTTTGGGTGGATCCCTCGGAGTGGAGTAATAGATACAGTAGAGAGACTTTTTTTTGTTTTAGCCCGAGCCGTGACTACTCAAGTGAATTTCAACATGGCGCCTAGGGTGAATGTTGTGGAGAAAAATATGAAATCTAGATTGAGAGACTTTGTAAGGATGAATCCTCCTATCTTTCTTGGCTCTAAGGTGGGAGAGTATCCCCAAGAGTTTCTAGATGGTGTGTATAAGGTGTTGAGTGCTTTGGGGGTTACATCCAGGGAGAAGGCAGAGTTAGCTTCGTACTGATTAAGGGAGGTTGCTCAAGTTTGGTAGACTCAATGGAAGGATAATAAGCTGGTGGGGTTGGGTCCTATTGAGTGGGAAGAACCTAAGGAAGCTTTTCTATGTAAGTACTTTCCCCGTGAGAGGAGGGAAGTTAAGGTAGAGGAGTTTATAAACCTCAAGCGAGACAATAGGTGTGTTGAGGAACACTCTTTGAATTTGTCAATATTATCTAGCATTGCTTGTAGAGGAAGAGAGCCTAAGCAAGTTGCTCCTAATGTTCCAAAAGATGATGCTCCAACAAAGAGGCATTTCTATGCATTCCGGACTAGAGGAGAAAAGTCGGATGGTGGTGATAATGATGAGGGTAATTCCTTGCATTTCTCTTTTTAGTGATATGAGTTCCTTCTAAGTGGGGGAGTATGGTTAGTACATGGGATAGAAAGTCATAGAAGCATGTTGCATGTTGATATACCATGGTTTCACGGTATTATTAATACTTTTTCCTTAAGTTAAGTGTGTCCAAAAGCCTTTTTGTGATTATTTTTATATAATTTTCTCCTTATTTGCAGGAAATCTATCCAAAGATGAATCCGGAGGTTTTTGAGCGAAGAAATGCAGAAGAGACCACCTACGGAGCTTGTGACGGTTCGTCATGCTCGTGATGGTCCTTAGGTGGCAGCGTAGTGCAGTTGTTGAAGGAAGATGGGGAAGTATGACAGAGTGTGGGATTACGGAAAGCGTGACGGACCATCGTAGACATGACGGGCCGTCCTGCAGGTTCGTCATGAAGATAAGAGAAGTAGTCCTAGTACCTATATTCCAAGAGTTCAAGTATTTTGGAACGGAGACCCTTGACGGACCGTTGTGCTTGTGACGATCCGTCATACCTGCCGTCGAGGGTAATGAAGATAGCAGAAGAAGAATATGCAAAGTATGGGACGACAGAGTCAATGACGGCCCGTCGTGACCACGACGTCCCGTCGCGAGGTCCGTCGACCCAGCCGCGTTTTGACAGATTTCCAGCAAATAGAGTCCTTGTTTAATTAGGTTTTTATTTTTTTTTATAAATAGTTAGAAATACTCATTTTTGAGGTAAAACTCTGGATTATTAGGTTAGACTCTTGATCATTGTTAGACTCTTGAGCATTGTGAGACACTCTTGATTATTTTGTAGACTCTTGGAGAGATTATTGATTATCTTGAGACTTTTATCATTGATTGTTTGTGACTTTTGCTGATTAATCAAGTGAACTTTCAGATTTTACTGTTTCACATCGAAGTAAGCGTATGAACTCTTATATCACATATTTGAATATTGTAATTATGACTATGGGTAAAAACAAAACTCCATACTAGGGTCATGGTAACCATAGGCTAATAATTAGGTAAACTAACTAAAATAACGATTCTAGCAATAGTGTCTTGCATGTATTGATTTTAATTCTGTAGGTTTAGAAGCTTTTTAACGGTTATGGCCAATGTTAGGGGTGAAATTGCCTTAAGCTACCTTGTCGGACCAGGAGGTAGACAATAGGAAAAGAATATCAACCTGAGATTTAGGTGGTATACTCTCTAATAGGCTAGTAGTGATTGGTACGAGGTAAAAACTGAAGTCAAATATTGAATACGATGCTTAATATGAGGTAAAGTATAGTTAGTATAGCAAACACACGTAGCAGGCCAAGGGCAGAGTGATTTCTAAAGCCGGACTAAGGATTAGATATAAATAACTTATGACTTTGCATGCAATTACTAGGAAAAGCATTGTTATAGTTAGACTTATCAAGTTATGAAACCTGTTGGGACACGTAAACCCTAGTTACCTTTATTAATTGATTAAAACTCAACATTTGAAGCATGTTAAGTGTCTATTTCATTTTGCTAGTTACATTCAATTATTTTGAAATAGAAAAAAAAAAACCCCCTTTATCTTTTTGCTTCCAAAGAAAGTAATGACTGACAATAGTTGTAATGAATTGAAGTAAGTCTTAAAAACTATTTTCCTAGTGGAACGATCCCAACATCAATAGTTGGGTTATTTACTTGACCGACCGCTTACTTTTATTTGAGAAGTAAGTTTGAACGTATCAAATTTTGCGCCGTGCTTGCGGAAAATAGCTTTTAGATTAACTTAAAAATTATTACTATAGTTTAGTTGAAATTTTTTGATTACTTTGTTTTATTGTTCTTGATTAGTGCCGCACAACCCTCCTTGTATGCCAAATACACAGGAGTAGAGATCCCTTGTTCATACGATCACAAATAGAGCGACACTACGCAACATGAACAAAACTGGGAATTAATGATGATGATCCCCAAACCAGAACACCTAGCTCCGGTTGATGGTTTATGGTCAGTTGCCCCGCATGCCCCAAGTGAACACCAGCAGAGGGACAATCACGCTCCACGGCCCCTAAGCATACTAAAGAGGCTATGACAACATAGCAGACTCCGATGGCCCACTTGTCTTGCCTCCTCTACACCAGGCCACACATTCGTGGTAACAGTAGCCTGATGCAAATGCTCAAATGCCAGAGGTTTGTTTTCAGGGCTACCTTCTGAGGATTACATGACCATATAATAAGTAAGGGGGGCAGTGTGTAAAGCTGGTAGGGGAGGCCTGACTTGGACCTGGATGAAATTAGGGCTTCAGAGTGTTTCCTCTCTCACTGAGGGAGAGGCTGCTATATGGTTCACTGAGGCTTCATTACAACTCAATTTTCCACTTGGAAACCAACTAAGGGATGGTCTCTAGACGCTAATATGGTCTTCAAGACCAAAAAAACTAAACCACAAAGACAGAAGTGAACAACTTTGTGGCACTACCCGGAGAGTCATTTAGTAGTTCTTGGGGATAGATTTACTCGTTCTGGAGAAGTTGCCCAAATCACCGTATAGCTGATGAGTCCACTGAAGGAATACTTCTATCGCGGACAAGATTGATAATAGTAAAGCGGGTTTGGGACACATAGCAGGGTGGATCTGATGTGGAAGTGTTACTTATGCTGAAATTGCTGAAAACTTAGAAAATCTCCCGGAACAATAAAGCTTGGGAGTACTGGAAATCAGATACCGGAGGAAAATACCTTCAAAGTGAAGTTCCACTCTCAACCCAGCACCGATGAATTCGTGAAGAATGGACTCCAGATGAGAAATGATCTTGGGTTGGTAAAAAACATGTCACTCGGGGTGCAGAAAAGCTAAATGCAGTCAGCTATTTGTCGAAACCACCGCCCCAAAATTGGTGAGTTGCTATTATCAATAGATTCACTAGGGTAAATGAGCGACGGGGGGTTTCTACACCGATCGCCCAAGGGCTCTATCAAGAGAATGGCACCAAGGTCAAGAGATCCAAGGATCGGAACTATGGAACTATAACCGTAAGAGGTCATTATATCCGTGATGGAGCTACAAACCACGACAACAACTTCAACAGGGGAAACTACGGTAACATAAATATAGGAATGGGCCCTATGTCCCTCCTCAAAAATCGTGAAGTTACTCCTAGGATGGTGGCATAGTATGGCGGGAGTTGAGGGATATGTGCACAAAAGATGAGTAGGTTTGATTGATAGGATGAGACATTAAAGAGTTAAGGGTGTGATTTAGAAGGGATTGGGCAAAAAGTCGATACACATTGCAATATCAATAGTAGGATCGGTTGCAAAGGGCCCATTATCTGTGACAGTGAAAAACACACGGCAACCGGGCACTCTTCCTAGCAAAACACTTTTCCAAAATCCAAAAAAAATGATGCCACGAATGATACCAATCACTACTCGATGGTTGGTAAGCAAACCATTGGACCCACCTATGCCGTCTTAAAGAAAAAGGTGAGAAAGGATGATGATAAGGTGGTAAAGGTAGTGGTGAAGTAGAAGAGGCATTGTAAAATATGGAGAAGTCCTATGAAGGTAAGCCCATGACTAGACCACCAACCACCCTTCCCTCAGAGATTGTGAAAAAGAGTGGATGGTAAATATCGGCATTTTATAACACTGCTGAGCAGCTTTCATCAATGTCTTTGGTAGAAAGCTCTAGAACAAATGCCCGGTTATGCCAAGTTTATGAAAGATCTGGTTACAAAGAAAAGATTTGTCACTTTCAAGGATGATGATAGACGAAGATTGTAGGGCTATTGCTTACAAGATCCTATCGTACAAACGAAAGAAAGATCCGGGTCGCGTTAACCATTCCTTGTCAGTCGAGTAATTACATTTTGCGAAAGCCTTAATGTGAACTAGGGGCCAAGCAATAAATATAATGCCCTCTCGATTTCAAAGAAGTTGGTGGGGTGACCAAAAACCACTTGCGATGCGGGCTAGATGGCTGATGAATAGTGAAAAGGCCTATAGGGATACCCATGATGTGCTAGTAAAAGTGGGAGTCATTCTATTTCGGCAGATTTTGTTTATCTTGATTGTGAAGGCGATTTGAAGGCCATTATTCTGGGGAGGCCATTCCTTGCTAAAGGTTAGAGCCGAGTGATATGGCAAAAGGGACAGATGAAATTTTGGTTAACAATGAAGAAGCGACCTTCAACATTGTAGGACCATGAGGCAGAGTGGTGAGCTACCAATCGGTTCCGCCATATCCCACAAAAGAAAAGACGACAGAGGAGAATAAACAAAACAGTTCAAAAACCAAGAGTTTCTGGTTGGGGATTTGGTGCTTTAGACAGTTCTAGTTGCCTTGCTTACGGGCAAGCTCAAGTCCAATCGAACTGCCCCTTACTTGATTACCCACGTATTCCCTTATGGAGCAGTTGAGTTAAAAACCAAGGAGGGAGTGTGGTTTAAGGTGAATAGATAATGAATAAAACTCTATTTTGGGCATACTGCATCGGTGAATGAAGTGATAGGGGCATACCATCTTGATGAAGGCTGAGTAATCAAGTGTCCTTAGTCGTGTCGCGACGTTAAATCAGGCGCTTGTTGGGAGGCAACCCAATACTTATAGTTTTTTTTGTTCTTTCTACTAATGGTAGCATTTTCTACTAATGGGTTTTAAAGTTGTAGGCACATCACAAGGAAATACTGCAGAAAATTACTATGCAGCAGTCACTTACGGATACAACGACGGACCGTTGCTTCTGTGACGGACTGTCGCATGAATCCGTCGTGCCACGTACTCTTTCTGTTATTTTCAAACTAGGGCACACGCGACGGAACCAACGACGAACAGTCACAACTGAGACGGACTGTCGTCGTGGAATCGTCGAGTCATTAATGAAGCGTACCCGACCCGACCCGGCTGGGGGTTTTAAAAAAATTCTCATTTAAAACCCCCATCCCTTCATTTCACCCCATTCCTTCTCGCTCTCTCTCATTTCCCTCCCTTTTCAACTTCCAAAGATTTATATCACCCTCTCTTATAACAAGTCCTTGTTCCAAAATCCCCAATCCTAAAAAATTCACTATCTATAGTTGGAGTCTGCTGTTGTGGGGTATCACTTGATCACCAAGTACCTTCCTCTTTGTTTTTCCTTCAAATTTCAGGATGTGCTCTAATCTACTCATTTATATTGCATTTATTATCAATTATATTAGCAGTTCTTGTTCATTCGTTATCAAATTTTTTCTTTACCTAGGTTAACAATCCTTCCAAAATTCAATGTTAAAACCCTAGAAATAGGTTCTTTAGCATTGCTAGTTTACTAGGGTATTTGGGATAGATAAATGTAGGTTAAAACACTAGTCAATTCGATTTGGGTCGCAGGGGATGACGGGGCTCCCCAGTTCTGTAACTTAGTTACAGAACGAGACCCCGATAAACGGACCGTCGTAACCCACGCGGACCGTCATGGGTCCGTTCCACAGCCCTAAACACCCCACGGTCACAATTGTCTCCAAGTGTCCACCAAACGGTCACATGAGACAGGACCAGTCGTCTCACGACGGTCCGTCCTGCAAACCCGTTTGAATTGTCAAAGGACCCTATTCCTAAGGGTCTCTCACTTTTTCTAAATGTCATCCAATGGACACATGCGACGGACCGCATCCCACGACGGGCGTTCTGCAACAAACCGTTTCTGGTTGTCAGAGGGACCCTTCTCCTTAAGGGTCTCTTTCTCTTTTCTAGTGTCCTCAAAACGGACAAACTACGAGACCGTCATTACCCACGAAGGTCTATCCTGCATGGACAGTAATTGACGGGTCAGAGACCCCTCTCCTAAGGGTCTTCAATTTTTCAAGTGTCCTCTGTCGGACACTACGATTGACCGGTCGTCCCATGATGGTCCGTCTTGGAATAATAACCGTCATACTTGTCAGAGACTCTCCTTCAGGGTTCCCTATAAACATAGTCCCCATGATGGTCCGTCGTACTTCACGATGAGCCGTCCACATGGTCCGTTGTTTCACGATTACTATAGCAAGGTCATTTTATTTAATTTATTTATTTATTTTTGTGGTTTTTATTGTCTTGTTTGCTCCTTTAGTACTAATATTCGATCCTTTACAGTACTATCTATTATGGCCACCAAAACAGATGAGTCTACGCACTGCGGGCGATCGAATATGTCGCCACGTCTGCCCGCTGGTAATTGGCTTATGATGATGAGCGGGACCCCGAGTACGCCCCCCTCCCGTCCTGCCCCCCAGGGCTTCCACACTCATCCCGCAAGCATGGCATGCCAGGCCACACCCAAAAAGGTGGCGTCCGGCGAGACAATGCCTCCCAGTCTGATGAGAAGTGAACACTGATCGGCAAACCTCTGGGTTCGCCACTAATGAAGAAGGGGGTCTAGCTCCAGAATTGTGGTAGATTATGTTTGAGGGAGGCACTGCTGATAGTGCTGTTGATGCGAGGACACCACTGAGGGGTCCAGATTATAGAGGTAGGGGGTTTCGGGGGAACCGGAACCACCAGCATGTGATCGTCGGACGCTTTGCCACCCCAGGTTGCTTCACATACCACGCTGTATTTAAATTTTTTTATGCATTGGACAATTGCATGCTTTTTGTTGGGGGTGGGGTTAAATGGAAAGTGAATGCTAGGTGAATTTGAGTTAGCCAATTCCACATCTCTTTTGGGGTTTTCTGCAGTGTTATTTATCCCAAAGAATGATTATTTTCTGTTGGAACCGGCCATGTCTATATCTTGTTACATCGTTTAATTCTGGACGCATAATGGGCTAAAAGCGATATCCTGATACAAATGGAAAATGAGCAATTACTAGGCATAGTAATTGATAATGTGTGGCTCTAAGCATGACATAGAGGTACACCACTGCATGACCTAAGTTAAAATTTGAAACTAGGTGTCTGATTAATATGGTAGAGTATGAGATGGTCAAGTGAGTGAACGGAAGATTTGAATAGTCCACTATTGGTACTGAATAGAACTGTCTGGTTAGTCCTGCTAAACGTAAGCTGTAATAGACAATTAGGAAAGGATCATATGCCCTTATTAAATGTAGCCCATTGTCTAGCCTAAATAAAAGAAAACCAAATGAAATTTATCAATGAAGAAAGAAGGGAAAATAGCAAGGTTAAAGAATATGAGAAACTGGGCGAGATAAAATGATAGAAAATGATATGTTTAGCAAATATGTCAAGGAGGGAAAAAAGTCATTAAAGTATACATAAATATACCCTACCTGACCCTGAGACTATGTTAAAAGCTAAGAAAGTCCTATCGTGATCCTAAGGGTTGTATAGCGAACTTAAAGCAGTGAAAATAAGGGCAAGCTTATGGCAATATGTATGAATGAGTGTGAATTTGTTCTGAGAGTGAGTGTTGAAAAGTAATCCTATCCTCAAACTAAATCAGTGTGGGAAAAATGAGGATTGTTTTAAAGGAGGACATAGTTGGCAATACCAGAAAATTAGCACCTCGGTGAGAAATTGAAGAGGATAGGTGTTAGTGCAGGTGAGTCTGTGCATGGTTGACTCCACATATTTCAAGTCTAATAGTGATAAACATGAATAAATATGGAGGAGATTAATCGGGAATTGATAGCAAAATGATTGCAAAGGACTACAACAGGGATACTATTGTACAAAAGAGTTTGTATGAGTAATAGTGCGCGCTGAGACAAACAACGAATTTACAAGTCTCGAGGGCCTGTTGACCCTATACCGTGGTTCCGGTATTATTAATTTACTTTTTCTCTAAGTATAGGAGTGTCCAAAAGCCTTTTTGTGTAATTTTATATAAGTTTCTCCTTATTTGTAGAAAATCTGTCCAAAGATGAATGCAGAGACTTTTTGAGCGGGGAACAAAGAAATGCAGAAGAGGACCACTACGGAGCTTGTGACCATCCGTTCATGCTCGTGAGGTCCGTAGGTGGCCAGCGTAGTGCAGCTTCTGAAGGAAGATGGGGAAGTCCGACAGAGTGTGGGGTACGAAAAGAGTGGAGCGACCGTCGTAGCCATGAAGGTACGTCCTTGCAGGTTCGTCATGATGATCAGAGAAGTAGTCCTAGCAACCAATATTCCAAGTGTTCAAGTGTTTTTGGAAACGGAGCGACCCTTGTCGGACCGTGTGCTTGTGACAGATCCGTCATACCTGCCGTCGAGGGTAATGAAGAAGATCAGTAGAAAGAATTTCAAATACGGGAGACGGAGTCCATGATTGCCCGTCGTGACCACAAGTCCCCGTCGCGAGGTCCGTCGAACCCAACAGCGTTTGACAGATTTCCAGAAATAGAGTCCTTGTTTAATTAGGTTTATTTTTTTTAAATTGTTCGAAAACTCATTTTTTGAGGTAAGACTCTGGATTATTAGGTTAGACTCTTGAATATTGTGAGACACTCTGATATTTTAGAACTCTTGAAGAGATTATTGATTCTCTTGAAGACTTTATCATGATTGTGGTGACTTTTGCTGATAATCAAGTGAAAATTTTGGATTTACTCTTTCTCAATAAAGTAAGTGTATGAATTCTTATATAATATATTGGAATATTGTATTTATGACTATGGGTAACTAAAAAACTCCATAACTAGGGGTTGTGGGAACAATAGGCTACTAATGAGGTAAAACCTAACAAAAATAACAATTCTAGACTCGTGTCTTGTTATTGATAATTCTTTCGTTTAGAAGTCTTTTAACGGAATGGCAACGTTTCGAACTCGCATTAATGGCTACTTGTCGGGACCAAGGAAGTACCTAATAGGACAAGATTATTCATCAATATTTAGTGTTATACTATCTAATAGGCTAGTATGATTGGTACAATGGTAATAACTGAGTCAAAATATCAATACGATGCTTAATAAATGTAAAGATAAGGGTTAGTATAGCAACACATTTAGCCGGACCAAGGGTGCAAAGAAAAATCTCTAGATGCCGGACCAAGGGATTTAGAAATAAATACTATGCATGCAAGATACTAGGAAATGAATTGTTATCGTTAGACGTATAAGTTATAACCTGAGGGGAACACGTAAACCCTAGTTACCTGAATTAAGTTGATTAGAACTCGAACATTTGAAGCGGTTAAGTGTCTCTGTCAATTTCGATAGTTATTTTCATTTATTGAGAATAGAAAACCCCCCTTTTATTAGTTTGCTTTCCAAGGAGTATTGACTTAACAATAGTAGTCATAGATTGAAGTGAAGTCTAACTTATTTTTCCTCGTGGGAATGATCCCAACCTCATAGTTGGGTTATTACTTGACACGACCGCTTTACTTTTGATTTGAGAAGTAAGTTTGAGCGTATCACATGTGCATGGTGTTTAGGAGTTTTGTTGAAATTGAATTGCATCAACTTCTTGTATGGTGTATTTTATAAAGCCATGATTATGCTGTAAGATATGTTTATGTCACGTTATCTTGAATATTAGCATGTTTCTATAATGAATTGCCTAAAAGTTGCATTTTTGTGAAATTTTTGAGAATTTGACTAATTCATTCTTTGGTCTAAAATTGTTGTAACGTGGTTAGAACTGATGTATATGATTATGATAATGAATATAAAATGAGTTTTTNTATATCGACCTTTGGCAACTATCATAAGCTCAGCCACACCGGAGTAGGAAAACAACACTAATA
The DNA here is from genome assembly GCA_027704765.1 of Solanum habrochaites. Lineage (NCBI taxonomy): Eukaryota > Viridiplantae > Streptophyta > Magnoliopsida > Solanales > Solanaceae > Solanum > Solanum habrochaites. The sequence goes on from JAKWJA010002496.1 coordinate 20,121,279, forward strand.
TGCATTATTCAGAGCAATCACAATTAATATACATAGGTTGCAATGAGAAGATACATATGAAAAGTGGAGCCAGGCACAAATAATCATAAGCCATGCAATTACAAACCAAAAGATACCTGTGATACCCAACATCTGATGCCGCCACTTCATCCCTCCCATGAGTAACCGTCTTGCACAATGGTCCCGTATCCCTATCTGCCCCGTTCCCGGCGCTACGCGATTTTGTTTTTTAATTCTCAGCTCCGAATGTGTCTTCCTCCCCCTTTGCTTGTGTTTTCTTTCGGCCCCCTTCACCGAAAGCGTCTTCCAAGCCCGCACGGTGCCATCGGCAGGGCTGCCTCCTCCCACCCTGAACTCGCTACGAGTCGCGCGCGTTCCCACGAGTCTGTCTCAGGGGGAACGCTGCTCCGCGTCTCTCTGCACGAAATTAGTCTGTTGTGCGCTATACTACTCTTTTTGTACAAATTCCTCCTTCTAATATGGTCCCGTCTCCTCCCCGACAGTCCATACGCATCTCTGTTGTCTCGCATAGTGGTTCCCTCTTTGAGAATGACGTGTGGTTGTGGGAAATAACCGTCCACAACCTCAGAGACATGTTGACCCGGTCTGAGGTTGACCCTCAACTACATTATTTAGTTAATACTGAATTGGTCGGGGACGTTAGTAACTCTGAACCCCTGTCCTCTAGAGTAAAAACCATTAAACTCACCTCCCTTTCAAAAACCTTTTTAGATGTCGATGCCATGGTGAAGTCATCCCTTGCTTCACTTCCTCTCCTTTCACCTCTATCACGAAGTCTAAACCACTTCTTGAAATGATGTTGCCGAGCCCGTACCGGTAAGGCTGAAATCCTATTCTACCTCAACCCCTTCACAAACCTGCCGATCCCGCGTCTGTGGTACTGAAAAAAGTTTGGTGGCATCCCTTTGATACTGCCAACGAAACTTAGCCTCATATGCATAACCGACATCCTACCTAACCCTTGCTCTGAGGATCAAGAAATTCATCTCTTTTCTTCCCATCCCTCAAGTCCGGGGAATCTTCTCATAAACAAGCTAGAGATGATGCCCAATCATGTGGTTGTGCCGGGTCTGCTGTTGGTTGACACTCAACATTTGACCTCGGCCGACCGCACTTGTTGCGTTCCCTTGAAAACTGATATAAGTGAAACTCAACAACCAAACCTTTCTACTATACCCATCTTATGTAGTACTCATGACAGTCAACCAGAAAATCGTAGGCATCTCAATATACACCCTTGAGACTGGAGGTTTTCAATTTCAAAACTTACGAAAGTTCCATCACACTGATCAATTTGTCATTATATGCCCCCGTGGTCAAGACGAGTAAACGTGCCTATTTCCAATGAGGCATATCCATTCGGGGAGCATAGTAGCTTGCATGTTGTACCTCCGGAACCTGAGGTGGCTGGTGCAGAAAACACTTGGAGTGTTTGACCACTTGTTCAGATAACCCCGCTAGACTAAGCAAGAACCATGTTTGATCAATCTCTTTGGGAAGGTTGGGGTGGCAATTCCTCATTCTGCACTGTTCATTCTCCCCAAACCTCACCCTCTTCTACCACTTTTTCAGTTGGTGGAGAGTCAACCGCCCTAGGTAACCAGATTGGGCTAGGTGCTCGTCCTCTTCCTCCATCTAGAGTACGTCCTCACACGACCTCTTCCACGGACTCTTGTCACTCAACCAAAACTGCTTTCCTCGTTCGAGCTCCAACCGCCCCAGTGTCTTGCTCCGACGCATCTTGTCTTGCCATTGCTGGTGTTGGCGGGCATTGTTGCTTATTTATCTAACCATCTGCGAAATAGAGTGAAGAGGTCCAGATACCAATTTGTCTCACCTAGATACCAATTGGATCCAGGTGTACACGAAAGAAAGAAAAGAAAGAATGGAGTTTTTCCTAAGTCTTATAGCCTCTCAAAGAAAAGTAAAGGGTCCCCCTAAGCGTTCCCTTAAGATCTACTAGACCTGTTCTTGTTTTATGATGACCAACGAACCAATGCTCTGATACCAAGTTTGTCACGGACCCAAAATGGCCGCGACTGGGCACCCACACTTATCCTACTATGTGAGCGAACCAACCCATCAATTCCCAATGTTTCAACCCATAAATATTAACAAAATATCATGCGTAGACTGTAAAACTCATTAATGGAAAATCGATAAATAACTTGATAAACTCAATACCTATTTTTCTCAAAACTTGGAAGTCCATCGACACCACAAAAGAACATCTGATCCTCAAATACTAATCTAAGAGTATCCTAAGAATCGAAATAAGGTAAACGCTAGTCAATTGATTAATTCGCGTTAACTTCAAGCTCAAGAATGAATAATATGATCCATCCAGTAGAAGCATTAGCTCACCCCGGAGATCCAACCCCGTGTGAAGACTGGCTATAGTTGCGGTTGAGGTTGAAGACCTGGGTACGTTTGCTGCACCCTCCCAAATCAAAGATAGAGAGACATACATTAGGGGTGCAGTACAAAACACAAGTTACTGAGTAGTTATCATCGGCCAACTCAAAATAGAAAACCGTATTATCAAATAATATCCATAATAACCAATACTCAACATGTAGGCACAACAACAAGTCTATAATTCATTAATATGAAGCATGCCAAGTTCACCCATGAGGACTCAAAGCCTCAATGCCATAAGACCCTTTGGGAATTAGGTTCATTTAGATTGAAGTATATTAACGTCTTTCAAGATTCATTATGCTTATTTCTCTCGTGTCGGTACATTAGACTTCCGCTCCATATACTACGTTCGGTTCTGACACCCCTGACCCCACTTCCATGGTCCACGTTCGTTCGTGACAACCCCCGATCCCTCCCCTCCCCTCATTCTCAACTTTTCGTTTCGTGACCCCCCCGATTCCTAATTCTACGTGTCATGTTCGTGACAACCTGATCCCCTATTCTAACGTGTCGGTTTCGTGAACCAAAGAACCCGATCCCCCTAATCAAGCCAGTTTTTCAATAAATAAAATTTGCTGCTCAAAACGACTAAACAGTTCCGTTACAATAGATACCAATTTACCCATCCATCGTTCTCTCGAACGATCATAAGTAGAAAACAAGGCAAAAGGGAGTATCTGAGCTGTAAACGTTGGGTATCTTTTCTTCTATCAGCCTCCTTCTCTCTTCTCCCAATTGGCCTCTTCACTGGGTCGTTCTTCCATTCGCTTTAATGGATGCAATCTCTCTTGATCTCACTTGCGACATTTCTCTATCTAGAAATGAACACACACAGGCTTCCTCCTCCTCATAAGACAAAAGTTCTCATCAAGCAGAACTGAATCCCAACGAATGATGTAGTTCATCCCCATGTATCTTTTTCAACATAGACACATGAATACCGGGTGCCTCCGACGCCCTTGTAGGCAAGCCTAATCATAAGCACCTCCCCTACTCGCTTCAGAACTCAAATAGACCATAATACCTCGGACTAAGCTTACCACCGTCTTTTACCACACCTCTCACCCCCCTTCAGTGGTAAACCTTCAGGAAAACTGCTCACCCTCCATGAACTCCAAGTGCCTAACCTTTCGATCTGCATACTTTGTTGCCTACTTTCACACTTTCCAAGCATCCGCTAAAGCTGTTTTCTGAATCGATTCACCTTCTCTAATGAATACCGCTCAAAAAGGTTCAGTAACGCCAAAGTCTAATCTCAAATGCATCAAACCAACCAATTGGAGACCTACATCTCCTCCATACAATGCGTTCGAAAGGAGCCATATCAATACTCGAGTGATAGCTACTTATTGATGAAAACTTCTTCACCGCTAAGGGTAAGAGTTATCCCAATAGACCCACCGCATTCCCATCACCATGCTCAACAATAATCTTCCAATACGTGAATTGTTCGCTCAGACTGCCCATCGGTCTGAGGGTGAATGCAGTACTAAGGTTCCAACCTAGTACCTATTCATCATGCAAACGTTTCGCCTCTATAAGAATAGTGTGATCAAATCATCAACACGGGGCACACATACCCTTCCTTATTCTCCAAACACGTTCCTCATCATCCATTATTCCTTCTTTAGCCTCTCTCCCTCCTTCGCAACACCTTATCTCGGATCGAATCAGTTCTCCATCAGTAAACTCACTGCCTTCCCTTAATTTTGTCAAGAAAGGAAGAATCTTTGCCTCCATCACACTGGCCAAAAAATCCCCCCTTCTCATTTACATCCACCTGATAAGGTCATTGATAGAGTTTGAACCTCTCTATCCAATGGACGGTCTAGAGCTATGCAAGTGAGCTAAACACCCATGCTCCCTGTTTTCTACTTAAGGGCGTCTGCCACACACATTAGCTTTTCCTGGGGGTACAAGATGGTCTATCGTAGTCCTTCAGTAGTTCCATCCATCTTTCTGTCTCATCAATTCAAATCTTTCTGAGGAAAGACATACTGTAAAAAACTACGATGATTCCGTAAAACTTCACACTTAACCCCATATAGAAGTATCTCTCCATTGCTTTAATGCAAACACAACCCGCAAGCCAACCTCTAATCGTGTGGTCAGAATAAGTTTACCTCATGCACTTTATTAAAATTGCCTCGAAGCATAAGCATTAATTTTTCCTCTTGCATTAGCACGGCAACCCAAACCAGAATAGGATGGCCATCACAATAAACAAATGAAGTTCTTACCCTCTACTGGCAAGGTAAGGATAAGGTGCGGTATCCAGTAAGGTCGTGAGTTTCTGAAAGCTTTTCACATTCATTCCGACCAGACACTGGAACATTCTTCCTTAGTCAATTTCGTCAATTGGAAGCAATAGAAGAGAATCCTCTTGACAAATCAACGGTAGTAACTGGCTAAACAACAAAGTCTTCTTTATTTCTGACACATTATAGTCCCTTCACCCATTTTTCACTACTCTTTCCGAAATTCCTTTAGAATGAGCCACCTCACGCCATCCTTAGAAACCACTTGCCCAAGATGACACTGAATCTAGCAAAAACTCACTTGGAGAATTGGCATAAAGGGGCTTTTTCTTTCCCTCAACATTCCCACACATTCCTCAAATGCTCCTCATTTGGGTCCCCTTCTTACTCTTAGAGTATATCGTATTCATCAATAAATACGATCACAAAGATATCGCAGATAGGCTTAAAAATCCCGTTCATCAAGCTCATGAAATCAGCAGGGGCCTTCGTTAGTCAAAGGACAGTACAAAGAATTATAATGCCCATACCTGGTTCGAAAAGCAGTCTTTGCACTCTTGGCGCGCGTATTTTTCAATTGCTTATACCATACCTCAAGTCATCTTAGAGAAGACCAAGCACCTTGTAACTGATCGGAACAAATTATCAATTGCGGTAAGATGATACCTGTTTCTTAATAGTTCCTTTATTTAGTTGGGCCGTTAATCTATGCACATCCGAAGACTCCCATCTTTCTTCTTTCACAACAAAAAACAGGAGCACCCCAAGGGGATGCACTTGGTCTAATGAAACCTTTACTTAACAACTCTTGAAGTTGGGCCTTTAGCTCTCTATACGTCAAAACTCAGCGGGAGCCTTCTATAAGGGGGGTATGAAATGGGACAGTACCTACCACCCCCACTTTTCAAGACGATGCAGACGTCATATCTCTATCCGTTGGCATACGGGAGAAGGTCGGCAGGAAACACATCTAAAAACTCGGGACTGATCGAAACGCGACTGCAGTTGAATGTAACTTTGGGTGTATCATCCCGAGGTGCGGGCCAAGAAATCTAAAACAACCCTTACTAACCATTCCCTTATCACGAAGGAAGGAGACGATAACACCGGATGGGAAGTGTAGTCACCCTCCCCTCCCACACTAATGGACTGTCCCAGGTTGGCACTTACAGAACACAGTTTTGCTTACAATCTAATCTTTGCAAAATTTGGAGAAGGCAAGTCATCCCCAGTTACTCGAAAGTCAACCATTTCTAAAATAACCAATCTACATGAGTAGTTCCCCCATAACAGTCACAAGCAAGACTATAACACTTTTCAACTACCATAGACTCACCCCCCGGAGTAGAAAACCCGAATAGGCAATGTCAGCAATTCACATGTAAATTAAGACCATTCAGAAAGTATGAAGATACATATTAAAAGTGGAGCCACAGGATCAAATAATATACAGAATCCATGCAATCACAAACAAAGATTACCCCTGTGATAACACATCTATGTCCTCCGCTTCAGACCGCGCCATGGAAAGCGAACAATGGGCCCTATCACCACCCACCTTTCCTCCCCCGTTGCCCCTACCATGTGGTGTTGTAGTAGCTCAGTTTGCGTCACCCCCCGGCCGTTTTTGGTGACCACGCATTAACCGTCGTCCACCTCGGTCCTCTCATCATCTGCACTCGTACCATTACCACTCTACCTCTAGCTATTGGGGTCTATAAAACTCCTGTTTGGACAATCCTCCTAATATGTCCGTCTCCCCACATCCATTAGACACTCCCTGGAGTCAAGCTAGGTCCTCGTTCAGAGAATTGTTGACCCGGTCTGATGTGACCCAACCCCAACTACAGTCTGTATTGAAGACTGAATTGTGGACTGTGAAGTAACCTCCTGACCCTGTCCTCTATAGTAAGAACCATTAAACTCAAACTCAACCAACTCACCTCCTTTCAAAACCTTTTTGATTCGTGCCAGGTTGAAGTCATCTGGCTTCCTCCTCAACCTTCTATCACGAAGTCCTATACCACTTTCTGAATGGTTTTTGCCGTAGCCCCGCTACCGTGTAAGGCCTGAAATCCGCAATTCTGACCTCAAACCCCTTCACAACGCGAACCCGCTCTTGTGGACTGAAACAACTTTTGGTGTCATACCTTGATAATGCACGAAACTTAGCCTCATATGCAGTAACCTACATCTAACTGCTCTAATTCTCAAGAACTCCATCCCTTTTGTCCTACTAATCCCCTCAAAGTCGGGGAATATACGTCTCCATAACAAAGCTAGAGAATGATCCAAGTCATAAGTTGGTGCCTCTGTTGGTTGACACTCAACATGGTGACCGCCACCGCAGATTCCCTTTTGGTCAATTCCCCTTGAACTGATAGTCGCAAACTCCACACCAAACCGTCTTCACTATACCCAGCTGTATGTAGTAGCTCATGACAGTCCAACCAAAAACGTAGGCAATCCTCAGATTCAGCACCCTTGAAGACTTGAGGTTTCAATTTCACGAACTTTACTGAAAAGTTCTTGCTGATCATTTTCATTAGGCCCCGTGGTCAGACGAGGAAACGTGCATATTTCTCAATAGCATCCATGGGTGGGAGCCATAGTAGAAAAAATGAAAGCATGTTTTTCTCCACAGAACTGAGGTGCTGTGTCAGAAACACTGGAGGTGTATGAGCCTTGTTGTCAGATAACCCACTAAGAAAGCAAGAACCTGATTTTATCATCTCTGGTGGTATTGGGGTGCAATATATTTCCTCATTCTGGCCTTGTTCCTTCTCCCTTCCTCACCCTCTCTTTACCACTTCCCAATCGGTGGGAGTCCAATCGCCCTATTACCCATATGGCTGTGAGGTGCCTTGTACTCTTCCTCTGATACGTCCTCACTCCCACTACCTCTACCACGGCCTCTTGTCACTCTCTGCTCGCTCCTCCTCGGCTACAACAATCCCCAGTGGGCTGGCTCAGACGCACCCTGTCCCGGCCGGTGCTGGTGGTTGACGTATGTCCCTTTTCTCTAGTTCTAACCATCTGCGAAATAGAGTGAAGATGGTCAGAATCCAATTTGTATCACCTAGTACATTTTGCGCCAATAATCAGCACGAAAGAAAAAAGAAGAATGGGAGTTTTCCTAAAGTCTTGATAGCCTTCTCAAAGAAAAGTAAGGCGTCCCCCTATCTACCGTTCCTTAGACCTATCTATGGACCTCGTTCTTGTTTGATGAGACCATCGAACCTACTACTTCTGCTACAATTTTTCCCACTACCCCAACCTGTCCTCTAACTGGCACCCCCCAACTTATCCTACTACTATGTGAGCGAACCAATCCATCCAATTCTCAACGTTTCAACCATAAATAACAAATATAATGGCGGAAGCTTAAAAACTCATAATGAAAATCGATTAAAATAACTTATAAAACTCAATACTATTTAATTCCCAAAACCTGGACGTCATCACCACAAGACATCTATCCTCAAATTAACTGAACTAATAGTATCTAGAACGCTAAAATAATAAAAAGCTATCCATCCGAATCTCAAGGCATCAAGAACATGACGAGGAAGATCCAGTCCATAGCTAGAACACTAGCTCACCCTTATCTGGATTGATGAAGACCGGCTATAGTTGGCGCTGAGTTGAAGACGATGGTACGTTTTGCCTTCCCTCCACAAATGACAAAGAGAGAACGGACAAGTAGGGGTCATTAAACAAAACACAGTACTGAGTAGGTATCATCGGCCCACTCAAAATAGAAAACATATATATCAAATAATCATAAATCAACTACAATACTCACCAACATGTAAGCAGCAACAAGTTTCTAATCACATTAAAGCAACCGCCAAGTTCACCTATGAGACTCAAGCCTCAAGCGCCATACCCATTTGGAAATTGGGTTCATTAGATTGAGTATATTAACATCTTTCAATGTTCATTATGTTTATTTCATCTTGTGCGCTACGTGCACTCGCCCCCCTAATTCTAACGTGTCGGTTCGTGACACCCGATTCCCTTATTACACGTGTCCGGTTTCGTGACACTCGATTCCACTAATTCTACGTGTCAGTTCGTTACAACCCGATCCCTTATTCTACGTGTCGGTTCATGACACACCCGATCCCCTATACTACGTGTCGGTTCCGTGACACCCGATCCACTAATTCTACGTTTCGGTTCGTAACACCCTCATCCTCCTAATCTCATCCCTTAGTTCAGCAAGCCTCTTTAACCAAGGCAATCTCACTGCACTGACTCTCATTACAGGCCGATTAGGGTTTTTTCAGATTTGATTCAATAGCTTCATCATGCTTATTTTGATCACAAATTGTATAATCACATTCATACAAGCTATACACTTAATCATATAGAGGGTTTACAATACTATCTAATACATATTATATTCGCTATTAAGAGTTTACTACGAATAGCAAACCATAACCTCCTCCACCGAAGAATTCGTGAATCAAGCACCTATTCCTCAAAAGTCTTGTTTTTCTCTTCGTTCTTCTCTTTCTCTCGCTCGTTTCTTCCCTTCCTCTCTCTGTTCTCTTCTGTTTTTCTTATTCCAACCCTTTTCCTTTTACCCTAATTAGTATATTAATTAAGTATAAAAGATGAAAAAGTAAACCCCACTATTATTCCAGAGGTTGTCTCCCTTTAACCCCCCATGTAATGTAAATTCTTAACATTAACCCACTAACTTTCTAATATAAAGCAGAAATAGTCCAAAACGCCCCCTAAAATATTGACAGAAATTCCCAGACCCAACCTGGATTACCAGCGGTGAGGGCCGTCGTGCCTGCTACGGTCCGTCCCCTCTGCTCTCACAAAGTCTCAAAAGAGACTCGCTGTCGTAAAGGTCTGTGACGTCCTGTCATAGCCTGAGACGGTCCTCCCTGCCATTTTCATCGCGAAGTTCAAGAGCGATTTAAGTACCCAATTTTCGGAATTCCTAATGTTTTTGACGACCACCCCCCACGACTGTCCGCGTGCCCCTGCGGTTGTCATCGTGGGATCCGTCGACTCAGCCAGTTTTTTCAGAAATAAAATCTGCTGCTCAAAATGACTAAACAGGTCGTTACAAAATAACAGATAAACTTATGTATGGCATCATTATTATTTTTAATTATCAATAAACAATATGACAAATTAATCGCAAAACAAGCAATAATAATATTATTAAACTAGGTAAGAAAATAAGAATTGATCAAGTTAAAGAATTCAAATAAAATTAGTATTGCTTCATGCTGATTGCTGCCCAACACAAAAGAGTAGCTAATTAGTTTGATGGTCACTCATATAATTAAAGGACCTAGCTTGATGAATCATTTTTACTAAATAATTCAAATCACTCTTTCTTTCTTAATTTATTAATTTTGTTGTGACTTGTTTATCAATCAAATAGGTTATCTTTTATTGATAATTCTTACAAATGAATGTAATAAATAATACATAAATTTAACTTATCTTGATTTACACTATTCTGTGACAAAGTAGTAATTTTGAGCTATTTGTTTGTCATTTAAATGGCAAAAATGATCTAAAAATAATTTATTTTATCATGCTATTAATTTTTAATGATAAATTTAGTTGAATAATTTTATTAATATATAAATTTACATTGAGTATTTTATTGATACAAAATAAATTTAACTGCTTTAATAAATAAATATTTTAAAATTAAATAAACTCTTAAGATGTTCACTCTTAATCAGCAAAAAACAATTCTTTCATTATAAGCTCAATATAAAATGTAATGGCTATATGATTAATATTACAATAATATCCTACAGTAAAATAAACGAATAAATTACATATAAACGCATCTTTATTTTTTATAATTTTCATTATTCCCTATTAATTTAAAATTTTATAAAATTCAAATTTTACTCTCTAATCCCCGAGGATACATAAATAATATCTCTCAAAATCAATGTTTATTCCTTCCTAATTTAACTCAACAAATCTCTCTCTATTTTAAGTTATGCAATCTTAAAAGTTATTTTCTCATTCAAGTTTAAAATATAATATTTTGCTATTTGATATATACTATTGATTTACCGGATTAAAAAAAATGAAAACTTAGTATTTGATGAAATTTAGTTTAATCTCAAAAAGATAAATTATCACTATATTTTTTGCATATATAACAATAAAATATATATGTTGCCAAAAAAATATATACTAACTCATTAGTACATATCTTATATTAGAAACATACATACGTGGAATAAATAATTATGTGATGATGATAAACTTCAACAATGTAAATTAGAAAAAAAATAATTATAGTAGTTTTTATTTAGTAATAATTAGTATTGTACTTTGTAAATTTTTCATGTTAGTTATTATATTGTCTTTAAATTTTTTTTTTTTAAAGAATATTTTTGTTTTATGTTTCTATATTGAAAAACTGTTCACAAAAGGAAGAAAAATTGGATCTCTGCCATACGCATGAACCATTCAACAACTAGCAAAGAACAGGTTTTTTTAATGGTAGTCTCGTTTATTTCTCTTTAAGATATTGATACACAACTCTAACGTTGTTGAATCTTTGATTAGTGTTTATCACATTCAATATAAGTATATTAGATACATAAACTTTGTGTTATTTATCACAGATACAAAAAGAGGTTATTTTGAAACAATTACATGTATATTGTATTTTTTTAATTTTAAAATATAGTATTTGTCAAATAAAATAAGATACATAAATATAATGTATCATACACTATTTTTTTAGTTATGATACGTAAATTCAAATTAATTTAAAATGTACTATTGGTCAAAAAAAAAATAATAACATGAAATAATAATGTATCAAATCATCCACTATTTTTTTTTTTATGATACGTAAATTCAAATTTATCCTAAATGTGTCGATACATAACAAACTACCAACAATAATGTACGATCTAAGCAAACTTAAAATCTTAATGAGCAACACTAACCTTATTTAATTATCTAGTAGAAATACAACATTTAATCAATTTAAAATAGAAATGGATCTTCTGATCTCAAACAAAATAGATACATAAATAATAATGTATCATGCACTAATTTGTTTAGTTATGATACGTAACATTTTGAATTTATACTAAATTTATCTATACATACCAATTACCACTTAATAATGTATCCAATCTCTCAAAAAAACTAATCTTATAGGCACACTTTCTTATTGATGTAACCTATTAGAATACAAGACACCTATCAAGTTAAATGAAAGATCTTCATGATGTATCTTGGTCAAAAATCCTTGATAATGTTTAAGACAAAACTTCAAGAATCTTCTATGAACTAAAATAAATTTTTAAAATTTCGACAATTTTCAACAATTTTGAATCAAAACAGAAATGATTTTCAATAAATTGGAAAAGAAATTTGAATCTCAAAATTTTCGATAATCTTGAATCAAAATTGAAAAGATATTTGATGAACTTGGAAATTCACAAAAAAAATCGTTTGTCCAATGAAAATTCCATACAATTCGTCATAACTCACCTCGCTTTCAAAAATTTCGACAATTTTTTTTATGAAATAGAGAAAACAATGAACAAGAAGAAGAATTTTTTATTTTTTTGGTTTGTTACTGATTTTGAATTCTTGACAATAATTTTGAATGAAATAACGTAATTTATGGGACAAAAAAAATCGTTTGTCCAATGAAAATTCCATACAATTCGTCATAACTCACCTCGCTTTCAAAAATTTCGACAAATTTTTTTTGATGAAATAGGAAAACAATGAACAGACGAAAATTTTTATTTTTTTTGTGTTTGTTATCTACTGCATTTTGAATTCTTGACCACTAATTTTGAATGAAATAACGTATTTATGGGATCTTTATTAAATTTAGCTTCCCCCCCCCCCCTTTAATTAGTGTAACAAATATACTTTGAAATTTTAAATTGATTTTACAACAACTTTTTTTTTTTCTTAAGTGCACAGATGATACATATTATCATAATAATGTACCATCGCGAATTCTTAATTATTATCTGAAATGTCTAAAAAATATGAAATTTATGTAATTATAAAAATAATAGGAATAGAAGGTTATTATATGGTTGAATCGTGAAGTAATTTTTTTATATCAAATTATGAGATTTGATTACATGTGACCAGATCTCTCTGTATGATGTATCATTTTAGGTCAACTAATACTTGACGGTTAATTAATAGGTAATTTTTACGGTATCAAATATTCTTAAATCACAGGGGTTTAACAATTAGATATTAATTAATTTTTTAAAAATTGTTTATTATACCAAAAAAATGCACAATGTAATAAATTAAAGGTTATACTTTTTGTCATGCTTTTTTTCGTTTGAAGAATACATTTTTTTTCTTAATTTTTGAATTTTAACTTTTGATATATTTAAAATCACCAGATTATATATAGGGCAACTTTCACATATCGCAAACAAAAAATTCATATTTTTGCTATAGCAAACTTTGCATAATTGCGCTCCATAGCAAACATAAAAGACTGTATAATTCCTATACATATACAAGTGTATAGTCGCTGGCCCTAAATTGTATAATTCGCTGGCTTATTTCGCTGCAATTGTATAATTAGTTTTTTTGCATACAGTTGAAATCGAATTAAAATGTAGGTATATTACATAATTATAAGTGTAATAGCAGAAGATATATGATTTTCTCGCATTATACAAAAACAGAAACAACTATACACTTTTCTGTTGTTATAAAGCCTAGAAAAAATTTGTATTTCATCACCAAGCAATTGGTAATAATTCACAATTGTATATTTTTTGGCCTTTTTCTCTGCAAATATTGAAGAATAATATTTTGGTAAATTAATAATTAAGTGTATAACACGAGATATACATTTTTGCATGTGTATATACCATTTTCTCTCGCTTTTATACAAAACAGAAACAGAATTATACACTTCCTGTGTATCAACGAGAGAGGCGAGAATGGGGAAGTGGCGATCGAGACTTATGGGGAGTGAGACGCCTGGCAAATTTTGTGCCAAGTTTGCTGTGGGCACAATTAAATCAAACCCTAGCTATTCCATTTAATATTTAAGGTTATTAGTTTGCTATTATATTACAAATGTTCCCTTTATTTATACACATTATATATATATATTATATATATATTTTATATATGTATACACACACACATATATATAACCATATATATATATACATATTATATATGTAATACACACACACACACAGATATATATATAATATATATATATATATATATATATATATAGTATATAGATAGAGAGAGAGAGAGAGAAGCGAGAGCCGCAGAGCAGTTATATGTTTTTTAACTTATTAAAAATAGATGAGCTTGTGAGGAATCAATAAATCAATTTTTGAAGTTACAAATATATCTGTTTTTTCAGGTCAACTAATTAATAAATTAATTCTACCGACACTTCTTTCCAATAAATCGACTCTTCTTAACTATTTTCACATATCTGTGCCCTAATTCATGAAGCTGTATATTATATATATATATATATATATATATAGATATATATATCTTATATATATATATATATATATATTTTAACTATATAGATATAATATAGATATATATATTATATATATATATTGTTCGTTTATGCTCAAATTTTACTATATATCGATATGTGATTTCATTATTTTTCTTTTTTTATATTTAGTGGTGGATTTAGAATTTTCATTTAACGGTTCGAAAAATAAAGTACAAACATATGAAAAGGACAACCTAACACAATTCCAAGAAAGTAGTAATGTATAATTTATAGGTACAAAAAATTAGTTTCATTACAAGAGACCTTTTAGCTAAAATTAAATGAAGAGAAGCTAAAAAAACAATGTTTACAATGAAATTTGAACAAAAATAAGAGGATCAACCTATAGGAGTCTACCACTATGCTACAACTTGCTTCTTAAAATTAATATATCTACATACATATAGAAAATTTATTTTATATATATCGAAGGGGTTCTGGTGAATCCTTGGAACCTACGTGAGTCCACCTCTGTCGATAAGTATTAATCATTTAAAAATACAATTTTTGAATTGCATTATATTTGCAACAAAATCTTTAATTTCATATTCATATAATTAGTATTCATATTCATATTATTAGTACAATATTCATAATGTTATGTTTACTTTTACCTGTTAATTACTTTAAAATAAATTTTCAACTTTATTTGTTACTTTTAATATATCAACAATAGATATATATTATCATTTTTTCATATTTTATCTTAGTATTATTACTTGTTATTCGAATCATCTACAATAGCCTAACACTTAAACATCATGTAAGAAAGGAAAAATGGTCAAAAATATCTTTGTACTAAGTTAAAAGAACGAAAATATCTTTCGTTTTTACTTTGGTTCATTTATGCCCTTAATATTAAAAAAATAAGTCAAAAATGCCCTTAATGAAACGATGATAACTAAAAATTCTTAAGCAATTTAATTAGTCTTAATTTTTCTATCCTCTCAACTATCACCTAGATAAATGTGAATTTGAAAAAGAACCACCAAAACATTTTTTTATAGTAATGTTTTAAGTGCATTCAAGCAAAACACAAAGTACCATTCCTAGTCTTTAAAGGTTAATGTTGTTGTAATATAATATAAATACAATAAATTACAATTGAACTAAAATGAACAAAAATGTATAAATAAATATTTAAGCTGAGTCATGGTTATTATGACATCCCACGACTAGAAAGAATTAGAAAGGAGTTTAAAATCAGGAAATACTTATTTTGGGAAGTATTAGGAAATCTGGAAATTTAAGTAAGTTAAAAAGTATGTTTTTAGTTAACTTCAAATGGTAATAACTCCTAGATCAATATGATCTAGGTGTAGTTCCAGATATGGTTTGGAAAGCTCTTGGAACGATCTTTCCAATGCCAACAAGTTTGCGCTATTCCGAGTTTGTATGAGTGAGTTATGCCCTTTGGAAGTTGAGCTGTTGGATTAATGAAATGTCCAATTTTGGGATTTTAAAGGGTATTTTAGTCTTTTCACTATCCTATTATTTTAATCCATTTTTAGAAGTATCATATGGGTCAAGACTGAACTTGGTCAGTTTTAGAATTTGGATTTTCACGCTAGGGCTAAGGAGAAAGGAAGAGAGAAAGGAAGAATGGAAAAAGGGCAAATTCATCAAGATTAACCAAGAACGTTGGTGTTTTTGCCAAAGGTTGCTTCGTCCAGGTATGTGAGTCTCTCATAACGTTGGATGGTTCTCCCACGTGCAAGACATATTTATTTCAATTTGGTTTCGTCCAAAAGGTGTTTGAATATTGATGATCTTAATGCCTATTCTTGAATTCATATATTGTTCTGGAATTTGCCTAAGTTGCGAAGTTTCTGAGTTCATTACGTCATGTTTTAGAGTCGTTTCGAGTTAGGTTCCTAGGTAAATTTTCTGTGTATATTTGTCTAAAAGTAATTTAAGAAAAAGAAACGAGATTTGGTAAATTGGGGAAGAAAAACCAAGAAGAAATTTCGACGAGCGAAATCTAAGCATGGGAACTCGTCGCGCGATATGTTCTTGTCACGACCCAAAACGAGCCACGAGTGGCACCCACACTTATCTTACTAGGTGAGCGAACCAACAAATCTAAATCCCAATTATTACCATAATTTTCAACCTAATAAACGAAATATAATGCGGAAGACTCAAATCTTATTAATATACCAATAAGCAACTCTAAATTTATCAACTATCATCCCCAAAATCTGGAAGTCATCAACCAAGCACATCTATCCTCAATTTCATAATCTAAGAGAATAAGAGCTAAAAAAATAAGTAAAAAGAGGTCCATGTCCGAACTTCAAGACATCCGACGTGAAGTGAGAGAATCAGTCCAGCTAAGAGTATAGCTCACCCTGAAATCTGCTGTGCTGGAAACGGCTAGATTTGAAGAGCTAAGTCAATGGTGCACTTGCTGTCAACTCCACAAAACAACAAAGAAAGAAGAAAGTAGGGGTCAGACAAGGAACACTCTGAGTAGGTATCATCGGCCAACTCAAAATAGAAAGCATATATATCAAATACTATTATAAAATCACACTACAATACTCAACAGGTAAGCAACAACAATTACAAGAACCTATGGGCAACAACATCATTAGCGCATCCTATGAGGACTCAGCCTCCACACCATACTCCTTTGGGACATAGGTTCTTCGAAATTGAGTAATGTTCGGACATGACACTGCCGATCCCCTAATACTACGTGGTCGGCACGTGACACCCGCGTTCCCCTAATCCTACTTTTCGAACGTGACACCCGATCCCCTAATACTACGTGTCAAAACGTGACACCGATCCACCCTAATACTACGTGTGAATGTGACACCCCGATCCCCTAATACTACGTGGTCCGGAACGTGACACCCATCCCCTAATACTACGTGTTGGGAACGTGACAACCCCATCCCTAATCTATTAATTTTATTTCATCAAGTCTTTGTTATGTTCCAAGGCTTCATCTTACCAGAGAGGATTCAAGGTAAATATTCAACAGTAATCAACATTCTAATCCACCACAATATCATTTACAACATACAACCACAATCACGCATATCTGAAGACTTTACAATACCACCCAATACATATCACTCGCTTATTAGAGTTTATATGAAATAGCATAAACATACCTACCTCCACGAATAACCTGGATCGAGCACGCTATCTCCCCAATTCCTTTGCTTTCCTCTTCGTTCTCTTTGTTCTTCTCGCTCGTTCTCCCTCCTCCTGTTCTTTTTATTGTTTTCCTCTCCCAATTCTTTTTTTCTTTACCCTAATTCTCATATATCAATTATACAAAAATTAATAAAAGTAACCCACTATTTATTTCAAGGTTACCCTCTTTACCGCCAGTAAATAACTTATTAACTCACCACTATTTTCATGAATTTGTCATGAATGGTCCAAAACAACCCCTTAAAGACTTTTAGCAGAATTCACGACCCAATCGCGGTTTGCCACCTGTGATGGCCGTCGTGTCCTATGACAGTCCATCCTTCAGGCTCGTCACAAAAAAATTCAGAGAGTTAAATTCAGTAAAGGGTTTAATGACGGTCCGTCGTCATCTAACGACGGTCCGTGCTGGTCAGCTGTCCGTGCGAGTTCAGAGAGTCGCTCCCAGTACCCAGAAGGAGCCCATATTTTTAGAGTTGAAGTGTTTTTTGGCACGGAGGCCCTCGCCGGTCCTCGTGACCATGACGATACATCGCCTGCTCCATCAGACCCATCAGTCAGTTATTTTTTCAAATAATTTACTGGCTCGAACCGACTAAACAGGTGTGTTACATAGATACCATTTACCCTCGTTCGTCCCCGAAACGATTCACAGATAGAAAAACACAGGAGAGAAAGAGTACCTGAATCTGTAAAAAAAAATGTGGATATCTTTTCGTGTCTGTCACCTCATTCTCCCAAGCTTGGACCTCTTCAACTATGGCGCGTATTTCTTCCACTAACCTTGATGGATGCAATCTCCTTTGATTCTCCCTTGCGGACTTCTCTATCTAGATAGCAACAGGCTCCTCCTCATAGACAAATTCTCATCCAGAAGTACGAATCCCAACGATAATTTAAGTTTCCGTCCCCATTGTATTTTTTCAGCATAGATCCGTGAAATACCTGGTGCACTCCTTAGAGTCCTGGAGGAAATGAAATTCATAAGTCCGGCCGCTACTCCCACGCCTTTCAGAACTCAAATGGACGCAATATCTCTTGGGCAACTTACCTGCGCTTACCAAAACCGCATCACCCCTTTCAATGGGCGAAACTTTCAGCAGACTTGCTCACGCCTCATAAAATCCAATCCTCTGAACCTTTCGATCTGCATATTCTTTCTTTGCCTGTTTTGAGATGCTAGTAAGATTCTCTGAATGATTTACTTTATGCTAACGCTTCCCTCAAATATCGGTACCGTGGCCACCCCCCCATGGTCCTCTCACCTCATCACCTCAAATGCCTCAAACCACCCAATGTGAGGACCTACCTCTCTCCCAGACAGTGCCAAATGGGGCCATATCAATCCTTGAGTGACTAGCTATTATTGTATGAAAACTCTGTTAGTGCCAAGAATTTATCCCCAATGACCACTAAATTCTATTACACATCACGAATCATATCCTCCACACCTGACTAGTCGCATAACTGACCTTCGGTCTAGGGGGACATGCGGTACTAGATACCACTAGTACCTAATTCAACATGGCAATGTTTCTCCTCCAAAACTTAGAAGTAAATTTGCGTACCCCTATCTGATATGATGGAAAGTGGGACTCCCTGCAATTCAAAAAATTTCTGAATATAGAGTTTGGCTAACTTCTCCTGATTGTAAAGTCATCTTGACCGGAATGAATGAGCAGATTAGGTTTTAAACCTATCAACAATTCCCAAATGGAGTCATACTTTTGCCCAATGTCTTTGGTACCAAACTACCAAAATCCATTGGCAATTCACGTTCGCCCATTTTCCATTCAGGAATGGGCATTTTCTGAAGTGTTTCCTCCGGGCCCTCTATGCTCATATTTAACCTGCTGACAATTCGGCTTGGGCAACAAAATCAACAATGTCACGCTTCATCATTCATCCTACTTCCCACCAAAAATGTTGCTTTAGGTCACGATACATTCTGGTTTGCACAGGATGTATAGAATCCTTGAACTATGAGCCTCTGTAAGAAAGAGTTGTGAATCAAATTATCAACCCAGGGCACACCATCCTTCCCTTAATTCTCAAAACGCCTTCTTCAATCAATTATTGCCTCTTTAGCCTCGCCTCGTATATCAAGATCTCAAATTCGGCTCAGCTTCTCCTTAGTAAACTGTTTTCCCTTAATCTTGTCAGAAGAAATCTTGCCTCCACAGCGGAGCAAAAAAATCCGTCCCTTCTCTAGTACTTCCAACCGCATAAAGTCATTAGCCAGAGTTTGAAACCTCTCTATCAATGGCGTCAAAACCTGCAAGTGGGCTATACTTCCCATGCTCCCTTCCTTTCTACTTAAAGCATCTGCCACCAACATTTAGCTTTCCTGGGTGTCACGATAGTAATATCATATATCCTTCACAAGTAGTTTCCATCCACCTCCTCTGTCTTCAAATTCAAATCTTTCTTTCTTAGTAACGCATACGTAAACTCTGATGATCTTTATAGACGTTCCACTTAAACCCCATATAGATAATGGTCCTCCATTGTCTTTAATTCAACACTACGCAGCCAACTCCAAATCATGGTCGGAAGTTGCTTTTTCATGCCCTTCATGCCCTCGAATCATAATCAATTCATTCTTTCTCCTGGCATTAGCCCTGCAGCCCAACAAGTAGATGCCAATCACAATACAACACAAGAAATTCTTACCTTCCCTGTCAAGGTAAGAATTTGGTGCATGTCAACAAGGTCATTGAGGTTCTGGAAGCTTTCTTCACATTCGTGCCGACCATACAAATTGGAACATTCTGCTTTGTCAAATTGGTCCATTGGAGCAACATAGAACATCCCTTAACAAATCGACGGTAAGTAGCTAGCTAAGCCAACAAAGCTTCTTACCTGTGTAACTAGGTAGTCCTGACCCAACTCTTCACTGCTCAGTCTTGAAGGATCCACCATCACTCCATCCTTAGAAACTACGTGCCCAGAATGACACTAAACTAGCCAAAACTCACACTTGGAGATTTGGCATAAGCTTTTTTTCCTCCTCACACTTCCAATACATGCTCAAATGCCTCCTCAAAAAAAAATAATTTTTTTCTCTTTACTCTCTTTGAGTATACCTAGTATATCATCAATACATACGATAACAAAAAGATCCCCATGATGGCTAAAAAATCCCGTTTATCAGGCTCATGAAAGCAGCAGGGGCATTCAGAAGCAGAAGCCCAAAAGACATTACTAGAATTCATAATTGTCCATACCTCCTGTTTGAAAAAGCAGTCTTTGGCAAACATCTGCTAACCCGTATTTTCAATTGATTATAACGCAGATCTCAAAGCGATCTTTGAGTAAGGTATAACACCTTGTAACTGATCGCCACAAATCGATCAATGCGAGGAAGAGGATCTTGTTCTTATAGTCCACCTTATTCAGTTTGTCGTAGTCTATGCACATCCGAAAACTCCCATCCTCTTTTTTCACAAAAAAGACAGGAGCAAAAAGCCCCCAAGGGGATGGCACTTGGTCTAATAAAACCTTTACCCAACCACTCTTGAAGTTTGGGCCTTTAACTCCTTAACTCATGCTAGAAGCCCTCCTATAGGGGGGGTGTCAAATGGGCGAGTACCCGGCTACCCAGATCAATACTAAAATCAATATCCTCTATTTGTGGCATACAAGGAAGGTCCCTGCGGAAACGCACATCCAGAAACTCACACATCGCACATACTCAATCGAAGGTACTTTGAAGTATCATCCCTGAGATGTGCCAAAAGGCTAAACAAACCTTACTAACCTGCCTTTAGCGGCGAAGAAAAGAGATAATCACTGGGGGGTGGAAATGTGTCACCCCCCCAACTAGTGGATCTGTTCCAAATTCCAAGGCTTGGCCAATGTCACAGTTTTAGCCTTACAATCCAAGATAGATTGCAAATTTTGGAGAAAGCCCAAGTCATACCCAGAATTACCATCAAAATCAACCATCTCTAGAATATCCAAATCTACAGAGTATGCTTCCCTACAAAAGTCACAAGGCAGAACCTATACACCTTATCAACATCACAGACTCACCCACAGGAGAGAGACCTAAAGGCATGTCAAACAAATCGCAATGTAATCAAGACTCAGTAGCAAATGAGGAAGAGACATATGAAAATGTGGATCACCAGGATCAAATAAATAACCGAAGCCATCAATCATCACAGACCAAAAGATTATGGATAACATCATCAGATGTCTCTGCTTCAGATCCTCCCGGGAAAAGCATAACAATGTCCCATATCACCTTGTCCTGTCCATGCCCCTATAATATTGCGCTGCAGCATTCCAGCTTGCTCCGCCACCCCCGTTGATTAGGTGACCACCATTAACCTTTGCCACCAACGTCTCCAGAATGGCGGCCTCGTTCCCATGACACCTCTACCTCTGACTATTGGGGGTCTGTAACTCTGTTTGAGGACAATACCTCCTTCAATTGTCTCAGTCTTCCCCAATCCATAACAATTCCTGGAGTCAAGCATAGGTCTTTGTGAAGGTGACGAGTCTGGGAATAACCTCCAAACTCAGAGAAATGTTGACTTGTCTTGCGATGGACCCCCAGCTAAGCCTGCCATGGCAGACTGAATAGGGGCGGTTTTGGTAACCTCATTAACTCTGCCCTCTTGGAGTAAGAACCCCCACTAATTCACTTCCCGTACGGAACGTCTTAGATGTCGACACCATGTTGAAGTTGTCTGGCTTCACCACCTCTACCTCTATCACAAAGTCAACTACAATTCCTTCCTGAAAGGATTTTGCTGCACGCGCTACCTGTAAAGGCGGGTATCTGCAAATCTGACCCTCAATCCTTTCACAAAGCGGCGAATCCGCTCTTGTGGACTGAAGCAAAGCTGGTGGCGTACCTGGATAGTGCACTAAATTAGCCTCATAAGCATAACAACATCCTTGCCTTGCTCTATACTCAGAACTCCCTCCCCCCAAAATCTCTCCTCTTGGTCCCTCAACGTCCGGGGTATATACTTCTCCATACACAACTAGAGAATGATGCCCAAGTCATAGGTGTGCTGTGCTGGTTGAACTCAACGTACGACCGCCACCACATTTGGATTTTCCCTGAAACTGATAGTCACAAACTCAACCCCGAATCGTTCTAACTATGTCCATCTTTGTGTAGGCTCTCATGCAATCAAACCAGAAACCTCATAGGCACCTCAGATTCACACCCTTGGAAGACTGGAGGTTTCAACTTCAAGAATTTAGTGAAAATTTCATGCTGATCACTCGTCATTATAAGGGCCTGTAGTTAACCGAAACTGCCACTTCCAATGAGGCATCCCTGCGGGGAGCCACAGCGCTGCATGTCAGTACTCCCTGAACCTGATGGTGTTGTGCAGAAAACACTGGAGTGTCCTGGCCCTGTCAGATAACCCGCTAAGATAGGTAGAACCTGTTAATCATCTCTGGGGAGGCGGGTGGTAGTTCCTTCATCATGATCCTGCTCATTTCCCCTTCTTTCACCCCCTCTACTAACTTCATCAGTCGGTGAGATCCCGCGCCTATCACGAGTTGGACCAGGGGTGCTTCTTCTACTCTAAAGGGCTCTCCCTGCGACGCATCTACCACGGCCGTCTTGCACTGCTCCTCCTCGTCTACGGTCCCAATGGTTGGCCTCAGACGCACCCCTATCTGCGGTGCTGGTGTTGACACAGTTGTTGCTCTAGTTCTAATCATCTACGAAATAGAGTGAGGTGTCCAATCCAATTTGTATCACCATAGATACCAATTGGACCCAAGTAATGAACCGAAAGGAAAAGACGGAGTTTTCCTAAGTCCCTATAGTCTCTCAAAGAAAAGTAAGGGAGTCCCCCCTAACTCGTTCCTCAGACCCTACTAGACCTCGTTCTTGTGGATGATACCAGCGAACTAAAGCTCTGATACCAAGTTTGTCACGACCCAAAACGAGCCGCTAGTGGCAATCACCCACACCTATCTACTAGGTGAGCGAACCGAACAATCTAAAATCCTACAATATTACCATACATTTTCAATCAACCATAATAAACAAAATTAATGGCGGAAGACTCAATCTTATTAATAATAAAAACCAATAACAAGTTTCTAACTTATCAACTATCATCCCCAAAATCTGGAAGTCACACACAACCAAGAACAAGACATCTATCCTCAAATTTCTAAATCTAAGATAATTAAGAAGCTAAAATAAGGAAAAAAGATGTCCATGTGTCCGAATTCAAGACATCAGCGTGAAGAGAGAATCCAGTTCCGAAGCTAAGAGTAATAGTTCACCCTAAAATCTGAGTGCTGGAAACTGGCTAGAGTTGAGGACGAGTCAAAGTCCATGGTGCCACTTGCTGCAGTCCACAAAACAACAAGCAAGAGATAACGTAGGGGTCATTACAGGACACGTACTGAGTAAGTATCAATCATCGGATCCGGCCAACCTCAAAATCGAAGCAATCTATATCAACTAATTTATCAAATCAAACTACAATACTCAACTAGGTAGCAACACATACACGACCCTGGGGCAACAACATCCAAGAGCACGATGAGGCTCAACCTCCCACACATCTCATTTTGGACATAGGTTCTTCGAATTGAGTATATAACATAATTCAAGGTTACTCGCTTTAGACTACGGTGTCGGACTGTGACAGCCCCCGATTCCTAATACTCGTGTCGGAATGTGAAACCCGATCCCCTAATATCACGTGTTCGGAACTGGTGACACCCGATCTCCTATATTACGTGTCGGAACGTGACACCCGATCCCCTAATACTACGGGTCGGACGTGCACCCCTATCCCCGAATACTACATTTCGGAAGGTGACACCACCCGATCCCCTAATACTACGTTTCGGAACGTGACAACACGATCCCCTAATACTAACGTGTCAGAACGTGACCCCCGATCCACAATCTGATTAATTTATTTCATCAAGTCTTCGTTATGCCAAGGCGTCATCCCTGTAACAGAGAGGATTCAAGTTAAAGATTTCACCAGTATCACATTCTAATCTAACCACAATTAACAATTACAACATACAACCCACAATCAGCATATAGAAGACGTTACATACCACGTCACTCAATACTATCAATCGCTATTAAGAGTTTACTATGAAATAGCAGAAACCATAAACCTACCTCCCCGAAGAACCGTGATCGAGCAAGCTATCTCCCCATGCTTTTGCTTTCTCTTCGTTCTCTCTTTTCTTCGCCTCGTTCTCCCTCTCTTCCTGTTCTTTTATTGTTTCCTCTCCAATTCTTTTTCTTTTACCCTAATTACATATATCATTTATAAAAAGATGATAAATTAACCACTATTTTATTTCAAGGTTACCTCTTTTAACCCCCAAGAGTAAATAACTTATTAAACTCACCTCACTAATTTCATGAAGTTTGTCATGAATGGTCCAAAACACCCCTTAAAGACTTTTTGCAGAATTCCGACCAAGTCGAGGTTACGCAACATGTGACGACTCTTTGTGTCTATGACGGTCCGTCCTGCATGTCCGTCACAAAGTTCAGAGAGTTAAATTCAGTAAAGGGTTTTGTGACGGTCCGTTGTATCTACGACGGTCCGTGCTGCAGCTCCGTCACGGAGTTCAGAGAATCGCTCCCTGTACCCAGATTTTTAGAGTTGAAGTGTTTTGGAACGGAGTCCCTCGATGGTCCATCGTGACCATGACGGTACGTCACCTGATCCGTCGACCCAGTCAGTTATTTTCAAAATAATTTTACTACTCGAACCGACTAAAGAGGTTGTTACAGTTCTCAAAATTTAAAAATTCTACTCAGCATCACGGAGATAACACGAGGTGCTATGCCTTAAAAAGATGTTTTTGGAACCAAACTTTAATTAGGCCTTCGCGTTGTAGACCACCTTCAAATCTTATTTTTTGGTCGTTTCTCATGTTTAGCTATCTAGGATCATTCCCAAACAACATGAGGTCTTTCCAAACACAAATGAAAATCCTTGAATCTATAATTCAATTCAAGGATCAGTTAAGAGTCAAGTAAAACGTAGTTAAGATCAAAGTCAAGAAGAATCCAAGAGTCAAGTAAGAGAAGTTCATTTCAGGTTTTCATAAGTCTTTCACAAACGTTTTAAATATGTTTTAAGACTTATGTTTTGAAGTTGAGTGAAGAGTTGAGTTCATTTCTCAAAAGTTTACAAGGGAACTAAGTATTACTAAAAAGTTTTTAGATATTTTCATATTTAAACAAAAAGGGAAACTGAGATTTCCAAAAGAGCCATTGACCTAGTATTTCAGTAGAGAGGAATCTATGATTTCCAAGAGAGCTTTTAAGCTAAGTTTGAGCAATTATTTCACACTAGAGAAGAATTTATTCTAAAAACATATGATATATTTATATTTTGGGAGTATTATTGAGCACTGATATGGGTACATGAGTTCATATCAACTCAAACCCCTATAAACCATGTCGCCATCATGTGTAGAGAAATGATCATACTTTTTAGACGATTCCTTAGTGTTTTTTAGCATAGACTAGTGGATCCACTTAGTGAGTTAAGGTTCTATACCAATTACAAGGTATAAAATGGTGCTTGGCAACATAAGGTCAAGTGTTATACTATCACTTAGGCTCATAGTGATGGTTGTCGGTTAGAGAATCTCACACAGAAGTTATTGTATTTTATATACATTAGTTTATTGTACTTTTACATCCATTCAGAGTTATGTTGTATCCTTTTATATACACAAAGTTGACATCATGTCTTTAAAAAAACTTTTCTTTATATTGCATATGTTTTAAACTTTTTTATAATGAAATGAGTTTAGTTAAGTACTCATGAGTTGAGAAGAGTCAGGTACGTGTTTCTTTCAGAATCTCTATGAAGCCTATATTTGTTAGCATTCCAACTCGCATACTCATACATTCAATGTACATATGCTAGTTGGCATGCATCATATTATGATGCATACACATGTAAGCAAGATCAACATCCAGCGCCCCGTTGATCCATCTTGAACATTCAGAGTCAGTTGGTGAGCCTCCTCGCATCTCGGAGGACTCTTTTATTTGCTTTCTATTTTAGTTGATTAGGATGTTGTGGGGTCTGTCCCAAAATCCCTTTCAGTTGCTTAGAGGGTTCATAGACAATCAAATGTTAGTCCTTTTAGTGTTTTCATTTTCATCTATTATGTTAAACACTTGGGTTGCCAGTTTTGGCCAAGCTAAATGTTTAATCTATGAATATTATTAAATTATATTATTATTCAGTTTAGTTAGATCTTATTACTTCATATATATATGCATATAGTCTTCCGTTTAGTTCAATAAGCCAGACCAAGGTTGCTCAAGGTAAGAAATAGCCTTTGAGTGCTGGACACACCCAGGGTGTAGGCTCGAGGAGTGACAAACTTGTTATTAAAGCATAGATCTTAAGAGTCCTATGGAGTATATGAAGTAGTGCATTTATAGTCCTAGTTATCGGTTTGAAGCACGCCACATCTATAATTAGGAGGCTGTAACATTTAAGAAATTTATCACTTATTTCATATCCCTTTCGTGCATTAGATTTTATATCTAAAAATTTTCCCTCTAATTCATGCTTGCGCATGTTTTCAGATAACCAAGCCTCCACGAAGATTTGTCAGAGGTTGTCTAGCGAGGAGAAATGTTGAACCAAAGGATAAAGGGGTACCTAATGCACCAAATGTGCAACCTCAAAGAGAAGTCACCAATGTGGAATTCGGTGAGGCTATCCGGATGCTGAGCCAAGCGGTGACTAACCAGGTTGGGAGCAAAGAGGAACTCGACAAAAGAATGCTGACACTTTAGAATTCATGAGTTCTTGAGGATGAATCCCACAAGTTTCACTGGTTCGAGCACTATAGAGGACCCAAAGAACTTCATTGAGGAACTGAAAAAGGTTTTTGATACGATGTATGTTTCTTATACGGAGAGAGTTGAGGTAGCTGCATATCAACTCAAGGGTGTTGCTAGAACTTGGTTTGATAAGTGGAAAGAGGGTAGAGATGAGGATGTACCACCTGCGAGTTGTCTTGCTTTAAGGAGGTCTTCTTTGGGCGTTTATTTCCCCCAAAACTGATAGAGGACAAGGTAAGTGATTTCCTCACATTTAAGCAGGAGTCTCTAAGTGTGAATGATTATGGGTTAAAATTTACCCAACTATCTCGTTATACTCCGAAGATGGTTAAGGACGTGAGGAGTAGAATGATTTTTTTTTGTTTGGTTAAGCCCTCTATCAGTCAAAAAGGTCCGGACAACAATACTTATTGAAGACATGGACATTTCGCGCTTGATGGTTTATGTGAAGTAGGTTGAAGAGGAGAAGTTGAGAGACAGTGACGAGTCCAGAAATAAGAAAGCAAAAATAGGGAATGAGTCTGGGCAGCATAAGGGTAATGCAAATCCTTCGTCCTTTCAAAATCAAAAGAGACTTGCACTATCATCTGCTAGTGCATCTGCACCTAGAAACAAAGTTGAGCATCATGGCCAAAATTTGCAGAACTTTAGAGCTAGGCCAACACAGTCTCAAGGTAGTGTGGCATAAGGAGGTAGTTGGGCTCCTGTATGTGCTAGGTGTGGTAGACTCCACTTAGGTGAGTGTCGTGATGGGCAGATAGGTTGCTACAAGTACGATCAAGAGGGTCACTACATGAAAAAGTGTCTTAAAAATAAGCAGGGTGGTGGAAATCTAGGCAATAGAGCCCAACCTTCATCAACGCTCCACCAAAAAAGGCTGCACCTAGAGGAGCTACTTCCAATACTGGTGGAGGAGAAAATAACCTCTATTAAATGACGAGTCGCCAAAAGCAAGAGAAATCTCCAGATGTTGTCACTTGTATGATCAAAGTCTTTGCTTTTGATGTTTATGCTTTGCTAGACCGGGGATCAATTTTATCATTTGTAACCCCTTATGTTGTAATTACGTTTGAAGTTATTCTTAAGAAACTTTGTGAGTCCTTATGTGTTTCCGCATCTGTTGGAGAGTCTATTCTAGCTGAGCAAATTTATCGTCATTATGTCATTTACATCAATCATAAAGACACCATGGCTAATCTAGTTGATTTAGATATTGTAGAGTTCATCATTTTAGGTATATGGAATGACTTCATGCCTGTTATGCATCAATAAATTGTAAAACTCGAGTTGTCAAGCTTCAGATTTGCCTAGACCCACATCTCCGACTGATATCAGGAGTTTCTTGAGTTTGTCTGTCTACTATAAAAGATTTGTGGAAGGTTTCTCGTCTATTTCGTCTCCTTTGACGTAGTTGAGTCAGAATACAATCAAGCTTCAATGGTATGAACCTTGTGAGAAAAGTTTTCAGGAATTGAAGAAGTGGTTGACTACTGTCCAAATTTTACTTTACCGAAGGGTACTCAAGGTTTTGTGGTGTATTGTGATGCATCTAGGGTTGGTTTAGGTTGTGTCCTAGTGCAGAATGACAATGTTATAGTATATGCCTCCAAATAAGTGAAAGATCATGAGAAGAATTACCCAATCCATAACTTAGAATTGACAGTTGTAGTTTTTGCATTGAAAATAGGAAAAAAGGATAAATGGTGTTTAAATACCCTTCGTTATACTTTTAGACGCGGATGCCCCTACCGTCTAATTTTTGGAGCGTGTATACCTTAAAACTTACGGAGGCACATGTGTCACGATCTTAACAACATATCCAAAAATTAATTTTTTATTTACAATTAAAAATGTTGATTCAAATAATAGAAAACCCACCTGAATAATATTAGACCCGCATCAAAATTATAACCAAAGCCCAATAGACCTTTTTTTCCACCCGAAATCCCAATAGACCATCATCTCTGGTATTTTCCTTTCTCACAGACAATCCATTAAAGAATTATTTCTTTTGTTATTTTAGTTAAATTTCATTGCATCCTCCAATTTAGTATGATACACTAACTCTTTTTTTTTAACAAAATAAAGGACAGAGAAAAAAGTTGGAAACTCATTCGATGTATGGGTAGCACTTTGGGTGATTTTCAACTGATGAAATTGAGTTTGGTTTTTTCTGATGTTAGAGGCAATTTTCTGTCATTTTTATTCTTGATTACCCATAAATCCTTTTTTGTGGTAGATTTTGGAATGTAAGAACATTTCCATGCCATAAATTAGCTATAGTTATAGAGTATCTTCTTGACCTCCATTGTTGAAGCTCTGTAAAGAGAGCTAGTATGTTTGTTCCCTATCCTCCCATATTTTTCTTGTCTTATTTATGAATGATTTTATGTTATATTTCTAATTATAGTGTGATTGTTGAATGTAGGGTTGATTTTTTAATTTTCATAGATCTATATTCTTAGCTTTCAGCCCTACAATTTTTATTTCTTAAATCTTAGCCATCTTAAAAATTATTGAGTTTTGCGACTATAAATCCATTTGAAGATCGCTGGTTTGGTTTGCCGGAGTTCTTGGAGCAATGGCGAGGGAGAGATGGATGAGTGGAGGTCAGGTTTCATGCTGAATTAAGGGTCACTAACTCATTGATTTTCTGGAACGAGGGAGGTTAGGTTCGATAGAAGTTAAAGATGGTTTCGTATCAGTAGCTTCACCGAAGAAAATGGAGTTGCTGGAGTTCTATTGTGCAAATGGTTCTTGGACTAGAGAAGAAAAGAAAAATGTGATTTATATCGGTGCGGTTCTAAAATTATTTGGGAGGATTTTTATTGGGTCAATTTTTGATTGAAAATGATAAATAAATAAATTTTATATAGGTTATTAAAATCGTTACACGTATCTCTCCGTTAGTCAAAGGGTATACACGCTCCAAAAATTAAATGGTAGGGGCATCTATGTTCTAAAAGTATAACGGAGGGTATTTAGATGTTATTTACGATAGTTCAGGGATACATTTATCCTTTTTCCCTTGAAAATATGGTGTCACTATTTGTATGGTGTTCATGTTGATGTCTTCACTGATCACAAGAGCCTACAATATGTGTTCACTCAGAGAGAGCTATCTCAGGCAAAGGAGGTGGTTAAAATTAATCAAGAATTATGATATGAGTATTCTTTACCACCCATGTAAGACTAATATTATTGCTGATGTCTTAATCATGTTGTCTATGGGTAGTACCGCCCATCTTAAATAAGAGAAAAAAAGAACTAGCAAAAGATGTGCATATACTTGCACTCCTAGGAGTCCGACTCATGGATTCCACAAAAGGAGGAATAGTAGTGGCAAATACGGATGAGTCATCATTAGTGTCAGAAGTGAAAGAGAAGAAAGAGCAAGATCCCATTTTTCTTGTAATGAAGGCAAATGTTCATAAGAAAAATGTATTAGATTTTGAAAAAAAAAAAGGGAGATGTTGTATTTAGACATCAATGTAGATTGTGTCTACCAATGGTGGATGAACTCCATGAGAGAATCATGAAGGAAGCCCATATCTATAGATATTCAATTCATTCGGGTTCCACCAAAATGTATCATGATTTGAGAGAAATATACTTGTGGAATGGCATGAAGAAGGGCATTGCGGAATTTGTTGCTAAGTGTCAAAACTGCCAACATTAAAAATAGAGCATTAAAGGCTGGTGGTTTGGCTCAGGATATAGAACATACGAAATGAAAGTGAGAGATGATCAATATGGATTTCATCAAAGGTTTACCAAGCTCTCACAGTAACATGAATCTATTTGGGTAATTGCAGATCGAATGACAATTTCATCCCACTTTTTGCCGATAAAGACTACATATTAGGCAGAAGATTATGCTAGATTGTTTATTCAAGATGTGGTGAGACTTCATGGAGTTCCTGTTTCCATTATTTCAGATAGAGCTTCACAATTTACTACACAATTTTGGATATCTTTTCATAAAGGTTTGGATCTAAAGGTAAACTTAAGCACTGCCTTTCATCCTTAGACAGATGGGCAATCAGAGCACACTATTCAGACTTTAGAAGATATGTTAAGGGAATGCATGATTGATTTTAAATGTAATTGGGATGATAACCGACCTCTAATTGAGTTTTCCTACAACAACAGTTATCACTCTAGCATCCAAATGGCTCCTTATGAAGCTCTTCATGGGAAAAGATTCAGATCTCCTATTGGATGGTTTGAATTTGGTGAAGCAGTATTGATAGGACCAAATCTAGTTCATCAAGCTATGGAGAAGGTGAAGGTGATTCAAGAGAGGTTGAGGACGGCACAGAGTCATCAGAAAATCCTATACAGATGTTAGGAGGAAAGCATTGGAGTTTTAAGTAGAAAATTGGGTCTATTTGAAAGTTTCACCCATGAAGGGTGTTATGAGGTTTGGTAGAAAGGGGAAACTTATTCCCCAATATATTGGACCTTATAAAATATCCAAGAGAAGTGACAATGTAGCTTCTGAGTTGGAGCTACAACCAGAGTTAGCAGCAGTTCATCCGGTATTTCATCTCTCCAAGTTGAAGAATTGCATGGGTGATCCTTCATTAATCATTCTAAATAAAAATATTGGGATCAAACATAACTTGTTTTATGAGGAATTTTCGGTGAAAAATCTAGATCGCCAAGTTTGCAAGTTGAGAACAAAAGAGGTAGCATTAATCAAGGTCCTTTGGAGGAACCAATTTATTGAAGAATCTACTAGGGAAGAATAAAGAGGATATGAAAAGGAGCTATCCACATCTCTTTGAATTCATAAAACGGCAGACCAAGGTACTAATTTTCTCTTAGCACTCTTAAGTTATGAGTAAGCATGTCGTTGTTGTTGCAATTTCTTGCTGGGTGTTTGAACTTGATGTCACTACCCTTAGTCTAATAAGAATAACCTCATTCGAGGATGAATGTTCCCAAAAGGATATATTGTAACATATCACAACTAGAAAGAACTACAAAGGAGTTTAAAATCAGGAAATATTTATTTTGGGAAGTATAGGAAATCTGAATATTTTAATGAAGTTAAAAACTGAGTTTTTGGTCAACTTCAAATGACCATAACTCCTAGCTCAGGATGAGTTAAGTATGGTTCCAAATATGGTTGGAAATCACTTGGACAATCTTTCCAACTTTGTCGAGTTTGCGTGATTTCGTGACAGTATAGGTGAGTTATGCCCTTTGGAAGTTGGACTCTTGGATTAAGGAAAATGTCCAATTCTGGGATTGTAAAGGGTATTTTAGTCTTTTCACTATCCTATTGTTTTAATCCATTTTTAGGAGTTTAATAGGGGTCAAGACTGAACCTAGTCAGTTTTAGAATTTGGGATTTTCACGCTAAGGCTAATGAGAAAGGAAAAGAGAAAGGAAGAAGGGAATAAGTGCAAATTCATCAAGATTAACCAAGAACGTTGGTGTTTTTGCCAAAGGATTGCTTCTACCAAGTATATAAGGTAGTCATCACGTTGGGATCGTTCTCCCACATGCCAAACATATTTATTTAAATTTTAATTCGTCCTCAAGGTGTTTGAATATTGATTATCTTAATGCCTATTCTTCAATTCATATATTGTTCTTGAATTTGCCTGAGTTGGGAAGTTTGTGAGTTCGTTACGTCATTTTTAGAGTCGTTTCAAGTTAGGCTTCTAGGAAAATTTGCTGGATATCTGTATCTAAAAGTGATTTAAGAAAAATAATTGATATTTAGTGGAATAAGGAAGAAGAACGAAGAACAATATTTGGCGGGCAAATCTGAGCATGGGAGCGCGTCACATGACCTATTCCCAGTGTACTAGTAGGATCACATGACTATCCCAATAAGTTAAACACATGTAAGTACCCACAACATTATAAAACATGCATATACCAAATATAAACAATATCATCATAATTCACATCAAAGAACAATTCCATAATTCTCGACAATATACAATTAAATCATTTTAGAGCAACAAATAGTCTTTGATTATCAATAATCATTAGATATGAACGTAATCATCACAAGTAGATACACAACACAATTCAATGTCCCTCTCATGGAACCAACACCCAAACTGTTAGCTTGTTAAAACATGGACATCTAACAATATTTTTATGCAATCCGATCCAATATTTATGCTGAAACGTGGAGATTCAATCCAAGTTAGCTTGCTGGAACGTCCGACCCCCATTCACACACAACAATCATAATGACAAATAATCATCAAGATTATACCACAAGAGATGATTCATGACATACAATTATTCAATTATCATCATTTACGATTAGGGTGATCAATAATGCAACATTCACATATATACATGCATTATAATGAAGCCATATATCACACCAAAATGAAATCACAACCATCACCTACCTCGAATCCAAGCTTGAATCCCCTAAAGCACTTTGAATCTTTTCTTTCCGAATTCTTTCCATTTTTTCTAGGTCTACAACAATTAATATAAGCAAGGATCAACAATCAAGGTCTAACTATTTGGATTATAACAAACCAAATAATCCTGGAACAACCCAAGATCTTAATACCCAATTAGGGCTTTTCCACCACAATTCATAGATCAAAACACTTCCCATTGATAATAACCCAAGAAAATAGGTTCTACAGATCGAAAAATGGATTTGAGTTGTAAAAACCTTACCTTTAGCCTCAAGAATGGTGAAAAACTATGAAGAACTCGTTTGGGGTTAACTCCTTAGACCTTAAAGTAAAAAATACCAATTAAGTTTGTTTATGGGTTTATTAACGACTTTAAGTCGCGTCTTGCCTGCTATAGTGGACCATCCCACTACAGTAGACTCATCCCGCTACATCATTCAGAACCCCGCTCCAAGGGCCTCAACAGAGACATAATATACTCATTCACGAAAAGTCATTTTCAGAAGTTTTACTCGCACGAATTTTATTTTGTAAAGTGGTACAGATTCCTTATCGTCTAAGCTATACACTCATGTAATAAATTTCATAATTATATCTCTCATTCATTACTAGATTTTCCTACACCTTAATGTCTCCGATTTCATCCAAATATAGACTAGGTTTAGAAATTTCAAGTTACTAGCAAAAAGTTTTCTGGCCCCAATTCTTTCTTCATTGACTTTTCCATTACGAGGAATTAGGTCGTTACAATTATTTTTTTTTTTTATCAAAGGTAGAAGAGAAAGACAAATATTTAAATAAAACGTAAATAATTCTTCGTACCGTAATGAAGATACAACACAATAAAAAATTTGTAAAAGTTCAAACTTATGAAATTATGTGTAATGAACACATCTTCCATAAGACTATAATAATAAGAGAATAGATCAAAATAAAAATAATGAATAAATGCACAATATTTAAGTTCTTGTCGATACTGCCTCTCACTAGCTCATCTATATTCAAGAGTCTTTTTCATTGAGTCAAGTTAAAACATGTAGCAATAAGAATGATGACGATGATGATCATAATAATAACTTTATCATTATTATTGTTATTATTATTATTATTATGATAATGATGATGATGATGATGATGATGATGATGATGTTTGTCATGTCTCAAGCCTAGACCCTAGATATGATCAACACCCGAAAACCATTGCTGGCTCCCAAGCGAAATCTCAATCTGACTGACTACTTAGAGAAATATTTGATATAAGCAAATTAAAAGCAAATTATAAATCTCAGTATGAATATTAATGGTTGTATTGTTAACATTTCAATGATAAACGCTACATTAATAAATTCAAATGACCCTTAAGCGAAGGAATCACGAAGGCATCTTTTTAATATCAAATCACGAGATCTCTTATTGCGCGTAATCAGATCTCTTTCTGCATCCTTTCAGGTCAATCAATATATTACAATTAATTAATAAGTAATTGTCACTGTATGAAATACCTTAAGTCACATGGTTTAACAATTAGATATTAAATAATTTTTTAACAATTGTTTATATTATTAAAAAAAAAAACCGCACAACTTAATAAATTAAAGCATATACTTTTTGTTTGAATTTATTTGTCATATTGTTCTATTTTATATCAGTTTGAAGAACATTTTTTTCACCTTTCCACATTGTTTAATTTCAACTTTTAACATGTTTATATCATTAAATTAAATGACATTTTAGGACATTCTGCATAACTTAATTTAATAACAATATACATCTTCATCTATCTATCTATCTAAAATCGTTGATGTGTCACTCTCCAATGATCAACAATTGCAATTATATATTTTCACTTTTAAAAAAAAAATTATTTCTGAGTTTTTGTTTTAAGTTTCTTTTGAATATAAATTAAAACATAGTATTTGTTTTAAGTTTTTATTGAATATAAATTAAAACATAGTATTTAATTATCTCATTATTAAAGCATAAATATAAAAGCTTTAGTACCGTATTAGTATCAATATGCATTGGTGTTGCACGTATTTTGCAGAAAAATTGATCTCTTCTCCTTCCCCATAATTACCATTTATTAATAGGTTAATATTAGTGTTATTATAGTTAGAATTAGTGTTGAAGATTTTTTTCCCAGAAAATTCATTGCAATAGTCTCCTTCTCCTACCTAATAATTAATATTTATTACATGTATTAATTATGATAACATTTCAAATTCGGTCACTCAATAAAATGATAGAAATTTAGGAACAAATCTCCATGTAACGACTGAGTTTTTGTCGTTATAGGAATGTCAATGAGGAAAAATTGGGATCGAAAAAACTTTTTCATAGTACTAGAATTTTTTAACCTTGTCTAGATTTGGAGGAATTTAGAGTCATCAAGGTGTAAAAAATTCTGATAGCAATCGGGTGGAGTAAACGTGGATTTGATTACATGATCGGTTAGATAACTCGTTAACGAATCCGTACGACTTTACGAAATTGAATTCACATAAATAGATCATCGGAAATTGATCTTGGCGTTAAGGGAACTTTCTAAGCGTAGTGGGTTAAAAGTACATTGTAAAGAGAGAGAGTGAAATCCCCTTAAGGAGCTCACTGCCTCGCATAGTGCCGTTGCAGTGGGATCCTTGCTTCTACGGTGACACCACTACAGCGGGACAGGTACCTCTGTAGCGAGCGAGGCGGAGATGGAATTAAAAGATTTGAGATTTTTTTAGGATATCTCACTGGTTCACTTTATGTCGTTGCACCGGTATTAGTCCCACTGCAGCAATGGCGCTACAACAAATGGTTGCCGATGTAGCGGGATGACGGGTTTTAAATCATAAATAAAACCCTTTAAACAACTTTATTTGATACTTTTTTGACTTTTTGAGTTAAGAGATGACCCCTAGTCTATTCCAACTCATTTTGCACCATTCTTAAAGCTAGAGGTAAGCTTTTCACTCCCTGAATTCATTTTTTGATTCGTAGAACGTTTTAGTATAGGTAAATATTAATGGGGAAGGATTTCTTGAAGAATCGTAGGTGGAATTAACCCTAAATTGACTAGTTGGGGTCATGGGTTTAAACTAGGATTCATAGTTATTAGTTTTCTGGGAATTTAGTGTTTCTTTATTGATTTCCGTTTATAAATTGTTGATTGTAGACAACGAACAAGAGAAACGAATCCGGAAAAGAAAGGATCAAGTTGTCTAGGATTACAAGCTTGTTTCGAGGTAGGTGATGATTGTCATTCTATGATTGTGTGATATACACTTGCTTTGCTTCGTGTGATACTTGTATATGTATGCATGTTGCAATATTGATCATAAATATTTATACTTGTATATGTATGCATGTTGCAATATTGATCATAAATATTGAAATGAGATATGTGAATATTGATATCATGAAATCATGACTTGAATGTACGATCTTGATTGTTATTGATGTGTGATTGAGATCGGCTGCCAGGCTCCGATACTCTGACTTGGATCGAATTGCCACGTTTTGACATGCTAACTTGGATCGTTGACACGTTTTGACATAAAAATGGGATCGTATTTCCACGTTGAGGCATGCTAACAGTTTGTCTTTAGGTTCCATGAGAGGACCAACTATGTGATAAAACATGTGAATTGTGATTTTGATTTTTTTGATAATATTGAATATGTTGATATTTATGCATGTGTTATAATGTTGTAATTGCTTGTTTATGTTACATTAGTGGGTTAACTGTGTGGTCCTACCAGTACACTATGGTTGTGTACTGATTTTACATTTGCTTTTATTTTTGTTGAGTAAAGGTCATCTTCACCGACTGTTGACAGACCTCACTTTGGAGATCGATGATCGCTTCAAGTTCAATGGTGAGCCACATTGTTCGAGCTTCCATTCAATTTTCTTTAGTCTATGTCCACCATTTTCGGACATAGACCTTGCTTTAGTTTGTTGTTAGTTCATTAGTAATCTCTTGTTAGACTTGGTTATTGTTTCTAGTTTTGGTACATTGACTTTTAGAGTCTAGGTTAACTTCCGTGTTGGTAGTTCGTTATTAGATCTTTATATATTAATGGAACCTTTCCATTAGTTATTTAACTTGCTTCAATAACTTAAATGTCATAGTTCTAGATTTCTTGCTTTAGTTGGTTTTTTGTAGTGGTTCTCCCACACCGTTGTAGTGTGAGTGTCAATCACGACGGTCTGAGTCGTGAAAAACGTTGGTATCAGAGCCTAAGTTTATTGATCTCGATGTACCAAAACGAGTCAAAAGTCTCACAGAACGGTACAGGGACGCCTCACTTTTCTTTGAGAGGCTATAGGACCGTAGGAAATCTCCATTCTCCTTCTCGTCTCCTTTGTGCTATGAATTGATTTCAATTGGTATCTAATGATACTTTTTTTACTTTTCTATCCGCATATGATTAATTCTAGGTATAACGGTGTTAAGCACATGCTCCTACTAATACTCCCGTTGAGGAACCCGCAACCAGAGGTCACAATCGAGGTAGAAGAAAACGAAAAGCTACGGGAAAAGACTGTGGGAGAGTGGAGCCTGTCATGGATGAGGTACCGAATGACTATGTTCTGGTGAATGAGAACCCTCTGGTACATGAGGAAGTGATAGAAGAGGATGAGGACATTGTGAATGTTGAAGAGGTTGGGCAAGAGAAAGGAGGTCAAGCTGAAGCCATAGGAATTTCACCTATTGATCTGGTGTTATCTCAGTAGATCATGTTATTTTTGAAGGGATTGTGTGGTCCGGGGATGATTCCACCTACTCAAGCCCCCACGAATCCCCCTGTTGTTAACAATGTACCCAAGTCAGTTGGAGGGGTAGGTAATGATGCTTTCTTCCATCCTTTGTTGGGTTCTATGATGACCGGTAATGAG
Source organism: Solanum habrochaites (assembly GCA_027704765.1). Lineage (NCBI taxonomy): Eukaryota > Viridiplantae > Streptophyta > Magnoliopsida > Solanales > Solanaceae > Solanum > Solanum habrochaites. The sequence continues at coordinate 20,159,835 of JAKWJA010002496.1, forward strand.
CATGATATGTTGACCAAGTTTTTGTAGCTCAAGACCCCAATATTTCTTGGTTCGGAGGCATAGGGTGCTTATGACTTCATACTGTATTGTTATGAGAGGTTGCAAAAGTTGGGTATTGTTCACTAACACGAGGTGAAATTTATGTCCTTTCAACTTCAAGATGAGGCCATGCAATAATGGAGAGCTTATATGGACTGCAGAGCTTCTACATTTCCCCCACTTACTTGGACCCAATTTCATGCCTTATTCTTAAAGAAGTATGTGTGTAGAACTTTGAGAGATCACAAGAAGGATAAGTTCATGACACTAGAACAGAGCAGTACGTCAACAAGGTAATATTACAATTCTATAATCAACAACCATATTTTATTTTATTTTATTTACCATTCTCCTATTTTCTTAATATGTTTTTGTTATTAGAATAAAAATAATAATAATCAAAGGTCACTAATTAAAATATTTCTCCTCAACATGTGTTATTCATTTTTTTTCAATAACTCATTGTTAAGTACCACTTATTTTACTTAAATCTCTTTAATTTGTTAGTGCCTATCAATTTATAAGTATAGCTTTGACTAAATAATTTTTCAAGAATAATTATCTTAGAAAATCACTTAACTATTGATATTGTACATAAAACATCACCCAACCAATTTTATGATTTTTCTCATTAATTTTTGTAGACTTGAAAATTTTATTTTAAGCTAAATTTTTAAGAAATAAAAAGATTTTCATTATAATTTTTTTAGTCACATGTCCTACTAAAACTAAGTAATATAATATATAACAAAATATATAACTATAGTTGGTAAAACAAACTTATATCTAAAGTACAAATATAAATCATAAATACAAAAAACACACAACTCAGTTACAAATTTTATATAAAAAAAGAATTAGCTTATAATTGAGTAATCAGTTAATTATCTATGCCATCGTTTGAACAATAGTTGGATAATAGTAACAAATATTCCAATATTTCTAATTATATGAGAAAAATTAGAGTAAGAAATTATGTTGTCATATTTGAGTGATTGTTTTAAAAATTATTTTAAATGCATATAAAATGAAGTGATCTTGATAAATATATATTTCTCTATAATTTTAGTGGGGTGCATCAATCAAATGATTAAAATTGACACAAAAAAACATTAGTATAAAATAAAAATGTTATGTCAATAATATTTAATAAAAAAATTATTTAGATTGTTAAAGTGATTTTCAAGATAAATATTCATGATTGAGTGACTTTCTAAGATAACTACACATAAATGAGTGACTTTTGAATTTATAAATAATTTTTATGGTCACGCGAAGCGCGAAAATTTTCTTTAGTTGCTATATATGTTATAATATGTTAAGAGAGAAAAAGAAATAACTCGAAGGAGTGCATTTTCATGTTTCAGTTGAATTTTCTATATGAATTGATCAAGTAAAAGAATCGAAATAAAGCTAGTATTGCAACCTAGTATTGCTTCATGTTTCCTAACACAAACGAGTAAATAATTAGTTTGAAGGTCAGTCCTATAATTAATTGAAGGACCTAGTCAGATAAACTATTGTAACATTTGGGAAAATTTATAGACTAAACTAGAGCTTAAATGTGAGGGTTAAGGTCAAGGGAAAAAGCGTTAGGACGAAAGAAGGATGGCAAGGTCCAAAAGAGTGGTTAAAGGCAGCCACCATTGGTATAGGCACGGTTATCAGCTGCATTAAGGTTAGAAAAAAAATACTGAAAAAGAAAGAAGATGAAATACATAGAAAAAATACTTATAATTCGACTCCACATAATTTACTGTGTCTCATTAATAAATTTATTCCCCTACCTGCACTCCGAGGTTACAGTTGAATTTCTCCCAAGATAAAATGGATTAAAATGTTAAAGAAGTAGTTGTGCCTCAAACGTCAATAACTTCAGCAAACTTAAGAATAGTTACAAGCCACTGACACACTCAATCGATCGACATTTGTTTATGAGAGAAAATGTATGGAGAGAGAAGGAAACATTTTCAATCTTTGAAAAACGAAAAGATTTCTTTTTTACAGTCATTTTTAGCAAGAAACATGTCTGTTCAAAAATATTTGTTCAGACCCATTTTTTTCAAAAAGTTGTGTCTTTTGAGAAAAATAACAACTTTTCGAATGATGTGCCTTTTGGAAAAACAAGGACTTTTCAGAAATCAGATCGTTATAACTGTTGCACCCGAATTTCAAACAAATTCCGTTGCACCAATATTAATTCTATTAATTAACTGACATTCTGAATTAATTTATAAGAGAAAAAAAATGATTAACATGATTTATTCGATTAACAAAATTAAGTAAATAAACTTTGTCCAAAAAATTTATCAATCAATCACATTTTTTGCCAAATCCAAATTCAAATACAAATCCAAATCAATCACATCATTTGCTAAGTTGGAATCTGAATCCGAAGTCGAAGCCGAAGTCGTGTCCAAGGCCGAGCGATGATTACAGCGCGAGGGAGCACTTGATTCTTAACCCTTTAAGAAGTAAAGGAAGTTTTTCCTAATATAAGGACAACCATTTCCTTTCCTCTACCAATATGGGAGAAATGACTTTTCATTTGTATTTGCAAATTGACTTTTCATTTTCCCTCTAAAAATTGGTTTCCCCTCATTTCATTTTTCTCTTCTCATTTCCCATTCACACTTTGCTAAAACCCAACAATCTCCCACATGAATGGGAAATGACTATTCTTAAAACATATGCATGAAAAACTTGTGTTTCTTGTAAGTAAGAGTTAATCACATTTTAATAAGTAGGTTTCCCTTTAAACTTTCCATAGTGAACATATATCGGGTATACTCGATCAATCGATAGATATGATATCTTTGAACAATCGAGATTTGGTGTATACCTAGACAAAATAAGTCACACAATCAACATTTGAATTGTTCTTTGTTCTCATTGTTTTGTTCGTATTAGCCATGAACACATCTCGGTTAGTAAATGCTTAGAGAACTGGCCTTACCGGATTCTCCTTGAAGCGGCTTACACTTCACACTCACATAGGTGGTTTCTAAATGTGTTATCCCGTAGATGCACTATTCAATATACCTGGTATCAAACTTAGAAATCATTAAAAAGTTCTTATGCCTTTATTCTGGTTATTGAACATTGTCTCATCATGAGAATGAACCATAAAATAATTTTTGACAATGTTGAACCGTCACCTAGATCTTGGTATCTCCAGTCTTCTAGATAGAGTTACCGCCATGATGACTTGTTCTCGATCATAGTTCTATTTCCGTTGATGATTTCTCAACTCCTTCTTTAGTTAGTCCTTTTGTAAGTGGATCCGACACATTATCCTTTGACTTTACATAGCCAATTGTGATAATTCTACTAGAAAGTAGTTGTCTAACAGAGTTATCTTCGTATTATGTGACGAGACTTGTTGTAATACATAACGCTTCCAGCCCTTCCTATTGCATCTTGACTATCACATCGTATGCATATTAAGGGCATTGGTTTGGGCCAAAACAGAATATCTTCTAGAAATTCTTGACCCATTCAGCTTTTTCATCTGCATTGTCTAGCGATGAATTCAGACTCCATTATAGAGCTAGATATACATGTTTGTTTGGATGATTTCCAAGATATTGCTCTTCCACAAGTAGTAAAAACGTATCCACTTATGAATTTTATTTCAGTTGACCCAGTATTCCAATTTGTATTACTATATCTTTCAAGAACTGCTAGATATTTGTTGTAATGCAAATCATAGTTATGAGTGTCATCTAAGTATCTCAAAACTCTCTTCATTGACAACCAATGATTTTGATTGATATTACTTGTGTATTGACTCAGTTTACTAATAGCGCAAGCTATGTATGGTCGTGTACAACTCATGACACACATCAAACTTCCCAACACTCTGGCAAAGTCCAATTGATAGTGACTTTCACCTTTATTCTTTGCAAGATGAAGGTTCACACCAATTGGGGTCTTTTCCCTTTTGAAATTAAAATACTTGAACTTTTCGAGTACCTTTTGAATATAATGAGTTTGAGACAATGCTAGAGCTTTAGGAGCTTTGAGAATCTTAATTCCCAATATCACATCAGCAACTCTTAGATCTTTCAAATTAAACTTACTAGCGAGCATACACTTAGTATCTTCTATATTGGCAATATCCTTGCTCATTATCAATATGTGATCCACATATAGGCATACAATGACTTCCTAATTCGGTATCTTTAATGTAAACATATTTATCGCATTCATTGATCTTAAATCCATTTGACAACATGGTTTGCTCAAACTTTGCATTCCATTGTTTCGGTGCTTGTTTTAGTCCATAAAGTGATTATATAAGTTTGCACACTTTCTTTCTTTACCAAGAACTACAAAACCCTTAGGTTGTTCCATGTAAATTTCTTCCTCCAGCTCTTTAAGAAGGCGGTTTACACATTCATTTGATAAATTTAAAGACCGTATACTGCATCTAAGGCAATTCACATTCGAATTGATGTAATCCTAGTTATTGGTGAGTATATGTCTAAATAATCGAGACCTTATTTTTGTCTAAAGCCTTTGGCAACAAGTGTTGTTTTATATTTGTCAACAGTTCCATCATCTTTCATCTTCCTTTTAAAGATCCATTTTGAACCCAAAGGTTTGTTCCCTGGAGGAAGATCAACCAACTCCCAATATGATTTCTTAGGATTGATTCAATCTCACTATTGACACCCTCCTTCCAAGAGGTTGAGTCGCTAGACAAAATTGCTTCCTTGAATATTTGAGTCTCACTTTCAAGAAGGAATGTTAAAAAATAAGATCCAAATGAAGTAGATGTCCTTTGATGTTTACTGTGCCTTGGACTCTTTTCATTGGTTTCATTCTCTTTTGGTTCTTCTCGGGGTTGTTTAGACCCCCTACTAGATTACTCAAGTATTGTTTTATACGGATAGATATGTTAAAAAAAATCAGCATTATCTGATTCCATCATCGTATTATCATGAATATCCGGATGTTTGGACTTATGAACCAAAAATCGACATGCCTTATTGTTTGTGTCATATCCAATGAATACACAATTCAGAGTCTTAGTCCCTATTTTCACCCTCTTAGGTATAGGAACATGGACGTTGGTTAGACACCCCCACACATTAAAATATTTCATGTTTGATTTTATATCTTTCCATTTCTCATATGGAATAACATGTGTCTTCGAGTTAGGCACTCTATTGAGTATTCGATTTGCTGTAAGGATAGCTACCCCCCCCCCTAACAAGTTTTGTGGTAAACATGAACTTATAAGTAATGCATTCATCATTTCTTTTAAGGTTTAGTTTTTCCTTTCTGCAATCCCGTTAGATTTAGGAGTGTAAGGAGAGGTAGTTTGATGGATTATTCCATTTTCCAAACATATTTCTGCGAATGGAGATTCATATTCTCCGCCTCTATCAGTTTTGATCATTTTGATCTGTCTATCCAACTGATTTTAATCTTCAATTTATATTGCGTAAATGCATCTATCGCTTCATCCTTACCATTTAGCAAATAGACATAACAATATCTAGTGCAATCGTTAATAAAAGTTATGAAATACTTTTTCTCACCACGTGATGGTGTTGACTTCATGTCACAACTATAAGTGTGAAACAATTCTAAAAGATTTGAATTCCTTTCAACAGATTTATAAGGATGCTTAGCATACTTAGATTCAACGCAAATTTGACATTTTAATTTATTGCACTCAATTTTTTGCAAAACATTTAAGTTAATCAATTTTCCCAACATTTTGTTATTAACGTGTCCCAAACGTTCATGCCATAAACATTTAGACTCAAGCAAGTAAGAAGAAGTAGAATTTTAATTCATATAAACTTCAATTACATTGAGTTTGAAAAGGTCATTACTAAGGTAACCTTTTCCTACATATATTTCATTCTTACTCACTACTACTTTATCAGAAACAACTACACATTAGAATCTATTCTTAGTCAAGCTGGAATAGAAACTAAATTCTTTCACAATTTCAAAACATACGAGACCCTGTTCAAAGTCACGACCTTGCCTAATGTCATATTTAATAGGACCTTGCCAGTTCATTCTGCCTTTACAACAACGGAGTTTGTGATAAACAACTTCTCGTCTGTAGGTGCTGGAGTATATGATGAAATAATTCTTTGTTGGCACAAACATGACATGAGGCGCCAGAATCTATCCACCATTCTCTTGAATTTCCAACCAGGTTACCTTCTGAAAGCATTGCACAGAGATCATCCATTTCTCCTTTGGATTCAACCAAGTTTGCTTGATCCTTCTTCTTCTTGTCCTTCTTGGGACCCCAACATTCAGTAGCCCTATGACCACATTTGCCACGATTGAAGAAACTATTGCTTTTTGGACCAGATGCTTTCTTTCTTTTCTTTAATTTTGTGGGATCTTCTTCAACAATATTTACTCTAGATATTGCTGAATTGCCACGTGACCTCTTTTCTGCAGCCTTATTATCCTCTTCGATTCTCAATCGCACTATGAGATCTACAATAATCATCTCCTTGCGTTTATGTTTCAAGTAGTATTTGAAGTCCTTCATCAATGGAGGTAACTCACAATAATGGCAACCACTTGAAAGATATCATTCACAATCAATGATTATGTGAGTATTAAGAAAAAACTTAATATTTCTAACAGACATAAAATAAATTTATACCTTTAGTAAGAAGATCATGGATTATGACCTGCAGTTCTTAAACTTGGTGACAATGGTCTTACTGTCTATCAACTTATAGTCCAAAACTTTGCCTTCATTCCAGTATCCTCTATTTTGTACTTCTTTTCTAAAGCATCCCAAAGTTATTTTGAGGTTTTGACATTGCCGTACACATTTTACAAATATTTTGCAGGACACTCAGAATATAATTTTTACATAAAAAAACTGAGTGTGTCCATGCTTATGTTACCAAGAATCGTTCTTCAGGCAGAGTTTCATCCGACATAACAGGAACATTCCCATTAATGAACCTTTGCAAAATCAACGTAATGAGGTAGAAGAACATCTTCTGCTGCAATCTCTTGAAGTCGACTCCAGAAAACTTAACAGGTTTCTCAGCCGGCGCTAAGGCAACAGTTGAACGATTGTGTGCAACCGATGTTATTGCAACACTTATTGTTGCAACACTCATTGTTTTAGCATTTACTTGACTTGATTTAGTCATTTTTCTGTCACAAACGACAGACGATTTTGGCATGTGAAATACTAATAGTTAAGAATAAGTCCTTACACAACCTGTTTTTGATTTAACAATAAAGTTTTTATGTTCTTTTAATTGTTAATAGAATGAATTTTAAAAATTCAAACATATTAGAAAATCATAAAGGTTTTAATCTCCAGAAACCTCAAATAATTTTTTTTTAAATTTCTTAAGATTATTATCACCTGTATTAAGGATAATTCAAAAATACAGAAACAAAAAGAAGATGAAATAGACTGAACAAACACTATTAATTCGAGTCCATAGAAACTATTGTGTCTCCTTAAGAAATTTAATCCCCTCACTGTACCTGAGGTTACAGATTAATTTCTCCCAAGATAAAACGAATTAACATGTTGAAGAAGTAGCGGTCCCTCAAACTTCAACAACTTCAGCGAACTTAAGAACAGTAACAAGACACACATAGACTTAGTCGATTGTTAATTTGTTTATGAGAGAAAATATATGCAGAGAGAAGGAAAAAATTTTGGTCTTTGAAAAACGAAAAATGCTTCTTTTTTATAGTCATTTTCAGCAAGAAACGTGTCTGTTCAAACCCGTTTTTTTCTTCAGAAAGTTCTCTTTGGGGAAAAATAACATCTTTTCGTAAAGATGTGTCTTTTGGGGAAAAATTACGACTTTTCAAAAATCAGATCATTCTTAACATTGCAGGCGAATTTCAAACAAATTCCATTGCGCTAAAATTAATTATGTTATTTAACTGATTTTCTGAATTAAATTATAAGAGAAAAAAAATTGATTAACAGGATTATTTTATTAACAAAATTGACTCATTTGACAAATTCGAATTCGAAGTAGAAGCCCTCCGAGCGAGCGAGCGACGACGGCGTGATGGAGCACCTTCTTCTTATCCCTTTTGAGGAGTAAAGGAAGTGTTTCCTAATATAAGGACAACAATTTCCTTTCTTCTACCAATATGAGAGAAATGACTTTTCATTTTCACTTTGTAAATTAAAATTTTATTTTCCCTCCAAAAATCGGTTCCCCCACATTTGATGTTTCTCTCTAATTCCCATTCACACTTTGCTAAAACCCAACAGAATTACCTCACCTACGGCGCTCATCACCCCAGCTCGTGGTCAATACCATGAATCATGGAGGGCTAGGCTATAGCCTTGCCAAATCTGCCAAGAAAAGCCTTCTCTCTTTGCAAGCCATATCAGGGCTCATGGTCATTACCGCGGATCATGACAAGGATCGTGGGATGGAGTTGGTGATGTGAGAGGTGAGAGAAGTTGTTTAGCCACTACCTCAAAGTCCACGAGAGGGACAATAAATCATGGATCCCCTCGTGAAGTTGCCTTAGGCATGTAGGCTAAAAGGCATGGAAGCCTAGCCACTGCCTCAAGTCCACGAGAAGGACCACAACTCGTGGGGATCATTGTTGTACCTGGGCAACTTCTTTATGTGAGGGTTATTTTTGGGTATATCCTTTTTAAGACCTATCAAAGTGAAGTCATTTTGTATTATATTTATACAAATATATAAGTCTTTTTAAGTCAAAATACACTCATTCACCCCATTATTTCACAAAAACCCAAATAAAAACCACAAAGTTCATGTTCTACCCAAAATTTCTCTCTCTAGAACCCAAGGAAAAATAAGTAGTAGGTTGGAGCCTAGGGTTTCAAAGAGCTAGGGTTTTCTTCTCAATTTATTGGGGATTCATCAACAAGTTATGGTATTCCTTCATCCTTAGATATATTTCATCCATGGAGCCCCTCCAAACTCAATTTCTAAATTAGTGATTTTTCCAAAAGTTAGGGTTTGACTTCAATCTTATAGGTTCTTTCCAAAAACATTTTAATGATTGTTTTATGATGTATTATGATTGAATTGATGATTTATGATGAATTTTATCCAAGGACCCATGAAATTCCATGTTCCCCAAGTTATTCCCTTGTGATGTGGGTGAATTGTAGAAAGAACAGTATTATGAGACTATGCTTATAGTAATTATAGTGATTGAATCATGTTATCATTCATGTCTGGTGTAGTAGTTGTAGATATTTTGATTGAATGTGGTCTATGGTCCTTAAAGGGAAAAGCATGAGAATTATTCATGTTTATGAGGTGTATGTATACGCATTTAAATCATTTTAAGAGTAAATTGAATATGATTATGATCTAATGGTTGTGTTGATTGGATAATTAACCTCATGTACAGACTTTTGGTTGAATATGATATTGTCACGACCCAAATCAGGGACGCGACTGGCACCCACATTTACCCTCCTATGTGAGCGAACCAACCCATCTAAACCTTAACATTTAAGATAATATCAACAGAAAATTAAGCGGAGACTTTAAACTCATTAATAAAACAATTCAATACTCTTATTTTATCCCCAAAATTTGGAAGTCATCATCACAAGAACACTATCTCAAACTACTAAATAGGAGTATTCTAAGAACAAAATACTAAAAAGGCTAGTACATTGCCGGAAAGTCAAGGCATAAGGACTTGAAGAAGAAGACCCAGTACCAAGCTAGACGCATTAGCTCACCCCTGAATTTCGATTAAGTGAGACGGGAATAGATCTACTGTTGAGTTGAAGTGACGAACGTTGCTGCAGTACACAAATAAAAAGAGGAAAAACATAAAAGTAGGGGTTCAGTTACAAACCACACGTACTGAGTAGATTATCATCGTCCCAAACTCAAAATAGGGAACAGTATATATCAATAATAATGTAAATCAAAAATACAATACTCAACATGTAGCAATAACAACATGAATTCAATCAATAACTACAAAACCGAGTTCACACATGAGGACGCAAGCTCTCAAACCATACTTTATGTGGGAAGTACGTTAATTAGATTGAGTATATTCATATCTTCAAGATTCTTTCTTTCTTCCTTTGTGTCGGTAAGTGCACTACGATCCTCTATTTTCGATCCTGGTGCCGGAAAAAGTGGCACTCCGTCCATCATATTTCTATCTTGGTTACCAGGAAACGTGGCACCCGATCCATATTTATCCTGGGGCCGGAACGTGGCACTCCGATCCTCATATTATATCCTGGTACCGGGAACGTGGCACCCGATTCCACTATTTATATATGGTGTCGGAACGTGACCACTCCGATCCTCATATTCGATCCTGGATTACCGGAACGTGAGCACCGATCCAATATTCTATCCTGGTGTGGAACGTGGACACTCTTGATTCTCATATTCTATCCTGGTACCGGAACTTGGCACCCGAATCCATATTCTATCCTGGTGTCGGAACGTGACACTCCGATCCTCATATTTCTATACTGGTACCGGACGGGCCACCCGATCCCCAATTCATCAAGCACTCTCTTTTAAACTTAGGCATAAATTTAATTATCTAATTATCAAGCCGTCTTTCAAGATTTGGATTTCAATAACTTCATCATGCTTTGTAAGTCATCACACTTTTATAATCATAATCATGCAAGCAACAACTTAAGCAAAAGCAGGGTTTACCATACTATCAACACATAATATTCACTATTAAGAGTTCATACGATATCGTAACATAAATCATATAACCTACCTCCACGAAGATTAGTGATCAAGCAAGCAATTTCCCCAAGCTTTGTTTATCTTCGTTTATCCTCTTCTCGTTCGGACGTTCTATCTCCTTCTCTTGTTCTTTCTGCCTTTGTTCTTGCTACTCTTTCTTATCAACCCTCTTTCCTTTTATCCCTCTTATCAGGTAATTAAGAATGAAAGATGGCATAATATTAACCACCTAATTAAATTAAGGTTACTCTGTGTAACCCCCAAGTAATTAAAAGTATAACATGAACCTCTAACTTTATAATTAAAGTAGGAATAGTCAAAAACGTACTTAAAAACGTGTAAAGGAAATCGACCCGAACGGGATTGCGTAGCCCGTGACGGGCGTCGCGCCTGCGAAGGGTCCGTCCTACTGTCCGTCGTATGCCACAGAAACTTGTTTAGTGGAGCGGGCCCGTGGACGGGGCAGTCGAGCCTGCGGACGGTACGCCGGCACTCCGTCACGACGTTCAGAGGTCGATTTTCAGTACCCAATTCAGATCTTTTCTAAGTGTTTTGAAACGACACCCCACGACGGTCCGGTCGTGCCCGTGACGGTCGTCGTGGCCTACCTTCACCTCTGCCAGTTTTTCCAGAATACAAAATAGGTTGTCAAAACGACTAAACAGGTCGTTACAATAGATAACCACTGTACCCATCGTAGTCCCGAACGATCAAAAGAAGGAAAACAATGGCGAAAAGAGTACTGAATCCTGTAAAAGATGTGGAGATTGTTCTTGAATTATCCGTCCCTATCCAAAGTAGCTCTTCAACGGTCGATTTCTTCCATTGAACTTGAGGGATCTGCCAAATCTCTCTCGATCTCAACGTGCGGAATTCTCTATCTAATATAGCAATGGTCTCTTCATAAGTCAAGTTCTCAGCCAACAACACTGAGTCCCACGGATAATGTAGTTTCCATCTCCATGGTATCTTTTCAAACATGGACACATGAACTACCGGATGCACTCCGGACAGCCAGGGGGCAAGGCTAATCAAAGCCCACTCCCATATTCGCTAGTACCTCAAAGGTCCAATATACCTTGGACTTACTTACCGCTTTGCCAAACCGCATCACCCCTTTCATGGTGAAACCTTCAAAACAAGGACTTGTTCACCTCCATGAACTCCAAGTCTCTAACCTTCCAGTCTGCTACCTCCATTGTGTCTACTTTGCGCCGCCTAGAAGCTTGCCCTGAATGCCCTTCACCTTTCTAACGAATCCCTCAAGAGATCGGTACCCCAAGGTCTAACCTTCGAATGCATCAACCAACCAATGGGAGATCACACCTCCTCCCATACAAGGCTTCAAATGGAGCCATATCAATACTGGAGTGATAGATATTATTGTTCGAAAATCTGCCAAAGGTAGAAGCTATTGCCCAATGGCCATCCAAACTCTATCACGCATGCGCGAAGCATATAGACGTCCCAACACTTGAATCGTTCGCTCAGACTGTCCATCGGGTCTGAGGATGGAACGCGGTACTAAGGTCCAACCTAGGTACCCAATTCTGCAGCAATGTTTTCCAAAAACTAGAAGTAAACTGGTACCTCCTTGATATGATGAGACATGGAACTCCCATGCAATCGAACAACTTCTGAGATGTAAATTTTGGCCTAACTTCTCTGCATTGTAGTTCACCTTAACCGGAATGAAATGAGCCAGGACTTAGTTAATCTGTCACAATCACCAAATGAGTCGAACTATGCCCAATGTCTTTGAAGACCAACCACAAAGTCCATTTGTGCAATTCTCTCCCACTTCCACTCGGATGGGCCATTCTTTGAAAGTGTCCGCCGGGCCTTGGTGTTCATATTCACTTGTTGAAATTGGGACACTTGGCAATTAAAGTCAACAATTTATTGCGTCTTTAATTCTACACACCAAAAGGTGTTTTTAGGTAGCGATACCTCTTGGTTGCCCCCGGATGTATAGAATCCTCTGAATCATGAGCTTCTGCCAGGAATAAGTGTTGATTAAATAATTCAATGCGGGGTTACCACATACCCTTCCCTATCTCAAACACGCCTTCCTCGTCGATTGTTGCTTCTTTAGGCCCTCCAGAAACAATTTATCTCGGAATTTTGCCTTAGATTCTCATCATCAAACTGTTTTCCCTTAATATTGTCAAGAAAGAAGATCTTGACTCCAAACTAGCCAACAATCCCCCTTCTCATTAGTTCCAACCTCATCAGTCGTTAGCCAGAGTCTGAACCTCTCTAGCCAATGGGCGCTAGAGGCTTGCAAATGAGCTAGGAATTCCCATCTTCCGCCTTCTACTAAAGGCATTGCTACAAACAGTCGCATTACCCGGATGATACAAAATAGTGATGTGTAGTTCCTCAGTCGTCCATCCATCTCCTCTGCTCTCAGATTCAAAATCTCTCTGAGTGAAGACATATGTAGACGCGATGATCCGTTAGACCTCACACTTACACCCCTATAAATAGCGGTTCCATTGCTTCATGAAAACACTACCGCGGCAGTTCAAGTCATGAGTGGATAGTTAAGTTCATGCAACTTTTAATTGTCTTGAAGCATAAGCAATCAATTCTTCTCTGCATCAGCACTGCACCGAAACCGAATAGGAGCATCAAATAAACAATGAAGTTCTTACCTTCCACTGGCAAGGTGAGAATTGGTGCAGTAGGCCAAACGCGTCTTGAGCTTTTGAAAGCTTTCCTCACACTAATCCGACCATACAAATGGAACATTTTGCTAGTCAAGTTCGTCAGTTGGGAAGCAATAGAAGAGAATCCTTGAACAACAGGCGGTAGTAGCTAGCTAAACCCAACAAAAGCTCCTTATCTCTGACACATTAGTAGGCTTACCAAATTCTTCATACTGCGAACTTAGAAAGGATCCACCTCACTACGTCCTTAGAAACCACGATGCACAAGAAGGACACCGCATTAGCAAAACTCGCACTTAGAGAACTTGGCATAAAGCTTTTTCCCCTCAACGTTTCCAATACCATCTCAAAGCTCCTCATGTTCCTTATTACTCTTGGAGTATACCCCAGTTAAATCATCTATAATACGAGTCACAAAGAGGTCCAAATACGGCTTAAATATTCACGTTCATCAAGCTCATGAACGCCGCAGGGGCGTTCGTAAGACAAAAGACATCACCACAAATTCGTAAGTCCATACCTCGTTCGGCACGCAGTCTTGGCACATCCGTGCCCGTATTTTCAATTGATGATAACCGGTCTCAAGTCAATCTTAGAGAAGACACAAGCACCTTGGGTATTATAGAATAGGTCATCATGCGAGGAAGAGGATACTTGTTCTTAATAGTTACCTTGTTCAACTGCGTCGTCATGCACATCCGAAAATCCCATCTTTCTTCTTCACAAACAAAAACCGGAAGCACCAAGGAGGATGCACCTTGGTCTAATGAAGCCCTTTGCTCAACAACCTCTTGAAGTTGAGCCTTAACTCTCTTACTCGCGGGAGGCCATTCTATAGGGGGTATAGAAATGGGGGGTGCCCGGTTTTCAAGATCGATACAGAAGTCAATATCTCCTATGGGTGGCATACCAGAAGATCGGCAGGGAATACATCAAGGAAACTCACGGACCACCGAAACCGCTCAATCGAAGGTTACTTGGGTAGTGTCATCCTTGAGATGGGCCAAGAAAGCTAAACATCCTTTACGAAAAATTTTCTTAGCACGAAGAAAGAGATGATACGCCAACGGATTGGAAGTAGTAGTCACCTCCCACACTACGGATCGGTCCCACGCTTGGCCAAGTCACAGTTTTTGCATTACCATCAAAGATCGCAAATTATTTGGATGAAAGCCAAGTCATAACCAGAATTAATCAAGTCACCATTTCTCAAATAACCAAATCACATAAGTGTTGTACCCACAAAGCACCAAACAAGAACTATGTACCTTTTCAACTACACAGAATCACCACCGGTTGTAGAAAACACGAATAGGGAGACCTGTCAAGTAATCACAAGTAAATTTAGACCCTTAGCAAATGGGAAGATACATAAAGAAAACGTGGAGCCAGGTCCAAATAAACAGAGCCAGCAATCACAAACCAAAAGTACCTGTGATAACAGCATCAGACGCCTCAGCTTCAATCTCCCAGGGGAAAAGCGTAACAATGGGCCCTATCATTTGTCTGTCAATTGCCCCTACCCATGTTGCGTAGGTAGTGGCGCCATTTTGCCCATCACACTCTGCCGTTGTGATGACCACCATACCTGCCCAACAAGTCACTCCAGAAAAAGCGGCCTCTACCATGACCCCTCTACCTCTAAGTTAGGGGGGTTCTGTAACTCTGGTTTGGACAATACCTCTTGATGTGTCCAACCTCCCACATCCATAACACTCTAGGGGTTCATGAATTAGGTTCTCGTAGTAGTGTTGACCGTTATGAGGTGGACCACCAACTACAGTCTGTAGTGAAGACTGAATGGTCGATTGAGTCAACTCCGGAGCTCTGTCCTATAGAAGTGAGAAACCATGAAAAATCGCATCCCTTCGAAACTTTCGATGTCGTAGTTGTGGTGGAAGTCGTCTGGCTTCACTCTTCCACCTCTATAACAAAGTCTACCACCTCTTGGAAGGATGTTGCCGTTAGCCAGCTAACTGTAAGGCTGAAATTCTCAACTCTGACCTCAAACCTTCACAAAACGCGAAAATCCGTTCTTGTGGACGAAACAACGTTGGGTGGCGTAGCTGGAGAGTGCGCGAAATTTAAGCCATCATAAGCGCTTAACTGTAATCCTCACTTGACTATCGACTCAAGAAACTCGTCCCTTTTTCTATCTCTCCAAAGTCCTTGGGATATATTCTCCATAAACAGGGTAGGAATGATTCCCAAGTCCATAGGTGGTGACTATGTTGTTGAAACTCAACATGTGAACAGCCACCACGTTTTGGCGTTCCTGCAAACTGATAGCTAAAGAACTCAACGCCAAACCGTCTACAACCCATCTTGTGAGTAGCTCTGACAATCAACCAGAAAATGAGGCATTCATTATGATTCTGCGCCCTTACAAGACTGGAGTTTCAAATTTCAAGAACTTACTGAAAAGTTCATGCTGATCATTTGTCATAAAGGCCCAGTAGTCAGACGTGGAAAGTGCTATTCCAATGATGCATTCCATGCGGGGAGCTAGTAGCCGCTGTGACCTCTGAAACCGGAGGTGTTGGTGTAGAACACCACTGGAGGTGCCATTGACCCTGATCGGATAACCCCAATAAGATAGCAAGTACTTGGTTGATCATCTCTGGGGTCAGGTTGGGGTGGCATTTCCTCATTCTGCCCTTGTTCAGTCTCCCCTCCTCCCCCTCTCTTATCACTCCTCGGCGGTGGAGGAGGTCAACCGCCCTAGTACAGATGGGATAGGTGCTTGTCCTTTTTCTCTAGAGGGAAGTCCTCCACGACCTCTCCCACGGCCTCTTGCCGTGATCTTCCTCGAGCTACAGCCCCAGTGGAGGGCTCGGTCGTTTACTTGTATTTCCGTTGTTGCTGCTGTGCGGTCGTTGCTTCCTAGTTCTAACCATATGCGACAATAGAGTGAAGATGGTCACGATACCAATCGTATCGCCCAGATACCAATTGGACTCAAGTAGTAGCACGAAAGAAGAATGAAGATTGAAATTTCCTAAAGTCTTATAGCCTCTCAAGGAAAAGTAAAGGCCGTCCCCTACCGTTCCTAAGATCTTACTAGAACACTGTCTTGTGTGATGAGACCAATGAACCTATGCTCTGATACCAAGTTTTGTCACGACCAGAGCAGGACGAGATGGCACCACTTTCCCTCCTATGTGATGCGACCAACCCATCTAAACATTAACATTTAAAGATATATCAAGAAAATAATGCGAAGACTTAAAACCATTAATAAAAACAATTCAATAATATTATTATTTATCCCCAAAATCTGGAAGAGTCATCACAAGAACATCTATCTCAAACTACTAAACTAGGAGTATTCTAAGAACACAAAATAACCTAAAAAGATAGTCCATGCCGGAAGTTCAAGGGCATCAAGACTTGAAGAAGAAGGACCAGTCCAAGCTAGCCGCATTAGCTCACCCTGAATTTCCGATGCAGTGAAGACTGGCTAGATCTATGTGATGTGAAGTTGACGGAACGTTTGCTGCATTACAAAACTAAACAAAGAGGAAAAATAAAAGTAGGGGGTAAGTACACACACGTACTGAGTAGATATCATCGGACCAACCAAAATAGGGAACAGTTATATCAATAATAATGTAAATCAAATACAATACTCCAACATGTAGCAATAACAACATGAATTCATCAATACTTACAACGAGTTTCACACATGAGGACTCAAGGCCTCATACACTACTTATTTGGAATTACGTCATTAGATTGAGTTATAGTCATTATCTTTCAAGATTCACTTATCTTTCTTCCCTTGTGCGGTACGTGAAATCCGATCCTCTATTTCTATCCTGGGGCCGGGAAAGTGGCACTACGATCCCAGATTGATACTGGTACCGGAACGTGGCACCCGATCCATATTCTATCTGGTGCAGGAACGTGGCACTCGGATCCTCATATTCGATCTGGTACGGAACGTGGCACCGATCCATAATCTATCCTGGTGTCGGAACGTGACAATACGATCCTCACTATCTATCCTGGTACCTGAACGTGGCACACCGATCCATATTATATCCTTGGTGTCGGAACGTGACACTCCGGATTCTCCTATTCGACTCCTGGTACCGACGTGGCACACGATCCATATTCTATCCTGGTGTCGGAAAGTGACACTCAGATCAATATTATATCCTGGTACCGGAACGTGGCACCCGATCCCCTATTCTTTATGCTTTAAGCCTTTGTTTACATAAGCATAATCATTTATTATTAATTTATCAAGCCTTCTTTCAAGATTGGATTCAATAACTTCATATGGCTTTGGTTAATTCCTCACAATTTTAGAATTCATAATCATGCAAGCATACAATAAGCACATAGCAGGTTTACAATACTTCAACACAAAATATTCACTAGTAAGAAGTTCAACTACGATATCGTAACAAAACCATAACCGACCTCCACCGAAGATTAGTGATCACGCAAGGCAATTTCCCAGCTTTCGTTTCTCTTCGTTCTCCTCTTTCTGTTCGACTTTCTCTCTCCTTCTCTTGTTCTTTCTGCCTTTGTTCTTTCTATTTTTCTTATCAAACCCTTTTCTTTTACCCTAATGATCATGTAATTAAGAGGAAGATGGCAATAATAACCCACTAATTAATTAAGGTTACCTCTTTACCCCCAAGTAATTAAAACGTATTAAATTAACCCTCTAACTTTAGAATGAAAGCAGGAATAGTCAAAAACGTCCCTTAAAACGTGTAAGAAATCCGACCCGAACTGGGATGCGTAAGCCGTGACGGGGACGTAGGCCTGCGACGGTCCGTCCTACTGTCAGTCGTATGCCACAGAAATTGTTGAAGTGGATGGCATGTGACCGGCGTCGAGCCTGGCGACGGTCCGTCCGCCACCCGTCACGCCGTTCAGACGAGTCGTTTTCAGTACCCAATTTCAGATTTTCTAAGTGGTTTGAAACGGACACCCCCACGCGGTCCGTCGTGGCCCGCTGACGGTCCGTCGTGGCCTCCTCACCTCTGCCAGTTTTTCCAGAATAAAATCTGTTGCTAAAAACGACTAAACAGGTCGTTACAGATATGATATGAAAGTTTTGTTACATGTAGTGATTCTAAGGTTGGAACTATAAGCTATAGTCTCACCTCTTGAAACTATAAGCTATAGTATGAATTATGTAGGATTGGATGTCAACACACTCTTCCATGAATATGAACTTAAGTCAAGACTTAATATGTAATCTATGGAAATTAATGCTTAGCACTGAGTGGATATAAATATGAGATGGAAATCTATATGATAGTTTAGTCTGTCTTCCAAATGAAAGCTTTTACACTAGTTGAGTTCGGCTTTCCAAATGGGTTCCTTCCACATTTGTGGAGTTCGGGTTCCAAAGTATGTATCTCATGAGAATGAACCTTATACCTTAGTTGAGTTTGGGTTCTAGAAGCAATCTCCTTATCTCATAAACTATGTGCCGCATAAGTCTTTAGCTAATGGATCCACCTAAACTAAGTGTATGATTCTAGATTAGGCAAGTAGGAAAACCTTTTTTCGATATAGGATAGACACTAGATTCCATGTTATGCTCACATGGTCTATGTCGGTTAAGGCTTATCATCCACTATGATAATGCGAACAAGAATATGAGTTATGAACTATAGTAACTCAAGAAGCTTTCTGTAACGACGTGTTTAGTCATTTTGAGTAGTAGAGTTTAATTCTGGTAATAACTGTCTGGGTCGACGGATCCCACGACAGACCGTCATGGGCGCGACGGACCATCGAGGGTGTCTCGTTCCAAACCACTTAGGTCTTGAAAAATTTGAGTATTGAGATCAACTCTCTGAACGTCACGACAGAATGGCAGGACGGACCGTCGTTGGCACGACGGACCGTCGCAAATCTTTCCACAGAATTAACTCTCTGAACTTTGTGACGAACATCAGTTATGGGACCGTCACAGTCGTGAAGGACTGTCAAGGCAGACGTAACCCTGAATGGGTTGGATATCTGTNACCTGGGGCAGAAAACACTGGAGGCGTCTGGCCCTGATCAGATAACCCACTAAGATAAGCAAGAACCTGATTGATCATTTCTGGGGTAGGTTGGGGTGGACAATTCCTCATTCTGCACTTGTTCATTCTCCCATCTCTCTCTCTTACCACTTCCTCAGTTGGTGGAGGAGTCACGCCCTAGTACCAGATGGGCTAGGTGCTCGTCTTCCTCTAGAGAAGTCCTCCCACGACTCTTCACGGCTTTACCATACTCTCTTGAGCATACAGCCCCAGTGGCTGGCTCAGACAGCACCCTGTTCTGCGGTGCTGGTGTTGGCGTAGTTGTTGCTCTAGTTCTAACCATCTGCGAAATAGAGTGAGATGGTCAGAATACCAATTCGTATCACCCAGACCAATTGGATCCAGTAATAGCACGAAAGAAAGAAAGAATGGAATTTCCTAAAGTCTTATAGCCTCTCAAAGAAAAGTAAAGGCGTTCCCTTACGTTCCTAGACATCTATTAGACCTGTTCTTGTGTGATGAGACCAACGAACCTAATCTCTGATACCAAGTTTGTCACGACCCAAAAGCGGCCGCGACTGGCACCCACACTTACCCTCCATGTGAGTGAACAACCAATCTAAACCCTGACATTTCAAATAATCAACAGAAAGAATGGGAAGACTTAAAACTCATTAATAAAAACCAATTCATAACTTCTTCAAATTCAATATATTTTTCCCCCAAAATCTGGAAGTCATCACCACAAGAAATCTATATCAAATTACTAAACTAAGAGTATAAGAAGCTAAATAACAAAAGCTAGTCATGCCGGAACTTCAAGGCATCAAGACAGAGGAAGAAGATCCAGTCCAAGCTAGAAGCATTAGCTCACCCGAGAAATCGGTGTAATGAAGACTGGCTAGAGTTGCGGTTGAGTTGAAGACGACGGTATGTTTGCTGCACTCACATATAACAAGAGAAACAGCAAGTAGGGGTCAGTACAAAACACGAGTACTGAGTGGTATCATCGGCCAACTCAAAATAGAACAGTATATATCAAATAATATCATAAATCAAACTACAATACTCAACATGTAGCAAAAACAAGTTCTATACTCCATTAATAAGCACCGCCAAGTTCACCCATGAGGACTCAAGCCTCAATGCCATACCCATTTGGAAATTAGGTTCATTAGATTGGGTATATTAACATCTTTCAAGTTCATTATGTTTATTCTCTTGTGTCGGGACGTGACATCGATCCCCTAATTCTAGTGTCGGTTCTGACACCCGTTCCCCTAATTTACATGTCGTTCGTGACACCCGATCCCTAATTCTAGTGTCGATTCGTGACACCCGATCCCCTAATTCTACGTGGGGTTCTTGACACCCGATCCCTAATTCTACGGTCGGTTCGTGACACCCGATCCCTATTCTACGTGTCGGTTCGTGACACCCATTCCCCTAATTCTAGTGTCGGTTCGTGACACCGATCCCCTAATTCTACGTGTCGTTCGTGACACCCGATCCCCTAATTCTACGTGTCGGTTCGTGACACCCGATCCCCAATTCTACGTGTCGGTTCGTGACACCCGATCCCCTAATTCTCAGTGTGGTTCGTGACCAGATCCCCTAATCTCATTACTTTAGTTCATCAAGCCCTCTTTTATACCAAGGCATCATCAATTCATTACAAAGGTAGATTAGGTTTCTTTCAAGATTAGATTCAATCATTCAGCTATGACAATTTATTTCTATAAACTAAGCATCAACTAAATCATACAATTAAGCATATAGAAGGGTTTACAATACTACCCAAACATATCATTCGATATTAAGAGTTACTACGAGTAGCGTGAAACCATAACCTACCTCCACCGAAGATTAGTGATCAAGCAAGCAAATTCCTCAAAGTCTTTGCTTTCCTCTCGTTCTTCCTCTCTCTTCGATCGTTATCTCCCTCTCTCTCTGTTTTTCTTTTTTCTTTATTCAAACCCTCCTTTCTTTTACCCTAATTAGCATATAATAAGTATAAAGGATGGCAATAATAACCCACTAATTAACTTAAGGTTACTTTTTAACCCCAAGTAATTAGTCTTATTAACATTAACACTACTACTTTAGAAAAATAGTCCAAAAGCCCTTAAATTACTTATCAAAATCCGACCCACTGGGATTACGCAGCCTGTGACGGCCCGTCGCGCCTCGACGGTCCGTCCTGCTGCTCGTCACAGAGTTCAGAGACTTGATTTACTGAATGGCCTGTGACGGTCCGTCGTCCACAGACGTTCCGTCGCCATTCCGTGTGACGTTCAGAGAGTCGATTAGTACCCAAATTTCTAATTTCAAGTGTTTTGGAACGAGACCCACGACGGTCCGTCGTGCCCATGACGGTTCGTCGTGGGGTCCGTCGACTCAACCAGTTTTTCCAGAAATAAAATCTGCTTCTCAAAACGACTAAACAGGTGTTACAGTTAGGACTGGAGTTCATGGAGGGTGAGCAAGTCTTGCTGAAAGTTTCGCCATGAAAGGGGTGATGCGGTTTGTGTAAAAAGAGGTAGCTAAGCCCAAGGTATATTGGACCATTTGAAGTACTTAAGCGAGTAGGGGAGGTGGCTTATGAATTAGCTTGCCTCCAGGTCTGTCAGGAGTGCATCCGGTATTTCATGTGTCTATGCTGAAAAGATAACACGGGGATGGAAAAACATCATTCGTTGGGATTCAGTTCTTCTCGAGATTGAAAATTTGAACATTATGAGGAAGGAAGCCTGTTGCCCTTCTAGTATAGAAATTCGCACGTTGAGATTCAAGGGAGATTGCATCCCATCAAAGTTCAATGGAAGGAATAGACACGTGAAGAGTCCACTTGGGAGAAGGCAGGCTGATCTGCAGAAAGATACCCACACTTGTTTACAGATTCAGGTACTCCTTTTGCCCTTGTTTTCTTCTTATGATCGTTCGAGGACGAGGACGATGGGTAAATTGGTATCCATTGTAACGGATCTGTTTTAGGTAGTTTTGAGCAGCAGATTTAGTTTATGAAAAACTGGATGGGAGTCGACGGATCCCACGACGGACGTCATAGGCACGATCGGACCGTCGAGGGTGGGGTCTCGATCCAAAAACACTTAGAATAGAAAAATTTGGGTACGAGATCACATCTGAACGTCACGAGCGGGGTGGCAGGATGGACCGTCTCAGCATGACGGCCGTCACCGACTCTTTAATGAATGGATGTCTCTGAATTGTGTGACGGGGAAGACAGCAGGACGGACCGTCGCAGCACGACGGCCGTAAAGGCTGCGTAACCCTGACTGGGTCGGATTTGTTAAATATTTTAAGGGGCGTTTTTGATATCCTGATTTAGAATTATAAGTTCTAGTGGTTTAATGTTCATATTTAATTACTTGGGGGTTAAGGAGACCAACCTTGAATAAATAGGGTTACTTGTACCACCTTTTATACAATAAATGATTATTAGGGTAAAGAAAAGGGGTTTGAGTAAGAAAAAATAGAAAGAGCGAGAGAGACAGGGAGAAACCAACGAAGAGGAAAGCAAAGGGGACTTGAAGAGTTAGCTTGCTTGAGCACGAATTCTTCGGTGGGGTAGGTTATGGTTTATTTGCTATTCGTAGTAAATAGTAAACTATAATAGCGAATGAGATGTATTGGGTAGTATTGTAAACCATTTCTATATGCAAATTGTAGGCTTGTATGAATGTGATTACTAATTGATTAAAATAAGGCATGATGAAGTTATTGAATCCTAAATCTTGTGAAAAACCCTAATCTGCCTTGTTAATGAGTTTGATGATGCCTTGGTATAAAAAGGCTTGCTGAAAAACTAAAGTCGATGAGAGTGTGGATACGGGTTGTTCACGAAAAACGACACGTAGAAATAGTTGGAACGGGTGTCAGAACAGAAACGTAAGAATTAGGGGATCGGGGGTTGTCACGAACCAACACGTAGAATTGGGCTCGGGCTGGTGTACAGTACCGACACGTAGATATTAGGGGATCGGGTTGCACAAACCGACACGTAGAATTAGGTGATCGGTTGTCACGAACCGACACGTAGATTATGGAGCGGAGAGTTGTCACGTACCCACACGAGAGAAAGAATAAAGCATATGAATCTGAAAGACGTTAATATACTTAATAATGAACCTAATTCCAAATGGGTATGGCATTGAGGTTGAGTCCTCATGGGATCTATGGAGATGCTTATAATTGATTCAGAGAAATGGTTGTTGCTACATTTGAGTATTGTAGTTGATTTCTGATATTATTTGATATATACTGTTTTCTATTTTGAGTTGGCCGATGATACCTACGAGTAACTTGTGTTTTGCTAAATGACCACCTACTTGTATGTTTCTCGTTGTATTGGTGGAAGTTGCGAAACGTTACCATCGTTCTTCAACTCAAACGCAACTCTGCCAGTCTTCATCACGTCGGTCGGATCTCAGGTGAGCTAATGCTTCTAGCTTGGACTGGATCATCTTATTCATGTCTTAGACTTGAAGTCCGGCATGGGACTAGTTTTGTATCTATTTCAGCTTCTTAGATACTCTTAGATTAGTAATTTGAGGGAAGATTTCTGTGTTGATGGACTTCCAGGTTTTGGGAATTAAATAGTATTGGTTTTCTATAGTGATTTAATCGATTTATCATAATGAGTTTAAGTCTCCGCATTAATTATGTTATTTATCGGTTGATAAACGTTGGGAATTGGATGGGTTGGTTCGCTCACAAGTAGGGATACAGTGTGGGTGCAAGTCTGCGGCCCGTTTTGGGTAGTGACAAGAATATATCATATACCAAAGAGATCGATCACATGCAGCAGATCTCGTGGTTGAGGAAAAAATGATTACTTTTGTGATGCAAAACACAGGGTATTGAATTATCAAGTAGCGATGGTCATTTTTGGCCAAGTTATAATAAAAATATATTCATTAATATATATAAGTTTTGAAAAATAAATTAGAAGATAATGTTAATGTTATTCATATATTAATCGTTCACTATCTCTTCGGTTTTACTTTGATATGAATAGATTAGAATGCTAAAAAAAGTTCACATCTAATCATTGATAAAGATATAAATTACTTTTTTCTTTTGAAAAATAAAATTTTGAATTAATAATATAAAAAATAATATAACAAGTAATTAGTAGAAAAGTGTACTTATTTATTTATTTTATATACATGTTTGTATTATTATTAAATTATTTTATATTTGCTCTATTTTAAATACATTTTCAATTATAATCTTACATGAGTTTAACATGTCAAAAAAAGAATTGAGCCTTTTTTATTTGAAAAAAACACAAGTGAAATGTACCAACATGTCATTTGAGACAATGATATTTAATATTTCATGTAGAAAGTGAGAATTAATAAATTGTTAACATGATATTTTTTTTTTATTAATACAACATAAATATAATAAAGGAAAACTATGTAAAAATATTTGAACTATTTTTTGTTTTATCAAATTAAAATAATCATTCAATGCAATAGATTCGTATTAACCATATATCTCTATATATATCTAATTATATTATAAATATCTATATCTATATATATATATATATATATAAGAAATGAAAACGCTTTATATATCAGCAGCATCACAAAAGTCAGAACTATTTATTAATAAAATTATATATTTATGAAAAGTGAACTTTTACTTATCAGCACCACAAAATTCAGAATTTATTAACTAATAAAATTATTTCAAAAATTTAAAAACAATAACTGATTTCTTGGTTATCGTTTTATTTCTTTGCCTTTTTGAAAAGCAAACGGAAAATTTTTATGTGTCCGTCCTCTTTCTGCAGCAACAAATCAATTCTAGGCGGAGCAAGGATTAATCTATGACACCAATCAAATATTATATTCTTGCTAGAGTAATTGTTTTAATTGCTAATAATATTGATTACGTTACAAAGGATTTGGAGAATCAATAAAATTAATTTTAATTACATAAGACTTATTGAATCTTTCTAATTTATATATCATTCTATTGATTTATATACAAATCAGATCTGCTATTGTAACTTAAAATTTTTAGTTAGTTGACCTTAAAAATCATATCTATTTTTCTAACTTAAAAACTTGATTTAGATGACCTTATAAATCAAATCTACTTTTCTAACTTAAAAAAAATATCCCCTTCTCTCTCTCCCCGTTTATATATGAGAGAGAGAGATCTTAAATTAAGATATACAAAATGTTCAGAAATGTGATTTAATAAATGTGTCAAAAGTTGAGATTAAACATTATTAAAATCTAAAGAAAAAAATGTAATTTTAAATGGATAAAAGAATACGATAAATAAATCAAAACAGAAAATATAAACTTTAATTTATTAAATTGCACATTTATTATCCGTATTTAAACAATTATTATAAATTAATTTAATATTTAATTGATAAACCATGTGACTGAATAATGACAGTTAAGGGAAAGTTACCTATTAAATAATTGTCAATTAATGGTTGACATAAAATAATATATCATAAAAAAGATTACTTTGTGATGCAACCACTTTAAGGGACATTTGAATTTATTAATGTAGTGACCGATTCTTTCGTTTCTTTCGGCCACTGGCCATCTGTTCGGGAGTTTCGGGTTTAATATCGATATTTTAGTAACAAATTTAATAAATCTAAGTATAGTGTTTGGTGTATTAATTTTTTTAAAATGGAGTGTGTGCGAGTTGTTTATTTCAAGAATAGGTTGGACCAATCAACCGTATCATTTTCCGTTATAAGTAGGAAAGAGAGGTGCAATGATCTCCGCGAATGCATTTACGTCTGTAATTAAATTCTAATTCGGTTAAACTATAGCATTCACGATTTCCTTGGTAAATTATTTGATCTCTATTAACCAATAATGTGGAACTATTAACATGATTAAACAAATTGTTTGAAGTCTAGACGCAGCATTGTATTCTTTCTACCACTATATTAAAGGTGATTTCAGATAATATTTTAATCGATATAGAACCTCCATAGTGATATTAATTGCAAGTTTAATAAATAGTTCATTAATCTTTTTATTATAATAAGTTTTTGGAAAAATAAATTAAAAGAATTGTTAATGTTCTGTATAAGACCTTTATATTCAACTATAGCTTTTAGTTTACTTTGATATGAATAGATTAGAATGTAAGAAAAAGTTCACATCTAATCATTGATGAAGATATAAATTACAAATTTTTTTTTATCAAAAATTAAAATTTTGAATTAATAATATAACAAATAATTAATAAAAAATGTACATATTTATTTTATATGCATGTTTGTATTATTATTAAATTATTTTATATTCACACTATTTTAAATAAATTTTCAATTATAATCTTATATGAGTTTAAGACGTCAAAGAATATTTGAGCCTTTTGAATTTGAAAAAAAAAATTAAGTAAATTGTACCAACATGTCATTTGAGACTATGATATTTAATATTTCGTGTAGAAAGTGAGAATTAATAAGTTGTTAACATGATTAATTTAATTATATAATATAAAGATAACAAAGGACAAACATGTAAAAATATTTGAACTGTTTTCTGTTTTATGAAATTAAAATAATTATAAATTAATATATTCGTGCAACGGAACGTATACTAGTTTTTTAATACAATGAAATAGTAATTCAGAGCTATTTATATATTATTTTAATTATATATATACGAGAAATAAAAACGCCTACATATCAGCAACACAAAGTTCAGAATTCAGTTATTCCAAAAAGTAAATAAAAATAACTTCCTATTTCTTTAGTTAGCATTTTTTATTTGATTTTTTTTGAAAAAAAACTAATTTTTTTGTTAATGTATTTATCATATTTCTTAAGCAAAATACTCCAACCAACTTTTCGTATCTATCTATATATATATAATAGGAGAAGTGAAAACGCCTACGTGTCAGTGTCACAAAATTCAGAATTTATTAAATAAAATTATTTTTAAAATTTAAAAATAAATATAACTTCCTATTTCCTTTGTTACTGTTTATTTATTTGAATTTTTTGAAAACCAAACTGAAATTTTTTATGTATTCATCATATTTCTTAAGCAAAATATTCAAACCAATTTTTCACATCTATATATATACATATATACATGAGATGTGATAGTGTCTACTTATCAACGGTATACTTATTCTTTAATTTTCAATAAAAAATCATTTAATCAAATCTTTTAAATGGATGGAATTTTAAAATTAAAATTTTAAAGTGTTACAAATTTTTTACATGAACTAAACGAAGGATAAACAAGTTAATTTCCCTTTATATAACGACCCCAACTGTCGCTAATTAGTAAATAAAAACGCCCCTCAGCCCGCCAGAGCAGACCAAATGCCTCTAGGGTGGCGGTGCTCAAGCGGGAAAGTTGTAGCCAGAGCGGTACTGGCGGGACAGAACTTAAATAACACAAAATTTTACTTTTCCTCTTTTTCAAAAACACCAAAAAGAGGCGAGGATCACTCCAGGACTCCTCAAAAGTTGCTGCTTGGGAGGGAAAGAGAAACATATTTCTAGCTTAAGAACATCAATAGCTTGCGGATTTCTGAAGTACTGTGGTTTCACGGTACTTTCAATGCTTTTTCCTTAAGATTGGTGTTTGTCTAGAGCCTTTTCGTAATAGTTTTAACATGTTTTTATCTTTGTTTTGTAGGAAAGGTGTCCGAACCCAAAAACGCAGAAGGCAGCTGAGATTTAGTGCAGAGGTGACCCACGAAGACCATCGACAGTCCTTCGTTTCATTGACGGACCGTAGATGGTGACCGTCG
Source organism: Solanum habrochaites (assembly GCA_027704765.1). Taxonomy (NCBI): domain Eukaryota; kingdom Viridiplantae; phylum Streptophyta; class Magnoliopsida; order Solanales; family Solanaceae; genus Solanum; species Solanum habrochaites. Next base: position 20,188,035 of record JAKWJA010002496.1, read on the forward strand.
AATGATAGCTCAGGCATCTAGAGAAACTTGGGGAAATCTGACCAAAGTGTGGGGCTACAGAAGGATAAACGGTCCGTTGATTGATCGACGGACCATCCTGTTGAATCTTCGTTAAGCTCAGAGATAGTCCTAGTAGCCGAAGTTGAAGAAAGTCTAAGTATGAAAGGAGAGAAGTCATCGACGAACCGTAGACGTATCGACGAATCGTGCTATTGGTCCGTCGATTGATTCAGAGAAGATGCCAGTTGAAGGATGAAAAAAGATGCTAAGTTTGGACCGACGGAGGCAGTCGATGGTCAGTCATTTCATCAACGGACCGTTTGTGGTGGTCGTCGATTACAACTGCATTTTCGGAAAACTTTTCTTGTTTTAATTTCTTTTGTTTTAGGATAATATTTTCCATAAATTGGGTGTAAAACCTCGTTTTTGGGGTTGAATTCTATTACTTTGGTTCTTAGATTGTTTTTGGAGATTGGATTTTTGCAACTTTAGCATTAATTCAAACTTCCAGATTTGGTTTTCAAGTGAATTCTTGCTACTTCAAGTTGAATTTCTGGATTTCTTTGAATTTGTCAAAGTAAGTTCATGATTTATTGTTTATCAACTATGAATAATGTTCTTATATGCATGGGTAACTAAATACACAACTAAAGTTGTGGGAACCATGGTTGATTAACAAAGTAAACCTAGCTTAATAACAATTCTCAATAGGTTATTGCATGCATTGATAATTCTTTTGCTTAGAAGTCTTTTTAACGAGTGCACGCGTTAAAAGTCGCCTTATTGCTACTTGCAGGACCAAGGATGTAGTTAATAGGAAAAAAAATTATCAACATAGATTTAGTGGTATACTAACTAATAGGCTAGTCTCGATTGCTGCGAAGTAATCATTAAGTCATACATCGAATATGATACTTAATATGAAGTAAAGGCAAGTGTTAGTAAATTAGACACACGTAGACGGACCAAGGTATGTGGTGAAATTCTCTAAATGACGGACCAAGAATTTACGGATATCTAACTTATCACTTTGCATGCAAAACAGTAGGGATGAATTGTTATAGATAGGAATACGATGTTATGAACCTATAAGGAACACTTACACCCTAGTTTCTCTCATAACTTGATAAAAATCAAAGTTTTACTCCTGTTACTTGTTTTAATTAGAATTATTTAAGAATTTTGTTTCACAAAACTCCCCCTGTTAATTACTTGTTTTCGGAAAGAGCTTGACTACATAGAAGTAATTGTACATTGAAGTTAAGTCAAAATTATTTTCCTCGTGGGATCGACCCCAACCTAATAGTTGGGTTCTTTACTTGATGTGACCACTTATACTTCTTTAGAGAGGAGTAATTTAAGCATACCAATTTCCGATCAAAATCCACTATTTCATCATTCGGAAGCCTGGATTGGAGCTATAATCTCTCTACAGATGCTTGGCGCCCAGGTAGGCTAGGTTTAATTAATTGAGTAGTTGTAAAGGTGTGATTCATTGCGTAGTGTATTAGTAATTGATGGTAGAATTCATGTGTAGGATTTCGTGCACCGAAAAAGAAATAGTCGTATTGTATGCCATGAATCAACACTTAATTATATGATTATGAGAATGTACATTGTTCTTGTGATTGTGTCTTGTTGAATGGATCGAGTCTTACGTTCCAACACATTAACTGAGATCGGATGTCTCGTACCAACATAGAACTTGAAACGAATGTAACATTTCGACATACTAAGTTGGATCGGGTGTTACGAACCGACACATTAACAATTTGGGCATGAGTTTGATGAGAGGACCATTGACTTATCATACATGGTGTAATTGACAATGTGGAATTGGACATGTTTCCTCAAAAGATAACGTGATAGTTCATTATGTACTTATGTGTGATTGAGGTGTTGTAAGGTAATTGTGTACATCGCATACTAAATGAATGGTAAATGGTAAAGCCTCAAATTGGGTTGCGGTACGGTAAGTGGGTACCAAGGTCCAGTTGTTAATATGTGTTACTTAGAGGAGTGGTCTTGTGTTTTGTCGTTGAGAATTGGGGTGGTGCTATGTAGTAAATGTTAACTAGTTAAATATTACCCTAGGATGGAATTAGTGTCTAAACGGTTAGTAAGCCTTGATAGAGGTACCATGGAGTTACAAGTTGAGTGCTGTCGGGGTTGAAATAAGGGTGTGTTGTGGGTGTTGACCGGATTGGTTGTAGTTATTTTTGGAATGGCAAGGGCAAGAAAATATAACGGTGGAGGAGCGATCAATCTTATTGCATATGTCTTGCTAGTCGATTTCTTATATTATGCGGTGGGTATCAGGTTGACCGATGTCTATCAGTACGTGCGGTTGTACTAATATTACTCTTGTTATGCCTTTTTGGCATAGTCTAGTTGCAAGATCAGTGAGGTTCATAGGTGAAGAAGAAGACAATCTCCAACCATTTCTACTTTCCCTTCACATCGTGGGAATTGTGTCATTTATAATTTTGTTATAATGTACTTTTAGTAGCTCTTGTACCTATTTAGAATAGGTTCCGTGAATATTAATTATTTTACAAGTCTTAACTTTGAAACGTTTTACGTTCTTATTTTATACGAATCTATATGTAGTTATCGCAGTCTTAGTTCTCTTCATCTTTCACATGTTTTAAATGATTGAAAATGAAAGTCTTGAATTATAATTATAAATATTCACCGTAAAATTAAAAAAAATATTTTTTATAAGAACAAAATATAAATAATAATCAAAATAAAATTTATAATTTAATCACAATTACATTTTTTTTAAAACAAGAAAAATATACATGTAATTGAAGTTAATTATTTTAAATTGGTAGAAGACTGAGATCAGTTTCAAATTTATATAATTACTCTTATCTTTTTAATTCTAAATTACGGAAAGAACATTGGATTCAATATATTCGGAACGGATTGAAGATTTTTTCTTCCTTCTCCTACCTCATATTCCAATTAATGTGAAACAATTATAAAATTTATTAATTATTCACTCCTACTCATAAACAAAAGAAAATCACTTTTACAATAGTCATTGACGTGACTTTCTTATTTTTAGATATTCAATTTGACATCCATGCTGTTGTTGATATCTTTCTCCTGCTTGGAACGTTTAGTTTTTCACAATTAATTGCTTTAATTGTTTTCTTTCATTTGAATTATAATGCTGAAAATTATGTGTTGATAGATTAATAAAATTCATTATATCAATATAAAATTATCTTTATATACTTTTCTTAATTGTTCTACTTAATCTCCTGACTTCAGGTTTAAAGTAACTATTAATTTTGCTTCAAAATGACTAAAGGTGTAATAGAGATTTAGACACACATTTGGTATGATCTCACTTGGACTCTTATTTTTTTTTAGCTCTGTCATTTAATATCCATGTTATTGTTGATATCTTGCTCCTTCTTGGAACGTTTAGGTTTGCACAATTCATTTTTTAACAGAAAAAAAATATAAAATCACTATTGAAGTTGTCTCAAATTTTCAAAAGATACCTTAACTTTTTAACTGTGCTATTACTTCACTAAATAATTTTGAACATATATTATTATACCATTTTTCGATCAGCCCCAAATCTTAAAAAGCAAGTGAGTTCACACCCCAATCATTTCATCACACGTGTTAATTTAACTAAAAATATATATTATTTTCATTTTAAATTTTTTCTTTATTTTTTTTTTTATTTTTCTCTCTTACTTTTGAATTTTAATTTTGATATATCTTAAATTTCATTTCATCTTCCATCTCTCACTTTGAAGTGATTCATCCATTCATTTTCTTTTTTTTCTCAAACCTCCCACCCCCCACGTCAATTGAAAACCCACTTGTCATTTTTTTTTTCTTTCTTTACTTCTTCTTCTTCTCCGGTCAAATTTTTTTTATCAAATTCCATACTATTATTTAGACTTTATTGAAATATTGATAACAAAATTATATTTTTTAAGAAATTTAAAATTTTGAAAGTAACCATCAACTATTAATAAATGCTGATTTTAAAAGAATCAATCAAATCTCAAATTGAAAGAACTAATTGACAATCGAATAAAAAAACTATTGAGCCTTTCCTAATCATCTTGAATCTAAAATGAGTTTATCAATTGTTCGAAATGTAAGAAAATATTTAAAGATAAATTTTAAACAAAAAGTAAAACGAATAGGTAAAAAAAGAAGAAAGTGAAGTTGTGAATAAAATGGTGATGATTGAGTAAGAAGCTTCAATGGTGGAGATGACAATGATTTTTTGAAAAGAAAGAAGAAAGAAAAGAAAAACATAAAAAAAAAAAATTAAAAATCAAAGAAATATAAGAAAGAATTTTACAATAAAATACTGTAAAATAAAATTATATTCGTTTTTTAGCGTCTCACTCTCTGTTAAGAAGGCACATCCATCTCCACTCTCTACGTCAGATGGATGAAAATGATGTATTATTCTATTCAAATTTTAGCTGGGGTATAGACGGTTGCAAAGTTAAGATGTCTTTTTAAAAATTCGGAACAACTTCAATGGTGACTTTATGTCTTTTTTCTTCTTTTAAACTATTTTCTTTCGTTTCAAATTTGATTATGCTGAAATTCTTTGATAGGTTACATAAATTCATTATATCAACACAAAATTATCGCTACATACTTTCCTTAATTGTTCTGTCTAATTTTCTGACTTCAGATTTCAATTTTTCAAGTTTAAAGTAACTTAATTTGCTTCAAAATTACTAAATGTTAAACAAAGATTTACACGCACATTTGGTACAATCTCACTTATTCTCTTATTATATATACGCTTGAATAAATTTATTGTTAAAGTTAAAGTTATAAAGTTCGTACCCTTCACGAAATATTTTTAACTTTATTAGAACTTGAATTTGGATTGAAGCTATGAGTAATGATTTGAGATGCATTTGATTTTTACAAATTATTACGATATTTAATTGATAGTTTAATTATATATGTATATCTGTGTTCTTAGAGATTTTTACCATTGAATGAGAAAAAATAATTTATATTCTAAAATTGAGTTAACAAAAGTAAAATGGAAATAGAAGAAGAAAAAGTAAATAATTCCAATAAAAAACATAAAGATAAGACTACTAATTTTGAAACTAAAAAACATTTTGTATTCTACTAAAGCAAAATAATCATAACATATTGTAATGATCGGTTCCCGTCGTTATAAAAAATCAATAGGGAAAAATTTTGGGCCAGAATACTTTTTCGTAGTAACTAGGAATTTTCCAATCTAGTCAAGGTTTGAAGGAAATTGGAGTCAATAAAGTCTAGAGAAATTTGATAATAATTGGGTGATTTAATTTTAATTTTGATCACATGATTAGATGCCTAAAACGTTAAGGAACCCGTACGACTTTACAAAATTAAATTCGGGAGAGTAGAACTTCCGAAATTGATCTTAGCGTGAACAAGTAGCTTTTAAGTGTCATTGGTTGAAGGTGTATTGTGAAATAGAGGTTTTGAAATTATTAAATTTGATCATTGGTTCGTGCCACTAAGGTGAGAATTTCCCACCAAGGCGGACCCTTGTAGCGGGGTGAGTATTGTTGTGGCGGAACACATGCGACATAAGTCGCTAATAAACCCCAAAAACGTTTTATTTTGCACTTTTTGACTTTGAGAGCAAGGAGAAAACCCCAGGTAATAAACCCCAAAAGTTTTATTCTGCACTTTTTTACTTTGAGAGCTAGTAGACTACCCCAACTGTTTTCTTGATCGTTTTTCACCATTCATGAGGCTAAAGGTAAGGTTCTAACTCTCCAAATACATTTTTCAATACGTAGAATGTAATCTAGCGGATAATTATCGATGAGAGAGGGTTTTAATCTAGGGTTGATAGAATTGTCGGTAATTCGGGTAATTAGTTAGTGTCTATTGATACTCGTGTTATATTAATTATTTGTAGACCAAGAACAAGCAAAACGAATCCGGAAAGGGAAGAATTAAGTTTCTTAGGGAATTCAAACTTTGTTTGAGGTAGGTGATGGTTGTGATTTCATGAATTTGTGATATATGTTTGTTCTTACTTCATTTAATACATGTATGTATGCGAATGTTGCATTATCTATCACACTAATTGTAAATGAAGATAGATGAATGATGAATGTCATGAATCATGACTTGATTGTAAGATTTTGATAATATACTTTTGATTGTTATTGGGGCTTGTTAAATGGATCGAGTGTTGCATTCCAACACATCAACTTGGATCATTTTCACATTCCGACATAAATATAGAATTGTTTGCCACGTTTCGATATAAAATTGGATCGGGTACCACGTACCAGTAGGCTAAAAGTTTAGGTTTGGGTTCCATGAGAGGACCATAGACTTGATATAATTGTATATCTTGAGGATTGTGAAATTGCACATTGTTCATAAATGATGTTGATATTGTATATGTTTAGTGTATATATGTTATTATTATGTTGTTGTCACGACCCAAAACAGGCCGCGACTGGCACCCACACTTACCCTCCTATGTATGCGAACCAACCAATCTAAACCCTGACATTTCAATATAATATCAACATAAAGTATGCGGAAGACTTCAACTTCTTAATAAAAACCAATTCTAATTCTAAATTCCAACATCTCTATTATTTTCCCCAACATGCTGGAAGTCCTCACACAAGAACATCTATGGATCACATTACGAAACTAATATATTCTAAGAAGCTAAAATAACAAAAGCTAGTCCCTGCCGGAACTTTCCAGGCATCAAGACTGAGGAAGAAATCCAGTCAAGCTAGAAGCTTATCTCACCTGAAATCCGTTTATGAAGACTGGCTAGAGTTTGCGGTAGTTGAAGACGACGGTAAATTTGCTTAGCACTCCCACATAAACAAAGAAAGAAACATACAAGAGGGGTCGGTACCCAACACGAGTACGGAGGAGGTATCATCGAACACTCAAAATAGAAAACAGTATTATTCATAATACATAAATCAACTACAATACTCAACATGATCAACAAAAGTTTCTATACTCATAATTAAGCACCGCCAAGTGTCACACCATGAGGACTCCAGCCTCATCCATACCCGTTTGGGAATAGGTTCATTAGATTGGTGTACAAAACAAAAACAAAAAAAAAATTATTAACATCTTTCACGCTTCATTACGTGTTATTTTCCTTTTTTCCCGCTGTGTCGGTACTTGACACTCCGATCCCCCTAATTCTATGTGTCGGTACTGACTACCCGATCCCCTAATTCTACTGTCGGTTTTCGTGACCCCCGATCCCCCTAATTCTAACGTGGTCGGTTTGTGACACTCGACCCTACTTTTACGATTTCGGTTCGTGACAGAACCCTATCCCCGTATTCACGGTGTCGATTCCTGACATACCGTCCCCTAAAAAATTCTACTGTCGGTACGTGACACTCGATCCCTATCCATTACTACTTTAGTTCATCAAGTCCTTCTTTTATACCATAGGCATCATCAATTCAATTAACAGGGTATATTAGGATTTCTTTCAAATTAAGATTATAGCTTCATCATGCCTATTTTAGCACAATTGTATAATCACATTCATACAAGCAACAATAGAAGCATATAAAGGGTTTACAATACTACCCCATACATATCATTCGCTATTAAATTTATACGATAGCATGGAAAACCATAACCTACCTCCACCGAAGAATTGCGATCAACAAGCTAGCTTCTCAAAAGCGCGTTCTTCCTCTCTCTTGATCGAATCGTTTCTCTCCCTCTCTTTGTTTCTTTTGGCTATTTTTCTTATTCAAAGACGCTTTCCTTTACCACCCTAATAATCATATAATTAAGTATAAAGATGGCAATAATACCCCACTAATTAACTTAATGAAGTGTAACCTCTTTGAACCCCCAAGAATTAGACTTATTTACATTAACCCACTACTTATAATTAAGCACAGAATAGTCCAAAACGCCCACCGGTCCGTCCCTGCTGCTCCCGCACAGAGTTCCAGACTCAATTTCCTTGAGATTCTGTGACTTCCGTCGTGCGCTATAGACTGTCCGTCCTTCTATTCCTCGTGACGTTCAAGAGTCGCTCTCATGTACCCAAATTCGTAAATTCAATATTTTGGAATGACGAGACCCCCACGACGGTCCGTCGTTCACATGACTGTTCCATCATGGGGTCCTCGACTCCCCAGTTTTTCCAGACTTAAATCTGCTACTCTCAAAACGACTAAACGGGTCGTCCATAGATACCAATTTAAACCCATCGTTCGTCCTCGAACATCACGAGACGAAAACAAGAGTGAAAAGATGTACCTGAATCTGTAAACACAGGTGTGGGTATTGTTCTTGCATATCAGCCTCCTCTCCCAAGTGGATTCGTCAACTGTTGATTTCTTCTTGCAACCTTAATGGATGCATCTCCCCCCTCCGATCTCAACGTGCGGACTTCTCTATCTAAAATGGCACAGGCCCTCCCATAAACCAGTCTCACAGCAAACGGTGAATCCCAACGAATGATGTAGTTTTTTCCATCCCCCATGGTACCGTTTTTCCACATAGACAACAGGAATACCAGGTGCACTCTTAGAGTGCTGGGGCAAGGCTAATTCATAAGCCCCCCCCTACTCGCTTAATTACTTTCAAATGGTCCAATAACTTTGGACTAGCTTACCCCTTTTACAACCGCATCACACCCTTCATGGGCGAAACTTCAGCAAGACTTGTTCACGCCTCCAGAACTCCAAGTCCCTAACCTTTCGATCTGCATACTCCGTTTTGCCTACTTTGAGCCGTAAAAGCTTTTTCTTGAATAGATTTTCCCTTCTCTAACGAATCCTCAAGGTCAGTACCCAAGGTGTACCTCGATGCAATCAAACCAACAATGGGAGACCTAGCACTCCTTCCCATACGAGACGCTTCAAAACAAAGGAGCAATCAATACGTATTGATACTTTATTGTATGAAAACTCGCTAAGGGTAAGAAGTGATCCCTGACACCGAATTCTATCAACACATGCTCGAAGCAATAAATCTTTCTAATACTTAATCGTTTCGCTCGACATCTGTCCAGTTCGGTCTGATGGTGAAATTCATACTCCGGTCCAACCTAGTCCTATCACATGCAATGTTCTCCAAAATTTAGATAACTTGCGTACCTCTAAGCTGATATGATGGAAAGTTGACTCATGCACCGAAACATTTCTGGAGATTTAGAGTCTGGCTAACTTCTCTGCATTGTAATCCAACCTTAACCGAATGAAAGACAACTTAGGTAATCTGTCCCCAATTACCCAATAGAATTCAAACTTACCCCGGTCTTTGGAGACCCCCACGAAGTCCATTGCAGATTTCTCTCCCACTTCACGGAATGGCATTCTCGAAGTGTTCCTCCAGCCTCTGGTGTTCAATAATTTAATTGCCCTACACAATTTGGACATTTGGCAACAAACTCAAACATGTTCCGGCCGCTTCATTCTCTCCACCAAAAGTGTTGCCTTAAGGTCCACGTTACATCTTGGTTGCACAGGATGTATAGATCCGGACCTAATGAGCCTCTGTAAGAATAGGTGGAGCCAAATTCGTCAACACAGGGTACACATAACCCCTTCCCTGAAGGCGCAAAACACCTTCCTCGTCCATTAATCACGGCTTCTGTGGCCCTCCATCCTCGCAACTCCCCATATCCCGAATTCGGCTTAGTTTCTCATCATCAAACTGTTTTCCCCTGGCCAAAAATCCCCCGCTCTACAATAACGTCTCGAAACTTGTAATGGGCTAAACTACCATGCTCCTGCTTTTTTCTACTTAAGGCCGGCGGCCACACACATTAGCCTTTCCCTGGTAATACAAGATGTACATCATAATCCTTCAGTATTTCCATCCACCTCCGCTGTCTCAATTCAAATCTTCTGGGTAAAACCTACTGTAGGCTACGATATCCTTGAGACTTCACACTTAACCCCATATAGATAGTGTCCTCCATTGCTTTAATGCAAACACGACCGCAGCCAATTCCAATCGGGGTTCGGATAAATTACGTTCAAAATGCATCTTATTTGTCCGAAGCATAGACAATTACATTTTTCTCTTGGCAATTAGCACTGCCGCCCAAACCAGAATAAGGAGATCACACAATACACAAATGAAGTTCTTACCCTCTCGGCAAGGTAAGGATAGTGCGGTAGTGCAGCAGGTCCTTTGAGTTTCTGAAGCTTTCCTCACATTTGTCCGACCATACAAATGAACATTCTGGCTTAGTCAAGTTCGTACAGTTTGGGCAGCAATAGAAGATAATCCCTTGACAAATCGACGGTAGTAAACTGGCTAAACCAACAAAGCTTCTTATTTCTGACCACATTATTAGTCTTCCCTAATTCTTCCTACTTCGATCAGAGAAGGATCCCCATCACCCCACATTCCTTAGAACCCTTCCCCAAGAAGGACACTGAATCTAAGAAGCCAAAACCACACTTGGAGATTTTGCATAAATTTTTTTTCTCCCTCACATTTCAACACAATCCTCAAATCTCCTCATTTTCCTCTTACTCTTGGAAGTATATCATTTATCATCATACATAAACGATCCAGAGATCAATATGGGGCTTAAAAATCCCGTTCATCAAGCTCATGAAACAGCAGGGCATTCGGTAGTCCAAAGGACCTTACCAATAATTCATAATGCCCATACCTGGTTCGAAAAGCATCTTTTGGACATCTCCTGCCCGTTTTTCAATTCAATTGAGATAAACCAGACCTCAATCAATTTTAGAGGAATCTACCCGAAACACCTTGTACTGATCGAACAAATTCATCAATGCGAGGAAAGAGGATACTGTTCTTAACAGTGTACTTTTTTTAGTTGTCGTAATCTATGCGCATCCGAAGCCTCCCATCTTTTCCTTCTTCACAACAAACAGTAGCAAAACCCGCAATGGGATGCACTTGGTGTCGAATGAAGCCATTTGCTCAACAACAACTCTTGAAGTTTGATCCTTTACTCCTTACTCATCGGGAGCCATCTATAAGGGGGTATAGAAATGGGCGAGTACCCGGTCAAGATCGATGCTAAGTAATATCTCTACGATCCGGTGCACCAGGAATCTGCAGAAACACATCTAAAAACTTGCGGACTAAGAACCGACTCAATTGAGAGGTACTGGGTAGTATCATCCACGTAGGTGGGTGCCACGAAAGCTAAAAAACCCTTACTAACCATTCTCTTACACGAAGAAAAGGAGATTATTAACCGATTTGAAGTGTAGTTCACCCTCCCACCACTAACGATCTGTCCCCAGGCTTGCTAACGTCAACAAGTTTTAGCATTACAATCCAGATGCAAAATTTGGAGAAAGCCAAGTCATACCCATAATTACATCACAATCAACCATTTCTTATAACCAGTCTCTACAATGGGTATTGCTCCCCACAAACGTCACCCAACAAGACCTATATACCTTTCAACCATCACAGACTCACCCCCGGAGTAGAACACGAATAGGCAATGTCCAGCAATTCACAATGTAATTAGACCAGTAGCCAAAGTGAGGATATACCTATGAAAAATGTGGATCCAGATCAAATATACAAAAGCCATGCAATCACAAACCAAAAGATTACCTGTTTAAACAGCTCCGATGCCTCCGCTTCATCAACCGCCGGGAAAGCGTATCAAATGGGCCCTATCCGTGTCTGTCCGTATGCCCCTACCAGGTGTGCTGTGTGGCTTCCAGTTTGGCCCTTTTATCCCGGCCTTTTGGTGACCACCATTAACCACCTCTTCCACCGCGTTCTCCAAGAGATAACGACCTCTACCATGACCACCTCTAGTCTAGCTATTATTTGGGGTCTATAACACTGTTTTTGGAATTTCTCCTAATATGTCAGTCTCCCATGTCCAGTATCTCCTCTCCCACATCCATAACACTCACTGAGTCAATCATAGGTCTCTCAGAGAAGTGTGACACGGTCTGAGGTGACCCCCAACTACAGTTTTAGTTGAAGACTGAAGTGTCGACTGAGTAACCTCCTGACCCTGTCCTCTATCAGTACGAACCATTTAGAACTCCCTCCCTCTTTCGACCTTTTTGATGTCGATGCCATGGTTAGTCCACCTTCTTCACGCCTTCACTCTGTCACAAGTCCTACCACTGCCTGCAAGGATTTTGCCGTAGCCGCTAGCGACCTGTAAGGCGAAATCCGCAATTCTGACTCAAACCCTTCACAAAACCGGCAATCCGCTCTTGTGGACTGAAACATGTTGGGTGGAATACCTGGATAATGCACGAAACTTATCCTCATATGCAGTAACCGACATCCTACCGGTGCCTCTAGGCTCAAAACTCATCTCTTTTCCTATCTCTCAAAGTCTGGGGACATAACTTCTCCATAACACAAGCTAGAGAATGACGCCCAAGTCCTAGTTGGTGCCTCTGTTGGTTTAACACTCAACATGTTACCCACCGCCACCACCATTTTGTTGGCTTTCCCATTGAATTGATACGTCACGATAACTCAACACCAAACCGGTCTACGATACCCATCTTGTGTAAGATATTCATGACAGTCAACCAGAATCATGGCATCCTCAGATTCAGCACCCCTTGAAGACTGGATGTTTCAATTTCAGAAGTTACTGAATAGTTTCATTTCACATGCTGATCATTTGTCATTATAGGCCCTGTGGTCAGACGGAAACGTGCCTATTTCCAATGAGGCACTCGCATAGTGCGCGGGGAGCCCATAGTAGCTGCATGTTGAACCTCATGAACCGTAGGTGGTTGGTTACGAAAAACACGGCTGAGTGCGTCGGCCCTGATCATATAAACCCACTAAGATTAGCAAGACGCATTGATCATCTCTGGGGTAGGTTGGGGGGGCAATTCCTCATTCTGCCCCTTGTTCATTCTCCCCTCCCACCCTCGCTTACCATCTTTCCTCCTCAGTTGGTGGGGAGTCACCGCCCTTATTACCAGATGGGCTAGGTCTCTCGTCTCTTCCTCTAGAAGGACGCCTCCCACAGCCTCTTCCCTGCCTCTTTGTCACTACTTCTCTTCTGAGCTACAGCCTCGGTGGCTGGCTCAGACCTCCGTTAACTGAAGCTGTGTTGACTAGTCGTTGCTTCTAATAGTTTCTAACCATCTTCGAAATAGAGTGAAGATTGTCAGATACCATTTAGCACCTATATCCTAATTGGCTCCAGTAATAGCACCGAAAGAAGAAAAGAAAGAATGGGAGTTTTCCTAAAGTCTTATAGGCGCTCTCAAAAAAAATAAAGTGTCCCCCTAGTACGCGTTTCCTTAAGACTCTACTAGACTGCTCTTGTGTTGATGAGACCAACGAACCTAATGCTCTGATACCAAGTTTGTCCACCAGCGACCCAAAACGGGCCGCGTCTGGCACCCACACTTACCCTCCTATGTGAGCGAACCAACCAATCTTAAACCCGACATTTCAATATATACAACAGAAAGTAATGCGAAGACTTAAACTTATTGATAACAACCAATTCAATAACGCTAAAATTCAACATCTATTATTCCCCCAATTTGGAAGTCATCACCCACCAAAGAACATCTATGATCAAATACTAAACTAAGATATTCTAAGAAGTCTAAAATAACAAAACTGTCCATGCCAGGAACTTCAAGCATCAAGACATGAGTGAAAAAGATCCATTCCAAGCAGAACAATTAGCTCACACCCTCCCCTGCAAACCGGTGTAATGAAGACTTGCTAGAGTTTGTCGGTGGAGTTGAGACGACGGTATGTTTGCTGCACTCCACATTACAAGAAAGAAACAGACAAGGTAGGGCGCGCTCGCAGGTCACAAAACCGAGTACGTGGATTAGGTACTCTCGGGCACAACTCAAATAGAAAAACCAGTATATATCAAACAAATAATCTCATCTCACACAAATACTCAAGTCCTGTTAGCAACAACAAGTTTCTATCTCATTTATTAAGCCCACCTCCAAGGTTGCACCCATGAGGACTCAGCCCCCACGTGCATACGTTTGGAATTAGGTTCATTAGATTGGATCTTTACTCTTCAAGATTCATTACGTTATCCTCTTGTGTCTTACGGTGACCTCTGATCCCCTAATTCTATGTGGTCGGTACGTGACACTATTACTCCGAATCACCCTAATTCTACGTGGTCGGTTCGGTGAAACCCGATCCCCTATCTACTTGTTGGGTTCGTGGACACCCCCGATCCCCTAATTCCTACGTGGTCGGTAAATGTGGACACTCTCCGATCACACTAATCTCATCACGTTAGTTCATCAACCTTCTCTTTTAATACCAGGCTCATCATACAATCTCATTAACAAGGTAGATTAAATGGATTTCTTTCAAGATTAAGATTTCAATAGCTTCATCATGCTTATTTTATCACAATTGTATAATCACACTTCATACAAGCATACAATTAAGCCCTATAAAAAGGTTTTACAATACTACCAATCCATATCAATATCATTCGCTATTAAAAGTTTTACTACGAGTAGCATGAAAACATAACCTACCTCCCCCGAAATTTGCGATCAACAAGCTATCTTCTCAAAACTGCGTTCTTTCTCTCTCTTGTGCTGGAGGTCGTGTTTCTTCGCCCTCCTCTTTCTTTTTTTTTCTGGATTCAAACCCTCTTTCCTTTTAACCCTAATAATCATATAATTAAGTAATAAAAGATGGCAATAAATAACCCACACTATTAACTAAGGTACCTCTTTTAACCCCCCACGTCATTAGACTTATTAACATGACCCACTACTTTTATAATTAAGCAGGAATAGTCCAAAACACCCCTTAATTAATTAATTAGAAATCCTACCCACTCAGCCGGGGATTATGCAATCCTGTGACGGGCCGTCGTGACGGGACCGTCCGTCCTACGCTCCGTCACAGAGTTCATATACTCACTTTCCTTTAAGAGTCTGTGGACGGTCCGTCGTGCCCACTACGCCCCGTCCTTCTATCCATCGTGACGTTCAGAGAGTCGCTCTCAGTACCACCCAACTTCCCTAAATGCTAAGTATTTGAACGAGACCCCATGAACGGTCCCTTCGTGCCATGACGGTTCGTCGTTTGTCGTCGACTCCCGCCGTTGTTTCCAAATTAAAATCTGCTACTTAAAATTACTAAACAGGTCGTTACAGTTGTATAGACTTATTTATGTTGCACTTAGTGGGATAGCTGTGTGTAACTACAAGTATATTGTGGTTGTGTACGGATACTGCACGTGTTCTTTCTTTGTTGAGTACATGGCATCTTCAAGGGGCTATTGACAGACTTCGCTTAGAAGATTAATGATCGTTTCGAATTCAAGGGGGAACTAGTTCTTTCAAACTGCCATTAGTTCTCTTTTCTATTTATATCCATATTACTGACTTAGACGGACACTTTAGTTAATCCATGTTAGTCTGAGGTTGCATCCCTTCTTGTCTAGATTTATGATTTAACTATAGATGTTTTTGTACATAGACTTTCAGGTTCTTGGCATTATTTTCGCAATGTCAGTTTTGATTGTTAGACTTTTTTTGAATTTATGAGAACTCCTATCTTTCCTTTAGCATATAAATTTGCTTCCGTAACCTTAAATGTCATAGTATTTTGATTAAGTTGGTATGCTAATTAGTATAAATGGTTCTCCCACCGGATGGTTAGTGTGGTTCCAATCACAATGGTCTGAATCATGAAAAATTTTGTATCAGAGCCTAGGTTCATTGATCTCGATGTACAAAAATGAGTCTAGTAGAGTTTTGCAAAACAATGTAGAGATGTCTATACTTTTTCTCGAGAGATTATAGGACTTCAAAAAATCTCTCTACTTTCTTTTGTATCCTTTCGTGCTGTAGCTTGATTCCAATTGGTATCTGCTGATTCGAATATGTAACCTCCTTCACTCTTCTGTCCGTAGAATGTTAACACTAGTTTCAACAACATCAGGCCCGTAACTACTGTCAATTCTCCAGCTGAGGAATTTACAATGAAAGGTCGCGGTTGAGTCAGGGTAGAGGTTGAGCTAGGGGTACAGGTCAAGGAAGGGTGGTGCCTACTAGCGATGGAGCATCTGTTGAAAATGATCCCAGAAATGAGGCCCCTCCTGCGCACCATGAAGAGGTAGAGGAGAATATCGAGGTTGAGAATATTGTAAAAGAGAAAGAGGTGAAGGCAGAGACTACAAGTATCCTCCTTTAGACCAGTGTTAGCTCAATAGATCATGTCATTCTTGAAAGGGTTGGTTGATCCTGGAGTGCTTCCCTCTGTTCAAGCAAATTAAGCTCCCACCAATCCTATTAGTATCATTGTTCCCCAAGTGGGAGGAAATGTAGGTAATGATGTTTTCTTCCGTCCTTTGGGCTGTATTATGATTGGTAATGAACATGATATGTTGACTAAGTTCTTGAAGTTGAAACTACCTGTGTTCCATGGTTCCGAGAGTGAGGATGCATATGAGTTCATCCTAGATTTCTATAAGAGGCTTCATAAGTTTGGAACTGTCCATTAACATGAGGTTGAGTTTATGACTTTTCAACTTCAAGGTGAGGCTAAATAGTGGTAGAGAGCTTATGTGGAATGCAGATATTCAATTTCACCCCCACTTGGACCATTTTTATGCTATGTTTTTAGAGAAGTATGTGCCTCAGACTTTGAGGGATCGTAAGAAGGACGAATTCATGTCTTTGGAGAAAGGTGGTATGTTTGTGGCTGCTATAAGAACAAGTTCCATGCCTTTTCTATATATAGTATGCAACTGGTGACTACTAAGAAAGAGAGGAACCATTTATTTATTAAGGGACTAAATTTTGAGTTGCAGGTAATGTATGTTCGTATAACCTATGCAGGGAAAAGCTTCAATGAGGTAAGTGAAGAAAGTGGAGCGGGTGATGCTAGAAGGCCAGGCCAAGGAATTGGCTAAGAAAGCCAAAAAAATAGGCAAATTTTAGGGATCTTACTAGAGGTTTAGGGAGGCCAACACTTGTAGCTTGGCCAATTCAGTCCACTATATCCGCTTCTACAGGTAATTACTTGAAAAATTCACCTCCTAATTTGATTCAGGACAGCCAGGAAGTCTCACCTTTGAAGTAAGAATGCCATCTTTTGATCGTACTTGCTATGACTGTGGAGAACCTGAGCATATGAGAAGAGATTCTAACCAACCACGCGTGATGGATTCTGCGCAGCAGTAGTTTAGAGTAGTGGTACCTGTGCGAAGTAGTAATAATGGTTGAGGGCATCCACAAGAGAGGAGAGAAGAAAACAAGCGAGGTCATGGAGGTAAGGGAAATGGTAACACAGGAAGAGGTATATGCAGCAAGGTAGGAAAGTCGCCCGTCATGATGACAAGGCTCAGTGTTGCGTCTTCTGGGAAAGAGTGAGGTTGAGGCTTGTTACACAGTGATCACATGTACAATTCTTGATGCCCCTATCCATATTTCTACCCCATTTGGAAAATCTGTCATAGTCACCCATGTCTATTGTGCTTGTTTTATTTTTTTTTATGGGTTTTCATACGTAGGCCAATTTGGTGATTTTGGATATGACAGACTTTGACATAATCTTAGGAATAACTTGGTATCCCCCTATTATGTTGTGCTTAATTTTAATACTAAAGATGTGACTCTACAAATTCCAGGAAAGGAAATTTTAGAGTGGGAAGGGGTGTACAAGACTAAGAAATCTAAGATCACATCCTCTATTCGGGCTAGGAATCTAGTAGTGTAGGGGTTTTTTTTTTTTTTTTTTTTTTTTTTTTTTTTTTTTTTTTTTTTTTGGTTCTTTTTTATTTTTTTGGTTTTTTTTTTTTTATTTTTTTTTTGTTTTTTTTTTATGTTTTATTTTGTTTTTTTTTTTTTTTTTTTTTTTTTTTGTTTTTTTTTCTTTTTTGTTGTTTTTTGTTTTCTTTGTTCTTTTTTTTTTATTATTTTTGTATTTTTTTTTTTTAGTTTGTTTTTTTTTTTTTTTTTTTTTTTCGTTTTGATTTTATTTTTTTTTTTAGTTTTTTTATTTTTTTTTTTTTTTAGCTTATTTGGCTCATATTCTAGATGTTGAGGTCGAATCTCCTTCTACTGAATCTATTCCTGTGTTGTCAGAATTTAGAGAATAGTTTCCTAATGATTTGCTTGGTATGTCTCCGTATAGCAATATATATTTCTGCATCTATTTGGAGTCTATACTCACCCATTTCCATCCCTCCATATTGCATGGCTCATGTAGAATTAAGAGAGATTAAGACTCAAATACAAGAACTTATGGATAAAGGATTTATTTGTCCTAGTGCTTCCACGTGCGGTGGTCGAATTCTGTTTGTTAAGAAATAGGATGGCAGTATGAGGATGTGTATAGATTATCGATAATTGAATAGGGTGTAACATCCCTAATAATTAACTAGGTTGAACTAGAGACTAAAACGTGTGTTATGAGCTTTTAAAGTCCTAAAATAGTTAATAATATTGTTAATAGGCAGTGTATAGAGTTTGGAAGTGCTTGGAGGTCAAACGTCCAAGACATTCAGAAACTAGTCTAAGTTAAACTAATGTGTCGTAATTGAGTTTAGGGGTACGATTTGAGGGTGAAATTGAGTATTGATGCTTCCCAATATTTAGATTGACATGTCAATGGTCAAAACATTCTAGAAATACGGTACAAGGACCAGCAAAAGGGTCCTTGAGGAAGACCCAAACGTGGGACAATGAAGTTGTCGGGAAACCAATAATTGGGAATAGTTGCGCGTCGTGCATCCTGCACTTGAAGGGAAAAACTTTTGCCCTGCGAAACGAGTCATCAAGAACCATTATGTCTCAAAAATTTTTAAAACCAAGAATCAAAGGTGACCTCGCGATGCACAGTGACCTCCCAGATTTGGTCGCGTCGTTTTTAAGTCAAATTTGAATTGGTTAAAAGGTCCTTTAAGTGTAGGGGTCTTTTGGGTGATTTGGGGATAACTTAATGACAGTTATTGAGTCTTTTTCAACACTTAAACTCCCCAATCAAAGCTAAAACCCTCAACTCAAAACAAAAACTCTCGCAATATCCTTGCCTCCAAAATTCCAGGGGTTGGAAGCTATGGGTGCTCCAAAGAAGACGACAATTTTACAAGTTTTTCCGTCTCCGCCAATTCGATGTCCGTGGCTACTCTTCAATATTTAGGTATGTGGTTATATTCTTGAATCCCTCTTTTCTTTATAGGGAGTTAATCCCAACGGTTTTCAATATCAAACATGAATATCTTCTATTCCCTTTCTAAGCCATGGGTTCTTGCATAAAATGAATTTGAAATAATGATTTAATGTTATAATTGAAGTTAAATGAATGAAATTTTATCTGAAACTTCCTATAACCATCAATCATGAATGCATGTTAACATATATTATGGGTGATGTGATCATAACTCTATTGTATTGATTTCTTTTGTAGATTACTTTGGGCTATTGAATTATGTAGGAATCATGTTAGAATTGTATATAGGCTATCCTAATTTGATGGATTCATATTATGATATGTTGGATCATTGTATAGTTTGATTATTGGTTTGGATTGGCGTATATGATTATTGGTAAGAGCCTTTGTGAATTGAATTGGTTAGAATGGCTATGGATTGAAGGTGTTCTTGGTGAAATGGGGGTAAGTTGACCTAATACTTTCTATATTGTGTAGTATAGATATTGAATTTTGTTTATTGGTATGGTCCACTTATGGTTGCGGTGCTCATGTGCTAGACTTGTGAAGAACATGGCCTTGTCGATATTACTTTATAAATTGTGATATTATTATATTATAGCTTGTGTAATTGATCAATGTGAAACATGATTGTGTTTATGTATATATGTATAGTTAAAGAATGTGTTCTCCTAATTGATTATAGGTGATGATGATAGACTATGGTGATGTCCTTATGTGTGTATACTTGATGTTGAAGTATGGTTCTTCCTAGTCGTCTATATGAGTCTTATGATGGAATAAGTTGATGTTTCTATGACAATGAATAGGGTTACTTGTTGTAGACCTAGTTGTCCATATTTGCTACTTGAATTCTATTGTATATGTGATAAGATGATGAGTTGTGTGTCTTGTTTTGGTAGACCTATGTCCTTCTACTTATGCATGAAGAATGTGAATATGATCTCTTGAATTAGTAGGCCAAAGCAGCTTAGTCATGTATGTGTATGTATGATTGAAATATGACCTTGAACAAGTTAAGAGAGTCATTTACATGGAACCTTCAAACTAGAAAGGAGGTTATGATATCCTTGAAGTTGAAAGTCGTAATGTTATTCTTCCTGTATGAATGATGGACTTAGGGTAGGTTGTTTGGAACGACATGAAACCATCTCTAAAAAATTCATTGAGATATATAAATTGACAATTGAGTGGAAGCCCTAGTGAACCATCTTTGGTAAGGTGTATTATATGGTACCTCTTCATAAGCCCTTGTGATTGAACTACTCTATGAGAACAAAGGCTAGAACCAAGTGAGTATGATTTGGGAGTGACTCTAGTTAAGTTGATACTAGATTACAAAGAAACCCTTGATATTCCTTAACCATGTTGCCAACATGAGATGTGTCCTAGTTCTACCAATGGCAAGTAAAACACCCTTCATCGGAGTAGGTAGACTTCGGATTCCATGCCTAGCTAGTATGGTCTATGCCAGTTAGTGCTTATTCTAATCATGTGGGATACATTCTAGTATTGGATAAATACTACAATGTTTAGGTACTGGAATGAGACTCTATCTAGACATAGCATGATTAGGCTTTGAAGATGCTAGGGTGTATGTTCCTAAGGTCTTTCCAAGACCATTATGGGTATTCTTTTAAATGCTTAAATGAATCTTAATTGACTTAATAAATGATTATGACTTAAGTAAATGTAGGTTAAATAAAAGTATCCTATCTAGGGTAGCTTTGGGGGTTGTTTAAGTAGGATTGAAGAGGTTGCATGGGAGGTTTCTTCATGTTTTTCACAAGTGAATCTTAGAGTAACCTTAGGTGGTGAGTTGAATGCTAAATATAGAATAATCTTGTCTTAGGTAGTCTTAAGTATTATTTAGGTGTGCTTGAAGAGGGTGTATGGACGGTCTCTTCTAGTCTTAGTTAAGTAAGTGTTAGGATAGCCTTTGGTTGGAGCGTTATCTTCTTATATGATTTGAAGTATTGATAATTCTATTATGTCGGTTACTTGAAATATGACTTATATGTGAATGTTATGTCAAATGTGGTTCTTATACTTATGTTATGAAGTTTCTATAAAAAGCATGAAAGCATACTTTAAAGCAATTGTCATTTTAACATGATCTTATTGCATGTCACCATACTTGGTACATTCTAATATACTAATTCCATATATTGTCTTATCTTTTGAGGTGTAGGTGGCATTTGAGAGGAGTTTTTGAAGTGAAGCTTGGGTACTATCATTCCTTTCAAGCAATTTATGGTATGTCCTCAATTTATTCGAGGACATAACTATGTTAATCTTTTTGTTTCAAAGACATTGTAATAGACTTAGATATTTCTATGTTTTCATATTGTATGGGTTGTGACTCAATATATTCGTGTCTAAGCTGGCGAGAATGAGACTTAACATTTCCTATGTTTTCTATAAATGAGATTTTAAGATGATGTTGTGAAAAGTTTTAATTCTGCACTACTTTTCATGTATGTGTATGCGATGAATGATGTATAAGGGCTTGTATAAGACCTCCGAGTGGTCGAACACCTCATGACACAATTTGAGAATACCATATCTTCTAGGGTATACTCTTGGGTCATAACAAACTTGGTATCAGAGTATAAGGATATGAAGTAGACTTTAGGAATCCAAAAGTCTCTTCAAAGCCACTTCTATTAGAGTCTTGTTCATCTGTGTGAGTCGGGACACATCAATGAGCAAGAGGCTATATGAAGATAGATTTTCCCTTCTTGTATACTTTTGTGTCGTGCCGTCGATTAAAATTTATGACTGTCCTTTCTTAATGCTTTTCCTTGTGTTTATAAGATATGACTATTAGAAGGATAGACACAAGAAGAGTTAAAGAAGAAAGGATGAACGAGGTTTCCTCCCCAAGTTGAGCAAGTTCTTTAAGATGAAAAAGCTCCACAAGGAATACAAGTTTCTCAAGGTGAGAAGTTCCCTATTGTGGGTCAAACGGATGAGGTTCGGGTGGTTCCTCTGGACATGACTAATGGGGAAAAATAGAGTCTCTCTTTACCCTAGCCCGAACCATGACAACCCATGTGAATAGGGGTATTGAACCTAGGGTGAATACTTTAGAGAGTATTATGACCTCTAGATTGAGGGACTTTGTGAGGATGAATCCTCCTATCTATCTTGGCTCTAAGGTGGGAGAGAACCCTTAAGAGTTTCTTGATGGTGTGTACAAGGTATTGAGTGCCATATCGTGACTTCTAGGGACAAGGCAGAGTTAGAGAGTTTGCTTTGTACCAATTTAGGGAGGTTTCTCAAGTGTGTTACACTCAATGTAAAGATAATAGGCCCATTGAGTCGAGTCCCATAGAGTAGGAAGAGTTTAAGGAAGCTTTCTTAGGAAAGTAAATCTCCCCTTAGAGGAGAGAGGTGAAGGTTGAGGAGTTCATTAACCTTAGGCAATATAATATGAGTTCTGAAGAGTATTCTTTGAAGTTTACCTTGTTGTCTAGGTATGATCCATCCTTGGTTTCTAACCCTAGAGATGAGATGAGTAGGTTTGTGACCGGTGTTACCAATCTTGTAAAAGAAGAATGTCGTACGACCATGATTCATAGTGACATGAACTTGTGTAGGCTTATGGTGTATGCACAATCCATTGAGGAGCCAAACTTAGTAGGATCTCAAGAAATTTGAAGAGGAGTGGATCCAACGATCAAAACCAACCCTATTTTCAAGAAGAGGGCTCCAATGTAAGAAGTATCTAGTGCCCCTAAGGTCAAGATTAAGGGTGGTAGTGGTTCCAAGTGGTTAAGACTACTTGTGTTACTTGTGGGAAGATGCACTTTGGGAATTGTTTAGCCGATACCGGTGGTTGCTTTGGTTGTGGTAAGGATGGTCATAAGGTGAGGGATTGTCCTACTATTGCAGCTAGAGGAAGATATGCCAAACAAGTTCCTCCAAGTGTTCTGGATAATGATGTTCTAAGAAAGAATCGCTTCTATGCTCTCCGAGCAAGAGGAATAAAGTCGGACGATGATGTCGATAAGTTAGAGTTTTCTCTCTTTAGTTGTTATGGGTTCCTTCTAAGTGTGGGAGTATGGTGAGTAGTTGGGTTGTAGATTTTTGTCTCTTCTCTTCTATTATATTCAATCTTGAGAGTTAGATTGTGATAGTGTCATATTGCATTTTGTCTAGGAGTCTTTTTGAAAATGAATTTTATTGATCTCCTTCCATTTTACATTTTCATGGAGTTATGTTTATTTTGTAAAGATAGATTATATGATCTTGTCTCTCATATTGTCATGCCTCCCTAATAAATTGCCTAAAATGTTGCATTAGTGATCTACTAAGCATATACACTGTGAATTATTTGGAATTCTCGCTAAATTTTGTTTTATTGAGAAATGGGTATGATGTGTGATACAGTTATGATCTTCTAGTCTTGAGTATTACCTCTTGAAAGTACTTAAAATGAATCACGTGTTATTCGAGAACGATGTTGTCCAAGTGGGGGAGAATGTAACATCCATAAAAGTGAACTAGGTTTGAACTAGAGTCTAACATTTGTGTCATGAGGTTTTAAATTCCTAAAATGGATAATAATAGTGTTTATAGACAGTGTATAAAGTTTGGAAGTGTGGAGGTCAAACTTCCAAGAACGTCCAAGATTTTCAGAAACTAGTCTACGTTGAACTAATGTATTGTAGTGTTTTGTAGTGGAGTTTAAGGGCATAGTTTGAGGGTGAAATTGAGTATCGATGGTTCCTACACTTATACTTACATGTTAAGGGTCTAAACGTCCAAGAAATACGCCCCAATGACCAATAAAAGGGCCCTCTAGGATGACCCAAACATTGGCCAATAAAGTTGTCACGCAACCAAGAATCGGTAGTGCTTGCAAGTCGCTTAGCCTGCACTTGAAGGGAAAAAAGTTTTCCCTGTGACGCGGGATCATCGCTAACCATTCTGTCTCAAACATTTCCAAAACCAAGAAACAGAGGTGATATCGCGACGCTCAGTGACCTCTCAAATTTGATCGCGTCGTTTTTAAAGTCAAATTTGAATTGGTTAAAAGGTCCTTTAAGTGTAGGCGTCTTTTGCGTAATTTGGGTATGACTTAGTAATGATTATTGAGTCTTTTTAGATCCCTCAACTCAAAACAGAACTCTCCATTCCTTTCTCCAAAAACCTCCATTGTTGAAGCTTGGAGGTTCAAGGAAGAAGACAAATTTTACATGTTTTTATCCACCAATTTCATGGGATAATATTCAATATTGGGGTATGGTTTTTCATACTTGAATCTTCTTTCTTTCAAGGATTCAATTCCAATAGCTTTCAAAGATGATCAAAAACCTGAATTCTTCTATTTCAACTTCTAGCCATGGGTTCTTGCATAAAATGATTTGAAACAGTGATTTATGTTATAATTGATGTTAATTGAATGATTTGAGATCAAAATTCCTACGAACCCATGCAAATCATGAAATCCTATTTTTGGCTATATTACGAGCTATATGATCATAACTCTAGTGTATTGATTTCTTGTGTAGATTACTTTGGGCTATTGAATTATGTAAGAAGCGTGTTAGAATTGTATATAGGTTGTCCTAATTTGATGGATTTCATATCGTGTTATGTTGGATCATTGTATAATTTGATTATTGGTTTGGATTGGTGTATATGACTATTGGTAAGAGCCTTTGTGAATTGGTTGGAATGACTATGAATTGGAGGTGTTCTTGGTGAAATGGAGGTAAGTTGACCTAATACTCTCTATATTTTGTAGTATAGATATTAAATTATGTTGATTGGTATGGTCCACTTATGGTGGCAGTGCTTATGTGTTAGATTTGTGATGAACATGGCCTTGTCGGCATTACTTTATGAATTGTGATATTATTATGTTATAGCTTGTGTAATTGATCGATGTCAAACATGATTGTGTTTATGTATATGTAGAGTGAAAGAATGTTATCTCCTAATTGATTATAGGTGATGATGAATTGTGGGTATGGGTGGCAGCGGGATCGGAACCAGGACTACCAGACTGGTATTAACCGGAATCGAGAACCACCACCCTGAACCATACTGGAACCAGGAGGGAATCGTACTAGTAGTTTCGGTAAAATATGGTTGTACCCCTCCCGGTCCGCTAGTGAACTGATAAGTGGACCGGACTCCGGGACTGGGTGGGATTAAATTTTTAAAAAACGATTATTAAAATCAATTAAATGTTAAACTTTTATTATTCTAAAGTTAAAAAACTATACTTTTCAAGCAGTTAAAGTGGAATTATTTATACTTTTTAAACTTCAAAGTTTGGAAGTTTGTAAAACTTAAAAGTTTGAATTTTTTGTAATTCAAATTCAAACTTTCAAATTATAAATATATAATTTAAATATTAGTGAAAAAACGTTGAATATTAATTTTAAAATTTTTATTTCTAGCTTAATATTTCAAACTTTAAAGTTTGAAAATTTAAATTCAAAACTTTTAAAAGTTTGAAAAATTTAAAATTCAAACTGTGAGGTTATAAAAGTTTTAAATTGAAAACTTTAAAAACATTAAAAGTTTAAATTTCACAATTAATAAAAAATAAATTAAAGAATAATAAAAAAATTAAGGTGAATAGCCTACACTTTTATTAATATTAATTTGATAGTACAATACTACAATTTGATCTATAAAAAAAATTAGTATAGTACTAAAAGATCTAATATACACAGCTACCTTCTAGGAAGGGTTCTGTTTGAGTTAGACCTTGATTATCATACTCATACTAATAAATAATTACACATTTAAATTTAATAGTTTGTGCTACCATAGAGACCTTTGTTAGGTAGTGGAGCCTGATTAATTTTAGGTTTTCCTATTTATTCTCTATTTTAGGCTTTCCTATTTATTCTCTATTTTAGGTTTTCCTATTTATTCTCTGTAACAAAAAAATACTCTGATTTATTAATATAAATATACCTAACCGTCGTGGAAGTTTACCACGAAACATTGGGTTTTCTCTTTCTCTCTCTAGATGTCTCATCTCTTTCTTCTTGAAAAAAGTTCTTGTGTTCTTCATTCATCTAGTGTTGTGGGCGTGAATTCGATCCTAATAACATTTCTTAAATCTTTTATTTTTTTTCTTTATGTAACATCTCTCTAGAAACATGATCGGAACATTGGTTAAATAGATAAAATATTCCTTCTTGAATTGCCATCGTCACTGTAATCTTGCATTAAGTCATTCAACATCATTTGATAAAATTTGCGTCGATAGTGGTTTCAGGAACCAAATTTTTTCTTCCTAGGCATTAATCCAATCTCTAAATAATTACCGATATCTCCAACCAATCTGCTGATAATGAATGTCTATACTCTCCAATTACAAACCTTGACTCGAACTTTAAAAACGCCTTTTTGAAACTGCTTGAAATGATTGGAATATAAATACATCTCGAGCATCGGTTGAAGTTTTGGAATCCTTTGCCGCGATTTCTTCCATCCCGTTCTAGAACATCTTAGTTAGGCTTCTGAAATTATAACGTGTTTCACGGTATTGTAATGTTTTTTCTTATGTTTAGTGTGTGTCCAAAGGCCTTTTTGTATTATTTTTATGTAAAGTTTCTCTTTAGGTGCAGGGAAATATGTCTAAAGATGAAAATGCCGGAAGAAAGTTTTTGAGCAGGAAAGCAGGGAAAGAAAAAAGTACCACCTACGATGATTGTGACGGTCCATTTGTGCTTTGAGGTCCGTAGCATGAGATGGCTCGTCGTAGGAAGATGCGAGGAAGATGGGCGAAATCTGACAAGTGTGGGGGTACGAAGTTCGTGAAGGACAGTAAGTGCCATGAAGGTCCGTCCTGATTGTCATCGTGAGATCAGAGAATAGTCTCAATACCCAAATTCCCAAGAGTTTAGTGTTATGGAACGGAAAAGAGCCTCGCGGACAGTTATGACTTGACGATCGTCATACCTGCCGTCGAGGGGTAATGAAGAAGAGCAGCAGAAGAATTTGAAAAAGTATAGGACGACGGAGTCAGTGACGGCCCGTCGGACCAAACCAACCCGTCGCGAGGTCTGTCGATCCAGCGCCGGTTTTGACATATTTCCAGCATTAGAGTCCTTCTTTATTAGGTTTATTTTTTTTATAAATCGTTTTGAAAAACCTCATTTTAGGTAGACTCTTTGGTAATTAGGACCTTTTATGGTTATATTCTTGTGAGGGAGATTATTTTTTGTTATTACCTTTGGTTATTACACTTTTCCTGGGAGTTGATGGTTGGTGGTTGATTTTGTCGATTATCAAGGAAATTTCTGGATTTTATCTTTCTCATTGAAAGTGAGGCATGAAGTCTTATTATACATATTGGAATATTGTGATTATGACTATGGGTAACGAAACTCCATAACAGGATCTGTCGGGAACCATAGGCGAATAATGAGGGTAAAATTAACTAAAATAACATTCTAGAATAGTGTCTTGCATGTTGATAATTCTTTCAGTTTAGAGTATTTTTAACGGATGGCCAACGTTAGAACTCGCTAAGTACTTGCCGGACCAATGAAGGTAGATTAATGGAAAAGAAGTATAACATAGATTAGGTCTACTATCTAATAGTGCTAAGTTCGGATTGGTACGAGGTAATAACTTAGTTCAAATATCCGATGCCTAATATGAGTAAAGGTAAGGGTTGTATAGCAACAGACTCAGCCGGGACCAAGGGTGCGGAAGCAAAATTGTCTAGGATGCCGGACCAAGGATTTAAAATACATAACTTATCACTTTGCATGCAAGATACTAGGAAGAATTGTTTAGTAGAATTATCAAGTTAGGAACATGTGGGAAAGACGTAAACCTAGTTACTTTCTACGTTAATGAGTTTAAACCAACATTTGGAAACTGGTTGTTGTTCTCCTTGTTATTTAGCTTAGTTATTTTCATTCATTTAGAGAGTAAAAAACCCTTTTATTGTCATTGTTTTGTGAAGGAAATAATGACTAATAATAGTAATAATAGATTGAGTTAAGTATAACTATTTTCCGCGTGAACGGATCTCAGACCTCATTAGTTGGGTTCTTTAATTGAACGGACCACTTTACTTCTTATTTGAGAAGTTAAGTTTTCGAGCATATCAGGTTCTATATTTTTATTAGCATTGCACAAAATCATTTTGTTATGTGAGATTGAGTTAAGATAAAGAATATAAATAAACATCAAATCACCTCATTAAGTCTAATCCTAGAACTTTGAGGTTTCTTCATTACTTGATTACATTTATATTAGGAAGTCTTAAGTCATACAATTTCGAGTTAATTTTGGACTATCTTTAACTTCTTGATAACTAGGTATTTCATACTTTCCACTATCAATTTCAAAACAAAAATTTTGAATATCTCTATGCCTAGACTTAACTTGACATTCAAAAATAAAATGACATTGCATTTTCAACTTTATTCAACCGTTATCATATATTTCTATACCATATCTAACAATCAAAATATATATGTGTGCAACACACCTAATATGAAAATTATCACCATAAACATGTCAAAGAGAAGGTAATAGTATTGCAACAACATCTGTATTATTTGAAGCATTATCTAAGTTATTACTAATTCCATGATTTTCTAAAATATCTAAAATTGTTTGAGCTATACAGTAACCGGTTTTTTTTCATTTGACAACATTTATAACCTAAAATTCTTTTGCATCCCCAATTTTTATCAATCCAATGTGCAGTAACATCCAAATAATAATTACTGTTACACTACAATCCATATCAGAAATAATATCTATTTTACAATTATTATAATAAAATTACAGCGAAGATATAGAAAATTTTGAGCTTGATAATCAAATGAAACCTTTTTAACTGTATTTCTTGTAAAACCTTTAAAATGTGAATTATAAAAACAATTGACTATACTAAAATAAATTCGGGATTTTCGAAGCAAAAAAAACTAAATGTCAAACCCATAACAAAATCATTTTAGCGTAATTCTTGCACGATCTTTTCTTATATATATGACCGTTGTGGTAAACTAGAGGCAGAAAAATAGAAGATTGAGTTGTTTGTTATTGACCCTGTTAAGCTGCCTTACTCCTACAGTTTCAGGAATAGGGGGGGGTTAACAATTCTTTTAGCTTCTGCTACCGTCTTTATCTGGAAAAATTATTTTACAACATGACACGAAATGATTACCAAATGTCCCATATCCACCGGGTTTTCCTACAATTTTATTATGATTATGTTAATTAATACAAATAGCTGTGCTTATTTCATTTTATGTCATAAATTGCCAACAACTGATTTTTAGCACGTTCACCTTGACCTAGGATGTAACGGGGAGACACGGCAAGCGACAACTAAAGGAGACTGGGACTAAGAGAAGACTGGGAGAGAGAGACAAGAAGTACGAGTAGTCGTAGGTGAAACTCCGTTCATAATCCATATCACAAATTAGGTGCTATCAGTTAATCATAACATTAGTATGTTCATCATCGTGAGGCGATATGCTCATTAAAAAATTACCCACAAACCTCTTCTTTATAACATGTTCATGATAAGGATCTAATCTAGAATTACTATCACTATTTAAAAGAGATCATTAACATCTGTATTCTATCCGTATTCAGTCTTACTATTTGTGAAAGGGTAGATCTTTTAGTTTGAAGTTAGAAGAACTGCCCTTTTTTTTATAAGTGGTGGATATAAGTTTGTCATATTTTGAAACACGCTCAACTATGCTTTTTTTTCTTTTTTCAACAATAATTTTACCGGAATCCATATTCAAATATTAAATGTGAGTAAATTATATAAAATACGAAAATGTAATTCAAAAAAATAATAAATGAAAAATAAATAAATAATTATTGAAAAAAAATGATATGTAAATTGTTAAGTTCGAGAAAGTACTCCGACCATCTACTTAAAAAAGTAGACATGTTATGACCGCGAGAAAGCAAAAGGAAAAGTTGAAGTTTGAATTTTAATCTCCCAAATCCAAGTTAAAGACAAAAACTGGGCTTCTCAACATTTTAAGATGTTAGAGAGTAGAGAGTTGAGAGAACAAAAGATTGTGATTTTTGAATTTTGTGACGTGAAAAGAATGAAAAGTTAGGGAGGTATTTATAGATCATAACAAGGGTTTAAAAAGGTATTTTTGTGAAAGTTGGGTGGTTATTAAATAAAAGATTTGCGGGGGTATGGGGTGATGAGGAGTAAATAGGTGCAAAAAGCCGTTGGTGGGCCCCACTAGGCGTTACCCAACAACCATAATTCAAAATTTTAAAAAAAAAGTAATTAGCCAAACCGTATCGAAATTGGGATTAACCAGTGAAGTACAGTTTCCATCCCATTACCTGTCCTGAAACCCATCCCTACCGGTCCATACCGGGACTAGCCAGAACGGGACCGAACTGGTAACGGACTGGGACAGAACGGTATCGGTACCGGACAGTCCCGGTTTCGCTGCCGCACTTAATGATGATAGACTATGGTGATGTACTTATGTGTGTATAATTGATGTTCAAGTATGATTCTTCCTAATTGACTATATGAGATGTTTAGATAAGAGTGAATAAGGTGACTTGTAGTAGACTTGGTTGTCCCTATGTGCTACTTGAATGATACAGTATATGTGATAAGATGATGAGTTGTGTGTCTTGATTTGGTAGACCTTTGTCTCTCTACTTGATGCATGAAAAAATGTGAATATGAACTCTTGACTTAGTAGGCTAAATAACTCAAACTAGAAAGTAGGTTATGATATCCTTGAAGTTGAAAGTCGTAATGGTATCCTTCTTGTGTGAATGATGGACTTAGGGGTAGGTTGGCTACAATGACATGAAACCATCTCTATGAAAGTCATTGAGCTATCCTAATTAACCATTGAGTGGCAGCCCAAGTGGACCATATTTGGTAAGGTGTATTATGATTTGGTCATGACTACTATATGGTACCTTTTCATATGCCTTTGTGATTGAACTACTCTATGAGAACAAAGGCTAGCAGCTATTGAGTATGCTTGGGGAGTGACTCTACTTAAGTTAAGACTAAAATACAAAGAAACCCTTGATATCTTAACCATTACCTACAGGGATGGTCCAGTTCTACCCTCGGTCAATTAGACACCTCCATATGGAGTAGGGTAGACTCAGATTCATGACCTAGGCTAGTAGGGTCTATGCGGTTAATTCATATCTCATCATGTGGGATTATTCTAGTTTGGAAAGTATTACAGTGTTTAGTGTTGTAATGGGACGCTATCTAGACATAGAGAAACGAGTAGGCTTTGAAGGTGATAGGGTGTGGTTCCCTAGTGCGTCCAAAACAGCCATTAGTGAATTATTATTTAATGCTTAATTAATTATTGACTTAATGAATGATTATTACTTAGGTTAAGACAGGTTGAATAAGAGTATCCTATCTAGGGTAGCTTTAGGGTTGCTTAAGTAGGATCGAAGAGGCTATATGTGTGGCTTCTTCGTGTTTTACGCAAGTGAATCTTATAGTAACCTTAAGTGGTGAGTTGAATGCTAAATAGAGAATAATCTTGTCTTAGGTAGTCTTAAGGATTATTTATGTGCGCTTGAAAAGGGTGTTTGGGCGGTATCTTCTTGTATTACTTAAGTAAGCCTTAGGATAGACTATGGTAGGAGCATTATATGATTATGTGATTTGAAGTATTGATAATGCTACTATGTCGGTTACTTTAAATATGACTTATGTGTGAAGGTTATGTCAAATGTGGTTCTTATACTTATGTTATGAAGTTTTCTCTAAAAGAGCATGAACGCATACTTTAAAGCAATTGTCCTTTTAGCATGATTTTATTGCATGTAACCATACTTAGTACATACTAATTTACTAATTTAATATATTGTCTTATCTATAAAGGTGTAGGTGGCATTTGAAAGTAGTTTTCGAAGTGAAGCTCGGATACTAGCATTCATTTCAAGCAAGTTGTAGTATGTCCTCAATTGATTCGAGGACATTACTATGTTTAACTTTTTGTTTCAAAGACATTATAATAGAGTTAGATAATTATCTATTTTGATATTGTATGTGCTGTGACCCAAGATATTCGTTGGTCTAAGATGGTGACAATGAGACTTAGCATTTCTTACGTTTTCAATAAATGAGAATTTAAGATGATGTTGAGAAAAGTTTTAATTTTGCACTACTTTTCATATATGTTTATGCGATGAATGATGTATAAGGGCTTGTATAATACCTCCAAGAGTTTGAATACACCGTCCCACAATTTGAGAATACCATATCTTCAAGGGTATACTCTCGTATCGTGACATAGGGTCACCATTCAAAACAAATGTCCATTGCCTCAAATAGATGATCGGTTTGACCAATTGCAAGGGTATCGATTTTCTCTAATATTTATCAAAGGTCTGGATACCATCAGTTAAATATTAGGCTTGAGGATGTGCCAAAGACGACTTTTAGAACCCGCTATAGGCACTATGAGTTTCTAGTTATGTTGTTTGCCTTGATTAATGCCCCTACAACTTTAATGATTTTAATGAATGGCGTGTTCAACCCATTTCTTGATTAATTATTCATATTTATTGATGATATTTTGGTCTATTCAAAAACGGGAAGAGAATTTGTTTACCACTTGTATTTTCTTGTATTTGTTACGCTCAAAACTACTTCTCACAAGAAGTTAAAGCGTCGTGCCAGTAAATAACCCAACTAGTGAGGTGGGGATCTTCCCACGAGGAAAGGACAATAGTTTGATTAACTTTCAATCTATTACTACATTGTTCAGTCAATTACTCATTGGAAAGTATTAAAATGATAAAAGGGGGGTTTCTATTCCTAAATAAATAAAAATAACTAGCGAAAATAAAAGGAGACAACTATACGTTTCGAATGTTGGAGTTTAATCAAAAAATAAACGTAACTAGGGTTTAACGTGTTCCCCCACAGGTTCATAACTCGATAAGTTTACAACTATAAACATTCGGTTTCGCTGTATCTTGCACGCGAATGATATGTTATGATTTCTAAATCCGTGGTCGGCATCTAGAGAATGTCACTCCGCACCTTGGTCCGTCTATCCTGTGTTGCTACCTTAACCTTATTTTACCTCATATTAAGCATCGTATTCGATTTGAATAAAAAGTTATTACCCCATACCAATTCAATAATCTAGCCATTAGATAGTATACACTACATCTATGTTGGATAATTCTTTTCCATTATCTACCTCCCTTGGTCCGGCAAGAGCATTAATGTGAGTTCTACAAAGTTGGCCATTCGTTAAAAAGACTTTAAACGAGGAAGACACATTATAGAATTGTTTATTTTAGTTAGGTTTTACCTTCATTATTAGGCCTATGGTCCACAACCCTAGTTATGGGTTTAGTTACCCATCGTCATAATACATAGTCAAATATGTGATAGAAGAGATCATGTCTTACTTCAATGAGAAAGAGTAAAATCCGAAAGTTTTCTTGATTCATTCAACAATAAATCACCAACAATCAATTCAAAAGAATCTCAAAATAATCAAGAATCTAACAATATTAGAGTTTATGATTGTCCGAGTCTAAACTAATAATCGAAGGTCTAACTCAAAAACGAGGTTTTTGAACGATTTATAGAAAATAAAAACCTAATTAAACAAAGGACTCTATTAGCTGAATCTGTCAAAACGCAGGCTGGGTCAGCGGAACTAGCGAAGGATAGTCGTAGGATCCGAAGGGCCGTCCAGGGATTCTGTCGTACTCAACTTGTGGCATTGTCTTCTGCTGCTTCTTCAGTACCCCGACGGCAGGTTATGACGGATCGTTACGAGCACAACGGTCGGCGAGGGGTCTACTTTACAAAACACTGAAACTCTTGGAATATGGGTACTGGGGGTACCTCTCTGATATCCAGGACGAACCTGAGGATGGATCCGTCATGGCTAACGATGGTCCATACGCTTTCAGTAACCCCACACTTGGTCAGACTTCCCATCTTCTTTCAGCAGCTGACACTTACGCTGCCAAACACGGACCGTCACAGGCCATGATGGACCGTCACAAGCTCTAGGTGGTCTCTTCTGCATTTGTTCGCTCAAAAACCTCCGCATTCATCGGACGGATTTACGTGCAAAATAAAGAGAAACTTATATAAAAATTAGCACAAAAAGACTTTTGGACACACTAAAATTAAGGAAAAAGTATTAATTACTACCGTGAAAAACCACGGGTATATCAACACTCAACCTTAAATTCGTTGTTGTCCTCAAGCGACGCACTATAACTCATAAACAATCTGTGTACAATAGTATCCGTGTTTATCCTTTGCACAATCATTTGGCTATCAATCCCGATTAATCTCATCATATTTATGCATGCTATCACTATTAGGCTGGAATTATGTGGAATCAGGGACAATGACACGACTCACCATGCAACTAACACTATCTCTACCAATTTCTCACCGAGGTAGCTATATTTCCGGTTAATGAACTAGTGTCCTCACTTTTTAAAAAAACAACTATCCTCATTTTTCACACAATTGGTTCAGTTTGCGTATAAAAAGATTACTTTTCACACTCACTCTCAGAACAAATTCACACTCATTCATACCTATGGCCATAAGCTTGCCCTTATTTTCCACTGCTTTAAGTTCGCGATACAAACCTTCAGGATCACGATAGGAATTTCTTAGCTTGTACAATAGCTAAGGGTAACGTAGGGGATATTTAGGTTAATTTTTTGTGTTTTGTTTGTTTTTTTTTAGTGACTTTTTGCCCTACTTGACATATCGGACTAAACATACCATTTGCTATCCATTTTATTCGCCCAGTTTTCATCTTCTGTCACCTTGCTATTTTGTCTGTTCTTCTTCATTTGTGAAGTGACTTCTTATTGTATTGCGTGTATTTCTGGTAATTTTTCTTTTCTTACTTTTTCATTTCAACTAAATTTTGACTAGGTCACTTTACGTTTTTTGTTAGTTCTCTCTCTTTGTTCTTTTCAACCCCACTTTCCAAAAGTATTCCTCATAATAGCCACCCATTAACTCATGGCTTTGCCAATAGTCAAAGTACCACAATTACCCAAAGTTTGGTCAGGGCCATAAAGAGGTTGTTTCTATGTGTTGCACCCCTCAACTTATGCTTTTGGCATTAAGCTGAGGTTCACATGTCCCAAGGAGGGACCAGGGCCCAACACATTATTTCCCAGAAAAGATCAGTTGGGTGTGAGAAAGAAAGGTCTAATTTAAGCTCACATCATTGATCAAAGAAGGAAGAAGGATAAATTTCATTTGGTTTCTTTTATTAGGTTAAAAATGGGCTAAATTGACATTTAACGGCTTATGATCCTTTCTATTGTCTATTACAGCTGACTTTAGCAGGACTAACCAGGCAAGTTCTAGCCCTCAGTACAAAATAGTGGACTATTCAAATCTTCCTCACACTTCATTTGAATCTATACTTTCTAATTATGAGACATCATACGTTCGAATTTTAGACTTAAGGTCATGCAGTGGTGTACCTCTAGTCATGCTTAGAGCCTACCACAGTATCAATTACTATGCCTAGTCATGCATCCTATTTCCATTTATACAGGGATTATCATTTAGCCATCATGATCAGAATCCTAAAACTATGTACTACAAAGATATGGGACATGCCGGTTCAATAGTAAAAATAATCAGTCTTTTGGGGAAAAAGAACACAGGCAAGAAAACCCCAAAATGAGGATAGGAATTGGGCTACTCAGATTCACCTAGCACTCACTTTCCATTACCCCACCCCCAACAAAAAGACATTGCACTTTGTCCCCAATGCATAAAAAAAAATTAAATACAGGGGTGGTAGGTGTTTGAGCAAACCTGCGGCGAAAAGTGCAACGATCAGCAACGCCTGGTTGGTCTGGTTCCCTTGAACCCACTACCTCTGTAATACTGGACCACCCTCAGTGGTGTCTACTCGGCAACAACAACACTCTCAGAGTCCTCCCTTCTTATCTCCACAGTTATGGAGTAGACGCCCTCCCAGCAGTAACTTTCTACTCTATTCTAGCACGCCTCATTCTGCAGCAAGGAGAGGCTCTTCTCGCGCCTATATCTCACGGCGCTCCTTCTTTTCGTTGCTCGCACCTCCTCCTCCTCTCGACCCCTCACGCATCTTGGAATGCTCTGAGGGGAGATGGTGGGAAAATTCTGAAGTGGCGAACGGGCCGCCCAGCACTGTGTCTTCAGCAGGACTGATAGAAGGGGGCCTGACTCAGCACCCTAGCCTCTAAAGTATCATCGTCGACATCGCTTGAATACTATGAACCCGCAGCCTGAAGGTCGACCACATCCACTAGAGGAGTGGCCGGGCTAGCACCCGACAACTCAAACGGTCCAAGCGCTGGGGAATATCCTCAGCGATATTCCGCTCTGTATGTTGAACCATTTTCCACCCAAGCACTCTCTCCTCGGTAATAGACGCTCTGCATCCACGACTGGATATGATGCAAAAGTGTAGCTCATTTGCGCCTCTACTTTTCTGGCCATGAGCAAAGCTGGGAAACAGGAGAGGGGGGTAAGGGGGTACGGTTGTGCGAGAGGAGATGCGGAGGCTCCCCCTGCATGCTACTATCCGGGATAGACTCAACCGGTTAGTGTCATTCGACCACCTCCCAATCGTCGCCGTGCGGGCCTTGGCTACCTTTATAAGCCTAGATCGTCAGCAAGTGGGGGCAGCTCTGGAAGGGGGCCTCTGCGTGGAGCCAAATATCAGCCCACGTAAGGGTATGTAGTTGTGACTTTAAAAATCCCTCTACCTTCAATGCATGACGCCTGTAGAAAGCCACGCAAAAGCCACTGGGACCCGGCGGCTATCATCGCCGCCATCAGTATTTCTCGATACCATGTGATGATTTATAAGCGGCCTGTGGGGGAAAGCATTGAGAGAAACGAATCACCACAAAAACTTTGCCGTGAAAGTCAGGTTGGCCTTCTTGATTGGGCCCCCTTCGGACCAGTCACCCAGTGGCACCCTCTCCATCAAGGACAAGTACAGGGTAACCATCCACCTCTTGGTGTTGGTCTCTCCTCAGCGTATGGCTTGCGAAGGAATTGCCATCTTAACACGCTGCCATTGTAGTCAAACTCGGCAGTGAGTAGGGGGTCCGAAAGTAGCATCAACACCCTCGCCGTTTATAGAACCGGCGGATGGAAGGCAGGGAGATATCGTACCTAAACGCCCCATACTCGTGACCTGCTATTGTGGGGCGATGTTTGGGCGGGGGAGCAGCCTAAAATATTCTGTGATCGGAGAGTCCTACGAAGAAGATGCATAGAACTCTCCAGACCATCTCTCACTATAACGTCCCAACGGATGTGCCTATCCACTCCAGTCGATGTCTAGTGAAGATATGTGGACTCAGGCATCGTTCGGATAATCCCTGTAAGGACCGCCGCTCCAATGTGATGTTTAGTCATAACTCCTTTGTTTCATTCAGGAACTTTGGTCGGAGTAGACTGAAAACTGGCCCATAGACACACCCCGGTTGGGCTGTTCGGTGACCGGGGGGCGAGCGGGCTGGGAGCACGAGCTGGTGAAGGGGTGTGGATTTCGAATGGGGTCAGTCTCATCAGCCGAGGCCGACGATACAACGGTGGCGGGTTGCTGTGAACCCAGCAGAGCCGGAAGGCCTCCCGTGAACCACGAAACTCCCCTAGGAGCCAGACGCTCCTTTCTTCATTGGTGTGTTGACACCTAGAAGGTTTTCACGATCAAAGTCTGTGTGCTCCTCATCAGGACTGGGGAGGCAGTGGGGAGGCAAGTGACTACACTGGAGCAACCTTTTTCGGGGGCTGGCTGGCAGCACGTGCGGCACGGGACAGGGGTGGAAGTGCCTGGGGGCACGTATTTCGGGGAGGTCACGCTCACTTCATCAGAGCCAATGACAGGCACAGGCAGGGGGGCGACAACTTCGATCGCCCGGAGTGCATAGACTCGAATCTTGTTAGTGCCATAGTAGATAGTACATGTAAAAGATAAATATTAGTACTAGAAAGGAGCAAACAAGACAAGCAAAACAAAAAAAAAATTAGAATAAAATGACATTGCATCTATTAGTAACAGTGAAATTACAACGGACCAGGTGACGTCAGTTGTAGTCGTGTGTCTCTTACTTAGACTATGTTTATACGAAGAACCCTGAAGGAGAGTCTCTGACAAAGTATGACGGTATGTTGGCAGGACGATCGTCACAGGTACGACTGCCGTCGTAGTGTCCCGCAGAGGAAACTTAAAAAAGATGTGGAGACCCTTAGGGAGGGGTCTCTAACCATTGAAAACGGTCATACAGGGACGGACCGTCACAGGTACGACGGTTTGTCGTAGGTGTCCGTAAGAGGACATTAAAAAAAATATGGGAGGACCCAGGAGAGGGGTCTCTGACGTCAGGACGGTAATGCCAGGACGGGATCATCGAAGGATGATGATCGTCGTTAGTTGTTCCGTTTGAGCGATTACTAGAAAAATAGAGAGAGACCATACAGGAAAAGTCTGACAACAGACGGTAATTGTTGCAGGATGGCCGTCGAGGTATGACGGCCCGCACCAGCAGGGTGTTACGTTGGAAGGACACTTAGAAGAATATGAGATTTTACCTTAGGATAGTTCTGACAACCAGAAACGGTGTGAGGATGGACCTGGCGACTAGAGGATGACGGTCCGTCGCAATGTGTCTGTTGGAGGACACTTGGAGAAAAAAGGTGGATAAGTGGGGTTGTTAGGCTATGGAACGGACCTCGCGGTCCGTCGTTGGGTACACGGTCCATCATTGGGGGTCTCGTTCTGTAAATCAGTGACAGACAGTGAGGGATGGAAGGTATTATTTTCTCCCGTTATGAGCTCCTAGTACTCAAAGCTTTATTAGTTCGGGAGATTTTCTCTAATTTTTCAGCAATCTCAGCATTAAGGAAACTTCCGCACATAAGATTCAACCTGCTATAGTGTCCAACACCGCTTTATTATTATCATCCTGTCCCCGATAAAATATTTCCTTCAGGAACTCATTCATCTATACTGTTGATTTTGGAAAGCTTCTCAAGAATGAGGTGAGAATCATCCAAGAAACTACTAACTGACTCTCTCTGGTGTGCCCACAAAGTTGTTCACCTATGTCTTTGTGATTTAGTTTCTTGGAGACCGGGATAGTAGGTGCTAAGAAAAACATTTAACTTAGTGTTCAAGTGAAAATTGAGTGTAAGGGAGCTCAGTAACCTTTATTGCAGCACTCTCCCATCCGTGAGAGAGGATGGAAACACTCTAAGGCCCTATTACATCCAAGTCAAGTCAACCTCATACACAGCTTTTTAACACTGCCCTACCTGAGCTAGTGGTGGCATGTAGATTCCTCAGAAAAGTTAGCCTTGAAACAAACCTCAGGTAGTGAGCATTTGCATCAGGCTACTAAGTTACCACGAAGTGTGGCCTGGTTGGTAGAGGAGGCAGACAGAGTGGCCCATCAGAGTTCGCAGGTTTTCATAGCCTCTTGTAGTAGATTGGGGCCGTGGCGGGATTTTGTCCCTCAGTTGGTGTGTTTTTAGCCGGAGCACCTCGGGTAACAATCTCACCATTGACCATACAACGAGAGATGGGATGTTCTGGTTTGGACATTCATCATTTATTCCCAAGTTTCTATTAATATGCGGTAGTGTACGCTCTATTCGTGATCGTACGGAAATAAGGGTTCTCTTCCTTCCGTGTATTGGCATACAAGGAGCATGGTTCTGCGCCACAACGGAATCAAACAATAATAAAACAAAGTAAAATCAAGAAAGAAATATCACAAAACTATAGCAATAAGTTAAGTTTAATCTAAAAGCTACTTTCCATCGGCAGTCGGCGCCAAAATTTGATACGCTTCAACTTACTTCTCAAATAGGGAAGTAAAAGCGGTCGTGTCAAGTCAATAACCAATGTGGGTTGGTTGGGATCGTTTCCCACGAGGAAAAAGTTTCCTTATACTTAACTTCAATCAATTACTACATGTTCAGCAATTATTCCTTGGAAAGCATTAAAATGATGTAAAAACGTGGGTTTCTATTCCTAAATAAATAAAAAATAACTGGAGCGAAATAAAAGGAGACAACTAAATGCTTCGAATGTTGGTTAATCAATTAATCAAAGTCACTAGGGTTTACGTGTTCCCCACATGTTCATAATCGATAAGTATAACTATAACAAATTATTTCCTAGTATCTTGACAAAAAGTGATAAGTTATATTATTTCTAAATCCTTGGTCTCGGCATCAGAAATGTCACTCCGCACCTTGGTCCGGCACCTGTGTTGCTATCGTTCCTAACCCTTAAATTTACCTTCAATTCAGCATTCGTATTCGATATTTGACTAAGTTATTACCTCGTACCAACAATACTAGCTTTTAGATAGTATACACTAAAATGACCCCTAGGGTTGATTAGTTCTTTTCCTAATTATCTACCTCATTGGTCCGACAAGACTAGCATTAAGGTGAGTTCTAACGTTGGCCATCCTTTTTAAAAAAGACTTATAAACGAAAGACTCTCCACTAAAGAATTATCAATACATGATAAGACACTATTCTAGAATGGTTATTTTAGTTAGGTGTTACCTCATTATTAGCCTTATGGTCCACAA
Source organism: Solanum habrochaites (assembly GCA_027704765.1). Classification (NCBI taxonomy): domain Eukaryota; kingdom Viridiplantae; phylum Streptophyta; class Magnoliopsida; order Solanales; family Solanaceae; genus Solanum; species Solanum habrochaites. Next base: position 20,228,802 of record JAKWJA010002496.1, read on the forward strand.
CCCTAGTTATTGGGAGTTTAGTAACCATAGTCTAATTACAATATTCAAATATGTGATATAAGAATTCATGTACTTACTTCATGAGAAAGAGTAAAATCCGAAAGTTTGCTTGATTAACAACTAAAAAATCACCAAACATCAATTCAAATAATCTGCAAATTCATCAAGAATCTAACAATATTCAAAAGATCTAAATTGATCCAAGAGTCTAACTACTAATAATCGATAGGGCTAACCTCAAAAAAGAGGTTTGTGAACTATTGATAGAAATAAAACCAATAAACAAGGACTCTATTTGCTGGAAATCTGTCCAAAACGCGGTTGGGTTCAAGGGACCTCGTGAGGAATTGTCGTCGGGCACGGACGGGCCCGTCATGGATTCGTTGTCCCAGACTTGGTGCATGCAATTTTTTCTGCTACTTCTTAGCATTACCCTCGCGGACAGGTATGACGGGCGATAGTTTTTTAACCGAGCAACCATCCGTCGTCGATGGTCTCCGTTCCCTTTTTTTCCCCCCAAAACACTTTGAAACATGGGAATATGGGTACGTGGCTACCTCTCTGATCTTCAAGACGTACATGCAGGCTGCCCGGAGACCGTCATGGCTCGACGGTCCGTAATGTTTTCTGTAAACCCCACCCACTTGGTCAGACTTCCCCATATTTCCTTCAGCCAGCTGCACTTGCTGCACTACGGACCATCACAGACCTTGACGGACCGTCAAAGTCCGTAGGTGGTCTCTTCTGCATTTTTTCGCTCAAAAACCTCCGCATTCATCTTTGGACGGATTTCCTGCAGATAAAAAGAAACTTATATAAAAATTAGCACAAAAAGGCTTTTGGACACACTAAACTTAAGGAAAAACTATTAATAATACCATGAAATCACGGTATATCAGTATTCTTGCAAAACAAAGGGTGTATGCAATATTTTCTATATGTGAATTCTGGTTGACTTCGGTTGCATATTCGGGGCATGTAGTATCAAAATGATGGGCTATGGTACATCCTCAAAAAATTAAAGCGATTAAGAATTGGGTTTGACCTAGCTCTCTGATGGAAGTTAGGATTTTTGTGGGGCTCGCTAGCTACTATTTTTGATTTTTGAAGACCTTTTATTCTATCGCCACTCACTTTAGAAATTTTACAAAAAGGAGGTAGCTTTGAATGGACTGAAAAATGTGAGAAGAGCTTTCAAAATCTTGAGACTCTCTTGACCAAAATACCTATTTTAGCACTACCGATGGTAGGTAAAGATTTTATTATTTATTGTGATGATTCACATTCTTGTTTGAGTGCAGCATTAATGCAGGATAAGAATGTCATACCCTATGCATTGCGACAATTTAATGTGCATGAGAGGAATTATCCAACGCATGATTTTGAGTTGACAGTGGTAGTAATTGCTCTTAAGAATAGGGCGCATTAACTTCATGGTGTAAAGGCGTGAGGGTTGTCTATTATATCGTAGTTTAGTTTGAAGCATGGTGTTCATTCAAAAGGATCTGAAATTGAGCACGTGAAGGTTTGACTGATGAGGGTTGACTCAGGATATGAGTGTGACCATTCAATACTATTCAGAGGTCGTAAGCTAATGTGTACCTTAGTGGCGGACGCTTTTGATCCAAAAGCGTTGAGTATGGGTAGTCAATATGCTTAAGGTGTAATTATAAACCATGATAGGAAATGCAGACCTCGGAGTCTAAGGTTCATTGCAGTTGGTCATCTAGAGAAGGTGGGAGAGTACTAATCAATGTTCGTGAAATTAGGTCCCCATCTCATTGAGGAAATAGGCCAACGCCAAAAAAAAAAATTAATTTGAGGAGAAAATTTGAATTGAAATGAACTCAAGAAGAAGGAGTCTAATGGTAAGGCCACAAGAGGACCATCTTGATGGGAGGGAAGTCGTGTGCTCGGTTGAAAGGAAATGGATGTGTTCCTCAAGTTGATGGATTGATTCATAAATTGTTGACATAATCCTCTGGTTTTATGGAGTTACTCAAGTATTGTGATATTCAATTTATTTGGGTGTGATCAAGATGTACCGACATTTAAAGTGATTTGTTTGGTGGACGGCCATGAAGAAGGATAGAGTGGAGTTTCTGGATATATGTCAAAAATTTATCAAATGAAGCATGAGCACCAAAGGCTTGCTTTAGAGAATGCCAATTTCGAAATGGAAGTGGGATGATAGTCACAGATTTCGCTGTTGCTATTCCCAAGACTTTAGGGAAGTTTGATTCTATTTTAGTAGAGTTGGACAAATTGACTAAGTTATCACATTGTATTTTGGTAAGAATAGATTATAATATTAAACAATCAGCTAAGGTATATGTGAAAGAGATAGTGAGGTTGAATGGGGATTCCTTTTTTATCATCTCAGGTCATGATACGCAGTAAACCTCCAAGTTTTGGAGGAAATTACATGATGAATTGAGCACAAAACTTACTTTTAATACCGCTTTCCATCCACATACGTATGGACTGTCAAAGATTACTATTCAAGTAGTGGTCGAAAGACATGTGAGGGCATTCATGTCCTAGTGATTGATTTTGGGAGGGCCTTGGGATAAGGATCCTAACGGATTGAGTTCTCTTATGTAATTTATAATCACTCCAGGCATCATATCTATGACACCGTTGAAGCCACTCTATAGGAGGAGGATGTAGATCACCATAGGATGGGTCCGAGGTGGGTGTAGACTGTGGGAAACGCTAGGGGGTGATTAGTAAAGGATCTCAGATAAAGTGAGAGTCAGGAGTTATTCAGCAAAGATTAAGCGGCCCAGAGTAGACAGAAAAAGTATGTAGACTATAGGAAGAGGACAGGCGAATTTCATACTTGAATATTTTTTCCTTAAGGTATCACCTATTAAAGGGGTGATAAGATTTGTCAAGAAGGGTCCGCTAAGTCTGTAATACATAGGTCCCTTTTAGATTCTTGAATGTGTAGGGATAGTGGCTTATAGATTTGATTTACCTCCTAACCTATTGGGAGTTTATCCAGTATTTTATGTGTCCACGTTGAAGAGATTCTGGTGATGGGGATTACATCATAAAATGGGACTAAGTCGTGCTACACAAAAACCTCCTATATAAGGAGGAACAAATTAAAATTCTTGATTATGATGTCTGGAAGCAGAGGACCAAAGAGATTAAGTCTGTGAAATTTCAATGGAAGCACTGTCCAGTTGATGATGCTACTTGGGAAATCGAGAAGAACACGTGAGACAAGTATCACAAGTTGTTCCTTAATATAGGTACTACTCTACTCTAACTTTAGCACATTTCTACTAGTTGTCACTCGGAGAGGAGTAATGGGTAAATTGGAATCTATTATAATGACTGTTTCTCGTCGTTATTGAAAAGACAATGGGGAAAACTATTAGGCCGAAAAACGTTTTCGTAGTAACTTGGAATTCCTCAACCTAGTCCAGATTTGGACGAAATAAGAGTCGGTAAGTTCTACAGAAATCGGGAAATAATTGGGTGATTTAATTTTGATTTTGATCACATGAGTATATAGATAAGGTGTTAAGGAAACCACTATGACTTTACAGAATTAAATTCAGGCGAGTAGAACTACCAAAATGTATCTTAACGTGAATGGCTAGTCTTAGAGTGCCATTGGTTGAAGGTGTGTTGTGAAATGGGGGTATTGAAATTAATAAATTTTCTCACCAGTTTTATGCAAGCATCCATTGAGGAATTTTCCCGCTAGGGTGAGGTTGTTGTGGCGGAATAGACGCGACTTAAGTTGAAAATAAACCCCAAAAACATTTTATTCAATACTTTTTTGGATTTGAGAGCTAGGAGATGATCCAAGTGTTTTCATGACCGTTTTAACCATTATTGAATCTAAAGGTAAGGTTTAACTCCCATAATTCATTTTTTTGATTCGTGGAGTGTAATCAATAGGTTAATTATCGATGGGGGAGGGTTTTGATCTGGAAATCATGGTGTAAAAACCCTAATTTGGGTATAATGATCAAAGGTGTATAGAATTGTTTGTTATTTGGGTAATTAATTATTGTTTATTGATTCCCTTATCATATTAATTTTTTGTAGACCAAGAACAAGCGAAACGAATCCGGTAAGGGAAGAATAAAGTTTCTTTAGGAATTCAAGCTTTGTTTGAGGTAGGTGATCGTTGTGATTTCATGATTTGTGATATGTGTTTGTTCTTGTTTCATTTTATACATGTATGTGAATGTTGCATTATTGATCACACTAATTATAAATGAGGATAGAAGAATGTTGAATTTCATGAATCATGAGTTGATTGTATGATTTTGAGAATATAATTGTGATTGTGATTGTGACTTGTTGAATGGATCGAGTGTTGCATTCCGACACACAAACTTGGATCAGTTTCCATGTTTCTGCATAAATATGGTATTGGTTTTCATATTCCAACATAAATATTGGATCGGTTATCATGTACGAGTATGCTAATATATTGGGTTTTGGTTCCATGAGAGAACCATTGACTTGGCTTAACCGTATATCTGAGGATTGTGTAATTGTACATTGTTCATAAATGATGTTGATATTATATGTTCGATGTATGCATGTTATTATTATGTTGCATTGACTTATATATGTTAAACTTAGTGGGATAGTTGTTATATCTTACAAGTACAATGTGGTTGTGTACTGATACTATACTTGCTCTTTTTTTGTTGAGTACAGGTGATGAGACTGAGATTCAGACTCATTTAGGGCTTTGTTTATATAAAATTAGTGTCCTCAAGTGCTTATTTGTGTCAATAACTGATGTAAAACCCTTATTTTTCACGTATATAGATTAAACAACAAAAAAAGAGACTAACAAGCAAAAAGGATGAATAAAGGCAGCCTGGTGATAGACAAGTTCACTTGATGAATTGTCGAATGGGTATTCGACCACCTAATGTTCCAGCATGCCAAGTGTAACACCTTTTAAATTACTTTGGTGAAAATAGAACCTAACACTTGTATCTTGATATTGTGAAGTCCTAAAATGGATTATAATGAGGTTATGAGGAAGTGTTTAAAGTTTCGTGAAGTTTGGAGGAGAAACGTCCAAGAATGTTCGAAAGGTTTACATTGAAATGTCCTTGTGTATCTTAGTATGTTCCATCAAGTTTTACGTGTTCATTTTGGAAGAAATTGATGTGAGAGGTCCTTGACGAGTATACAAACATGTTCGAGTTAGAAACATCTGGGCAAAACTCCCCAAGGACCAACCAAGGGTCATTGAGGAAGGACCCCACTTGTAAGCCAAGGCTGTCAAAACCAGCCTCACCTCACGGATGACATTAACGCCCTATAGGTAGGAGGCATAGGTGAGGACTTAGCCTAGGTATCTAAATCTCCCAAGGGAAATTCTGAGAATCCATAACAGCGTGCCAGGATGGCCCGTCTGTGGACCTATGTCTCATCAATGGGCAATTGTCGATAGTGACCGCAATTCATGCAAGCTCCCTTTTAAGTGTTGGGATAAATTGGGAAATTCACCCCACGTCCAGATAAATAAATGGGAGGTTTCCTAGGGTTTTTTAGGTATCTCAAGTCGATTTACAAGTCCTAAACATCTAGATGAATTCAACATTCTAAATCAAAACCCAAAAATCTCTAAGAAACTCTCTAGAACTCCATTGAAGACAAAAACTCAAGATAGAGCTTGGATTGAAGATTCTTGGTGATTTTTACATTGATTCTTCATCAAATTCGTGATCTAGCATCAATTGAGGTATGATCTTCATCCTTGAATCTCTTTTCATTAAGGAGACGAACTTCAAAGTGATTTATTAAGTCTTTCAAAGATGAAATTTTCTTATGTGATTATCTATCCCTGGTTGTTTTTTGAAGAAAAAGTGGGAAGATCCTGCTTCATGTATATATATTGATTGAATTGATGTTAAAAATTTATGATTTTAACCTAGCTACTCTATGAGCCATGTAATTCCTGAAACCCTAGTTTTTGAATATGTGATGGGTGATTTGATTATGTCTTAATGTTATTGAATTCTTATGTGGTTTTATTAGGGCTATTGAATTATGAAAGAATCATGCTAGAAGTATGATTAAGCTTCACTAATTTGAATGATTCAAATTTTATTATCTTTGATTCATTGTATGTTGTAATTGTTGTGTTGAACTGTAATCTATGTCTATTGCAAAGACCCTTGGCATAATAACATCATATAATATTAATTCACACATTAATCAAGTCAATTTCATCAATACTAGATAATTCAATTCAAGATCACAATCTAGGGTTAAGGAGAAAAGGTCATCTTCCACAAACTAGGTCAATTCATCAAGGAATACTATAATTGAGTCATAGTAAATGTTAATCTACTCCTGATAACCAAAATCATAAACAAAGCAATTTATAAGATCAATTTCGTATTGGAAGGAAACTCACATGAATTTCAACTTTTTGAAACCAACTTTGGAAGAACCCTTTGGGGAAAAGAATCCCAAAGGTGAAAGGTTCCCATACCTTGTAAATTGACGAAGATTGATGGAGAAAAACTTGATATTTGCAGCCCTAGAACATCCTTGACCTGGTCTTCTATGGAGTTTCTTTGGGAGACAGAAAAAAAAGAGAAGGAAGAACAATTTGTGTTTTGGGAATCATATGGGTTGGGTTATTTTAAGTAGGTTAGGGTCTTTATATAAGTCATTAACTATATTAATTATAATCCCCTTATCCGACTAATTAAATAACCACCTAATTAATTTAATTGAATCAACTAAAATGTGGCAACAAAACAGTATCCTGACCTACGAGACCCCGACCTACGGGCTGTAGGTCAATCGATGGCTAAGACCCCCCCTCCATTCTGCTCATCTATCTTTTGCGACTAAGACTTGCCAAAATGACTTCCAATGAGATTGGATAAATTTCTATCGATGCCCCGTCGATTGGACCACGCCTCGTGGTTTGCCCCTCGTCGATGGCTACTGTCTTAGACAACTTTTAGTCATTCTTATATGGTCCTCCTAAAGGGCCTTGGTTGGTCCTTGGTTGGTCTTAACTGGATTTTTAGACTATAAACCAAATTAACACGTATAATACACCTTACTACCAAATTCCATCAAATTCCGACTCCTATAACCTAGCACACTAGCACCTCTTGAACTAGTTTCCGGACGTCATGGACGTCCTTGGACATTTTGATTCTAAAATTCCTAAAAGACTTGTATTCATTATTTTTGAACTCAAAACAGTTTCCTAACCCTTAGACGCTCATGTTAGGCCCTCGATTACATCTTAGACTTGCGGAGTGTTAAAATAGTATAGGTCTTAGATAGTAATGATGTTTGGTATGGTCCACTTATGGTGGCGGTGCTTGTGTTATACTTGTGAATTATGTGTCCTTGTCGGCATTAATTTATGAGTTCTTAATTAATGTGGCCTCGTCGGCATTACTTTATGTATTATGGCTTTATCATGTTATAACTTGAATATCTGAATGTTATGATGTTCTTGATGACTTATGTGTTTAGGTAGAGTCAAAGCAAGAATTCTCTTAGTTGATGATATGTTTCTCTTGTAGACTATAGTGTAGTCATTATGTTGAAGTATGATGTTTCTGGGTAGATTATATGATACTTGTGATGGTTTATATTGATGATGCTATAGTAGTGAATAGGGTGACCTATAGTTGACTTGGTCATCCCTAGGTGCTATAGAATATATACTATGTGTATGGTATGGTGAAGACTTATGTCCCTTACTTGATACATGTACAATGTGAAAATGACTTCTTCACTTAGTATGCTAAAGCTCCTTAGTCTTGTATGTGTGATTGAAATGTGACCTTCAACATAGCTAAGAAGGTCTTTTATAAGGAACCTTCATCCTAGATGTAAGGTTATGATATTCTTAAAGTTGAAAGACGTAATGGTATCCTTCTTGTGTGAATGGTGGACTTAGGGTTGGTTGGCTAGAATGACATGAAATCATCCTTAGGAAAATCATTGAGCTATCCTCTTAGCCATTACAGGTAGCCTTAATGGACCCTCTTTTGTAAGGTGTAATGTGATTGGGTTGTGTACTATATATGCAATCTCTTCATGTACTCATTGAAATTACTATATGAGAACAAAGGCTAGCACCGAGTGAGTATTCTTGGGAAGTTCCTCCAACTAAGATGACTTTAGAGAAAAACCATGTGCCTACATGAGATGTGTCCTAGTTCTACCATTGGCAAGTAGAACACCCTCCATCAGAGTAGGTTCATGACTCCATATTCCATGTATAGCTAGTATGGTCTATGTTGTTTATTGTCTATTCTCATCATATGGGATACCTACTAGTGTTGGAGAAGTTCTATGAAGCTTAGGTGGTGGTATGGGACACTATCTAGACGTGGCACGATTCAACTTTAAAGAGGTTAGTGAGTGAGTCCCTAGGTCTTCTCCAATAACATTACTTGAATTTCCTTAAGTGTTTAATGTCTCTTAAATAAACTAATGAAGAAAATTGCTTAAGTTAGAAAGTATGTAAATGAATAAGTACTAGTCTAGTGTAGCTTTAAGGATTTTCTAGTTAAGGTGTGAAGGGGGTATAGGAATGGTCTCTTCATGTCTTACCTAGGGAAGTGTTAAGAATAACTCTAGATAGGAAATATTGATTAATGAAGAGAGAATGATCTTATCCTAGGTAGTCTAAAATATCTCTTAGGTGTGTGTGAAGGGATTGTATAGGCGGTCCCTTTATAACTCACTGAAGTGAGCCTTAGAATCACCTTTGATAGGAAGATCTCATGTTTATGTGTTTCTATATTTTCTTGATACTATATTGTGATGTGTGAGTCTCATTTGAAGTTATAGTGAAGTTACAGTGAAGTTCATTGTAAGCTTACTGTAAGATATTATAATTTGATATAAATTGCATATGACTTGGAATGTGTTCTAAATGTGATGTTTGGTGTTTAAATGTGATTCTCATGCTTATACTATGAAGTTTTAATCAAAAAGAGCATGTTTCTCATAAATGTCTGTTTCTCGTGATGTTATGCATTATGCCATACTTAGTACATGCATTGTACTAATTCCGTACTTTTTGTCAATCTCTAAAGGTGTGGCTAGAAGGTGAGAGGTATCTTGAAGCAAGCTTGGAAACTAGGACTCTTTCAAGCAAAGTTTAAGTATATCCTCACTTGACTCGAGGGCATAACTATCTTTAGACTTCTTTTATTCAAAGTATTGTAATAGATATTAGAATTCTATATTTCGAATGTACGGGTCATGTCCCAAGTATTCATGAGTCTAAGGATGGCGTATGTTGAGACATAGTATTTCCTATGATTTTATATGAAATATATTTTAAAGATATTTGTGTGAAAAGTTTTAATTTCGCACTACTTTTCATACATGCTATACAATGAATGATGTCAAGGGCTAGTATAATACCTCCAAGAGGTAAGTACGCCATATTGCACTCCGAGAGTTCCATATCTTCTAGGGTGTACTCTTGGGTTGTGACACCAAGCCCTTAAAGAAAGAACCAAGTTTGGAATGGAAAAGAGTAGTCGCCGAATCGCCGAGTGATTCTATGAAGACAACATAGATCACCCAAAGTTATAAACCTAGAGGACGTTGAGTACCAAGGCAAAAGGGCATTGGCGTAGACCAAAGGGCAGCTTGGTCCGACATACTTTTTCGAGTGACTCTTCATAACATATTTTTGGCGACTATAATACATTTTTCAACATTTAATTTAGTATCTTAGATCATATATTTTTAATCTATTTTGGAGTTTTGAACAGTGAGATAGTTTTCTCTAGTTTCCTTAAGCTTTGAAGAATTGAAGTTTTTCACTTTTCAGAAATTAGAAATAGTTCATTGAGATTTTTGAATTGGAAAATTACAAGGATAAATCTACTGTTACCCAGTTGATGGATAATCAATTTGGTAACAGTTTTTACCTTTTTATGATGTCTAGATAAAACGTCAATTTGTGGGGTGTGATTATGTGATTTTGGGCTTATTTATTTTATGGGTATTGCTAATTGTTAGTTGAAATGCTATTTAGAAGTGATCTTAATCACTAATTGTGGTTTAATTAAGAAATTATAGTTGTAAACACAGTTTCATGTTTGTGTTCTTAGCCTGCTCAAGAGAGAAGTTTTAGAAGAAAAATTATTGGTTGATAGTCAGTGGGTATTAGGTTTACCGGGTTTATCTCGAGAGAGTAAATCCTAAACCCAATCTCATACATTAATCTCGAGAGAGTGAATGGACTTCAGTGTGGCTTCTTCTTATTTTTGCATGCTTGTTGATGTTCGAGAGAAATCAACTTGATTCGGGGTAAATTGTTCTAGAGAAATTTTACCTATACTATAGACTAGCTTACTCACTAATATCTAGCTAATTACTAATACTTGCAATTACTCATTTGTCTATATTAGCCTATAACCGATCACATCCCAAGAACCCATCTCCTTATTGTTATGTTTTATTATTTGTGACATTTTTTTGTTGATAATTAAAACCAAAACCCCATTTGACATTAGTTTCACCCCTTATTCGAATGATATCTTTATTCGATAACTTTTATTCATATGACTGATTTAAACATGTTCATACTTCCCAATTGAATCTGAAACTTGTACCACTTCTTGTGAAATTCTACCCCAACTCATTTAGTTGGGTTTTATACTAACTAGCGATCGTTAAAACTTAGTATTGGATGAAGTTTCTAGCGTCGCTGCTGGGAATAATGTTGTTTGAAATTCTTTTTGGTGAAATTGAATCTTGTTCTTGTTATTTATAGTTGAATCTACTTGCTTTTAGTTTCAGTTTTTGTATGTTGTTGTTAAAATAGAGGAAATGGGTGTCAATGGAAGCAATGGTAGCCAGATTGGGCCACCAAGATGACACTAGATATCTCAACGATGTCAATGAACCGAATGTTGTGACCCGAATCTTGTGGGTGGATTAGTGCCATTCATTTTCCCCCAGTTAAAGGGAACATTGTGTTCCACATTGAGCACCATGTTGCAGCTCTCGCGATTGAAAGGGTTGTTTGTTGGTTTGACTCATGAGGATCCCTCTGAGCATATAAGGAACTTTATTAATGTTTGCGGTCCATTCTCCTTTAATAACATCTCCCAAGAGTCGGTCCGATTAAGGTTGTTCCCATTTTCTCTAATGAGAGAAGCATGTAAGTGATTGACTAAGTTGCCAAGAAATTCTATCACTTCATGGGAAGAGATTTTCACCATATTCCAAGTGCAATTTTTCCCTCCTTTGAATATGATGACACCCCGGGTCAACATCCAAAGCTTCAAGCATTTGGAGGATGAGCCAATCCATGAGACTTGGCTAAGATTAAGAAGTTGGTGCTGAATAATTTTACCAAGCCTTGGTTCGGTGAACAATGGAGTGGCAGATCAACTTTATCCGAGAGGTTTAATGAAAATACCTTACATTATAGCATCCCAACTCTTGGATGGTATGAAAAAAATTAAACGGGCTAGTTACACCTGTGAAGATTAGGTCTCCCTCTCACTTTTAAATTAACAAGGGAGAATGTTGAGAAAGATCAAGAAAGGGATCAAAATATGGAAAATATTATGACCTAACTGGACCTTTTAGCCAAGAATGTCATAGGTGCTTGTGCTAGGAGTTAAGATGTTGTGGGTATTAGGTATGTAAACCCCAAAGAGGCCAAATTTGAAGCGATGTACAATGAGGACGTTAACTTCCTAGCCAACAAGGTAGGTGTTTATCATGATAACTATCCTAGATTGGGTGTAACTCAAGGTTGTATTAGGGATGAGGGGTGGAGATATCGTGATAGAGAGTGGAGGGGTTGTAACACCACTTGTAACACCCTCAGCAAGATGTCTACCTCTCAGTCCATCTATTTCAAACAGTTGGAGATCCAAATGGGTAAAATTTCTTCTAATTTAAACCCGAGACAAGAAAGGGGGTTGCGTAGTGATACTATGGCAGACCCCACAAATGAAGTTTGAGTGGGGACTTATGTCGTGCCACACCATTAAGTAAGGCACTGCTTGGGAGGCAATACAAGTTTTAAGTTGCTTTCTTTTTGTTTTTTGAATAACGTGTGTTGATTGTGCAGGTGAAAAAGTGGAATGTGTTCGCAATATGCAGGTTGGCGATCCAAAAGTCAAGTCGGCAACTCATCGAAGAGGTCAACGAGCCCGACTTGGATAGCCATTGAACTCACGATATTATGAAGATGGACTCTATAAAACTCGGCGAGCCCATGGATGTATCGGCGACTCACTATACAAGTTGATGAGCCCAACTATGACCGTCATTTTGACCTTCAAATTAATTGGAGGTCTTGTAAAGCTCTTCAAGGGAAGTAACCACTCAACGTGTCATTGAGTTATTTGTCTAGGTCGACTAATATGGCATAAATGGATCAAACTGGATAGTGTTTAAAAGGCCAAAGATTTAAACTTTCAAACTCTTTCACATTCCCTCACTTTTCACTTCAATACAATCATACCCTCCCTTCAAATTTACTATTATTTTTTTTGCATTTTCTTGCTTTTTGGTCGTTGATTTTGTGTTGGGAGTTTGAATTATTTACGCCTAGCATTTCAAATCATGTTTCAGCATTAAAGGTTTGTTTTCCAAACCCTAAACTCGTAAATTGTAGTTGAACTTAAATGCTTTTTTATACATTGTGTTTATGGGTGTTGGGCCTCTTTGAAGTTGTATGTGTGTGCTTGTGTGCCTATTTTAATTTAGATATCGTGCCTAAATTGCCTTAATTGTTGATTCCCTAACTTTCACGCTTTAAAAGTAATTATAATTTTTTTGATTGACATATTTTATAGTTGGTTCTAGTTGGGTAAAGTCTGAGTAAATCAAATTGTTTTAAAAGACATGCTTTTCCTAATGATCGAGCATTAAACTCCATTCCTAATGTTAAAGTCATCAAATGACCAATTTTTGCCAAACCGGGGAAGTTTGAGTACCTCGGTGGCATAGGTCTACTGGGTCTGGGCTTAATTGAAAATCTTTGTTGTCAAATTTTGTTTTGGGGGGCTATGGATTTGATTTTGGAAGTCAAGGTTGAAAATAGGCACGTTGGGAAGTTTGGGGAGTTGGGTCAAACTCGTGGAACCACTTGGAGGTCCGCCAAAGCCCCCCATATCGCCTTTAATTACATGATTTAGTTGAGTTTGGGTCTATAAGTTTCGGCAAGAATCCTGAGCTCACCGAGTGCACTCGACAACTAACCAAAAGTCTTCTCTAATTTCCCTTTCTGCCCCCTAACCCCTAAAACAATAACAACTTTTGGCAGGCTAGCCTGTACTCATCGAATGAGGTCAGTGATTCACCAAAAGGAACTTTTCATTGCTGACATGCCATTTTTGTAGGAAATTTTTGATCTGGTTCTTTCAGCGAGCCCGATATAGCTCTCCTATGTGACTTATTGAGTCACCAATCGGTTCAGAGAGTCTTTCTCCAACATGATTTCTGCATTATTCTAGGGTGGTTGATAACTCATATTAGGTGTATTTTTGTAGATATGGCTTGACCAAAAGTAGCAGCCCAAGACATGCCACCCTGCAAGAGGGAAAAGAAAATAACTATAAATTAAAGATGCAACTACATCCTGAGCAAAGGCAACAGATCTTCTTTACCACAGATGGGTAAGGCAAAGGGAAAGGCTATGCACCTGCTCCTGCATCACCGGAGGGCAGCTCCAATGGTGAAGGAATGTATGCCACTCACTTCACCACTTCTCAGAATGAGTGTGAACATCAGGACCCTCAGGATACTCATGTTAATCTTGAGGATGATGAGTTACTATTAGCCCAAAAGGTTGAGTTGCGTTCCAAAAGGTTGAATGATTCGTCTAGGATCAGAACTCCCTATGCCACTACTCGTCTCCCATTCCAGATCAGGTTGTGGTCTGAACACCACTTGCACATGGTCCTCTTCCATGGTCTATGACCAAACTAAAGGTTGAGGAATTGAGGACCATCATCGAGGAGAAGAGGTTGTTTACATATAGAGTGATAGACAAACTCCCAGAGATCTGAAGCTGTTTGAAGTTTTATTAGTTCCAGATATTCAGGAGACCCCGTGACCCTTACATTCGAAATTGGGTCCGGGAGGTTTATACTACCTACGAAGCCCTAGTGCCACAAGCAAAAAATAAAGCTACCACATTCAAGCCGGTGGATTATGTGCTCGTCAGGGGCAAGAAGGTAAAGTTTGACAGTAGTCAGTAGTGACATAAATGTTGTATTGGAATTCACTACAAACGTTGTTAATGACTACCAATACATGATCAATACCAAGTCTTTGAAGACTATGAAGGAATATTTGGCTCTTGTATTGTCGAGCGTTACTCTTAGGTGGCTCAATGTTAGACTGCATATTGGGAAGAAAGATCTCAACATGGCTGCGAGAAACTAGTTTGGCTTTATTATCAACAACATTATGCCATCTCAGAATAAATCTATCCTCCGCCATACAAAAGCGGCTTGTATGGTTCAATCATTGGAGGGATGCATATAAATCTTGGCATAATCATTGCACAAGAAATTTCTATTAAGGACAAGACATCGCTTCCGTTCCTGGTGTTGATCACCAAATTGTGCAAATGGGCCCGAGTACCCCTTGATGAGAAGACGGATGTGGGAGTGATTCCCACCTCCTGTACCGACATCTGGCGGATAGAAATGGAGTATTTGAAGGATGAGGCTAAGAGAAATAAAGCAGCCCCGATGGACTCATTCCGATTATTGATACTGAGACCCTACCCTATTCTGGACACTAGGAGTTTAAGTATATCTAGTGATGTCCCTTCTGTAGCTCCATTTCCTCTACAGCTCCCTTGCATCCTAGGCCTGCTTCTAGTGCCATTCAATCTCAATCTCCACTCACCCAGGTTGTGATAGTACAAATGGGGAAGCTAGCCAATTATGCGGATAGCGTGCTTCCAAACTTGAGACCACAAATCCTGGGATGATCGAGAGGGCCCTAAATGTTGTTGTGACACCGTTAGTGTGTCTATTAATGCCATTACAGCAAGGATGGCGGTGTGTGAGCAATGCCAAGGGACCACTGATGAGGTGATGTCCCTAAATGTCGTAATTACTGAGTTGAGGAAGGATGTGGACCAATTGAAGTCCACATTATGTCCATGATTTTGGGACTATAGAGATCCCTAATATGTAAGTTTATGTAGATGTACCTATAGGTACCACCGGATATGAGGTTCGAGCTAATGAGGGGACTAATTCAGAGTTCGAGGTTGAGACTAATGAGGAGCATCTCGGTATCAATGATGAGTCGGCTTATGAGGGCCTTACATTAGCCGTGCAGATTTCATTAGAAGATACACCTATGACTGAATCTAGTGGAGCCACTGTTGATGTTACACCGAGCATTGATGCCCCGACATTGAAGTGACTGGGTAGATATGACTTTTTCTTTATCTTTCTCTATGTCATTTTTATTAACTTGCTATTTTTTTATTGCGTTTGAGGAAAACTACCTTTTTTTTTGTGGTGGGTGAGGTATTTCCATACCTACCTCTTGTGACTACATTTTTTGTATACATTATTGGGTTTTTGTGTTTAAATTGTGTTTTGATTTTGTTTTATGGATGTTTGAGCTTGTGGCTTCTCATTATGAATGCAAATGGTTTTTGACCCTTCTAAAAGAAATTCTCATCTCTTGTGTGTGATTGTGGTTGTTCTTGTGAAAATTTGGGTATTGGTTATGATCAATATCAATGACTTGAATAGTGCTCTTAATCAAACAAAAATGAATGTGTGGCTACAATGAGGACAAATAAAATTGCATACACAATATGTGGACTTTTTACATCTCGTTGTGACTAGATGATTATCGAATGAATCTCTTGTGATGAACATTCTACACTAGAGAAAGTGTGAGTCTTGTTTGATATTGGTGTCAATGCCTTGTGTGATGATCTTACCGTGAACCTTGTGTGATGACAAATAGAATTTGCCCCGTTGATCCGGTTGACTAAGTGATGCAAGCTCTTAAAATGATCTTAGGCAACAATTTGGATGAGTAAAATAATTTGGATGAGTAACCCATGTTCATCATTTCACATACAATCCCCATGAAGTGTTGTTTGTTTGAATATCCAACTTAGGTCAAAAGCCTAAGTTGAAGGTGTGGTGAAAAGAGGAGAAAAATCAAGAAGTGTGAAGAAGTCCCACTTGATCCATGGTTTTGAAAAAGATGAAAAACCTTCATACAAAAAAAAAAGAGAGAAATAGAAGAAAAACAAAAAAAATTGTTAAATAAAGTTGTTAAAGTTGCAAAAGAAATGGGGTATGAGGTATTGTCTTACAAGTGAATAATGGGGAGAATTTTGAGCATGGGTGAAAATGCTGAAGAAAAGGAAGGAAAAATGATGTTCATACCACATTTCATGAGGATAGAAACCACTAAGCATAAAACACCATACTTTTAGATTCCGCCCATTACAAGCCTTGAAAAGACCTTTTTGATTTTGAGTGAACTGAAACAAATGTTGATTGGAAAATGAGGGCAAATCTTTGGGTGAAGTCATGCATGTGGTCATCTTTGTGATCATGAGAGTTGTTTGTGAATCCGAAGCTATAAATTGTTGAAGAATTATGTGTGAATATGGAATCATCTTTGTTATGAGGGAATTTGACTACCTTTATTGAGCTTGAACTTACATTTGAAGTAAGTATTGTGAATATGAGAATCTTTGGTAATGGTGAGTCACAACTTGTATATTTGAGTGCACAATTGATGCTTGCATGAGTAAATTGAGTCTCATTCTTGATTGAGTCTTTTGTAGCACTGTCTACACATCCTTTCTGAACTGCTGAACTTGAGTTTTACCTGAGGACAATCAAAAGTATAAGTTAAGGGTGTTAATGAGTCAGAGATTTAGACTCATTTAGGGCTTTGTTTATATAGAATTAGTAGCTTCAAATGCTTAATTTGTGTCAATAATTGATGTAAAATCGTTGATTTTTAGGTATATGTATTAAGGAACAAAGCAAGGACACTAACAAGAAAAAAGTAACAAAACGGGCTAAAAGGATGAATAAAGACAGCCTGGTGATCACCAAGTTCACTTAGCGAATTGAAAAATGGTTATTTGACCGCCTAACGTTTTAGTATACCAAGCCCTGATGGAAAGAACCAAGTTGGCCATAAAATAGAGAAGTCGACGGATCTTCGAGTAATTCCTCAAAGACAAGATAGATCTCCCAAAGTTACAGACCTGGGGCATGCTGAGTACTAGGGCAAAAAGGCGATGGAATAGACCAAAGGTAGACTTATCGAGTGGTTCGGTGAGTCCTACTTACTTCACTGAGAGACTCTTTGAAGTACATTTTTGACGACTATAAATACATTTTTGAACATTTAGTTTAGTATCTTATATCATATATTTTACTCTATTATGGAGTTTTGAACTGTGAGACACTTTTCCCTGGTTTTACCTAAGGTTTGAAGAATTGAAGTTTCACTTTTGAGAAATTAGAAATG
Organism: Solanum habrochaites; assembly: GCA_027704765.1. Taxonomy (NCBI): domain Eukaryota; kingdom Viridiplantae; phylum Streptophyta; class Magnoliopsida; order Solanales; family Solanaceae; genus Solanum; species Solanum habrochaites. The sequence goes on from JAKWJA010002496.1 coordinate 20,246,307, forward strand.
GGTCTTTGATATTTTTCGGATTGGAGCATTGTAAGTACGAACCTACTCTTACTCAGTTGATGGATAATCAATTTGGTAACGATTTTTATGTTTTTATGATATCTAAATAAAATCTCAATTCTTCGGGTGTGATTATGTGATAATGGGATGATTTAGTTCATGGTTATTGCTAATTGTTAGTTGAAATGCTATTTAGAAGTGAGCTTAATCATTAATTGTAGTTTAATTTAGAAATTGTAGTTGCAAATACAGTTTCAGGTTTGTGTTCTTGGCCGGCTCGAGAGAGATGTTTTAGAAGCAAAATTATTGGTTGATGGTCAGTAGTATTGGGATGACCTGGATTCAGCTCGAGAGAGTGATTCCTAAATCAAATTTCACACATTCAGCTCGAGAGAGTGAATGCACTTAAGTGTGGCTTGTTCTTATTTTTGCATGTTTGTTGATGTTCGAGAGAAATCAACTTGATTCGGGGTAAATTGTTTGAGAGAAAGTTTGCCTCCTCTATAGCCTAGCTTACTCACTAATATCTAGATAATTACTAATATTTGCAATTACCCATTTGTCTATATTAGCCTATAATCGACCACATCCCAAGAAACAGTCTCATTATTGTTGTGTTTTATTGTTTGACAATTTTGTAGTTAATAATTAAAAGTAAAACCCCTATTTGACATTCGTGTCACCCCCTTATTTGAATGATGTTTTTATTCGATAACTTTTATTCTTATGATTGATTTTTAACATGGTCGTACTTTTCAATTGAATCTGAAATACATATCACTCCTCGTAGGATTTGACCCCAACTCATTTAGTTGGGTTTTATACTAACTAGCGATCGTTGATCCTCATAATTGGATGAGGTGTCCTCGAAACGTTAATCAACATGACATCTTCAGCCAGCTATTAATAGACCTCGCTTAGAAGATTTATGATCATTTCACATTCAAGGGTGAGCCAGTTCTTTCGAGCTGCCATGAGTTCTATTTTTTTGTGTATGTCCACATTTCAGACTTAGACTAACACTTTAGTTAGTTCATGTTAGTTTGGGATTGCATCCCTTCTTGTTCAAACTTATGTGTTTAACTTTAGATGTTCTGGTACATTAACTTTCAAGTTCTATAGGTATTATTTCCGCAATATTAGTTTTGGTTGTTATTTTGTTGGAATTTATAGGAACTCCCTATTTTTAGCTTTAGCATTTAAAATTGCTTTTGTAATCTTAAATGCCTTAGTATTTTGACTAAGTTGATTAGGTAATAAGTATAAATTGTTCTCCCACCGTAGGATTAGTGTGAGTGTCAATCACGTTGAATTGGGTCTTGGCCATATATACCCATATAATTGAAGTCCGAAATTATAGTTACAATATTCACCCAACAAAAACAGAAATAAAGCAAATTGATATTTTAATTACAATTAGAATTTAAATAATCAATATTGAAACTTTCAATTACATTCAACTTTTGCAACAAAAAATTACAACTCATTATTATCTCAAATAATTATAAAAACAAAGATATTAAAAAAAAAAACGTGTTATATATAAGTATAACTATTTATTATGAACAACACATATTCTTTTAATAAAATAGTAACACATGTTCTTTAAATCAAATTAATATTAATTATGACTTTAATAAATAAATTCACATAAAGAAAATAGTGAATAATAAGTAAATAAATAAACAAAAATATCTCTTTCCTTTTCTATACACGGATAATAATAGTACATTTAAAAAAGTACAGTTATAACTTGATGTAACTATTTATAAGTTTTGAAAAAAAAATTAGAAGATAATGTAAATATTCTTGAACATTTATCGTTAACTATCTCTTCAGTTTTACTTGCTATGTATGAATAGATTAAAATATTAGAAAAAGTTCACATCTAACCATTGATAAAAATATAGTTATTATTTTTATCTATTAAAATTAAATTTTTGAATTAATAATATAAATATATTATAACAAGTTATCAATAGAAAAATGTATATGTTGATTTCATATACATGTTTTTATTATTATTAAATTATGTTATAATCGCTCTATTTTAAATACATATTCAATTATAATCTTACACGGCAAGTGAATATTTTGATCCTTTTGGATTTGAAACAAAAATATAAGTAAAATGTATCAAAATGTAATTTGAAACTGTGATATTTACATTACATATAGATAGTTAAAATTAATAAATTGTTAAAATGATATTTTTTATTAATACAACATAAAGATAACGAAGGACAAACATGTAGAATATTTGAAATATTTTTCTGTTTTATGAAATTAAAATAATCATAAATTGATATATTTGCGCAATGGACATGTAAGTATAATAAATTTAAAATATAATGAAGTAGTAATTCAAAGCTATTTATCTCTTATTTTAACCATAAACATGACTTTCCTCAAATTTATTTTGTCATGTCAAATTACTTTTAATGATAACATTAGTTGAGTGATTTTTTTTTGATACAAAAGGCTATGTTGAGTGATTTATTGATAGAATAGTCTAAGTGAGTTATTTCGTTGATACAAAATAAAATTCAATTATTTGTTAGATAATTTTTTGAAATTGAGTGACCTTTAGGAAATTGATTACTCTGGTAATAATAATGAATATATTAGGTAATATACATATACTTAAAAAAAATATTTTTCTTATTGAACATAATTTCTATTAATCAAAAAGATTTTAAATAAATAACACTTTTTTTTTTAAAGATAGTCAGAGGTTGTATTATTTAATCAAGAAAATTTATATTTATTACTTAAAGAGTATTTGAAAAGATTGAAGTAAAAAAGGAAGGGGGACACCAGAAAGTAGGGAAGCTGACGAATGGAGCGGAGGGAGAGTGATAGAAAGAAGAGGGGCAGGGAGTAGGGACGGAGAAGTGGATAAAGAAAAATGGGGCCCACAGAGGTAAACAATAAAAGAGGGAGATATTGGAGAGGGGGGAGGGGAATAGAGAGTAGAGAGAGGGAGAGAGCGAGAGAGAGGGAGAGAGAGAGGAGAGATGGATGATAGAGAATAGATAGGTATATAATGTAATATATATATATACATATGATATATAATAAACATATAAAAATATAATATATATATAATATAGTATATATATATATATATATATATATATATAGTATATAAAGAAGTAGCACAATTTTAGTAGAAAGAAGAAAATTACCAACAATGGGTATGAAAAGACTCTTGTTGAGTTTTTGTTCGTTTTACCTTGTAGTAAGTCTTCATCTTACTAGTGCGGCGGTAATCCCCGCGAAGCGCTTTGAGGCACCTTTTAACCGAACAAGTTTCCCTTCTGATTTCATATTTGGTGCTGCTTCAGCTGCTTATCAGGTATTCACAAAATTTCCATACTACCTGATTTAGCAAGCTCAAAATTCTAAAATTAACATGTTACGTGGCCGTCTTCAAAAGATATACTTGAAGGTACAATAGGTAAATAGTGAGTGTAAGGATACTAGGTCCTTCCAAAAGTTTGTGCTTATTACAAATAAGGTCAGAATATTTTCAAATCTTTGTCCAGATGACGAGGTATATAGATATATATTAGAGATAGAGAGTCTATATATAAATCTAATATATATATATTAGATATATATATAATATACATGGAAATTCATATAGGAATCACACACACATTTTTTGAATATTTTATGTTTGAATAAGTAGATTGAAGGAGGAGCTCGTCAAGGAGGCAGGGGAGCTAGTATATGGGATACTTTCACCCACAAACATCCAGGTTTTTCCCCTTCCTAAATAATGAAAAAAAGTTGTGAATAAAACATAATTTTCCCACTGATGAACATTTTTTTATTCCCTAATTCCGTCAAAATATGTGTGGTAATTGCTAGTGAAAAGTTAACAATTAAAAATGGCTAGTAGTAATTTTTTAGAAGTCAGCGATCTTCAATTTAGATAATATATATATAGGAAATGAGTTGTCAATGATGACCGGTTGATAAAATATATATATATATATATTAAATAATTGTGATCAGCTGAAGGTAGGTATATAAAAAGGTTGATCACCATTACAAATATATGTTATCCAAAAAAAATATGATATATAATTTTTTTGTAGATGCATATTATCTCAACTAACATAAAAAATAAAACATTCAAAACTTCCCTAAACATATACTTCAAAAAGCAGCTTCGGTCTCACTGGGTAATTTTCAATATAATATATTGTTCTTGGAAAAGCCATTGGCTAGTTTATAATCACGTATTATATAAACTATTTGATATAATGATGTAAACGTATGCTTTAACTTAATATTAATTGTTATTTGTAAATTGTACCTTTTCAATATTTAAACTTATATTAATTTAAGCAATTTAAAACATATATTTTATGTAAAATAATTTGTGATAATTTCTACGAGATACACTCAACTTGATTTGTATTATGAGATATAAAATAAGTGTGTTTCAATTTTATATAACTTCCCGTGGCTAGTAGGGGGTACTTTAATGTAATTGCGGATCCATTAGAAAAAACTTGGGGGTCGGCCTCCTGACTTCAATGCCTTTATTGAAGTGATGAGCTTTGAAGATATGATTTATAGTTGGATTATTGATTGGGCTTTTCAATGGACAGCAAATTGACTTGGAGCATAATTCAAATGGTCAACATTGTATCTGGCAGATAGATAGATCCTTTTGACTTGGGGGGGACTGCCCGCCTAAAGTATAATATTTATTATGCAATGCCTAAAAATACAAAGAGATATAATTATCAAATAATATCAAATTAAAGGATTAGATTTATATATTATGTCAAAACAATATCGTAAAATTGAATTTCACATATAGGATAGTTTATATTTGTCAACATATATATTTATCATGGGGTACTATTTCAAATTCATTTTAAAAATAGTCGTTGTGCATATATATATATATATATATATATATATATATATGGTTCGGACTCACTCATCTAAAATAAATTTTTTCGCTTTTTTTAGATGAGTGAGTACGAACTAAATGGCGAAAATTGTGCAATATTTGCTACGGAATACAAATGAATTAAAACAGTAGGTATATAATTTATTTTGATTTAGATATTTGCTATTATATACAATTTTTTGTTAAATTTAAAATCAAACGAGTGTATGAGTAGAGCCGTCAATATGGGCTAGAGTCGTTGGGCCAATCTGGCGTAACCCGAGATTTAATAGGGCTGTTCTATGATTTTTGCAGTCCATTAAGAAAAAGGTTTTTTAGCCCGACCTCTATAAGTCATTTGATTTGTGGGACTTGAGAAATATCAGTAGGATCGGCCGTGAGCCAATAAAAATTAACCAAAAATATAATATAATATTAAAATTGAAAATTAAAGAGAGTCCAAATTCAAAAATAAAGATTAATATTTCAGTTTTTATATTTTATACTTTTAATTGATACAAAATTGATAAAAATTATTAAGATAAGTTATTCGTGAGTTGATTGACAGTATAGTAACATTTAATCCAATGTAATATTATGTTGCGATGATTTATTAAATTATTTCTAAATTAATATTTTATAAATTTTAATTTAATAATTATAAAAAAATATAATTTTAAAGAAGTGAGCCGACTCGTAAAGCCTGTAGCCTACGTACTTATGAGTAGAATCGATTATTTTCTAGCTCACACAAAAAATGAGCTAATCTGACTTGACCCATAAAATATCAAAACTTATATGAATTAGTCCGAATGAGGTGAGTTAGCTCAACAGCACTATATATGAGTTTATATCATACATAACATTTCCCAGTTTTTGAATTCCTCCAAGAAAATGTATTTTGGCTATTACCGTTCCAAATCTCATATGATAAGTTTTTCCATTACTATTGTTTCATAATTGATCGACAATTTGAACAGGTATTGATATGACTTCACAAAATGTCATATTTCATGGATCATATTAACCTAATAGCATATCCTCGTGAAATAATTTTCCATTATTAAATAGAAGAAGATAATTTTTTTAAAAAAATTAAAATTATTTTTAAAATTTATTTTATTAATTGACTATGTTCTCATTTAAAATAAATTTATTTATATTCCGCCGTTTGCAAACTTGTCATATATACCTTCAATTCCAACCAAAGAAAAATAACCCAATTTCTTCTTCTTAATTTGAACCCGACGGCTAAACCAAATAAATATTACCAAATCAAATCCCCAAATTCATCAATTTATTCTTCATCTCTATACAAAGTTTTTCGTCCATTTCTCCTCATCGTCTTCTCTGTAATCTTCTTCTTCATTCAACTCTCCGTGCAATGGAACCCTTCATCTTCAAATCTGGACAGACCAAGTGGTGAAAAATGCAGATCTTTGTGAAGACCTTGACGGACAAGGTTATTACCTTAGAGGTAGAGTAATCGGACACCTTAACAATGTTAATGGTAAGATCCATGACAAGAAAGACATTCTTTAACCTTTTAGTTCAATTAACTTGCATTTCTTTAACAAAATTGTCCAAAGTAGTCTTGTTCTTATCTTTATTTAACACCAATTTGAATCTCATTCTATGTGCCAAGACCCGACCTCAGACTAAAAGAACGAACAACTAACATCAGAGAAAGAAAATGGAACCAGAAACGACATAACTCAGCACCTTCAGTCATCTATTTCAGTGAATCAACAACCATCAAAATAGGTGCACAAATCCATTCAAATTCCCACATAACACTGTGAAGGTATCCATAAAATCCAAAAATATTAAATATAACATCTAACCATCTAGAAAAGCCAAGAATTTATAACCTAAGGCATGATTGAATATTTCTTTTTCAAAGTTAAGGTTGCACCATTGACAATGTTAAGGCTGCACAGAGAGTTGACGGAAGAAGAAGATTATATGTTAAAGGGGTTGGGCATGGTTTTAAATTGGGAAAACGGGTCGTTATTTAAGAATCGGGTCAATTCAAATCGACTTTAAATAATGAAATTATTAATTGTGAGAGAAAAATAATTTCATTTTACATATCCAATCAAAAAAATAAAGAATATTTTTTATCCTTTTTTTATTCATATAAAAAATAACCTCTTATTTAAAAAAAAAAAAAAAACTAAAAAAAACTTTGTAGATGATTTTAATTGCACTTGTAATAGTGTATTTTGCCCTGGATCTCTTAACAATTTATTATCCTTGAATTACAGAAAAAATTGCTGACCATTCTACCGGAGATGTCGCTGTTAATTTCTATCATCGTTACAAGGTATTTATGATTAAATAATAGCTTAAATATATACACTATTTTTAAAAGTTGTCAGTATATTTTATTTAAATAACTTAACTAAGACTATAATCTATTGAGCACTTAAATTGTTTAAAAAGTATACCTATTAAATATAAAATACTGATATGACCAAAAAAACCATTTTTTACTTCTTTTCTTGTGAGCGCGTGAAATTTTTTGAAATATCATTTTATTTTTATTTTTTCAATAAAAATTAGACTTTTTCTTGTTTAATTGACACTTGACATTCAAATAAATTAGAATTATTTTTTAATATTTAAAAAATAATATTTTTAAGTAAAAAAAGGAATACCATCCTACCACCCTTCCACTAATCTTTTTTTCTAACTTTAAACTTTCAAACACAACTAAAGAATCTTCATTTTTTTATTTTCTCTTTCTTTTCAATATTCATAAAAAAAATTGAATCAAGAAAATGAATTTACAAATAAAATAGCGAAAATAGATTTTTGGAACATCGAGATGAAAAAAGTAATCATCTCCATTTGCAGTCACCTTCAAATAAATATGACCATTAAAAATAAAATTTGTAGGTAAACCACAACTAAACTTAATCAAAAAACAATATCCAATTAATTTACTAAATTACTTTAGTTTCTTCTTAATTTCTCCTTAAAATTGATTTTAGATGATTAACCATGCAAAAATTCTTTATTCATCAACTTATACAATTTTTGAATTATCTTTCGCATTCATGTATAAGGAATGAAAAAATAATTTTACTATGAAATTAATTTGGGTCCTTTTAAGTTTGACTTTGCACTTGATTTTTGGATGAGTATTCTTCATCACTATTATATCAATCTTTTTAGATATCTTTTTGACTCACATATTAGAAATACAAAATATTTTTTTCAAAAAAATCAAGTCAACAAGTAATTAAAAATGAAAAAGAAGGGGGGTTGGGTAGGTGGGGTTGAGTAAAATTGGTTGTCATTTCATTTATTTTTATTAAGAAATAGATACAAGATTTATTTGAAATAATTTTCATTCTTTTTAAAAAATTTTTATAGTTATTGGGGTCAAGTGACACATGTCATCATTTAATTAGTTAATTTTTTTACATCGTAACTGTATCACACACACTTTACCTTTTTTTTACTGATTATCGGAAAAAATCTAATAGAAATAAGTTTTGAATAGATAAAAGTGTCCAATAGATACTAGTCTTAATTCAGATGTCTAAGTGAATCATGCGGACAACTTAAAGAGACTAAATATGACTTAAGCCTTATAATTCTAAACATTACATAACATTCCAATCATGTCCACACCAAAACTAGTTCTCTTTAATCTTTATAAAGAACTCAATATGATTATATGTGTGTCTCGCATTAATCAATAAAATTATACACGACAAGAATAAATTATATAAAAAGATGATCATACAAAAAAAAAAGAGTTTAAAAATTATTTAATATAGGATAATAAAACAATTAACGTCAAAATAAATGTTGCATTGCAGAGCGACATAGGTCGGCTTAAGGAAGTTGGCATGCAGGCATTCAGGTTCTCTATCTCATGGTCTCGAATTTTACCATGTAAGTATACTTCTCTTCAATATATAGATGTTCTACACATTAATGATAAATCTTTGAAAAATCCTAATAAGAAATGTAATACAATTAGTAATAATTACTATGACTTTCTTGCACCTTAACATGTACAATATTTGCATTTCCTTAAATTAATTATAATATTTGATAACACAGGATTTTTCTCATCTTTATTTTAGTTTGTTCAGTTATATTTTCACTTCAAATAATCTTCAATTTAGTTAGTTAAATATATCTTCGTTCCGGTGAAGTTATCATTATATAAAGAGTTTAATATTTTATTTTTTTACAAAAAGAGTAACATTGTTATATTTGTGTACAACTTTCATAAAATAGAGGGTGTGAGTGCTTGATTTTGAAGTATAAAGGAATATACGTACCTTCAATCAAAAAGAATGATCTAATTTTATTTTCTGTTTAAAATAGAATGACCTTTTTTTAATCACTTTAACTTCAGTTTTAAACATGACATGTTTAATTAAGACCACATGATTAAATAATATTTTAATACATTGACATAACATTAATGTAAAATCACAAAATTAAAAAATTTCCATGCAAAGTTAAACTAGACCAGTAATATTCAATTCTAACATTACTGAACTGAAACGACTTTGCTTTAGATGGAAAGGTAAGCAAAGGGGTGAATCCAGAAGGCATCAAATTCTACAACAATGTTATCAATGAGCTTATTTCAAAAGGTACTAGTAACTTTTCTCATTCTAGTTAAAATAACCCTTTGAGAAACCATCATAATTAAGGTTCCTAACCTTTCTTTAAATTTCTTTAAAAGGGTTGACACCATTTGTGACGCTTTTCCACTGGGACACACCACAAGGCCTTGAGGACGAATATGGAGGCTTTATGAGTTCAAAAATAGCGTAAGATGGTTTAAGTATTGAATAAGAAATAAAAATTTCATGTATGTTTGACCACCATAGATATCATATTTTCAATTACTAAATTATATATATTATGCCTCATGTATTATCATGATTAAAAGTACACCATAGACGTGACATATTCTATAAGACCCCAAAATATCCTATACAAGTCACTTGACATACATACAACACAACATAATAGAGCTGAGTAGAATAGGAACAAAAGTCTCATATTATGAATATATTAAGTGCAGAAATATATTAAGCCTTGGAAAGCCAATCTAAAACATCAAGAGTGGTTGGAACGTAACTCACACACTACGTATAAAGTCTCAAAAGTAAAGTCTTCATGGTCTTGCCCTCGGAGTATCAGGACTCATCAATCCAAGAAATAGGTAGCGATCTGTATCTAGCCACGAGCAGGAGGAGAGGAAGTGGTAAATCGTACATTATGAATAATATATACACCAGTTGCAATTACACCTGTTAATTTATTAAGTATTAGGGATTATCCATAAAACATAACCATGATTACCAATATAGCAGAATAAGAAAACATGATATGCCAAGACGCAGAGCAATTAGTAAAACCTTTATAGAAGAATCATAAATCAGGAACATGTCATTGTATCTTAAATCATCATGAAAGCTTCAAAAAACCTTTAGGGAGAACATAGATCATTTTGTGGGATAATTATTGTCAACCTAAATAGACTGTGTGGGATATAACATGAAATTTGGTGTCTTACTCCCACACCAAAAAGAAATGTCTTACTTGCCAAGGTAAGAACCATGAACTTCTAGCATACGTGGGTACTAACTATGTTTTCTATGACAATCCTACGGGGTCATGTAGTTAGGGACAACAAGACGACTACTAGAGAACCAACCTTTATTAACTGGAGAGTCTCCATTTCAATATCATGTCGGTGCTATGTAAATATCTCAACAGAATAGTCATAAGCATAGACATATTATCATAAATGGAAAATCATAATTATGTTACTAATTCAAACTTAAATCATCGTAGAGTAACTCCTTAAATCATGAATCTGCATACATGACCAATCATGATTTCTTAATGTGAGAAAAACTTTTCACAATTTCATTGATACAAATCTTAAAAACAACCTTTATATCATAGAACATCTTTTTATTAATCATGCATAAGCTTTCATAAATCATCATTCACAATTCCATAGCTTACTTCATAAATTCAAAATAAAATTATGCATAATGCATGAGTGCATATGAAATCAATTGAAAGTACTTAATTGAATCAAATCATGCATAATAAGATAGAAATGAAACAATTGAATCATAAGAAATAGGACCCATGGAGAATTGAGATCATACCTTAATTAATTTAATGAAATTGAATTGGAGAATTGAGAATCTTTAGGACCCAATAGATTAATGAAATTCATTGGTGAATTTCCACATACCTTGAGGATCTATGTCAAAAAGCAATGTAGAAAAAAAGAGAACCCTAGTTTTCTTCCTGGAGACTTGAGAGAATATGGAGAGGATGAATTTGAATGAAAATTGGGGATTTGAGAGAATAAGAGAGTTTGGGTAAAATTAGGAAGGGAAAATCAGTTATAGGTCTAAATTAAGCGACATAGTATAGGGGTTATTTGGGAGGAAAAGACCAAACCACCCTTCATTAAAACTGTCGGAAGTGACCTACGGTTTTGATCTACGCTCCGTAGAGTAACCTACGACCCGTATTAGTCAACCGTAGACTCAACTACAAAAACCTAAAATTTGCTCAAACTTCGCGCAAGACCTCCCTACGGCCTATAAAAAATTCTACGACTCATTGAGCCAACTTTTAGAACCCAAGTTCAAGTAAAAAACTTCACCAAGTCTAGAATCCTCCTACTAAACCCATATACTATACCCGTAGTCCAAAAATGCGATGAACTATCATGTTCACTCGCAGGTCAAATTTAAGAAACTTAAATTTTCGTATACTCAACCTCATTCCTACGAGTGTTATGTGTGACTCGTAGAGGCTCCTATGGACCATAGACTTGTCTTGTAGGGTGCGATTACGAGAGGCGAAAACATGAAGTTCTTCTGTTTTCAATTTCCGAAGAGTTACATGTATGAGGTTCACTTGTAAATATTTTAGTTAATTGTTTTGGTAAAGATAAGATGTGTTATTTGGTTTGAAATTGTAAGGTAAGATATGTTTTGATTATGTTAATGGGTTCAGGAAAGACTATGGTGAGTATGTGGATGTTTGCTTCAAAGAATTTGGTGATAGAGTAAAGCATTGGATCACTTTAAATGAGCCATTATCTTATAGCATGAATGGATATGCTAGCGGTACGTTTGCACCAGGAAGATGTTCGAGTTATGTTGGAAACTGTACAAAGGGTGATTCTGCGACGGAGCCATATATGTAGCCCCAACTTTCTCTGCCATCCAACTGCTGTCAAACAATATAGAACCAAAATATCAGTAGGTATAATATATATATATCTAATATAGCACGCTCGTCTTAATTCATTTGAAATTTGTATTCTTTGTTTCAGAAAACACAAAAAGGGAAAATAGGAATCACCTTGGTAACTCACTGGTTCGTACCAAAAATCAAGACTCCACTAGGACTCAGTGCCCCTCAAAAAGCACTTGATTTTTTCTTAGGATGGTGAGTTTTTTCCGCTGCATGCACTCCCTAGCTTGTTTATTATTACTTATCAAATGTTGATCGATGACATTTCTATATACAGGTTTTTGGACCCAATTACATAATGGGTGACTACCCATGCCGCCAATCGCGCAACGTAGGGGTCGGCTCCCAAATTCCACACACCATAGCATAAAAAGTTGGTCAAGGTCTTGCTTTCTTGATGATGAATTACTATACTACTCAGTATGCATCTCCAATGCTATCTGTCCCCAGAGTTAACCTTAGCTATACCACAGATGGTCATATTGACATGACTAGTAAGTAATCAAATTCAATTCACATGAAATTTAAGAAAGAAAGAAAAAGTTTTAAATCTTCATGTAAGTGTGACTATAAATCGTTTCATTAATTAAGGGTAACATATTGAACATTTAAAATTGAACTAAATGATTTATAATCACACTAGATCATAAATTTTGAAATTCTTTCTATTATCTAATTAAACTTTATATGAAAGATAAATATAGGAACAGAGAATATCATATATGTACTTAACAATTTGTATTTCATAATTCAGCACAAAAGGACGGAAAGCCTATCGGTACACCGGTACTAATTCTCTCCTTTCCTTTTAATTTTTCAGGTAACATATTTATGAACTAATTAATTATTTTTTATTTTATATTGTCATGCAGACTGCGCTGAGTTGGCTATACATTTATCCAAGAGGAATATATGACCTCATGCTTTACCTCAAGCAAAAATATAAGAATCCTCCCATTTACATAACAGAAAATGGTAGTTATTATATGTTTTATTAGTTTATATGTAATATTAAAACCACTTTAATCTAAACTAGCGCGCTATTCTTCCTTTTTAGTTAATTGTCATTACGCATGTTTGCAGGAATGGCAGATGCGAACAATAGCACATTGCCACTTAAACAAGCCCTTAAAGATGATATGAGGATAAGTTATTACGAGGGACACCTATGGTTTCTATCAAAAGCCATCAAGTAAGATATTTTTGTTGCTTAATTACTTGTGCATTAATTAATTAATATATATTCATATATAAACTCAAATTTCAACTTGAATATGTAGGGCGGGTGCAAATGTGAAAGGACATTTTGCATGGTCATTCTTAGATGACTATGAATGGGATGCTGGTTTCACTGTCCGATTTGGCATTACATTTGTTGACTACAAAAATGGACTTAAAAGATATTTCAAGAAATCTGCTTACTGGTACAACAAGTTCCTCTTGAAATAAATTACTTGGCTCGTTGCACTTGGGATGTCGTCTGTCACGTTATTGCATTTTCTCACAATTAATGTTTGCTTTCTAGATTTTTCATAATGAGCGGGCCACAATAATTTCCCATGATATTCTCATTTATTGCAAAAATAATTATTCCATTTAGAATTACTCTATCTACATTAAAAAGCAGTGATAACCACATCAAATCTTTGATTGGATCAATATATAGGGAAAACTGTAAAAAATACCATCAAACTATGTGAAGGGAACAAAAATTGTCACGATCGACCCAACCCCTAGACATAACTGGCACTCCAGAATCATTATTGATTCACGAAAGAATCATTGGCATGACTCAATACTCAGTGGAAGATTTACTCAACAATAGATGAACTCAAAAGTAAATATTTACACTTTTGTCTTAAAAAAAAGTAAACTCAGAAATGTCTGGAAACATTCAGCTAGCCAAAAGAAGGTAACTCAAGTCTTAAACATTAGCAACAGAAATGGAAAAGACTACTCAAAATACTACTGTCTACGAAGCCTTTAATAACTATGATGGAAGTCAGGAGAAGACCCACAACATCCTAACAAAACAAAATCCATAAATGCGAAGCCCTCCGGAAAGCAAGGGTGGTTGACCAAACTAGCTGGAATGCGATGGGATCAACGAAATACTGGTTACTGACCCAAAATACCTGTATCTGCATTATGAAATACTGCAATCCAAAATAACATCAGTACATTGAATGTTAAAGCATATAAGGAGAAACTCTAAAACATAAATATCTTCTTGAATTGATAAAACAGAAACATATTAACCTCGTCTCAACTCAACTCAATATGAAGCAACAATAATATTCAATTAATAATAAACTCTTTTACTCTATTTGAGAGATTCTCTAACCGATAATCATCAGTATGAGCTATGTAATGATACAACGTCTCACCACGCTACCAGAACTGTCATATACTTTACCCATGTTGGCATATATTGTTTATGAGGACTTTGAGTTGCCTAAATTCGTTCCTATATCGGTGCTCAATACTACTCCCAATAATATTACTCATGCTTGTATTTTTTAAAATATTCTCTCATCCTCAAACTTTGAGTTTATTGCTCAATAGGTTCTCTTCAAATAGATGATTTTCAAAACTCCTCATGAACTCATTTGGAAACCAAGGTCTTCTCTCGTTTTAAATGTAAAAAAAATTTAAACATAGGAATACTTAGTTCCCGTAAGTTCATTTTGAAATCATGAGCTCAACTCTCCGCATCCTCATACTCAAATACTAAAGTCTTTAAACAAGTTTAAAAGATTGTAAAAGACTTCTCAAAATGACTCGAGAGGATTTTCTCAAACTCTATTCTTAACTCAATCTTGAATTTGAAATGTGAATTTAAGAGTTATGATTCATGATATATACGATATGTCGATGATTAATGAAGGTTTAAATAGTTAGAATTAAGAAGAGAATGAAAAGGAATAAGTGCAGAACGACAACGAAAGAGAAAAAGGATCTGACACTTCGGGTGCAGGGGTGACACATTGCGCTAGGCATCCAACGACTGAGGTTTAATTCTGGTGCAGTGAATAGACACGTAATTTTTGACCGAACATAAGGTTTTACACCATTGTTAATACTTAAATATTTTGTTTAAAAATTTAAATTACATATTTTAATTTAATTTTATTTTATTAAATTTATTGAAAAATATATGAAAACTATCAAAATAGAATTACACTTTAAGATGCATTTTATTTTTAATTTATTCAAATTTTTGATAATAAGTTAGTAATATAAATATTTTTTTATCTAGCTATTTAATTTTTTCTTGGTTAATATTATTTTTATATTTTATTTATTAACAAAAAATAATAATAAAATTAAAACTACCCACCTACACTATCCCACCTCCCTCCCCATTTCCTATCACAATCCACTAAAACACTCCCCCACCCCCCCACCCCCCACAGACACATGTACAACACACACAACACACGAGTACAGTACACACAACCCACCATACAAACCCATATATACAGACACACTACAACATTGAAAAAAAAAAGACAGAAATAAGTACAGAAAGCAAACCAAAAAGAGAGAAAAAAAAAAAGGAAAAAATCAGAAATTTTTTAGCAATAAAAAATAATCAAAACACTCCCACACACAACAAAAAACAGAAAGGAAAAGAAGGAAAAACACGATACACATTCATATAAAAAATTATGAGTGTTCTAATCGTGGTTCAGTCAAGACTTTGCGATACTTTTCTTTTCATTTAAGTTTAACTTTACCTTGTTTATGATGGAATTTGATGTAATTATTTGATAGTTTCTTACACTTTTATTTTATTCATAATTTGAATGAAATGAAGAATGTGTAGCAGTTATATTTTTTTAAAAAATAGTTTTATTTGATGAAAATTATTGTTGTTTATTTTGTCCAATAAAGAATGAGATTTATTTTAGAATTTTTTCATTGTTATGTACTTTTGTTGGATTAATGAGATATTATAATATTTGCATGCCTTTTTATCATTAACTTTAATATAAAAAAAAAAGGATAATGCTCAAGTACTCCCTCAACACATGCCTGATATCTCAGAGACACACTTATACTATACTAAGGTCCTATATCCTAAACTTTTTTATTAAATAAACTTTACCCTTTTTTTAGCATACGTTGCACATAATTGTGGACCCAGCGATATTGACTTTTTTTTTCAAAACTAGTGCCACTAGGCTAAAAAAGGGGTATAAAATTACTTGTAAAGAAGTTCAGGATTGTTAATAGAACCTTAATATCGTAATAAAAGTGTTGTCTCATAGATTTCGGACATGGTTGAAGGGGGGTACTTGGGTGCATTTTCCCTAAAAAAAATATAATATGTGTGGGCCTAATTTTAATATTAACTTTAAGAGTGAACAAAAATAAAAGAATAAAAAATAACAAATAATATTAGATTGTATCCTAGATGTTTAGATTTATTTTACTCTATTTGATTTTATTAAATATTTTCTTATAACAATAAATGTGTTTTCGGCATGTTAAAAATATTGGTTTCAATTAAGAATGTGGTTACACATCTTTCTTGATACATTTAAAAATAATTCAAGGATGCGGTGACGCAACTTGTCCATAAAATCTTAAATTTCTAGTAATTTAACATAAGACCTATAGGCAATTACTATGTGAAATACGAAGAAGACAATTATGTCTCTAAACATCAAGATCGAAAATGCAGTTATGCATCCAATTTAAGACTAATAAAGTTCAACAATAAAAATATGAGCCAAACTGTAGTATATAAAATATATCAGAAAAAATAATTAAAAGAAGTATAAGTCAATAAAAGCGACCGTTCGAGAACCACGAACTTGACGAATGTCTAATATCTTTCCCTCGGTCAACAGAATTTCTTATACGAATTTCTGGTTCGCAGACCATATAAAGAGTCAGTTCCTTTTGATTAGGGATTAAACAAAAAGGTGACTTGGAACACTATATCTCAATTGTAAGTGACGACTCTGTAAAAATCAAAATAATCCCTAATCAATAACGTCACTTAAATTGAAAAAATCTTGCCGCCGCGCGGAAAAGGGGTGTGACATCTCTTGCGACTTCACTGGGGACTAACCAGAATTCGAGCTTTGTTATATTGACTTTTACTTGATTTTATTATTTTATTTTATTGGTTATATTATTTTTGATGGCCTAACATGTTATTTGTTGTTCGTTTATTGCTTTTTATATTTATATTATTAAACTTCACTAAAAAAATTCTCTCAAGCACACCTTATGAGTCTATGCTTACACTTAACACATGTTCACATGAATGCAATTATGCATCCTACTATCCTTTGAGATAAAGCTGGAGTGTCTTGACACACAGTGATGGATATTTTAGTCACACATGTTAGACAGAGTTAGGCCAACAATGAAGTCGGAATACCGCTGCTACGGATAAGTTGCCCCTCCCTGGCTTGAGTGATCCACTCGGATAAACTAGTCTAGATACTTTTCTCCTTCAAGTTTGAACCTAGTAACTGGAACATAGACATATGTATCCCTAGAATGCTCCGCTTATTTGCATTTAACTTAGTGGACTCAACACAATTAGAGAGAAAATAAAAAAATTTGTTACAGAAGTTCTTAATTTCTTAAAAATAAAAATTCCAATAAAAATTAATTATGTTTAAACAAAATCACAAGAAATAAAACAAAACAAAATTCATTTCATTTATACCATTTCAAACAAAAAATATTATTTCATTTTTCAACAAATTTCTAATTTTTTTTTAAAAATCAATAGTTTAATTCGAACGAACTACGCATACCTGATGCTCACTTGATGATATACGTAAGCAAACTCTTTGGGTTCGGTGATTCTTTATTATTTTTGTAAAAACAAATCTCAAAATTCAAAACAAAAAGATGAAAAACAAGGTGTTTTCATTTTTATCAAAAAGAAGTTTTTATTAATTTTCTTTTAATAATTAAAAAAAAAATTTGAAGGATTTTTTCTAAATAAAATAAAAAAAATACGAAGATGTTATCCATGTTCGCAAGCGTCTGACATACGCTAGGCCGAACCTTTTTGATCAATGCTAATCAAATAATTTAATTTATTTTATTTTAAAAAACCAATAATTAGTAATTATAATACGAATGTCTAACCCTAACAACTTACTCATCCATGCACAATTAAATTTAAGGGGGTGATTTGTGGTTAAGGGACACACATCCATACAATACCAAGGTCAAAAAGGGAAAAAGAAAAATGGTTTCAAAACCGAGATGACCTCACAAGAAAAGAGTCAATAGAAGAGTTAAGAGTATTAAGACAACATATGACAGAGATGTACGAAGCTTGGATGAGTGGACAAGCTCCGCCGTCTTCAATTTGTGACTATCTAAATACAAATATGTCTTATCTTATCCAACCATCGACAAACGATCCAATTTATCCACCTGGATTTGGCCACAATGCTGACACATCCAACGTAGTTGGAACTTCTATGGTGCGCCCTTTGAGTACATCTATGACGTGTAATCCACTCTTCATGCCAAGTGCACCCACTAATGCATCCCACAACCTATAATGAAATTTGAATCCAATAATGATACTCGCCTCAGTTCAGTAGATTCGAGATTAATAACTTTAAGAGTGACTTTAAAATTCTAGGAGCTCTATACCCCTCACACGCATCAGTATAGTTCGCCCTGTTGAATTTAACAAGTTGTTAAAATGAGGTTAGCATTGAAGGAATGACGAGAAAATGAATAGTCTGGAATAATACAGAGTGTAAGAAGATATATGCAAGGGATTGAGGGAGTTCATCACCTAAAGTGTCTCATTCTGATTTTTATGCTGTTTCCCTCCCCCACGTCTTCTCTTGGTGCCCACTTGATTTTAAAACTGCAACTCTCAAAATTTGAGAAGTATGTTGGCATGGATATCCTGGCTCGCTCTAGTCTTCATTTAAAGAGACATATTGTAATCAACTGAGAGGGGCTGGAAATAAAAAGAAGAATTTCTCAGACTTAATTTGTGGGGGAAGTTTGATGGGATTGCCTGAGATGGTTCATAGATCAATATACTTCTGAACTGGGTCATACCATTTGGATATTTGACATCGATGTTTTTGTTGCAACAATTTCATATAACATTGTACATAGTTTCAATCGTACTCACTGTCCGAATCATGAAAAAAAGAAGCCCGTATCGTAGAATTTTCGTAAAATCTACTATAAGGGTGGAGCGGAGCATCTTGCTGAGGTGTTAAGTCGGTCGCAATGAAAGAGTATGAAATGGTTGATGTCTCTCAAGAACAAGAACCGAGACTACTTTTCATTATTGACGTTCTTTCTGTTGTTGGCAAACAGTTGCGCGAAGTTATATAAATGTATGATGAAATGACATCAAGTCTGAAAATTGTAAGTCACTTCTGTCTTGAAAGCCACAACACAAGTGACTAAAATGGGTCAAGAAAATTCTGAGGAAATTAAACTGAAAGAGGATGTATGAATGTGGTGTCGCACAAAAAAATGTCTGCTAAGGGTCGCATTTAGCAATCTGCAGCTACCTCATACGCATCACTATAATATCCCCTACAAATACACAATACTCACCTCATATCATTCTATGGTGCACAACCACATGTATATCCAGCCTAAGCAGTTCTCAATGGCGAGCACTACAACACTCACAATGTCGTCCATCTTCTCACATTTGTGTAAACTATCCTTATCATCTCCGTCGAGAGCAGGGTATTTGGGAGGTAGGTCATATGGAGGCCTGAGATAATTTCAACACCCAATTGGAGAGTCGTAACACTCAAGTATTTAGTATAAGTTGAAAGCATTGAAAATGATAGAGCCAATTCCTCAAGATTATGTGAACCCACATGCAGAAGGTTTCAATCCTACAATATGGTGTGCATATCATTCTGATGCCCCAGGGCATAGTACTGAAGATTGTCGGAACTTAAGAAGAAAGGAGGAAGAGATGATTAAAATAAAGAGGATTGTGATTCAAAATGATGACCCCAAAATGTTACTAAGAATCCTCTATTGGAGCATAATGATGTACAATCCATCGAAATGATATGTGATGATAAAGAATATGAAAATTCTTTCAATTCTCAAGAAAAAAACAACTAAAATTGTTGAAGCTTTCATGAAGGCTAGCGTGCAAAATAGTGGCTAAGAAGTCAAACTTTGTGATGGGGATACACTCTTCCTTTCTCTAAAAAGGAGAGGCATGGGATATTTCTTTTGTCCATCATTTCTGCTGTGCCGGTCTTCCTTATTTATTTAGTAAGTTAGACTTTATCATCATTTCGCTTATCATGTTAGTTTGTTGAGTCTTGTCGTAATTAGGGTTGATTTATAGAGTTATACACCTGAAATTTAGTTTGTTGTCTGATTACATAAGTCACTTTAATCTTATATTATATTTTCTTGTGGACTTTTGATCCGTTCTATTTGTTCTTTCCACTATGCAATCTCTTTTCTTCAATTCAATTTTGTGACATCTATGCCAGATGTTTGGGGAGATCTTGATATATCTACTACTCAGAATGTATAACCTGCCATATAAGTTCAATATATATATATATATTCAAGGAAATGAATAAAGGACTTAAACACCTTGAACATCCTTTAGCAGGGAAAAGTGCGTAAAGAATTGACATATGTCATTTGTTGTTAAGAACTTATTACCCAGATGGAGATTTCAAGCTGACAAATATATACATATCCAACAATGCATACGTTGCAAAAAGATAACGTCTCATTTTTACTTCACATCTTAAAGAATATGCCTGTATTTGATATTTGTAATAATTGATATGACAAATACATTTCATTTAAATATCCAAACATCGTGTAATCCTTTGCTAATCCTTTTGAACTATAAATTTATTCTTTTTCATATCCCTCTTTTGGAATCAAAATACAGTAAAGAAAAAAAGAGAAGAAAGAGTCACAAAGTCAAAAACACAAAACAACAACAATAAAAAGAAACAGAAGTAAAAAAAAAGTTGAGAGAAAAAAATAATAAAAAAATCAATAACAACATAAGACAAATTTCATTAACTATTTTGATCTGATTCTTGGGCTCTTGAAAAAAGATACGTAGGGGCACGGGCTTATTACAATGTTCCGTCCTCAACCAAGTAAAAAGAAATCTGAAAAGGTCCTTCACATCACTGACAAAAATACGGAGGGGAGGTCGGGGGGGGGACGGAAGGGGCATCCAAAAATATTACTACTACTATCTACTACTACTACTACTGACTTACTACTAATAATAATAATAATATATAAAATAATACTAATAATAATAACAACAACAATAATAATAACAACTAATAATTAATAATTAGATAAATAATAAATAAAAATAATATAATAATAATAATAATAATATAATAATAATAATAATTATTATTATTATTATGATTCTAGTATGAAATAGAGTAGATCCAAAAGTTGTAAGTCTTCACCGTGGTACGCGCATTTCTTTGGGCTTTTATGACAATCCTTTCCTTTTGTACATTCTTCAAAGAGGCCACGTTACAATCCAATGAAGACCCTTCTGATCATTTTTTTAACTAGACAAGTCAAGTCAGCTTTCTGTGTTGATTAATCACTATAAGAAAACTCATGGCCTTCATACGAGGATTGAAAATGAGGGAATCTTATCAGAAGATCCATTCAAGCACTATAAAGACATGCAATTGTGTTTTGAGAGAAGGTGAAAATGAGAGAGTCTTATTGTGAATACAAACTTCACGGCACAATATAAGACCTTTGTATGAGTGGAGATATAAACAAAATGAGGAGATTCGTTGGTGAAAAACATTTCGAGGCACGCACAATCGAATGTGAGGCTATGATCTAGTCGAGATTGGATTTAATAAAAGCATGACTTCATCACGGCTGAAGTTTGACCAAATTCATTTTAGATTGATTGGACATGTGAAGGAATATTGATTGTATGGAAGTGTTTAACCTATAAGGGATACATGAGAGATATATATAGGAGTATGGAAGGGATTATATCCTAATAGGACATAGTATTAGGGAGTATCTAATCGCTATAGACTAGGCATTAGAACACAAGTAATACTTATATTAGTTTCTAGCTATTTATTTAATACTATCTTTATTATGCGCCCCCTCAAGCTAAGTTGGCGCAAGCGAACGGAGCTTGGAACTGAGGGTAATCGTGCTGTCGGCTCGGGAGAGGTTGGTGAGA
Organism: Solanum habrochaites; assembly: GCA_027704765.1. Taxonomy (NCBI): domain Eukaryota; kingdom Viridiplantae; phylum Streptophyta; class Magnoliopsida; order Solanales; family Solanaceae; genus Solanum; species Solanum habrochaites. The sequence goes on from JAKWJA010002496.1 coordinate 20,268,704, forward strand.
TATTATGCCAATTTTTCTTCAGTGGGTACAGTTCTGTCACAGTCATGGTGGCCTGGCCTGAACTTATCGCGAACAAAGAGACAACTCAGTTCAACATGCTTCATTCTGGTGTGGTAGAGCGGAATTCTTGGCACATCCACAGATGGGTGATTTGTTGTCACAATAGAGAGCAGGAACGAGTGTGAGTGTGGGGAGTCGGGCTAAGATAATGTGACGCCATCATGGTCTCAGGCAGCAAGAGAGGCTAAAGGGCCGGGGGTATTCAGCTTCAATGTGAGGACCGAGAGACGCTTGGGCTTGTTTTTTTTGTAGCTACGCATGACCTCAGTTGCGGCCAAAAAAATGAGAAACCCGATGTAGGTATTTTCGGGGGTGATTGGTATCTCGCCCTCAATCTGATCTGAGAAAACCCCGAAGCTGCAGTCGCCCGGGTCGAATGAGTAAACCACGACCAAGAGTGCGCAAAATATACCTTAGAATGCGTTTTAGGAGACCATGGTAATCATGATTCACTGGTTGATCGGCATGCGCTAGGCAAGACTTCGTTTTCACAAGCAAACTTGTATGTCAGGACGGGTATGGGCCAGATACTGTATAGCCCCAATGAAGGTTGCGGAAGGGGTGATATGCGGCAAAGGGGGTATGATTGGCTGGCCATTCGTAGATCGAGAACTCGTCCATTCCGTGTTGGTTGCTAGTGCATTTTTGCCAGTCCAGCTTCTGACACACGATGCTCGAGCCATATTTTGACTGTATGAGAAACAAGGCCGGCTGCGCTATCCGGAGAAACCCCATTCCCAGAAAAATAATGTAACGTTCCTAGGTCCTTAATTTGAAGGTCATGTATGCATAGCTCGAGGTTGAACAATCCCCCCCCCTGAATGAGGAGGGCTGCCAAAAAGTAGTAGTGCCTGTAATAATGTATCATCTACATAGACAAGAAGAATGACTGTACCCTGTTGTGGAATGTCGAGTAAACAGACTCGTGTCGTGTTCATACACGTAAGCCTATTCGCCTGGAGGAATACGTTTTTAGCCGTAGTGTACAAGCACTGGGGGCTTGTTATGAGGCCCCCATACAGAGACTTCTGGAGTTTGCAAACATGTGAGGAAGCGCGGAATGCACATAGCCCGGTGGTTGCGTCGATGTAGATAGTTTCATCAAGCATGCCGATGAAGTAAAGCATTGGAAACATCCACTATTGATCAGAGCGCTATTGTTTGCGTCACGCGAGTGCATACGTTCAGTGCGAATGTTTCCTCGCTTCCTCTGTGCTCGGAAAACTAACAGGACTGAATGTCTCCGAGTAATCAAGCCGCATACTCCTGTTGTAGGCCTTTACAACCAAACGAGCCGTAGCCTGAAATACTGGCCATTGTCTCAAAATCGTGGTGCATTGTGTTTTAATTTTGTTACACTCATTACAGGTCCCACTGGGTGACCGCGCTATGGGGGGCTTTAGGTAGCAATAAACCCAAGTTTTCTGATCAAGTCATAAGCCTTAAACTGCGTCATCCTTAGGGCATGACAGCGCATAAGTCATTTTTTGGGAGGCAACAGAGTAGGTTGTGTGTGTTCACCTATCGGGAAGGGGGGTATTGGTATATGGTACGCCGAAAGTTTTGTGGTTTAAAGATACCGGAGGATTTGGGCCACGGGATTAAGCAGTGTATGAGTATTGGGGGGTGGCACTGGCGGTGGTGTGATTCGGGGGTGGCCGGGAAAGATCCCAGAAACGGATCGGGCTGGAGATGTTTGTGGTTATGAGTGTTCAGTATTGTTGTGATTGTGGGTGGTGGTTGCAGGTGTATTGGGGTGACGGTCGGAAGGATGTATGAGGGTGGTTGGGTAGTAGGTGGAGGTGTGGGGTAAGTGTGAGGGACCCTGTTGTAATATGTTGGAAAAAGGGGAGACGCCAATGGAATGATGTATTTATGAGAGGAAATAGACTACGTAGGAAACTGCATTTTCGACACAATTTGACATGATGAGTATAGGTGAGACGTATGATTTTGTGGGTTTCTAAGACATTCGATAACCCTTTGAGGTAGGATGATAGCTCCTAAAAAAATACATAGGACGTGATCGGGGGTTAGTTAATGGGGGGGGGGGATGGGGGGGGGGGGTTTGGGAGGGGGGGGGGGGGGTACGCTATTGTCACAAGTTTGTAATTTGTGAGTAATATGAGGGCGTAGTCGTCAAGGTCAGCAACCCTACTCTCAAATGACGGCTGGAGGTTGGTATAATGGGAAGTTTGTCTTGTTAAAGGAATTTTTGATAGGCGTGATTTTTTGGAGAGGGTTGACTGGGCATTTGTTAATGAGGTGTTTGCGGTGGCTGAGAGGCTTTACCGCAAAGGAGACAGGAGATGAGATTTATGTAGAAGTAGTAATACGCACCGCGTTTCATTCACTGAATGGCGATGCGTACACCGCAGCTCATGAAGCTGTCCTTTTATTCGGGAGTGTAATGGACAGGAGGTTGATGTATAATTCGCGCAGGGAATTGCATAAACGGCCAAGATTTATTTACATATTCCTTTCACATGTCACTATCTTCGAAAAAGTTTAACATGATAATTGAATTGTGTTTTTGAGCCATTTTTTGCAAAGGTGACAAAGTGGATGTAATTGCCTGTGCTTTGTGTTTTAGTGGTAGCAACCAAGTGTATTTTGTAAAATCATCGCACATAAACAAATATAATAGCGAACACGGACAGCAGGAACTGAAGGAGACAACCGTAGGATGCCCCCATCGTAAGGTCAAGAATGAATAAGTTGAAAAAGGGGTGGGCAGTTGTACCTTCTCAGATAAAGTAAAGGTAATTAGGAGATTTAGAAATTGAACCAGAGTCACAATTTGTTAGCATGAATGGAATAAAAACCTAATTGAGACATTAAAGAATTATTATTTGAGTAGACGGGTGACGCCAGACGACTGTGCCACAAACAGACTGTGCCATACAGCTGAAGATGCCACTTGGAGGCCACAAGAACGCTTTCTGACACTGGGTGGGCTCAGACGATACTTGTGCCAGGAAGAACTATAGACCATAGCTGCACAGGGGTCCTGAAAAATCACCCTTTGGTAGTATTTCATAGGGATCTGAAAATGCATTAGAGGTGTAACAAGAGTGAGGCAATTATTGTCTTTTGTTAATTTGGTGAAGCTGAAGGAGATTGGTTTTAAATAGGGAAGGACGTGGGTACGGTTAGCCGTAGGTGAAAATAGCGTGGGTTTTAATGGTACGCCGTGCGCAGTGTTAGAATATTAGGGACTCACCGTGCCAACATTGAATACCATTGAGCGCATGATTATTGATTTTGTAGGCGGTTAAGGCTTGTGATAGATCAAAAGTACCGTGCATGTTTGCCCGTACTCCACATCCATTCAGAGGAAGGGCCGGCTTAGATGCTATTGCAACAGTTATGCACTATTTGCGCTCTCCTTATAACCAACACGAGCAACGAAACTGAGCGATGTGTCTGTTTCTGACAGATTGACCAAGTTGGAGCGATCGCCGCTCGTATTGCCTGCCCGCCGCTGGAAGATGATGCCGCGCCGCTGCCGAAGGAGTGGTCTAGGGCTTGTTGTTGCTACCGTTCTGGGGCTGACCGTCGTAGGCCGAGGCGGTATGTCGGACTGCCCTTCCGACCGTCCGCGCCGGGGCCTCCGGGCTGTTTCTCTGGCCGTAGCCGTCAGCGGCTCTCCCTGCCGTCCGCCGCGCACCACGCCCACGGCCGGCGCTCATAGTATCTGGCTTGCGTGAGGGCGGTTGCCGGCTCCATAACAGAGCGGCTTCTTTCTTATCCTCGGAGAAGGGAAGTTTTGCTCTCGCAGATCCACTTTTGATTTCTCACTTGTTTAGCCACGAGGTAGAGATTAGCCAAGGGTCAACGGTCGTTGAGCTGATGGCGAACCGGCTGTTTATATGAGGAGTAAGCTGATGGGAGCTTCCTGAACGACCTGGCACAAGTAGGACGAGATTTTTTCAGGAGATGATTTCGTTCTACCGGTGTCGAGGGCTGTGATAGGTGGAGACCCTCGTCTAATATCCTCGTCCATAGTTTTTTTCCTTTGGTAATTGGTGGAGACATCACCGCAATTGAAAACTATGAGAGTTGGAAATTGATCATAGGCGCGTTGCGATGGCCTGGGCAATCTCACCGGGCTGAAGGGCAGTTGTGTAGATCGGCGTGTTGCTTCTTAGACTGCGTGGGAGAATTAATCATCGAATCAAACATGATCGATCTAGGCGTCATCCACGGCTTTCAGGCGGGCAATGGGGCTCGGATTGGTTTTTTCCGAATCGGTCTGATTTGTCGGTCGTGGCGGTGATGACTTCCCTCGCGTATTTGAGAAGTAATTGGCCCCAAGAGCTGTATGACTCGGTGATTTTCCATGTAAGGGTAACTTCTGGTGATATTTTTTTGGGATCTGGCAATGATATTCCTGAGAGGAGGTTAATAAAATCACGCAGAAGGAAATGTTAATCGAGAGATCCACCTCGGTTGTTATGACTGGCCGGGCCAGCCCAAGAGAAGAAGAGGAAGCCGTAGGTGCCTAAATAGAGAAAAAAACCTAGAGAAAGAGATATCTCGGTTTCTGGCTGCTTTATACTCTAGTTAAGGAACTGATTGATTGTATGAAGTGTACCCTAGCATAAGGAATAAATGGGGAGATATATTATAGGGTAGATATAGAAGGGAGTAACTATCGCTAATAGGACTAGGATTAAGGGTAGTCTTAATCTCTATTCGGACTAAGATTAGTACACAGTAAATACTAGATATTATTTTATACTATTTATTTATATTACTATATGTTGATATAGACAGATCAGTCTTTAAAATCTCCATCGCTGTCATGATCATTTAGAAATGATGCATCACTCTAAATGAGTCTTCATTTATTTATTTCGCTCAAAAGGTAATGTTTTTTCTTCTTCTTTCTTTTTTCTTTTTTTGTATAACTTCATTCGTTTTGTATTTTTTTCTTTGAGTTAGTTTTCATTAAAGCATGCCATAAAATATCTCAAAATTTCTATCTTTCTTCAAACTGGCTCAGAAACAAAGTTTGGTAAGCACACAAATATACATGATGAAGGAAATAGTGACATCGCGTTGTAACTTGCAACAAGTGACAAAGTTTGAGTAATTTATTTGAATCCAATATCGCATGATTGTTGGAATAATGAACAATGTGAAAAAATTGAAGTTGAAAGTTCTAACAACTAGAGATGTATTTTTAAGATCTCAAAAGTGGGAGCTCTGACTAGGGCGGATGACAGCAGTCGCTCTCATAGCTGAAATTAGTTTCAAACAATGACAAGCGACAGGTAAGCGCATTATGTCAATAAAGCCAATGCCTCATCAATCGTAACACAGACCGCCAATTAAAGCAAAATAAAAAATGGAAGACTTCAACTTTTGTAAACGCTTTATTGGCAATAAATAAATAAATTAGATACATGTCTTTTTTAGTCTCTGACAACATTTCCTAGTCTAGAGGAACGCTAATAAATTTCTCATTTCTCATATGATTAACAACTTTTCTATTGGAGACTGCTGATATTAAGTATTATTTTTATATTTTTTGGTCCTAGAATCAACGACTGATTTAGTTGGAGGTCAATTATTTTTTCAGGGGGTTCTTTTAAGATAAAAACTTTATATTATAAAAAAATAACTAATTAAAACTAAAAATCAAATGCTAGGCGTAATTCTTATTTTGATTATTCGAGTGGGCAAGGACACTCTAAATAATGGGAAATTAGAGGTTAGCAGGACCCCTCCTAAACAATGAGAAGTAATTAGCAGGACGCTCCCTAAACATGAGAATTAGCTTTAAAACATAGGCCTCCTAACAATGAGAATTAGAGTAGGGCAGAACCCTCTAAATAATGAGAATTAGAGTAGCAGAGGAACCTCCTAAAAAACAATGAAACTTAGAGTAGGGTCAGCAGACCTCTCCTAAACAATGGTAATTAGTGAGCAGGACGCATCCTAAACAATAGAATTACGCGTAGCTAAGGACACTCCTAAAAAAAATGAGCAACTAGAATGCATGACTCTTTTAAACAATGGGAGACTAGAATAGCTGGAGAAACCCCTCGCTAAACAATATAATTAGTAGCTAGGACCGCTCCTAAATGATGAGAATTTACCGTAGCAGACGCATTCCTGAAACAATGGGAAGATTAGCAGTGTACCTCTCCTAAAGTAATGGGGATTAGTGTATCCGGACTCCATAAACATATGTGGAAGTAGATTTAGGCTAGGAAACCCTCATAAAGAATTAAAATGGACAGAGGTCCATTACGCTTTAAACCATGAGAATGAGCGTAAGCAGGGATCCTCCTAACATTGGGAAGTAGATTAGCACCAGGACTTCTCTCTTCTAAACAATGATAATAGCGAACAAGGACTCCAGCCCCTCCTTAAACAATGGGAATTAGCGTTGCCGGACCCTCCTAAGCAATGAAAATTAGCATAGAAGGACCGTCCTAAACAATGAGAATTAGCGTAGCAGGACCAACCTGAATAATGGGACGTTGTATTAACAGGATCCTCCCGGACAATCGGATTAGCAGGACCCTTCTACATAATGGAATTCAATCACTTTCTACTCGGATAAACACTTTCTAATTTGAGACGTTATTTTTATTTTCTCCTAGTAAAAACACTTTCTAGTCTGAGTTTATATTTTTATTTACATTTGCTAATAACTCACAAAATATTTTTTTCCAGTGAGAACTGGGGAAAAAAATTATTTATTTTTTTGTTTGTGATGGTTTTCAAGTTTCATTAAGCGAAATATGGATATGAAATTTAAGAACTATTTAAAGCTTTTCAGAGAATGATGCATTCTATGTGAGCAGCGCAGAATCATTTCTTTAATGCATGGAGCAGCCTAGACTTCTCACCTGCTTTTCTATTACAGCTTGATCAAGAAACATGGGCAGGCCATTCAGGAGAATCGTCAAATTGCATTTTGAAGAGTGTCAAAAGCTTGTGGAAGTAGGGGGTAAGTTCATCCGTCAATCCAATCAAGGTTAAGATACTTACCTAAAAACAAGGTTATATTTAAAGTCAGATTGTCAGGTGTGAAGACGTCAAAGAAAATTGCATATAGCTCTGGGAGGAGCCTTGTACATTTATTTTTTGTCTTTTTGGACTATTAGAGCTTTCCACCTTTTTTTTGAAAGGATAAGGAGGCCCCCGGGGCAATATGACGCTCCGATGGAACCGCGAATCTATTTCACTCCACCTCCATCACCCTCATCCTCCTTGAATCTACACGTGGCCCTGATTCTTCCGCTTACAATCCCGCGGGATATTTTCGTTGGCTCAAAAAAAAGGAGGCTCGTCGGCGATTTTTTCTTAATGGAGTCCAGCAACTTGTCGGCTTCGTCTACTTCTTTGTCAGACCAAACACTTTGTTGTTTTCAAAGTCAAGAGGTAAACTGTAGGCACACGTAATTATTTGACCGGACTTAGGGTTTTTCACTCATGTTAGTGGGGGCTTAAATATTTATTAAAAATTTAATTACATCTTTTGAATAACTTTTTTTTTATTTATTAATTTATTGAAAAGATATGAAAACTATAAATATAATTAATACTACTTTAAGAGAGCATTTGTTGATAATATATTTCAGAATTTTGATAAAAGTATGTGATTAACTATTTTTTTCTAGCTATTTTAATTTTTCTTGATTTATATTATTTTTATAATTATTTAAAACAACAAAAAATAAGAATCAAATTAAACTACACACCTACACTATCCCCCTCGCTCCCCATTTCCTATCTACATTAAAACAATCACACCGCTACTAAACCTCCTCTCACTCGTCGCCCCCCCCCCCCCCGCCCCCCACACGTACGATCCATAAACACACGCTACTATGCAGAAGCACACAAACCCTTCAATACGAGACCTCATTATATGACAGACCGCACACAAACACTAGAAAAAAAAACAGTAAATAAGTAAAAAAAAAAAAAACCAAGATAAAAAAAAAGAGGCAACAAAAAAAAGAGAAAAAAAGTAAAGTTAAAATGCAAAAAAATTTCGTCAATAAAAAATAATCAAAACACAACCCTACTACGAATATATAAAGCAGAAAGGAAAAGGGAATAAAACATCAACACCTTCATATTAAAATTGTGATTGTTTAGATCGTGATTCGATTTGCCTACTTTTTTTTCATTTAAGGTTTTTCAGACTATTACCTTGTTTATTGATGAAATTTGATCTAATTATTTGTATATTTCTTACATTTTTGTTTTATTCATAATTTAAAAAATTGAAATAGAATAATGTGTTATGGAGGTTTATAGATTTTTTAAAATAGTTTTATTTATGAAAATTATTGTGTTGTTTCTTTTTGTCGAATCAAAGAATGAGATGTATTTTATTGTCGGTTTTATTTTAAAATTTGTCATTGTTTTTGTACTTTGGGTTGATTAATGAGATATTGATAATATTTGCATGCGCGAATTTTTCCATTAACTTTAGTAATAAAGAATAAAATATACTATGTGTGGGCCTTAATTTGAAATTACTTTTTACAGAGTGAATAAAATAAAAAAAATAAAAAATAACATATAATATTAGATTGTATCGTAGAAGTTTAGATTTATTTTATTATATTTTAATAGTGTTCCTATATCAAATTACTGGTGTTTTAGGCAATGTCAAAAAATATTAGTTTCAATAAGAATGTGTTACCATCTTTTTTGATACATTTAAAATAACCTTAAGTATGCGGTGACATGCAACTTGTCCATAAATATTAAATTTCATGGCACTTAAGTCATCAGAGTATACGAATTATAATGTGAATGCTAGAAGACATATTATGTCTCGAAACGTCATAGAGCGCGAGAATTCATTAGGCACATCTGTTGAAAGACTATATAAAACTATCATATAAAATATATTCACACGAAAATTAAAAGAGTATAAATCAATAAAAGCGACCGTTCTAGAAACTCACGGACTCGATGAATGGCCTGATGCAGTCCCATTGACTCGCGCAGTCCCGTCAACCGAGAGATGCCTTTTCCGAATATTCCTGGTTCGCCAGACGTCTCATATAAAGAGTCAGTTCCATTTTATTAGAGATTAAACAAAAATGTGACTTGGAACACCATAACTCAATTTCAAGTGTCGACTCTATAAAAATCAAAATAATACCTAGTCAATAACGTCACTTAAATTGGAAAAACTTTGCAGCTGTGTTAAAAGGGGGTGTGACAGTCCTGGCGCCCTACACTAGCCCTTTTGGAGCATAGGGGGAGTGACGCTCCAGAACTTTTCAAGAACATTATGACAAATTTTTCTTCTCGATTTTTTCCTTAATTCACCTAGAATTGATTGATTCTTCCAATCTTTCTTATATTCATAAATCCAACATAGTTAAACAAAAAACGTACTCAAATTTCCTCAAGAACAATCCTCAAACTCAAAACCCTTGCCTCTAAAACTCATCAAACTCCTTTACTAACAAATGAAGAACAAACTGAAGAAAACACATCAAGAACTCGATACATGAAATATCATGGGTGAATTAAATAAGGAAACTCATGATTGACATGAGTTTGAAAAAAATCACCACTATGAAAACTTACATACTTAGAAAGAATCAAATTCTTGGCAAAAATCCTCAAATCTTGCAACAATCTTGAGAACTCTTTTTTTTCTCTTCTTGAACACTTTTCAATATCCCTAAGTGTGTTTAGGAAGGAAAAAAGTTGATTCCAATCAGTTTAGACCCCTAATATATTTAAAAAATGAGTTAGGCTAGTGGGGTAATGAAAAGACGAAAATACCTCTCCTTAATTCGGTTGAAATGCTTTAACTAGAAATACTGCATTTAGCAAACTCTACAACGTAGGAAAGAGGACTCAACATCATTCAATTTGATATCTCATGGGCCACCTAACATATCTTGTACTGAAAGTTATGGTAGTTTGAAGTTGGACCAAAACTCACAATTGAAGACTTACTTGCCTAAATGTAAATTTAGCTATTTTTAGTTTAGTTCTTTCTGGATTTAGCTCTTTCTAAAAACGAGATTTTACAATATATCCCCATTGGAAATTTTCGTCATCGAGTGAGACCACTCTAAATAGAACTGAGGGTGGAAACAACTAAAACCAAACATTCAATTCACACAACTTAGCATATTAACGTAAAGAAAGAGCGATTACATTAGTTTGAATTTCTCTGTATTAAAAGAGATGTAGGTATCTCTTCTTTACATCCTTCTCAGCCTACGAAGTATCTATCTCAACAAATTGATTCCTCCATAATGCTTTCGTTGATGTAACCTCCTCCGTTCTCAACTTGCAAACCCGACGATCAAGTATCTCAACCGGTATGTCCTTATACGATGAGTTGTACTTAATACCAATATTTTCAGTAGGTATAATAAGTGAAGGGTCTCCTATACACTTATTCAACATAGACATGTGAAACATCGAATGTACTGCTGCTAACTCTAGCGGTAGCTCCAACTCATAAGCTACATTACTAACTCTCTTGGATATTTTATAAGGACCAATATACCAGGGACTAAGCTTTCACTTCTTGCCAAATCTCATAAAACCCTTCATGGGTTAAACCTTCAAGTAAATCCATTTCTAGTTTCGTTCTTTATGGTTTTAGCTATTTCAAAATCCTAGATGTTGCAATATCTCCCCTTAGAAATATTCATCCTTGAATGAGACCAATCTAAATAGAATTGAAGGTGAAAACAACTAAAACCCAACTCAAACACCTAACGTTCAATTCACACAACTTAGCATATCGACGAAAAGAAAACAGTGATTACCTTAGTTTTGAATGTATCTAGATTAAAAGAGATGTGGGTATCTCTTCTTCGTATCCTTCTCAGCCTACCAAGTATCTATTTCAATAAATTGATTCTTCCATAAGACCTTCACTGATGCAACATCCTTGGTTCTCAACTTGTGAACCCGATGATCAAATATCTTAAACGGTATCTCCTAATAAGATGGGCTGTACTTAAAACCAATATTTTTAGTAGATATAATAACTGAAGGATGTACCATACACTTCTTAACATATAAATATGAAACGTAAAGTGTATCGAACTACTGGTCGTTAGCGGCTCACTGCATAAACTACCTTACCAAAACTCTCTGATATCCTGTAATGACCACTATACCAGGACTAACTTCCACTCTTTCGCAATCTCAGAAAAAATCTTCGATGATTAGTCCTTTCTAGTAACCTAACATCGCACCATCACCTCTAAGTACATCGTATAAATGTGCATTTCTGACAACTTTGTGTTATTTTCAACCTCTTCTGCTTTAAATATATTCACCATTCTCCGTGCTTGGATGGAACCTGGATGTACCTATCAACGGGTCAACTCACACAACCTCAAACCTATCAAAAATAGAGTCTACATCTTCTTCCATAAAGAGCCTCATGAGGAGCCATTTGGATACTAGAGTAATATCTGTTGCTGTAAGCAAACTCTATGAGAGGTAGTTGATCATCAAAATTAACTTTGAAAATGATCACACAAGCCGTCAACATATCCTCTAAATTTTGAATCGTACGATTTTCTTGACCATTAGTCTGATGATGGGAAGCGGTACTAAGGTTATCCTTTAAACCCAAACCTTTCTAGAAAGACTTCCAAAATTTTTATAGTGAATTGTGAATCTCTATATGAAATGATAGATAGATCACCTCCATGAAGTCTTACTATCTCTTGAATATATAGTCTAGAATAATCTTCTACTGAATAAGTAGTCTCTACCGACAAGAAATGGGTTGATTTAGTCATCCAATGTACAATCACCCAAATCGAATTATGTTGTCTGTGAGATTGAAACAGACCAGTGATGAAATCCATATTGATCATCTCCTAGTTCCATTCCAGAAGATCTATATTCTAAGACATACCACCGGGACTTTGTTGATCTACTTTTACTTGTTGGCAATTCAGACACTTAGCGGCAAACTCTGCAATACACCTTTTCATACTACCCCACCAATAAACTTATCTCAGGTCATGACACATCTTTGTGGAACCAAGATGGATTAAATATGTTAAATTATGAGCTTTCTCCATGATCCTCTCTTGGAGTTCATCCACATTTGTTACACACAATTCTACCTTGATACATCATCTCCTTTTCGTTCAAAAGCAATCATTTCTGCTTATAAACATTTCCCTTCAACTCAAGAAAACTGGGGTCTTGATCTTGTTTCTCTTTCACTTCAGACACTAGTGATGATTCAAGCTTGTTCATCACCACTACTCCACCTTCATTAGATCTATTAATGTATCATCCAAGTCTGTGCACATCCTTAGATAATTATTTCTTGCCTTCCTCAAAATGGGTAGTAATACCCATAGATAACCTACTCAAATAACTAACAACAACATTAGCCTTAGCTGGGTGATAAGGAATACTCATGTCATAATCTTTGGGTATCTCCAACCACCTATTTTGTATGAGATTAAGATCTTTGTAACTGAATACATACTGGAGACAATTGTGATGGGTGAGCACATCCACATGAACACCATAGGGATAATGACGCCCTATTTTCAAATCAAATACTACGACGACCAATTCAAGATCACGAGTTGGCTAATTTTTCTCGTGAATATTAGCTGCTTGGAGGCATATGCTATAACTTTATCATACTTCATTAACACAAACCCAAGTCCAACTGGGCACATCTCAATACATAACGAAGATTTGTGTACCTTTTGGTAGGATCAACACAGGGCAGTAGTTAATCGGGTCTTCAACTACGAAAATCTTTTCTGACAAGCTTTAGAGAATTGAAACTTTGCTGTCTTCTAAGTCAACGGGGCCAAAATATATGTAAATCCCACGAAGAACCTTCTATACTAATAAGCCAATCCCAAGAAACTCCTAATATCAGTTGGAGATGTGGCTTTCGGCCAAATATGCACTGCCTCAATCTTCTCGTGACAACTCGGATCCCATCACCAGAAACAATGTGGCCTAAGAACGCCTCACACTTAAGCCAAAACTCAAACTTAAATTTTTTTGCATACAACTCTCTATCTTTGAGTGTTTGAAGAACTATTCTGAGATGACTAGCATTTCCGTACTCACTTCTCAAATAGATAAGAATGTCATCAATGAATATGATAGCAAACATATCAAGATAAGGCTTAAACACTCTATTCATAAGATCCATAAATGTTGTAGAAGCATTAGTCAAACCAAAAGACATAACTAGAAACTCATAGTGACCATAAGGGGTCCTGAATGTTGTCTTAGGGATGTTACTTTCTCTTAGTCCCAACTAGTGTTAGACAAATCTAAGGCCTGTCTTAGAAAAGAAAGTGGCACCCAAAGTTGATCAAACAGGTCATCAATTCTCGAAAAGGAATACTTATTCTTTGTAGTAACCTTGTTCAATTTGTGGTAGTCAATACACTTCCTAAGAGAACCATCTTTATTTCTCACAAATAAGGATGGAGCGCCCCAATATGAGACACTTGGTCAAATGAAACCTTTATCAAAAAGGCCTTTCAACTTCTCTTTTAACTCTTTTAACTCAGCAAGAGAAAATCTATATTGCAGAATATAAATAAGTCAATTGTGAGGAAGAATATCTATATCGAAGTTTATTTATCTCATAAAGGACTCCAGGAAGATCATCTGGAAAAACCTCTAGAAAATCACTCACAACTAGAATGGACTGAATAGGAGGTATCTCAACAGTTGATTCATTTACTCAGACTACGTGATAGACACACTCCTTGAGAACTAACATTCTTGCCTTAAAGTAGGAAATAAAATGACCCTTAGGAATTGTGAACTACTCCACTCTGTAACTGGCACATTAGGAAACTCGAACTTAACTACTCAAGTTTTATAATCAACTAAGACATAACAAGCATGAAGCCAATCCATACCTAGAACAACATCAAAGTACTCCATGTTTTACTCGATTGAGTAAGCCATGATGTCATTGTGATTCATAAAGATGGTAGAATTATGATAAACTATCTCATCTAGAATGGACTCACCAACATGGGTGGAAACATCCAAGGACTCAAGAAGTTGCTTTGAAGAATATGAAAACTCAAAGCAATATACAGAGTCACAAAATATCAACACGACGTGGATAAAACAATGCAAATATATCAAAATTAAAGACTTTAATAATATCAGTGACTACATCAGATGAATTGTCTTGCTCTTGACGACTGTTGATACCATACAAACAGTTTTCTCATTGCCTTCCCTTAAGTAGCTACTCTAGGTGTAACTCTGTCTGCCAGAGCTGCTGAATTAGAATGAGATCTATTGTCCCGATTGCCATTGCCTTGCATGTTCTTAGGGCACTCTCTCATGAAGTGACTTGTCTGACCACACTTAAAAAAATTAGAAGAGACATCACTACAAGCTCTTGGGTCGTTCCTACCACACTTAGCACATGCAATAGTCCACTTGGCCCTTTGTCACAACCCAAGGTAGTTCTTGGGCATAAAATGGTGTATAAGACCCTAAAAGGCCACACACAAGCCATTTAGCATACATCATACATGATAATAGATTTTGATAGATTTAAAGACATCTTCAACATATAAAAGTTTTATAGAGAAAAACCGGAATCCTAAACATTGTCTCAAAGCCACCTAATACATAAGAGGTTATCAAGGCTTCGTCTTTGCATCAAATTCAAAACTAAAATTAAACATACATATGAAACAAAGGCTTGCTTGTCTAAACATGAGGCCTCACCACTCTTCAATCTTCAACTACTAAGAGTTCCTAGTCACGGAGGTGCGAATCCAAATTGCCTGAACCTACATTTAGGGGAAAATAGGCAAGAGTATGCGTTAGTACAAAAATTCACTAAGGGGTCGTTTGGTAGAGTGTATAAGAATAATGCTAAATAGATATTATTAATAATACTTGCATTAGTATTGCTTGTATTAGTTATTCTTGAATTAGTTGTATATTTCTTAAACATCTTTTGATTTGGTGTATTAAAAATAGAATGCATTGCACAAAAATAGTTATTTACAAAAATATCCTCCAGAATTATGGTGAAAAAAGATGTAGAAGTTCTTTTGAGGGGTATTTGTGTCTTTAAAAAGCTAATGCATGCATTATATCACTTTGCTTTACTAATACCTGGAAATATATGATATTAGTAATACACTCCCCAATACACAATAGAGTGTATAATTAATGCTTGCATTACTTATACATAAAATGAAAAAGGCACCAAAGAAGGTACTACTAAAATACAAAGTTTATGAAAACATTATTTTTCTAATACACTCTACAAAATGACCCCTAAGTATGATAGCCATGAATAAAAGTATGAAATCATGCTTAAAGAGACCTTCTTATGATATTCTAGGACCAAGTAAGAACATAAGATAAAAGAGTTAGAAAACATAAAATAAATCATGATCAATGCAAGTAAAACCGTCTTTGGACACATGTGAGATACTTCTTAAAGTAAACTTAGTTCATCATTATAGTGGGAATTATCCTTAATCGAAATAAAGACCATGTGAGCTATAACATGATCCTCCAGTGTATCCCACAATGAAAAATGGTTATCCTACTTGCTAAGATAGGACCATGGTTGAGTTAAAGTGGATCCCCTAGCTAATGTGTATCTCTACACTCCTCATATGGGGGCACATAGGTATGGGATAAAGAGATTCTACTAGAAATCCGGCCTCAACACAGTGGAGCTTCCATCTCAGTATCCCCTCATTGCTAAGCATAAATCCCACGTAATAGTTCTTAAGTCTTAACTTATCTTATCATTAAGAGACATAGGTATTCTCCATATTCCTTATCATAGCATAGCTCCTATGACCACGCGTGAGAAAACCGTTCACCGTCCATGATCTTTCCATAATAGCTTTTAATGCCCATTGTCATTCACTTCATGCTAGTGCCCCTAATACTAATCGAAATAGTTATGAAATTCTGCTCTCTAATAATTGATGGCATATATGGATACCATATTAATAAAGACCTAATTTAGGAAAATATGCAAAAAGTATTGAGGGAAAATCTAAATGACAATCATGTCATGTGGCCAAGCTTCATAAAACATATAGACAATGTCATCTATAAGTTTCTTGAGTGATAAACATCCTTTTATGAACATGCATTCTTTTCAATAATTCATAAGCTTCATCATGTTTTCAAAGTAAACGAAACATCAAATTCATTTACATCTATTTCATAAAGAGATGGCATGCACATTTCCATAAATTTATCTTTCATAGTTCAAGACCCACATTATATAAACATTGCTTATAAAACATTGGTTATGCAAGGGTTCACGGGAAATCAACTTAAAACATGAAATTCCTTCAATTTATGCATAAAAGTTTAGAAATCAATCAAATAAATCAATATTGAAGATAACCCATGCCAATTAAAGAAAACCCTAACTCAATTGGGGAATCTAACTTTGTAAAATTGGAAAATTTGGGAACTCCTTGGAGGAAAGGGCTCCATGGATGAAAAGTATCATACCTTTATGCCAATATATTGAAAGCAATGGAGGATTAAGAGGTTTGATCTTGAAACCCTAGGTTTATTCTTAAACTTCTAGAGGAAGAATTATTTGAGAGGCGGGGCTTGATCAAATTTTACAAATTTAAGAGAATAAATTGATTTTGGGTGATTTGGGGGTTTAAAATCATTATATTGGGTTTTGGGTAGAAGGAAAAATAGTATACTATTGAGTTAAAACAATTGTGAAAAGACCAAACAACCCCTGACTTAAAAATTGTGAAATTGGGTCAATGGAAAGCCAAAAAGGGTTTTCATGACACACCATGGCCCGTCAAACGGGTCGAAAAGAATTCCTGCCTGATAGGGCTTTACTATTTTGGGTATAAGTTCTTACTTCGAGTTTGAAATTAGACAAACTTGGTGGCTCTTGAAAGAGGACTCAGAAGATCTTTAATTTGATTGGTCATGGGCCACCTTATTCCGTTCGTATTAAAAGATATGATCGTTTTAAGTTGACCCTAAACTCTAAGTCTATTGAAAACCCTTCACGGATGACTTTACGGTCTGTGTGAAGCTTCATGGGCCGCTTTGATGTCTGTTGTCCTTGAACAGTGTCTTGAACATCACCCCTACTAAACTTGAACCCTTCACAACCACTTTTATGACCCGTCCCCCACTTCACGGACTGTTTAGAGGTCCATGGGAGGTATCCTGCTTGGAGAAAATTCTACCTTCTTGTCACGAGCACCATAACGGGTTATGGTCCCCTTCATGACCCTTGTAGGTCTCCGTGGAGGGTTCCATGGTCCAATTATGGGTTCTTGACAATCCTGCATAACCCCTTCCTCACCTTTCTCAAATATAAGGGTTTACAATTTCTCCTCTTTGGAAGCATGTGTCCTCGAATGAAGCTCAAACTAGCACGAAGAGAGTAATAGAGAAATTAACAGCCCAATAAGGCAACTTTATCAAAATGCACATAGCCAAGGAGGAATTGATTCCAAGCTAAAGCATGTTCAAAAAATCATAAAGAATATAGGAACTAGACCTAGTAGTCAATCATAAATGCAATCATATAAATTTACTTATCCGAGGAGGAACTTTCAACTACAAGCTAAAGCATATTCAAAACATCCTTCATAATGTCTATATGCCACTCATACTCAAATACTCATAAACATGATACAATTAACGAAACTAAACTAAATCATATTTTTGAAAATCAAATTTATATGAGAATGCATGCATGAGTAAATATAAGGATGACTACCACTCCAAAATCCTATAGAGTGAACCATGAGGGCTAAGGCCTCAAGTTAGACTCGAAGATAAAGGAAATATATAGGGATATGAAGAAGTCATATCGCCTCCAAAGTTTCACCCACCAAACCATAACAAGGAACTCCTCATAAAATAAACATAGTTCTACTCACTTACCAACCATGAAGCACAATTTCTCCCCCTTAGGAGCGAACTCCACTCGTCTTTTAAAATCCATCTCCCTCAATCCTTAATATAACACCAATGTATTAACAACCACTAAACCATTTATATAACTAAACACTTAAGAAGTTTGTACAAGTATTTTACTACTCAAAACACCTATCCATACATGAAGTCTTACCTTATCCAACAAAACACTGAATATCAAGCAATGCATAACAGAAAGATAAAAGACCTTAACCTACCAATTCTATATCTGGGGAACCCTCATAATCTTGTTGAGTATGAAGAGCATAAAATCTATCTTTTTTTGAACCACCACTAGGACCAGAGGAAGGGTAGGGTTAAGCCCGTTGATGATTATCTCCCTGATTCCTAGCAACTGAAGGCAATCCCTTATTTCATGATCCGTCTTACCACAACCAAAGACAACATTAGAACCGACTAGAAATTTACCCTCATGTCTTCTCCCACACTCCTTACTCTCGGGCCACATTTGTCACTACCACCCGTACCATGAGAATGATTTCCTCAATCGGACGATGAATGTGAAAAATCACCATCATCTCTTCTTGCCCTCTTTAAATACCTAGTTTTCTCCTTAAGCATTTTCTATTCTATTTGTTGTTCATGAACCATCAAACGAGAAACATCCATATCCTGAACAAACATGACAATTAGACATTGTTTGACCACTAAGTCAGAAGCATCTAACACAAACTTACTCATTCTTGTCTTTTTATCGACAACCATTATTGGAGCATATTCAGAATTGTGTGAATTTCAAAACACACTCTTCCAAACTAACATCTTTTTAGCAAAGGTTAATGAACTCAATTACCTTTTACTCTCTTATCTAAAAGGGAAAGACCTATTAATATAGCAACCTTGAATTTTTCCCAATCAAGAGGACCCTCATCTACCACTCTGTATTCTTTCAATTGGTTAAACCAAACTTGAGCGACACCCTTAAATTTATAAGCAACCAATATTCGCCTTTTCCACTGACGTCATTCGCATGAACATAAATACCTTATACACCTCATCAATAAACTTCTCAGGATATTCCTCAATATTAGAACCATGATATTCCATAGGATTCATTGTAATAAAGTCCATCACCCTTGGGCTTATAGGAGAGACAACATATCTATTTTCTTGTCCTATCAAAGCTTGGGCCAATGCATAAAATGTGTCTAGAAAGTCATCATTAGTCACTTGCTCGACAAAAGGGTTGACCGACACTTGGGGATGCTCTTGTCTCACAATTTCACAAACATTCCTATTCATTCTCACGGATTCCTTCGTGGAGGCATATTATGAAAAGTATAAATAACGGTTAAGAGAGAAAGACACCTAGAGTTACACTCTAGTGCACGACTTTAGAGTAATTAAAGAAAGTTTTTCTAAACATCTTATATCTTCTCATTCATAAATGAGGAGCGCTTTACACTAATTAACAAGAATCTACTCGACGTGGTTTATGAGACATCCTAAGACCTTTCTAAACCTTGTGCTATAAATACCAAGTTTGTCACGACCTAAGGTATCCCTAGGCGTAACATGACATATAAGACCTTGGAAGGCCCCATAGAATCCACTTATTATACATCATACATGATAATAGATTTATACTATTTAAAAGACAACTTCAACATATAAAAGTTTTATAAATTAAATAGGAAATCTAAACATCATCTCAAAACCATCAACTACATGAGAGTTTATCGGGGCGTAGCCCGTACATCAAGTTCAAAACTAAAATGAAAGAAATTATGAAATAAATATTTGGTTCTTGATACGTGAGGCCTCACAATTTTCAATATAAAATTACTAAGAGATCCTAGTCAAAGAGGTGCTAATCGGAATCGTTGGAACTTTATTTGGGGAAATGTAGGCAAGAGTATGCGTTATTACAAAAATGCAATAAGTATGATATTCATACATAAAAGTATAAAATTATGCTAAAAAGAACAATTTCATGATATGCGAAGGCCAAGTTAAAACATAAGATAAAAGGGTTGGAAATATAAAATGAAATTCTGATCAATGCAAGTAAAACCATTAAAAACATGTGAGATACTTTTTGAATTAACCTTAGTTCATTATTATTGTAGGAATTATCCTTAACCGATATAAAAACCATATGAGCTATAACATAATGCCCCGGTGTGTCTCACACAAAAAAAAAATCCTACTTGCCAAGAAGGACCATGGTTGAGCTAAAGTGGATCTACTAGATAATTTATATATCGACACTCATCCTATAAAGTCACATAGGTATGGGATAAAGAGAAATCTACTAGAAACCCGACCTTAACACGACGGAGCTTCCATCTTGACATCCTCTCGGTTCTAAGCCATAAATCCCAAGGAGTAGTTATTAAGTCTTGATTTATCTTATCACTAAGATACATGAATAGTCACCACATGCCTTATCATAGTATATATTCTTAGAGCATGCGTAAAAAAACATTTCACCATTCGTGATCTCTTCATAATATCTTTGAAGGCCCTTAGTCATTCACTTGATGCTAGATATTACCCGAATACTAATATAAATTGTTTTGAAATCGTGGTCTTTAATCATTGATGATATATATAGATACCATACTAATTAAGACATGATTTAGGAAAATACACCGAAAAGTTTTAAGGGTAAATCTAGATGTAATTCATCTCATGTGTCCAAGCTTCATAGAAAATATAGACAATCTCATCTATAAGTTTTCTTGAGTCATAAACATACATTCATCAACATACATTCTTTTCAATAATTCATAAGCTTCATCATGTCTTTAAATTCATTTACATCTATTTCATAAAGAGAAGAAAATCTTATTTTAAAAAATTCATTTCAAGATCCACATTATATTAGCATAGATTAGAAAACATGAGTTATGCATGGATTCATAAAAAGATCAACTTAAAAATATGCAATTACTTCAATTCATGCATAAAAGCTCATAAATCAATAAAATAAAGCAACATGGAAGAAAACCCATGTCAATTGAAGAAAACCCTTACTCAATTGGGGAATTCTAACTTCGTAAAATTGGAGAATTTGGGACTCAATGGAGAAAAGGGCTCCATGTATGAAAAGTATCATACCTTGATGCCAAAAGCTTGAAAACAGTGGAGGATTATGAGTCTTGATCTTCAAATGCTACCTTTCTTCCTCAACTTCTAGAGACAGAAATATTTGAGTTGAGGAGCTTGATTAACTTTTGGAAATTTAACATAATAAATTGAGTTTGTGTGATTTGGGGGTTTAAAATTATTATAGTGGGTTTTGGGTAGAAGGAAAACAGACGTAGTATTGAGTTAAAACATTTGGGAAAAGACCCAACAACCCTTGACTTAAAAATTGCCAAATTGGGTCACTGGAAAGACAAAACGGGTAATCATGAAAACTATGACACGTCAAACAAATATAGAAGAAATCCTCCTGATAGGGTTTTACTATTTTTGGCATAACTTCTTACTCCAAGCTTGGAATTAGGAAAATCACCGGTTTTGGAAAGAGGACTCAGAGATCTTCAATTTGATAGGTCATGGGACACCTAATTCATTTTGTGCTAAAAAATGTGATCGTTTAAAGTTGACTCTAAACTCCAAGTCTCATGAAAATCCTTCACGGACGACTTCAAGGTCCATGTGAAGCTTCACAAAACATTTTGACACCTGTGGTGCTTGACCAAAGGCTTGAGGAGATCCCCTATTGAGGAGACACCTGTGGTTTGATTGGGGCAGGTTCTTCCTTCTTTTCATGAGCACCATAATGGTTCATTGTCCGGTTCAAGACCCTTGTAGGGATCCTTAGAGAATTCGATGGTCTAGTTTTTCGTTCTTGAACATCCCGCTAAACCCCTTCTTAGCCTTTCTCAAATCAAAGGTGTTACACCCTTGTGTCACAGTACCTTGAGACTAAGTAGGTCGAGCTCTGAATTTCTGAAAATTCTGATTCCCCAACTCACCCCCTTTTCTTTGGTGCAGGTGCACTAGAATATGATGAAGCAGGTCTAGTTAGATTTTGTTGAATAGAGGATCGGTTCACATTATTGAGCTTTTTCTGCCCGGACTCATTACCTGTTGTCTTAGACTTTTTGATGCGGAACACTACCCTATGTCTCATTTTTTCTTCCTCAACTTGCTGCACGTGGAGCATAAGCCTTTATATGTCAATGTCCCCTATCAATATATCAGTATTACCCTCTTTTCTTTACAAACTATACAAATCAGACACAAAAGCACTCATCTTGATCCTCATATCAGCGACCATCTCTGGAGAATAATAATACTTTTGAGTGAACTTGAGACTGTATTCATGTCACTCACGAATTCCTGCTTAAGAGTTACAAATTCTCTTACCTTTGTAGGAACTCTCAAACGCATACCAACATTCAATTGGTGCCCCTTAATCACTAGTCTTCTTTCACTGGTCATACCAGATCCTAGCAACAACTTTGACTTAGTATGAAACTAACTCCACACGCTCTCAACATCTGCAACATGCATCACCTCTAATACTTTCTGCAGTTTCTCTACAAATTTTATGGATCCTCAGTGACATTTGACCCTGTAAAGTCTGGAGGATTCATCCTCAAGAACTCACAAATCCTTGATGTATCATCCACATCCTGAATAATCCCTCATCTCCTTGGGGTTGCACTTCTAGTGGATTGGAATCCCTTGATTTTGGGGATTAACATTTCTCCTAGCAGGATGATCTCGATAAGCTCTTCGTGGGGCATGATCTAAAAGATACGCGCAAGCACGGATTAGAAAGAAACATTAAAAGATTTGAACACTATCAAATGAAAAGATTATGAAAGAAGTGAAATATTTCCTAAACGTCATAGCCTCATAATTATAGATGTGGCACGCTTCACACCGATATTTAATAATCTACACATACGACTTCATAGACACTCTAAGACTCTTGAACTTTGTATTCTGATACCAAGTTTGTCATGGCCCGAGCCTACCCCCTAGACCTAACTAGTACATAAGAACCATTGCTGGTCCCCAAGTGAACCCTTGTCCTAAATCAATACTTAGGTAAGACTTACTCAACAATACATGCACTCAAAAGTAAAGATATACTCATTTTTTATAAAAAATAAATGAACTAAGAAATGTCTTGGAAACATTCAAATACAAAAAAAAAGCAACTCCAATAATAAAAAATAACCAACGGAAATGGAAAAGACACCTCAAAACACTACCATATAAACCAAGTCTCAAATAAGCATGATAGAATTCGAAACAAGACCCACGAGATCCTAATATTACAAAATCCATAAATGTGAAGCCCTCTTGAAAGTAAAAAGGGCACACTAAACTTGCTAGAATGCAATGGGATCAATGAAACGCTTGTTGTAGACCCTGAAAACATGTATTTGCATTATGAAGCGATGCAAACCAAATGGCGTCACTGAAATGAATGTATGAGCATGTAAGGGGAAACTCTGTAACATAAATATGGTCTTGAACTAATAAACCATAAAATACTCACCTCGTCTTAACTCAACTCAATATGAAGCAACAATAAATATACAACTTATATAAATCTTTTAAAACAATAGATAATAACTCAATGTATTTAAAAAATACATTAATAAACTCTTTTACTCTTATTTGGGAGATTCTCTAAAGGACAACCATCACTATGCGCTATGTGATGATACAACATCTAGCCCACACTCTCAGAACTGTCATATACCTTTCCTAAGTATAAGATATCCTTTAATAAGTGGATCCACTAACCTATGATTAAAAGCAATAAGGAATATTCTAAAAAGTATGACCCTTTACCTATGTTGGCATACATGGTTTATGAGGACTTTGAGTTGTATGAACTTGTCCCCGTATTGGTGGTCAATACTACACTCAATTATATTACTCATTCTCATATGTTTAAAAACATTTCTCATAGTCCAACTTTGAGTTTATTACTCAAAAGTTTCTCTTAAAAGAGTTGATGCTCAAAACTCCTCATGAACTCATTTGGAAATCAAGGTTTCCCCTTGTTTTAAATGTAAAACATTTACACTTGGGAATACTTAGTCCCCTTATATTCATTTTGAAAACATGAAATCAACTCTCCTTATACTCATACTCAAACACTCAAGTCGTTAAAAAAATTTAAAAGATTGTGAAATACTTCCAAAAATGGCTCGAAGACTTCCTCGAACTTTACTCTTAACTCATTCTTGGATTTGAAATGTGAATTAAAGAGTTATGATTCATGATATATTAGGATCTATCGATGATTAATGAAGGTTTAAATAGCTAACATTAAGAAGTGAATCAAATCTTTATTTAAGAAATAATTACGGAACAACAAGAAAAGAGAAAAAGGGTGTGATGCTTCAAGTTCATCTAGCACATTGCTGGTGCTGCACACCAGCCCTGTAAGCGCAGCACCCCAGGCCTTTTCCAAAACAATATGATCAATTTATTTGTTCCAAACATTCATAGATTTATAAACCCAACATAAGTAAACGAAAATCTTCTAAAATTTCTTCATGAAAATCCTCAAACTCAAAACCCTTGCCTAAAGAACGCATGAAACCCAATTATTAACGAAAGAATGCATGAAACCCAATTATTAACGAATGAAGAACAAACCTCAAGAAAACTCATCACGAACTCAATATGCAAAATCACATCGACAATTTCAATAAGGAAATTGATGATTGGAGTTAGGGTAAACACACCCATCACAATGAAAATTTACATACCTTGAAAGAATGAAATTCTTGGCGAAAATGCTCAAATCTACAAGAATCTTGAACATTCTTTTCTTCTCCTCTTGAACTCTTCTCAAAACCCCCAAGCATTTTAAAGGACTAAAACTGATTCCAATCATCTTAGACCCCTAGAAATTAACATAAACGAGCTAGGATAGTGGGAAAGGAAAATTCCAAAATACCCTTCCTCAATTCGAATGAAATTCCTTAAGTAGACAATCTGCACTCAAACGGATATATCTTTCTTATCAAAACGTAGAATTTAGCTAACTCAATGGCATTGGAAAGAGTATTCAAAAGCTTATATTTGATATCACATGCGGTACCTAACTCATGCTATGTTTAAAGTTATGGTCATTTCAAGTTGACCCAAAGCTCACAATTGAAGACTAACTTCCTAAATCTCAATTTAGCTATTTCTAGTTTAGTTCTTTCTAGGTTAGTTCTTTCTAGGTTTAGCTCTTTGTAAAACCCATGCGTTACGTAAATCAGTTTATAGATTTTGCTCAAAAATTCTATTACCGTCAATACGTTGGTTCAAATATCCCCTTGCAGTCGATAGTTTGGTCTAGAAATTCCCCAATAATTACAAATTTGGTCAAAAAATTCCACTTTTTGAATAAATATATTATTTTTTGCTTTTCAAAACACATTTTCTTCTTAATTATCACTTTAATAAATAAAAATGTGGGAAATATTTATTTTCTTCTTAATCTCATTTTATAAACATATGCACATAAAATAATAGTATATCCACCATTAATTTATATTTATATTAACGATAATTAATAAAAACAATATATCTAGATCTTTTTTTTTAATTCTATTACATTTTTATTAATTGAAGTAATATAAACATTTTCTAACTTTAAAAAACATTATTAGAAATAGATTATATTGAAAATAAAATCAATAATATATTTATTTGGAAAATGAGCATTTTTGACCCATTAAATAACAATTAGGGAATTTTGGACTAAAATAATGATGACAAAGCCACTTTTGGATCAACCTACAAACGAAGGGCATTTTTGAACCAAAGTATTGACGGTAAGAGAATTTTCGACAAAAACTATAAACAAAGGAAATTTTTGTTTCTTTGACATTGTTTAAGGGCAATTTTGAACCGAAGTATTGACGACTAGGGTATTTTTGAGTCAAATTATAAACATTGAGAATTTTGTTCATTTCATATCCATGCATAATATGTCACAGTCTAAAATTGGGCCATGATGACGCCTACTATAACCCAGAATAGGCAAGCGTAAGCCCAACATAAGATGTGGAAGACAATAAATTAATAACAATATTAAGAATAAGTTGAAGAATACATAGAATATGAGAAATGATTCATTTCCTATATTTGTAGCGCGATACAAGATGTACAAAAAGACCCACAAGTAATAGAGAATGATAGATTAACATAAGAACCAACCCAGACGTCATATCATTTATACAGGAGCTAAAAAGTACAAAAAAATTCAAATTTACAAGACATTTAGTAAGAAAAATATAAAATATAAATTAGTACATTAAAGAGAAAGAAACAAGTCCTTATTGCCAAAAGCTCACCACAATCCAAGTTTATGATGGCTTAGGTATATCTAAAGCTGATGGAAGGTGACTCAAACTGGGAAATGCATCAAAAAAGGTACAACTTAAGTGTATTATGAGTACAAAAACATGGACTGCTTAGTAGGAATCATACGCCGATGGAGATAAGAAAGAACATAAGTATGAAAATAAGCACAGAGATACTAGTAAGTCAAGAAATAATACAGAGATACGATAATCATACCATGGGGAACAAACAAGCGATTTACAAGAATTCTATAACAACTACACACAAACACTATGCAACTCAAACATGCTCCAAGGAAAAATCATACCATAATTCCATGAAAGTGATAAAAGAAGTAAAGAAACACGCCTAGATGAAACGTGGAGCTTTCTAGAATAATACATCGAGCTTAAACATAAAGATCCCATAACCCTGATATATGTATCCAGGGGCCATCTGGGATGATTCATTAAGCTTAGTCTAACCTAAGTAAAATATAAAGAGACCTCCCATACACCCTCTTCAATACCACCTAAGTAATCCTCAAAGCGAACCTAGATAAGAACCTTTCTATTAAACATTCTTCATTAAGTGAGCATTATTCATAGAAACCATTCAAGAAAGAACTAAACTATTAGAGGACTTCACATAATTCTCTTCGAAGACCTAGGGAATTCATCCTAGTATCTTCAAGGCCTACTCGTGCCATATATAGATAGTGTCCCATTCCACTACCCACACGTTATAGATCCTATCAAATAACTAGACTGTACATACCATATGATGAGAATAGACACTAACCGACATTGACCATACTAGTTAGGTATGAAATCCGATGTCATAAGACCCCACACCATGGAAGGTGTCTACTTTCCAAAGGTAGAACTAAGGACACATCCCATGTAGGCACATGGTTTAAGGGATATTAAGGGCTTCTTTGTACTCTAGTCTCATTATCAAGTAGAGCTATTACCACAAGCATAGCATATTCACTCGGCGATTTTCCTTTGGTATCATAAAGTACGTTCATTCACATAATAGTATTTGAGAAGATACCATTTCTACGTGTTACCAACTCATAATACCACTACCAAGAAGGGTTCCAATAGGGATGCAAATCAAGGTTCATTAGGATAGCTCATTCTTAACCTTCTTTTCATATTAAAGGCTCCATATAAGTCTTTCATAGAAGGGCACCTACTTTAGGTCTACCGATCCTAGACTTTCATTTATTAATTCATTCATACATATACATGACAAGGGTGCCTAAGCCTACAAAGTCAAGGGTTCATAATCCGTAAGCTTTCATGAATCAAGAAGAGATACGTAAGTCTACCAATCAAGACACAACATCATTCTATGAAGGTTCTCCCTAGTCCTTCGTCATCATATATCAACAACTAGAGAGGAAATACATCCAATAATACAATTATATCACCTATATAGGATCATATAGAAAATACATGAGCACATTCTCATCATACCTTCACATATACCATATCATGTTCATACCATAATTCACATAATAATACCGACAAGGCCATGTTCATAACATATATAATAATTAAACTCCACCACCATAAGTGGACCATACCAATAAATACAATTCCATATCAATTCTATAAAAAATAAAGGAATTAGGTCAACTCACCACCTTCCATTCACCATCATCACCATTCCTTAACTTTTTCAACAATTTCACATAACAAAATGGCTTATCAATGATAATATACACAAGACTAAGCCAACAACTAATCCATATCAATGATCCAACAACATTCAATTTAGATATCAATACTAGAAGACAAACTATGAACAATTTTACCATAATCCATACATAATTCAATAGCCCATAACAATCTACACATGAATTCAATAAGATTAAGCCATGATCACTTCACCCACTTTAGAGACAAAATTAGGAACTCAAGAAATACACGGGCTCATGGAACTTTTGATCATAAACCATAAATTAATATTGAATACTTCATAAATCATCAATTAAAACCTTTTTATGAAAGATACCATGCTTAGAATTTGAAATAGGGTTTTACAGTTTTTGAGATCTTTTGAAAAACATTTGAAATCGTGTCTTTGAATGAGATAAGAATCAAGGATGAAATCACCATACTTATTTAAGTTCTATTCACGAAATTTGCATTGAAACTTGGGAGAATTTGGCCTTCATTCTTGGAATTTGAAGGTCCTTCAATGGAGGGGATCTTGACTAGAGAGAGAATTTAGAGAGAAGGGAGAGCTTATAACTTTTTTGATTCTAATTGAGTTTTGGGGTTTTTGAATAGGGTAATAGGTATATAAAGACTAAAAATCAATATAAAATACACCCCCAAAATACCCAAAACACCCTTACATTAATTTTACCTTCTTAAACAAGTCAAACGTAACTTAAATTTTCAGAATTATCATCGGGGAACAAGTCTGAATCGCAGAGCTGTTCCCACAAGATTTTTGGAATTAAATTTTGGGATAGTAGATTCCATGCCGCGGACTAAAATTTTTGTCTAAGGTGAACAAAGTCCGCGACGCGGATTGGTTTCTCCAATGAACAACTTCTTGCTGCTTTTGGGAAGCTTGTTGGCAAAGGTTGGGTCCTCCACAAGGACCCATAGGGTGGTCCTTGGGGAGTTGTAACTATAAAATTTGACCTAAACATGTCCCTATAGGTGTTAGGGTCACCCCTACTGATTTTAGACCCCAAATAACATATACAAACATGCACAACATAGTATGACACACTAGCACGCACACAACAGTAGTTTTTAAACGTCTTGGTCGTCCTTTGACGTTTCACTTCCAAACACTTCAAACAGACTTCTAATGATAATAATAATTATTTTAACACTTTGTTAACTCATAAACACATGATAGGCTCTAATTTAATCTAATTCATTTTGACGATTGTTACACTTTTTAGGGGTTTTGGTTCTATTTTGGTTATTGTAGATTAAATGAGAAAGCCAACTCACGTTCTACCGGTTCAAACTACCTACAACTCAAAGAGATTGGTATATATTTACCTTAGGGAGATTTTTGTATTCATGGTTTCAAGTTTTTATCATTTCAGATTGGCGAAGGTTACCCTTAAAGAGGTTATGTGTTTGCGTGGGGCACACAGGTTGAGCTCTTAATAACTTTAAACCCTTATATGGATGGTTAGTCCTAGAGTATTATTCATTTTTTTGAGGATATTATACGATATTATGTTATTTTTTGTTGGTTAGTTAGATTAGTCGTTGGCTTAATTGAAGTTTGTATACAATAATAGCTACCATTAAAGCATATTTTGAGGAATTATATGGTTGTAGGTGTTGTTACTAGTAGGATAGTTTTATACTTTTGACGGTAGACTGTAGGGCACCGACTTATAGATCGATTTTATGTATTGGGTCCATGTGATCTAAGAGACATTACCTACTAGCAAAATTAGGTAGAGGATTTATGCTGATAAAAGGTTAGATCTTTAGAGTCCATGGTTGATGATTGGGTATTTTTGTGGGTGTCTCCTATGAACGCCGTCACAAGGTTACAAAGAGGTGCATGTTCAGCCCTACGTTCTTTGACCCTTTTGAGATTCTGGGATGAGTCAGAGAGGTGGCTTCTGTGATGTCCTTACCTTCATATGTTTTGGGTATTCATCCTATGATTTGTCTTTATGTTCACATAGTATGTTTCAAATGGATTCTCACATGCTTGAATAGGATTCGGTTCAACTTGATGAGTCCTTGAGTTATGAGAAGGAGCTTGTGGCAATTTTGTGTAGGAAAGTTAAGAGGTTGTGGTCTAAGGACTTCCCATCAATGATATTTTAGTGGAGGCAACGTCCATAAGAAGAATCTAGTTAGGAGTCAAATCTTGACATATTGACCCGATATCCTCATCTTTTTGAGCCTTCAGGTACTTCCCATGTTTTACTTTCACAAATTGGAAGTCCTTTTAGTATTGGATGTTGCAATTGCCCTTGATATCATTTCTGTGCTTTTGTATTCTATTTAATATTTTCTCCCTTTTCATAGCTTCTTTGATGATTTTGTGTGGTGTTGGGTTGGGTGACACACTTCTTGAGGTGATCAGTTGAGTTTGGCGGGAGTTTTTTTTTAGTTTAAAGGTTTAATGCTCAAAATATTTGACTTTAATCAACATCAAGATATTCTGATGTTGGACCAGAATTTCAACAGTTCCATCATCTCCAAAAGATTCATTTTGGTCAACTTTCTTGGTAAACACACTCATAATAAAATTCCTTCCAAAAAATTAGCTATATAATGCCGAATTTGGTTCAAAATGACCTTTGGTTTGGGTCATGAGGTTTTCAAGATGAGTTTTTGACTTTTAGAATTTTGTTGGTATTTCTTTTTTAAATGATGAATTTGGTTAACATTTTGATGAGAGGGCTGTTTGACATTTTGAATACGTAGCTATACTTTGTCGAGAAGTGATTTCTATTCTATTTTCTTTTACCAACCCTTGATCGCTTCAATAATTGTCGCTTTACCAAGCAAGGTGTCATTTAAACAAAGAGGCAACAGAGGGTGGAGGTTTCTTAGGCGGCTGTCCTAACTATTTTAGGTGGAGGTCATTTTTATGACCATAGACGTGCTTAAGCAACATGGACCTCTTTGGCAGGGATTGATTTTACACTCTTTTGAAGGCTTAAGCGATGGTGGCTTAAGCGACCAAATGGATGATTTTTTAAAAGTATCTAGAATTAAATCCCTTTTCTTGTTAATTTCTGTAAGGAAGAAACCCAATTATGTGGATTTCAGTCAAAGGAGATTTTTCTCATTTTTTGACCAATATTTGTGATTCAGCGATAGATGTCTTCCTTTCCTCTTCCTTAACTTTATTTTATCTTTACTTTGGAAATCGATTCTGTTTTTGTAAGATAACTCAAAATTTTGATTTCTAACCTTTAAAGTAAGTCAACTAGAAAGTTTGAGGTCTGAATAGAACTCTATTTTTGCCCATCTTACAGGCAGGTGATCCTTAGTCGAAGGGAAATATAATAATGTTTTTAGTTTTGTAATTAAGTAACATCATTCAAGGGTCGATTTTACCCAAATTCTTGTTAGTGTTTCATATTATTAATATGGGTATTGTTAGCCCCACATTAATTTGCTTGTTCTTTTCTTGATAGCTTGGAAAAAGTTTGATGATGTTTGGAAGGGAAATGTACTTGAGTTATAATTCATTCAAGATTTTGGCTCCAAGAAAGGTTACAGTTTCCCTTTCTTAGATTCTCCTCACTTAGACTAATATAATTTTAGCAGTTTTCATGTTTATGTTGGATTTAGGACTAGTTAAGTCATTTGATACTTAATCAACTTATGTCCATTATTGGATTGGTTAGTGTAGGTTTTTGTCTTAAAATCCTTGGTTTAGGTTGATTCTTGTACTTGTATCTCACGACATCCTTATAAACTATTCATAGGTGGGGTAATATTTTCTTTGATGTGTCTTTCTATATTTGAGTTAATTGTTGATTATGGTGGTTTTTGAGATTTTATTCTTACTATGATTGATTTTTGGGCCCGAGATCGTGAGCTTAAACAAGATGGAGTCCTAGGTTTTTATGTCTTTACTATGATAGGAATTTATCCCAATATGTGCTTTGTATGTTGTGATTTCATTTAAAGCTTTGTAATGTCGATGGCTTTGGTGATAATTGTTGAACTTGAATTCTTCTTGTTGAAAAAAAGACTTGAAATTGGTAAAAATCTCAGTTTATGTAAATTATTTGGTTGTCTTTGGGACTTTTAACAAATTAAATATGATAAAAAAACACTAATTTACTTGACTACCCTACTGCTTTTCAATGCTTTTACTTTGATTAGATCGATGTATCATTCTAGGCGGTCCATAAGCGTAATTCTGAGCTACATTCTATCATTTATTCTTGTTGATAAGCTTGATATATCATCCCAAGCATTCCGTTGATACATATATTCAAGTTATGTAGCCTCATGTTCCTTCTAACCTTTTTTCTTTGATTTTTTTAGTCACTTGCATTAAATTATTGTATGATCTTGCTTTTGAGCGTACTTGGGTAACCTTGTGTTTTAGCAGATGTGATTGAATTCTTATATATTGCTTATCTGTTCACCATGGTATGATTATCGTATCTTGATATTATTTCTTGACTTATTAGCATTTGCAGACTTCTTTGTACACTTTTAATCTTTCTGATATTGATCGACCTATGATTCCTATATTACTTCTTGGTACTCATACTACACCTTTCTACATATTTGTTGATGCATCTCCGAGTACGAGCTAGCCTCCCTTGATAGTTTGATCTACCTTCTCTGTCATAGACTTATATTGTGGTGAGCTCCTAGCGTTCAGAGACTTACTACTTTTTCTATTTTGGACATGCTTATGTTTTATTTTCAGATAGTAAGTTTCTTGTACAATTGGATTTTCCGTACTTACTAGATCATGTATAGGTGATACTAGGTCTCGAGTTAGTTGTTCTATTAGTATGTCATTCTCGGTCACTTTGAGGTGTTTTTATACATCTTGTATAACACTATAGATATATGATATGGCCTGTTTTTATATTATATATCTTCTTCTGCTTATTATTATTATTATTATATTATTGTCTTACACATCTTATGTTAGTTTCAGGATGTCGTACTCAGAGGGTTAACATAGGTGCAATCATGACTAGCTTAACTATTACACGAGCAAGTTCATAGTAGAGTCTCGTGGATTAGTGTGGTAACATGTATATCTAATATTTGAGAGCATATAGATTGTTATGAAGAATACTTCACTGCTTCTTGTTTCTTATCCTGTGTTGATGGTTGTACCATGTATAAACATTGTTTGTTTCACCATGTCTTGGATTTCTAGAATGAGGTCATCTGTGGGCAGAAAAAAGTCTCTTGCACCTCCAGATGAAACCATAGATAGGGTTTAGGTGGAGGCTAACTGAGAGGTGGAGGGATATCATGAGCTATAGCTCCAACTCGAGATTAGGAGCGGGGCACCAATATTAGATCCCACGATAGACGTTAAGCATGTTAACTTCACCCAAATGGTGTTGGGCTAGCCCAACCTCCACTAGCATTCATGGCCATTCTTATGTAACATGATACGTTGGCAAAGATTCTGAGCTTTATTGAGGGCATGTCATAGGCGGGTAGTTTTCCTTGAACTTCCCTTGGACCTAAGATTAGAAATGATGCTCAAACTTAGTTCAGGCAGGGGAACATTGTGTTTAAAACCCTATAGGCATATGATGCAATTGTGGATCCTTATTTAGTTTCTTAGATAGGTATATATATTTTTCCAACTATTGTCCCTAGGACATATATGTCATTGGGCAAGAAAATAATGTTAGTATTGTTCAGTAAGTTAGGTCCATATGCCTTAAATTTTTGGTTAGTTGTGAGGAAAGGTTGTATAACCTCAAGATAGAAGAGTAACACGAGGTTGATTATACCACTTTCCAACTTTATGGGTCAACAAAGTAGTGGTGAATATCTTATCTTTAGTACGAACTAGCTGGGTTACCTTTGAAGACTTGGGCATAATTCTCTGCGACATTCCTCGAGATATACGTACCTCTTAACCTAAGGGAGTGGTCATGGGATGAATTTACATACTTAATTAAGGGATGAACGACATCCATCAGTTATCTAGAAATGCAAATATGCTTTTACGGATAAAGCATGAAATAATGCATAAATTTGTTAGTGGTCTCTCATTCCCACTTTGGATGGTTTTGAAATAGTTGTTGGAGTCGGGATGTTCTTTTATTTATATAGTTGATCACGCATGGACAATTGAAGGGATCCTCCACATGGACTATGGAGGAGACAAGAAAAGGCCCCTCTATCAGAGTGGTTTTAGCAGGTCTCAATCCTATGTAATAGGTTTTCAGGTCGAGGTTACCCATAGTAGTTTAATCCTTCTAGGTTCTTTTAGGAAACCCTAAGATTTACAAATGATGGAATTGTGGGTACTAATGGTTAAAAAGTTCAAGCTCTGGTTCAGACTTCTCGAGGTGCATATGGGCATTCTGGCCGTGGTGTCCATTCAGGTTGAGCTTAATCGTCTTAGTTTTTTTCTTCTCATATGAGTTTCTATGAGTGTGGTATTGTTGTTCCTTTTACATGAGTGTGTCTTACAACCATTTATAGAAGTGTATAGGTTCAGTAGGTTTAAGCCCTTACGATTCTAGTAGATTTGAATTTTTATGGTGCTCAGGTTAGTAGGGATGGTCCCTAAGGTTTAGAGGAGGTCCTTAGTCAGAAAGGTTGAGTGGTCGAGGTGGACACGACCATGTGTATTATTTTCCAGGGATCCTAGAGGTGGAGTCATTGGATATAGTTATAATAGGTATAATATCTTTCTCCGATCAACCTACTTATAATTTATTTGATCCCGGGTCAACATTTTCATATATGTCTACCTATTATGTTACACAACCATAGTTAACTTGTGATTCTATGTTTGCAGC
Organism: Solanum habrochaites; assembly: GCA_027704765.1. Lineage (NCBI taxonomy): Eukaryota > Viridiplantae > Streptophyta > Magnoliopsida > Solanales > Solanaceae > Solanum > Solanum habrochaites. The sequence goes on from JAKWJA010002496.1 coordinate 20,303,490, forward strand.
TATATTTAGCTACCCCATATGTGAATCTTTCATAGGGGATAGACTTTATAGAGCTTTTGTGATAACCATCTTGGGTTATGACTCTTTGGTTGAGCTTATTGATTTAGATATGATGGATTTTCACTTGATTTAAGGCATGGGTTGGTTGTCTTCCTATCACGCAGTCTTGGATTGCTTTTTCAAGATAGGTAATTTTTGAATGCCTAGTATTCCTCCTCTTGTGTGGACCAGTTTTGTTAGTCATATGTTGAGAGGTGTGATATATTTTATGATGGTGCAACATTTTTATCTAATATTTCCTATGTCCATGATGAAAATGTGATACACCTCCTCTTCAATTAGTTTATGTGGTTAGAGAGTTTTGTTTATGTGTTTCCTACTGATCTACATTGTCTTCCTTTTGAATGTAATATTGAGTTTGGATTGATGTTGAGATGGACTCAAAAAAATTTTCTATTCCACCATACCAGATGTGTTAAGCTGAGGTGCATAATCTCTCAAGCAAGGGGTTTATTAGATCGAGTGTATCCCCTTGGGGTGCTCCTGTCCTTCTCTTGAAAATATGATTCTACCTTGTGTATGTGCATTGAATAGGAAAAGTTGAATAAGGTGAACATCAAGAATGAGTATCCGCTATTGAAAATCAATGACTTAATTGACTAGCTTCAGGGTGGAACAATGTTCTCTAAGAAGGTTTACAGACATCCCTCAGAATACTTTTAGAACTCAATATAGACCGTATGAGTTATTTGTAATGAATTTTTTGTTTACTAATCCCAAAACCATTCATTAAGTTGATTAACTGTCGTTCATGCATTATTTAAACTCATTTTTGATAGTTTTCATCGATGAAATCTTGGTTTACTCTGGGAGTAGGGAGCAACATGAGCAAAATTTGAGGGTTGTACTCTATACGTTGAGAGATCAATAGTTGTATGCGAAATTCATAAAGTATTAGTTTTGGCTTGCGTCTTTAGAATTTTTTGGGCAAGTGGTGCCCAAGGATTGGATTACGGTAAATCATGTGAAGATTGAGGTAGTTCATGGTTCGGCTAGGCCTACTTCTCTTATTGAGGTTTATAGTTTTGTCTAGTTAACATGCTATTACAAATGGTTTATTGATGATTTTCTTCGACTGCAAAACCTTTAACTAGACCGACTTAGAAAAATGTCCCCTTGTAGTTGATTGATGATTGCATGGTGAGCTTTCTATAGCTTGAGATTTTTCCGACTTCACTACAAATTTTGACTCTTTTTGTTAAGTGCCATGGGTTTACGGTATACTATGATGGGTGTTCGCCTAGGATGTCATTGATGCAGAAGGGTAGCATTATTGAATGCTTCCAAATAAACGAAGCTTCACGAGAAAAACTACCACACTCATGAAATCATTTTGGCAGTATCATTCTCACTATTAAAGATTTGATGCATTACTTATATAGAGTTCAACATGAGAAATTCACCAATCATCGTAGTATTTAGTATATCTTTAGCTTGAGGGATCTTAATCATAGACAATGTAGGTGGATGGAGTTTCTATATGACAATGAATTTTCTAACCTTTTGTCATATGGGAAAGACTAATGTCGTAATACATGCCTTAAGATGAAAGGTATTGAGTATGGGAAGTTTAGCTCTCATAGTTATAAAGGGGTGACATATGACATTGCACATTCAGTTCGTATCCAAACAGATGGTTAGACTCGATTTTACTCAGACGAACAAAGTAGGTTCTTGTGTGGAGGTTAGATCTTCTTTGGTTAAGCATATTCATGCACAACAGTTTGAGGATCTAAGATTTAAGGTGATTCAAATTTTTTTTTCATAGTGGCAATTCTAGGATGGAAACCTTATATCATGAACCCAAATCTGACTATCTGACATCGGACGAGATACCAGCAAGACTCGTTGATCAAACCATGGTAAGTTGGTCAGTAAATATGGATTGGGTCTTTTCCTAATTAGTCTCGCCTAAATCTATGTTGTTTAAACCTTCACTAAGATCCCTATATAAAAGTTTTAACTCCAAATTTTCCTAAATTAAAATCATTCTCTTAAATTTCTAAGAAATAACTAGTCTTCCTCCCAAATATTTCTCTCTCCAGTAAACATGAACCAGAAGAGTAAAAGCGAGGGTTTGCAAGTAAAGTCCCAAATTCCTCAGTTGAAGTTAAGCAATTGGCTTTGAGGTATGATAGTTTTCATTCGTAGAGTCCTTCCATTCATGAAGTTCCCCATTTTCCCCATTTTCAAAGATAGAAATTCCTAATTGTGTTAGGGTTTTCTTCAACTTCCATGGGTTATAATGATTTCTAATTTAAATGACTGAATTATGATCTCTTATCATGAATTGCTGAAATACTATGACTTTGTGATGATTCATTTATGAACCTTTCAAATGCCAATGTTTTCCTAGTCATGATCATATCATGTGATTTTTAAGTATGAAAGAAGAGTTGTATGCAATCAAGCATGTATTAGTAGAATTACATGGAATTATTATGAATTTCCATAAACCTATGTCTAAACTATGTGTTCTAGATATTGATACTTGAGAGTGGGCTTTGAACCTTGAAATGTGAAATATGGAATTATGCATGTCCTTATGAAATATACTTAAATGTTTCAAGGATGCTTTGAGAGTGAAGTATCAAAGATGAAGTTGTTATTGTGTTGTTCAAAGGATTTCTCATATACAGAGGAAAGCATGAGTGTGAAAGGTTTTATCACATAGTGAAGGGTTCTAAGGTTTAAAAGTCCTATCACCATATAATACTTGTTTACCTCACCTAGGGTTGGGGTGTTACACATAAAACCTAGGCTGACCTTATTTTCCTTAATATGCTTGATTTTGGTGTGACTCCGAGCATGGAATGGTTATCCCCCTAATGTACAGTCTTAAATTTATTCTCTAGGGACATTATCTTAGACACGCCTTGTATTCCTCTGATGGTGTTGCAGGGCTTTTATATTAGCACACCAGTTTGAATTATTTCTCATATTCAAGGTAAATTGTTAATGGCTAGCAATTCTTTATATTACCTGTCCAATGTACATGATATGAGTAAGGAAGTCTATCCAGTTGAGTTAGTCTCAATCATATTTAATTATGTGGATGAGTTCTCTAGCAACCTACATAGACTACCCCTAGAGTGTGATATCAATTTTCATATGAGCTTGAGTTGGATTACCTATTCCCATTCGGAAATATCAGATGGTCCTTCGAAATCTCAAGGATCTTAGTTTTACTTTTTAAGATATCTTGAGTAAGGGATTCATTAGGCCTAGTGGGTCACCTTAGGGTGCTCCCATATTTTTTTGAAATAGAAAAGTTATACGATGCACATGTGTATTGATTTTACCGTTAATAAGGTGACAATGAAGAACCATTATAGTGCTTTGTATGATTGATTTGAGGTCTAGTTAGCATCAACCAATGATCAGGGAAACGGACATCCATAATAAAATGCTTAGGACTCCGTATGGACATTATGCAATCCTTGTATGTATTTGAGGCTGACTATCACCCTGCTGCATTTATAAGCTTTAAAAGCAGGTATTTAGACCTTGATTTGTTTGTAATATTGTTCATCACTTATATTCTTATATACTCGTAGATCAAAAGATATCATGAGAAGTAATTGAGGATTGTGTCCCAGACTTTTAGAGATCAACCACTTCATGCTAAATTCTCTTAGTGCAAGTTTTGGCTTGAATCTGTAGCATTATTGGGTAACACAGTGTCCTAGTATAGCATTATGGTAGATTGAATGAAGATTGAGGTTATTTGTGATTAGGTATGACCCACATCAGTTACTGAGATTTGGAGCTTTGTTGAAATAGCAGGCAACTAAAGGGGGTTTGAGGAGGGCTTCTCCACTATTGTAGAAACCTTGACCCAATTAAGTAGTCTCGATGTTACTTTTGTGTGGCCTGAGATGTTTGAGTTAAGATTTTGGACGCTCTAAGAATAACTTAATATTGTATGGTGACGCATTCGAAGATGTTCTAGATTATGTATTGATGCAACGTGGTTGTGTTATTGCTTATGTGTTGATGCACAAGCTACATTAGTGCAACAACCTGCCTCATTATTTGGAGTTGGTGACACTAGTTTTTTAATACCTAAGGCACTACATGTATGGAGTTCTTTATGATATCTGTACTTATCACTGGAGTTTTTGGTAAATTATGAGCTAGTGGGACCTGAATTCGAGGAAGCACTATTGGATTGAGCTCCTAAAGTACTATGACCTCTCTATTATCTATTATTCAGGCAAGGCCAATTTGATAAAGAAAGAATTGAGCCTGAAGGCATTGAGTATGAAAATCAGGCATTCTTGTCTATCGTGGAGTGACTTTTGACATTTAATCCTTAGCCAATCAGATGATTCGACTAGATATTTCAAATTCTAGGTGTGTCTTAGCCTTCGTGGGATTTTAGTCTTCCTTACTTGATTAGATCCATGGTTATTAGTTTGAGGATAAGGCATAGGTGGCTCTTCAAGATTGGGCGTTAGAGGGTGATGCCGACAAGGCTACCTTATATTCAGATAGAGTTTTGAGGTTCACTGGCAGTATTTGTGTTTTGATAGTTGGGGATTTGTTATTTTTGATACATAGTGAAGCCCATGGTTCTACATATTCCAGCCTCTCGGGCACTGAGAACATGTATCTTGACTTGAGGAAGTACAATTTGATGAGTGGCATTAGGAGAGATATGACATATCACGTGTCTTGTTTTCTGTGCTCTTAGCAGGTGCATGCCAAGCATTTAAGGCCTGTTGGTGAGTTCCAGAGATTAGCCATTATGGAATGGAAATTGGAACACATCACTATGGACTTTGTAGTGGGTTTGCCTCATACATGTAGAAGTGTTGACAACATTTGGGTCATCATTGGCTTATTCACCAAGTCAACACAGTCCCTCCTTATTGAGCCTTTATCAACACTGAGAGGTTGGCCGCTATCTATATTCATGTGGTATTTTTTCTTGATGGTGTGCTTAATTTATTATCTCACATCGGAGTTCTCAGTTTACTTCTAGATTTTGGAGGACATTTTAGGATGATTTGGGTACACGTGTTTACTTTATCACAACTTTCCCTTAGTAGATTGATGGACAATTGGAGCATATTATTCAAGTTCTTGAGGATATGTTGTGGGTCTTTTTTTTTTGGGTTTAGAGTTCATAAAGACTAGTTATTTCTTTTTACAGAGTTTGAGTACAATAACAACTACCATTCTAGTATCTGAATTGACCTTTTTGAGGACTTATATGGTAGGCATTGTCGTTATCTGGTTTGTTGGTTTGAGTGTACAGAGGCTAGACTGCATGGTACGTACTGTATTCAAAAGTCCTTTTACCAGGTGTGGTTGATTTAAAATACGCCTTGGACAAGTAGACATTTGAGCTGTGTTGATCGTTGGCGTCGGTCTTTGAGGTTTTAAGTTGGTGATCGGGGTTTCCTAAGATATTCACAACTTAATTGAGGAATTTCATGTACTTTAGTTCTGTATCTTATTGGGAATGCATTATGAGGTAAAGTGGTATCGTGTACTTATGTGCCTGCTTTGATTGACCCACCATATTGTTTGTATGTATGTAAATTTGTTGTCAACACAAATCCAGGTGACTTCAATTTATGAATATTTGAGATCCTTCATCTTCTCAACCAAATATCATGATATATGCATGATGTTACTGACACATTCCTCTTCACCTTCACAAATCGAGAGAAGTAATAATGGATTACCTTTGTAAACTCCAATAATTTACAGTCACTCTAGAAAAACACAAAATCGGTTATACTTTTTCTATCATCAATATTTGAAATACAATAAATATCACAAAATTTCACAAGGTTAAAATAATTATGAGGGAATAAAACATCACAAGGTCTATCATATGTTTTAGTAACAAATAATTCTTTTAATGTAACAACCCCAAAAATGAATAGAATAAATACTTAAGGTTTCAAGAATGCTTGTGATTAGACCAAGGTTCACACGGATTGATACGCGTAGAACTAGACCTCAGAACCCTTACTACGACCAAGACAACTAACTTGGGGAGTTAGCTGATCTTGGAAAGGTTGGAAACAAACCATGTTTGGCTCTCGAAAACAAAGATTTCATCGAAAGAGTCTTTACCAGACTTTAAAGAGGAAATTTTAAGTTTTGAAGGTCCAGGGGTAAAATGGTCTTTTCCAGGACAAGGGTAATATTGTAATTACCCTAAGGAATTAATAAATTAATTAATTAATTTAATATAAAAGAGCAATTCGGGTTGGGGCGACCCAAAGTGACCCATTTTCGCAAATGGGGTGTCACTCGGGTTAGAGCACCACTAGAAGCATCAAATTAAGGATTTAATTGTTGATTAAAAATCTGAATTTTTTTAAGGTAATAATGTTCATTTCACCTAAGCTAAAAAAGTCAGATTATATTAATTAAATTATACCTTACTTTGACTAAATTCAAACCTACACTCTTAATCCTAATAAATCTCTTTCCGATCACTCAACTCTCTTTCACGTCTCTCAACTCTCATTTTCTCACGCTCTGCCTAACAAAATAAAACTCAAGAACTGTTTAACAACAAAAGTTCATCACACTTGAAGAACAAACACAAAAATTCTAAGAAAGCAAGTTAACCAAAAACGTTAGGCAAAAGGGAGGTGTGGTCCGTCGAGAATTGGTGAAAGTTTTGGTGTTAGAGGTGATTGGAGAGGGTTTTGGAAATCAGGTTGTGTGTGTATTAAACGTCAAAAGGTATGAGTTTCTTCTCTCTTGGTTCCTTTCCCAAGAGTCCCCTTACAATTAGAGATATTCACTCCGAAACTAAGGTTGTTTCCCCGTTGCATGTCCTTGTCACTATCTCCAAAATGACTTCGTAGGTTGGGTATTTTGTGCTGGTAGATTTAGGCGTGTATCTTGTTTTCGTATTGAATTTGAATATATTTATGTAAGTGAAATAACTAAAATGACAAGCAATGCATGATCAATAAAAATGATGTGTGTGGGTGCACGTTAGCAGTGAATGAGCTCACTGTTAGACGTATAAGTTAACAAGTTGATTATGTGTATTTTATGTGTGAAATGGGTATAAAATGCGATCTTCATTTTAATGAAATATGATTGATTGAATAACAATATTTTAGCCAAATAAACTTAGGAAAGATGCGCCTAAAAATTTATCAAAAACAATTTATGAATGGACCCTTTGAATCATGTGAAAATGTTAATAAAAATGAGTAGAAGAGTGATTAAAATTTCCAGCAACTATGCAATATTATTTTAGGCTAAATCTTAACCAAGAAATGTGGATAATAATGCATTTTAAAGAGGTGAGGCCACCAGGATTTGAACATGTGACCTTATCCTTTAGCTATTGGTTTTGCGAAAAAAAAGGAAAAGAAAATGGGGCTGGGGGATTTGAACCTGGCTACTGGTTTCACGAGAAGGGAAACAGAAAATGGGTTTAAGGGGAACCGAAACTGGTTTCGCGAGAAGGGACAAATAAAATGGTGATAAGGGGAATCGAACCTGGCCACTGTGAATTTGCGAGAAAAGAAAAGAAAAAACAAAGGGGTAGGGGGGATTCATACTTGCGAACTGGAGGAGAAAGAAAAGAAAAATAGTTAAACAAACAAATTGGAGGAGTGGGATTCGAACCCACGACCTCCCAAGACCCTAGCAAAATTAAATTAAAATAAGGAGGCTATGGGGGTTCGAACCCACAACCTCCCTATTCCAGCGAATTAAATGATAAAAATCAAAGAGATTGTGGGGGTTTGATCCCACAACCTCTTGGTTTGGGCGAAAATGGGAAAAGTGATGTTAATAAAAAATAAAAAGGGGTTGTGGGGTTTCGAACCCACAACCTTTCGACCAATTTAAGAAGAAAATCAAGTAGAGAATTAAAGATATATTATTAATGTTGTGGTTCAATCTAGAATCCCAATGTCACGGAGATTAAAAATAAAATCAATGAAAATGTAAATGTTATTCAAGAGATTCGAACTTGGGTTCCCTTGCCCAAATTTCCGTATTTATACATAAGTCATACGTGAACAAAATTTCCAACAATAATGCCACCTACATAGATCAAAATCAAGATCTTGACATATATACAAGATACATAAGTTTTGTACTACATAATCTTAGGAAAGTAAGAATCACTTAACGAACTATGAATGAATCCCCATGGCTTGTATGTATAGACACATAAGTCTAACATACATTTAAAAGTAAGTTAACCTAAGATGTATATAATGAAATGATGAACCCTAGGAGGGTTAAGTATGAGTGTAAGATACACCAAATGGCAAAGTGAATTGGCATATGATAACATGAACTATGAAATGATGAAATGAACAATGAAATAATGAAACTTTAGAAGGGTTAAGTAAGGGTGTGAAACACACCAAATGACCGAGTGTATTGGCATCTGATAAAATGAACATTCACATAAGAAGAGGTGAGTAACTATGAAAACCAAAGGTGACAATGATGAAGAATGTGGTGACAACATGATATGAGGCTAATGTATATGATGAGAGAAATCTCAAATGAGTCTAAGTAAATGTTACCAATACGTACTCACCTATGAGAGTGTAAGATAATGAAGAGACAAGTCTCTATGAACACTCTAATGAGAGTATTGAGCTTAACACACTCAACACGAATGATAAGATGACAAATCATCTAATGAGCTATGATGTCCTCATACAACTTCCATGAAGTATGATATGAATGTAATGAAAATTTATACTGAGCACCGATAGACTAGCTATGAGCGCTGATGCCTTCTTTCGGGAAGGGCAGAGGTTCACGTAACTCTCTTGAGATAAGACTGTCCGACTTGCCGGGTATGGGTCTCCTTACATCTCCTGTTCTTCGAACCTGTACTGCCAATATAGGAATCTAGAATGGTTAAATTCCCATGTACGCTAGCATGTTATTGGGTCACTTTGGCCGGTGATTGCACCTATTTTTGGTGTGGGGGAGACACTGGATTTGATGATGCTCACATGATCTATGTCGTTTAAAGTTAATGTTCCAAATGAATGAATGAGGAACGCCTCAAATGAAGAACATAATGAAATGAATGATACCAAAAGGTGTTAGGATAGGATATTCAAGAGGTGAGCTAGACTCAGGTAATGACATTAGGTTATTCTTTATCATTGTGCAACAAACCCAATGAAAGTCTTAAACTACACCCTAGGTATATCTGGTGTCCACTGTAGCATATGAACGAAATTAAATGAAGTACGTATGAATGAATGAAGTAGACTTTGTGTTTTCTAATGAAGACTCCCTAGTTGAGGTCCCATATCTTGGGCCCTCATTTTGGAAAATCTTATTATCAAGTCCATGATTCCAAGGTCTCATGTCATATGAATGAATATATGAAAGAATCTATGAGTTATATGTTATATGATGTGTGCAATATGATATTTATGATGATTCATGTTACTCTCATGGCATGAATTTCCTAATCCAAATTTGGGAAGCTCATGGACTTTCCTATTCCTAATTTGGAAAGTTCACTGACTTTCATAATCAAAACTTGGCAAGTCCACTGACTTGACTTCCCATAATCATGTTGTTAGGGAAGAGCTATTTTTTCTCATGCATGTCTTTGGTGTGTGATTGCATATAAAGATTATTAGTACAAGTGTGTACTAACCCTATACAACTCTACTATTTTAGGTGCAGACATAGGTGGATGATAGAGCTACAAGATCGTCGTTGCAGATATCCGAACTTTCACCATTCATCCGGTCCTGGTAGATCTTCATGCTTTCGAGGATGCTACTATCTTACATTCTAGTTTAGTTTTAGAGTTGAGCTAGTGGAGCATGTTCCACTAGCGTTTCTTTCCTGTTTTTATTCAAACTTTGTATTGGAGCCATTTTGGCAATTATACACTTAATACTTATTGAACTATTTCTTTCAGTTGCTTATCTATTAATGTTAGACGGTTGATGATGAAAATTATGAAATGTTATGAATGTTTAGCAAGTAAGTTAAAGAACAAAAAATTTCAAATTTTCTGCTAAAATTAACCTAAGTGAGGTATGAATAACGCAAGTAGGCTTGTCTACGACCTCTGAGAGGTTAACAACGCCGGTCTCGTCTGGGGTATATATTCCAGTCGTGACAAAGTTGTTATCAGAGCACTAGGTTAAATTCTGAAAATAATAAGTTCACTTCAACCACATTGAGTAGTTTCTAAGTCATGGTTGTGAAGTGCACCACTATCCTGGATTAGAGACTGCATGATGCGTAGGAAAAATTTCCCTTCTACTAATCTTATCGTGCCTTCTGTAATGTCGGATTTCTTTGTGTTATGAGTGTGTCTAACATCAATCCTTGTTATTTTGAGAGAATGAACACTAGGAGGGATATTAATTAGAGGAAAGGAGGAGCAGCTGCTGGGGACAATTAAGTTCCACCCCAGGCTCCAGCTGAAGGAGTGTCCATTCAAGTTAACCCAGCTGGGTTGACTGATGCTGAGGTGAGGGAATATTTAGCCCCGATGGCACATGCCATCATGATGCAGGCTCAGGATATGACTGCCCAAGTTAACCGACAGGATGTTCAGACGGAGAACCCACTATTTCACAGCATGGTTGACATACTGCGAGATTTCACGAGGATGAATCCTCCTATATTTAGAGGGATAAGACATCAGAGGATCCTCAAGAGTTTGTAGACGAGGTGCATAAGATGCTGGTGGCTATGGGGGTCACTGATATTAAGAAGGCTGAGCTGACTTCCTATCAACTCAAGGATGTTGCACAGACTTGGTGCAAGATGTGGCAAGATATCCGTGTCTTAGGTGGATGCCAGTCACTTGGGAGTTGTTCAAGACAATATTTCTGGAGATATTCTTCCCCAAAGAGATGAGGGAAACCAATGTTGAGGACTTCATAAACCTTAAACAAGGCTCCATGACAGTCAGGGAGTATTCCCTAAAGTTTGTTAAGCTATCAAGGTATGTTAATTTCCCTTGTATTTAATAGAAAGAATAGGGAGAATACTGAGCTTTTTTAAAATTATCCATGTATGCTACTACCCTGGTTTCTAAAAGCAGGGATGAGATGAGCAGGTTTCTCACAGGAATTAATGGAGACCTTGAGGAGGAGTGTCGATCTGCGATGCTCCATGATAATATGGATCATTACAGGTTGATGGTGCATGTCCATCAGGTAGAGAAAAGCCGTAGAAAGAGAGGTGTTTGTGATTTTAGGAGACCTAGGCCTCAAGATCAGGCATGTCCTAGTCATGGAGGCCACAAAAACAACTTTAGCGTCCGTGAGCAACCAAGGTTCAAGAAGGGGCAACAAAGTTCTGGGAATTCCAATCCTTAGAGGGGTGCTACACCTAGAGGAGGCAGACCTGAGCCCAAGAAGGAATATGGAGGTGAGATACAACTTCCTAAGAATAATTTTTCTAAGTGTGGCCGAGCTCACAGTGGAGAGTACAGACAGGGAACAAATGCCTGCTTCGGTTGTGGTAAGAGTGGACATATGGTCAGAGACTGTCCACAGAACAGCAATAGGCTGGAGGTAATGCTCAACCTAGGCCTATCCCACAGGGTGCAACAGCAGCCGAGCCTCCCAAGAGGAACTGATTTTATGCCCTGAATGGAATGGAGGAGCAGGAGAAGTCTGCTGATGTGGTCATAGGTATGCTACAATTATTCTCAACTTCTTTTTATGCTTTACTTGATCCAGGGTCTACACTTTCCTTTGTGACTCCTCTGCTTGCCCTTACTTTTGAAGTACTACCTGAAGTTCTGCATGATCCTACAGTGGTTAGTACGCCTTCAGGATAAAATTTAAGAGCTGATTCGGTATACAAGGATTTCCCAATAGTTGTAAGTTGTAAGACTATGTGTGCAAACTTGGTTGAGTTACCCATGAATGATTTTGATGTTATTCTTGGCATGGACTGGTTTTACAGTTGTTATGCTAGCTTGGACTGTTGTAGTAGAGTGGTGAGATTTCGCTTCCCTAATAAAGACGAGTTAGTATGGGAGGGGTACAATTCAAGTCATTTTAATCCCTTGATTTCAAGATCCTAAGGCCAATAAAATTATGTCAAAGTATGTCATCTTGTGAGTGTTAATGATTTAGATCATGACATTCGTTCCATAGACCCAGTGCATGTAGTGAATGAGTTCCTAGATGTATTTCCTGAAGATTTTCCTGGAGTCCCTCCCCTTTGAGAGATCAACTTTGGTATCGACTTAGACCAGATACTAGACAAATCTCAATTACTCCTTATAGAATAGCTCCAGAAGAACTCAAAGAGTTGAAGCTGCAGTTAAAAGATCTCACTAATAAGGGTTTCATTTTGCCGAGCATATCCCCTTGGGGCACTCCAGTGTTGTTTGTAAAGAAGAAAGATGGCACCGTTAGAATGTGTATCGATTATCGGTAGGTCAACAAAGTCACTATCAAGAACAGGTATCCACTTCCCAGGATAGTTGACTTGTTTGACAAACTCCAAGGGTCTAGTTTCTTTTCGAAAATTGATCTTTGTTCATGGTACCATCAGCTTAGTGTTAGGATGGAGATATCCCAAAGACATCCTTTCGTACCCGCTATGGTCACTATGAGTTTCTAGTCAAGTCATTTGGTCTCAGGAGTGCACCTGTTGCATTTATGAATCTTATGAACAAGGTATTTTGTTAATACCTTGAATCTTTCATCATAGTATTCATTGATGACATTCTGATCTACTCTAAGACCAAGGAAGAGTATGAACAACATTTGAGACTAACCTTGCAGGTACTTAGACAACACCAGTTGTATGCCAAATTAAGCAAGTGTGAATTTTGGCTTAGATCAGTGACCTTCGTGGGTCATGTTGCGTTCGATCAGGGTGTGGAGGTTGACCACACAAAGACTGCGGCTTTGAAGGACTGGATAAAGCCTCTTACTCACACTGACATTCATAGCTTTTTGGGATTGGCTGGTTACTACCGCAGGTTTGTGTAGGGCTTTTCTTCCATTGCTGTCCCATTGACAGCTCTAACTAAGAAGAAATCAAAGTTTGAATGGACGGATACTTAATTCAACTATCCATGAGGGAATCATAAGACTCAACCTCAAGCTATTCTATTCCAACAAGCATGATTCATTTTAGGTGATTAACCTTTCACATTCTACCTACATGCAATCATTCATCAAATTGGACTCATCCTATAAGCCCTTGTGACCAGCATTATGACTTCAAGCCCTGCCTTCAAAGTTTACTTCATGATCATCACACTAGATTAGTTTTTAAAACACATTAGTTCTAAGCCTTAGTCATAAGACAATTCTAAACATAATTCATCTAGAGTCCAAATTCTAAATCAATTGAACTCATATCCTAACATACATGCATAAGCCTATTGAATTCATGATCTCATATTCATATTGTCTCCTAAAATATATACATATTAAGAACACAAGAGAATCTATCAATTATCATCAATTTTACATTCACAAGCTCTATTCCCTATAATTTGAAAATTAGGGTTAAATCATGAATCAACATAAATTATTCATAAATACATAAATCATCATCAATTCAATCATACATGGCAATATTACTACCTTTTGAAAATCATACCCACCTAAAACCCTAACCCTACCTTCATGGGGGGTTCTTTTTCCTAAATTAAGGGGAATTCTAGGGGACTCCGTGGGTGGAAGAACCCATCGATGAAGATCTTAACATACTTTGGTTATTTTCTTACTACAAGCGCTAAGAAAATCACCCTTTGATCTTGCCTCTTTTTTCATCCATAAGCTTCTTCATCAATGTAGGTTTGAGAGAACTTCTGGAAGAGATGAGGGTTCTAGAATTTTGATTTCTAATTGTGTGGTTGTGTTTTTTATGGGGGATGGGTATACAAGGAATTAGAAAATGTATATATCATACGCCCAAAACTAAAACACCCCTACATTGTTTGGACTTAAAACTAAAAGTTCAAGACTTTAAAACGATACAACCAAATCTGGGCAGCCTCTACGTGACACGCAGACACCTCCAAGTCTGCTTCTTGAATTAATTTTTGTGGCAGAGGACTCCATTTCAAGACTGCATCATAGGTCCACCGTTTTGCCTTTTGAGTGACAGACGCGCGATGCTCAGGTTGTCCCCAAAAGTTGCTGCCCTGGCAGCTTTCTTAGCTACCGTTTTAGTCCTCCTTGGGTACCCGTAAGGTGGTCTATGTGGAGTCGTACCAAAACATTTTAAACCTAATCATGTCCATATATGTGTAAGAACAATATATACTAAATTCGACCTCCATACCACACTCAAAAGTCAACTACAAGACCCTACATCAGAATAATTCAACTAGGCTATTTTCCGAGCGTTATGGTTGTTTCTTGACTCTTTACTTCTAAAATTACCAAAGTAAGATAATTTCATTAGATTATTTCTAGAAAAAACATTTTAACCCTTTTAATTTATTTGAACTCATGTAGGGCTCTAGCCTAGGTTATATGATTTTCGGGGTGCTTGTCACTACGACACTTAAAACTCAACTACAAGACCCTACATCAGACTAATTCAACTAGGCTAGTTTCCGAGCATTATGGTCATTTCTTGACTCTTTACTTAAAAAATTACCAAAGTAAGATAATTTCATTAGATTATTTCTAGAAACAACATCTTAACCCTTTAAATTTATTCGACCTCATGGAGGGCTCTATATTAGGTTATACGATTTCCAGGGTGTTTGTCACGACCAGAGAGCACCCCTAGAAGTAACCTGCCGTACTAGAATTCTCGGAGGTCTTATACAATCCCATAGTCATAAATCATCACATTGTCATAGGAAATTTAGAGAAAAATTTAAAACTTTTCATAGCACATCATATGCTAGAAACATCACTTCCATTTATATAAAATATGACAAGTAAATAGTTAGACTCTTATGTTTATTTAGTCATCTTAGACTCAACATATAAAATAACATCTAAGATATTACATAACTTTGAAGATTAACATGAAATAGGAAAACCTTGAATATTAAGTATCCCTTTCTATGAACTTGGGAGATCTATCCAAGCTCTTCAGTTAGGAGACATTCTCTATCCATCACCACCTACACTTTGTGTAATAAGATGAAGAAGAATTGTATTAGTACAAGAATGCACTAAGTAAACCACGCAAAAACATGCATTTAAAGATGACATTTTGTTTGAAATCATGCTTCATGTCTTTTAGTAAAATTTCCTAACCATTGATACAAGAACTACAACATAGTTCAGATACTTCATATAGACATGCACAATAGTCATAACATAACTTAAAGATATATGACATTAAAGGAACATTTAGCATATCATAACATTATGATTCATTTACCTTAACTCCTTAACTCCCAAAGTAACCTTCTAGTGATACTTTGTGCAATGCATGAATAGTATCCTATTATTCATAGGAATAAAGAATTTCGTGATACTCATACTTCAGATATGTCCGAAAATACTTCTTTAACCAAATATAGGACTCATTCAAAGACAACACACAAGTTAACGCTATCAATATCATCATGAAGAGACAATATTGAACAAATGCATACTTGAACTTCATTTCATAAAGGCATCATAAGACCTTAATACTTACTTCATACATCAACATGAAAAGTATGTACAATTTCATACACTTGTAGTAGGAACTTCATTATATAGTCAATAACACAAACATTATGCATATATAGAAAGACCTCATCATATAGAGACAATAGGACTGATACTACAAATATTATCATAATAAGTAGACCAACACTACAATGTCATGCATTACAACACATATATACAAAAATATTTCCTAGAACTCCCTTCAAGATCTACTTGTGCAATGCATAGGTAACTTCCATGCTCTAACCTACTCTAAGCAACTTCCCTTGGATTATCCTAGTTAGGGTTCCTTAATTTTGTTCCATTGTTTATTTTACATTAGGGAATTATCGCCTCAACCAACATTAGACCATGAATGCTAAACATGGAATCCAGTGCCATGAAACCCTACACCGCAAGAGGTGCTCTACTTGCCAAGGTATAAAATTAACATACATGCTATCATCTAGGTAAATCCACATGCTAGGTCTTATGTGGGCAACATAGTTAAGGAAACTATATATGTATAATTCAAACCCTCTTTATGACAATTGGTCATTATAGTTTCCACCTTGTGAAGACTTTGGTGAACATTCCTTCCCTTTCGGGAAGGTGCACCCATCATCATCAAGTTCACTCAGTGCTAAGATAACTTCCTTTTATTGAAAAAGCCTTTATTAATATTTCTTAATAAAGTAGGATTTACGAGATTAACCTCTCATATGCATAGCTCTACGTTATAAATAATAATATACTTTCATAAATTTAGCTCATGTGAGAAAATGTTTCACATGGACATACCATATATAAACCATAGTCTAGTTAGAGTAAAATTGAGAACACCTTTTAGATGACCCTGCTTTACTATATCAGCATAACATGCTTCATTCAAGTGTGTGCACTCATATCTAAGAAAACCTTTCACATAAACACTCTTGGACAACACATGTTCATACTTCATTTCATTCATGCATAAGTGTATATGTGTACACATATGAGTAAACCTTTAATATAAAAACATTTACACTCCACACATATTCATACTTCATCAAATAAAATACTTGACATCATAAAATATACTTCATGTTCATAGCTTAATCATGCATTCATATTCATGTACAGAGAGAATCATCCTAGGAACTATCCTATCAAGGTACGCATGTGCAATGCATAAGCCAAGTCCATACCCTTTCCCATACTAGTACACCTATCAAGGCATCCTAGTTAAGATACAATTTTCATATTATCTTGAACAAATACCTTACATATATTGCGTAGACAATGGTGCATATGAGAACTATATTTTCATTAGATACCATGAATCTAACTTACTCATACACATACATGAGGTATGTGTAAATTTGTTAACATGGTCACATAATGGCAACAACAGAACCTTGAGGCAGCCATGCTCTAAATATAACAATGCACATTCATCTCCGTCAAGTCATAGACAACTCACACATAAAGTAATAGGGACTATAGATCACACATATCAACATAATAGCATAGGAGACAAGATATCTTCATAATTTGATTCTAAGACTCCTTATCATGCTTAAGACCACACCTTCATATAGGGGTTCATAGGTAGGGGTCATTCATCATAAATGTCAAACATATAGATCACCTAACCCTAACATCTTCATTCACATATAGAAAGCATCATCAATATACCAAGAACATGATACTAGCATTGGAGACCAGGCATATAACTTCACATTGGATGATCATCATAATAACATATTCATAATACAATTGACTTCAAGGCCATGATCAAATCACATATAGAATGACAATAAAGTAAACATCGCAACCATAATTGGACCATACCACACAACGTCATTCATGGACATTTCTTACTACCAATTCTATACAAAGTAGAGGAAGTATGACAATCATATCAATTCTCCAAGCTTTGATCATCATTAATAATTTCCAACAATTCGTAAGAAATTCATATAGAAAATAGTAACTATAATCAAATTAACATAATTGAATCATGAATCCATCATCATCTAATCAAGATCACAATACCCACATTATAGGCTAAATTGAGAATGTAGGAGGATCATGGTTTCTTCATGAAATTGGATTGAAATCAATTTTAAAAACAATTGAAAGTTAGCAGTTTTAAACATGAAAACATCTTTAAGAACCTTTGAAGGAACTCCTTAGATGAATGGTAAACCAACTATGAAGGATTACCATACCTTAATAGACGAAATACCAACACATTTTGAGAAAAAAGCACTTCAAAAGACATCTTCTAGCTTGAAGTTGATTTTTCCCTCCGATGGAGGTTTTGAGAGGATTTAGAAGAGAACAGGGTTTTGGGTTTTTGATTTCTCATTGGGTATTGGGATTTTGACTTGAAAAAGGGTTAAATAAGTCGTAAAAATAGTTTATAACCAACTCCCAAAGTTACCAAAACACCCCCATACTTATTGGTACTTTTAGACATGTCAAACTTGTCATTAAAACGATGCAACCGAATCTGAGAAACGGTTGCGCATCGTGGAGGCAGCTCCTAATTTTTCCTCACGAGGTTTTGGAGGAAGTGAGCCTTGTTTAGAGCATGCAACACACATGCAGTTTAAGTTCCAGGTGCATGACGCGTGAGGGGCTCCAGATCTTGGTGCTGCATGCATCCTTTGACAGCTTCCTTGTCCAACGTTTGGGTCCTCATCGACGGCCTTTAGGATAGTCCCCAAGGAGTCGTATCCGAACGTTTTGACCCTAAAAATGTTAATTATGGTACTAGGGTAACCTCTATTGCATTTAAAATCAAAGAAATACATAAAAACAAGGTAAACATACAGGACACACTAGCAAGTCTAAAGGCTAGTTTTCGAACGTCTTAGCCATTCTTGGACGTTTGACCTCCAAACCTATTCAAATCAACTACACATGCTGTAAACCATTTTATTAGCATGATGTTAATCTTTTAAGGCACATGTGAGTCTCTATATACCTTAGTTAGTTTTGAGGGTCTTCACAATACCTTCCACATTGGAACATTCGTCGTCCAATGCCATTTGCAATATTTCAAACACTTTTAATGACCCAATGACACATATAGCAGCTCACAACACCAAATTTACAAGGAACTCAAACTTCATACCATTTTGCACTCATTAAACAGAAGTAAGTAAGACCTTCACTCAGTCACCCTTAATGCATAAAACACATAGGCACTTGTCATGTTCATAGGAGGAACATCCTTCACCTAATCATGACATGGTCTTTACTTTTCATTTCATTAAGATCTCAATATGAAAAAACCTTCTATTCACAGACAGTCATACTCAACATCATCACTCAAGAGAAAATAAGTAACACATACTAAATGCAAATAAACTTTGAGTAATGGAGATAACCAAAGATCCTTATCCAAAAGAGGAATGTCCTTCTCCTCAACACACTTACATGTCATCAAGAGTCCATATACAAGCAATGCACAAAGGTCAATTCATTTTAAGGAGAAATTCTCCACTTCTAACCAAAACATACACATACTCCATTCCTAATGAAGTCAAAATGGTAAATCACACCATTCACATCACAACAATAGGACATTATTTCACATAATTTCAATTTCTAGCATGACACTAGTGTTTATAACAGATGCATCATTTACGGAAATTGTTACAATTTATAGACACACATCAATAATATTGGCTTGAATATTTTCACTTCTCAAGAGTGAGCCAACATTCACACTCCCCAAGTCACAAAAGTCACATATTTTTAAAGGGGCTCATCTTAACTCATCTAGAGGGCACTCAATTTTTCATTGTGAGGCTAAAACACCACACATTAAAAGTGACATCAAGCATGCTCATTAAGCCATATCCTGAAATCAAATTGCACATTTATCATATAAATATGCACAAAACATGAGAAATCATGGATTTGATCAAAAATATATTTTCAGGCAATATGAATTCTTCAAAACATGCATAAAATAGTGTCACTTAAGACACGCCTAACATATGGAGAATATGCAACTTATAGTTATATGCAAGACTCCCATCATTACCAAACTACTAGGAACTCATTGGTTTCAAGCTTGAGTAAGACTAGAAGGTAAATATAGGGATATAACCAACCTTACTACTCACATCATTATCCCCCATTTACGGTAAACCCATTTAAGAGCAACTTAACTCAACTTTAAGATGACCTTAGCTTACCAACCAGAATAACTAAGCACATCATCCCTCTCTTGGGATCTAAGATTTTTCACACCCTTCATCATCATCACCTAAAAGTGATTCTCAACATAGAGAAGTTCAAAGGAACTCAATATAGGAACATAAAGGACATTCAAAACCTTACAATATAGGTACATTATGCCCCAGTTGGGGTAAGCCTTATCACATCATGCCCTTAAACACCAAGGTCAAGGCAAGTCAAGACCAACCTATATGCTCCTCACATAAGAAGGTTTGACATCATTGAGGGTTTCCGCTCCTAATCTCATATCAAGGATCCTACTAACTCAATCATCATCATTCCTCTAAGCCTAATATCTAAAGGAAACTAATAACAATCAAGTTAGGTCATACTACCCAACCAGACAAGGCCTTAACTACACCATGAATACCAAGTATAACTCCATTATTTCACCATAACATAGAACACATATGGGAATTTGAGGTCCACTACCATTGTTTCAAGGGACCACACTTTAATATCAAAGTAAAATAGAACTAAATAGTTTTCAAGTAGGGTAAACCTTATGCTATTCCCTCCATATGGAGTAAGGGTACATACATCCTCTAATCTAAGTCAACATAGGACAAAAACATGATCTCGACTTATGAAATAAAACCCTTTTCTTTCCTTTTCTCCCGACTCATAGGGACAGGTTTATCTAGGGACTTATGAACTAATCACAAAGGGTTCTATCCCATCAACTAAGCATACTTCACAACCACAGTACAGGGTTAGCACACTACCTCACCTTTCTTAGGAGATGCCCTATACCAAAGAACTCAATAACACAAGGCAAACTAGAAGTTATCCCACAAATACAAGGGTAACATTATCTTAGCTATTTCACCATTCTCCAAAACCTTCAAGCCTATCATAAAATTTGACTTACCATCCGCATTCATACTCATAAAAAACTCATTATTCAAAAAGGAATCAACTAAACTATAACAACTCTTAACAAGCTATAACGCATAACCATAGCAGTAACTTTCTGGCAACGTTAATATCTGTCATTTAGCATACATCAAGTGGTAGTCATAAATTGTATACATCAATGAACATACCAAAGTTTACCTTCACATAAAACATATCAAGTCAGAACAACCAAATAAGCATCAAAAAAATCACTCGTCATCTCCCGCAAGCCTTGAGAAACATCATTCCAAGTAATCACCTCGAAAGACCACGTTACAAGGAAAATAAGACAAGATAATATAGAGTATAGTTCTAATGCAAACTAACATTGAGAAACGTGTATGAAGAAAAGAAGGGAAGTAAAAGTCTATCGGCTATAGCCTCTCTCTCATAGATCTGTCGAGACTCACCACTGATTAATGAGACTCTACTAGACGTGGAAATATGAGACTTTGGACCTTAAACCATTTTATAACCTCATGCTCTGCTACTACATTTGTCATGACCTAAGAGCATCTCCTAGAAGTAAGATGGCGTACTTTACCTCTCAGAGGTCTTATACAAGCACATAGTAATCATTCATCACATTTTCATAGGAAATTTAGTGGAAATTTTAGAACTTTTCATAGCACATCATATGTTAGAAACATCACTTTCATTAATACAAAATATCATAAGTACACAGTTAGACTCTAAGTCTCTTTAGCCATCTTAGCCTCAACTTAAATAAAATAGATTAGGGACACAACCTTTAAAAACATAAAATAACATCGCTGTTGCATAAACTTTAAGACTAACTTGACATAGGAAATCCTTGAATCTTACGGATCCCTTTTTTTGAACTTGGGAGATCTATCCAAGAGCATCACTTAGGACACATACTTTATCCATCACCACCTACACTTTGTTTAAAAAGATGAGGAAGAAAAATATTATTAATAAAATGCACTAAGTATAAAGACCATGCAAAAACATGCGTTTAAAGAGAAAATTTTGTTAGAAACCATGCATGCTGTCTTTTATTAAAACGTCATGAACATTGATACAAAATATTGTTCACATACTTCATATAGACATGCACAATAGTCATAACATCAGATAAATCCACATATTACATTTAAGCCACATTTAGTATATCATAACATTATCCTTCTTTTACATTAACTCCTTAACTCCCAAGTAACCCTCTAGTAAAACTTGGTGCAATGCATGAATGATGTCCCATTCCACCATCAACACTCAAGCGTCACCTTAAGGCCACCAAGGTGAACAATCATACAACCTTCATTACCTCAAACATACACATTCATAGGCACAAAGAAAATAGTGAGGCTCATGCTTCACATATGACCCAACTTACTTCATGGACCACATATATGACTCATTCAAATACAACACGTAAGTCAACACTATCAATATCATCATAAAGAGACAATAGTGAACAAATGCATACTTAGACTTAATTTCATAACGGCATCATAAAACCTTACCCCTTACTTCGTACATCAACCTGAAAATATGTACAAATTGATACACATTAAGTAGGACCTTCATCCTATAGTAAATAAGACCAATATTATGCATATATAGTAATACCTCATCATATAAACACAATAGGACTCATACTATGCATATTATCCCCACAAGTAGACCAACACCACAATGTGAGGTATTACAACATATACATATACATATAGAACTCCTTCCTAGAACTCCCTTCAAAAGCTCCTTGTGCAATGCATAGGTATGTTTCATTACGCTGAAGTTTTTTTTTTTTTTTTTTTTTTTCTCTCTTTTTTTTCTTTTTTTTTTTTTTTTTTTTTTTTTTTACCTAAGAAAAACATTCCTTAGGAAATCCTAGTAAGGTTCCTTACTTTACTTCCATTGTTCATTTTACATTAAGGAAAGTTTTCCTCAACAGGCTAGAGACCACTGGTGCTAAAATGGAATCCAGTGTCATGGAGCCCCACACGGAAAGAGGTGCTCTACATGCAAAGGTAGAACATTAACATACATACTAGCATCTAGAAAGTTTTACTTACTAAGTCCTATGGGGGAAACATAATTAAGGAACTTGGAGATGTATAATTGAAACCCTCTTTATGCTAATTGGGTATTATAGTTTCACCCTCTTGAGGACTTTGGTGAACATGCCTTCCCTTTTTGGAAGGGGCACCCCTCATCATCAAGTTTACTCGGTCCTAAGAAAAGTTACCTTTATTATAAAAGCCTTTATAAACATTACTTCATAAAAGTAGGTTGTAGGAGATTAACCCCTCATATTGATAGATGTATGTTATAGATTAGAATGTCCTTTCATCAACCTAGGTCATGTGATAAAACCTTTCACATGGACAGAGTGTATATAAAGCATAGTCTAGTTTAGCGTATAGTTGAAAAAACCTTTTAAAAGACCCTACTTTACTAGATCGTCATAGCGTGATTCATTCAGAAATTTAAGCGTTTATGCGTACTTATATGTGAGAAAACCTTTCACATAAACACTCTTTGAGAACACATGTTCATACTTCATTTCGTTCATGCATAAGTCTATAGGTATACATATATGAGAAAACCTTTCATGTAAACACATTTAGAAACTACACATATTAATACTTCATCATATCATTGACTTGACATCATAACACAAACTTCATGTTCACATCTTAGTCATGCATCCATATTCATGTATATAGAGAATAATCCTAGGAACTATCCTATGAAGGTACACATGTGCAATGCATAGGCAAGGTCCCACAAACTTCCCATACAAGTACACCTATCAAGTCACCCTTTTTAAGATACACTATTCATACTATCCATACTTTCAGACCCTATTTATTCCGGCATAGTATTAGAAAAGGTTCAATGAGAACATCTTTCATTAGGCGACAATGAGTCTAATCCTACTCAAGGAACATTGCGGTGAGGTGTCTGCACATTGGTCCAACATGATAGGTAATGGCAGCAACAAAACTTTGACACAAACACCCTTAAAGATCATAATTTCACATTCATGTACCTTAAGTCATAGTAGAAAAACTCACATATGGAGTACTAACATAATAGACCCCTAGTCCTAATATTCATTCACATATAGGGAATCATCCTCAATATGACCTAGAACATTGATACTAGCCATTGGGACTAGGCACATAAAAGGCATGATCACATACATATAGAATGAAAGAAAGAAACTCTCCACCATAAGGGGACTCGGCATACCACCACAATGCCCAATTCAAAGGCCAATTCTACTACCACATTCTAATAACGTTAGAGAAAGTAGGGAAATCATCCCAATATTCAAAGCTTTGATAAAAAATGATCAATTCCCAACAATTCATAAGCAATTCATATATAAAACAGTATTTATAAGCAAATTAACATCATTAAATCATGATTCCATCATCATCTAATCAAGATCACAATACCCACATTATAGGATAAATTAAGAATTTTGGAGGATAATGAGTTCTTCATGAAATTGGATAGAAATCCATCGTAAAAACAGTAGCTAACCATCAAGTCATCATGAGAATTATTTTGTAATGGATTTGACAATGATCCCATGGCTAGATTGAAAGATAGCAATTTTGATCATGAAAACATCTTTAAAAACCTTTGAAGGAACTCCTTAGATGAATATTAACAAAGATGAAGGATTCCGTCCTTATGTAAGAAACACCCACACAGTTGGAGAAGAAAAACTACTTCAAAATTCATCTTCTAGTTTTGATCTGCGTTTTCCCGCCAAAGCATTTGGAAAAGAGAGGGTTTAGGTTTTTTGATTTTCTCTTGGGGTATTGGGGTTTTGACTTTTGGCGAAAGGGTTTTATTAATAGTTATAAAAACAGTTTATAACCAACTCTCAAAGTTACAAAAACAACCCCATACTCATTTTGACTTTTAAACATGGCAAACTTGACTTGCAAAAGATGCAACCAAATCCGGGAAGTGGATGCGCGTCGCGGAGGCATCTCCTAATTTTGCCTCACGATATTTTTGAGGCAGTGAGACTTGTGTAGGGCGTGTGGCATACAATATTTTAAGTTCGAGGCGCGGGATGTGTGAGGGGCTCCAGATCTTAGTGTTTCATGCTGTCTTTGGCAGCTTCCTTGTCCAACGTTTGGGTCATCCTTGAGGGCCCTTTAGGGTGGTCCTCGAGGGGTCGTACCCGAACGTTTTGACTGTTAACATGTTGATTAAGGAACTAGGCTAACCTCTATTGTTTATACACTCCAAACGACACACTGGCACGTCTAAAGGCTAACTTGCGAACGTCTTGGTAGGTATTGGACGTTGACCCTCCAAAAAACTCTTCAAATAAAACTATACATGTTGTGTAAAACCACTTTAGTAAACTGTGACTTTAATTTTTTAAGGCACATGTTGAGGACTATATACCTTAGTTTATTTGAGGGTCTTTACACGTTTTAATACTCCTCTTGGAGAACATCGTCCGAATGACACCTTAAACTAGGATTAGTAATAGCCACGACTAAGGGACTAGAGGCCCATCGTGTATGCATTATTTCTTAAATTGCACACACCCAATCAAGGAAATTGATCCATGCTAGACATACCAAATGCAGCAAGGAACATGTTACTCATTTCCAAGGAGATTATAACATCTCTAGCTACAAACATGTCAACATAGACTCATTAGTCTAAAATGCACATTAATCAAGATCTACAAAAACAGAAAAAAATCATGCAAACTAGCTCAATTATAACAAGGCCACACACCTTAATAAGATACATAACTACGTCATAGCGACACATAACATATTTAAAGACCTAGTGGGAATGTTCTCACTGTACCCCCCCTGGAGTAAGGACACACATGTCTTCTAACAAAATTCATCATAGCTAAGGAAAAACATCATGTCCAACAAGAAGTCATGAAAACATGAAATCTGGGAAAATTTTGTTATAATAGCAAAAGAAGCACATACCGGAAAGGGAAATAAGGAGATCACTCTTATCACCCTTAGATTGGAGAGGAATTAGAACCTATTACTCTTTGGAGAAACCATCTTCCACCCACTAGGAGCAAAGTCTTGCTGTCCCATCACATTAGACCTTTTCCTTTGGGCATCATTCTTCATGTGGCCATCTAAACACACCCTAAAAACCATCTCTACAAGCCAAAAACCAACCCTCAGGCTCTACCACAACCTAGACCCAGTAGGCCATAGCGTTCACTTTAAGTAGAATATTGTATTTGCCAACTTTAGCTTTCTTAGTGAAAGGGAACCACGTATATAATAACAAATTCACGAACTCCACCCATATGTGATAGATTTTCTTGGCAATGTGGGAAGCCCTGTATGTACTATATGAGGGAGTAATTAAATAAGTCTTAGTCTATAGCGTCATTATGGTGGGCTGTTAATGTTTTAAACCACCAGAAAATTATCATGAATAGAAGAAGTTTTACTTATGCTACCACTAATATCATGAACACACGAAAACCTTATGAATTTTACACTTCATTGACTTAACCACCCTCAAGAGAAAATTTAGATACCATATGAAAGTGACACATGATGAATAATAATTGATGTAATTGTAAAAATTACATTGATTAAATCCTTCAAAGAATAAAGCTTAAGGAAAATTCAGCTCCCCATAAAGTTGTCAGCATAATTAACTAAATTACATCAACTAAGTCGTGTGTAACTATTGAAAACCTATGCCCCTTAAAAAAATACCTTTGACTTTTTCTTTTCCACTCAAACAAATATATGTGCGGAGGTGGTAATTTACTCGCCGTGACATGGAAAATTGATCATTAAGTGATGGACATGACGCTCATGTCCAAAAAACTTATAAAATTTTTTTCAGTCTAAAAGAAAAACAACCGAGTTTATGTCTATATAACTAACTAAAAACATTAAAAATGATGTTTGTTAAAAACCAACCCACGACAACTTCTCTTTTCCTCTCAAGTTGATTCCAACTCTGCATCCTCACACAACAATCCCCCCTCACTCTATTTTTTTAGATGTAATCTTTTCTTCTCATTCTAGTTTTTATATGAGAAGATGAATAAGGTTGCGCCTAGAAAATTAGATTTTCCATCCCCACCATGGACGCGACAAGAAAAGAATGAAATTACCTGACATATTTTTTGAATTTCAAGATTATGTTTTTTTGGGGGTTGAATAACTCTTCAATTTTTTTTAACTATCAATTTAATTAATATGTGATTCTTTAATTTTTGGGTTATATAGATATTGTGGGTTTTTTTAAGGAGGTGATAAAGCAAAAAAAGGATTGTGATTCCCTAAAGAGTTTTCACTTTTGTCAGAGAATTGGGACCTTATGAAAGGATTGTGTCAAGTTATAAAGGATTGTGATCGTTTACAGGTTGTGTTTATTTGCAAAGTGTTGGACCTTCGGGGAGGTTGTGCTCTCTAAGAGTTGTGGACTTTACCTTTGTTGGCTATAAAATAAGAGAGGTTGGATCCTCATTTTTAAGTATATTTTTTTTTCCTTTCTTATGCGACATTTCTTACAAAATAAATCTATCGATTGTGTTTGGTATGTGATTAATGTCGTCAGTTTGAGTCGTTGAAAATGTGAGGTACCACTATTTCATTAATGTTTATCCATTTTATCTGGGAGAATAATTTGTAACCTCGGTACTTGAGGGGATGTTAAATTTCTTAGGACCTACAATGAGTTGTGGATCGGATAATTTTTGTGTTTTTCTTTTCATTCTTTATTTCTTATTGTTTGCTAATCGAAATACAAGAGATACAAATGTTTAAGACATTTTCTATCTCTTTTGTTGGAAAGAGATGAAGAAGAAAAAAGATAAATTATTTGATCCATATGATAAAAGAGAGTTTTGAGATTGAATTAGTACTACTCTTAATCTGTTCGAAGATTATTTTTAGTACGCTTTCAAGCAATAGACTGGGTTTGCTAAAATTTTATTGGTTGGGTAGATTAATTTTTATTTTATTACCAAGTGGACTTAAGCGTTGCCACCCCCTTCAGTTTCTTTCAACGAGAAAGTTATTTTAAGCATAAAGGCGTGGATTTTTTGAGCACTTAATGAACTATGTTGTCTCCTAACAATTTTGGAATATGATTTAGTTTTCATGAAATCCATGTTTTCTAAGTAAAAATTTAAAATATGAGGAAAATCGGGAAAGAAAAAAAATAATTTTCTAGAAAAGTTCACTTGCATTGAATCATTGGTGCAGACAAAATTGATTAATGAGGGAAAAAACAAAATTTGGGGTTCTATTTTTGTTTCCTTGATTATTATTTTTTCTATTATTTATTAAGTTATGAGATTTATTTCATAAAAGTTAGGATAGATTTACATTATGTGATGATCTCACGATATATCTTTATAATTATTCATATGTATTCTGTTTAAAAGAGAGGGAAAAACACTTATGAGTTTTCTACTCCATGTGAGATTTTATTGTGTCTTACTTTAGGAGACTAATATATTCTACTTTTTTTACTTTGTCAGTATGAAGATATAAGAACTTCATGAACAAATCAAATTGTGAATTTGTTCAAAGAATATAGAAACTTCACCAATTGTTAAATACTCCATTTTAATGAATATTCTAACTTGAAGAGTTCAAAATTTTCGTCATGAATATTAAGGCTAAAGGATTTGAAAAAGATAAAATCTTCTTCTTTAGCTATAAACAATGTTGTATTTTGAGGTTTCTAGAGATAAAAACTTTTTTGTTTTACTACTATGTAAATATGAAACTGATTAGAAGAATATAAAAAGTTCGTCAGAAATTGAGATTCATTCGGTTAACGATTAGAAGAATTTTAAAAATTAAATACTAAGTGGTCTTTCTAATTGTGACAGTAGGGAAAAAAATACCAATGACAGAAAATTAGTGATTTTGGTGCGTGTGATGGGTGTTTGTATGGATTAAATCTCAAAAAGAAGGCTCCGTGTTGCCAATATGTATTTGATGTACTATTTGAAAGCATGGAAAAAAGGTGAGAAATAATTTCAAATACTTGAAAATTATTTTTGAGAACATATTTAAAATGAGGGGGGTTCTTTACTTGTGATAAAGACAAAACAAACTTACTATCAAATTAAAAATTGAAAGAACAAAACATGAAATATAATGATATTCTTGTATAATGTTAGATCCACAAAATTCATAGAGTATATTTGATATTGTGGTCGTTGACTCTCTCTTTACTAGTATATATGATATGACTAGTATAAAACCACAAAATTATATTTACTTGTTCGAAAGAATTGTATTCCTTGAAGAAAAAATGTAACTTAAAATATTGTGAAATAACCTTATTTGTATAGACATGAACATTGGTGAAAAGTGGTCTTTTATGTTTTGTTTTAAAACAAAGATCTAGGTCATATTGTCCTTATTGGACCTATGATACTATCGTGATGGGTAATTTCTTTAACAAATAGAATGTTACGGAAAGGTCCTTATGAAAAGGACATATGGAAAGATATGGATTTTGAAACAATTTCTGTATTTGACGAGGTTATAAAAAGTAAAGAACAAAATATTTGTAAGAAAAAGTAATCTCAAGAAAGTTCTTTTTAAACTTAGCAAAAACTGCTCAACTTAGAAGTGTTGCCTAATTTCTAGTCCAATAAATCAAAATGTCAAGTATGTGTTGTTGAAAGGAAATTCAAATCCTTTAAAATTGATTTACATGGATATTTGTGATATGAAGTTAACACCATCTCGTAGTAAAAAAAAGTCTTCGTAGATTTTATTGACAATTGCAGTATATACTGCTATGTCTATTTGCTGAATTATAAGGATGAAGCTATAGAAATATATAGGCAATATAGGATTGAAGTTGATAATCACTTGGATAAAAAGATTTTCATGATTAGAAATGGTAGATGTGGAGAATATGAATATTCTTTTGCAGAAATATATTTGGAAAATGGAATCATCCATTAAATTACTGCACATACTCACCTCAATCTAATGAAATTGTTAAAAAGGAAAAAATTTAACTTTGAAAGAAATATTGAATGTCTTACTTATAAGTACATGTTTACCACAAAATTTGTGGGGTAATGCTATTGTTACAACAAAAGAGAACAACAAAAAAATTGTATGTTCAGAAAGAGAGAAACAAAAAAAAAAGTTTATTTGTTAATAAAGGGAGAAATAAATAGAAAACTTTTGTTTGTTAAGAAAGGGAGCAAAAATAAGTTTTATCAGACTTTTTTGTATCCTGATAGAAAATTGTTTGTCGTCCCATAAAGTATAGACAAGCAATAACTCTTGAAAGGTAGTGATCTAAATTTTTTCAATATAGTCTATTCCATATGAGAAATGAGGGAACTATTCCCAAACATGTCAAAATATGACCTAAGAATATGAATTGTATGTTCATTATATATGCTACAAATAGTAAATCATGTCGATTTATGGATCATACGTCCGAACCATCCGATAGTCAAGTAAAGGGTCTAAACGACCTTGGAAAGAACCAAATGAGAATATACTTTAAAAAGAGATTAAGAGGCATTGTAAATGTCAAAGGATAAATTACTTCCTCAGAGTTTTATTTTATAATATTTCTTCTTGAAAATTAGTCCATATAGTCGAAAAAGATATGAATTTTGATGACTCATCCTTTTTGGAAAGAGTCTATAAATAGTAAGATAGATTCAATCTGGAGTAACCATACTTGAGAGTTGATTGATCTTCCTCCAGGATATAAACTTTTGGGTTCAAAGTGGATCTATAAAAGAAAAAGAACTTTGATGAAACTATTTACAAATACAAAGCAAGATTTTTTTTCATAGGCTTTAGACAATAACAAATTCTTGATTATTTTCACATATAATAACACCTCTAAATAGGATTACATCAATTTAGATGTTAATTGCTCTAGTTGCGAATTTGTCAAAATGTATGTAAAATTAATTTTTTGGAGGAACAAATTTACATGGAATACCCTAAGGGATTTATCGTCCTTGCTAAAAAATGTGTAAACTTGTTAAGTAACTTTATGGACTAAAGACAAGTACCCAAATAATGACATACGAAGTTTGATAAAACTATATCGGGAAATGAATTCTATATTAATGAATGTGATAAATGTTCTACATTAAAGACATTTCAAATTGCAAGGTCATTATTTGTTTTTATGTTGATGAGATGTTGATCATGAAAAGAGACACATCTGGCATAAATTCTACTAAGCATATGCTAGAAAGTAACTTCGATAGGAAAAATATTAAAGTTACTGATGTGATTGAAAATATACTTGAAAAGTTGGATTTCAATATTTACTAGACACCAATAAATGTGAGATTTGTACTTCAAAAGAATGAAGGAAAAAGTGACTAAAAATTAGATTATGCTACATGTTTGAAAAGTATTGATATATATCATGAAGTGTACTCCATCAGATATAACATGTGCTATTAGTAAAATGACTCGGTTCACAAGTAATCTCAATCAAACACATTGGATGAAAACTAAAAGAGTTTTGGAGTATTTCAGACATACTTAAAAACTATTGTTTTGCATTATAACAAATATTCAAAAGTATATGAAAAATATAGTGGTGCAAATTGATCACTTGATCAAATGAATTAAATCCACGAGTGGATATGAATTTACTTTTTGTGGAGGAGCAGTCTTCTGTAAATTTTCCAAATAGAAATGTATTGCTCGCTCTACTATGAAATATGACTTTATCAATCTATATAAGGCCAGTGAAGAAGTTGAATTACTAATTAGATCTAGTATGCATATATTGTGACAGTTAATTTGCAATAGGTAGGGCTTGGAACATGATGTATAACCAAAAGTCTCATCATAATATGAATTTGAATTAATCATCGTAGGAACTACTCTATAGTGAAATTATCATGATTTACCATGTAGTCTGGATATGTGTCGTATCCACTTCTAAAAGGCCTAACCAGAGAGGGAGTTGATAGATTATCGAAGGGAATGAGACTATGACCGAGGAAAAGTAATTGTGGCCGTAACTCTACCTAGAAGACTAGAGATCCCAAGATCTAGGTTAAAGGAGATCAAACAAAGCCATTAATGACGGTTCAACATAGTCAAAGTATTATTTTAATGATCCATTCTCATGATAATACAATGTTCAGTAACAAGGATAAATGCATTATGACTTTTTAAAAGTTTCTAGGTTTTATATAGGGTATATCAAATCGTGTATCATGGGATAATACATTTAAAAATCACCTATGTAAGTGTGAAGTGTAAGACACTTCAAGGAGAATTCGGCAAGGCCATTTCTCTAAGTACTTAATAACCGAGATGTTTTCATGGCTTAAAAGAACAAAACAATGAGAATCAAAAACAGTTCAAGGGTTGATTGTGAGACTTATGCTGTCTAGGTATACACAAAAGTTTAACAGTTCAAAGATATTAAATCTATCGACCGAGCATGTATGATATATGTTCACTATGGAAATTTTATATGAAAACCTACTTATTAAGATGTTATTAACCCTTACTTACAAATCACATAATTTTTCGTGCATATGTTTTTGAAAAATAGTCATTCCCTATTCATGTGGAGATTGTTGGGTTTAAAGGTGTGAACAAGAAAAGAAGGGTTATGACTCTCTTGAAGGGTTGTGACTGTGCCAGAGTGTTGTGATTTTTATAAAAGATTTTCTCCTTTCTAAAGGGTTGTAACTCTTTGAAAGGTTTTGCCTTTTTCAAAGAGTTGCGACCGTTTTTGGAAGGTTGTCTTCTTTCCTACGAGTTGTGAGCTTTAGCTTTTGTTGGCTATAATTAGAGAGGTTGTCTCTCAATTTTAAGTACCAAATTCTCCCCTTCTTATGCATATATTTATTACAAAATAAAATTAATCGATCATGTCTGTGTGTGTGATTCTTTGTTGTCATTTTGAGTTCGTTGAAATTATTGAAGTTTGAGGTACCGCTACTTCTTTAATGTTTAATCCGTTTTATCTTGAGAGGAATTAATATCTAACCTCTGCTACTTGAGGGGACTAAATTTGCTAAGGACACACAATGAGTTATGTGGACTCGGATATTTCTTAGTGTTATTCTTTTAATCTTTTATTTCATCTGGTTTGCTAATTTAAATATAGGAGATAACATGCACAAGTTTATTTAAGGAACAAACCTCGTTAGGAAAAATAAAATTTCGCTTGAAAATATTATAGTTTAGAAATAAGATTTTTTCTTTTATTTAAGGAGATATGAAAATATTTTACTAGCTTAAAAAATAACAGGTGGGCTTTGTAGTTGTTGTATTGACCGAGGTGGTGAAATAAGTTGGTGATGGATGGTGGTAAAATTAAGATAGGAGAAAATAAGTTGATGATGGATGGTGTTAAAAATAAGATAGGAGGAGATGATTAAAAAATGCAAAAAAAAAACACTATATTACAAATCAATTATGGTAAGGGTGTTAAAATAAAATAATGGTGGTAAGGGAAGGAAGAAGTGTCAAAAGAAAAGAGAGAGAGAATAGTAGGGAGATGGTGATAGGGCAACAGTGCCGATATTGCCCGGAATTGGTGGTGTTGGAAAATGTCATATGGCTAAAGAACAAAGGATTAAAAATAACTAAAACTATGTCTCTCAAATGCTCCAGCATATGTGTATTGCATTTTCTTTTCCATGTCAACGAAAAGTGTTCAATAGATACTCATTTTGAATAGTAAGTATTTCCACTATGTAAATGTAGTTGAGGGGGTTAAGGAAATTATGTGGACAACTTTAAAGGGTCGTGAATGACATACGGCAAAGAATTATGATATTCTTCATTCAAGAAACAAGAAAGAGAAAAACCTTCAAACTTGTTTAAAAGGTGATACAGAACCTAATGCTAAACTATATAATCGATTTCCCTTATAAGAAACATTATATTGTCTATTTATAATGATACAAAAAAATGGAACCCTAAAAATAATAAATTGTTTCACCGATATGATCCATGAGCCAATATACAACTGTCGATTGACTTGTAGGCCATGGAAGTCCTTTAAACTAGCAATTGATGCATTGACCATTAGAAGAGTCCTTAAAGGATTCTCTCCTTTGGTATAACTTAACTTATTGTCTAGCCATAAATAGCCTATTGGCGTGAACTTGTTCATATTATTTGGGTGAGCCTAATTCTCATTAAGCTTTTGATAATAATCTACATACTAGACATGGATCAGATATGTTAATATAGGTTTCCCACCAAAAAAACAAACATCGATGTTAGAGATTCCAATGAGTAGATGGTGTGGAGTGTGGCACTCATAAACATGGTGGAAAAAGAGAGATTTTTATGTGGGATGGAGACTAAGAATATTTGTTTAAATTCATAAGAAAGACGAGGTGGAAGGTGTCTTAAATGTAAAATAAAGTAAATTCATATTGTATAGAGTGCGTCTTTTAGGATTCATTCATTGTCGTACCTTGCTTGATACTTAAATAGATCCTCCACATATATAATTTCTATAAGTGATGTGTTTTATGAACTTTGTGCACCTATGATGTTATTTATATGACATATGAACTGTGACTGTAAAGGTTACACTCTCTTTTTTTCTTCTAAATTCACAATAAAGATTGTATTTTAGAAAGGATTTTCTTTTTAATGTAATAATTTATATATAAAGTTATATTGGAAATATGTGGGTAACTCCTGGTTCTCTTTTCACAGTTGCATATTCTACCTTAGTATAGTCTAAAGAAGAGACTGTAGTGACAGTGTGATAATGAGATCCAATAATACCTTGAGGGTTAAATCAAAGAACTAGAATTTGATAACGTCCATGATAATAGTAATGAGGAGGAATACTCTTCTAATCTTTTGTTCTCGGATTCCAAACATAATAACTCTCCCACTCCTAACAAAGAAGTAATCAACTACTAGAACTTAAAATAATAATGCTTTTGGACAAAAAACCAAGGTTAAGGACATGTAACTCCATTCCCAAAAAAGTCCAGGGATTAAAAAATACTATTAAATTGTAAATCCTTATCGAGTGATTGAGAAAGGTGTCACGAAAGTGTATACATTGAAGTAGTTTTCATCTTTGAACGCTTCCTTAAACTTTATTTATGATATAAAGGGGAATAAATGCAGTTCATATTTCCTGACCACATATTCATATCCTTTCTTCTAATGTAGCCAACATCTACTGTAGGTTATTAAAACTCTTCATTCTACTCTTGTGGATAAGTTATCGTTCTCTGGAAAGTTGTGAATCCTATTACCTAGTTCTTTGGTCATGTCATCATCCATTTAATCGAGCAATCTATTATGCGGTACTTATATGATTTTATATATGTTTTTGATACGAATGTAATTGAGCTGACGGAAAAGAAAGAAGAAGAGGGGGAAATGGACGCAAAATCATAATGACGTGTGATCGAAATCATTTTAATAGTAATTCTCTAATAAATTACATACTTTAAAATGGAAAATCTTCTAAAAACCTAGTATTTACGAACATATGATTTTCTTAAGTCATGGACTACATCTGAATATGGTAGGACTAAGTATTACAGAGATAGGAATGCTTATAAATAGCCAAATGAATCAAGTAGATGATATTCCCATTATCACACAAGAAATCTTCGCTCTCTTTTACTTCATCTGCATAAGCAATAAAATTAACCTGGTGAGTCAATTTTACATATTCTTCATGGGCTCCCTTTTTCTCATTAATCATAACTACAATCGGTTAAACAACATCAAAGTTTTCTATCTCTTTTTGGAGTAACCTTCTGTTCGACATGGTGAATACCATGAAATGAGATAGATACTACTTCCATTTTTTTTATCAACTGTTTCTTGGAAATTTTCCCTTTTGACGTGGTTTTCTCTCTCTTGTAATGTCTCTCATTTGCATTTCATGCGTTTAGATGGATATTTAAGGGAGTTAAATATCTCATGTATTGTGCGAACTTTTGCTTATTTCCTCAATTAGGTCTATAAAGCATTCTCAAGTGTATTTTCAAAATTTGAGTTTGTTTACTCATGAGAAGGATCATTTCATCGTTGTTTTTAGCTAGATATCTCCCTATGTACAACTTAACTCTTTTTTAAAATTTATTGTTGAGTCTAATTTACTCACTTTTTATACCCTGTCCCTTGGTTATTCTTAGTGTAACACTATGGTATTTTAAAGAGCTAAATTTAGAATGAAGTAATTTGAGAAAGAGACAAATTTGAGATTACAAGTTATCCTTAAGTTATGAGTTTAGATTCAACTTAAAAAGACCATAACTTTAAATACATGATGATTTAGCTGGAAAATAGGATATCAAGCTAAACGTCTAGGAATCCTCTTTCCGACGCCACCAAGTTTGCTAATTTGTGAGTTTGTTGATGGAGATATTCACGTTTGAAGTCAGGTTGTCCACTTACAAGATACCCAAAAAATGAGGGTTATTTTGCTCTTTTCTTTACACAATCAGATTTAAACGGATTAGGTTAATATTAAGGAGGCCTAAACTGATTCGTTCAGCTTTCAAAAAATATGATTACACTTGGGATTTGATAAGAAAGTTAAGAAGAGAAAAGAAGAGAAAGGAGGGAAGATTCAAAGCGTTCATCTTCATTTTTGCGAATCAAATATTGTTTCGTCAAGGGCTTAATCCCTAAGAGGTATGTGAGTTAACATAGTGTTTTGTTCATTCACCCACGTGCCAATCATGCTATTTTAACTTCAATTTCATTCTTGAGCTGTAAGGATTTGAATTCTGTTGTTGTAATTCTTGGAATTCATTCTAAGCTAATGTTGGGATTACGTAATTGAATGTGTTTTTTAGTAGATTAGCATGTACTAAGTGAGTTGTAAAGAAAACATTTGATAAGAAAATTAGAGAACAAAACTAGTTAGGTTTTTTGGGAAGGGCATGGTGCACCGCGCCACCAATGCAGCAGAAGTGACCCTCTGAAAATTGAAAGATGGATCCCCATGCAACTTTGTACGTCGAGGTCGCGTGCCTATACAATTTCCAATCTTTTGCTCCATCTGAGTTCTTTAAAGTAAACCTTCGCTCCTTATCAATTCTAACTACTTTAAACTACTTCTAAACATCTAGACTCTATTTATTATATGAATCACAACCTTGAAATTATAATTCAAATTTAAGGTAGAGATAATAATCAAGTCTTGAGAGTTACTTCGAGTATTTTTGAGAAGTGGTTTGCAAACCTTTTAAAACTTCTTTTTCGAGTTGAGAATTTGATTTAGAGGAATAGTAGAGATGCACTCATTTTATTTAAAATTATATATGTGAACTAACTATTCCCAATAGAAAATGTTTTACATTTAAGATGAGAGGAAACATTGATTTCTAGAAGAGTTCATGAATAGTTTTAGTATTATCTCTTATAAGAGAAAAGCTTTTAAGTAATAATATCATAGTTGAAAAAGAGGAATGTTTTTATTTTAAAAATATATGAGCTTATTAATATTTTTAGGAGTAGTTTGGAGCATCGATATAGGGGAGAGTTCATACAACTCATAATCCCCATAAGCCATGTAGCCATTGTAGGTAGAAAAGATTCATACTTTTTATTTGATTCCTATATATATTTTAAGCATAGATTAGTGGATCCACTTAGTTAAGGATATCTATACGTTGACAAAGTATAGGGAAGTTCTATCAGCGTGGGCAAGAGATTGTAATATCAGATACCTCACAGTGATGGTTGTCGGCTAGAAACTCTCCTTAAAGAGTTTAGTTTGAATTTTTTTTCCATACAAATAAAGTTATTTGTAATGCATTGAGTTGTTATCTACACCTTTTAAAAGCATTCTTTATATTGAATTATTGTTATTTCTTTATATTGAAATAAGGTTGAGTTTAGTTGAGACGGGGTAACTTGTTTCTTCAGTTCCAATTCAAGCTATGCCATGTTTTAGATTTCCTCTTTTTATTTATTTATCTTTTCAGTTTTGTTATTATGATTTCGTGGCTCTGGTTCCGATATCCATCTCAATTAGTAGATACTTCATAAATGGACAAATAGTAGTTGATGAGTCTTTCCATTTTGATTTTTAAATTTTTAAAGATTTGAGTTGCCTATTTGGACAGTTGAATGTTTCTTTAAAACATTATGAGTTTATTACATGATTTTATCTTTGATTTTTTGTAACTTTGAGTATGTCTTAAGCTCTGAGTTGAGCTAGGCAAATGATTCACTTGGGGCCTGCAATGGTTCTCAATTGTCGCCCACATCCAAAGTGTAGGATCTGAGCTTGAGACTTGCCATGCATTTACGGTATCCATTGAATTTTGTAGTTTTGACTGTTGTAGCTCTAGTTTTATGTTTCCTGTGATCATCGTTCACACAATTAGCTTCAACAAATTTATTGGATGTCTCCAAATATTGCATCGTCATATAGGCATATTTTTTATGTGACAACTTGCGCATCATTGACCGTTTTAACCCATTCTAGATAATTTTTCGTCAATCATTCCAAGAATTGGTCTTTCGTTGCATATACATCTTCACCCGCTCGCATGATTCATATATACATTTAAAGTGGAATATTGTATTTGCTAACTTAGCTTTCTTAGTTAAAAGAACCACTTATTTAATAACAAATTGATGAACTCCTCCCATTTGGTGATAGATTTAGTTCGAGAGTTGTGGAGCCAAGTTCGTGTTACCATATGAGGGAGTATTTGAATTATCTAGTCTATAACGTCATTATGGTGTATGTTAATGTTTTCAACCACTAGAAAATTAATCATGAATAGAAGAAATTTAAACTTATTACTACACTAATATCATGTAACACACAAAACCTTATGAATTTTACAACTGTATTGAACTTGACAACCTCAATAGAAAATTTAGATACTCATATGAAAGTGTAACACTAAGAATAATACTTTTATGTAATTAGTAAATTAATTTTGAATGTCAACCCTTCAAAGAATAAAGCTTAAGTAATTCAGGGCCCCATAAAGTTATACGCATAATTCACCTAAACACATTGACTATGACTTGTACCTATTTAACACTTATGACCCATAAAATAGATTCCTATTTGATACTTTTTTTATACTAAAAAAAATATGATATATGTGTAATACACTCGCCGTGACATAAAAAATTAATGCATTAAGTGATAACATGTGATGTTTATGTCCAAAAACTTATTTAAAAATGGACTTCTAGAAAACAACTGTTTTAGTCTATATAACCAACTAAAAACATTAAAAATGGTTTTTGTTAAAAATTCCACCTACGACAACTCCTCATTTTCTTGTCAAGTTGATCCCAACTGTATCTTCCTCAACACATCAATCCCTCTCCTCACTCTATTTTTCAGACAAAATTTTCTTGTAACACCTAAATTTTTTTTTTGGAAAAAAACTAAGTGTCACTAGAGCTCGTGATGTTTTCTTGAGTTGGAAAAAAATTTGGTTATAAATTTAGTTATAATGATTTTCTTAGGCAGTGTGTGAAGTTTTTAGGTAAAACTTCCAAGAACGACCTCGACGTTCGAAAGATATGCCTTAGATAATGCTTGTGCGTTCTCATGTATTTGAGTGAGTTTTACATGTTCGTTTTTCTTGAAATTGATGTGAGATGTTACTAATACCTATACAACTATGTTTAGGGGTTTAACGTCCAGGTGATACACCACCTAGGACCCACAAGGGGCCCTATATAAGGTCCCAAGACTATAACCCTAGACTGCCTTAGCAGTGTACACCAACGAGACCAAACGATGACTAGTGGTCCAATCAACGGCCCGTCGATTGGACCTTCAAGAAAGATGTTGAATGGATCTAAGTCTCAACCAACAACCTTCCACCAATGGGCCGTCGATGGACAAACAATCTGTTTGTTGGAGCCGTCTTTGATTTGCCAAAAGCTCTCAAAAAGGCTGCCTTGGCTTAGGGTATTTGGTAAAATCACCCCAAGTCTTTTATGAACCTTGAATGATAATTTTAGGATTCATTAGGTATATTAAAGTGTTTAAAACCCTAAGACCTAATTTTAGACTCCATTTCCTAAAACTCAAAACCCCTCTCTCTTAAAAGACTCTCTCAAGTCATCAGGGAAGCTAAGAATCAAGAAGGAACTAGGAGGGCTGTTGGTGGGCGTTTATTCATCAAATATCTTTTGGGTTTCTTCTATTCGAGGTATGGTAGTCATCCTTGAACTTTATTCCATTCAAAGAGCCACTTTTAAGGATTTTCAGAAGGGGTTTTCAAACCCTAGCTTCTTCTATCTTTGTTCTAAGTATGGGTCTTGCATGAAAACATTTCTATTGATTCAAATATAATGTTTCTAAAGTTAGTTGGTGATTTTACCGCTAAAAATTCAATGAAATAATGTTAATGTTTTTTTTATCAAGTTTTGGCTTAAGAATTTGGTTAAATGAGCTTTGTTTTGTAGTCTTTGAACTTGATTTTACTTGTGTTGTTATTGATGTTTAGATACTTCTCTAAGGGATATTTTATGATGAACTGTTGCGTAAAATAGTATATGTGATGGATGTTTGGATTCAAGGGTAAGTTGGTTATGTTGTTTAACATTAATTATGAAATGCTCTTGAGTGGTATGGTCCACCTTATTGGTGGCGGTGTTTATTTAAATTGTATGAATGTGTAGTTACTTGTGTATTTTGAATGAGGCCATGAAGGCATAGTATGTGAAGAAAGATGGAAATGAAGTTATTCTTGTTGATGTGTTTTATGAAGCTTGTTATGAAAAGTATGCTAAGGATTATGTCTAAATGACTTATATGATTATATGAAGTGTGTTAAAGTGTGTGATATGATCAAATAATGAAGTGTGAATGAAATGATGCTTATGTGCAAGGTGTACTCACGTGTACACACACACTCACACTTTGAATGAATGAATGAATGAAGTTAAAGAATGTGAATGAAAATGGGAGTTTTGGGGTGAGAAATCATTGTGAGTTGAGATGAAGTGTTTAGTAGCAACCTCACTACTCCCAAGAGCTTTGTAATGTAGGTTGGAGGAGAGATACCCACTGTGAGTTAAGATGGGATGTCCAAAAGTTATCTTTGACCTTTGTAATGAATGTTTAAGACTCTGTGGGGGAGTTAAGCTTAGCACCTAGAGGAATTGAATAAGGGGTGGGTGCAAATTGTGAGTAGAGATATTGTACCCAATGCACCTCGTTAGATGAGTACTCCTTGTTACTAGAGAGCGATTTACTTAGTGGAAATCTCCTGATCCCTTAATTATGCACCTGCATAGGTGTAGCTATTGGAAAAGGCCATGTAAAATGTAAGAGAAAGACCAACCCTAGATAAGTGGGTAACCCTCATTCGATAAGGGTAGTATTAGGATTCCATGTCTAGATCTCATGGTCTATGTCGATTAAAGATATTCACCCACAAAAGAATGAAAGAACCAAGTCTCCTAAAAGAACGTGCTACTTAGGGTAGGTGGTGGTATAAGACTCTATATATCCATTGCACTAATTAGACATTCTAAAAGGGGAGTCTTTGTGTGTTTTGTATGAAGTGTACGAACTAAGTCTTCTAAAAGAACGTACTACGTAGGGTAGGTGGTGGTATTGGAGGCTATCTATGCATTGCAATAAGTAGAACTTTCGAAAGGGGAGTCTCGGTGTGTTCTATAGGAAGTAAATGAATGACTTATCACGTGTCTTAATGAAGTTAGATGACTTATGTTCTAATGTTAATGGAGCAAGTTTAAGTTAAGTGTTATGTAATGAATGAATATTGTGGATTTCATAATCCAAGGGGGAAAAAAATTTTCCTAAGAGCTTAAGTGGAAGTTTAGTAAAGGAGCTACTCACTCTCTACATTGCACTTTATGGTCCTATAAGTTTCTATGTGGAGAAGCGTACTTAAATGAAGTCCGTATGAATGAATGTTTTCACATGTCTAGCCAAGAGTGTGGACTTGATTTCCTTACGCGGTAAGCCTATGGTTGGTAATCTTAAGTATCGCTTTGGTGTGACTTGAAAGGGTTGTATGGGTGGTCCCTTCTTGTCTTACCTTATGGATTCTTAGGATAACTTTTTTAAGTGGAAAAGAGTTCACATTGATTGGGATAAAGTGTTCACAATAACATGCCACTGATTCACTGTGTTTCACTGTAATGATTTTAGGGAGTTCACTGTAAAGTGACTTTTTGTGCTAAAATTACGGGACACTTTTACTATGTGCGAAATGATGATTCTTATATAATTTCAACTCCAAATTCATGAAGGTTTTACTTATTTGGCATGAAAACTTATTTTACTAAAATGTCCCTTTTCACATGTTTTTGCATATGCCATACTTAGTACATTGTTTTGTACGAACCCCATACTCTTCTATACTTAATAAGTATAGGTTGGAGGCTAGTTGAATCTTACAAGACTAGCTTTTGAAAGACTCTCTCAAGACTAAGTGTGTCCTCATCTATTCAAGGGCATAGTTCTATATCTTAGATTCTAGCATTATGACTTATTATGTATTATCATTTAATGTAAAGGGCCATGTCCCTAAGATATTTATGTCTTGTCTTTAAGTTGGCTTGTGTAGACGATATCAATATTTAGCTTTTATGAAAGATGTTATCTTTATTAATTTATTCGTAAAATTTTTAATTTTGCATTACTTTTCATGGTACATTTGGGTCGTTACACTTATTCTTTCCATCTAGTTTTTGTATGAGAAAGATGAATAAGGTTTCTCCAAAATATTTAAATTTCTAACAGCATGGACGGAAAGAATGAAATTAGCTGACATATTTTTCTGAATTTCATAAATTATGTTTTTTGGATTGAAGAACTCTTCATTTTTAACTATCAATTTAATTAATTCATTTGATTCTTCATTTTTGGGTTATATAGACATCGGTGGATTTTAAAGGTGTGAATTGAAAATGAAGCGTTGTGACTCTCCTGAAGGGTTGTCACTTTGTCTGAGAGTTGTAACCTTTATGAAATATAGTCTCCTTTATAAAGGGTTGTGAAAATTTGAAACTTTTTGCCTTTTCCAAAGTGTTATGACCTATCTGGAAGGTTCTCTTCTTTCGTAAGAATAGTGACTTTTACCTTCTGTTGCCTATAAATAAAGAGGTTCTCTAAAGACTTAAAATTCTGAAAATGAACTTATGATTCTTTAAACATAAGATCGGTTACATTAATTCATACTATTCAAAGCTTATGGGCTAGATTTTCTTA
The DNA here is from genome assembly GCA_027704765.1 of Solanum habrochaites. Classification (NCBI taxonomy): domain Eukaryota; kingdom Viridiplantae; phylum Streptophyta; class Magnoliopsida; order Solanales; family Solanaceae; genus Solanum; species Solanum habrochaites. Next base: position 20,346,437 of record JAKWJA010002496.1, read on the forward strand.
AGAACTAATATCATGAAACTTAACTAATGTCTTATAAGAAAATAACAAAATAACTTGTACCTTCTAAATTCAGCAAATGTTTATTACGTATTGTTTCGAAGGGCATCCAACAATTAAAAACCACCAATTTGAGGGATAAAATTAAAGATCACTCCAAAAAGGGGGTATTCGCCATTCAAACAAAGGGTGCATTGCCTCTTTGAGTGGAGAAGAGAGGGGCTTTGTATAGACACTCTTGATCCATGTTCGTCGCCCTAGGCTTACCATTCTTCCACTGCTTGTGCAGGCCCCCGTCAATTCCTTTGAGTTATGGTCTTGCGACCGTACTCCCCAGGCGCAGTGTTTCACGCATTAGCTGGGCCCCTGATCCGCGTAAACCAAGGGCGAACACTAGTAGCTGACATAGGAATAGCTGGCAAAGGAAGAGCTTCCGCTAAGATTCTTACTTATTTGGAAACTAGATTTGCTGCCCCTGCAGACTCTTCTTTTGAAGAATCTGATTCGCTATTATTCATTCAAAGATTATACATCAATTTATTTTTATCTATCATTAATATTCCTAGAATTACTACACAACTCTTCTTAATCACAAAACTTCATTTGAGTTATCGTCGCTATCCTGCTGGAAAAGGATGGTCCGGAAGCTTCCTCTCTCCCAGCAAGCAAGACGAGATCACCATTCTCTCAGTAATGGACTTTTCCTTTACCTTCGTAAACCTTAGCCTTAGATTTCCTTTTCATTAGATTCCTCGAACCTCCGCAGACAAATCCTCCATTGCATGCGTGTTCATGGATTAACGAAAATGTTGGGTTTGCAAAGCTATATTGCCTCTATACCATTCTATGAGCTCTTCCTTTGTCGTATGGCATCGCACGCTAAAACTTTATGCTTTCAGACACATTTTTGGGAGAAATTTCACTTCAACTCATAAAGCATCAGGTATTTTGTTTAGGTACAATGCCTATTCAACCACAACATCATGTTCCAAAAATCACTTCATCAAAAACTAAAATCATAAAATTTCAAGTGTTAACCTTCCAATTATATGGACAAATACGAGCATGTAACTGAAAAAAATTATGTGTATATATTACCATTTAAGATAATTAAACGGTTTTTATGTGGTTTATAATATATATCTAATATATTATAAATGTACTGTTAATATATATAATATATGTATGTCTCTCTCTCTCTCCCTCTCTCTCTCTCTCTCATCCCTCTCCTCTCTCGTATCTCTCCTTCTCTCTCTCTCTCTCTCTCGCTATCCTCACTGCTCGAGGTGGGATGGCCCGTGGATATGGGGTCTCTGGCCTGAGTGCATGGTAGACGGCTATCGTGAATATATTCAACTACAAAGATTATCGGGTGAGTAGTAGGGGTTCATTGATGATACAGAAGGGATGGTCAAGCGATAGGGGTCTATGGCCTTGAGTGAATGGAGAGGAGATACTAAATATATTTCACGTGCAAAATTTATTTCCTAGATTTTTATACAACTAGGTTAACTATAAGAAAATAAGTGTAAATTTTATATATAATTCCAATAGAATATAATAGAACTAAGTTAAAATAGGATGAATTTAAGTAATTTTCTATGGTTGATAATGTGATAAAAATAATAAGTAACTAATGACGTTCAAGTTTTTGTGTTCTTTTTTGAAAAATCAAATAATGTATCTCTTTATTGTTTATTTACTGTAAATTGGAAGAGTCCTCACAGATTAGGTGTAAGGTTTATCGATTGGAGGTTAGGTTTATGTTCCCCTTCTTTATTTTTTGTTAATATAATTAATATATGAGTTTATTTGGGGTTAGTTTTTGATGTTTGATATGATATTTTCAAAATGTAATTTCCCTAATCGATAACTGAGAGTACGTACATAATACATAACTCTCAAAGTTTGGTTTGGTAAATAATAAACTTTGGTACGATAAATAAAACATTGATATAGTAATTCAGTAATTATGTGTTGAAGGAGAAGTTATTTTGGAGAGATGTATAATTTGTCCAACATATGAAATGTTATATTTTAGAAAATCACGTATTGGTGTTAAATCTTTAAAATCGATCTCAATTGCATTCTTTATTATATGGAATTATTATTTTATATTTCTATGCGTACAATAATAGTACTAACTAATTGTCACGACCCAAAGTATACCTTAGAGGCCCAGGACAAGTCACATGCATATTGCATTGACGTCAAGATCATTTATGTACTCATGCCTCATGTTTCATTGTTTAGTTCATTACTATAGAGACATGAAGTAAATTGTGACTTGTTGGGATTGAAAGTTTGGTCACCCGATCGTTCATTTAGTTTTTGTGTGATTTTAGTGTTTTTGGAGATTTTGAAACTTGAACAATAAATTTTGATATAGAGTTAAGGAAAATGACCTCAGAATCAAATTCTAACGATTCTATTAACTCCATAGGGACATTTTAAGCTTATAGCATGGACAACATTACTTGTGAGCCTTTTACTGTGAGTATGTACAATTAGGCATTTAAACATTAAGTTAAGTTTTATTTTTGACATTATTCAACGTTAATGTGATGACATGAGCCTACACCCTGGACGTAGCTGGCACGCGAGAACTATTGGTTGTCCGCCAGTGAACCCTCATCCTAGCTAACTACAAGTTGAAGAGTAACTCAAGCATAAAAGGCCTTAAAACTGAATTAAAATTCATTGAACTCAATTACAAATCTTTAAGTCAAATTAATAACTCTGGAAACTAATAATAATAATAATATATTCAAGTCGCCATAAAATAGACAACTTAATTCTTTAAAAAATTTAACAAGATAAATGAAACATACTTTTCAAAACACATCAGTCTATCTATGAAGCCTCAAATTTACAAGGATAGAATTCGGGACAGACCAACTGTTGACACTCAATTTTGACTCTCCCAATATTAATTAATTTTCGAGCTTCTCCAATTTAAAACTATCTAAGTTAATTAGTTTTACAAAGTATAAGAAGAATATAAAGTTTACTAATTATTTTTAATATGTTTTGTCGCCTTTAATATTTTAATAATATATGTCTTATATAATTTCGTAGAGAATCGACATATTTGAAACATTCCAAAAATCCTCTCAAAGAGATTTTATTCTCATTTTTAAATATTTTTCTATTTAGTTTAGGTATATAATAATTTATATTTTTTGAATTAACTATGACTACGTCGATTATTTTATTTCGTTAAGATTAAGAACATCCTTAATTAATTTATATTAATTTATCTTATTTAAATCCTTATTGAACTCAGTTTGGCGAACTTCTTAATACTCATTTGGCCATAATCATATCCATATGACTATTTTCATAAATATAAAACTTAAATCCAAGCCCAAAGCTTGGATATTCTTTTATTTTGCATTTCTGGAGGCCCATTTTGTTACTTTCAGAAGATCCATTTCTTCCAGGTAGCCACAATCAATATGAAAAAAATATAGCTTACAGAAGAGTCCAACAAAAATAGTAACAGAGTATACTCACGAGATACATTCAAATAGCAAAGGGGTTTGTTTATGTTTTATTTTCATTTTTGCTGCTCGTCGGAGTTTGCAAAGTTTATGTGTCGTGTTGAAAAAACTCACTGCTCCACTCCACCAGTCGTCTCTAGTTCGTTGTCCGAAAAAGGTGATTTTTTTTAGTTTTGCTCGTCTTATCGATTACTCCTTGTTTTTTTAAAGTGAAGCATTTTTGTTTTATCAATCTCTTCTTTCATCGTTTCTATTCCTCTGTGACTACACCAAACGGTGATTTCGGGACAAATAATTTTTTGTTTTTTGGGGTAGAAGTATTTGGATTATAAATAGTTAAAGTGCGTTATTCATGTGAGCCTAAGAGTTTTGGGTTAGCTTTGTACTCAGATGTTTGTGACTCTAGTTTTTCTTTTCTATTGTTTTCATCTTAATGAACCTCATTCTTTCTTCTTTCACATCGTTGTTGGAGAGTGAGCTTCTAGGTGTTCCGATATGATTATTGTTCGAGATGTATCCTATCATATGCGTCTATCCATTTTGTCTCGTGATGATGGTAGTTTTAAGTTAAATGAGGGTTGAGATGGCTTGCTCTAATTTTTGCTCCTTGGTATTCATTTCAATCGAAAATGCTTACATTTGCGACTTTAAGTCGGTATAAGATCCTTGGTATCTCAATCTTTTTCTTATTCTATATTTTGCTGGAGTTTAGAGTTTTGGACTATTTGAGAGATGGTATCTATTAGCATTATCTTCTCATGTGTGTAATTTTTCACTCCCCGTATCCATCATCTCGATTTTGCACCATAGTTGTGGCTTTTTGTTTTAGAAAAAAATAACGTGTCTTCCCCACTCTTGGTTTATTAGTTCATTGTTAAAATATGATTCATTCATTAGCATGTTTTCTTTACATTACTACTAATTTGTTAAGTTTATAATCAATTGTTTCTTTCGGCTGTTGGGAATGCATAGTATCGTGTAGTACTACATTTTGCTTTTCTTTTTGTTTTACCGCAAGTCGAAGGGGATGAAGTCTTAAGGTTTGAGCTAGTTAGCTTTAAATTATATCCTGGGTTTTAAAGATATTTCGCGCTAAGTTTTATTTGTATTATTTTATCGCCTATGCAGTCTCCCTTCTTTACTAAATTCTTTGAAACTCTTCCCAAAATCTCCCTTTATTTCGTATTTGAAAGTGTCCGCCAAGACGATAGGATTGTTTGTTAATTTGGTATTACTGTTTTCTCAATGTTCCAAACGCTCATTAAGTTATTAATATGGGGTAATATTATTGCCTTTGCATAAGTCAAAACCATTTTGTTTCTTTGTTAAAAAAAGGATTGACAAAAAGCCGAATCAATGCCCTCACTAGTTTGCTTCTTTTATCATTAGTAATGTCTTCCCTATTATAATTTGCTTGGGAATTTTAACTGGCATTTGGTTCATCGTCAACTTAATAGTTTTTAGTTATCATCGCCTTTTTGTGCTTTTAACAACCCAAATTACACATGAGACTAGTAGTCTACTCTTAAAGTCACCCACCAATATTCCCGTTGTATGAGTCAAAACCTTTCTCTTAGCGTTTTTGTATTCTTGAGTTTGTTTCCTAAAGTTGAAGTGTTTGGCTAATGCTATATGTAACCGATCTAAGTTCCATTTCTTCTTTGTGTATTTTATTAGGAATATAAATGACAACTTGAAGCAACTTAGTAATTTTATTTATTTTAAGTAGAACATTGAAGTTATATGTGTCTTTAATATGCTTAGGCATTGTGAGACGTGTTACTTATGCATATACAGAACGCTAATACGCTATCCTTAATCTAAGCTTGTTTAATATGGTCTTTGTATGTTTCTCTATAGAACGAGTCCAATAAGCATTTTACACCGAACTTTTTTCATTTGTGTGTGTTTTTTTATCATCGTATGTTTTTTTTATGTCTTATCTTCCATGGCTAATTTAGGAGTTGTTTTATATGTTGTTGTGAAACTAATCCTCTTGAATCCATTTGACTTCATTTCCCTCTTTTGGGTCCTCGTCGTGAGCCATGAAGGATCACATTATCCTCTTGGAGTCGGCCAGGCCTTTCTATTAAGGGCTTACAGTTGCCAGGCTAAATAATATATTTTGGAAATTATTTTTATACCCCGCACAGTAACAATAAGTTGATATCACATTTTTAATACACGGTAATAAACCGCCGCAAATATCCAAAATACAGGTCAAATGTGCCAAACACGGAGGAAAAATGCTAAATAATAACAAAATCTAATAATGGCAATCCGTGAGGTTCAAAATCAGCAACATACTGAGATTTACATTAGATATATATTTGGTGTAATCATGGCAAATAGGGACAAAAAGGGGTCAACAGCCCACACAATTTTCGTAGGTCCCCCAGCAGATTTTGGCCCCTAATCCATTTGGGATCAATTTTAGCGTTAGGACAGGTGGGTCAAAGCCCAATCTAGGGTAATTTGGGCAGTTGACCCAAGTTTAAAGCTTCCCTTCACTTTCTTCTTTATTTATGTATTATTGAATTGACTAACATTTTTGGTTTAGTTTTGTTTATTCCCAAAGAATAGTGTCACGACCAGAATCTGAATCCCAGACGAGACAGGTGTAGTTAACCTCTCATAGGTAGAAGACAAGAGTACATACGTCGTCGTTACTTCAACTAGGTTAATTGTAGTGGAAAATTTGAACTTTTTTTACTTGAACTATATATTAGAAAACATTGATCTCGGATAATATTATCTACGTAAACTCATAAGCGTTCACAACAACCATCTAAATAATGATAATCAAATGAAAGATATAGTCATAAATATAGAGTTGCCAAAGTGTCACCAATACAACGTCTGAAAGTAAATACGAAAGAAACGCTAGTGGAACATACTCCACTAGCTCATGCCTACGTATACACTAGAATAAATCAGTAAGCATCCTCAAAAGCATGACGGCCTACCAAATCCGGATGAAAACTTCACGTCCGAATCGCTTCTACATCTTAAGTCGATCAAACACGCCCTCAACATATCCTCCAATGTATGAATGGTACGCTCTTCCTGCCCATCTGTCTGAGGATGGAAGGCATTACTTAGCTTTACGTGCGTGCATAAGATCTTCTGGAGGGATATCCAGAAATACGAAGTGAACTGAGCTCCTCTATCTGAAATGATAGACAAAGGAATCTCATGCCACCTCACAATCTCATCAATGTAGAGTCTCTCATAATCTTCGTCCATGTAAGTAGACTTTACAGGGATAAAGTGGGCAGACTTAGTCTTCCTATCAAGAATAACCCATATGGAATCAAGCTGTCTCTTAGTCCTTGTAAAACAAACCCCAAAGTCCATGTTAATGACCTCGACTTCAAAGTCGGAACCTCAATCATCTGAGTGAGACCACCAGGCTTATGGTGCTCCCCCATAACCTGCTAACAATTAGAACACTTCGCCACATACTCAGCAATACCCTTCTTCATTCCATCCCACGAATAGATCTGCTTGACGTCATGATACATCTTGGTTGAACCTGGATGTATTGAATACATGAAACCATGGGCCTCTGCAACAATCTTTGTATGCAAATCATCTACATCTAGTACACATAGCCTGTCCTTGTACCTAAGTATGTCGTACCTCCCAAAGCAAAGGACACATTCATCTTTACCAGCACTGAGTCCTTCAACTCCATCGACACAAGATCAAGATGCTGACCATTCTTGACTTCAGCTACCAAGGATGATTCAGCACTGGGATGAACTGAAACATCCTCACTAGATGAAGACATTAACCGCACACCAAGTATTTCCAGTATGTGTACATCCTTCACAAACTCCTTTTTCCCATCATAAACGTGGGTTGTACTCCCCATGCTTAACCTGATCAAAGCATTATCTACAACATTTGACTTCTTGGAAGGTAGTGGACACTCATCTCGCAGTCCTTTGACAGCTCCAACCATCTCTGCTGACGTAGATTTAACTCCCTCTATGTGAACATGTACTAGAGACTCTTGTGGTCTGTGAAAACATTTACATGCACTCCGTATAAATAATGCCTCCACAGCTTCAATGCAAACACCAAGCTGCCAACTCCAGGTGATGAATGGGATAATTCTTCTCATAAACCTTGAGCTGTCTGGACACATAGGCTATCACTTTACCACCCTTCATAAGAACACAACCCATACCAACCCTAGATGCATCACAATAAACGGTGTAATTCTAACCACATTTAGGTAACCCAAGCACTGAGGCTGAAGTGAGTCTGTCCTTGAGCTCCTGGAACCTCTTATCACAAGTATCTACCCATTCGAACTTGGCTTTCTTCTTAGTTAAAGATGTTAGTAGGGAAGCAATGGAAGAAAAACCCTCTACGAACCTGCGGTAGTAACCAACCAATACTAGAAAGCTACGGATGTTGGTGGGAGTAAAAGGTCTTGGCAATTCCTCACCAGCCTCAGTCTTCCTAGGTTCCACCTCCACACCCTGATCGGACACAACTTGACCCAAGAAGGTCACTGATCTAAGCAAGAATTCACACTTGCTAAATTTTGCATAAAACTGATGTTCTCTAAGTACATGCATGGTTAGTCTCAAATACTGTTCATGATCTTCCTTGGTCTTAGAGTAGATGAGGATGTCATCAATGAATACTATGACGAAAGAATCAAGGTATTCACAGAAGACTCGGTTCGTGAGGTCCATAAATGCAGTTGGTGCATTAGTAAGACCAAACGACATGACTAAGAACTCATAATGACCATAACGAGTACGAAAGGCTGTCTTTGGGATATCTTCATCCCTTACCCTAAGCTGATGATACCCGGAACGAAGATCAATCCTTAAGAAAAAGTTAGACCCTTGGACATGATCGAATAAGTCATTATTCTGGGAAGTGGATATCTGTTCTTTATAATGACTTTGTTGAGCTGCCAATAATCGACACACATCTTAAGGGTTCCATCGTTCTTTTTGAAACATACCACTGGAGCACCCCAAAGGGGATAGCTATCTGAGAAGCCCTAATCAGTGAGATCTTAACCACAGCGTCAATCTTGAGTTCAGTTGAAACCATTTTGGAGGAGGAATTGAAATCGGTTTGGTATCGGGATCTAGGTCGATCCAAATCAATCTCTCAAGGGAGAGGGACTCTCGTCCAAAATTATCGGGGAAAACATCTTGGCACTCATTCAATACAAGAACAGGAGTCTATAGAAGGGAATGTCAGATATAGATCATTGACACTCACAAATGAAATACCAATCCCTGGACATCATTATTAGCTTTGAGGTTTGAATCAAGGGACTGAACGGAAATTGAATTTTACATCTCCCAGGACCAGCTATAATTCATTAGGGAAACAGGAATTCTCAAAACCATACTAAGATAATAATGAAGGCATGACATTTATGGAGTCATTCCATACCACCGTATAATATCGAAGTTATCATGGGTAAACTAATAAGGTTGCACAATAAACCTTACAGATACTACTATTGGGGCGTCTTTAGAAAACCTTCAGTCTAACATTTTATCCATGGGAGTACTAAACTACAATAGGGATCTGTAAAACCTCAGGTAGTGTTTCAGAAAGTAAGAGAAAGCAAAGGGAGTCACAAAAAAAGCGTAAGACACTTGATTAAGTAAATCATAACAAAGGTTGAGAAAAATTGCAGCATACCTTGACCATATCATCAGACTTCTCCTGCTCTCCCTGTCTTCAAGCGTAGAGGCTCGGTTTTGCAAGTAGATATGGGGATTAGTCCGAGGCTAAGCATGCCTCCAGGCTTGACCCCTATTCTGTGGGAAGTCCTGACCATGTGTACGCCTTTTCGAAACCGAAGCAGGCATTTGTTCCTAGTATGCGCGCCCCACCGTGGAATGAGGCCACACTGCCATATTCGTTCTAGACGCTGCACATAACCTCCATTGCCTACTAATTTGTTTCAGGTCTGCCTCCTAATGTTTGCACTCCTTTTAGAGTTAGAGTTCCCGGCACTCTGATGCCCCTTCTTAAAATCTGGTTGTTCACGAACTCCAAAAATACTCCTGCCACCACCTCCTGACCGGACATTTATGGTCAGAGGTTATAGGACTCTTGACCTCAATGGAAATCCTCATCTTCTGCGTGCTGAATGCTAGATAGACATTTACTATAATCTTGGACACGTCCATGCTAAGGATCATCGCATCCGCCCACTCTATCCTCCAATCCTCTAAGATCCGTATAAGGAACTATCATCTCATCCTGTTGTTCGAAACAAGAGTAGTGGTGATACTGGACAATTACATTTAACGAATTCAGGAATACGACCGACAGGTCATCGAGCTCTGCTTAAGGTTGATGAACTCCTGAACATTATCCTCTCTAATCTCTCTGGGAAAGAACCTCTCCAGAAAAGTTGTCTTAAACAGCTCCCATGTGATCATACCTCCGCCCAATGCCCTGCTATCCTGCCACATCTTGCACCAAGCCTATGCAATATCCTTCAGCTGATACGAGGACAGCTCAACTTTCTTAATCTTTATGGCCCCCTTTGCCACCAGAATCTTCTGGACCTCCTTCACGAACTCCTAAGGGTCCTCTGCAGTCTTAGATCCTGTAAAGATTGAGGGTTCATCCTCGTAAAGTCTAGCAACTTGTTAACCATGTTGTGGGTTTGTGGGTTCTCCCGCTGAACCTCTGGTCTGATGGCCTGGGCCATCATAGCCTGAGCCTGCACAATGATGGCTTGATCCATCTGTACCAAAGCTGTCCGCACCTCATCATCAATCAACCTAGTTGGGTTAACTGACATGGCCACTCTTACAGCAGGAGAGTGGGGTGGAACTTGGTTGTCCCCAGCAACTAATCCTACTCTTCCCTGACCAGTGTTCCCCCTTATGTTTAGTTTCTGAAAAAAAATATGAATTAATGCTAGATACGCTCATAACACCAAGAAATCAGACATTAAGGAAAGCACGATAAGATTAGAAGAAGGGAAATTTTAATGGCATTCATATAGTTTCTAATTCATGAATATAATGGTTTGAAACTTCACTACATTACTTAGGAAATACTAAGTGTAGATGATTTGAAATTATTATCCTTAGAAATGTAAAATTATGCTCTGATACAATATTTGTCACGACCGAAAATTAGGACCCAGACGAGATCGCGTTGTTGACCTACAGAGGAGAGGTCGCAGGTCGAAGCAAGCCTACTACGTGTCGTTACTCCTAGGTCAATTTTAGAGGAACAAAAAAAAAAAAATTGTGAAATTTTTTTACTTGAAGTTTATATTGAGAGAATATTGATCTCGCATCATACTATATACGTAAAATCATAAGCGTTCACAACAAACCATCTAATCAAGATAATCAAATGAACGATATAGTCATAATAGAGAGTTGTCAAAGTGGAAAAGACAATGTCTAAAGTAAATACAAAGGAAGCTAGTGGAAATACTCCAGTAGCCTATGCCTATGTCTATGCTAGAATAAGTCAGCAATCATCCTCGAAGAATGAACGACCACCATTGTGAACTACACTAAAAGTAGATACTGTTATGGAATTAGTACACACTTGTACTAATTATGGGTATATGCAGGGCATTACACCACAGACATGCATGATTTAGACTAGCTCTTTATAATTAATGAGTTATTTGAAGTCAGTCAGTGGACAGGCAAATCAAATTAGAAAGTTCGTCATGCAGCGTAGCATGTATCATCACACATATTCTATTGCATTTAACAAAAAACAACATAGAATATATATTGCCATATAGGAACATATCATATTCATGTCATTCATTCATATTGCCATGAGAACCTGGAACCATGGACCTTAACATTAGGACTTCCCAAAATGACGGCTCAACATATGGGACCTTAACTAGGGAAACCTTCTTTAGCAAACACAGAGAGAGGGTCTGATTCATTCATTCATACAGACTTCATTTTATTTAATTAACAGCTGTGTAAAGCACAGCTATACCCCTAGGATGTTAGTTTCAAGGACTCTCATTGGGGTTCATTGTGGAATACTAAGAATGACCCTAGTGTACATTACAAAGGATATTCCACCTCGTTATTATCATACCCAAACACGTGGATCGTTAATTTCATTGAGTGCATTACATGAGGATAGCCTCATTCTTTCATTGGGAACTTTAACTTTAACAGACATGCTCAGTGAGCATCATGAAATACAGGGTCTACCCACACCTAAAAGAGGTGAATCACGGGGCGAAAGTTTAAACCAAACATGATAGCATATATAGAGAGTGAAAACCCTTCTAGATCCTATCTTGGCTGAATAGGTTCAAAGGACTAGGAGATATAAGGATACTTCATACCCATCTGACGGACATATAATCTCATGAGAAGAATTACACAAACCTCTACATCCAAGAAGGAATCGCGACACACTCATGTAGATACCTATGGTGTTAAGTATAAAATTCTATACATTCATCTCATACATATAAAAGGGTGAGTTTAGACTGGGACTATTGAGAACCTGGTTCAATTAAACATTATCCACTCATCAATCATCTCGGTTGAGCCATAGTTGTGGCTTTTTCGTTACATTATACTCATTTGTTAAATTTATAATCAGTTGTTTCTTTTGGCTGTTAGGAATGCATAGTATCATGTAGTACTTGATTTTTTTTTTGTTTTACCGCAAGTCGAAGGGGATGAAGTCTTAAGTTTTAAGCTTGTTAGCTTTAGATGTATGCCCACAGGGATAAAGATTTCGTGCTTATTTTATTGTAGTATTATATCGCCTATGCATGTATCCATTCTTTACTTAAAATTAGTGATAATCTGCCCAAAAATCTCCCTTTATTTCGCATTTGAAATTGCCGCTAGACGATAATATTGCTTTGTTAATTGGGATTACTGTTTTTCTCATGTGCCAAAATGCTCAAATCAGTTATTAATATGGGGGTATATTACTGCCTTTGCATAAGTCGCATATTTTGTTTCTTTGTTAAAAAAAAGGGTGAAAGAAAGCTTAATCATTTGCTCAATTGTTTGCTTCTTTTATTCATTAGTAATTGCTTCTCTATTATAATTTGGCTTTAGTCTACTCCATTTTGATCATTGTTAACTTAATAGTTTAGTTATCATCGCCTGTTGGTGCTTTTACCAAATTTAATGGAGACTAGTAAATCTACTCTTAAAGCACACATATTCCATTGTATGAGTTCAAAAACCTTTCTCTTTGTCACGACTTTGTATTTTTGAGTTGGTTTCCAAAGTGGAAGTGTTTCAATGGTAGTATGTGACCATTCTAAGTTAATTCCAGTTCTTTGTGTAATTTTATCAAGACTAGAAATGACAACTTGAAGCCAGCAACTTACAATTTATTATTTTGTATGTAGTATATTGATAGTTATATGTGTCATTTTTTGTGTTTAAGCATCGAGAGATCGTTGTTTACTATCGTATACATACACTATCTTATCTATGCTGTGTTGATATGGTATTTGTATGTTTTATATTGAACAAGCCAATAAGCATGCCAACACTACTTCTTCATGGTGTTTCTATCCATTTATTTTTAGTCTTATCTTCCTTGCCTAATATAATTGTGTTATTATGTGTATGTGAACTACTCTTGGCGATTGGACTTCATTCCTCTCTTTGGTCCCTCTCGGTCGGCCATGAAGGGTCACATTATCCTCTCTGAGTCGACCAGCCCTTTAATTAAGGGTGTACAGGTTGAAGGCAGCAGATATACTGCTGGAAATTAATTTTCACCCCAAAAAAGTCAAAAACAGGTTGATATACTGTTGTATACACTGGTGTACATTCGTTATATAAAAATATACATATAAAAAACGTGCCAAAACGGAGGAAAAATGGGAAAAAATCCTAATAAATTGCAAATTCGGTAGTTTAAACTTAGCAAAATACGTGATATATACATCATATATACATTTGGTGTATCGCATGGGAAACAGGGACAAAAAGGGGGCAAAAAGCCCACAAAATTTTCATAGCAGATTTTGGGCCCAAATCCATTTGGGATCAATTTTGACATTTAGGACAGATGGGCCAAAGCCAAATCTAGGGGAATTTGGGCAATTGATCCAAGTTCAAAGCTTCCCTTCACTTTCTTTTTTATTTATGTATTAATGAATTGACTAACATTTTTGGTTGAATTTTGTTTATTCCCCAAGGATAGCAATTTCTTTCTATATTCAATATATATAAATATTTATTTTACCTATATTTTACTAGTTAGTTTGTTTTATCGAGTTTGTTAGCACTTAAGTTTATTTCCTTAAGATAATCTCCTCTAGTTACTTTTCGTTAAGAAATAATTATAAATAAATAAATAAATAGTATTAAAAACATATATAATAACAATAAGTAAGTAAATATAAAAAGATAGATTTTCTCATTGCTTAGTTAAAATTTGAAAATTCTTAAAAGTCTTTTTTAGTTCACGACCCAAAACGCGAAGCCGCGAGTGGCACCTACACTTATCACCCCCCACCCCATACTAGGTGAGTGAACCAACAATCCAAATCACCAACATTTCAAACATAAGATAAACACGAATATAAATGCGGAGACTTAACACTCATTAACAAAACAATTAATAACTTCTAAAGTTTATCAATTACTATCCCCCCCAAAACCTGGAAGTCATATCACAAAAACATCTAATACTAATGACTAAATCGAAGAGTTATCTAAGAATACTAAGTAAAGAGATTGGTCCATGTTACGAACTTTAAGACATCAAGAACGCGAAGAAAAGAATCCAGTCCGAGACTAGGAACATAGCTCACCCTTAAATCTGATTAGGCGAAGTCTGCTAGAGTTGCGGTTGAGTCGAAGTCGATTCACACGTTTGCTGCACTCCACAAAAACAAGAAGAAACATTACAAGTAGGGGTCAGGACGAGGCAAACCATAAAGTCACTAAGTAGGTTCCAGCGGCAAACTACAAAATATAAAGCAATATATATCAGATAATAAACATAAAAATCGATACCATACTCAAACAATAACAACAACAAGTACCAAAACCATTACCACCACCCCAAGCCAACTATGAGGACTCATGCCTCCAACCATACTCATTTGGGAAATAGGTTCTTTTCAATCGAGTTATTACATGTTCAAGATTCATTCTTTTTACTATCATGGTGCGAAACGTGACCCGATCCTCACTTACTATCCTGGTGGTTTGTCGGAATGTGATCCCGATCCACTACTACTATCTGGGGGTGTCGGAACGGACACCCGATCCACATACTACTATCCTGGTGTCGGAACGTGGACACCAGATCCACTAACTACTATCCTGGTGTCGGAAAAAAAAGGGACCCCCGATCACACTACTACTATCTGTGTCGGAACTGACACCGAGCCACTTACTACTATCCTGGTGTGCGGAAATTGACCACCCGATCCATTTTAGCCTCATCTTTATTTAGTTCGTCGAGCCTTATTTTATACCAAGGCATCATAATTAACAAGTTGATTTCAGGTAAGATCATAGCCTCTCTTTGCAACCCATTACAATACATAATTCACATCATGCAAGCAACCATTAAGCATATAGAAACTTTAACAATACATACCCAATACATATTCATTCGCTATTAAGAGTTTTATATGAAATAGCATAAACCATACCTACATCCACGAAGATCGTGATCAAGCAAGCTTACTCCTCAAGGTCTTTGCTTTCCCTTCGTTCTCTCTCTTCTCTCGCTGTTCGTCCCTCTCTTCTTTTCTATTTTTCTTATTCAAACCCTTTTCTTTTTACCCTAATTGTCATATAATTAAGTATAAAAGATGATAAAAATTAAAACCCCACTTTTATCTCAAGTATCTCCTTAATCCACGTAATTTGCATTATTAGCATTAATCCCACTCAGTTTATAATTAAGCAGAATAGTCCAAAACGCCCCTTAAACTTTTAACAGAATCAGACCCAGCCAGGGTGGTGACGCAGCCTGTGATGGTCCGTCACGACTGTGACGGTCCCGTCTACATTCGTCACAAAGTTCAGAGAGTTAATTCTGTGAAAAGATTTGTGACGGTCCGTCGTGCCAACGATGATCCGTCCTGCCATCCGTCGTGACGTTTAGGAGTCGCTGATACTCAGTACTCAAATTTCGGATCTAAGTGTTTGGAACGCGGAACAGACACCTCGACGGTACCGTCGCGCCCATGACGGTCCGGAGTGGGATCCGATCGAACCCAGACAGTATACCAGAAATAAACTCTACTCTCAAAACGACCAAACAGGTCGTTACTTTTTTGTCAAATCGTCGTAACCGGCGAACGTGAGCGGACAATTCGAGGGGCCTTATACCTTATTGGAATGTAGATTTGAACTCCAAACCCCATTTCAAGCGATTTTTAAAATCTTTTGAAAAATAATTTATGTTTTCTTGATTTGCTAAAATCAAGTGGACGACGTGTAATTTGGGTTAGGTTCTATTTTTTTAAATCATAAGTTAATTGATTTTTCGAAACATAGTCATTTTTAATACATCATTATTTCTATTTTATAAAAGACCCACGATCCTTGAAAAAAAGAAAGTAAATGAAATCCTCAGAAGTAAGAGGCCACCCTCCCACCATAGCTAACTCTAAACTTCATGTGGATGACCCGAAGACTCAAATACCTCATGAAACGATGAAGGCAAAATGAATACGTAGGGTAATCATTTGACCATGAAGGAGAATTTTAAAAACATGAAACATAAGTTGAACTTATTAAAAAAAAAAAGAAACATCTTAGCTATCTTCAAACTCACTCAACTAAATAGACTCAAGAATAAGAAACATAGTTCAACTTAATGAAAGGATACTGACTTCTAGGTACTCATCGAGGTATTCAAACCTCAATATTAAAGCAGCAATTAACATATACAATATATGGAAAAAAGCTTTTAAATAAAGTGGAAAAAACACAGTTTGTATGCAAGAGATAAGGATACAAGATATAAACTCTACTGTATATGAAAATATAAAGTAAACTATATGTGTATAAGAATTTAAATATCGCTGTGAGGAGTTTGTCTAACCAACGCTATCTCTATAAGTTAAAGTGAGATATAACGTCTTGCCTCAGCGCAAGGGTAGTCCTTATACCTTGTTGGGGGAGAGAAATGTCACTACTCAGATATTCGTGAGTGACACACATCTTACCTCTGGTGGGTGGAGAACCATAACTACTAACAAAATACCCGCAAACTAAGAATTAAAGATACATAAGCATGTTTAGCATGTAGAAAAATTAATAGAATTCCAATTAAAACAAAAAGTCTAACAACGAAAAAAAAATATGGTTGCAAATACTTAGGAACAAGAATTCAATGTACTGGAAAGTATAACCAACATGTCTTAATTAAAAAGGGAGACAAGCCAACCTGACAAGAGAATTATCTAAAAAAAAAACTGGTCTAAGTCCGAACCAAATGTACTAAACCAAAAAGAAAGCTCATGGAACCTGAATGATCTGGCTGCTCACCCTTAAAATTCTACCGGCATTTACTGAATGTACAATGAGGGTACTTGAAGCATGCAGGTACTAAAACAAAGAAAGAGATAGTTGCAGTTCCCGTACAAACAACGTATTAGTAGATCACATGACTATCCCAATAGGTGAAACATAAGTAAGTAGTAATTACAAATCATAAACTTTCATATGCAATCATGTACAATATCAAAACAATTCCATATTCTATTGATGATCATGCAGAAGCAACACGTCATTGGTCCTTTCACGAAACCCATACCCAAAAAATCAGTATGCTTAGATCACTGTACCCCTAATGCAAGTTCGGGTGAACGTCAGAGGACCAGAATCCATTGTATAGGAAGGTACGTGAAAATTGTGAGTAAGTATGCATTTATGTGGAAACAGATTCATTCATAACACCACTGTAACAATTCACAATGATTTCTCACAGAGTTAAAAATCAATGAAAAGAATTTATATCATATAGTATTCATCATACTCATGTGAATCCATTAATGAGAAATTGCAGACATACTGCACAATATAGTGAAGCAAAAAGAACAAAACATATATCAACACCCCATAATGAAGCAATCACAATATCATCTACCTTGAACAAAGTTTGAATCCCTAAAAGACTTCATCCGTTCCCTTTTCTAGTTCTTCTGCTTGGTCTAGGTTACTACAGACAAACAAGTAATGAGAGGATCAAGAATTAGGGTCTTAACTTACTCATTTTACAACTAATGCATTCAATCGAAGGACTACTAAACCCTGATTCCCATGCGCAATGTTAGGGCCTTTTCCACCATGTAAATTCACACTCAAAACCTCTCCCAATCGTATAAGACCCCATAAATTTACATTCTTACAAATGAAAAAATTTCCATTGAGGGGAGTGAAAACCTTTTACGTTTCACTCTATTACAGTGGAAAAAATGAAAAAAAAAAATCATTGGGTTTGTTCCTTATCTCTCAAGTCGAAAAATTTAGAATACATTATTTTTAGAGTGTATTTTGGACTTTAGTCACGTCTTGTCCAGGCAACAACGGTCTCACCCCCACTGCAACGCCCGCCCTGGCGTGGAAAATCCCATCTCAGAGGCCTTGCGGAAAAAAGAGCTAATTTATTAAGAATTAACACCTCAGTTCACAATACACCTTCATCCAACACACTCACAAGATACTTGTTCAATCTACGATTATGTCGGAGTTCAACCTTCAAATTAAATTTTCATAAAGTCATAGGGATTTTTTCTTAGCATCTTATTATAAATCTATCTATATGATAACAATTGAAAAAGTATACGTCCCATGTTTTACCATATCTCCTAGAACTCGCTAGCTCTGATTTAGTCAAATCTAGACTTTTTGTGGGAAATCTCCATATACTACCAAAGAATTTTTCGGCCCAAAAACATTTTTCCCGTTAGTTTTTAATAATGAAAGGAACAGGTCATTGAAATATATATCAATTTATCCATCACTTGTCCCCGAGTCACAAATTACGATAATAGGCTAAAGCAAGAGTGGAGTAGTACCGGAACAATAGAATAACTGGGGATACATGTCTCGCATGTCCTTCTCGCTTTCCCAAGTGGCTGCCTCGATGTGATGATGCTTACATTGAAATTTTTTGAACCTAACCTCCTTGGTTTTCAACTCTCGAACATCACGATAAATAATTACAATCATTTCTTCCTCACACTGAAGGCCCTTGTCTAACACAATTCAGTCCTATTTTAGGATGTTTTCTCAATCTCCATGATATATCTTCAACATGGACACATGAATACAAAATTAACTCCGATCTGTTAGGAGGTAAAGCCAACCTATACGCCATTGGACCCATATGGTCAAGAACCCAAAATAGACAAATGTATCGTGGACTAAGCTTACCTTTCTTTCTGAATCTTATCATTCATTTTATGGGTTATACCTTAAGAAGAACGTTATCACCGGCTTGATATTTCATGTCTCTTACCTTATGATATGCGTACTTCTTATATCTACTTTAGGATGCTAAAATCATAGCTTGAATACTCTTCACTTTATCTTGAGCATCCTTTACTAAATCAACCCCAAATCTTAGCTAGTTATTTTGAGTTTTAAGTTCAAGTTCAGTACCAAAATTTATGTTCAAACTAATTGCTAAACATAGTTATATCTAAACTTATAATCCAATGATTAGTTATATTCAAATTATATATTCAAGTTCAAGTTCATATAATATCTAAAATTTGTTTTATATAAAATTTTAAGCCAAGAATAATTAGTTATATATAAAATTTTAAGACAAGAATTATTAGTTATATTCTAGTTCTAATTAAGTTCAACTACTTTGAATTCTAATTAAATTCATCATATATCAAATTTTGAAAATTAGTTATACATGAACTTCAAACTCAAGAATAATTTGTAATGTTCAAATTTCAAGTTCAAAATTCTAAATCTAACTTCTACTAAACTAACTTCAAATAAACACTTCACTAACTAAAAATCAATCAAAATAAAAAAATCCCAATTCACAAGTACTAAAATAAAAAAACTAAGTCATTCGCTTACTAACAATCAATCAAACTAGTACTAAAATAACAAAAATACTAAATCATCTTCTTAGTAACTAACAATCTATCAAACTAGTACCTAAATAAATAAAATCCTAAATCATTCACCAAGTAACAATCAAATTCAATACACTAATTAACAAATCAAATCAAAATCAAATTGAAAAATTTAAAAATAATTCATGAAACCCTAATCTTAAATTAAAGGAGAAAAATAAAATGAAGAGACAATGGAGCAGTAGGGTTCGTCATCGACAGCGGCGGCAGCAAAAATCTTAGAGAGAAGGAAGAGAAGAGAGAAGGAAGGAGAAAGAAAAGAAGGAGAATTTCGCGTCTGGTCGCAATGATATTTTAACAAAAACGACGGACAACGTCTCTTTGTTCGTCACTTTTTTAAAACTAGTTGACCAATATTTTGAACAAAAAGCAACGGATTAAGAGACGTTGTCTGTCGCTTTTCATAAACGTTTCACTAGTCATTTTGACCAAAAAGCAATCGACTTAGAGTGCTTTCCCTCGCTCTTTTTTTAAAAAAAAAATTATTCAATTTAAATCAAGTAAAAGCGACGAATGGCGTGCTTAATTTTTAGTTTATAAATAATTATTTCATATAAAAAGCAGCGATGAATGGCGTGTTTAGTTATTAATTTATAAATAATTATTTTAAATAAAAAGCAACAACGAATGGCGTGTTTAGTTTTTAATTTATAAATAATTATTTTAAATTAAAAGAAATGCATGACGTTGGGAAATTAGTGTCGCTTTTCGTGGCCACTCCGTCCGTCTCTTTTTGACTGCTTTTTAGTAGTGTATGTGAATCAAATTAACGTAGAAAGAAATATTAAATATTTGATATATACATTTGAGGAAGCTTTATTCTTAACATTCAATTAGTTGCACCAAACGGTAGTGTACACACTACTACTATTTCCAATTTAATTGGTGAGGTACAACTTCACCGGTAATCATATATATGTAAACAATTTCCAATAGATTAATATAACTAACTATAAAGTTGTAAATTTATTGTTGCCAATTTTGCGATGCAGCGTTGAATCAATAGACTATTAAAATATTTATGGCACATAAATTAGTCTTCATAGCTAATGGTAAATAAAATACTATGATCTTATAAAAAAAAGGTTATAAATACAGAGAAATAAACATGTAAACTAAATACCATATTGAGATAATATAATGTAGAACTACATTTAAGGATATATATTATTTGTTTATCCTTTTCCTTTTATATATATCCTTGAGTTTAATTTGGAAAAACTAATGATTCCACAATATGTTTTTCAATAGAGTTGGATAATGGGACAGTTTTTACTAAATATCAATAAAAAATATTTTTTCGGGCTTTAGAAAGCCCAAAATAGAAGAAACACGATGAATGAAATACACAAAAGCAAAACAAAAGGCCAAGCCAAAATTGTTTTGTTCAAAAAGAGACCTTTTAGTATGTGGATTGATATATTAGTAGGTTTATTAACAGGATTGCATTATTTCTCTTATGAAATTCCTTTCTCTGCAAAATAAGTTAATGATGATGAGCATCCGACAAACTAGTCTGGCTCATGTTCTTCTTTGGGTGATTAACAATTATGACCCACTTTGATATGCGTCATTTGTTCTTCGTCCTATAAAGTAATGTATGTGTCCTTATCTCATAGTTAATTTTCTTATATATAATCCTAGAATAAAAGGTCCATCTTTCTATTCATTTTCTTGTCTAGATGTTTAGTTTGGTGGATTTGATTGTTGTGTATCCAAAGTTATTTATAGAGAATTTTTATCTTGGGTGCATATTTATTGATCTATTTTGTAGCTGCTGTTTCTTCTTTGTTCAATTTGAATCTTATTTATTCTTAATTGGTGGATGTGTGTCTATGATAGGGTTTTTTCTTCCTTCTTTGCATGATTTATATTATTTTTATTTTAATGGATGAATCTCTTTATTTTCATCCTAAGCACTGCTGGAGTAAAACTACAAGCTCCCAACCTCCTTCCATTAAGAAAAAAACTATTTTAACCCAAGATTAAAATGTACATTTGTCTATTCCTTTTTTCTTGTGTAGATTTTTAGTCCCACTGATTTTATATTCCTTCTTTGCTCCATTTGAATCTAGTTTACTTTTAATTGATTTCTTTGAGTGAATGTTAGGGTTTCTCTTCCTTCTTTTCTTGAATTGAATCTAGTTTCCTTTTAATTGATGAATCTGCTTTTTTCAGTCAATTCAATGGTAGAGTAAAACTAGATGCTCTCAACCTCATTCAAACAAGAAAATTAATTTTTAACCCCAGATTAAAAGGTCCACCTTTCCATTTTTTTCCTATCTAGAGAATTAGTTGTGTGGATTGGATTGTTGTGTATACATAGGAATCTATAAAGGGTTGCCTTCGTGGGTGTCTATTGGTTAGATCTACGTTAGTATTTCTCTTCCTTCTTTGCTTGATTTGTGTCTAATTTTGTTTTACTTGACGCATCAATGTTTTTTAAGCTAAGAAGGGGTGGAGTGAAACTAGAAACACTCAACCTCCTTAAAAAAACTACTTTTTAATACCTTTTCATATAATTAAATATTTCTTACACTTTCAACCTAGCACAACATAATAAAGTAGAGATTTATTAACCTATTGTCCTTAATTTAGTCAAAAACACTTTCCTTTGAGGTGGAATTTTCTCAAATAAATTTTCCAGTACGGGAAAAAAGGGGATTTTATTTGTAGTCAACAACATAACAATCAAATGGTAATGATTTTGAATTTCACCGTAAGTATATGTTGCAGTCAACAACATAATAATCAAATTAATCACAGATTTTGTTGTAACAGCCCAAAGCTACTAGACCATGATTTACATGTCGATACATCATTGCTTAATTCATATAAAGTGTTTTATTTTCATTTTGGGAACTTTAAATTTTGTGATAATTGAAAACGTGCTTAACATAATTTTTTATTGAAATTTAAGGTAATGTATTGGGGTGTTTATGTAAATTGACTAAGTAGAATTACATATGAATTGGAGGCTATGGAATCAGGTATATTCATATAATTATACAAGTATGCTTTTTGGGAAGCCTACTTTTATTTGGGCAACATTATGAAGGACATGTGTATATGTGATGAGGATCAAATTTCTAGATATATATTTTTATACTCCCTTTTGATTGAATTTGATTTCCCTCAATTCTAAGAACATTATAACATTATCTAAAAAACTGTTCTTCAACTTCCAAAAAAAAAAACAAGGTCCTTTTGGCTTGAATCCAACACACACACTTAATCTTAGTAAGTGATAAAACAATTTATTTTAATATTGGGTAGTGTTTCATAGTTTAATCATATCTCGTTCCATATAACTTTGTTTACAGTGAGTGAATATGATTTGGAAATATAATTTGTAATTCTACCACTATTATTTTTTTGGAAAACTTTAATTATTTTGTTATGGATTCGAAATATGGGACGCGACATAGGACAAGTTCAGTCCAACTTTTGGAATTTCAAATCCTGTTTGTTTAAATGTTAGTATTTTGATTATATCTTTTTGTCCAAAATATATTTTGAGGTGATTCTTGACTATTTTCAAGCTTAATAGATGTACCTATATCTTTTATGCTGGATATAAATTCATGTTTTGCCGTTTCCTCTTTCAAAACTAATTTGTCACACGAAGTACTTTTGTTGGACAAAATATCTACTTTGGGAGCTTAGTCGTATTTGTATAGGCTGTTCGTACTTATAATGATTATCCTGTTTTACTTCGACATTATTGAGATATTAGGAATTATATAGGTTATTTGATTGTATTTTTTAGATTCTATATACTCGTTAATAAGTTTAGGAACTTAATACATTGGTTGGTCTATGGTTTGAACTCTTGAAGTCGTGTTGGACTGTTTCTTTACTAAAGCATTGAGGTTTGCGTATAAACTTGTACTTGTACGATTTTTACCTGCCGGTATATCTGAAATATTATATTGCGACCTTTGTTACCTCTTGTAAGTTTGCATTGTCGTGTTCTGGTCATTTGTGATGTTAAAGAATCTTGTGTAACTCGCCCACTTGTACGGATTGTTTGATCACTTTGGCATTCTTGTTGGGACTTTGTGCTTCTTGTGGCTGTGACTTTGTAACTATTTACATGCCTCTTGATTTGGAATATTCTCCATCGTGAATATGGATTTTTAGTTCGTCATCAGTATAGGAGTTCTCCATTTAAAGTACGAACTAGAAAACCATTTTTAATATGGTTCTTGGTTCATTTGATTATTTAGCTTTGACCCTTTTTGATACATGGTGCTGACCCTTCTTGTTTCTGCTTGTGCTTGGTGTGAATACATGACGTACATATTGGGCGAGTCTTGTTATTAAACCTCTTGAAAAATTATGCTATAAACGTTATTGATATTTGGAGCTTTAATTATCTAACTTGATACTCTTTGCATATTGTTTACTTGATTTATTGATGATATTTCAATTTTGTTGCCCTTGACTTGGGAATGATGTCTTGTTGAATCTAAGGTCGCTGGATCTATTGTTTTTACTCCACTAAGCATTATGCCTAGCGATTGTATTTTGTATCATAGGGAATGTTTGAGAGGACGCTTAGAGGTGGTCATTGAAGATGGAGATTTTTAAAGATTTAAAGGAAGATCATACTTTATATATATATATATATATATATATATATATACATATATTGTATAAACCTTCGGACATGTACACGATCTATGTGTTGTATAATTACATGAGATTTTTAGAGCTGATTTGGACATGTCACTATGAGTTGTAATATAAGTATGACTATACGTTTTTATCTTCTTTGGAGTGTGTAAACCCAAGTGTTGTAATATATTAATTTACTATATGTTTTGTAATACTATTCTTATTTCGTCCTTAAATGTGACGATAATATATGCATGAAAGCTTGTCGATTATCTACTTAACACATTTTGGGAGGCTTATTCATCGTTAGTTCAAATTTTGTGCCATATAAATTTTGACCTCAATTAAATATTTAAAACGGGCAAGATGCACATCCTTAACTAAATTATTCGTTATGAACCAAATCGCTCAACTAGATTAAAAAAATCAGTATACATTCGTTAATCTCTTTTAAATGTCGCAAGTATTAAATTAGGTTTCTTGTCAAGTTGTAGTATATCCCGAAATTGGGCCCTACAAGTGTTGGTATCAGAGCCTAGATTTGTTGTTCTAGGATTTTTTTGTGAGTTACTTGTATAGTTATTTGCTTTCGAAAAGGTTCTATTTAAAGTTCATGTTCACTTACATGGCTTAGCATATCCTTATTGCATGTACAATACACATACATCATGTACATGCCCCTAAGGCAGTGTGATCTTCCCTTTTGAAGGAATTAAGTTATGACTACATCTTCTAACCGACCTATAGAAGCTGCTTGTGATAGTTCGAGTGCCTTTATTTCCCAACCTCAAGAAGTGGAAGGGGTTGGAGAACATATCTCGAATGAGTATGTTCCCGACATTAGCGGGTCTGTAGTGGGAAACCATCAACGTGTAAGAGCTGGTTCACATTCTCGTATTAGTCATGATACTCAAGCCATGAATCCTCCTTTTCAACAAATGGTTGAATGCTTCAACTACATGGCTGAATCGATGCATGATCTGAATGAGATTAATTTTGAGAAAATGAGGAAAATGGGTGAAGTGCAGTTTGAAGGCACCGCTGATCCTAGTGATGTTGAATAACGGCTAGATTAGATGGAAAGGATGTTTGAGTCGTTGGAGTGTTCAGATGTTGCGAAATTTAAGTATTTAATTTCGCTATTACAAAAGTATGCTTATGATTTGTGGGTTAGTGTTCCGAATGCCAAGGTAAAACCTCCTGTTCTTACTTGGGATGATTTTTTTAAGGAATTTCACACGAAGTATGTACCATCGGTTTATTGTTATTAAAAGAAAACAAGTTTCTAAATCCAAGGAAAAAAGGTATCTCTATTGCTGAACATAAATAAAATTTTCTAAGGCTCTCTACTTATGCTAGAGGAATTATTAAAGAAGAAAAAGATAAGTGCTGGAAATTTGAAGATGGTTCAAATTATTCAATTAGGAAGAATGTAGAGATCTTGCAACATGAGAACATTTTTGTAAGTTAGTATCTGCTGCTTTTACTTGGGAACAAATTGATAAATAAGAAGCTAGTAGAAATGAAAATAGATTCCAAAAGCTTAGACAATATTTTAAAGGTCCATCAAAAAGGGGAAGGTTTGATAATTCTAACTCTAGTAGTGATAATAGGCCAGCTCAACAGAAGCAAAACATATCAGATTTTCTTACATCTAGCACTCCAAATTATGGTCCACGCAAGCCTCGCATTCTCACTTTTCCGTAGTGTGGAAAGAATTATTATGGTACTTGTAGGAGAACCTCTTGTGCATGTTTTTATTTTGGGATCTTTGATCATAAAGTGAAGGACTGTCCTAATCCAAATAATTTTCCTTCCTTGAAAATTGAAGGTTCGGTTCATAAGCCTTTTATTAATCCTCCTCAAACTAATAAAGGTGCAACGCCTAGAAACACCCAAGCAATAGGTGCAAGTGGAGCTAATCAAGCTAGTGGACAAAGGGGTACTGCACGCGCTTATTCTATGAGGAAGAGGGATGATCAAGATGGACAAGACGTGGTTATCGGTAAATTTCACTTATTTGGCTTATGTGTATTTACATTGTTTGATCCTGGTTCTACACATTCTTATATTTGTTCATCACTTGTCCTTTCAAAAAATATGAAATCCATGAGACTTAATTATGATGTGATGGTTGAAAGTCCATTGGGTTATCAAGTTGTGTTTAATCGAATTTATCGTGATTGTCCCTTCGCGATTTAAAATCTAGTCTTCCCTGCTGATTTAATTGAAATGCCTTTCAAGGATTTTGATGTTATTATTGGGATGGAATGGGTTTATAAGTATTATACAGTGGTAGATTGTACACGTTCACATATCATCATACGAGGTGAAACATCATTGACATCTAGTATTGTTTCTGCGGCCTTGGCAAGAAAATTGATGCGTCAAAGTTGTAGGTCATACCTTGCTCACATAGTTGATACACAGTTGAAGAGTTCTAGTATCAAGGACATAGCTATTGTATGTGATTTTCCAGAAATATTACCTGAAAACCTTCATGAATTGCCCCCGGAAAGAGAGGTTCAATTTCCAATCAAGTTTATTCCTAGATCTTCACCTTTTTCCATCACTCCTTATAGAATAGCTCTAGAAGAATTAATAGAATTTAAATCTCAATTGCAATAACTTCATGAGAAAGGTTTTATAATTCGACCTAGTGTTTCTCCTAGAGGAGCCCCTATTTTATTTGTAAAGAAAAATGATGGCACTCTTAGGCTTTGTATTGACTATAGGCAATTGAACAAATAACAATAAAAAATAGATATCCACTACCAAGGATTGATGATTTGTTTTACCAATAAAAACATGCTAAAATATGCTCGAAAATTGATTTAAGGTCGGGATATCACCATCTGTGTATTAGAGAGAATGATATTCCTAAAATAGCTTTTAGAACTAGTTATGGTCATTATGAATTTATGGTGATGCCATTCAGATTGACAAATGATCCTGTTGTATAAATGGATCTAACGAATAAAGTATTCAAGCCTTATCTTGATCAGCTTGTGGTTGTTTTTATAGATGATATTTTAATATATGCCAGAAGTAGTGAATACCATGATAAACACCTCCGGATTATTTTGCAGATTTTTAAGGACAAAGAACATTATGCTAAACTTTGTAGGTGTGAATTATATCTTGATGAGGTGCTTTTTCTGGGACATGGTGTATCATGTGAAGGCGTGAAGGTGAATCTTAGTAAGATACAACCAGTTGTTAAATGTATATCTCCCAAAAGTTCGACTGAGGTAAAAAGTTTCTTGGGCTTAGCAGGATACTGTAGGAAAATTTGTGAAAGGCTTCTCCATTATTGCCTTCCCTTTGACGAAACTATTGCAGAAGGAAGTAAAGTTTATTTGGGCTGAAAAATGTCAAGAGAGCTTCGAAACATCTAAATCCTTACTGACTTAAGCGCCTATGCTTACTCTTCCAATTGAAGGGAAAGAATATGTAGTGTACAATGATGCTTCTCACAATGGTCTAGGATGCATTTTGATACAACAAGGGAAGGTAATATCTTATGCCTCTCAGAAATTAAAACCGTATGTTTTGAATTATCCTACTCATGATCTTGAACTTTATGCTATAGTGTTTTCTTTAGAAATATGGACACATTATTTGTATGGAGAGAAATGTCATATATTCACAGATCACAAGATCTTAAAGTACTTGGGTACTCAAAAGGATCTGAAACTAAGACAACGTAGATGGCTTGAACTCATCAAGGAATACGACTTCACGATTGGTTATCATCTAGTTAAAGCTAATGTGGTTACCGATGTGTTAAGTCAAAAATCCTTAGCAAGCATTTCTTTAATTCCTTTGATATTACTTCTTGAGCTAAGAGCCATGAATGCTTGTTTTACTCCTGATTCAAATTGTTCAGTTATTGCTAATTTGCAAGTAAAGTCAAGATTACATGAACAAGTGAAGGAATCACAAAAGTTAGATGAGAACTTATAAAATTTTCTTGGGAGGTCTAAATTCGGGAAAAGCTTGATTTTACATTAACAAAGGATGGTGTCTTACTTTATCAAAAAAGGTTATGCATCCTTAGTGATGACAAATTGAGGAGAGAAGTATTAAAGGAAACACATACTTCACCATATGCAATGCATCCTGGAGGTACAAACATGTACATGACCATCAAAGAAAATTATTAGTGGAATGGTATGAAGAGAGACATTGCGGAGTTCATTTCAAAATGTTTGATTTGTAAACAAGTAAAGGCAGAATATCAAGTCCTGGTTGGTTTACTACATCCCTTATCTAAGAAATAATGGAAATGGGAGGGAATATCTATGAACTTCGTTTTTTGACTTCCTTGCACTCAGAGAAATCATGATGCAATATGGTGATTGCAGATCGGCTAACAAAGAGTGCTCACTACTAAGCAATCAGGATGAATTACTTACTTGAGTGTTGATATACCGTGGTTTCACGGTATTTTCAATTCTTTTCCCTTAAGTTTAGTGTGTATCCGAAAACCTTTTTATATTGATTTTTATGTAACTTTCGCTTTATTTGCAGGAAATCTGTCTAAAGATGAACGCGGAAGTTTTTGAGCAAGAAATGCAGAAAAATTACCACCTACGGGGCTTGTGAAGGTCCGTCGAGCTTGTAACGGTCTATAGGTGGCATTGTAGTGAAGATGCTGAAGGAAGATGGACAACGTTAGAACTAGCCTTAATGCTACTTGCTAAACCAAGGAGGTACATAATAGGAAAAGAATTATCAACATAGATTTACTGTATACTATCTAATAGGCTAGTGTTCATTGGTACGATGTAATAACTTAGTCAAATCTCGAATACAATGCTAATATGAGGTAAAAGTAAGGGTTAGTAAAGCAACACACGTATCCGGACCAAGGTGCGGAGTGAAATTTTCTAGATGCCGGACCAAGGATTTTGAAATACATAACTTATCACTTTGCATGCAAGATACTAGGAAAAAAAAATATTATAGTTAGAATTATCAAGTTAGGAATCTGTGGGGAACACTTAAACCCTAGTTACTTTTTTTAAGAAGGAGCGTATGGTTCCTTAGGAGTTTCTTGGTTGGAGGAAGCCCCGGGTCCACCGAAGTCCCTACACCCGCCACAACTGCACTATCTACCTCGTCTGATGAGGATAACAGTCTTGATTCCACTCCAGACTGATCGAGTGTTTCTCTCACCCCAGTTGCCAACCAGCCCAACCGGTGGTGTGTCGACGGGCAATACCAAGTGTATTCCGACGCAAAGTTTCTAAATTATGAAGGCGTCATGACACACCCTAGAGAGGCGGGTCCTTATGGGAAGTCTCCCCACCATGCCAGAGATCCACAATCTCTTCACCACACACCGGCTGGAGTGGACAACTTGTTTTTTAGGCAGTTATAGTGAGGAGTTTGTCCGAGAGTTCTACGCCTCTTTCGTGGCTACTCTAAGATCACAGATAGATTAGCGGGCTGTCACCGCCAAACAGGTCCCACTTAAGCATGTACGAGTACGTGGTATTCAAGTCGACATCTCCTTGCACTCCATCCGCCAGTATCTGTACAGCGAGGATGTTGATGCCAACAAGGCACCCTCTCACTGCCAAGTTCGACTACCGGTGGCAAATTGTAAAAGATGGCCAATTCTTACGTGAGCCATCACTTAAGAGCGACCATCATGTGGATGGACCTGCACTTTTCTGTTGATGGAGGGGGTGCCGACTGGGTGACGGAGCCAAAGGGAGACATCAAGAAGGCTAACTTGACCTTCACGACTAAGTTCTTAGGGTTGATTGTCCGCCACTACCATTCCCCCCACGGCCGCTGATAATATAGTCACATGGGATCGTGCAGTTCTGATGGCGGCGATGATAGCGGGTTTGAGGTGGACTTCAGTTGGCTTTTATAGGCGGTCATGCACGAGAGGTCTTTCAAGGTCAAAACTACTTACCCATTTCCGTGCATGATATTTTCCATATGCAGGTCTGCAGGTGTGCCCATCTGGCACATTGATCAGCTAAAGACTCTGTTAGGCACTGTTGATATTGGCCTCATCTGGGATGAGGTGAATGAGTTGGCTCCACGCAGAGGGCCCCATCCTGAGTTGCCTCCACTTGGTGAAAATCTTTCAGATACAGTAGCACATGCTCACACGGCTACGCAGGCTGCTTCCGAACCCACTGACACTACCTAGTTAGAGTCTATTTCGGGTAGTAGCACTGCCCTTAGATCCTCTCGCTCACCCCCTTTCCCCGCTCTGTTCCCGTTTTCTAGGGTCCAGAAACTAGAGGCACAGATGGCTACACTTCTGCATCACATCAAGCCTTGGATGCAGAGGTCTATTGCTTAGGTAGAGGAGCGCTTGAGCGTAAAATGGTCCAGCATACAAAGCGGAAAATCGATGATGTTCATCAGCGCTTGGACGCTTTTGAGTTGCGGATGCTAGCCCAGCCAGCCCCTCAGGTGGACTTGTCGACCCTTATGTTTGCAGTTAAGAGTCTGCGAGCGGACATTGATATGATCCTAGAGGCTAGGGTGCTAGGTCTGAGGCCCCTTCTACAAAGCTTGATGAGGACACAGTGATGGCGGCCTTATTCGCCACTTCTGATATTCCACCACCTCCCCCTCGAGAGCATGCCAAGAGGCGCAAGAGTCGATAGGAGGATGAGGCTAGAGCACGAAAGAAGGAGTGTCATGAGATGAAGGTTGCGAGGAGAGCCTCACTTGTTGATGAGGAGGCGCGTCGGATCAGAGCTGTAGAGTAAGTTTCTGGGGAATCTAGCTCCAGAGATGTGGCGATAGCGGCCGGAACTACTTATAGTGTTGTTTCTTATGAAGACACTACAGAGGGTGTCCAGACTACAGAGGTAGTGGGTTCCGAGGAACCGGACCCACCAGCTTGCTGAACGTCAGCGCTTTGCGCTCCAGCTTTGCTTCACCTAACACTTTCGTAGTTTAATTTTTTAAGCATTGGGGACAATTGCATATCTTTTTGTTGGGGCTGGGGTAAATGGAAAGTGAGTTCTAGGGTGAAGTCTGAGTAGCCCAATTCACGATCCTCTTTTTGGGTTTTCTTGCCTGTGTTCTTTTTCCCCAAGAGACTGATTATTTTTATTGTTGAACCGGCATTTTTATATCATGTGTACATAGTTTAACTCTGAAGCTTGATGGATAAAATGATATCCTGATGTAATGAAATGATGCATCACTAGGAGAATAGTAATTGATAATTGTGTGGCTCTAAGTATGGACTAGAATACACCACTATACCTACCCTACGTCAAAATTCAACTAGGTGTTTTGATAAGCTGGTAGTGTAAGTGAATAATCATTGAGTGTGCGGAAGATTTGAATAGTCCACTATGGTACTGAGCTAGACTCTGCAGGTTAGTCCTGCTAAAGTAAATTGTAATAAAAACAATTGGACAGGATCATAGCCCTTGTTCATATAGCCAATTTTTAGCCTAAATAAAAAAAAAAACGATGAAAATTATCCCTCTTGATCCAAATGATTTGATCTTAAAATAGAAGACGCTTTCGTTTTTCCCCCAACTGATCTTTTCTGGGAATAATTGTTGGCCGTCGGTCCCCTCCTTTACATGCATACCTCACTTGTGACACAGCATAAGTTGAGAGGTGGCTAATGGATAAACAACCTTTTCGTGGCCTTGATCAACTGTGGTATTGTGTACTTTGACTTATGGTCAAAGCCATGATTGAGGGTGGCTCTTATGAGGATGCTCTTGAAAGTGGGGTTGAACAACAAAGAAAGAGAAATAACAAAAGTAAGTGACACAAGAAGCCCCGTTGCAAAAAAGTAGAAAAAAATGAAGAACTACATTAAATCAACACGAAAAGAAAGATTCACTTATACAAATGAAGACATAAGGAAAATGCAAAAGAAAGCATATGAGAAATTGGCGAAATAAAATGATAAAAAGTGTATTTAATAGCCGCTATGTTCAAGGAGGGAAAAAATTCACTAAAGTCTACCCTACGATATACCCACCTGACCCTGAGCCTATGTTTCCAGCTAGTGAAAGTCCACCTAGCGTGAGCCTAAGATTGTATGCCGAACATCAAGCATGTAAAGAAGGCCAGATTATTGCATATTGTATGAATAAGTTTGTGAATTTGTTTCTGATAGTGATGGTTGAAAAGTAATCCCTTATACGTCAACTAAAATCATTGTGTGAAAAATGAGATGTTGTTTGAAGGGTGAGGACACTATCTATTGCAATACCAGAAATATTGCACCTCATTGAGAAATTGAAGAGGATAGGTGTCAAGTGCGTGGTTGAGTCTGTGGTGAGGTATGATTCCACATAATTCAGTCTAGTATGATACATTCATAAACATGATGAGAGTAATCGGGATTGATAGCCAAATGATTGCGAAACCTAAAACATGGCTTCTATTGTAAAAAGAATTTGTAGTGAGTCATAGTGCGTCGCTTGAGGACAAATAACGAATTGAAGTTGAGGGTGTTGATATATAGCGTAGTTTCACGGTATTTTTAATGCTTTTTCCTTAAGTTTAGTGTGTGTACAAAAGCCTTTTTATATTGATTTTTATGTAAGTTTCGGTTTATTTGCAGGAAATTTGTCTAAAGATGAACGCAGAAGTTTTTGAGCAAGGAATGCAAAAAAGTTATCACCTACAGGGCTTGTGACAGTCCGTCGAGCTTGTGACGGTTCGTAGGTGGCATCATAGTGAAGGTGTTGAAGGAAGACGGGGAAGCTGACCTAAGTGTGGTACTACGAAGTTCATGACGGACCGTCATAGCCACGACGGTCCGTTTGGCTGGTTCATTGAAATGATTAGAGAGTAGTCCTAGTACTCAAATTCCAAGTAGTTTAAGTGTTATGGAACGGAGACCCTCGACGGACCATGGTGCTTGGAATGGCCTAGCATACCTGTTCGTCGAGGGTAATGAAGAAAGCAGCAGAAGGATTTGTATAGGATAACGGAGTCCATGACGGCCCGTCGTGACCACGACAGCCCGTCACAAGGTCCGTCGACTCAGATGCGTTTTGACAGACTTTCAGCAATTAGAGTCCTTCTTTTATTAGGTTTTTGTTTTTCATAAATAGTTGGAAATACCTCATTTTGGGGGTTACACTCTTTTTTAGTAGACTCTTTGTTATTAGACTTTTTGATTGTTAGGCTTTTGGAGAATCTTTAGTCCTCGAATAATTTAATAATTGAGACATTTTTTCTGAATTGTTGGTTGGTGCGTTTTGTTATTAATGAAGTGAACTTCCTGGATTTTATTCTTTCTCAGTAAGTAAAGGGCATGAATTCTTAGATTACATATATACATATTGTGCTTATTACTATGGGTACATAATCTCCATACTAGGGTTGTTGGGAACCATGGGTGAATAATGAGTAAAATATAACTAAAATAACAATATCTAGAATAGTGTCTTGCATGTAGTGACAATTTTTTTCTTAGATGTCTTTTTTACCGGATGGGAAAACGTTCGAACTACGCGCTTAATACTACTTGCCACTTGCCGTACCAAGGAGTAGATAATAGGAAAGAATTATCACATACATTTATCGTGTTACTATCTAATAGGCTAGTGTTGATTGGTACGAGTTAATAACATCAGTCAAATATTGAAACAATGCTTAATATACTGTAAAAGGTAAGGGTTAGTAAAGTCAACACACGTAGCTGGCCAAGGTGCCGAGTGAGATTTTCTAGATGTCGTCGACAAAATATTTTAGAAATACATAACTTATCACTTGCCAATTGCAAGTATACTAGGTAAAAAATTGTATATTATAGAATTATCAAGTGAGGAACCTTTGGGGAACACTTACGCTAGTTACTTTCATTATGATTAAATTGAAGATTGGAATCAGTTATTTTTACTTTAATTTAGGTATTATTTTCATTAATTTAGAAATAAAACCCCCCCCTTTATTGTCTCTTTTTTCTAAGGAAATAATTGACAAATAATAGTTGAAAAAAATAATAGATTACAGTTAAAGTATGAACTACTTCCTCATGGGAACGATCCCAACCTCATTAGTTGGGTTCTTTACTTTATACGACCACTTTTCTTCTTATTTGAGAAGTAAGTTTGAGCATATCAAGTGTTTAGCTGAGTTATACATTAATGATATTGTAAGACTACATAGGATTCCGGTGTCTATTGTATCTGACTGATACCCAAGGTTTACATCGAGAATTTGGGGCAGATTGCAGGAAGCTTTGAGTATAAAACTAAAATGTAGCACTTCGGTCCATCCTGAGACTGACGGTCATTCTGAAAGAGTGACAAAATTTTTGGAGGATATGCTTCGAGCTTGCTTTATGGAGTTTAAGGTTAGGTTGGACAAACACCTGACTTTATAGAGTATGCTCATAATATAGCTACCAATCAAATATTTGATATGTCCCTATGAAGCCTTATACGGGAAAAAATGTCTCACATCTCTTTGTTGGAGTGAAATTGGTGAAAGAAAACATATTGGTTGTGAAATAGTACAACCAACAGAGGACAAGGTGAAAAGATTTCTCCGGATAGAAAAAAGTCGTACATTGATCTAAAAAGTCGTGACATTGAATATCAAGTTGGAGATAAGGTATTCTTAAAAGTGTTTGCATGGAAAGATTATGAGATTTGACAAAAAAGGAAAACTTAGTCCCCGATTTATTGGACCTTATGAGATAGTTGAAAGGGACACACTAGTTTCATATAAGTTATCTTTACCACCTGAGTTAGAGAAGATCCACAATGTATTCCATGTATCTATGCTTAGAATATACGTTTTATCACTTCATTTCTTCAGTTTGAATCTTGACCTTGACGTTATGAAAACCTATCTATTCAAGCGCAAGCTCGGAAGAAAGAGTATTAGAAACAACAAAATCCCCTTAGTAAATCTAATTTGGATGTACCATTCTAAAAAAGAAGCTACCAGGGAGAGAGAAAAAGACACGAGGTGACAATATCCGCACTTATTTCGGGACTAGTCTAAGGTAAATTGTGAGACAAAATTTCTTTACGAAGGAGAGATTTATAACACCCCTAAGCTACTAGACCATGAATTACATGTCGATACATCATTGATTAATTAGTATAAGGTTTTTTATTCTCATTTTGGGAACTTGAAATTTTGTGATATTTTAAAAAGTGCTTAACATAATTTGTTATCGAAATTTAAGGTATTGTATGGGGGTATTCATGTAAATTGAATAATTAGAATTACAAATGAATTGGAGGTTATGGAATCAGGTATATAAATATAGTTATATATGTATGCTCTTTGGGCATCCTACGTTTATTTGGGTTGCACCTATGAAGGATACGTGTACATGTGATGATGATCACATTTCTAGCTATATATTTTTATAATACCTTAAGATTGAATTCGTTTTCCCTTAAGTCTAAGAACATTATGACATTATTTATACAACTTTTCTTAAAAATCAAACAAAAAACTAGGTCCTTTTGTCTTGAATCAAACCTACACACTTCATCTTGGTAAGTGATAAAGAATCTATTTTAATACTGGGTAGTGTTTGGTAGTTTAATAATATATTGCTCAATATAACTTT
The DNA here is from genome assembly GCA_027704765.1 of Solanum habrochaites. NCBI lineage: Eukaryota > Viridiplantae > Streptophyta > Magnoliopsida > Solanales > Solanaceae > Solanum > Solanum habrochaites. The sequence continues at coordinate 20,382,228 of JAKWJA010002496.1, forward strand.
ATTTACAGTGAGTAAATATTATTTGGAAAGATAATATGTAGTTATAAAACTCTTAAGTTTTGGAAAACTCTAATTTTGCTGTGATGGATTCGAAATATGTGATGCAACGTAGGACAAGTTCTGTCCAACTTCTCGAATCAGAAATATTGTATGTTCAACTGTTAGTATTTTGATTATATTTTTTTTACAAAATGCATTTTTAGGTGATTCTTGATTATTTGAAGGCTTAATATATGTACCTACATCTTTTATAAAGGATATATAGTCCAGTTTTGTCATTTCCTATTTCAAAACTAAGTTGCGACATGAAGTACTTTTGTTGGATAGAAACACTGTTTTGGGAGCTTAGTCGTATTTGTAGAGGCTAGACATACATGTGACGATTATCCTATTTACATTGACATTATTGAGATTAGGAATCAAATAAGCTATTTAATTGTATTTTTAAGATTGTATATACAGGTGCACAAGTTGAGGAACTTGAAGTGGCATTGGACATTTTCTTTGCTAAAGTGTTGAGGTTTGTGTATAAACTTGAACTTGTACTATTTTTAACTGCTAGTACAACAGTAATATTATCTTAGTACCTTGGTTACCTCTTGTAACTTTGCATTGTCGTTTTGTGGTCATTTGTGATGTTAAAGACTCTTGTGTAAAACGCCTACTTGTACGGATTATTTGACAAATTTGTCATTCTTGTTGGGACTTTGTGCTTTTTGTTGCTGTGACTTTGTCACTATTGGCATGCCTCTTGATTTGGATCATTGTTCCTCTTCACTCTGGATGTTTAGTTCATCATAAGTAAATGAGTTATCCATTTTAAGTACAAACTAAAAACCATTTTTTATATGGTTCTTGGTTATTTTTATTATTGGGCTTTGACCCTTTTTGATACAGGGAATTGACCCTACTTTTTTATGCTCGTGCTTGGTGTGAAGACATGACGTACATATTGGGCGAGTCTTGTTATTGAACCTCTTGAAAAAATATGCTATAAACATTATTGACATTTGGAGCTTTAATTATCCAACTTGATACTCTTTGCATATTGTTTACTTGATTTACTAATTATATTTCTATTTTGTTTCCCTTGACTATGGAATCATTACTTGGTGAATCTAAGGTCGCCGGATCTATTGTTTTTACACCACTAAGCATTACGCGAAGCGATAGTTGTTTCTATCAAAGGGAATCTTTTAGAGGACGCTTAGAGGTGGTCATTGAAGATGGAGATTTTTAAAGCCTTAAAGGAAGATCACACTTGCATATAAAACTTTGGACATGTGGAGGATCTATGTGTTGTATAATTACATGAGATTTTGACGGCTGATTTGGTCATGTCACTATGAGTTGTAAGAGAAAATGATCAAAATAATCCTTAATGTATGGGGGTTGAAGTGTTTTGGTCCTTTATATATACCACTTAATAGATATAGTCCTTAATGTATGTAAAATGTGATCATTTTTGTCCTAACCCTAAATTTAACAAAATATTTGTAAATGTTGATAGAAAAATCCAAATCTTCATGTACATCTATCTCATCCTTTCTTCCTCCTTGGTGTAACTGCTATCACCAGAAAATAATTGAACAATTTAAGAAAATCCCACATAATCCCATAGAAAATATTGATGATGAAGGAGATTTAATGAGAGAAAAAAACTATTGGGTCAACTTACAATATAAATCAAGTTTAAAATAACAAGTCAAAACCCGAACTGATCCATGAAGGCGAATGATAATCCTCGTCAATTAAAAGGGGTGCAATCCTATAAAACCTTAGGAGAAAATTGTGAAGACTAAGGGAAGAAACACAACATTGATGCATATAGTGTGGCTTGAAGAATTTTCAAAAACAATTACACATATATGCTACTGATAAATAAAAGTAAATAGACTTTTATTTGGAACCAACTGTGTAACAATCTTAAAAAAAAAAAAGAAAATAAAAAGAAGAACCTGAAATCCAATTGCAAAAGAAGACGAGGAAGAAAGGAGGAGAAAGAGGGCAGAGAAAGAGGATGTTTTTTTAAAATTTTCTGTTAAAGTTAACAGATATTATATTGAGTTTTAGGGTTAGGACAAAAATGATCACATTTTGTATACATTAAGGACTATATCTATTAAGTGGTATATATAAAGGAACAAAACACTTCACCCCCTATACATTAAGGATCATTTTCTCATTTGTAATATAAGTACTATATGTTTTCATCTTTTTGGGGTATGTAATCCTATGTTTTCTAATATATTAATTTACTATATGTTTTGTAAGATTTGTGAAGCATGTACATGTTGATTTTTGCTACATGGAAGTTGGTAATTCTATTGTTATTTCGTCCTTAAATGTGAGGATCATATATGCATGAAAGCTTGTCGATTATTTGCCTAACACATTTTGGGAGGCTTATTTGTCATTAGTTAAAATTTTGTGCCATATAAATTTTGACCTCAATTAAATATCTAAAGAGGGCAAGATGCACATCCTTAACTAAATTATTCGTTATGAACCTAATCCCTCAACTAGATAAAAATAATCCGTATACATTAGTTAATCTCTTTTAAATGTCGCAAGTATTAAATTAGGTTTCTTGTCAAGTTGTAGTATCTCTCTGAAAGGGGTTCTACAAGTGTTATCGATGTTTGTATTTATGAGTATATTTTTTAGTTATGTTGTCATCAGGGTATTGTACTAAAAGAAGTATCTCAATGTGTTGACATACTCGATAGTTATAACGAAGGGAGAAGAAAAAAACACTTAGCTTCTATAAACTCATGATTAGAGGTATTAAGTCATATATCGGTAAATATACAAAAAAGGTGACACTCTCTCTTTTTCAACTAAATTCAAAACAAAGATTGAATTTTAGAAAGGATTTTCTTTTTAAGGTAATATTTTATATATAATGTTATATTGGAATTATTTGGATAGAGCCTGGTTCTCTCTTCACCGTTACGATTTTGAAATTATTTTTCCCTATTCTTGTTATTCTATATACTTAATGTATTTCTCATTAAAAAAATTAAAAGAAATGTTTAATGTACGACATGACCCTATAGATCTGATATATTAGATGATTAAATGAGTGGATGGCAGTGAGGTTCACAAGTTTTCAAATGATGACTTTAAGAGGTTTGCTTATCAACAGTAATGGAATGAATAATATTAATTACATGTATTACTTTTAAACTACATTATACAAGAGGAGGTGATGATTAAATACATGGACAATAAACATGTTGTGTCTTTTGTCCGTTCTAAATCATAAACAAAGTTTCGGCTAGTGTCCAAAGGATGAAATAATTAGATATATAGTTAGTTCATTATTATTATATTAGAAAAGCACTTTATTTCAGAAAATTTTTAAAATACTATAATCCTAATTCATTTTGTCACCAGACTATTCTGCGAATTGGGTCCTTAGTCCTTACCTTAGTTTCTTTCCTAAAAGAATTAAAATTTTGTGTTCTAGTAGTAGGTTGCCCCTTTATTGGGGTGGGAGAATATCATGTTGGTAATCTTGTAACTCAAGATTTGAAACTCATCCTTTCTAACCATAATATTGTAGTTTTGAGTATCGGTATGGGGCAGAGTTCATACAACTCACAAACCCCATAAACCATGTTGCCATTGTGGATACAAAAGATTCATACTTTTTAGATGATTCTTATATAGATTTTTAGCATAGACTAGTGGATCCACTTAGTTAAGGAAATCTATACATTGACAAAGTATAGAAAATTTCTATCAACGTGGTCAAGAGGTTGTAATATCACATACCTCAGAGTGATGTTTGTCGGCTAGAGAATCTTCTAAAAGAGTTTATTTTGTATTTTTTAATACAAATTGAGTTACATTATATTTTGTAATGCATTCAGTTATTACCTACTGTTTTAATAGCCTCCTTTATATTGAATTATTGTTATTTATTTATATAGAAATAAGGTTGAGTTGAGATGAGATAAGTTGTTTCTTCAGTTCCAGTTCAAGCTATGTCATGTTTTAGATTTCCCCTTGTTATTTATCATTTCGATTTTGTTATTAAGGATGTTATGGGTCTTGTTCCGATGTTCATCTCAATTAGTAGAGGATTCATAAATGGACAAATATTAGTTGATGAGTCTTTCCATTTACATTTTGAATTTTTTAAAGACTTGAGTTGCCTCTTTGGACAGTTGAATGTTTCTTTAAAACAATATTAGTTTATTACATGAGTTTATCTTTGATTAGTTCTAATGGTGAGTAAGTCTAAGCTGAGAGTTGAGCGACGAAAAGGGTTCGCTTGGGGCCTGCAATGGTTCTGGTGTGTCCGCCACGTCCAAGTTGTAGGCTAGGAGCGTGAGACTTACCCTGCATTTGTGGTATCCATTGACTTTTGCAGTTCTGAACTTTGTAGCTCTAGTGTTTATATTTCCTCTTATCATCGTTCACATAATTAGATTCATCAAATTTCATTGGAAGCCTCTAAATATTGCATCATCACCTAGGCATATTTTACATATGACAACTTGCACATCATTGACCGTTTAAACCCATTCTAGATAATTTTTTGTCAATCTTTCCAAGATTGGTGTTCTTTGAATATAGATCTTGACCCGCTCGCACGATTCATATATACATTTAAATAAGAATTTTTGATTTGCCAACTTAACTTTCTTAGTCAAAGGAACCACTTATATAATAACAAATTGACAAACTCCTCACATATGGGGAAATTGTTTTTTGGCAAGTGTGGAGCCAAGTTCGTATTAATATATGAGGGAGTATTTGAATGCCTCTAGTTTATAGTCATTCTTGTGTATGTTAATGTTTTCAACATCCAAAAAATTAATCATGTATAGAAGAATTTTAACTTATTACTACACCATTATCATGTAACACACGAAAAACCTTATGAATTTCACAACTGTATTGAACTTGACAACCTCAATAGAAATTTTAGATATTAATATGAAAGTGTACACTGAGAATAACATTTTTCAGTAATTAGTTAAAATTACTTTGAATGTCAACCCTTGAAAGAATAAGCTTAAATAATTCAAAGCCCCTTAGAGTTGTCCGCATAAATCACCTAAACACATCAACTAAGACTTGTAACTATTTAATACTCATTCCCTTCAAAATAGATTCCTAAGTGACTTTTTTTTTACACTCAACCAAACATATTAGATGTGTTTAATACACTCGCCGTAACATGAAAAACTGATGAATTAAGTGATGACATATGGCATTTATGTCCAAAAATTTCTTCAAAAATGAAATTCAATAAAAACAACTATTTTAGTCTATATAACTAACCAAAAACATTAAAAAATGATTTTTGTTAAAAGCCCAACCACGAAAACCCTTCCTTTTCCTCTCAAGTTGATCCCAACTATAGCCTCCTCAACACAACAATCCCTCCCTCACCATATTTTTCAGATGTAATCTTTTTTTCTCCATCTACACTTTGTATGAGAAATATGAACAATGTTTCGCCAAAAAAATTGAATTTGTATCACCATGGACGGAAAGAATGAAATTACCTGACATATTTGTCAGAATTTTACAGATTATGTTTTTTTGGGGCTGAAGAACTCATTTTTAACTATCAATTAAATTAATTGATTTGGTTCTTTATTTTTGGGTTGTATAGACATAAGTTTATTTCAGGATCAAACCTTGTTAGAGAAAATAAAATTTCACTTGAAAAAATTACAGTCCTCAAATTAGATTTTTTGTTTTATTTGGATCGATATGAAAAAATTAATTAACTAAAAATTATCACTGGTGGGTTTTGCAGTTTTTGTAAAGACAGAGGTGCTGAAAATAAGTTGATGATGGATGGTGTTAAAATTAACATAGGAGAAAATAAGTTGATGATGGATGGTGTTGAAATTAAGATACGAGAAGATGGTGAAAAAAATGCAAAAAAAAAAACATATTACAAATTGATTATGGTAAGGGTGTTTAAAATGAAAACAATGGTTGTAATGGGAGGAGGAAGTGTCAAAAGAAAAGAGAGAGAGAGAGAAGAGTAGGGGAGACGGTGACAGGGGCAACAGTCGCAATATTGCCAGAAATTGATGTTGTTTGAAAATGTCTTATGGATAAAGACCAAATACATAAAAAATAACTAAAAATGTGTCTCTCACATGCTTCAGTATATGTTTATTGTAACTTCATTGCCATGTTAATGAAAAGTGTTCAATAGATACTCATATTGAATAGTAAAAACTTCCACTAGGTACATACCGTAGTTGAGGTGGTTAAGAAAATTATGTGGACAACTTTAAAGAGCCGTGGATGACTTAAGACAGAGAATTATGATATTCTTAATTCAAGAAACTAGGAAGAGAAAAACGTTGGAACTTGTTTAAAAGGTGAGACAGAACGTAATGCTAAATGAAATAACCGACTTTCCACATAAGAAATGTTATATGTCTATTTATAATAATTCAAAAACACGTAATACTAAAAATAATAAATTTTTCCGCCGATATGATCCATGAAAAATATACAACTATTGATTGACTTGTAGGTCATAGAATTCCTTTAAACAAGCAATTGATGCATTGACCATTAGAAGAGTCCTTATAGGATTCTCTACTTTGCTACTACTTAACTTTTTGTCTAGCCATAAATATCCTACTGACTTGAACTTGTTCCTATTATTTGGGTCAGCCTGGTTCTCATTAAGCTTTTAATATTCATCAACGTACTAGACATGGATCAGATATGTTGTAACGACCTGTTTAGTCGTTTTGAGCAGTAGAGTTTACTCTGGTAATAACTGTCTAAGTCGACGGATCCCACGACGGACCGTCATGGTCACGACAGACCGTCGAGCGGGGCCCTCGTCCAAACACTTAGAATCTAAAATTTGTACTACTGAGATCGACTCTCTGAACATCACGTACGAATGGCAATGACGACCGTCGTTTGCACGACGGACCGTCACAAACCTTCCCAGGGGGGGATTGTGAGGTTTTTCGACTCTGTGACGCTCTACAGACGGACCGTCGTAGGCAGACGAAAACCGTCACAGGCCGGCGTAAACCCTTACTGGGTCGATTTTCTGTAAACTGTTTTTTAAGGGGCGTTTTTTGGACTATTCTACTTATATAACTTAAAGTTAGTGGTTGACATGTTAAAATTCAATTACTTAGGGTTAAAGGAGAACAACCTTGGAATAAATAGTGGGTTACTTTACCATCTTTTATCCTTAATATTATAGGATAATTAAGGGTAAAAGATAAAGGGTTTTGAATAAGAAAAATAGAAAGAACGGACAGAGAAAGATAGAAAACTCGCGAGGGGAGAAACGAAGAGGACAGCAAGACTTTTGATGAATATCCTGCTTGATCAACGAATTCTTCGGTGGAGGTAGGTTTTTGTTTATGCTATTTCATAATAAACTCTTACTAGCTAATGATATGTATTGGGTAGTAATTGTAACATCTCCTAGTATGCTTATTGTGTGCATTGCATGATGTGATTATAAATTGGTGAGAATTAGCATGATGAGACCGTTGCATCTCAACCTTAAAAACCTCTTGTTAATGATGATGCCTTGGTATCAAATAAGGATTGATGAACTAAAAGAATGGGGTAGTGGATCGGGTGTCTGTTCCGACACCAGGTAGTAGTAGTGGAATCGGGTGTCACGTTCCCGACCCAAGATAGTAGTCGTGGATCGGGTGTCACTTTCCGACACCAGGATAGTGTATTTGGATCGGGTGTTACGTTTCGACACAGGAAGTTTATAGAGGATCGATGTCACTTTCCGACACCAGATAGTAGATGATCGAGTGTCACGTTTATGACCCAGGATAGTAACAAGAATGAATCCTTTAATATGTTAATATCTCCATCTACAGAACCTGTTTCCCAAATGTTATGGTGTGGAGGCTTGATTCCTCATTGATGTGCTTGGTGTTAGGGGCAAAAAGGGTTATGGTAAAATGTTGTTGTCACCTGTTAAGATATTAGTTCTTTTATGTTTTTCATCTTAAATATATTGTTTTCTATTTTGGAGTTTGCCGATACTACCTACTCATACTGTGTTTGTACGACCCCCACTTGTATGTTTTTCTTTTCTGTTAATTTGGAGTGCAGCAAACGTGCCATCGTCTTCAACTCCACCGCAACTCTAGCCAGTCTTCATCACGTTCGATCTCAGGGTGAGCTATTGTTCCTAGCTCGGACTGGATTCTTTCTTTCGCGTCTTGATGATGTCTTGAAGTTCGAAACCATGCACCAACTCGTTTACTTGTGTTTTAGTGTCTTAGATACTCTTAGATTTAGACTTTGAGATAGATTTCTTGTGATGATTACTTCCAGGTTTTTGGGGTAGTAATTGATACATTTTGAAGTTATTTATTGATTTCGTTAATGAGTTTTAAGTCTTCCCGCATTATTTGCTTTTTAGTATGGTTGAAATGTTGGGATTAGATTGGTTGGTTCACTCACATAGGAGAGTAAATGTGGGTGCCACTCGCGGCTCGTTTTGGGTCGTGACATATGTCAACATAGGCTTCCCAACAAAAAAAAAAAGATCGACGATAGAGATTGCAATGGCAGATTATGTGGAGTGTGGCATGCATAAACAAGGTGGCACAAGGGAGTCTTTTATGTGGTATGGAGACTAAAAATACTTATTTAAATTCAAAAGCAAGAGGAGGTGGAAGGTTTCTTAAATGTAAAATAAAATAAATTCATATAATATAAAATGAGTCTTTTATGATTCTTTCATTGTCCTAATCCCAAGGAACGAAACAAGAAAACAAAAGAAAAAAAAAAACGAAGGAAAGCCAAAAATTGCTCATACTCAATCATCCTCCACATATTTAATTTCCATAAGTGATGTGGTGCATGAACTTTGTGCACCGATGATGTTATTTATACTACTAAAGAACTGTGACTGAGCGTATTATCGCATATTATTTTTCATTTTCACAGCTTCTTCATAGGACAAATACTTGCATAAGCCCCATGCAAAAGAACTTTTGTCCAATCCTACAAAAATGCAATTTGAATAAGCTATGTCTCATAAGATATAACTTTGTTGGTTCTGGCACTAAACCTCTAATTTTATAAATATAAATTCGATAAGACTAAGTTATGTAATTCAAACTCGGCGGCTATAAATTGTCTAAAGACTTAATATTCTGAAACTGAATTTATGATTATTGGAACATAAGAACGGTAAAATTAAGTCATGTTATTCATAGCTTATGGGATTGAATTTCTTAAGAAATAATATTATGAAACTTCACTAATGTCTTATAAGAAAATAAGACATAACTTTTACCTTGTAAATTGATCCTTGAGAAATTTTGTCTGGCGATTTTGGTCTACGTAATATTTTTGCATTTTTCACAATTTTATTACTCTTGTTTCTAAGGGAATAAAATATTTAAAGACCACCAATTTGAGGGGTAAATAATAGATCACTCCAAAAAAGGGGTTTTCGTGCAATAACCTAAAACTTTCAAGAATTAGATCAGTTACTGGGAGCAATTTCACTTGACTCTAAACTTCAGTCATCATGAGCTTCTTGTCTCCATTGTGAGGTAGCCCAAGTGGACCTTTCCTTGGTAGGGTAAATGTGATTCCATTGTGAGGTAGCCCAAGTGGGATGTGTCTAAGTTCTACCATTTGCAAGTAGAACAACCTCATCGGAGTAGGATAGAACTCCAGATTCCACGTCTTGCTATCATGGTCTATGTCGTTTATTGCCTATTATTATCATATGGAATACCTATTAGAATTGTAGAAGTTTATGAGGTTTAGTTTGTGGTATGGGACGCTATCTAGACATTACACAATAGACTTTAAAGTTACTTGGAGTTCCTAGGTCTTTTCCAAGACCATTACTTGAATGTCTTTTATGTGATGTATGAGTATTAATGAACTAATGAATTATGTTAAGAAGTATAAAAATAAAGTAGTACCTAATCTAAAGTGACTTAAACATTCCTTAGCTAAGGTGTGAAGAGGGCATAGAGGATGATCTCTTCATGTCTTATCTTTGGAGGGCATGAGGATGACTCTAGTTAGAGAAGTTGGTTGGTTTTGTTGGATATGATCTAAGCCTTAGGTAGTCTTAAGAACTATTTAGGTAATCCTGAAGAGGTCACTATGGACGTTATCTTCTTGATTTACTTAAGTAGGTCTTTTTATAGTCTTTGGAGGGAAAATATCATATTACCTATATGTTTATATGTTTGATGTTTTGAAGGTGTATGTGACTTTTATGAGTGTTCTTGACGGTCATTTAGGTATTGTTAGGGAGGTTGTATGTGAGGTCTCTCTTTGTGCTACTTAAGTGAGTCTTAGGATAGTTTCTAGTGAGGAAACTACATTCTAGGGAGACTAAAAATGAAAGGTAAAGTACTTCACTGTAACAGTGGATTTATTCATTCTAGAGTGAATTGCACTCACTGGAAAGTCTCTCCTTGAATTGTTATTTTTGGTTTAAATGTTTCCTTATATGTTTCTAGTTAGTAAATGTTGTTCTTATGATTAAAATATGATTTTTAAATGAAAAGATGAATATTTCTAATAAATGTCCATTTTTCATGATTTTTATGCATAAATCCATACTTAGTACATGTGTTGTACTAACACTCATGAGTTTATCTTCTATAAATCGTTCCTGATAATGGTGAAAGCTTGAGAAATGAATACTAAGCTAGAAGATCGTTCAAGAGAATATCGTATGTCCTCACATGACTCTAGGGTGTAATATTCCTTTATGTTTCATTCACAGTATTGTAATGACTGGAATCTAATATTCATATTTGAAGTAATGGACCGTGTCCCAAGTATTCTTTTCTCTGTAAGATTATAGATTGAGACTTAGTATTTCATATTACTTTTATATGAACGATATTTTGAAGATTATATTATATTTTGTAAAAAGTTTAAATTCCGCACTACTTTTCACTATGTTTATGGGATGAATGATATGAAAGGGCTTGTATAAGACCTCCAAGAAGTCGATTACGCCGGTTACAACCCTAGATTGTACAGTAACTTCTAGGGTGTGGTCTTGGGATGTGACACTCTACTGGACAAAGTAGAACAAAACATAACATAGCTTTTTACGTAGATCCACTAGCTAGTGTCCTATGGTGGCAACATAGTTATGGAACTTAGAGGTACATGTGAAAACCCTCTTTATGAAAAAATTAGGTATTATAGTTATTGACTTAGGGAAACTCTGTTTATGCCTATTGAGGCATTGTGGTTATCCACCTAATGATATTTATGGTGACCTACCTTCCAACCATAGGAAGGGACACACACTCATACAAGTTCACTCGGTGCACGCTAAGTTCCCTGCATGTGAAACATTTATTATATTTTACTTTATAACACATAGTTTATTAGGAGGTCATCCCCTTATATTATCATGTAAAGAATCCATTCACAGGAAAATAAGCTAGTAAGCATCATCTAGTTTAGGGTACACATGAACACAACATTCAAGTCCCCTCTCTTGACTAGGTCGTCATACAATGTTGTGTGCATACATATATGTGAGCAAACCTTTAAACAAACACATTATACCCACAAGGTCATAACATACAATTCATACATATAAGAATTACTACTCGAACATACCTACAAAGGTACACAGTGTAATGTATACAAAGTCCTGCATACCTTGCCCAAACTACTGACACCGGAGTACGTCACTCCTAGCTAAGGAAAACACATATCATGCTTTCATAACATTCCTCGTTAACATGCATAGTATTAAGACACTAAGTGAATATGAGAACTACCTCAGGCTACGTCCGGGCGTGTGTACAACCATACCTATACTACTTATAACATCAGCTGCAGTGAGTGTGTGTTACATTGGCACTTGATCACATAAGTCCTATCAACAACATGTTTGAGCATCCACCCTCTTAACCATAACATTCTTTTCAAGCATAGAACACACACACACGAATAGCATAGGGACAACCAAACTTTATATTACAGTTAAGACTCCTAACTTGTGCTATTCACGCCTTCACATAGGGGTACATAGGTTAGTGATTAATATCCATCTTAACTCATCAATGGCAGCACCTATACTTTACCCTACATGGATATACATGCTTATACAATAACCATACAACCTAAATCACAACTTGAATAGGAAAGTAGACATAAGTTTCACATAGTATCATCATAGGCACATTTTCATATATTCATAAATTTTCCTTCATGGACAGACATATATAGATTAAAATAAATTAAACACCTCCACCATAAGTGGACCATACCACACAATGCCATACAAGGCCTCATCAACATTACTATAAAGAAATAGAGAAGTAGAAGAGTAGGGGAATTCTTACCAATCCTTCAGCCTTTGGTCAGCATTGATCATTACTACTCTTTCATCAATAAATCAAGTATAGGGCAGTAGATTAATTTACAATAATCATACATGAAGTTAAACATAAGCTACTGCAAGGCCATGCTACAAACTTGTACAATAATCATTAACATGCTAGAATTTAGAAGGACATAGATCATCAACCAACTTCACTTGCATGAATTATGGATAATATTTCATCAATAATATCAATCCAAGGAAGTATCTAATAATACACTTAGTCATAAAAAATTCATTCTTAAAACACTTCAAGATCAAGCTACTATCGTAGTCATTAAACTATGAATTCAATGAAGAGTAGAGAGAATAGGCCATCTTGATAATTTTTCCAAAGTAATAATCATCAATTATATTTTACAATTAAAGTACATGCTAGGCAGTAACTAATGAAATCATAGTCTAGATCATACACTAATACATTGCCATAGTTCGAATTCACACTACAGCTATTCATATTAGGATTCATGGAAGGTGAGTTTTACATAAGTTATCCTCTTCAAAATATCAGAATTGACCCCATATTAATACATTACAATATTCCATACTCCTCAACACGACGTTTAAGAAGCATCTATAGACAATTAACATGTAGTTCATATAACAACAACCTATACGTCAAGATGCCAAGTAATACTTCATAGACTCGAAGACCCTAGATCAATCACGCCATCATTATTTCCTTCCTTTGTATCATTCAAGATTTATAAAATCCCCCCACAATTCACCATGGTATTAACTAAAACAATAGCTACAAGAACCTAAACATAATTGAAATCCGTTTTTTATAGTTGATGACCCATCATACATAATCATAATGAAGACTAGGTTAAGCTTGTTCAAACCTTCATGCATTGATTCACAAGGGTAATTCATGAATGATTCACAACCAATATACATACTATAAATTATACATAATCATTTTAACATAATTGAATCACAAATCGGTATTCATAAGATCAAGATCATAAAGGCATACGTAGGCATAAAATCGAGTTTGTGTCAGAACATGGGTTCATCATGAAATAGGATTGAAAATCAAATCCAAATCATTAAATAGTCTTCAATAAATTCATATTATTCTTTTCAAATCAATTTAAGAAAGAACCTATGGCTAGAAAAGATGAACTTGATCATATTTTTTTCTTTGAAAACATTGAGATTAACTATTTAGATGGAAGGATAACTAGAGATGAAGGATCACCATATCTTTATATAATTTAAAATCTCTAAAATATGATGATTCATCCATGGAAATCGAATATCCCCTTAAGATTCTTTCTCTTCACCCACAATGCTGTTGGGTTTTAGAGAGAATATTTTTGGAGGCCAACACGTCCCTTGTTTGAATTGATTAGGAGTGGGGTTGATGACGTTTTTAATCCCTTATATACACCCAAATGTAGTCAAATAATCCTATTAGAATCATGTTAGGACGACGGGGTGACTTTCCCATTCACCCCTTAAATAAAACAGATACAGAGACTAGTTTACAGGCCACCATCGACGGAGCAATCGACTGGCCGTCCTTTGGCTTCCGTCGACTGTTCGATAGACACACTTTGGGTTGAGACCTTCCCAAGAGAATTACCAATCGACGAGACCTCACCAAATGGCCGTTGGTTGACCAACAGGCCACCTTTGTCCTCGATTAACACGTAGCAAGTCATTTTCTAAACCAGCCGCCATTTGTGTCTATTTCTTTTGTCCTCCCTTTTTAGTTTTCCCTTTCTAGTCTTTCGACCCCCGTTTTATGCTTAGACGGGTATAGTAATTGGGAGCCCTTTCCCTTTCCTCTGTTCCCTCCGTTGTTAACAAGATTTATAACTTCGACATAAGTTTCATCCAAAACAAACACCTACAACTCGTCCTAACAAGCTAGGCCCCACCAAGACAGACATTGAGCGTCTTAAGGACTATCTTTCTAACGCCTTGGACGTTCTTAGTCTTTTGACCTCCAAACTTCTTGAAACTTCATATACCATATTTAAGCATAATTATAAATCATTTTAAGACTTATTAAGCTCATGAAACAGAGTATATAAACACGCATGTACACATGACACACATAGGTGACTAGTCATCCAATTTTTTGGTCGTTCCTTGACGATCGACTTCCAAATCACATCAAAATTTACGAACTAACTGTAAACCATATTTAAGTCATTTTAGGACCTTATAAAATTGATAAAAATATGTTATTCTTTAGACATCCTAACTCATTTTGGGGTCTTAAATATGGTTTGTATGAGTTCCTTGTCATGCCATTCGTGCTAACTAATGCTCCGGCTACATTTTGCAACTTGATGAATTATATACTATTTTAATCTCTTGATGATTATGTGGTTGTATACCTAGATGATGTTGTGATCTATATTAGAACGTTGGAGGAACAAGTCAATCACCTAAGTTTGGTTCTGCTTCAATTGAGAAAATACACACTTTATGTCATAATAAGAAATAAAATTTATGGGGCATCTTGTTAGAAAAAAACTAAGTTCAAATGGATCCTAAGAAAGTGCAGTCCATTGTTGAATGGTAGGCACCTGGTCATGTTAAGGATTTGAGGTCGTTTATTGGGTTGGCTAACTATTCTAGAAAATTCATTGCTGGTTATTTGAAGAAGGCAACAACTTTGATAGATTTGTTGAAGAAGGATAAGAAATGGGTTTGGTCTGAACAATGTTGGAAAGCATTTCATAATTTTGAGGAAGCTATTGCATCGGAACCAATAGTCAAGTAGACGGATTTTGAGTTACCATATGAAATGTACACTAACGCGTCTGATAAAGCTATTAGTGGAATGTTAATGCATAAAGGTCATATTGTGGCCTTTGAAAATCGAAAATTGAATGATGCTGAGTAGAGATATTACATGAGAAGGA
Source organism: Solanum habrochaites (assembly GCA_027704765.1). NCBI lineage: Eukaryota > Viridiplantae > Streptophyta > Magnoliopsida > Solanales > Solanaceae > Solanum > Solanum habrochaites. The sequence goes on from JAKWJA010002496.1 coordinate 20,397,492, forward strand.
AGTGGTTGTTGTTTTACACTTTCTCCAGGTGTTGAGAGACTATCTCTTAGGTACTCGTTTTGTGGTGAGAACTGATAATGTAGCCATACATTTTTTAAGACGAAAAAAATTGGCGTCCTAAACAGGCAGAGTGGTAGGAGTTTCTGGAAGATTATGATTTCATGTGGGAGCATATGCCATGGAAACACAACCAAGTTTCTGATGCATTGAGTCAAAAAATGGTATTTTCTGTAGTCTATTTAATTTCGAAACTTGAAACTAATCTTTTTGATAGAATCAGGTTTTGTGCTGAAAATGACTCATTATATGTTTAGTGGATGGGTCAAGTGCAAGATGGCACAATGAGACGGTATTAGATCGAGGACGATCTTCTTTATTCTAAAGGGGGGAGAATCATTGTACCAAATTAGGGTGGATTGCGCAAAGACTTTCTTCGCATGATTCTTCTTGGGCTGAGCATCTGGGTGTTGAAGGGATCTTGGCTCTTCTATCTCGTGTTTATTTCTGGCTAAATATGGAAGATGATATAGAGGCATACGTAAAGACTTGTCATGTATGTCAAGTAGACAAGACTGAACATAAGAAGGACGCAGGTTTGCTACAACCTTTGACTATTATTGAGAGGCCATGGTTGTCGGTAATCATGAATTTCATTTCTAGGTTTCCTATGATGAGCCTTGCGCAATATGTCTTGTGCTTGAGATAACATTTCAACTCTGCCCTTGTAACGCTGTACACTGCTGGACAATTTCATTATTCTTAGTTTTAGCAACATCCAATGTCGTCAAAGGTTGTTTGCCTAAAATTTTTTGAGAGGTGTCAATTTAGTAGTAGACGACATATGTAGATTGTAACTAAAATGCGCAATATCTAATAAAATAACCTATTTCAGTTGACTTGTTGTCACATAGTGTCACATATATTCTTCTAAGAATTTATTAATCCTTTCTGTTCGTACATATGTTTGTGGGTGATTTGCAGTAGAAAACTTTAACTCAGTTCCCATCATATTTAACAAGGTTGTCTAAAACCTGCCAGTGAACCTTGTATCCCTGTCACTCACAATGACAACCGAATAACCAAAGTATTTAACCACATTTTTATAGAACAGATCAGAAAATCTCGTAACAATTAGTTATTACTATTTATCCTATTATACACATAAAATTATATTATAATGATTCCATATATTAAAGAATGCAACTGCGATCGACTATATAGATTTAACATCAATACGTCAATTCTCTAAAATATAACATTTCAAATATCGAAAAAATTATACATCTTGCCAAAATAACTTCTTCTTCAACACATAATTACTGAATTACTATGTCAATGTTTTATTTATCGTATCAAAGTTTATTACTTACCGAACCAAACTTTGTGAGTTATTTATTATGTCCATACTATCAATTATCGGTTAGGGAAATCAAATTTTGAAAATATCATATCAAACATCAATACTAACTCCAACTAAACTTATATATTAATTATATTAACAAAACAGGAAGGGGAACATAAACCTAACTTCCAACCGGTAAACCTTACACCTAATCTATTATGACACTTCATATTTACTGTAAATAAACAACAAAGAGAAACATTATGTAATTTATAAAAAAAGAACACAAAAAACTTGAACATCATTAGTTACTTATTATTTTTATCATATTATCAACAATAGAAAATTACTTAAAGTCACCACATATTAACTTAAATCTATTATATTCTATTAAAATTATATATAAAATCTACAATTATTTTCTTATAGGTAAACTAGTTCTATAAAAGTCTAGGGAATAAATTTTGTATGTGAAATATATTCAATATCTCCTCTCCTTTCACTAAAGTTTTATACTTATCTTAAATGGAAATCTAGAAATATAAATATTCTATATTACTTGGCTCTTATTTGTCCATATATTTTGAAGCTAAAATTTGCAATATTATTATTTGAGTGTTGATGAAGCGATTTTTGAAACATGATGTTGTGGTTGAATAGGCACTGTAAAGGATTAATATTATGCCGCTCCAGCCAAGTAACCTTTAGTTAATCATTCTTTTACTTTGAAGTATACCATTACGGCTTACAACTTCGACAATCTTAACCTTACCCTTAATTCAAGGTTTTTACATAAAAGTCTCTCATAACATTATTTAAGGTCAGATATCTTTCATACATTTAATACTAAGAGTTATAATACCCTAAATCAAGACATCCCATATTCATTATCATATATACATTAAGCATGGGACACAAGTCAACCAAGACAAGATACCACATACTTCCCTTTTAACTCATAATGCAAGTCATTCTAGAATCACATAGGAAACAACCTGACATATTTAAGTCATCCTATATACTATCATAACATCATCAATATACTCCACATAGACTCATACGGCCAAGTAGGAATAACCAAGACTCAACCCTAACACTATACTCATAATGTCAAAGTCATAGTCTAACATGATAACCCATGACAACATGAATAGAAGAATACATATATTACTTCACATATAGATAGATATTGTCAAGCTTCACACAATCAAACTACAAAGTTAGTAATATTACTTCAAGTAGTTGTCAACAAGGCCAAGATCATCATAATACATAAAGTAACGCTGACAAGGCCACATCAATCGCAAGTAAAACATATAAGATCGCCACCATAAGTGAACCATACCAATCACAATAGAATTCAAGTATAAAAAACATCAAAATAAGTTAAATACATAATCATACCCCCAAATCATCCTCATGACTTCAATTCAAAGTCAACTTACTCAATTAGATAACACAAGACACTCACCTAAGGCCATAACCAACAATTTAACATAAAAACTACAAAAATCAATAAACTAGGTTAAATTAATGTGAATTAATCAATCTAACACAATTTGGATATCAATTTACTACATTTATTATATCATTAGAAATCCCATAAGAAACTACATAAGAATTCAACAATATTAGCTTAATATCAAGTAATCCACATCTTAGTCAAAGGCTAGGGTTCTTCCAATTCATGGGTTCATTGCTAATTTAGATTGAAATCATAAATAAAATATCAAATAGATCTTAATTCAATGCTTAGAAATCATTTATGTAAGAATCTATGGTAGAATCATGAAATTGGACAGTTCAACTTTAAAAACTTTGAAAACATCTTGAGAATTTAGGCTCCTTTATTAAGAGAGTTTAAAGGATGAATATCCATACCTTAAATATTATAATTATTCACTTTTATGAAGAATTTCCACTCAAAAAGTCACCTCCAAGTTGTTCCTTGATTTCGACTTCGATGGAGACTTTGAGAGAATTCTAAGGGATTTTGGGTTTTGATTTGGGTGAATGAAATATTCTATAGTGTTAAACACTTATATACTTGTTTAAAATACCCAATATACCCCTAATAAAACTCCAATGACTTAATTTAGAAGTGGGGTGAATTTACAATTCACCACTTGATTTCGCAGCAGACCTACACATAGAAGACAATGTCTACTAATTTATGCCCTCGATTGTGCGTCACCCCACTGCGGGCCGTTCTAGCAACCGTCAGTGGTTTCAGAGACTTGAGAAGTCTCTCTTAATATACCCAGGCTAAATTCCCATTGATGACACCCATTGCCAGTGCGTCAACAGGACTACGAGTCGTCTACTTCTCCGTTGTTTGGGATGTTCCTTGGGGATAATTTTCCAAGACGTTTCCAACCCAAATAGTATCGTCTAATATTCTAACAACTCTAACCTGAATTTCATCCAAAATGAACATGTAAAACTCAAAGAAACACACCTAGAAAGAGAAGGTCAATTCAAGGCACATCTTTCGAAGGTCATGGATGTTCTTGGACGTTTGAACCCCAAACTTCATGAAAATTTACACATTTCCTATACATGATATAATAACTCATTTAAGAATCTTTAAACCTGATGAATAACGTATAATCACATAGAACCACATACGAGGCACATAGGTGACTTAGTCGTCGAACGTTTTCGTCGTCCCTTGACGTTTGACTTTCAACACACCTAATACTTTAGCTACTGCCTCTATACCATATATTAGACATATTTAGGACCTTATACCATCAAGAATAACATCTTAGGATATAGTTAAGTTAGGTCATTTTAGGGGTCTTACAATCTCCCCCACATGGACAACATTCGTCCTCGATTGACATTTGCCACTCTCCGAACTCTTACAATATTAGAGATTCAACTAGAATCTAATAACCATATCATACAACACATATAAAAGAAGAAAACATCAACTTCACATAGCCAAGATATTCACAATACCAAAAGAACTCGAAAACAATTCTATAACTCATTATGCTACTAAACTCGCATGCTCCATTCCAAATAGTAAAAACTCATTTTATATTTAATATCCTACTCATATATATAAGTTATAACCACATTACAACAAATTTAGACAAAAAAATCAAATAGTTAATTTCCACATAATCTGAAAGTGATCAATTTCCAGTGTTGGAGTGATTTTATGCAAAAAAAAAATTAAAAAAATCCAAATCTTAGGCAATATAGGTACATTATGCCCCACTTGGGGTAAGCCTTATCACATCATGCCCTTTAACACCAAGGTCAAGGCAAGTCAAGACCAACCTATATGCTCCTCACATAAGAAGGTTTGACATCATTGAGGGTTTCCACTCCTAATCTCATATCAAGAAGCCTACTAACTAAGTCATCATCATTCCTCTAAGACTAACATCCAAAGGAAACTAATAACAATCAAGTTATGTCATATTACCCAACCACACAAGGCCTTAACTACACCATGAATACCAAGTATAACTCCATTATTTCACCATAACATAGAACACATGTTGGGAATCTTGAGGTCCACTACCATTTTTTTCAAGTGACAACACTTTAACATCAAAGTTAAAATACAACTAACTATTTTCAAAGTAGGTAAACCTCATTATCTTCCTCTCCGTATGGAGTAATGGGTACATACATCCCTTTAAGTCAACATTAGGACAAAACATGATCTCGACTTATGAAATAAAGCCCTTTTATTTCCTTTTTCCCGGCTCATAGACTAGGTTCATATAGGGACTTATCAACTAATCATAAGGGTTATCCCGTTTACTAGCATACTTCACAATCACCTTACGAGGTAAGCACACTACCTCACCTTTCTTAGGAGCATGCCTATACAAAGGACTCCAATTAACATGAGGCAACTATGAAGTATCACACACATACAAGGGTAACATTCATCTATAACTATTTTCCACATTCCTCCAAAACCTTTCAAGCCTATCTCATAACATTATACTACCATCATGCATACTCATAAAACAACTCATTATTCCAAAGGGAACTCCACTAAACTATAACAGTTTTTAACAAGCTATAACCATACCATATCATAAATTCTCAACGTAATATCTCATTTATCATACATCACTTGTATCCATAAATGGCATCACATCATAACATATTTACCTTCACATAAACTCATCAAGTCATAACAACCATAATAAGCATCAAAACAAACCTCATCTCCCTCAAGCCTTGAGACAACATCATTTCCAAGTAATCACATCTAAAAGACCATCGGATGAGGAAACATAACCCAAAGATAATAGAGAGTTAAGTTATACGACACTACATGAGAAATGTGAAGAAGGGAAACTCTATCGTCCTATAGCCTCTCTCTCATAGATCTGTCGAGACTCACAACCGATTAATGTGACTCTACTAGACGTGGCAATATGAGACTTTGGACCCTAAAACCATTTTATAACCTCATGCTTTGCTACTACGTTTGTCATGACCGTAGAGCACCTCCTAGAAGTAACATGGCGTACTTGACCTCTCGGAGGTCTTATACAAGCACATAGTAATCATTTATCCTATTTTCATAGGAAATTTAGTGGAAATTTTATAACTTTTCATAGCACATCATATGTTAGAAACATCGCTTTCATTAATATAAAATATAATAAGTACGTAGTTAGACTCTAAGTTTCTTTAGCCATCTTGGACTCAACATGAATAAAATAGATTAGGGAGACGACCCTTAAAAACATAAAATAACATCTAAGCTGTTGCATAGACTTTAAGACTAACTTTACACAAGAAATCTTTGAATCTTAAGGATCCCTTTCTTTGAACTTGGGAGATCTATTCAAGATATTCACTTACGAGACATCCTTTAGCCATCACCACCTACACTTTGTGTAAAGACATGATGAAGAAAAATATTATTAAAAATGCACTAAGTATGAAAACTATGCAAAAACATGCATTTAAAGAGAAAATTTTGTTAGAAACCATGCATGCTGTCTTTTATTAAAACTTCATGAACATTGATACAAAATATTGTTCACATACTTCATATAGACATGCACAATAGTCATAACATCAGATAAATCCATATATTACATTTAAGCTACATTTAGTATATCATAACATTATCCTTCTTTTACATTAACTCCTTAACTCCCAAGTAAACCTCTAGTAAAACTTGGTGCAATGCATGAATGATGTCCCATTCCACCATCCACACTCAAGCGTCACCTCATGGCCACCAAGGTGAATAATTATACAACCTTCATTACCTCAAACATACACATTCATAGAAACAAAGAAATATTGTGTCATTCTTCACTATACCCATTGTACTTAGCTGGAACCAACATATATGTACTAATTCAAGACAACACATAAAAGTCGACCCAGTCAAATCAATCTAAAGGAGACAATATTTAACAATGCATACTTGGACTGTCATTCATATGGCAATCATAAGACCTTACCCCCATTATTTCGTACATCAACCAAAATATGTACAAATTATATACCTTAGTAGGACCTTCCAGCCTATAGAGTAGATAAGACCAATATTATGCATAAAGTAATGCCTCATCATAGAAAAAACGTTAGACTCATATAATGGCGTATTAATCACACATTCAGACCAACACCACAATGTCAGGTATTACAACATATACATATACATATAGAACTTCTTCCTAGAACTCCCTTCAAAAGCTCCTTGTGCAATGCATAGGTATGTTTCATACTCTTAACTACCCTAAGAAACATCCCTTAGGCAATCCTAGTTAGGATTCCTTACTTTACTTCCATTGTTCATTTTATATTAAGGAAATTTTTCCTCAACCGGCATGAGACTATAAGTGCTAAAATGGAATCCAGTGTCATAGAACCCCACACGGAAAGAGGTGTTCTATATTCAAAGGTAGAACATTAACATACATACTAGCATATAGAAAGATTTACTTACTAGGTCCTATGGGGGCAACATAATTAAGGAACATCAAGATGTATAATTGAAACCCTCTTTATGCTAATTGGGTATTATAGTTTCACCCTCTTGAGGACTTTGGTGAACATGCCTTCCCATTTTGGAAGGGGCACCCCTCAGCATAGGTTACCTCGTGCTAAAGATAAGTTACCTTATTATAAAACCTTTAGTAACATTACCTCATAAAAATAGGCTTTAGGAGATTTACCCCTCATATTGATAGTTGTATGTTATAGATTAGAATGTCCTTTCATCAACCTAGGTCATGTGAGAATACCTTTCACATGGACAGAGTGTATATAAAGCATATTCTAGTTTAGAGTATAATTGAAAAAACCCTTTAAAAGACCCTACTTTACTAGATCATCATAGTGTGCTTCATTCAGAAATTCACGCGTTTATGTGTACTTATATGTGAGAACACTTTCACTAAACCATCTTTGAGAACAATGTTCATACTTCATTCTTCATGGCATAAGTGTTAAGGTATGCATAGTATGAGCAAAACCTTTTTATAGTATAAACCAAATTTAGAACTACACATATCATACTTCATCATATCATTTACATGACATCATAACACATAGTTCATGTTCACATCTTAGTCATGCATCTATATTCATATATATAAATAATCATCCTAGGAACTATCCTATGAAGGTACACATGTGCAATGCATAGGCAAGGTCCCACAAACTTCCCATACAAGTACACCTATCAAGTCACCCTTTTTAAGATACACTTTTCATACTTTCCATACTTTCATGAACATATACTTTACGTGCATAGTATTAGAAAATGGTTCAAATGAGAACTATCTTTTCATTAGCTACAATGAATCTATCCTACTCATAGACATGCATGAGATGTCTGCACATTGGTCAACATGATCACGTAATGGCAACAACAAAACTTTGACGCAACCACCCTCTAAAGATCACAATACACATTCATGTCCCTTAAGTCATAGAAAACTCACATATGGAGTACTAAGGACTATAGATCACACACAACAACATAATAACATAGGATACAAGACATCTTTGTCATTTGACTCTAAGACTCCTAATCATGCTTAAGACCATACCTTCGTTGTAGAGATTCATAGGAAGGGTCATTCATCAATACACTTCATCAATGTCAAACATATAGACCACATAGTCCTAACATCTTCATTCACATATAGTCATCATCATTAATATACCTAGACCATGATTCTAGCATTGGAGCCTAGGCACATAACTTCCATGATCACATCACATATATAATGACAAGAATGTACGCATATCCACCATAAGTGGACCATACCACACAATGCCATTAAAGGCCAATTCTACTAAAAATTCTATACAAATTAGAGAAAGTAGGGAAATCTTCCCAATATTCAAAGCTTTGATCAAAACTGATAAATTCCCAACAATTCATATATAAAACAGTAGTTATAAGAAAATTATCACAATCAAATCATGATTCCATCATCATATAATCAAGATCACAATACCCATGTTATAGGCTAAATTGAAAATTTTTGAGGATAATCAGTTCTTCATGAAATTGGATTGAAATACATCTTTAAAACAGTAGCTAACCATCAATTCATCATGAAAATTATTTCGAAAGGGATTTGACAATGATCCTATGGCTAGATTGAAAGATATCAATTTTTAGCATGAAAACTTCTTTGAAAACCTTTGAAGGAACTCCTTAGATGAACATTTAACAAAGGATGAAGGATTACCGTACCTTAATGTAAGAAAACCCCACACATTTGGAGAAGAAACTACTTCAAAATTCATCTTCTAGTTTGAGTTTGAGTTTTCCCTCCAACAGCATTTGGAAAAGAAGAAGGTTTAAGGTTTTTGATTTCTCAATGGGAATCGGGGTTTTGACTTAGGAAAAGGTTAAATAAGTCATAAAAACAGTTTATAACCGACTCTCAAAGTTACTAAAACACCCCCATACTTATTGGGACTTTTAAACATATAAAACTTGACTTGAAAACGATGCAACCGAATCTGGAAAGCGGATGCGCGTCACGGAGGCATCTCCTAATTTTGCCTCATGATATTTTTGAGGCAGTGAGACTTGTGTAGGGCGTGTGACGTACAACATTTCTAAGTTCCAGGCGCGCGATGTGTGAGGGGATCCAGATCATGGTGTTGCATACTGCATTTAGCAGCTTCCTTGTCCAATGTTTGGGTCCTCCTTGGGGGCCCTTAGGTTGGTCCTCGAGGGGTCGTACCCGAACGTTTTGAATGTAAACATGTTGATTAAGGTACTAGGGTAACCTCTATTGTTTATAGACTCCAAATGACACACTGGCACGTCGAAAGGCTAACTTTCAAACGTCTTGGTTGTTCTTGGACGTTTGACCTCCAAACCTCTTCAAATAAACTATACATGTTGTAAAACACTTTATTAACATGTTATTAATTTTTTAAGGAATGTGTGAGACTCTATATACCTTAGTTTATTTTGAGGGTCTTTATAGTATTTTAATACTCCCTCTTGGGAACATTCGTCTCCGAATGACACCTTTAACCTTCATAGTAAAATACCATGACTCAAGACTAGCAGCCCATCGTGTATACATTATTTCTAAATGCACACACCCAACCAAGGAAATTTGATTCCTTGCTAGATATACCTAATGCAACTCAAAATGCAAGCAAGGAACATGTTACTCATTTTTAAGGCAAATCTAACATCTCCTAGCTACAACATGCTCAACATAGACTCATTAGGTCTAAAATGCACATTGAATAAAGATTCTACAAAAACAGAAAAAATCGTGCAACTAGCCCAATTATAACAAGTCCTACACGCCTCAATAAACATACGTAACTACGTCATAGCGACACATAATCATATAAAGACCTAGTGGGAATGGCTCACTGTACCCCACTTACGAGTAAGACCACACATGTCTTTCTAACCAATATTCATTATAGCAAGGAAAACATCAAGTCCAACAAACAAAGTCATTAAAACATGAAATCTGGAAATTTTCATAAATAGTAAAAGAAGCACATACCGGAAAGGGACATAAGGAGATCACTCTTGATCTCCCTTAGATTGGAGAGGATAGAACCTATTACTCATTTGAGAACCATCTTCCACATAACTAGGAGCAAAGTGCTTGCTTTCCCTTACATTAGCCTTTTCCTTTGGGCAATCATTCTTCATGTGGCCACTCTAACCACACCCATAAAAACTATCTCTACCAGCCAAAAACCAACCCTCATGGCTTTTACCACACCTACACCAAGTAGGCCATAGGGATTCACTTTAAATTAGAATATTATATTTGCCAACTTAGCTTTCTTAGTTAAAGGAACCACTTATTTAATAAAAAATTCACGAACTCCACCCATATGGTGATAGATTTTCTTGGCAAGTTGTGGAACCAAGTTCATGTTACTATATGAGGGAGTTATTAAATAACTCTAGTCTATAGCGTCATTATGGCGTATGTTAATGTTTTCAACCAGCAGAAAATTAATCATGAATAGAAGAAGTTTTACTTATTGCTACACTAATATCATGTAACACACGAAAACCTTATGAATTTAACAACCGCACTGAACTTAACAACTTCAATAGAAAATTTAGAAACTCATATGAAAATGACACAGTGATAATAATAATTTTATGTAATTAGTAAAAATAACTTTGAATGTAAATCCTTTAAGGAATAAAGCTTATGTAATTCAGGTTCTCTTAAAGTTGTCCGCATAATTCACCTAAATACACCAACTGAGTCTTGTACCTATTGAAAACCTATGCCCCTTAAAATAAATTCCTTTTTGACATTTTTCTTACACTCAACAAAATATGTGAGAGGTGTGTAATACACTCGTCGTGACATAAAAAATTGATCAATTATGTGATGACATGTGACATCTATGTCCAAAAACTTATTTAAAAATAAAATTAAAGTAAACAACTATTTTAGTCTATATAACTTACTAAAAACATTAAAAAAGATGTTTGTTAAAAATCCCACCCACGACAACTTCTCCTTTTCCTCTCAAGTTGATCCGAACTCTAGCATCCTCAACACAACAATCCCTCCCTCACTCTATTTTCAGATGTAATCTTCTTCTCTATATTTTTTTTTTGTATGAGAAAGATGAATAAGTTTTCGCTAGAAAATTATAAATTTCCATCACCATGGACGGAAATAATGAAATTACATGACATATTTTTCTGAATTTCATAGATTATGTTTTTTTGGGGTTGAATAAGTCTTCATTTTTTTAACTATCAATTTAATTAATTTATTTGATTCTTCATTTTTGGGTTATATAGATATTATTGGGTTTTAAAGGCGTGAATAAGCACAGAAGGATTGTGACTCTCCTAAAGGGTTGTCACTTTGTCAGAGAGTTGTGACCTTTATGAAAGATTGCGTCATTTATGAAGGATTGTGACTGTATTAAAGGTTGTGTCTTTTTCAATGTGTTGCGACCTTTCTGGAAGGTTGCCTTCTTTCTTAAGATTTGTGACTTTTACCCTTTGTTAGCTATAAATAGAGAGGTTGTATCTCATTTTTTCAGTATCAATTTTTCCCTTCTTATGCATACATTTCTTACAAAAAAAATATTCTATTTATTGTTTTTGTGTATGTGATTCATTGTTGTCATTTTGAGTTTGTTGAAATTTGAGGTACCAATATTTCTTTAATTTTTAATCCATTTTATCTTGGGAGGAATTAATTTGTAACCTCGGGTACTTGAGGGGATTAAATTTCTTAAGGACATACAATGAGTTCTGTGGAGTCGGATAATTCTTTGTGTTTTTCTTTTAATCTTTTATTTCTTATGGTTTGCTAATCTAAATACAAGAGATAAAAAGCTTAAGAAATTTTCTATATTCTTTTTGTTGGAAAGAAGACGAAGAAGAAAAAAAGAAAATTATTTTATCATATGATAAAAGAGATTTGAGATGAATTAGTACTACTTTAATATGTTCGAGTATATTTTTTTAGTACATTTTTCTTGGATGGGTAAGATTAATCTTATTTTCTTACCAAGTGTACTTAAGCGTTGCACCCCTTTAGTTTTCTTTCAACGAGAAAGTTAGTTTAAGCACAAAGGCTTGGATGAGCACTTTAATGAACATATGTTGTCTCCTAACAATATTTGAACATGATTTAGTTTTCATTTAAATCCAATGTTTTCTAAGTAAAATTAAAATATGATGAAAATCGGGAAAGAAAAAAATAATTTTTTAGAAAAGTTACTTGCATTGAATCATTGCTGACAGAAAAAATTGATTTAATGAGAGGAAAAATGAGGTTCTGTTTTTGTTTCCTTGATTATTATTTTTTCTATTATTTATTCAGTTATGAGATTTATTTCATAAAAGTTAGGATAGATTTTCATTATGTGATGATCTCAGGATATATCATTATTATTATTAATATGTATTCTTTTTAAAAGAGCGTGAAAAACACTTTTGAGTTTTCTACTCCATGTGAGATTTTATTGTGTCTTATTTTAGAAGACTAATATCTTCTAGTTTTTTTACTTTGTCAGTATGAAGATATAAGAACTTCATGAACAAATTAAATTGTGAATTGGTTCAAAGAATATAGAAACTTCACAAATTGCTAAATACTCCATTTTAATGAATAATCTGACTTGAAGAGTTCAAAATTTTCATCATGAATATTAAGGCTAAAGGATTCGAAAAAGATAAAATCTTCTTCTTTATGTAGAAACAATGTTGTATTTAGAGGTTTCTAGAGATTAAAACCTTTTTGTTTTACTACTATGTAAATATGAAACTGATTAGAAGAATATAGAAAGTTCGTCAGAAATCGAGATTCATTAGTTAATGATTTGATGAATTTAAAAACATAAATACCGAGTGGTCTTTCTAATTGTGACAGAAGGGGAAAAAAATACCAATGACCGAAAATTAGTGATTTTTGTGCGTGTGATGTGAGTTTGTATGGATTAAATCTCAAAAAGAATGCTCCGTGTTGCCAATATGTATTTGATGTACAATTTGAAAGCATGGAAAAAAGGTGACAAATAATTTCAAATACTTGAAAAAATATTAGCGAGACATCATTTTTAAAGGAGGGGGGTTCTTTACTTGTGATAAAGACAAAAACAAACTTACTACTAATTAAAATATGAAAAAGAACAAAATATGAAATATAATGATATTCTGTATAAGTTAGACCCCAAAATATTGAGAGATATTGATATTGTGGTCGTTGACTCTCTCTTACTAGTATATATGATATGTCTATGTATAACACACAAAATTATATTTACTGTTCGAAAAGAATTGATTCTTTGAAGAAAAAAATGTAACTTTAAAATATTATGAAATAACCTTATTTGTACTAGACATGAACATTGGTGAAATTGGTCTTTTATGTTTTGTTTTTTTTAAAAACAATTGATCTAGGTCAATTGTCCTTATTGGACCTATTAATACTACCGTGATTGTTGATATGGAATTTCTTTAACAAATGGAATTGTTACGGGAAAAGGTCTATGAAAAGGGACATGTGGCAAGATATGTATTTTGAAACAATTTTCAATGGGCAACAATAGTGTTGTAAGAAAAAAGTAAGCTAGAAAGTTCTTTTAAAATTAGTATTTCTGTCTGTTCTTACTTTCGTGCAATCAAAGTGTTTGTGCACTTAACAAGGGAGACATAATGTCATTACAAAAGCCTTGCAAGAACTGCTCATTCGTAAAGTGTTGCCTAACTTCTAGTTTCAATAATCAAAATGTCAAGTAGTTTTTTGAAGAAAAATTCACATTCCTTTAAAATTGATTTTTTACATGGATATTTGTGATATGAAGTTAACACCCATCTTGTAGTAAAAACAAATGCTTCGGAGTTTTATTAACCAATTGCAGTTAATTGTTATGTGCTATTTGCTGAATATAAGGATGAAGAAATATAAAAATATAGCATATTAAATTGAACGTTGATAATCACTGGAATATAAAAAGATTTTCATGCTTAGAAGTGGTAAATGTGGAGAATATGACTATTCTTCTTATAAATATATTTGGAAAAATGGATATCATCCATTAAATTAACTGCATATACTCAACTAATCTAATGAAAATGTTATTTTTAAAAAGAAAAAAATGAACTTCGAAAGAAAAAATTGAAGGTCTTACTCTTCAGGAGGAGGGCGAGGGGAGTGATGAGGAAGACGGGGGGCGAGCATGAAGCTCGAGCGATGATAGTATCACTTCTGGTCGTTCCCCACGTGTAGTTTTTATCTCAAGCATCTCGCTTGAAACCTTTGCCCCCCACGACCAGGTGTTTACCACAAGTTGACACTCCTCGTAAAGGTGTATTTGCTTCCTATACGAAAGTATTAACCCCCCCCAAATACTTAAACAATTTGTTTATTTTGAAATGAAGTACAATACAGTTATCACAAAATTTGGGGGGTAAGGGTAATGCTATGTTACAAAAAAGAGAAACAACTCAAAAATTGTATGTAGAAAGAGAAAAAAAAAAATATTATTTAGGTAATAAAGGGAGAAATAAATAGAAAACTTTGTTTGTTAAAGAAAGGAGCAAAAAAAAAAAAGTTTTATCAGAATTTTTTGTTATCCTACTAGAAATTGTTTGTCGTCCCTTTAATAGGAAAATGTTTGTACGTCACTGAAAGTATAGACAAGCAATAACTCTTGAAAGGTAGTGATTAAAATTTCTCAATATAGTCTATTTCCATTGAGAAATGAGGGAACTATCCCAAATTGTCACCAATATATTGTTGCAATCTGTGTTAGTGAAAATCAGAAAAGAAATACTGGTTGTAATAAATCATCAGAAACCGAAGTAACTGAGATTTTTATAAACCAGTAAAAAGATGAACAGAAATTATTTGTAAAAAAATAATTGATCTGTAAAACTTACCAGAATTGGATACTCTTTGTTGATAATTTAGAAAGAAAAATACCAGTCCATGAAGTCACAAATGTCCCCTTAAGGAAATTATTCCCCTATACGTATACGAGGTTTGATTTGGAATATAACCCCTAGGGTAAAATGATCTTAATCAGTAGTTAGAGTATAGATACCAAAAAAAAGCACTGGTCAGCGAATCCATCCACAACAAGAAAAGTACCACGAAAAAATATTGTTTTAAGGAGAAGAAGATCAGAAACATTCGTTTTTTTAAAAATATTCTGAAGACTGAATGGGATTATAGGCAAGAGACAAAGAATAATATATTATGAAAGGTGCACACCCTTTCAGCATTGACACGGACCATTAAGAAAGGTTTGCTGAAACTTTCAACTGGTATTGACTAATCCTGAAAGTTGCGACCTTTCATGAACAGTGGCGGGAGGGAAAAGTTTTAAATATAACGGAATTTAAAACGGTCCCGGGTAGATCCGAGTAGGGTCGGGTTAAAACTAAAAATGTTGAAAAAATTTCGGTTAACTTATTTATCAAACTAATTAAGTGAAAATAATTTGTTTTGCCATTTATTTAATTAAAATAAATAATTAAAATTAAATTTTTCCAAAAATAAGGAGAGAAGAGAGAGAGACTCAATGTGAGCGAAGGATGGCGAATAGATTCAGTGCCCCAAAGGCCAAATCCAAAGCCAAAAGCCGAAGCCGACGAGCCGTAGCGACAGCCGAAGCCGAAAAAAGGCGAGCGAGCGACGACCCGACAATTGTTATTATTAATTAGGCGTGTTTATTTATTTAAACTCTCATTATTTCATTTCCATTACCGAGAGGGGGGACTATTGCCTTTTTCATTAAAGCATTAGAGGGACTTTCATGTGTGTCCCAACCTTTCATGTTCAACTTTTTTAAATCCTCTTCCTCCCTTATTTCCCATCAATTTCTTGCTACATACAGCAACAATCCCCCACATTGTGGGGAACGTATAACATAGGAATGCGTTCACGGACCCAATTGTGTACTTTTCAGCAAAGGATTAATGCAATCTGGATAAGTAGGGTTTCCCTTGGACTTTCCGTAGGAAGTGGAACATATGTCGGATCATACTCGGTCAATCGGTAGATGTGATATATTGGAAATAGTCGAACTTTGGGGTATACCTAGACTAACAAACCATATGTTACACATTAACCCTTTACTGTTTTGATTAATTATGGTTGTGTTCGGTTTCATCCATGAAACACCTCCTTGTTTCATGAGTGTATAGAGAATACAGCTTTTGACATTAAAATTCTCATTGAAGAGGCTTGCCACTTCATTACTCACATAGGTGATTTCTAAACCGTGTATGAATCTCGTGATACACTATTTGGGTAAAATCCCCCCCCCCCCCCCCCCCTTTTTTTAACAAAGATTAGCAAATCAATTAAAAACATTAAGCTTTTATTACTCCTTAACAAGACTGTAGAGTCTTAACCTTTTTTTGAACATTGTCTTCATCATGAGAAGGGATTGAGTTAATTGACAAGGTCCCAAAAACCGTCAGCCACTACTGTGTTTTTATCCTTAATCTAGCTATTGGGATCTCCAGTCTGTAGATCATAAGACTCGTTACCGTCATTGCTGATTGTCCTAAGGCCGTAAACCCATTCCTTTAGATGATCTTTGCAAACTGACTCTCTCACTAGGCCTTTCGTTGTGGATCTGACACATTATGCGTGGAGAGCTCACTAGTCAATTTTGATAATTCCACTAAAGAGCAGTTTGTCTTATGGTGTTTCTGTCTACGGCGTATATGACGAGACCTTCCCGTCTGCTGTACATAACGCTCCATGCCCTACCTATTGTGCTGCCTATCGCAATGTATGCAAACTTGGTCAATAGGTTTGGGGCCGAATGGAATATCCTCTAGGAAATTCAAAGAGCCATTTCGCTTGTTCACCAGCCCGATCCAAAGCAATGAATTCAGATTCAATTGTGGGTGAGAGACTACATGCGTTTGGAAGATTTCCAAGAGAACAGCTCCTCTCCACAAAGTAGGAATGACATAAACACTCGTGGATTTTACATATTGACCCGGTGATCCCAATTTGAATCACTATATCATCAATCACAGCAGGATATTTATTATTAATGCGCAAAGAATAATGTTGTGTCCATTTTAGAAACCCAACACACGTTTCATGCCATTCAAGTGAGTTTGATTCGGATTTACGAGGTGTCCGACTCAAGTTACTAATAGCACCATGTATATCTGGTCGCGTGCCCAATCATAATAATATACAATCAAACTTCCCAACACTCTGGCATATTCCAATTGAGAGTCCACTTTGACATTAATCTTTTTTAAATGTACAACTTAAATCAATTGGAGTTTGATACATTGAAAGTCAAGTATTGAACTTAGCCAATACTTTTTCAATATAATGATATGGAGATAATGTAGTCCACTGGGGAGTTTTGATAATCCTGACCCATAAGATCAAATCAGAAACTCCTAAGTACACTTTCCATATCGAACTTGCGGATCGTGGACTAAACGAGGCGCCCGCATCAAGTCGCATTTATCCTCGAGTCAATTATTTACTCATTATTAACATCTAATCAACATACAAACAAAATGGCCATCTGTTTTCATGATTCATAACGTTTTAATGTAAACAAACATTTATCCATTCGTTAATCTTGAGTCCATTTGCCAACATTATTTGGGCAAATTTAGCATTTGCCATGGTTTGGGGTGCTTGACTTTGAGTCCTAAAGATGACTTCACAAAGTCTGCCACAATTTTCTTTCTTTACCAGGAACGATATAAACCCTTCAGGTTGTTCCATGTAAATTTCTCCTTAAAAAAATCTCCATTAAGAGGTTGTCTTAACATCCATTTGGTGGATTTTACGATCAGGCACTGCTGCTTCAAGTTCGCTATTAACATCTAATTGATGGTAGTAATGTTTACTGCGAGTTGGGTCAAAAGTTAGTCGAGACTCGTTTCTTTTGTATTACCCTTTGACTTCCCAGTCTAGCTCCCATATTTGTCAGTAGTCCCATTAGGTTTCATTTCCTTTAAAGATCCATTTGATCCCTAAAGGTTTATTTCATGGAGGAAGATCAGTCAATTCCCAAGTGTGATTGACTTAAAATGTTCAATTTCACTATTGACTGCTTCTTTCCAATTAGTTGACTCTGACGAAGGACATAGCTTGCTGTAAATGTTTGAGCTCATTTTCAATTTCAAGCAATGTGCTACAAAATTCTGGTCCGAAAGAAACAAATTTCGTTGTCGAGTACTTCGCCTAGGTCCTCACTAGTTAGAATATTTTCCTTGATTCTTTTAGAGTGGTCGTTTAGGTTCTTTCACTGGGACTCACTTTCATTTTATACGGATACAGTTTCAAAAAGTCGTTGCATTATATGATGCCAATTATCGTATTAACATGAATCTCAGGATATCAGATTTGTGAACCAAAAATCGACAGGCTTAAATATTAAACAAACATACCCAATAAAAGAAACAGATATTGTTTTTGTCCAATTTAACCCTCTTAGGTAAAGGGAACATGACCTTGGCTAAACACCCCCACACTTTGAAATATTTCAAGTTGAGGTTTTCTTCCTTTCCACAACTCATATGGAATTTGATTGGGTTATTTTGATGGGGTAATCTATTGAGTATTTTATTAGCTGTACGGATGGCTTCCCCCCAAAAGATTTTGCGGTGTGTTGAACCAGAAATTTGTGGTATCATTAAAGGCATTCATCATTTCCTTTAATGTTCTGTTCTTCCGTTTGCCAAAACCAATTTGAAGTGGTTGTAAACGTTTGCAGGTAGTTGATGAATTAATACCATATGTCCAAACATATCTCTACAAAAGCGAGATGTTCATATTATCACCACCCCATCACTCCGATCATTTTTATTTTAGATTCAGTGGTTTTCCACTTCATTTTGATTGGGCTAAATGCATCAATTGCCTTCATCCTTACTAGTAAGCAAATATACATTAACAAAAACGAGTTGCAATCATCAATAACAGTTATAAACATTTTCCCACCACGAGATGGTGTTGAACTTCATAACAACATTATATCTGTGTGAATTTACGTCTAAAGTTTAGAAATTTCGTTCAAACAGACTCTAAGGATGTTTAAACAAAACTTACGTCTTACACAAATTTCACATTTCAAACTTAGCGCATTGACATAAGGCCATATTCGAGATTAACCCAATTTTCGCAAGGCTATGTAATTTAACATGGCCAACGGTCCATGCCATAAATAACAGTACAATAAAGTAAATAGAAGCAGAATTATTTATTAATACTATCAATGAACATTACATTGAGTTGAAAAGACCCCTCAATTGAAAGGCAGTACGCGCATTCCTATGAATATTTCAATTCTTATATTACGCTTTAGCACTAACAAGGACACACTTAAAATAGTTCTTAAAGAGTAGAAAGTGCAGCAGAAAAACTAAATTCTTTCCTACATAGTGGGGACATGCAGAACATTGTTAAAGTCAACTTTGACGGGAGTCCATTTTAAACATTTGACTTTCCAGTTCCTGCCAGCCTTGTTGTGCTGGTTTCCAAGAATAAATGTCATCGTACTTAGCAGGAGTGTATGTTGTAAAACGCTTCTTTTGCACAGACAAATATGGTCTAGTAGCACTGCAGCGAGAAACAAATCCTTGGGTTTCCAACTAAGTTACACTCTGATATCATTGCACACAAGTCATTGCAACTTCCATGTTTTCCACGAGTTTGCTTGACTTTTGCCTTTGCCTTGCTTTATGTCCTTTTCTTGGAGCATGGACAATAGAAGTGTCTATGACAGCCCTTGCCACCAATTGTAAACAGTGCTTTGAATTTATTCTTGTCCTGTTCGACTTCTGCCAGTTTGGACTTCTTTATCGTTTGTCTTTGGTAGGAGATTCTTCAACATATTAACTCCAATGATTGTGAACTCTTAGCGCAAAACTATTTTCGGCATTTCTGTTATCTTCCCAGAATCTTGAGAAGAATCCACAAGATCTTCAAGCTTCATTTCTTTACGCTTATATTTAGATCAATTCGTGAAAACATTCCAACGAAGGAGGGCCGTGGGCAACTTCTCGATTTAGTGCAGCCACGTGAAATGCTTTACTTGTTTACTAACCAATCTTCAGCATCAGATCATGGAGAATAAGTTGAAGTTCCGGCACTGTGATCCAACAGGTTTTACTATTACCATTTTATAGTCTTCTAAAAACTTTGCGACCCACCCAAACTTTTTCAAGGCATGCATCTCAGTCTTATTAAGTATCTTTTCTCAAGTGCATTCCACAACTTCTTTTGAAGTTGTATTATTGCATATAGACATGATATAAGTTCATTCCTCTAAAGCAATTCAAATGTAACCTTTACATAGGAAAGCTGAGTTGTTTCCATGCATTCAACAATCATAAAATTTTTCCCTGTCTGGAGAATAGGCAGGTACTGAGTATCTTCACTTGTAAAATGTCTGGGAGGCAGACAAAGGAGTGGTGGTACTTAAAGCCAGAAAAATACTCAGATTGCGGCCTCCTGTTTGAAAAATCACAGCCACTTGTGAAGTTTGACCCGGGTTTTCTTGGGACCATTGTGAGAAAGATTGTTCGGGGGTTGGGTGCAACAACAGGGCCCCGGTAACACAGTGTTTTCATTTCTGAAACAAAAATTGATAACAATATAAGGTAAGCATAAATTATAATTCGACGTTAAAGGGAGTATCAAAATCACAAAGATTTTTGTCTCCACAGCAAATAAGATTTAAAATAATTTCCGTAAGATTGTTGCAATCTGTGTTATTGAAAAATAAGAAATTACTAGTTGTAAAAATTCATTCAGAATACGAGTAAGTAACGGAATTTTTTATAAAGCCAGTAAATAAGATAAACAGAACTTTTATTTGTAAAAAAGATAATTGAATCTGTAAAAAAATGACCAGAATCTGATCTACTCTTTTGATAATTTAGGAAAGAAAATCAAGTCCAATGAATTTCACAGTGTCCATTAGGAAATTATTCCCCTATAGTATCCGAAAAGTTGATTTGGAATATAACCTCCAGGGTTGAAAATGATCTTAATCAGAGAGTATAGCTACCAAAAAACTGAGCTCTTACTGTCAGCGATCAATCCACATCAGGAAAGTATACGAAGAAATAAATTTTGGTTCAGAAGAAGAAGGATCAGACATTCGTTAAAAATATGCTGAAGACTGAATAGTATTTATAGGCAAGAAGAATATATTCTGAAAGGTTGCAAACCCTTTCAGAAATTGAAACGACCATTAATGAAAGGGGTTTGCAAACATTCAACTGGTATTGGCTTGTTCCTGACAGTTGCAACCTTTCAGAACAGTGACGGGAATTTTTAATAGAACCAAATTTAAAAACGGGTCCGGCACGCGGATCCGAGGCCGGGTCGGGTTAACTAAAAAGTTGAAAAATTTCGATGTAAACTTCTGTTTTAACTAATAATTGAAAATAATTTTTGGCATTTACATTAATTAACTAAATAATTAAAATAATATTGTCCAAAAAAATTTATCTCTCAATCGATCATTTGTCAAAGCCAAAAGCCAAAACAGAAAGAAGCCGTAACCGTTAACCGTAAGCCGTAGCTCGAAGCGGAGCGCGAGCGAACAGAGATGACGATGACGGCGCGAGGGGGCTCCCTCTTTCCAACCCTTTTAACAATTAATAGAGTGTGTATTTATTTAAACTCTACTCCTCTATTGTCATTCCAGTCTGGACAGATGAGGGACAATTGCCTTTTTCATTAAATCATTTAGGATTTTCAAGTTCCCAAAACCTTTCAAAGTTCTCTAAACTTTAAATTCTCTCCTTCCCTCTATTTCCCATTATATTGCTACACATTACCAAAATATGACCTAAGAATATGAAATGATGTTCATTAGATATGCTTACAAAATAGTAAATCATGTCGACTTATTGCTCATACGTTCCGCGAAACCATCCGATAGTCCAAGTGAAGGGTCTAAACGAACTTGGAAAGAACCCAAATGAGGAATATACTTCAAAACAGCGATTCAGAGGCAGAGTAAAATGTCAAGGATAAATTACTTCCCCGAGTTTTATTTTATAAATTTTTTCGAAAGTTAGTCCATATAATCGAAAACATAGAATTTTGAGGACTCATCCTTTTTTGAAAGAGTCTATAAATAGTAAGATAGATTCATCTGAGGTAACCATGGCTGAGAGAGTGAATGATCTTCCTCCAGGATATAAAATTTTGGGTTCAAAGTGGATCTATAAAGAACAAAAAAGAAATTTGATGAAACTATTGACAAACACAAAGCACAACTTTTTATCATAGACTTTAGGACAATAAAAAATTCTTGATTATTTTCACATATAAAACAGCTCTGAAATTAGGATTTACACCAATGCAATTATTAGGATGTTAATTGCGCTAGTTCCGCGAATTGTCAAAATGTATGTAATTACAATTTTGTGGAGGAGGAACGGAACAAATTACATGGAACCATAGGGATTTATGGTCCTGGATAAAAAATGTGTAAACTTGTTAAGTGACTTTATGGACTAAAAACAAGTTCCCAAATAGTGACATGCGAAGTTTGACAACACTTTATCGGCTAATGAATTCTAGATTAATGAATGTGATAAATGTTCGACATTAAAGATATTTCAAATTGCAAGGTCATTATTTGTTTTTATGTTGATGAGATTTTGATCATCAAAAGAGACACATCTGGCATAAATTCTACTAAGCATATGCTAGAAAGTAACTCCGATATGAAAAATATTAGAGTTACTCATGTGATTGAAAATATACTTGAAAAGTTCAAGTGGTTGGATTTCAATATTTTCTAGACACCAATAAATGTGAGCTTTGTACTTCAAATGAATGAAGGAAAATGTGACTCAAAATTAGATTATGCTAGATATTTGAAAAGTATTAATATATACCATGAAGTGTACTCGATCAGATGTAACATGTGCTATTAGTAAACTGAGTCGGTTAACAAGTAATCTCAATCAAACACGTTGGATGAAAACTAAAAGAGTTTTGGAGTATTTCAGACATACATAAAAACTATTTTTTTGCATTATAACAAATATTAAAAAGTATAGGAAAAATATAGTGGTGCAAATTGATCAAACTGATCACATGAAAGTAAAATCCTCGGTGGTATGCATTTACTTTGGTGGAGAAGCAAGTCTGTCTGTAAAAAATTTCAAATAGGAAATGTTCGCTCCCTCTATATTAAAATATGACTTTATCAATCTATATAAGGCCAGTGATGAAGTTTAATGACTCATTAGATATCGTATGCATATATTGTGGTATTAATATGTAATAGGTAGGGCATGGAACATGATGTATAACTAAAAGTCTCGTCATATATGACTTTGAAATTATATCGTTAGAGAACTACTCTATAGTGAAATTATCATGATTTACCATGTTAAGTCATAGGATAATGTGTCGTATCCACTTATAAAAGGACTAACTAGAGAGGGAGTTGATATATTATCGAAGGGAATGAGACTATGAATGAGGAAAAGTCACTGTGGCCGTAACTTTACCTAGAAGACTGGAGATCCCAAGATCTACGTTCAAGGAGATCAACCAAAGACATTAATGACAATTAAATATAGTAAAAATATTATTTTAAATGGTCCATTCTCATGATAAGACAATGTTCAGTAACAAGGATAAATGCATAGGGTATATCAAATCGTGTATCACGGGATAATACATTTAAAAATCACCTATGAAAGTGTGAAGTTTAAGCCACTTCAAGAAGAATTCGGCAAGTCCATTTCTATAAGTACTTAATAACCGAGATGTTTTCATGGCTGAAAAGAACAAAACAATGAGAATCAAAAATAGTTCAAGGTTCTGATTGTGAGCTTATGCTTCTTTCTAGGTTACGGCAAAAAGTTCAACGGTTCAAAGATATCCAAAATCTACGACCGAAGTAGTATGTCTTGATAGATGTGATTATGGCGAAATTTTTATATGAAAACATACTTATCTAGATGTGATTAACCCTTACTACAAATAACATAGTTTTTAGTGAATATGTTTTGAAAAATAGTCTTACCTATTCATGTGGAGGAGGGGGGGGGGGAAAGGGCGTTTTCCGCCTTGTGATGTGAACAGGGAAATACGGAACTGTTTAGTCGTTTTGAGCAGCCAGGAGTTTATTTTGGGAAAAAACTTGGCTGAGTCGACGGATCCCACCGACGACCGTCATGGGCACGACGGACCCATCGCAGGCATGACGGACTCACCAGACCTTTTACTGGACATCGAGCTATCTTGAGCTTGTGACGAGCAGCAGGAAGGGACGTAGCAGGCGACGACGGCCCGTCACAGGCTGCGTAAACCAGGCTGGGTAGGATTTCTGTTAAATATTGTAAGGGGGCGTTTTGGAATTGACTTTTAAATGTATTAAAGTTAGTGGGTTAATGTTAATAATTTATTACTGGGGGTTTTTAAAGGGAGACAACCTTGGAATAATTAGGGGTTACTTTTGTTCAGCTTTTTATACTTACTTATATACTAATTAGGGGTAAAAGAAAAGGGTTTGAATAAGAAAACAGAGAAAGAACAGATAGAGAAAGGGAGGAAGGAAAGAAACGAGCGAGAGAAAGAGAAGAACGACAAGAACGAAGCGAAAGCAAAGACTTTGCGGAATATAGCTTGCTTTTGTCACAAATGCTTCGTTGGAGGTAGGTTATGGTTTAGCTATCGTAGTAAACTCTTAATAGCGAATGCATATGTATTGGTACGTATTGTACCCTCTATATGCTTAATTGTAATGGCTTGTATATGTGATATACAAATTGTGATCAAAATACGCAGGATGAGCTATTTTTTTATGTTTGGTAAATCTAAATCTTGAAAAACCCTAATCCGCCCTTGTAATGAGTGTGATGATGCCTTGGTATAAAAAGAAGGCTGGATGACACTAGGTGATGAGATTAGGGACGGGTTTCCGAACAGGACACGTAGGGAATCGGGATCGGGTGTCACGAAACTGACACGTAGTATTAGGGCGATCGGGTGTAACGAACCGACACGTAGAATTAAGGGATTCGCGGTGTCACGAACTGGGACACGTAGAATTAGGGTATCGGGTGTTCACGAACCGGACACGTAGAATTAGTGGATAGGGTGTCACGAACCGACACGTAGATAGAATTAAGGGATCGGGTTGTCACGAACCGACACGTAGAATTAGTGGGGGAGAGGGAGTGTCACGTACCGGACACCAAGGAGAAATAAACATAATAATCTGGAAAAGAGTTAATATAACTCATCTAATGAACCCAATTTCCAAATGGGTATGGAATTGAGGCATGAGTCCTCATAGGTGAACTGTTGGTGCTATTAATGATTATAGAACTTGTCTGTGCTTACATGTTGAGTATTGTAGTGATTTATGATATATTTTTATATACTGTTTCTATTTTGGAGTTGGCCGATGATACCTTATCAGTACTTGTGTTTGTACTGACGCTACTTTATGTTCTCTCTTTGTCATTTGTGAGTGCAGCAAAACGTTACATCGTCTGCAAACTCAGACAGCCACTTCTAGACGGTCTTAATCCAAGCCAGATTCAGAGTGAGCTATTGATCTAGCTTGGACTGGAATCTTCCTCGTCATGTCTTGATGCCTTGTAGATTCCGGCATGGACTATCTTTTTTACTTACTTAGCTTCATTAGATACTCTTAGTTTAGTAAGTTGGAGGATAGATGTTCTTGTGGTGATGACTTCCAGGGTTTGGGAATAAATAGTATTTGAGTTTTTTATACGTTATTTAATCGATGGATAATGAGTTTTTTAATTCTTCCGCATTATATTTTGTTATTTATGGTTGAACGTGGAGAAGTGGATTGGTGGTTTGCTCACCTAGTAGGCTAAGTAGTGGTTGGGGTGCCAGTCGCGACCCATTTTGGGGTCGTGAAAAAACTTGTATCAGAGGATTAGGTTCGTTGGTCTCATCACACAAGAACGAGTCTAGTAGAGTCTAAGGGAACGGTTAGGGGACGCCTTTACTTTTCTTTTGCGAGGCTTAAGAATTTAGGAAAACTCATTTTTCTTTCTTTTATTTGTGCTGCTATTACTGGATCCAATTGGTATCTAGGGTGATACAATTGGTATCGACCCATCTTTCACTCTATTTCCGATGGTTAGAACTAGAGCAACGTACTACGTCAACACCAGCACCGGCAGGACAGGGTGCGCTGAGCAAGCCACTGGGGCTGTAGACTCGAGGAGGAGAAAAGAAGTACAAGAGCCCGTTGGTTAGAGGTCATGGGAGGACGTCCCTCTAGAGGAGAGGATTAAGACCAAGCCCAACTCTGTGGGTACTAGGGGAGATGAATCCTCCACCGATGAGGAAGTGGTAGAGAAGGGTGAGGAAGGGAGAATAAAATGAAAAAAGCAGAATGAAGGAATTTCCACCCCAAACCTACCAAGAGATGATAAATCAGGTTTATGGCTCGTATCTTAGTGGTATTTCTGATCAGCTCCAACACCTCCGCCGGACGATGAGATGCGGATTGGGCACCAGCCACCCTCGCGTTCTGGAGTGACAA
Source organism: Solanum habrochaites (assembly GCA_027704765.1). Lineage (NCBI taxonomy): Eukaryota > Viridiplantae > Streptophyta > Magnoliopsida > Solanales > Solanaceae > Solanum > Solanum habrochaites. The sequence goes on from JAKWJA010002496.1 coordinate 20,424,334, forward strand.
CAGCAGATAGCTGAGCATAAAAAGGCAATGACTCATGGCTGACCAGGGACGAGTCCATCGCAGATGGAGGTTTGACTCATTGGAAAGGCACGTTTCCTGTCTGACCACGAGGGCACTAAATAACATGACAACCATGATGTCAGCATGGAACTTTTTCCTAAGTTCTTAAAATTGAAACCTCCAGTATCAAGGGTGAACTGAATCTGAGGATGCCCTACGATTTTCTGGGTGATTGCCATGAGCTACTACAAAGAGTGGTATAGTAGAACGGTTTTGGGTGGGATGGTTTGTGACCTTTATCGTTTCAAGGGAATGTTACCAAAAATGTGGTGGCGGTCACATGTTGAGTGTCAACCAACAGAGGCACCACCTATGGACTTGGGCATCATTCTCTAGCTTGTTTAGGAGAAGTATATACCCAGGACTTTAGGGATAGGAAAAGTGGAGTTCTGAGCCTAGAGCAAAGGATTAGTAGGATGTCGAGTTATGCATATGAGGCTAAGTTTAGTGCAATTATCCAGGTGTGCCACCCCAACTTTGTTTCAGTCCACAAGAGCAGGAGTTCTCGTTCTTGTGAAGGGGTTTGAGGGAAGAATTGCGGATTTCAGCTTACAGGTAGCGGCGACCGGCCAAATCCCCTTCAAGAAGTGGTATAGACTTCGTGATAGAGGTGGAAAGAAGAAGAGTGAAGCCAGATGACGTCCACACAAGGCAATCGCCACATGCACAAAGAAAGGGCCATTTCGAAAAGGGGTGAGTGGTACTTCATGGTTCTACTCTACGGCGACAGGGTTGCAGGGGTTTAGGCTCAGAGGCCCACCAATTGTGATTTCACTATGAAGACCCCTTTGTCCCCCCCCCCCCCCCCCCCCCTTTTTTTTTGTTGGGTGGTCCACCTGTCCAACGACACCTCCCCCCCTGGCACTACATGCTTGCTGGCGTGCCCCCCGCTGGGTCCCACTAGTTAGCGCTTTCCTCTCCCCCACACCGATGTGTATTCCCGTGACACGCACGCCCCATATGCTTGCATTCCTAGTTAGTTTTGTGGCATGGTGGACTTTCTTATTAGAGGCGCGAGTCCAAAAACAATGAATGGGAATACACAGCATAATGGTGACGTGTAGGTCAAAGGCGTTTAAAAATTACTTTTCAGTGCTGCACGAGATATATCATGCATTTATTGACTGTTCCGTTTCAATCACTGGAAGAACTCCCATACTAAAAGTGAGAGAGCTATACGAGTTTGTGATAGAAGTTGTAGGTCATGGTTTAGAAGGCGTTATTCTGGAGGACGAGGTGGCGAGGTAATGGTGGTCCACCAAAAACGGCCGGGGTGACGGACAAAACTGGAGCTCCTTACAACACCACATGGTAGGGGGCAACGGGAAGACAGGTGAATGATAGGGCCCATTGTTTTACGCTTTCCCTGGGCGGTCTGAAGCGGATGATCAGATGGCTGTTAGCACAGGAATCTTTTCGGTTTGTGATTTAAGGGCTCTGTATTATTTGATCCTGGCTCCATATTTCATATGATCTTCCTCATTTTGCTAATGCGTCTAATTTTACATGTGAATTGCTGACATGCCTATGCGGTTTCTATACGGGTGGTGGTCTGTGGTAGTTGAAAAGGTGTATAGGTCTTTGCCTTGTGACTTTTAATAGGGAGTAATACTCATGTAGATTTGGTTATTTTAGAAATGGTGACTTCGACGTAAATTCTGGGATGAGTTGGCTTTCTCCAAATTTTGTAATCTTAGATTGTTAATGCTAAAACTGTAACGTTGTGGCCAAGCCTAGGACGATCAATAGTGTGGGGAGGGTGATACACTTCCAATCCGGTTCTTATCGCTACTCCTTTGTCTTAAGAGCAAATGGTAGGCTTAGAAGGGGTGTTAGCTGTCTTGGGCGCAACTAGGGGATTGATACTACCCAAGTACCTTCAATTCAGTTCGGTGTCAATAATCCGCGAGGTTTTTAGATGTGTTTACTGCAGACCGTCCTGGTATGCCACAGATAGGATATTGGACTTCTACATCGATCTTGAACCGTGGGCTACTCGTCTCCCATTCCATACCCCCCTTATTAGACTGGGCTCCCGATGGATAGTAAGAGCGCTAAAGGACCAACTTCGCAAGGTTTGTTAAGTAAAGGTTTCATAGACCAAGGGATCCCCTTGGGGTTGCTCCTGATTTTGTTTGTTGAAAGAAGAAAGATGGGAGTCTTCGGATGTTGCCAGATTACCCGGCAAACTAAATAAAAGTAAAACTATAAGAACAGGTATCTTTTCCTCGCATTGATTGATTTGTTCGATAGTTTACAAGGTGCTTGATGTCGTCTTAAGATTGACTTGAGTTCTGGTTATCATCAATTGAAAATCGGGCAACAGATGTGCCAAAGACTGCTTTTCGAACCAGGTATGGGGCATTATGCATTCTTGTAATTCTTTGGGACTAACAAATGCACCCTGATGCTTCATGGAGCTGATTGTGTGAATGGGATTTTTAAGCCATCTCTGGGATCTTTTGTGATCGTATTTATTGATGATATACGATATACTCTAAGAGTTAAGAGGAACATGAGGCGCATTTGAGAATTGTTGTTGGAAAAATGTTGCGGGAGAAAAAGCTTTATGAAACAATTCTCAAGTGTGGAGTTTTGCTGCTAGATTCAGTGTCTTTATTGGGCACGTGGTGGTTGTAAGGATGGAGTTGGAATGGTGGATCCTTCTAAGATTCGAGTAGTGAGAAGAATTGGGTAAGGACCTACTAATGGTCAGAAATAAAGAAGCTTGTTGGTGTAGCCAATGTTCGACATTCGATTTGTCAGGGGAGATTATCTTCTATTGCTTCCCCAAATTGACGAACTTGACTAAGAGAATGTCCATTTGTATGGTCGGATGAAGTGAGGAAAGCTGCGAAACTCAAGACCTTGATGACTACCGCACCTATCATGGTACCTGCAAGAGTATATAGTTAGTAGAGTAGAGGGTAAGAACTTCATTGTTTTGTGATGCATCCTTTCTGGTTTGGGGGTCGTGCTACTGCAATGAGAGAAAAGAAATGTAATTGCTTAATGACGCTTCGAGGCAATTTAAAGGTGCCTACACCACGAGGCATGAACGTAAGTATCCGACCCACGATTTAGAGGTTGGCATTGCCGGTGGTGTTTGCATTAAAGCAAATGGCGGGACACTATTATAGGGGAACAGAGGTGAAGGTCTATACGAATCATCGTAGTTTACAGTAACTGTCTTAATCCGAAAGAGATTTTGAATTCTAGACAGAGGAAGATAGATGCGAATACTGAACGCCGAAATACGATGAATTACCATCTGTATCACCCAGGAAAAGCTAATGTTGTGGCAGACGCCTTAAGTAGAAAAAGGCAGGGAGCCGGGTGGTAGCTCGTTTAGCTGACTTGCAAGCCATATAGATCGTGCATTGGCTAGAGAGGTTCAAAACTCTGGCTAATGACCCTTATGAGGTTGGAAGTAAATGAGAAGGGGGGATTTATTTTTTGCAGTGGTGGAAGCAAGATCCCTTCCTTCTTGACAAAATTAAGGGAAGGCAGTTTACTGATGAGGAAACTGATTCGGAATTCCGAAGGGGATAAGGTGTGCGGGAGAGGATAAAGAGCAATAATGGAGAGGGAAGGGTTTTGAGAATTAAGGGAAGCGGTAGGTGGCCCGTGTGTTGATGGATTTGATCCAACACTATTCTTACAGAGGCCATAGTGCCGGATATTCTATACATCTTGGTGCAACCAAGATGTACCGTGACTCAAAGCAACACCTTTTGGTGGAGTAGAATGAAGAGCGACATTGTTAATTTTGTTGCCAAATGCCCAATTGTCAGCAAGTAATGTATGAACACTAGAGGCCCGGCGGAAAAACTTCAGATAATGCCCATCCTGAATGAAGGGGACGAGAATTGCCAAGGGAATTCGTGGTTGGTCTTCCAAAGACATTGGGCAAGTTATTTTCTATTTGGGTAATTGTGGACGATTAACTAAGTCTGATCATTTTCATTCCGGGTTAAGGCGTGATCTGACAATGCAGAGAAGTGAGCCAGGACTCTACATCTCTAAGAAATTTTCGGTTGCATGTGAGTTCCACTGGGTCTCATATCAAGATAGAGGCTACACAGTTTAACTTCTAAGTTTGGAGAACATTGAATGCCGAAGGAGCTACATTAGGGGACTTAGGATGCATTTCACCACTCAGACCGATGGCAGGCTGATCATGCGAAACAATAAAGTATTGGAAGATATGCTTCAGACATGGGTGAGGAATTCGGTGTCATGGGATATTAACTTTCTGACCCTTACGGAGTTTTCCCTACAATAATAGCACTGACACGTCGAAGTATTGTATAGAATAAGACGAGTGAAGACTCCTTTCGAAGCATTGTATGGGAGGAGATGTAGGGTCACACATTGTTGGTTTGGAGCTGTTTGAGGTTAGAACCTTGGGTACTGACCTTTGAGGGATTCATTAAGAAGGTGAAATATATTCACGAAAAGCTTTTAGCGGCTAAACTAGGCAAAAGGAGTGAACGACAGATCCGACAAGGTTAGGACATTGGAGTTCAGGGAGGGGTAGCAGGTGTTGTGAAGGTTTCACCCATGGAAGGGTGTGTTGTGATGCGAAGAGACTTTGGTGGTTAAAGCGGTAAGCTTATTTTTTTTTTTTTTTTTTTTTTTTTAGATGAACCGTATTAGTCGAGCGTATATTGTCCATTTGGAAGTTATTGAAGAAGACGAGTAGGAAAAATAGGAGAGAGGCTTATGAATGAGCCTTGCCTCAAGGATGTCAGGAGGGTCACCGGTTATTTCAGTCGTCAGTTGAAAAAAGATACATGGGGATGGAAATAAATCCATTCGTGGGATTCAAGTTCGTGCTTTTGATGAGAACTTGTCTTATGAGGAGGAGGCCTTTTGCCATTTAGATAGAGAACTTAGGCCGAGCGGGCAAGAGTTGAGATCAAGGGAGATTTGCATCCATCAAAGTCTTCCAAATTGGAAGAATCAAACCAGTTGAAGAGGCCAGGCCACTTAGGAGAAGGAGGCTGATATTCAAGAAAATACCCACATCTGTTTACAGACTGGTACTCACTTTTTCCTTGTTGTTCTTCTTATGAATCGTTCGAGGACGAACGAGGGTAACTTGGTATCTATTGGAACGACCTGTGGTAGTCGTTTGAGACAGAAGATTTTATTTGGAAAAAAAACTAGCTAAGTCGACGGATCCCACGACGGAACCGTATGGGCACGACGGACCGCGTGAGGGTCTCGTTCCAAAAAACACTTAGATCCGAAACATTGGGTACTGAAATCGACTTCTCTGAACTTCGCAGAGGACGAAATGGCAGGACAGGACCTTCGCAGGGCATGAGGGACGTCACAGAACTTTTACTGACATCGAGTCTCTGAGCTTTTGTGGACGAGCGCAGGACGGACCGTGCAGCCACGACGGCCATCACAGGCTGCGTATAAGCCCAGGCTGGTCGGATTTCTGTTAAATATTTAAGGGGCGTATTGGACTATTTCCTGCTCCCTTTATAAATTATAAAGTTAGTGGGTTAATGTTAATAATTTAATTACTTGGGGGTTAAAGGACCGACACCTTGGAATAATGAGTGGCGTTACTTATTGTACGTCTTTTATAGGCCGTTAATATGATTATACTAACTTAGCCGGGTAAAAGAAAAAATGGGTTCTTAGAATAAGGCGGAAAAACGAAGGGAATAGAGAGAGAGAGGGAAGGGAGAAGAAACTAGCAAGAAGAAAAGAGAAGAACGAAGAGAAAGCAAAGACTTTGAGTACTAAGCTGCTTGATCACGAATTCTTCGGTGGAGGTAGGTTATGGTGGTATGTTATTCGTAGTAACTATTAATAGCGAATGATAGGTGTATTAGGATAGATTGTAAACCACATCTATATGCTTAACAGTTGTATGCTGTATAATTGAATGGATTATACACTTGTGATAAAATAAGCATGGATGAAGCGATTGAATCTACATCTTGAACAACCAATTCGCGCCTTGTTAATCGAGTGATGATGCCTCTTGGTATATAAAGAAGGCTTGATGACCTAAAGGTGATGAAGATTAGGGGATCGGGGGTCACGAAACCGACACTTTAGAATTAGTGGATCAGGGTCAACGACCGATGTAGTATTAGGGGATCGGGTAGTCACCGAACTGGCACGTAGATAGATTAAGGGATCGGGTGTCACGAACCGACACGTAGAATTAGGGGATGGGTGTCACGAACCGACACGTAGAATTTAGTGGATCGGGGTTGTGTCACGAACCAACACGTAGAATTAAGGGATCGGGTGTGGTCACGAACCGACACGTAGAATTAGGGGGATCGGAGTGCCTAACAACAAGGAACAAACATAATGAATCTTGAAAGATTTAATACACTCAATTAATGAACCCAATTCCAAATGGGTGATGGATTGAGGCTTGAGTCCTCATAGGTGAACTGGCGGTTGCTTATAATGATTATCGAACTGTTTGATACAGTTGAAGTTATGGTAGGTGATTTATGATATTATTTTATAAATACTGGTTTCATTTTGGTGGCCGATGTCTGATACCTATAATATTGTGTTTTGTACTGACCCCTACTTGTTGTTCTTCTATTTGTCATTTGTGGAGCTGCCAGCAAACGACCCTCGTTATTCCAAACTCAGCCGAAACTCTAGCCGGTCTTCATCAAGTCCCAGATTCTCAGGTGACTATTGCTTCTAGCTTGGACTGGATCTTCCTCGTCATGTCTTGGTCCTTGAGATTTTCCGGCATGGATAGCTTTTTACTTTTTTTTAGCTTCTTAGATTACTCTTAGTTTAGTAATTGAGGAAGATGTTTTGTGGTGATGACGTCCAGGTTTTGGGAATGAAACATATTGAGTTTTTATAGTTATTTAATCGATTTTCAGTTAATGAGTTTTAAGTCTTCCGCATATATTTTGTTATTATGGTTGAAACGTTGGGAATGGATTGGTTTGGTTCGCTCACATAGTAGCTAAGTGGAGCTGTGTGGGCCGTCGCGGCCCGGTTGGTCGTGACAGGTTATGACTCTCTTGAAGGGTTGACGGTGGCCATAGTGTTGTGATGTTATAAAAAGATTTTATCCTTTCTAAGGGTTGTAAACTGTTTGAAGGTTTTGACTTTTTGAAAGTGTTGTGACTTTTTTGGAAAATTGTCTTCTTTCCTAGAGTGGGGCCTTTACTTTTGTTGGTTATAAAATAGAGAGGTTGTCTCTCAATTTTTAAGTACCAATTCTCCCTTCTTATGAATAAATTTGAGTGACAAAAATTGGGCTAACATTGATAGATCATGTTGTGTGTGATCAGTTGTTGATACAGTTTGAGTTCGTGAAATCATTGAAGTTTGAGGTACCACTACTTTCTTTAAGGTTAATCAGTTTATCTTGAGAGGAATAATATCAACCTCAGGTACTTTGAGGGGACTAAATTTTTCTAAGGACACACAGTGAGTTTTGTGGACTCAGATACTTCTTTGTGTTTTTCTATTAATCTTTTATTTCATCTGGTTTGCTAATTTAAATATCGGAGATAATATGCACAAGTTTATTTAAGGAACAAACCTTGTTAGGAAAAATAAAATTTCGCTTGAAAAATATTGTAGTTCAGAAATAAGATTTTTTCTTTTATTTAGGGAGATATGAAAATATTTTACTAGCTTAAAAAATAACATGTGGGCTTTGCAATTGTGTATGACCGAAAGGTGGTGACAAATAAAGTTAGGTGGTGATGGATAAGGGGGTTAACAAATTAAGGATAGGATAAAATAAGTTGATGATGGATGGTGTTAAAATTAAGATTGGAGGAGATGATTAAAAAATGCAAGAAAATAATAATATATATTACAAATCAATTATGGTAAGGGTGTTAAAATAAAACAATGGTGATAAGGGAAGGAAGAACTGTCAAAAGAAAAGAGAGAGAGAAGAGTAGGGAGATGGTGATAGGTGGTGTTGGAAAATGTCTTATGGCTAAAGAACAAGGATTAAAAATAACTAAAACTATGTCTCTCAAATGCTCCAGTATATATGTATTGCAACTTCTTTTCCATGTCAACGAAAATTGTTCAATAGATACTCATTTTGAATAATAAAAATTTCCACTAGGTAAATGTAGTTGATGGGGTTAAGGAAATTATGTAGTCAACTTTAAAGGTCAGTGGATTACATAAGGCAAAGAATTATGATATTCTTTATTCAAGAAACTAGAAACAGAAAAACCTTCGAACTTGTTTAAAAGGTGAGACAGAACCTAATGCTAAACTATATAATTGATTTCCCTTATAAGAAACATTATATTGTCTATTTATAATTATACAAAAAAAAAGGAACCCTAAAAATAATAAATTGTTTAACCGATATGATCCATGAGCCAATATAAAACTGTCGATTGACTTGTAGGTCTTGGAAGTCCTTTAAACTAGCAATTGATGCATTGACCATTAGAAGAGTCCTTATAGGGATTTTCCTTTGGTACAACTGAATATGTCTAGCCATTATAATAGCCATTGGCGTGAACTTTTTCGTATTATTTGGGTGAGCCTAATTCTCATTAAGCTTTTGATAATAATCTACATACTAGACATGGATCAAATAATTTAATATAGGTTTCCCACCAAAAAACAAACATTGATGTTAGAGATTTCAATGGGTAGATGGTGTGGAGTGTGGCACTCATAAACAAGGTGGAAGAAGATAGATTTTTATGCGGGATGGAGACTAAGAATATTTGTTTAAATTCATAAGCAAGACGAGGTGGAAGGTGTCTTAAATGTAAAATAAAGTAAATTCATATTGTATAGAGTGCGTCTTTTAGGATTCATTCATTGTCGTACCTTGCTTGATACATAAATAGATCCTCCACATATATACTTTCTATAAGTGATATGTTTCATGAACTTTGTGCACCTATGATGTTATTTATATTACGTATGAACACTGACTGTAAAGGTTACACTCTCTCTTTTTCTACTAAATTCACAGTAAAGATTGTATTTTAGAAAGGATTTTCTTTTTAATGTAATAATTTATTTATAAAATTATATTGGAATTGTATGGGTAACTCTTGGTTCTCTATTCACAATTGCATATTCTACCTCAGTACAGTCTAATGAAGAGACTGTAGTGACAGTGTGATAATGAGATTCAATAATACCTTGAGGATTAAATCAAAGAACTAGAATTGGATAAAAATCCATGATAATAGTAATGAGGAGGAATATACTTCTAATATTTTGTTCTAAGATTCCAAACATAATAACTCTCCCACTCCTAACAAAGAAGTAGCCAACTACTGGAACATAAAACAATAATGCTTTCGGACAAAAACCCAAGGTTAAGGACATGTAACTCCACTCCCAAAAAAGTCCAGGGATTAAAAAATACTATTAAATTGTAAATCCTTATCGAGTGATTGAGAAAGGTGTCACGACAGTGTATAGATTGAAGTAGTTTTTATATTTGAACGCTTCCTTAAACTTTATTTATGATATAAAGGGGAATAAATGCATTTCATATTTCCTGACCACATATTCATATCCTTTCTTCTAATGTAGCCAAAATCTACTGTAGGTTATTAAAACTCTTCATTCTACTCTTGTGGATAAGTTATCCTCCTCTGGAAACTTATGAATCCTATTACCCAGTTCTTTGGTCATGTCATCATCCTTTTATCGAGCAATCTATTATGCGGTACTTATATGATTTTATATGTGTTATTGATACGCATGTAATTGAGCTGACGGAAAAGAAAGAAGAAGAGGGGAAAATGGACGCAAAATCATAATGACGTGTGATCGAAATCATTTTAATAGTAATTCTCTTATAAATTACATACCTTAAAATGGAAAATCTTCTAAAAACCTAGTGTTTCTAATGATCCTTCTAAAAAGTGGAAGAAGAAAAACAAGAAGATCATCCCTTAAATAGTATTTACGAACATATGATTTTCTTAAGTAAAGGAATACATCTGAAATATGGTAGGACTAAGAGACATTACAGAGATAAGAAGGTTTGATGAAATAAGCCATATGCATCAAGTAGATGATATCCCATTAGTCACACAAGAAATCTTCGCTCTCTCCTTACTTCATCTGATACATAAAAATTACCCTGGTCAGTCAATTATTACATCTTCTTTGGCCAAGCGCATCGCCTCATTAGCTCAATTAGATGGGACATTAATACAGAGCGGGAGTGTTTTAGTGTAGAAACAAACAGTAGAGAGTGTTTCTGAATATCTTTTTTAGGGGACAAGGGAACGGAATACTTGATGCGAGCCTGTAAAGCGAGCCCCTTCTAGAGAAGTCGATGTGGATCCGGATTAGTGAGGGTGGAAATTAACGAATGCAAATGAGGAAAAGATAAGAGACATAGAGCGCTACCTTTCCATTTTTGTTGAGTCACACGGTCAAAATATCAGTGTGAGAGATAAAATGTGTAGTGTAGGGAGGAGCCTAAGCAAAGGCGGAAACAAAATTTCTACAATAAGAGACTATCGGTTAGGAACGGCCGATGTAACGTCAGGGTATAAGTGGGCTCTTCGTGGTTGCAAAAAAAATCCGGAAGTGGTGATGAGTCCGTCATTGGATGCAGCTGCGATATAATCTAACTAGTCTGTGCTCCCTTATAATGAGAGAAATAAAGTCTGGGAACGATGCAGCGAGTCGTGCAAACTGAGTTTGCCTCTTGGTACAGCATGCTGTGTGTCATGCTGAAGAGGGGGTGCGATGCCGGAAGTGGCAGCCTAGAATAGGCTAATCTATGTCGGCGGCGTATATGAGTAAAGCTCGGGAAGAAGGGGCCGGACGTGACGAATCATCTCAGAGGGTATCGCGTAGATAAGAGATTGGAGCACCCATTCTCAAGTCATATAATTTCCAAAAACACATGGAGTTTGCGTCAGGTAAATGAAGTCGATATAGGAAGGATCATATTCCCACCGTGGTTTTTAGCGAGAATATCTATCCCCAAAGTATATATGTGCTGCCTGTACTCTTTTGAAAATTTATTGTTGAGTCTAATTTACTCACATTTTATACCCTGTCTCTCAGTTATTCTTAGTGTAACACCATGGTATTTTAAAGAGCTAAATTTAGAATGAAGTAATTTGAGAAAGAGACAAATTTGAGATTACAAGATATCGTTAAGTTATGAGTTTAGATTCAACTTGAAAAGACCATAACTTTAAATACATAATTATTTAGCTGGCACATAACGGACATAGGTGCGAGAAAGCGAAAGGTCTAGGAATTTCTCTTTCGAAACTCACCCAGTTTTGCAATGTGTGAGTGTGTTGAGCGGAGATTTCACGTTGATCAGATGTCACTTACAAGATACCAAACATGAGGGTTATTTATCTTTGCTTTACCTGCCAATCAGTTTAAACGGATTAGGTTATATTAGGAGGGTCCCGCGCGTTGAGGCCAAACTGATTTGTTCAGCTTTCAAAAATTATGATTACACTTGGGATTTGATAAGAAATTTAAGAAGAGAAAAGAAAAGAAAGAAGGGAAGATTCACGCGTTCCATCAGCAATTTGCGAATACACAAGTGGTTTCGTGAAGGGCTTCATCCCTAATAGGTATGTGAGTTAACATAGTGTTGGGTTCATTCACCCACATGCCAATTATGCTATTTTAACTTCAATTTCGTTCTTGAGTTGTAAGGATTTGAATTCTTGTTGAATTTTCTTGGAATTTCTTTCATAATCTTAATTGTTGGGATTACGTAATATGAATGTGTTTTTTAGTAGATTAGCATGTACTAAGTGAGTTGTAAAGAAAACATTTGATAAGAAAATTAGAGAACAAAACTAGTCGGTTTTTCTGGGCAGGTCCTGGTGCACCGCGCCACCAATGTAGCAGAAGTGACACTCTGAAAATTGAAAGATTGATCCCCGTGCAACTTTGTACGTGGAGGTCGCGTGCCTATACAGTTTCCAGTCTTTTGCTCCGTCTGAGTTATTTAAAGTGTACCTTCGCTCCTTATCAATTCAAACTACTCTAAACTACTTCTAAACATCTAGACTCTATTTATTAGATGAATCATAACCTTAAAAGTATAATTCAAATTTAATGTAGAGATAAGAAACAAGTCTTGAAAGTTACTTCGAGTATTTTGAGAAGTGGTTTGCAAACCTTTAAACACATGTTTTTAGACTTGATCATTTGATTTAGAGGAATAGTAGAGATGCACTCATTTTATTTAAAATTATATGTGTGAACTAACTATTCCCAATAGCAAATGTTTTTACATTTAAGATAAGAGGAAACATTGATTTCTAGAAGAGTTCATGAATAGTTTTAGTATTATCTCTTATTAGAGAAAAGCTTTTGAGTAATAATATCAAAGTTGAAAAAGAGGAATATTTTATTTTAAAAATATATGAGCTTAGTAATATTTTAGGAGTAGTTTGGAGCATCGATAGGGGGGAGAGTTCATACAACTCATAGCCCCCATAAGCCATGTAGCCATTGTGGGTAGAAAAGATTCATACTTTTTATTTGATTCCTATATTTATTTTTAGCATAGATTAGTGGATCCACTTAGTTAAGGATATATATACGTTGACAAAGTATAGGGAAGTTCTATCAGCGTGGGCATACCTCACAATGATGGTTGTCGTCTAGAAAATTTCCAAAAAGAGTTTAGTTTGTAGTATTTTTCATACAAATGGAGTTATTTGTAATGCATTGAGTTGTTATCTACACCTTCAAAAAGCATTCTTTATATTGAATTATTGTTATTTCTTTATATTGAAATAAGGTTGAGTTTAGTTGAGACGGGGTAAGTTGTTTCTTTAGTTCCAATTCAAGTTATGCCATGTTTTAGATTTCCCCTTTTTATTTATTTATCTTTTCAGTTTTGTTATGAGGATTTCGTGGGTCTTGTTCCGATATCCATCTCAATTAGATAGATAGATAGATAGATAGATGATAGAGGTGGGATGGTCAAGGGGTATGTGTCTATGGCCATGAGTGAATGGAGAGGAGATAATGAATATATTTCAAATACAAAATATTATAGGATGAGTAGTAGGGGTTCATGGATGATACAGATGGGATGTTCAAGCGGTAGGGGTCTATAGCCTTGAGTGAATGAAGAGGAGATACTAAATGTATTTCACGTTCAAAATTTATTTCCTAGATTTTTATACAACTAGGTTAACTATAAGAAAATAATTGTAAATTTTATATATAATTCCAATAGAATATAATAGAATTAAGTTAATATACGATGACTTCAAGAAATTTTCTATGGTTGATAATGTGATAAAAATAATAAGTAACTAATGACGTTCATGTTTTGGTTGGTTGTTTTGAAAAATCAAATAATGTATTCTCTTTATTGTTTATTTATGAAATTGAAGAGTCCTCATAGATTAGGTGTAGGTTTATCGATTGGAGGTTGAGGTTTATGTTCCCCTATTTTTTTTTTGTTAAAAATTATATATGCAGTTTATTTGGGGTTACAGTTTTTGTGTTTGATATGATAGTTTCAAAATGTATTTCCTAATCGATAAACTGAGAGTACGTACCTAATACATAACTATCAAAGTTTGGTTTGGTAAATACTTAAACTTTTTTGGGGGTACGATAAATAAATCCTTGATATAGAATTAAGACTATGTGTTGAGGCTGGAGAATGGTTATTTTGGAAGAGATGTATATTTTTCAAAATGAAGATGTGATTATTTTAGAAAATCACGTATTGGTGTTAAATTCTTATATCATATCAATTGCATTCTTTATTATATGGAATTATTATTTTATATTCTATGCGTACAATAGGATAAATAGTCTCAACTGAATGTCACGACCCAAAGACACTTAGAGGCCCTGGCAAGGCACATGGCATATTGCATTGACCGTAAGGTCATTATGTATTTCATGCCTCATAGCTTTCATTAGTTTAAATCGAATTACTAATTTTTTTAAAGACACATCAAGGAAGTGTGACTTCTGGGATGAAAGTGGTGGTCAACTTCGATTGCGTCATTTATCGATTATTGGGTCAGATCGCGGTGATTTTAGGGGTTTTGTAGATTTTAAAACTTGCACAGAGGTACCGTTTTGATGCAGATGTCTAAATTTACTAAAGTTCAAAGGAAGGAAGACTACGCAGAAGCAAATTCTAACGCTCTCTTATTCCAGGGAGACGACATGTGTTTACAGCTTATAGCGCGAGAAGCAAGAAGGGTCAACCTGAATGTGAGGCCTTTTAGTGTGAGTATGTACGATTAGACATTTAAACATTCAAGTTAAGGTTTATTTGTTTTAATTATCAACGTTAATGTCGAGACATTGGAGGCGACACACTTGACAGCCGGGTACGGGCTGGCACGCGAGGAAATATCGGTGTCCGCCACCGTGAATCCACTCCATCATCAGTATGACTACAGTGAAGAGTAACTCAAGCATAAAAGGCTTTAAAACTGAATAAATATTCATTGAACCTCAACGTAAAAATGCTCGTTAACTCAAATAATAACGTTGGAACACTATAATAATAAGCCTATATTTCAAGTCGCAATGTGTAAAGCAACAGACGAAATTAATTCTTTAAAAAAGATCTAAACAAGATAAAGTGAACACATTAGTTCTCAAAAATCAAATAACATCAGGCATATCTATGAAGCCTCAAATTTACAAGGATAGGAAAATTCGGAAGATCAAGTCCCGAGATAAAAGGGACATTAGGACACAATTGTGGACCTCCAATGTATTAATTAATTTGTTGGATAGAAGGTCGATTGGGTGCCTACACCGCAATTGTCTGCAAACAAAACGAATCTAAGTTAATTAGTTTTACAAAGTATATGAAGAATATAAAGTTTACTAATTATTTTTAATATGTTTTTTCGCCAACTTTAAGATTTTAATATGCTATATGGTGCTTATTATAATTGTCTTGTTAAATTATCGACATATTTGAAACATTTCAAAAATCCTCTCAAAGAGATTTTATTCTCATTTTTAAATATTTTACTATTTAGTTTAGGTGTATAATAATTTACATTTTTTGAATTAACTATGACTACGTCGATTATTTTATTTCGTTAAGATTAACAAGCTCCTTAATTAATTTATATTAACTCATCTTATTTAAATCCTTATTGAACTCAGTTTGGCGAACTTCTTGATACTCATTTTGCCATAATCGTATCTATATGACTATTTTCATAAATATAAAACGTTACATCCAAGACCAAAGCTTGAATATTCTTTTATTTTGCATTTCTGGAGGCCCATTTTGTTATTTTCAGAAGATCCAGTTCTTCCAGGAAGCCACAATCAATATTAAAAAAATATAGCTTACAGAAGAGTCCAACAAAAATAGTCGCAGAGGATACTCATGAGATACATTCGAATAGCAAAGGGGTTTGTTTTTGTTTTGTTTTCATTTTTGCTGCTCGTCGGAGTTTGCAAAAATTTTAACGGCGTTCAATGTTGAAAAAAAAACATCATTGCTCACGCACCAAACTGTCGGAATCTCTAGTCGGCTATGTCCCCTACGAAAAAGGTCAATGGGATAAGGAAGCTATGTATTTGTGGTGACTAGCCTTTGCTCGTAGGATTAACGAAGATTACAAGTCAAACAGGTTGTATGATTTTAACGGAAACCTTGAAGCATTTTTGTTGATTCACTCTTTTTTTTCATCCGTTTCTATGCCCCCTGTGACTCAACGAAGTTGGTTGATTTATCGCTACAAAATAAGTTTGGTTAGGTATAGTATTTCGGATGATAAAAAGTTAAAGGCGTATCATGTGAGACCGAAGAGTTGGGTTATGACTTGTTTGTACTCAGAGTTGTGACGCTAGTGGTGTTTTTCTTTCTATGTTTTCCATCTTAATGAACCTCATTCTTCTTCTTTCAGCATCGTTAATGTGGGAGAAGGTGAGCCTGCATAAGGTGCTTTCCTCTGATATAGATTATTGTGCGAGATGTTTATCCTTAATATGCGTCTCTATCATTTTGCTATGTGATGATGGTAGTATTAAGTTAAATCTGGGTTGGGATGACTCACTCTAATTTCTGCTCCTTGGTATCATTTCAATCAAAAATGCTTACATTTTGCGACTTTGAGTCGGTATAAGATCCTTGGTTTCTCAATCTTTTTCTGATTCCATATTTTGATGGAGTTTAGACTTTTGGACTATTTGAGACATGGTATCTATTAGCATTATCCTCTCATGCGTGTAATTTTTCAATCCCGTATCCATCATCTCGATTTTATGCCATAGTTGTGGCTTTTTATTTTAGAAAAAAAATAATGTGTCTTCCCCACTGTTGGTTTATTAGTTCATTGTTAAAATATGATTCATTCATTGGCATGTTTTCTTTACATTACTACTCATTTGTTAAGTTTATAATCAGTTGTTTCTTTCGGCTTTTGGGAATGCATAGTATCGTGTAGTACTATATTTTGCTTTTCTTTTTGTTTTACCGCAAGTCAGAGGGGATGAAGTCTTAAGGTTTGAGCTAGTTATCTTTAAATGTTTATCCAGGGGTATAAAGATTTCGCGCTAAGTTTATTGTAGTATTTTATCGCCTATGCATGTCTCCCTTCTTTACTTAAAATTCGCAAAAATCTTCCCAAAATCTCCCATTATTTCGTATTTGAAATTGCCACAAGACGATAATATTGTTTTGTTAATTGGTATTACTGTTTTTCTCACGTTCCATAACGCTCAGTTAAGTTATTAATATGGGGTATATTATTTCGTTTGCTTAAGTCAAATATTTTGTTTCTTTGTTAAAAAAAAGGATGAAAGAAAGCCTAATCAATGCCTCAATAGTTTGCTTCTTTTATTCATTAGTAATTGCTTCCCTATTATAATTAGGCTTAAGTTTACTGCATTTGATCATTGTCAACTTAATAGTTTAGTTAACATCGCCTTTTGGTGCTTTTACCAAATTACATGGAGACTAGTAGTCTACTCTTAAAGTCACACATATTCCATTGTATGAGTTCAAAACCTTTCTCTTTGTCAAGGCTTTTGTATTCTTAAGTTTGTTTCCTAAAGTTGAAGTGTTTCTAATGCTAGTATGTAACATCTAAGTTTCAATTTTTTTTGTGTATTTTATCAAGAATAGAAATGACACCTTGAAGCAACTTAGTAATTTATTTATTTGTAAGTAGAAAATTGAAGTTATATGTGTCTTTAATATGTTTAGGCATTCGTAGAGATCGTTGTTGACTTATTGTATACATACGCTATGTTAATCTAAGCTTGTGTTGATATGGTATTTGTATGTTTGTTCTATGGAACGAGTCCAATAAGCATGTTAACACTACTTCTTCATTTGTGTTTTTTTATCATCTTATTTTTATGTCTTATCTTCCATGGCTAATTTAGTTGTTTTATGTGTATATGAAAATCCTCTTGAGTCCATTTGGGCTTCATATCCTCTCTTTGGGTCCTCTCGTCGAGCCATGAAGGATCACACTATCCTCTTTGAGTCTGCCAGCCCTTCTATGAAGGCCTTACCGGTTAAAGGCAGCAGATATACTGCTGGAAATTATTTTTAGCCCCGGAAAAGTCAAAAATAGGTTGATATAATACACTGGTATAAAGCCGTTATATAAAAATATACAAGTCAAAAACGTGCCAACACGGAGGAAAAATGTGGAAATACAAAAATCTTAATAAATTGCAGATCGGGAGTTCAAAAATCAGCAACATACGTGATATTTACATTAGATATATATTTGGTGTATAGTATGGAAAATTGGGATAAAAAGGGGTAAAAAAGCCTACAAAATTTTCATAGGTCCAGCAGATTTTGGCCCCAAATCCATTAGGGATCAATTTTAGTGCTAGGACAAGTGGGCAAAGCCCAATCTAGGGGAATTCGGGCAGTTGACCAAAGTTTAAAGCTTCCCTTCACTTTCTTCTTTATTTATGTATTATTGAATTGACTAGCATTTTTGATTGAATTTTGTTTATTCCCAAACGATAGTGTCACGAATAGAATCTAGATCCCAGACGAGACAGGTGTAGTTAACCTCTCAGAGGTAGAAGACAAGCGTACATACGTCGTCGTTACTTCATCTAGCTTAATTGTAGCAGAAAATTTGAACTTTTGTTTACTTGAACTTTATATTGGAAAACATTGATCTCTGATAATATTATCTACTTAAACTGATAAGCGTTCACAACAACCATCTAAATAAAGATATAGTCATAAATATAGAGTTGCCAAAGTGGAACCAATACAACGTCTGAATGTAAATACGAAAGAAACGCTAGTGGAACATACTCCACTAGCTCATGCCTACGTCTACACTAGAATAAATTAGTAAGCATCCTCAAAAGAATGACGGCCTACCAAATCCTGGTGAAAGCTCCACTTCCGAATAGCTTCTGCATCAACCGATAAGCTCTAATGTCTAGCTACACCTGTACCGAAAAGTAGATAAATGTATGGTGTTAGTAAAAACTGGTACTAAGTATGGGTATATGCAAGTACATACCACGAGCATGCATGATTTAGAATAGCTCTCTCTTAACGATATGAGTTATGGAAAGTCAAGTCAGTGGACTTTCCAAAATCGGATTAGGAGAGTCGTGTCATGAGAGTAACATGCATCATCATATATATCATATTGCACACATCACATAGCATATTGCATATAACATACAACATATAACATATTGCATATGGCACATATCATATTTCATTTCATTCGTTCATATGCCATGAGACCCTGGAACCATGGACTTAACATTAGGACTTCCCAAAATGAGGGCTCAACATATGGGACCTTAAATAGTGAGTCTTCTTTAGAAAACATAGAGTCTTCTTCATTCATTCATATGTACTTTATTTCATCTCATTCACAGGCTAGTTTAAACACAAGCTATACCTAGGATGTAGTTTAAGACTCTCATTGTGTTCACTGTGCAATGACTAAGAATGACCTAGTGTCATTACATAAGCCTAGTTCACCTCTTGATTATCCTACCCAAACACCTTTGGTATCGTTAATTTCATTGTGTGCATTACATGAGGTTGGCCTCATTCTTTCTTTGGGAACTTTAATTTTTACCGGCATAGATCATTTGAGCATTATGAAATCCAGTGTCTACCCCCACCTAAAAGAGGTGGAATTACCGGCTAAAGTTAAACCAAAACATGGTAGCGTATATAACGAGTTGAACCCTGCTAGATCCCTATGTTAGCTGCATAGGTTCAAATACTAGGAAATGTAAAGAGACCCATACTCGTCTTGATAGATAGTCTCATCTCATGAGAATTACACGAACCTCTGCCTTCATAAAGAAGGAATTACCAATCATAGCTAGCCTATCGGTTCTCAGTATAAAGTTCTATTACATTCATCTAATACATCATTGAAGTTGGCTTCTAGCATGAGATCATCATAGATAAGTAGATGATTTCTCATTTCATCATTAGTATTAACTATATATTAACTTCAATACTTTCATTGGACTGTTTATACAAACTAGTCCTTGATTAACTTTACACTCTCATAGGTGAGTACGTTTTTGTAACCTTTACTTCGGCTCATTTGAGATTGCTCTCATATTTCACATTAGCCTTTTATCATATTGTCAACACATTCATTAGCCTTAGTACATTTGCCCTTCATAATTACTCTCCCCTTTTTATGTGAAGGTTCATTTCATCATATGCCAATACACTTGGCCTTTTAGTGTGTTTCACACTCTTGCTTAACCCTTCTAGGTCACATCATTCATTGCATAATATATTAGGTTCACTTACTTTATAAACGTATGCTAGACTTATGAGTCCACACACACAAGCACTGAGGCATCATTCGTAATTCGTCTTACTAAATCATACTTACCCAAGGTTATGTGGTACAAGACTTAAGCAGATTGTAAGTATTCCCAGATCTCAGTTTCGATCCTCAAAAACATCTTCATTTAGTCATTTATTCACCTACGACTTATGTGTCAATACGGAATTTGGAAAGGGAACCCAATTTCAAATCCCATGAGCAACACTTAATCTTATATTAAACATGGTAATTGCATTTTTAAAATTTGGGAACCCTAGGTTGATCCCCATCACCCACATATATTTTGATTTCTTTTCCCTCCTCTCTTTTCCGTTTCAGGCCAAAAGTTTGTGGGATCGATCCCCTACAACTTCATTTTATTTTTCTTAGTTTTTCTCTTAACTTTCTCACCTATCCAAAAGGTTGTGGGTTCAATCCCCACTCACCTCATCTTATTTTTCTCTTTCATTTTTCTCCTAACTATCTCATCTATTCAAGAGGTTGTGGGTTCAATCCCCACTCACCTCATTTATTTTTCTTTCATTTTTCTCCTAATTCTCTAATCTATTCAAGAGGTTGTGGGTTTAATCCCTACTTACCTCCTTTATTTTTCCTTTCGTTTTTCTTATGAAATTTTTATGTAATTTGGATTTGGTGAGGTCTTGGTTTCAAACACCAGTGACCTCACTTTTTAAAAAAAAATATAAAATATAGCCCCATCTCCAATACGCCACCCGAGACCAACATTTCCAGCAAGCTTGAAATTGGGTCATCTTCCAATTTATCTTTCTCTTTTTTTTTGGTTAAATCTTGGAGTATTTTGTGTGACATTTGTTTAGCAACATTATACTTATATGAACATCACACTTTTGACATATTCATAAACGTAAAATACAACCTTTTAACATGTAAAATTCAGGCTTCAAACCATGGCTAACTCACAGGACACACATGCACAAACAAGTTAACGTAATTCACTTTTTTGGAACACATATTTCATTTCTCACATAATATCTGAATACACATTAAAACATATAATCACAACCAGCCCTAAAATCATCTACTAGAAGTCATGCCAACGCATGCTTTGAATCTTTCAGAGGATCTAATGACAGGGGCATGCAATGGGGACAACCATAGTTTTTCGACTGTGATTAGACCGAACCTTAAGGGTCTCTTAGGAAAGGGACAAAGAGGGAGGAGAACCCATACCTGAATTCGTTCAATAAGGTTCTAACGTGATGCCAAAACCCCCACTAAGCCAACGTCTCACCGCCGAAATCACAAGCACAATCCGTCGAGAACATGATTTTTACTTTTCGTTTTTAAACTTATTTTGCTTTTGAGTTTCAGCAATCAAGTTCTTGAATGTGGATGAAATTTGTTATATTTATATTATGTTCTTTTGTTTTACTGAAAGTTGAGTGTGAAAGTGAAAGAGGATTAGAGAGAAAATGTGTGATAGTGTTAGCTTAGGATTAGGAGATTAGTTGGAGACTTGGTAAAATTAGGATTTATCATTAACTAATAAAAAAATCTGATTTTTTTCCTTTTCCTAAGTCAGCAATTTAAATATTAATAAATTTAATTAATTCACTAAATATAATTTAATCAATTAAATCATTGCTTCCACCAAGGCTCGAACCCTGGTGGAGCTAGATTTCGCTTAATGGGTCAAATTAGGACACCTCTACCCGAATCGCCCCTTAACCATATTAATTAATTAATTAATTGGGGTAATTACAATATTAAACTTAGCATGGAAAAGACCATTTTACCCCTAGACCCTTCAAACATAAGATTACTCTTTCAAGTCCGGTTAAGACTCATCCCGGTGAATCTTTATATTCGGGTGCCCTACATGGATGGACCCAACCTTGACTAGCTCAACTAAGTCACCAAGTTGTTTTTCTTTACTGTTGATAGTTTAGGAGGTTTGTTTCCACGCACTTCAATCTGTGTGAACCCGATCTAATCCAGGAATTCTAGATACGTTTAAGTATTACTTATCATTGTCATTTTTATGTTGTTACATTATACCCCTCTTAGGAACATTCTTCCCCGAATGACAATTCTAATTATGTCAGACAATGCAGCCATATCATAACATAAGTACTTTACATAGTCAAGCAATATCAACGAAGAATAGTGCAGATAAGGAAACATAGACTTAGGAGTAAGGAGTCTAAACTCAAGATATGAAAAGATGAGGATAGAGGGACCTCATATGGACCTCAACCTCCCACGTAGAACCCTCAACAATATGGTTCCTCCACAATACTTTCACTGTGGCAACCTCCTTGTTTCTCAGCCGCTTTACATGCCGGTCTAAAATCTCAACAGGATCCTCCTCATAGGATAAGTTTTCATAAACCCCCAAACATTCAACAAGCAGAGTCGATGCTGGATAACCAAGGCACTTCTTTAACATGGAGACAAGAAAGACTAGATGAACAGAAACTAGCTCCGTAGGCAACGCCAACTCATAGCCACCTCACCCACACGCTGTAAAATCTTGTATGGCCCGACGTACCTCGGACTCAACTTCCCCTTCATGCCAAACCTCATCATCCCTTTCATGGGTGATATCTTCAAGTATACTTGGTCACAAACATCAAACTCTAAGGCCACAACCTGTTATCTGCATAAGACTTCTGCGGACTGTAAGTAGTAGCCAACCTGTCCCTAATCACCCTGACCATCTCTAAGGCTTTATGAATGTTCTATTCACCCAAAATGGATGACTCTCAAACCTCGAACTACCCAAATGAAAACATACACCTCCTACCATACATGACCTGAAAAGGTGCCATCCTAATACGGGAGTGATAACTGTTATTATGTTAGAACTATATCAATTGCAGATGGTTGTCCCAACTACATCTGAAGTCGATCATACACGCCCTCAACATATCCTCCAATGTATGAATGGTACGCTCTTCCTGCCCATCTGTTTGAGGATGGAAGGCAGTACTGAGCTTTACGTGCGTGCATAAGATCTTCTGGAGGGATCTCCACAAATACGAAGTGAACAGAGCTCCTCTATATGAAATGATAGACAAAGGAATCCCATGCCACCTCACAATCTCATCAATGTAGGGTCTCGCATAATATTTGTCCATGTAAGTAGACTTTACAGGGATAAAGTGGGAAGACTTCGTCATCCTGTCCAGAATAACCCATATGGAATCAAGTTGTCTCTTAGTCCTCGGAAAACCAACCACAAAGTCCATGTTAATGGCCACGACTTCAAAGTCAGAACCTCAATCATCTGAGTGAGACCACCAGGCGTAAGGTGGTCTGCCTTAACCTGCTAACAATTAGAACACTTCGCCACATACTCAGCAAT
Source organism: Solanum habrochaites (assembly GCA_027704765.1). Lineage (NCBI taxonomy): Eukaryota > Viridiplantae > Streptophyta > Magnoliopsida > Solanales > Solanaceae > Solanum > Solanum habrochaites. The sequence goes on from JAKWJA010002496.1 coordinate 20,447,509, forward strand.
GTCCTTCTTCATTCCATCCCACCAATAGATTTGCTTGACGTCTTGATACATCTTGGTAGAAACTGGATGTATTGAATACATGAAACCATGGGCCTCTGCAACAATCTTTGCCTGCAAATCATCTATATATGGTACACATAGCCTGTCCTGGTACCTAAGTATGTCGTCAACTCCCAAAGCATAGGACTCATTAATCTTTACCAGCGGTGAGTCCTTCAACTCCATCGACACAAGATCAAGATGCTGACCCTTCTTGACTTCAGCTACCAAGGATGATTCAGAACTGGGATGAACTTAAACATCCCCACTAGATGAAGACATTAACCGCACACCCAGTCTTGCAAATATGTGTACATCCTTCACAAACTCCTTTTTCCCATCATAAATGTGGGTTGTATTCCCCATGCTCAACCTAATCAAAGCATTATCTACAACATTTGCCTTCCAGGATGGTAGTGGACACCCATCTCGCAGTCCTTCGACAACTCCAACCATCTCTGCTGACATAGATTTAACTCCCTCTATATGAACACGTACTAGAGACTCTTGTGGTCTGTGAACACATTTACATGCACTCCGTACAAATAATGCCTCCACAGCTTCAATGCAAACACCAAGCTACCAACTCCAGGTCATGAATGTGATAATTCTTCTCATGAACCTTGAGTTGTTTGGACGCATAGGCTATCACCTTAACACCGTGCATAAGAACACAACACAAACCAACCCTAGATGAATCACAATAAATATTGTAATTCTAACCACATTTAGGTAACGCAAGCACTGGGGCTGAAGTGAGTCTGTCCTTGAGCTCCTCGAAACACTTCTCACAAGTCTCTACCTATTTGAACTCGGATTTCTTCCTAGTCAAAGCTGTTAGTGGGGCAGAAAAGGAAGAAAAACCCTCCACGAACCTGCGTTAGTAACCAGCCAATCTCAGAAAGCTACGGATATTGGTGGGAGTAAGAGGTCTTGGCCATTCCTTACAATCCTCAGTCTTCCTAGGGTCCACCTCCACACCCTGATCGGACACAACTTGACCCAAGAAGGTCACCGATCTAAGCAAGAATTCACACTTGCTAAATTTTGCATAATACTGATGTTATGTAAGTACATGCAAGGTTAGTCTCAAATATTGTTCATGATCTTCCTTGGTTTTAGAGTAAATGAGGATGTCATCAATGAATACTATGACGAAAGAATCAAGGTATTCACGGAAGACTCGGTTCGTGAGGTCCATAAATGAAGTTGGTGCATTAGTGAGACCAAATGAAATGACTAAGAACTCATAATGACCATAACGAGTACGAAAGGCTGTCTTTAGGATATCTTCATCCCTAACCCTAAGCTGATGATACCCGGAACGAAGATCAATCTTTGATAAGAAGTTAGACACTTGGAGATGATCGAATAAGTCATTTATTCTGGGAAGTTGATATCTGCTCTTTATAGTGACTTTGTTTAGCTGCTGATAATCGATACACATCTTAAGGGTTCCATCGTTCTGTTTCACAAGACTAGAGCACCCCAAGAGGATATGCTGAGCTTGATGAAGCCCTTAGCAGTGAGATATTTAACTGCAGATTCAAATCTTTGAGTTCAGTTGAAACCATTTTGTAGGGAGGAATTGAAATCGGTTTGGTATCGGGATCTAGGTCGATACCAAAATCAATCTCTCGAGGGAGAGTTACTCCAGGCAAATCATCGGGTAAAACATCTTGGAACTAATTCACTACAAGAACAGAGTCTATGGAAGGAATGTCATGATATAGATCATTGACACTCACAAGATGACATAACAATCCCTTGGACATCATTTTATTAGCTTTTAGGTTTGAAATCAAGGGAATTGAATGACTCGAATTTTACATCTCCCACACCAGCTATAATTCATTACAAAAATAAAATCTCATACCCCTACTACGATAATCAATGAAGGCATGACATTTATTGAGTCATTCCATACCAAGTATAATATCGAAGTGATTCATGGTTAACTCAATAAGGTCTGCACAAATAGTCTTACCAGATACTACTATTGGGAAGTCTTTATGAACCCTATCAGCTCTCATTTTTTCTCCTAAGGAAGTACTAACTACAATACAATCCTGCTAAACCCCAGGTAGTGTTTCAGAAGTAAGAGAAAGCAAGGGAGTCACAAAAGAAAGCGTAGACCCTTGATAAAGTAAATCATAAACGAAGGTTGAGAAAACTTGCAGCATACCTGTGACCATATCATCAGACTTCTCCTGCTCCTCCCTGCCTTTCAAGGAGTAGAGGCTCGGTTGCAATAGCATTCTGGAGATTAGTCCTAGGCTGAGCATTTCCTCCAGCTTGACCCCTATTTTGTGGGCAGTCCCTGACCATGTGTACGCTCTTTCCGCAACCAAAGCAGGCATTTGTTCCTAGTATGCACTCCCCACCGTGAATGCGGCCACACTTGCCATATTCGTTTCTCAGACGCTGCACATCACCTCAATTGTATTTCTTTGTTTCAGGTCTGCCTCTGAAGCTATTGCACTCCTCTTAGAGTTAGAGTTCCCTTAAGTCTGATGCCCCTTCTTAAATATGGATTGTTCACGAACACCAAAAATGCTCCTACCACCATTTTTTCTGGAACCTTTCTGGTCAGAAGGGTTAGGACTCATGACCTCATGGACTATACTCTTCTTCTGTATATCCTCAACCTGCTAGACATTTACTATAAGCCTTGACAAGTCCATGCTATTATGGATCATCGCAGCCTGATATTCCTCCTCCAATTCCTCTAAGATCCGTATAAGGAACCTACTCATCTCATCCTTGTTGTTAAACACAAGAGAAGTGGTATACCTGGACAATTTAACGAATTTCAGGGAATACTCCCTGACAGTCATCGAGACCTGCTTAAGGTTGATGAACTCCTCAACATTATCCTTTCTCGTCTCTTTAGGAAAGAACATCTCAAGAAAAGTTGTCTCAAATAGCTCCCATGTGATCATACCTCCGCCAAATGCCCTGCTATCCTCTCACATCTTGCACCAAGCCTATGCAATATCCTTCAGCTGATACGAGGCCAGCTCATCTTTCTCAATATTTATGGCCCCCATTGCCACCAGAATCCTCTGGACCTCCTCCACGAACTCCTAGGGGTCCTCTACATTCTTAAATCCTTTAAAGATTGAGGGTTCATCCTCGTAATATCTCGCAACCTGTTCAAAATGTTGTGGGTTTGTCGGTTATCCCACTGAATCTCCGGTCTTTTGGCGTAGGCCGTCATAGCATAAGCCTTCACAATGATGGTTTGATTTATCTGCACGAAAGTTGTCCGCACCTCATCATCAATCAACCTAGTTGTGTCAACTGACATGGCCAATCTTGCAGCAGGAGACTGGGGTGGAACTTTGTTGTCCCCAGCAACTTCTCTTACTCTTCCCCCGACCAGTGTTCCCCCATTATGTTCAATTTCTTAAAAAAAAGAATTAATACTAGATACGCTCATAACACCAAGAAATAAGACATTAAGGAAAGCACGATAAGATCAGAAGAAGGAAAATTTTACTGTGCATGATATAGTTTCTAATTCATGATAGTGGTGCACTTCACTACCATAACTTAGAAACTACTCAATGTAGATGATGTGAAATTATTATCCTTGGAATTTAACCTAATGCTCTGATACAATATTTGTCATTACCGGAATCTAGACCCCAGACAAGATCGATGTTGTTGACCTCTCATAGGTCGCAGACAAGCCTACATACATCATCGTTACATCATCTAGGTTAATTTTACCGGAAAATTTGATCTTTGTTTTACTTGAAGTTTATATTGGAGAATATTGCTCGCATAATACTATATATGTAAACTCCTAAGTGTTCAACAACAACAATCTAAATCAAGATAATCAAATGAAATATATAGTCATAAATATAGAGTTGTCAAAGTGGCACAAATACAATATCTAAAAGTAAATACCAAAGGAACGCTAGTGGAACATACACTAGTAGCTCATGCCTACGTCTATGCTAGAATAAATCAGTAATCATCCTCGAAAGTATGACGGATTACCAAATCTGGATGGAAGCCCTACCTCTGGTTAACTTCTGCGTTGACTCATATGTTCTAAGGTCCAGCTGCACCTACACCTAAAAGAAGATAAATGTATGGAATTAGTACACACTTGTACTAATTATGGGTATATGCAGGCACACACCACAAACATGCATGATTTAGAATAGCTCTATCCTAATGATATGAGTAATTGAAATTCAAGTCAGTGGACTTGCCAAAATCAAATTAGGAAAGTCATGCCATGAGAGTAACATGCATCATCACACGTATCATATTGCACACAACACATAGCATATTGCATATAGCACATAATATATTGCATATAGAACATATCATATTTCATTTCATTCGTTCGTTCATTTGCCATGAGAACTTGAAACCATGGACTTAACATTAGCACATCCCAAAATGAGGGCTCAATATATGGGACCCTTAACTAGGGAACCTTCTTTAGCAAACACAGAGTCTTATTCATTCATTCATACATACTACAATTAATTTCATTAATAGGCTAGTGTAAGCACCAGCTATACCTAGGATGTAGTTTAAGACTCTCATTGGGTTCATTGTGGAATGACTAAGAATGACCTAGTGTCATTACAAAAGTCTATTCACCTCTTGATTATCCTACCCAAACACCTTTGGTATCGTTCATTTCATTGTGTGTATTACATGAGGCAGGCCTCATTCTTTCTTTGGGAACTTTAACTTTAGTCAACATAGATCATGTGAGCATTATGAAATCCAAGGTCTACCCCACACCTAAAAGAGGTGGATTCACCGGCGAAAGTTAAACCAAAATATGCTAGCGTATATAGAGAGTTGAATCCTTCTAGATCCCTATCTTGGCTGCATAGGTTCCCGAAAGAAGGAATCGCCACTCATAGCTAGCCTATCGATTTTCAGTATAAATTTCCATTACATTCATCTCATACATCATAGAAGCAGGCTAGAGTTTAGACTTTTGAACTATTTGAGACATGGTATCAATTAGCATTATCCACTCATCCATCATCTCGGTTTGCGCCATAGTTGTGGCTTTTTCTTTACATTACTACTCATTTGTTTAATTTATAATCAGTTGTTTCTTTTGGCTGTTGGGAATGCATAATATCGTGTAGTACTTGGTTTTTTTTCTTTTTGTTTAACCGAAAGTCGGAGGGGATGATGTCTTAAGGTTTGAGCTTGTTATCTTTAGATGTATGCCCAAGGGTATAAAGATTTCACGCTAGGTTTGTTGTAGTATTTTATCGCCTATGCATATCTCCCTTATTTACTTAAAATTCGCGAAAATCTTCCCAAAATCTCCCTTTATTTCGTATTTTAAATTGCCGCAAGACCCTAATATTGTTTTGTTAATTGGTATTACTGTTTTTCTCACGTTCCATAACGCTCAGTTAAGTTGTTAATATGGGGTACATTATTGCCTTTGCATAAGTCACATATTTTGTTTCTTTTTAAAAAAAAAGGATGAAAGAAAGCCTAATCAATGACTCAATAGTTTGCTTCTTTTATTCATTAGTAATTTCTTCCCTATTATAATTAGGCTTAAGTTTACAGCATTTGATCATTGTCAACTTAATAGTTTAGTTATCATCGCCTTTTGGTGCTTCTACCAAATTACATGGAGACTAGTAGTCTACTCTTAAAATCACACATATTCCATTGTATGAGTTCAAAACCGTTCTCTTTGCCAAGACTATTGTATTCTTTAGTTTGTTTCCTAAAGTTGAAGTGTTTCTAATTGTGTTATGTGACATCTAAGTTAATATCCATTTTCTTTGTGTATTTTATAAAGAATAGAAATGACAACTTGCAACAACTTAGAAATTTATTTATTTGTAAGTAGAATATTGACGTTATTTGTGTCATTTATTTGTTTAAGCATTCGTAGAGATCGTTGTTTACTTATCGTATACATACACTATCTTATTCTAACTTGTGTTGATATGGTATTTGTATGTTTTTTCTATGGAACAAGTCCAATAAGCATGCCAACACTACTTCTTAATTTGTGTTTTCTATCATTTTATTTTTATGTCTTATCTTCCTTGACTAATATAATTGTGTTATGTGTATATGAATCTCCTCTTGAGTCGATTTGGACTTCATTCCTCTCTTTGGGTCCTCTCGTCGAGTCATGAAGTCTCACATTATCCTCTCTGAGTCGACCAGCCCTTCAATTAAGGGTGTACAGGTTGAAGGCAGTAGATATACTGCTGGAAATTAAATTTAGCCCCGAAAAAGTCAAAAAAAGGTTGATATACCGCTGTATACATTGGTGTACATCCGTAATATACAAATATACATATAAAAAACGTGCAAAAACGGAGGAATAATGCGAAAATACAAAAATCCTAACAAATTTGAAAATTCTTAAAAGTCTTTTTTGGTCAAATCGCCGGTCAACCGCGACTTACTGGACAATTCGAGGGCCTAATACCTTATTGGAATGTATATTTGAACTCCGAACCCCGTTTCAATCGATTTTAAATCTTTTGGAAAATAATTCTATGTTTTCTTGATTTTTGCTATAATCAAAGGGCGACTCTGTTAATTTGAATAGTCGATTTTTCTTAAATCATAAGATTAATTGATTTTTCAAAACATAGTCATTTTTACTTACATATTTCTATTTTAATAAAATACCCACGATCCTGAAGAAAAATAGTAAAGTAAATGAAATCCTCCGGAAGTAAGGGGGCCCACCATAGCTAACTTTAACTTCATGTTGATGACCCGAAATACCTCAAACTACATCATGAAAGGATGAAGGCCAAATGACTAAGTGGGTGGAATATTTGACCATGTAAGGAGAATTTTAAAACATAAACATAAGTTTGAACTTGATAAAAAATAAACATACTTAGCTACTCTTAACTCACTCAACTAAATTAGACTCAACAATAATAAACATAGTTCAACTTAATGATAAGATACTTGACTCTAGGTACTCAACTCTAGGTATTTAACTCAATATAAAGCAGCAATAAATATACAATATATGGAAAGTTTTTAAATAAGTTAAAAAAACACTTAGTTTGTATGCAAGGATACAAGATAAACTCTACTTGTATATGAAAATATAATGTAAACTATATGTGTATAAGAATTTTAAATATCTATGTGGGAGTTTGTCCAACCAACGACTATCTCTATAAGTTAAAGTGATGATATAACATCTTGCCTCATGTTGCAAGGGTCGTCCTATACCTTGTTGGGGGTATAGAACTGTCACTACTCCTTTATTCGTGAGTGGCACCCATACTTACCCTCTGGTGGGAGAACCATAACTACTAACAAACTAACCGCAAACTAAGAATTTAAAGATACATAAGCATGTTAGATGTAGAAAATTAAGAAGAACTCCAATTAACACCAAAAGTCTTAAAACGAAACAAAAAATATGGATGCAAATACTTAGAACCAGAAATTCAATGTACTGAAAGTCTAACCAACATATCTAATAAAATGGTTACAAGCCAAACTGACAAGACAATTATCTAAAAAAAACTGGTCTAAGTCCGAACCAAATGTACTTAACCAAAAAAGAAAGCACATGGCATCCTGAATGAACTGGCTCACCCTTAAATTCTACGGGAAATTAATGATATTGTAAATGAGATACTTGAAGATGCTGTGTACTAAACAAAGAAAGAGCTAGTGCAGTATCAGTACACAACCAATGTATTTGTAGGATCACAGGACTATCCCACTAAGTGCAACATAAGTAAGTAATTGCAACATCATCTATTTTCATATACCATACATGTACAATATCAATAACAATTCCATATTCCTAATGATGATCATACATAAGCAACAAGTCATTGGTCCTCTCACGAAACCCATACCCCAAAAAACAGTATGCCAGATCATGGTACCCTATGCAAGTTCGGGTGCACGTTCATGAGACCTGATCCAATGTATATGAAGGTACGTCAAAAGTTGTCCTAGTAAGTATGCATTTATGTGGAAACCGATTCATTCATCACACCACAGTCACAATTACATTGTATATTTTTACTAGTAAATCAATGAAAAGGTATTTTATATCATATAGCTATTCATTCATACTCAGGTGATCGATAATGAAAAATTTGCAGATATACATGCAATATAGTGAAGCAAGAACAAACATATATCACATAATTAAGCAATCACAACTATCATCTACCTTGAACAAAGTTTAAATTTCATTAAAGACTTGATCCTTCCCTTTTCTAGTTCTTTCTGCTTGCTCTAGGTCTACAAACAAACAAGTAAATGAGAGGATCAATAATTAGGGTCTAACTTACTCATATTACAACTAATGCATTAATCGAAGACTAAACCCTTGATCCCCATGCACAGTTTTAGGGCTTTTCCAACCATAAATTTCACATCAAAACCTCTCCCATCGATAATCACCCATAAATTTACATTCTACAAATAAAAATACGGGTTTAGGGGAGTGAAAACCTTACCGTTTCACTCTAATATAGTGGAAAATTGAAAAAAAAATATCATTTGGGTTTGTTCCTTATCTCTCAAGTTAAAAAATTTTAGAATAAATTATTTTTGGAGTTTATTTTTTGACTTTAAGTCACGTCTGTCCAGCCACAACGGTCTCACCCCACTACAACGGTCCCTCCCTGGCGTGAAAATCCCATCTCAGCGGCTTGCATGGAAAAAAGAGCTAATTTAAGAATTTAAACACTCAGTTCACAATACACCTTCATCCCACACACTCATAAGATACCTGTTCAGTCTAAGATTATTTTCGGGATTTTAAATCTTCTGAATTAAATTTCCATAAAGTCATACGATTTCCTTTGCATCTTATCAATCTATCTATATGATCAAATTAAAAATTATACGTCCCATGTTTTACCATATTTCCTAGAACTCGGTGGCTCTGATTTAGTCAAATCTAGACTTTTTTTGGGAAATCTCTATATACTACCAAAGAGTTTTTAGGCCCAAAAATATTTTTCCCGTTAGTTTTTTATAATGACAAGAACAGGTCATTGAAATAAATATCAATTTATCCATCACTCGTCCCCAAGTCACAAATTAGGAAAATAGGCTAAAGCAAGAGTGGAGTAGTACCGGAACAATCGAATAACTGGGTATACATGTCTTCGCATGTCCTTCTCGCTTTCCCAAGTGGCTGCCTCGATTAGATGGCCCATATCCACCTATTCGCTCCAATATACCCTTCCCACCCATCTAGTGGGTCAAAAATTCCCTTGTCATCCACCTTTTGATTCAAAATTTACCACTTATTTAACGGTTTTATATTTAAACTATTTAAAAGATTTTTTTAATAAGTCGCCGCTAAATGTGTTCTAATGTAACTTATTAATTTAATTTATAAAATCAATCCACGACCCCACCCATTAGTAATTAAAACCCCTCTAAAGTATAAATCGTCACATTATTAATAAAACAACAGATTAGCTACTGCCAATTGAGTGTTTTTACAAATTTGAGGCGAAAATATACTACGAAGGAAAATTATCATTACATTCAAGTGTCTAAATAAAAATTAACGATAAAACTTAAAAGTTGGTTATGTTCCTTTATATTCTTACATACTCAAATTTATGTGAGTTTAATTCATAGGTAACTTTTTTTAAAAATATTATTAAGGTTTTTTATAGAATCATAAATATTTATTCAATTATATTTTAAAAAAGTGAGAATTAAATCGGAATTGATTACTTCTTTACCTTAATGATAAATTTTCTATTCACATGTGAAAAGAAACTGTTTCTCTTAAACAAGGGCTCAACCTAAATTAAATTGGGGCTTCGATCGGACTCGAATAAGTTGGATGCTCCTTTAGGAATCATAATTTCATCGGATTTTAGTAGTATTTATGACAAATTTTGATATTATAATTGAGTTTAATAATTAGGTGAGGTTTAATAAGTAATTAGTGGGTAGTGACTTTGTTTATAAAATTATATTTAATAAATTAAATTATAACCAATAGTTTGAACGCCAAGTATTTTAAAAATATTTAAAGCGTTTAATTTTAAAACAATTAAAAAGTGGTCAATTTTGAACCCAAAGGGGAGACAAGGGTTGTTTTGGAGCAAAATCGGGGGGGTGAAAAGGGAATTTGGAAGCCAATCGGTGGATGAAAGGTAATTTTTGTACCATTTTCAACACGTCAAGCGTATTTTAGTCCCTTTTCTGATATATGTATACATTATAAATATATGTGTATATATATTACTATATATATATATATATATATATATATATATATACTATATATATAAGATATCTATATAAATGGTAGATATATACATATATATGCATTAAAAGTGAAGATTGTGTAACCTTCTATACAAAGCGGTCTATGTATACTCGATTGATAAAAATCTATGTTGTAAGCGGAGAGTATATGTAAACCTCATGAATAGTGTTGATAAAGGTGTTTAAATTTTCAACATTTTAACCTTGAAGTATGATGAATGCTAAAGGCAGTTCCGTGCCTATGAGGGGACGACGCGATTAGTCTAGGGGGGTACTTTGCGGATGTGACTAAGCGTATCTTTATGTTTCCACTTGAGTGTTTGTTTTTGAAAAAAGGTACATATTAATCAAATTTGTTTTGTCGGGACTGGACATAACATAACTCTAGGTTCATTAAAACCCTTGAGCTGGCACAAATTATTGAAGTCTTCTTCTGTCCACAAGGTTGACATTGTTTAGGGTAGAATATCTTGTTCTTATTCTTCCTCAACTAGATCAGCCTATCTCATTGTACTAGAAATAGGAATTGGAATTGCATTTTCAAAGAGCATATATGGTTGGATTTCTTTCATGGTAAAATCTTTCGAAGTTTGGTATCGTGGCTGGCTATATATAGGCGTACTACTGTAACGACCTGTTTAGTTATGGACTAAGAACCCATCGTCATTTTGTGAGCAACATTATCTATATATTCTGGAAAACTGCAGCTAGTCGGTGCCGTGACGGCGCACGATAACCGGTACCGCTGGTCCGAGGTTGGCTTACGACGGCACGCATTCGTGTGTGAGGGTTGCTCGCGTTTTCAAAGAATCCACTTTAGAAAATCTGACAAATTGGGCTATCATGAAAATCCGATGCTTTCTTTCAGTCCTCTCTTCTAACGTTCGTCATCATAGTATCCGAAATGAGCAGGCATAGTCTTCCTCGATCGCACGGGTTCACTTCGCTTGTTGACTGACCGTCCGACGAGTCCTTCGGTTTGAACCACCTCACTCTTCTGTACGGTTCGCGGAGGCGACCCCTGCGAGGATCGGGCACCGTTCAGCAAAGCACGACTGTGCTCGTTCGCCATCATCCCTTTTCTATCACGACCGGGCTGCGGCTTCGCACTTTTTAGGTTGCGCACCCAGTCGTGGGGCGGATTCTTCCTTTACACGTTTTAGGGCCTAGTGCTACGTTTTATGACTCCAATTTCCTCCTGCTTTAATCTTTTTAAAAAACAATAAAGATTGAGGTTAATATTACATTCTGCTAATTTCCTCTGGTGGTTTTTAAAAGCCAGGGAGTACCACCCTTAAGTATAATTTATGTTTGCGGGCGGGAATGAATTAGTAGTCCACCAAATTCTTTTAATAACAAACTTAATTATATCCGTTGATTCTTAGGAGTAAACGAGAAAGATGATGGTGGTTGCCGGTCAATATAAGAAGAATATAAGACACAAAGACAAATGCGAGCGAGAGAAAGTCGCAAACGTCGACATGACGAGAAACGCACAGAGAAGACCAAGCTTTTCGGTGATCGTTTTGCTTTGCTTTGATCACCTGTTTCAAATCTTTCGTTTGTCGAGTATGGTTATTTGTGTTTATGTTTCGATCACATTCGTAGTTGACATCTTCCTATATTAGTGAATCGTTATGTGTTGATATTATTGTAAACCCTGCTATGTGCTTCAATGAATGCTGCATGACTAGGAATTATGAAATTGGGTGATGAATTAACAAACATGATAATCTATTAGAATGTATCCCCAAAATCTTGAAAGAACCCTAATTCACTTGATATATTATATAATGAGAATGATTAGGCTAGCATGGAAAAAGGCTTGTAAATTATAGATGAAAATGATTAATGCCTTATGTAACAAGAAGGCTTGATGAATTACCGTGGGATCGAGTGTCCGTTCCGACACAGGCTAGAATAATGATCGGGTGCCACGTTTCCGTACCTCTTCTTCCTTCCTCTTGCTTCTCTGCTTGTCCGGTTCCGCCACCCCTCCCCTGATCGACTCTGTGTCTCGGTTGGCCAACGTCCGTTCCAGATAGACCTGAATGATTGATGATCGTAGTGTTCACGTTCCGACACCAGATAAAAATGGATCGGGTGCCACGTTCCGGTACCCAGGATAGAATATGAGGATCGGATGTTCACGTTCCGACACCAGGATAAAAAATGGTCGGTGCCAACTTTCCGGTAACCGGAAGGAAGAATGAGGATCGGATTGCCACGTTCCGGAGCAACCAGGAAAAATAGAGGATCGGAGTGTCACTTACCGCCCAAGAGGAATAAAGATATGAATCTTTGAAAGATAATGAATATTACTCATCGTAAGTGAACTTAATTCCCAAATAAGTATGGTATTGGAGGCTTGATGAGCCTCATGGTGTATTCGAACTCGGTTGTATATTATTGATTAATCATGTTGTTTATTGCGACAGGTTGAGTTGTGTTAGTTGATTACATTATTATTTGTATATATGTTCCCTATTTTGAGTTTGGGGGGGGGGGAGGGGGGCCGATGATTCTACTCAGTACGTGTGGTTGTCTGACCCCTACTTATCATGTTTTCCCCTCTTTGTTATTGTTAATGTCAGCAAACGTTCCGTCAACGTCAATTCAACCGTAGATCTAGCCAGTCTTCACAATCATCGGAAATTCAGGGTGAGCCTAATCTCTAGCTTGGACTGGGTCTTCTTTTCTTCTTCAAGTCTGGATGCCTTTAACTTCCGGCATGGATACCCAGCTTTTTAGTTATTTTGTTCTTAGAATACTCCTAGTTGAGTCTTTGCATCATAGATTCTGTGGTGATGACTTTCCCAGATTTTGGGGAGAATAATCATAGTATTGAATTGTTGTTTATTAATGGTTTAATCTTCCGCATATGTTCTCTTGATGTCGTCTTGAAATGTTAAGGTTTACGATGGGTTTGGTTCCTCACATAGGAGGGTAAATGTGGGGTGCCGTCGCGTCCCGCGATTTGGGTCGGGACAACCCTAAAAAACTAAGGTTCTATTTAGAAACTCAATCTTTTTGTTGTTGAGGAACTAAAATTAAAGATTTTTTTAATCATTGATGTTCAGTCATTGACTCAATTTCACTTTTTTTTCCGTAGCTTCAACAATTCCATATTCTTATTCCTACCAATAATCACCAACCTTGCGAGAATTCTAGGGAAAACTATTTTGGGATAGAGTTTGAGATCCATTTTCTATATTCTACATGAAAAGCAAAAATAGATAAAAACAACTTTTCATTATAAAATATTTACTTAAAAGCAAGGTTTCTACATCTTTTCGCAAAACAGACTTTGAAACATTACTATTAATGTGTTGTAAAGGCTTTTATTCAATAAATCATATTGAAATTTTTAGATGCATAAAACAATTTAAAAAATATACTATTTAATTGTAGGATAATTTTTTTGGGATTTATTCCAATTCCTTGAAGAAAATTAAATTATATGCTACTTTACAATTTTTTCTCTATTTTAAGATTCAAACATAACCTATGTCAGATGCATTTGTTTCAACTACTTTGAACACAGAGGGGTCAAGGAGTGATAAGCATGGAAGACCATTGGCTTTAAGGTTTATGTCTTTAATTACATTGGTTTGGTTGTTCATCCACGTTGGAGGAGGTTTATTTAACCTATTATGCAAAGGTGTTAATAAATTGCTAAGACCAGGAATAAAATCTTCTATATAATTAACATACCCTAAAAATCGTTGGAGGTGGGTTTTGTGAATACTTTGATTAGGAAATTTATCAGTGGGCTATGTGTCAAAGGCGAAGATGGGCGAGATGATTATAGATATTATAGAGGAGAGACTTTACGAATATTTTCTGGATCTTGAATAGAGGGTTATACAATCAGTTACCCAGACATTGCTCACTAAGATGTCCATGGAAACTCTTGGTGGATCTAGTACTACTCCTATTCTTGAGGTGACTCTGGCTACTAAGGCCCATGTTCAGATTGATGTACTGACAATGATGCCCAGACAGATGGAGTGAATGTGTAGATAGGATTACTTCATTACCTCCCACTCTGTCTTCCTTTAATTTGACATTCAAATTGTTTTATTTGCATTTGCGCACAAATGTTTCTATTTGTTTGGGGTGCAGCCCACTTTTAAGGTAACATTTTTGTGACTCCATTTTTATCTAAATATTTGGGTTGTGATCATTTTATTATGTTATATACACTATATCATGCGATGATTTAACTTGTGGATCCTTTATTTAAATTTTAACTTATTTTAACCGTTCAGAAAATTTTGTGCCACCTCTTACTTGTTTTTGAATGTGGTGAATTTGAGTATTCCTATTATTCCACATCGATGACTTGAATAGTTCTCTCAATCGTATAAAAATTAATGTTTGTTTATAATTAGGCCAAATGAAGTTGCATATTCAATATATGAACTTTTTACATCTTATCGTGACAAAATTATTAAATTAAGTCTCTTGTGATGAACATTGCCCTAAGGATGTGGTGGAGTCTTGTTGGTAGTTAAGGTAGGGGTGTACATGCCTCATGTGATGGAGGTAACTGTTAACCGCATGGATATACCCATCTTTTTATTTGTTGGCCAAGTTGACTAAGTGATGTGATCTATTGTTATGATCTTAGGAAACCTTGAGATGTTTTAAAATTTAGACATTCTACCTATTCTTTTGAAAATCTTGTGAGTGTGTGATCCTTGGTTGAACACCATTTGAGCCTTGAACTTTTCTTCGAAGAAACTGTCACGGCTTAGGCCTATACCCAGGACGTGGTTGGAAATCAGGAACCATTTCTTGTCCTAAGCCAACCCTTGGCCTTGTTTACTTACTTCGTGTAAGAGATAAACAAAAGAAATAAAACTCATGCTATAACTTAAAAATATAATATCTTAGCCAAAATGGAAGATCAAGTATTAAACTTAAACTACTTATATATAAATGACTAAGGAACTATAACTAACAGTCTATGAATCCTCTAAAACAAAGAGGGATGTCAGGACAAAACCCTTGATCATCCTATAAAATAAATGCATAAATAAAGGTAAAAGAGGTCCTCCAAAAAGCTAAGAGTGTCACCAACTGAATGTCTCAGTTCTCAACTAGCTCAATGAGGGGCTGGGTGTGGATCCTAGTTACGTGCGACGACATCATAAGACAATGCAGGCAAACTGACATTACTAAATTTAATGTACTAGTGTGCAAATTGGAAAGCAAAACACAACATAGGCTTGAAAAGAATTAGAAGGGAACACTTACATTAGCTTTGCTCAACCCGTTAATAACATAATTCAATATAAAGCATATGCAATATATCAAAAGCTTTTAAAAAAGATAAAAATAACATAGTTCATTCCAGATAAATGTAAAAAAATAAAACTTTACTCATATAAATTAATATAGTTTTTGTGGGAGATTCTCTAACTGGCAACCACCACTATAAGCATAAATGATGATTTAACATCTTGTCCACTCTACCGGAATCGTCCTAGA
Organism: Solanum habrochaites; assembly: GCA_027704765.1. Lineage (NCBI taxonomy): Eukaryota > Viridiplantae > Streptophyta > Magnoliopsida > Solanales > Solanaceae > Solanum > Solanum habrochaites. The sequence continues at coordinate 20,463,307 of JAKWJA010002496.1, forward strand.
CGTTTCATTCATATCGTACATATTAACTAACTGGATCAATTAGTTTATGATAAAAGCCTGTTCAGGAGTCATCTAAAAAGTGTGATCCTTTACTACTCATGATGGCTACATAATATATGGAGACGTGAGTTATCTGAACTCAAACTCGTGTCCATATCGATCCTAAATACTTATTCAAAAATATTCTTTGCTCGTATATTTTTTTAGATAGAATTTTTTATTTGGTTTAACATAATTACTATAAACATAAAACTCTGTTTGAAATTGGTCTTTCCCATTCTTGTTCAAATGTGAAAACATTTCTAGCATTTGGGAGTACTTTGTTCCCGTATAATCATTGAATTAATTAACTCAACTCTTTAATAATTAATTTACATAAAACATGTCTTAAAACAAAGTTAAAACATTTATGAAAAACTTTTGAAAACTTCATGAACTTCTCCTTAATTTCTTCTTATGTTCTATACTTGACTCTTAACTTACCTTGAATTGAATTGTCGATTCAAGGATAATGATTTATGATAGAAAAGATCTCATGATGTTTAGGATGTTTTGAGATAGCTGAACATGAGAAACAATCATGAAACTATCCTTATTAAAGTCTGTGACGCGGAGATGCATTTAAATATTTGATAGAAAAATGAATTAAAATAGTGGAGTCTGAGACCTCTGTGCAACGTAGAGAGAAAACATTCACAATGAATGAACGAGCGACCTACCTGTTCCTTGTCTGGTTTTTTTCTTCCTCATTTTCTACCCCCAATTCACCTAATTCCAATTCTTCTTGTTAATACCTCTTTACATTAAAATACTCAAAATATATACACTAGAATTTATCTCAAAACAACCCTTGAATCAATACGATTTAATCAAGAACTTCACAAACCCAAAAAAAACAAGAACAACAACATAATTCAAGAACATCATACATTCAACCTCCTTGAAATGATTTTTTTTATAAAATACAAGTGAATTGCGCGTGGATGATGAAACCCACCACTAAGAAAGACTCAAATACCTTGTAGGACTGAATCCTTGGGAAATTCCATAACCAAAACTGCAAGAACTTGACGAATCTTAAGATTCACTTCTACTTTCCCTTATTTTCTCTTGTCTCAAAGCCGCGTATTTTTTTATTGCGTAAACTGAACTAACTCCGTTTAGACTCCATTTAATTTACTAAAATTGGATTTAGTTAATTGGTTATGGAAAATATGAAACTATCCTTCAATAACACAGATTAGACTTTCCTTATTCAAACAACCCATCTTCAAATTGGCATATGTAACCCATCTCCAAGATCATTCCCACAATATCTCAAAGCACACCTTAGTCTTCTTGAGTTACAATTTATGGTCTTGTGAAGACGACAAAAAAGCTCAACTTAATTTACATTAAAGATTTTCAAATTTTTTATATTCTTTAAAAAAAAAGAGGCTATTTCGATTTTTTAACTTCTTCTTAGTAAGTTGAACATACGAGATATTCCAATATCTCCCCCTTGGGACTATTATTCATTGAATGAGATAAATCTTACTAGGACGAGGCTGTAACATCAAACATTGAACTGATACGACCAAAAACCAATGCCAATACAAAAAGCCACTTATAAATTAAATAGTACTCGAAAGAGATTTAGCACCTTGACTTGGAATTTTCACGGATTCAAAGAGATGTCAATATGTATTCTTCATATCCTCATAGACTTTCCAAGTAGTTTCCTATACAAAATTATTTCTCCAATGCACTTTGACTGGTTCTACTTGCTTATTCTTCAACTTTTGAGTTTGGCGATCAAATATCTTAACCGCAATCTCTTCATAAGATAAGATATCCTTGATCCCAATATCTTTCATTAATATTATTAACGAAGGATCTTCTATAATTTTTTTCATAATAGAGATGTGAATTACGACATGAATTGCTTCTTACTATTGTGCCAGCTCAAACTCGTAAGCCACATTACAAACCCTTTTTGATATTTTGTAAGTTCCAATATACTTGGGACTAAACTTCCCCTACTTTTCAAATATCACAACACCATTCGAGGGTGAAATTTAAGATATACACAATCATCTAATAAAAACAATTACTCCTTTCTCCTATCATTATTGTAGGATTTCTCACGACTCTGCACCATTTTCAACCTTTCTTGAATGACTTTCACCTTCTCCATAGCATGATTAAAACAAATCAAGTCCTATAAAACCATCTTCACCAACATCATACCATCCAATAGGAGATCCGTATCTTATCATATAAACGACTTCATAAGGAGCCATCTGGATTCTAGAGTAGTAACTATTGTTGAAAATGAACTCAATGAGAGGTAGGTGATCATCACAATTACCATTAAAGTCAATCACACAATCCATTGATTAATTTATCAGGAAAATACTAAGTGTCAATAGTTCACAGTAAGTAATATAACCCAACTAAGTGAGTTTGGGTAAAATCCTAAAGGGATTAGTTTTCCATCATATTCAATGATAAAACTCTGACAACTATCTTTTATGTTTTATCCAAATTTTAAACTTTTTAGTTTTAGTTTCAAAAACAAAATTTTGGTTGTCAATAAAATATAACACTTCAACACGAAAGATCAAATAGAAAAGCAAGAGTTGGGGAATCAACCCAACAATTGTCGATTTTTATTCGAGTGGGTAATATTCATGCTCACAAAAGGTTATTTTGTCGTGGGTAGGTAGGTAAAAATGTAAAGTAACTCTCTCGAACAATTAGCCTTTCGATGTCAAATATTTTCAAATTTCAACACTCATTGGAAGATGACTAGCCCGTTGTTCTCATCAAATCCACTCTCTCGTGGTAGATAAAAAGGATAAATTTCGTGTTTCATTCTCTCAATGTGATACCATTATAACCCATGACTAACGATGCTAAATTTGTTGCTTTGGTTCTGCACCTCTCTCCCAATTAACCGCACAACACTAAAATTTATACTCTAATCATGCAAGTTTATATGAAAAAACAGCAGCATGTCGGACCTACTTAATAATAATCCTATTATTTTCAACTCAACGACACACACATAGAAAACTCCACAATCGACTTCATTGTCAAAAACCCAAAAGAGGGGTTCTAAACATCTCCATGTTTCCAAAGCTGGTTAGTTTGAAATTTCTAAAATCTTCTCCATTAAAAAATCTTAATGAAAAATATTTATAAATTTCAGGAACACTCGTTCGGTAATGTTCTTCTCAAAAATTCGTGTCTCCCTCTTTTTCTAGATGCATTTCTCTCTGTAACAAAGAGTAATTTAAGCAGTTCTGAAGTGTCACTATTTAAGACCACTCGGTTAGGTAAATTGGTTATCACAGACAGATTGGTGATCCTCCGATAGATCTTCATCTCGCATTCCTTTTTTTTACTTCTTCTTCGTCAGGATACTCCAACATTAGGATGTCCAAATCAAGATCACCGAGTAACTCCGTTACTCACCCTTTTTCCTTCTATCTAGCACATTGGCACTTTCTTGAATCTTCTTATCTAATTTTGGTAAAAATGTTTTCCTTCGCCAAATAGATTCGGCATTTCACACCGACAGTCTTGTGATCTTCACCCGAGACCTTATTGGTATATCCAATCTATGTAACATTACACCATCATGGAAATAAGCCACCCCTCGGAAAATTACTGGTCTTCATTTCTTCACTCGTTTATCTTGCTTTGTTTCTTTGTTTCTCAATAGAATTTATGCGTCGTTCATAAATCAACATACCTAAAATATCAAAGATTTACATCATTCTTTGGGAAAAAACATTAATTTAAGAATATTAAATTTTAATAAAATAATTCCATAATTGAGAACAATGTGTGGACCTATCTACACCTCCAACTTAAACTTCTGCTTGTGCTAATGTTGAGTCGCTAAAAAAGGATGTCTGAAGTAGTGCTGCACAAGACTTAACCATGAATGCACACAAGAAGACTCAACCTACTCATTCAAAGGTCAAGCTTATACTACGAGATTCAAGTTTTTACTTAGCATTATCAATGAATCTAAAGATCAGAATACTTGTTTCAACATCAAGTTTAAGATCATTAAAGGTACTAAAATTCACTCATAAAAAGAATGATTTTATATTAACAAAGAATGGGTGATAACTCAATGTTTTGAAATCAAATGCAACACTCACACTCACAAAAATGCATGAAACGCATGATTTCACCCATAGGTTTACCCGTATTATCCAACAAACTCGTCCTTTATTTCACTCTGGATCAAAAAGTTCTTTTCAAGGCTTTTAATTGGATTCAGTGCAATAGTATGGTCATTTAGGCTAAGTGATTTTTATCCTCAGTGAAATATGGTGTGAAAAACAATTATTTTCCTTTTCTTTGTCATTTTGTTTTGTTTTCAGCGGTTACCCCATTATTCATCTTCTATCAACTCTAGGAAACCACACTTTCTTTGCACTTTAATAACATTATTCAACAGCTTATTTCATTCCTCTTTCTTTTCTTTCTTCTCTTTGTATTTTTTTTGTATGGAGGGGTTCCACTTTTCTCAAAATTTTGGATAAATGGGGACTTCTTTGCACTTCTTGATTTACCTTCTCTTTTAAATACACCCCAACATAGGATTTTGTCTAAGTTGTTTATCCAAACAAACCACAAATCATGAGGATTATGCTTAGTGGATCTATCAGAAGGTCATAATGTGATCAAGTTTCTCCTAAGAAAAGGTTAAGACTCAAAGGGTGTTCACAACATGTTCAGAAACTCACAAGTTATGCCATAAAAAGAGGCCTAATGTAAAATAGTTTCACATTCTTCGAAAATTGTCTAAAATCATATATAGAGATTGCTTCACTTAATCAATCGAACAACCGGGACCAATTTTAGGTGTTATCACAAAAGGTTAACGGTAAGTTCATCACACAAGGCTGAGATACCACAAAAAAAACAAGATTCTACACTTTGACTAGTGTTCAATGTCCATCACAAGAGAATTTTTTGATGCATGACTTTTGAAAATGAGATGCAAAGAGTTCACATGTTGTTTATGCAAATTCATTTGAACTCATTGGAGCCACGCATTAATTTATTTTCAATTTTTTTGTGATTAGGAGAGCTATTCAAGTTATTGGTATGGATAAATATCGGTACACAAATTTGCATGAAAACAGTCACATTAACAAATAAGAGTTGTGGCGTAAAGAGTAGGTTATTTGCTCAGTTTAGTTACCAATTTCCACCGCCCACTAAAGGCATTCAACGTTTTACTTAATGAAGTTAGAGGCATTACCTTAAGTAAAAAAATATAGGAATATTAAAGAAAGGATAACAAGAAATGAAACATTCTAGTGTGTAACATAGTATGGCAGAGAAATGAGGAATCTTCACAAAATTTCCAGTTTGCGAGAGAATGAACAAGTCGCCAAATGCTTCTGGGATGTGCCTAATGTTTTTCACATCACCCTTAGTTTCAGTGGTCTTCACTCACAAACACGGGAAAATCGATGAAGATGGATAGGGTCTCCGATTAGATCGATAAGTCATAGAATGGAGTTAAATATCGATGTACGATTCTTGAGGGACGTAGTCAATGTTTGAAATAGGAAGGCGAGGATATTTGGGTCGCCTAAGCACATTGGCGACTCACTTAATTCTAAGGTATCTCACCGAATGTTCTAGAATTCTAGCCCCATTTTGAGGTCCATAAGAAACACAAATTCAAGCTCTGAGAGAAGGTTTGATGGCTTCCCAATATAAATTTTGTCTCATGCATGCTCCATATGTTTCAAAAGCAACACACATTACTTGAAAAATAATACATGAGTTGATTTACAAGAAGCACTTTATTTTACGTTGTGACACTACATGGAATTTATCTCGGGTATGTTCTATGAAAACAACATCTATCAAATAGATCTTCTTGAACACTCCGAACTATTACTTCAACCATATCCCATTATCTTTAAATGCAGGTCCTTATTGACCCTCAACTTCTATTGAACCATTGGTGAATTATTTTGTTACTCTAAATAGTCCTGACCATTTTGAATTGAGATTTTCATGAAAAAATATAAGCCGAGAGTTGTGTAGTAGCACCCAATCTCATACCTTGAACTCTCTCTTAAGTATTTTTGCATTATGCCAGTTCTTCATCTTTTCCTTGTAGAGATCTTAGCTTTTGTAAGCTTTAAACCTGCATTCTTATTACTCGTGTAACTTATCTACTCTTTGTATTGATTTTTTAGTCCAGTCTAAATTTAGATGTTTTAGTGGCTGCATTGCTTTGTGTTCTAACTCGACAATAGATGGAAAGACTTCCCAAAACTAGCTGATACAAAGACACATTGATCGGGTTTTCCATGCGGTGAGATACACACATAGAGTGTAATCAAGCTTTCGAGACCAATAAGTTCTATTAGCATTTATTTTCTTAGTGAAGATTCTCTTTATTTCTCGGTTTGACACTTCAACTTGAATGGTTCTTTGGGATGATATTGGGTTGCTACCTTGTGTTTCACCACATACTTACTCAATGAAACTACGAACAATTTATATAACGACTCAAAAGTCGCCTTACAATTTGTAATATTTTTGAGTTTCCACACGGCGTACTTGATCTGTCGGAGGTGTTGTACAAGCCCGTAGAATCATTCATTGCATATGTATATATGACAAATTGAAGTGAATTAAAAACATTTTCTTCAAAAACATAACGCAAAATAATTTCATAAAACTTCTAACATATGTATCAAAACCATCTATGACAACATGATTACAAATGTATTGGGCACATCCCATAAAAGTCTAACATAGAAAAAATATAGATGAAAACATAGTGGTGGTGTCCTCAGATTCTATGATGACTCACCAACCTTCACTTTTGGACAAGCCTTTGAAACTCTACCCTTCAAGCAACTCAATCTTCTCAATACCCTAAATTTCATTAGAATGTAGGAAAATATGAGTTAGTATAAAATGTACTATGGAAACTACCATGCCACAAATACGATATTTCAAAATGGTTGGTAAATAATAGACATAATCATAAGATATAAAGTCATAAGCATAACATCAATATCGTAAGGATAATAATGCATCATAAAGCATATATGAGTTCATTCTTAACTCACTTTCCTTCTTACTCAAATAAACTACATCAGAAGCCACCTCCAAGTATACTTGTGCAAGGCTAAGGTAGCATCCCATACTACTACCAAAGCTAAATACCTCTCTTTGGTCATTCATGATCATAATACACATTCATTATTAAGACTTGGGTTCATCATAACATATGATCACCATACCCTGGGCCACATCAAAGAAAATTTGTGCAAAGCATTGAAGGCATCCCATTCTACCTAACACAGTAACATATCTTGTAGTAACCCTATTCTCTTTCATTTCCTTTTACGAGTCTCTTGTAGACCTATTTAATATTTATAAGGAACTATCATCTTAAGTCAATCATGTCACTGAATTCAACTATAGTCACTATCAAAGTTATGCGTACATCATATATGGGTCATGTCATCTGTAGCTTCAAATCATACGTGTGTCATGTATGAATGGAATCCCGTACTACCATCCATACTAAGTAATCCTCTAGAACAAACCAATCCAAGATAACTTATCTTGCACTCCTGCCTATTAGGATTGACTTACTATCATAATACACCTAGTATCACGAAGAACACCTACAATCGAAGACAACAAGGAAGGATACACAAGTACCAACCTAACCCGCATGAAACCAATAATGTAGATGCAAGATAATCCTCAGCGGAGCATGAATCCTCAACCCTAAGTTTTAGAAACCAATCTCAACCTATTACATAAATTTCACCTTGCATGCAAGTCAAGCTACCATAAAATGCACCTCGCTTGAAAGTCAAGCAACCATTAGGAGAATATAAGATTTTTTTAACATCCATATCTCAAATATACCAAAAAAATGCCAATTTTTATATGTTGCAGGCTCTAGCGATGGAGAAAACTACAGACCGTATGTCAATTTACGGTCCGTCAATCGACTCCTCGATCGCCCATGTAACTCCAAGTTCTCAATCGCGAATGGAGGATGACTACTATAGACCATTAGTCTATTCCGTCGATTGGCAAGTCAAATTTCAGTCCTGAATCACAATCGACGGTCGACTAGTACAAATTGTTAATTGACTTGCAGTTCTTCATTCTACTCCATCGATTGGCTAGCTAACTTTAAGTTTACAGTCGTGAACGACGGTCAACTTTTATGGATCTTCAGTCGACATACGGTCTGTTAGTTGACTTCATCGATTTCCAAGCTGAATTTCACTTCTCAGTCTCAAATGACGGGCAACCAATACGGAATGTCTATTTACTCCATCAGTGATTTTGACATGATTAAATTCCGAGGTCTTTTAGTATTTTACTAGTTCATTTAACCCCTATGATAAGTTGTTTAAAGTCTAAATAATGAGATATTAGTCAGTTTAACCCTAGAAACATAACATAACTTAGATAAGTCAAATTAATTATCAAAACATAGAAAATTAAAAGCAAGAGAGGAGAAATATGTCAACAACCCTAGTTCAAGAATGCAGCAACGCTCCATCAGTTTTGCAATGACCCGATAGTACCCCCTAGCAGTTAGGGCATTCCCAAATTGAAACACGGTTTCCTCGACCCCTCGGAGGTCTAAGACAAGACCTTCCGTACCATTCATTGCATACATCTATGAAAAGTAGTAATGAATTAAGACTTTTCACACGAAATAATAATACTTCAAAATATCTCTTTTATAGAAAAACATAATGAAAGGCTAAGTCTCAAAGGTACCGTCTTTGACATATGAATATATTGGGTCATAGACCATAGTTCAACATATAGGAAAATAGCTAAGTCTATTCAAATACATTCTGTTAAAAAATTTAAAGAACAAGATTTCCTCAAATAAAATGAGGACGTACCAACTCTTTAATAGAATAAACACTTATCCAAGATTCAACTTCGAGACTCCTCTCAAACGCTAACTACACCTTTAGAGATAAACAAAATGTATGGAATTATACACCTTTAGAGATAAATAAAATGTATGGAATTAGTATAAACACTTATACTACGTATGGAATAATGCATAAAATCAACATAAATGGAAATTTGTATAAAATATGTTCTTTTTGAGTAAAACATCGTAGTATAAGCATAACAACAATTTTTAACACCTTAGAAATATATAAGATATCACATAAGCATTTTATCAACTAGTTAAGAAATATTACATTGAACTATGTCACTTTATATTGAACTAAGTTCAACTTCACAGTTACATCTTTTAGTTTTCATCCCTTTCACCAAAGTTTATCCTAAGACTAACTTAAGTGAGATGAAGAGAGACCGCCCACACACCCTCTCTAAGCGCACCTAAATGATCCTTAAGAATTCCTATAAAGAATGTTCCACATATTAGTAATATTAGAAGGGAACAATCTTAGGTCTACCGATCCTAGATACCAATGAATATTCATCCAAACACATACAATACGAAGGTGCCTAAGCCTACTAAGTCAAAATTTTCATATTAATCATATACATGTATCAAGTAAGGGACACAAGTCTACCAGAACAAGACACATCATTAATTAGGTTTAGCACTATACCATATTATTCTTTGAAACACTTAGAAATGACCATTATCATATTTATGTAATCATATACATTACTATAAAATTATTAATATAACAATTGTAGACTCATATAGTCGAGTATGAGTAATCATGTATCAACTCTAAGACTACACATATAAACACAAAGTAATAGTCTATCATGATCACCTAACAATATCAATCTTTCACATTATTAGCTTGTAGATAGAGATGATCATACTTCACATAATAAACTATAAACATCATCATAATACTTCATGTAATTCCCGACAACGCCATGATCATTATAATACATAGAGTAACGTCGACAAGGCCACATCAATTGCAAGTAAAGCACATAACAGCGCCAGAATAGGTGGACCATACAAACCACAACATAATTTAAATCTAATTAAAATAAATAAATAGAATTAGGGAAACGTACCACCACTCCATTTATACCACTTCAATCCATAGCTAAGTCATCCAGTTCGATTCCACAAGGACCTTACCATGGACATGAACATCAATTCAAAGTATAAATCATCATACTAGATGAAACTAGGTCAACACAATATAGATTTAACAATCTAAGACCAATTAGACATAAATTACACATAACATTTACATCAATTCAATGTATAAGGAGACCCTTTCTAATCTCCCCATTAGCCATTTTCTGGGGAACCAACGGAACCTCATTTCCTCCTCCCACAATAGGGACTTCATCATTTAAAGCACCTTGAAAAACTTGAGAACCTTGAGGAACTTCGTCAACTTGTGGCACATGTCCACCTCTTGGAGGAAATCCCTTATTCACATCTTTCTCCTAAACCCTCCTTGTAGGTTTCCTCCTCGTATTCCTCTTCCTAGAAACACAAGAAAAACTAGAAGAAAAGGATACTCATAACTTTAAATATCTACATCATGACTTAAGAGTAGAAAAGAAGGGAAACTCTATTACCCTATATCCTCACGCCAATAGATGTTTCGCCACTCACACCGATGGTCAAGAGTCTACTAGACGTGGCTTTTTGAGACTTTTCGATTCCTAAGTACTACTTTATAAACATATCCTCTGATACAAAGTTTGTAATGATCCAAGAGTACCATGTAGGAGTTAGGGCATACCCAAATCAAAACACAGTGTCGTCAACCTCTCAGAGGTCTAAGACAAGCCCTTTCATACCATTCATTGCATACATGTATGAAAAGTAGTGGAGAAATAAAACTTTTCACAGAAATAATAATACTTCAAAAATATCACTTTTATAGAAAAACATAATGAAAGGCTAAGTCTCAAAGCTACCATATTAGACATACAAATATATTGGGATATGTCCCATACTTCAACATATTGGAAAATAACTAAGTCTATTACAATGCTTTCAATAAGAAAATCTAAACACGAAGATGTCCTCGAATCAAGTGAGGACATACCAAATCTTTACTTGAATGAGCACTAATTCAAGATTCAACTTCAAGACTCCTCCCAAACACCACCTACACCTTTAGAGATAGATAAAATTTGTGGAATTAGTACAAACACTTGTACTAAGTATGACGTAATGCATAAAATCATGATAAATGGACATTTTATAAAACGTTCTCTTTTTGAGTAAAACATCGTAGTATAATTATAAGAACAACATTTAACATCTTAGAAACATATAATATATCACATAAGAATTTCATCAAATAGTTAATAAATATTACAGTGAACTATGTTACTTTACAGTGAACTGAGTTCAACTTCACATTAACCTATTTTAGCTTGAATCTCTCTCACCAAAGGTTATACTATGACTCACTAAGTGAGACAAAGAGAGACCGCCCATACACCCTATCAAAGCACACCTAAATGATCCTGAAGAGTTCCGAAGATAAGATCATTCACACTCTTATTTGATTTATTCCCTACCTAGAATTACTCTACGACTCACCTAATTAAGACATAAAGAGACCGTCCATACACCCTCTTCAAGCATACCTAAGCAATCCTCAAAGATACTCTAGATAAGTAATTTTAATTAACATTCCTTTACTAAAGTCATTTTATTGATTAAGTTATTTAGAAGACATATCATTCATTAAAGACTTCACATAATATTCTTGGAAATACCTAGGGACTCACAATACTAACATCTTCAAAGTCAAGTCGTGCAATGTATATATAGTGTCCCATTCCACTACATAAACTTGTAGTAATTATCCAACACTAGAATGTATCCCACATGATGAGAATAGGCAATAACCAACATAGTTCATACTAGCTAGATATGGGATCTGGAGTCATAAAACTACTCCAATGGAGGGTATTCCACTTGGGATAAACTAGGACACATCCCAGGTAGGCACATTGTTAAGGAATGTCAAGGTCTTTTATTTACTCCACTCTCATTCTTATGTAGAGATATATTGTGCCCTAGTCTCCTTCTTAAGCATAGCTACAAAACCATAACATATTCACTCGGTGCTAGACTTTGTTCTCATAGAGTAAGTTCAATATAAAGGAGCATATGAAAAGGTACCATCTCTTATAAAGGAGCATAGTAATAATAAACCTACTATAAATGGGTCCACTAGGGCTTCCACTGAATGGTCTATAAGGATAGCTAATTCTTTAACCTTGTCTCTATATAGAAGGTTCCACATATTATTTATGCTTAGAAAGGCACAATCTTAGGTCTACCGATCCTAGACTTCATTCAACATTCATCCATACACATACAAGACAAAGGTGACTAAGCCTACTAAGTCATAATTTTCATATTAATCATATACATGTATCAAGTAAGGGACACAAGTCTAGAACAACAAGACGCATCATCAATTCAGGTTAGAGCATATAACATATTATTCTTTGAAACACATAGAAATGACCCTTTTCAGATTTATGTCATCCTATACATTACTATAACATTATAAATATAACCATTGTAGACTCATATAGTCAAGTAGGAGTAATCATGTATCAACTCTAAGACTACACATATAAACACATTCTAATAGTTTAACAAGATCACGTAACAACATCAAACTTTCACATTACTAGCATGTAGAAAGATATGATAATACTTCACATAATCAACTATACACATCATCATAATACTTCAAGTAATTTTCGACAAGGACATGATCATCATAATACATTTAGTAATGTCAACAACGCCACATTAATTGCAAATAAAGCACATAACACCACCACCATAGGTGCACCATACCAACCACAACATAACTTAAATATAATAAACATAAAATAAAGAGAATTAGTGCAGCGTACCACCACTACATTATTACCATTTCAATAGATAGCTAAATCATCCAATTCAATACCATAAGGCCCTTACCCATGACCATGAACATCAATTCAAAGTATAAGTCATAATATTAGATTAAATAAGGTCAATTCAATATAGACTTAACAATCTAAGAACAATTAGACATCAATTACATATAACCTTTACGTCATTAGATAGCCAATAGAAAACTACACTATAATTCATAAGTATAAAGACATGATCATTTAACCCACAAAATACTCCAAATAAGAATTTGTTGTCTTGCATGGGTTCATAATAATCATAGATTTAAAACATTGCATTAAAATCAATTCAATTCTAAAAAATTAATTAAAAACAATTTATCCAAGAACCTATGTATAGATTACGAAATTGGACAATTCATGTTTTTGATCACATTTTAAAATCATTGGAATTGACTCCTTGAAGAAAGATATTTCAAGGATGAATAGCCATAACTTATTTGGGATGAAAAGCCCACAAGATTGATGGATAAAAACTTGAGAAATCTATCTTCTTCCTACGAACTTCAAAACATCAACAATGGAGTTTTAGAGATAGTGAATGGGGATGTTTTGTTTTGAGAATAGAGTTTTTGATTTAGATTGTGAGCTTAAGCGTTTAAATAGGTCCAATAAAAGTCCATAATATGCCCCTTAATTACCAAAAAGACCCTTACTTTTTTTGGACCAATTAACAAACTCAAATTTGACTTAAAAACAACGCACGAAATCTGGAACTTTACTGCATGTCGGGGAGACACTTCCAAATATTATTTTTTGGAAATTCTTGGATATAATGGTTCTTTACAGCTCCGCATCGCAGGTTAATAATTTTTTCTACTGCGTGACAGCTCCGCATCGCGCAGCAGCATGCCAAATCATGGTTGTTTGGCAGCTTCACTGGCCAACATTTGGGTCCTCCTCAGGGACCTTTTTGATGGTCCCCAGAGCATCGTTCCAAGAAATTTCGACCCTTTCCATGTCAGGATACTCGTAGGAACTATCGGTACTTAATTTCACCATCAAACCATCCCCTAAAATATCACTACAAAATACTACGATACAGTAGTTAGAGTTTGACTAGTTTACGAACGTCCTGTACGTTCTTGTATGTTTGACCTCCAAGAACTTCCAAACATTATATAATCCCTAAGAACACTATTATTAACAATTTTATGACTTTAAATCATCTTGAAAAAAATGTTAGGTTCTAGCTTAACTTAGCTTATTTTGAGGGACGTTACAATTTTCAGCGCTAAAATCTAAAGATTTCTTCATGAATTTTATCAAAAGGTATGTGGGATTTAACTAGTGCATTTGTTTCACCTATTGGGTCCCTACATATCACTTGTATTCTTTATTCCCTTATTACACAGATTCTTCATTCCCTTATACTGATTAGACCTAGGGTATCTAGAGAACATCAACAAATTATCATGAATTAGTTAGTTATATGTTCTAAATCAGATTACCATGTTATTAATCATATTATTGCATGAATTTACGAACCCTAGTTATGTATTTCTTTTCTTCTTGAATTACACATGCTAGGTATGATACTTAATTTAATTAGTTAGACATGTTTTAGTTATTAATGCGTCATTATCAGATTAATTTTTGCATTCTAAGTTTAAATGTTGAGTTTGATCTATCAAGTATTTACAAAAACTCAGTCATAATAAGTTCACTAAGTAATTCATTGGGAGTAACATAATACCTACGTGTACTAGGGCTTAGCGTATGCAAATGGTCTCATAAATACTAGAAAGTAGATTGTATGTCCCCTCTGTGGGCATCAAATTAGTGATCACACCAGCATGCCATTATACATCTGGCAGTATACATTGGGTCCTCTCAATGGAGTAAATACATCGGACTTTAAATTTTTCTCATGTTGTTTTATTATCAGTTATTAGTAGCTTCCATAGTTCATTTAGACTATTGCATTGACCATATTTACAGTACAGTTAGTACTTAGTCTCAACATGTTATATAATTGGTCACTACATTCAATAAGACAACATTTAGTATATCATGTTAAGAATATTTTACATTATTTGGCTCTTGTTCACTTATGTATTATTTCAGCATTACTTTATTCTACATACCATATATCTTTCAAGTACAGAAAAATATGTGTGCTTCAACTTCTCATTACGTAGATTTAGGTTTTTAGGATTAGATCGATTTGCAATTTCCTGTTCAGCAGAATCAGTGGTAAGTCCTCTTTTTTCTGAGGACCATAGTCACAGGTTTATTTTTAGTATTTTTAGTCCTTTAGTTTAAGTTTTTCATGACTTAGGTGGGGGCCTTTCACATCATCTCTAGTAAATTAGAGGTTATTTTCAAACATAGTTAGTTTAAGCGTCGTACTGAGTTAATATGTTCTTTGTATGGTCATTATTAATTTTTATTATGTCATTTTGACTAACCAATATTTATTCAACATTCATGGATTTGATGAACATAGTGTTCAAGGACTACTTGGACTTGTTCGTTATCATCTTTATTGATGATATCCTCTTTTACTCTAGGAATGAGGGAGAAAGTGTGAGTCATTTTAGAGCTCTACAGACTCTCAATGATCGCCAATTATTCACTAAGTGTAGAAAATTTGAGTTCTTCTTGCAATCTATTGCTTTCCTTGGTCACCTTGTATATATGAGGGAATCCGAGTGGATTTACTGAATATAGAACCAGTGAAGCAATGGCCCAGACCTACCTCTACTACAATTTCATAAGTTTCATAGGTTTAGCAGGTTATAATAGAAGGTTCGTGGAAGGATTTTCATCCATAGCCTCACCATTAATTAGGTTGACTTAGAAGATGGTCAAGTTTAAATAGTGAGATGATTGTGGGAAAATCATTGAAAATTTAAAACTAGATTGGCTACAACACTTATCTTCATTTTATGAGAGGGTTTATGTGATCTATTATTATGCTTCTAGAGTTGTCCTAGTTTGTGTGTTGATGCAGCAATATAAGTTTATAGTTATGCTTCAAGACAACTTAAGGTGTATGAGAAAAACTATCCAACACAATGACCTCGATCTTGAAGCAGTGGTTTTTGAACTCTAGACAAACACACTACTTGTATGGTATTCATGTGGATGTGTTCACTAACCATAAAAGCCTTCAATATGTGTTCATCTAGAAAGAGGTTAATCTTAGCTAAAGGAGATGGCTTGAGTTTATAAAGGATTATGATGTGAGTGTCCATTATCATCATAGTAAGGTTAATTTAGTAGCAGATGCTCTTAGAATATTATGTATGGGTCGTGTATCCCATGTTAAAGAAGAAAGGATGGTACTAGGGATGGATATTCACAAGCTTGCTCGCTTGAGAGTTTACCTTATAAAAATATCAGACAGCAGTGTAAAAATATAGAATGGGACAGAATATTCTTTCATAATAGAGGTTAAGGAAAAGTAAGACAGTTATCTAGTCTTGCTTGAACTTAAGGGTGTCGTCCATAATCAAAGAGTGGAGGTTTTGTCCCAAGGGTGAGATTGTGTACTTCGCTACCAGGGTAGATTGTGTGTTCCCGATGTGGGTGAGTTGTGACAACACATTTTTTCAGATGGCCATAACTACATATATTCTATTCATCTAGGATTCACTAAGATGTACGGCGATCTACGAAAGTCTACTGGTGGAATGGCATGAAGAGAGATATAGAAGATTTTTTAGTAGGTGCCCCAATTGCCAGCAAGTCAAGGTAGAACATAAAAAATCAAGGGGGATGATAAACCAGATCGACATTCCTACTTGGAAGAGGAGAGTTATCATTATCGATTTCATCACATGGTTACCTCGAACTTGTAGAAAATATGACTCAATATAGTGGTAATGATTACAAATTTGGTAGAGGACTATGCAAAGCTTTACATTAATGAAAATGTGAGGTTGCATGATATTCCTTTGTCTATTATCTTAGATCGAGGTATTCAGTTTACCGCTCATTTGTGGAAGTTATTTCAGAAGGGTCTCAATACTAAGGTTAACCTTAGCACATCATTCCATCCGCAGACTTATGTACATGCATATTGTAGCATTAAGACTGTAGTGGATATGCTTAGACATTATGCGAACAAATTTAAGGGTAGATTTGACTATCACCTTTCTCTTATTAAGTTCTCCTACAACAATAGCTACCATTCAAGCATTTACATGGCCCCTTATGAGGCACTATATAAGCGTAGATATAGATCTCTTGTTGGTTGGTTTGATGTGGGTGACATAGCTTTTATAGGGCAAGATTAACTCCTTTATTCTATGGAAAAAGTACAACTCATTAGAGATAGACATAATGCAGCCAATTGTACTGAAATGTCTTATCCATATGTAAGGATAAGGAAACTAGAGTTCCAAGTTGATGATTGGGTTTTCATGAATGTGTCACCCATAAAAGTGGTGATTAGATTAAGCAACAAAGGGAAGATAAATCCTAGATATGTAGGATCTCAAAAGATCATTAAAGGGTTGGCAAGGTGGCATACGAGTTTGAGTTGCCAACAAAACTAAAAAAGTGCATCAAGTCTTCCACATCTCTCTCTTGAAGAAGTCTTTGGGTAATCCACCCTCTATAGTGCCATTAGAAAGTGTGGATATGAAATATAGTCTTTCTGATGCAGATGTACGAGTTGAGATTGTTGACCGTAAGGTTAGAAGGTTGAGAAACAAATAAGTCGCTTTAGTTAAGGTTCTATGGAGAACATAGTCGGTAGAGGTAGCTACTTGGGAAGCTCAAGTAGCCATGAAAGCCAAATATTCTCACCTGTTTCCATAAGATGACACCCCATCATGAGGTAATAGTTCTTCTTCAGATTTTCACTCATTCATGTGTTAATTCAACTTCACCATCTTGTTCTCTCAGTTTGTACTTTCATATTCAGTGTAAATGCAAGTTCTTGGAACTCCATTGAGTCAGATATTTAGTTCTTTGTGTGTAGTGGGAGAGATTACAGCCCTCTCCCTCTCTCTTATCAAGCTTAGTCTTCATTCAAAGACAAAATGGTCCCAATGAAGGAGATAATGTTACACCACGTATCAAAAATAAACCAAAAAATTGCACATTGTGAGAAGTTGCTCGTGCAAGCGACGGTGCCAACTATGTACGGTAAGTCAACTTACTGTCCGTCAATAGACTCTGCCGATTTCCTAGGCATGACCTAGTTCTCAATCGCGAATAACGTTCCACAAATATGGATCGTCAGTTGGCTTACGGTCCGTCAGTCGACTCTGTGGATTGGCTAGTCAACTTTTAGTCCTCAGTCAGCAACGACGGTCGACCAATACAGAATGTTAGTCCACTTATGGGGCATCCATTTAATCTATCATTTGGTAAACTAACTTCCTATTCTAACTTGCGAACGACGATCGACTAATACGGACCATCACTCGACTTATGGTCCATCAGTCGACTCCATTGATTCCCCAAACAAAGGTCAACTAGTACTAATAGTCAGTTGATTAACGGTCTGTCAGTCGACTCCGTCAGTGATTCTGATATCAATTAATTTAAGGTTTTTTTGGTCTATTCCTAGTTCATTTAACCCATATGATATGTAGTTTAAACCTTAAATCATGAGATTTTAGTCATTTTAAGACTAGAAACATAACTAAAAATAACCTAAGAAAAATCATTAATCAAAACATAGAAAATTGGATGCAAGAGACGAGAAAAAGGTCAAGAACCTAGTTTCAAGTATGCGGCAAGGTTCCATCAGTTCCAGCCCCAAAATTTAAATAGTTCTCCATGAATTCTATCACAAGGTGTGTGGAATTTAACTAGTGGATTCCTACATATGAGTCAGATTCTCTATTTCTTTATAATGATTACACCTAGGGTTTCTAGAACATCAACAGTTTATCATTAATTAATTAATTATGTTCCAAATCAGAACCCTAACTATGTATTTCTTTAGTTCTTGAATTACTCACTCTATACTAGATATTTCTGTTATTAAGTTATACATGCATTAGTTAATAATGCATCGTTATCAGATTAATTATTGGATTCTCATTTTGCAGGTTCAGTTAGAGCTATTCGGTATTTTCAGAAACTCGGTCGTAATAGTTAACTACTTTTTTCATTGGGAGAAGCATAATACCGTGTTAGACTAATGTTCGGCGTACCAAAATAGTCCCATAACTACTAGACAAGTAGGTTTTAAGTACACTCTCAAGACATTAATTTAGTAATCATGCCACCATGCCTTTATATCTGTGGCAGTGTATATTCAGTCTTCCTTATGGGGAGTATACATCGAACTCTACATTTAGCTAATGTGGTATTATTATCGGTTATTAGTATCTCCCACAATTTAGTCAAACTCTATTGCATTGTCCATATTTACAGTTCAGTTAGTAATCCTTCTCAGGATGTTATAAATTTGGTCATTACATTAAGTTAGCTCAGCATGCAGTATATCATATTAAGAATACTATACTTGTTGTTGCGCTTTTTCAGTTATGTATTATTTCAGCATTGACTATGCTACCTGCTGATTATCTTTCAAGTATTGACCCATACGTATGTTACATCTTCTCGTTATGTAGGTTAAGGTTATCAACATCCAGATCACACTTATCAATTCCAATATCAAGTTTAGAAGAATCAGTGGCGAATCCTTATTCTTCAATGACAATATTCATGAGTTTATTAACATTATTTTTAGTCATTTAGTTACAGTTTTGCTAGACTTAGCTGGGTTATGTCCAAAATGTTTTAGTCAATTAGAGGCTATTTTCAAATATAGCTAGTTTTAAACTAATTTAATATGTTCTTTGTATTAAACTCATTAGTTTCAAATATATCAGTTATAGTATATTGGTATTCCTCATCTTTTCATTTTCATTATGATTTAGCTTCTACATCCGTGTTTTTGAGTCTGCTCATGATCATTCCAGCAAGGTCATATTGGGATCACTTGTGGTCCTAGGTCTCGTGTCCACGTCTAGGGGGTAGCTCGAGGCGTGACACCTTTGCCTTAAAGTTACCATGTAATGGTTTTATCCCAACCAAGTCAAGATATTATGAAGGCACTCTAGTCATGGTACTTTAAGCTATTCTTAGAAGCACTTCAATACTCAATAAAAAGTTACAATGAGAACCACAATTCCCAAGCACAATGCTCAAGCATCCTTGCAACACATGATCAAGCTAAAAATGAGAGAGCTTACTTCCTCCCTTTGTAAACTACCATGAGTATTTAAACTAAAGCTTCCATGAGATTCAGCATCTCAAGCAACCATGAGTATTTCAACACAAGCCTCCTTGAGAATTACTATCCCAAGCTACCATTCATAGCTACAATCTAAAGCTATCATGAGATTCACCATTTCAAGCTACCATGAAGGAGTCTTGCAAAATCTCAAGTTATTACATCTTCATCTTGTCTTACCAAAACAACTACACAGGAAGTGATTATACAATCCATTTTAAAGCTAGTCTTAGTCATTTAATGTCATGATTCATTTTTGGTTCTTAGGTCAACCTAGAATCAATCTATGTAAGAGAACTTGCTTCAACTAAATTGTTCATGTCTAAGTGTAGAAGAAAGGAAACATCATTACAATAATACTCATAAATACTTTACTCCCAAATCCCTATAAAAAAATAGCATACATGCCCTATAACCGATTATGACCTTCAATCTATCATGATCCATATTCAATTACAGGTTAATTAATTTAATTAGATCATCACAAGGTAATTCTAGTAATACATGAGCACATACGTTCAATTTCATCTTTACAAGTCAAGATCATACTTAATCAACTAGACCTAGTACAATTCATATCTAGTGTATTGAATCATAATCAAGTAGTATATAATACAATTTAATTAAGAAGATCAACTTAGAATCTTTATCTTTCCTCTGATGGCCTTAAACCACCATGATCACCTTCAATATCAAATACTACAATTCACAATTAAAACCTCAATAATAAATCATAAAATCGTCATATAGACATCATTGAATTTTACCCACTAGATTGGAGTAACAATTAAACCTTACCCAGAATTTAATCATAACCCTCTCTAGATTAGGGTTCTTTTGATTCAAAATTGAAGGGAAACAAGAAGAACTTCATGGATAGAAGAATCCATGAATTAAAAAGCTTCACATGTTTTAGATTATATACTTAAACCCAACTTCATACCATGGTGAATTCTTCCAAACAGCTGCCTCCAATATCTCTTCTTCTAAAGTGTTCTTGAGATATTTTTGGAGAGGGAGAGGTTTTTATTGGAGTCTAGGGTCTAAATGGTTTTTTTTATTGTTTAAATACTCCTAAAATACATCAAAACACCTTAAATAAATACCCATGCAATTATTTGGACATCGGAGGATTTTATCAAAGTGCCCCACCCTTGGTCAAATCTCTACAGAAATTCTAATTGATTCCATCCAAGCGATTGACTTTGGATAGAACAACATATCCGTCCTGCAGGTCAGTAGGTTGTGACAGAGACCACCATGATTCTGACATTACGTGAACTTCTTAACAAATTCATGTGCCTCCTTGTACAGTCATGGCTAGGATTATCCTGTTTGGAGAACTTTAGTTGTTGTATTAGGGTACCCATTTAGTAAAGCACAATAAGCATGGAAAATATTTACCGTCTCTTCTTCTAGAATGCACCATTAAATAATGTTATCTGCAAACTTTTGAAACAAGTGTGGGTCAACCCAAAAGTATTTTTGAACGTCGAACATGAAACTCGTTTATTGTTTCAAGACCAACTCATCTGACATTAATCCGCTCACTATGTAATTTGTGAAATTTGTATTACAGGGTGTTTATCTTAGAGTTATTTAAAACACTTGTTCAACGGTTAATGAATAATGTCTGTAAACCTCATTCTTGTCATTCTCCTTGCCCTCTAACCTTAGCTAGTGGTCAGCCACCTGATTTCCTTAACCCCTTCTATCATTGATCTCAATGTCAAATTCTAGCAATAGCAGCACCCACCTTATAAACTTCGAGTTTGCAATCTTCATTTACATTAGGTAATGAAGTGCAAAATGATCAGCGTTAACAATTACATTATTTCCTAGCAAGTATGCTTGGAATTTCTCAAATGCATACACTACGACAAACAACTCTTTTTTAGGTACGGTATAGTTTTATTAAGCACTATTTAGCGTTTTGCTTGCATAGTAAATTGGGTGAAAAAGTGTATTGCGTTTTTACCCCAACATAACACCCAATGTCGTGCCACTTTTGTAAGATCTACTTCGAAAGATTCTAAACAATCATTAATAATAATTACAAGGTGGATACTAATTACTCCTTCAAGCATTGGAAAGCCAACATACAACCATTATGAAATTGGAATTTCACCTCTTTCTCTAAGAGTTTTCATAGAGAATGTGTGATATTTTATAATTATTAAATGAACCTCTTATAGAATCTGGTATGTTCTAAGAAAGTAAGAACCCCCCATACCGAAAGTGATGGTGGTAATTTCTCAATCACTTCTGTAATTTCTTTATCAACCTCCAGTCGCTTTTGTGACACCTTCTCAAAAAGTACTATCCCCTTTTTAGCCATGAAGTGATATATTTCCTAATTTAGAATAAAGTTGGACTCTGCACATTTTTTGAGAACTTGTATGTATTGTTATAAACACGTCTCAAAAGTATTACCTACAACAAAGAAGTCATCCATAAATACCTCTAGTTAATCGTCCACCATGTTGGAATAAATAGATATCATTCTATGTTGGAAGGATGCTTTGGCATTGCATAATCCAAATGGAATTCTTTAAAGGAAAAAGTACCATAGAGACATGTCATAAAGTATCCCCATGAGATTCTTGACTGAATGATAAGACATCAAGAATCTTATACTGATTGCCTTTGGTTAACCTAATCCAAGTTTTTGGTATATCGCATAGGTAATCAATTTGAAGCGTGCCCCCAAACTACATAAATCATTAGCGAATTTACAAATACAAATGGTGTAAGGGACGGTGAATGCCCTGGGATCTTCTATCTTTTTAATTAACTTCTTAGTTATGTTTGCACTGCAACTATCAGAAACATCAATTCTCTCAAAATCCAAATTTCTTTTTATTTGTGACTAGCTATCTCATGAACATTGAAAATCCCAACATTTCATACAATGCCTCTACAAGGTGGAGGTTAATTTATAATTTCCTAAACATTGATAAGAAATTATTGAACTTCTCATCCTCATTCCTAAACATAATTTCCACTTCCTTTTGTGGTTCTTTAGCAATGCTTTGGTTAATAAGGGACACTTGTTCCTCCATACTATATCTATTTCATGCTATGAGAAAATTCATTTTCTATTACGTTGCCTATTTCCACCTTTCCGCTAAGAGCTACCAAAACCAACCCTCTATTTTAATGTTACATTGTTATCTTTGATTTTTATCGAACTGATAAAAAACTCCAATGAACTTCATGTATCTTTATTAAATAATCATAAGTGTTCACATAAATTTTCAAAAATGAAAATTTATATTTCATCCCTACGAAAAATCATCTGAACCGTCAACTTTATCAAGTATGCATGACAACAAGTCCTTTAACCTGGGCTATTTGAACTCCCTTTTAATTTGGGGTTCTCACTCAAGTGAGTATGGTTCTCATAGTAATCATCTTCGCTTATCCAATCCTCATTTTTCTCATTCAAATCTTGTAAGTATATCCTTTGTTGTTCTCCCTTGTAAAAAATCCAACCTTCATTTGCCCTCAGTGTAGAGAGCGTTCGTGGAAATCCTCCTCATATCTCCTGGAGATCCAACCTTGATTCTTCCCGGCCTTTAGTAACCATAAGAACAACCCTCCTAAAAAGTAAACACTCCATATTTTCCGTTAAACTACTCATGAGAACTACTTCTAATCATAAATGAATCATACAACAACGTGCATACATTCCTAGGGTAAAGTACGAGGAATACTTGTCATTAGTAGCACAACAACACATTAGACAAGGAATCATTACTATCTAAATAAATCATTTTTCTTAATCGAATTCAAGAGAGATCCGACCTTGATACCTTTTTGACTTTTCATGATCTTTTACACTTAAATGACCAAAGAAGACATTATCAATACATAAAAAGGTACATTCAAGAAACAATACATAGCTAACATAATCTACATAATTCATATACTCATCATCTTCCACAACCACTATAGAAATTTTAAGGTTTTGTTCGTTTAGGGAAGAACAACTGTCCAAGGGGAAATATCATGTGATTCCCAACAATTAACCATAACTTCATAGTTTAACAACAATAAAGGATCATAATTGATCACAATTTGTTCTGGATTTCGTTTTAAAAAGAGGACCCATGTATATATGGAAACCCTAGTTTAGTGGAAGTTCTGAAATACTTTTTGAAGGGGCCTCTTGGGGAAATAAGACAAAAGAGTGAGATAAACCATACTTTATAGATGATTATCCACAATTTTTATTTGTATTCCTAGGTGAATTATTCCTCTTCTTGAAGCTTTAGAGTTTCCTCAATGGAGTTTGAGTTGGGGAGGTAGAAATTCGAGAGAAATGACTGTCTCTGGGGTTGTGGATTGTTAAGTGTGAAGAATAGTTAATGAGATAAAATCCCTTAATATACCTAAAATAAATAATTTAGACCGACCACAAATTTACTTTCCCAAGGGTGGAATTTATTGAACCACCCTTCGCTTGGTCATGCAGTGCACCAACTTGTCGACACCATCAACGCTTAATAAATGACGGTCCATCATCCCATGAATGCACAGTCATGGAAAGACTTCATTTAGATTAAAGGCTTCTCAAAATGGATCCATGGATACATATACTGTGTGTGGACTCGCGAGTCAAAACGACGGAGCGTGAGTCAATTTATAGGGCGTCGATTTGTTTGTCATTTGCATGTTTTTTTAACAACTTTTTGGGTCAATGCTTGAGTGCTCCTTTAAAGGCTTTAGAAGATTCTTGGGGAGTCGTACCTAGAATTTTTTTCCCTATACATTCTCTAAGGTGTACAATAAACATTTCTACAAGATTTGACCTTTGTAGAACCTTTCCTAGACCTAAAGGGACACTTGATCACTTTCACTAGTCTCGGGACGTTATAGACGTTTCTTGACGTTTAGACTTTAATACATCCTTACTAAGTTAATTACCTATGTTTTAGGTCTAAAATAAACATTAATAATCATATGAGGCTCTAGTATNGAAGTAATGTGGAGGAGTCACTGAAAATCCCTTAATTGCCCACCTTTATATTTTCCAAAATTTTTAAGATTTTCGTTTTTGCCAGCCTCATATGGCTCGCCAAAGTGACTCAAAGACTCACTTATTCTTTCATCGAGTTTATGTGCACCTTTAACTCTCTAATTTTCTTGAATTATTTCTTAATTTTTCATATATATTTGCAGATATGCCTAGGAAAAAAAGGAACAAGACTTGAATGCCACTGTGCAAAAAAGAAGGGGGAATAATATTTAATAAGGGATCATATACTTCCGTTAAAAATAATAAAGAAAGCACATCCAAAGGGAAACAGGGGAAAGAGCAACACGACCGAAGTTAAGAGATCGGAGAAAAATTACAGCAATGATGGGGATTCCTTTACTTCTCTAGTTTCACTCTTTGAGCCTTATGATAATCAGCCACTAAATTCAATGTGAGATCAAATTCGTGAAAGGTCGCTCCAAGATCTATCAAAGATCCTAGATTCTACCCCTCTTGTAACTAATACGTCCAAACTAGGAAACATTACAATGGTCTATGGTACCATTGATATTAGGGGGGGGTCGATCCCCCAAGCTATTAATAGTAAAGATGGGGGCTACTGAAACCATTCTAGAATAGAAGAGATTGTCAATAGATGGTGTGGTTGATGTACGATGTGGTGAAATGATACCTTCTTGGTAGGAATACTCTCCGGTTCCAAAAATTTAACATTTTAACTAGGACTCTAGATCACTATATGGGTGAGAGAGTTATTCACCTCCTATGGTGATTTAGTTCCAGAGGGAAATAAGAAGGTTGTCAATTTCAGAGTAGTGACATTTTTTGTTGTATGGGAGAAAAATAGTTGTAAGCAACGATGATCATATAATTGCTTCACTTGATAGATCTACTAAATTTGTGCATGAGTACGAGGTCTTGGCCACAACATAGAGTATTTATGACCCAAAAGGGTGGTTTGCTCCCATTATTTCTGACACCACCCGAGGTGGATTGAGGCAGGAGCTTCCATAAAAAAGAAGGACTTTATTATCAGCACTTGGTATTGGTTCGACTTTCTTAGTATTTCCATTATTCCTTCAAAGAATAAGTCCATGCTCCGCCACCCAAAGGAGGCCTACCTTGGATCCATAATTTCTAACTTGTAGAGGGATACAGAGGTCACACCTACATCCGCCTCAAATATACGGCACATAGAGTCAAAGTACACACGAGATGAGGCAAATAGGAAGAGATGCTCATGTGGATGCGTCCCTGGAAGTTAATATTGAATCTATACTTGTAGAGGAATATTTTCCTATTCAGTACCCTCGACTTTATGTATACCTGCTACCACCCCATCCCATACCCTATGTTCTTCTGCTTCTTTCTAACCTCAAAGGATCACTCGGTTCATGCTACTTAGGATGGGGAACCTATCCCATTTTGTCAGTGTGTGGGCTTGTTTTCTACAGACTGAGGTGCCTTGGATTATTTATAGAGCCATATTAGCAGCTTTGATGCCCCTCAACACATCTATTGATTCTCTCACAACGAGAGTCCATACTTGTGAGAGTCTAGGAGGAACTTCTTCCAAGATTGTGGCTTTGAAAGCAAAGGTTGCTGATTTGAGAAAGGATGTGGACATCTAAAGTCCACACACTTCACTTCACTTTTTTGATCAGATGAGGCCCCCAACGATCTGAGTGTTGCGGTACCTCCTGCTACTATGGAGGATAGTTCTATTTTCGAGTCTAAGGCTGAGACCGATGAGAAGTAATTGGATGAGCAAGATTCTATTGTGTATAATGATTTTACCTGACTTTGAGGGTTCCATGTTTGAGACTGCCTAATTGGCTTTTTTGAGTGAAATATCTTGATAGGCTTCAAAGGGGGCGTACTTATGTGACACATGACATTGATGCCTAGACAAATGAAATGATTGCATATACGGGATTATTCTTACCTCCATATCTATTTTTTTGTTGGCTTTGTATTATATTTTGTTGAATTTGAGGACAACTATGTTTTCTTTTGTGGGTGGGGTTCGGCATTTTCATACCTATCTCTTGTATTTTGATTTTTTTGTGAGTACTTCATATTGTGTTCTGCGATATTTTATGTATTTTTGGTGTTAATCATGTGATTTCCATGGATATCTGAGATAATGGCTCCTTGTTATGAATGAAAATGGTTTCTGACAAATTTTGAAATAGTATTGGTACCTCTTATATGTTTGATCGTGTCTATTCTAATTCTAATTTGAGTATCCCTGATGATAAATATCGATGACATAAACAGTCCTCTTAATCAACGGATTGAATCACGTCTACGATGAGGCCAATAAAGTTTTGCAGACAATGTGTGAAATTTTAGTATCTTGTGATGAACATTGCATACTAGAAAAAGTGTGAAGTCTTGTTTGATATTTGTTTCAATGTGTTATTTGTTAAAATTACTTTGAACCTTGTGTGATGACACCTAGAATTTGCCCTGTTTTTCCTGTTGACTAAGTGATGCATGCTCTTGAAATTATCCTAGGCTACCATTTTAAAGTGTATTTAATGATTTGAAATTAAACCTCTTTTTGGACAACTCTGTGAAATGTCTTAAACCGCTCGCCTTGAATCGCGGCCGGTCCATTTCTGGGCTTAAAACAGAACCATTCTGGTCCCTCTTTATCACCCATAACCCTTATGAAGGTTGGTTGTTTTGAATAACCTTGAAATTATGTGGGGGTCTGTTTCTAAAGAGGGTAAATCAAGAAGTGAAAAATTCCCTTCTTATCCAATGTTTGAGAAAAGTGGAACGCCTCCATACAAAAAAAGTAAAAGAAAAATGAAAGAAAAGAAGAAAGAAAAAGCTGTTGAAATAATGTTTATTAATGTGCCAAAAAAAGTGATCAGTTTCAGAGTCCATAGACGGAGAATAAGGGGTATTTACCGCTTAGAATAACAAAAGTAATGAAGAAAAAAAAAGTATTGTTTCAAATATTTCACGGAATCAACAAACTGATCCTACCTCTACACTCATCTCCATTACAAGCGTCGAAAAGACCTTTGTCATCTTGAATGAGTTGAAAATACTTTTGATTGGAAAGTGGGTGTGAGAACTGTATTTGATTGCGAAACTACAAATTGTTGAGTACTTGTGTGATATTCAAAGTGTTGAAAGAAGAAACAAAATTGGCCATGAAAAGGCTAATTCAGTGAACTGTCGAGTAGTTCCGAAAAGAAAAAATTAGATCGTCCATGTTACATACTTTGAAGATGTGAAATGCCAAGGAAAAAAGGCGATGGCCTAGGTCAAAGGGTGGATCACTGAGTGTTTCGGCGACCGCAACTTAATTATCCAAAAGGACTTTGTTAGATTATTTTTTGTTGACTATAAATAAGATTTTGAACATTTATCTAAATACCATTTACTCATTTTTTGACTAATTGAATTTCATATCTAGGCAACTTAGAAATATTTTATAGTAGTTTTTCCTTAGCTTTGAAGGATTGAAAATATTCACTTTTGAGAAATTGGATGTGGATCTTTGAGATTCATCAAAATGGAGCATTGTAACGACAAATCAATCTTACCTAGTTGATAGATAATTAATTTGGTAACTTTTTTTCTTTTTATTGTGTCTAGCTAAAACCCCAACTCTTTGGGTGTGATCATGTGACTATATCTATTTGGTGTATGGGTGTTTCTACTTATAGTGTAAATGATTTCTAAAGTGAGTTTAATCATTAGTTGTGGTTTAATTACAAATTGTCGTTGTGAATGCATTTCAATGTTTGTATTCTTGTCTTGGTCGAGAGAGAGGTTTTATAACTAAGTTTTTTTATTAATGGTTTGTGGGTATCTTATTAATTTGGGTTAAACTCGAGAGAGTGAATCCTAAACCCAATTCCACACATTTAGCTCGAGAGAATGTGTAGCTTAAGGCGTGTCCTGCTCTTATTTTGCAGCATTGTTTATGTTTGAAAGAAATCACCTAATTCGGGGTAATTGTTCGAGGGAAAATTCCCTCACTATTTTCTACCTATTTACTAATAGTTGCAATTAACCATATAAAGATATTTTATATAACTGATGACATTAAAAGAACCCGTCTCATTATTGGTATTTCATAGTTTTTGTAATTGTTTGTAGTTTGTAATTACAACATGAATACCTAATCAGACATATTTGTCACCCTTTTTATTTGATATATCTTTTTCTGGTATTGTCTATTCCTATAGTTGAGTATATCACATTCATACTTCTTAATAGAATTCAAAACACGTACCGTTCCATGTGGGACTTGATCCCAACTCATGTAGTTGTGGTTTATAGTGATTTACGATCATTCACACTTTGAATTGGAAGAATTTTCTTTAAAACGTTATTCGTCAATTAGCCTAAGTACCAAGATATTTCCGCATTGACTTGTAGAAATGAGAGGTTAACTGAGGACCTCAATCTGAAATGATAGACGAAGGAACCCCATGTAACCTGAATATATAAAAATGTAAAGCTTAGCTTAGTCCTCTACCGAATATGTGGTCTTGATATCCATACGCGACTAGGACTATAACTCTTCCAACAACCAACAAATAGAGTAATATGTCCGCGGAGTTATGAGGTACAGCTGACATAAAGTTCCATGTTAATCATTCCTACTCCAAACTCAGGAATAGGATTTGAGTCATACACCAGGTTTCTAGTTTACTACATTTGCTGGCAATTTGAGCACTTAGTCAAAAAATCTGCAAAAGACTTGCAATAATTACCCTACATCTTGGTGGCGCCTGGATGAATATAATACCAGGATTTATGGGCTTCTACAAGAATCTGCTGTCTCAACTCACCCACCTGAGGAATACGTAATCAACCATGATAGTGAAGCACACCATCTTCCCCTTAGGAGATAACGTCAACTCTCAGCTGATGGACTGCACCCTTTATTTGAAGCAATATAGGATCATTGTCTTGCTTTTCCTTAATCGTACTACCAATACAGGTTCTGACTATTCTTAATTTTTGCACCACCATCTAATATGCTGATAAGGAGAACTTCCAAGCGATAAAGCCTATGAAACCTCTTCATCGTCTTTTCTTTTTCCTCATATGGTCCGACACCAAAAGTACAATGCAATAGAAGTTTTTCTAGAGCATCCTCTACTACATTGTCCTTACTAGGATGGTAATGCACACCCACATTGTAGTCCTTGAGGAATTCAAGTTATCTCCTTTAGAAAATATTCAACATTTTCTAGTTGAAAAAATATTGATGGATCTTATGGTCTTTGAACACATCTACATAAACACCATACAAGTTTCTTGTCCAACTCATAAGTGCAAACACCTATGCTTCAAGCTTGAGGTCATGAGTTTGATAGTTGTTCTCATGCACCATATGCTATCTTGAATTATAAGCTATATCTTTACCTTGCTGCATCAACACATAAACTAGGCCGACCGTGGATGAATCACAATAGATCATATTACCATTTGAACCCAATGATAAAGTTTAAATTGGAGGTATAGTCAACCTAGTTTTAAGTTTTTTGAAGCTCATATGACAATCATCGGACCACTGAAACTTAACCTTTTTATGAGTTAACTTAGTCTTCAGAGAGGTTATGAACGAGGGTCCTTCCACAAACCTTTTTTAATAACCAGTCAAACCCAAGAAATTGTCATATCTTTAGGAGAGGTAGGTCTGCGCCATTGTTTCACTGCTTCTATTTTCTGAGAATCCATTCGGATCCATTCGCTAGACAAAATATGCTTAAGGAAATCAACAGATTGCAACCATAACTCACACTTGCTAAATTTAGCGAATAATGAGTGATTGAGAGTGTGTAGCCGAACACTCAACATGACTCAATGTTCTACTCATCTCCAGTAAGGGTAAACTGATATATCATCAATAAAGATGATAACGAACAGTCCTCAAGATAGTCTTGAAACCTATGGTTCATCAAATCCATTAGAGTTGGAGAAACATTGGTTTGTCCAGATGACATAACTACAAAATTCATAATGACCAGATTAAGTTTTGATTGCTTTCTTCAGAATGTCACTATACCTAACTTTAAGTTGATGATATCTAGATTTGAGGTCTATCTTAGAGAAATGACTAGCACCCTGAAGTCGATACAACAAGTCATCAGTCCTTGAGAAGTGATACTTATTCTTGATTGTGACCTTAGTCAACCGCTTATAGTTAATACACATCATGAGGGAATCATCATTCTTCGTAACAAAATCACTGGTGCACCCCAATGGAAAATATTGGGTCTGATGAAGTCCTTTTAAAGAAGGTCTTTAGATGACTCTTTCAATTCCTTATGCTCCGCTAGATCCATTATGTAAAGAGGAATAGAGATATGTTGGATATCTTGACAGAGATCAATTCCAAAGTCAATTTCAATTTTGGGAGGAAATCCGAGAAGATCTTTTTGAAGAACATTTAGGAATTCATTAGCTACTAGATCTAACTCAAGAGTTGGGGTCTCAGAGAATAAATCCTTAACTTGAACTAGATGAAAGATAAAACTCTTACGAATCAACATTTTGGCCTTAAGGTAAGAAATGAATCGACCCATAAGCGTGAAGATACTACCCTTTCAATATAAGATTAGTTCGTATAGGAATATAAATGATCAAACTTAGTTATAAATAGACTAAGGCATAACATTAATGTAACCAATCCATGCGCAGAATCACATCAAAGTCTACCATTTTTAACTCTACAAGATATGCTAAGGTGACATTGTAGTAGACTATGACAGAGTAATTTATGTATACCAATCTAGCGATATCTAGGTTAGAGACTTTAATAGTGACTAAAACAATTCTGAGAGAGTTTCTACACTTACATATAATTTAACTTCTATATAGGGAGTTACAAGGAAAGAATACCCCATGGATCTAAGAAAGCATAAACATTGAGAGTAAATACTTGTAACATACCAGTGACTACATATCAAAAATCTTATTGGTCCTGGCAAGCTTAAAGAGCATACATTATGATTTGGTGTTGTTGGGCGTGATGATGAAGTTTTAGACTGAGCTTTTCTACAATTTCTCCTTGACTCTATTTAGATGGAGAACAATCTCTCAACCTGTGACAAGATTGATCGCACCTAAAGAATGTTTCTTTTTGAAGAAGAAACTCGGTCAAATGGTTACCACACTTAGTCCAAGTTGGGTAGGTCCTCGTACCCGATAAACTTTGTTGAGACATACAGACTGATTCCCTACCATTTTAATCATGTTTGAACTTCGATAATGGAAAACTTTCCTATGAAGGTGTTGGAGCTAAAGACATTTATTCGAACTGCAAGCAATTTCTTCCACCCAATTTCTATTAAGAATACTTAGAGTTGCCTGTCCTAGCCTTTTTGCTCTCCTTGTCATATTCCCTAATCTTTTCTCCGTTAACCTACTAAGTGTGAATAATGCACCTAGAGATATGCATATTTTTTTAGAAACGTAGCATTCTTGCACTCTGGTTTCATTAAGTAATGCACACCACACAAAAACTTGTTTATTTGAGCCCTGAATTCAGGAACCATGTGAGGAGCATACCTAGAGAGTTGGGTGAACTTGAGCCCTTACTGTTGGACCGTCATGTTACGTTGCCTCAAGTTCATAAAATCATGAATTTTGAACTTCCTTATCTCTCTTAAGAAGAACCTGTCTAATAAGGTTTCACTAAAGCATTCCAAAGTGATGGGAACTCTATTTTTACTATTGTTCTCTTTCGATTGAGTATGCAAAATATGAGCTTTATCTGGAAGATGTTAAGACGCAAACCCAACATGATCATTCCCATATACCTGCATCACTTGAAATATCTTCTTACCTCATCTTTGAAGGGTTATGGATCCTCACTAATAACCGATCGTAAGAACTCAAGTAGTTTCATCCTAATAAAATTTGGAACTCTAGTTGCAGCTTACCCAACACTAGCATTTTCATGAACTCGGACCTATTGATTGTTATGATTGGTCACACTCTGAGTCTAAAGTTAGATAGCGTTCCTGAAACTCAACATTAGAAACTTCTTAATCTGGCATTGGAGGAGGCGTTCTTACATTACAGACATTCACATTCCATGTGTAAGCTCTATGAGAGAGCATGATATGAAACACATAACTTCAAGTTAGGGAAAGGAATTTAGTCATATCTTACGCATCATTAAAGTAACATGAAAATAAAGTTTTCCTAAAACTCTTTGTAGCCACTCTATTATTAGTTGTGGTGCACTTCACACCCATGAGAATAACACTACTTAGTATAGCTTTTTTAGACATCCTAGGACTCTTAAACCTAATTCTCTCATACCATGTTTTAACTCCCCAAGGCTAACCTCAGGTTGCAAACAAAATATATAGGATCACAAGTGAAACCAAGCTAACCATGAGCTGATATATCATAAGCAACAAGTATAACTAGAATATAAAATACCAAGCGGAAGCATAAGACATGAAATAAACTAATAATTGAAGGAATTACTCACTCTAAGTCTAAAACTAAAAATATTAGAGTGTAACAACAAAGTAAATATCAAATTCTAACTAAAACAGAATCACAATATGTCTGAAATAAGCCTTCAAGCTTAGTAGAATTGTTTGGACATGCCCCAGATATATCTAGCAAAACTAAAACTAAAAGACTAAAAGTGATAAAGATAAATACTTTACTAGTACTTGAAGAATGAGGACTCACCACTTGCGCTACTTAACTCAAGATTAGGAACTGGTCTATGCGTGATCTGGATGTTGAGAACTTGGACGTACACACGAGATGTTGTAACGCATAGTATGTGTTAGTACTTAAAGGTATTGATCACAAAGGATACAGTAAAGCTAAAATAACACATAATTGGAAATGTTCTAAAGAAATTATAATATCCTGAACATTATATAGATACTAAATATTGAGCTAACTGGCTGCATTGACAAAATTTAAACATGGTGACAGTGAATACTAACTGTATCGTAAATAAGGTTAAAGCAATAGAATCTGACTGAACTATGCGCGCTTCTAATAACCGAAATTAAAACCACATGAGAAATATGTGGAGTCCGATGTATACGCCCCATCGAAACTTCCCAATAAACCTTGCTAAAGGTATAGAGACAGGCTGGTGTGATAACTAAACTGATGCTCACAGAGGGGACTTACAAACTATGTGACTGGTAGTAAGTTCTAGGACTGTATAGGTGATTGAACTTAGTCCAACTAGTTATTATTCTACTTCCAATAAGTTAAGTTGTTAACACATTATTAAGGAGTTTCTATAATTAGAGATAACTCAAACTTAACGTGCAAACCTTGAATGCAACAATTAATTTAATAATTATGAATGAATAACTGAGGAATGTATAATTTGAATAACAAAATTATTTTTCCTATGATGTGTAATTCAAGAAATAAAGAATTTACAAAAGCTAAGGTTCTACAATTCATGCAATAAAATGAGTACTAACATGATAATCTTATTTAAAACATATACATAGCTAATTCATGATAATCTACTAAAATTCTTGAAACCCTAGGTCTGTTCATTAATAGAGAATCAAGAAACTGACTAAATTTTAGGGACCTAATCGGTGAAAAGAACCTACTAGTTAAATTTGACATACATGGTGACGAATTCCACCGAAAAAAATATTTCAATTTTGAGGCTGGACTGATGGAAACTTGTTGCATTCTTGAAGTAGGGTTCTTGACGTTTTTTCTTCTCTAAAACTCTTATTTCTCTAAGTTTAATTAATGATTTGACTTAGGTGAGTTATACTTATGTTTCTACGCTAAAACATGTAACACCATGTAACTAGGAAGAAGTTAAAAATTTGAAATAGTTAGTTTTTTGGAAAGAATATAAAATTGTGGAAATTTGTTAAGTGTAAAACTTGAGTTTTCTAATCTTCTAATGATCAGAACTTCTCTCTCACGATGATTTAGTTGTGTTTACACATATGATAGAAAATATCTTCGAATGATCTTTCCAACAACGCCAAGTTTGCCCGGTTCCGAGCTTGTATGAATGAGATATGGCCATTGAAAGTTTGGTTGTTCAAATAAGGAATTTTCAGAGGGCATTATGGTCTTTTACTTACCCAATTATTTTATTTCATTTTGGGTAATTAATTGGGGTCAAATATGATTTTAGTCAGTTTTAGAAAAGTTGAAGTTAACGTTACGGTTTGGAGAAAAGAGAAAGCGGGAGAAAGGAGAAGAAAGTTCATGATTCGATGTCTTCGAAGTAATCACTTGTAAATTTCATCAAGGATTGATACCTACGAGTTATGTGTGTTTGAAAAACATTTAGTTTGTCTACACACGTGCCAAATATGATTAGTTCAACGGGATTCATCCGAAAATATCGAAAGTATTAATGTTCTTTATGTGTATTCTTGAAGTTGAATTTTATATTTAATTTTGATGATTTTAAGGAGTTTTTTGAGATTATAGAGTTTATTATTAGAGTTTTTTAATTAGATTCTTGTGTATATGTTTTGTTTCCCTTAATCTAAAGAGAGTTTGAGAAAAATAGTCTAGTTGAGGAAAATTGGAGCTGGAAAATGAAGAAGTGAAAAGTCGGAATAGGAACATGTACCACTTTAAAAAATTGTCATCGTGTTGCAGACCTGTTCCTCAAATTTAGAAAATTGTCTTTGCGTTGCGGAACTGTTACCGACCGTTCTGCCTAAAATTTTATTTCATGACTACATATTTTAATACATCCGCACGTCGCGGAGTAGTTTCCCATTAGATATTTATATGATCTTTTATCATGTTTACCTATCTAAAAACACTCCTTAACATCATGTGGTTTTTTGAATAGAAAATCACAATATTTGAATGCATAATTCAATTCAAGGATTAGTTAAGAGTCTAGACAAGAGATGTTAAAAGCCAAGTATAGAGAAATTCTTGCAGTCTTCCAAAAGCCTTTTACATATGATTTGACTTTAGTTTTAGACCTTCGATAAAGAGTAAAATTGAAGTTCATTCCTTCAAAAGTATATGTGGAATATGTATTCCCAAAGAATTTTAAATACTTTCACATTTAAAAAAGGAAACTTTGATTTCCAGAAGAGCCTTTGATCTAGTTTTCAATAAAGAGACTTTGAGCTAGTTTTTAAGTAAAGAGCCTTTGAACTAGTTTTTTAGTATGGATACTTTGAGCTATTTTGTTAGTAAAGAGACTTTGAGATAGAATTTCAATACCGAGTAAATGGTTTCATAATTAAGTAAGAAAGGAAACTTTGATTTTCAAGATAACCTTTGAGCTATGTTTTTGGAGCAATTATCTCAAATCACAGAAATAAATATATTTTTTAAACATTAGAGCTAGTATTATATTTTGAGAGTATTGTTGAGCACCGATATGAGGGAGAGTTCAGACAACTCACAGCTCCCATAAACCATGTAGCCATCATGGGTAGAAAAGGGTCATGCTTTTTAAATGAGTCCTTAGTTGTTTTTATCATAGACTTTTGGATCCACTTAGTAGTTCAAGTTCTATAATTGTGGAAAGGTATATGATGGCCTCGGTAGGTTGAGGTAAAATGTGGTATCATCACGATAGCTCTTAAGTTATGGGTTTCTGTTAGAGAAACTCCCATATAAGTAATTGTATTCTTGTATGCACAATTTATTTATTTTTATATATATTTGAGAGTTATTTGTATCTTTTTATACATAAAAAGTTATTATTATCTTTTTAAATACATAGAGTTGAAAACCATGTTTTAACTCTTTTCATTACACTTCATTTATTTACACTACTTTCTATGAAAATAAGTTCAATTATGTTTAGTTAAGTTTAGCAAGGTAAGTTCCTCTGATTCTTTCAAGATCAAGTCTTGTTTATCATTACAACTGACATTCCGATATCCATCTCAGTTAATAGAGGATGCATAGATAGGTAGTTAGTTAGTTCATTTGTCATTATCTTATTATTGACTTTTATTCAAATTTGAGTTTCCACTGTTGCAATGTTGAAATTTATTAAAAACATTTTGAGTTCAGTTTGAGACAGTCAAGATATTTAGCATTTGAATTTTTTTCTTAATGCTTTAAGTCTTCAATTGAGTAAGTAAGCTAAACAAGGGTTAGCTTGGAGCCAGAAATGGTTCTTGAGTGCCAGTCCTGCCAACGGTGTACGCTAGAGGTGTGACAAACATGGTATCAAAACAAAGAGTTCAAGATTACTAAGGATTCTACAAAGTCATGTATGCAGAGTTTTACTTATCAGTGTGAAGCGCTCCAAATCATTAAGTAAGAGCCTTGAACATTTAGGAATTTCTTCACTTCTTTCATATTCATTTCGTGCATTAGAGTTCATCAATAAAAATTTTCTTTCTAACTAGTTCTTACATATAGAAAATTGTGAGCTCGAATATGGTAGATATTGACTTTATGAGGCGTTTATTTACTCGTCATATAATAGAAGCAAAATGATGGTTCCCTACATATGGAGCATGGTTAGTTTATTTGTTGTTGTGTTGCCTTATTTGTCAAATAACAAAAGTATGGAAACTATTCTAATAGGGAATATGTACAGATCAAGGATGATAATCCATGTGCAACAAGTTGAGGAGGACAAGTTGACGGATAGAGAAGAATTTAAGAATAAGATGGCTACGACAGTGTGAACTGGTCTTCTTTCCAACATAGGGAGAAACGACATACTTCATCATCTACTAGTAAACATTCTTCAAAGAAATAAATGTGAGTACAATAGTTAGAATTTGTATAATAGCAAAGCTACCCCTACATATTCACAAGGTAGTATGGCACAAGGAGTACTAAGACTTTAAGGGTGATCTCTTCATATCTTACCTAGGGAAATCTTGAGAACCACTCTAGTTAGGAATGTTAAGTTTTAAAGTAGCCATGATGTAATCTTAGGAAGTATGAAGGATTATTTAGGTAATCTAGAAGAAGGTGTGTGGGCGTTGTAACGACCTGTTTAGTCGTTTTGAGCAACAGAGTTTATTCTGGAAAAACTGGACAGAGGTGACGGAGGCCACGACGGACCGTCACGTGACAGACGGACATAGGGACGGTGTACGTTTCAAAACACTTAGAAAATCTGAAAGTAAACGGGGTACCTAAAAATTGACTATGAAAGTCGCGAAGGGAGTTGGAGGGCAGGACCGTCGCAGGATGACGGCCCTTCCAAGGCCATGCCACTTAAAAACAAATCTGTTGCATGCGAACGGACAGAGGAACGGACCGTCGCAGGACGCGAACGGCCCCGTACACGGAGCTGCGTAATCCCAGTTGGGGTCGGATTTATTCTAGACACGTTTTTAAGGGACGTTTTTGACATTCCTGGCATTAATTTAAAGTTGATGGTTAATGTACAAGTCTTACATTACTTGGGGGTAAGAGGTAACCTTAAGTTAATTAGTGGGGCTATTATTCCATCTTCATTTTATTACAGTACTATTTAGGGTAAACGAAAGAGGGCTTTGAATAAGAAAAATAGAAAGAACAAAGAAGAAGAGAGAAAGAGAAGAGAACGAGTAGAGAGAGAGAGGAAAGAAGAGGGACAACAAGAAATGAGAATTCGATTTGCTTGCTGATCCATTATTCGTGTGAGAGTAGGTGTAATGGTTTACACTATTCGTAGTAAACTTTATAGCGAACTGATATGGTTGGGTAGTATTATAGAGTCTTTTGCTGGTATGCATTGTGATTGTGATAGTATGCATGAGGTGAGTAAGAGATGGGATGGAAAAATTGAGGCCAAGAGAAGAACCATTGAGTGATGAAACCGAATAACTCTTGAGATTAAGATATTAGCCTTGGTATAAAAAGGTCTGATGAATTATATAAATGGATTAGGGGATCGGAAGTGGTCACGTACCGACCATAGAATTAGTGGGCAACGGGCTCGTCACGAATCGGCACGTAGATGTAGGGGATCGGAGTGTCAGTACCGACAACAGAATTAGTGGGACGGGTGTCACGAACCGACACGTAGATGTAGGGGATCAGAGTATCACGTACCGACACATTTAATATGGGATCGGAGTGTCACGTTCCGACACAATAGTAGTAGGGGATCGGAGTGTCACGTACCGACACAAGAGGAATAAAGATATGAATCTTGAAAGATACTAATATACTAAACTCTAAAGAACATATCCCAATAAGTATGGCATGGAGGCTTGAGTCCTCATAGATATGATCGGTGATATTATAAATGATGGTATACTTGTTGCTATCACATGTAAGAATATTAGTGATTTTATGTGTTATGAGATATATTGTTTTCTATTTTGAGTTGCGCCGATGATACCTACTCAGTACTTGTGGTTGTACTGACCCCCTACTCTTTATGTTTCTTTTGTTTATTTGTGGAGTGCAGCAAACGTGCCGTCATCTTCGACTCAACAGTAGGTCAAGCCAGTCTTTGTCACACCGGATCTTCAGGGTGAGCTAATGCTCTAGCTTGGAATGGATCTCCTTCCTCATGTCTTGATGCCTTGAAGTTTCGGCATAGACTAGCTTTATTAATTAGCTTTTAGCAATACCTTAGTTAGTAAATTGATCATAGAGTTCTTGTGGTGATGACTTCCAGATTTTGGGGAATTAATAGATGTTGAATTTTAGAGGTTATGAATTGTCTTATTTATGAGTTTAAGTTTCCGCATTGCTTTATGTTAATATTAAATTGAAATGATAAGGTTCAGATTGGTTGGTGCCTCACAAGGAGGGTAATGTGGGTGCCAGTGCGGCTCGGTTTTGGGTCGTGACAACTTGGTATCAGAGCTTAGGTTCGTTGATCTCATCACACAAGAAACAGGTCGTAGGGTCTTAAGAACGGTAGAGGGACGCCTTTACTTTCTTTGAGAGGCTATAAGACTTTAGGAAAATTCTTTCTTTCTTTCCTTTCTTCGTTGCTATTATTGGATCCAATTGGTATCTAGGTTTTACAAATTGATCTGACCATCTCACTCATATTTCAGCAGATGGTTAGAACTAGAGCAACGACTACGCCAACATCAACATCAGCAAGACAAGAGTATCTGAGCCAGCACTGGGGGCGGTTAGCTCGAAGTGGAACAGTGGCAAGAGGCCGCGGTAGAGGTCGTGGGAGGACGTCCTCTAGAGGGAGAGGACGGAGCACCTATCCCATTGGTGCTAGGGCGGTGACTCTCCACCGACTGAGGAAGTAGGAGAGATGGGGAGGATGGGGAGAATGAACAGTACAAAATGAGGAAATGCCACCCCAACCTACCCCAGAGGATCAATCAGGTTCCGCTTATCTTAGTGGGTTGTCTGATCAGGTCAGGCACCCCCAATGTTTTCTGCACAACACCCCGGTTTCAGA
Organism: Solanum habrochaites; assembly: GCA_027704765.1. Classification (NCBI taxonomy): domain Eukaryota; kingdom Viridiplantae; phylum Streptophyta; class Magnoliopsida; order Solanales; family Solanaceae; genus Solanum; species Solanum habrochaites. Next base: position 20,503,765 of record JAKWJA010002496.1, read on the forward strand.
GGTACAACATGCAGCCACTATGGCTCTCTCGTATGGATGCTCACTGGACATAGGCACGTTTACACGTCTGACTACTGGGCCTATAATGACGAATGATCAGATGAACTTTTTAGTAAGTTCTTGAAATGAAACCTCCAGTCCAAGGGTGCCGAATCTGAGGATGCTTACGATTTTTGGTTGAATGTCATGAGCTACTACACAAGATGGGTATAGTAGAACGGTTGGTGTTGAGTGTGGAGCTATCAGTTTCAAGGAAACGCCAAAATGTGGTGGCGGTCCCATGTTGAATGTCAACCAACAGAGGCACCACCTATGACTTGGGCCTCATTCTTAGTTTGTTATGGAAAAGTATATCCCCGTACTTGAGGGATAGGAAAAGGATGAGTTTTTGAGCCTAGAGCAAGGTAGGATGTCGGTCAATGCATATGAGGCTAAGTTTCGTGACTATCAGATATGCCACCCAACTATGTTTCAGTCTACAAGAGCGGATTCGCGTTTTGTGAAGGGTTGAGGTCAGAGTTGCGAATTTCAGCCTTACAGGTAGCGGCTACGGCAAAATCCTTCCAAGAGATGGTAGATTCGAGTAGGGTGGGAAGGAGTGAAGCCAAGAATTCACCACGGCGTCGACATCAAGAGGTTTCGAAAGGGAGGTGAGTTTAATGGTTCTTAACTCTAGAGGACAGGTTCCGGAGGTTACTCAGTTCGACCATTAGTTTCACTACAGACTGTGGTGGGGGGTCCACCTCAGACCGGCCAACACTTCTCTGGAGACCCATGCCCGACTCCAGAGGAGTGTTTATGGATGTGGGAGACTGGACATATTAGAAGGAATTGTCCAAAACAGAGTTATAGACCCCAATAGCTAGAGGCAGAGGTGGTCCTGGTAGAGGTCGTTATTCGGAGGACGTGGTGGTCGAGGTAAGGTGGTCACCCAAAACGGCCGGGGATGATGGGCAAACTGGAGCCACTACATCTAAAATGGTAGGGGCAACGGACAAACAAACGAAAGGGCCCATTGTTATGCTTCTTTGGGAGATCAGAGGCGGAGACATCTGATGCTGTCATCACAGGTAATTTTCTGGTTTGTGATTGCATGGCTTCAGTTATGTTTGATCCTGGATCACATTTCTTATGTATCTTCCTCATTTGCTAATGGTCTAAATTTACATGTGAATTACTTGATACGCCTATTCGTGTTTCTACTCCGGTGGGTGAGTTGTGTAGTTGAAAAGGTTATAGGTCTTGTTGGTGAACTTTGTGGGGAGTAACACTTATGTAGATTTGGTTCTAGAGATGGTTGATTTTGAGGTAATCTGGGTATGACTTGGCTTCTCCGCAATTCGCGATCTTGGATTGTAATGCTAAAACGGTGACGTTAGCAAGCCTGGGAAAGATCCGTTAGTGTGGGAGGGTGACTACACTTCCAATCCGGTGCGTATCATCTCCTTTCTTGTGCTAAGAAAATGTAGTAAAGGGGTGTTTAGCTTCGTGGACATCTCAAGGATGACACTACCCAAGTACCTTCGATTGGTCGGTTTCGGTGGTCCGTGAGTTTCTTGATGTTTCCCTGCAGATCTTCCGGGTATGCCCCCAGACAGGGATATTGACTTCTGTATGATCTTGAACCGGGTACACGCCCATTTCTATACCCCCTTATAGAATGGCCCCCGCGGAGTTAAGAGAATTAAAAGCCAACTTCAGGAATTGTTGAGTCAAGGCTTTAATAGACCAAGTGCATCTCCTTGGGGTCTCCGGTTTTGTTTGTAAAGAAGAAGATGGGAGTTTTCGGATATGCATATACTACCGGCAGTTGAACAAGGTGACTATAAAGAACAAGATCCTCTTCCTCGCATGATGACTGTGTCGATCAGTTACAAGGTGCTTGGTCTTCTCAAGATTGACTTGAGATGCCGGTTATCATCAATGTTGAAAATACGGGCAACGGATGTGCCAAAGACTGCTTTTAGGACAGGTATGGGCATTACGAATTTGTAGTGATGTCTTCGGTCTTACGAATGCCCCTGCTGCGTTCATGGGTTTGATGAACGGGATTTTTAAGCCATATTTAGATCTCTTTGTGATCGTATTTATTGATGATATACTGATATACTCCAAGAGTAAGAAGGAACATGAGGAGCATTTGAGAATGTATTGAAAAAGTTGAGGGAGAAAAAGCTTTATGCCAAGTTCTCTAAGTGTGAGTTTGGCTAGATGCAGTGTCCTTCTTGGCGCACGTGGTTTCTAAGGATGGAGAGTATGGTGGATCCTTCTAAGACGAAGTAGTGAAGAATTGGGTAAGACCTACTAATGTGTCAAAATAAGGAGCTTTGTTGGGTTAGCTAGCTACTACAGCCTATTTGTCAAGGGTTCTCTTCTATGCTTCCCAACTGACGAACTTGACTAAGCAAAATGTTCCATTTGTTGGTCGGATGAGTGTGAGGAAAGCTTTCAGAAGCTCAAGACTCTGTGACTACTGCACCAATTCTCACTTGCCAGTTGAAGGCAAGAATTTCATTGGTATTCTGATGCATCTTACGGGTTTGGTGCAGTGCTAATGCAAGAGAAGAATGTGATTGTTATGCTTCAAGACAATTAAAAATGCATGAAGTAAACTATCCAACTCATGATTTGGAATTGGCGCGGTAGTGTTTGCACTAAAGCAATGAGACACTATCTATATGGGGTTAAGTGTGAGGTATCATACGGATCATCGTGTCTAAAGTACGTCTTCACTCAGAGAGATTTGAATTTGAGACAGAGGAGATGGATGGAACTACTGAGGACTACGACATCACTATTTTGTATCATCCGGGGAAGGCGAATGTTGTAGCGGATGCTTTAAGTAGAAAGGCGGGAAGCATGGGTAGTCTAGCTCACTTGCAAGCTTCTAGACGCCCATTGGCTAGAGAAGTTCAGATTCTGGCTAACGACCTATGAGATTAGAAGTAAATGAGAAGGGAGGATTTCTAGCTGGTGTGGAGGCAAGATCTTCCTTCTGACAAGATTAAGGGAAAGCAGTTTAATGATGAAAAATTGATCCGAATCCGAGATAAAGTGTTGCAAGGAAGAGGGCTACTAAAAAGCGAAAATCGACGAGGAAGGTGTTTTGAGGATTAAGGGAAGGGTATGTGTACCCCGCGTCGATGATTTGATCAACACTATTCTGACAGAGGCTCATAGTTCAAGGTATTCGATACATCGGGTGCAACCAGATGTTACCGTGACCTAAAGCAACATTGTGGTGGAGTGAGAATGAAGCGTGATATTGTGGATTTATTGCCAAAGTCCAAATTGTCAACAAGTAAGTATGAACACCAAAGGCCCGGAGGACCACTTCAGAGAATGCCCATTCGGAATGGAAATGGGAGAGATTGCAATGGATTTTGGTTGGTTTCCAAAGACAATGGGTAAGTATGACTCTATTTGGGGGAATCGTTGATAGGTTAACTAAGTCTGCTCATTTCATTCGGTTAAGGTGACTACAATGCAGAGAAGTTAGCCAAACTTTACATCTCAGAAGTTGTTCGATTGCATGGAGTTCCACTATCCATCAATCAGATAGAGGTACGCAGTTTACCTCTAAGTTTTGGAAAACATGCATGCAGAATTGGGTACTAGGTTGGACCTTAGTACCGCGTTCCATCCTCAGACCGATGGTAGTCTGAGCGAACGATTTCAAGTGTTGGAGGATATGCTTCGTGCATGTGTGATAGAATTCGGTCGCCAGGGATAGCTTCTTACCCTTAGCGGAGTTTCATACAATAATAGCTATCACTCAAGCAATTAATGGCCTCCTTTAAAGCATTGTATTATGGTAGAGAGTAGGTCTCCCATTGGTTGGTTTGATGCATTCGGGTTAGACCTTGGGGTACTGATCTTTTGAGGGATTCGATAGAAAAAGTGAAATCTATTCAAGAAAAGCTTCTAGCGGCGCAAAGTAGACAAAAGAAATATGCAGATCGAAAGGTTAGAGACTTAGAGTTCATGGAGGGTGAACAAGTCTTGTTGAAAGTTCACCAATGAAAGTGGGTGATGCGGTTTGGTAAAAGAGGCAAGCTAAGCCCAAGGTACATGGTCCCTTTGAAGTACTTAAGAGAGTAGGGGAGGTGGCTTATGAGTTAGCCTTGCCTCCAGGGCTGTCAGGAGTACATCCGGTATTCCATGTGTCGATGTTGAAAAGATACCCTGGGGATGGAAATATTATCCGTTGGGATTCAGTTTTGCTTGATGAGAATTGTCTTATGAGAGGAGCCTGTTGCTATTTTAGATAGAGAAGTTCGCAAGTGAGGTCCAGAGAGATTGTATCCATCAAGGTGCAATGGAAGAATCGACCCGTTGAAGAAGCCACTTGGGAGAAGGAGGCAGATATGCGAGAAAGATACCCACATCGTTGTACAGATTCAGGTATTCCTTTTCGCCCTTGTTTTCCTTCTGTGATCGTTCGGGGACGAACGATGGGTAAATTGGTATCTATTGTAACGACCTGTTTTAGTCGTTTGGCAACAGATTTTATTCTGGAAAAACTGGCAGAGGTGACAGAGGCCACGACGGACCGTCACGTGCAGACGGACGTCGTGGAGGTTGTCATTCAAAAACACTTAGAAAATCTGAAATGGGTACTGAAAATCGATCTCTTGAACGTCGGACGGAGTGGCAGGACGGACCGTCGCAGGCTCGCGGCCCGTCACAGGCCATCCACTTAAAAAAACAAGTCTTGTTTCATGCGACGGACAGCAGGACGGACCGTCGCAGGCGCGACGGCCCGTCACGGGCTACGCAATCCCAGTTGGGTCGGATTTCTTTACACGTTTTAAGGGACGTTTTTGACTATTCCTGCTTTAATTATAAAGTTAGAGGGTTAATGTTAATAAGTCTAATTACTTGGGGGTTAAAAGAGGTAACCTTAAGTTAATTAGTGGGTTATTATTGCCATCTTTCATTCTTAATACATACTAACTAGGGTAAAAGAAAGAGGGTTGATAAGAAAAATAGAAAGAACAAAGACAGAAGAAAAAGAGAGGAGAACGAGTAGAGAGAGAGAGGAACGAAGAGGACACACAGAAATTTGAGGAATTTGCTTGCTTGATCACGATTCTTCAGTGGGTAGGTTATGGTTTTTACACTATCGTAGTAAACTCTTAATAGCGAATGATATGTGTTGGGTAGTATTATAGGTCTTCTTTATGTTAATTTTGTTGTAGATGATGTGTTTTATATATATGATTGTGATGAACAAGCAGATGAAGCTATTGATCCCAAATCTGATTAAACATATCTCTGAGATGATGACGCCTGGTATAAAGAAGGCTTGATGAATTAATAGAATAGAGATTAGGGGATCGGAGTGTCACGTACCGACACATAGAATTAGTGCGGAGTGTGAACGACACGTAGATGTAGGGGATCGGAGTGTCACGTACGACACACAGAATTAGTGGGACGCGTGTCACGAACCGAACGTGATGTAGGGGATCGGAGTGTCACGTACCGACACATTGTATGTAGGGGATCGGAGTGTCACGTTCCGACACATAGTAGTAGGGTCGGGAGTGTCACGTACCGACACAAGAGGAATAAAGATAATGAATCTTGAAAGATACTAATATACTCAACTTAAAGAAATGTATCCCAAATAAGTATGGCATGGAGGCTTGAGTCCTCATAGATATGATCGGTGATATTATAAATGATGTTTATACTTGTTGCTATACATGTTAGAATATTAGTTGATTTTTATGATGATCTGAGAGATATTGTTTTCTATTTTGATGTTGGCCGTTATACCTACTCAGTACTTGTGGTTGTACTGACCCCCCCCCTACTTTTATGTTTTCCTTTTGTTTATTTGTGAAGTGCCGCAAAACGTGCCGTCATCTTCGACTCAACAGAGTTCAAGCCAGTCTTCGTCACACCGGATCTTCAGGGTGAGCTAATGCTTCTAGCTTGGACTGGATCTCCTCCTCTATGTCTTGATGCCTTCAAGTTTCGGCATAGACTAGCTTTTATTTATTTTAGCTTCTAGATACTTTAGTTAGTAAATTGATCATAGAGTTCTTGTGGTGATGACTTCCAGATTTTGGGGAATTAATAGATGTTGAATTTTAGAGTTTATGAATTGTCTTTTATTTATGAGTTTAAGTCTTCCGCATTGCTTTATGTTAATATTAAATTGAAATGATAAGGTTCAGATTGGTTGGTTCGCTCACATAGGAGGGTAAATGTGGGTGCCAGTCGCGGCTCGGTTTTAGGTCGTGACAGCGTTCTTTTCTAGAAGTACTTAAGTTAGTCTTTTGATGACCTTCGTGAGGTGAATGCCATATCATATGTGTTCATGTGTTGGGTGTATTGTAAGTGTATTCTTAAGGATCATTTAGGATTTCCTAGAGAGGGTGTATGGGTGGTCTCTCTTTGCGTTACAAGTCTTAGGATAACTTTTGGTGAGAGGATTTCATGCTAGAAAAATGTTAACGTGAAGTTGAATAACTTCATTATAACATGGAACCAGCTCACTGTAAAAGCGAATTAGCTTACTATAATGTTTCTCCAAAAATGTGATAAATTGCTTAAGTTTTATATAATTTTTTTAAGGTGGTAAACGATGTTCTCGTGCTTATATTATGATGTTTTAATCAAAAAGAACATATTTCCATTAAATGTCCGTTATCATGATTTTTATTCATTAAGCCATACATAGTACATATGTTTGTACTAATTCCATATCTTTATCTATATCTAAAATGATTCATAGGTGAAGGTGATATTGTAGGTGAAGCTTGGATTAAAGGATCGTTCAAGCAAGTTTTGAAGTAGTCCTCATCTGACTCGAGGCATAGACGCCTTTAGAATTTTTTTATTAAAGAATTATATTAGACCTATAGTACTATATATCATGTATAGGCCGTTGTCCCAAATTTTCTTTTGTCTAAGATATGATGATGTGAGACTTAGTATTTCCTTGATCTTTATGAAGTTGATTTTGACAAACTATTAGAATATTTGTGAAAACTTTAATTCCGTGCACTTACATATAGTGATGCTATTCACGATGCGATATGGCATCTATGAGGACCTCCGAGGAATAAAGTACCGCCGGTGGTTCGGTTGCACTCCGTGAGTGCCATATCTTCGAGGGTATGCTCTCGGTATGTGATAATGTATGTGAAGTATGTTATGTATACCTCAACTAGGATGACTTAATATGTTTCTATTATGGGCAAGTATATGGGACATTGTTAATGCTTGCACATATGTGCCTTGATAGGATAGTTCCTAGATTTTGTTTCCTATGTCCATGAATATGAATGCATGAATATGTTATGAAAATTTCTTATATGCTATAATATGAAGTATTTGGTATGATGAAGCATGATTATACCTAGTGTATAATTGTGTTTAAAGGATTGCTCATATAGTTACACTTGTACACATATGCATGAATGCAATGAAGTATAATATTTGTGGTTATAAGGTGTTATGTGAAAGTATGTTGTCACATGTATACACACACATTAATGGTGATAGAGTCAATAGAGGGGAACTTAAAAGGTGTTCTAAAGAGTACCCTTAATTAGATGATGCTTTACATACTCTATTTTAATGTGAAAGGGCTTTTTTTCAAATGAATTTAGTGTTTGATGAAAAATTTCTCATCTAGACCGCTGATCTAATCAGATTGATGAGTCCAATATCCTAAATCGTATGTTGTATAAGGTACTACTATTAAGGTTCGATTAAAGGGAACTAGCCTAGCAACCGAGTAACTGAAGAGTTAGGGGTTTACCTTTCCATTGTTTCTACGAAGGTAGGTCATAATTAGACCTAAAGAGGGTGGTAGGATGGTAGAATCTTTGGACAAAAATGGACATTAGAGTTTTGTTTCATGAGTGAACAACTACAATGTCTCATTAGATATAAAGAGGGTTTCCGCATGTACCTCCAAGTCCCATAAACAATGCTTGCCACATAGGATCTAGTAAGTAAATTCACTTCGTATGATAGCATGTATTAATGTCCTACATTTGCTAGGTAAGAACACCTTCCATTTTTGTAAGGATATACTACACCAAATTCTATGTTTAGCACCCAGATCTATTTGACCCAAAACAAACACATAAAACTCTTCCAATAGGATTTCTTCCAATCACAAAAATTATATTTCAATTGGATTTCTTTATGATTTATTTTTGTTATATTGAATATTTTATGATGAATTATTACTATATTACAGTACTTATTGATGTAATGTTCTAGTTTTCAGAAGATGACTTTTTCCCGTTAACACTAGGTTGTGATATTGATTTTAATTGTGTAGTGTTGATTCAATAGACTTCATTTTTTGTTGAACTACTATCCTATGATGTTATTGTATCAATTTGTGAATAGATTGATATGAATTGTACTCCTATCATAATAGTTATTGAGTAATTGATTTATGTTGTTAAGTAGATTATGAATTTGACCTATGTCTCTAATCTTCAGCTATGAACTAGTGATAGATTGTTCTATAGTATTTCAACTTACTTCTTTATTAAGTTGGTCATAATTGTGTGATGATATTCACCCATCGTTGGGTTTAGTTGAGGGTTGATGGTAAGATCTTGTTGTTCGCTTATTAAGGATGACTTGGTAAGTCTTGAGATCTCAACTCTTTACTTCAATTATGGTTACTTGTGATTAAATGATTATGTTGTGTTGAAGTATACCTTATATTAATATTTATTGGGTTGGTATGATGTTGAATTGAAATATTTTGACTATGGTTTTGTAAGGTATTGTCTAAGATGTAAATATTATAAGGATGGTGATGACTTACCAATAAGCCTTATCATAAATGATTATGTAAATAAGTTAAACTCACATGTATGAATTAAAATAGAAGTAAATTACTCATGCAATACTTATTGAGCTATGATAATGAGCATATAAGGGATATACCCTCTTACCTAAAACTAATCTATGATTGTTAATAAACGCTTAAAGACATTTAAAAATGAGACTCTAGCTTAGCACCGAGTGAACTAAAGTGAGGAGTGTCTCTTTCCACATAGGGAAGGTCGGATCACTATTTTTCTCTTGATATTAGAGAATCTAATGCATTAAGAATAAATAGGTCTTATATCTCCTAGTTCCTGAACTATGTTGCCCCCATAGGAAAACTAGCTAGTGGATCCACGGAGTTGCTATGTTCGTGTTATGGTACTACCTTGGCAAGTAGTCCGCCTTCTTTTAGTGTAGGGTTCAATGACACTGGTTTCTATATTATTCATGTGATCTATGTCGGTTAATTCAAGATGTTACCAAAAGTTAAAATGAAGTAATGAATGAACTCTAACTAGAATGACTTAAGGTGTTTAACTTAGTCTAGGTAGGGGTATGAGACTCTACTTATACATTACACTAGTTAGCCTTGAAGAAAGTATTTGGATGTTGTTCTTATGTGTGTACATGCTTATAAATCTAAATGATGGTAATATAATGATCGTACATGTAAATGACACTATGTGATGTTGGTTACTCTTATGAACATGTACTTGGTCTATATTGCTAAAGTATGATATTATATACTATTAATGATGTTTTATGTGGAGTTGGACATTGGTTATGGTTCTTGCTAGGTTTTCTTAATAAAATAAGGTTATGGGGCTTTGCTTAGTTATTACACAAGTGGACTTAATGAAGGTGATGAGTAATGATCTTGCTTTGGCATAAAGAGATGAAATCTTATTCATGCTTGTTATGTTATGATTTGATGATAGAGTTCTATTTGATTTTGGGTTATAAGTATGTTAATATGCATGTGAGTTGAATTGACTTAAGGTGGTTTGGTATTGTAAAGTACATGGTATGGACTTGATAAATATGCATTAATGGCTTGTATTTGTTCTTGAATGTGCATACGACTGTCCAAATATTAGATAACATGTTTTAATGAAATGCCCCTTTTAGCATGATTTTACATTATATGTCCGTACGGTCTCATACATAGTAAATGTGATATGCTAAACCCATTTTCTCCCTTTTCCCTAACATTTTAGGTTCCGGTCGTTGAAGGGCGTTGAGATGACTTTGAAGAAGCAGACACTCTTTTAAGACTATGTTAGGTATCTTATATAGCTATGTGCAATAAAAGTAGAAGACTATGTAATCTTCTTATATGAAGGGTCTATTTATACTCGATATAAATATGTATTATATGTATGCGAGAGATCTATGTAAACCTTAAGATAGATTTAGAAATGTTTTAAATTTTCCTCATTTTTAACCTATGAATGTAACAATGTAAACTAAGAGGCTAGTCTTAGTCCTCTCGGAAGACGACGACACCGGTTACCTCTAGGGGGTGATCCCCGGATAGGACACAAAACATGCTCAAATATTCTTCCTAATGAAGTCCAAATGGTAACTCACACCAAGTATATCACAACAATAGGAAGCCACTTAAAAAAATTTCAATATTTACCATATCACTAGCTTTCATAAGCAAGCATCAATATTGGAAAATAACACAATTTATAGGCACACATAAGGGCACTTAGCTAAACATGTCTTCACTTTTCAAGAGTGAGCCTATAATCATGCTTTCCAAACCATAAAAGTTACATAATTTCATGAGACTCAACAATATTCATTTTAAAGACGCTCATCATAAGGTTGAACATTCACATCACAAGTAACTTCAACCATGTTGATTACCTTGTTTCATGAAGACAAGTACACAACTAGTATATTAAGATGCACAATCAACATGAGAACACATGTATTTGATAAAAAATCTTTTTCAAGTATTTTAGAATCTTCAAAATATCCTTAAAATAGTGTCAATCAAGACATAACAACCATATGAAGGTTATGATATTCATGATCCATGCAAAGCTCCTATAACGAATACGCTTACTAAGATTTCATTAGTTTCAAGCTCAAGTCTACAACCTTACTACTCACATCACCATCCCTCCACCTAGGGTCAACCTAACTAAGATCAAATTAACCCAACCTTAAGAGGATTTAAACTTATCAACCTTCATTTTCATCACTTAAAAAAGTGATTATCTCTTTAGAAGAACTTACGGTAACTCAACCTAAGAATACCGAAGACATTCTAAACCTTATATTCCAGGAAAATTATCCCCAATCATCAAGTTAGGTCATACTACCCAACCACATAAGGTTTTCACAATACAATAGAAACCAAGGTCATACAAAATTAGGGGAAACCATGGAGGAGACTTAGCCATAAGGACTCTTTCTTTTCTTTCGACTTTACAATAAGGTAACTATTAGGTCAATCGAACATACATCATCACACTACCAAGACAATCTGTTACCCTTACTTCCAGGATCAAGGCTTTACAAAATACTTCGATCCATACAAGGCAACCATGAATAATACTCATATACAAAAGGCAACATTTGAACTATCAAACATACACAAATGGGCAACATGCATCCTTACAAATCTAAAAGGAGACTCATTTTATCCGTACATCTTCTAACATGGTTTAACCATATCATGACATACATTTCTCAATACTAACATATCATTTAACATATATATCATATATATCCACAAAGGGAATCATATCAACATAACATTAAAAAAATTCACCTTCACAATGTAATAGTTTAAAAATCCAAGACATGTTCTAGAGCCTAACATAAGGACCATAAGGTTTTGACAATTTTTTAAGGTCAATTTAAATTAATATAAGTCATTTATAAAGTATATAAGCAAAAATTTCCATGAACATTCATGACGTCGAGAAACTAGTTCAAGGAGGTACTAGAGGATGTATACCTATCTCTTAGCTCTTGAACTATGTTGGCCCGTTAGGAAGACTAGTTAGTGGATCTACCTAGAAAGAAACGTTTATGTTTGGTTTTACTTTTGCCGGAAGACCACCTTCCATCGGTGTAAGTTTTCCCAACACCGGATTAAATACTTAGTACTTGTGGTCTATGTCGGATAAGGAAAGTGTTCCCCAAACTAAAATGAAGTAATAAAATATAAATCAACTAGGGTCACTTGAGAGGTTTGACTTAGACTAGGAAAGGGTATGGGAATCTACCTATCCCTTACACTAGTTTACCTGTGCCTTGCACTAGTTTGCCTTGAGGGAAGACATTTATGAAATCTAATGCTCTGTACCCGTTGGTAACAGCCAAGGGAAGCACCCTTAGATGGTAAACATGCGTAACTGACCTCTCGAAGGTATTATACAAAACCCATAGTCATCATTTCGTATTGTCAAGGATATTTAGAGGAAAATTTAAAACTTTTCTAGAGCATCAAGATGCTACAAACATCACTGTATTATATAAACCGTATTCATAATACATAGTTAAAGACTCTAGTTTCTTTTGTCATCATACACTCAACATCATTACAGTACAATAGGGACACGACCCTTATAACATAATACATAACTATACAATTTACAAGACTTTAGAGTAAACCATAAGTACGAAATCCTTGGACTTAAGGATTCCTTTCGTTGAGCTTGGGAATCACATATCAAACTCCTTATTATCTAAAGACATCCTTTTAGAATCCATAACCTACACTTTGTGCAAAAAGGTAGAGAAGAATGAAGTTAGTACAAGAATGCACTTATATGGCAACAATGCGAAAACATGCATTTAAAAGGGATATTTTACTTGAAATCATGTATTATGCCTATTTTGTGAAAATATCATAAAGGCTTAATACAATATCATTTATACAATTTACACACTTCATATATGCATATTCAATTATCATACTTCATATAAAGTACACCTTGAATTTAAAGCATTTTTTTATCATTTTACAATACCTTGATTTTCCCATTACATTTATTTTACAGTGAATCCTTTTCTTCCTAATTCCTTATTTCCCCAAGTAATCCTCTAGTGATACTTTGTTCAATGCATCACCTTAAGGCCACGAGGAAGTCATACATAAAACCTACATAAGACAACATATACCATAATACAAGTATAATACATCATAGACACATTCAAGTCAACACCATAAGGACATTACATTGAACCACAGTTACTTGCACATATGCTAACTTCATCACATAGATCATTACAAGACCTTACTCAAAATCCAATTCTATGTCCACTAGTGTAATGTACATGTGAAGTCTCATAACCTAGTACTTAGTTAGTAAACCTATCATAAGATCACAAGCCTTACCATATACTTCATGTACCAAGCATAATAATATAGTAAACTACATACACTTCAAGTAGGACCTTAGTCACATAGTAATATTAGAACTTCAGATTATGCAAATCATCACATCATGTAGACACTAACATAATGTCATGCAAGAAAACCATAGACATATGCATATACATTAGACCACCTTCCTAGGACTTCCTTAGAGAGTTACTTGTGCAATGCATAGGTAGGTTCATTACTTCCACCTATCCTAATTACCTTTCCATAGTTTATACTAGTTAGGGTCCCATTAGTTCACGATAATTCCATTTTCCATTTTATATCAGGGAAACTATAGCCTTAACTGACACTAAGACCAGGGGTTCTAAACATGGAATTTGGTGTTGTACAACCATACAACAATGGAAGGTGTTCTTACCTAGCAAAGGTAGAACACATGCTAGCATACTAAGTGAATTGACTTGCTATATCCTATGTGGAAAATTATAATTAAGGAATTGACGGTACATTGTGAAAAAACCCTATTTAGTCAAGATTACATTGTAATTAGCCCATTTACAATTGGGAAATATCCCTATGCCATTTGGCTAAGAGGATAACCACCCCGTGAGGTCAATGCTCACCTACCTTCCTACAATGGGAAGGGACACCCCTCATCTTCAAGTTCACTCTGTGCTAAGCTAAGTGTCCTTTTATTGAAAAGCCTTTATTACATTACTTTTATAAAACACAAGCCTTAGTATATTTACTCCTCATGTTCTTCGCTCATAGGTTGAAGATCAGAGTACATCAACCTATATCGTGTGAGAAACCCTTTCAAAAAAACATAGAATATGTGAAGCACCATCTAGTTTAGGATACCCTTAAGAACACTTTTCATGTGCCCCTGTATTGACTAGATTATAACTCATGTGTGTGTGTATACATATAATGTGAGCAAAAGTTTCACACAACACATTATAGCCGCACATATTCATGTTTCATTTCATTCATGCATAAGTGTACAAGTGTAACTATATGAGCAACGCTTTCATATAAGCACATTTAGACACTAGGTATAATGATACTTCATCATACTTTATACTTCAAGTTATAGCATATAAGACATGTTCATAACATACTCATGCATTTATATTATGTACATATAAAATCAAACCTAGAAACTATCCTATCACGGCACACATGTGCAATGCCTAGACAAGGTCCCATACCCTTTCCTATACTAGTACATCTATCAAGTCATACTAGTTAAGAGATACATAACATACATCATATACATATAATTTGCATGCATAATAGTAGACATTTAGTGAATATGAGAATTACCCTTTCATTTAGACACCACGAACTTTCACTACTTTTAAGCATGCATGAAGTATTAGTATGTGACATTGGTCAACACATGATCACATAATGGCTATCAACTCATTTATGCAGCTAGCCTCTTTGGACCACATGCATAACAAAAGATATATAACACAACACAATTTAGCATAGGAAACGAGCTAACTTCACATTACACTTAAGACTTCTAACCTTAGCTATTCAGTTATTCACATAGGAGTACATAGGTAAGGGATAATTAACAATTATAACACATCTGAGGCAGAATCTAATCAAACCCAAACATAGTCATTTACATACTTGTAACATTAGCAATGCAACCTAGATCATAACTAGAATAAGAAACTAGGCATAAGCTTCATATTGGATGGTCATCACCAACACACATTCATAGTATAATTTCCTTCAACGCTATGATCTCATCACATATATATTGTTAATAAGATAAACACCAGCACCATAAGTACACCATACCACCCAATTCCATACAAGGGTTCATAAACTACCAATATTATAAGAAACTAGAGAGAAAGAGTCATTTTTAACAATTCATCAACCTTTGAGCATCAAAGATCAATATACCTTTTTCATCAACAATTCATATATAGGGAAGTATATAAATGTACTTGAATCATAAAAGATACCATGCATAACCGACTACAAGATCATGCTACAAACACTATATAAGCAATACACTAGAAATAGAGAGACATAGATAACTTACTAGTATTTCTTGCTTTGATCATCATGATCAACATTTATAATATACCAGTAATACGAATCTAGGGCAGTAGATAAATACATAACAACCAAGTCTAAATCATGATTCACGTACCCTAGAACATAGATCAAATAATATACATAGCATTGTAAATCTATATTCTAAGAGAATGTAAATAAATCCTTACTAACACTCCTTTGTTTTGATCATCAAGTAATAATACCCACAATTCATCAGTAACATACATGTAATGGAGTAGCTACCACTATCCTTACTTAAACGAATCCCACATTCACTCATTATAGAGTTGATGTTACAGTGAATGCCATACTTTAACAATCAATAGGAACTAGAGATTAGGTCTTCAAGAATCAAACCACATTGATCAGATATAACATAATTTATCATCAAGTTACAATGTAGGAAGTATGTATAAGCAATTCAACATGCTAGAATCCTAATTCAATCAACATCAATTTAGGATCACAAAGCCCATACTTATGCTAAAAGGATAGTTTGAAGAAAGCATTGGTTCATCATGAAAATGGATTGAAATCCACTTTAAAATCAATACATTATCATCAATTCATCATGAGAAATCCTTTGAAAATGTTTTGAGAAAGAACCCATCGCAAGATTGAAAAAGAAAAGATTTAATCATATTTTCTCTTTGAAAACTTTGGGAAGAACTCTCTAGATGGAAAATTAACTAGATATGAAGGATCAAAATACTTTATATTAGAATAAAAACTCTAAACTTGATAAAAAAAAAAGGGAGTCCAAGCTCCGAGTTGTTCTTGAGCTTCAACAGCAATGGAGGTTCTAGGGAGAGTTTTGTTTGGAAGGGAAGTCTTATTTTTGTGAATTGAACTGGGAATGGGGTTGTCACATTCTTGATCACTTAAATACACCAAACAATAACCAAATAAACCAACTAGGGTCAGGTTAGCATGTGGGGTCAATTTCCCATTAACCCCTGCAATGAAGCAGTGCTCAGGCTACAGTTGTAGGCACCATTGACGGACAATAATCGATGGGGCCTCAACTAGACGACGGGGCATCATGTTGATCCGTTGTTTGCGACTGAAGCTCCTTATTTGGGAAACCATGCTCACCAATACAAGTTTTGAGCTACTCCTCCAGACCATGGGGCATTTTTGGAGTGCCAAACCGTCCTTTTGCTTCGTCAATCGACACTGCTATGGCAATGTTTCAACAGCCTTTGGGTCCTCCTTGAGGACTTTTTTCGGGGCCTTTGGGGAGTCATACCAATACATTTCAAATATAAATATATACCTTAACATGTAAAGGACCTCCTACATTAGTTTTACCCAAAACAAACATGTAAAACACATCCAAGTATGCAAGTCACACTCAAGACATACATGGACATCTTAAGAGCTAACATTCGAATGTCTAGACATTCATGGACGTTTGACCTCCAAAATTTATCAAACACAATATAATTGCTATAAAAATTACTATAACTCATATAAGGACCTCATTAGCTCTTGACATACAAATATAAGAACGTATAGAAACATGAGGCACATAGGTGACCAGTCGTTGAATGTCTTAGTCGTCCCTTGACGTTTGACTTCTAATTCACAAAAATATTTAGACACTTCCTAAAGGACATATTATACCATTTACTACCTAAGACCCTTTATATCAACATGTTAGGCTCTAGACACCCTAACTCATTTTGGGCTTAGAGACACAATGTTCATTTTCTTTTATTTAAGTACTGAAGTTTGTGTAGCCTATATGTGGCTCTTATTGTATTGATGTATGGGCTATACCAAATATTTATACACTTTTTTCGATGTTTATAACATGTTACATTTGTTTTAAGATTATGTTATATATATATATATTTATGGGGGGTGGGGGGGGCGGGGGTGAGGGGTGGGGGTGTGGAGGTGTGGAGGTGTGGATGTGTGGGTGGGGGTGTGCCTGTGGGTGTGGGTGTGGGTGTGTGCGCAATAAAAGTAAAAGATTATGTAATCTTCTTATACGAAGGATCTATGTATATTCTATATAAATATATTATGTGTATGCGAGGATCCTTTGTAAACCTCATGATAGATATAGTAAAGTGTTAAATTTACTGCATTTTTAAACTATGAATGTAATAATGTAAACTAAGAGGCTAGTCTTAGTCTTCTCCGAGGACAACGACGCCAGTTACTTCTATGGAGTGCTCCTCGGATGTAATAATTCCTCAAATTTTAGTTATATGTGTTACTGCAATTCTTTTTTAGTCTTGAATTTTTCATTTTCTATTCACCTTAGGATTCTCCAACTTTTGACATTTGTGTACTTATTTAGAAGTCGATGTTGAATTATAATAGTGTTTTGCAAAAGTTGAATGGAAATTCGATCAATTTGTGTCTTTCTTTAGATGGTTTGTAGTTAATCATTGTGCAATAACTTGCATAATAGTCAAAGTGAAAATCTACAAGCTTACACCAATGAATGAATAACCTATTCAATCAAGATTATTATCAGTACAAGGACTTCATACTGAAATATTTCAGTCAAATAAATTTCAAAGGTAATATTCGAACAGTTTTAACTATATAATGTTTTTAACATATAATGTAATCAACTAGCTAAAAGTGCTTTTAATATGTCATAACACATAATTTATGTGTCTCTCATTTGTTCAGAGTATTTCATGTTTTTAGTTTTTTGCCTTCTTTCTAAGAAAGTGTAGCCCCCATCTTTTTATAATCACATACATATAAACAAGTGGTTGTTGAATGCGAATTTTGTTTTGTATAAATTGCACATAAATGAGATCAATATATACTTTTCTTTTTAAATTTTTTTGTGTATACATACAAAAAATATATTGTTATGTCATGACCTGGGAGCAATCCCCTTGAAGAGACCGGCATCTCGTCTAAAGAGGCCTGGAATAGTCATTAACATAAAATTAATTCATGATCATCATAGGTCCAGGAAAAATGCAAGAAACTTAAAACTTGTGCAGGAGTGAAGTATAACTTAACTTCTCACTTAACATATATTGAATGGGATAGACCTCCTCGCTATGAGGTACATAGGGTTTCCTGTGTTGAGGTTTGTTTTTTTTATAGAAAATTCATATGAAGTAGTCTAATATTTGTCTCACATGTAAACTATCTATTATAAAAGCGTAATAATTTGGGCATCACCGTTACACTAGTAGAACATGCTATATATAGGCTTACGAGAAAGTCTCAATATAAGGAAAGAGAAATTTCCTTTGGACATAATCATACCTCATAAAGATAGAAAGTGTCATCATCCTCGGACTTGAGGACTCAACAACAACATACGAAAAGATTCAAGTCTTCCTTCAAAATTGCCTTTTACTCTTCAAAGGCCCGCAGTTAAATATTTGTATAAATATAAAGAATAAGGAAACATAAGCAATTAAAACCATAGAAATCATGCACAAAAGGTACATTTGTTAAAAAACCCATTGCTAACGCACATTAAAGGCTTTATACCAATAATAGCATATTATAGTCCAATGATAATAAATTCACTTTAACCACAAAGTTATATTATATATAAGCACAACATTATCATAAATTCATATCATCATGAATAGCATCATCATAGAGTTATATCAACATGAATAACTTCATCATGAAGTCATAACAATAATTCATGTGCTAGAGTTCATAACATTAAAGCATACAAGACCCTTACTCACAATCTCATCCCAAGCCTACAAGGCAGATGCTCCAATGTCAGAAAGCAGACACCCCAACTAGAGACCGTCACATAATAACTTTAACACTATAAAAGAGACAAATAAGCAATGTATATATTTCAAATAACCTCATATCATGCATAATCATCATAATACATAGCAATCTAGACCAATATCATGTACATCAAATGAAGTCAACATCGTGTAAATTCAACATTATACATTTTATTCATAACATAAGCATATAAGAACATCCTCCTAGGACTCCCCTCAAGGTAAACTTGTCCAATGCATAGGTAAAGTCACATATCCTTACCTTCACTAAGTAAAACCAGTAAAGTCACCCTAGTAAGAGTTCATATTTATTAATTTCATTCATTCATATTACACTCGGGAAAAATCTCCTTAAACCTGATGAGACAATGTGAGCTAAAATGAAATACGGTGTCATGAAATCCTAAACCGAAAAAAGGTTCTCTAATAGACACAATAGAACTAAAACATGAACATAGCATTCTAGGTGGATCCACTAGCGAGACTTCCTATGGGTAAACATTGTTAATGAACTAGGATATATGCATTGAAAATCATCTCATGAGAACAATTGTGAACCTACCTTCAATCATTGAGATTGGACACCTCTTATATATAGTTCGCTCGGTGCTAAGCTAAAATTTCTTTTTGAAATATAGGTCATAGGAGACTAACCCCTTGTATAATCATGTTACTATCTCTTTATATTTAGAATGTGAACTTCCTGTCATCACAACCCATAATGATGTAAACGAGTTCAATCACATCAATAATATGGACACAAAAGAACATTATTACACCTGGCATAGACAGTCAATATATACGTAATTCAACAATACTGTGACACTCGAACGTATTGTAAGAATACCAAAAGAAAGCTATTACATAATACAATAAGTTGGGTCAGAGCGCTGCACAATGCTCAGAGCTGTGGCACCATATAGCTACTGTCAATTGAACATTCATCGCAAGAATAAGTCATTTATGTAGTAGGGAGCTATAGTAGCGAGGAACACAAAAATCGATAACCAAAGGACTTACACATGGAAATTACGAGCCCTCCACATAAAAAACGAACCTATCACGAGTCAAGGCACGGTCCTTGGGCAATCTCAAAAAAATTTATGCCATTAATTTCCCTCAAAAAACATCATGATAAATAGGAATTGTGAGTATAAAAAAACCAGGTCAGGCAAACACACGGCAAGAGGAGGGGTAGACTACCCGTCCTAAAGTCACCATCCAATTAATACATAATCTAGGGTTAGGGAAAAGGGACAATCATGGGTCCTTTTTAGAGAACTGGGTCAAACCCAAGGAATTACAATAATTAAATAATAAAGATCATTATATATCAATATTAATGAATAAAATGCAAAATTAAATTAATTTGAAAAGGAACCCACGAAATTGGATTAAAACCCAAGTCTTAAATATCTTTGGAAATCAATTTTGAAGAGCCTCTCGGGGAAAGAGATCCCAAGAGTGAATAAATTCAATAACTTAATATCCATTGCATAATTATGGAAAAAGACTTGAATCTTGAAACCGTAATAAAGCTTGAATCTTGTTCTTCAATGTGGGTCTTTGGGTAGAGAGACAAAGTAGAGAGAAGTTTCCCAGATCTGGGTTTGGAAAAATTATTAAGTGATGTGTTAGTTTAATGAAGTCCAACTATATTATAGTCCCCAACCAACTTAATTAACCACCCCTTAACTCCTAATAAATTAATTCACTTATAAGTCTAAGATTTACCGAAACTTGGCAGTGAACTAAGACACCAAACGATGATTTCACGTCCACGATTAGTCTACCATATGATGGATCGTACTGGTAGTCCATGGTTTCGGTTAGAGAATGATTTTGGTATACATTTTGGGATTTTTTAAAGTCCCTACCCATGATCACAATCAATGGTCCGCTGACACAACGGCGGCTTGTCGTTTGCCCACTGTCAATTGACAACTTTTAGGGTCAAATGTATGGTCCTCTTCAAGGACCTTTTGGGTGGTCATTGGGGAGTCGTACCCGAACGTTTCTACCATAAACAGACTCCAACATATACTTTAAATATTTTTACCAAATATCTCTTAATTTCTACTCTTAAAACACCTTAAAACACAAGAAGGAACAGTAGCTCATCTTTCACAAATCTTCAGATGTCATGGTCATTTATTTACATTTTGACTCTAACACTTCCTAATGAGTTATTGGAGAATATACCTTGTGTAAGGTAGCGGATCTTACCAAAATTGTTTTGAGGATCTGGTAGCTTCATAGGGTGAGGCTCTATATTAAGTCATGGAACCATTTTTGGGGCCGGTGAGAGTTCCATTCAAATAATATTAACAAGTGCAATATCAAAAGAAACATAGTCAGTCTAGACCTGACTATAAACTTGAGTTGCTTATGGACGACAAGACAATGTTCTATCTTCGAAACAAGAGATGATCTTACGTATACTATGCTATACCACACCACCCGTTTACCTGCCTCAAGTATTGCCTAACCCTTTTAACACAAAGATTGTGTCTGACAAAAGACGAAGAAAGATCAAAGTTAAGAATCATATGTCTCGTGATAGAGATAATACAATGTATGAATAAGTTGAATATTAAATTACAATAATTTTCACTAATACGTGTGTATACAAACTAAAAGAATTAAACAAAGTATGAATAGACAAGAGACATAAACAAACAATAAATATGAGAGAAGTTATCCACGCAAAGTAAGATTGATAATCTAATAATATATGAATTGGGATAGTGTCTTGGTGATTGTGAGCAAGATATAATTCAATAAGGTAAAAGAAAACCATTTATTTAACATAGAATAATTTACACCACATTGGATATATCAAACAACTTTTCAAATTTTCGATATTTACATTATTACGAAGAGATGTTTTATTTTTTTTGCATGAATAATCGGAAGATAAAACATTTATATAAATTGAATGCACACAACTACATGTCTTTTGATTTATCTAGATCATTCTCTTGCTAAGATAGGCTTACTTTTTAGCAAAAAAAACAAAACAACATAACTAGGAGTTAAATAAATGGCAAAATGTTAATGAGTATTTTCGTGTTTATAAAATGTAGGAATACTATTTGATTTAAGGATATTATGTCATTCAATAATTTATGGACGTTTTGATAATTTAACTTTATTATAAATATTTTTGTTCTACTTATATATAAAGTTAGTATTTATTAATTTGATAGAAGTTTTATTGCGATTTTTTTACACGTGAAGGAAAAATGAATAATTAATTTATGATTACTATTCAATATTTAATTAAAAAAAAACACTTTTATAATTTTTTAATTTGATAGATAAAAGGGACAACAAACTTCAAATTTTGGTTGCTTTCCATTTTTTTTAATTGTTAATGAGTTATCATAATTATGATGATAAGTTGTTAGGAAATAAAAGGTGTACTTAATTACAGGTGATTTAAATGGAAGAATATTTTTTAAAAATGATTTTAAGAGGAAAAAAATTCAGTAAGGGACTTATAAATATATAGATATATAATATAAGCATTTAATTTAATAAGAAACATTAATATTAACATACATAATAGACAAAATGCTTTTATTGACTGACTAGAAGATTTTAAAAACTATAATGTTCTGGAAAAGGTATAACTAACCCACTAGACTATGAAATCTCATAGACACAAATTAACTAAAATAAGATACTATAACCTCTTTAACTAATATTTTTTTATTTTGTGCACATTTTCTATTTATGTGGAATCCAAATAACTCCACGCCCTGAATTGCATGGAGTCACAGTGTCCAGGTAAGACAAAATATCATTACCAAATATTCTTTTATTACACACATATTATTGCGCCCCACGCCCACGCCACGTACACATTGATGAGATTACCTTTTCACTTGCCGCGCACGACCTAAGGGTAATAAACGTAGGTTAGTAACCACGCCTTAGGGTATTTTAAAAATTGTGATCAGAAATGTAAGAGATGAGTACGCATCAAATGTGTAGCCTACAATAGTAACAAGGCTGTTGATGTTAAATCTCTCAATCAAAGGTGGATTTTCATTTTTCACCTACGTAATTGAATGTATTTATTTTTATAAAAAAAAAAAAAATAGAAAAAACGCCCCCCGCCTCCCTGACTTTTGACCCGACAGATCCTGTGGTTTTTGTTATATGTGCCCTCAATCCTTGAGCTCAACCCACCGGGAGAAGAGAAAGTACACCAACAGTTCATTTTTAAATTGATTGTTTACTTTTATTGTCCACTTCAGTAGATAGTTAATCTCTAAAAAATACTTATTTCAATTCAAAACAATAAAGTATCATAGTAGAACAATAGAGAAACAACGAGTGGCATGTATTACTGATGATCCATTCACTATTCATAGATAAAAAGATATTAAAAAAAAGTAGTATATTTTTTAAAAACTGAAGGCGCGGAAGTAAACCGGTAAATCTAAAAATTACAATAAAGTTTAAGAAATGAAGTGAATAAGGTAAGAAAAACACAAGAAAGATAAGAGAGTTTAACATTATATGTTATACGAATAGGAGATGTTAGAAGTAAGAACACTATTTCAACTCAAATTTCTCAAGAGAAAATCTTTTTCTTAATACTCTTTCGTATCCTTAAGTTTTTAAATACAACGAATTTTTTCTTATAACTTTTATCAGTGAATTGAAAAAATAATTGAAACAAAAAATCAGAATAGTTAGTATTTGTTAATCTAACGGTTTGAATGTCACATTTATCAATTTCTAAAAAGTACTATGATCAGTTTCACCGATGTTTCTTTTAAAAAACTTATTTTTTAACAGAAATAGATTTGAAAAACATTAAATAACAATAAGTATTATACCAGTAAAAAATGTCAAAATCGTTATGATGTAGTTTAAATTGAATGTTATTTCTTACCTTAATAATGTTTTTTCCTAAAATTATCACTTGACTTTTAAACAGTTTGTCACGTAACATAATTACATTGCGAACTACATTTTGTTATATTAATAGTGGTGTATGACCCGTGTAGGTACGAGCGCAATACTATATTAGTATTATAGACAATTTAACAGGAATCATCAAGTTATCAACGACCTCAATAGATAATAATATTGAATGACATATTTAATTTTCTATAATGGTAAAAATTCTCCGTAGACAGTTCATGCTACAAAAGTGAGGAAAATCGTGTAATCACAAAATTTACTTTATAGGAAAAATTGTGCGTTCTAAATTATTTTTTTACAATTTATGTATAACGTCTCATAAAAAGAAATTATAGTTTATAGTACAACTAATAGAATACAAACTGAGCTATTAAAATTAAAATAATATTTTTTAAATGTCTTCATTATCATGACATCTTTTCTTCTATATTTGATGTTTGTCCTCACGGCAAGATTGGAAAATCCTTTAATAATTTAAATGGATATGTTGATCTACATTACAAAAATAAAATAATGACATACAATTAAATAATAATAATAATAATAAAATAAAAATAATTATAATAATAATAACAATAAAAATAATAAAAACAAATAAGTATACCTAAAAGGATATTTCTTAACTACTGAACTCTAGTTTTATGGCTATGAAGGGGTCAAATCTATACAATTTGTATGCAAAGATTAGAGAATCTTTGCGCCCAATCATGAATCTCTAACCAAGAGCATCCATTCATTAACGAAAAATCATGAATCTCTAATAAAGAACATCCATTCATAAATAGGTCACGATAAAACATAGAAGAATATATGTGATACACTCAAAGTATATGACCAAGTAATTATATATGTGAAATATTTCCTTTGAATCTCTCAACCCTCCCGAAGTTTTTATACTTTCCAGTAATACATGAACATGTTCTTATGCATACAAATACAAGACTTGAGTGCATGGATCTCAAAAATTTCAGAATTATATCTAAAGAAGAAAATTGTTCTACTAAGAAACACATTGATAAAGTTGAGTTATCAAACTTGAATTTGAAATTGAAAATATTATAACATAATCTAATAGAATGCAAAATTGATTTTTTTTTGCGAAAAAGATAAAACAAGAAAACTAAATCTAAAAGTGTCTATGTCTAAAATAGACCTTGAAAGAGCTACTATATTCACTAATTTCTCAAAAACTGGAAACAATTTGAGTGTAGGGTGTCCAATGAGCAGGCTGGTATATGATGTCAAAAAGAAATTATTATATCTCGAGATTTATGTTATATTTGTTATAAAATTGGTCATCCAACTACTGAATGTCCAATTGCTAATAATTTTAGTTAATGAATATGAAATTGGCAAATGGAAATAGATTTATACATATTGACAAAAACAGCTACACTAGCATGTTGCCTAGATAGATAAGAAGAAATTAGATCCATCCTTTTGATCACAAGAATGGACTCAAGCTTCTATGGTTTCCTAAGAGTATCCTTAAGCTATTTTATAAGTGAAGCTGAAAGGAAGAAACTTTTACAATTCATATATGTTGATTTCTTAAGGAATATGAAGGATGGCAAATAAAAGTTCCATTCGCTCACATCACAAAAAAAAAGGAATATAACATTTAGAAGAAAATAATGGGATGTAGTGCATGTGTAATGGGGAAGCAAGTGAATTTTTTTTTTAAAAAAAGGGTGGTGATGAAAGTGATATTCATGAACGTGCATTGAAGCATGTTGTGCAATTTGATCCAATGGTTGAACAGACTAAGGGCAGTTTAATAGGGGGAACAATGAATCAGAACAATAAATCATGAAACTGATTAATCCACAAACTTATGTGGTTAATGGATCACGTTATTCTTAATTTACATGAATCAGACAAGAATTGATAGATGTAACAAACCGTTAAATTGTAAATGTAACTAGAGCCTAACGAGTTTTCGTTTTGAGTTTCTTATGGGGTTTTGAGTTATTAAATTATTCCCCATCTTAGGTTGAGGGATTTAGGGGTTAGACGTAAAGGTAAGACTCCCCAAGTACCAACCAATGGGCCCTTGAAGAGGACCCTAAAGAAAACCACCCAACACCTTAAGAAATCAAAAGTTACAAAATTATGTGGGACGCGTAGATGTGACCTCTGTCGCGTAGGTCCTTCCACGCCCCGTTTATGGCCTCCGTGGGTCGAATTCCAAAAGTGAGGTTGCTGAACCAAGCAAAAAAAATCTAGGAAGGCCCATGGAACCACCCACGGTCCCCGACTGGGTTTCGTGAGCCTCCACCTATGTTGCTGTCTAGATTTGGCCATGTGGAGATGTGATTTGAGAAATTCATTTTAATTTTATTTAAGTTGGAGGATGGTTATTATTTGTTAAGAAAATTATTTTAAGGGTTTTAAAATAATTAATATCCCTTTTAAATTCATTAATTCCAAACACTCATAATAGAAACCTCCTCTCCTCAAAATATTCTCTCTCTAGAATCCTTCGTAAAAGAATGTAAAAATCCTCAAAATGAAAAAGGACAAAGTATATATTCACATGTGTTTCATAAGATCATTATGTGTGAAAATGATGATGAATAGATATAGAGGTCAGTCTTGAAGAGCTTAGAAGTTGAGCGTAAAAGAACGACCATGACGTTTTGAGTCTAGTCTAGTGTGTGCTAGTGTGCCTCTGCATGTTTTATGTGTTGTTTGGTGTTAAATTGATAAAAAGGTACCCTCGAAACTATTTGTTCATGTTTAGGGTTGAAAAATCTAGGTACGAATCCCCAAGGACTACCCTAACGGTCCTTGAGGAGGATTCAAACGTTGGCAAGAAGCTGCCTAGGACAGCTCCAAACCACGACCCAAATGACAGGCTGTAGTTGGACTGACGCCCCGTCAACAGGGGAACTTTCTCCACATATAGCTGGGGGAGCTTAGACCCTATTTTGGGAGTCTCTTGACGAAACAATGCCCAGCACGACGTATCGGGGTTCCATTGACGCCCAGTTTATCGGTTGCAATCATTTGGCCTGCATTTTTTTGCAGATATCTTGGCCAACTTTTGGGTGAATTTGAAAATTCTCTCCACTTCCTAATAAACTAGTAGATGATTTTTTAGGGGTTTAATGTATTTTAAATTAGTTTATACTCCTAAGTCCTAATTTAGACATCACTTTTAAAAATCCATACCCATCTCTCAAGAAAAAAACTTTCTCAAGACTCCATTGATACTAGAACTCAAGGCGAAGCTAGGATTAAAGATTTTGTGTGGTTTCTTCTCCATATTTTGTGGGTTTTATTCTAATAAGGTATGGTAGTTCATCCTTGATTCTATTCTCATATATGGAGCCAACCAAAATGTTATCACAAAGTATTTGAAACTCCTAAATTCTTCTATTTTTAATTCTAAACATGGGTTCTTGCATGAAATGGTTTAAATAGATGGATTATGATATTTTCAATGTACAACGATGGATTTATGAAAAAAAAATTCAATGGGCCCATGATCATGCAAATTCTCCAATATTTTCTTATGAAGTAGGTTTAATGTATATGATAAGACAATGTTAGAGTTGTGTTTTTCTTATGTTGTATTGTGATTATCTACTGCCATTTATTCCTATTATGATGATTTATTGGTGAATTGAGAAAAGGTGTTCAAGGCTTGGATGAAATTCATTTTGATCTATATTGTCTAGTTCTTATGGAATTGATCTTGAGTGGTATAGTCCACTTATGATGGCGGTGTTTAATTGATATATATGAATGTATATGTAAATTTTTATTATGTCCTTGAAGGCATTGAATGTGAGGTAGAGAGATGTTATGATGTATATGCATGAGATGTCAGGATTCCATGTCAAGCTTTGATGGTCTATGTCGGTTCAAGGTAACACCCACAAATGAATGTAATGTAATAAGTCATCTTAAGGGTGTACTACTTTGATTAAGTGGTGGAATGGGACACGTTTATCCATTTCACAAGTAGACATTTGGAGGGATTCTTGGTGTGTGCTTGTTTGAAAGTATACGAATGAGTTACTCTATAATGTTATTGAAGTAAGTTTACTTTAAGTATAATGTTAATGAAGCATGTTAATATTATGTATAATTTGATGAAAGCTTTGTAAATGATTAGATGTGATGTACCTAGTGTAGGGTGATTCCTAAGGAGCACTAAGGTGGAAATAGTAGTAGTATGGGATGCTACTTCCACATTGCACTAGTGTAACTTGGATGTTTTCTTTGAGGATGGTAATTTTGTAAAGTTCTTAAATGCATGTATGTTTCCTCTAGTAATGGATGTTGACTTGTTGAGTTGAAATAAAGTGTGCTTATCTTATGTAGTATAAAGAATCACTTTGGTGTTCATTGAAGAGGTTTTATGGGCCGTCTATTCATGTCTTACCTAGTTGAGTTTTTGGATAACTTTTGATAGTAAAGTCTAAATGATTAATAGATCACTTAATGAATGTGATTTAATGTTAAAAATTATGGTGGTATTACTTTGTATGTTGATAATGAACGTGACTCAAATGCAATCATGCTTTATCTACCCTAGTATTCAGATCACATCATATACATTAAATTACCAATACATAGGCTAGAAGAACCTAGATAAATCCATACCAAGACTCCTTTACTTTGACAATCAAGGATTCATACCCACAATTCATCTGTAATATCAACCTAAGGCAGTAGAAACAATGGTCTTTACATAATAGAAATTCTACAATAATTGTCTTAAAGTCGAGCTTACAATGACCACATAAAAGAACATAGGGTAGTCTTGTTCAAACATTCATATATTTAACCACATGGATCACTCGTCAGTAATTAATCCTCAATATATATAATAAAGAGCATACATAAGCAATTCAACGTTAATAGAATAACTATTCCATCAATACAAATTCAAGATCACTGTAAGACACCAAAAATTAGTTAAGGTGTCTAGAGCCTAACATGTTTTTATTTAGTTTTTAAAATACTAAAATAGCTTATCCCTCCAAAACAAATTCTTTCTAGAAACCTCGATTGTTGTTGAAGCTCAAGAAAAACTTGTAGATTGGATTATCATGGTTTCTTCATCATGTTTTTGAGGTTTTAAACTAGACAACGGCATGGTGATCCTTCATCTCTAAGTAACCTTTCACTTGGAGAGTTCTTCTCGAAGTTTTCAAAGTGATTTCATGATCAATCTTTCAATTTTTTGATCTAGCCATGGGTTCCTTCTCAAAATGTTTTTTATTGGTTAAATAATGATGAATTGATGTTTATGTATTGCTTTTAACGTGATTTTAATCCAATTGAATTTTTAACCCATCTCTCTTACCAAAAACGATTTAGCCTTTGTATGGGCATTATGATCATGGCTTGTTAATGGTTCAATTGTGATTTTCTTACATTGACTTGTCTATATCCACTGTTATTTACATCAATTAATGTTGAATTGATGATGAAGGATCAATGTGGATCAATGTATGAAAATTTGAACGTGCTCATTAAGTTTTCCATGATCTACTATAACATTGCCCTTTTTATGATTTAATGTTGAATTCGAATAGGTGATGATGATTATGGAGACTTTTTAAAGTTGAAACTATTATTGAATTTTAATTATAAATTATATAACATCAAAGTGAAGAGGGATTGATATGAATTGATCTAGTTTCTTTATGGCTATTAAGTAGTAACTTGTGGTCTTGATGTTGGATGGCTGCTATATGACTAGAATATGGTTGATTGTTCTTAGCTACTGCCTACAAGTATAATGTGATGATAATTAGGTATAATTGATTTAATATGAATAGATAACCATGTAATTGGTAAAGATTGATTTTGAATTTTCTAGCCTATAAAGTGAACATTGTAATGTTTATGACATGATCTAAATGTTAGGGTAGATAAAGCATGATTTTGATTTAGTAATTATATTTTAGATACTGCCCTACATTTTTATTGTTTACTAATAATGTGAATTGATCAATGATGACCAAAGGGTGAGAAATTCGTAAGAATGCTTATCTCCTCTAATTTTCTTATAGTATTGTAGTTGATGAAGCCTTGTATGGCATTGTGTGGTATGATACACTTATGGTGCGGTGTTTACTTTTGGTCAATATATGTGTATACCATGTCCTTTAAGGCAAATGTATTAATTCATGAGTGTGTTGTTATGAGGATCATACTATGTGAAGCTTATGCCTACTTTCCTCTTCTAGTTGTGATTTAGGTTGTATAGCTATTATATAAGCATTTGTATATCTATGTAAGGGTAAAGTATAAGTGCTTCTATTTATGAGTTAAAATGGTTAATAATTCCTTACCTATGTTACCCTATGTGAATGCATGAATAGCACAACTTAGGAGTCTTAAGTGTAATATGAAGTTGACTTGTGGCCTATGCTATTGTGTGATGTGTTGTCTATGCTTGAAAGAGTATTATGGTATAACAGGGTGGGTGCCTCAATGTGTGGTTGATAGACATTATGTGATCGTGTAGACCAATGTACACACACCCTCACTTTACATGCATTCTTACAAGTAGTATACGTCATGTTGTCTAAATGAAAGATATTTCTCATGTCACTAATACCTACTACTATTCATCTTAAGCTTATGTATATTAAAGTACGATATATTTTTCATTAACTAGGATTCTGGGCAAGGGTACGAGACCTTGTCTATGCATTGCACATGTGTACCTTGCTAGGACAATTTTTAGGTTTGGTTTCTATGTACACTAAAAGGAATGTATGGGCATGTTATGAATATGGCTAATATGATATGATGAAGTATGAATGTGCATATTGTATTAGTGCGTTTATATGAAAGGATTTCTCATATTGTTATACTTATTGACTTATGCATTGATATATGAATATGTGTGACATTATGTGTTACGTAAAATGTTTCCTCACATATAATTACAAACACATGAATGATGATCTAGTTAATAGAGGAGACTCAAAAGATGTTCCCAAGAAAACTCTAAAACTATATAGATGCTTGAATAAACTATAAGCATATGAGGAATGAATATCATAAGCCTAATGTTTTATGAAAAATGTAATAAAGGCTTTTCAATAAATTGAACTTATCTTAGAACCAAGTGAATTTGAATATGAGAGGTGTTGACTTTCCTTGGAGAAAGATTCAACATTTGTTCTTGATAGGGTGTTGATTTCTCTTAGAGGAATATTTACCTATGGATCCACGTGAGGTGGTGGATTCCCTTTTGGGGAAGGTTCACCCATATTTCTCATGAGAGGAGGCCCCAATTGTCAAATGGCATGTAGAGGGATTATACGTATCTCTTAGTTCCATAATTACGCTTTCCACATAAGATCTAGTAAGGTGAATTCACTTAGGATGCTAGGAAGTATGTCAATGTTCTACCTTGGATAGGTAGGAAAACCTTCTATTGGTGTAAGGGTCTACAACACCAAATTTCATGTTTAGCACCCATGATCTAAGTATATGTTAAAGCTAAAGTTTTCCTAGAGTAAATTTAAAAATGGAAGTAAATCAATAAGATCCTAACTAGGAGGACTTAAGGGAGGTTACCTAGGATAGGTGGAAGTAATGAACTCAACTCGACATTGCACTAGTAGCTCCTTAGGAAGTCTTAGAAAGGTGACCTAAGGTGTATTATTATGGGTGTATACTAATGCATCGCATGATTGCATTGGTCAACTTGTAATAAAGACGTGAATGGTATGAGTCTACATGAAGTGATCCTATCCTAATATGAAATATGTTGGTCTAAATGATCATGTTATGAAGGTCTTGTATTGACATGAATAAAGTTGTCTTCACTTACTTATTGTCATGTATGTAGATAAACTAAGAGACAAAGCAAGTTGCTGCGAAGCAAAGGTTTTGGATATATACCATGATAACAATATAGCTTGTTCTACTTGTAACAATTGATGAGGATAACAACTGGTGGGAGGTTGAGAAGGCACATGATTTAGTGATCCTAGATATTGAGGTAGTGTACCTTGAGGAACAACACCAGTCACACTTGCAGCTGCAGTCACAGGAACTGCTGCTTCTATAAGGAGCTAAAATATATGCAGCTACAGTGGTTGTGGGTATTTTATTGGCTTCTGATTCACTTCCAGAAACCTGAAAGCTGGCTAATATGGATGTTAAACAACTCCATAAACCTTATAAGAAGAGGCTCTGAGAATTGACAGTCACACATATGAGGATTCATGACTTAGACCAAAAAAAGAAAAACAATCATAAAAAAATAACAACCCACATAAACCTCTTCATAACTGAAGTTAACAAGTTTCAATCACATTTTATATACTCAAAGCAACATGCATCCCAAAGCACCATACTCTGCACAAATAGTATCAAAAAGAATTTTTCACAAAAGCTTCGCTCGCTCAAATCACGAAAAACCTGTGATTTTTGTAACTAATTAAATGAAGTGATTAATTACTAGTTGTTAATGTATGGTAATAAGTTGTTTGTTTAAACTAACCTTACCAAAGTCAAGGGAATGTTGCTGAAGTTGTTCCCCAGAAAAGCCAAGGACGAGGCGTGTCTCCAACTAAGAAGCCTTCTTGAGTGAGGGTACTGTGACCGTGCTAGAAATATTGAAAAAGTACGAGATCTTAAAGCAATAATACTTCAATCAATCAATGTACTGGTTACAATTAAGAATTTATGATTCAAAATGAGATTATGACGAAGGAATTAGGGTTTATTTAGGCGTGATATTTGTTATATGGGTAAATAGCAACTCGTATTCTAATTTTGGGATAAAGATTTTGATTTTAGAGTTAAAAATTGTTTATATTGAGAAAATTTTAATTTATTTCATATGAGTTCTTTGTTTGGCCAATTTGAAATTAGAGGGAGTGTTAAATATGTTGGAGGGAATAAAAATCTTTGTGAAAATTACAGGAAATTCATATGGCCACAGTTATAAAGTGTTGTTTTTTAAATTATAAAAAAACGACACTTTGAAAATGTATTCATATATTTAAATAAGTGTTGCCAATTATATCATGATATGACTACACTTAAAAATGTAGCTTATACCACAAAAGAGAACGCTTGACATATGTTTCTAATGTCACCGTGGTCAAAACCTAAAAACTAAGGCTACACTTTAAAAGTGTGTCGAAAATTATTTATGGCAACACTTTATAAGCTTGGTCCAGATTTAGTGTGGCCTTAGTCCTAAAATGGTGTAGTGTTGATTTTGATATTATCTTGGGTATGGATTGGTTGCATGCTTTCTTTGCAACTATTGATTGTAGTACAAGGGTAGTGAGGTTTAATTTACCAAATTAACCCGTTGTTGAGTGGAAGGGTGGGAATTCTATTACTAGAGGTCGTATCATCTCTTTTAAAAAAACATGCAAAATGATCTTAAAGGAGTGTCTATATCACATAACAAGATTTCAAGATTTATACTCCGAAATTCCTCTTGTTGACTCGGTCCCCGTAGTGAGTGAATTTGCAGAGGTCTTCCTTATTGATCTTCGCGTTATTCCTCCTGAATGGGAAATTGATTTTTGTATCGACTTGCTACCAGAAACGAATTCCATTTTAACTCCTCCTTATGGTAAGTCCACTTGCCGACGAGTTTAAGGTTCAACTCAAGAATTTATTAGAAAAGGGATTTATAAGGCCTAGTATTTCTCCGTGTGGTGCTCCAGTGTTATTTGTTAATAAGAAGGATAGGTCCTTGAGAATGTATATTGACTACCGCCAACTCAACAAGGTGTATTAAGAATAAGTACCCTCTCCCTCGAGTTGACGACTTGCTTGATAACCTCCAAGGGGAGAGATACTTTTCAAAAATAGACTTGAGGTCAAGGTAGCACCAACTTAGGGTGAGAGGTAAGGATGTACAAAAGATGGCTTTTCAAACTAGGTATGGGCACTGTGAATTCTTTGTAATGTCTTTCGGTCTCACTAATGCTCCGTTGACGTTTATGGACCTAATAAATAGGTTGTTTTAGAATTACGTAGATTCATTTGTCATTGTCTTCATTGAAAACAACATGGTATATTCGAAGAATGAGGGAAATCATAGGGGTCATTTGAGGGTTGGATTGCAAACCCTTATGGAATATAAATTGTTTGCCAAATATATCAAGTCTGAGTTTTGGTTTAGGTCGGTGGCATTTCTTGGTCACATCATATCTAGTGAAGGAGTTGAGTTAGACCCAATGAAAACAGTGGCGGTGAAAAATTATTGTAGACCACAGATTCAAATCGACATTAGGAGTTTCTTGGGTCTAGCAGGTTATTATCGGAGGTTCGTGGATGGTTTTGGGTCCATTTCATCTCCCTTGACTACTTTGACCCAAAAGTGTAAGGAATGTGAGAAAAGCTTCAATTGTTGAAAGATAGGCTTACTTCCCCTCAAGTGTTGACTTTACCGGAGAGTACAAAGAGATTTGTTCCGTATTGTGATGCATCCCATGTGGGATTAGGGTGTGGGCTTATGAAACATGGGAAAGTGACAACCTATGTTTCTAGAAACTTAATGTACATGAGAGAAACTATCCCACTCATGACCTTCAGTAAGCAGCCGTGGTGTTTTCTTTGAAAATATGGAGGCATTACTTGTACGGTGTGGATGTTGATGTATTTACCGACCATAAGAGTATCCAATATTTTTTTACCCAAAAGGAGTTTAATCTACGGCAAAAAAGGTGTTTAGAGTTGTTGAAAGGCCAATATGGTTACATATGCCCTAAGTCGTATGACTATGGGTAATGTATCACATGTTGATGAAGCCAAGAATGACCTAGTGAAGGAAGTTCATAGGTGGCTTTATTGGGGGTGAGGTTGGAAGGTTCTCCAAATGGTGGTAGTATGGTCCATCATAACTCCGATTCATGTTTATTGGTTGAGGTGAAGTCCAAAGAACACGTTGATCAACATTGATGGAGTTGAAAGAATTTTGCAATGTTAAATGAGTCATTCTCCTTGGAATGGGGGGGTGTTGAGGTACCAAGGGAGATTGTGTTTTCCCGATGTTGATGTTTTGAGGGACCGGATCTTTGAAAAAGTCCATGGGTCCCGCTATTCAATCTATCCGAATTTGATGGAAATGTACAATGACCTAAGGGAGATATATTGGTGGGAAGGTTTGAAGAAGGACAAAGCGGAGTTTCTCGCTAAGTGTCCAAATTGCCAACAAATAAAAGCCGAACATCAAAAGTTAGGTGGCTACTACAAGAGATCCAAATTCCTACTTTTAGGTGGGAAGACATAAATATGGACTTTGTAGTGGGTTAACCTTGGACTCAAAGGTCATATTATTCTATATGGGTAGTTGTGGATAGGTTGACTAAGTCTGCCGGCTTTATTCCTGTTAAGTGTACTTATACGGTGGAAGATTATGCTAGGATCTTCATAGATGAGATTATGTGTCGCCATGGTATTCCGTTATCCATCATATCGCAACGGGGTGCACAATCAAAATTTAGGTTTTGAAGGTCGTTCAAAAAAAGGTTGGGTACTAAGGTGAAGTTGAGTACCGCTTTTCATCCCCAAACGGATGGTCAAGCGGATTTCACTATTCAAACCCTCGAGGATATTCTTAGGGCTTGCATTATTGATTTTATAAGGAATTGGGATAAGCATTTGGCTTGGGTGAAGTTTGCTTATAATAATAGTTTTCATTCATCCATCTCCATGGCTCCCTATGAAGCGTTTTATTGTAGGATGTATAGGTATCCTATAGGATGGTTTGAAGTAGGGGTCAGTACAAGGAACAAGTACTGAGTAGGTATCATCGTCCAACCCAAAATAGAAACAAATATATATTGAATAATAATATGAAATAAACTTCAATACTCAACAGGTGGCAAGCAACAAACAACACAAACCAGTAACAACAACACAATAGTAGGTACACAATCGATCACCATATCAAACACACGTATGAGGACACATGTTACCGTGTCAGAAGTTGACATTCCGATCCCATATACCATGTTAGAATGTGACACTCCGATCCCATAATACCGTGTCGAAACGTGACACTCTGATACAATAGTACTGTGTCGGAACGTGACACTCCGATTCAATTTTCCCATTAATTTATTTCATCAAGTCTTCTTTATTGAAGGAGTCATTTTATTAGAGGTTTCAAGATTATAAATTCAACAGTCTCATAATATTTATGCCAACCATAAACCACAGGACTAAGGAATATAACGACATGATCAAGTACATATGAAACTTCACAATATCGATCAGTACATATCAATAACAATTGAGAGTTTATCTATCAAATAGAAATAAACCTAATCTAACCCTCCACGAAGACTGAATTCAAGCAACTACTTCTCCCATATGGCCTTTCCATTCCTATTGCCTCTGAACCCTTCTATCTATCAAGTAGATATATACTAGGTTAAGTAACAATACATAACCCTTTATTATTTGTGTAGACGTCATACCAAACCATCAATTAACCTAATTCTATAATCAATTTTTTAATGTTTAAACCTAAGGGTAAGTTTTAATTCCTCCAATTAGCACAACTTTAATGAATTTAAATAATTCAATACACTTATAATTTAATGAACTATCTCAATATATTTAGAATATAGTCTATAATGTGAGAACCAAAATATTTTAATATATAGAGATTAAAGCAACTAGTCACGAAACCAGTGGCGTACGGACTAAGAACAAGCTAAGCTACACGAATTGTAACACCTGCATATGAGGAATATGCGAACCTTATTAAATAAAAATTTTCCATTACAATAAAAATAATTTTCTAAAATAATCTGTATGCAATCATTAAGTAATCATTTATTTCACAATTTGTGCCCATATTTAATTATATATTATTTATATAAGTGTATATATGTTATGTCCTATTTTCTCCCTTAACTTGCACATGAAAACATTTACTATACATATTCCCGTTAATACTCCCACTTTGAAGTATAATAATAATAAATACTTCAATTCAGAATATCACCTAAAACTTAACCAATCATCACACTTCCACTTGGTAAATTTTCCATCACCTTTGGTATATATATAATAATATAGTAATTATATATATATATATATATATATAATTATATATATCTATATATAATATATATATATATATAAATATGTCTAATATTGAGAATAAATGCCATTTACAATAAATGCCATTCACAATTTAAGAAAACTCTTTCTATCTACAGGTGCAGAGAATCCCTTGAAAAAAAAAAAAAATTTTACCGCTGCTGTAATTAGCTTTGATAATGCCGGCTTCTCTCAATTTCCCTCCGTTCTTTTCTAATTCCGCACAAGAAAATGGAAAATCCTATTGTTTCTATAATTAATTATAAATATAATAATAATAGTGACTCACTATTAATTTTAATGTTTTTCTTTTTAACCATCAACTAATTAAATTATTTAAAACTGCCACACTAATTTTATAATTATAATTATGAATAGTCCAAAACACCCATTTAAAATCTATCGGAATGTATTTTATAAAAGAAAAAGTTATAGAGCTTAAACAACTGAATGGGTTGTTAAAACCTAGCATCATTATCATCCTCATTCGGCTTTGTTCCTCTGGTTCGGAGTTCATAAAATTGATTCTTCTTTGGAGCATCACCACTTGAAACACTTGGAGGAACTTGATTAACCTTTTTTCCTCTAGAAGCAATACTAGGACAATCTCTCACTTTGTGTCCATCTTTACCACAGCCGAAACAACTCCCGATACACAATAGACATTGCCCATAGTTCCTCTTCCCATAAGTAGCACATATAGGATTGTCACCTTGAGAACAACTACCCTTCTCAAGTTTCACCTTAGAAATCCTAGGTTCATCTTTACTTGAAATCTTCTTCTTGAACCTAGGTTGTCTTTGACCACTAGATCCACTCCTCTTTAACTTTTTACCAATCCTACCAAGTTTAGAAACCTCAATATATTGAGCATACACCATGAGTCTAGAAAAAATCATATTGTCATGGAGCATGGTCGTACAACATTCTTCTTTCACCAAGTCGGCAACCTAGATCACTAACCTACTCATCTTATCCTTAGGGTTAGACAGTAAGGATGGTGCATATCTAGACAACATAGTTAACTTCAAAGTTTACTCCTCAACACTCTTATTGTCTTTCTTGAAATTGGTAAACTATTCTTCCTTCACCACCTTCATCTCAAGGGAAAGTACTTTCCTAGAAAAGCCGCTTTAAACTCTTCCCATTCAGTTGGACTCGACTCAATCGGCCTATCATCTTTCCATTGAGTGTACCATACATGAGAAACCTCCCTCAATTGGTACGAAACTAACTCCTCCTTCTCGCTGGAAGTCACCCCCATGGCACTCAACACCTTGTAAACTCCATCTAGGAACTCTTGGGGATCTTCCCTTACCTATGATCCAAGAAAAATAGGAGGATTGATCCTCACAAAATCTCTCAATCTTGATGTAAAAAAAATAGGAGGATCTCCCTCACAAAATCTCTCAATCTAGATGTCACAGTGCTCTCCACAAAATATACTCAAGGCTTAGTACCCCTATTAACATGGTTAGTTCTCTCCATTAGTCATTTATGGGGGAACCACCGAAACATCATTACTTCCTTCCATAATAGGGACGTAAGCATCTCTTTAACCTTGATCCCCTTGACTACCGTGAAGAACATTTTCAACTTGTTTAATTTGAGGAGGAATCTCCTCATTCACATAATTCTCCTCCACTCTCCTAGTCGATGTCCTACTCGTGTTCATCTCCTAAAACACAACCATAAGAAAAGAAAACTCATAACTTCTAAATCTCTACGGCATGATATAGTACTAGAAAAGATGGAAAACTCTATCGCCCTATAGCTTCTCTCCCATAGATGTGTCGCGAGTCACATCGATCAATGGGACTCTACTAGATGTGACTTGATGAGACTTTTTGATTCCTAAGCACATTTTGATAACCTTGCTCTCATTCCAAGCTTTTCACATTCCGAGAGCATACTATAGAAGATATGGTACTCTTGGAGTGAAAAAGACGTACTTGACCTCTTGGAGGTCTTATACAAGACTTTTCTCATTATTCATCGCATAAACATATATGAAAAGTAGTGCGAAATAAAAAAATTTCACAAACATTTGAATACTCTTTAAAAATATCTTTCATATGAACCAAAGGAAATACCAAGTCTCGTGTCATCAAATTTTAGACTCGAAATATACTTGGGACACGACCCATACAATCAAAATATATTACTATCAAGTCCATTACAATGCTTTAGTAAAAAATAAACTCTAAAGACAAATATTCTTATCGGGTCAAATGAGGACATTCAAAGTTGCATGAAAGATCATATAATCCATGCTTCTCTTCCAATAGCACCTTCACCTATTAATCACTTTAGAGGTAGATAAATATATGAAAGTACTACAAACACATGTACTAAGTATGGCTTAATGCATAAAAATCATGAAAATAGTCATTTAATGGAAATATACTCTTTTTGATAAAAACATCATCGTATAGGTATAAGAACAACACTTAACACCTTAGAAATTCATAAGAAACCACATAAGCATTTAACCACATTTTTAGGAACATTACAGCGAACTAGCAAATATTACAGTGAACTATTTTAAGCTTTATGGTGAACAAATTACTACATTGCAGTGAACCCTTTCTATCATGCGCCCTTCTCACTAAAATTTATTCTAAGACTCATATAAGTAAGACAAAGAGAGACTGCCCATATAACCTCTGTAAGAACACCTAAATGATCCTTAGGAGTACCCTTAGTGTGATATATACACTCAAAATACACCAAAATACATAACTTACAATATGACATTCTCTTCACTAAGGTTATCAAAAGACTTACTTAAGTAATTCAAGAAGAGAACAACCATACACCCTCTTCAATATTACATAAATTATCTTTAAGACTTCCTAAGATTAGGTCATGTCTTACTTATCAACCAACTTTCCCAACTAGAGTCATTCTCAAGACTTCCCTAGATATGACATGAAGAGATAATCCTTTATGCTCCTTTACACTTTAAGTAAGGTATACTTAGAGTCACTCTAGATGAGGTACTCATTCATTTACCTATGTCCTAACATAAGTTATTACTTCATTAGTTAATTGAGATACATCAAAGTAATGGCATTGGGGAAGACCAAGGGACTTACTAACTAACATCTTCAAAAACTAAAGCTGAAATGTCTAGGTGGCGTCCCATACCACCATCTACACTTGATAGAACATCATAAATACTAGTAGATATCCCAAATTATGAGAATAGGCAATAACCTACATACACCATGGTAGCTAAGCATGAAATCCATAGTTGTAACCTACTCCGATAAGGGTGTTCTACTTGGCAATGGTATAACTTAGACACATTCCATGTAGGCAAGGAATATGATTGATTTCTTTGTTTCCTAATGTCATCTTATATAGAGAAAATTCTAATACCATACTCACTAGGTGCTAGCCTTTGTTCTTATAAATTAATTCACTTAAAGGATCACATGAAGAGGTTCCATAACTAGTTCATAACCCAATCACATTCACCCTAAAAAGAGGTACCCTAGGGATGCCTTATAATGACAAATAGGATAGATTAATGACTTCCCTAAGGATTATTAAATGTCATTACAATCAACAAACCTTAAGTCTACCATTCACATAAGAAGGATATCATTTGGTCTTTGGACTTCAAGGATATCATAATATCTCAACTAGGTTGAGGTCTCTACATAATTTGACCTTCTCACAATGTTCAAGTACACATATCATTTATACATACAAGACTAAGAGGCTTTACCATCCTAATTAAATAATCTCATATTCACAATGTACATGTATCAAGTAAGGGGCATGAGTAAACCAAACAATACATAACAATACATCACTTTATCACATATATATCATATTGTAACAAACCTAAAAATGGATATAATAAGTGATACTTAATATGTCAAGAATGCCTATGATTAGAACAGGGTTCACACGGATTGATGCGTGTAGAACCATATTTGTAACCCTTGATACATCCAAGCCAACTAACTTGGGAGTTAGTTGTGCTAGTAAAGGTTGGGTCAAACCATGTAGGGCTCTCAAAAACGAAGATTTCCTCAAATAAGTGTTTACCGGACTTAAAAAGAGGAAATCTTAGGTTTGGAGGGTCTAGGGGTAAAATGGTTTTTTTGCAGAATAAGGATAATATCGTAATAACCCTAAATATATAATTAATTATGTAATTAATAAGGTGGAGGGGCATTTTGGGGAGAGAGGGCCGAAATTGGGCTATTGAAAATGAAGTCTTGCTCCATTCCAGGTCGAACCTAGGTGGAAGTAATGAATTAAATTGTTTTAATGTAAGTAGTAAATTATGTAATTAATTTTTATATTTATAATT
Organism: Solanum habrochaites; assembly: GCA_027704765.1. NCBI lineage: Eukaryota > Viridiplantae > Streptophyta > Magnoliopsida > Solanales > Solanaceae > Solanum > Solanum habrochaites. Next base: position 20,545,097 of record JAKWJA010002496.1, read on the forward strand.
ATAGCATGGTTGATTTAAAAAAAACGGAAATAAGATTTTTATAATTTAAATTAAAACCGTATTTGACAAAATCTAAACTCGACTCCTAAGCCTAAGAAACCTCTCTCCCACCCACCTCTTATCACACGTCTCATCACTATTAAGTTCACGTTTTCTCATACCAAAAATAAATTCCAAAACAGTAGGTAAACCAAAGTTCTTCACACTTGAAGAACTCACACGAAACATTAATCAATCACGTAGGCAAAAAGACGGTTTTCCATCAAGTTTGATGTTGAACTTTTCTTTTGGACGGGAGTGTTGGAGAAGGTTTGGGAAGAAACTTTAAGTTTTGAACGTCAAAAAGGTATGGGTTCTATTCTCTCTTGGTCCCTTTCCCAAGATACCCTTAAGATTCATTCAATTCTAATACGAAAACAAGGAATGTTCTTGTTGCATGTCCATGTCACTCGCTCTTGTTGATTCGTAGGTTGGATATTTTTGTTGTTGAACCCGTGACATCACCATGTTGAAAATCAATGAAATAAGGTGAGAAAAAGGGAATGTGGGAAGTGGGACTCAAACCTATGACCTTGGCTGGAAAATTAAAAAAAAATAAAAGAAAAGAAATGAGAGGAGTGGGATTCGAACCCACAACCTCTCAGGGAGTAAAGGAGAAAGGAAAAAAATTGAAAAGAAAAGGAATGTTAGGCGTGGGATTCGAACCCACGACCTCTTAGGAAGATTTTAGGAGAACTAAAAATGCAAATAAAATAAATGAGAGGCGCGGGAATTGAACTCACGACCTCTAGGCAGTAAAGGAGAATTACAAGAAAAATAAAGTGAGGTCATGGGGGTTTTGTCCCACAACCTCATGGTCAATGCTAGATAGTCTAGGAGAAATAAATTAAAAAATAAAATGGGTTGTGAGTGTTCGAACCCACAACCCCTCAACCAAAAGGAGAGAGTAAGAAAAGAAAATTGAAAGAAAATGAGGTTGTGGGAATTCGGTTCCATATCCTCTAAATCCCATTGAGCAAAAAATGTAGAGAAAAACTAAGGGAAAATAAAATGAAGGTGGTTGGGTTTGATCTAGGGTCCCAATGTGTTGAGGACTAAAAATAAAATTAATGAAAAATGTAAGAGTTGCCCAAGGGATTCGAACATGGGTTCCCTTGCCCAAATACTCATGACCAGAGCTCATACATGAATTAATGGTCAGAAAATGCCACCACTTAGATAGAATTGAGATCTTGCTATATACAAGAGACATAAGTCTGGTAACTACATAAATCCTTCGAAGATATGAGTCAAATAACAAACTAAGAATGAAGCCTCATGGCTTATATGTATAAACCCATAAGTGTAGCATACGTTTAAAAGTAAGTGAACCTAAGATGTATGCAATGAAATGAACAATGAAATTATGAAATGAACAAATGAAAGGATGAAATGAACAATGAAATGAACAATTAAATAATAAAACCCTAGAAGGGTTAAGTAAGAGTGTGAAACACACTAAATTGCCAATTGCATTGGCATATAATGAAATAAAGAATGAAATGATGAAATGACAACTGAAAGGATGAAACCCTAGAAGGGTTATGTACGAGTGTGGAAAACACTAAATGGCCTAGTTCATTGACATGTGATGAAATGAACATTCACATAAAAAGGAGTGAGTAATTATGAAGAGTACGCTGGCATGTTTTGGGTTACTTTGGCCGGTGATTACACTTCTTTACGGTGCGGGGTTTCATGAAACTAGATTTGATGATGCTCATATGATCTATGTCGGTTAAAGTTACAGTTCCCAATGAAGGAATGAGGACAACCTCAAATGATGAACATAATGAAATGAATGATACCAAAGGTGTTAGTATGGGATAATAAAGAGGTGAGTTAGATTCAAGTAATGAAATTAGGTTATTCTTTGTCATTGCACAAAAAACCCGATGAAAGTCTTAAACTACATCCTAGGTTTAGTTGTTGTTTACATTGCCATGAATAAATGAAAGAAGTACATTATGAATGATGAAGGTCGCTCTATTTTTGCTAAAGCAGACTCTCTAGTTGATGTCCCTATGTGAAAAAAAAAGGGGGGGGGGGGGGGGGGGGGGGGGGGGCCCTCATTTTTGGGAAGTCTTAATGTCATGTCCATGATTTCAAGGTGCCATGTCATACTAATGAATGATATGAATAATGTTATGTGTTATATGAATTATGATAGGTGCTATGTGAAATATGTTATGTGTTCTTTGCAAAATTATAAATTTGATGATGCATGTTACAGTCATCGCATGACTTTCCAAATCCAAATTTTGCAGTTCCATTGACTTTCCTGATAAAAAATTGGCAAGATCACAGACTTGACTATCCATAAATCATATTTATAGTAAAGAGCTATTCCTATCAGCATGTCCTTCGGTTGGCTTGCAGGTTACCATAACTTAGTACAAGTGCTGACTAATTCCATACAAAATATCTACATTAGGTGCAGGCACATGTGGGACGTTAGATCTACAGTACAACGTTTAAAGCTATTTGGACCCTGTGGAGCTTTCATCGGACATGGAGTCCGTCATGCTTCGAGGCTCTGTCTACTGTCAGTATCTAGGGTTAGATGTTGGCTTTTAGCTAGGAGCATGTCGCCACTAGTGTTTCATTTCCCATTATTAGACTTGATTGTTGCCGTTTTGAAAAGCGAAAGTTCACATTTGAGGCATCTACGTACTGATTTCTTGGATCTGATTACTCTATATTAGATGGTGTTTGTGACGCCTATAATTTAATGTTTCAAAGGTTTAGTAGGGAAGTAAGAAGAAAAAAAGGTTAAATTTTCCGCTATACAATAATCTAGATGAAGTCAAAATGTGATGTAGGCTTGTCTCGACCATGAGGGTCTACGACGCCGGTATCGTTTGAGGTTAGACTCCGGTCATGATAAAGTGGGTTTTCATAAGCACTAGGTGATATTATTAAAGAACAATGGTCACATACCAATTGAGGTTGTTTGTAAACCATGGTTGTGCAGTGAGCCAACCCAAATCCTAAATTAGAGATGGCATGGTGGTAGCAAAAAATATCATTTTTTCTAATCTATTGTGCCTTCTCAATGTGCTGTTTTTTGGGTGTTTTAAGAGTGTATCTAAATTCAACTCTTGAGATTCAGAAAGATGAATACGAGGAGAAATGAAGGCAGAGCAAAAAGGTATTCCCAGGGAGTACCCACCTGCAACCACCATGTCTAGCAGGTTAAGGGACTTCATCACGATGAATCCTCATGTTTACACTAGATAAAAAATTGCTGAGAATCTTTAGGAGTGTAGGGCAGCTATGTTTCATGCTAGCGCGACCCTTTCCAGGCTTCTGGTCCATGTTTAACAAGTGGAGGAAAACAGGAATATGAAGCATACTAGGGCAGGGAAAAGGTCAAGACAAGTAGAGAAGAATTTTTTAAGGAACAGTAATAGTAAAATAAGGGATAAGATCAGGTTTAAAAAGGGACACTTCCACCAAGGGGAGTCAAGTTCGTCCATGGATCGCTAAGATAGGGATTCCAAGCCCAGAGTAAAGAGAAGGAAGTGTGTCAAACTTCATTGAGGAATGTGTATTACGGGCTCTATTGCATTTTAGATTTGTAGAAAACAGGGTCACATGGTATAGGATTGTTTGAATAGGAGAAGTCAAGAACAAGGGAAGAAGAGAGCTCAACCTAATAGTCCAAGTGAAAAGTCTCCAAGGAGGAAATGATTCTTCGCACTCAAGTCTAGGGGTTTAGGGGAAGGCACTTATGGTGAAGTCTCGAGTGAGTAGCCTTAATTAGTCCTTCAAGTATTTGACTGTGTATGACTTTTATGCATTAGTATGAGGTTGATATGTTTGAGTCATCATGTTGGTTACAAATTTGTATGAATTACATGTTTATTTATGTTGTATGCTTGGATGATACTAGTTTAGAAAAGAGTTCCTTAGTTTATTAATGTAAAGATACTAGTAGGTCTCAAGGACGTGCACCATCATGTTACCAAAATACTGAATGACAACAAGCAGACTAATGGGGGCGTTATTCAATTTCAGTATGAATACATTCTATAGATGACTTACATATTGATTGTAATGAGTAGTGTCATTCGAAAACGAATGTTCCTAAAGGGGGGGGGGGGGGATAATTTAACAACACTAAAAATGGATATACTAAGTGATACTTAATGAGTCAAGAATGCCTATGATTAGACCAATGTTTGTACGAATTGATGCGCGTAGAAAAAGACATCGGAACCCTTTCTACATCGAAGACAACTAACTTGGGGATTTACTTGTTCTAGGAAAGGTTGGGTACAAATATTTAGGGATCTCAAATACTAAGATTTACTTGCAGGAGTCTTTACTGTACTTAAAAAGAGTAAATCTTAGGTTTGGAGGGTCTATGGGTAAAATGGTATTTTTCCAGGCTAAGGTTAATGTTATAATTACCCTAAATATATAATAAGTTATTAAATCAATAACGTGGAGGGGCATTTTGGGGAGATAGGGCCGAAATTGGGTTTTTGAAGTGAAGTCTTGCTCCACCCGGGTTCGAACCTAGGTGGAAGCAATGAATCAAATTGTTTTTAATTTAAGTTAGTAAATTAAAGTAATTAATTTATATTTATTATTTATTATCTAATTTAAAATAAAAGTAAATCAGATTTTTAATAATTAAATAAAACCTTATTTGACTAAGTCATAAACTAGACTCCTAAGCCTAAGAAAACTCTTCTCTCAAACACTCATCTGTCTCTCACTTCTCTATCACTCTAAGTTACGTTTTTTTGCCAAAATTAATCCAAAAACAGTAGTAAACCAAGGTTCTTCAACACTGAACAACTCAGACGAAAATAGAAGAAAAAAAATGAATCAATCCGTAGGCAAGGGAGGGTTTAGTCCATCGAGGAGTTTGGTGTGAACTTTTGTTATTTTGGACGGGAATCTTGGGAAGGTTTGGGCTGCAGCTTCAAGGTTTGAACGTAAAAATGTATGGTTTCTATTCTCTCTTGGTCCCTTTCCAAAGAGAGCCTTAAGATTCAGGCAATTCTAATTCGAAAACTAGGATTGTTTTCGTTGCATGTCCCTGTCACAAGATCCCGTTGGTTCGTAGGTTGGGTATGTTAGCCTGTAACTATTAGGAATGTAGTGTCTTTTCATGTTGAATATGTTCATGAATGTTTGTTTTGAATCATATGAATGACAACCTATGTTTTCCGAAAAGTTGTGTATGTGTGTACAATGTAGTCGTGACTCCTTCGATTTGAGGTTCAAAAATAACATGTTATGGTTGAGTTCTTACACGCAGAAACTTATGTAAATCGTGATGTTCATGATTGATGTAAAAATTCTTATTTGAGTACAATTCTTTATCGAATGAAATCATGAAACTGCACCTAAAGAACTCACTAAAAAGCTACTTAAAACGTCTAAACATTTAATGTGAAAGAAGTGAGAAAATAAGCTGTAAAAATTTGAAGCAGCTTGTTAATGAGTTTCGGCCAAGCTAAGGATAATTTCATGCTATGAAAAAATGAATTAAAATATGTGAGATCACTAGGAAGTGGACCCGTGACCTCACCATGTTTAAAATCAATGAAATAAGATGATAAAAATGGAATGTGGCATGTGGGACTTGAACCTATGACATTGGCTGGAAAATGAATAAAATTAAAAGAAAAGAAATAAGAGGAGTGGGATTCGAACCCACAACCTCTGTGTCAGTAAAGGATAAAGGAAAAAAATGAAAAGAAAAGGAATGTTAGGCGTGGGATTCGAACCCACGACCTATTAGGTAGATTTTAGGAGAATTAAAAATGCAAATAAAAGAAATGAGAGGCGCGGGAATTGAACCCACGACCTCTAGGCAATAAAGAATTACCTGTAAAATAAAGTGAGGTTGTGGGGGTTTTATTCCACAACGTCATGGTCAATGCTAGAGAGTCAAGGAGAAATAAATAAAAAAATAAAAGGGGTTGTGGGGGTTTGAACCCACAACCCCTTGTCCAAAAGGAGAGAGTTTAAAGAATAGGAAATTTAAAGAAAATGATGTTGTGGGAATTCGATCCCACATCCTCTCAATCCCATGAGCGAAAATTAAGAGAAAAAAATAAGGGAAAAATTAAAATGAAGTGGTTGGCGTTCGATCTCGGGTCCCAAGTCTTGAGGACTAAATAAAATTAATGGAAAAATGGAAGAGTTGCCAAGGGATTCGAAACATGGGTTCCCTGGCCCAAATTCTCATGATACATAAAGTCATACAGGATGAAATGACAAGAATAATGCCCCTACTAAGATAGAAATTTAGATCTTGGCAGAAACAAGGATAAATAAGTCTTTGTAATACATAATCATAGGAAGAGATGAGTCAGTGAACAACTAAGATGAAATCATGGCTCGTATGTATAAACCCATAAGTCTAGCATACGTTTAAAGTAAGGCAAACCTAAGATGTATGCAAGACATGAACAACAAAATAATTAAATGAAAATGAATAATGAATGGACAAATGAAAGGATTGAAATGAACATTAAAAATAGAAACCCGAAGGTTAAGGTAAGAGTGTGAAACACATTAAATTGCCAAGTGCATTGGCATATAATGAAATGGAGAATGAAATGATGAAAGACAACTGAAAGATGAAAACCAGAAGGGTTATGTCGGTGTGGAAGGGGAAACACTTAAATGGCCTATAGTTCATGACATGTAATGAAATGAACCATTCACATAAAAAGGAGTATTAGTGAGTAATTATGAAGAGTCACGGGGCATGTTTTGGGTGGGATTACTTTGGCGGTGATACCCACGTACGGTGCGGGGTTTCATGAACTAGATTCATGTGTCACATGATCGATGTCGGTTAAAGACATTCCCAATGAAGGCAAGGAATGAGGGAAACCTTAAATGATGAACCATCATTGAAACGATGAATACCAAATGTGTTTAGGATAGTATAGATAAAGAGGTGAGTTAGATTCAAGTAATGAAATTAGGTTATTCTTTGTCATTGCACAAAAAACCCGATGAAAGTCTTAAACTACATCCTAGGTTTAGGTGTTGTTTACACTTGCCCATGAATGAAATTAAATGAAGTACGTAGGAATGAATGAAGTAGACTCCGTTTTTGCTAAAGCAGGCTCTCTAGTTGAGGTCCCATATGTTGAGCCCTCATTTTTGGGAAGTTTTAATGTCATGTCCATGATTCGAAGGTGCCATGTCATACGAATGAATGATATGAACAACGTTATGTGTTATATAAATTACGAATAGGTGTATGTTGAAAATATGTTTTCGTTCTTTGCAAAATTATAAATTGATGTGATGCTGTCAGTCATCGCATGAATGTCCAAATCCAAATTGGAGTTCCATCTGACTTTCCTGAATAAAAAATGTGCAAGATACAAGAATTGACTCTCCAAAATCATATTTCTGCGAATAACTATTCCTTATCAAGGCCTGTCCTAGGTGTGTGCGTGCCATTACCCATACTTAGTACAAGTGTTCCTAATTCCATACAAAATATTCTACATTTAGGTGCAGGCACATAGTGGACGTGAAATCTACAGTACAACGTTAAAGCTATTTGGATGTGGATCTTTATATGACATGGTAGGACCGTCAGGCTTTAGACGCTGTGTCTACTGTTATGATCAGCTAGATGTAGGCTTTAGCTAATGGAGCATGTCCACTAGTGTTTAGTTCCCATTTCATTCCAGATTTGTATTGGTGCCGTTTGGCAAGTACACATTTGATGCTATACGTATATTCTTTATTGATTATCTGTTATTAGTGGTTGTTTGTGAATGCCTATAATGGTATGTTTAAAAGGTAGTATGAAGTAGTAAGAAGAAAAAAAGGTTAAATTTTCCGCTAAAATTAATCTAGATGAAGTAAGAATGACGAATGTAGGCTTGTCTCCTACCTCTAAGAGGTCAACGACGCCGGTATCGTTTGAGGTCTAGACTCCGGTCATGACAAAGTTGGTATCATAGCACTAGGTGATATTATGAAAATAATAAGGTCACATAAACCACATTGAGTAGTTTGTAACTCATGGTAGTGCAGTGCACCACTATCCTAAATTAGAGATTGCACGATGCGTAGCAAAATCTCATTTCTTTTAATCTTATTGTTCCTTCTCTAATTTCTGTTTTTTGGTGTTAAGAGTGTATATAAATTCAACTCTTGAGATTACGAAAGATGAATACGAGGAGAAACGAAGGCAGAGCAAAAAGGTGTTCCCATGGAGTACCCACCTGCAACCACCATGTCTAGCAGGTTAAGGGACTTCATCAGGATGAATCCTCATGTTTACACTATATAAAAAATTGCTGAGAATCTTTAGGAGTGTAGGGCAGCTATGTTCATGCCAGCGTGGTCCTTTCCAGGCTTCTGGTCCATGTTTAACAAGTCGAGGAAAACAGGAATATGAAGCATACTAGGGCAGGGAAAAGGTCAAGAAAAGCAGAGAAGAATTTTTTAAGAAACAGTAGTACTAAAATCAGGGATAAGATCATGTTTAAAAAGGGACTCTTCCACCAAGGGGAGTCAAGTTCGTCCATGGATCGCTAAGATGGGGATTCCAAGCCCAGAGTTAAGAGAAGAAAGTGTGTCAAACTTCATGGAGGAAAGTGTATTACAGGCTCTAATGCTTTTTAGATTTGTAGAAAACCGGGTCACATGGTATAGGATTGTGTGAATAGGAGAAGTCAAGAACAAGGGAAGAAGAGAGCTCAACCTAATGGTCCAAGTGAACAGTCTCCAAGGAGGCAATGATTCTTCGCACTCGAGTCTAGGGGTTTAGGGGAAGGCACTTATGGTGAAGTCTCGGGTGAGTAGCCTTAATTAGTCCTTCAGGTTATGTGACGGTGTATGACTTTATGCAGTAGTATGAGATTGATATGTTTGAGTCATCATGTTGGTTACAAATTTTATGAAAGTACAGTTTATTTATGTTGTATGCTTGGATGATACTAGTTTATAAAAGAGTTCCTTAGTTTATTAATGTAAAGATACTAGTAGGTCTCAAGGACGTGCACCATCATGTTAATATGTGAATCACATATACTAATGGGGAGTATTCAATTTCCTATGTATGAATACATTCTATAGATGACTTACATATTGATTGTAATGAGTAGTGTCATTCAAAAACGAATGTTCCTAAAGGGGGGGGGGGATAATTTAACAACACTAAAAATGGATATACTAAGTGATACTTAATGTGTCAAGAATGCCTTTGATTAGACCAATGTTTGTACAAATTGAAGTGAAGTCTTGCTCCACCCGGGTTCGAACCTAGGGGAAGGGAAGCCAATGAATCAAAGGTTTTTAATTTTTTAAGTTAGTAAATAAAGTAATTAATTTATATTATTATTTATTATCTAATTTAAAATAAAAGTAAATCAGATTTTTAATAATTAAATAAAACCTTATTTGACTAAGTCATAAACTAGACTCCTAAGCCTAAGAAAACTCTTCTCTCCAACACTCATCTGTCTCTCACTTCTCTATCACTCTAAGTTACGTTGTTTCTGCCAAAATAACTCCAAAAACAGTAGGTAAACCAATGTTCTTCACACTTGAACAACTCAGACGAAAATATAAGAAAAAAACCTTAATCAATCACGTAGGCAAAGAGAGGGTTTTCCGTCGAGTTTGGTGTTGAACTTTTGTTCTGGACGGGAATCTTGGGGAAGGTTTGGTCTGCAGCGTCAAGGTTTTAACGTAAAAAATGTATGGGTTCTATTCTCTCTTGGTCCCTTTCCAAAGAGAGCCTTAAGATTCAGGCAATTCTAATTCGAAAACTAGGATTGTTTTCGTAGCATGTCCCTGTCACTAGCTCCCGTTGGTTCGTAGGTTGGGTATGTTAACTTGTAACTATTAGGCATGTAATGTGTTTTCATGTTGAATATGTTCATGAATGTTTGTTTTGTATCATATGAATGACAACCTATGTTTTCCGAAAAGATGTGTACGTGTGTACAATGTAGTCGCGACCATGCGGTGAGGTTCAAAATAAAATGTTATGTTGTGTTCTTACGTGCAGAAACTTATATAAATTGTGATTGTTATGATTGATGTAAAACTTCTGCTTGAGTGCAATTCTTTATCGAATGAAATCAGGAAAGGCACTAAAGAGAAACCACTAAAAGCTACTAAACGTCGAAACATTTAAGTGAAAAAAGGAAGTGAGAAAATAGGCCTGTAAAAATTTGAAAGCAGTTAATAAGGAGTGTTCGGCCAAAGATAAGGATATTTCATGATATGAAAAAATGAATTAACTATGTGAGTATCCACTAGAAAGTGAACCCGTGACCTCAACCTGATTGAAAACAATGAAATAAGGTGAGAAGAAAAAAATTGAATGTGGGGGGCATTGGGGACTCTGAACTATGACATTGCTGAAAATGAATATAAAATGAATAAGAAAAGAATAGAGGAGGGGATCGAACCACAAACCTTGTGTCAGTAAAGGAGAAAGGAAAAAAATGAAAAGAAAAGGAATGTTAGGCGTGGGAGAATGTTAGGCGTGGGATTCGAACCCACGACCTCTTAGGTAGATTTTAGGAGAATTAAAAATGCAAATAAAAGAAATGAGAGGTGCGTGAATTGAACCCACGACCTCTAGGCTATATAGAATTACATGAAAAATAAAGTGATTCAAGGAGAAATAAATAAAAAAATAAAAAGGGTTGTGGGGGTTTGAACCAACAACCCCTTGTCCAAAAGGAGAGAGTTTAAAGAAAAGGAAATTTAAAGAAAATGATGTTGTGGGAATTCGACACCACATCATTCAATCCATGGAGAGAAAAATTAAGGAGAAAACAAGGGAAAAATAAAAAAAAAAAAAAAAAAAAAAAAAAATGAAGGTGTGGGTTAGTCAGTGGTCCCAATTGTCTTGGGACTTACAAATAAAATTAATGAAAAATAAGAGTTGTCCAAGGGATTGAACATGTGTTCCCTTGCCAAATTTCCTTAGTGATACATAATCATAGTTAACTTAAGGTTAAGATAATGCACACCTATTAATGGTAAGAAATTTGAGATCTTTGCATAACATAAAGACAAAAAATTCTGGCACTAAAAATCTTCGGAAGATATGAGTCAATTAACAAATAAGGAATGAGCCAGATGGCTTGGATGTATAGACCCATAAGTGTGTAGCATACGTTTAAAAAGTAATGAACCTAAGATGTAGCAATGAAATGATGAATGAAATGAACACAAAATGGTTAAATGAACAATTGAAATAATGAAATGAAAAAAATGAAAAGATGAAAGAACAATTGAAATGATGAAATGAAAACTTAAATAATGAAACTCAGAAGGGTTAGTAGGAGGGTGAAAAAACACACTAAATGCCAGTGCCTTTGGCCTATGATTAAAAAATGACAATGGGAAATGAAGAAATGAAAAAAACTTACTTAAAGGGTGAAACCCTAGAGGGTTGTTTTGAAGTTAGAATATGAAAAACACTAAATGGACATGTGTATTGACATATGATGAAATGTAACATTCACATAAAAAGGGGTGAGTAATTATGAAGAGTAAATGTGCTAATGTTAATGAATGTGGTGAAAACATAATATGAGGCTAATGTAAAAGATTGGAGCAATCTAAAGTGAGCCTATGTAAATGTTACCAAAATGTAATCTCCTACGAGTGTGTAAATTAATGAAGAGACCAATCTCTATGAACACTAAAATGAAAGTATTGAGTTTAACACACTTAATACTAATGATGAAATGAGAAATCATGTATTGAGCTATAATGTTCTCATACTAGAATCAAACTTCCATTACGTATGATATGAATGTAATGAAACTTTATACTGAGTACCGAGAGACTAGCTATAAGCGGTGATGCCTTCTTTCAAGAAGGGCGGAGGTTCAAGTAACTTTCATGAGATGAGACTATCCGGCATGCCGGGAATGGGTATCCATAAATCTCCTAGTCTTTTAACCTATACTGCCAATCTACGGTTCTGGCGGGGTTCAATTCCCATGTACGCGAGCATATTTTGGGTCACTTTGGCCTGTGATTCCACCTATTTTTGGTGTGGGTTTTCATGACACTGGATTTCATTATTCTCACATGATCTATGTCGGTTGAAGTTACAGTTCCTAATGAAGGTATGAGGCCAGCCTCAAATGATGAACATAATGAAACAAATGATACCAAAGGTGTTAGGATTGTATAATAAAGAGGAGACATAAATCATGTTGTTAGGAAAGAGTTATTTGTTCTCATGCATGTCCTTGGTGTGTGCTTGCATATACCCCTACTTAGTATAAGTGTACTAATTCCATACAAATATCTACTTTTAGGTGCAGAGATAGTTGTACGTTAGATCTTACAGTATAACATTGCAGCTATCCAGACGTAGAGCTTTCATCCGTACATAGTAGGACCCCATGGTTTTGAGGCTGTCTACTATTTTTATGTAGCTTAGATGTTGGCTTTAGCTAGTGGAGCTTGTTCCACTAGTGTTCCATTTCCCATTTAATTTCAGACTTTTTATTGGTGTCGTTTGGGCAAGTACACATTTAATGCAGCTACAAACTATTTCTTTTATTTGATTATCTCTATATTAGATGGTTGATTTATCAACGCCCATAATGTAAAGTTTAAAATGTTTAGCATGAAGTAAGAAGACAAAAAATTCAAATTTTCCGCTAAAATTAATCTAGACGAAGGCTTGTATGCGACCTCTTAGAGTTCAACGACGCCGATCTCGTTTGGTGTCTAGAATCCGGTCGTAATACATATGAAGAAGAACATAGGCACAACAAAGTCAACTATAGTTCATATTATATACAACAATAGAACCATAAACATAGCCATCATAAGACACTATAACCAATAAGGAAGAATCATAAATCCACCCTAAGACTATACATATAAGGACATAGTCATAGTCTAAAATGATCACCTAACAACATCAATAGAAGAGCACATTAGTATCCCATAGAAAACTACATCAGAGATCATAAGCATTTAGACAAGATCATAACATAAAAAATGTGGCCAATTGGAAGAGATTATGTTTTGCTTGGGTTCAAGAATATTTTAGGTTAGAATCACCTGATTAATATCAATTCAATTAATATAAAATTATCCAAAAATTTTTATACAATAACCCATGGCTAGATCATAAAATTGGATAAGTTCAACTTTGGAAAACATTAGAAAATCACTTTGAAATTTAATCCTTGATGAAGAGAGTTTCAACGATGAAGAAACCATTTCTCACTGATGTTAATCTAATAAATTTATGAATAATCACAAATCAACTTTTCAATCCAAGATCTTTCTTGAGTTTTTGCTCCAATGTATAACTGGAGAATTTATTTTTTTATTTTGGAGAATGAATTCATCTAGGTGCTTAGGATTTATAAACCCACTTAAAATACCCCCTAGTAATGGCCAAAACCATTATTTCGACGTTGTGTGAATTAATCAATTCAACATTGAATTTTACAATAAAGTTGTGCAGGACACAGTTCTCATCAACGATGCCCACTGACGAAGGCGTCAACAAATCGACAGACCATTCTAGCTGGCCGTCGTTTGTGGCTGAGCCTTGAGAATGGGATTTTAAGCTCCCTAAGCTAAGTAACCATCCACTCTCTCCACCTACTGGGTGTCAACCAAACTACAGGGCGTCGATTGCCTACGTAGGTTGGACTGCCTTAGGTTGTTTTTGCCACCAACATGGGTCTTTCTTCAAGGACAATTTGTTGGTCCTTGGGGAATTTTTCCCTGACGTTTACAACCCGAATATGATAGTATGAAAATATAGGACCTACCATATCAATTTTATCAAAAAACAAACATGTAAAAGTATATTAAACATGCAAAGAAACACAAGGTCATTTCAAGACAAACCTTTCAAACGTCATTGACGTTCTTCAATATTTGACCTCCAAACTTCATAAAACTTGAATATTGCCTATAAAAACATTATAAATCATATAAGGACACATAAGCTCATGACACAGACATATAAGCACATAAACACACATGAGGTACATAGGTGACTAGTCGTCGAACATCATAGTTATCCCTTGATGTTTGACTTCCAACTCACCTAACTCTTTATACACTACCTCGTTACCACATTATAAACCATTTTAGGATTTTAGAACCTCATTACAAACATGTTACGATAAATATCCACCTAAGTCATTTTAGAGGTTTCATAGTCCCATACCCCTACATACACTAAGTAAAACCCCTTAAGTCTCCCTAGATAGAGTTCACTTTATTACTTCATTTTACTTTTGTGAACACTTGCCTTAACAAGTATAGAACACATTATCTAATGTAAAATTTGGTGTTATGAAATCCTACACTGTACGAAGGTGGACTACATGCCAAGGTAGTATAAAAATATGAACATACCATATAGGTGGATCCACTAGCTAATATTCAAGAACTAGGAGACATGATTGAGACCCTCTTTATGACACTAACATTGTAATATCTATATCATGAGTATAATAGTTATCCTAGGGAAGGGACACTCCTCACTACTTGTTCACTCGGTGTTTAGCTAGTGCCCTTTTTTTGAAATGTCTTTAAGCCTTTATTAACCATCATAGCATAGTATAGGAAATATGAGACTAACCCCTTGTATATCATAATATATATCTCTTATTAATTGCATGAGAAATTCCTTTAATTTCAACTCTCATTTAGCAAGATTAACAAATTATCATCATCATGTCATAGTAAGGAACATAAGTGATTAACAATAAACCTTATATCGACACTACTCAATTAAACATTTATTCATAACCCAGGGTTAGGGAAATAGGGTTCTTTCATGATCTCTTCCATAGAACTAGGTATAACATCAAGAAGTACACTAATTCACTAATAATTCATCGTAATAAATCTATAATTATCAAACGAAATAAAGAACAATATAATTTGAAACATCAATTTCCGATTGAAAATGAAACCCATGTTTTTCTCAACTTTTGGAAATCAATGTAGAAGAACCCTTTGGGGAAAGGAGTCCCAAAATTTATGATTTCTCATACCATGCTAATACATGAAGATTTATGGAGAGAGAGTGAAGATCTTTCAGCCCTATTCCCTTCTTTGGAGTCTTCTTTGGGGAGAGAGAAAGTAGAGAGATGTAAGAAAGATTTAAGTTTAATGAAATGGATGTATTTTGGTTAGGTTAATGAAGGTTAGGTCTTTATATATTTCCTTAATTAACATAATTATACAACCCCTAATAATTAATTAACCAACTAACCAACTACCTAATTAAAAAGACCCAACTTAAAACGTCACAGTAAAAAAGGTCTGACGTACGAGACCCCGACCTCTGGTCCGTATGTTAGTCGACGTCCACTACACCCAATGTACTGCACGTCCGTTGATGGTTTCAGAAAATGATTTATGTAATTTTATAAGACATTTTTCTATGTGTTCAAAAATGGATCCACCGATGGAACGTCATCGAATTGATGGATCGTCGATGGACACTTCCTAAAATGACAATTTTGGTAAATTTCAAAAAGTCCTCTCATGGCCTCTTAGGGTGGTCTTTGAGGAGTCGTAACCAGACGTTTCGACCGTAAACACATTCTAAAACAACCTTAGGGTTGAAACATTTGGGTACGACTCCAGAAGTACCACCTTAATGGTCCATGAGAAGGACCAAAACGTTGGCAAGAAGCTACGAAGGACAGTTCTAAACTATGACCCAAACGATACACATTAGTTTGATTGACGTTCCATCAATAGGGTATGTGGCTCCATTCATTTATGTGGGAGATTATCCCCCATGTTGGGTAGTTGCTGACCACAACCACGCCTAGAAGGACGGGCAGTTGTTATATCATGCCAAGTCAATTGGTGATCATCGTTTGGCCTTCATTTTTTGGCAGATGTCTTGGCCAACTTAGGGGTGAATTGGAAAATTTACTTCTACATATTATTTAACAATTATAAGGTTTTCTGTAGGGGATTATATGTATTTTAAGTTAGTTTATACTGCTATGACCTAAATTAGACTTCAATTTTGAAAATAAAAACCCCTCTCCCAAGAAAAAAACACTCTTAGGACACCACTAAACCTAGAACTCAAGGTGAATATAGGATCGAAGAATTTGTGTGGTTTCATCAATAAATTTCTTTGTTTTTCTACTAATAAGGTATTATGTTTCATCCTTGACTTTTCTCTCATTGAAGGATCCAATCCAAAGGCTTTTCTCAAAGGTTTTAGATTTTGAAATTCTTCTATTTTGAGTTCTAATCATCGGTTCTTGAATAAAAAGTTTTTAATGGACGGATTAAGATATTTTCGATGTAAAGTGATGGTTTTATAATAAAAAACTCAACGGACCCATGATCATGGAAATTCTCTAATTTTGACTTATGAAGTTTCTTTAATGTATATGATTAGGAAATGTTGAAGTTGTGTTTTTCTTAGGTTTTATTGTGATTATGTACTGTCATTCATGCCTTATTATTATGATTTATTAGAAAAATGAGAAAAGGTGGTCAAGGCCTGGATGAAGGGTAAGTTTATCTATATTGTCTAGTTCTTATTGAATTGATCTTAAGTAGGATGTTTAATTTATATATGAGGTTTTTACTTAAAGTATATGTGAATTGTTATAATGTCGTTGAAGGCATTGAATGTGAAGTAGAGAGATGTTAATATGTATATGCATGATATGTCTTATGAACTTAATAATGTGTGTCCCAACGATGCTATGTCTAAATGAAGTATAAGGTGAATGTGAAGCATGATAGTCTGTAAATTATGACGAATGTATTATGATCATGTTTGGAAATGAACGTTATGAATTATGGTTATTATGCGAAAGGTGTTCCCAGAATAATCACACCCAAAATAAATGAATGAAGTGAATGAATGAAAATGGGGGATTGTAGGGTAGACACCATTCGTGAGTACAAATGAAGTGTCTAGTGCCAACCCTAATATTCCTAAGAATTCCAATAAATAAAAAGGGGGGATTTTTGTTTGGACACTCTTTGTGACTTTAGATGATGTTTTTATTAGCAACTCCACTATTCCAAAGAGCTTCCCAAAAAAAGGTTGGAGGTTGGATAATCTTCGTGAGTTGAGATGTAGTATTCAAAAGTAACCTCTAGAGATGATACTCTTTCTGAGTTAAGATGTAGCACTTAGTATCAATCCCTTAATCTATAGGTAGTGAATTTAATGAATGTCTAAGACTTCATGGTGGTGTTTTGGTTAGCTACGAGAGTATTTTATTAAGGGGCGATACTCTTTGTGAGTACAGATGTTGCATCCAATGTACCTCTTGAGATGAGTACTCTTTGTGAGTTGAGATGTAGTACTTAGAAACAATCTCCTAATCTATAAACTATGCTCTCACATAGGTCTAGCTATTGGAGATCCATATAAAGGCTAAATAGAACGACCCTACCTTTGGCAAGTAGGGATCCCTCATCCTTTAGGGGTTAATACAAGGATTCCATGTAAATGTCTCATGGTCTATGCTGGTTAAAGATAGTATTTACAAATGAATTTAATGAACTAAGTGTTCTTAAGGGTGTATTGCTTAAGGTAGGTGGTGGAATGGGACATTGTCTATCCATTGCACAAGTAGAAATTTATAAGGAGTCTTTGTGTGTCCTTGTATTAAAATGTATGAATGGGTTACTCTTGATGTTAATTAAGTATATTGACTTTAATTATAATATTAATGAAGCATGTTGATCTTATGTCTAATGTGATGAAAGTTATGTAAATGACTGGGTGTAATGTGTCTAGTTTAGGGTAATTCAAAAGGAGCACTAAGGTGGGAGCAGTAGTATGGGATGCTACTTCCACATTGCACTATTGTAGCTTTGGGGTTGTCTTAGAGGATGTTCCTGATGTGATGTTCTTAAATGCATGTATGTTTCCTCTAGTAATGGATGTTGACTTGTTATGTTGAAATGATGTATGCTTATCTATGGTAGTCTTAAGGATAACTTAGTTGTGCATTGAAGATGTTGAATGGGTGGTCTCTTAATAGATTACCTAAGTTACTCTTAGTATAACTTTAGATAGAAAATTTTAAATGATTAATGGTTAACTTGATGAATGTGACTACATGTTGAGAATTGTGGAGGTATTACTTTGTATATTGAATGGTGACTTGTATGATGCTCTGTAAACTTGGTTCATGAAGGTTTTAATAAAATAGCACACAAATTATGTTTTAATTAAAATGTCCTCTTCAAGAATTTTTTTCATATTTCCATACTCAATAAAATGTTTTTAATAAATCCATACTCTTCTATATTTCTAAGTTGGTTTGTGATGATGAGTTTTTGTTCATTACATTTAATGAAAGGGTTTCTTATTAGTTATGTTGTGAAAAGTTTTAATTCTGCACTACTTTCCATACCTTTAGTAATGAATGAAAGCTAAGAGGCTTGTACAAGACCTTCAAGAGACCAAGTACGCAGTGTTCCGCATAGGGTTTACTCTAGGGTCGTTATAATGAAGAAGGAAACAAGCTTCAAGTAAATATCTCATCCTTTTCAACCAATTTTCGTGGAGTTCGTCCTTAAGAGGTATGGTATTCTTAATCCTTTCTTTTGTTTCGTTAAAGGAGCCATATCAAAAGTGATTTTATGTTTTCAAATCCCCCAAAAGCTAGGGTTTTCAATCTATGGATGGGTCCAATTCCAAAACATTTTTAAAGGTTTTAATGTCACGAATTATGAATTACTTGTTTATTGAAAGATGACTTGTGTTAAATTATGATGGATTTCCGCGTTGACACATGTTTACCCCCAAAATTCAAAAGTTAATGTATTTTTGGGATTGATTTAGCACAAAGTATGTTGAATTGCTTATGATTATATTGGTCTAGTTGAATTGAATCATGTCTTTTTTCATGCCTAATATTAGTATTTAAGAGTTTTTTAGTGACCTAAGATCCATCGCCCTTCATGAAAAAGTATAAAGGATTTATGTAGTCATTATCACATCTAAAATGTAGTCATGTTGTAATTTAAGGCTTATTCTTAATTAACAGTCACCAATAATGATGATGATAGAATGTGTAGGGTTTCTATAATCTATTGTAAATTTTGAATTGGCAGGCTTATGCACCCTATTATTATGTGAATGAAAGTAATGTATATTATTGTATCTTTAAATGATTTACATAAGCATCCTTTTCTTGAGTGATAGTATGGGATCCATCAAAGCATAACACGAGTAGGAATTAATAAGGATAGAATGACTTCTTTAATGTTTTATAACTAATGAATAAATATACCCTTAATGAAGCTAATAAAGAATGTTGACTTAAATGCTTAATGAGATGATACATATTTTACTTAGATGGTATTATGACTTATTGTAATGCCCCAAAATGTACTAAGGTGAACAAGAGTATCGTGAGTGTTTCTTAAGTTAATTTTGTTTTAAAATTAGTTACTTTAGTGTTCTTAGGAAGTGTGTGAAGTTTGGAGGTCAAACGTCCATGACTCTCGAAAAGTGTGCCTTAGATAGCGATTATCTGTCTTGAGGTGTTTGAGTGAGTTTTATATGTTTTTCTTGTAACTTTCATGATATATTACTAAGACCTATATGACTCTGTATAGGGATTTAACGTCCGGGCAAGACCCCACCTAGGACCCACAATGGGTTCTTGAGAAAGGGCGAAAGACTTGGACAAAAACTGCTTTGGCAGTGTCCACCAACGAAGGCAACGACGGTAAGTGGTCCAACAAACGGCCCGTCATTTTTCTCCGGCTGTTGGACCTTCAAGTTTTGTTAGTAAATCTCCATTTGGAGCTAAGTGTCAAACCATGAGACCCTACAAACCGGTCCGTTGATATACAGATGGTTCGTTGGTTGGGTCTCATGTGTGAGGGGTCCTAAATCTATAAGTTTTTTGCCAAGTCTTGAGGTGTTTGTTAAATTCACTCCAAGTATTTTATGACCCTAGTACATTAGTTTTAGGGTTTATTAGGTATATTAATGTTTTCTAAACCGTAAGACCTAATATTAGACTCCTCTTCCTAAAATCCAAAACCCTTCTCTCTTAGAAGACTCTCTCAATTCACCACGGAACCTAGAAGTCAAGAAGGAACTAGGAGGTCTATTGGTGGTCGTATATTCATAACTTTTTTTTTTGTATTTCTTTAATTTGAGGTATAGTATCCATCCTTGAACTCTCTTCCATTCAAGAGGACCCTTTCTAAAAGATTTCAAAAGAGCTTAACCCTAGTTTCTTCTTTCTTTAACTCTAAATAAGGGTCTTGCATGAAAACGTTTTTAATGACATAATAATGGTATTTATAATTTTAGCTGATTATTTTAAGGTTAACTTCAATGAAATCAAGATAAAGCGTTCCATCAAATTTGGACTAAAGAAATGGGTTAAATGAGCATGAATTGGCAGTCTTTGAATTTAGGTTTCTTTTTGTTTTTATTATTATGTAGATACTGCGCTAAGGGGTTTATTTTGATGAAATATTGAAAAAATGTTTTAGGTGATGAAAACTTGGATTAAAAGGGTAAGATGGTTATATTGTTTAGTTTCCATTTCGAAATGCTCTTGAGTGGTATGATCCCCCTTCTTAGTAGCGGTGTTTACTTGAATTGTATGACTATGAAATTACTTGTTTATTGTTAATGGGCCATGAAGGCTTGTTATGATAAGTAAGATGATGATAAGATTATTCTTGTTAAATGTGTCTTATAAGGCTATTATGTGAAGCAGGTTAGAGAGTATGTTTAAATGAAGTTATTATTGTTAATTGTTTCTGAAGCATGTATGAGGAGTATCCTAAGGATTATGTCTAAAGGACTTATATGAATATGTGAAGCATTTAAAGTGTGTGATGTGATGAATCAAGGTCAAACCATGTATACAAGATCAATGTAAATTAAATAAAGCTTATGTGCAAGGTGTGCTCTCATGTACACACCCTCACACTTGCTTGAAGGAATGAGGCTAAGTTAAGTCCTAAAGGGGTGTTTTGGGATGAATACTCTTCGTGCGTTGAGAGGAAGTGTTTAGAGAAACCCCACGACATCCCACAAGCATTGTATGATAGGTTGGAGGATGAATGCCCTTCTAGAGTTGATATGTGTTATTCACCAGTTATCCTTAACCTATAGTTTATAATGTTTAGAATTCGTGGGAAGTTATGCCTACCACCGAACGGATATGAAGTAGAGGTGGTTACACTTCATGAGTTGAGATGTTGTATTGAAATATACCTCTTTAGATGAGTACTCCTTGTTAGTAGAGAATAAGTTACTTATTAGCAATCTCCTTATCCCTTAATTATGCGCCCGCATAGGTGTATCTATTGGGAAAGTAATGTAAAATCTATGAGAATGACTTCAATCTAGTCAAGTGAGGATCCCTCATCCGATAGGAATTAATGTCGAGATTCCATGTCTAGATCTCATTGTATATGTTTGTTAAGCTAATTCCCACAAAAGAAATGAATGTTTTGTGTCTTCTAAAGGAGTGTCCTACTTAGGGTAAGTAGTTGAATGGGAAGCTATTTATCCATTACACTAGGTAAGTAATCCTAAAAAGATGTCTTGGTGATACTTATTACAATTGAATGAACTAAGTCTTGTAAAAGAACGTACTACTTAGGGAGGTGGTATGGGAGGCTATCTATCTATTTCACCAAGTAGGACCTTCGGAAAGGAAAGACTTTGTGCCAAACTTTCTAAAGGAATGTGCTACTTAGGGTAGGTGGTGGTATGGTACGCCATCTACTCATTGCACTACGTAGCAATTCGGAAAGGGAAGTCTTTGGTGGTTTGTTGGGTGTCCTTCTAACGTCTTTTCATTGAGTGAGGGGCTTGTTCTCCCGAAGTGAGTAAGACGAAAGGGGTAATCTTGTTGATTGCTTTGGTGTGTATTGAAATAGGCATATGCATAATTTCTTCAGGTCTAACCTTAGATAGTCTTAGGATAATCCCGAGGTAGGGAAACTCTTATGGAAATGAGTGCACTTTCTCTTGCTTGTCCTTTAAAGTTAACTCATTTAGAATAGGATAACTCATTGTAAATGCTTTAAATGATTCAATGTGAAGGTTCGAATAGTTCACTGTAAGAGTCATTTGATTTCATTGTGAAGTTTGGAAAGTTGATTGTAGATTGCCTCTTTTATTTAAAATTATAGAAATTCTTTTCTAAGTGTTAAATGATGATGCTTACGGTGTTTTGATTCTATATTCATGAATGTTTTAATTATTTGGCATGAAATGTTATATTACTAAAACGTCCCTTTTCGCATGTTTTTTCATACGCCATAATTAGTACATTGTTTTATACTAACCCCATACTTTTCTTTACTATCTCAGTATGGGTTTTAGAAGGAAGGTTGAACTAGAAGGCAATGCTTGGTAAATTTCATCTCAAGACAAAGTGTAAACTTATATATTCGAGGACATAATTTAGATCTTCTTAGTTTCTTTATGTTAAGAATTATTATGTATCTCTTTCAAATGTAAAGGGGTGTGTCCCTATGTTTATGATGTTGTGTCTTAAGTTGGCTTGTGATAATAAAATTTTTTAAGTATTTATAAAGAATTCCCTTTGATGTTAATTTTCTTGAAAATTTTTAATTCCATACTACTTTTCATGTCTTATTTAATGAACGATAGTTAAAGGACTTGTATAAGACGCCAAAGGGTCAAGTACGTCCGGTCACGAAATGAGGGTTCTATCTAACTTCTAGCATGTATATTCGGGTCGTGACAGACTAGGCATCAGAGCATAAGGTTATGGGAAATAATTTAGGTTGTAAAAGTCTCACAATCCATGTTTAGTAGTATCTTGGTCATTGGTGTGAGTCGCGACACATCCATGTATAAGAGGCTGTAGGACGATAGAGTTTCACTTTCTTCATTACTCTTTAATCATGCAATAGAACTTAACTCCATAAGGCCTCTCTCTCTTATATTCCCTTGTCTGGTGGTCTTCTAGTCTTGATTTCTTTGAAGTGGAGTTGTTTCTAAGTTTGAGGGAGAGAAAAGGTTAGTTTTGATGTTATGATGGTTTTGTGGTGCCATTGATGGGTAGGTTTGAATTATGAGATTGGAAGTTTTGTGATATCGTGCCATTGATGGGTAGGTTTGAATTATGAGATTTGAAGTTTTGTGATGAGAAACTATATGGTGATGTAGTTCTAACCACGGTAAGAGTTATAAGGAGTGAATGAAGTGTTTTTTTAGAATAAATGAGTTATATTTTGATTATTTTCAATGATTTTAGGTATGATTTATGGTGTAAATTTGTGGAACGTTAAAAGAATGTGGAGATTTTATGGAAGTTGAGGGAAACTCCCTTGTGTGACTAATGTTTCATAGTTGTTCTTATGATTGGTCGATGTTGTGGTGTAGGCTTACACTAAGATGGAAATGTGGTGTAAATATCTAGTGAAGAAGTTTTGTTCCATGAAATTGAGTTAAGTGATGTCTAAGAGTTAAATAAAGTGATGTTTAATAGAGTTTGTTTAGGCGTTAATCCAAAAAGGGATGTGTCATGCTTAACTTCTAAGGTTGAGGTTTAATCTTGATGTGAATGAGTTAAGGGTAGTGTAATTTCCTACCTTGTGACAAGCATAATGATTCTTTGAAGTATGAGACCTTGAAGATGGCTTTACCCTAAGTGGGGGAGAATGAGTTGAGTAGAATTGCATGTAATGTACATAGTCCAAGAGAATCCTCAAGGGTCACTAAGTGGGTGTGGTAGTATGCGATGCTATTCTCACATTTCACTTAGTGAAACTTACCAAGTCTATTTGGAATAATTTAGTGGTGTATTGTCCCTCTTATTGTCATGCTGTCTAGTTAAAGTTGCTGAAAGGTGCATTATGAAATTTCTAAGCATGTGACACAGTGAAGTGTTGAATTCACTGTAAGGAGTCCAAGTTTTTGGAGAAAATTTTATTTTTCATGAAATATGGTTGCAATGTATTATGAAATGAGTTTATATGGTATTATACTTCATATGATCATGCCCTCTTGATGAATTGTTCAAAGAAATGAAATTGTGAAATTTGAAGCATGCTTAACAGTGTTATAATGATGTACACTATAAGAATTTTGAATTTTGAGAAAATTGGTCTTGCCTTTGATTGAAGTTTCAATGTGTGCAAAAGTTTTGCATATGAGAATGTTTAGGGTTGAAGAAGATTGTTCCTCCATAAAACAAGGTTAAGGGTGAGTTTTGAAATTTTGAAGTTTTGCAAAAAGTTGCTAATGTTGATAGTGTTTGAAAGTGTGAAATTGTGCTCCTTGATAGTTGATGTTTTGATTTTGAGTGATTTTATCATGATTGTAATGATTTATGTTATGCTAAGTGATTCCTTGTTGTTCTTGAAGTTTTAGTGTCATTCGAGGATGAATGTTATTCTATGTGGGGAGAAAGTAATGCCCCAAAATAATCTAAGGTGAACTAGATCCTCATGAGTGTTTCATGAGTTAATTTTTTTTTCAAAATAAGTTAATTTAGTGTTCTTAGGTAGTGTGTGAATTTTGTCAAGTTTGGAGGTCAAACGTCCAAGAACGTCCATGACTCTCGGAAGGTATGTCTTAGATAGTGCTTGTGTGTCTTGAGATGTTTGATTGACTTTTATGTGTTCGTTTTGCTTGAACTTTAATTAGATGTTACTAAACCCTAGACGAATTAGTTTAGGGGTTTAACGTTCGTGCACGACCGTACAAAGGACACACAAGGGGCCCTAGATAAAGGGACCAAGACTTGGACAAAAACTTCATTGGTAGTGTCCAGCAACGAAGGCAACGACTGCCAGTGGTCCAACCAACGTTCCCGTTGTCTTGTTCCATCAGTTGGACCTGCAAGGTTTGTTAGTAAGGCTCCATCTGGAGCTAAGTGTGAACCCACAAGACCTAGGAAGTTTTCCGCCACGTCTTGGGGTCTTCCGTAAATTCACGACAAGTATTTTTTGAACCTAGGAAGGTATTTTTAGGGTTTATTAGGTATATTAATGTGTTCAAAACCCTAAGGCCTAATTTTAAACTCCTCTTCCAAAAACACAAAACCCCTCTATCTTAGAAGACTCTCTCAAGTCACCATGGAAGTTAGAAGTCAAGAAGGAAAAAGGAGAGCTATTGGTGGTTGTCTCTTAATAAAACATCATTTGTATTTCTTCAATATGAGGTATGGTATTAATACTTGAACTCTCTTCCATTCAAGGAGCCCCTTTCTAAAAGATTTCAAAAAAGTTTATAACCTTAGTTTCTTCTATCTTTAATTGTAAAAATGTGTATTGCATGAAAACGTTTCTAATTACTTAATAATGGTATTTATAATGTTAGTTGTTGATTTTAAGGTTAAACCTTCAATTAAATCATGATAAAGATATTCATCAAATTTTGACTTAAGAAATGGGTTGAATGAGCATAAATCGGCAGTGTTTGAACTTTGGTTTCTTATTGTTGTTATTTTTTTTAGATACTTCCCAAAAGGATTTATTTTGATTAAATATTGAGAAAAATATTATAGGTAATGAAAGCTTGGGTTAAAGGGTAAGATTGTTATGTAGTTTATTTTCCATTTCGAAATGTTGTTGTGTGGTATGATCCACTTTCTTAGTGGCGGTGTTTACTTGAATTATATGAATGTGAATTTACTTGTTTATTTTTAATTAGGCCATTAATTGCTTTTATGTTTAGTAACATGATGATAAGGTTATTGTTGTTAAATGTGTCTTATAAGGATATTATGTGAAGTAGGGTAGAGAGTATGTCCAAATGAAGTTATTCTTGTTAATTGTTTAAAGAAGCTTGTATGAGGAGTAAGCTAAGGATTATGTCTAAAGTACTTATATGATTATGTGAAGCATTTAAAGTGTGTGATGTGATGAATGAAGGTCTAAGCATGTATAGAAATTAAACGTAAATAAAGTCAAGCTTATGTTCAAGGTGTGATCACATGAACACACACACACACTTGAATGAATGAATGAATGAAGCTAAGTTAAGTCCTGAAAGGATGTTTTAAGGTGAACACTTTTCATGTGATGAGATGAAGTGTTTGGTAGAAACCCCACTACATCGCATGAGCTTTATAAAATAGGTTGGAGGATGAATGCCCTTCGTGAGTTAACATGTGGTGTTCACTAGTTATCCTTATCCTATAGTTTATGATGTTTAGAATACGTATGAAGTTATGCCTACCTCCAAGAGGATACGAAGAAGAGGTGGTGACACTTTGTGAGTTGAGATGTTGTATTCCAATGTACCTATTGAGATGACTACTCCTCGTTAGTAAATAATGAGTTACGTAGTAGCTATCTCCTTATCCGTTAACTCTTCACCTGCATAGGTTTAGCTATTGGGAAAGCCATGTAAAAGCTAAGAGAATGACATCATTCTAGGCAAGTGAGGATCCCTCATCCGATAGGGGTTAATGTCGGGATTCCATGTTTAGCTCTCATGGTCTATGTCGTTTAATCTAGCTGCCACAAAATAAATGAATGTGTTAAGTGTTCTAGAGGACTGCCCTACTAAGGCTCTGTAGTATAATAGGACGCTATTTATCCATTTCACTAGCTAGGCAATCCTAAAAAGGTTATCTTGGTGAAACTTAGTTGAATTGAATTAAATAAGTCTTCTAAAAGAACGTACTACATGTTTTCTTAGAAGTGTCACCTATAAAGAGGGTGATTAGGTTTGGAAAGAAACAGAAGCTCTGTCCTTGATATAATATCCTTAAAGAATTTTTGGAAGGATTGGTGAAGTGATATATGATTTAAAGTTGTAAGTAGAACTACAAGAACTGTCACAACCGAGGAGCACCCCCTAGACGTAAATGACGTCGTCGTCCTCATAGAGGACTTAGACAAGCCTTTAGCCTTAATCCTTACATTTCATAGACTAAAAATCTGGAAAAATACAAACTTTATACATATTGAAGCATACATAGAACTCTCACTTATCAAAAATATATACATATCGATTTTACTTAGACTACTCGAATGGGAAGCTTACATAGGCTTCTCATTTAGGCAACAAAACAAACATATAAGAATTAGTCTATTAATACAATCTCACATTAAACCATCTAAAACAAAGTTGAACCTTTCGACATAGCCCTTAATGAAAATCCATAATTTCCACATAGTGCGTACAACAATATCTACAACAAAAGGAGAGAAAATAATTTCATTAGACTATATGAATACATTAAGATAGAGTACGTGGCACCATCTAAAACTAGAGGACCTAAAAAAACTTGGGGTATATCAAAGTAGTCTTGAAAATAACCTTTAGCTTCAACGACCTGAACCTACATAATAGTAGAAATATAAATAATATGGGTTAGTAAATTTACTCGTACTAAGTACGGAAACATATTCACATATAATTGTTTAAATCATGCTTAAAAGGACATTTTGTTTAAAATCATGCTAAGTCACTTTTGAAAGACTTATTCACAATTAGGAACACGAATAAGACAATGATCACATATTCATGAAGATAAGTCCCCATTTAACACAAGACCAAGATCATAAATAAAGTCAAGTCAATATAGATACTAACAACATAAGGTCTTATAAACATGAGTAGTAGTATGTCAATATCAAATAACCAAAACAACTGCAATGTAATGTCATTACAACAAAGTATGTATAATAGTTCATATTATTGTAAGTTGTAAGACCCTTACCAACAATCACATCCGAAATATAAAAGTGTAGTTCTCATGTGAATCCCATAACAACATATAATAATGTAAATAAGAAAAGGGATCATAAGTAATGCGTAACATCATATAACAAAGCATCATGAGTAGAAATCATCATATATAAAAGCATAGACCAATAACATGTTCATTTGTAAAACTAAAATCATATAAGATCATCAACGTGTAAAGTCAACATATTCATATCCTTTACTTTGTAGAAACATAAGAAAAACCTCCTAGGACTTCTCTCAAGACCAACTAGTTCAATGTATAGGTCGAGTCCCTTACCCCTACCTAAACTATGAAGAGCCCCTTAAGTAATCCTAGTTAAAATTAACTTTATTACTTTCATTTTACTTTTTGAAACAATCGCCTTAATCGACAATAGACCATGTGATCTAAACATGGTCTGTTGTCATGAAACCGTACATTGAAAGAAGGTGGTCTACATGCCAAGGTAGAACCAAAACATGAACAAAGCATTCTAGGCTGATCCACTAACTTGTATTCCCATGGGGCAACATAGTTCAAGAATTAGGAGACATGTGTTGGACTCTCTTTGTGCAAAAGTGAATTATAGTCACTATCTCATGAAAACCATTGTGAACCTACCTTCAAACATTGGGAAGGGACACCCCTCTCATAACTAATTCACTCGATTCTAAGTCCCTTATAAAATGTCATTTATTTATTCTTTAACAATCATAACTTAATATAGGTCATAGGAGACTAGCCCCTGTATAGCATGTCATACTATTTAGCTCATTAGTTATAGGATGAGAACTTGCTTTAATCACCAACCATTATTAATGAGATCAGATATCATTGTCATTGTCAAATAAGGCACACAAGAGGATCATGTTCAAACTTTCACCATGACAACGTTACCTTGATCTAACATTCAACTAAATCATAGAAAGACATATTATTCATCCCATCATATAATCCTAATTATAATCACATTTAATACTTCAAAATCACAACATCATTACTAAATACAATCTACCATTAATGAAGCAAAGAGTCAAGATCACAAAGTCATAGCAATTTGTCTCCATTGCCTTCATCAAGAATCTCACTCCCAATTAATTAAAATTAACCAATAATCCCACTTATAATCATCATAATATTGTGAACTTAACAATAACATGATCAATTCCAACAACCGTAATTATCTACAAGTCCAATTCATTGCTAGGGTTAGGGTAAGGGATTCAATTCATGGATTCTATTACAAAACAAAGTTAAAAACTAAGAACTACAACAATTATTCTATACATAATAATAATCAAACATTAATAATCAACGGAAATCAACTTCATTATCAATTGAAAGACAACTCACGAATTTTCATTGAAACCTATGTTTTTGGCATCTTTTTGAAATCAATTTGAAGGGAACCTATTGGGAAAACAGTCCCAAGATTGAAGAGTTTCCATACCTTAACATACCTTGAAGATTGATAGAGAGAAATTTGAAATATTTGATCCCTACTGACCTTAAATCTTGACCTTCATTGGATCCTTTGGGAATAGGTAAAAAAAAAGTAGAGAGAAGATGGAGAGAATTTAGATTTCGGACATTGTGGTGGTAGGTGGTTAATAAAGCTTAGGTGTTTATATAGTCCATTAACTAACTTTATAAGACACCCCTAACACATAATTAACAAAAAAAACAACTAACAAGTTAATTCCATTAACTTAAAAATCAACAGTCAATATAGACTACAACCTACGAGACCTTGACGTACGGTTCGTAGTTCAATCGATGCCCCCGTACTACACCCGCGTCTTTTGAATCAGATACTGATCTTTTAGACTAGTTTGAGAATTTTGCTATGTTTTGGACCACGAGACATCAACACCCCATCGACCATGTAACGTCTTGTCGTTTGGCATCATGGATGGCTACTGTCAAACACAGGTTTTGGGGTCAATTTGAAGTTTCCTCTCCAAGGACCCTTAAGAAGGTCCTTAAGGAGTCATACCAAATAGTTTTGATCGTTAACACAATGTTATACATATTTAAAACCTTTTTACCAATTTTTATGAAATTCCGACTCATAAAATACAATGAAACATGACAACGCACACTGATGCACATTTCAGAATTAACTAGACGTCATGGACGTTATTTGACGTTTTGGACTATAACACTCCCTAAATGTTTTAAATACATTATTTTAGGCCTATAAAGAGTTTTACAAGTATTTGTTCTCCTGTGAGATTCTAGATTAGGTCTTGAACTTCCGGAGTGTTACATTAATCCCCTCTTTGGGAACATTCGTCCCTGAAGTACACTTAAATCTCTTTATAGGGGAAGAATGACTCATAACTAGCAGCCCAGTCAACAACATCATAAAAAAACATAAAATCATCATGATTTACCATGAAATTATTACATAGCAACTCAAAACACGATTTACCACATATAAGAGGTAAACTTCACAACATGAGGAACTTCTTTCTAAACATCAACATGAGACCAACATAACATCAAGAGTCACTTATGCAAAACTTCTTTTCAAGGCTAATTAATATGCTCAATATGATTTCATAAAGGCATCTGTACACATAATTATAAATACTTGCATGTTAAGCAAAAGATCATAATTATAAGGAAACCCTTTTAACGTGAACTTTTATCATAATTATGCACATTTTATCAAGTCAAGAAATATTTAAAAATATTAATCATTTCATTTTAAAAAAATTACTAACCTCAACTTTGGCTAGAATTTTTAGGAAAGAGATGAGGATAACGAGATTTGATGTCAGCCTCGGCCTCCCATGTTGCTCCTTTAACAAGGTAATTTCTCCATATGACTTTTACGGAGACCACATACTTGTTCCTCAACTGCTTGACTTGGCGATCTAAAATATATACCAAACATCATCATAGGAAAGGTTATCATCCACACAAAACCGTTCAATAAGGAGAATAGATACAGGATCAACAATATACTTCTTTAGCATGGAGACATGAAATATCAGATGAACCGAACCTAGTTCACAAGGTAATCTGAACTCATATGCAAACTTTCCGACAAGTTGCAAAATTTTTTAGGGACCCACATACCGGGGACTTAGCATCCCCTTCTTGTCAGATCCCATCATCCCTTTTATAGGTAAAATCTTCAAATACACCATATCACCTACTTCAGATCCGAGATCTCTTTTCTATAGTCGGCATGGGATTTTTGCATTCTATAGGTGGTTTTCAACCTATCTCTTATCATCCGAACCTTCTGTAAGGCATCTTATATTATCTCGGGGAGAAGGAGTGAAGACTCACCTACCTCAAACTACCAGACAAAATACCTGTATCTCCTACCATATAGTCCTTCAAATGGTGCCATTCAAATAATTTAATGGTAGCTATTATTATAAGAGAACTCAATCAACTGTAGGTGATTATCCCAATTTCCTTTTAAAATTGTCACGCAAGTCTTTAACATATGTTATAGGTTTTAAAAGGTACGCTCCGCTTG
Source organism: Solanum habrochaites (assembly GCA_027704765.1). Taxonomy (NCBI): domain Eukaryota; kingdom Viridiplantae; phylum Streptophyta; class Magnoliopsida; order Solanales; family Solanaceae; genus Solanum; species Solanum habrochaites. Next base: position 20,576,300 of record JAKWJA010002496.1, read on the forward strand.
ACCATCCATTTGAAGATGAAAAGCGGTCTTAAGCTTCTCTTGAGTATCCAACCCTTTTTTGAAAGATCTCCAAAAAAATTATTTAAATTGAGCACCTCTATCTGGTATAATTGACAAAGGAATCCCATGAAGACTCAAAATATCATTAATGTATATCTTTGCATAATCCTCGGCCTAAAAAGTAGACTTGAAATAAATATGAAGAAACCTCGTTGGGCAAGAAGTCCCAAGAGTAAGGACTTTCCATACATTAATAATATGTCACGACCCGAGACCACATCCTAGAAAATATGAAATTCCCTCAGATCGTAACACGATGTTCTTAACCTCTTAGAGGTCTTGTACAAGCCCTTTGACATCATTCATTGAATACATGTATTAAAAGTAGTGAGCAATTAAGACATTTCACACAATCGAATAGTACTTCAAAGTATCTTTCATAAAAAATCATAAGGAAAGGTTAAGTCTCAAAGTTTCCATCTTAGACACACTAATATCTTGGGTGACGGCCCATAATTCAACAAAATAGAAATATCTAAGTCTATTATATACTTTAAATAAGAAAATTTAAACATAATGATGTCCTTGAATGTAGTAATGACATGCCAACACTTTACTTAAATGAATTCAAATATCCAAACTTCACTTCAATGAATCCTCTCATTTTCCACAAACACCTTTAGAGATAAGATAAAATATATGAAATTAATACATTAGAAGGCAGTAATTACGATGACATGCAATTAAATCCATGCTTAAAGAACATTTGTTTAAAACATGATCTTTTTGAGTAAAACTTCATAAAAAGTATAAGATTTACTTTCAAGTCAACATAAACATATATAAGTCACATTCCACAATACAGAATAAATATCAATTCAAAACACATAAACATGAGACCCTCCTACCTAAGGTTCACTTGAGTGAGTTGTGAAGCGACCACCCATACTACCAATTCACACACACCAAAGTGATCCTTTAAACTACCTAAGATAATATTATTCCCGTTATTTACATTTAACTCCCTATCTAGAACTGCTCTAGGACTCACGTAAGTAAGAGATGAAGAGACGCCCATACACTATGTCCAAGCTTACCTAAGCTATCCTTAAAGCTACTCTAGATGAGTAATTTTCCATGTATATGAATTAAACTTGAGTCACTACGTTCATTAAGCCATTTAAGAGACATTCAACAAATAAGGACTTCACATAATGGTCTTGGAGAAGACCAAGAGAACCTACACACTAGCATTTTCAAATCCTACTAGTGCAATGTCTTGATAGCATCCTATTACACTACCTAAATATTGTAGAATCTATCAAATACTATAAAGTATCCCAGAAGGTGAAAATATGCAATAACGACATGGACTATACTAGCTAGGCATGGAATATGTAGTCTACCCAACTCTTATTTAGGGTGTTCTACTTGCCAATGGTAGAACTAGCACACATCCCAGTTAGGAACATGGTTAAGGAATATTCAGGGTTTCTTTGTACTCTAATTTCATCTTAAATAGAGCCACTACCCAAGCATACTTACTCAGTGATTGTCTTTTTTCTCATTAAGTAATTCAGTCTAAGGAACATATGAAGTGGAACAATATAGAAGTCACAACCACATCATAGTACATCTTACCAAAGGGGTCCAGTAGGGCTACCACACAATGTTTAAATAGGATAGTTTCATGACTTTCCTAAGGATGATTTGATGTTGTTCCGTTTAACAAACGACTAAGTCCATCATTCACATAAGAAGGATATCATTATTGCTTTAAAGTTCAACAATATTATAATCTTCCTTATAGAAGGTTCCATATAAATAACCCTCTTAACTATGTTCAAGTTCATTTATGTGGAACATTCTAGAAATCTGGGGGACGCACAACCACACCAAAATTTGGGCTGCCTTGTCATCTTGTTTGGCCCATGTTTGGGTCCTCCTTGAGGACCCTTAGGCTGGTTCCTGAGGCTTTATTCACACACATTTCAACATTTTACAAGAATATGTGTACGAACCATCAATACTATAATTTTACCCTCATACCATACCCCAAACCTCTACTATAAAACACTAAGACACACGAGTTCAACTTTGACTAGTTTCGGGACGTCTTGGACGTTTCACATCCAAACACTTCAAAACTCCACAAACTGATTTTTAGCATTATTATTAACCATTTTAAGACTTTACAACCTCATGATACACATGTTTGGTTCGTCCTTGAATAACTATTGTTTCATTTTTAACACTGTCAAGACATAATACTCAAGACAATCAATTCATAACCTACAACACCATGGAAAATAAACACATATATAGGGGAAAACATCAATTTCACATAATCAAGAGACTGAAAACACAACGAGAAGATTGAAACTAATGTACAACTCATAATGCAATAAGACTCACATTGTTCTTTTTATATAGGAGGAACTCCTTCTTCACCCATTATGTTTCTTGTATACATATTTAATAAACATATTAAAACCATTTTTAATGAAAGTACAATTTAGTCAAATTTTAAAATTACTTATAGTGAAGTACTAAATTCCTTGCAGTTAGGTATTCTAACCAACACACTAAGACAACATTCAATCAATTTATTACAATATGAAAGACAAAACCTTATAAACTCAGTGTATAACATACACATTACTTTATGAAATGCACAATGCAAGGAGATCAATGAAATTCAATTTCAACTAGACTACTACACACAATCCAACATGCAACATGGCACTACGACTTTCTAACTCTCAACCTTGAATTGAATAGAAGATAAGAGATAACAAATCACAACTCTACTACTCACCATACTACCCCACTTACAAGGAACCTATTAGTACCCAAGAGAGAAATTATAACATGCCAACATCATCATCTAAATATACCCTTGTAGTTCTGAGAGCATAGAAGTGATTCTTCTTTGGAGAACCATTATCTGGAAAAGTTAGAGGATCTTTCTTGACCTCTGTTCCTCTAGGCCCAATAGTAGACAATACCTCCCCTTATGATATTCCTTATGACAACCAAAGCAACCTCAAGTACCGGCTAGGCATTTCTTCAAGTGATTCCTCCCGCACTTAGCACAAGTAGGCTTAACACCTTGGGAACTACTACCACCCTCAATCTTGACCTTAGGAGTGGGAGACCTCTTCTTAAACCTCGGTTGGTTTTTCTCATCTACTCTTCCCCTTTTCAAATTTTTAGAGATCCTACGAAGCATAGACTCCTCAATGGACTGTGCATACATCATAAGCCTAGAAAAATTCATTTCATTGTGGAGCATAGTCGTATGACACTCTTCTTTATCAAGATAGGAAACACTGGTCACAAATCTACTCATCTCATCCCCAGGGTTAGACACCAAAGATAGAGAAAACCTATACAATAAGGTGAACTTCAATGAATACTCTTCAAAAATCATGTTCTCATGTCTAAGGTTAATGAAATCCTCAACCTTCACCTCCCTCCTATGATGGGTAAAGTACTTTTTTTAACAAAACCTCCATAAACTTTTTACACAATATGAGACAGACTCAACCCGGCTATTATTTTCCCATTGAGTGTAGTACACTTTATCGACTTCCCTTGATTGGCATGAAGCAAACTCTGCCTTCTCCCTAGAAGTCACCCCTATAGAATTCAAAAAATTGTACCATCTAGAAATCTCGGGGATCTTATCCCACCATAGAGCTAAGAAAGATAAAGGGATTCATCTTCACAATGTCTCTCAACGTAGAGGTCATTGTACTCTTAATAGAACTGACCCTTGGCTGAACACCCCTATTCACATGAGTTGTCATGGGTCGGGCTAAAGCAAGTAGAGCCTCTCTAATCTCCCCATTATTCATGTTGGGGGGGAACCACCGGAACCTCATTGCCTTCTCCTCTAAGAGGGACTTGATCACCTTTGGGAGGAACATGGACACCTTGGGGATCTTTAATTCCGTATGGACCTAATCCACCTTGGGGAATGTCCTATTCTACTCTTTCATCTTACAACCTCCTTGCCGCCATACTACTTGTAGTCATCTTCTATAATAACGTGAAAAAAGATTAGGAATAGACACATAAAACCTCAAATCTATAGGAATAATACATAATTAATGAAGAAAGTAAAACTCTATCGTCCTATAGACTCTCGCTTATAGATGTGTCGCGACTCACAGTGATGAATAAGACTCTACTAGACGTGACTTTGATGAGACTACGAATTTTGAAAGTGTACTTCATAACCAATGCTCTAATACGAAGTTTGTCACGACCCGTAAGCACACCCTTGAAATATTACATTTCCTCGGATCATAACACAGCATACTTGACCTTTCAAACGTCTTGAACAACCCTTTTGGCATTTTTCATTGCATACATGTATGAAAAGTAGTGTAGAATGAGAATTTATCATACAGTCAAATAGTACTTCAAAATATATTTCATAGAAAATCATAAGGAAAGGTTAAGTCTCAAAGTCGTCATCTTAGACACACAAATATTTTTGGTCATGGACCATACTTCCACAAAATAGAAATATGTAAATATAAATAAATGATTTTAATAAGGAAAACTAAACATTATGATGTCCTCGAATCTAGTGAGGACATACCAACACTTTTCTTGATTGAATTGTTGATATCCAAGCTTCACTTCAATGACTCCTCTCAATTTCCACCTACTCCTTTAGAGACAAGATAAAATATATGGAATTAGTAAATTAGAGTGATCTAAGTATGGTGACATGCAATAAAAACCTTTCTAAAAGGACATTTGTATAAAACATGCTATTTTTTAGTAAAAATTCATAAACAAGTATATGAGTCACAAGTCAATATAAATATATGTAATACGCATTCCACAATATAGCATCAATATCACTTCAAAACACATAACGATGAGACCCTCTTACCAAAGGTTATTCTAAGGTACAATTGAGTGAGATATGAAAAGATCACCCATACAAACCCTTCACGCACACTAAAGTGATCCTTTAGACTACCTAATATAATATTATTCCCATTACTTACATTTAACTCTATACCTAGAATTGCTATAAGAATCATGTATGTAAGACAAGAAGAGACCGCCATAGACCCTCTCTAAAATTACCTAAGAAATCCTTCAAGCAACTCTAGATGACTAATTTTCCATTTACATGCATTTAACCTAAGTAACTATATTCATTAATCCATTTAAGAGACATTCGACTATTAAGGACTTTCACATAATGGTCTTGGAGAAGACCTATGGAACCTTAACACTAGCTTCTTCAAATCCTACTTGGTAATGTCTAGATAGAGTCCTACTCCACTACCTAAACTTTGTAGAACCTGTCAAATAGTAGAATGTATCCCACAAGATAAGAATAGGCAATAAATGACATAGACCATACTAACTAGGAATTGAATCCTGAGTCTACCCTACTCCAATAGAGCGTGTTCTACTTGCCAATGGCAGAAATAGGACACATCCCATTTAGGCACGGATTTAAGGAATATCGAGGGTTTCTTTGTACAAACTCATCTTAAATAGGGATACTACCCAAGCATACTCACTTGGTGCTACCCTTTGTTCTCATAGAGTAATTCAATCTAAGCAAAATATAAAGAGGTACTATATAGAAGTCACAACCAAATAATAATATACCTTACCAAAGGGGTCCATTAAGAATGCTACACAATGGTTAAATAAAATAAATTGATGACTTTAATAACGATGATTTCATATTTTTCCATCAAACCAACCCCTAAGTCCATCATTCACATAAAAAGAATACCATTACGGTTTTCAACATTAAGGATATCATAACCTCCTTTCTAGAAGGTTTCACATAAATTACACTCTTAACTATGTTCAAGGTCACTTTTTAATCATACATATACATTCATGACAAAGTTATTTTAGCCTACTAAGTCGAGTAAAATTCATGTTCTTCTTGTATCAAGTAAAGAATATATCTCTACCAAAACAAAACACACCTCGTTATCATCTTAACACATGTACAATATCATTCAAATAGAATATAGGGTAAACTAAGCATACTTACAAGTCACCCTACACATTCATATAGAAACATCAATATAATCCATCAGAAGTCTAATATTGTCAACTAGGAGGATTCATACTCCAAGATCAAGTATACACATATAAGGTATCCCTATAGCATATCATGATCACATATAATCAATTAGAAGAACACATACTTTGAATTCACATACATACATCAGTCATATAAACCTTCTTCATGATCATATATCAAAGATATAATATAAAAATATCATAATTGATAAAATAAAGTCGGCAAGGCCACATTGTTTCACAATTCATAAAGTATTTTCGACAAGGCTGCATTATTCACAAGTATAGCACATAAGCACCGCCACCATAAGTGGACCATACCAAACATCACAATTGAAACACCTAGACAACACAATATAGAAGAGGTTAGGTCAACATACCACCATTCCAACCATAACACCTCCAATCTATTAAACAAATTCAATCCACAAAGGCTCTTACGAATCACCATAATCACCAATTCAAACCAATAATCAAAATATACAATATCCAACATAACACAATATGAAATTCAACAATTTAGGACAACGTATGTACAATTCTAACATACTTATAACAAAATTCAATAACCCAAAGATAACTACTTAAGAATTCAATACAATTAAGGCATGATCAAATAACCCATAATATAGAAAAAATAAGAAAATCATGATTTGAATGGGTTCATAGGGATTTTAGTCTAAAATAATTCAATTAACATCAATTCAGTAATTAATCATTAACTCAAAACGTTTTAAGTAAGAACCCATGGCAATGAGTTGAAATAGAAGATTTAATTTTGTTATCATCTTTGAAAACCATTGAAATATACTAATTCAGTGTAAGAGAATGAGAGTATGAAACATCATATCTTTTCTGAAGTAACACGCACGAACTGATGGAGAAAAACTTGAAAAATTGGTCTTCATTCTTGGAGCTTAAAATCTTCATCAATGGAGGTCGTTGGAGTTAAGGAATGGAGAGGTTTTGTTTTGAGTTTATGGTTTAGATTTGATTGGTAAGTTTATAAAATGACTCAATAATTGTCAATAATTTATCCTTAAATTATCCAAAAGACCCCTGCACTTAATGTACATTTTAACCAATTTAAATTTGACTTAAAAACGACGAGACCAAATCTAAGAAGTCATTACGCTTCACGGGTCACCTCTGACTATTGGTTCTGGAAAATTTTGAGACAGATTGGTTTGTGATTACCCCGCGTTGTAGGGAAAACTTTTTAACTTTTAGGTGAAGTTGGCGCGATGCCCAGCCAATTCCAAATATTTGCTTTCCTCTACAACTTGCTTGGGCCATGTTTGGGTCCGCATTGGTGACCCTGTAGGCTTGTCCCCTAGGTTCCATTTTTTGGATGTTTCGACCCTTTACATGCCACACTAAGTGTAGGAACAATCAATTCTAAATTTAACCATCATACCATTCGCCCGAACTCCACTACAAAAAAAAACTACGACACACTAGTTAAACTTTGACTAGTTTTCGGACGTCTTGGACGTTTCACTTCCAAACTCTTCCGAAATCCTCAAACTGACTTCTAAAAATATTATTAACAACTTTAGGACTTTATAACCTCATGAAACACATGTTAGTTTCTAGCTTCACCAACACAATCCTTAAATATAGATGAAGAGAAAGTTGAAATCTTGGAACCCGAGTGACCTTGAATATTGACATTCAATGGAGCCTTTGAGAATAGAAAAAAAGGATAGAGAATGTGGGTTTGGGAATTTGGGGTTTTAGGTTAGGTTATTGAAGCTTAGGTCTTTATATAGACCCTTAACTAACTTAATTAGACACGACCTAACCCTTAATTAAACACCTAAGTAACTAAAAAATTAGTTCCCTTAATTTAAAATTCGACAACCAAAATAAACTCCCACCTAAGAGATTCGACTTATGATCCATCGACGCCCCAGTACTAAATAGACATCTTTTGGTTCAGAGACTGGTCTTTTGGACTAGTTTGAGAATCTGGCTTAGTGTTGGACCACGAAGCGATCCACGCCATGCCGATCATACGATGGCTCATTTTTTGGCATCGAGGATGGGTACCCCATTGAAATATGCCCATGCACACTCGTGCACATTTAATAATTCACCATACGTCATGAACGTTCTTTGATGTTTTGACTCTAACACTTCCTAAATATTTTAAATACCTATTTTTATGTCTATAAGAAGTTTTAGAAGTATTTGTTCATCCTGTGAGGTTCTAGATTAGGACTCTGACTTTCAAAGTGCTACAAGCAGTCCATCCAGTCTTCAACATTTCCTTATTGAAGAAGTGTGTGGGTGATCCAACATTCATAGTACCATAAAAAAGTGTGCTGTTAAGGATAGTCTCAGTTATGAAGAGGTGCTAGTCTAAATTCTTGATTCTCTGGTTTGAAGGTTGAGAAATAAATAAGTCGATTCAGTTAAGGTATTGTGGAAGAGTAAATCTATAGAGGGAACAACTTAGCAAGAAGAAGCAACCATTAAGGCAAAGTATTCTCATTTTTTTCATTCTGATTTATTTCTAGCGTGAGGAAATAGTTTCTCTCTAGTCTTTCGGCTACTCTTGAGTAAACTCGGTCTTCGTATTATGTTCGTTCAATTGTACTTGCATTTCAACGTATTTGTATATTCTTGGAACTTACTTTAATTATATTTTAGTTATCAATACATAGTGGTAGGGTTTCCAGCAATTTCCCTCTATATTTATGCTACTTTTTGCTTCAATTGAGGACGACTATTCCCATAGGGTAGATATAGTAACATCTCAAAATTTATAAGAATAGATCACAAGAAAAGTGGGTGAAGGACAACAAAGTTCATAGAACGTGACTAGAACTACGATATGTCGACATGTCTGTGTGTTCACACTATGACTAGAAATGGAGGACAACGAGACCCATCACAAGCCACCACACGAACTATGAAGAGACTCGTGAAAGCTCGAAAGAACTCACCACAATCAGAAATCAGACCACATAGCCATTTATTGGCCGTGGTAGCTTTTGTGAATCCAAAACAGTTTGCCTAGCCTAGTTGAGAGACCATGGTGACCTTAATGATATGAGATCCTTCACATGTTCTGTGAAATATACCAATGAGGGATAGGAAAGAACCAGATATCACATCCCAAGACCACACCCTAGAAGTTAGGGTAAAATCTCTAATTGTAACCCACGTACTCAACTTCTCGAAGGTCTTTACAAGCCCTTTCATATCATTTATTGCATAAACATAGTGAAAAAAAGTGCGGAATGAAAACTTTTCACAAAACATAATATAGTCTTTAAAATCTCTTTTATATAAAAGTAATAGGAAATACTAATTCTCAATCTCATAATCTTAAGACACAAGAATACTTGGGACGCGAGCCATACTTCAAAATACGAATATAGAATACTTAGTCTATTACAATACTTTGAATGAACACGTAAAAGAAATATATGACCTCAAGTGAAGTGAGGAGATACTTCAACTTGTCTTCAACGATCTTCTAAGTCCAAGTCTTCACTTCTCAAATCTCCTCACCTACCAAGAACTATATAGATAGATAAAAGCATGGAGTTAGTATAACCCCATGTACTAAGTATGGCTTTATGCATAAAAATCATGAAAATGGTTATTTATTTGAAATATGCATATTTTCATTTAAAAATCATATTATTATCATAAGAACAACATTTATTAACTTGGAAATACATAATATAACATTCAGACTAAAAATCATATTTTAGAGATAACAGTAGAGTGAACTCACTCACTATTATAGTGAATTATTTCACTTTAAAGTGAACATGCTTATTATTCGATTAAGACACCCTTTAACATGTAATCTTTTCACATAAAGCTATCCTAAGATTTACTTAGGTCACACAATTAGAGACAACCAATACACCCTCTCTAGATTTGCCTAAAAGACCTTTTGGATTACTTAAAATGAGTCACATACACACTTAGAAAGTACCAAGAACATCAAAGTAAGATTTTTCTACCAAAGGTGAACTCTAAGACTCACTTGAGTGAGTTGTGAAGTGACAACCCACACAATCCCTTACAAACACACATAAGAGATCTTATAGACTCCGTAAGATAGAATCATGCTCACATAATACATTAACACATATGTTATATGACATTCTCCTTCCGAAGGCTATCAAAAGACCTACTTAGTAATCAAGTAATAAAGTCCATAGATACCCATCTTCGATATTACCTAAATCAGTCCCTTAATAACACTCTAAGGCTTAGATCATGTTTTAAACAAAACAAAAGACATTTTCCCTAACTAATAGTCCATCCTCAACACTTCCACGATAGAAAGAAGAGATCATCCCTTTATGCCCTCTTCACACTTTAGCTAAGGAATCCTTAAGTCACTTTAGATTAGGTACTCATTTATTTACATACTCCATAACATAAGTCATTAGTTCATTTTTTCATTAAGACTCATAAATTACATAAAGGACATTCAAGTAATGGAATTGGAAAAGACCTAGGGACTCTAACTAACACCTTCAAAGCCTATTGTGCAATGTCTAGATAGAATCCCATACAACCAGCTAAACTTCATAAAAGTTCTCTAGTACTAGTAGGTATCCCACATGATGAGACTGGGAAATAACCGACATAGACCATGATAGCAAGACATGGAATCCGAAGTTCTATGCTACTCCGATGAGGTTATTCTACTTGGCAATGGTAGAACTTGAACACATCCCGTGTATGCACATGATTAAGGAATATGAAGGGGTTCTTTCTATTCTAGTCTCATACTTAACTAGAACTACTTCCCTTACCGTATCACTTGGTGCTAGCCTACTTTCTCATAGGGTAATTCATACATTAGGTTTACATAAAAGGGTTCCATGACAAGTTCATAACCCAATCATATTTACCCTTCAAAGAAAGGTCCACTAGGGCTACCTCACAATGGCGACAAGAAGCTCATGATGTCTTTTCTAAGTTTTAATATTATATTGTTCTAGCCAACTAACCTTAAAACCATTATTCCTTTACTTTGAAGGATACCATTACTGCTTACGCTTCAACAATCTTAACCTTACCCTTAAGACATTTTTCTCACATAATAATCTCTCATATCATCATTTAGAGTCACATATCATTCATATATTAAAGACTCAGAGTTCTAACACCCTAAATCTAGATATCATATATACATCAAGCAAGATATACAAGTCAACCAAGACAAGACATCACATACTTCACTTGAACTCATAATTAAAGTCATTCTACAAACACCTAGAAACAAACTACATCATCAAGTCATCCTAAATATCATCATAACATGATTAATGTACTCCACATAGACTCATAAATTAAGGTATGAATAACCAAGAATTAACCCTAAAACTATACTCATAATGTCAAAGTCATAGTCTAACATAATACCTTAATGTAACCTTACTAGAAGAACACACATATGACTTCACATGCAGATATATAATTTCATGATTCACATCATCAACTACAAAAATAACCACATTACTTCAACTACTTTCCAATAAGGACATGCTCATCATATTGCATAAAGTAACGCTGACAAGGCCACATTAATTGCAAGTAAAACACATAACATTTCAAGCATTATTGGATGTACAAATCATAATTGAATAAAAGTATAATTAATGTCAAACTAATAAAAATGGGTCATCATACCTTCATACCCTCATCCACATTTCAATTCAATGCCAAATCAACCAATTCAACATCACAAGGCCCTTACCCATGACCATGAGCAATAATTCAACGCAATAACCATAAAATTCAATGAATATACATCAATTAAATCTAGAATTAACAATCTAATATCAATTAGATATTAGATGAATATAATCTTATATCATTAGAAAGCCCCTAAGAAACTACAATAACATTCAACAATCATTAGCTTTATCAAGTAACTCAATAAGAAGTAGAACTAGGTCATCTTCCCTGGCTTATAGATTTAGATGACATTATCAATACAATATCAAATTGATATAATTCAATGCTTAGAATCGTTTCTGCAAGAACCCTGGTAGAATCCCAATTTGACAATTCACTTCAAAAAAAATTGAAACATCTGAGAGTTGGTCTCCTCCTTGATGAAACTTTTCAAGGATAACACAGAAACCTCAAACTGAATGAATAATTATTCACTTTGATGAATAATTTAAACTCAAAACTGCGCACCACACAAGCTGCTTTCTTCTATTACATTTAGACTTCAAAATTAGTCTTTTGGGATTTTTCTAAGTGTAAGGACTGTTTAAGTCAGAGGTCACGTTTTTCTAGCAGATTTTATTTCTGGAAAACTGGCTCAACAACGACCCCACGAACGGACGTCATGGGCACGACGGACCGTCGAGGAGGGGTCTCTTTCAAAAACACTTAGAAATTCCTGAAATTGGGTACTAAAAACAACTCTCTGAACTTCCTTGCACGGAATGGCAGGACGGACCAGGTCAAATGCGGACGGGCCGTCACAGACCCTTGGTGGAAATTGTCTCTGAACCTTGCTACCTAACCTCCGGACCTGACCGTCTGCAGGCACGACGGGGCCGTCACATGTTGCGCAATCCCAGCGGGGATTGGATTTATGTTATTTATTTACGGTGGCCGTTTTGGACTATTCCTGCTTTAATTATAAAGTGTGGGTTAATGTTATAGTCTAAATTACTTGGGGGGGTTCAAAAGAGGTAAACCTTCAAGTTAATTAGTGGGTTATTAGTGCCATCTTTTTATACTTAAGAATAGGGTTTATTAGGGGAAAAGAAGAGGGTTTGATAAGAAAAATAGAACGAACAGAGAGGAAATCTAGCAAGAGAGAGAGAGAACTAAGGGACAACAAGATTTGTGAATTTGCTTGCTTGAATCACGAATCTTACGATGTAGGTAGTTATGTTTCCTTCACACATTCCTAGTAAACTCGTTAATAGCGAATGATATGAGTTGGGTAGTCGTACAATTAAGTCTCTATAATGCTTAATTGTGTTGTATGCATGATTTTAATTTTATATATATATATATTTGATTGGATAAAATAGCATGATGAAGCCGATGTTTAAATCTTGAAGAAACCCGAATCTACTTTGTGATGATCATGCCTTGGTATAAGAAGGCTTATGACGAAAGTATGTGGAATTAGGGGGATCGGCGCCACGTTCCGGTACCAGGATAGAATATTAGGATCGGGTGTCACGTTCCGACACACCCAGGATAGTATATCATCGGTCCCACGTTCGTAACCAGATAGAATAATGACACAGGATCAGAGTAGTCCCGTTCTGACACCAGATAGTATATGGATCGGGTGCCACTGTTCCGTTACCAGGATATGATTGAGGATCTGAGTGTCAACGTTCCGACAACCAGGATAGTAAGTGAATCGTGTGCCCACGTTCCGGTACCAGGATAGAATGAGAGGGGAGTGTTCCGTACCGACACGAGAGTAAATAATATAATGAATCTTGAAAGATGTTTATATCCTCAATCTAATGAACCTAATCCCAAATGAGTAGGATTGAGGAGAGGCGTGAGTCCTCATTGATGTGCTTGATGTTGTAACCAAGATTAGGTAATTGTAATTCTCTGCTAAGGATGTAAGTTGATTCATTATGATGTTACTATGATATATACTATTTATCTATTTGAGTTGGCTGATGATACCTACTCAGTACTTGCGTTTTTTGTACTGACTCCCCTACTTTTATGTTTTCTTCTCCTTTGTATTGTGGAGTGCAGGCAATATACCGTCGTCTTCAACTCAAACCTCAAACTCTCGCCCGTCTTCCATACAAATACAACAATTACACCGATGTTAGGGTTGATCTAACCTTCTAAGCTTGGACTGGATCTTTCTTCCTCATGTTTTGATGCCTTGAAGTTCTCTTCATTGGACTAGCTTTTGTTATTTTAGTTTCTTAGAATACTCTTAGTTAGTATTTTATCATAGATGTTCTGTGGGATGACTTCCAGAACATTTTGGGGAATAATAGATGTTGAATTTTAGAAGTTATTAATTTTAATTTCCATTAATGAGTTTAAAGTCTTCCGTCTTACTTTCCTGTTGTTTTATCATGGAAATGTTAATGTTTAGAGTGGTTGGTTCGCTCACAGAGAAGGATAATGTGGGTGCCAGTCGCGATCCGATTTGGGTCGTACAAACTTGGTCCTCAGAGCATTAGGGTTCGTGTCTAATCATCCCAAGAACAGGTCTAGTAGAAGTCTTAAGGAACGGTAGGGGACCCTATTACTCTTCCTTGACAAGGCGATAAGACTTTAGGAAAATTCCATTCTTCTTTCTTTGTTCGTGCTTTACTTGAATCCAATTGTATCTAGTGAATTCAATTGGTATTGACCATCTTCACTCTATTTCGCAGATGTTAGACTAGATCACACTACGCCAACACTATCACCGGTGGAATAGGGTGCTTCTATCCACCCAGCCCTGTAAGCTGTAAGCTCGAAGGAATAACAAATGGCAAGAGGCGTGGTAGAAGTCGTGGAGGACGTCCCTCTAGGGGAAGAGGACGATTCCTAGCCCATCTGTTACTAATGGCGGTACTCCTCCACCGACACCGAGGAATAATAAGAAGAAGGGGAACGTAGCGGAGAATGAAAAAAGTACAGAATGCGGAAATGCCCACCCCAAACCTACCCAGAGATTTATAATTAAGGTTTCTCCTTAGCTTAGTGGTTGTCTGATCAGGGTCGAGAACCACCATTGTTTTCCTGGCACCAACACCTCCCGGTTTTCAAGAGGGACAACAGCGCCTACTATGGCCCCTCGTATGATGCTCATTGGACTAGGCACGTTTCCACGCTTACTACTGGGCCTATAATACAAATGATCAGCATGAACTGTTCAGTAAGTTCTGAAATTGAAACATCCGTCTTCACGGGTGCCAGAATCTGAGGACATGCTTAACGAATTTCTAGTTGACTGTCACGAGCTAATAACACAAATGGGTTATAGTAGAACGCTTGGTGTTGAGTTTCGTGAGTTATAAGTTTTCCAAGGGAACGCCAAGATTTGGTGGCGTCAATGTTGTTTGAGTGTCAACCCCAACAAGGCACTCACCTATTGACTTGGTTGGGTGCCTCATTCTCTACTAGCTTGTTTATGGAGAAGTATATCCCTCAGACTTTGAGGGATAGGAAAAGTGATGAGTTCTGATCCTACGAGCAAGGTAGAGATGTCGGTGTCAATCATAATGTGGGCTAAGTTTCTGCCTATCAGATCGCCACCACAACTTATGTTTTTATAAGTCCACAAAGCGGATTCGCCTGTTTGTGAAGGGGTTGAGATCTGAAAGTTCGAATTTACACACCAGCATTGACAATAGCGGCCACAAAGGTGGTACAAGTTGGACAATCTTTATCAAGAAGTGGTAGACTTCGTGATAGAGGTGAGAAAGAGTAAAAGCCAGATGATTCAACCATGGCAAATCGCATCAAGAGGTTTCGAAAGGGAGGTTGAGTTATAATGGTTCTTACTCTAGAGGCAAGGGGCATTTTAGAAAGGATGGTTGCTCAGTTCGACCCATTTAGTCTTCACTTACATAATGTAGTTGGGGGTCACCACTCAGACCACAACATTTCTCTAGAGCGACCTAGTGCTCGAATCCATAAAAACCGAGATAGTGTTATGGGTGTGGAGATACTGGGCATATCCAGAGTATTGTCCAAAACAAGTAATAGACACCCCCCCCAATGTCTTAGATGTAGAGAGTGTTCAGGGGGTAGAGGGTGCGCTGTTAATTCTGAGAGAGCATGGTGGCCGAGGTTTTGTGGTCACCAAAACGGGCCGGGGTGATGGCGCAAACTGAGCCACTACAACACAACTGGTAGGGGCAAACGGACCAGACATAGTAAATGGGGCCCATTGGTTTATGCTTTCCCTGGAGATCAGAGGCGGAGACATCTGATGCTGTCATCACAGTTATCTTCTGGTTTGGATTGCATGGCTTTCTGTTTGTTTGCTCCTGGATCCACGTTTTTCTTATGTAATCTTCCTCATTTGCTTAATGGTCTAAATTTTACATTGAATTACTTGATAAGCCTATTCATGTGTCTCTTTCTTCTACTCCGGTGGTGGGTGGGCTGTGGTAGTTGAAAAGGTCTATAGGTCTGTTTGGGTGAACTTTTTTGGGAGGCAACACGTATGTAGATTTGGTGTATACCTAGAAATGGGAATGATTTTGCTGTAATTCTGGTATGACATTGGCTTTTTTCTATTCTAATTCTCCTTTCTTCCTCCGCATTTTGACGATCCTTGGTTGTAATGCCAAAAACGGTGACGTTAGACCAAGCCCTGGTACACCTACCGTTAGTGTGGGAGGGTGACTACAACTTCCAATCGCGGGGCGTATAAATCTCCTTTCTTACATGACATAAGAAAAGGGTAGTAAAGGGTGTTTGCTTTTCTTGCACAGTCCAGGATGACACGACCATAACCTTCGAACTTGAGTAGTCTACCGGTGGTCCGTGAGTTTCTTCGATGTATTCCCCCCACAATTCTTCCTGGTATGCCTACAGATGAGGATATGGACTTCTGTATTGATCTTGAACACGGGTCTACTCGCCCCATTTCCTAATACCCTCCTTATAGAATGGCGCCTCGGATAATCGGAGTTAAGAGAGATTAAATAGCCCACTTCAGAGTTGTTGCAGCCAAGGCTTCATTAGACCCAAGTGCATCTCCCTTGGGGTGCTCCGGTTTTGTTTGTGAAGAAGAAGGATGGAGTTTTCGATGTGGCCATAGACTAACCGGCGCTAAACAAGGTGACCAAAAGAAACAAGTATCCTCTTCCTCGCATTGATGAACTTGTTCGATCAGTTACAAGGTGCTGTGTATTCTCTAAGTTTACGTGAGATCCGGTTATCATCAATTGCAAATACGGGCAACGGATTGTGCCCAAAGACTAAGACTGCTCGTTACGAACCAGGGTATGTGGCTTTACGAAATTTGTAGTGGATGTCCTTGGTCTTACGAATGCCCCTGCTGCGTTCATTAGTTTGATGACGGGAATTTTTTAAAAGCCATATCTGGACCTCTTTGTGATCGTATTAATTGATTATATACTCCAAGAGAAGAAGGAACACGAGGGAGCATTTGGAATTGTGTTGGAAACGTTAGGAGAAAAAGCTTTATCCAATTCCTCTAAGTGTGATGTTTTGGCTAGATTGCAAGTATCCTCTTTGGGTGCACGTGGTTTCCAAGGTGACTGATGGTGGATCCTTCTAATCGAAGTATTGAAAATTTGGGTAAGACCTACTAATTTGTCAGAAATAAAAGCTTATCACTTGGTTTAGCCAGTTACTACCGTCGATTTTGTCAGGGGATTCCTCCTCTATTTCTTTCTTCCAACTGACTAACTATGACTAAGAAGCAAAATGTCGCATTTGGTATGGTCGGATAGTGGTGAGGAAAGCTTTCATATGCTCAAGGACTCTGTTGACTACTGGCACCATATCTCACTTTCAGTGTCAGAGGGGTAAGGAACTTCATTTAGTTATTTTGTGAGCATCTATTCTGGTTTGGGTGGGTAATACTAATGCACGAGAAAAAATGTGATTGCTTATGCTTCGTGCAATTAAAGGTTGCATACGTAATTATCCGCTCCCATGATTTAGCGTTAGGCATGCATTGGTGTTTTGCATTAAAGCAATGGAGCACTATTATATATGGACGTGTGAGTCTAATACGGCTCATCGTAAACCTACAATATATGTCCTTTACTCAAGAGATTTGAACTATGAGACCAAGGAGATGGATGGAGCTACTGAAGGAACTACGACATCAACTATTTTTGTATCATCCGGGAAGGCGAATGTTGTAGCGGATACTTTAAGTAGAAAATGGCGGAAGCATGGGAATTCTCTCACTTCAAAGCTTCGAGACGCCACATTGGCTAGAGAACGTTCAGATTCAGAGGCTAAACGACTTATGAGTTAGAAGTAAATGAAAGAAAGGGAGAGATTTATTAGCTTGTGTGGAGTCAAATATCTTCCTTCCTTTACAAAATATTAAGGGACAGCATTTTAATGTGAAAATGATCCAGGACCGAGATTAACAAGATTTGCAAGGAGAGGCTAAAGATCGACAATCGATAGGAGGGTATGTGAGGATTAAGGGAAGGGTACATGTGTAACCCCGCGTCGATGATTTGATCAACACTATTCTGCCAGAGCTCATAGTTCAAGGTATCTATACATCCGGGTGTGTCAACAGATGTACCAAGGAACTAAGCAACCAACCTTTTATGGTTGGAGTAGAATGAATCGCGATAAAAATCGTTGAGTTGTTTCCCCAAATGTCCAAATTGGCACAACAAGTAAAGTCATGACATACCAAAGCCACGGAGGAACACTTCAAGAATGCCCATTCCGAATGGAAATGGGGAGAGAATTGCAATGGACTTCGTTGGTTTGTCTCCAAATCAACATTGGCCAAGATTCAACTCCATTTGGGTGATTGATGGACAAAAAAACTTACTAAGTCTGCTCATTTCAGTCGTTTACGGTGACTTACAATGCAGAAGAGTTAGCCAAACTTTACAAAATCTCAGAAGTTGTAATCGAATTGCATGGCAGTTCCACTGTCCATCATATCAGATGAGGTAAGCATTTACTTCTATGTTTTGGAGAACCTTGCATGCGGATTAGGTACTGGTTTTGACCTTAGTACTGCATTCACCCCAAGAACCGACGGTCAGTCTAGACGAACGGTACAAGTGTTGGAGGAATATGCTTTCTGCATAGCGTGATAGAATTTTGGTTGCCATGGGATACCTTCTTACCCTTATCGGGTTTTCATACAATATTCTATCGCTCAAGTATTGGAATGGCCCACCCATTTGAACAGTGTATGAGTCGAGGAGATGGTGGTCTCCCATTGGTTGGTTTGATGCATTCGATGTTAGACCTTTGGGTACAATGAACCTTTTGAAGGACTCGTTTAAGAAAAGGTGAAATCCATTTAAGAAAAGCTTTTAGCGGCCTAAGGAGCAAAAAGGAGTATGCAGATCGAAGGGGTTAGGGATTTGGAGTTTCATGGAAGGTAACAGGTTTTGCTGAAGGTTTCACCTCATGTAATGGGTAGTAAATGCAATTTGGCTAAAAAGAGGTAAGGCTTAGTCCGGGTTATATGGGTCTATTTTGAATTCTGAAGACGAGTAGGGATGTTACACTTATGAATTAGCTTTGCCTCCAGCCACTCTCCGAGTACATCCTTATTCCATGTACTCAATGTTGAAAAGATACCATGGGGAGGGAAACACATTATCCATATGGGATTCAGTTTTGCTTGTGAAATTTGTCTATGAGGAGGAGCCCTGTTGCACATTTTAGATAGGAGAAGTTTCGCACGTTGAGATCAAGTGGAGAGTTGCACTCCATCAAGGTGGCAATGGAACAGAATCTGACCGGTTTAAGAATCCACTGGAAGAAGGAGGCAGATTCATCAAGAAAGATACCACACATCGTTAAAAAAGAATTCAGGTACTCTCCTTCTCCCAGCCCTTTTTTTCTTCTTGTGAGCGTTCGGGAAGAACAGTGGTACAATCTGTCGTATCTATTGTAACGCCTGTTCCACAGTCCCTATACTACTGAGAAGGCAGATTTTAATTTTATGGAGTCACTGGCCTGACACACAAAAAGGACCCCCACTAACCCCGGGGGACCGTCATGGGCACGACGGACCGATCGTAGTGGAGAGGGTCTCGTTTTCAAAACACTTAGAAATCGAAATTGGTACTGAAAACGAACTCTCTGACTTATGTGATGCAGAATGCAAAGACCGGACCGGCACAGACCTTGTTGGAATTGTCTCTGGACACCTTGGAGGGAGACGCCTGAAGGACGGACTTCGCAGGCACGAAGGTCCGTCACAGTTTTGCGTCAATCCCCCAGGCTGGGATAAGATTTCTCTTAATTTAATTAAGAGGGCGTTTTGGACTTTTTTTCCTCTGCTTTTAATTCCATTAAGTGGGGTTAATAGTTAATAAGTCAATTACTTCTAATTGGGGTTAAAAAAAGAACAGTGTAACCTTAATTAATTAGTAGTTTTTTAGTGGCGACAATCTTTTATACTTAAATTATATGGTTAGAGGGTAAAAGAAAGTAAGTGTTTGATAAGAAAAAATATGAAAGAACAAAGAGAGGGAAAATCGAGCAAAGAGATAAGAGAGAACGAAAGGGACAACTAACTTTGAGGAATTTGCTTGCTTTGATCACGTAATCTCGGTTGGAGGTAGGTTATGAATGGTTGTTCACACTATGTCGTATAAACTCCTTAATAGACGAATGATTGTTGTTAGGGTAATATATTATGTCTTCTATATGCTTAATTTGTTTGTATGCAGCACATTGACATTTTATATTATATAGATATGTTCGTAATAAAATAAGCATGATGAAGCTATTGAATCTTAAATCTTTGAAGAAACCCTAAATCTACTTTGTTAATGAATAATGCCTTGGTAATAAAAGAAGGCGTAATGTAACGAAGATGAGATTAGGGAGAATCGGGTGCCCGTTCCGTACCAGGATAGAATATTGGGGATCGGATTGTCACGTTCCGACACCAGGATAGTATATGGATCGGGTGCCAAAACGTTCCGGTAACCAGTAGGAATATAATTGAGGATCGGAGTGTCACAGTTCCGACACCAAGGATAGTAATATGGATCGGGTGCCACGTTCCGGTAACCAAGTATCATAACATAGTGAGGAGCGGAGTGTCATGTTCCGACACCAGCTATAGTATATGGACGCCGAAGTGCCACATTCCGGTAACCCAAAAGGAGGATAGAATGAGGAGCCGGAGTTGTCACTGTACCCAATTACCACGAGAGTAAATAATATAATGATCTTGAAAGATGTTAATATACTCAATCTATGACCCTTAATTCCCAAATAGTATTAGGAGGAGGCGTGGAGTCCTCATTTGATTTGCTTGGTGTTGTAGACCAAAAAAGGATTATGGGTATTGTAAATGCTGCATGCTAAGATATTAGTTTGATTTTATGATGTAATTGATTATACGTTTTCTATTTTGAAGTGGCCGATGATCCTACTCATACTTGTGTTTGTATAACCCCCTACTTTTAAGTTTTCTCTTGTTATTGTGGAGTGCAGCAAACTCGTACCCGTCGCTTCAACTCAACCGCAACCTCCTAGAGCCATTCTTCTTTACTTCCGGATTCAGGGTGAGCTAACGCTTCTAGCTTGGACTGGATCTTCTTTCTATGTCTTGTTGCCTTGAAGTTCCGGCTGGACCTAGCTTTTGTTTTATTTTTAGTTTCTAGAATACTCTTCGTTAAGTATTTGATCATAGATGTTCCTTCGTGGTGATGCTTCCAGATTTTGGGAAATAATAGATGTTGAATTTTACAAGTTATTAAAGTGATTTCATTAATGAGTTTAAGTCTTACGCATACTTTCTGTTGTTATTACATTTAAATGTTAAGGTTTATAATTTGTGTTCTCTCAACAAAACTATAAGGATAAGTGTGGGTGCCAGTCGCGATCCGATTTGGGTCGTGACACTAAGAGTTTGGGGTTTTCAATTTGGAAGAATGAAGTCTTTATGGTGTTTAACCTTTATATACATAATTAAAATAACCAAAAGACCCTTAATAAAACTCCAATGAATTAATTTATAAGTTGGGTGAATTTAGGTTTTCACCTCTAACTTGGCAGCAAAACCTGCGCAGAAAAACAGCATAACTAAGGACTTGCCCTCTCGGGGCATCGTCCCCATGACCGGCCATTACTGGCCACCGTCGGTGGTTACAGAAGCCGTCCAAGGATTTTTTGTCTCCCTTGGTTAAGTCCCCATTGAAGAAACACATTGACGGGCCGTCAACAGGCCAACGAGCCATCGACTGCTCCGTCGTCTGGGGTATGCCTCGGACTGCCTTGCAAATAGTTTTGAGTCCAACCTCAAGGTCCCTTAGATGGTTCTTGGGGATAATTTTTTTGGAATTTTACAACAAAAATATGATTGTCTATAATTTTAACACCTCCCACCTGAATTTCATCCAAAACGGACACGTAAAACTCGACGAAACACACCTAGACGCACAAGGTCACTTCTAGGCATATCTTTCAAACGTCAGGGACGTTGTTGGTCGTTTTACCTCCAAACTTCTTGAAACACAACACATTTCTTATAAATGAAATAATAACTCATTTAAGGAACTCAAAACATCATGAAACACACATAAACACATAGAATCACTTAAGATACATTTAGGTGACTTAGTCGTCGAACGTCTTTGTCGTCCCTTGACGTTTGAGTTCCAACACACCTAAAACTTTAGCTACTTCATCTATACCATATATTAGACATAGTTAGGACCTTAGACCATCAATACCGACATGTTAGGCTCTATTTAATTTAGGTTATCTTCTGGGTCTTAAACTAGAAGTCAATAGCCCAAGAACAACGTCCCAAACGACGGACCATTGTTGTTGTGACGGGCCATCTTGCGTCTTTGGTCGAGCCACATCAGATTTTTGGTGGGGTAATTTTTTCCTTATTCCCTTTATGTGTTGGAACCCAAACTACGTCGTTTCATCCCTAAACTATGTAGTTTTTTTTAGTTTTAGCCAAGTAACATAGACACAACTTACCCTAAACAAATGTAAACAAAAATCATTCAAACATAAATCAATAGAAACAAAAAAGACGCGCCAGTTTGATCAAGAACAATTACCACGTTTCTTTAAAGTTTCATCTTGAAATTGAAGAATTTCTCTAAATAATTTGTTTGCATGTATGTGGGTTCCTTTAACCTGTCCAATCCCTAGAATCTAGTAAGATTCTTGATTCCCTTCATATTAATAGACCTAGATTTTCTTTAAGATAGGGAATTGTTGTGATATAGTCATTAGAACATTTCTAATTAGACTTTATGTTTTTGTAATCGTCTTGCAAAATTCCTTTCATGAAATTCATAACTCTAGTAGTGTAAATTTGTTTAGTTCATGAAAAGTACTTTTTAGGTAATATTATACAGATATACATGCAACAGTTTTCAAACGTTTCATTATTATTACATAATGTTACATTTCAAGTATGCATGTAAGAATATTGAGCTATCTAGTTTATGTTGTATTATACACATTGTAGATGGGAGTAGGCTTTCTATCATGTAGGGCTAGGGTCAGTAGTCCCAAAACTATCTTCCCCTGTAAGTTTCCTCTGTTAGGCATCATTTTTAATGATTACACAAGTCATGTATTTATAACCCTGACAAGGTATATCAAAATCATCTTGACGGGGCACATACACTGGACTCCATGTTTAGCTCACGTTGTTTTATCTCGTTTAAGTGTTGCACCCACGGTTATATTTTTTTAAAATTGACCATTTTATCAATTACAGTTTAGTATTAGTTTCAACATAATATAAATTTAGTCATTATATTTCGTTTAATTCATATTCACTATGTTTCTTTAAAATATCATGTTCGTCTTATATGATTGCTTAGTATGCTTTGTAAAGTTATATATAATATTCTACTTTATACATTCCTGCATGAATTCTCTGCGCTACATCTTCTCGTTATGTAGATTTAGGTCCTCAACATTCTGATTGTGTGTAGATTGATTCTCAATCAGTATTCAGCATTAGCAGTGGTGTGTCCTCATTCTTTGAGGACGATAGTCTTATTTTCCTTTAATTCAGTCTTTCAATTTATGTTTTGCTAGAGTTTGCAGTGGGCATGTCCCAGTATCTCTAGTCAGTTAGAGGCTTATTTCAGACATAGTTATAATAAGTTTTAACTTTGAGTTTGATCTTCCTTTGTTAGTAATATCCAGTTTATATATTAAGACAATGTTGGGTATTCCCAATTTAAGTTTATCTCATGCTTAAAGATTTTGAAAGTATTTTTTACATTACTTTTACTAGTATGCTTATGATATGCTAACTTAGGGGTAGCTTGGGGTAACTCGTGATCCTTGGTTCTATGTTTACATAAACGGGGTATCCTTAGGGCATGACAATGGTCTAAGATAAAAAAAAAAGACTTAACCTTCACAAAACTAGATTCATTTTACAAAAACATAGTTTGATAAAATTAGATCTCAATACTCTATAGCAATGCAAATTTAGGTGGTCTTCTTATTTCTTTTGTCTGTCCAAAGAATGTATGTTTCTCCATTTAGTAAATAGATACACATATCATGCATTTAATATCACAAAAATCTAAACTATATTTTTCTTTTTAGAAAATAATAAGAATATAGAAAGGTCATCAACATTGTTGCACTAAACGCACATCCGCACAAGTGTTCTGTTTTTTATTCGATTGTTTGCAGTACATAAATTTTTATGACATTTCTCTATATTATCTCGAATTTGCTCCATTACTATCTTTTTAGGTTAGTACCTTTAATATTTTTTGTTAACTTTTACAAAAGGGAATATTAGTAAAGTTTGAATATTTTTTCAATAACAAAGGTTTAGATTTCCTTTAGGAGTGTAAAACAGACATCCAGAGCTTTAATGTTCAATTTATATGTTTTTATAGGAAAATATAGTTTTGAGTTTTATGGGACTAAATTAAAGATTTTTGTATTGAATTACATATTGAGGTATTAGACTTGTTATATAGGATTGACGAATTGAAAATAAGTGTTTCTTGTAAAAAAAGTGAAAAAAGTATCCTAATGTGTTGGAAGGCGGTGTTTTGGAATTTCTTCATTGCTTTGATGGAACCTTTTCATGGACCAAGTCAAATACGAAAGTACATGTCAATCTCAATGGGAAAATTTTCATATTGGTTTGGATGATATTCAAATTACTATTTTGGCTGACTCTGATCAACTACTGACAACACAATTAACTTTTATTACAGGATAAGCAAAATATCACAAAAATAATGAATGAAAAGTGTGATGCTGGTAAAACGACAAACATGTGGAACGATATTTACTAAATTAGTCATTATATGACTTAGCCTTGGTTGATATAACAGTACTATAATAACATCTTAGACACAATCATAAAACATATCAGGGACACGACCCTTTATAATCAAAAAGATTTACTAAACTTCTATTACATAAAAATTAAACCGAAGAGTTCTTTGTCCTTGAATCCATTAGACCTACCCTGACTTGGAGGATTAGCAATCCAAGTACTTTAATTAGAACTTTACGGGACCTACACATGTAGTAAAAACATGAAAAAGATTGTGATAGAACAATTAAGAACTAAGTATGATTACCATGCAAAAACACGTTTTAAAAAGGGAGAATTTGTTGGCATCAATGCATTATGCCACTTTTGTAGTATCATTGTTCAATAGCATAAGAAACGTACAACACAAGTATAATCATCATGCAAGTCATAATATCTCATTTATACCATGCCAACATGTAAACCGTTACCTTTACCTCTAAACCTTCACATCAAGTAACTCTTCATGCTATGCCTTGTGCAATGTATGGATAGCGTCCCATACCACCATCATTACTAAGGAACAACACTATGGTCACCAAAAGTGAACTCACCTTTCAATTTTTTCCACCTTTACACAAAAGAGAATTTATGAAACATAAACATTAGATTAGTAAACTTGGCAGAATATTAGCCTTATCTAAGACCACCCCAAAGTAATACTTGTGTAATGTGATAGTATTATCTCATAATAGTACTCACACTAAGTACTCCATTGAAGTCACCATAAGCAAGGCACATTAATATACAATAAGACATTTAAGTATAGTATGCATCCTTACAATAGCATACAAGAGTCAACATTACTCGAGAACTTAAGTTAGAAAGCTTTCATTCATTAGACCTTAGGTCATCATTGTCATTGACATTAACATAAGAGGAAATTCATACATATAGAACTTCATCCATTAGTTATTATGACTTGGGGAACTCACTAAATCCCTTTAAAATCCTACTCGTGCCATGTGTAGATAACATTCTATACTACTACCTACACTTTTTAGTACTTACAAAGTTACTAGTGTGCACATCCCACATGACCGGAATAAACATTTAAATGACATAGACCATGAAAGATAGGCATGTAATTTAGTGTTCTATTCTTAAACTGTAAAGAGGTAGTCCCCTTGCCTAAAGATAAAGGTTTCACCTAGATATTAGATGGATTACATGGCTAGGACATATGATGGCACATAGTTATGGGATATGAAAGATGTTCATTGAGATTCAGACTGACATTAGAAGAAACTCTATCTCACTATATCTTATTATTCCTATGCTACATGCCCATAGAATAGTTTCATTAATATTTCATTGGTGTTCTTGAGAGGTCCACAAAAATTAGGCCTATC
Source organism: Solanum habrochaites (assembly GCA_027704765.1). NCBI lineage: Eukaryota > Viridiplantae > Streptophyta > Magnoliopsida > Solanales > Solanaceae > Solanum > Solanum habrochaites. The sequence continues at coordinate 20,602,703 of JAKWJA010002496.1, forward strand.
GACCCAAATCACATATACATCAAGGGACACCATCATTACGTCTACAGATTAAAGGTATATAAGGATATTTCATTGACCATCAAAGGAAGAGAAAACACCAATAAACATACCTATCCTAGGCTCATCATTTCACACTAGAAGGTGGCCACCACTGCTAGGTCAACTTTTACAAGGTTTTACATTCACACAGAAGGAAGGGAAACCATCATTAGGTCTATGGATTGTAGGTTTCATATTCACATTAGAAACTAGACTCCTCATGAAAAGGTACCACCATTAGGTTTACCAACTTAAGGATTTTCCTAGACTACTTGAACATTCATTCATTTATTAAGATTCTACCAACATTAGGTCTACCAATCAAGATATTTATTCATTCAATCATAAAGTGGCTACCAAAATTAGGTCTACAGATTCATGATCAATACACATTATGTCAATATACATTAATATTCTAGAATATGATTCTCTATCCTAACAATTAAACATTTATATTATTATCCCTTCACATTCCATCATCATCATTTAATTAAAAGTATTAAATGATAATATACTTTCAATCACCATGCATTTAATTTTAAACAAGAACATCATTCTATCACCGGAGCACATGCACATATACTAAAAGATATGATCACCTTAACTTCATTCAATTCACCTTAATATAACTATAAAATAAGAACCGCCACCCATTATATTGATCAACATCAACTCACAATTTTTATTCAACAAGAGATTGCTCACAAATTGCCTTTAAGGACTTTGATCTCAACTAACCAATAAACCCATGCATCAATACATAAACAACTCACCATTATTAAGAATATATTATGATACAATTCTATAATCTAAATAAATATAGGAATAATTCATCAACATTCATTCATGATCAATTAACCCATTGAAACACTTCAAAAGTCTAGGACGGGTTCTAGAGCCTAACATAGGTTTGAAAAAGTTAAGACACTGTTTTAGGGTAAAATTTAATGAATATAAGTCATTTATAATGCTTAGAAACCGAAAATTCAATGAACAGCCATGACGGCTGGAAACTAGTTCAATGAGGTACTAGCTTATCTTAGCCAATTTGATTATCTTTTTGGAGTCGAAAATTGGTGGAAGGCTGTATAACATGAATAAGGGTTGGTTCATAGTAGCACGTCCTGGTGAGACTCCCCATGTACCAACCAAGGGCCCTTGAGGAGGACCCTAGCATTTTGGGGTCAAAGGTTTCCCAAGGCAGTGTTCACAACTGGATGCAAACCACGATCCATTGTCCAAGCGACGGGGTGTGGACTTCTTCCATCGATGGAAACATAGCCAATTTTTTGGAAGCCTTCAAATGGGAAGTCTTTGAACTTATAAACGAGTGTGCAGAACGGAGGTGAACAGTGCGCGTCGACGGTTTGATCATGGTCCCGTCTGTGCAACCTCTGTTTTTCTGCATGTTTTTATTTATTTCATTTAATTATTTGACTTAGTTAGGAGGATAATTACGGTTTAGTGGATTTCTAATTAATTTAATTAAGAACCTATATAAGATCCTTACCTTATTAGACTAAACTGAAGTTCTCATAATTACCAAAACACAAACTCTCTTCCTTCCCTCTTCTTTCACTCTCAAGTTGAAGAACACAAAGATGTCAAGGTCAATGTGGGTTCTACGTATCCCATCACCAAAGTTTCTCCATAAATATTCATTAAACACTAAGGCATGTGATTCATTTCATATTTGGGATCTCTTTCCCCAAATGGTTCCTTCAAATTGATTTTGAAGGATGAATTTCTTGTAGGTCTCTTTCAATCTCGGAACATATATTTCAATTGGAGTTGTTTATGATTTATTTTAGTTTTAATGAATACATTATGATGAATTATGACTATATTACACAACTTATATATGGTTTGGTCTAGTTTGTAGAAGATGAATTTTTCCCCTTAACCCTAGGTTATGATCTAGAATTGAACTGCATCGTCTTAGTTTAATAGACTTGGTTATAGGTTTAATTACTATATTATGACAATATATGGATGATTTTAGAGTTGTGTATGGTAACACCATGTTTATATGTTTTTAAGAGAAGGAGGTAAGCTCTTGTGATTTGAAATCTTTATTCTATTGTGATGACTTCTACCTTCTGATGTTTAATCAATTAAAGTCTGTGTGTTATGATTGGATTGACTAGGATAGTATGATGTTGGTATTTAAAATTATTGACTTATGAATTGTAAGATCATGTAAAACTTGTAATGATATAAGGATTTTTTTTATTCATTTATGTGCATTACTATTATACGATGAAAGAAGTTGATCTCACTAAGAGTGATGTATTGAAAGGTGATTCTCATACAATTCCTAATGATCAATGATGATGATGTTTATATAAGGGGTATACACTATTACCTAAATTAAGTTTGATAATAATAAATTAAATAAAGACATTTAAAAAGGGACGTTAACTTAGAACCGAGTGATCTTGTAGGTGAATGGGTGACACTTTCCCAAGGAGGGAAGGTAGGGTTCACTACGATACTCACGAGGTGGATAGCCTCATGATCCAAATAAGGTGTAGAGTCATGTTTCCAACACAGAACCTGAATTCCATAAAAAATGTTTCCACCGTAGGAATACTAGCTAGTGGATCCACGTAGATGTTATGTTCATGTTTTGTTCTACTTTAGCTGGTAGACCATCTTCCATCGGTGTAATGTTTTACAACACCAAATTCAACACTTAACTCTTGTGGTCTATTTCAGTTAAGGCAAGCGTTCCCTTAAAGTAATGAACTACAAACCAACTAGGGTGACTTAATAGGTTTGACTGAGCCTAGGTAAGGATATGGGACTCTACCAATGCCTTGCACTAGTATTCCTTGAGGGAAACCTTCTGAGGGTGTCCTTATGTGTGTATATTCTTATAAAAGTATATGATGATCTTACATGTTGATGTCACCTTATGATGTTTATTTCACTTGTAAATATATGTTTGGTCTACGTTGCTAATGTATGAAGTTATGAACTCTTTATGATATGATATGTGAAGTTGGAAATTGGTTATGGTTCTAGGTAGGTTTACTTGATTAAGTAAGGTATGGGGCTTTTTTTGGTCATTGTACAAGTGGACTTAATGAGGGTCTTGATTAATGGTCTTGCTTTGGTTATGTTTTAATGAACTCTTATTCATACTTGTGATGTCATTACCTGATGATAGAGTTCTATTTAACTATGGGTTCAAGTATGTTGATATGCATGTTAATTACTTTGACTTAAGGTGGTTTTGTCTTGTATAAAATAAGGTAGTGACTTGATAAATATGAATCAATAAATTGTATTGGTTCTTTAATGTGCATAAGGCTTTCCCAATGTAAAATAGCATGTTTGAATGAAATGTCCCCTTTTAGCATGATTTGATGATATCTGTGCATATGGTGTCATACTTGGTACATGTGATGTACTAACCCAATTTTCTCCTTTTTCCCCAACATTTTAGGTTACGGTCGCTGAAGGCTTTTTGAGACGACTTTGAAGAAGACTTGGAAATTCTCAATCATCCAAGTGGGTAGGTCTTCAATTTGCGAGGACAATCCCAATATCTAGCTTATGAATGTTATTTTAGTTTTTAAGACTCCTATGTTCTTTATTTTCATTTTATAACTAATTGTATAGCCTATATGTGGCTTTATTACATTGTTGTATGGAATATGCCCGATTGATATATTCTTGTTTTAGATATTTATGATATAAGACACTCTTTTAAGACTATGTTAAGTATATTATATATCTATGTTCAATAAAAGTAGAAGACTATGTAATCTTCTTATACGAAGGGTCTATGTATACTTAATATGAATATATATTATGTGATGTCTACCTAAATGTTGAAGAAATTACAATTTTTAATTCTCAAAATGACAAAATCTTGTCCGAAATGTCATCTTTGGTATATCCTCACACCTCACCCTAAGTTGGTGATACCGCGATCTAAAATAAATCTTAAAAAAGTATCTTTCCCCATGGAGTTGATCAAATAAGTCTTCAATCCAAGGAGAGGATAGTTCTTCTTAATAGTGACATTATTGAGTTGACGATAATCAATGCACATTCTATGGGATCCATCCTTTTTTTTCACAATCAAAACCGAAGCAACCCATGGGGAAATACTAGGTCTGATGAAGCCTCTATCTAGTAAGTCCTTGAGTTGAGCCTTCAACTCTTTCAATTCTATTGTAGCCATCCTATAAGGAGGAATTCAAATGGGATTGATATCATGTAGCAAGTCAATACAAAAATCAATTTCCCGTTCGGGAGGGATTCTGAGAAGATTATTTGGAAAGACCTCCAAAAATTCCCTTACTACATGTACTAACTTAATGGGAGGATTTTTGGAGTCTAAATCTTTGACTCTTACAATGTGATATAGACACCCTTTTCAGATCATTTTTCAATCCTTAAGACAAGAAATAATAGAACCTCTATTGGGCAACCTTATAGGAAAATTCCTATATACCCTCTTTGCAACCACCAGCTCATCTACCGGGGTAGTTACCATTAAGGATTATTTTAGAATATCTGGCAAAATTTCAAACTTTCTATCTATCAAGGGATTAACAAATTATAATGTAGCACCCGGATCAAGTAAATAATATACATATATAGAGAAGATTTGTAACATACAGGTAACCACATCGGGAGAACTCTCTTTTGCACCCCTGAGAGAAAAGGGCATAAAAGTGATTCTTCTTTGGAGGATCATATTAGAACCACTAGCTTGAGCTTGACCGCTACCGTTTTCTTGCCCCTTCAAATTTGTATAATCGCTAACCTTGTGGTCGTTCTTTCGACACCACAAAGCAGTTGTCCGTCCTAACAAGGCAATCACCATAATGCTTCTTGTCACACTTTCTACAAGTTGGCTTCTTGTATGGTTAACTAATACCTATTCTCTTTTGAGACAATGTTAGACTGTCAATAATCAAGAGCCTTGGGAAAATTGTTAGGAACTTGATGAGAAAACCTCTTGAACCTAGGCTTATCTTGGATATCAAGCCTAGCCATTGAAGAACAACCATCATAAGACCTTGCCCTCTTAGTATCCGTACCCTTCCTCTTAACCTTGTCTCTTCCACTTTTTTAGCATGAACCATGAGATGAGAAATGTTCATATTATCATGTATCATAGACGAATGAGATTTTTCTTTCAAGTCATCTGAAAACCCCTTCACAAAGCGGCTTATGTCATCTCTAGGGCCGGCAACAAAAAAAGTAGTATACTTTTACAATTTAGAAAATTTCAAAGAGTAGACAAGTACACTTATACCTCCTTGATAAAGTTTGATGAATTCTTCCACTTTGTCTTCCCCTCTCCCGAGGAAAGAACCTATCCAGAAAAGCCTTCTTGAAAATCTCCAATGTCACTAGTCCACCCCTTAAGGGACTATTGTCTCTGAATTTTATGTACGAAGTTTGGGCGACATCTTTGATTTGATAAGTAGCTAACTCGACATTCTCATGAGTAGTCAACCCCATAGTTTAGAGAATCTTGCAGGTTTTATCAATGAACACTTGGGCTTATTCCTCAACTCTGGACCCATATAAAGTAGTGGAATTCATCCTTGTGAAATCCCTCAAGTTGGAGGCCATGGTGCCAACATGTTAGTTTCCTCATGGTACAACCTCCCGGTTAGCTTGGGCAGTCATGTCTTGTGTTTGAGTTGTAACTACTTGTGTTTATGTAGTAATTTCTTAGGCCATTTGGAAAAATTCTTCCCTTATATCCCCATCAGTTGAAGGAGGAGGATTGACCCGAACATAATCATCATTAGAAACTCCTTCAAGAAGAGGGACTTGATTGCCACAGGGAGGAACCCCCGCATTGGCAATCTTTTCATCAAATCATCGAGTGGTTGTTATTTGGTTATTCATTGTGTAAAATCACAATAAAAGGATTAGATGCTAAGGGCACATTGAGTCAAGACTCTCAAGACACGATATCGGATTTCAAAGAAATGGAGAGTTTCTTAAGGATCATATAGTTTCTTATTCATAACTGTTGTGCGCCTCACAATTATGAATGATAATATACATAGACGTGGTTAAATGAGATATTGACTCTGAATATATTCAACCTCATGCTCTCATACGAAGATTGTCTCATTCAGAGAGAAACCCCTGGATGTAACCGACGTCGTCGTCCTTGAAGAGGACTAAGACTAACCTCTTAGATTACATCATTACATTGATAGGTTCATAATGCGGAAAATTTACAAGTTTTCTTCTATCCATCATAAGGTTTAGATAGACCTCTCTCATACACATAATATATTCAGATCGAGTAAACATAGATAGGAAGACAAATCAACAACCAATGGTAGCAAGTGGCATGATCCTCAAAGTGGTGAGGACCTACCCAAAATGGATAATCAGAATCAAAGTCTTCCTTCAAATGTCGTCACAAACTCTTCAATTAACATAACCTAAAATTTTGAGGGGAAATGGAGAAATGGGGTTAGCACATCACTTGTACTATGCATAGGACCATATGCACACACAACACAAAATCATTTCGAAAAGGGACATTTCATTAAAGCATGCTATGTTACTTTGAAAAGCCTTAAGCATATTCAAGAACCAATACAAGTTAACAATACATATTCCTTAAGTCAAGACCATATACATTTTAAGACTGACAATACTATATCTAGTCAAGTCAACATGCATATAAACATAATTGAGCACATACTCAAGACAACTTTATCATCAAGTTATAACAACAACAAGCATGTATAAGAGTTCATAACAACATAACTAAAGTAAGACCACTACTCATGAACCCTTATTAAGTCCACTAATGAAATCAATAACCATAGCCCCATAACCTCAATCAACCAAGTAAGCCAAACAAGAACCATAAACAATATCCAACTTAATATAGTGTATCATTAGGAGTACATAGCATCATATTGTAGGAATAGAAACAAAATACATGTTCATATGTGAAACGGACATCATATAGTGTCATGAACATGTAAGACCATCATATATATATATATATATATATCATTTACATTTATAATCATATATATACATAAGAACATCCTCCTAAGACTTCCGTGAAAGCCAACTAGTGCAATGTATAGGTACAGTCCCATACCCCTACCTAGATTAAGCTAAACCCCTTAGGTCATGCTAGTTAGAGTTCAATTCATTACTTCATTTTAACTTTTGGGAACATCTTGCCTTAACCGACATAAAACACATGAGCTAATGTGGAAAGGTGTCATGGAACCCTACACAGAAAAAAGGCGGACTACTTACCAAGGTTGTACCAAAACATGATCGAAGCATCTATGTGGATCCACTTGCTCGTAATTCTGTGGGGGCAACATAGTTCATGAACTCGGAGAAGTAGTTGGATTCCTATTTATTTTACATGCAGTTTACTCTCCAATCTCATGAGTACATTAGTGATCCTACCTTCCCTACGTGGGAAGGGACAATCCTCACTCTAGTTTACTTGGTTCTAAGCTAGAGTCCCTTTTAAAATGTTTTTAATGTCTTTATTAATCATCATAGCTTAATGAAGGTCATAGTGTCAATCATTTATAGAATCATTATCAGATTTCAATAAGAATTGCATGAGTGTTGACCTTTCATTAAAATTCATACATCTGAGGTTAGCACATTTACACAGTCTCATCATAATAAGAAATGTCAGTAAGTTATCATTATCCGTATAAAATTTATATCTTAACCAACAACTCGCAAGCCATAGTTTAAGAAATTCCAATTCCACATCATACCAACCCTATCAATCATAACATAAGGTATACTTCAATACAAAATTTTCACTTAACCACACGTAATCATAATCAAAGTAAAAAATTGTAATCATAAGACTTTCCGCAATCTCCTTAACAAACCATCATCAAGGTCTTACATAAACCATACAATTCCACCGAAAAATGGGTGTTCACCGCATCATAGTAACAAACATAATATTAAATTCAATTAAACCACTACACAATAATTCATCACTAGTTCATTGCCTAGATTTAGAGAATTAGGTCAAATTCATGATATACTCAGAACTTAGGTTAGCACCTCAATAACTAGCCTAATTGGATTACAATATCTAACAATGTACTCATAAATTGGCATAATAAAAACATATAATTAGTTTACACACTAAAAAATCCAATTGTATCAATAATAGATAATTAGATTCAACATCACAACCTAGGGTTAAGGGGAAAAGGTAATCTTTTTACAAAAAAATTGGTCAATGCCTCAAGAAAAAGTCTAATTGATTCATAATACATGTAAATATACTCATAATAACCAAAAATAATTATAAACAAATAAATTTATAAGATCAATTTCGTATTGGAAGAAAACCCACTTGATTTTTTAATTTTGAAATCAACTTGAAGGAACCCTTTGCGAAAAGAGATCCAAAAGGTGAAAGGAATCCAATGCATTACTAATTAATGAAGTTTGATGAATAAAAATTTATACTTTGAAGCCCTAGGACCCTCCTTTGCTTGGTCTTATATGTAGTTTCTTTGGGAGAGTGAAAGAAGACAGAAGGAAGATCAGTTTGGTTTTTGGAATTATGAGAGTTTAGTGAGGTTTTAGGCTTAGGGTAGTTTATATAGTGACTTAAATAACTTAAATAACCACCCCTAACCCCTAATTAACCTCCTAACAATAAAAAATAATTAAATCAATTAAGTCAAATATAGCAAAAACACACAAACCTGACCGACAAGATCCGACGGACAGGTAGTAGGTCAGTCGACGAGTTGTTTGTCCTCCGTTCTGCACGTCCGTAGTTTTTGTCAGATATTTCACAAATGAAACCTTCACAAATTTTTCTAAATGGACATTGCCGGTGGCAATCTATGACCCATTAATTGAAAAACTTTTTGCCTGCAACTCGCAGGAAGACGCTACATTTTGGCAACTTTTTTCCAAATTGCAAGGGTCCTTGGTTGGTCTTTGGAGAGTTGCACCCGGCAGTTTCGACAATAAATTAAATTCAATATGTTTTAGACACCTCTATACAAAATATAAGCATTTTAAAACTCTTAAAAACTTAGTCAAATAGGAAAAGTCACACTAGCACCTCCAGAACACGTTTCCAGACGTCACGAATGTTCATTGTCGTTTTGATTCTGAAATATCCTAAATGACTTCTATACATTATAATTGACTTAAACACAGTGTTTAAAACTCTTAGACTCATATTTGCCTCAAGATTATTCTTTAGAATTTCATAGTATCATAACATTACCCATTGACATTTGACATAAAGCATCCCTAACCACATTGGCCTTCCTAGTGTGGCAGAGAACACTCATATTATAATCCTTCAAAAGTTTCAACCATCTGCTTTGTTATAGATTCAACTATTTTTGAGTGAAAACATATTAAAGACCCTTTTGGTCTATAAATACATCAACATCTACTACATACAGATAATCCCTGCATAATTTTAGATCTAACACTACAGACGCTTATACAAGAGCATGAGTTGGATAATTCTTCTCATGCACCTTGGGTTGTCTAGAGGCATATGCTATCACCTTGCCATATTGCGATAGGAAACAACCCAAAAATACTTGATAATTGTTAGATTACATACAAACCCTTTTGTACCCTCTGGTAAGGTCAACATTGGAGCAAAGGTAAGCTTATCTCTTGAAAGCTTTCATCACAAGCTTCCGACCACTCAAATTTAACTTTCTTTTGTGTTATCGTTTTCAAAGTAGAAGTGATAGATTCAAAACAATCTAAAAATATCCTATAATACCTGGATAAATCCAAGAAACGCCAAATATCGGTTTGAGTCAAAGATATAGGATAATTCTTAACCACTTCAATTTTCCTCGAATCAACCTCAAAACTTAAAGTGAAACAATGTTACCAAGAAAAGAAACCAATATAAACAAAAAATACTACCCTCAGTCATTGAATATACAAAGATATCATCAATGAAAACAATTACAAAAGAGTCAAGGTAATATCGTAACCCTCTATTCATGAGGTGCATAAAATCCACCAAGTTATTAGTTAGACCAAAGGACATAACTACAAACTCATAATGACCATATCTAGTTCGAAAAGCTTTTTTAGGTATGTCTTCACCTATCACCCTATGTTGGTGATACCCCGACCTCAGATCAATGCATATCAAAAGGACCTATCCTTATCTTTCACGAATAAAACTGGAGCGACCAATGAAGATAAACTTGGTTTTATGAAACCTTTTTCTAGTAATTTTTTTATTGAAGTTTTAGGTCTTTCAACTAAGTCGAAGCCATTCGGTAAGAATAATTTGAAATAGGCTTCGTATCCGGCAACAAGTCTATGCCGAAGCCTATTTCTCGTTTAGGAGGAATTCCGGGCAAGTCATCGGTGAAGATATTCATAAACTCCTTCACTACGGGTACTTAATCATAAGGAGGATATTCGAACCAACGGTACTTGACCCTCACAACATGGTTGAGACATCCCTTAGGAATCATCTATAAGTTTTTAGACACGAAATGATTTTACCTCTAGGGATTGAGTTTCCCCCTTCTATTCTAAGACGGGTTCATTAGGAAATTGGAACTTAACTACCCTTGTTCTACAATCAGTTGAAGCAAACAAGCATGAAACAAATATATCCCCAATATGACATCAAAGTCCAACATATCAAGTTCTTCAAAATAAACTAATGTAACTCTGTTGGAAAATTATATGGGACAACTCATATAGACTCTTTTAGCAACAATGGAGTCACCCACCGGGTGATAACCGAAAAAGGCTAATAAAAAAATCGGGTAATATGTTAAAATTTATGGGCACTAAAGGAGATAAAAAAGATAAAGAGGCACGGGGGTCTAGCAAAGCATCCACATTAACGGAAAACACTTGTATTACTGGTGACATCATCGGGAGAATCCTCTTGATCTCTCCTATAGAAGAATACATAGAAGCGATTCTTCTTAGGAGCATCGAGGTTGGGTGCACTTCCTTGTTGTTAAGCATTTTCCCTCCCTTGAGCCTTGATGATGGAGAAATACCTCTTCATGTGGCTACTCTTACCAAAACTATAGAAATTACCCGTGCCAACTAGACTCTTGATTTCACATTTTCTACCATACTTAGAACAAATGGGCTTCTCAAAAAAGGGACCACTACCATTTCCCTCTTGAGGATTAGGTATAAACTCTATACCTTTGGTTATCCTTGAGTGTTAGATGGTACTTTGTTGGAAAACCCCTTCTTGAACCTTGGCTTATCTTGAGCGTAAAATATAGTGCTGGAAGAATTTCCATATTTGGCCCTTGTCTTCTTCAACTCCCTACAAACTTGCTTATGTTTTTTCTCCTCTATTTTTTGTACATGGAACATAAGAAAAGAGATGTCCATTATAGGAATCAACATAGCCGACCTACATTCATTAACTACACAATCAGATATCCCTGTAACAAATTTGTTCATCTTAGAACTACAATCCACCACAATAGTAGGAAAATAGTTATAAAATTGAGTGAACTCTAGGATATACTCCGTCACACTCATATACCTTTGGCGAAGGTTGATGAATTCTTCTATTTTCCACTCCCTTAGTTCTAACTGAAAGAACCTATAAAAGAAGGTCGTCTGGAAAGCCCCCCAAATAATCATGTTACATTCGAGAAAATGTACATGACTAGTGAAGATCCTAGTAAATTTTTAAGAATGCGTATTGGGGCACATAGGCATCCCAATGCCCAATATTGAGAAACATTGGACATATTATAGCATATTGGCTTAAGGGTGTTAGCCTATTTCTATGTATACACAAGTACTTAAAATATAATCCAAGCTTGTTTAAGAATTGTACTTGCAATGAAGACCCTAAGCTAAAATTATTGATTTTCAACTTTACACATTATGTACTAGTCATCCAAGTGTAAAGCTTAGGTACCATAGCACATGACCACTTTAAATTATCATGTAGATTAAGCAGTGCCAAAGGACATAGTGAGGATCCTTGGGACAATAAGTAAACATTCCAAATTAACCTTCCAGAATAGTAAGTTAGGATAGTACACCCAACACATGTGCAACTTTCCAAGAGATAAGCTAACTGATTCGGTTAAAGCGGTTAGGAACAGGGGCGCGTCCGGGTTAGCCCAGTAAGGACAAGCTCCCTTATCGGTCCTAGACTCTATACAATTGCCCTACCTAACTAACTAACCTTGGACAAACATAAACTAATTAACTAAGGGACCCGACAACCTAAGACATAACCGGGTGACATAAAGACAAGTAACTAACGAAGAAACATTGTACTACCTAACCTAGCATGGTCTGAAAGGGTTTGTTATGGTCCTAATGACTTAGGGGTACCTTATTAATTATCCTAGGTCACTTAATTAAATAAATAAGCAACTTAATTCATTAAAAATCAAAATGATGGCCGAAACCCTTAGCTAATTTTCAGATTTGGCTAAGTCAAATGGTTTCCTATTTTTAGTCAATTTAGGAGTGGAATTTTTGTAATTTGATAATTTATTAATTTAATTGACTTAATTGGCTTAAGTTGAACTAGTCAATATTAGTTCCAAAAACTTAGTCGCATGTTCAACCACTAGAAACTCACCATTGAAAAGAGTGAGCAAAACGTAAGAAAAACATAAAGTTCTCTTTAAGCGATTTCAAGGTTTTCCTTTAAGATTTTCCTGCAAAATTCTAGGTGATATTCGTAAATTCAATACTACAGTAAGTATTGGTTTTATATCTTGGTTTCCTTTTCCCAAGTAGCTTTTCAAACGTTTTGAATTCAAGAAACAAAAAATAGGGTTCTTGCCAATGAAAGTTTCTAATGTTCATCTCTCTTGTTCTCCCTGTTTCCGACTCTAGTAGCATGTATAATGAATGCCCAATTGTGTTCGAGAAGATGAAATTGTTATAAGTAGTTTATGACTGTCAATTTAGCGTTGAAAGAGATGAAGATTTCGATTACTGATTGTGTTTTAAAATAGATATGTTTGTAATTGTTTGGAATACGATGTTTCCAAGAAGAATTAAGAATGACAATCAAAAATAGTAATGAATCTTCAGTGCCAAATTAACTTATTGACTTATCCAAACTAAGCACTGAATTGTTCTGATGATCTAATCAAAACAAATGTTAAAAGTTGGCATGATTAAAAACTAAGGCTTAGATTACTATAATATGTGAATGTTTGGTCTATGTCAATTGTGTTTGAGATGATTAAATTCTTCTTATAAGCTAATCAAATGTTAAAAATTTGGCTTGTTGACAAGATGAGATTACTATAATATATTGATGAAATAATTTATTTGGCTAGTGATGATATCATAGTTTGATTTATGCCAATAAATTGGCTTCGAATGTTATTTCCAAAATATGATATACAAATTTTCTAATGACTAAGTTATATCAAATTACGCATGACCAATGTCACTCAATGAATTTATAACAAAGGGTATGCCAATCATTGGGACAAGTCCTAACATACCCTATCCAAATGAACTATGAATATAGTAGTTTATTAAAAAAGCTTATAACTTTTATAAAGAATGGTATAAGGCTACCAAATGACATTGAGAAAGATAAGGTCAGTAATTACATAACTAAAAGCTTATGAGTTCTGACATTAACCAGAATGGGGTGTTAAAGGATGTGAGACAAGTCTCACTTGCACCTAAATGATATTGTTAAAGAGAATCATATAAGAGGGTGTCAGAAATCGTGAGACAAGTCTCAATCACACAAAAATGATAATGTAAGATTAAGTTCACATTCATCAAGTGAAGAAAGGGATGACAAGTCATCAATTAATTCAAGTATACCTCATATTAGAAGAAACTTTCCATAATTTATGAGTCAACTTTAAAGGTAAAAAAGTATAAGAAATTGAACATAGCACTGATAGACTAGAAAATGAGCTTGTGCAAGAAAATGTAAGCCTCATGAGATGAGGCTACCATCAAGGTGGATATGTAGTCTCCGAAATCTCCTAGTCTTTGAACTATGTTGCAAGCATAGGAATCAGGTGGATATGTAGTCTCCAAAATCTGCTAGTCTTTGAACTATGTTGCAAGCATAGGAAATAGCCAGTGAATTCCACCTAAGATAGAAAGGTAGTATTCAGTTTCACTTTGGCAGGTGAACCACCCATTTTTAGTGTGGGGAAAACAATTTATTTCATGTTTATCTTACATGATCTATGTCGCTTAATTCTCAAAGAAAGTATTCGGTTTCACTTTATCCATGAACCACCTCTTTTTTGTGTCAAGAAGACACTAGACATTGTTTCACTTTAGCAGGTGAACCACCCATTTTCAGTGTGGGGCATACACTGGATTTCAAGTTAACTCACATGATCTAGTTTCTCTTTGATCGGTGAACCACCCCTTTTCAGTGTGGGGCAGACATTAGATTTCAAGTTAGCTTACATGATCTTAATGCTAAAGATTTCTTTAACAAAGTAGGAAAGAAAGAGGAATAAATGTAAGTTCAAAGTGAACTAAGAACGCGAGAGCTTAAAATATATAAAATATTCAGTGGTGGATAAAAATGAAGTTTTAACATGTTATTGGCTTATACAAATAAAGATATATGCTTCAGTATCTTCACATTATGAATTTAATCAAATAATTTGCCTATCCAATAAAGATTGGCTTATAAAGACTTTATGCCCAATTGTAGTTATGTCATTTCCTTAGTCTCTTGGATTACTTACTTGAGTCAATGTAGGTATGGGACTATAATGAATCATTACACTTGTAAATAGAACATATGATTAAAGGAGATCATTGAACTACAAAATTTAAAGAAGAAAATACTGAAAAATAATCTAAAGCATGGGAGTAGAGCTCTCGGCCTAAGAGGGAGCAAAAATAATATTTTTTGTTCTTTTTGTTCTTACATTATGTTCATGTTCCAAGGCCATGTGTTCATATAGAAAATGAGTTTTGTGCTTTAAATTCATGGAAATATGTCATATTCATAGCATTATTCATAAATAATGATTTGCTTTCAAGAAATTCCATGTTGTTATAGGAAGAGTTTTCCTTGATCATGCATAGACCTTATGTGTTTATGTGCATACACTTATACTTAGTACAAGTGTGTACTAACCCCTATACTATTACTATTTTTATAGGTGCAGGTTCTTGAAAAACATTGAAGATACGTTGAAGCGGGTAAGACTAGAATCTCGAGACCTTTGGTAGGTCCTCTTGGGTTCGTGGATGCTACGTTTTTTATTATCGATTTAGTACATTAAACATATCGAGTGGATGTTGTCCCTAGCATTTCCTTAAAAAATAGTTGTTTTAAGATTTTTGTGTTAAGGCTATTTGGCACACTATTATTATATTATGGATTCTTTAATTTTGTTTGTTTAATATAATATAGATAGTTGTTTAGTTGATATTATTAGTATATCACTCTAATGCAGTAATTATACGAAGTCTAAGTACACTTAAGTGTTAAAAGTTTTATATTTTCCGCAAATTTAAATGTATAAGGCTCATCTTGGGTCTAAATTCCGGGTGTGATAAACTTGGTATCAGATCATGAGGTTAAATTACTAGGAACTAAGGCTCAAAACAACCACGTTTTCTAGTTTCTAGCTTACGGTTGTGAAGTGCACCACAACCATGACTTATCGACTAAGTGATGTTAGGAATCTTCCCTTATTCTAATATTTATCGTGTTGTGCAGAGCTTTGACATTTTGTTTCATTCAAGCATCTAAGTTCCTTCTTGTGTGTGAGTAGAACCATTAACACAAGGAGAAACACTAACAGAAGAGTTGAAGAAACAGCTGCTGTAGGAAATCAAGATCCTCTTAAACCCCAGTTGCTGGAGTATAAATGCATATCAACCCAGTAGCGTTGACGGATAAAGAAGTGAGAGAAGCACTAGTACAGATGGCCCAAGCCATCACTACTCAGTTACAAGCTATCAAAGCTCAGGCCACTAGAGAGGGTGATCCCAAGGATAACCCACATACTACCACCATGACTAGCACACTGAGAGATTTAACCTGATTTAATCCTCAAGTCTACTGCGAGTCTAGAACTAATGAGGATCCCAGAGTTTGTGGATGAGGTCTAAAAAATTCTCTGTGCCATGGGTGATAATGAAAAGGAGAAGGCTGAGTTGGCTGCATATCAACTTAAAGATGTGGCTTAATTGTGGTACAAAATGTGGGAAGATAGTTGAGCACTAGGAGAAGTCCCCATCACTTTGTACATTCCCAAGACTGCATCCATAAAGCGGTTCTTTCCCATAGAGTAGAGATTTCTTTTGGATTCTAGAATAGAACCTAGTTTAAGAAGGGGCACCAACGCTCACGTAATCATACTCCTTCAAGAAACACTAATGCTAAAGGGAAAAAGTTTGGGCACAAGAAGGGTAATGATAGAATTGCCCAGTGTAACGGCAAACCATGTTGTAAGTATGGCCATTTGAATGGAGGTGAGTGCACAGTAGGTACTAATGCATGCGATGGGTGTGGCAAGATAGGGCATATGTAAAATGACTGCCCACATGCGAGGAATCAGGCAAAGGTAGATACTCAGCCTCATCCTAATCCTACTGCTACAGACGAGCCTTCCAAGAGGAACAAATTCTATGCATTGAAAGGTCGTGACGAGCAGGAGAAGTCATCTGATGTGGTCATTGGTACGTTGCATGTCTTCTTTTTTCCTATGTATGCATTGTTAGATATAGGATCCACTTTGTCATTTTTTACTCTTGTAGTAACTAGTAAATTTAACTTGCTTCCTGAGATGTTGCATGCGCCTTTTCTAGTTAGTACTCCCATAGGAGACAACATTACGGATGAAAGAGTATATAAATATTGCCCAATTATTGTTTTTGATAGAGTAACCTATGCTGATTAATTAGAATTAACCATGCTTGATTTTAATATAATTTTTGGTATGGATTGGCTCCATAAGTGTTATGCTACCATAGACAGTCAAAACATGGTAGTGAGGTTTCAGTTTCTAAATGAGTTAGAGATACAATGGGAAACGCGTGGTTCAAATCCAATAAACCAAATAGTTTCCAATCTTAAAGCCAATAAGAGGTTATCTACGGTATTTATACCACCAAGTTAGAGTCAATGACTTAGAGCACGAGGTTACTTCCATTGAATATGTGTCCATAGTAAATGAGTTTCAAGATGTCTTTCTGGAGGATTTACCAGGAATTCCTCCTAAAATCGAAATTTATTTTGGTGTTGACTTAGATCCCAACACGAAATAAATTCCCATTCCTCCATATATAATGGATCCAACTGAACTCAAAGAGTTCAAGTGTAGTTAAATGATCTATTGCATAAGGGCTTCATCCAGCCGAGCATATCCCCGTGGGGTGCTCGAGTGTTGTTTATTAATAAAATTGATGGAACCCTTAGAATTTGTATCGATTATCTGCAAATCAACAAAGTCAATAGAAAGAATCATGCATCAACTCTAAGACTACACAAACATAAGGATATAGTTATAGTATAACACAATCTCCTAACAATATTAATTGAAGAACACATACTTCAACATTATTAACATATAGGTAGATATAATCATACTTCACATATTCATGTACACAAATCACCATAATACTTCAAGTAGTACAAACAAGGTCATGATCATCATAATACATAAAGTAACGCGACAAGGCTATATCATTCACAATATAACACATAGCACCGCCACCGTAAATTTACCATACCAATCACAATATAATTCAAGACATAAATTATACAAAATAAATAGAATTAGTGAAACATACCACCAATACATTCTGTTCACTTCAATACATAGCTAAATCATCCAATACAATACCAATAGGCCCTTACCTAGGGCCATGATTATTAATTCAACACATAAATCAGAATATTCAATGAATATAAGTCAAATAAATATATTATATCAATCTACGAAAGACTATACATCATTTCAATATAATTCTTACATCATTCAAAAGTTCATAGAAAACTACTCTAGAATTTATAACCATTAGGACAAGATCATCATCTCCAATATATAGCAAATTTGAAGAGATTATGTTTTGTATGGGTACATAAAATTTTTGGTTAAAATCACCTAATTAACATCAATTCAATCAATTATCTTAAACATTTTATGCAATAACTAATGGCTGGATCATGAAATTGGTCGAGTTTATCTTTAGAATACATTAGAAAATTACTTTAAAGGTTACTCCTTGATGGATAGAGTTTCAAGTATTAAGAATCATTTTTTTGCTGATTTTAATCCACTAATTTGATGAAGAACAACCATTCAAATATCCAATCTAATCTCTTCTTTGAATTTTGGCTTCATTCCAATTCTACAAATTTTCTTAGAGATTTTGGGGTTTTGATTTGGAAGAATGAATTCATCTAGGTGTTTAGGAGCTATAAAGTTCTTTAAAATACCGAAAATATCCCTAAGTGACCTTATAACCTCTTATTTGGAAGTGGGGCGAATTTACCAATTCAACCTTGCAACTTAAAAGTGAACTGCGAAGTTGCAGGCCTCACCAACGATTGGCCATCGACAGACCGTTTGTCCACAAATGGACCGTCCTTGATGGCCGCTGGGTTGTTCAGAGACCGGTAATTGGGAGATTGATCTCCGTCTTCTAAGTCTTGACTAATGCATCCCATATACGGCACGTTGACCAGCCTGCTAGTCGTCGATTGGCTCAGTCGATTGGGGTTGGTCTTGATAGCCCTCTTTGAATGGTCCTTCCTCAACGACCCTTGGTTGGTCCTTGGGGACTTTCACCCGGAATATTCCAATCAAAATAATACCGTATAAGAATATAGGAATTCCCATATTAATTTCATCAAAAAAGAACACATAAAACTTGACTAAACATGCGAAGACACACAATGTCATTTCAAGGCAAACCTTTTGAATGTCATGGACGTTATTGGACGTTTGACCTACAAATTTCATGAAATGTTACAAACTTACTTTATAAACCATTATAGCTCATATAAAGATCCTCATAATCTTATAAAACATAAATATATGCACATAAACGCTTATGAAACACATAGGAGACTAGTCGTCCAAAGTCTTAGTCGTCTCTTGACGTTTCACTTCCAATAAACTATACTCTTAGAAACTGCATTAATACAAAATTATACCCCATTTTAGGACCTTAGAACCTCATGACAAAAATTTTAGTCTCTAGTTTCACCTAAGTCATTTTAGAGGTGTCACATTCTCCCCCACATGGAAAACATTCGTCTTTGAATGACACTTCCCACTCTCTGAACACTTTCAAGTGTAAGGATTCAGATAAAAACTCATAAACATACTAAATAACACATTATACAATACAAAATCTAGGAGAAACATCAATTTCACAGAATCAAGAGATTAACAACAGAACAAGAAGATATAAACTCACTCTACAACTCATTATGCCATAAAACCCATATTCTTCATTCAAAATAGCATGAAATATTTTTAAATTTATTTTTAAATTCATGTACAACAGTTTTAACCATATTAAAACAAATTTCAATCAAAGACTCAATTTTTCAAAAATGTTATAGTGAGCAGATTTTTACGTGGTAGTGAACAAACTTCAAAATTCAAAAAATGCAACATTTAGGCAATCGATGATAGATACATGCTAATATGAAAGGTAAAACCATATCAACATACTTTACAACAAAATTTTTATTTCAAAAAATTCACAATGCAAGGAGTCAATGAAATTCAATTCAAACAAGACTCCTAAATACAATACAATCAATACAATGATGCAACATGCTACTATGAATGTATAACTCATCTACTAACCATAATCCCCCACTTAGAAGGAACTTGTATCACTATATATAGAAATACAATAACTTACCATCATCATCAACACCCCAATTCGACTTTGCTCCTCTAGTCCAGAGTGCGTAGAGAAGTGTCTTCTTTGGAGCACCATCTTTTTGAACATTAGGGAAAATTTGATTATGTGCTATGTGAAGTAGGAGACACTGAGGTATTTCTTCTGATGACTCCACTAGTAGCTTTCAAGTGTGGACAAAATTATCATGTTATGACAGAGGGTCCTAAAAGAAGATAGAATATTTGTAAAAGGGCAAATACGACCCAATCTTAATCAGTTGCTCGACCAGATAGAGCTGCATCTAGATGAGTTACTTCAGGGGGCGGATAAGAAAATTATTTGTATGCTATCACTAGTCACCGAGAGCAATAATATTCTCTAGATGTTATCATTGTATAATGCAAGACTTCAATTTTGATATTTTCTTGACCAAATTCTTGAGCCTTCACTGTTTCTACACCAATTGTGAGTATATTATAGTAATAAGAATCCATTGTGATTTTTTATATTCAGTCATTCACTAGAGTACAATGGCTTATTAAGTTAAGTTAGACATGGTAGATTTTGATGTCATTCATGATATGGATTGCCTTCATTCCTATTATGCGTCACTCAATTGTAGAACTCGAGTGTTCAATTTTCAGTTTCAATGTGTGCCAAAAGAGTTCAGCATTCCCTAAGGGTCATTTCATTTAATACCTTAAGGAAAGGAACTTCTTTCTAAGAGTGTATCTATCACTTTGTCCGAGTTCATGACTCTTATTTCTAAGATACCACTCATTGAGTCTGTTTAAGTTGTAAATGGGATTCTAGAAGTCTTCACAAATAATTGTCCTGGTGTCCCTCAGTTATCGATAAATATCAACATAGACCTTCTTCGAGTTACTTATCATATATCTATTTCTCTATTTTTTCACCAGCAGAGTTGAACGATCTTAAAGAGGAGTTTAAAGATGTCCTTACAAGGGAAATATTCAACTAAATGTGTCACCTTGAGGCGCTTCGGTGTTATTTGTGAGAAAGAAAGATGGTTCCATTATAATATTTATAGATTATGGCTAATTGAACAAAGTTACCATTAAGAAAAAATATCTTCTTTCGAGAATTGATTCTTTTTTTATAAACTTTAGGGTGACACTTGTTTGTCTAATAATATGGGAACCATAAGTTAAGTGTAAGTGTAAAGGAACAAATACCCTTAACTGGCAATAATTAGTTAAAGTAAGGGAATGTGATAATCCAACGACAACATGCAGTACCCATTATGGTTTTTTATGACTTTTGATCATGTCCTTTGTTTCTAAAAATGTGGTTGAAGTGTTCATGGAGCATATGGATAGAGTATACAAACCTTTTTCAGATATGTTTGTGATCATCTTCATTAATGACATACTATTTATTCAAGGAATGAAGAAGGTCGTGCTAGTCATCTCGAGATAGTTCTATAGACATTATAAGATTGAGAATTGTATGTCAACTTTTCAAAGTATGAGTTTTGGATTGAGTCAATGGAATTCTTAAGCCATAGTGGGTCTGGAGAAGGAAGTTGATACTCATTTAATAGAGGTAGTGTAGAATGTCCTTTACCCACATCACTAACTTATATTAGGAGTTTCTTGGGCTTGGTTTCCTATTTTATAAAATTTGTAGAGGGGTTCTCATCTATTTTATCCCCTTTAACCATGTTAATTTAGAATACAATAAAGTTTCAATAGTCTGAAGATTGTGAGAAAAACATTCAAGAATTGAGAAAGAGGTTTACTACAACAATGGTATTGACCTTACTAAAAGGTACACAAGGCTTATTTAGACTCTTCTAGAGTTTGTTTGGGTTAAGTGTTGATGCAGAATGACTAGGTTATCACTTATGCCTTCATAAAGCGGAAAGTTTATTAGATCAATTTCTAACCCATGACTTAGAGTTTGTTGATGTTGTATTTGCTTTGAAATATGTTGTCATTACTCATATGGTGTTCATGTTCATGTATTCACCAATCACTATATTCTTCAGTATGTGTTTATTGCCAATTGAACAAGTTACCATTAAGAACAAATATCTTCTTTCGAGAATTGATTTTTTTAATCAGCTTCAGGGTGACACTTGTTTGTCTAATTATGGGAACAATCAGTTAAGAGTAAGGGTAAGGGAACAGATACCCTTAACTGGCAATAATTAGTTAAAGTAAGGGAATTTGACATTACAACGACAACATTCAGTACCCTTTATGGTTATTATGACTTTTGGTCATGTCCTTTGTTTGACAAATGCGCTTGAAGTGTTCATGGAGATTATGGATATAGTATACAAACCTTATTCAGATATGTTTATTATCGTCTTTATTAATGACATACTATTTATTCAAGGAATGAAGAAGGTCTTGCTATTCATCTTGGGATAGTTCTCTAGACATTAAAAGATAGTGAATTGTATGCCAAGTTCTCTAAGTGTGATTTTTGGATTGAGTCTATGGAATTCTAAGGCCAAAGTCGGTCTGGAGAGGGAAGTTGATACTTAATTAATAGAGGCAGTGCAGAATTGGCCTTTACCCATATAACTAACTAATATTAGGAGTTTCTTGGGTTTGGTTTCCTATTATATAAAATTTATAGAGGGGTTCTCATCTATTTCATCCCCTTTGACCATGTTAACTTAGAATTCAATAAAGTTTCAATAGTCTGAAAATAGTGAGAAATGCTTTAAAGAATTGAACAAAAGGTTTACTCCTACATCGGTATTTACCTTACTAGACGGTAGCAAGTCTTATTTAGATTATTGTAGAGTTTTTTTGGGTTGTGTGTTGATGAAGAATGGCAAGGTTATAATTTATGCATTGATACAGTTGAAAGTTTATTAGATGAATTTCCAACTCATGACTTAGAGTTGGTTGCTGTTGTATTTTCTTTGAAATATGTTATCATTACTCATATGGTGTTCACGTTCTTGTATTCACCAATCACAAGAGTCTTCAAGATGTGTTTACTCCGCAAAAGTTTAATCTCAAACAAAGGAGGTTGTTAGAACTACTCAAATATTATTACATGAAAATTATTTATCACCTAGGTAAGGATAATGTTTTTGTTGATGAGTTAATCAAGTTGTCCATAGGTAGTACGACTTATGTTGATGAAGAAAAAAGATAGTTAGCGAAAGATTTGCCTAGACTTGCATGCTTAGGAGTCCAACTAATGAATTCCATTAAAAGAGAAATAGTGGTGATTAACAGAGATAAATTATCATTAGTGTCAAAAGTTAAAGAAAACAATGATGAAGACCTAATTTTTCATTAATTTAAGGCAAATGTTTGTAAGCAAAATATAATGGATTTTTAACAAGGGGAAGATGGAGTTTTTAGATATCAAAGTAGATCATGTGTACCATAGGTGGATGACTCCATGAGCGGATCATGGAGGAAGATTATAGATCCATATATTCCATTCATGCGGGTTCCACAAAGATGTATCATGATTTGAGAGAGGTTGATTGGTGGAGTAGTATGAAGATGGGTATTGCAGAATTAATTGATATGTGTCCCAATCGCCAATAAGTTTAAGTATTTAACCAAAGGCCCAGTTGTATGGATTAGAATATAAAAAATCCAGAATGGAAGTGGGAGATTATTTATATGGATTTCATAACAAGTTTGTTAAGGTGTCGTAGGACACAAGATTCAATAAGGGTGACTGTAGATCTAATGACTAAATCAGCCGACTTTTTATACGTAAAGAATACTCATTATGCAGAAGATTATTCAAGGTTATATATTATAGAGGTAGCAAGACTTCATGGAATCCATGTTTCGGTTATATCAGATAGATGTGTACAATTAATTAAACAATTTTGGAATGCATTCAAGAAAGCCTTGGGTTCATAGGTGAACTTGAGTACTATTTTTAATCCTCAGACAGACGTACAAGCAGAGCGCACTATTTTGACCTAATAGGATATGTTTATGTCTTGTGTGATTGATTTAAAAAGTAATTCGGATGATAAACTGCCTCTTATTGATTTTTTATAGAACAATAGCTACAACGGTAGAATCCAAATGGCTCCATATGATTCTCTTTATGGTAGAAGATGTAGTATGGTTGGAAGTAAGGAAAAAGGATTTATAAGACAAAATTTAGTTCATCAAGCTTTAGAGAATGTATAATTGATTCAACAGATGCTGAAAATGGCGCAGAGTCGTTAGAAATCCGACACTAATCTTATGAGGAGGGAATAAGAGTCTGAAGCACATGATTTGGTTTATTTGAATTTTCCTCCATGAAATGTGTTATTAGATTTTGTAAAAGGGTATGTTTAGTCCTTGGTATATTTTACCTTATATAATATCAAAGAGGGTAAGTGGTATAATTTATGAGTTAGAGCTACAACAAGAGCTTGTCGCAGTTCATACGGTATTTAACATATCCATGTTGTAGAAGTGCATAGAGGATCCTTCATTGGTCATACAAAATAAAGATATTGTGATAAAGGATAGATTATCTTATGACTAAATTACGGTTCAGATTATAGATAGCCAAGTTCCTAAATAGAGAACATAGGAAGAAGCATCAGTCAAGGTCCTTTAAAGGAATCAATTTGTTAAAGAAGATACTTGGGAAGTTATAAGTCCACGTTTAAGACTCATTATCCTGAAATGAATATTTTGTTTCAATAACTAATGAAAAAACATTGAGTTTATGTATTTAGATTTTGAGACAAAGCATGGACACTCTAGATGTAATCGGCATCGTAGACCTCGAAGAGGTCATAGTCAAGCCGTTATGATTCATCATAGCATCATATATAGAATAAAAGAAAAAAATTACAAACTTTTCATTTGAAGTTCAACATCACTTCGTATATTGAAAATAAAATCTAACTTGTCTCAAATTTTCCATACAAACATAAGAGTCTGAAAATTTTATCTTAACCCTTACATCGACAAGTCTTATAGTACGAATTACCATATAGTATTTCAATAAGGAGAGTGGAACTAGAATTAATATCAAGCATATCCTTCATTGGACTTGAGGACTCACCAACTTAGTAATATAAATCAAAGCTTCTTCAAGAAAGGAGTACAATCACCTCAATGGCCCGAACAAAGACATTGTGTAGAATATAGTAGAAATATGGGTTAGTACAAACCTTATATACTAAGTATGCAAACATATGCAACTAAAACATTTGAAAACATTCAAAAAGGAAATTTTTTCTATAAACATTCAATGTTCACTTTTAAATCCTTTATTCACATTCCAGGATCACATACAAGTCAATAGCACAACAACAAGAAGACGAATTCTATTCATGTTCAAGGCTAACACATGATAAAACTATAGAAAACATTTAATGTATAGAGTCAATTTCATCTATACATCAGGAGACCTTACTCATAACTCAAATCCAATCCTACTAGTGCAATGTATATTTCAAGCCCCATAACCCCACATAAACCAAGCAAACAAACAGAGGGATCACAAACATTGTCTCTTACCTCATACATTATTATAACAACTGTAGTCAACACCATGCATACCAGTTTAGTCCAACATCATGAATATAAAGTGAACCAACATCATAAATATCATATTATACTAACATCATGCATATATTTCATAAAATATATACATAAATGACGCACACTAGAATTCCCCTCAAGGACCACTTGTGCAATGTATTGGTAAAGTCTCATACTTGTAACACCCCGTAATTTCAAAAACCTATACTAGAGCCTTATATGATGAATAATTATGTGTTATACCTAAAATAAAAGTATTAAACCTAATTAGGATGTCATAGAACCAAACGCTTAGAAAATACCCTGACGTCTAGACACTATTGAAATGAGATTAGTGTCCCTTGGCATGTTTCATGGGGTTTTATGAGTTGAAATTTAATGAAATTTGGTAAAAGGGTGTCAAATAAGTATTATAGTGGGTTTAAGGTCGAAATTATGGGTAAAAATCTCCAAGGATCACCCTAAGGGTCCTTGGAGATGACCCTTCAATTTGGACCCAAAACTGTCAATTTGACATTAGCAATCGACAGACCAATCGGTAAGTCGTCCATGGGACAATGGACCGTTGATGGATTTTTTGGTCTTGACTTAGAGTGTTTCAAAGAGTTCTCCAAAAACAACTCTCTGATCCAAACGGGGACTGACCAACACGGGCCGTCCATGGAACGACGAGGCGTGGTTTGAGGATTCGTCGATTGGGATCAAGTTTGACTGCCATGCTTTTTAATTAGTAACCTAATTATTTAGATAGTTATGTGGTTATTAAGGGTTAGGGGTGGTAATTAGGTTATTTTAGGGACTAAATAGTACTTAAATACCATTAAACTAATCCAACACCTCATATTTTTCCGAACCCAAATTGACTTCACTTTCTCTCAATTTTCTTTTCCCCAACTCAAACTCCATTGAAGGAACACTAGAGCTCCAATACTAGGACAAATTCACCAAGTATTTATCCTATTATTGGTGGAAGTATCATTACCAAGGTATGGTTTCTTTCCCTCTTAGGATTCTTTCCCCAAGAGGCTCCTTCAACCATGGTTTTAAACTACACCAAGACTAGGGTTCAATCTGGACGTGGATTCTCTTTTCAAAACGAAATCATTGTTAAATTCTAATGAATTATGATATTTTATTATTTATTAAATATTGTATTATGGCTAATTGTTGATAATTAATTTATTCCCCCTTGAGACCACTCATGAAACCTTGAAATTTTATGGTAACTAAGAAAGATGTTAAGTATGTATATTATGTAGATTTATATAAACCATGTATTAAAACTTGAATTTACATTGATTATGTATTTGTTATGTATTTTAGAGTTATAGAAGTATGAATGATCATGAAAAGGGCAATAAGGTATGAAGCTTCATTCTTTCTTGGGTTCAATTATGTAAGAAGAGTTACTCAGATAGTAATGCTTTTATGTCTAATATTTTGTAATGATGTTGATGACTAGTATCCCTCATGATTAACCCTAGACTTGTGAATTCACTATGAAGTGTGTAAGAATTTTATGATATGATTTTTACAAAGTAGCTTTTCATGACTATAATAAAGAGTTAAGTGAAAGGTTTAGTTATTTGTTAATGCTTCTAGAGTGAAAGAGTTGTTCACACATGTCATTACCCATGAGTTGTTATATTTAGATGTTTGCATAAGGTCGTAGTAAAGACTAGTGTGAACTTATGAAATGACTAAATATGATTATAAGAAGGAAATATATGATTATCATCGAAAGGGTATGTAAATGAGATAGAGGTCTCACATTTAGTAAGTCTGGCCTCGCACATGGGTTTTCTCATTTTAGTAAGTCCAGATTCCCAAGTTATGTGATGTATCATGAGATGAGAACTCCCAAGTAGTAATTTTGGGTTCCTAGAAACAATATCCTTACCATTAATTATGTGCCCACATAGAACTATAGCTTACTTGATCCACCTAAATTTCTATTTACGAAAGGTTACACCTTAGGCAAGTGTTAACCCTCTCTTTTTGGTGTTGTAATAGAACACCGTATTCCATGTAGCTCACATGGTCTCATGTTGGTCATTGAACTTCTTAACCTAACGTAAAATTAAATGAAATATTTAAGTACATAAACTCATATTAAAGCTTGTCTTGAAATATTCTACATGATCTAAGGGAGGATAAGGGACTTCTCTTGCACATTGCAATTGCGGGATCCTAATGGATAGTTCTAGTAGTGTTCTTTTATGATAATGATTATGACAATGAAAATGTTGATAAGCTATGAGTATTATTGATATGTCAAGCATGTAATGATGAAATATGAGAATATGTTGTATGTATGAAGTGGGTTGCTTAATGTGTGATACGCCAAATTATAAATCCCTAAAGAAGTAAATTGGTCTTATCAAGTAAAGAACCCAATTACTAAGTAAGGGTCGACCCCACGAGGAAAATATTTTAGACTTAGCTTAAATCTACTTTTACGCTTATTTAGTCATGTGCTTTTCGAAAACAATTAATTGAATGGGGTGGGAGGTTGTGTAAGAAAAATGTTTAGTTATTTCTAAGTAAGACAACTAGGAAGTTTATAAATTTTAGTGTTTATCAAGTGGTGAGAGAAAGTAGGGTGTAAGTATTCCCCATAGGTTCATAATGCGGTAAGCCTATATAAAAAAATCCTTTCATAGTATCTTGCATGCAAAGTGATAAGTTATGTATCCCTAATTCTTTGGTCCGGAAACTAGAGAATTTCACTTCGTACCTTGGTCTGGCTACTTGTGTCTACTTTACTAAAACATACCTTTACCTCATATTAAGCATCATATCAATGTATCGCTAAGTTTCTACTTTGCACCAATTTAAACTAGCATATTAGATAGTTTATATGAATATATTTTAATAATTCTTTTCCTATAAACTACCTCATTGGTCCGGCAAGTAGAAATAGGACAACTTCAAACGTGTGCACTCGTTAAAAATACTTCTAAACGAAAGAAATATAAATACATGCAAGACCCTATTCTAAAATTGCAATTTATCTAGTTTTACCTTGTAAATTACAATTGGTTCCAACAACGCTAATTGTGGATTTAGTTAACCATGCTAAGTATTACACAATTCATAATTTTTAAACAAGAAATCATGTGCTTACTTTAACAAGTTTGAAGAAAATCCAGAAATATCACTTGGATTCATTAAAATATTGAAAGAAATGATTCCGTAAAAATAAAGTGTTTCTCAAAAACCAAAGCTTAACTTCCAAAACACAAATTTGAAAAGTAGTAAAGCGTATAACCCTAAAAATGAGGTTTCTAGTCCTATTTAGAATAATAATGTCCTAAAATAAAAAATTATTTTTATTTAAGGAATTTTTTTTTGTCCAAAACATATTTGCCATTGACGACCCTACTGAAGATCCATCAATGGAACGACGGACCGTCGACAACTTCCGTCGGTCCACACTTCAAATCTTTTTCATCTTTAACTTTTATACACTTTTTGTTACCATCGACGAACAAACAACATGGTCTGTCAGTGGACCTATGGTCCATAAATGGCCTCCATTCCTCCATACTCAGTGCTTTTCTTAAGCCGGATACTTGGACTACTTTCTGTTACCTTCGACGGTTATCCATGACAGTCCGTTAGTGCATCGACGGACCATCGCTCCTTCCGTAGCCCCTACCTTGGTTAGATTTCCCCGATTTGATTTTAGCTGCTTAGACCCTCAGTCGATGATCATTATATTCGAACCATCACAGGGTCGACGGACTGTCGGTGTTTCCATAGGTCATCAATTCTGAAGATTTCAGCACAATATTCATCGTTTTCGTTCTGCATAGTTTTCCTGCAAAAACATAGAAGAACGCATTAAAAATACGACAAAAAGGCCTTAGATAGAAACTAAACTTAAGGAAAAATTATTTTAAATACCGTAAAACCATGGTACATCAACATCCTAAACTTAAATTTGTTGTTTGTCCGCAAGCGACACACTATGACTCACCACAAAACCTTTGTACAAAATTATCTTCTTTTAAGCTTTCACAATCATTTGGCTATAAATACCGTTTATTATTTTTTTTGGCATGATATCACTTTTAGGGTCATTCATGTGGATCGGACCATGACACAAACTCACTACGCACCGACACCTCTCCTCTTTTGTCTTTCACCAATGTACCAACTTCCAATATTGCAACTAGTATCCTCACATTAAAAATAACATCCTCCTTCTTCATACAATTATTTCAATTTGAGTATAAGGATTACATTTCAAAACTCGCTCTCAGAAAAAATTCACACCTAGTTGATACTTATCGCCATAGGCTTTCCATTATTTTCACTACTTTAAGTACACCATATTAGACTCTAAGGATGACGATAGGACTTTATTGGCTTGGAACATAGGCTCTGGGTCAGTTAGGGTACATTTGGATGCATTTTAGTGATTGTTGTTATCCTTGACCTAACTGTTATGCATCCTACCTTTTCATTGTTTATTATTACCTCCTCTTCATCTTCTTATATCTTTTTCCTTGAATTTCTCCTTTCTTCTTCCTTTTGTCAAAACGACCCTTCTTTCATTTTTATTTTAAAATTTTCAAATTTTTTACTTGATTTAAACTTTGATTAAGCAACTTTTCTTTTCTTCTTTCAATAATTCTTTCAACCCTGCTTTCCAGGACAATATTCATAATAGCCATCCTCAACTCATGGCTTTGTCATGAGTCAAAGTACACAATACCCAAGGTTGGGTCAGGTCCAGGACGAGTTTTACTTATGCGTTAGCCACCCTCAACATATGATTTTGGCTTAAGATAAGGTGTACATGTCACATGAGGGACCACGACCAATACATTGTACCCAGAAAATATGAGTAGGGTTACCTCATTGGACTATTAAACTTTCCTCACACTCACTTAACACCTCATTACCCAACGAGATTATCGGACACCTAGTTGAAGCATTAGATCGAGGTTCAGGCAATTGTGTACCTCTATGTCATGCTAAGAGCCAACATATTCAATATTCACTATGCCTAATCATCCAAACATTCATTTTAGACAGGATATCATTATATTTTAGCAATCATGCTTAATATTTTACACATAGTTTGTACAAGGTAATAACATGCCGTTTAAACAGTAAAATAATAAGTCTCTTGGGGGAAATGAACACAGGAAAGAAAACCCCAAGTGAGAATCATGAGTCGGGCTACCCAGACTTCATCCGAGAACTCACTTTCCATTTACCCCACTCCCAACAAAAAAAAGATGCAATTGTCCCCAATGCATAAGAAATATAAAATAGGGTGGTAGGTGAACCAAACTTGAGGCCCATAGCACCGACGATCAAAAGTTGGCAGGTCTGGTTTGCTGCAACCCGCACCCTCAGACGTAGGAACACCATCAGTAGTGTCCACACCAATAATAGCACCCTCACAAGTGCTTCTCTCAACATCAACAATCCTGGAGCTATATGGCCCAACACCCAACTCTTGAGCCATCATCAATTGGGACTCCTCGTCCATCAACGAGGCTCTCCTTAAAGCCTCCAACTCAGTTTGCCCTCTCTTTCTAGCACTAGAATCATTATCCTCTATGGTTAGGTGACTCTTGGTATGATCACGTGAATGAGGCGGTGGCATAGTAGTGTTCTTAAATAGTGTAGCAAGCACTGTATCCTCAGCAAGCTCTACATGTGTGGCCTCAGACTCAGGTACCCATGCATCCAGGATTGCATCCACGTCATACCTCAGACTCACTAGAGCATCCTGTAGAGTCGTCAAGTAAATATAGGGGTGGGTCGGGGGAGAATTCTCAACTCGAAGGCGTCAAGGCGCTGATGGATTGCCAGAATCTGCCACTGAATTTGCTGTGTAATCTTTTTCTCAAACAGCTCCTCCACCTCAGCAATGCACTTCTATATCAAAGGCTTGATATGGTGCAGTAGTGTGGACATCTGGGCCTCTAACTTCTGGACCTTAGCAATCGGGAACAGTGCTTTAGATGTTGTGCAGCAAGAGGAACTAAGGAATGTGCTTCTGCCCGGTATAGACTACACCACGGTGGTACTGGTAGGCTCTTATGTACTCTAATTAGCTCTTCGGTTTGCTCTACAGTGTCCGCCAAGTTCTCACCTAGCAGCTGCACCTCTACTCTGGGCCCTTTGTGGTGTGTCGCCTCGTTTTCCTCATCCCGGATGAGACCTATATGAACTGTCCCAGTAGGAGTCCTAAAAATGTCAATATGCCAAATGGGCACTCTAGCACACCTACACAACACGAAAATCAAGCAGCGGAAAGGGTACATAGTGGTGGCCTTAAAGGCCTTCTAATGAATGACTGTCAGCAACAGTCTCGAAATGTCTACGTAAAACCCAACAACCAAAGAAGCTACCAATACTACCCTATCCCATGTAACAATGTTAACTTCAACAGTGAAGGATAGGCAGTGACGGACCAATAGCTAGATAAATTTTGTTGTGACTGTAAGGTTGGCCTTCTTGATGACCCCTCTAGGATCCAACGCCCAATATGCACCCTCACCATCCACGGATATGTGTAGGGATATATAGCTCTTGGTTGTCTGTTTCAATCCCAATTCATGCTAGAAATGGCCCTCCTTTATAAGCTTCCACCAATAGTCAAACTCGGGGGTAAGGATCTTCCTAGTAAAATATATGTCAGCGCCATATCAGAACCAACGAATTGTAGGTAATGAGATGTCTACCCTACAACCTTGGAGTGAAAGATGATCAAACAATCTCTTTTTACCGGGATTAGACCGCCTCTATAGGGTAGAGCAGAGATTCTATACATAATATTCGTAGAACACACGCACCACTTCCTCGATGTAGCGTCGAATGCTCATGGCCATCCACTCTAGCCGATCGCGGGTGAAGAATGAATGTACATAAGGGACAGTGTGAAGACTACCTATAAGACCTAGCCGCTCTATTTTAAGAGTATGACTCATGTCACCCTTATCTTGATCATCTTGGCGTCCCTGCAAAACTGGAATTGTCCTTGTACACACCACAAGTTAGGCTGATCAGCACCCGGTGCAGGGACGTCGATCAAGGGTGATGGAGTGGAATGCGCACTGTCAGCCTCATCAGACTACTTAGAATGGACCGGTGCAGCAGGAATAGTGGTATCATGTTAAGATGACCCTTCCTCAGACTCGAAAGCCTCCTCAAATATAGACGCTCCCTCAAAACCAGAGGCAGACCCAGACGATGTGTCGGTTAGTGTGCGCTTCTCATTACACTGGGAGGCAGTGACTACGCTTGGAGCCACCTTCATAGGTGTTCCCCGAGTGGTCCTAGGAGCACGTTTTGGTGTCCGTGTGCTTTGTGGAACGTATTCTGATCGTCATCATTGTACGATGCAATCACCAGTAGACGTGAAGGTGCAACAAACTTTTAACGTCCTGTAAAGTAGACTAGGTCATGCTTGAGAGCTATTGGTACTGCAAAAAAAGAGTTATTAAATTTAATGTAAATGTCTGACACACCCAAGAGAAGCAAGACCAAACTTGGAAACACAAAACACACTCTAGTTCAGAAATGCAGAACTGACCGGCCGACACTATAGACGGTCCATCAATAGAATGACGGTCCATTGGTGGGTTCGATCGGTGAACACTTGACGAATATTTTGAAAGTTGTAGGATTAAAGGTTCTATTAGAGACGACCGGCCTATGGGATGGTCCGTTGTTCAGACGACAGACCATCGACCACCCCCTTAGGTAGAATGTAGACTATAATCTAGGAACCCTCAGCAAGCAGGGTTCAATTAAACACAACGCACGTGCAGGATGGTCCGTCAACAAGCAGATGAATCGTAGACCACGTCCTTCATTCAAGAGTTAGGAAAATATAGGGAGTGTCTATAGACGGACCCCATCGATGGTACTGGACGGACCGACGGTCCATAGACGATGTCTTTTACTGTTGGTTAGAATGATTTTTTGTAAGCCATGGTTGGTACCCCAAAGAATAATGTTCAAGCAAACTAAGATACATCTAGTTCATCTAGCATTCAACAAACTATTTCGTCATTAAGATGGTATGGATTATCGTAATTTCAAACCTAGATTCTAAAGGACCTTCAAACTGTAAGTCAGAAACAACAACACTCAAAACACAGTACATTTTGACAATAAACCCCCAACGCATTCACTCTTCATTATTCGAGGGGACTAAGAACTCAGTTTCAAAAATTAAAGCATGCAATATTGTCCCAAAGTCAAGACCCACTTACATATTACATCAATTTAGCATCTAAATGAATGATAATTCATTGAGCATATCAAAATGACATACCTGTGGACTGTAGTGGAGTGAATGGGGAGATGATTTCATATACGACAGCACACCGAGCAAAACTTTGAACACCGATCGGAAGGAAGACTGAAGTAGATGGGAATTTGGGAGAGAAAAGCTATGCGATTGATGGGGATTTGTGGATGAGGGAAATCAGAATGTTAAAGGGGGAGTAAATGGGTGAGTAAGTGGACGAGTTGAAGGAAAATGGGGAGGGAAACGTTTTGGAAGGTGATTTTAAAGGATGTGTTAACTGAAAAGTTTTAAAATTAACTATATAACCTGTCAGGTTGGGTCAGGTAATAGGGTCTGGGGAACTAACGATTCCCCATCGATGATTCTTTGCTCTGTCGACGATCAGCCGACTATTCCTTGGAATGTATCTAAACTTAGGAAAAAATAGAAATCATACCTGGGATCCACAGATGCAATTGACGGTCCGTCGATGGGACAACTATCCATCAGTTGGTTAGTCGATCTTTGCACCAGACCAATTTAAGTAGATTTCTGGTGATTTGGTTCCTGCACATTGAACACCCAATAAGCTAATCTTTTTTTGGTTTTTTGGAAACTTTTTAGACACAAACCCTACTCTATTCTCTAGAAAACACTTCTAAAACAATATTAAAGAAAATGCATACATGATATTAAGTAAAAACAAAAATAATGCACAACTCCTATAAAATCAAGAAAAACATATTGTTTGCTAGCGGATACAGATTGTGTTACCTCCCAATTAATTCTTCATTTAACGTCGCGGCATAACGCAGGACTCTCGATTACTCAGACTTCATCAAGATGGCATGCCTCAACCACTTCATTCACATTTTTCGCATGCCCTAGTTATATTTTGATTCTTTGTCCATTCAAATTGAACGTTACACAATGCTTTGTTCTCCAACTCAACCGCACCATGAGGAGATACTAGAGTAATCAAGAATGGAACAATCCATTTAGACTTGAATTTGCCCAGAAACAAGCGCAACCTACAGTTGATTAAAAGCACCAAATCCCCAACCACAAAGTCACACTTCTAAATCTTTTGGTCATGGTACTTCTACATCTTTTCTTTGCAGAGGGATAAGCTTCCATATGCCTTCAGACAAAACTCATCGAGCTCATTTAACCATTAAACTTCTGCTTCGCTACTTAATTCCAATCCATCTTCAGTTTCTTCATTGCCCACATGGCCTTATGATCTAACTCAACCGGCAAGTGACAAGCTTTCCCATATAAAAGTTTGTATGGACACATATAGATTGGAGCCTTGTATGCTATCCGGTAGTCCCAAAGAGCATATCAAGCATCCTTTACAAATCCGTTATGCTCGCATTAACCCTTTTCGCTACAATCTGCTTAATTTCTCTGTTTGACACCTTAAATTTCCCACTAGTATGAGGATGGTAAGAATTGTCCACGTTGTGGCGAACCCCATATTTTTCTAAAAAACCTTTGAACAACTTGTTGAAAAAGTGGGATCCCCATCACTAATAACAGCTCTTTGGGTGCCAAATGTAGAAAATATGTTCTTTTTTAAGAACGCGGTGACACTCTTTCCTTCATTATTTGAAATTGCTATGGCCTCTACCCATTTTAACACATATTTAACCGCCACAAGAATGTACTTCATCCCATGAGAACTCAAAAAAGGGCCCATAAAGTCAATTCCCCACACATCAAACAACTCAATTACAAAAATAGGTTTTAAATGAGTTCTTGCCTTCTAGAAATACCTCCATCTCTTTGACACCTATCATATGCCTTGGCGAACTAATGAGCATCTTGGTGGATAGTTGGCCAATAGTAACCACATTGCAAGATTTTATGGGCAGTCCGGATACCACTTTGATGCCCACCCACAGGCGATGAGTGACATACCTCCAAAGAACTCAACATCTCAACTTCCAGCTCAAACAGTCGAATAAGACCATCAGCACAACTCCTATATAAATATTGCTCATCCCAAAAGAACTTTTTCACATCATGAATGAACTTTTTCCTTTCATGAATTGATAAGTCCAATAAGACGATGTCACTAGCCTTGTAATTTGCAAATTCGGCGAACCATAGAAGCAAGTCTTGAGAAGCGGCCAATATATGCTCATCAGGGAAAGTATCATCAATTTCAGCCTTTTAACCTGATTCTCGCATAACTTCATCCCCTAATCTGGACAAGCGATCGAAAGCTTGATTTTTGTTCCCTTTTTTGTCTACAACTTCAAAGTCAAACTATGCAACGGTAATACTCATCTAATACACCTTGGTTTCAAATCTTTCTTTGCTATCAAATATCTCAAGGCAGAATATTCAGTATGCACTAACTTATATGCCAAGCATATAGGAGCGGAATTCTTCGAAGGCAAATAACACAGCAAGTAGCTCTTGTTCAGTCATAGTATAATTCTTCTAAGCTTCATTAAGAGCCTTACAGGAATAATAAATGGGATGAAGGATTTTATCCCTTCTTTGTTCCAATACTACACAAAGAGCAACCGCACTAGCATCACACATAATGTCAAATTATTTACTTTAATGTGGAGAAATAATAATGGGGGAAGACACCAACTTCTCCTTCAACACTCCAAATGTTTTCAGACAAGATTCATCAAAATAAGAGTTACACTCTTTCTCAATTAACTTGCACAAATTATGTGCAATTTTTGAAAAATCCTTGATGAACATCCAGTAGAAACCCGCATGCCCAAGGAAACTCCTCACACCTTTTACAGATACGGGTGGAGGAAGTCTCCCTATCACCTCGACGTTATCTCGATCAACCTCTATACCCTTCTCTGAGATGCGATGGACCAATACAATACACTCTTTCAACATAAAGTGACATTTTTCAATTTAAGCACAAGGTTACAATCTTAGCATCTTTTGAGAACTTTAGACAAGTGATTCAAACAATGATCAAACGAAGGGCATAGGAAAATGGTCCTTCTCAATCTATAAGGACAAGTAAAACTTGCTTTCTCTTGATCTTCTGGTGCAATAGAGATTTCCTTGTAACCCGAATAACCATCAAGAAAACAATACCACCTCTTTCCTGCAAGCCTATCTAACATCTGATCCATGAAGAGCATAGGAAAATGGTCCTTCTCATTCCATGCATATAATTTTCGATAATCCATACACACTATCCATTCCGGTCACCGGGCTCAGTGGAACAAGATCATTTTTCTCATTAGGAAACACAACCATTTCCCATTTCTTTGTCACACACTAAACATGGCTACCCTACTACTATCACCAATCGGATATATGACTCCTGCATCCAACCACTTATTAATTTCCTTTTTCACTACCTCTTGCCTAGGTTGATTTAAACGTCTATAGTGCTCAATTATAGGATTATGATTGGGCATGAGTTAGATTTATGTGAACAAATACCGTGAGGGATCCTAATAATATCCACAACAATAGACCTAATAGCTCTCTTGAACCTCTTCAACACTTCAACCAAACAATCTACTTGTTGAATATTCAAATATGATGCAATATTTACCGGCAAAGTGTCATTTTTCCCCAAGAAAACATATGTAAGAAGAGGTGGTAGAGCCTTAAGCTCCAATTTCAAGGCTTCCTCAATAGATGGTTTCACGGGTGGAGATTCACAATGTTTAAAATCTAAAACCAATTTCTTTTGTTTGAACCAAATATCACCACGATCAAGTGCCATCACTAATGACCCTGACACTTCGATACAATCACTCTCAAAATTCATTATCACTGTCGCTAGTCCCTCGACCCCAAGACGCTGTTGTATTGGTACCTCAGATGAACTCTTAACCTTATATGATATCGCAGATACTGATTGGAGCTCACTACTCTTCCTCATGGACCTATAAATATTGAAGGATGCTTTTTCATTGTTCAACCAAAACTTTATTTGCCCTTTCTCCATATAAACTAAGGCACAACCAGTAGCAAGGAACGGCCTCCCAAAAATAAAGGGCACCTCAAAGTCCACCTCGCAATCAAGAATCACAAAATTGTCCAAAAAAAATGACACCACTTTCAATAGGACATCATGGAGTATCTCAATAGGCCTCTTCACCATTCGATTGGCCATCAGTAGCAGCTACACAGTGGGCTTTGGGTCACCAAAACACAACTTCTTGTAAATAAAGAGAGGCATGAGATTTATGCTTGCCCAAGATAACATAATTCTTTAGCAAAGTGTGACAACCAGATTATACATGGAATAGTGAAAGCACAAGGATCTTCTTTGTTTTGCACAAGAGACCTTGTAGAAAGAGCACTACATTGTTGCATCTTATCATCATCCTCAAAACTAATCGATCTCTTCTCAATGAGCATATCTTACATGACTTTGCGTAACTCAACATTTGTTCAAGAACTTCTATCAAAGAGACATTGAAGGAAAGTTGTTTTAACATAGTAATAGAACGCCGATATTTACAATCATTGGTCTTTTTCACAAAAATGGATATGGTGATCTAGTTATGGGAGTCACCTTTTGGGGTATCTCATCTTCTTTCCCCGATCTGTCTACCAACTCACCACTAACTTAATCTACCACATCATCTCCTCTCATCTCATATTCTACGACATATGTGGGTCAATGGTTTGCTTAACCCCTTTAGTTGTAATTGCCATACAATGTCCATCATTTTTTGGATTTTTTTATGGTATTGCTAGAAAGAGTACGCGGTTGGCGTGGGTTCACAGTAGAATATAATTAGGCCATTATCAACTCAAGGTGCTTAATTGAGCTTGCATGTTCATCTATCTTTTTCCCAATATTCGCTAAATCACCTCTCAACTCTTTGGTGTGCTCATTACTAGCACCAAACCTCATCATCATCTTCTACAACCTCAACTCGCGCCATACTACCTCCACCATCCTAAGGACCAACTTCCCATTTTGAGGTGGAAAATAAGGCCCACTCCGATCGTTTCTGTTGTAATAGTTACCTTTATTTAAGTTGTTCTCGCAGTTGTATTTGTAATCTCGAAAATAGTGACCCTGTTGGTTGTAATTCCCATATTTGCGAATTTGATTTCCATGACCTTGGCACCAATTTTTCGAATTGGAGTCTTGGGCGTTCGGCCAGAAACCCCCCATCTACTCATTCACCTCATCAGAATCTTCTTCATAGTATTACTCATCAATCGGTGTAGGTGGTTTAGACAAATAGTCCACCACATTTACCTCTTCTACACCCACAATGACATGTTTTAACACCAACCCAATCTCATATGCGGCTGGGTTGTGAGTCATCCCTTCACGAATCTCATCTACGACTGGATTGTGTGAAACTTGCACTGCGAAAGTGTTTATCCCAATATCCGACTTCCTCATGATCCAAGCTTTATTTTTTTGGATATTTGCTCTAATTTCTCAATATTCTTTGCATAAGTAAAACCACGTGAGCTAAATATAGTATTAGATGTATACACCCCATCAAGAGGATTCCATACACTGTGCCAGAGGTATAAAGGCACGATGGCATGATCAGTAAACTGATGCCCGCAGAGGGGACTTACAATCTACTTGGCTAGTAGTTCTGGGACTATTTGTGTACGCGAACAGTAGTCCAACTATATAATATTTTACTCCCAATGAATTAATTCATTGACACATATGACTAAAGTTTTATATATACTAGATAGCTCAAGACTGAACATGCAAATTGAGAATGCAACAATTAATTTGATGATGATGCATGAATAATAGAGGCTTGTATATCTGAAGTAACTGGAATATCTGACCTAGCAAGTGTAATTCAAGAACTTAAGAAATACATAGCTAGGGTTCGTAAATACATGCGGTAAATTGAATAAAAAATTTACAATCTGATTTGGAACATATATCTAACTAATTCATGATGATCTGCTCAAATTCTAGAAATCCTAGGTACATTCACGATAAAAGAATCCAGAACTTACTAAAAACTATGGAGCTAATAGGTGAAAGGAACCCATTAGTGAAATCCCACAAACCTGGTAAGAAATGCATGGGGAAATATTTAGATTATAGGGCTGGAACTTCTGGAATCTTGTTCTGTTATTGAAGTAGGATTCTTGACCTTTTCCTCATTTCTTGCTTCTAATTTTCCATGTTTTGATTTATGATTTTGACTTATGTAAGTTCCTGTTATGTTTCTACACCTAAGCTAACTAAAATCTGATGAATTAGGGCTTAAATGACGTATCTTAGGGTTTAAACAAACTCGTAAAAGACCAAAAAAAACTGGATATTTTGTAGTCAGAAGAAACGATGACCTGGACAGCCGTTCAATTGTTCAATCGACAGTCCATCATTTGGGTCAGTAGTTTAGGTCTACTCGAAAAGTCTTTACTAAAACAGGCATAACCTTTTACTCGAAGGTTGATTTTTAACAAACTCGGTGGCTTTGGAAATATAATTCAATTGTGTATCACTCCATAGGTCATGTGACACCTAATTTATTTTAGTGTCAAGAGTTATAAACATTTGAATTTGACCCAACAACATTTCCCCCTAACTGCCTACTAAATTTCACCAACGGGAAGACCTACGGACCATAGATCAAACGGCGGTCCGTTCTAGTCATCCCTAGTTCACATAAGAGGATGGGTAACTTGAGTCTCAATCAACGGAAACATACCACGGGTCCTAGTCTTACTTGTGGACCGAAAGGGAGGTTCACTGGCTTAAGTGCAACCAACTCAGTGTCTTCTTGGCACCAAAAAGAGTTATTCACGGTTATATTGAAAAGAATACTTTCTTTGAGGATTAATAGACATAGATCATATGAACTAAACATGAAATCCACTGTCTGCCCCATAACGAAAAGGATTGGTTTCACCGGCCAAAGTTAAACCGCATAATACCTATCTCTCTTAGGTGGAATCCACTCCCTAGTTCCTATGTTGGAAACACAGTTCGAAGACTAGGATACATACGGACACTACTTATCATCCTTGGTTGTAGCCTCATCTCATGAGGTTAACCTATGCTAGCACAAGCTCATGGTTAGTCTATCAGTGCTTTGCTCAACTTCTTTTACATTACATCTTTTAGAGTTGACTCAAACATTATGGAAGCTTGGTTCTAGTTAGTAGGTTTACTTAACTCTTTGTATAACTGTTCATCTCTTTCATTACTTGATGAAATGTTAATTTAACCTTCTATCATCATCTTGGTGTTAATGAGACTTGTCTCACGATTATTAACACCCTTTTATGTGAGTATCTTTAGCATAAAATTCTACGTGTAAAAAAGACTTGTCTGACTTCTTTTAACACCTCATTCTTGTAACTTTCGTAATTCTTATACTTTTACTTATGTTATTACTCACCTTTTCTTGTTCAATGAAATTTTATAGCTTTATACCACTCATTATGAACGTTATAATCTTTGTTCAATGTACTTACTTATATTCATAGTTCAATTTAAAGGGTATGTTGGGACTTGTCCCAATGATTGGCATACCCTTGGTTATGAATTCATTGAGTTACATTGGTCATGCTTAATTTTGTATAACTTAGTCATTAGAAAATTTTGTATTATATTTTGTAAATAACATTGTAAGCCAATTTATTTGCATAGACCAAACTTTCACATATTATGGTAGACAAACTTTCACTCGACACTGGTCATGAGAACACCATTAGCTAATAAACTTGAATTCTTATATATATTATATAAATCTCATCATATTAAGAAGCCAACTTTTTTCTTTTGATGAACTTATATGAAAAATTCAATGTTTAGTTTGGCTAAGCTAATAAGTTAATTTGGCATTGAAGGTTCATTTACTAGCTTTGATTCTCATTCTTATCTCTTCTTTGAAATATTACATTACAGGCATTTACAAACATATCTACAATAAAATACAAATAGTAATTGATATCTTCACCCCTTTCAATAGTAAATAGAAATTCATAAACGAATTATCACAATTTCATCTTCTCGAAGAAATTATGCATTAATCATATAGGTCTAACCTATAGGTTTTATTCGACATTATCAAATCACATAAAACCTACACATAATGATCATTAGCACCACATACCAACAACATGCTCAGTTGGTTATTCCTAGGCTAGTTAACTAGTTAGGTCAGTTAGTTAGAGTCTAGAGTTCGTTGCACTTTATTAACTAACTATTCTTGAAGGCTTATTTGGAATGTTTACTTATTGTCCCACGATCCTCACTATGTCCTTGGGAAGTGCTTAAGTGCTATGATGCCAAGGCCTGACGCATGGATGCCTCATATCTATTATGCAAATACTATGAAACATACATTTTTAGCTTAGGGTTTTTTTTGCAGGTACTTTTCTTAAACAAGCTCATTATTGTTGGAAAATTGGCCAACACCCTTAAAGCCTATATTTTCTAATATGGCCAATATTATTCTTTTTTGGGTATTATATAGAAATTAGCTAATATCCCTTAGCCAATTTTCTATACTATGCCCAATATTTCTCAATATTGCGAATTGGGATGCCTATGTACCCCCAATACACATTCTTAAAGACCTATTGAGCTCTTCACTAGACATGTAATATTTCCGGAATGTTACATTATCCCCCCCTCTAGGAACATTTGTCCCTGAATGACACTACACATCATTTTAAAATAAAGAGGGTAATTTCGAAAATATATTAACATACTTGAAACTTTACTCTTTGTGAATTTCGGAATTCACAGTTACTTTGGATGATGAATATTACTCAAACTTATTAGAAGCTTCATATTTTAGATGGAGGAAATTCTTTCTCAATCACATTTAACTTAATGCACATCACAACTCATGCAACACAAAAATCATGTCTATGCTATACAAAAACATCAACATGAATGCAAGCATGAACTCAGTTTAACTCATATAGTGCAAGTGTAAGACACATGATTATGGATATAAAACATCAAATCGACAAATGAACAAATAACTCAGAGTTTCTTACACAAAAACTAGACTTAGGAAGAGTATATCTAATCTCAAGAACTGAATAAGTGAGGGTAACGGGATATCATATCGACGTCGGTCTCCCATGCTGGTCCCTCAACAAGGTTGTTCCTTCATAACACCTTAATGGTGGAGAAATCCTTGTTCCTCAAGTGTTTCACTTGGCGATCTAAAATTTCAACAGAAACCTCTTCGTAAGAAAGGTTCGCATCGGCTCCTAACCCTTTAGATAACATCTTGTTGGCTTTAAGATTGGAATTATTTGGCTTTTTGGATTTGAAACATGCCCTTAACATTTAAAATCTACCTCATTTGGAAACTGAAACCTTAATACCCTGTTTCGACAGTCCATGGTAGCATAACACTTATTGAGCCGGTCCATACCTCAAATTATATCAAAGTCAAGCATGGTAAATTCTATTAGGTTAGCATTAGTAACTCAATAAAGAACATATATTGGGCAATCTCTATTTACTCTTTCAACTCTAATGTTATCTCCTCTGGGAGTACTAACTACAAAAAGTTCATGCAAGATCTCAGGAAGCAAGTCAAATTTATTAGCTACTAAAGGAGTAACAAAAGTTAAGGTGGATCCTTGATCTAACAATGCATAAATAGGAAAAGAAAAGACTTACAAGGTACCAGTGACCACATCAAGTGACTTCTCATTCTCATCTCTACCTTTCAAAGTATAGAACCTTAATGTTGAGCCTTAGACCAACTCGGCCATCTCAACATCCTAGTTAGATATCTTAGTCTACTAGCCATGGTGAAGGCATGTGGGTTCTCCCTGGAGCACCCTCTCTAGTTGTCTTGGTTGTGATAGCATGTGCCTTAGGAGTGGTGGCTTAGGCAATCTGAACCAGTGATTCTCTCACTTCTCCAACCGTAAACGCAGCTGGGTTGACAGGCAATTACAGTCTAGCAGTTGGGGCTTGAGGAGGAGCTTGGTCTCCCCTTATAGCTGCTTCTCCAACTCTCGTTCCGGCGTTTCTTCTTATGTTCATTTTTCTACACGCACACACAAGAAGGAAGTTTGATGCTAGAATCACACAACATGTTAAAGATCTACATGGCACGATGAAAAGTAGAAGAAGGAAAGATTCCTAACATCACTTAGTCTGAGTCATGATTGTGGCGTGCTTCATAACCATAATTTAGAAACTACATAACGTAGTTATTTTCATCTTTAGTTCCTGGGTAATTTAACCTCATGCTCTGATACAATGTTTTTTACGCCCGAATTCTGGAATCTAAAAACAACCGGCTTCGTTAACCTCTTAGATGTCGTAGACAAGACACTTCTTAGCTTTCATCACAATAGCATAATTAAATTTGCGGAAAATTTAAAACTTTTAAAACATATTGAAGTATACATAGACTTCATAAGATTACTACATAGAATAATATTCTATTGTGCTTAAACTAAAATACCATCTGCAATCGATTAAGAAACTCAATGAAGAAAACAATATATCATAATAGCTTGCCAAACGGCCATAATACAAAGGTTTGAATAAAAGTCTGAAATGAAATTATAGGGACAACATCCACTAGCTATGTCGAAAGTACTAATCTAGAATGATAGGTGTAGCATCCTCGAACTGAAGAGGACCTACCAAAGTCTGGAGAACACTGATCCAAAAAACAATGATTCTTCAATCTGCTCTCTGATTACACCTATAAAATAGTAATAGTATAGGGTTAGTACACACTTGTATTAAATATTGGTGTATGCACACATACACATTAGGAC
Source organism: Solanum habrochaites (assembly GCA_027704765.1). NCBI lineage: Eukaryota > Viridiplantae > Streptophyta > Magnoliopsida > Solanales > Solanaceae > Solanum > Solanum habrochaites. The sequence goes on from JAKWJA010002496.1 coordinate 20,647,082, forward strand.
TATGCATGATAAGGAAAGCTCTTCCTACAACAATATGCCATTTCTTGAAAGTGAAGTCACTAGACTTTCTTAATTCGTTATTTGAGAATTATGGTATGAATATGACACATTTTAATGCATTCAAAGCACAAAAATCATTTTTTATATGAACGTAATACCTTAGAATCATGAACATAATTTTAGAACACATCGAACAAAAATTGAGAAATTTGCTCCCCCCAACTCGAGAGCTCTTTTCCCAATGCTTAGTGTATTTTTCATTCTTCTTCTTCTTGTTTTGTGTAGTTCAATGATCTCCTTAATCCTATGCCTTACTTACAAGTGCTATGATTCATTGTAGTCCCATACCTACAATGAATCTGTCATGTAATCCAAAAGACTAGAGAAATGATTTGGCTACCTATACTAAAAGTTATTCATTAAATTCTTGTTAAATTGGGCATGAAATCTTTAATACCTAGGCCACTAATTTTTTCATTTTCATTTTATAAAAGCTATGGAGCATTGGTATGACATTATGTTTTATCCCTTTTATTGGCATAATATAAGAAGTCATTATAAGCCGATTTTTATTTGGCTATGACCATTAATTGATCATTTACATAACGTGAAGATAATGAAGTATATATATTAATTTGGAACAAGCAAATAATTTGTTAATACTTCCTTCTTATCAACCACATATGACTTGACATACTTAAGGTCTTACTTTACTTAGTTCACAATGAACTTACGTTTCTACTTCTTTGCTTTGTTGTTTACATTGAACATGCTACTTCCATTCTTTCATACTCTCTTAAAGAATCCTTTAGAATAAGAGTAAGTAGATCATACGAGCTTACATGAGATCCAGTGTATCCCCCACACAAAAAAGAGGTGGTTCACCGGTTAAGGTGAATAAATATCACTGCCTACACCACACCGAAAAGGGGGGTTCACCGGCTAAACTGCAACCAAGTACATGTCTTCCCCACACCAAAAAGAGGGGTTCACGGCAATAGTGAACTGAATACTTTCTTTGAGCATTAAAAGACATATATTATATAACCTAAACTTGAAATCCATTGTCTTGCCCACACTTAAAAGGGGTGGTTTAACCGGCCAAAGTGAAACGAATCATACATATCTCTCTTCGGTGGAATCCAATGGCTAGTTCATATGTTGGCAACATAGTTCAAAAACTAGGATACATACGGAGACTACTTATCCACCTTGGGGGTAGCCTCATCTCATGAGGCTTACATGTGGTTGCACAAGCTCATTGCTAGTCTATCAGTGATTTGCTCAACTTTTTCTTATTTACATCTTTTAGAGTTGACTCAAACATTATGGAAGCTTGCTTTTACTTAGGAGGTTTACATAACTCTTTGGATATCCATTCATCATTATCTATACTATATGAAATGTGAATTTAACGTTACATTATCATATTGCTAATAATGTGACTTGTCACACGATTGTTAACACCCTTTTATGTGAGTATCTTTAGCATAATTGTCTCTATGTGAGTGAGACTTGTCTCACTTCTTTTAACACCTCATTCTGGTCACTTTCATAATTCTTATACTTTTAATTATGTTATTACTCAACTTATCTTATTCAATGACATTTTGTAGCTTTATCACGTTATAAACTTTGTTCAATGTACTTACTTATATTCATAGTTCATTTGGAAAGGGTATCTTGGGACTTGTCCCAATGATTGTCATACCTTTGGTTATGAATTTATTGAGTTACATTGGTCATTTTGAATTTGGTATAACTGAAGTCATTAACCAATTTTGTATTATATTTTGGAAATAACATTGTAAGCAAATTTATTGGCATAGACCAAAATTTCGCATATTATGGTAATCTAGTATATTGTTAGCCAATTTATTGGCAAAAGCCAAACTTTCACTAGACACTGGTCATGAGAATACCATAGGCAATTCACTTGACTTTATATATATATATATATATATTATAGTAATATAATCATGTTAAACAACTCACTTTTGGCATTTGATTAACTTATATGAACAATTCAATGTTTAGTTTGCCTAAGCTAATAAGTTAATTTGTCATTGAAGGTTCATTAACTTGCTTTGATTGTCATTCTTATCTATTTTTTGAAACATTACATTCCAAAGACTTACCAACATATCAAATTTAAAATACAAATAGTAATCAAAATCTTCACCCCTTTCAACAATAAATAGAATTTCATTAATGAATTATAACAATTACATAATCTCGAAAAGAATTAGGCATTAATCATATGGATCTAACCTATAGGTCTAATTTGACATTATCAAATAACATAAAACCTACACATAATGATCGGTTAGAACCATATACCAATAACATGCTTGAGATTACATTTACATACTATTAGGATCGAATACAACGATAACTAAGGAGATGGACGTTCAAAAATTTCATTGGGAACAACGCTAGTTTCAATATTCTTAAATTCATAAAACATTTGAAAACCCTCTTCGAGAAAGAATTCCCTGAGAGAAAACTCATAACTTATGTAGAATTGAATGTACGAAGGTTACCTTGCACGAAAACCTTGAAGAATACCTTCAAATCGCCTAAGAGAACTTTTTTGTTTATTCTATGTTTTTGCTCACTATTTTTCTTACAATTGCGTACTGTTTTGAGTTGTTAATTTTCTAGTGTTTTAACTTGAGTCTAAGTCTTAGTAACTGATCTAGACTAATTCAACTTAGTATAATTAAGTTAAATAAATAAATTAATTATTTAATTAATAAAACTTCCCTCCTAATTTGACTAAACATAGGAGAACATTTGACTTAACCCAATATATGGAAATTGGCTAGGGTCTTGGCAAAATTTTCAATTTGTCATTAATTATCTAAGTTGTTCATTTATTGAAGTAAGGGACCTAGGGTAATAACTAATGTACCCCTAAGACTTTCTGACCATAACTAACCCTTTTAGACCATCCTAGGTTAGGTACTAGGTTGTCTCGTTAACTATTTACTAGGTTAGTGTCACCTGGTTAAGTCTTAGGTTGTCGGGTGCACTAGTTGGTTTATTTCGGTTAGTCGTAGGTTAGTTACCTAGTTAGGACAGTTAGTTAGAGTTTTGAGTTTGTTTGTGAGTTATGCCACACATGGAGGGACCCGTTTGGATGCTACCCTTAACCACCCTAAGCGAGTTCGTTTAGTTGGTTCGCGTGGTCTCCTCCTTGGCCGGTTATACATGTGCTTTTCTTGTACTTTTCTAACAAACTACTCTTGATGGCTCATTTGAAATGTTTACTTATTGTCCCAAGGATCCTCACTATGTCCTTGGTTACTACTTAATCTACATGACCATTTTAAGTGGTCATGTGGTATGATGTCAACGCTTGACACATGGATGTCTCATATCTATTATGCAAATACTATGAAACATATGCCTTAAGCTTAGGTTTTTATTGGAGGTACATTTCTTAAACAACCTCATGAATGTTAGAAAATTGGATAACACCCTTTAAGCCAATATTTTCTAATATGCCCAATATGTTGCTTATTTGGGTAATATATAGAAATTGGCTAATACCCCTTAGACAATTTTCTATACTATGCCCAATATTTCTCAATATTGGGCATTGGGATGCCTATGTACCCTCAATACACATTCTTAAAGACCTATTGGTCTCTTCACTAGACATGTAATTTTTTTGAATTTTACAATAATTTAGGATTAAAATGACATTTTTCTCGTTTGAATGAGGTTTAGAGATTCTAGTTTAATTCTATCCTTGTTTTTACTGAAAAATGCAGCAATTAATTGAAAGTTATATTTATATCAAGCAAAGAAGGAAGAGTAACCCTAACATTGACACAAAGAAATCAGTTAAAAGTAAACTATAATCAAATTGATCAAAGAAGGAACATAAAATCGGATAATGTTTTATACAACATGAACCAAGTATGGCAACCCTCTATCGATTCGAAACTGAACAATCCAATCTACTGAATTCAACATCTAGACAAGAAAAAAAAGTGGATAGATGGACCTTGTAATATAGTGTTACATATAAGAAAATCAGTTATAAAGAGAAGGAAAAAGATATTAATAGACAAGTCGAGAAGCAACTACGCACACCAAAGACATCCATTGGTGTTAATCTCTCAAAGAAGAACATGAGTGAGACTAGTGTAATGAAACCACATAACCATCCACTTAATCAGAAGAGTAAAAAAGTTCAAAATAGATGATGCAACCCCTATTTGAAACCCCCGCCCCATATATCATCAAATATAGCAATTGGTTCCTTTTCGGACCGGGTCATTTTGGCATTCTTTTTTTTTAATTGTGCATGTGTTTTTTGTTCATTATATATGGGCTTGCTAGAGCTCGAACAAATATTTTTTGTTGATTTCATTTAGTAAAAATGAGTCTTTTGTTCAATTAAATTTAAAAGAAAATATTGTGGAATAAATAGTTTTTCATATTAAGTCTTAAAGGTTAAAAACATAATGCAATAAACATGTACCCTTAAATGTAGTTCTAACTAGATTTTCTAAATATGTTTTTTCGTACATGTTTATTTGTTTTTATTGATTATCATTTTTAATAAAACAAAACAATTCCATTTATAATTTTCTATGAAGACATATTTTGGTTCTATAATTCTTTTAATAGTCCATTTGTTTTAAAGTTCTATCGCAAAATTTATAATAATTTCGTAATTCTGTAGTTTCTTATTTTACACTATTAATGTATCTTTAAAACATTGTAGCTACTTTTGAAAACTATTACGTAATATATAAATCAAACACGGTGATGTTTGTCACTTCACCAATTAAATTAAAAATATCAATAGTGTGTATATTACTTCTGTATAACTTTATAGTAAAAATAAAGTTTCTTAGGGACATATATTAGATATTTAATATTACTTTCTACATTATTTTTAACCACATATTTTTACTGAATTTACCTCAAAGCTACTACAATATAAATCGTATGACAAGAAAATAAGACTTCAGAAAACAATACACACCTATTATCAGGTTGAATCAATTTATAAGAAAATAGTTGATCAAAGATTTAGTTATTCGAATATGCTTACCCAATCTTACAAATATTCTAATGGTGAGAATGTTCATTCGAAACTAATATTCATTAGTGAAGTGGTAATACTATCTTAATCTTCTATGAATTTTATTCGTTACTAGACCACCTTTTTTCATTGAATCTATTTGTAGATAATATTGACAAAAGGAACAAAAATACAATAAACTATTTTCGACGCCTATGTTAAAACATGAAAGTAATCTCTTAAACCAAACGAAACCTATAAAATTATAATTGGGAAGATGTGTAATGCTAAGCCTAACTTCTTAAGGATGAATAAAGACCTTGAAATAACATTTACAAACAACAAATAGGTAATACCTTATTGTAACGACTACATGTCTCAGCATTTCTCGAATGATTTTATTTTTTGGGAAGATTTTTAAGAGTTTACCATGAGAGTTTCTCCGATAAGTACAATTATAAGTTTTTTAATATATTACATATACAATTAGTAATATTAATAGCTATGGAAATTATAAGACCCCCAAAATGAGTTAGGGTGTATAAATCCTAAAAAAAAATTCATAAAGGTATAAGGTTCTAAAATTTTTTATAATATTGTATTGAGGCAGTGTGTAAAGTTTGAGGTGATTTAGAAGTGAAACTTCAAGGGATGACCAAGACGTTCGATGGCTAGACGCAAAAGGGGTCTTAGTTGCTTTTATGTGTTTTTGAGTGTTTTATGAGATTATGATGTCCTTAACCAATTAATAATGATATTTATAATAAGTTTATGGAGTATCATTAAGATTAAAGGTCTAACGTCCAAGACGTTCGAAAGATAGTCGTTGAGACATGCATGTGTGTGTCTTGATGGGGCCTAGCAGGATTGGACTTGTTGCGTGTAATTTTTTTTGGTGAAATCAATCTGGAAGGTCTTTGACTTGTGAATGTTCATATTTACATTGTAAACGTCCGGGTACAACTTTCAAAGGGCCCCACAAAAAGGCCCACAAGAAGGAACCAAATGTTGTCGAGACACTGCCTTGGCAGTGTCAATCGACGAGCTCAATTAACGCCTCGTCAGTCCATCGACGCCCCGTAGATTAGGGATGTAGTTTTTAACTTAGACTTAGGAGCTGAATCCACAAAGAAAGAGTTGCAGTCACCAACGACAGAGCAGCAGGTCACCCCGTCGTCCAATCGACGCTCAGTCAATGCTGTCCATCGGTGGTTTCCTGCAACTGCATGTGTGTGACTATTTTATTTAAAGGGTGAATGGTAAATTCACCTCACTTCCTAACCTATTATTTTTGGTTGTATTTGAGTTATAAAAAAGGTAATCAACCTATTCCCAATCCCATTCACACAAATTTGATTTTCCCTCCAAAAATATTCTCCCTAGAAACCTACATTGACGGTGAAGCTCAAGAACAGTTTGGAGCTTGGTTTCTTCATCAGATTTAGATATTTCATCTAGATAATGGTATAGTGATCCTTTATATGTAGTTATTCTTCCATATAAAAAGTAAATATCAATGTTTTCAAAAGAGATTCCATGATCAAACTTCTCCTTCTTCAATCTATGTATGCTTTTTTTCTGAAAACATTTTTAATTGCTTGATTATGATAAATTCATGATAATGTATTGGTTTTAATGTGAATTTTAATCCAAATGTATTGTGAAGCCATGTCCCATCCCAAACTTAATTTTGCCCTTGCATGGGCATTGCAATCGTGGCTTGTTATTGGTTCAATTGTGATTTTATTGCGTTGAATTGCTCATATCTACTGTTATTTAAGTATATTGATGATGAATTATTCATGAATGATCCAATTGTATCAATGTATGAATATTTAAACATGACTAGCCTATTCATTAATGTGATAACTATAACATTGACCTTTAAATGTATAAAAGTGGAATTCGATTATGTAAAGATTGTTGTACCTAGATCCTTATGATAATATCATAGTTTAATTGTTAGTATAAATATTGTATTATCAAAGTAAAGAAGGCTTGGTATGAATTTATCTAGGTTCTTCTATTCTATCAAGTAGTAACTTGTGATCTTGACATTAGGATGGTTGTTATGTGATTCGATTTGTGAACTGCCTTAGCTAATGCCCTGTATATGTATTATTGATAAAATTTGATTTATGAAAAAGCATAGGGAAATTGGTTGATGATCTATAACTCTCTACCTTCTAGTATATATGTAATGTATTGTATTAGATTGTAGTATGATCTTGTAGCGACATGCACATGGCTTCTTTCATGATTAAATGTATATTTAGATACTTCCCTATAATGTAATTTTTTTTTGTTTGTTTTTTTTTTTTTTGTTTTGTTTTTTTTTTTTTTTTTTTTTTTTTTTTTTTTTTTTTTATTGATTATGAAAAAGGTGTATGATCAATGATATGCAAAGTTTGATAATTGTAAAAATGGTTCCCTTTCCCTCTACTTTTGTTATTATGTATTTTGATGAAGCCTTGTAGGTATTGTGTGGTTATATTCCACTTATGGTGGGGTGTTAACTTCTTGTCAATCTATTTCTAAGTGTTTGATTATGGCTTTGGAAGGAAAATTTCTGAAATATATGAGTTGTGTGGTTTATGATGATCACACTTGTGCACTTATGCTACCTCCCTATTGTAGTGTTTGACCTAGGTTGTATAGCATTGTTAATCATGATTCATATCTATGTTAAGGAGTAAATGTATGTGCTTCAATTGATGATGAAAATGGTTTAATAATCCCTTACCTATGTACCCCTATGTGAATAAGTGAATAGCAAAAGTTAGTAGTCTTAAGTGTAATATGAAGTTGACTTATCTCCTATGTTATTGTGAGTTATGTGGTCTATGTTTAAAAGTGTATTATGGTCCTAAGAGGGTGTTTGTCTAAATGTCTTGTTGATAGCCATTATGTGATCATGTTGGCCAATTCATACACACCCTTACTCTACATGTATGTTTACAAGCAATATAGGTCATGGTTTCTAAATGCAAGGTTGTTCTCATATTCACTAATGTGTACTATTATGTATTCTAAGCTTGAGTCCATGAATGTTTGTTATAAGCAGGTATTATATGGTATAATGTGAAGTATGTGGCATGATGAAGTATGATTATACCTAATGTCTAATTGTGTTGATATGGAAGCATGGCTGATATAATTACACTTGTACACGTATGCATGAATAAAAAGATGTCTAAACATGTGTGGCATTTATGTGTTATGTGAAAAATTTTCTCACATGTAAGTATACACACACATTTATGAAGATGTAGTCAATATAGGGGCCTTGAATGGTGTATTCATGTATACCCTAAACTAGATGATGCTTTACACATGCTATGTTCATGTGAAGGGATTTCTCACATAATTTAGGTTGATCAACTCTCATTTGTGACCTATAAGCTAAAAATATGAGGGGATGACTCTCCTAAGTCTAATTTTATAAATTAATGTTAATAATGGATTTTAATAATGTGAACTTAACTTAGCACCGAGTGAACTTGAATATGAGTGGTGTCCCTTTCCTATGTGGGAAGGAAGGTCTACCATAAATCTCATGAGGCTGAAAACCAAAACGCCTCCATAGGTATAAAGAGGATTTCTGTAAGTGAATAACCATAATGACCCATTTGTCATAAAGAGGGTTTTCACATGTACGTACATGTTGCATAACTATGCTCACCACATAGGATCTACCAAGTGAATTCACTTAGTATGCTAGCATGTGTTAATGTTCTACCGTGGCTAGGTAAGAACACCTTCCATTGGTGTAGGGATCTACAACACCAAATTTCATATAGCACCCATGGTATTAGTGTCGGTTAAGGTATAGCTTCCCTAAAGTAGAATGGACAATTGAACTAAAGTAAGAACCCTAACAAGGATAACCTAAGGGTAGTTGCTTAGTGTAGATAGGGGTATGGATCTTCACCTATGCATTGCACAAGGGGATCTTGAGGGAAGTCCTAGGAAGGTGTCCTAATGCTGTCTCTATGTATATGTTCCTTATGCATGACTTTGTGGTAATTCTCTACATGTTGTGATGAAGTTCATGGTATGAGTTTAATGGGCCAATGTGATGTGGTCTTGTTCTTATATGCAATATATTGGTCTGACCATATGATGAATGGATTGCTCGACACGAATGAAGTTGTCTTCACTTATTATGTTGATGTATGAATTGGATATCTTAAATCTTGTGATCTTATTACTAAGTATATGTGAGGTTATGGGGCTTCACATGTACATTGCACTAGTAGACTTAGATTTGGGTCATGAGTAAGGCCTTATAATGATTTATCTGAATTGAGGTGAATAGATGTGCAATTTTATGTAACTTATTGTAAAGCCAATTGAATCTAGACTTAAAATGTGTCTATGATGTATTATGCTACTACGATGGTATTTGTTGGCTTATGTAGGTTGTATGTATTCTTTCTTTGTGGCCCTAAGGTGATGTATTGCACCAAGTATCACTTGAGGGTTACTCGGGGAGGTTAATGGGTAAAAGAAAAGATGTTCAATGTAAAGGAAAATAGTTAACTCTAAGGTGAAAAGAGCTCACTGTAAAGTGACCTCAAATGTGCCTTAAATTCTATATGTGATTTTATATGATGTTTGGCCTTCGAATATGTCTATATGAAGTATGTGAATGATATAAATGTTATTATATCAAGGTTTTATAAAGATTTCACAAAAAAGCATCATGTATGGACTTCAAGTAAAATGTCCCTTTTGAATGCATGGTTTCCATACATAGCGCATTCTTGTACTAACTCAATTCTTCTGTACATTTTATACAAAGTGTAGGTTATGAATGCTTAAAGGATGTCTATACAAATAATGAGCTTGATATGTGACTCCCAAGCTCAAGGAAAGGAATCCTTAAGTAAAAGATTGTCCTAATGTTTAGTTCACTATAAAGTTTATTAGTATTATAGTTATGAATGATGTTGTAAGGGTCGTTTCCCTAAGGTACTCTTATGATGTTTAGTGTCGGATGGAAAGAGACTTAACGTCTTGAAATGTTTTATGACTTATGTTTTACTATATATATATATATATATATATATATATATATATATATATATATTTAAGTGATGTGTTCTAGCATGTGGCATGTGCTATAAAAGTTTTTAAATTTTTTCATTAATTTACGAATGACAATGCAGTTGAAAGATAACTATGGACTTTTGTAAAACCTCTGAGAGCAGTATGCCATGTTACTTCTAGGGGGTGTTTTCCGGATGTGACAAAAATATATTCTCTTTTTAACTTGGTTTAGAGCTTATACTTTTGCTCAACCTTGGCTTCAAATAATATACCTAGACCCATAAATTAAAATCAAAAAAAGAGGTAAGGGAAACCCTTACATAGATCTAACCAACATACACCAAAGACGGAAACCATCTATAGATTCCAAGGTATAAACAACAATCCGATCTATGAACTAAAAATCTTAGAATGGGAAAAAGAAATGAAAAATATAACTTTTAATCATGGGTTGAAATTGTATTTTTTCTTATTGGAAGGAGGTTGAGAGATTCTAGTTTCACTATACTTGTGCTTCGATTGAAAAAATGGAGATCCATCAATTAAAAGAAAAATTATTCAAATCATGCAAAAAAGGAAGAAAAACCCTAGCATAAACACATATCCAACAATTAATAAAAAATTAGATCCAAATTGAACAATTAACGAAGAGCATCTCCGGAATACATCTAAACAAAAGGCACCCAAGATGACAATGCTCTATATATACTTCGTCAAACACAACAATTCAATCCACCAAACTAAACAAGTAGACATGAAAAAGGAATAGAAAGATGGACCTTTTAATCTAGGATTATGTATAACATAATTAACAAAGGGACATGGAAACATATATTCTTTTATAGACTGAAGAAAAAATGAAGAACATCAAAGCTCATTAAAAGTGTTAATCACCCAAAGAAGAACATGAGCCTGACTAGTATTTTTGAAGCTCCTCAACATCAACTTATTTTGCAGAGAGGGAAATTTCATAAGAGAATCAATTTCTACTTTTTTGGGCTTGCTAGATCCTGAACAAATATTTTGTATTGAATTTTAGTAAAAACATACCCATTGTCCAACTCTATTGAAAAACATATTGTGGAATCAATAGTTTTTCTTAATTAGCTTCTTGGATATATAAAAAAATGCAAAGTAATAATATATATCCTTAAATGTAGTTCTAGATTAGATTTTTTTAATATGGTATGTATCTAAAACTTTATTCCTCTTTATTAATAGACGTCTTTTATAACATCATACTATTCCATTTATCATTAACTATGAAGACAAATTTAGGTGCCATAATTATTTTAGTATTCTATTTGATGCAAGGCTTCATCGCAAAATTGGCAATAACAATTTTAGACATTAATAGTAACTTGTTTAAAGCTATTGGAATTGGTTTACATACATATGATTCCGGATGAAGTTGTGTCTCACCAGTCTTAATCTTTCAAAAATACTTCATAAAATCATACAAAAAAGCTAATGGTGAGAATTTTCATTGGCAAATAATATTCGTTGACATTTTTAATACTATCTTAATCTTGTATGATATGTATTATTTGCTACACCACCTTGTTCATTGCATCTATTAGTTGTCCACCTTGAAACTAGCAACAAAAATACAATCAACTCTTTTCAACGCCCATGTTAAAACATGGATGGAATCTTTAATATCAAACCAAGAAATGTTTTATAACTTTCCAGATATGTGGTGCTAAACATAACATTATATGTATGAAAAAATACCTTGAAATTTCATTTACTAACTACATAGAGTCCACACCTTATAAAATGTCTTCATGTCTTAACATTTCTCAAATGATTTTATTTCATTGGACTAGCCTGATAAATTTTTCGATGGGAGTTCCTTTTGAATGTACAAATATATATGTATTAAATAAATTTCATCAACAATTATTTTGCGTATTTTTTTTACTTTATTTTCAACATGATATTAGATGTGGTATGCCTCATATTAAAAGTTATATAAGTTAGTAGAAGGGTGAACAATAACTTAAGAGATAATAGTTACCAACAAGAACTACGTATATGACATTTTTGCAATGATTTTACTATCTACTATAGTAATACATAAATATTATGAATCTCACTTCAGAAAAAATATATAAGTTTGACCATGAAACATTCATTTTTTGGGGAGACTTATTCGTAGCTAAAGGGAAAATATTAGAGTGACTTGATAGAGCGCACCAAACTTGTGACAACAATTTGCAATATTAATGGGTCTACCTATGAACTGGTAATACCCCGAACAACTGCTTTCATATTTGACAAGATTAAGATATTTCGTAATTTGACACTTTGTTCTTTATACTTCAGGTAAGTTACGACTTCTCAGACTCTAACTTGAAGTGATTTTGTTGGTAATTATTTCATTTAGGGGTAATGAGGGTTCGGTATAAATGAGATGACCGATATTATAAGGATATTAGTGTCATGTTATGAGAAAATTATATCCTATTGTTCATTGAAAAATGTGTACCTCTAAAACCTTGGATCACATAAAAAAAGAAGATCTCATATTTTTTAAGCTACCAGTTCATGTCTACAACATTAGTCTATGGTTAGTAGGAAATTCTACGGGTCATACAGTAGACTTGTAGAAAGTGGAATATCTTTTTTAGAATCAAGTTTTAGTATCTCATCTTATTATTATCCAAGAGGGTCTGTTGAATGATATACTAATGGTAGAAGGGTTACGTAGAAGCGATTCAGATATAGTGAAATTTTTGGGTTAAAGTTTACGATTCGGATCTACTGACCGTAGCAAATCAGATGGACTGTAGAAAGGTCTTGTCCAAGTTGAGTTAATTTTAAGGTTCCGCTACATGGTCTACAGTTGACCAGTGCATACCATACAATGTATATTGGATCTGTAGGCTGGTTCATGTATTTTTTGTTCAATGCTTTTAGGTATTTTTGTGTTTCTTTTATGCCTAAACTATGTAAAATTTTAGCCCTGTTTAAACCTCAATATGAAGACAGAAGTCCTAATCTACCCATTTTACACTTATTCTTCTAATTCCATAAAACTCAACAAAAATCATCCCACATATTCACTCTCAAGCTGCGAAATAAGAAAAATCTAAGTTCACTCTAAGGTCTTCAATTCACCATTTTACTTGGGCTTTGTGTATCATGGTCTTTGGTTATTCACCCACGGTATCCATCGCTCCTTGGGGTCTTTATGGTTTTTAATCCCTCAGTTCTATTTCAATTGATCAAATTAGGGTTCTTATTAATTCTCCATGGGTTATAGTCAATAATGATTCAATTCTTTTTTCAATCATATATTGCAATATAATGTGATCTTACGATATTGAGTTTAAATATAGGAACTCATGCACGATTCATGATATTTGAGATATGAACTTCTGATGAACTCATGAATCTATGAAATATGAATTAAAAATGATATGCATGACGTACGAAATTTTTTTTTATGATGATAGAGTTCTTGTAGGTAAAAGTATCAATATTGTCATGAAAATATTTCTCAAATATGAATTTGATCATGATTTTTAAAGGTATTGCTCACATATGGATGCGAATTAATGAATGTTTTTCTTGTATATGTATATATTATATTTTAAGGAGTTATTTAATGTTTTCATTTTAAATATTTGGATTGGAATTGATCATTGTCTTTTACATAGCACCTAGAGAACGTCGAGATGGAGGCTCAAATAAGGTAGTCTCTAGTGGCAATATCTAGTCCCAATGCCCCTATAGTATTATCTTAAACGACCTAGCTAGTTGATAAAATTTAGAAAAAAAATATATGTACGGATCCAGCCTTGGAAAGTAGAATACCATTCTTTTGATATGATCAATATACCGGATTACACGACATTTCTTTGGTGGTCTTATTGTTTGTTAAAGCTAATATCCCACAAAATGATCATGTTTCTTGAAATCTTTTTTATGTCTTTTGTTTTAAGCATTGATCATATCTTATGATGTATACTATATTGATTCTTTAAAGTTTTACATTTTCAAATGTTGGTCATGAATTACGTACTTGAACTATTCAAGCTATCATGTTTTTTTATGATTACCCCATATTTAGTACATTCCATGTTTTAATGCATCTTTGTGCCTACATTGTCTCATTAATGTGGTTCTGATGCTCCTAGATCTCACAGTTATAGCTAGTTAGATCATTCTACCAAATTAGAAGAGTTGGTGAGTACGCTTGTTTCAACGACCGACACACATTTACTTGTTCTATGTCTTTCTATTTTTAAACTGATGTATGTTTTGTATGGGATACATTCCAACAACTCTTATATTGTAATAGATGGGTTGTCATGACTATGTAGATTTCCGCTTATGTCAATGTCACGCCCCGATCTACACTCGGGATGCGGACACGGAACCTAGGACCACAAAAGATCCCATGCTAACCCTGTTGGCATGATCATGAGCATACTAAAGATAATAAAGTGTTGCGGAAGCTAAATCATACTTAAAATTAAAAGATAGGGAATACCCATATTCTATAACTGAGATATTTGAAAATAATGAGTTTAATACAAAAGAAATATTAACTCATTACTAAGCTGAATCTAAATATGTCTGAAAATAGCCTCTAAACTAGACTAGAAATATTGTGACAAGCCCCAGCTAAATCTAGCAAAAAATGAAACTAAATTACTAAAGACTAAAATGTAACTCATGACTGTTGTCCTCAAAGAATGAAGAATCACCACAGAATCTACTGAACTGGAGATTAAGAAATCGATCTTTGCGTGATATGGATGCTGAGATTCTGAACCTACTTGACGACAAGATGTAGCGCACGTATGCGTCAGTACTTGGAAGGTACTAAGCATGTAGGATAGATTAAATCCAAAATAAAACATAACTAAACTAGCATAAAAACAAGTATAATAATCTGAACAAGATGTGCTGATTTCTGAGCTAACTGGATGCAATGACCAATTTATAGCATGCTAAAACTGAATGTTGAATATACTAATAAATGGTCAATGCAGAGAGCATGACTGAACTGTGGGAGCTACTACTAACCGATAATAAAACCACATGAGCTAAATGTGCATTCCAATGTATACACTCCATCGAGAGGACCCAATATACCCTGCCAAAGGTATAAAGGCATACTGGCATGATCACTAAACTGATTGCCCACATAAGGAACTTACAACCTACACGGCTAGTAGTTCTGGCACTATTGGGTACCCTAGACCCTAGTCCAACTCGGTATTATGCTACTCCCTATGAATTCTGTAAATTAACTGATTATATCTGAATTTCTATAAATACAGGATAGCTCGAAAATGAACATGCAAAATGAGAATGCAACAATTAATCTGGTAATTACGGAATTATAACTGAGGCATTTATATCTGAAGTGTTTGAAATATACGACCTAGCATGTGTAATTCAAAACTAAGCAAATACAAAGCTAGAATTCTAAAATTCATGCGATAATTTGAGTAATAACATGATAATCTGATTTGGAAAATATATTTAATAAATTCGTGAAGTTATATAAAAGTTCTAGAAACCCTAGGTTTAATCATGATAATAGAATCAAGAACTGACTGAAACTCAGGACCCAATGGGTGAAAGGAACTCACTAGTGAAATCTCACATACCTGGTGATGAAATCCACGAAAAAATACTTAAGTTTCGGGGCTGGAACTTCTGGAGCTTGTGGCGTTCTTGAACTAGGATTCTTGAGCTTTCTTCTCCTCTCTTGCTTCTAATATTCTAAGTTATGATTTAATTATTTAACTTGGATATGTTTAAATTATGTTTCAAGGATTAAACTAACTAAAATCTGATGATTTATGGTCAAAATGACGTAACTTAGTGTTTAAACGAAGTGTTAAAGGTCAAAAAGACCGCTGGGAAGGTTGTTGTCGGTCCTCACGACGGCCAGGACTGACGGTCCGCCATGCGCCTGATGCCCCGTCATGAGGGCCTGTTCGACAGGCCTTTACTAAAATTGGCATAAATTTTTACTTGAACGTTTGATTTTAGAGTTGGTGGCTATGTAAAGATAATTCAATTATCTATATGTGGGTACGTCATGGGAGGCCTAATTCATTTTAGGTTAAGAGTTATGATCATTTTAAGTTGACCCAACTACATTTCCCCTTAATTGGTTGTAAATTTTCCATCCACGGTCAGACCTATGAACCGGAGGTCCACCTACGAACCATGCTGGTCATCCATAGATCTTGTTAGTGAGTGGTTGAAGGGAGTCTTGATCGACGGTCACAAACTATGGACCGTCGTTTGACCTACGGACCGTAAGTTCGTCTGTTGTCCAGGAATTAACAAACTTTTCTAGGCTGAAATTTTTGGGAGTTTCTGATTCCATCAACGGTTGTGTAGGACGGACCGTGGTTCAGGCTACGGTCCGTCGATGCCTCCGTTGGTAGCACTTGCAGATTTATATGAATTACTAATTTTTTGTCTGTTTTGACTATGAGGTGTTACATTATCTACCCCTTGGGAACATTCATCCTCGAATGAAGACTAAACTAGCAGAAATAGAGGGAGAGAGATGCAAACCCCACTACTAACACATGAGAACTTGCGTTCTGACTTTAATTGAGTCTGATGTACATCATTACGATAAAAAATTTAAAGACCAAAACTTAGGGAACATGATTAAAAATTGAATTTATGTAATGACTTTAAAAACGGAGAGGACTTATTACCTAGATGGGGTGGACGAGGAAAAAAGGAAGGGGAGACTTGGCTTTCATGACGCTTCTACCTCCCAAGTAGCTCCCTTACAGAGTGATCATCCAAAAACCTCGACTGAAGCGAATTCTAACTGAAGGTAAAGACTCTCAAACAGTACATCATCTAGAAAGGACTATCTTTCAATGCCACACTCTCTAGTGGCAGATAGAGGCTGGGTCACCCACGGGCACTTCTTCAAGAGTGATATATCGAGACCGAATGCATGCTGCTAATTTTGGGAAACTCTAACTCATATGCACACCTTGGCAAAATCCTTTTAAATAATCTTTTAATGAACTATAAATCTGGACTAGCTTCCCTTTCTTTCCAAAAATCATCAATTTTTTATAGTTGAGACAATCACAAAACCCAATCATCAACTTGGAACCTAGTTTCCTTTCTCCTTTTTTTTTCAAACATAATTGTCATAAAACAAGATTTCTGACGGGACTTAGGGATATCTTAAGGTCTATATCTATATAAGCTGCACCTTTATCCATAGCCAATAAAGACTGAATCTGGCCCTATCAAGCGTAACTACTTAAAACTAACCAACACGAGATCACATCTACCGCCTATTAAAGCATCATCACGGGGCCATCTGCAATCCCTTGAATGGTAGCTATTATTATCAGGCAATCTCAATAAGAGGAAGGTGATTATCCCAACTACCTCGATACGATCACTCAAGCTATCACACATACTCTAAGGTGGAACGGTAGCTCTTTTGCCCATCAGTGGTGGATGAAATGTGTACTAAGGTTAACTTGGACCAAGACCTTTTGAAAGACTTCCAAAAAATGAGAGGATAAACTGAGGGGACCTCGATCTGAGTGATAAAACAAAGGAACCCGTGCAACCTCAAAGTTAAGTAGTACTGTTGGCATTAGGCCTCTGTGAATATGTAGTCTTGACTGCCAAAAAGCGAGAAGACTTAGTCATCCAACTAATTATTACCCAAATTGAGTCATGCGGTCTGCGAGTACGAGGTAACCATGTGGTGAAATCCATATTTATCACATCCCACTCCAAGTAGGAATATCGATCTCTTGAGTCATACCTCCTAGTTTCTGATGTTCTACCTTGACTAGCTGGAAATTAGGGCACTTACTCACAAAGTCTTCTATATCCTTCTTCATGCCATTCCACCAATAGACTTCCTGCATATTTTTTTTTTTTTTCGCACGGACGTCTTAGTGGCACCTGGATGAATAGATACTAATTGCTGCCTCAATATTCCCACCTAAGGAACCACACAATCTACCTTGGTAGCGAAAGTACACACCCTCCCCTTGTTAGAAAACCTCCACTCTCTGATTGTGACTGCATCCCTTAGTCAAGAAGATAGGATCCTCTCTGCTTTTCCTTAAACCTCCACTTAAAAAGACGATTCTTCCCCATTGAAATGGTTATCACCGCGGTTGATATGATCAGGAAGGGCACCTCTAGCGAGCAAGCTGTGAACATCCTTCACTACCTACTTTTTTTCCCTTCAAAATGGGATACACTACTCGTAGATAATCTACTAAGAGAATTGGCCACTACATTCGCCTTTCAAGGATAATAAGACACACTCATATCATAATCCTTAAGGATATCAACTCATCTCCTCTGGCGAAGATTCAACTCTTTCTGGGTGAACACATACTTAAGGCTCTTCTATACGCTGAACACATCTACATGAACACCATACAAGTAGTGTCTCCATATCTTGGGTGCAAACACCACTTCTGGAAGCTCGAGGTTATGAGTTGGATAGTTCTTCTCATGCACCTTAAACCTTCTATAGGCATAAGATATAACCTTATCTCTTTGTATCAACACCACAAACCAAGTCAACTGGTATGCCTCCAATAGATACATAACCTGTGAAACACCTGGTAGAGTAAGAACAGGGTTCGTATATAGTCAATCAGTTTTCAATTCTGTGAAGCTTTTCTTCATAATCATCTGACCATTGGAAACATGACCATATTCTAGTCACAAACCTAGTCAATGGTGAGGCTTGGATTGAAATCTCCACGAACCTTATTGTACAACCACTAGGAATTAAGGAAACCCCCCCCCCCATCTGAATCTGTAGCGAGAGTGTAGGTGTGGGCCATTGTTCACTACTTCATCTTTGTGGAATCTACATTGGATCCCTACGCTAGATACAATGTGACCCAAGGGAAACAACAAATTGCAACAAAACCACATTTACTTAAACTGAACAAATAATTCGCGATCAGTGATAGTCGGCAGAACAAACTCCCAGTGACTTGTGGTTTTTCCTCACTTCCTATAGTAAATGAGGCTTCATCAATGAAGACGAATAACGAACAACTCTAAAGTTTACTCCAGTTTTTGAACACTTGTTCATCAAATCAATGTGAAAAGTTGCCAGGGAAGGCATTGGTTAGCCCAAACGACATTACTTACAAATTCATAAGACAATACCGAGTTCTGAAGGTTGTTTTCGAATGTCACTATCTTTGACTATGAGCTATGATAACACGATCTGAGGTCTATCTTGAGAAAGTACTAGCACACCGAAGTTTTTAAAAAAGTACATCATCCTGGGGACGGATTGTGATACTTATTTCATCATTGTGACCTTGTTGTCAATATTCTATAGTCAATGACACATTCTGAGAGAACCATTCTTTTCTTCTTTACGAACAAATTAGCTGGTGCCACCCCAGGTTTGAATAATAGCGTCTAATGAAACCCTTATCTAGAAGGTATTTAAAATGCTCTTTCAATTCCATAAGCTCTGTTGGAGCCATTATTTAAGGAGGAATAGAAATAGGCAGAGTATCTTGGAGGAGATCAATTAAAAGTCGATTTCCATTTTGGGAGGAACTCTAGGAACATCTTTTGGAAATACTTCTAGAAATTCTCAGAATACTAGAACTAACTAAAAAGATGGGTTTCAAGGATACAATCCTTAAACCGAACTAGATGATAGAGATAACCTTTAGATGTCATCTTTCTGTGCTTAAGGTAAGATATAAATCGACCCATAAGTGCTAAGATGATACCTTTCCATTCCAAGATTGGTTCGTCTAGAAACTAAAAACGAACAATCCTAGTTCTGCAATCGACTAAGGATTAACATGAGTGTGACCAATCTATGCCTAGAATAACATCAAAGTCTACCATTTCTAACTCCACTAGATCTACTGAGTTGACTTTTGATGAGACTTGTGACAAGGGGAATTCTCTATTATGTCTAGTTATAAACTGGAGTCACCGACGTGAGTAGAGACTTGAGAATAGGTTTTCTAGTGTGTTTTTTGGGACTAACATGGAATTAGACTGCTATACGAGTTAAAAAAGACCAAAAGTTTCAAGTCCGTGTGTGTATGAGTGAACAATATGGGAGTCCATCATTAGTTGGTAGGTAGGATTGCCAATCTCACATATTAACTACCGTATGAACATCACATCAAATGTTTTCTTGACTCGCCAATATGAAACTTACTTTGAAAACGTTGGCGATTAATCCTAACGAAGTCAGTCCACAAAAATATGGCTGCCACGAATCAAATCATTCTATGAGTAGGACTGAAACATGTGTTGATGGTCCTGTGTTATTTAAAATCTCAAGCCTAAAAAGTTGAATTGGCATTCTGAAACTCTACATTTGAAATTCATTATTCTATATTAAAGGGAATTGTGTTTTAGCATTGCGTTTTTAATTAAAATTGCCATTCCTAAGTCTATGAGGAAAGCTCATGATCTAAAAAACGTTAGAGCGTCAGTTAGCATGGAATAATATCATACCTTACGCACGATAAGAGTAACAAGAAATGTGTTGAGTTTTTCTAAACACTTTATTAGCTCCCTACATTAGATGGGTGCACTTTCACATCCATGTAACGGGACTTACTTAGTGCGGCTTTCAGACATCCATGAGGAACTCTTGAACCTAGTGCTTCTCGATACCTAGTTTTTTCCACCCCCCGAGGCAACCACGAGCCGCGGGACGCAGAACCTCGGACGCAATTCATCCCAAGCTAAACCCTGTTGGCATGACATTGAGCATACTAAAGATAATAACAACTGTTGTGGGGAAGCTAAATAAAATTTAAACGAAAAATATGGGAATACCCACATTCTATAACTGAGTATTTGCAACAATGAGTTTAATACAAAATAAAGATTAACTAAATACTAAGCTGAATCAAACTCTGTCAGGAAATATCCTCTAAAAAACTCGAAAATAACGGGACAAGCCCCCAGCTAAATCTACCAAAAAAAGGAAATGAAACCTAATGACTTCTAAAGAATTAAATGAAACTAAGAGGTTGTCTCAGAGAAATGAGAAATCACCACTGAATTGCTATGAAATGGACGAGATACCGGGAATCCGATCTTGCGTTGATCTACAGTGCTGAGAACCAGACCACATCACGAGAGAGTGTTAGGCGCACGTAAAGCGTCAGTACTTGAAAGGTACGAGCATTTGTAGGATTAGAGTAAATTTGAAAATATTAAAAACATAACGAAACAAAGAATAAAAAAAAGTATATAATCTGAACATGATGTGCTAATTTGAGCTAAACTGGGGGGTGCAATGACCAATTTATCATATAACATGCTTCTAAAACTTAATAATAAAATAAATGAATAAATGGTCATTTGAAGAGAGGTTCGATGAACTGTGGTGGAGCTTCCGAATAACCAATAATAAACGACATGAGCTAAATGGGGAGTCCAATGTATACTCCAATCGAGAGGACCCAATATACCATGCCAAAGGTATAAAGGCATGGCGTGATCCATAAACTGATGCCCATAGATGGGACATACAACCTAAAAGGCTTAGTACTTCTGGAATAAGGGGTTGGTTAAACCATAGTCAACTGTATTTAGGCTACTCCCAATGAATTCTGTAAATTTACTAATTATATCTTATTTTTTGTAAATACTTAATAGTTCGAAACTGAACGTGCAAACTAAAAATTCAAAAATTAATCTGGTAATTATGCATTCATAATTGAGGCATGTATATATGAAGTGTCTTAAATATATGACCGGGTATGTGTAATTCAAGAACTAGGGTTCTTTAGCTTTCTTCTCCTATCTTGCTTTTAATTTTCTAGGTTTTGATTTAATTATTTGACTTGGATATGTTTTAGTTATGTTTCTAGGCTTAAACTGACTAAAATCTAATGATATAGGGTAAAAACGACGTAACTTAGGGTTTAAACGAAGTGGAAAAGGTTAAAAAAACACCTAGGAAGGTTGCTGTCAGGCCTCACGACTAAACTATGTATATATTTATGTTTTATGTTAAAGATATATAATATATATATATATATAGATATTAATATAATAATATATTTATATGTGTGTGGGTTGTGGGGATACGTAAATATATATCTGTGTATATCCATATATAAATTGGAGTAGGTATAAAAAAACTCAATACACAAGGTAAATTGTACTCTCTGGTTGGAGATAACTTCTCAAAAGGGCCTCTTTAAGAAGGGACAAACCGCTTTTGTTACTCAATTTCGGAAGGCGAATTGAAAATCTCCCGATACCTTTATTAAAATAGGACTTTCTTTTAAATGTGAATATAATAATTTTTTTAAGGGTAATAGAACTTCTATTTATCTGAATGAAATGCTTATAAAAACTCTTTATACTTTTCTTGAAACAATACTTTCTTTCTCAATATAAAAATAATACATTTGGGGGCGTTTACATTTGTAATTCTAAATATGCTTTACCAATTTAAATTACAATATTTTGTAATGACCCATTTGTTTCTTGAACACTATACCTATTTGATTCATCAAAAAAACTTGTAAATTATAAATGAGAATCTTGGACTAGTTAATTCAATGTGATTATTTACTATGTGGGTATTTATTAAATAAATAATTTTTATAGTCCGTAGTTAATGGACAAGTGCATAATTCATTTAAGGGCAACTTTCACATATAGCAAATAAAAAATTCATATTTTTATGCTATAGCAAAGCTTGCATAATTGCGCTCTATAGCAAACATAGAAACTGTATAATTTGCTAAACATATATAGTTGAAGCGAATTGTATAAAATAAATTGTGTAAACGAAAAATACGAAAGACACTGGAGCCGAGAGAAAGAATTGTAATAAACGATAGTGTTATAAAATTTGAAATTATATGATTATAAGTGTATAGAAACGATTAATATACAATTTTTTTAATTGTAAATAAACGAGAAAGAGAGAAATTAGAGATACAAATTTGATATGTATTTAATTAAAACGAGGAAAAGAGGAGAAAGGCAACAAAAAAAACAGGCGGGGAGTAGTATTTTATTGTATAATTTCTAGTGTATAGGACGAAAAATCATGTACTTTTCTGTGTATATACAATTTTTCTCACGTTTATAAAACGAAACTCAATTTATTATATTTCGCGTTCTGTTTGTATAAGTGAGGAAAGGTGAGGGTTGCTGAGGCGAGATCGTAAGAGGGGAGAAATCTGGGAACAAAAATATATGTATTTAGATAATTTTCTTTGCTTTTTACAAATAAAAAACAGTTTTGTTATAAAATTGTGTTTGTATAAAAAGTGAGGAAGCTACTAGCGAATATTAGCGCTGAGAGAATGGAAAGTGTGGCGAGCGAGATTTTAAGAGAGAGGCGACTACAAATTTTGGACAAACGTTTGCTATTGAGAGACAATAAATCCAACCCTAGCTATCATTTATTTTAGGGTTATTAGTTTGCTATTATATAGAATTATCCCTTTATTTAATACCCTAATTATAATTCATATATTAAAATAAGTTATTTAAAACCTGTGGTTCATAATTATTTTGTTAACAAAAGAAAGCTAAAAGCTCTCGCAAAAAAACGATTGTGGCATCTAGTAACTATGTCTCCTCTATAGTTTATATGAGTAGAAGGTTTATTATTTGTAGTTTATAATATTATTACCCTAAAGAGGGAATTTTGGACGGAGATGTTGAATCTGTCGGATGAAAAGTCACATTTACGTCTTATTGTATTGTTTGCGACTCAGTGAGGAAGTTAGTGGTTTTCCATATTAATTTTTCAAGAAATAATGAATTTTGTACTATGAATTATACCCATAACATAAAGGGAACAAAATGGAGTTGTTACTCAAATTTTGTTGAAATTCTCTTTTATGTTTGGTGGATAATTTACAATAATGATAGTCAAAGTAGTTGGGGGGATAATAATAGTGTAATCATGTATTTATATAATTTAGGGAAAAAATTATACATAAAAGCAAACTAATAACCTAAAATAAATAGAGTAGCTACGGTTTTATTTAATTATGCTCCATAGCAAACGTTAGCCAAAGTTCGCCAGTCGCCTCTCTCAAAAAAATCTTGCTCGCAACTCTCTTATTCTCGCTCTCCACTCTCCCTATGCTCGCCTCTCTCGCTTTATACACAGAAGTGTATAAATTGTGTTCTTTTTTTGTATAAAGTGAGAGAAAATTGTATGTACACATGCAAAAACATATATCTTCGTTCTATACACTAAATTATACAATTTACAAACATTTTACTTCAATTTAATTGTAAACAATTGAAAATTAGACCTAAATTGCAATGAAATCCAATTTTCTCTCATTTATACAACATAAGTGTATAAACTGGGTTTTGTTTTTGTAATAAAGAGAGAGACAAACAAGATATCTATTCCCTATAACACTTATAATTATACAATTTACCATACATTTTGATTTTGATTCCTATGGATTGCAAGCAAATTTTTATACAATATGCATTGATCTCAGGCCAACGAATTAAAACATTGACGCACTATTCAATTTGCAGTGCAATAGGTAGGCGAATTATTATAATTGCAAAGCAAAATAAGCCAGCGAATATAAAATTAGGCTAGGCGATTATATAATTTTATAAGTATTAGAGAGACTAGAGGATTTATACAATTAGCGTGGGTAGCGATTATTCCAATTTGTATAGTGATAGCGAAATTATAAGTTAGGTTTGCTATGGAGTGCAATATACAAACTTGCTATAGAATAAACCAAATATGAGTTTTTGTTTCTATATGTTGAAAGGTGCAACGTATAATATATTGGGAAACTTTCACGTTATAGCAAACAAAAAATTCATATTGTATGCTATACAAACTGCATATTTGCGCTCCATGCAAACATAAAAAAAATGTTATTATAAACTCACTAGCAACAAATGATATAATTCGCTGGCCTATTTCGATGTTTTGCAATGTAGAATTCACGATTTATTTCATTACGATTGTAGAATGCACAAATTATCTAATCAGGTCTATTTGCGCTTGGCAATATTTCTTATTCAATTTGTTTCCAGACAGTTTGAATCGAGTTAAAATTGTCTGTATATTGCATACTTATAAAGTGTTTTTATAGACAAGAAGATTATATTATTTTTCTCTTCGCTTATACAAAAAAACAGAAACACCAATTCAATGCACTTATGGTTTGTATAAAGACTAAAGGAAAAATTGTTATATTCAGACAATTGTATAATTCGCAATTGGATACTTGTTGACCCTTTTTCTCTGCCAATATGTGAAAGTAAAAATTTTTGTAAAATTGGTATAATTAAGTTTTTAACACGTAAAGTTATATATTTTGGATGTGTATATACAATTTCTCTCACCTTATACAAAACAGAAACATAAATTTATACACTTCTTTGTATAAAAGAGAAAGAGTCGGCGAAGACCCCTCACGCATTAGTGTAAATCCGACACCCCCCTTTCCCCAACCTATCATTGTACAGCCCTCTCATACCACCTAAACACGTCACCTAACATTCAACTACTTCCACCCGCCCCTATCCGACTGAACTCCATACCATACGTTTTTTACCTCCCTACACCCTTCCCCTTGTGCTGTTATATCGACCTGCTGCCCACACTCTAACCACACAACCTCCTCCGAACCGCAACCCCCCCACCATCCCACGTTCCAACCGCGCTCGCCACACATCACACACTTCCACCTAGGGTCGACCATGCAACAATTAGTGCGTTTTTCTGCGTCGCCCCTTTGTTCCTTTCCCCGTCAACAATACATCATCCCTTCGTCCCGTACGGTCCCATCTACACTCCCCAGACCTCCAAACCATCGCCTGCCGCACCCTCCCTCCTTTTCTATCCTCCCCAATCAAATCTAATCCTTCATCTTCCACGCCCCCCCACCCGCCCTCCCCCCCCCACACCCACCCCCACCCTATCCACTGGACCATCTTTTTACATAGTCACCCTCCCGCACTTAGCAATTAATCACCGACTGCAAGACATATACTCACCCACCTATTTCTCGTGTATTTATTGTAAGTCAGATCATCCTCACGAGGTGTTTTCACCCCCTCCGGTCTCCTCACATACAGCTCACCCCTCCTCCCTTCGACTCTTTTCTACAGACCAAACCCACCTCATTCCCCCCGCCCCACATATTCAAAGCCTCACCACCGACCCCGGACAACGCTCTTTCCCGATCAGCAGCGACAACCTTTCCACACCGCCTCCTGTCGTCAATCCCCTATTTTTACATCTTAAATGTGGCATCCACCCCCCCTCTTTACTTCTATTTTAAAAGACATGCAACCTTTAGATATCCATCCTATTAATTCACCCCTCCTCTTACTGTCCACCTCTTCCTTCCCCACTCTATTAACACCTTATCGTCTCGATGCTTAGAACCATCACAACCCGAAAAATAACCCTTCCCAATAAGGTCTCCTCGCAGAGAATTCACACCTCTCTACATATAACGGGATCGCCCTTGGCGCTGCATCTCTCACTAGCAGACGCATCCCCTGCGTGCTCTTTATTCATTCTCTCAATCTCATCGCCCACCGTCCCAGGCTGAGCCGCACTTGACCCAATCCGCCCTCGACACCCCTCCCACCCCTCATCCCTTCTCCACCCCCACAGCAACATCCTGCCTTCCTGTTCCCCCCCTCTACCCCAACTTATCCCCCAACACCTTCTCCTCCCCACACACCAAACACTCTGACAATCCTCACCGGTTTTCTTACTCCGGTCTCACATATTCCCATTTGCACCCAAGCTTCCGCACCAATCGAATCTAACTTCTCCCTAACCTATCACCCTCCCCCATGACAACATTGCACCCATACCCCATATCCAACCTCCCGCGTGTTCCCTGACTTTATTCGTCCCCCCAATCATAAAGAGGTCCGCCATACCCTAAACCCTCCACACGCTTTACCCATCTCTCAAACACGAACATTCTCTTTCCTATCCCTTGATTATTCTTCCGAACTTCACCCAGGGCAACCGCAATTCCCACCCTTTCCCATCCCCCCATCCCACGTTCATCGTGTTAACTTCACTCCATCTCTTGTCATTTGACCAAAAGGTTCCCTCCACTGCAACGACACATTGTCTCCGCTCCCCATGACACACCTAAATTTCCATTCGCGTTTCTCGAACGCAATGGCCCCCGATATGGCTGTCTTATCCCACCCGCCTCGGGTCGCACCTAACTCCCCTTCCAGTTGTGCCCCCAACTGCCATTTATACCTAAGAATCGACGCCTGTACTGACGAAAGAAAGCTTATGTAATCGGCATGTTGCGTGAAAAAATAGATGGCTTTGAGAGAATGAGCGTGTGGTGTTCTCGAGTGACGTTTGCGCGCGGGGGGAGTTGAAAAGTAAAAGGAATTAAAGGAAAAATAAGAAGGGAAGAGAAGCCGTAGGGAGGGGGGAGGGGGGGGGGGAGAAGTGAGAGAGACATAGGGGCCGACCGAAGGGAGGGTAGAAAAAAAGGAGTTGTTAATTATAGGTCCATCTATGGGCGCCCACCACAAGAAAGGGGTTGAAAGAATTTCCCCCCTTTTCAAATTCATTCTACTTCTTAAAATTAGTCTTCTATTTCATGGAAAAACTAGACTTTTTATGAAATGTTCGACTTTAATGAAGAGTTACGACTTTTATCATAAATTTTGATTTTTATGAAATGTTTTGACTTTAATGAAGAACTGACACTTCCATGAAAAGTTGTTACTTTTATCAAAGTTGCGACTTTAATTAAGAGTTTTGACTTTATAAAAAAATGTGACTCTTATGATATATTGTGATCTTTCCAAAAGGGCTGCAACTTTTCCAGATAGTTGTAACATTTCGTATAATGCTAAATAAACGTTTGTTCACACTACCCTTTGTTGTCTACAAATAGAGGAAGTTTGCCTCATTTTAAAATAACAAAAATTCTGATCTTCTTCTTCTACTTCCGCAAAATTAAATATGCATGTACTTTACTCTAGTACCACTATTTTTGTATCAGTAAGTTGGTGAATAAAACCGTCCGATATTGAGATGATGTAATTCTTTCAAACTATGGTGTTTTAGGGGAATAGTTTCTTAAGGACACATTGTGCATTCAAAGGATTCGATTTTTTTCTTTCTATTTCATTCTATTTTGACATATTGTGGTATATCTTTTTACAACTCATTAATTTATGCTCAACATACTAATTGTTACATTTGACTACATGTTTTAAACTCTGTTGTTTATGCTTCTCCAAAGCTATTGTCTCCGATTATTTGAATATATAAACATATATTACATATATTCATTGTCCAGAGAGTAATTGATGTACTTAGTTCCAAGAATTCATGTTTTTTTATTCTATATTAGATTCGATAACATAAAAGTACTATATATAAGCTCACATATTATGTATTTTTACATATATGAAATTTGTCAATTATGAACTGAACAAATTCATTACGCAAGCTCAAAAGTTATAAGTGCTTTCACGCTCAAGCAAAATTTCATTTTAAAATATGTTAAAAAAATTGAATTTCCTTTTGAGACATATGTCACAATTGTATAATCTATGCAACGTAAATGTTGTCTTTTTAGTACCAAATACCTTTTTATATATATTCTTATTTTCTTCTTTATTTTCCCTTTAATGTTGATTAGAGAAGAAATCATTTATTATTTGATCAATATTTCATTCATCATTTTCTTGAGTTATATGACAATGACAAATCATCAAATTCATGTTGAAATATTGATAATATTTTTTTAAGAACCTGTTTTCCCATTATTTTTAATGTATGTTATTAGTAAAAAATTATTTATAAGTTCAATGAAATTATTAATTATTTATGACCGCGCGAAGCGGGCGGAAAAATTACATGGCATGATATATAGGTTGGATGCGGGGACAAAGGAAAAGGGTCTCGAAATACCCTCAAAGTATTTGAAGAAATGTGCAAAAATTACCCTCCATCCACCATTGGCTCAAAATATCCTTATCACCCACCTTAGTGGGTCAAAAAAAAAAAATACCTTTTCATCCACCTTTTGGTTCAAAAAATTGACCACTTATTTAATGGTTTATATGTTAAATATTTAAATATTTTTTAAATACGTGGCGCTCAACTATTGTTATAAGTAATTATTAGTATAATTTATAAATTAATCATACCCATCCAGTACTAATTTACACAAAACCCTCCAAATTAATTATAAATCACTCACATATTAATGCAACAACAGAAAAGCTACTGGCTAGTTGTGTGTTTTTAAAATTTTAGACGAAAAATATCATAGACGTAAATTATTCATACATTCAAGTGTCTAAATAAAAAGTACTGATAAACTTAAAAAGTTCGACTATGTCATCTTAATGCTTCTTACGTCCAACTTATGTGATGGTTAGTTTCCTAGGTAAATATTTTTCAAAATAATATATTAATAGTTTTTAAAAAAAATCATAATATATTTATAAAATGATATTTTTAAAAATGCATGAATTAATTCGGAATGTATTACTTCTTAATTTAACATAAATTCTAAAATTTAAACTGAAAGAGAATCAAATGAAAGTGTCATAAAATAAAGCGGCTCAACATAAAATTTAATTGGGCTTCGCGTAAGACCTCATAATTTTTGATGTGTGTCATTTCTGAATCTATAATTTCATCTGGTTTAGTAGTTTTCTGGACAATTGTTTGATACAATTATAGTTGTTATTAATTGGGTGGGGTTTTTTAGTCGTAATGGTGGGTAGTGAATTGGTTTATAAATATACAAATAAAATTAAATTATAACCAATAGTTGAACATCAAGTATTTTAAAACTATTTAAATAGTTTTGAATTTAAAAAATCATTAAATACGTGGTCCCAATTTTGAACTCAAAGGGGGGATGAACCATGATTTCTTTTTTTTAGCCACTAGGTGGATGAATAATAAATTGGAAAAGGTCCATTTTTAAGCCAATAGGTAGATGAAGGGTAATTTTGGTACTTTTAAATACTTCAAGGTTATTTTAGACTCTTTTCCGTAGATGGAGGCTCTTGATAAGGTTAGCAGAAGTTGGTAATTTTTGAAAAATGGATATTTAGGCAGTTTCATTCTCTTGTTTAATTTGTATTTTGAGATTTTTTTTTAATAAATTAAAACTCATACCTAGGATTGAATATAAGAAATATGATACTTGAAATATTAGTTGGCATCATGATTTAGGAAATTGAGTATAGATTTTAGTGGCGTTTTGTGTTTGAACTAGCTATATAATGATACGGGTGCTTACGAATATTGTATAGTTGATAGATTGTAAACGTTCTGGATATTTAGAAAAGGGAAAGCATTGGAGAACTTTGCTTAAAATAAAATTTTCTGTAGATGTAGGTTATGGTTTATTCTATATAATAGATTGACTTTTAATATTAATGAGTCGTTTGACGTGTATCAGGTGTTTTCTTTGAAAACGAGTTGTTTGTGAGGAGCATTTCAAATAACATTTGTTCTGCTTTAATTAACATTCTAAGTAAGCATTGTGAGCTTCAATCCTATTTGATTATGGCTAATCAATATTTTAAACTTGAAGTGCACAACATTGCATGGGTAGATTAAATCTAGTATGCATTCATGTTGAGTCTTGAGTAGCACTATTTGTAGACATCTCTGTGAACTGATTAATCTTGTGTTTTTCTTGAGCAAAAGCAATGGTTTAAGTTGGGGGTGTTAACGAGCCAGGGTTTTGACTCATTTAAGGGTTAATGGGGGTGTTAACGAGCCAGGGTTTTGACTCATTTAAGGGTTAATATACAGAGTATTAGTTCTGCATTGCTTATTTTATTCTCAAAAGTGATGTTAAAATGCTATTTTGCAGCAATGAGGGCAAAGGAGCAAGGTAAGAACATATCAGGTAAAGAGGAGTGAAATGTGGAAAAAGGTGAAGAAAAGCAAGGTTTGAAAGGAAACTCTCCAAAACCACTCGGTGACTCGCTAGGTGGCTCTTTAACTAGCCAAAAGCTACAGCTTGCCAGACCATGGAAAAGACAAACTCGGCGAGAGAATGGATACTTCAAGAACTCTCCAAATGGATTGGTGATACAAAATTTGATTACCTAAAGTTACAACAAAGAAAAGATGAAGATCCACGCCAAGAAAGAAATCAAAAGGAGCTCTCTCCGCATCACCAACTAGGTCAGCAAAGCCTGACTTATTTCATTGAGTTTCTCGAAACTTGATATTCTAAAAACGTACAAATGAAATTTCAAAAAGAATAAAAAAAAGTTCAGGAGATTTGGAAAGTACCGGGTTTTTTATTCTTAAAATTCTAAATATTGATCTTAATGTTTTTGAGTAGAGATTTTGGTATTTGATTTTGAATTCAATTTGAGCATTTTGACGACTTGTGGATTGCTTCCTATGTTGATGGAAAACATAGTTGGTAATGATTTTGTAAGACCCCGAAATCGAAACAGTATGCATTAGAGCTTCACATGTGTTTTAGGAGTTCATAACTTGTTGATTTAATGTTAAAGTGAATTTATAGTTTAGTTTGGTTGTGTTTTAGGTGAAACGTCAAGGAACGACCAAGACGTTCGAAAGCTGGTCATGTGTGTGCTAGTGTGTTCTAGTGTTGTATGGTTGAATTTAGTTTGTTGTTTGAGGTCTAAGTCATGTGGATATGACTCATCTTAGTGGATCATCGAGTTTAGGGGATTAAAGTCCGAGTAAAACTTCACAAGGACCTACAAGGGGGCCTTGAGGAGGACCCCATCTCGTCGCCAATAAGCTGCAAGGCAGCTTGAATTACGAACCCAAACCACAGCGCGTCAAGTCACCGACGGCTCGTGTGTCTTGGGCGTGAACCAGGCCTGTATAAAGCTTGCAAGTGTTGAGCCTCAAACAAGAATCACGGACCCCAATAATGGGGCGTGGACCAGAGCACAATCAGTGGTCTGTTGGGCGTGGAAGGCACCTGCAAACTTGTAACTTTCTTGGCAAAGCCAAGGGTTGTTTGGTAAAACCCACCCTTGGCTAATTTTCATGATCCAAGAGTATACCCTAGAATAAATGGTATTCTCGAATCACCACAAAATATACTTTACCTCTCGGAGGTCTTGTACAATCCCTTAGACATCATTCATGGCATAATAATATATGAAAAGTAGTGATAAATTAAAACTTTTCACAACATTTTCACAAAGAACCCTTTTATAGAAAACATACGAAACTGCTAAGTCTCATTTTTGACATCTTAGACACGCTAATATATGGGTCACATCCCATACCACACCAATATAGGAAATATCAAAGTCAATTACAATGTTCTTGAATAAGAAAAATAAACAATTGAGGACATACCAAGACTTGCTTAATAGAATGCTAGAATCAAAGATTTAGTTCGATGGCTCCTCTCAAATACCACCTACACCTTTAGAGAGAAGACAATATATGGAATTAGTACTTTAGAATGCACTAAGTGTAGTATAATACGATAAAATCATGTGAAAAGGACGTTTATGTAAAACATGCTCTTTCGAAGAAATTATGATAACATAATCACATTCAACATAACTTTCATATGTAAATCATATTACAAGTAATCCGCATAATACAAATATTTACACTTCAATAAATATAAACATATAACACTCCTATAAAAGGTTACTCTATGATTCACTTGAGTAAAACACGAAGAGACCGCCAATAAACCCTCTTAAAATGTACTTAGGCAACCCTCAAAGCTACCTTAGATAGAATACATTTTGTTCAAGAACCCAACATTAACTCAGTCCCATGATCCAGTCATAAGGTCAATTAAGATTTCATTAAACATTAGGAACTTCATCATTACAAAGGGTCTTAAAAGACCTGGGGAACCTAACCCTAGCACCTTCAAAACCTACTCGTGCCATGTGTATATAGCATTTCATTCCACTACCTAAACGTTGTACTACTTGTTCAATACTAGAATATATCCCACATGATAAGAATAGGCAATAACCAACTTAGATCATACTATCTAGGCATCCGAGTCTTTCCTACTCAGTTCGAGGGTGTTCTACTTGTCAATGGTAGAACTAAGACACATTCGAT
Source organism: Solanum habrochaites (assembly GCA_027704765.1). Classification (NCBI taxonomy): domain Eukaryota; kingdom Viridiplantae; phylum Streptophyta; class Magnoliopsida; order Solanales; family Solanaceae; genus Solanum; species Solanum habrochaites. The sequence goes on from JAKWJA010002496.1 coordinate 20,680,261, forward strand.
GTAGTCACATGGTTAAGAAATATCAAGCATTTCTTTGTACTCTAGTCTCAACCTAAGAAGAGTTACTCCCCAAACATACTCACTCGCTGCTAGCATTTGTTTTCATAGAATAGTTCAATCAAAAGGTCATATGAAAAGGTACCATATTTTAGTCACTACCAAATCACAATACACCTCACCAAGTATGGTTCCACTATGGCTGCCGCTCAATGGCTAATTAGGATAGATCAAAAGACCTATAGAATTCATAATAGACTCAAACCTCTGGACTCGACTTCAACTTAGTAAATTAATTACACAGTAACTCAAAAGGAGAGTGACATACTTAACTTGATTTATACGAATGACTCAAAGTTTATTAGAGTGTTATCCATGTTAGAAAAAGGTTGCTTGATAAGTATATAATGAACAAAATAGAGAACAAGATGTTGTGACGAAAAGATGAAACTGAAAATCTAACAATAAAGAATACCAAGTTTAACGTGGAAAAACCCTTCAAACCGAAGGTAAATACCACGGGATCGACAAGATCCAAATTTCTTCACTATACAAATAAGAGGGTTACAAATATTCTTCTAATGGCTACACAACAAGTGCCAAAAGAGAACAAACAATAGCTACACCAAGAAAAGATAAATAAAAAGAAACACCACCCAAACCCAGCTTCTGTTTGGGACCTAAAACTGGATCTTTCTTACATTTGAATCCGATCTCCACCGTTCAAATCAACCACCAGGATTTTAGGAACACTCCGTCTAAATTTATGCCCGATCCAACGGTTAATTAAATGGGAACACGATCGAACGACGTTGCTGGTCGGAAAGAGACTGCAGCAGAAAGAACCTTTCTTTCTCTCTTTTTCTCTTGTGTTTAAAGCCTCTCAAAAACCTCTCTTCTTTTCTCAATTGTCTTTCAAGACAATACAATAAGCACATTATTATTCTCCAAAAAAATCCTCTATTTATAAGGTGTGGTTTTCCTTATAAGTCAAAACAACTACAAATAGGATTACTATTCAAATCCTTTTCCAATAGAATTTGAAACCAAATAACGAGAATAATCCCATCCTTTTTCAAAGTAGGATTGGCCATGGGCCTTGGATGGGAACATGGTAATGATCCAAAACTGCCCCTCCAGCCAAGGGGCCAAAGGACTTCAAGTGGAGGATCTCTTGACGGTTTCTTGCTGCCCACTTCTACAATAACTCATGATTGTCTACTATGAGTTCTTTCCACTTATCTCCATGAAGTATCTAACATGACTTTCATCATAACCTTAGGTTCTCCCTATTAGTCAATAGAATATACTCATCAGAGAAGAACGTTTGATCTTCACCTCGCTCTATTATAAATCTTCTACAAGAGGGTTCTGAACATCCGAAGCAGTCATCCCACATGAGTTGGGTTTTGGGGGGGGGGGATTTATCAACCCAACGATCATCAATCAGTGCAACACTATTGTTCGACACCTCTAATTATCTGGTTATCATTACTTGGGGTTTTCCCTCACCTTCAAAAGATGGTATCAATAATAGGAATTGGATCAACATGCACTAAGCTCTCATCAGTATGAGAAATCTAGTTCTTTCCTCTCTTCTCCTTCTTGTCAATATTTTCAATAGTTTGATCTCAAAGCACCCACATCATGCTTCTAATGAGTTTCTTATCAATGGAATCATAAAAGCGATATCCAAACTCATCTTTACCATAACCACGAAGATACATGGCTTAGTTTTCACACTCCAATTTCCGGCCTAATCAAATCTTTTGGAAAATGCACACAAGCTTTCACACCCAAAAAAAAAACACCTTTCAAGTGAGCATAACGAAACATTTTTTCAAACCAAACTATCTTGGAACATCCCATCCAAAGCAACAACAGGAACAAACTTGATATAACGTGAGCACATTGTTAAGTGCTTCAAGCCCAAAAAGAATTTGAAAGTTTAGCTCTGAAAAAGCACACCTCTAACTCGCTCACTCTTCAACTAAGTTCTGTTCATCTCCTCTGCAAAAAATTTAATTGAGAATCTTTGGAGAGTCTTCTGAGGACGTATTCCTTGCGATTTTGCATTCGTTATCAAAGGGACAATATACTCCCCACCATTATCAGTGCGAATACATTTTAATTTCTTTCTCGTTTGTCCTCTGGATAAGGCTTGAAACTGTTTAAACCACATCAACACTTGATCTTTGATTTAAAGGATATACCCAAATCTTGCGAGAAGATCATCAATGAAAGTCTCAAGTACAGTGCACCAGCTTTTGACTTCACTTTAAAAGGACCACACAGCGAAGCTCTTTGAGTGTACTAGCTCCAATAGCTCAGACTTTCTTGAAGGAGGTCGACTGTGAAAAGGAACTCTTTTCTGTTTTCCCTGCTAAGAAATGAACACAATCTTTTCACCTTTGTATGTTGTTTCATAATACCATCAAGCCAATTCCTTCTTAGCCAAACATGTGATCCCCCCTACTCACTCATATGACTAAGCCTCTTTTGGCACAATGCTGACTAACGTCTCTCTTTCACAAATTTATAGAGTCACAAGATCGATCCGTTGTCCAACGTATAAATTTGAATATCTTCTTCCTCGAGCTAAATCAGTGAGCCTTTGGTGAGCTTCCATTGGGCCATTGCACGACAGATCCTTTATGATAGCCATCATCATCTAGTTGTCCTAACAGTAGATCAAATTAAGGGAATGTCCCCCTGGAGCTGCTTGTGAAACATGCTGAAGGACTCAACGTTGAACCGTTATTGGTTTTCAAATAAACAGTGCCAACACCAAACACCTTAACCTCACCATCATACCCATCCTTTACCACCTCAGAGTTAACAAGAAAGTAATTATATTAAAAGAAATCGTTTCTTGTGTGACCAGTGATTGGGCTGCAGATCTACTTTCCAATTTGTATCTTGATACCAAATTGAAAGACGTCCTTTACAGCAGGCAGAGAAAGGTCCATCGTGGAAACAACAACAATTATTTTCGTTGTTTTTCTTCCTTCTTCCCTTCTTTACGAATCTTGCTTCACATTGTTTAGCAAATCTTTTAATATGTCCTTTCTTTCACAATCATAACGCATATAATTTTGGGTTCTTGAATTTGACTTGCTTCTGCTTTTACCCACCTCTCATCCTTGGATCTCTTGTCTTGTGTCTCCCCCAATCTTCTGTATATAGAACATCTGAATGTGAAAATGTGTCTTGAGATTTTATACTACCATCTTCATTAAACCCACCAGTTTTTTGGCATATTCAATAGTCACATTTCCACCATGGCAGAATTTGTAAGAGAAACACGAACATTTCCCATTCATCCGTTAACGTATTAGAAGCCAAAGTCCTTGTATTTCACTACAAATTCACAGCCCATTCCTGAGAGCTGATCAAGAATTCCTAAAAACATTTATATGGTCATATAGGAATTCCGTCCTTGTCCTTGAGTGGTCTCAATTGGCTTAACAAATAAAAACTTGTTTATTGCCTATTTTGTAAGCGTCAAAGCGTCTCCAACTTTTTCCCACAATGTTTCTAGCATGTGTCTCATTCACAATAGAGTTGTGAACAATTATCTCAACCCATTGTATGATAACCCCATACTTGTTTGGTGCTCAAATTCCCATGTTCATCGGTCACTTCTCGGGTTTTATGAGCCAGAAAAAACCGGAAGATGCTCCTTCTTTCTTCTTCCTTCACGAACATAGATCTGTCATTTATTGTGCGTTTCCATATGTTGTAGTTTCTTTCCTGTTTTTAGGACATACATCTTGCTCATATTCCCCTCCAGAAGATGACCTTAGCTCTGATACAGTTGTTGTACGAAAATTAAACCAAAAATCAAACATAAGAACACCAGTTTTATGTGTAAAAACCCTCAAACCGAAGGTAAACACAACGTGGGATCAGACAAGATTCAAAATTGCTTTCACTAACCCATTAAAAGGGTTACCAATAGTCTTCTAATTCCGTACACAACAATTGCAAAAAAGAACACAACAGTCGCTTACACCACCTAAAGATAAAAGAAAGAAACAACCACCGAAACCCAACTTCTGTTTTCGGGACCCTAAAACAGGATTCTTGCTGACGATCCGAATCCGATCTCCATTTTCTATTCAAATCAAATCAACCACCAAGATTTAGGAACAATCCGTCCAAATTTCAGCCCGATCCAACGGTTAGTTTTTTAATCGGGAAAAATGATCTGAACGTTGTTGGGCGGAGAACAGACTGGCAGCAAAAGAATCCTTTTCTTTCTCTCTTTTTCTCTTTGAACGCGTCTGTCACAAACCTCTCTTATTTTCTAATGTCCTTCATACAATGCCCAGTGGAGCAATTAATTATCTCCTTCAAAACCATCCCTCTATTCCCAGAGGCTTGTGTTTTTCCGTACAAAGTCAAAAAACCAATACAAATAGATTATCATTCCAATCCTTTTCCAATAGGAATTGGAACCCAGATAAAGAGAATATCCATCCTGTCAAAGTAGGATTAGGCCATGGGACTTTGGCAGGAACATGGGCAATAGCCCAACACAATATTCAGTATTTATTTTAAATAACATTGGAAAAACTTCCTACAAGAATGAGTGACTTAACAATTTCCTTGTAAATAACTTAATGATTCTCCAAAATTCTAGCTTTAATCATAAGACAATAATTCGGCAGAGGATCACTTTATAATCAAACATACTTCACAATTAAAAAAGTACGAGAATGATACGATACAATCAACAAATAACATCAGCTGACATTCCAATGCCCTTCATAGAGGATTTTTCTAGCAATAGAATTGCAAAAGTAACTCTTTCATGACTTGTAACTCGTTAGAATTCGTGCAATATGAAAATGAAAGAACCACTAACTTCATCTACGCGCGTCCTTTGGCAAACTTATGGTTTGGCACAATTTGAAACCCACAAAATGAAAGAACCACGAAACTAGCGATATATAGATTGTATTTAATTGGGGAATAGGTCGCACCTTTTGATTCCTCAATTGTATGTATACAAAGTTTGTCTGCTTATACGAAAGTAATTATGTAGAAACTCTTAATGCCTTAGTAAGGAAAAAGAAATTGTATCACCACCGCATGGAATCACATACACATGTACACCAACTTACAAATAAATGGTTCACTTTTGTCCTAACTAACACTAATGGAAGGTTAATGAAAACAAGCAGTTTATCATATGCAAATTTTTATATATAAAAAGAGGAAAAAGATCTAGCAAGATTAATATTAAAAAAAGAGTTGTCTACATATATTGCATATTGATACTACACATAATAACTTAATAATATACTAAGGTGGCGAGTGGAAGCATCCCATAATTTAAAACAAAATGTGTCCAACCCACCTTACCTAAACGTGGAGTCGTCAAAGCGATTCAATTCTTTTTCTCATTACAAAGCATTCGGGCATTGTGTAGGCTCATGATAATAGATATATAAAAATTAATTGGATATCTATTAATTACTAGAAAACTATTTCAAATAAAATATATCACCTACAATAATAATTTCCTCACATAACTAGACTTACTATTTCCATTAAAATATTTATAAATTAAGAAATTCCTTTGAAATAATACATGCGCAAATATAGTGTGACCAAAGAAACTTTTATTGATATTTAATACATTTTCTTTAAAGGCAATAAAAAATAATTTTTTAGAATTCCAATTAATGTACGATGTAATAAAATCGCACAAAGTACTACATGTTAAATTAAAAAATTTAGCCTTCTAGCCTTCTGTACGTGAAAAATGACAATCGCTAATACATGATGTGTTACTTATTTAAGATACATACATGCATGCTTAGGTTATCAAATGCTTTGTTATCAGTATACTAATGTTTTTAAATTCTCAGTTCGCATATAAGTATTTTGAAATATAAAGTAGTACAGAAAATTCAGTAGTAAATTGGTAAATCAAGTAGGAATAGCTTAATACCAAGTGTACTAGGGTCATTCACTCTCAAGTCCGAGAACTACGTTCCCCATAGGTTGTAATTCCCCTATTTAGGAATCATTATAGTGATCATGCTAGTCATGCCTCTATAACATTGGCAGGGTATATTGGGTCCTCACGATGGGTCGTATACATCAGATTCAAAATTAAACTTATTTGGTTTTAGGTCAGTTATTAGTAGATACCACAATTCAATTTGATTCCATTGCATTGACCATGTTTTTATTTAAAGTCAGATTCAATTGCAGCCTGTTACAAACTTGATAATTGCATTCAGTTTTTTCATGTTCAATATGCTTAGTACAATATCATGCTCAACGTACATCATTGATCAATTATATACCTTGATTGATTTATGATTATTATTCACCTTTATTCGATCTTGTATACTAAATACCTTTCAAATATAGACGCATAATTTCCACTACATCTTCTCGTGATGTAGGTTTAGGCGCTAAACTATGAGATCACACATAGATAGATTCTTCATCTTCAACCTAGCAGTATCAGTGGTGAGTCCTCATTCTCCAAGGACGACATACATGATTCCTTTTTTCTTTTAGCCTTAGTTTTTTAGTATTTGCTATATCTAGCTAGGGCATGTCGCAAATTTTTTTTTCTTAGTTAGGGACTTTCATTTCAGACATAGTTAGCTTCAACTTTAGTAATGGAGATTGAATTTTTAGTTGTTGTTAAACTCTTAGTTTTCATATATATATTCAGGTAGTATGGGTTTTCCCCATAATTTAATTTCACTTTATCTTTTATGATTTAGTGTAACACCTAAGAACTAGTAACCTAAACTAGATGGTTCTAGAGCCTTGTGTTGACGTTCTATATTTTAGTAAAGGTTTAAAACCATAAAAATAACTTCTCAAGCTTAGAATTAGGATTCAAAGGTTAAAACATCAAGGTACGACTCTCCAAGGACCAACCAAGGGTTCCTTGAGGAGGACCCCATAAATGTTCCTAAAACTGCCCAAAAAGGCAACCTATGGTTAGGACTCATGGCCCATAGGTGGATCCACGCCCCACATGTGGCGATCATGGGTCAAGGAACCATTTAAGGAGATTCAAGCAAGAACCTATGAGTGTGTATCACACCATGTAGACCCACCCACGGTTCGTGGGTTTCAATTTCGTAGGTTTAGGCAAATTTGGAGTTAGTTGTTTAGGTTAGTGGGACTTATGGGTTAGTTAGTAATTATTTATTATTAAGTAGTGTTGGATTATTAGTTACTATACCATCTATAAATACCAAAAATAGACTTAATTATATTATTACAAAATCATTATTTCAGATTCACAAAGAGACCCAACTTCCTTCCAAATATTCTCTCTTTAGAAAAGCAAAGAAGAAAAAGAAAGATAGGACAATTTCCTCCATTATTACAAGATTTTGTGAGGGCTTTTAGTAAAGGTATGGTAGATTATTTCGTCTATGGATTCTTCCATCCATACAGTCCCTAAGATTCTCCATAATTTGAGAAGAACAACCCTAATTTATGCTAGGGTTTCTTCTATTATTGTGTGCTAAGTGGTGTATGATTCCAATTGAGTGGATAGTACTTGTTGATAATTTGTTTCGTATTTATTCATTATATATGATGATAATAAATGTTTTCCCTGTTTAAACCATGTCTAATTGATAATATTAAAGTATTTAGGTTTTTGCCCCGTGAAAGGAAATTAATGATTCTTTATTGATCTTCAACAACTTATATCATATATATAAATTTTTCAAGAATAGGAACATGTAAACATAATTTTAATTAGAAAAATGTACATTAGATGGATTTTGAGTAATGATTGTTGGAATTGACTTTATGATGTAATAAGATTTGAATTGCCTATGAACAACGATAGTAACTCATTATATATCTTGTAATCTAGATTTATGTGATTAATGTAAAAGTAAATCCTTGTGAGTTGGGATACAGATCATAGATTTTTATCACGAGGGCTTCTAGAGTTATTCTTATGTTTAGTGATAGCTTGACTAAAATGGGTATACTAGTGGATAAGGTTGTTGTGAAAGTCTTTTACCCTTATATACTACATAGTACAATATATATGCTTGTATGTAGAATAAGAATGGTCTCTCACATAAGATGAATCTATATTGAAAGGTTAATAACCTAAAATCAAACAAAGCATAGTAGACTAGAATATCTTGATGTTTTTACATATGATCCCTTCATCTATAGTTTGACTTAGGCAGCTTAATTTAGGAGTTCCTATGGTAGCCTAGGATTGATTAACTACACTCTCCTATGGTTAGCTTGATATATAATTTATAGGATTCTTTCATGGTAGCTTGAGTTACTATAGTCATGGTAGCCTAGGATTGAGGACACATACTCTCCTAAGGGTAGCTTGCTAGCAATTGGTTTTAGAAACTGCCTTCTGTTAGCATGACTGGTTGGTCAGACAACTTCATGGGATCTTATATTGTGTATTTTGTACCTCTCCTAAAGAGAAGCTTAGAATTGACAAACTGTACTCTCTAATTTGTATGTTGCATTAGCATCATAAATTGTTTGTATGGAAACAAGGTTAGAATATTTTTACCCTTCCTTGTATAGTTTGGTGTCGCATAATACAGTGCTTTCCAAAGTAGTTAGGTTTATCCTAGTAGGGTTCTATTCTTAGGTAGTCTAGAACAGATAAATAAAAATCATTTAAGTATGATATCATTAGGTAATTGTTAGTATGGATGGTAGTATGGGATTCCATTCATGCATTGCACAAAAAAAAATTGAAAACTAATTATGAAGGGTTCTTTTATATGATGTAAGCCTAGCATGGATTATTTCTGTTGTTTCCTTCCATGATATTCTGACTAAAGGTGATAGCTTCCGTATTTATATGAAGTAGGTCATGAATGACACCGATGAATGGTAAGTATGAATATGGTGACTTTAAGGATATGCTTAGTGTGAGTAGAATTATGGGATGCCATTCAGGCATTGAACAACTTTGTGTTGGGTTTACTTAGGAGTGTAGTTCTCTTATAATATAAAGGTCTAAGCCGACACTATGCCATGAACAGAATGTATCTCAAATGCTAAAGAATTGTGCCTTAAGTTGAGTTATGATTGTATGATGCTTATGTGGATATTGTGCTTATGAATATATTATTATCTTTTATTCTTTTATTTCATTTTTCCTAACCATTTTGAGATGGTCTTATGTTGTTTTTATAGCTAACAGAATTAGTACATTTTGTACTAACAAATACTCTTTAATACATTCTTATCAAATGTAGGGTTCGGTGATCTTGAGTTCTAATTTAGAAGCTAGGTTTTTAAGGATCAAGGAGCTGAAGATTTTGTGAGTCCTCATAGCTTCAAGTACAAAACAACTATTTCCTTTATATCTTCTATTTTCATGATTTTATGACTAATGTTTGGGATGTAAACAAGATAATTAAAGTTGTAATAGTTTGTTTGAGACAAAGTGTAGTTAGACTATTTCTTTCGTTTTATGAAAGACTTCAACTATCAAGAAATTTTTTATATTTTTGAATCTTTTCTATTATAATATGTTAGGATATGCTAAGGAATCGTATGAGGCCCCTTCGGGCTCAATTGTGCCATATTATATCTATGGTGTATCCCTGCATTGTAACAAACTTGGTAGTTGATGTACAGTATTTTCAAAGTGCTTTCAATGAATTTTGCTTAAAAGTTGTGTGTTTCTAGAGACTTTTGGTAGTAGTTTTAACAAGTTTTTTGTGTTTGTTTTGTATGAAATATGTTCAGGTTAAACACGCAGAAGGAAGCTTAAAAAATTGCAGAAGATGACATGCGAAGGCCATTGACGACCCTTCGTTCAATGAACGGACCATAGGTGGTGACTATCGATGTGCAGTTCAGTCTAAGGGAGAATATCATAGAAATATGACTATGTGTGAAACCATGCAAACAAATTATGGTGTGTGGATTGAGCGATGGATCGTACTGGTGAACAGTCAATTGGTTTAGAGAAGGTTCCACTACCTGACTTAAGATTCTAAGTGTGGAACGACGGAGGAGAATCGACGAACTGTAGATGAGTCGACGAACCGTACTTCAGATCCGTTGTTTGATTAAGAGAAGGTTCTAGTTGGTGAAGAAAAATCATTCTAAGTATGTACTGACAAAGGTAGTCGACAGACCGTTATTAGGTGCGTTAGTGATGTCGTCGATTGAAGCCTCGTCAACTGAACAAACTTTTTTTATTTTAATTCTTTTTTCTTTAGGACTATGTTTTCTATAAATAGGGAATTAAAACCACATTTTTGGAGTTATATACTCATGGTATTGTTCTATTTTGTGTTGGAGATTATTGGTTGCAAACTTTTAGCAATAAATCAATTTACGGATAAATGTTGAAGGACTTTCTTACAATTTCAAGTTGAATTTCGTCGTTTTTTATTTTTTTAAAGAAATTTCATGAATTCTTTCTTAAAAAACATGAATTCTAATCTTGCTTGAATGGGTAACTAAATCCAAAACTAGGGTTGTGGGAACCATAACAAAGTAAAACTTACAAATAAGCAATTCTCAAATATGTTCTTGCATGTATTGATGATTCTTTAATTTAGAAGTCTTTTCTCACGAGTGCACGCGTAAGAACTATCCTTGTTGCTACTTGTCGGACGAAGAAGGTAGGAATAAGAAAAGAATTATCAACATAGACTTAGTGTGAAACAATCTAATAGTCTATTGTCGAATGGTGCAAATTAATAACTAAGATATACATCGATTTTGATGTCTTATATGAGGTAATGGTATGAGTTCGTAAAGTATACACACGTAGACGGATAAAGGCACGAGGTGAAATTCTCTATATGCCAGACAAAGGATTTACAATGCATAACTTACAAGTTACATGTAAAACACTAAGGAAGAATTGATATTGCTAGGAATACGATGTTATGAACCAATGGGAACACATATACCCTTATTAGTTTCATAACTTGATAAAAACATAATTTTTAATTTCGCTTACTAGTTAACTTAGAATTGTTTAAGAAACTAAGACCTTGGCTAAGTAGCGTGATTGTTACTTGAAGTTAAGTCAAACCATTTTCCTTGACGCATCGACCCCAACCTACTAGCAGGGTTCTCTACTTGATTACGACCGTTTATACTTCTTTAGGGAAGCGTTATTTGAGCGTATCAAATTTTGGCTTCGCTGTCAGGGAATCTAGCTTTTAGATTATTTTTAGTTGCATTATTAAAATTTGGTCAACAATTTCCTGATTTTACTTTTTTTAAGCTCTAGTGCATGACAAGTACACGGAGCTGAGGAGAACCACTCAATCCATTCGATCCAAAACTTAATCGCACATTGAGAAGGATGGAAAATAAATAGATCCCAGCCAATCATGGTGATAAAGCAAACCAGCAGCCTCCATTACAAGTTGAGGCCCACAATCAGGCACAAGTTGAGAACTGATAGAGGTTGTGAGAATGGAACCTCAAGCAGCCCCACGACTCCAGGACTACACTAAGGGCAACGTGAACATTGCAGATTCCGTGGACCTCTTGTCCTACCCCCTCTTCCACGAGGGCAAACATTCTGGTGATGACTAGTTCGATGCAGATGCTCACCGCGAATGGTTTATTCTCGGGACTTCCATGTCTATCAGGCTGCTTATTTCCCACTCCTTTATAGGTCCGCCTATGTGTCTTGGCTTCTCGTCTATTTCCTCGGGGCCGTGTCGCGCTAGTCTCTCTCTAGCTTGCTGTACTAGTCCTCGCCTCTCTCTGCCTCCTACTCTGCCGAACTTCACGCGACATCGTTAGTACCTTGTATTCTGGCAGTCATGCCCTTCGGACTCGGTACGTCGGTTAGTTCCTCGATTATTTGCCATCTCTCGCTCCCTCTTTCTTCTCCTTTATAGATAACTAGCGCTGTTGAGATATATTTGTGTGGGTAAATCAGATTTGGATATAAATGTACACATGTTGATGTAACTGTGATGATCATATGAGTTGAAATGTGGCTGATTTGAGGGATAATTTCTTAACTAAACGAATCCTTTAAAACGCACGTAAACGTTCTAAATACACTACGAAATTCCCCAAAGAATTAAGGTGTAACTTGATGAAAGGATGCTGAAAAACTAAAAGAAAATTTCCAGCTTCTAGTGATGAATTTCGGTCAGCAAAGAGGGTTCAAAATATTTTAAAAAATTAAGTAAAACAAGTGAGGCGATGGCAATGATTCGTGCCTCACATGTTAGAAGCCATGAAATAAAGAATAAAAGGAAATGTGTAATGGGAATTCGAACCCATGGTGATTGGAATGAAACTGTACTTTAAAACAAAAAAAATAAGAATGAGTAAGGATGGGGATTCCAAAAGCCCACCTCTCATCAGATTTATGGAAGAAAAAATAACAAAATGTGAGGTTGGGATCAACCCCCCAACCACTATGAACTTAAGGAGAGTCCAAGTAAATAAAAGGAAGAGCTGTGATGCCGGAAATCGAACACAAGCGGCACACCTCTATGCTGATTTAAGAAGAAAAATTAAAAGAAATTAAAGAGGGGATGTAGGGGTTCGAACCCACAACCCCTCGGCCAAAGGAGAAAAGACAATGAAAACAAAAAGTAAATGGGGTTGTGGGGGTTCGATCCCACATCATCTTAGTTCCATTAAGACAAAAATGAAGAAAGAAATTAAGGAAAAAATAACATGATGGCATTGGGGCTCGTCACTTGGGTCACAAAGTCGTATGGATCAAACAAAAATGAATAAAAAAAAGTAAGTAGTGTTCAAGAGATTTCAAAACAGGGTTACATTGCCCAAATTCCGTATTGATACATAAGTCATACGTGAATTTAATGTTCAAGAATAATGTGTCCAGCATAGATCGATATCGAGATCTTGGCATACATACAAGATGCATATGTCTTGCACTACATAATCTTAGGAAGATATGAGTCACTTAAATGAACTATGAATGAATCCTCATGGCTTGTATGTGAACCTAAGATGTATGTAATGAATTGATGGAACCCTAGAAGATTTAAGTACGAGTGTAAAATACAGTAAATGGCAAATTGCATTGGCATATGAAGAAATGAACAATGAAATGATGAAACCCTAGAAAAGTTAAGTGAGAGTGTGAAATACACCAAATGGCCAAGTGCATTGGCATATGATGAAATGAATATTCACGTAAAAAGGGGTGAGTAACTATGATGACCAAATGTGCTAATGATAATGAATGTGGATAAAACATGATATGTGCTAATGTACAATATGTGAGAAATCTCTAATGAGCCTAAGTAAATGTCACAAAAACGTACTCACCTATGAAAGTGTAATGTTAATGAAGAGACCAGCCTCTATGAACACTCTAATGAAAGTATTGAGATTAACAAACCTTATACTAATGATTAGATGAGACATCATCTAGTGACATATGATGTGCTCATACTAGAAGTCAATTTCTGTGATGTATGAGTTTAATTTTATGCAATTTTATACTGAGCGCAGATAGACTAGCTATGAGCGGTGATGCCTTCTTTCGGGAAGGGAGGGGAGGTTCCGTAACACCTGGATATTAGACTGTCTCGGCGGTCGAGGGTATGAGTCTTAGCCTTCAATATCCTAGTCTATCGAACCTCTACTTGCCACTATAGGGATCTGAAAGGTGTTACTTCCATTTATGCTAGCATGTTTTGGGTAACATGGCCGTTGATTTCACCTCTGTTGAAGTGTGGGGTTCAATACCATAGATTTGATGATGCTCACAATGATCTACTATGTCGCTTTAAAGTTTTCAAGTAACCCAATGAATGAATGAGTCCCAACCTCAAATGATGAAGATATGAAATGAATGTAACAAGGGTGGTTTAGGATAGATGATTAGGAGGTGATCAAGAACTTAAGTCTGACACTAGTTCATTCTTGATCATTTTTATATCAAACCCAATGAAAGTCTTAAACGTACATCATAGGTAGAAGCTTGGTTTCACTAGCCTATCAAATGAAATGAAATGAGTATCATGGAATAAATGAAGCAGACTCTGTGTTTGCTAAAGAAGGCTCCCTATTTTGAGGTCCCATAGTTGATCCCACGTCGCTCGCTTGTCCCCCTGGGGTCTCGCCGTGCCTGCTGCTTTTTGGGAAGTCTTATTTCAAGTTCATGATTCAATTTCTAATGGCAGACGAATATGATTGAACAACTTTATGTGTTATAGGAAAATCATGATATTGTTCTATGTTCCGATTTTGTGTTGTTGTGTGGCAAAACATTAAGTATGATCATTCATGTTACTCTCATGAAAATAACTTCGTAATAAAATTTGAAGATTATAAACTTTCCTATTCAAAATTTTTCCGGAAAGCTCCTAAAGAGGCGGCGATGTACTTCCTTCTCGCTCCGGGGAGTGTCCAATCATGCTCTCGTCCTCATCCTCTCTCTTACTTGCTTCTCGGCGCGTTTCTGTGTCTAGTGTGGCGCCTTTCGTTCCTCCGCTTTCATCTGCTTTTGTACTTGTTCTTGTTACGCTTTGTTAGTCCCGGGCTTTATTCTTTATCTTCATATCACGTTGGATGGTGTGGGGGGTTTTATCTCGATATCTCGTCAATCCATCCTGGATATTCGGGGCGACTTACAACGCTTATCGGCCTTTCCGCAAGCAGGCGGGCTTGGAAGGGAGCTCGGGCCAAGGTCCGTGGTGTGGGGAGTGCAAAGTTACCCATATTGTTACAAGTGTGTACGAACCCTATACAACTCTAAACTTTTAGGTCAGGCACAGGTGGACGCTAGAGCTACAGGATGAACGATGCAGTTATCCGGACGTCGAGCATTCATCCGGGCTTGATAGGCCCTCATGCTTTCTAGCATGCATGCCCATTTACATTCTAGCTTTGTTGTAGGATTGAGATAGTTGATTATGTTCCACTAGTGTATCATTCCCATTTATTAGACATTGTAGTTGTGCCATTTTTGCAAATACATTTTTATCATTATAGTAAACTATTTTTTTCATTTTATGATCTTAACGTTAGATGGTTGATGGTGAAAAATTACGTATGTAGTAGAATATTAAGTAAGCATGTTAAGAAACAAAAATTATCTAATTTTCCGATAAATTAACCTAGATGAAGTAAGAATGACATAATTAGGCTTGTTTGAGACCTTTGAGAGGTCACTAGTCGGTCCTCATCTGTTCTAATACATTCCTATCATCCATAACAAAGTTTTGTATTAGATAACCTAAGTTTACATTCCGAGGGATAATAAGTCACTATCAACCACAATTGAAGTAGGTTTCTAAGTGATGGTTTGTTTGAGTCCTACTATCCTGATTTATCGACTACATGAATGCGTGGAAAATGCCTTCTAACTGATCTTATTGTGCTTTTTCTCATTCTAATTTCTTGGTGGGAAGAGCGTCATCTTACATCACTCTTTGTGTTCAGAAGATGAATACGAGGAGAAACGCAGGCAGAGAGATTAGAGAAGCATCTGCTGCGGTAAGTCAAGTTCCTCCCTAGGCTCCAACTGTCAGAATGGAGACGCATGTTCACCCAACTAGGTTGACAGATGGAGAAGTGAGGACAACCTTGGTAGATATGGCCCAAGCCATCACTTTACAAGATCAGTCTATGACAGCCCTGGCGGAGCAACAAGGTGTTCCTAGGGAGAACCCATCTGCCAGCACCATGGCTAACTCATTAAGGGACTTCACGAGGATGAATCCTCTCGTTTACACTGGATGTTAGATTGGTGAGAATCTCGAGAAGAAGAGTAGGGCAGCTATGTTGCATGTCAGCATGGGCCTTTCCAGGATTACGATCCATGTCCAACAAGTGGAGGAAAACAGCAATACGAAGCATACTAGGGAAGGGAATAGGTCAAGACAAGCTGAGAAGAATTTTTCAAGGAAGAGTAGTACTGAAATCAGCGATAAGCCCAGGTTTAAAAAGGGACTATCCCACCAAGGGGAGTCTAGTTCATCCAAGGATTGCTATGACATGGATTCCAAGCCTAGAGTCCAGACTAGAAAGTATGTCAAACTTCATTGAGGAGTATGTATGAGGGGCTCTAATGCTTGTTAGATTTGAAGCAAACCGGGTCACATTGTTAAGTATTGTCCAACTAGGAGAAGTCAAGAACAATGGAAGGAGAGAGTTTCCAACAATAATGGTCCCAAGTTACTACGATCTCCAAGGATGCAACCTTCTTTCCGCACTCATTCCTAGGTGCGGGGAACGCACCTCATGTGATCTCGTGTGTAGTCCTTACTTGTTCTTTCATGTATTTGACTGTGTAATGGTGTTTTATGCACGAGTATGAATTTAAAACGTTTGACTCATCATTGGGTGCGATTTTGTATGATTGACATGGTTACGTATGTTGTATTCTTCGATGAGTTTTAGTTTAGAAAGAGTTTCATTAGCCGATTAATGTAAGGTATTAGTAGGTTTCAGGATGTGTACCATCAAGTTAGAGATGGAATCCAGATATTCACCAATTGAGAGTAGTTAATTACCTATGTAGGATAGATTTTCCTTATAAATGATTTTCTTATTGTTTATAAAGAAAAAGTAACAAAAAGTGGTCATTCGGGGACGAATGTTCCTAAGGGGGGGTTGGGTTATGTGTAAACCTAAAAAATGGATATGGCTACGTATGCTTTAATGTCTAGAATGACAACGATTAGAACGGGTTTAACACGATTTGATACACGTATAACCAGACCCTCGAACCCTGCTACATCCAAGCGCCACACTTGAAGAGTTAGTTTTGATCTAGGAAAGGTTGGGTCCAACCGTTAGGGATCTTCCGAATAACAAGATTTTAGTTTGACGTAAGTCCTTTACTACTAGACTTTAAAAACGAGAGGGAAATTCTTCGGTGTTTGGAGGGTCCCTTCGGTTTAAAATGGTCTTTTTTTTTTTCCACTAAGGGTAGTATCCTAATACCCTAAAGATATTAATTAATTTTTTACCAATTAATAAGGTGGAGGGTCCTTTGGGGGGGGAGATAGGGCCGAAATTGGGCTCGTCAATGGAAGTCTTTGCTCCACCAAGTTTCGACCTAGGTGAAAGAAATTAATTCAATTGGTTTTTAAATTCAAAGTTTGTAAATTCCCTGTCTTCCTTTATCCTGTTATTAGTTATGAGCGATTTTAAAATAAACCGGAAATTATAGTTTTACAATTTACATACACCTTATTTGACCAGTCCTAAACCAGACTCCTAAGCCTACAAGAAACCTTCTCTCCCCCGCTCCATCCTCGCTCGCACGTCTCTATAACTCTCACTCATGTTTTTATCTGCCAAATAACTTACAAAAATAGTAGGTTAACCAATGTTCTTCACACCTGAAGAACTCAAAACGAAAATATTAAAGAAACAATTAATAAAACACGTTAGGAAAATAGAAGGTGTTTCCATCAAGTTGGTCTTGAAGCTCTTGGAAGTGGACGTGTGTTTTGAGAGGTTCTTTGGGCATCAAGTCGAGGTTTGAACGTCAAAAAGGTATTGATTTCTTTCTATCTATGTACCGTTCCCCCAAGATAACCTCTGAAGGGTTCCGTATATCATTCTGAAAACAGGATTTGTTCCCATTGCATGGCCTGTCCCTAGCTCCCTTGAATCATAGGTTTGGTTATGAGGCTTTTATGTTTTCGGGAAGAAGCTAGGGAATGGTAACATTGTTTTCTTGATATTTCTATGTTTAAATGTAGGTTTTAATATTATGTTCTGTATGGTTGAGTTTCCGAAAATGTAACTACGTTTTTTAATGTGTGGTTGCCGTTACTATTGTTCATGTTTTGGAACTTCAAATGCATTATAGTTCTTTTATAATCCATTGTCACATGTGGATAGAATTATTATATTCATTGATTTTTGAAATGTGGCTGGATTTGAGGGATAATCTCCTTAATCAAACAATCCATGAAAAACTCCCCTAAAACATTTTAATGCATCTCACGAAATTCCTCAAAGAACTATGTGTAAGTTATGAAAGGATGCGATAAATTAAAAAGAAAATTTCAGCTTCTAGTGATGAATTTGGTGGTCAGAAAAGGAGTATTTTCAAAATGTTGGAAAGAAAATGACATGAAAACACGTGAGGTTATGATTAATAAAACCAGTGACTCACCATGTAAAAACCATTGAAAATAACCAGTAAAAAGAAATGTGGTTGAAGGGGATTCCAAACCAGGTATTGGCCTGTAAAAATTTACTTAAAAGACAAAATAAGAATGATAGGAGTGGGATTGGCACCCACGCACTCTCTAATCAGATTTAAGAAGAGTAAAGTAAACAAAATAAATATGGGTGTGGAATCAAACCCCACAACACTTAGGAAATGAACGAGAGTCAATGGAAAGAACTAAAAAGAGTGTTAGAAATGGGAATCTAACCCACGACCTTCTAGGCAATTGTGGAGAAAAACTAAAAAAAAATTCAAGAGGGGGTTGGGGGGTGTGTAGTGTCGGCTTTCGAAACCACAACCTCGTCCAAATTAATAGCAATTAAAGTGTGCGAAATGTGTGGAATTCTGTTAAGGGGTGGGCGGTTAAGATTGTAAAAAAAAAACATGTTAATGATTTGTGGGGGTTCGATCCCACATCGTCTTATGTCGATTCGCAAAAAATGAAGAGGACATCACGGAAAAATAAAATGAGGCATTGGGCCCGAAACTTGGGGGTCCCAAAGATTGTATGGTTCAAACAACAAATGAATAAAAAAATATGAGTGTTGTCCAATGATTTGAAACTGGTGTTCCCTTGCACAATTCGCCGTATTGAATACATAAGTCATCAGTGAATTCAATTTTCAAAATAATGCTGCCTACTTAATCAAATCGTGAGCTGGCATACATACAGTGTAATACTCATTGTAACTACATAATCTTTGGAGATATAGTCCCATAAACGAACTATGAATTTACCTCATTGCTTGTATGTATAAACTTCATAAGTCGTAGGATCACGTTTTAAAAGTAAGTGAACCTAAGATTATGATTATGAAATGATCAAACCCTAAAAGGGTTCGTACGAATGGTAAGTACACTATAGTGGCCAGTGCATGGGCATATGAATCAAATTGAACATGAAAAGAATAAATGAACAATGAAATGAATTAAACCTAGAAGTGTTTAAGTAAGAAGTGTGAACACACACCAAGATGGCCAATTGCATTGGGCATATGTTGAAATGAACAAAATTGCAAGTAAATGGGGTGAGTAACTATATGACCAAGTGCTAATGGATACTGAATGTGGTGATAACATAATACGAGGCTGATGTAAAAATGAGAGCATCTATCTCAAATGAGCCTAAGTAAATGTTTACCATAACGTACTCACCTTATGTGAGTGTAATGTTTATTGATGAAGATACTAGTCTCTATGAACCTCTAATGAAAGTAATTGATATAAAACACGTAATACTAATTATGATATATAACTTAGTCTATGAGCTATGATGTCCGTCATACAAGAAGCCAGATTCCTTGCCGTATTAGTTTTTTAATGTAAATGGAACTTTATACGGAGCACCTATGTGACTAGCTATGGGTGGTGATGCCTTCTCGAGAGAGGGCCGTAGGTTTTTAACGTAACTCTCATGCGTTGTAAACAGTCCGGAATGCCGGGTATGGGTCTCCTTATATATCCCTTGTCCTTGTCTTCGGAACCTATACTCCCTAATATAGGGGAGCTGGTGGTGTGCAATTTTCATGTACGTTAGCATGGTTTTGGGGGTCACTTTTTGCCGTTGATTCCACCTCTTTTCGATGTGGGGTTTCATGACCCAGGATTTAAATTTAATCTCACAGATCGATGTCGGTTATATTAAAGTTCCCAAGAATTAATTAGGCCCCAGCCCCAAATTGAATGCACAATTAACATGAATGATACCAACGGTTTTAGGATAGGATGATCAGGAGGTTAGATAGACTTAAGTAATGACACTAAGTCATTCTTGATCATTTCACATCGAACCCGATAAAATTCTTAAATTATATTCTAGGTATAGCAGTTTTTTACACAAGCCTATGAAAGAAATAAAATGAAGTACGTATGAATCAATAAAGTAGACTTTCTGTTTGTTAAGGGAGGCTCCCTAGTGGGGGTACCATATGTTGAGCCCTCATTTTTGGGAAGCATAATCCAAATTTGGATAGATCATAAACTTTTCTAATTCAAATTTCGAAAGCTCACTCACACTTTCGTACTGTTATATTTTGGGGGGGAATTACACGACTTTGAACCTCCCTATAATCATGTTGTTAGGAAAGAGATAATCTTACTCATGCATGTCCTTGGTGTGTGCTTGCATATACCCATATTTAGTACAAGTGTGTCCTAACTCTATACAACTCTAAACTTTTAACTGGAGGAACAGGTGGACGCTAGAGCTACAGGATCAACAATGCAGTTATCCGGACGTCGAGAATTCATCCGAACATGGTAGGCCCTCATGCTTTCGAGGATGCTTGCCCATTTACATTCTATATTGGTTTTAGGATTGAGGTATTGCAGTATGTTCCACTAGCGTTTCTTTCCCATTTTTGTTCAGACATTGTATTGGTTCCATTTTGGCAAGTACATCTTTATCGTTATAATAAATTGTTCATTTGATGGTCTTAATATTAGATGGTTGATGGTGAACAATTACGTATTTAGTAAAATGTTTAGTAAGAATGTTAAGAAACAAAAATTTTCTAATTTTCCGCTTAAATTAACCTAGTTGAACTTAGAATGATGTATGTAGTCTTGTCTGCGACCTCTGTGAGTTCAACGACGCGGTCTCATCTGGGTTCTAGATTCCGGTCGTGACACAAGACTATGAGACTTTAGCATTCTAATTCAAGAAAAATCATATTTACATTCATACATGCATCAAGTAAGGGACACAAGTCAATCAAGACAACACAAAACAAACTTCACCTTAGCACATATACATGCCATTACAGAAGCACATAAGAACAACCATTATCATCTTTAAGTCATCCTATGCATTATCTTACCATCATCAAAATAAACATCATAGACTCATATAGTCAAGTAAGAACAATCATGTAACAATTCTAAGACTACACCCACTAAGACATAGTCATATTCTGATATGATCACCTAATTTTTGTTGGAACAAACACATACTTTCGCATTAATCACAAGTATGTAGATATGATCATTCTTCTCATAAATAACTACACAAATCATCATAATACTTCATGTAGTTCCAGCAAGGCCATGATCATAATAATACATAAATTAACGCCGACAAGGACAGATCAATTCACATAACACCTCCAACAGAATTAAAAGCCCATAACAATCTATAAATGAATTCATTAATATCAAAGCATGATCAATTCATCCATATTTTCGTCAAGTTGAGAGATTTTAGAAGGTATGGATTCAAGGAGAATTTAATTAGTAAACATTAATTATACATTAATAACATCATGTCTTAACGTTTGAAAACCATTCATGCAAGAACCAAGACTTAGATTAGAAATCGGACTTTTCAACTTTGTAAAATGTTTGAAAATCATCTTTGAAGTTGGATCTAAGGTGATAGAAACCCTTATATGAATAACTCCAATACCTTATTATTAAAAACCAATTAAAAATTAATAATAAACATCATTGAAGATCCATTTTCAAGATCCATCTTCATCTTGAGCTCTCATTGATGTTTTTGAAGAAACTTTTGGAGAGAATGTGTTTTGGTTTAGGTGCTAGGGTTTAATAGAGAACTTAATGATATATATACACTTAAAGTAACCATAAACACCTAAAACTACCGTCCACCTTTTTATAAGTCTTGGGGTGAATTTCTCAAAAACCCCAAGCCTTAAAAGAATAGCTGCCAGATATCAGCACCACAGACGCCCAACATTGACGGTCCGTTGGTGAGACCACGCTCCGTTGATGGGGTCTCATCGTTGCTCCTGCAAATTCTTCACCTGCAAACTTGCAGGTTCCGTCAACGCCCCAAGTTGGCGAGCCATCGTTCTATCGACTAGCTAACACTTAGGTTGTCATTTAGCACTTCATACAAGCTTTCATGCAACTTCAAGTCTTGAGTTGAGGACCCCTTGTAGGACCCTTTGTGAGTCTTACCTGGTTGCGCACCTGGACGATAAACCTATAAACACGTATGTATAGGTATTAGTAACAAACATAAATTATTTCAACATCAAACAAGCAACACAACATTGTAAAACACAAATAAACTTACAACGACGTCTAAAAGCTATCTTTCGAACATCTATTGACGTTCTTGGACGTTTGACCTACAAACTTCATGAAACTTGACAAATTGTATATATACACCATATTAACTAATTTGAGGACCTTATAAACTCATTAATCACAGACAAACACATAAAACACTTATGATACATATAGGTGACTTAGTTGTCGAACGTTTTAGCTGTCCCTTGACATTTGACTTCCAATGCACCAAAACTCTTAGACACTGCCTTTAAACAACATTATCGACCAATTAGAACCTTATACCATCAATAAAACCATGTTAGTCTCTAGTTCACGTGAATTATATTTAGGATCTTACATTTTCTTTCTTTTGGATAACATTTGTCCTCAAATAACACTTGCCTTTATCCGAACTCTTCCAAGAATAGATATTCAATTAGCAGCTCATAAACATACCATACAACACACAATAAAGAAGAAAACATTAATTTGACATAATCAAGAGATTCACAACACAACAAGAAACTAGATTAGATTCAATAACTCATCACGCTATATAACTCACATCTTTCATTCCAAATAGTAAAAACTTAGTTTATATTCATTATCATGGTCATATAAATAAATTCTAACCAAATTATAAAAATTTTCCATCAATGAACGAATAAGTCAATTTTTGAATGTCACCGGACGTTCTTGGATGTTATACCTCAGAACTTCATGAAACCTGACACACTATCTAGATAAACCATAATAAATTATTTAAGGACCTTATAACCTCATAAATCACAAAAACACATAAAACACATATCATACACATAGGTCACTTAGTCGTCGAACGTCATAGCCGTCCCTTGACGTTTGACTTCAAATGTATCTAAACTCTTAGACTCTGTCTATATATAACATTATAGACCAATTTAATACCTTAACAATTTTTTGTGTTGGTTTTGCAGCAAAGATGTTCAGGTTGAAAACACAGAAGATAAATGAAAAAAATGCAGAAGATGACCAATGAAGGCCATCGATGGCCCGTAAGTGGTGACCATCGATGTGAAGTTCTGGTTAAGGGAGAAGATCAGGGAATCTGACAACGTGTGGAACCGAAAGAGCAAACGACAGTCTTTCGATTGATCGACGAACGTACTGGGAACCGTAGATTGGTTCAAAGAAGGCTCCATTACCTAAATTTTCATGATTTTAAGTATGGAACGATGGAAGAGAATCGACGGACCGTTGATGAATCGATGGACCATACTGCAGGTCCATCATTTGATTCAGAAAAGGTGCGAACCGGTTAAGAAAAATTACTCTAAGTCTGAACTTATCGAGAAAGTCAAAGGACCGTCATTCCATAGATAGTCCGTAATTGAGGTCGTTTATTGAAGCCGCATCCACTAAATAAACTTTCCTTATTTTAAATTATTTTCTTTAGGACTATGTTTTCTATAAATAGGGAATTAAAACCTTATTTATGGGGTTAGATGCAGTTTGTATCGTTCTATTTTGGTTTTGAGATGATTGGGTTGCAACATTTAGCCAACTATCATTTCCACATTTTGGTTTTGAAGATTTTCGTTCAATTTTCAAGTTGAATTTCTGGGTTTCTTCTTCTTATTGAGTAAGTTCATTAATTTATTATTAAATAACATGAATTATGATCTTGCTTGAATGGATAACTAAATCGACAACTAGGGTTGTGGGAACAATAGATAATTAACAAAGTAAACCTAGCCAATAAGAAATTCTCAAATAGGTTTTTGCATGCATTGATGATTTTTTTGTTTGAAAATCTTTTTCACGTGTGTACACGTTAGAACTAGCCTTGTTGCTACATGACGGAACAAGGAGAAAGGAAAAACAAAAGTGTTATCAATATAGATTTAGTGTGATACTATCTAATAGGATAGAGTCGATTGGTGTAAAGTAATAATAACTAAGCCATTCATCGATTATGATGTCTAATATGAAGTAAATATGAGGGTTATTAAAGTATACACACATAGTTGGAGCAAGGTATGGGGTGAAATTCTCTAAATGCCGAACAAAGAATTTAGAGATACATAACTTACCACTTTACAACAAAACATTATGGAAGAATTACTATTTCTAAGAATACGACGTTATAAACTTATTTGGAACACATATACCATAGTTAGTCTTTGAACTTGATAAGAACTCAATATTTACTTTTTGTAACTTGTTAACTTACAAATTTTTAATAAACTTGTTTCATAAAACCCCCCTTTGAATTACTTGCTTTCTGAAAGACCTTGGCTAAATAGAAGTGAATGTGAATTGAAGTTATGTCTAAATAATTGTCCTCGTGGTATTAACCCCAACCTACTAGTTGGGTTCTCCACTTGATAACAAATGTTTGTACTTCTTTAGGGAGGTCTAATTTGAGCATATCACTAATTAAAGCACAAATTTGTTATAGGATTATCACAAAATCACGTCTAGTAAAATCTATTTCATAAGTACGAAGCACGCCACATTTATGAATAGGAAGCTATTAGATTATTAGGAAGTTTAACTTCTTCATTCTCTAAGTTGTGCTATAGAATCCCTTCCCTAATAGGTTCCTCCACAAGCTCCATATGTTACAATTTATCCGCCGTATATGAAAATGTGGAGATTAGGTTGGCCGTATAAAAGTTGGCTGAACCTTTGCCTATCTAAACCCAAGTTATGACATTACAAGTAATTAGGGAGGTGGTAGCTCCGGAGAACCCAATAAGGGGTATTGTTTCTTTTAGAGTAACGAAGGTTTTTAGGATGAACCTTCTTGAGTTTAGTGGCTCCAGAATTTAAGAGGATCTAGATAGGTTCATGGAGGTTTACAAGGTACTTTCGATTATGAGAGTGAATTCGATAGAGAAATCATAGCTAGCCGCTTACTTGTGGACGGATTTTGATCAAATATTGTACGAGGAATAGAATGATGCTAGGCCGGTAGAAGGGGGTTCTATAAAATGGGAAACATTTAAGTAGGATTTTCATGATAGGTTCTTCCGGAGAGTTGAGGTAAGCTAAAATGGAAGAGTTCATCTACCTCAAGCAAGGTAGCATGACTGTTAAAAAATATGCCTTGAAATTTTCTCTATTATCTAAATATGCTAAATATTTGGTTGCAAATCCAAGGGATCTTATGACTATGTTTATAACAGGGGTGTACGATATAGTAGAAGAAGAATATCTTGTGGAAATTCTCCATAATGATACGTGAATCTCACGTTTCATGGTGTTTTACCAAAAAGTGGAAGATTCAAAACTCAACAAGGAGAAAAACTGGGAGAAAAAAAGAGGTCTAGGATGGATAATGATAAATTGTCTCATGATGGACCCGATAGATATGGTCGCTCTAGGAATAAACAAAATCTTTCCAAACGAGGCTCTTCCAGTTCTCATGAGTATAAGAATGAGAGGATGTCTAAACCTAAGCCACATAGAATTTCTAATGAGTCTCTATGATATCCTTGTGCTAGATGTGGGAAAAGACAATGAGGGTAGGTTTTTTGCCGATATAGAGGGTTTCTTTGGGTATGGTGAGAGTGGCCAAAATATGAAGGATTGTCCAAAGTAAAAATCTATGAAGAGAGAGGGTAATCAAGTTGATCCTAGCTGTGTGTGATATACCGTGAGTTTACGGTATTTTTGAGACATTTTACTTAAGAGTTGTCTTGTCATTAGCATTCTTTATGCTTAGCATTTAAATATTAATTATGTTAAGAAATATTTGTAGGATAAGCCCTTTATATTTTAAAGTGAGATACAACTAAAAATTCACACATAACACCCACGAAGGTGACCTATGGACCGGAGGTCTAGTCACAAACCGTTGTGGGTAGGCATGGATAAGTCATAAGGAAAGTATAACTAAGTTTGGAACAACGGAGGCTACTAAATTAGCGTAGGACGACCCATGATCCGTTCTGCACATCTGTCCATAAGATTTGAGATTTGGAGTTCCAGTACCTCATGAAAAGGTCTATGTTTGGAGCCACAAAAGAGCGTCGAACGTACCGTAGGTCAACCTACGATCTGTTCTGCACGTCTGTTGTTTATGTCTGAAAGTTGAATATTTTAGCCCCTCGAGAAAATTCTATGTATTGAGCTACAGAAGGGACTTACGAACCGTAGGTAGATCAACAATATGTAGATCAATGTCTTTAATCAAAGTCGTGTTCTAAAATTAATTTCCTTATTTCTTTTCCTTTTTATTTAGGACGTGTTTTTTTTTATATAAATGGGGTTTGTAAACCTCATTTTTGGAGGTTAGACATTATTGTTTACTCTTAGGTTTTTATATTCTATTGTGAAATAACTTTCAGCTTTAACAATTTGATTTCTTAAGTTCGTTTTACATGATTTTAAGTTGAAATTCAATTGGAGATTTTGGGTTTCTTATATACTAATCTCAAGTTTATTAATTCTTTTTAATAAAATACGAACTGTGTTTTTTGAAGCATGAGCTAAATAAACAACTAAGTTGTGTGAAAGATAAGGGAAATTAACAACGTAAGAATCATAAATAAATAACTCTTGAATAGTGTTTATGCAGGTATTGGTTATTCTTTTTCTTAAATGTCTTTTTAATGAATGCAAGTATTATAAATCTCCATGTTGCTACTTGTGGGACAAAAAGGCAGTTAATACAAAGAAAATAATCAAAAGAGATTTAGTGTTATACTATCTAATTGTTTAATATCTCTTGGTACATGGGTGAAAACTAAACCATACATTGATATGATGTGTAATTTGAGGTGAAGGTAAGGGTAAGCCATACACACGTAGCCTGACCAAGGTGCGGGGTTAAATTCCTATATTGTGAGGACCAATCATTTAGGAATTAACTTACTAACTTTTCATGTAAAGTACTAGGAAGGTATTACTATTTTTAGATTGTTGCATTAAGAGCTTATGGGAAACATATACACCCTAGTTTCTTTATCTTATTGATAACTAGAAGTTTGAATCTTGCTCTTTTGTTACTTAAACAACATTATATTATTTGATTTACGATCCCCCCTTTAATTTTTCTTTATTTAATTTGGAAATAATTTTAGTAAACAGATATAAGAGTAAGTTCTGTATAAGTCTATGCCATGTTCCTAGTGGCATCGACCCCAACCTACAAGTTGGGCTCTTTGAGAATGATCGCTTATACTTATTTAGGAAGGTGTAATTTGAGCTTATCAAATTTTGACATAGCTACCGGGGAATATACATTTTAATTATGTTTAACTATGTAATTGAACTTTAGTCAGTTATTTCCAAATTTTCCATTTTCTTTTGTTTTTGTAATCTATAGGTTTAGTCTCTAGTGTATGCCAAGTACACAGTGTAAGGTTGAACCATTGAATCCATATGATCCTTAATTAAGCTAAGCTTCTTGAAACATGGCTAATCAATAGGCCGATAATAATGTGATCATTCATGATCATGAAGATAGAGTTGCAACCTACAAGGGTTGGTAATGAAAATGCTCATATTTGTGGCTACAATCTACTTGGTGATGCTTTGAGGGTATAGAATCTTCTAAAACAAAGAATTTGTGATAATGAAAGGGTGAATTTTAACACGCTGAAATTAGTAGTACCTATTGTTCTCTCTCCTTTAACTCCAATGCATACATTTATGGTAACGAGCAATTTGATGCAGATGCTTACATAAAGGAGGTTGTTTACTGGTGTTGCTTTGGAAGATCTACAGGGCACATGGTCAAGCTAAGGAGTGTTTTCAAGAGTTCTGTGGGGCGACCGTAATTAGATATGAACGTCATGTGGTTGATACTCTTCCCTCTATTATTGATCAACAATGCTGTAATATGGTTTCTTGCACGCTTCTATACTAGATCCACACAAAAAAAAAACTGGGGGGGATCAAAGAGCACAAGGTGTTCATGGCATAGTTTCCATTGTTTATGAAACTTAACTAAAAAAGATAAAATGAAGAACTTTGTCGCATTACCTGGAGAGTTTTTGAGCACTTCATGGGATATGTTAACTCCTTTCATAAGAAGTGCTACAATTCACCACATCGATGATGAGTAACTGAACAAGTAGTTATATAGAGGTCAGGATTACAATGGAAAGGTCGTGCTTGATTTTATTGCAAGAGGATTATATATTAAGCGTGCATTTGAGAAGATCGCTAAGAAAGTAGACAATATTTTCAAAACCAATAAGGCGTGGTACACTAGGAAATCTGACACTAGAAGAAGCACATTTGTAGTTCAAGATGATGATATTCGTAAAGGGATGGTACAGATGAGAACAAAGTTAGGTTTGGTGCTAAAACATATAGCTTTTTGTGTCGTAAAAAGATGGTACATATGAGAGCAGAGTTAAGTTAGGTGCTAAAACATATAGCTAGTTGTGTGGGAAAGTGTAAATGCAATGAACTATCTACTAGCCCTCAACCACCACGACTAGAGGAGGATTGCTACTATAAGGAGGATGCATATATGGCATGTATCAAAGAAAATATCAAAGGTTCTAATTTGGATAATTGCATCCAAGTTAAGGACACCAGGGACATGNAAAGACTGCTTTTTCGAACCAGGTATGGGACATTTATTGAAGTCTTGGTAAATTTTCCTTTGGACTACGAATGCCCCTGCTCTGCTTACTTTAATTGAGTTGATGAACGGGATTTGTTTTTAAGCATATACTGGGACCTCTTTTGTTTGTATCGTATATTGATGATATTACTTGTATAATCCAAGAGTAAAGAAGGAACACGAGGAGCATTTGAGGGAATACTTGTGTGTTGGAAATTGTTGAGGGAGGAAAAGCTTTTATGCCAAGTTATCTAATTGGTGAGTTTGGCGTAGATGCCCAAGTGATTCCTTCTTGGGGCACGTTTGGTTTACAAGGATGGAGTGATGGTGGATCCCTTAAGACTCGAAGTAGAGTAGTGGAAGGAAGAATTGGGGGGGTTAAGACCTACTAATGTGTCAGAAATAAGAGCTTTGTTTGGTTTACCAGTTTACTACCGTCCGGATTTGTCAAGGGGGCTTCTCTTTTCTATTGCCTTCCAACTGACGAACTTGGACTAAGCTTAAAAATGTTGCCATTTGGATTGGTCGGATGAGTTGTGATGTGAGGGAAAGATTTCAAAAGCTCAAGACTCTGTTGAACTACGCACCAATTCTACCTTTTTAGACAGGTGGAAGGTAAGAATTTCCATTGGTATGGTTTGATGGCTCCTATTGGTTTGGGGTGCATAGTTGCTAATGCAAGAGAAGAATTTGTGATTGTATGCTTCGAGGCAATTAAAGGTGCATTGGTTAACGTACATATTCCGAACCCATGTTTTAGAGTTGGCTGCGGTTGGTGTTTGTTTGCAGTAAGGCAATGGAGAAACTATCTTTATATTGGGGTCAAGTGTGAGGTCTATACAAGATCAACGTTAGCCCATTACAGTATGTCTTTTACTCAGAGAGATTGAATTTGGAGACAGAGGAGGTGGATTGGAACTTACTTAAAAGGGATTATTGATGTTACTTTCGGATTCATCCGGGAAAAGGTAATGTTTTGTGTCAGAGATTGCTTTAATTAGAAAACAGGGGAGCATTGGGTATTAGTCTAGCCCACTGCAAGACTTCTAGGCCGCCCATTGGCTAGAGAAGGTCAGATCTGGCTAACGACCTTATGAGATTAGAAGTAAATGAGAGGAGGGATTTTTAGTTGTGTGGAGGCACCCCCCAAGATCTTTTCCTTTTCCTTTGACAAGATTAATGGAAAGAAGTTTTTATGAGAAACAAATGGATTCCGGATCCGAGATAACAGTGTTGCAAGGAGAGGCTAAAGAAAACGCGACAATCGATGGGGAAGGTTATTTTGAGGATTAAGGGAAGGGTAGTGTAACCCCGCGTCGATGATATTGGATTCAACAATATTCTTCGACAGAGGGCTCATAGTTTCAAAGTTAGTTGTACATCCGAGTGCAAACCACAGATGTTTACAGTGACCTAAAGCAACATTTTGGTGGAGAGAATTGAAGCGTTGATATGGGGATTTTTATTGGCCAAATGTTCCAAAAATGTCAACAAGTTAACGTAATGCAAAAACAAAGGGGCTGGAGGGAAAAAAACACTTCAGGAGAATGGGTGGCCCATTCCGGGAATGGAATGGGAGAGAATGCAAGGGACTTCGTGGTGGTTCTCTTCCCAAAGGGGGGAACCATTGGGCAAGTTGACTCCATTGGGGTGATTGTGGAAAGATTAACTAAGTTTGCTCTAATTTCATTACGGTAAGGTGACTTTGGTACAATGCAGAGACGTTAGCCAAAAACTTTACCATCTAGAAGTTGTTCGATTTGGCATTGGAGTTCCACTGTCCATGCATTCCGATTAGAGGTTAGGTTTGACTTCTAAAGTTTTGGAGAAAGAAACATTGCATGAGGGAATAGGGTTACTTAGGGTTGGACCTTAGTACTGATTTCCACCCCCAAGACAGAGGCAGTCTGAGCGAACGGATTCAATTGTTGGAGGGCTTATGCTTCCGTGCATTTTGCGTGATAGAATTTGGGGGCCATGGGGATAGCTTTCTTACACTCACTAGCGGAGTTTTCATTACAATAATAGACTATCACTCAATATTGAACATGGCCCCATTTTTTGAAGCCTTGTAATGGTAGGAGATGTAGGTCTTTTCCCATTGGTGTTTGGTTTGATGCATTCGAGGTTAGACCTTGGGGTAACGACCTTTTTGAGGGGACTCGTTATGTAGATAGAAAGTGGAAATCCATGCAAAGAAAAGCTTTAGCGGCTTCCAAAGTAGGCAAAAAGGAGTAGCAGATTCGAAGGGGAAAGGGGTAGGATTTTGGAGTTTCATGGAAGGTGAACAGGTTTTGCTGATCAAGGTTTCACCCATGAAGGGTGTGATGGCCGAATTGGGTTTAAAAGAGGTAAGCTTTAGTTCGAGGTATATGGTCCAATTTGAAGTTCTAAAAGGAAGAGTAGGAGAGGTGGGTTATGAAAATTTAGCTGCCTCCAGCCTCTCCGGAGGACATCGGTATTTCATTGGTGTTGTCGATGTGAACAGATTACCTATTGGGATATGGAAACTTAGATTCATTCGTTTGGGATTCAGTTTGCTGCTTGATGAGAATTGGTCTTATGAAGGAGGAGCTGTTGCTATTTTTAGATAGAGAAGTTCGCAAGTTTGAGAATTCAAGGGAGATTTGCATTCATCAAGGTTGCGATGGAAGAATCGACGGTGTTGTGAAAGAGGCCATGGGAGAAGGAGGCTGATATGCCAAGAAAAGTACCCCCAACAATTGTTTTCAGATTCCGGTACTTCTTTTCATCTTGTTTTACTTCTCGTGATGTTCCGAGGACGAACGATGGGTAAATTGGGGTACTATTGTACGACCTTTGTTTAGTCGTTCTTATTGGAGTAAGCAGATTTTACTTTCTGAAAAACTGGCAGAGGCAACGGATTTTTTTTGTTTGCCACGACGGAACGGTCATGGTCACGACGGAACGATCGTGGAGTGAGGTCCCGTCCCAGAAAACTTAGGACATTCTGAATTTTAGGTACTGAAATTTCGATTTATTGAACTTCGCGACGGAGTGGCAGGACGGACCGTGCAGGATTGACGGCCCGTCTCAGGCCATTCACTTAAAAATCGAGTTTCGGTAGCAGTGACGGACAGGAAGGACGGGACCGTCGCCAGGCACCGAGGGCCCGTCACCAGGGCTGCGCCCATCCCAGGCTTGGGTAGGGATTTCTGTGTAATTTATGTTTATTTAAAGGGGCGTTTTGGGGACTATTTTCTGCGTTATTATTTAAAGGGTGGGTTAAGTTAATAAGTTATAGATTACTTGGGAGTTTTTAAAAACAGGTAAAGGAGACAAAGGAAGTCCCGCACTCGTCCTATCTCCTTCCATCCCACTTCCCAATCACCCCCCTCACCTCCACTAACCCGCCCTAGCAAACACATCTCTCCCTCCACAATCACCCATACGGCTGACCGCACCCCCCCATTCCTCCCAAGACTCCCATCTTGCCCTAACCCCACCAACCCCTACCTCCTGTTCAAAACGATCTCCGCAAACCCCCCAACCTCTCCCAACAGCTCCACCGTTATCCCCCCCAGCACTACCCAACACATCTCCCCTTCCTCCCCTCCCCAAAATCCCCTCCCTCACCCCCCCCACAACCATACCACTTCCCACCCTCCCAGCTATCACTTCTTCGCCTGTATGTACCCGCTTTTCTATGTAATTAGTGGGTTGTTAGTTGCCATCTTTTATACTTAATTATTATGAGTATTAGGGTAAAAAAAGAAAGGGGTATTGAATTAAGAAAAATAGAAGGAAAAGAAACAAGAGAGGGGGAAACGAGCAAGAGACAGAGAAAACGGAAGGGGGACAACAAGAATTGAGAATTGCTTGCTTGATCACGAATCTTCGGTTTTGGAGGTGGGTATGGTTTTTCACCACTTATTTTAGTAAACTCTTAATAGCGAATGATTATGTGTTGGGTAGTATTATTAAAGTCTTTTCTATGGCTTTTCATATGGTGGTATGCATTGATGATTATATTTTATATATATATTATGATTGGATAAAATAAGCATGAGTGAAGCTATTTTGAATCTAAATTTCTTCGAAGAAACCCTAATCTTTTTACTTTGTTTACATGATACTTTGCCCTTCTATAAAAAAGAAGGTAATGAACGAAAAGAGTGAGAAGAATAGGGGATCGGGTTTGCCACGTTCCGGGTTTACCAGGATAGGAATGAGAATTCGGAGTGTCCCGTTCCGGACACCAGGATAGTATATGGATCGGGTGCACGGTTCGGTACAGGAATTAGAATATAGGATGGAAGGTTCCACGTTCCGGACACCACCCCCAGGATTAAGTAGATGGGATCGGGTTTGCCACGTTCTTGGGTACCAGGATAGAATTTGAGGAGCGGGCGGTTCACCGTAGCGACACGAGAGTAACTTATATTAAGATCTTGAAAGATGTAATATATACTTCATTTAAATGAAACCGAATTCCCAAATGTGAGTATTGATTTGAGAGGCGTGAGTTCTCATTGATTGTGATTGGTGTTGTAACCAAGGGATTCATGGTAATTGTACAATGCTGCATGCTTTTTTAAGGATATTAGTTGATTTTATGATGTTAATTGATTATTTTATTACTGTTTTCTATTTTGGAAGCTTGGCCGATGACACCTACTAAGTACTGTGTTTGTATGGACCCCTTACGTTTAGGTTTTATTCTTTGTTATTTGGATGGAAGCAAAACGGACCGTCGTCTTAACTACCGCAACTCTAGCCAGTCTTTCATTACACCGGATTCAGGGTTGAGCTAACGCTTTTTCTACTTGGACTTGATCTTCTTCCTCATGTCTTGATGCCTTGATTGTGAAGTGGTCCGGCATGGACTAGCTGTTGATTTATTGTAGTTCTTAGGAATACTCTTTAGTTAGTTAATTTGAATCATAGATGTTCTTCGTGTGGTGATGAACTTCCAGATTTGGGGAGTTAATAATAGATGTTGAATTTTAAGATAGAAGTTATTGAATCGGTTTATTTAATGGAAATTTATTTTCGTTCGCATTACTGTTCGGTTGATATTTTACATTGAAATGTTAAGGTTGTAGATTGGTTGGTGCGCTCACATAGGAGGTAAGTGTGGGTTTTGCCGGGGCGCGATCGATTTGGTTCGTTGGACATTAACAACTTTTTTAAAGTCTTAACTTGTTTAGTTTTAACTTTTATTTACCAACACTTTTTAAGCACAACTTAACTCACCTTTAACAGTATTTTTTAACTATTGAAAACTTTCAAAACTTTGAAAAGTCTAAGTTGTTTATTGTAAACTACTAAACAAACATAAATTCACTAACTGTAAAAAATTATTACACAATTTAAATATTAAAATTAATGTAAACAAACTTTCTAAGTTTAACTTTTGGTTTAGTTTAGTTAACTTTATTAATTACGACACATATCACCAAAACTATATTTCAACATTAAATTATAACAACTTTTAAATTTCTATTTGTTTAGTTTTAACTAAGTAACAAACACTTTAATTACCAAACTAAGTCACTATTAAATTAATTAACTTATTTGTTTGAAGAAACTCAACAACTTGTGTGAAAATCTATTTTTTTAAATTTTAACTGAATAACAATGCTATATTCAACCAAATAAACACACATTTATATAATTTCAACTTATAACCAAACAATTTTCAATGACCCAAATTTTTAATTTAAACTTATTGAATAACTTAACAACTTTTTTTTTTTAAAGCCGTTAAATTTATGTAATTTTAACTGGAATAACAATTTACTATTTTATTTTCACCAACAAACCCCACATTATATAATTTCAACTTAGAAAAAACATTATGGACCATTTCCCAATGCATTTATTGCCATAATTAAGTTAGAGGACAATTTATTCCTAATTTTAAGAAGATGTACATCAATTAAGTAGAGAAAAATTGCAAAAAGATTTTTTAACGGGACAAATGAATTTAAATAAGAGGGAAACCATTCAATCCCCCCCACCCCCCAAAAATGCTCAAGAAAGATTATCAAGGCTATTACAGTTAAGTTTCAATAAGGAACATCCATTCCTTTTTTTTTTTTATGCATATAATTTCAACGGAATTTATATAATTTAAGGGGCAATCATAAGAATATTATATATATATATATAATAATCAGAATATTTAGTAAACAAATTGTAAGGCGAATAGAAATAGATGAGTAATAGTTGTCGGAAAGAAAATTACCGGAGAGATGATTCCGTTTCTTCACGATCCAAAATTTGGGGACTTTTGTCGGAGCTGTTTTAAGCCGTTGTTGCAGGTGTTGATTGCGCTCAGCGGTGTCCTGCTGCTAGAAATTTAAGTGATATTTAATTCTAATTTTCATTATCACAAAGTTGCTTACTCTACTAAAGATGAATATAAATATTTTTTTTTGATTTATTAACGAAAATCTTAAACTTGTTATTTTATAAAAGTTTTACCTTACAACAAAATTTGTTATACTTTTGAACAATATTGGTTTTAGTTTCAAAATAATTTTTTATGTATTATTCTAAATAGCAAACAGATTAGAATAATTACAAATATTTTTACACAAACCAAACCTTCCCCCCAATGTCGCTTTTTATTAAAAAGTAATTAGCTATAGTTAAAAAAAAAAACAGGACGTCATGTTAAATTTTTAAAGACATTAAATAAAAACAAATAATTTATTGTTAATTAAATAATATTGACGTTTAGACGTATATGTGTAGTGTGTGTGGTGTTGTGTTTTGTAGATTAATATTATATAGATATATATATAGGATTATATATATATATTATATAGATATCGAGAGATTAGATAGTATAAGAGTAATGGTTTAGTAAATTTTAATTTTATCGATTAAGTTTAATTTTCTACATTTATTAAATTATTTTTGACACCTCCTTAATGTAATAAAAGTTACTTTTTTTAACGACAATGGAAAGTTTTATTTCAATATCAAATCATGTATAATAAAATCTCTGTTAAAATTTGATCATCGATATTTCTTTAATTGATAATGTATTTTCATATCTAATAATTTAACGTATTTTATACTCAAATTTTTTGAAGTAATCATTTTAACAGGTCCTCATAATTAGGAAGTTGATTTTCATTGTTTTAACTTCACATCGTACATTCAAGTCGAAAATTATAAAATAATAGATATATATAGATATATTAGATATATATTAGAGATATATATATTATATCTAAGTTTAATTGTATTAAAATTTAATTTATTGATCAGTTAATTTTGTATTAAAAATTTCAAATTTTATAACACTCCTAATTTAATAAAGTTAAATTTACCGATTCAATGAAAAGTTATCAAACATCAAAATCTGATATATTAATTTCTCTTTAGATTGATTTTTAATCTATTCTTATTTAATTGATACTGTATTTTTTCATTTTCAAATAATTGAATTAACGTCTTAATACTCAACGAAGTTATCCTTTACATGTTCCTTCCCATAATTAGGAAGTTGATCATGACCCCACTTGAACATACATTCAAAGATCGAAAAATATATTAATAATACTATCTCGAATTCATTAATCAAATAGATTATAAGTTAGCTCTTCACTCTACATCATAAACATTGGGAGATATTTATGTTATTGGATTAAGACGACGCACTTATGTTTTATGTACATACTCTATAAATATAAGTATAAATATTATTTCTCATCCATTTATTTTCCAAGAGGTTCATTACGATTAAATATGGATTTACAAATATTTTTTTTATTTATTCGACGAAGTTCTAAACTTTTTTTGATAAAAGATACCAAAATTATTCCACTTTTTTGAACAATTAATTTCAAAGGTTCAAAATTAAATTGTAGTATTATGCTAAATATAAAAAAATATTATTAGTAGAAATATTTTAAAACAATTCCCGACCTTTTCGGATTGCCCGATTGTAATATAATAAAAAAAGTTTTTTTACGACTCATGAGGTCGGTATCACATTTAAATTTTAAGAGAAATTTAAAAAAGATATTTAGTAATTGAAAATAAATTGACACGGAGGTCGGTTTAAGTTTATATTAAAATATTTTTCGAACTTATATAAAAAACCGTCATCCGGAGGAGCACCTCTCCTATTTAAAGTAATTGGGAAATATTATTTTTTGGAAAGACACGATTAGAAATAGTTACATAAAAAAAACTAATTAAATGCATCATATTTAATTTTACCGACTTCCAAAAGTTGGTATTATAAATTTTTTTATTTCTTAATTTACGCAAAATCGCTCTCATGCGATCGGTATCTAACTGAAATAACATTACCGATTTCATGAGGTTGGGATTTGGATTAAGAAAAAATATCGACCTCATGAGGTTGGTATTTGGATGAAATAAAAATACGAACTTCATGATGTCAGTATTTGGATGAAGTAAAAATATTGACCGCATGATGTCAATAATTGGATGAAGTAAAAATACCAACCTTATGATGTCAATATTTGGATTTGGATGAAATAAAAATACCGACTCCATTTTGAGGTCAATTTTGGATTGGAAAATAAAAAATTTACCAGACTTTTTTTCATGATGTCAGTATTTTGGATTGAAAAAAAATGGGACTAACCTCATGATGTCAGTATGTGGATGTGAAAGATTAAAATACCTTAACTCCATTGATTTGTCGGTGTAGATATATGAATTGTATTTTGGTTTTTGTTTAATTTTATTATTTAAAAACCGTTTATTTGGAAAACGTTTTTTATTTTATTTAAAGTTTATAAAAATTATTAATTTATTAATTTTATGAACAGTCATTAGATTAAATATTTAAAAATTAATATAATTATATTTATTTATATTTACCAAAGTCTTCCGGATGTCGGTATTATGATTAATTTTTTTGGTGGTTTTTTTTATTTATATCAAAATCGTTCCTTCCGGGAAGTCTATTTAAAATAATATTTAATCAAAAAATTTCTCCACTTGTACTGTTATATTAAAATTTGGAAAAAATAAAAAGTGGGGTTATCCTGTTTTAATTTCCGCCCACTTATTCCCTTCTTCCCCCCAACACCCCGCTCTATCCCCCTTACCCCTCCAACCCTCGGTAACCTCTCGACCCCACGCCCACTTCCACCACCCCCCCGTTTCCTCAAAACCATCAAACATTTCTCCTTATCCCTTACATAACCCTTCATACATAACCCCCCCCCCCTCCCCCCCATCCCAAGCTTCCCACCCTCCCATCCCACCTATTGTGATTTAATACCGATATCAAGAGGTTGATTTTTATTGTAATTCTTTTTTCCGCAAAAAACACCGACCTTCTGAGGTCGGGATTTTTTTTCCCTCTTTATTTTGCATACAACCGACTAGCTTTATTCTTTTTAACAATATTGTCCTCCGGAGATTGGAAATTACCGACCTCCATTTGAGGTCGATAATTTTTAGGTCGGTTTCACTGTTTCTTTAATAGTGTTAACACGTATAACATAGTGTCATTCGTGTCAAAAAAATAACTTCCTCAAATGAATAGAGAAACGGAGACTAGAATGTTCCATTCCCATTTTCTTTGTTGTGATTCACCCATTTTCTCAGTTTTTTTTCTCTTTCTTCATTTGGTTCTTTTAGTATTCGTTTATTTATTTTATCTCCTTTTATAGTTTGACATAATTTTCGAGATATATTTGATGCTTGCATTGGGACGTAATTAACTCTCTTCTTACAGTTATTTCTCTAATATTTAATGTATTTGGTGTTAACTTTTATATTTGATGGATTTTTCTCCTTTTACATTGTTTTTTATAGATTTTTGGTTCATGAAAATGGAAATAAGATGGAACATGGACATTTTGAGTGCTACAAAATAAGATGAAGAAATTCTATGAGATTGGTTATGTCATTTGGTCGATGTCCATGTTTTGAACTGTGAGTGTATCTTAGCATAGTTTTTGTTGAGAATATAGTGTACAGTAATAGATTGTTATAGTGTATAGTGAAGTTAGTTAACACAACAGAGTTAGTTAACAGAGTGAAGTTAGTTAGTCAATTTAATTAGTTTGTTTAGTAGATGCTTCTAGATTTCACCAATTAGATCTTATATATAAGTATCACAATGTAACACTTATAAGAAAGTTTTTTCAATGAAGGATTCTTCTCTCTCTCTCGATCCAATATCTCTTTGCATAAGCTTGACCTCCATTAATGGAGGAACAGAGCAAACTAGTAAATGAATGTTGCTGGTTTTATCATGGTATTAGAGCACGGTTGATTGGTTGTGTTTTTCCTCCATTTTCGATTTACTTTGTGAGTTTCTTTTTCCGCTGTAATTGTGAATCTCTGTTGATGTTGAATTTCACAATTTTTAACTAACTCATCTTTGTTGCTGAGTTTTCAGGTTTATTGCGCAAATTGAATTCTTATTCTTTGATTGAATCACTTTGCAAACAAATCGAACATCGAACATCTTGGTTGATATCCAAGCTAATTTTTCTTCTAGTTCGTCCACAGTTCGAATGGATTTTTCCAGTCCTTTTTACTTGCATCCTTCAGAGAATGTATGTTCCTCTCTTTTACCTGCGATTTTCGATGGCACTGGGTATAGATCTTGGAGAAGAGCTATTCTTAGGTCCCTTTCAGTCAGAAGTAAAACAGGGTTCATTCATGGAACAATCGTGCGACCTGATCACACTGATCCTAATTTCATGAAATTGGAGAGGTGTGATGACATGGTCACCTCTTGTATTTTGAATTCCTTGTCTGCAGAATTGCGTGATAGCTTGCAGTATGTGAATAATTCCAATGAACTTTGGGCAGAATTGAAAGAGAGATATGATCAGACAAATGGTTGTAAGATGTATCAGTTGCAAAAAGATATCAATGATCTTGTCCAAGGCACTTTGGACATTACTGGATACTACATAAAGATGAAGAATTTATGGGAGGAAATGAGCAACATCGATGTTAGTTCTCAATGCACTTGTGTGTGTGTTTGTGGTGGTAAGACCAAAATGCACAAAGATGAACAAGACAGAAGATTCATACATTTTTAAATGAGGTTAAATGAGATATACACAACTCTTAGAGGCAATATTATCATGATGAACACACTTTCTAGCATGGCCCAAGCTTTTGCCATCTTGTCCCAAGAGGAAAAACAAAGAGAGGTGAGACCTCACAATCATAGAACCTTAGATTCTACCTCACTCAATGACTATGGCAAGACCAACAGTAATGCAGAATGTAAAGGGTTCATAACTAACTATAATTCATTTAGAGATAGTGGAACAAGTTCTTCAAATACAAACACAAATGTTATGATTAGGGCTAATGCCAGTACTGACAGGTCATCCTTGTTTTGTGATTATTGCAAGAGATCAGGGAACACAAAGGATAGATGTTACAAGCTTCATGGGTATCCATCCAATCTAAGGTTTCAAAAGGGAAAAGGCACAAGTTCTGCAGCACATGTATGTGCATCTGATATGAATGGGCATCAGGCTGAGGAGGGACCTGAGTTCAAGAAGCAAATGCCACTGAATTTTTCCAAATATTAATATGAACAATTGCTTAACCTTTTAGGGACTCTGCAGGTTGAAAATGGATCTTCTGACGTAGACAACTCACACATTATGTTGAATGGAGCTGTGAATCTGGTAGGTATACTTGCTTGCTACTCCTCTATTATTGATGTTTGTGATCTTTCTTGTAAATGTGTACAAATAAATGCTGACTCTTGGATCATAGACTTAGGAGCATCACACCACATGACCTACAATAAAACCAACCTCACAAACATTAGATCACTTCCTATCCACTCTTAATTTCATTACCTAATGGTCATTTTTCACAAATCTTCTTGCTCATTTCAGGGCCCTTCACTGAAGAGCCCCCTGGAACTTGGTAGATCCAAGATTGGTCTATACTTCCTGTATCACAAGTGTCACAACTGCTCTACATCTTTTGTTCAAAATAATTCACATGTTACTTGTCATCTTGTTTCTTCTGTAACCAATGTTGACAGGAAGAAAAATACTAATGTGTGCACCACATCGTTTGTAAAAAGTTCTTCTATTAATAAATAAGTTTATAATACTGTTAATTCTCATTCTTGTGTTACTGATTCTTTTCTTTCGTTTGATAATACTTCCAACTATATTCATGGTAATGAACTATTGTGGCATGCTAGATTAGGACATGTTCCTTTTGTAAAAATGAAAAACATCTCAATAATACCTATAAATTTTTCAAATAAACAACTTTTTACTTGCACCATATGTCCTATGGCTAGGCAAACTAGGATGCAATTTCCAGAGAGTACCACTACTACCACTAAAGTGTTTAAGTTACTACACATTGACTTATGGGGCCATATCATATTCCTACTCATGATGGTTACCATTATTTTCTCACTATGGTAGATGATCACATCAGATCCACTTGGACACAGTTACTAACATGTACAAGTAATGCTCTTCAAACCATCAAAGCCTTCATATCCCTCATAGAAACTCAGTTCCAAACCAAGTTAAAAACCATAAGACTGATAATGGTCTAGAGTTCACTTCACCTGAAGCCACTTGTTTTTTTAATTCCAAAGGCATCATACACCAGAAAAATTGTCCTTATACACCTCAACAAAATGGGGTAGTGGAAAGGAAACATAAGTACCTTCTTGAAACATTAAGAGACCCTTTGTTCCAGTCAAAGCTACCCATGAGGTACTGGGGGGATTGTGTGTTGACTGCCACATACCTCATAAATGGATTACCTTCTTAACTCCTTCATAACAAATCTCCATATGAACTATTATATTACAAATAACCCACATATTTAATGAAAATGTATTTCCATTTGTCATTGCTCCTGTTGGCTCTTGTTTTAACTCTATCTTACAAATGTTGATTCATCTTACGAATTTAACTTGCATGCATGAGAAATTTGTTGATGATGATTTGCTAGATAATTTCACACCACAAGATATTATTAATGACCAGTTACCTATCAATACCAACTTAACCACAACACCACCCAAAGGCACACAAGAACCTACAACACAACACACCTTACCTGATCCTAATACCTCTACAAACACTAATACTTTGCCAGCACTTAGAAGAACCACTAAGACAACTCATACTCCTCATTACCTCAAATATTACAAGTATACCTTGCCTAGCCTGCACTCCCTTACATATTTTATGTCCCACCACGATCATGTTTGTTTCAGTAGTTTCTGTTCTGATAGTCAGCAATTGGTTAAAACCATTTCACATGAATGTGAACCTAATTCATTTGAGGAGACAATCTTTCATCCTGCTTGGCAACAGGCCATGACACAGGAGTTTGAAGCTTTGTATGCAAATGACACATGGGAAATGGTCACATTACCAGAAGAAAAGAAAGTTATTGGTTGCAAGTGGGTGTACAAAATCAAACATAAAGTTGATGGGAGTGTGGAGAGGTTTAAGGCTAGATTGGTAGTCAAAGGCTACACACAACAGGATGGAATTGATAAAACTGAGACATTTTCACCTGTGGTTAAAATGACCACTGTTAGAGTCTTGATTTCTTTGGCTGTAAAGAAAGGTTGGGACTTATACCAATTATATGTCAACAGTGCATTCTTGCATGGTGATTTAAATGAGGAAGTGTACATGACAGCTCCACAAGGTCTTGCTATGGGTTGTGGCAACATGGTATGAAAATTAAAAAAAAAATCCTTGTATGCATTGAAGCAGGCCAGCCATCAGTGGTATGATAAGTTGGCACACAGTCTTTGTTCTGAAGGATATCATCACTTAACTAGTGACTACTCACTATTCTATAAAAGGAAAGGATGTTCCTTGATTTTTGTTGCTATATATGTGGATAACATTATTATGACTGGGACTGATATTGATGAGATCAATTCTTTAAAGGTCTTCCTCAATGATCTGTTCAAGACAAATGATTTGGGTAAACTACACTACTTTTTGGGACTGGAAATCTTATATAGGCATGATGGTGTCCTTATTTCAC
Organism: Solanum habrochaites; assembly: GCA_027704765.1. NCBI lineage: Eukaryota > Viridiplantae > Streptophyta > Magnoliopsida > Solanales > Solanaceae > Solanum > Solanum habrochaites. Next base: position 20,722,992 of record JAKWJA010002496.1, read on the forward strand.
AAAGAAAATTTACTCCTGATCTTTTGAAAGATTTTGATGTGTTGAACTACAAGGCCACCACATCACCACTTGATTTTACTGAGAAATTGAAAGCTACTAATGGCAAGCTCTTATATAATCCTACTCACTATAGATAGTTGGTTGGGAAACTAAATTTTCTTACATACACTAGAATGGACATAGCCTACAGTGTACAACACTTGAGTCAATTTATGCAAACACCTAGGGAGCCACATTTGAAAGCAGCTTATCATGTATTGAGATACTTAAAGCAGGACCCTACAATGGGAATTTTCATTTCAAACAAACATGATCTCACTATTAGTGCCTTTTGTGATACAGATTGGGTTGCATGTCCTGATTCAAGGAAGTCTGTAAGTGGTTATTTAGTGCTTATGAGTGATAGCCCAATCAGTTGGAAGTGTAAGAAATAAGCACCAATTTCCTTGTCTTCTACTGATGTTGAATACAGAGTTGTAAGACAAGTTGTGGGAGAACTAGTGTGGCTTGAAAGACTGCTTCATGAATTGATTGTTAAATGCTCCTTAATAATACATGTCAATTGTGATAGCCAAGTAGCAGTCCATATTGCCAAGAATCCAGTTTTCCATGAGAGAACAAAGCACATAGAAATCGACTTTCACTTTGTTAGAACTAAAAATCCAGCAAGGTTGATCACACTCCATCACAATCCCACTGATTCACAGTTGGTAGATATCTTTACGAAGGCTTTAACTGGGTTAAACATGCTACACTACGACGCAAGTTGTCTGTAATTACCTCACCTCCAACTTGAGGGGCGGTGTTGAGAATATAGTGTACAGTAAAAGTTTGTTATAGTGTATAGTGAAGTTAGTTAACACAGTAGAGTTAGTTAACAGTGTGAAGTTAGTTAGTTACTTTAGTTAGTTTGTTTAGATAGATGCTTCTAGATTTCATCAATTAGATCTTATATATAAGTATCACAATGTAACACTTATAAGAAAGATTTTTCAATGAAGTCTTCTTCTCTCTCTCTCGATCCAATCTCTCTGTGCATAAGCTTGACCTCCATTAATGGAGGAATAGAGCAAATTAGTAGATGAATATTTCTGATCTGATTTTATCAGTTTTGAGCATTGATGACCTCTATGAATTTAATCACTCTATTTGATATCCCATTTCTTGGGTGAGAAGTGTCAAATTGGAAATAAAGATGTGAATTTTGAGATCTTGATGTGAGAATTTGTGATATAATAGCCCTCCACAATTGTTCCTGCACATGTTCTGTCACCATTTACAATCAATTTTGAGCAGTTTGTTGTAGTTTGAGGGTAATCGTCGTAAAGATTTTGACATCTTTTTGGGTTCAAAACAATGTTCCAATATCACACCAACGTGTAACTTTTAGTCTTTTTTATAAATGTTCTAACATGGACAAGTTATTGCTCAAGCTGATATCAAAATCTATTTAACAAAATGAGGTATTTAAACAAGAACTACTCTTTCAATCCCACGTTTTTAAGTCTTAGTGACCTATTTGATAATTATCATAGTTGTAGATAACAACAACATACCCAATAAAATTCCACAAATAGAGTATGGGAAGGATAAAGTGTAAGAAGAGCTTATCTCTACCTCATGGAAGTAGACAAGTTGTTTCTGACATCTTCATAGTTGTCCAATTGTGGTATAATCATATAAGAAGCCTCTTGTAGAAGTAATTGAAGGATTTGCAGCATGAAAAAATAATGTTCACACAAAAGCAGAAGCTTTAAAATTATTTTGTCGAAGAAAAAACTGAAGCAACTAGCATTATACGCCTAATGAAGATATTGAAATTTAAGATCATTGAAGAGATCCCCTTGAATGGTAGAAAAGAGAAGCAAGTTCAGTACATATTATAATTGATCAATTAAGTTTCAGGCTGCTTCTTAACTCTTCACCAAACTAAAAATATAAATAATTAATAGTGACATTGTTGATGTTAATAATCACTTGGCTGCTATGGAAATGTTGATGATATTCACAAATTTTATAAGCTCACAAGGTTATATTGAATATCATGTGTCTCTGTTTTTGAAGTTGGTAACTTCAATATTCAGTTAAAGAACACTAATACTTTCGTGATTTTATTGTGAATTATATAGAATTCATGATATTTTGACGATTTGACTGATTTGAGATGAGCGTCGATCATGTAATTGTATGAATTCTCAACCACAGATCAACATTAGGATCAGAACAATTCTTGTGGATTGACTACAAAAGATTAGTATAAGGCTTGAAAGCCTATTACCTCACCGTTTAATATATTGGATTGTTTCATGTTGAGAAAGTTGTCCTTAAAAGGAATCTTCAGTTACTTTGCATCAGCTCAACGCTTATTGCCTACAAATATGAAGAGATTTGGGCTTCATGGTTTAATATGACACATGTTTAAAATGCGGCGGTCCGTTCGATTGAAATTTGTCATGAACTCTGATTCTCTGTTATACCTGCCTCTATAGGTGGATGATCTTCCTAACAATAACACATAATGCTAATGGAGAAACCAAATCGAAAAATCTAGAGTGATATTTAATTGTTAATTTTGAATCAATTCATTTTTTACGGGTTTAGACGAAAACTTTGCTCTTAAATCTTGTCTTATTCTTTTCTTTTTTTTGGAATAGTGCAAAATGACCTTAGAAGAAGAGCAATCAACATCTATGAAAAAAAAACTGCTTGAGAAAATGAAAATGAAAGTGACATTTTTGCACACATGTGCAAGATCAAGAAAAAAATCTTTAGGATATATATTAATATTCTTGACATTGGTAATACTATAATTCTCTACTAAAATTGTGTTAAGTTGAAATTTACGTCCGAAGCTCATGAAGACATATTGATCTCTTTTGGCTAATTTTCAAAATTATAATTGTAAATGATATTTCCCCATGTAGTTATTTGGTGCATGAAGTATAGCTTTTTGATGGTGCTAATACATTAATAACTTGATGCGCTTATACAATTTGTAATGACGAAAAATATTATGGTAAAAAGTATCTCTTGGTCATTTTTTAAAATAATGTCTGTCGTATTTAAACATATTACAAATCAAATTGTTGGGCTTGAATCTCGTGCATTGCACGGGCATTGCTTTCTAGTATATATATATATATATATATATATATATATATATATATATATATATATATATATATATTTGGGATACTATAACACTTATCATGAGAAAGATTTCGAAATCATAATAACCACAAACAACTGAACTTTAACTTCTCAAAACTTAATTTAGGATTAGTAAGTTTAGAGTGTAAACATTTTTCACTTTTTGGAACTAGAGATTTAAATAAAAGTATACACATGACAAGAGAGGAAATTACTATGCTAAAGTATTCCTTAGGATATCTATAGGGATAGCTAGATCATGATAAAATATTAGAACATTTTAAGAAAAATTGAATCCGAAGCGGGGCGACATTTGAGTAAAAATGAAAATGGCATGACCAAAAAATTGATATTCCTCGTTCAAGTATAATCCTCCAAAGACATAAATATTAAGCACTTGCAAGGGAAACAACTATTGTTAAATCAAGGCTTATCCTCAGCTACTCTCCTTATTAGAGATTAACAATACCAAGCACTGAACACGAAACATGGCAAAGCAAATTCACTACTAAACTTCTGAATCATTTTGAAAAACGAGAGGCAATAAAGATGAACTACATGGACGACATAGATTAGGCAAATAACTTTAACGACCTGTTTAGTCGTTTTGAGCAACAGATTTTATTTCTGGAAAAATTGGCAGAGTCGACGGATCCCACGACGGACCGTCATAAGCACGACGGACCGTCGAGGGGGTCTCATTTTAAAACACTTAGAATTTAGAAATATGGGTACTAAGATCGACTCTCTGAACGTCACGACGGGGTGGCAGGACGGACCGTCTCAGGCATGACGGGCCGTCACAGACTCTTTAATGAATTGGAGTCTGTGAACTTTGTGACGGAAGCAGCAGGACGGACCGTCGCAGGCTGCGTGACCCTGACTGGGTCGGATTTCTGTCAAATATTTTAAGGGGCGTTTTGGACTATTCCTGCTTATAATTATAAAGTTAGTGGTTTAATGTTAATAATTTAATTACTTGGGGGTTAAAAGGGAGAACCTTGAAACAAATAGTGGGGTATTTTATCATCTTTTATACTTAATTATAAGACAATTAGGGTAAAAGAAAAAGGGTTTTGAATAAGAAAAATAGAAAGAACAGAGATAGAGGGAGAAACGATCAAGAGAGAGAGAAAACAAAGAAGAACGCAGCTTTGGGAAAGTAGATTGCTTGATCACAACTCTTCGGTGGAGGTAGGTTATGGTTTATGCTATTTCATAGTAAACTCTTAATAGCGAATGATATGTATTGGGTAGTATTGTAAACCCTTCTATATGCTTAATTGTGTGTATGCATGATGTGTTTACATATAATTGTGATAAAATAAACATGATGAGGTTGTTGAATCTTAAATCCTAAATTTACTTTGTTAATGATGATTCCTTGGTATAAAAGAAGGCTTGATGAACTAAAGTAATGAGATTAGAGGATCGGGTGTCACGTTCCGGCACCAGGATAGTATATGGATCGGGTGTCACGTTCCGGCACCAGGATAGTATATGGATCGGAGTGTCACGTTCCGGCACCAGGATAGTATATGGATCGGAGTGTCACGTTCCGGCACCAGGATAGTATATAGATCGGGTGTCACGTTCTGGCACCAGGATAGTGTATGGATCGGAGTGTCACGTTCTGGCACCAGGATAGTATATGGATCGGGTGTCACGTTTCGGCACCAAGATAGTATATGGATCGGAGTCTCACGTTCCGGCACCAGGATAGTATATGGATCGGGTGTCACGTTCCGACACCAGGATAGTAGTAGTGGAGCGGAGTGTCACGTACCGACACAAGAGGGATAAAGATAATGAATCTTAAAGTATGTTAATATACTCAATCCAAAGAACATATTTCCCAAAAGAGTATGGTGTGGAGGCCTGAGTCCTCATGGATGTGGTTGGTGATGTTATAAATGATTTTTATACTTGTTTCTATCACCTGTTAAGAATATTAGTTGATTTTATGATATTATCTGAAATATATTGCTTTCTATTTTGAGTTGGCCGATGATACCTACTCAGTACTCGTGTTTTGTACTAACCCCTACTTGTAATTATTTTTCTTTGTTATTTGTGGAGTGCAGCAAACGTACCATCGTCTTCAACTCAACCGCAACTCTAGCTAGTCTTTATCACGTCGGATCTCAGGGTGAGCTAATTCTTTTAGCTTGGACTGGATCATCTTCTTCATGTCTTGATACCTTGAAGTTTCGGCATGGACTAGCTTTTTACTTATTTTAGCTTCTTAGATACTCTTAGATTAGTAATTTGAGGATAGATGTTCTTGTGGTGATGACTTCCAGATTTTGGGGATGATAAGTATTAAATTTTAGAAGTTATTTAATTAATTTCGTCAATGAGTTTTAAGTCTTCCGCATTATATTGTGTTATTTATGGTTGAACTGTTGGGGTTTAGATTGGTTGGTTCGCTCACATAGTAGGATAAGTGTGGGTGCCACTCGCGACACGTTTTGGGTCGTGCCAATAACAGATGCTAAAAATGGTCCAAGCCAAACCCAAAATCTTATCCCTCGAACTTGAACACACACTAGATGTTTATAGTCCACTAAACAATTAACCAAGCATGTTGGTGAAACAAAATCTAATTTGTCAAATACTTAACAGAGAGCTAGTACACCATTTCAGAAACGAATAAGAAAAGGACATATCAAGGTTAGAAAAGCAGCCGACCTAATCAAATTGAAAACTTCAAATGATAAAAATACGAGATGAAGAGGGAACTTGATAAAGGGAGCGAAAGTAACTTTTCGGGGGCAGCGAGAGTAGGAAAAATAAGCTGAGAACAATGGTTTTTCTACTATGAATTCTATATATGAAGAGCACGCTTAGAAACTCCGAACGTCGATCTTCTCGGAACTTAGAATCAGAAAGCTAGAAATAAAATTCTTAAGTCTAAAGTATCTACCGCTCAAAAACCCAAGCTCAAAAACCGTGTCCCGAATCCAAATTCAAAATCTTTCCCCCTAATCACCGAGTGTAGAGGGGTATTTATAGGGAAAGATTTATGGGGAATCCGTTGGAAATTTTCAAGAGAAAAATTGAATTTATTTTCCTCTTTTCCAATAGCATCAGTGAAAGATGGGAAAAATCGGCGACTTCCCCCATAGGGGAAAAAGGGGACGACGACTAGATGGGCCAGTACTGTTGGCACGTTTGGAGCTGGAGTTGGCTAAGTTTGAGGAAAAAGAAGAAGAGGGTGTATAGGGGTACTGTTGGACGTGACTTCTCGCTGGATTTCGGGGCGAAAAGACATGGTAGGGGTCGTCGGGTATGGCTGTTGTACATTGTCTATTTTGCTGCTGTTCGTGATTTCTGGGTTTTGCTTGCGCTGCTGTTCACGCAGTGTTGGGTCAAATTCATGCGTGAAGAAGAAGAATGATGGGTCGGGTCGATTTTGTTGTACGTATGATATTGTTGTTGGGTATTGACGCATGTTGTGATTTTTGAGTAAATGACATATATATACGGTTGTTATGAAAAATTAGCAATAAATAGCATATAAATAAATAACATTTAATAGACCCAAAAAAAGAGCACTAATTAGCCCATATTAACCACGACATACTATTATTTTTTTTCCTTCTAAAACTAACCACCACATACTATTCAATTCAATTAGCATAAAAATTATATTATTTATGTATCCAATCATTTATAATAGGTAAATAATTAACTAAATCATCTTTTATCACATGATTGAACCTTTATTATGTCGATGAACAATCATGTATATATATTTGTGTATTCATTCACAAAAAATGTAAACATTGAATCGAATAATCTTTTATCACTTGAATGAATTTTCTATCATTTCAATGAACATTCATGTACAAAAATTCATGCATACATGTGTATTCATTCACTAAAAATTTGTATACATTTCAAATTCATCATTTAATGTGTAAATGAGGATTACACTTGAAAATTAAAATGTTCAATATTATGCAAGTCAATAATATTCAAAGTTAGACAATTCATCACTTTCTATAATCCTTCCCCTTCTAGCAACCGCAACTGGAATAACTCTTTTCTATATATTTTTTATCAGCAGCACAAACCGATTCACGTTGTTTACCTTTAAAATTATCCTTACTATGAACCAGATACTGCGAAGAACTTGCGTGACTAAAATTTGATGTTTTTTTTGTTGAGATTCAACAAAATCTGAATCAAAATCAACATATTTTTTTTTAAGAATAATTTTTGAAATATTTTTCTTAACCATGACAATTGATATCCACAAATAATTACTTTCTCCTTAATTTTTGCCCATATATAAAAACTTTCAACTTGAAAAAATGAAAAAAAACAAAGAAAAAAGTTAACAATGATATAAAAAAGTGAAAACATACAAATATTCCAGAGAAGATATAACATCAATTTTCAACACTTCTATTTAAAAGGATTGAATAAGAATGATCTAAATGTTTACATTATTAATAAATATTCATCAATCAAAGAAAATATGTATATGAAAAAGAAGAGAAAAAAAGAGAACAAAGTCCCACTTTCCTTTAAAACTACAACGTGTTGTCACTAATTTTAGAAAATACTAATAAATTTAAAATCAAATTACTTCTCATATATTAACGTGGGCCATAAGGGACAAAATATGCCAAATTAATTTTTAAAAGTGTAAATTAGGTATATAGCATTTTATATAGTCATATTCTCAAGTTATGGCATAAGAGTTTGATTTTCATTCTATAACATTTAATATATCAAGTTATAGCATTTTTTTAAAAATAAATTATTGTTAATTCTGTAAAATTAGGATGAAAAAAAAATTAAAAATATGATTAATTAAAATTTTATAATTTCCGTGAAATTAGTTAACATTATTAACTGATAACAAATGTGCACATTTTAAGGGATTTGAAAATATGTTAATTATAGATATACACCATAAATATCTCAATTCGTTTTAAATGCTAATAAGTTTTGATTTTTATCCTTAAAAAACTCTAATCTGTTATCTTATTTCCATAAACGTGCATCATTTTTTTTCAAAAAGTGAAGATTATTCACTACAACTCAAAATCATAATAATTAATTAAAAAAATGTCTTACCCCGTCCTCCCAAGGTATGCCCGGTTGACTCATTATGTGAAAAAATCCTTTTCTCCGATTTTGACAACTCCAAAGTCCATTTGAGGATGAAATGTGTTTTTAACCTTCGAATATGCTGCTTTCCTATATATATTTAAAAAAAGTGTTATATTAATTTTGGAGTTTAGAAATTAAATAAAATAATTTTGTTCATCTTACAAATTACCTGCCACGCCTGCTTGACACATCTTTGAAAATCCATTTATTGAACTCCTCAATCAGTTCAACTGGAACATCAAACCCATTGTGATTTTGGAATGGATGTTTGATTTGAAAGAATGTAGGTACTCTATTTGAACTGCTTTCTCCTTCCGACATTCTGATATAAGGAGAAGAATCGTATTTTCCCACATTCTTGTGTCTTGTTTGCACATTTGGAGTCGTGGTAGCATTAAGAATCGGATCAAGTGCAATTATTTGTGTCATGGTAAAATCAGGATAGTCGTCCAATGTTGGTGGTTTTGATTTTGACGTTGTAGGTGCGTCAACATTGAAAAAATCATCAGTTGACTTTTGAGCTTCATATACATAAAAAAAAATAGGGATAATGCCCAAATACCCCCTCAACCTATGCCCGGATTCACAGAGACACACTTATACTATACTAAGGTCTTATTACCCCCTTGAACTTATTTTATTAATAATTTTTTACCCCTTTTTAGCCTACGTGGCACTATCTTGTGGGATGGTTGACTTATTTTATTCAAATTAGTGCCATGTAGGTTAAAAAGGGGTAGAAATTACTTATTAAATAAGTTCAGGGGGGTAATAGGACCTTAGTATAGTATAAGTGTGTCTCTGAGATTTCGGGCATAGGTTGAGGGGGTACTTGTGCATTTTTCCTAAAAAATAATAAATAGTTAAATAAAAATAACTTTTTAATTTTACATTTATGTGATAATAATGAATACATCGTACCAGCTGTGTTTGACATTTGGACTTGTTGTCCAATTGAAACTGTAGGCATATCTGTTGGATCAGATTGTGCAGCATGATGGTTGGCGTTGTTCTGAAAAAAATTTTAACTGATTAATACAAATTTTATACATGATTAATACATAAAATTTACATATGCTAATGAATATATACATAATTTACATATATGTTGTGTTGTTATATTTGTTCATTTAATAGTGAAAAAAAGTGATAATAATATAAATGAACCACTAGTATGAAAATATCAATTTATCTATTTTTCAAACAATATTCATACATAAAGTGTACATATACATCAATTTAATACATCATTTTTTCATTAATCGTATGTAATTTTAGAAATACAAATTTCATACATGATTAATACATAACATTTATATGTAACTGATGAATATATATTTAATTCACATATATATATGTATGATGTGTTGTTATATTTGTTCATTTAATAGTAAAAAAGAGTGATAATAATATAAATAAACAACTAGTATGAAAACATCAATTAATATATTTATCAAACAATATTCATACATAAGTGTGTGTGTGTATATATATATATACATATATATATATACATATATATATATATATATATATATATATATATATTTTATACCTCTGGTTCTTCTTCTGGTATTTGTTCTCCTCTTGACAATCAAATATCTTCAATTATCAGTTTGGTGGAGTTATCAACATAACTCTTGATATCAGCCATGTGCTTGTGAACCATATCATTGTACATAATTTTTTATATATATAAATAGATTATAAAGTAATTATATTAATTCTTTAAAAATATGTTGGAACTTACAGTGAGTTTGAGTTCTTTCAACTCTGCCTTAACCTGTTAATTAAAAAAAATAAGTATTTGATATGTATATTGTAGTTTCAAAAAAAATTATTTTAATTTGAATTTTGTACTTGTACCTCTGCAATATCAGCTTTCAATTCTTCAACTTTATGTTCACTATCAACAGCACGATTTTCTGATGATCTGTGATTTTCTGAATCATGGTGGCTGCTGGACTGATTTAAAATGGTTTCGTCCATGAGATTTAACTCTTCTTCAGAGAAAACCATATTTCTGAATTTATGCTGCAGCAAATAAAAAAATTATAATGTATAATGATTTATAATGAATCTAATAACATTCTATGAAAAATACCTGATTGCCATGTGTTCTGAAAATTATTTTCTTCAAATCGTCAAAAAATGACGTCATTAGGTGTCTTCCATTTCAGGATTCTCGGTGTGCGATTTGAAACACGTATAACAATTGTGTTGTCAAATGGATGACAACACTCATAAAACCATATCTGCAATGGTATGTGGAACTGGCTGAATTTGAATGACGATTGATTTTTTTTTTAATTTTTTGACTGCATGCTTTGAGTGTTAAATTAAAACACTCATTTGTCCAAGGGAATGCGACATACTGTCTTGACTCGACCAAATTAAAATACAATTTTGGAATTGTTGTTTTTGAAGGGTCTGATGCAGTCAGAAAAGAAGAAATAAAGTACAAGATCCCAATTTTTAGACGCTCATCTTCTCCCCAAAAATTTTACAATTTAAACTTGTAATAAAAATCTGACTTGGATACTTTATTAAAATCTCCAAAATTTTCAGCAATGAGTCTGTTTGGAACATATGGGTCAGATACAAAATCAGAAACAGGTCCAGATTTCAAATCGGTTATATCAACAAACTCCTTTCACCCAAAATGTAACTCTTTACCATTTACTTTAATTACAAACATGTCATCCCTAACATTTTCATTCCCAAGTAGAAATAAGTGTCTCAACAATTGACATTGGATTTTAATGTGATGCAAATTATAAAAAAATCCAAAAGGTGTTTCATCTAGGAAATGTTGAAACTTATCTTGACCTAAAAAGGTCAACAAATCCGCAAACACATTCATGTTAATACATGAAGACAAATGTGTTTGCGTCTTCTTCTCCTAAAAAATTGTAAAAATAAAATTAATCAATTTCATACATATAACATACAAAATTTAATACATTAATCATACACATATTGATACGTTACTCATATGTTGATAGGTAAGTGAAACAAATATGGAATTTCATACACGTATTATACAAAATTAATACAGTGAACCATACATAATTCATACATGTTTCATATATTCATATTCTAATAGAAAAAAATATGTAATTTCATACACATAGTATACAAAAATAATACAATATAATCATACACAGTTCATACATTGTTTAGACATTTATAATGTAATAAACTAGATGTAGCATTTCATACAAATTAATACAAACTTACAACATTCTTTCATATACAATATATTCAACACTAAATATACATATCAAAACATAAAGTATATAGTTTTATTATGGATATTAATATTCAACAATATTATAAACTTGATACAAAACTTAATACACATTTCATACACACTTCAAACATAAATCATACAAATTTAATATACTGTCACGACCCAAATCGGATCGCGACTGGCACCCACACTTATCCTTCTATGTGAGCGAACCAACCAATCTAAACCTTAACATTTCAATGTAATAACAACAGAAAGTAATGCGGAAGACTTAAATTCATTAAATAAAACCGATTCAATAACTTCTAAAATTCAACATCTATTATTATCCCCAAAATCTTGAAGTCATCACCACAAGAACATCTATGATCAAATTACTAAACTAGGAGTATTCTAAGAAACTAAAATAAACAAAAGCTAGTCAATGCCGGAACTTCAAGGCATCAAGACATGAGGAAGAAGATCCAGTCCAAGCTAGACGCGTTAGCTCACCCTGAAATCCGGTGTAATGAAGACTGTCTAGAGTTGCGGTTGAGTTGAAGACGACAGTATGTTTGCTGCACTCCACAATAACAAAGAAGAAAACATAAAAGTAGGGGGTCAGTACAAACACAAGTACTGAGTAGGTATCATCGGCCAACTCAAAATAGAAAACAGTATATATCAAGTAACATCATAAAATCAACTAATATCCTTAGCATGCAGCATTTACAATTACCATAATCCTTGGTTAAAACACCAAGCACATCAATGAGGACTCACGCCTCCTCATCATACTCATTAGGGAATTAGGTTCATTAGATTGAGTATATTAACATCTTTCAAGATTCATTATATTATTTACTCTCGTGTCGGTATGTGACACTCCGCTCCTCATTCTATCCTTATACCGGAACGTGGCACCCGATCCATATACTATCCTGGTGTCGGAACCTGACACTCCGATCCTCATATAATATCCTGGTACCGGAACGTGGCACCCGATCCATATACTATCCTGGTGTCGGAACGTGACACTCCGATCCTCATATACTATCCTCGTACCGGAACGTGGCACCCGATCCATATACTATCCTTGTGTCGGAACGTGACACTCCGATCCTCTATTCTATCCTGGTACCGGAACGTGGCACCCGATCCCCTAATCTTACTACTTTCGTTCATCAAGCCTTCTTTTATACCAAGGCATCATCATTAACAAAGTAGATTAGGGTTTCTTCAAGATTTAAGATTCGATAGCTTCATCATGCTTATTTTATCACAATCATATATATATATATAAAATCAATCATGCATGCACACAATTAAGCATATAGAAGACTTAATAATACTACCCAACACATATCATTCGCTATTAAGAGTTTACTACGAATAGTGTAAAAACCATAACCTACCTCCACCGAAGATTCGTGATCAAGCAAGCAAATTCCTCAAATTCTTGTTGTCTCTTCGTTTTCTTTCTCTCTTGCTCGATTCTCTCTCTTTTTCTGTCTCTCTTTGTTCTTTCTATTTTTCTTATTCAAACCCTCTTTCTTTTACCCTAATAATCATATAATTAAGTATAAAAGATGGCAATAATAACCCACTAATTAACTTAAGGTTACCTCTTTTAACCCCCAAGTAATTAGACTTATTAACATTAACCCACCACTTTATAATTAAAGCAGGAAATAGTCCAAAACGCCCCTTAAATAAATTAACAGAAATCCGACCCAGCCTGGGATTGCGTAGCCTGTGACGGGCCGTCGTGCCTACGACGGTCCGTCCTGCTGTCCGTCACATGCTACAGAAACTCGATTTTAAGTGAATGGCCTGTGACGGGCCGTCGAGCCTGCGACGGTCCGTCCTGCCACTCCGTCGCGAAGTTCAGAGAATCGATTTCAGTACCCAAAATTCAGAATTCTAAGTGTTCTGGGACGGGACCTCCACGACGGTCCGTCGTGACTATGACGGTCCGTCGTGGCATCCGTTGCCTTTGCCAGTTTTTCCAGAATTAAAATCTTCTACTCAAAACGACTAAACAGGTCGTTACAATAGATACCAATTTACCCATCGTTCGTCCTCGAACGATCACGAGAAGTAAAACAAGAGTGAAAAGAAGTACCTGAATCTGTAAACAGGTGTGGGTATCTTTCTTGCATATCTGCCTCCTTCTCCCAAGTGGCTTCTTCAACCGGTCGATTCTTCCATTGCACCTTGATGGATGCAATCTCCCTTGACCTCAACTTGCGAACTTCTCTATCTAAAATAGCAACAGGCTCCTCCTCATAAGACAAATTCTCATCAAGCAAAACTGAATCCCAACGGATAATGTAGTTTCCATCCCCATGGTATCTTTTCAACATCGACACATGGAATACCGGATGTACTCCGGAGAGTGCTGGAGGCAAAGCTAATTCATAAGCCACCTCCCCAACTCGCTTCAGATCTTCAAATGGACCAATATACCTCGAACTAAGCTTACCTCTTTTACCAAATCGCATCACACCCTTCATGGGTGAAACCTTCATCAAAACCTGTTCACCTTCCATGAACTCCAAATCCCTAACCCTTTGATCTGCATATTCCTTTTGCCTACTTTGAGCCGCTAAAAGATTTTCTTGAAGGGATTTCACCTTTTCTAACGAGTCCCTCAAAAGGTCAGTACCCCAAGGTCTAACCTCGAAAGCATCAAACCAACCAATGGAAGACCTACATCTCCTACCATACAATGCTTCAAATGGGGCCATGTCAATACTTGAGTGATAGCTATTATTGTATGAAAACTCTGCTAAGGGTAAGAAACTATCCCAATGGCCACCAAATTCTATCACGCATGCACGAAGCATGTCCTCCAACACTTGAATCGTTCGCTCAGACTGACCGTCGGTCTGGGGGTGAAATGCGGTACTAAGGTCCAACCTAGTACCTAATTCAGCATGCAATGTTCTCCAAAACTTAGAGGTAAATTGCGTACCTCTATCTGATATGATGGACAGTGGAACCCCATGCAATCGAACAACTTCTGAGATGTAAAGTTTGGCTAACTTCTCTGCATTATAAGTCACCTTGACCAGAATGAAATGAGCAGACTTAGTTAATCTGTCCACAATCACCCAAATGGAGTCGAACTTGCCCAATGTCTTTGGAAGACCAACCACGAAGTCCATTGCAATTCTCTCCCATTTCCATTCTGGAATGGGCATTCTCTTAAGTGTTCCTCCGGGCCTTTGGTGTTCATACTTTACTTGTTGACAGTTTGGACATTTGGCAATAAAATCCACAATATCACGCTTCATTCTACTCCACCAAAACTGTTGCTTTAGGTCACGGTACATCTTGGTTGCACCCGGATGTATCGAATACCTTGAACTATGAGCCTCTATCAGAATAGTGTTGATCAAATCATCGACGCGGGGTACACATACCCTTCCCTTAATCCTCAAAATGCCTTCCTCATCAATTGTCACTTCTTTAGCCTCTCCTTGCAACACTTTATCTCGGATCCGGATCAATTTTTCATCATTAAACTGCTTTCCCTTAATCTTGTCAAGGAAGGAAGATCTTGCCTCCACACAAGCTAAAAATCCTCCCTTCTCATTTACTTCTAACCTCATAAAGTCATTAGCCAGAGTCTGAACCTCCCTAGCCAATGGGCGTCTAGAAGCTTGCAAGTGAGCTAGACTTCCTATGCTTCCCGCCTTTCTACTTAAAGCATCCGCTACAACATTCGCCTTCCCCGGATGATACAAAATAGTGATGTCGTAGTCCTTCAGTAGTTCCATCCATCTCCTCTGTCTCAAATTCAAATCTCTCTGAGTGAAGACATACTGTAGGCTACGATGATCCGTATAGACCTCACACTTAACCCCATATAAATAGTGTCTCCATTGCTTTAATGCAAACACTACCGCGGCCAATTCCAAATCATGAGTTGGATAGTTACGTTCATGCACTTTTAATTGTCTTGACGCATAAGCAATCACATTCTTCTCTTGCATTAGCACTGCACCCAAACCCGAATAGGATGCATCACAAAAGACAATGAAGTTCTTACCTTCCACTGGCAAGGTGAAAATTGGTGCAGTAGTCAACAGAGTCTTGAGCTTCTGAAAGATTTCCTCACACTCATCCGACCATACAAATGGAACATTCTGCTTAGTCAAGTTCGTTAGTTGGGAAGCAATAGACGAGAATCCCTTGACAAATCGACGGTAGTAACTGGCTAAACCAACAAAGCTTCTTATTTCTGACACATTAGTAGGTCTTACCCAAATCTTCACTACTTCGATCTTAGAAGGATCCACCATCACTCCATCCTTAGAAACCACGTGCCCCAAGAAGGACACTGAATCTAGCCAAATCTCACACTTGGAGAATTTGGCATAAAGCTTTTTCTCCCCAACATTTCCAACACATTCTCAAATGCTCCTCGTGTTCCTCCTTACTCTTGGAGTATATCAGTATATCATCAATAAACACGATCACAAGAGATCCGATATGGCTTAAAAATCCCGTTCATCAAGCTCATGAACGCAGCTGGGGGCATTTCTAGTCCAAAAGACATCACTACAAATTCGTAATGCCCATACCTGGTTCTAAAAGCAGTCTTTGGCACATCCTTGCCCGTATTTTCAATTGATGATAACCGTAACCATCTCAGTCAATCTTAGAGAAGACACAAGCACCTTGTAACTGTCGAACAAGTCATCAATGCGAGGAGGGATACTGTTCTTTATGGTTCACCTTGTTCAACTGCCGGTAGTCTATGCACATCCGAAACTCCCATCCTTCTTCTTCACAAACAAAATCGGAGCACCCCAAGGAGATGCACTTGGTCTAATGAAGCCTTTGCTCAACAACTATTGAAGTTGGCTTTTAACTCTCTTAACTCCGCGGGAGCCATTCTATTAGGGGGTATAGAAATGGGGCGAGTACCCGGTTCAAGATCAATACAGAAGTCAATATCCCTATCTGGTGGCATACCAGGAAGATCTGCAGGGAACACATCAAGAAACTCACGGACCACCGAAACCGACTCAATCGAAGGTACTTGGGTAGTGTCATCCTTGAGATGTGCCAAGAAAGCTAAACACCCTTTACTAACCATTTTCTTAGCATGAAGAAAGGAGATTATATGCACCGGATTGGAAGTGTAGTCACCCTCCCACACTAACGGATCTGTCCTAGGCTTGGCTAACGTCAACGTTTTAGCATTACAATCCAAGATCGCAAATTGCGGAGAAAGCCAAGTCATACCCAGAATTACATCAAAATCAACCATTTCTAAGATAACCAAATCTACATAAGTGTTGCTCCCCACAAAGTTCACCAAACAAGACCTATATACCTTTTCAACTACCACAGACTCACCCACCGGAGTAGAAACACGAATAGGCATATCAAGTAATTCACAATGTAAATTTAGAACCATTAGCAAATGAGGAAGATACATAAGAAAATGTGGATCCAGGATCAAACAATACAGAAGCCATGCAATCACAAACCAGAAGATTACCTGTGATGACAGCATCAGATGTCTCGCCTCCGATCTCCCCCAGGGAAAGAATAACAATGGGCCCCATTACTTGTCTGTCCGTTGCCCCTACCATGTTGTGTTGTAGTGGCTCAAGTTTGCCATCACCCCGGCCGTTTTGGTGACCACCATTACCTCGACCACCACGTCCTCCAGAATAACGGCCTCTACCATGACCACCTCTACCTCTAGCTATTGGGGGTCTATAACTCTGTTTTGGACAATACCTCTTGATATGCCCAGTCTCTCCACACCCATAACCTCTCTGGATTCAAGCATAGGTCTCTCAGAGAAGTGTTGGTTGGTCTGAGGTGGACCCCCACCTACAGTCTGTGTGAAGACTGAATGGGTCGAACTGAGTAACCTCCGGAACCCTGTCCTCTAGTGTAAGAACCCTTAAACTTACCACTCCTCCCTTTCGACCTCTTTGATGTCGATGCCATGGTGAATTCATCTGGCTTCACTCCTTCCACCCTCTACCACGAAGTCTACCACTTCTTGAAAAGATTTCGCTGTGCCCGCTACTTGTAAAGCTGAAATTCGCAACTCTGATCTTAACCCCTTCACAAAACGTGAATCCGCTCTTGTGGACTGAAACAAAGTTGGGTGGCTATCTGGATAGTGCACGAAACTTAGCCTCATATGCATTGACCGACATCCTACCCTTGCTCTAGGGCTCAAGAACTCATCCCTTTTTCTATCCCATCCCTCAAGGTCCGGGGAATATACTTCTCTATAAACAAGCTAGAGAATGAGGCCCAATTAATAGGTGGTGCCTCTGTTGTTGATACTCGACATTTGACCGCCACCCACATTTTTGCGTTCCCTTGAAACTGATAACTCACGAACTCAACACCAAATCGTTCTACTATACCCATCTTGTGTAGTAGCTCATGACAGTCAACTAGAAAATCGTAAGCATCCTCAGATTCTGCACCCTTGAAGACTGGAGTTTCAATTCAAGAACTTACTGAAAAGTTCGTGCTGATCATTTGTCATTATAGGCCCAGTAGTCAGCGTGGAAACGTGCCTATGTCAAATGAGGCCCATACGAGGGGCCATAGTGGCTGCATGTTGTACCTCTGAAACCGGAGGTGTTGGTACATAAACACTGGAGGTGCCTGACCCTGATCAGACAACCCACTAAATAAGCGAGAACCTGTTTGATCATCTCTGGGGTAGGTTGGGTGGCATTTCCCTCATTCTGTACTTGTTCATTCTCCCCATCCTCCCCTTCTCTTATTACTTATTACTTCCTCAGTCGGTGGAGGAGTCACCGCCCTAGTACCAGATGGGCTAGTGCTCGTCCTCTTCCCCTAGAGGACTTCCTCCCCACGACCTCTACCACGGACTCTTGCCGTTGTTCTCTCCTCGAGCTACAGCCCCAGTGGCTGCTCAGACGCACCCTGTTCCACCGGTGCTGGTGTGGCGTATTCGTTGCTCTAGTTCTAACCATCTGCGAAATAGAGTGAAGATGGTTAGATACCAATTTGTATCACCTAGATACCAATTGGATTCAAGTAATAGCACGAAAGAAGACAAAAGAATGGAATTTTCCTAAAGTCTTATAGCCTCTCAAGAAGAGTAAAGCGTCCCCCTACCGTTAGACCTGTTCTTGTGTGATGAGACCAACGAACCTAATGCTCTGATACAAAGTTTGTCACGACCCAAATCGGCTCGCGACTGGCACCCACACTTATCCTTCTATGTGAGCGAACCAACCAATCTAAACCTTAACATTTCAATGTATAACAACAAAAGTAATGCGGAAGACTTAAATTCATTAAATAAAACCGATTCAATAACTTCTAAATTCAACATCTATTATTATCCCCAAAATCTGGAAGTCATCACCACAAGAACATCTATGATCAAATTACTAAACTAGATTATTCTAAGAAACTAAAATAACCAAAGCTAGTCCCATGCCGAACTTCAAGGCATCAAGACATGAGGAGAAGATCCAGTCCAAGCTAGAAGCGTTAGCTCACCCTGAAATCCGGTGTAATAAAGACTGGCTAGAGTTGCGGTTTGAGTTGAAGACGACAGTACGTTTTCTGCACTCCACAATAACAAAAGAAAACATAAAAGTAGGGGGTCAGTACAAACACAAGTACTGAGTATTATCATCGGCCCACTCAAAATAGAAAACAGTATATATCAAGTAACATCATAAAATCAACTAATATCCTTAGCATGCAGCATTACAATTACCATAATCCTTGGTTACAACACCAAGCACATCAATGAGGACTCACGCCTCCTCATCATACTCATTTGGGAATTAGGTTCATTAGATTGAGTATATTAACATCTTTCAAGATTCATTATATTATTTACTCTCGTGTCGGTACGTGACACTACGCTCCTCATTATATCCTGGTACCGGAACGTGGCACCCGATCCATATACTTCCTGGTGTCGGAACGTGACACTCCGATCCTCATATACTATCCTGGTACCGGAACGTGGCACCCGATCCATATACTATCCTGCGTGTGGTCTCGGAACGTGAACTCACTCCTCTCTCTCATACTATCCTGTACCGGTAGGGAGCACCCGATCCATATACTATCCTGGTGTCGGAACTTGACACTCCCGATCCTCTAATCTATCCTGGTACCGGAACGTGGCACCCTATCCCCTAATCTCACTACTTTCGTTCATCAAGCCTTCTTTTATACCAAGGCATCATCATTACAAGTAGATTAGGGTTTCTTCCAGATTTAAGATTCGATAGCTTCATCATGCTTATTTTATCACAATCATATATAATATATAAAATCAATCATGCATGCACACATTAAGCATATAGAAGACTTATAATACTATACTACCCACACATATCATTCGCTATTTAGAGTTTACTACGAATAGTGTAAAAACCATATCCTACCTCCACCAAAGATTCGTGATCAAGCAGCAAATTCCAATTCCTCAATTCTTGTTGTCTCTTCGTTTTCTTCTCTCTTGCTCGATTCTCTCTCTTTTTTTCTGTCTCTCTTTGTTCTTTCTATTTTTCTTATTCAAACCCTCTTTCTTTTACCCTAATAATCATATAATTAAGTATAAAAGATGGCAATAATAACCCACTAATTAACTTAAGGTTACCTGTTTTAACCCCCAAGTAATTAACTTATTAACATTAACCCACCACTTTATAATTTAAGCAGGAATAGTCCAAAACGCCCCTTAAATAAATTAACAGAAATCCGACCCAGCCTGGGATTGCGCAGCCTGTGACGGGCCGTCGTGCCTACGACGGTCCGTCCTGCTGTCTGTCACATGCTACAGAAACTCGATTTTAAGTGAATGGCCTGTGACGGGCCGTCGAGCCTGCGACGGTCCGTCCTGCCACTCCGTCGCGAAGTTCAGAGAATCGATTTCAGTATCCAAAATTCAGAATTCTAAGTGTTCTGGGACGGGACCTCCACGACGGTCCGTCGTAACCATGACGGTCCATCGTGGCATCCTTTGCCTCTGCCAGTTTTTCCAGAATTAAAATCTGCTACTCAAAACGACTAAACAAGTCGTTACATATACATATCATACCAAATTAATACAGTGAATCATACACAATTCATACATGTTTCATATATTGATATTGTAATATAAAAATTTTTGTAATTTCATACAGTGAATCATACACAATTCATACACAAATAACAGAACATAAAAATGTACTATACTATTCACAATTAACTCGAAATTAGAATAAAATAAAATAGATAAATTAAATTTAAATTTTTTTTTAAAAAAACTTTTACTAACCTTTAAATTTTTTTGGGTTTAACTGTTTCTTCTTCTTCTTGTAAATGTGAAGTATCGATTTCAGAGGTTCTTGATTATTTTTATTTTTATTTTATCATTCTTCTACAAAATCAGATTCAGAATAGGGATTTTATCATTCCATAATTAATAAAATCCCTATTATTTTTTAATTTTTTTTAAAAAAGTAACTATATAATATTTATTTGAATTTACACTACTTAAGAGTTTTGTTTAAAAAAGGTAACTTAAAATAATTAATTTAATTAACTACATTGATTTTAAAAAAGGTAACTGAATAATAAATGTAATTATTTAAATAAGTTTATTATTATTTTAAAAAATTAATGAGAACAATATATTTTTTCTTGATATGCTATAACTTGATAATAATATGCTATAAGTAGTTTATTATTAAAAAGTATGTTTATAACTTGATATTTATCATCTTAAATATATGTGTAGTGTTATTTTTATTATGGAAAAACAGAACCGGTGGCCTGGAAGAATTGGGAATGGGTCCATTAAATTGTGAATGTAGCCAATTATTTAGCAACCTCGTCCAACAAATGAGTAAGACGAATTAATATAAATTAGCCAACGAGCCTCCTAATCTTAATGAAATAAAATAGTTAACTCAAATATAAATTCAATAATTCAAAAGATAAAATATATTATAACTAAACTAGTTAATCAAATATTTAACAAAATCTTTTTGAGACGGTTTCAAATAATCATAAAATATACTAATTATATACATTATTATGTAAAACATATATATTATCTAAATAATATAAAAATTAACAAAACTATTTAAAATAACTTGCAAACTATATTTATTTATTAAAACTAATTATTTTAAATCGTTTGAAATTGAAGAAGCTCCATAATGAATTTATATGTGAAGGATCAAAATTGAGTGTCAACACTAACCACTACCCATTTTCTACCCCTCAAACTCCACTTCCATACTCCATTTCCTCACATACATACACACATAATATACATCCCACGTCTACATATAACACTACAAAACGACCATCAAAAGAGGGAAAGAGAAAAGAAGAGAGAAGAACTCGAAAAAAGAAAAAAATGTAGTAGAGGGAAAAGAAAATAAACCAAAAGAGGAAGACAAAGAGAAAAATAGACAGCAACACCAAAAACCATACCAATATTTACACACCCAAAGAGAATCAACTTACACGAAAGTAAAAAAAAATAAAATACATACACAACACAAACAAACCAACAAAAATCGCACAACAACAAAACTATACAAAAGAAAAAGAGTTGAGTTTGAGGTTTTTGTTTGTGGTATCAATTGTGGTCTTTTCCATGTGAATTAATTTTCACAAGAGGTCACACTTAATCTTTTTATATATATTTTAATTTCATAATTATGTAAGCATTAGTTGCAATATATTAAAAATTATTAAATTTTGTATGTGTCTAATTCATTAATATTCATTGATCTTATAATATTTGGTTTGTTCAATTCTTTCATATCAACTTTATATTTACATAATTTATATCATTAGACAAATTGTGAAATTGTTATAATAAACCTTAGTTTATTTTATGTTTAAACAACCCATGATTTATTTCATATTTAAATAAAACTATTGTCTACGTCTACTCTTATTTTTTTACTTTGATTCTCTTATGATGATACATGTATTATGGTTAAACAAACTTAAATGATGAGAACAATTAAAAAGAAATATTTATTATGTAAAATATTGATTAGTAGGTTATTTTCATTTTAATGACTAAAATAAGGAAAAAGATTTTGATGCCTATAATTGCTAACATATTTATAGTAATGCAACATGTGTAAAACTTTTATGGGAAGGTGCAATATTTTAATTTATTTTTACTTTAGATTTTTATTGGGGAAAATGCATAAGTACCCCCTCAATAAATGTCCGAAATCTCAGAGACACACTTATACTTTACTAAAGTCCTATTACCTCCCTTAACTTATTTTATAAATAATTTTCTACCCATTTTCGCCTACCTAGCACTAGCTTGAAAAAAATGTCAACACGAGCTGGGCCCACAGGATAGTGCCACGTAGGCCGAAGAGGGATATAAAATTATTTATAAAATAAGTTCGGGGGTCCTATATAATTTAAGTATGTCTTTGAGATTTCGGGCATACGTTGAGGGGGTGCTTCTGCATTTTCCCTCTTATTAATGTAGTGTTAATTCTTGTTTTAGAAAAACATAAAATAAAACAAGATAACATGTAATTTAGGCTTATAATAATATAATAATAATATTAAGATCTAAAGAACATTAAACTACTATTAGTCTTGAAATACAAACTTATAAACAATTGCGGGGAGGTTGAAAAACGGTGATACCAATAAACCACACACTAAGAAAATAAGACAATTTAAAATAAATCAAAGAAAGTGGGACATAAGTAATCATTTAGATACAAGTCGTAACCGTGCTAGAACCATGAGACACGAGGGGTGCCTCAAACTTTCCTCTCGATCAACAAAATTCCTTATCTAGACTTCTATTTTGAAGAACAACAAAATAAAGAGTCAACTTTACTAAGGCTGAATGATGCACCTCTTTACTAAACTCAACTCTTAAGTCTTAAAACAAGGTTAAAACACTGCTAAAGACTCTTGAAAACTTTTAAGAACTTTGCTTTGACTTTCTTCTTAACTTCTAGACTTGACTATTAACTTCTTTGACTTTGATCTTAACTTTTATTGAATTGGATTATGGATTCAAGGTTCATGATCTCGTGTTTATGGATAATTTCATGATGTTTAGATGTACCTTAGAGTGTTGGAATCAACTAAAAAACATCGGTACATCAATTAGGAACTAGTACGAAAATGAGGAGAATTGGCGTCCCTGGCGCTCTGAGAGGCGCGGGGCGCCAACCCTTTAAGTTTAGAGAAATTTCTGTGGTGCTCTGAATAGCGTGACGCGCCCATTGCCAAAGTTCAGAAGAACTTTTGTGGCGCTCTGGCAGGCGCGGCGCCCCTAGCCCTTACCCATAAAGTCTCCAACTTTTCTCCTTCATTTTTTTATCTCTAAACCCTATAAACTTCCATGGTACTTTCTCCAAAAACTTAAGATCATTATATACGATTGTGGGTTGTTTAGTTGAACTTTCTTGAGGTTTGATTCATGATTCTAGGAAAAATTACACGCGGAAACATGAATCAAACCTCAAGAAAGTTCAACTAAACAACCCACAAGAGTTCAAACGAATTACATCAAGAACTCAAAAGATTTTTTTCAAAACAAACATTATTTCGCTGAATTGAAGAATGATTGGCGCGTGGGTTCTCACATACTTTTTTAGGGATCACCCACGACGAATCCACGCACAAAACTTGAGCTTTCTTGGCAATTCTTGATTTCTCTCCTTTTTTCTCTCTTCTCCAAGCCCTAGCGTGTTTTTTAAACTAAACAAAGGTCTAGTTTTACCCCAATTAAATCCTAAAAATGACTTAATTTAATTAGGTAAGGAACATACAACTTTGTCCTTCCCAATTCCAGATTGGGCTTTCCTTAATTAACCAACCAAACTTCTGAAAGACATATCTCACTCATCCGAACTCGAAATTGCGCAAACTCAACAATATTGGAAACATTATTCTAAGGAATTTCCAACCATATCTGTAACTATATATAGATCATCCTAATCTAGGATTTATGTTTTTTTTAAGTTTACAAAAAACTCAACTTTTAACTTAAAATTTCCATATTTTATTATTCTTTCCAAAAATAAGTATTTTCAGATTTTAAACCCTTTTCTAGTCCCTTATAGTTGCAAGATGTTACACCTAATAATGAATTTTATTACATAAGTAGATAGCGAAGAAATTAAGGACCCGTATGACTTTACGAAATTAAATTCGGATGAGTAGAACTTCTGAAATTGACCTTAGCGTGAACAAGTAGTTTCTGAGTGTCATAAGATGAAGGTGTGTTGTGAAATGGGGTTTGAAACTCTTGATTCGACTCATTGTTTCTATGCAAGCCTCAAGGGCAGGATTATTTCCACCAGGGGCCTCCATAGTGGGACAGTCACGACTTATGTAAAAAATAAGCCTCATTCCTTGACTAAAAGGACCATTAAAACAATTAGGCTAAGTTTGGACCCATTCCTCGTTGGATCAACCCTAAACTCTATTATGTTCATTATTTTAACAATGACCACTTATAATTGTTTATTGGAGGTATGATTTGACGTATCATAAATGTAGTACAAAGCTAATAGAATCTTGTACTAATCGCAACCAAAAGATGGGTGTTAGAGCATATATTATGAAATAATATAAGCAAAAGTGTATGTGGTTAATATTCAAAACATATTGAATATGGGAATATTCATACACAATTCATGAAACATGACAAGTCTGTAAAACATTATAATGCATTGACCAAGTAAACATAACATAAAAGTGGATGCTCCGATTCTAAAGCATATCATGCATTAGTATGAAAATCATAACATATGTAGGAGATATCGTTAACCGACGTAAGTCATGTAAGCTACGACACGGAGTACAATATACTACTCCCACACAAAAATGAAAATTGTCCTACTTACCACGGTAAGGATCATGAGTTTGAGGTAATATAAATATACTAGCTAATGTCTTTCTAAGACAAATTCCTATGAGAGCACGTAATTTTAGGACAAAGGGATTTCATCTAAGGGTGTCTTGCCTCTACTAATAGGTGAGCCTCCATCCTAGGTCTTCTCGGCTCTAAGTGACTCCCAACAAAAACATGTATAATCATAGAAATAGTGAAAATCTGATAATACTAAATCATTCATAAGAGGTGATCTAAAGCTTGAGAATATTTATCTTCGCTTGGAATAGAAACAAGGAAGAGAAGAAATTTATTTTTAGAGGATGAGAGGGAATTGGAGGTTATGGTAATTAAGAATGAGTAATAGTTTGCAATGTTAGTCCAAAATGACATAGCTTTGGGATTAATAGAGTAAAAGAAGGACCCAATTAACCTTTACTTAGGAGTTCTTGGCTACACCTTTCATGGAAGACGCCAAAGACCATACAAATCTTTATTGCTCGTGAAGGTGCTTATGGGCTGAATGGAAACTGGGCTCCTTAAGGTTGACTTCTATGGATCCATCCATGGTATATGCAATATTTTACACACCTTACATGTGTCTGTAAAGGACAATATCTCCTGAATACGAAAGTATGGTTTCAGGTATGGATGTACGGACCATTTAAGCTTTCACATGCTATGATCCCACCTATAAAACTTTTCTTCTACAATCCATTTCAGAGCTATGTTACAATATCAGGTCCATGGTTTGTGATCCTTTTACGGATCCGAATAACTTCTATTAATCTTGAGTTAAAATCAAACTTTTGAAGTTCACTTCAAGGATCCCTTCATGGCTGGTGGTTCCTTTCAAGTTCCTTGAATGGATCCGTATAAGTGAACTTCTGCAACATTCAGCTTCTTTTCCGCATTTTAAAACTTTATATTAGAGTTGGGCAATTGAGAGGTCTTATGCTATCCATATATAAAGAATGATTGTGTAGTATTTCACCAAATCGAAGATCATTATCTGTAAATATGATTTTTTTATCATATACATGTACTTCATGGAAAGAAGGCTCCATAGTTTTTTCATAAATAAAAATTGGTAACAAACAAAATAGAATCCAGAGTACATCGCGTTAGTTTCATATATCTTAACATTTACTACATTTGTACATATTAACCCCTAAAAAATAATCAAGGTTCTAGAAATATATCCTCTTAGAATTGTATGATTTACTCCGCTAGAATGGTGGTATCTCAAGTTTCACTAACATTCATACTCACTCAACGATAATGAAGAAGGAACGTAGAAAATTAATAAGTCTTCTGGTTGAACAATCATTAGAAATCCTTCTATTTATAGCCAACAAAAGGTATAATAACTATGTACTTATTATGACTTATCCGAAAAGTCATGACCCTTCAGAAAAGTAGCAATGCTTTGGAAAAGTCACCATTCTTTGAAAAAGTCACAACTTGACAGTGAAGTCACAATCCTTTGTAAAATTCACAACTTGTCGGGAAAGACACAACCTTCTAGAAAAGTCACAACTCATCAGAAAAGTCTAATCTAAACTCAAAAAAGTTGCAACCATTTTAACAACTCAAAAGAAAGGTCATAACCTTTGAAGGAACATGTTATTCAAATAGATGTAAATTGTTGTTTTATGTAGAGGTATTATAGTAATTTATCATTCAATTTAGGGATTCATGCCTTAAGGTAGTATGTAAAGATGGATAAATAAAAAGAAGTTCATTAATAAAACCTACATAGTTTGTTGATTTTAGTCCTCAATATTTTACCTTTTTAGTATTGATAAAATCATTGACCCAAATTAATGAAAAAATGATTCACCCGACATGTAGATTAATGAACCAGATTTACGTACAAGAGGGTATTAGAGAATACCATTAGAAGTGGTTTGCTAATTTCTCATTAGGGAATAAAAAACAAATATCGTATGATAAAGAAGAAATATTATGTAATATATTAAAAATATTATTTGATATATATACTTGTAGAGAAAAATTCTCTACGGGTGTTAACAATTGGTTAAGCTACCAACAATATGTAATATAGTAAGTAAACCAATGTACAGAAGAATAATATTATAATTTTTTATCCACTCCAATATTTGATGGCTTATCTCAAAAAGGGGGGGAATTTAGGTGTGGTACATCTTCTAAATTGTTTCTCTTTTATTACGTATTCCTAATTATTTCCCTCTGTCTCTTTTTTGGAAGAAGAAGAGCAAAATTTAGGCAGAGGAAGAAGAGGAGGCCGGGGAGATGGGGAAGTACGTTGAGATGTTGGATGCGGGTGCCAAAATTGCCAATAGGATTCGGGCGCATTATCCCCAAACCTCCGGCTTATACTATCATCCCCCTACCAACGGACATGATCCTTCTAATAAAATCGTCATGTCAAATAATGCAACATCTCCCGTGGACTCTTTCTCTTCCAAGGCTGACATGGACACCAAGGATCTCATTTTTTTCCTTGCAATTGGATGAATAATATGGAATCAACTTTTTTCTTTCTTTCTTTTATCATATTCTTCTGTATTCATATGACTGAGAATGCCTTGTTCAATAAGTTTTATCAAGTTTGACTTAATATTTTACCATGCCTTTAATTAAACTTTTATTTAACTAGTCTCTGTGTTTCATGTGAATTATTATAGATTTGTTAGAAAAATTAAAAATTTATGCAAATCATGTGAAGTTGGTATTTAATGTGCATCAAGAAACACCAAAGGAGAGGCACATTGTAACTCTTAAAATTAATTCCGTTGAAACTACCATCGGTAAATCAATTCTGTTGAAGCTATTCTCGGTATATTTTTAACTTTTTCTTATAGTTAACACACTTTCAATAAAGTCAGATGACTAATTTGAGCTAAATATCAATACAAACTAATAACAATGATAAAAAGAATTCATAAGAATTAGTTTGGTGAAGTATAATAGAGAAAAAAACACAAAAAATAGAAGAAAAATACAACATACACATCATTTGCAAGACTTTATGCATAAATATTATAGATAGAAAATAAATATAAAATCATTAAGCTATCCATATTCGGAATTTGGAAGCTACAAGTTTAAATAGCAAAAAAGGGCACACACCATGAGAGAATAGTAATTGCAATGACAAATCCTATAATTTGCAAATTATGAATTACGAAGTATGCATCATAATTATCTCTATTATAAAATATACTTATTTCTGGCAAAAGTAAAGACAAAATTTACCAATGGAGTTTGTGCATGGGCAGATCTAAATGGATCGAACCCCCTTCGTTGAAAAAATTACACGATATATATAAGATCAATTTTTTAATTTATATGTATATACTAAAGTATGAACTCCCTGAATATAAGCCAAGGGCTTGGTACAGTGATAAAAAGATTCAAGAATTTGCTATTGAAGTGGAAGGTCGCGGGTTTGATTCCATATAACAATATTTCCCCCCTATTTTCAACTGATTTTCGTTTTTATTTCTATATAAATGAAAATTTGTTTTGTTTGAAGATCAATTGGGATTTATAATATTTTCAACTGATTTTTGTTTTTATTTCTAAATAAATGAAAAAAATATTTGTTTGAAAATCAATTGGAATTTATAAATATTTTATTAGATATTGATAATAAGTTTCTTTTATATTTTATAAAATTAAGTAAAACTACCATGTTTTTTAAGTTTTCATAATTGAATTTAAAAAAATACATTCTCTCATACTTATTTTAAGTCGAACGTTTAATTTATATTTGGTTAATAAATAATATAATTATAAGTAAGGATAAATAAGAGTAATTATTTGAAATTTATAAATAAATACGATTGTCGCGATATTATTCAACCTTGATAATTTTTTTCTCGACACAAATTCTATTGGTACAATATGATCGGATTCAAAAGTATTCCTTAGTTTCAAAAATTGAATAACGTTTATCTACAACAATGACACTAATGAGAACATAATTATAGGTTAAAAAATACATTATTTCGTACTTATTTTAATGTTATGTCAAACATATACTTACTTGATTTTATTATTTGGATTGACGAGTTGAATTTTTTTAGTTACTTATATCTGATTTGACCCATTTATATTTGACCCGCCCCGCTTATATGGATACTATTATCGTGCGTACATATCTTTTTGAACCCCTTGATGAAAATCCTTTCTCTGCCACTGAGTTTGTGTGTGTGTCTATATATAATATATATATATATATATATCTATATATATATATATATATATATATATATATATATATATCTATAATATATATATATGGACCTTGAGAAAATATTTGTTGTTATGATACAAAGACCCCATTTAAAATTTGAAGTTGTATTGTATTTACTGTAAGTCATTACTTTAGTTATTTATTTGCTAAATAGAACTAAAATCGATAAAGCGGACAAACACAATTACCATCTAGCAATAAATACATGAAAAGAATCAATATTATATAGCCCCATGATGATATATAGAAATATGCCAATTGCATTCATTCTCTAGATTACCGTAAATGCATGTAAATACCTCTAATTCTAAATACAAAAATTAACTAAGACAATTGAAATTTAAATAAAACATAAATCCTAAAAATCATCAATAACTTATCAAACAAGATTAAAAAACATATTTCTGGACAAAACTTTCTAACAAAGCAAAATAGATGTACATTTATCTATTCAGCCTAAACGTTAATATGTATTGTCTGATCTTATAGCTATTTCATTTGTAATAATAATATATCTCATGAAATTCTAGGGAGTGTAGGGTGCACACATACCTTACTTCAATTCAGAAAAAGTCAGTGAAGAGAATATAATATAATATAACAACTATTAATGAAACAATAAAATAACAAACAAAAATAATGCAATAATCAAAACACCATACAAACAGTTTTTGGCCCTTAGTGAACCGTTGACATATCTTACAACTCAGTGAAAGACTTTAAGCATTTATAAGAGAATTCAAATGCAATTTAAACTTAACTGTCTCAAACTTAACTTAGAATGTTTATAAACAAACATTCAACTTAGCCAAAGTGAACTCAAGTCTTAAAATAAACAATTGAAAATGGAAACACTAAAGAACATATAACTAACTGTGTATGAAGCCGCTAAATTATTAGGGATGTCGAGACAAGACCCCTGATCATCCGGAAAGCAAGGAGGTTCACCAACTGACCAGAGTGCTCGAATCGATCAATGAGGCGCTGGATGCTGATCCTTAATACCTGTATCTGCGTCATAAAATAATATAGGTCAAATGACATAAGTAATTTAAATGTACAAGCATCCGATGGGAAAACTAAACATGACATAAGCTTGAACTCTATTCTGAAGAAACACTCACGCAACTTTACTCAACTCATGGATACTAAATTAAATGAATAAATAAAAAAGAGTAAAGATGCATTTATATAAAGAACGTAAAAAAGCAGCTAGCAACTCAATGAATTGAAAAATACAATACCAACTCAATGTGTTTGTGGTGTGTGAGTATATATATATATATATATATATATATATATATATATATATATAATAATAATAATAATTAATATTAATAATAATAATAATAATAATAATAATAATAATAATAATAATAATAAAGTAATATACTTATGTGGAAGTTTCTCTAACCGACAACTATCACTATGAGCTATGTGATGGTACAACGTCTCTCCCACACTGACAAAACTTTCATATAACTTTCCAAGATATAGAACCCTCAACTAAGTGAATCCTCTAGTCCATGCTAAAAAGAATTAAGGAATCATCTACAAAGTATGACCCTTTCTACTTATGATGACGACATGGCTTATGGAGACTTGAGTTATTATGAACTCGTCTATGTATCGGTGCTCAATGCTACTCCCAGAATATACTCAGCTCATATGTTTAAAAACATACTATGGTTTGAGATTATTACTAAAATAGCTTATCTCTTTAAAGAGATGGAACTCAAAACTACTCATGAAAACTCATTCGGAAATCAATGTTTTCTCTCTTGTCTAGATGTGAAAACATTTTAACTCTTGGGAATACTTAGTTCATATATAAATCTTTTTTTGAATTAACTTCACTCTTATTATTACTCAATTCAATGTTCATGTCTTTAAAACTAGTTTAAAATGATTGTGAAAGACATTTGAAGGACTCTAAGAGCTCTCTTAACTTGACTCTTAACTGTACCTTGAATTTAAGTAATGAATTCAAGGTTATGATTGTGATAGGAATGATATCGTGATGTTTAGGAGTGTTTTTAGATAGTTAAACATGAGAAACGGTCAAGAATCACTGTCTGGGAGCAAGTCTATGACGCGAAAATGCATTTTAATATTTGGTCGAAGTAATTTTTGAGGCAGAGGGGTCCACGACTTCTCCTCAACGCGGTGAGAAAAAGTCTCACTTCTAAGAAACAGATCTGCGACGTAGACCGTGTACTAAGATTTTACCGACTTTTTTTGTCTTCATTTTTTCACCTCAATTCTCCTAAATTTGAATTTTTTTCTCTATTTGTCTTTTGCATTCAAACAACCAATACATGTACACCAAAATCTATCCATAGACGAACCTAAAATCGACACGATTTTCTCAAGAACTTAACAATATCACCTTAACTCAAGAACTAAAGCCGATTTCAAGAACACAACTCAAGATCATCAATATTTCAACTTTCTAAAATGAATCTTGCTGAAATAAGCATCACTGATGCGTGGGTAAATGAACCCAACGATATGAAAGTCTCACATATCTCATGGGGACTAACCCTTGGTGAACTCCGCAACAAAAAATGTAAGAACTTGACGAATCATGACTTTTGTTCTCCTTTCTCCTATTGATTTCTTTCTCTAAGAACCCTAGCATGAATTTTGAGTGCGCAAATCGAACCAATTCAGTGTCGTCCCCAAATATACTACTAAAATGGATATAATCAATTAGGTCATGAAAAGACAAAATACCCTTAAAAATTAGTGTGACTTTCCTTATCTAGACAACCTGACTTCAAACAACATATCTCCCTGATACGAACAGGAAAATGATCAAACTTTGTGGCGTTGGAAAGATAGTTCAAAGGACTTTCGGATAGTATCTTTTATCCCACCTAAATAATCTTGGTCTAGGATTTATGGTTGTTTTAAGTTGATCCAAAACTTATACTTATCTTAACTTGTCAAATTTCCAAAAACGCTAATTATAGTTCTTTCAAATAACGGGGTGTTAACATTTCTCACCCTTGCGTACATTCTTCCTTGAATGATATTCCTCTTAGTTACCTAACGGTGTAACATCTAACATCCAGCTCAAACACCCAACAAGAAAAATGTAAACATAACAAGTCAACTAAAATTAAATGTCAAGAAAAGGATTAGTACCTTAATTTTGAATTTATCAAGATTCAAATAGATGTGGGTATCTCTTCTTAATTTCCTCAGCTTCGCATGTAGCTTCATCAACAAATTTATTTCTCCACACAACCTTGACTGATGCTACTTTCTTGGTCCACACCTTTCGAACTTGACGATCGATAATCTGAACAAGAATCTGTTCATAAGATAAGCTATCCTTAATACCAATATCTTAGGTAGGTCTGATAAATGAAGTATCGCCCATGCACTTTTTCAACATGGAAACATCAAATACTGGATGAACCGCCTCTAACTCTTGGGGTAGCTCTAATTTATAAGCTACATTTCCTTTCATATTCATTAAGGGCCAACCATAGACTAAGCTTTCCCTTCTTACAAAATTTCATAATACCCTTCATGGGTAAAAACTTCAACTAAGCCCAATTATCTACTTCAAATTCTAAATCTTTACTCCTAACATTTGTATAGTATTTATACCGACTCTGCGCTGTGTTCAACCTCTCTTGAACAACTTTTACTTTTTCCATAGCTTGATGAACTGAATCGGGTCCTATCAACACAACTTCATCATCTTTAAACCATCCTATAGGAGATCTACATCTTATCCTATTAAGAGCCTCATCCATTTGGATGCTCGAATGGTAACTATTGTTGTAGGCAAACTTTATGAGAGGTAAGTGATTATACCATTTACCCTTGAAATCAATCACGCAAGCCCTCAACATATCTTCTAAAGTCTGAATTATGCACTATGCTTGTTCATCTATCTGAGGATTAAAAGTAGTACTCAAGTTCATTATTCAACCTAAACCTTTCTGGAATGACTTCCAAAACTGTGCAGTGAATTGTGCACCTCTCTTTGAAATAATTGACATTGTTACATCATGAAGTCTAACTACCTCTTAAAGATATACCATATCATAATCTTATGTTGAATGGTAGTCTTTACCGGTAAAAAGTGGGTTGATTTAGTCATTTGATCTACAATTACCTAAATGGAATCATGTTGCCAGCGATATTGCGACAAACCAATTTTGAAGTAAATATTGATCATCTCCCCCTTGTTCAAAAGTCATTACTTTTTGGTTATGAACATTTGCCTTCAATTCAAGCAAAATAAGATCTTGGTCTTGTTTCTCTTTAACTCTAGACACTAACGATGGTTCAGCCTCATTCATCACAACTACTCTTCCTTCGTTGGAATCCATTAGACGAACTCCTAATCGTGCAAGTCTATGCACATATTTTTCTAGCTCTTTCTTATCGTCCTCAAAATGGACGGTACTACCCATAGACAATCTGCCAAGGCATTAACAAAATCATTAGCTTTACCTAGGTGATAGAGAATACTCATGTTATAATCCTTGAGTAATTTCAACTACATCGCGTGTCTGAGATTAAGCTCCTTCTGACTAGCAACATATTGAAGGCTCTTATGATCGGCGAACACATCTACGTCAACACCATGAAGATAGTGACTCCATATCTTCAAAAAAATACTACGACAGCCAACTCAAGATCATGGGTTGGGTAGTTCTCCTTGTAAATCTTAAGTTGTCTTGACACATAATCTATAACATTTCCATTCTACATTCAGACACAACTCAATCCAACTCTGGATGCATCACAATACACTGCAAAGCCTTGTGCACATTCTGTTAAGATCAATATTGGGGGAATAGTGAACCTGTTCTTCAATTTTTGAAAGTTTTTCTCACAAGCTTTAGACTATTGAAACTTAACTATTTTTTAAGTACTCAACTTAGACAAAGAAGATGAATAGATGATAATCCCTTGACAAACCTTCTATAATAGCCACACAATCCCAAGAAAACTCCTAAAATCAGTTAGAGACGTGAGTCTAGGCCAGTTCTGCACTTCCTCTATATTTTAGGTATAAACTATAATTCCATCACTGGAAACAATATTTCCTAAGAATACCACAGACTCAAGCCAAAATTCACACTTAGAAAACTTAGCAATTAACTCATTATCCTTGAGAATTTGGAGGACTATTCTTCGGCGACTAGCACGATCTTTCTCACTCCTCGAATAGATTAGAATGTCATACTATAACAAATATATCTAAATAAGGCTTGAATGCTTTGTTCATGAAGTCCATGAATGCTGCAGCAGCATTGGTCAAACCAAAAGACAAAACTAGGAACTCATAAGATCATCAATTTTTTAAAGAGGATACTTATTCTTGATAGTAACCTTGTTCAACTGACCCTAATCTATAGACATTCTAAGAGAATTATCCTTGTTTGTAACAAACAATAGCAGAGCGCCGCAAGGTGAGACACTTGGTCGAATAAAACATTTCTCAAGAAGATCTTTCAACTGGTCTTCTAACTCTTTCAACTTTGTTAGAGCCATTTTATATTTCGAAATAGAGATAGGGCGAGTGTTGGGAAGAATATCTCTGTCGAAGTCTAATTCTCTCCTAAGAGGGATAATGGGAAGATCGTTTGGAAACACTTTTTGAAACTAGCTGATGAAGGAACACTAGCTCATGAAGGTGTTGGGGCTTAAAATTGTGTTGAGACTCAGAGAGATTCAACAACCCATTTTTTTCTTGAGAATACTCACAACTCCCAATCATACAATTCTTGTTATCCTTAGCATGTTCCCTAAGATTATCTCCTCAACATGCTGAGTATGTCTCATGATCCTAGAGATGTTCATAATTTCGAGCAATATAGCATTTCTGCACTCTATTTTCATTAAGTCCGACACTTCATACAAAATCTTGTTCATTTGAGTCCTTCAATCGGCAACCATGTGAGGAGCATAACTGAAGAGTTGGATGAATTTGAGTCTGTACTCTTGGAATTTCATGCTACCTTGCTTCAAATTCATGAAATCTTGAGCTTTTGCCTACCTCAACTCTCTTGAGAGGAACTTGTCTAGAAAAGTCTCACCAAAACACTCCCAAGTGATAGGAGCCGCATTTGTACTGTTGCTTTCCTTCCATTAAGTAAACCAAATGTGAGCCAGATCCTTAAGCTGGTAATATGCCAACTCAAACCTATCATAACCAGTCAGTTGCATCACCCTAATGATCTTCTTGACCTCATTTATGATGTTTTGGGGATCTTTTCCAACTTGCGACCCTAAAATCTCAGGCGGATTCATCCTAACAAAATCCTGGACTCCAGATGTAGCTAAGCCAACATTATCATTAGTAGGAATTTGTACCTACTTATTGTTCTAGTTGGTCACACTCCGAGATAACAATTAAATGGCGTTTTGAAACTATACATTCAAAGCTTCTTGATCTAGGAAGGGATGATATGCGTTAGCATTTTGAGCATTTGCATTCCTGGTGTTAGCTCTACGATGAGTCATGATCTAAAACACATAAATTCGAGTAGGAAACGAGAAATTAGATCATACCTTACGCACGATAAGAGTAACAAGAAAATGAAGTTTTTTCTAAAACACTTTGTATCCTCCATCTCATTAGATTTGGTGAACTTCTCACTTATGAAGATGACTCTACATAGTGCGGTTTTTTCATACATCCTAGGACTCCTGAACCTAATGCTCTGATATCAAGTTTTTCACACCCTGAGCTACCCCCAAGACATGGACACGGGACATAGGATCATAAGTGACCTAAAGTCAACCTTGTTGGCATATCATAAGCATACTAAATAAATTGAAGTAAAGAAATACCGTGCGGAATCTAAATCATAAGATGAACTAAAACTAAATGATGGTGAATATCCGTACTTTGTGAATATATATATGAAAACTGAGAGTTCAACAATAACTGAAAAGTCAAACTTTAATGCTAAAGCTGAAACTAAGGGCTCGTTTGGCCATGCGATATTGTATCATGATATGAAATTGATGTTTTGTTTGGACATGCGATATGAAATTTTGATGTTGTATATTTTCTCATAAACACAAAAATCTCATAAATTGTAAAACTATTAAAATATCCCCAATTATTCAATCTTATCAAATAAACAAAAATATATAAAATCACATAATAAATTATTACAAAGATATTTTTTCTCCACTTAAGTAATTGTTTCATCTTACTTTAATTTAATTAGAAAAATTAAGCATAAATTGTAGTTTACTAATCTTTAATTTAATATAATTCTCACATAGTAATAGAGACAATTTCCTCTCGTTAAACATAAATTGTACTGTGACTAAATGCAAATAACTTACACATAAAATATAAAAGTTCACTTAAGGACATAAAATAAACTAATTAATCTGTTTGACATTTTACCTTAAACCAAGATCGAGTATTTTGTCAAATTTTGGAATGTACGCTATTTTTTATTTGTAGAAATGTTGGTAACATCTTGCCAATTGCCCTGACAACTATTTTTACATGCCGGTTAATTGTTTATTTCACTTGCCGAGTGTTGAAATAAATACAAAATGGTAGAAGTAATATATACAAAACAGTTGGAGTAAAACAAAATTTATCACACAACAATCTGTTGTTATGAGTTAAAGTAACTATATGTTGGTGAAAATAATAAATTTTGTATCGATTAAAGTAATACATTTTAAAAGTAATGATGTGATTATAAATTTTATTTACATATGAAATAAATGACCAGTAGACATAAATATGGGGCTATTTTCAACAATATATAAACTCGTGGATTAATTTTGTATTAAATTATCTCAAATCATGATATGAAATTCTCATATAATTCCATATCACAGTTTTTAGAGAATATGATATCACATCTCATGATATGTAATCAGTAGATATAATCAGCGTAAAATCGCATGTCCAAACACTGATTCCATCATGATACCATATCATGATATGATATTGCTTGACCTAATGCCTATTTACTATGTTTGATTGAAAGCCTCTATCTGACTAGAAATCCCGGGACATGCCTCTGCTAGATCTATCGAATACTGAAAATGAAAGACTAGAAGCAAAGGGAAATAAACATGTCAATCATCCTCGAAGAATGAGGACTCACTACAAATGCTGCTTAGAAGAGATCAGGAATCGATCTATCCGTGACATGGAAGTTGGGAACCCGAACCTATATCAAGAGAAGATGAAGTGCAAAATATGTGTTAGTACTTGAAAGGTACTTAACATGAAGGATATAGTAAAACTAAACAATAATCATAACTGAAATAAAGCACATATTTAAGCAATGATAAGATAAGCATGGTATTGTAATGGAAATAATGAACATTAACTATCTGAATGCAATGACCATGTTAATAACATGTTGAAACTGAAATTTCACTTTATTCGATAACAGGGTCAATACATAGAATCTTACTAAAAAGGGGCTACTAATAACAAACATAAAATTAGATGACCTAAATGTGGAGTCCAATGTATACACCCCATTGATAGGATCCAATATACCAGAGATATAGAGGCATGACCGGCGTGATTATTGAAATGATGCCCACATAGGGGACTTAAAACCTATGCGACACGTAATTCTTGGACTATGAGGGTGACTCATCCTAGTCCAACTTGGTATTAAGCTTCTCCAACTTGATTATGTAATTCACAGTTTATGACTGGATTTTTATAAATATTGGATAGTAAAAAATACTAACATGCTAACTGAAAATGCAACATTAATGTATTGATAATGAAACATTTAAATTTGAGGCCAGGCGACATCATTTTAGGATCTGAAATATAACTTGGTATATCCCATGTACTCTCGCATGGGATAGGCTCGACAGGAATGGCATAAGAATATTTAAAATCTTCAGGCTATAAAAAGCAGAACAGAAATCTGCTTCATGTAACTTCCTGTACTGGAGAACAGCAATTGCATGACCACACGGTATCTCATAATGTTGAAATCTTCTGCAACTACACATCCTTGTGTTCAAATTTACTATGTATTTCTTTGCTCCTTCAGCTACAACATGTAGATCAACAGTTGAAGGTATCACCTATTTAAAAAAAGAATTATACATTCTGCAGATTATTAAGAAGTAAAATTATAATACAGTGAAGCACATACCCTCATATTGCACGACAACACAATACTTTTTCTGTAGATAAATATCATATTTTTTTGTCAGATCAGATGTTGTCTTATCAGCCTCCTCATTATGCTTGTGAATCCACCTCTGAATTGTTACCCTCATAAACTCAAGAAGTGAAATCACCGGTAATCTCCGTGCTAACCTGTTAAAATTATTCAATGACTCCGCGATGTTTGAAGTCATGGTCCATGTGCGCTAACAATTCGAGTAAGCTCTTGACCATTTTCTATAACCAATATCAAACAAGTATGGTCGTATTCGCGTATCGATCTGATCTATTCTTCCCATAATTGTCTCAAACTGTTATTTTGTATAAGCTTTTGCCACGAAAAGAACAAAATCTTCAAATCTTCAGTATTTCTATTGAAATTCTTCAACACATTGACTGACAAATGCCATATGCATGCATAATATTCTGATTCACGTTATACATTTGCAGTCCCTTTCCATATGCTTTCATTTCTGTCCGACATAAAACACATATTTTGTCTAACTCCATATGCTCTTTAAACTGCTCAAAGAACCATGTCCATGAAGCATCATTTTCAGAATCTACTATCGCATACGCCAACGGAAGTATATGACCTGCTCATTAATTTAAAAAAAATATCACACAAATCAGAAATAGCATTCATATATTTTTTCAGTATATTATATAATTTTAAAATTAAATAGGCTAATAATTTACCTCCTCGATCCAAAGTGCTTGCAGTTAACATTGTACCACCATAAGAACATTTTAATGCCGCACCATCAACAACTAGAATTGGCCTACAATATTCCCAACCCCTAATACAAGCTTCTAACGCAACAAATGCGTATAAAAATGTATCACCTTCATTCCTTTTTATTTTCAAAAAAGATCTTGGATATGTTTTCTCCAAAATGTAAAAATAACCTGAAAATAACAGTCCAACTCATACATAAAATATACATATTCTATACATAAATAATACACGAAATTGTTATAGTACAACACAAAAAATTACCAGGTAATCTTGCATAAAATTCTGTTGGATCTCCTCGCACCAACTTTACTGCTTTTTCTTTAACTCTCCATGCCTGTGTGTACGTCAACGAAACACCATGCAATTTCAACATATCATCAGTTATATCTTTTGGAGTATATACCTTAGATGGATCAATATACTTCTCCGTTATCAAGAATGCTACAACGTCAGTTATCCCTTGACGTCTAGCATAAACTCTTTCTCTAAAAAAACATGTGTGCTGAGCAATATACTTCCTAACTTTGAATAAACTTGATTTATTCAAACTATATGCCCTCATCATCCAAGAACAAGTTTTAGAAATACAATTCAGGTGATAACTGGATCAACCTCTATACCCTTTTCTGAAATGCGATGACCCAAAACAATACCCTCTTTCACCATGAAATGACACTTTTCCCAATTTAGTACTAAATTGCAGCCTTCACATCTCTTAAGGACCTCATACAAATTGGTCAAACAACGCTCGAATGAATCACCAACCAAAGAAAAATCATCCATTAAAACTTCTATAGTATTCTCCACCATGTCATAAAATATCGACATCATACATCTCTGAAATGTGGCGGGTGCATTGCACAAATCAAACGACATTCTTCTGAACGCAAAGGTCCCATATGGACAAGTAAAAGTGGTTTTCTCTTGATCTTCTGGTGAAATAGAAATCTGGTTATACCCCGAATATCCATCAAGAAAACAGTACCACCCTTTCCCGGCAAGTCTATCCAACATCTGATCCATGAAGGGCATAGGAAAGTTGTCTTTTTAAGTCCATGAATTTAGTTTGCGGTAATCCATACACACCCTCCATCCATTAACAGGTCTCATTGGAACAAGTTCATTTTTTTCGTTGGGGATCACATTCATTCCCCCTTTCTTAGGTACACACTGGACTGGGCATACCCAACTACTATCAACGATTGGATAGATTACTCCGGCATCAAACCACTTAATGATTTCCTTCTTCATGACCTCTTTCATAGGAGGATTTAAGCGTCTCTGGTTCTCAATACTTGGCTTATGATCAGACATGAGTTTGATTTTATGAGAGCAAATACCAGGAGGGATCCCAATAATGTCCGCAATAGTCCACCCAATAAATCATTTGAACCTTTTTAGCACCTTCACCAAACATTGAACTTGTTGTTCATTCAGGTCTGATGCAATAATTACCGGCAAAGTGTCACCATTTCCTAAGAATTCATACCTTAGATGAGGTGGGAGAGCTTTTAGTTCTGATTTTGGAGCCTCCTCTATAGATGGTTTCGCGGGTGGGGACTCGCGATTCTTCATATCTAGCTCATATTTCTTTTGTTTAAACCGAACATCACCTCGGTAAAAAATCGCGACTAATGACTCATACTCTTCAGTGCAATCGCTATCAATATTCATTATTACTGCCGCTAATGCTTCTACACCTAGAAGGTCTTCTATTTGTGTCTCAGATGTCACACCCACGTTGTAGGATATAGCAGATACCGATTGGAGCTCACCACTCTACCTCATGGACCTACAAATGTTAAAGGTCACTTCTTCATTGTTCAAAAGAAATTTCATCTGCCCCTTTTCAAT
Source organism: Solanum habrochaites (assembly GCA_027704765.1). NCBI lineage: Eukaryota > Viridiplantae > Streptophyta > Magnoliopsida > Solanales > Solanaceae > Solanum > Solanum habrochaites. The sequence continues at coordinate 20,764,373 of JAKWJA010002496.1, forward strand.
GTCTATTAAGGCTCTTCCGGTAGCAAGGAATGGCCTCCCAAGAATAATGGGCACTTCAAAATCGACTTCACAATCAAGAATAACAAAATCTGCCGGAAATATGAACGACTCCACTTTTACTAGCACATCGTGGAGTATCCCTATAGGCCTTTTTACTGTTCAATAAGCCATCAGTAGCCGCATCGCAGTAGGCTTTGGATCACCCAAACCCAACTTCTTGTAAATCGATAGGGGTATGAGATTTATACTTGCCCCCATATCACATAATGCTTTCGCAAAATGAAATAGCCCGATTGTACAAGGAATAGTGAACGCAACTGGATCTTCTTTCTTTTGGACAAGAGATCTTGTAGCAATAGCACTACAATGCTGCATTCTATCATCATCCTCAAAAGTGACCGATCTTTTCTTTGTGACCAAATCTTTCATGAACTTGGCGTAACCGGGCATTTGTTCTCAAGCTTCTACCAAAGGGACATTGATAGAAAGTTGCTTCAACATTGTTATAAAACGCCGATATTTACCATCCTCGTTCTTTTTCAATAATCTTTTAGGAAATGGGGGTGGTGGCCTAGGCATGAGAGTTACCTTTTTAGGCACTTCAACATCTTTTACTGTGTTATCCTCTTATTCACCATCAACATCTACCACTTTTTCAGTATCTTTTGTCACCTTTTTCTCATTAGACGGCATAGGTGGGTCAATGGTTTGCTTTCCACCGCGAGTAGTAATTGCCATACAATGTCCATCATTTTTCAGATTTTGGACAGTGTTGCTAGGAAGAGTGTCTGGTTGCCCTGTGTTCACAGTCGCAGATAATTGGTCCAATTGTAACTCAAGTTGCTTAATCGATATTGCATGCGTGTCGACTTTTTGCCCAATACCCGCTAAATCATTCCTCAACTCGTTATTGTGCTCATCACTAGAATCGAACCTCCTCATCATTTTATGCAACATATCCTCAACTCGCGACATACTAGCTCCACCATCCCTAGGAGTAACTCACGATTTTGAGGAGGAACATAGGGTCCATTCCTGTCGTTTCTATTACCATAGTTACCCTTGTTGATGTTGTTGTCACGATTGTAGTTTCCATCTCGGACATAATGAACCTCACGATTGTAGTTACCATAGTTCCGACCTTGGTTCCCTTGACCTTGGCGCCAATTCTCCTGATTAGCGCCTTGGGCACTTGGTTGGAAACCCCCCGTCTGTTCATTTACTGCATAGGAATTCTCCTCATAATAGCACTAATCATTTTGTGGTGGTGGTTTCGACAAGTAGTTGAGTGAATTTATCTTTTTTTCACCCCCTAGTGACATGTTTTAGTACCAACCCAAGCTCGGTTCTCATCTGAGCCATTTCTTCGCGAATCTCAACTGTGGCTGGGTTGTGAGTGGACTGCACTGCGAAGGTGTTTCTCCCTGTATCAAACTTCCTAGTACTCCAAGCTTTGTTATTCCGGGATATTTTCTCTAATTCTTCAGCAATCTCAGCATAAGGGCATTCCCCATAAGATCCACCCGCAATAGTGTCCAATACCGCTTTATTATCATCATCTTGTCCCCGATAGAAGTATTCCTTTAGCGACTCATCATCTATACGGTGATTTGGAACACTTCTAAATAATGAGGTGAATATATCCCAAGAACTACTAACTGACTCTCCTGGTAGTGCCACAAAATTATTCACTCTATCTTTGTGGTTTAGTTTCTTGGAGACCAGATAGTAACGTGCTAAGAAGACATCCCTTAGTTGGTTCCAAGTGAAGATTGAGTTGTATGGGAGCTCAGTAAACCACATAGCAGCCTCTCCCGCCAGTGAGAGAGGAAACACTCTGAGACCTATACATCTAAATCCAAGTTAGGACTCCCTACACAACTTTTACACACTACCCTTACCTTAGCTAGATGGTCATGTGGATCCTGAGAAGGTAGCCCTGAAAACAAACCTCTGGCAGTGAGCATTTGCATCAGTCTACTAGTTACCACAAAAGTATGGCCTGTGGGTAGAGGAGGAAAAACCAGTGGCCCATCGGAGTGTTCTATGTTATCATAGCCTCTGTAGTATGCTTGGGGCCGTGGAGTGGGATTTTATCCCCTCTATTGGTGTTCACCCGGGGCATCGGGTAACAACTAATCATGAACATCAACCGGAGCTGGGATGTTCTGGTTCGGATCATCATCATTTATTCCCAAGTTTCGATTCATATTGCGCAATGTACGCTCTAATTCGTGATCGTAGGGAAACAAGGGTTCTCTTCCTCTCCGTGTATTTGGCATACAAGGAGGATAGTCTAAAAAAAATCAAAAACAATAAAACAAAGTAAAATCAAGAAATTATCAACTAAACTATAGTAATAAGTTCAAGTTAATCTAAAAGCTATAATCCCCAACAGCGGCGCAAAAATTTGATATGCTCAAACTTACTTCTCAAATAAGAAGTAAAGTGGTTGTGTCAAGTAAATAACCCAACTAGTGAGGTTCAGATCGTTCCCATGAGGAAAATAGTCTAGACTTAACTTGTTATTACTATTGTTTGGTTAATGACTTCCTTGGAAAGTAAAAACAATAAAAAGAGGGTTTCTATTTCTAAACGAATGAAAATAACGAATGCAATTGAAAGAGACACTTAACAACTTTGAATGTTGGATTTTAATCAATTATTCAAAGTAACTAGGGTTTACGTGTTCCCCACAAGTTCATAACTTAATAATTCTAACTATAACAATTCTTTCCTAGTATCTTGCATGCAAAGTGATAAGTTATGTATTTCTAAATCCTTCGTTCGGCATCTAGAAAATCTCACTCTGCACGTTGGTCCGGCTACGTGTGTTGCTTTCCTAAACTTTATATTTACCTCATATTAAGCATCGTATTCGATATTTGACTAAGTTATTACCTCGTACCAATCAATACTAGACTGTTAGAAAATATACACTAAATTTGTATTAATAATTCTTTCCCTTAGAAGTCTTTTTAATGGATGGCCAACGTTAGAACTCGCCTTAATGCTACTTGCCGGACCAAGGAGGTAGACAATAGGAAAAGAATTATTAACATAGATTTAGTGTATACTGTCTAATAGGCTAGTATTGATTGGTACGAGGTAATAACTTAATCAAATATTGAATACAATACTTAATATTAGGTAAAGATAAGGGTTAGGAAAGCAACACACGTAGCCGGTCCAAGGTGCCGAGTGAGATTTTCTATATGCCGGACCAAGGATTTAGAAATACATAACTTATCACTTTGCATGCAAGATACTAGGAAAGAATTGTTATAGTTAGAATTATCAAGTTATGAACCTGTGGGGAACACGTAAACCCTAGTTATTTTGATTAATTGATTAAAATCCAACATTCAAAGTTGTTGTGTCTCTTTCAATTGCGTTAGTTATTTTCATTCATTTAGAAATAGAAACCCTTTTTTTATTGTTTTTACTTTCCAAGGAAGTCATTAACAAAACAATAGTAATAACAGGTTGAAGTTAAGTCTAGACTATTTTCCTCGTGGGAACGATCTCAACCTCACTAGTTGGGTTATTTACTTGACATGACCGCTTTACTTCTTATTTGAGAAGTAAGTCTGAGTGTATCAAATTTTTGCTTTTTTCTAAAGTTTAGTGTGTCCAAAAGCCTTTTTGTACTAATTTTTATGTAACTTTCTCTTTTTTTGTAGGAAATCTGTCTAAAAAATGCAAAAATTTGATACGCTCAAACTTACTTCTCAAATAAGAAGTAAAGCGGTCGTGTCAAGTAAATAACCCATCCAGTGACGTTGGGATCGTTCCCACGAGGAAAATAGTCTAGACTTAACTTCAACCTGTTATTGCTATTGTTTGGTTAATGACTTCCTTGGAAAGTAAAAACAATAAAAAGGGGGTTTCTATTTCTAAACAAATTAAAATATCTAACGCAATTGAAAGAGACACTTAACAACTTTGAATGTTGGATTTTAATCAATTAATCAAAGTAACTAGGGTTTACGTGTTCCCCACAGGTTCATAACTTGATAATTCTAAATATAACAATTCTTTCCTAATATCTTACAAGCAAAGTGATAAGTTATGTATTTCTAAATCCTTGGTCCGGCATCTAGAAAATCTCACTCCGCACCTTGGTCTGGCTACGTGTGTTTCTTTCCTAACCCTTATATTTACCTCATATTAAGCATCGTATTCGATATTTGACTAATTTATTACCTCGTACCAATCAATACTAGCCTATTAGACGACTAAATCTATGTTAATAATTCTTTTCCTATTATCTACATCCTTGGTCCGGCAAGTAGCATTAAGGGGAGCTATAACGTTGGCCATCCGTTAAAAAGACTTCTAAGCGAAAGAATTATTAATACATGCAAGACACTATTCTAGAATCGTTATTTTAGTTAGGTTTTATCTCATTATTTGCCTATGGTTCCCACAACCCTAATTGTGGAGTTTAGTTACTCATAGTCATAATCACAATATTCAAAAATATTAAATAAGAATTCATGTACTTACTTCAATGAGAAAGAGTAAAATTCGAAAGTTTTCTTGATTAATCACCCAAGAATCACTTGCAAGAACCTCAAAGTAATCAATAATCTCACAAAAAGTCCAATGATAATCAAAAGGTGTCTTACAATACGGAGTCTAATAATGATCCTGAGTCTAACTTCAAAAATGAGGTTTTTCAAACTATTTATAAAAAATAAAAACCTAATTAAACAAGGACTCTATTTGCTGGAAATCTGCCAAAACGCGACTGAGTCGACGGACCTCGCGACGGATCGTCGTAGTCACGATGGACCGTCATGGACTCCATCATCCCATACTTGTGCAATTTGTTCTATTGCTCTCTTCATTACCCTCGACGGCAAGTATGACAGACCGTCATAGGCACAACGGTCCCTCGAGGGTCTTCGTTCCAAAACACTTCAACTCTTGGAATATGGGTACTCGGATTACTTCTCTAAACTTCATGATGACCCTGCAGGACAGACTGTCATAGACACGATGGACCGTCACAAGCTTCGTAACCCCACACTTGGTCAGACTTCCCCATCTTCCTTCAGTAGCTGCACTACGCTGCCACCTACGGACCGTCACAAGCACGACGGATCATCATAAGCTCCGTAGGTGGTCTGTTCTACATTTCATCGCTCAAAATCTCCGCATTTATCTTTGGACATATTTCCTGCAAAACCAAGAGAAACTTATATAAATATTAGCACAAAAAGGCTTTTGGACACACTAAAATTATGGAAAAAGTATTAATAATACCGTGAAACCACGGTATATAAGAGTACTAACCCCATTTTCTTCCCTTTCACCAAACATTTTAGGTTCCGGTTGTTGAAGAGTTTGGAACATGACATTGTTGAAGTCTTGGATTCTTCCTTTCATCCAAGTGCGGTAGGTCCTCAATATTTGAGGGCAATGCCATCCTCTAGCTTACAGATTTTTTATGAGCTTATTGAGTCTTTCATCCTTCCATTGTTAATTGAGTATTGTACTTTTGTATGACCTATACACCATCTTGTTGGATTGATGTAAGGGCTATGCCCATATTGTGAAATTCGTTTAGATGGTATAAGATGAGACAATCATTGAGACTTATTCTATATTTTACGTATATGTATGTGTAATTAAAGTAGAAAGCTATTAACCTTCCTATACGAAGGGTCTATGTATAGTCAATATGAATATATTATTATTTTTATGTAGAGGTCTATGTAAACCTCCAAGTAGTGATGATAAAAGTTTTAAATTATTTTGCATTTTTCAACCCATAAATGTAATGATATGAGACTAAGAGGCTAGTCTTAATCCATAAAAAGAATGCCTACGCCGATTATGTCTAGAGGGTAAACCCGGACGTGACAAACTTGGTATCAGAGAATGTGGTTTAATATCGTTGAGTTATGTCTCTATCTACGACGTCTATTTAGGTTTCTTTTCACAATTGTGAAGCGTGCCACACTTGTGAGTAGAAACCTATATGATGCTTAGGAATCACTCCCTTTCTTGGAAATCTTATTTCGTGCCAATAGAGTATACTTCTGGTGAGATTTTACATGTAATACTATTGTTGTGCTTAAAGAAAGCATGAACACTCGATGAAATGCGGCTTGATAACTTGAGGAGGAACTTGCTAATGCGGGAGCTCCTCCACAAGATAAGCAAGTTCCTCCACTTGAAGAAGATGTTAATGTTTATCAAGCCAAGCCTAACCCTCCACGTATGAAGGAGGCTGAGATGAGGTCTATTCTTCCTCAAATGTCCCAAGCGATGACTACTCAACCACATACCGCAACGATTCGATCCAAAGCTATGACGGCACAACCCAATCGGGAGATTTCTCTCCGTCATCTTCAACAAGTCACTACTCTGGCTTCTTGTCTAAGGGACTTCACTCGAATAAAACCTCCTACTTTCGATGGGTCTAAGGTTGATGAAGACCCCGATGAGTTCATCGATAAGGTTTACAAGATACTATATTCTATGGGGGTGTCTTCAAGTGAAAAGTCCGAGTTAGCCATATACCAAGTCAAGGATATGGCTCAAACTTTGTATGTGCAATGGAGGGATAATACGCCGTTGAGGGGAGGTCTGGTGACTTAGGAGATCTTTGAGGCAGCTTTTATAGATCTGTTCTTTCCTATGAGAGATGAGGGAGGAAAAAGTGACGGAGTTTATCAATCATCGCCAAGGAGGAAAGAGTGTCCATGAGTACTCTTTCAAATTCATTAAGTTGTCCAAGTACGCTCCTTCTTTGGTCTCCGATCCTAGAGACCAAATGAGTCATTTTGTGATTAGGGTGTCGTAGAATTTACAAGAGGAGTGACAATCGGCCATGCTGCATGAAAACATGAACATTTCCCGTATTATGATGTATGCAAGAAGGTTTGAGGAGGCAAAGTCTAAGGGAAAAAGTAGAGATGCTAAGAGACCAAGGTCATTTGATAAAAGTTCTTCAAAGAATAGGCTTGAGATACAAGACAATCCTAGATTTAAGAAGCGGGTTTCTCATCAAGTCCCTTCCGAATTCCCAAGAGCTAGTGGTGACAGGGTGTCTAACCCTCAATTGAAGACGGGAAAAGGTACTAATTCACCAAATGAGAAGCCTACTGGTGGAAAGTGTGGTAAAAATCACTATGGTGATTAAATTAAGGGGACGGATAATTGCTTTAGTTGAGGCAAGAGTGATCAAAAGATGAGAGATTGTCCAAACATGAGGAGTCAAGACAAGGGTGGTGGCCAAGCACAAGCAAGTTGTTCTAGTGATGCTCCAAAGAAGAACCACTTATATGCTCTCCGCTCTAGGGGTGAACAAGAGACTTCTCCCGATGTGGTGACCGGTATGTTGAAAGTTTTCTCTCTTGCTGTATATATCTTACATGATCCAGATGCTACTTTATCGTTTGTTACACCTTTAGTAACTAAAAATTTTGATATTTTACCCGATATTTTGCATGAACCTTTTAAAGTGTCTACCCCAGTGGATGAGTCGGTTATTGCTGAAAAGGTGTATAGAAATTGTCCAATAATATTTCCCAATAGAGTTTCTTACGATATGCTTGATTTTGATATTAGATTGGGTATGGATTGGTTGCATGCATGTTATGCATCCATTGATTGTAGGACAAGAGTGGTGAGGTTTAACTTCCCAAATGAACCCGTTGTTGAGAGGAAGGGGGAAAATTCTATTCCTACAGGTCGTATTATTACTTGTCTAAAGTATGCAAAATGATCTCAAAATGTTGTCTTTATCATTTAGTAAGAGTCCATGATCTAGACTTCGGAGTTCCTCCCATCGAGTCGGTACACGTAGTGAGTGAGTTTTCGGAGGTCTTGCTAATGACCTTCTTTGTATTCCTCCCTAATGGAAAATGGACTTTGGCATTGATTTGCTACCGGATACAAATCGCATATCAATTCCTCTTTATCGGATGGCTCCGGTCGAGTTGAAAGAGTTGAAGGCTCAACTCATGGATTTACTAGACAAGGGTTTTATAAGGCCTAATAATTCTCTTTAGGGTGCTCTGTTTTTGTTCTTGAAGATAAAAGATGATTCCTTGACGATGTGTATTTATTAATGTAAACTCAACAAGATTACCATTAAGAATTAGTAACTTCTTTCTCGGATAAACGACTTGTTTGATCAACTCCAAGTGGCGAGTTACTTTTAAAAAATTGTCTTGATATCGAGGTATCACAATCTAAGGGTGAGAGGTGAGGATATACCTAAGACGCCCTTTCGAACTAGGTATGGGCACTATGAGTTCTTTGTCATGTCTTTCAGTCTCACTAATACTCTGGCGGCATTTATGTACCTAACAAATAAAGTATTTCAAAATTACCTAGATTCATATGTCATTGTTTTCATTGATGATATTTTGGTATATTTGCAAAACGAGGATGATCATATGGGTCATTTGAGGGTAGTATTGCAAACACTTAAAGAACATCAATTGTATGCCAAATATACAAGTGTATATTTTTGTTGAGGTCGGTAACTTTTTTGGGAACATCATCTCTAGTGAGGGAGTTGAGGTATACCCAAGGAAAATGGAAGTGGTGAAAACCTGGCCTAGACCATTGACGCCAAATGATAATAGGCGTTTCTTGGGTTTAGCAGGTTACTATCGGAGGTTCGTAGATGGTTTTGCATCCATTGCGTTTTCTTTTGACTATTATTACTCAAAAGAGTAAGAAGTTTGAGTGGTCGAAGTCATGTGAGAAAAGTTTCCAATTGTTGAAAGATAGGCTTACTTCCGCTCTGGTGTCGACCTTACCGGACGGCACGAAGGGTTTCGTAGTGTATTGTGAAGCATCCCGAGTGGGTTTTGAGTGTGTGCTTATGAAACATGGGAAGGTGATAGACTATGCCTCTAGGAACCAAAATGTCCATGAGAGAATTTACCCCACTCATGACCTTGAATTAGTGGCCGCGGTGTTTTCTTTGAAAATTTTGAGGCATTACTTCTATGGGGTTCATATTAATGTTTTTACCGATCATAAGAGTCTCCAATATGTGTTTACCCAAAACTAGTTGAATCTTTGACAAAGAAGGTGGCTAGAGTTGTTGAAAGATTATGAAATGAGTGTCCTTTATTAAACCGGCAAGGCTAATATATTTGTGAATTTACTAAGTCGTATGACTATGGGTAGTTTATCGCATCTTAACGATGCCAAGAAGGACCTAGCAAGGGAAGTACATAGGTTGGATATGTTGAGTGTGAGGTTGGAGAGTTCTCCAGATGGGGGTGCTATAGTTCTTCATAACTCCGAGTCATTTTTAGTTTTTGAGGTGAAGTCAAAACAACACCTTGATTTAGCCTTAATGGAAATAAAGAATGGGTTCTCGGCAAGTTAAATGAATCATTCTTCTTAGGGGGGATGGTGTGTTAATGTACCAAGGGACATTATGTGTTCCCAATGTCGATGGATTGAGGGATCTGATGCTAGAAGAAGCACATGGGTCCCGCTACTCAATTCATCCGGGGTCAACAAAAATGCTACATAACCTAAGGGGGGATATATTGGTGGGAGGGTCTAAAAAGGGACATAGCGGAGTTTGCCGCTAAGTGTCTGAATTGCTAAATACTAAAGGCCGAACACCTAAAGCCGTATGGCTTACTACAAGAGATCGAAATTCCTATTTAGAAGTGGGAAGACATCAATATGGACATTTTAGTAGTTTTACCTTGGACTCAAAAGTAATAGGATTTCATTCAGGTGGTTATGGATCGATTGACTAAGTACGCTCGCTTTATCCCCGTCAGGTCTTCATATTCGGCGGAGGATTATGCAAGAATCTACCTTGATGAGATTTTATGCTGTCGTGGCCTTCTGTTATCCATCATATCGGATCGGGGAGAGCAATTCACATCTACATTTCAGAGGTTGTTCCAAATATTTTTAGGTCCTACAGTGCAGTTCAGCACCACTTTTAATCCCAACTGGTTGGTCAACTTGAGCGTACTATACAAACCCTTAAGGATTTGCTTAAGGCGTATATCATTGATTTTAACGAGAGTTATGATAGACATTTACCTTTGGTGGAGTTTGCCTACAACAACAGTTTTCTTTCATATATTTTCATGTCTCCCTATGAAGCCTTGTATGGTAGGAAATGTAGGTCTCCTATTGGATGGTTTGAAGTGTGTGAGCCATCGCTTCTTTGTCCCGGGTTGATTTATAAGAATTTGGAAAAGTTTCATATCATAAGGAACCAGTTGCAACCGGCCTGTAGTCAGCAAATGTCTGATGCCGATCATAGGAGAAGGGATTTGGAGTTTGAAGATGGTTATAAGGCGTATTTTAAAACCTCACAAATAAAAGGGGTGGTTAGATTTTGCAAGAAAGGGCAGTTGATTCTTTGTTATGTGGGTCCCTATGAAATCTTGCAAAGGGTTTGTAAGGTTTCCAATGAATTCAAACTTCTTGGTGAATTGGCTTCGGTTCATATGATTTTCCATGATTCTATGATGAAAAAGTGTGTAGGTGATCCCGAGTCCATTCTTCCTTTTTAGGGTCTTGGTGTCAAGGATAACTTCTCTTATGAGGAAGTTCCGGTTCAAATTCTTCATAGGCAATTCAAGAAGTTGAGAAATAAAGAGGTGATTTTCGTAAAGGTGTTATGGAAAAATCATCTAGTTGAGGGTGCAACATGGGAGTCCGAGGCCTACATGAAGTCCCGTTACCCTCATCTTTTTTAGAATTAAGGTTAGTCATTCTTTTTAATAATATAAATATGACTAGAAATTGATGTTTTTTTATTTTTGGGTGAAGTTTTGCACATATGTATTTTTCAAAAACTTACAGTGATGTTATTGTAGTATTTCTCGTAAAAAAACTTGAAATTTTTCTTTTTGCTTGTTTTGAGTGATGTTGTGCATTTTGATATGTTGGGTCTTTATGAAATGATATGTAGCATGTTGTTAAGTTGAATTTTTTGCAAATTGACTCATGTAATGTATGTTGAAGCTCATAAGTGTTGTGAGAAAAAAATGCCTCATGATGAAGTGTTCTGAGCCTTATGTGTGGTAATATGAGTTTTGATATTTGCCCTTGTTGAGATTATATGATTTATGGTTAATTGATATTGTTTCATGGTTGGGATGCTAGTCTTGAGTCTATTCCTTTCTTCAAAAGAGTTTTTGTGTCATTCGGGGACGAATGTTCCTAAATGGGGGATAGTGTGACACCTTGAAAATCCAAGACGCATTGTAAAGCCTAAAAGAGGTGTCATAAAGTCTAAGTACTGTTTCAAAGTCCATCTTTAATGAATATAGGTAATTTAGGATGTTTAAGACCCAAAACTTCCAAGATCGTTCGTTACTTCTGGGAAGTTAGTTCAAAGAGATGCTAGTATGCCTTAGCCTATTTGACTAATTTTTAGGAGTCAGAAATGTACAGAAATTGGTGAAAGGTATATAATTGGTGCATGAGTTGTTTCATTGTTAAAACATCTGGTTACGACTCCCCAAAGACCTACAAATGGCCCCTGAAAAACCCTTGTGGTTTGATGAAACACTTCCCTGGCAGTGTGCATCGACGAAACAGAAGAAGGCCCGTGTGTGAATCAACGGGGCATCGATGCCACCTTATTCCCACACTTAGGCTGGTGGAAAAGTCCTCTTTACCCACACAGCCTCTGAACTCATCGACGGTGTGTAGAGGTGCAGGTTACGGTCCGTGTGTGGATTGATAGGGCGTCGATGCCACCGTCGTCCCACACTTAGACAATTGGAGGAAGCCCCTCACTTGCACAGTCCTTTGAACAAGACGAAGGAGAGCATGACGGAGGGGGGATGTCCGTCTACACACAGACGACCCGTCAATTAGGGTTTCGTCTATGAGGGTCGATTTTCCGCCTAATTTAAGTTGGCCTCATTTATTTAGTTAGGGGTTTAGGTGGTTTAATTAAGGGTTAAGGGAGTCTAATTAAGTTTAATTAAGACCCAATATAAATACTCCCAACCCTCATTTATCTAAAGACAACTCTCAATTAAACTATCTTCCTTGTTTATCTTTATACATGAACTCACCATGGAAGACTAGCAAGGATTAGGGTATGGGGGCTGGAAAGGGGCGAACTCACCATCAGATTGTTGACAAACGTTAAGGTATGGGTTCTATTAACCTTTGAGACTCTTTCCTCAAAGGGTTCCTCAAAATAGATTTCAAAAGTTAAGTTTTCATATGAGTTTTATTCAATTAAGAAATTAAAGTTATGGATTGAGTTGTTAATGATTCGAATAGGTTATATTGACTATATTAACTTATAATTCAACTTGTTTATGGCAATTGTTTATGATTTGTTTTAAATTGAAGAATATGATCCTTCGTCCCTAACCCGAGGTAGTGGTCTTGACCTTTAATGTAGTTTGATCATTCAATTAAGTTGGTTGTTGATTTGATTACTATCCTATAGTTTTATTATGATTAAAGTAAGATGAGCTATAGTCCTATCATGCTATTTCTTAGATGTTATTTAGATTATGAATTATAATGTGAAATTAGTCTATGCATCTTGTCTCAAATTGTGATGTAGAGTTTAATTGTGTTGTAGATATGCAATTGGACTTGTTATTTTATTTGTTATCATTGGGTGATGATGTTACTCCCCAAGTGTGTTAAGAGTTTATGGTAAAACCGTGATGATAGACTATGAGGAAGACTTGGTAAATCTTAGAATCTCTATCTTTATTATCAGTTGTGATTAATTATTGTTATTTCATGATATTACATTGTAGTATGACTTATACTAGGATTATAGGGTGGTATGATGTTGAATTGAAATGTCTTGACTATGTTGTGAGGTTGATTAAGGTGTATGTGATATAAGGATAGTGAAAACTATCAATGTGCCTTGATATGATACAAAATGCTAATGTGTTAACCTCACTTATACGAATTGTGATGAAAGGACTTATAATCATACAATTCTTATTGATCTATTGATGATGATGATTCAACAAGGGGTAGACCCTATGGACTAAATTAATCTAGGATTGATAATTAAAGGCTTAAAGACATTTCAAAAAAGGGACTCTAGCTTAGACCCGAGTGAACTAGATCGAGGAGTGTCCCTTCCTACACAGGGAAGGTAGGAACACTAAACTACACTCGAGATTTGGAGATTATAATGCACGGCGCATAAAGAGCGTCCCAACTATATATCCTTGTTCTTGAACTATGTTACCCCCATAGGAATATTAGCTAGTGGATCCACGTAGTTGCTATGTTTCATGTTTTGGTACTACCTTGGCAAGTAGTCCGCCTTATTTAGGTGTAGGGTTTTATGACACAGGATTAAACACTAGCTCATGTGGTCTATGTATGTTAGGGCAATATGTTCCCAAAAGGTAAAATGAATTAAAGGACTCGAACTATAACTTGGATAACATAAGGGGTCAAGCTTAGTCTAGATAGGGGTATGCGACTCTACGTAAACCTTGTACTAGTTAACCTTGAGGGAGTCTTAGGAGGAGGTTCTTATATATGTTTATGTTATGATAATATATGATGTATATATGATGAACATGGCTCATTGTTGATACTATATGTTGATTAGTTCATTTATGAATATGTCTTGGGTTATAATGTTAATATATGATGAAACGTAAACCTAAATGCATGATATGTAAAGTTGGACATTTTTCATGTTTTATTGTTGGGGATACTTAATTGAGTAAGGTTATGGGGCTTTGATTGTTCATTGCACTTGTTGACTTGATAAGGACTTGTGAGTAGTTGTCGTGCTTAGTATGATATGTTTGACTCTTATTTATTTTTGCGATATTATTCCTTGATGTTAGGATTGTAGTAAATCATAGTTTCAAGTATGTGGGCATAAGCATTACCTGTTAAGATAGTAAACATGTTTGTATGGTTGATATGACTTACTTGACTTTTCATTAGGCCCTAAAGGGATAATTTGGCATATTTTGATAAAAAGTCATTTTTAGCATGTTTTGCTTGTGTATCCTTATAAGTTCCAATACTTAGTACATGTAGAGTACTAACCCAATTTTATTCCCTTCCCCCAAGCATTTTAGGTTCCGGTCGTTAAAGAGTTTGGAAGGAGACATTGTTGAAGGCTTGGATTCTTCATTTATTCCAAGTGGGGTACGTCCTCAAATTTCGAGGGAAAGGACATCCTTTAGCTTATGGATTTTGTTATGAGCTTATTGACTCTTTCATTCCTTTCATTTTTAATTGAGTATTATACTTTCGTATTACCTATACATGGTCTTGTTTGATTGATGTAAGGGATATGCCCATATTGGCATATTCGTTTAGATGGTATGAGATGAGATAATCATTTAGACTAATTCTATATTTTACGTATATGTATGTGCAATAAAAGTAAAAGCCGGTGTATTCTTCCAATATGAAGGCTCTATGTATAATCGATATGAATATATATTATATGTATGTAATGGTCTATGTAAACCTCCAAGTTCTGATAATGAAAGTTTTAAAATTTTCCGCATTTTTCAACCTATGAATGTAATGACATGATACTAAGTGTCTAGTCTTAGTCCTTAAAAAGCACGACAATGTTGATTACGTCTAGGGGGTAAACTCGGACGTGACAGAACCTAAGCACTGATTGAAAAGCATAGCGTACTATCTACACCTTAGAAGATATGTTGAGATCTTGTGTGATTGACTTCAAATGGTGCTAGCATGAGAACATACCTCTCATTGAGTTCGCTTACAACAACAGTTCAAGAATCCATATGGCTCCATATGAAGCTCTTTATGGATGAAGATGCAAATCTCCTATTGGTTGGTTCGAAGTTGGTGAATTAGGGTTGATAGAATCAGATCTTGTTCACCAATCTATGGAGAAGGTGAAAGTTATTTAAGAAATATTTGAGAAAGCACAGAGTCGCCAAAAGTCCAGCACAGATGTTCGGAGAAGGCCATTAAAGTTTGAGGTGGATGATTGGGTATATCTAAAGGTTTCACCCGTGAAGGTTGTTATGAGGTTCGGTAAGAAGGAAAACTTATTCCCTGGTATATTGGACCTTATAGAATCTCCAAGAGAGTGGGCACTATGGCTTATGTGTTGGAGCTGACGCAAAAGTTGCAGCGGTTCATCCGGTATTCCATATTTCAATGTTTAAAAAGTGCTTGGATGATCCTTCATTGATTGTACCAACTGAAAATGTTGGGATTAACGATAACTTATCCTATATAGAAGTTCAGGTCCTGATTTTTTATCATCAAGTTCGCAAGTTGAGGAAGAGGAACCAATTCATTGAGGAAGCGACTTGGGAAACAGATAAGGATATGAAGAAGAGACATCCACATCTCTTAGAATCGGAAGAGAATGCATATCAAGAAATTAAATTCTCTTCATAGAACTTAACGAGACTATGTGTAAGCATGTTATTACTTCTTTTAGTTGTTGAGTGCTGAAATGATGTCACTACCCTTAGATTAGTGAAAGAGTTCCCATTCGAGAACTAAAGTTCCCAAGGGGGAGATATCGTAACATATCATATCTTAAAATTACTAAGAATAAGATAAGATACAAAAAAATTATTATTTTTCGAAATAAATAGGGAAATCTTGAAAATTTCCACATTTTAAAAGTGAGTTTTGGTTATTTTCAAACAGCCATAACATCTACCTCAAGAAAATTTAGGGTGAGTGTTTTATATGTATGGAAAGCTCCTGTGAAGATCTTTCCAACAGCACATAGTTTGTAAAATTTCAAGGTCATATGAGGGAGATATGAATTTCAGAAGTTAGGTTGTAGGAATGAGGAAAGTCTCATCTAGATTTTTAAAGGGTGTTTAGGTCTTTTTCTTACCCAATATTTAATTTCGTTTTTGGGTTATAATTTGGGTATAAGCTGATCCTATTCAGTTCACACTTTTAGAAAACAAGATAGGTTTTGAGAGAAGATAAAAAAAAGAGGAAAAAAGAGGAGAAAGGAGAAGAACAAGCAAGAACGCCAAGAATCGTTGCATGGATTTCATCGGCGGTGATCTCTTAATGGTATGTGGGATATTTCGGTGTTGGTTTCTTCCACCCACACAATTTGATTCAATTCATCGAGCTTAGTGTACATTGATTTATGAACATGGATGTTCTGGATGAGCAAATGGTTGAATCCTTGTTCCTAAGTAATGCACCTATAATTCCTAGTTGATTCCAACACTCTAAATTACATCTTAAAATCATCAAATTATCCATAAATATGAGATCATGATCCGTGAATCCATAATCCAATTCAAAGGGAATCTAAGATCAAGGTGAAAGAAGTTTAGAGTCATGTTTAAAAGTTAAGGAGTAAGTCAAAGTAATTTCCTAGAGTTTTCTAAGAGTTTTAAACAATCGTTTTAACCTTGTTTTAAGACTCAAATTACAAGTTTACCAAAGAGTAAA
Source organism: Solanum habrochaites (assembly GCA_027704765.1). Taxonomy (NCBI): domain Eukaryota; kingdom Viridiplantae; phylum Streptophyta; class Magnoliopsida; order Solanales; family Solanaceae; genus Solanum; species Solanum habrochaites. Next base: position 20,780,777 of record JAKWJA010002496.1, read on the forward strand.
GAGTTGAGTTAAATTCTCAAAACCTATAAGGGAACTAAGTATTCCTTAAGAGTTAAGTTCAAGCGAAGTAAAAAGTAATAGTAGATTTCACCTCTCAAAAAGATTTAAGGGAACTACGTATTCCTAAAAGGTTTGTTAATGTTTTTCATATTTTGGTTAAGACGAAACTAAGAGTTCTAAAAGATTTTAGAGTAAGAAAGGGGGAACATTGATTCCAAGAGGGCTTTTTAAAGATAAAAAGGGTTGAGAAAATTATCTCAACCCAAAGGAAGGAATTTATGGGAAAATAATGAGATAAAGTATATTTTTGGAGTAGTATTGAGCACCGATGTGGGGATGAGAGTTCCTATTAACTCAAATCTTCATATAAACCATGTACCCGTCATGGGTATTAATGGGTCTTGCTTTTTAGATGATCACATAAGTTAATCTAGTGGATCCACTAAGTTAAGTGAGGTCCTATACCGATGGTAAGGTATAGGATGGTCTTCGGCAGCGTGAGGTAAAAAATTATATCATCATTTAGGCTCAAGTGATGGTTGTCTGTTGGAGAATTTCCCACAGAAATTATACTACTTTCTTATACAATTAAAGTTGAGTTTATGATTGTTTTATCTTTAATGAACTAAGTGTCTACACTTCTTTATTAGTTTTGTATATATTGCATATGTCCTTATTTCTTTACATTGAGTTTTATATCATAGCGAAGCTAAGTTCATCCTTAATCCATTTCAAGCATTATATATGTGTTTAGCATTCAAACTCGCATACTCGTACATCAAATATACTAATGAAAGTTGGCCTGCATCATCTTATGATGAAGACGTAGGTAGACAGGGTCAATATGAAGCGCTTCGGTGGTCAAGTTTGATCTCTACAGTTAGTGTTGAGCCTCCTTGCCTTCCCGAGGAAATCCTTTTAATTGATTTTCTAGTTTAGTTCATTAGGATGTTATGGGATCTATACCAATGTCTATCTCACTCAGTTTAAAGGCTTCATAGACAGTTATTAGTTCACTTTTGGATTTTCATTTACTTTGAAATTTTATATTTTCAAGTGTTAGAGATTTAAATTCCATGGTTGCCAGACTATCATGTTATGTTTTTCTTTTAACCATGCTCTATTTCTTGATTGAGTTGAGTTGAGTATTCCGATGAGTTAAGTAAGTCAGGTCAAGGTTTCTCTCAAGGCCAGTGATGGTCATTAAGTGTCGCCCACATCCAGGGTGTAGGCTCCGGGCGTGACATTATTTAAGCTCTTGAAATATGTATATCTTAAGGGTGAAGAAGACTCTTTTATAAGAGGTAGAAATCATATGTTTACTACCTCAACCAAAATACGTTAATAATCCTTAATTCTTGCTTTAAATTAATATATGCATTGCATTAGGTTGATAAAAAGAAACATCCATATTAAATTGATTTGTAACACATTTTTATTTCTCATTTGTAGATTTATAATATATACTAGTATAATATAAAATTTATTTATTTGTTAATCATTATTGCAGTTTTCCAATATATTCCTTAATATTGAAGTTAATATGAAAAAATTGTCGGCAATAACTTCATTGATGATATTTTAATTATATTTGGTAATGTGGAGCAATTTAATAAACTCGTTTGATGATTAATCGTTAGATTTATTGTACCTTAACTTTAAATCAATAATTAATAAGGGCTTATCATTCTTCGATTATGAATATATTGAGAATGGATTTTTTTTCTTTTTGATTAGGAATTTTTAATGTTATCTAAATAAAAATAAATGATGGCTTACATAAGAACAAATAAACGATGGTATCAACATTTTTATGAGGAAAAAGAATTAATAAGAAAAAGGACACATTGTTACCAAAAAATATTAATAGGACATTTTTGGAACAAGCATTTTGACAATTTTCCGTATAATTTATCATAGTTAGATAAATTAATAAAGTAAACGCCCCCCTTTTTCCCTCTAAAGACCCTCGCTCCACTCGTTTTGGAACTTTTAATTAGACCTGGCTGAACAGGACATACATCAAAGGGTCATTCATTAGACCTACTAGTAAAATACACGAAAAAGAGGGATGGATTTCGACCTTGCTTTTTTAGTTCTCAGGCTAGCTTTTAATTTATATGGCACTTAGGCTTAGCTCATCAAACAAGTGAGCCAAAAGTTAAAAATACATCTACTCCTCTATTCACTTTTAATTATCCAGTATTTCAAAAATATTTTTTTTCACAATTACATGTTATTTTTAATATATGAAGAAAACCAATTATATTTTCTATATCTTATCCTGATTATTAATTGCTTATTTCTCAAATCACTTTTAAGACCAAAACGTGACAAGTAAGAATGAACCGAGACAGTATCGATATCTATTTATATTATTTTAAAAAATAAATATCCTTAAAAGTACAATCTAAGTCGTAATTTGCTCTTTTTATATATATTTATCACTAATTAATGTTGCACACGTGCAAACCAAGTTTCACTAAACTAGTTCTTGTAAAATCATGAAGAGCGTTAGAGATGTTGATTAAATCTTTGTCTTTCATTGAACAACTTTACAATAGACAACTATTATTTACTATTTTCCTTAAATAATTGTCATTTAATTACTATCTTAATATTTAGAAGTTTGAAATTAATTGAAGTTATATGACATTCTTATGAATTAGATAATTATAGCATTTATTTTAACATAAAGTTTGCTCACATATATTTTAATGTATCGATCTATGACCCTTTATTGTTCAACTTATTCCATTACATTCACATGTAGCGATTTTTCAGATAAAAATATCACAAATACAAGAAAACAAGATATGGACAAAAATATATCTACTATATATTATGACTTAACTGGTGCCTATGGAATGAAAATTCTAAACAATTTCTCTATGCAGAAACTTTATTGACAAATATAGACAAATTTTATAAATTTATCATAAAATCACATTTACGAATATTCTACATTTAACTTCATGAAGAATATAGATATTTCAAACTAAATGAACATCTACATGAGGAAAAAAATTACATAAGCTCATTTTCTCATTTAAACAAGAATTCAATAGAACATGTATAACACAAGGACATCGTGGAACTACCAGGAAATCTTAATCTCAAGCTTGAATAGGAATACAAAGAAAGAGACTAGGATATCATCACTCTCAATAACCTTACTACTCAACATGTCATCCCCCACTTAGGAGAAAACTCAAACTAAGGCTATCATGAAAAACAACATAGGAACCTCAATATGATATTCTCACTATAGGGAACTATTACTTACATGTACCTTCATCCGCACTAGCTCCCTTGTCCTCTTTTGCTTGAAGCACATAGACACGGTTTCTCTTTGGACGATTAGTATCTGGGCCATCAAGTGAAACTTTTTTTGCCTCTCTTCCTTTTGCCGAAAGTGTTGGGAAATGTCTCATCTTATGATCCTTCTTCCACACCCAAAGCACCCTTTGGTTCTGCCAAGGAACTTACACAAATGATGCTTCCTGCACTTACAGTAAATAGACCTTTAAAAAGAAGAACCATCTCCATTCCCTCTTTGAGGTTTAGGGTTAGAAACTCTATCATTGTTGACCATAGGAGAATCTTGGTTCTAGTACCTCTTTTTGAACCTTTGTTGACTTTGTTCATGGGGTAGCACTTTTTACCTTCCTTTTCATTTTCTTATGTCTTGTCTCTTAAATATTTTGAGTGTATATCGTAAGACTTGAGATATCTATATAATGATTGAGCATTGTCATACAACATTATTGTTCAACAAAACCGAACACCACCATTACAAACTTATTCATCCTAGCCCTACAATTTTCCACAAAAGTTGGAACATACTTAGATAGTTGGATGATATTTAGAGAGTACTCCTTCACAGTCATACCCCCCTTGACGGAGGTTCATGAATTCAACCAACTTTTGTTCCATCAAATCTAAGGGGGGAAATCCATCAAGAAAGGTTGTCTTAAACGACCCTCAATCCACCGGACTAACTCTCACGTGTATTTCATCCCTCCATTGCTCAAACCACACTTGAGATATGTTTTTCAATTGGTAAGCATCTAGTTCCACATTTTCTCCAGGATATACTCCCATGGAATTTACCAGTTTAAACACTTCATCTATAATGCCTTAGGGGGTCTTCATCCACTTTAGATAGATGGAAGGTAGAGGGATTCATCCTTGTAAAATCCCTAATTCTTGAAGCGGGCGTACTTGTATTGGATTTACCCGGGGTCAAAGTTCTCAATTAGGTTTGGTTGTTAAGGCATGAGAATAAGTGGTGACGACATGAGTTTGAACCTTCGTAAGTTGGATCAAAGTTTTCAAGGACGCCATAATTTCCACATAGCCATGAGTTCTTCATAATTAAGAGCTTGAGGGTCTTTAGAAGTTTGTGGGTGAACCTCCTCATTTATATTCTCCTCTTGTGCCCTTCTTCAATTAGCCTTTATTGTACTAATATCCCATAAAAACAAGACAAGGATTAGGAAAAGAACACTTATAGAACTTCACTCTAAGGCACAACTTCAAGTATATGAAAGAAGTGTAACTCTTTATCGTCACATAGCCTCTTGCTCAAAGATGTGTTGTGACTCACACCGATGAAAAGGACTTTACCAGACGTGGCTTGTGAAACATCAAACCTAAAGATCATTCTCAAAATATTGTTCTCTAATACCATGTTTGTCATGAACTAAGACTATAACCCGAAGCAACACGTCATACTCCTCTCCAGAAGGGGCCTTATATAAGCCTCATATCATTCATTCACCCCATACGTGATAAAATTAGTACGGAATTAAAACTTTTTTTTAAAAAAATCATACAATCATAAGACAGTCAAATAAAAGCAAGTAAAAGTCTAACGTCTCGCATGTCCATCTTAGGAAAAATATTAAACAAGATGGGTCACATCCCTTTACAATTGAAGTTTTGAAAATATTCTTAAAACATAAAAGAACTATAAACATTAAAAGTTTGTGTTTGTGACCTATGAGGACATACAAAAAGAAGTATTGGAAGAAGTCTAGCCCAAGCTCTAATGAGAGAGATACTTAACTAGTGAAACCTACACATGTAGTCAATCATTGAAGAATAAGGGGTAAGAAAAATTAAGTACTAAGTATGATAGCCATGCAAAAATATGCTTAACAACACCTTTGATTTGAAAGTCAGTGTTGTATGATATTTTTGTAATACATCATGACTATGAGTAAAGGAGGTATAATATAAGTCACAACCAACATAACCTATCCACGTTAAAGCATCATCAACCATATGACCCATTACCTTTTCTTTAAGACTTCACCTCAAGTAACCCTCATGTTATACCTTTTTGCAATGTACGGATAACATCTCCTACCACCATCCACACAAAGGTACCAAATTAAGGTCACCAAAAGTTAACTTACCATTCATACTTTGCACTACCGATAAAGCATATAAGAGACATAAACATCACATGAATCACATTTTCACACTATAACCAACATCTAAGACAATTCTAAGTCATACTTGTGCGATGTGAAATTAGCATCCCATAATACTACTCACACTTAATACTCCTTTGAAATTACCATAGACCAGGAACATTCATATACAATAGCCATGACAATGAAGTAACTCATAGTACAAGCCAAGTATAGAATTCATCTTTTACATTAAAGCATATAAGTATTTAAGAGTCAACATTCTTCATTAGATTCATTACATAATGAGCACCTTTATTCATTATACAGTATATGAAAATTCTTAATCAACACAAAATCACAAATGACCATTCACTCATTAGCAGTACAAGAAACACACCATGATCGATGCCTACTTCTGCAATGTATAAATGAAGTCTTATATTTTAAGATCCCCAAAATAGTTAGGGTTTATAGATCCTAACATGTTTGTACTAAGGTTATAAGGTTTTAAAATGGTTTATAATATAGTATTGTGTCAGTGTGTAAAGTTTGAGGTGATTTCAAAGTCAAACATCAAGGAACGACCAAGACGTTCAATGACTAGTCACCAAACGGGCCTTAGATTATTTTATGTTTTTTTGATTGTTTCATGGACTTAATAAGACTTCAAATGATTTATAATGATATTTATAGGCATTATGTGGTATTTCATAAAGTTTAGAGGTCACACGTTAAAGAACGTCTAAGACGTTCAAAAGATAGTCCTTGAGACATGCATGTGTGTGTCTTGACGGTGCCTAGCATACTTTGACGTGTTTCATGTAATTGTTTTTGGTGAGACTGATGTGGAAAGTCCTTGAATTTTTAATGTTCATATTAACATTTGAAACATCCAGGTACAACTTCCCAAGGGCACCACAAAATGGCCTATAAGAAGGATCCAAAGGTTGTCGAGACACTACCTTGGCACTGTGAATTAACTGAACCAAGCGACGCCCCTTTTGTTGAAAAATTTCTTGTTGTTGGTGAATTAGTAGATGTTAACTTATCCTTGATAAGGCTCATCCAAATAACAGACCAAACCCCATCGACTGATGCCTCAGACGGCTCGTCGATGGACCTATAAGGCGTCGATGGTGACCTGCACCTGTTGCCTAGCGACTATTTCATTAAAGGGGTGAATAGAAAATATAACCCACTTCCTAACCTGACCCTAATTGATTTATTTCATTATTTTTGGGTGTATATAAGTGATGAAAAACTTGATCAACCCATTCCCAATCCAATTCACACAAAATAGACTTTCCCTCCAAAACTAATTATCCCTAGAAACATCTATTAAAGGTGAAGCTCAAGAACAACTTGGATATTTGATTTCCATGGATTCTTCATCAATTTTTATAGGTCTTCATCTAAATAATGGTATGGTGATCCTTCTTCTCTAAGTAGCCTTTCACTTGGAGAGTTAATCTAAATGTTTTAAAAGAAGTTTCATGATCAAATATCTTCTTCTTCAATCTAGCCTTGGGTTCTTTCTAAAATAATTTTTAATGGATTAATCATATTAAATTTATGATATTGTATTGGTTTTAACTTGAAATTTAATCCAATTGTATTATTAACCCATGTCCCTTCCCAAACTCGATTTAGTTCTTGCATGGACATTGTGATCGTGCCTTATTATTGGTTAAATTTTGATTCTCTTACGTTGAATTGATTATGTCTACTGTTATTTACGTGTATTTATGATGAATGATCCATGTTTATAAATATATGAAGATTTGAATAAGTTATCTATCTCTCTATGTGCTCACTGTAACTTTGCCTCTATTATGCATGAATGTGGGATTCAATTGTATAGGGATAATTGTATCTACTGCTTTACTTGGATTTTATTGATTAATTGTAGATAAACGATTCATGTGTATCAAGGTTTGATTAGCCTATGTTCTTCTATCTTCCATGGATTTCTAATATAGCATACTCACTGTAATTTTGACTTTATGACAACTGTGGTAAGATTTCAATTATACAAAGATCATCATAACTACAACCTTAGGTTGATATTATTGAAGTGTTGTGGATATTAATCCTTCATGATCTAAATAAACGATTCTTGGCATGAATTAATCTAGGTTCTTGTAGCCTACAAATGAAATGATGTAATGTACATTATGTGACCTTAATTCTAGGATAGATAAAGCATGAGTTAGACTTTATTAATATGTATTTATCTACTTCCCTAGATTGATTCTATTTTTGAAATATGATTTATGATACATTCAAGTGAAATTGGTTAAGGGTCTATGTTCTTCTACCTTCTAGTATGTTGGTGATGTGTTGTACTAGCTTGTAGCATGGCCTTGTAGCATATTATGCATACCTTCACATATAATTATTGTACTTTAAATACTATATTATACTTGAATTTTTGATTAAATAATAGTAATGTTCAATGATGACTAAAGGCTAAAAGATTGGTAAGAATTAATCTACTTCTCTATATCTATAGTATTGTTGTTAGAATTTGCCTTGTATGGCATTCTGTGGTACAGTCCACTTATAGTGGTGGTGTTTATTTTTTGTCAATCTATATATGTGTTTTTTATGGCCTTGAAGGAAATTTTATGAATATATGAGTGTGTGGTTATGATGAGCACAGTATGTAAAGCTTATGCCTATTTTCAAATCCTAGGTGTGATCTAGGTTTTATGACTATTGTATAAGCACGTGCTTATCTTTGTTAGGGTAAAATGTAGGTGCTTCCATTGATGAGTTATAATGGTTGATAATCCCTTACCTATGTACCCCTATGTGAATTCATGAATAGCAAAAGTTAGGAGTCTTAAGTGTAATATGAAATTGGCTTGTTTTAAAATGATATTGTGTGTTCTGTGTTCCATGCTTGAAAGTGTATTGTGGTCCTAAGAGAGTGGATGCCTCAATGTGTTGTTGATAGACATAATGTGATCATATTGACCAATTTACACATACCTCACTCTACATGTTTGCGTACAAGTAGTATAGGATCTTAGTGTCTAATGAAAGGTTGTCCTTATCTTCACTAGTGTCTATTACTATGCATGCTTCTTATGTCTATGAAAGTATGATATATTTTTCCTTAACTAAAATAGCTTGATAGGTGTAATAGCATGGGCAAAGGTATGGGACTTTTTCTATGCATTGTGCAGGTGTGCCTTGATAAGATAGTTCCTAGGTTTAGTTCTCCATGTGAATGAATATGAATGTGTGGTCATGTGTGGTCTTAATGTGTTTGTGTGAAAGGATTAATCACATATATGTATACACACACAAACATGAATAATGATATATTTAATAGTAAAGTCTCTTATGAGGTATTCTCAGTTGTACTCTAAGCTAGATAGTGATATTACATATGCTATATCCTTATGAAAGGGTTTATCACATGATTTAGGTTGATGAACTCACATCTATGACCTATTATCTAAGCATATGAGAGGTTGACTCTCCTAAACGTATGTTTTATAAAGTAATAATAATAAAGACTTTTCAATAAAGGGAATTTATCTTAGCACCGAGTGAACTTGTAGGTGAGGGGGTGGCACCTTCCTAAGGAGGGAACACTAAAGGGTCCACTAATAGCCCTTACAGGGTAGATAGCCTCATGATCCCACAAAAGGTGTAGAGTTTATGCTTCCGTGACAGCCCCAACTTTAATAAATTATGCTTGCCACATAGGATCTAGCAAGTGATATCAGTTACGATGCTACTATGTGTTTATGTTGTACCTTGGCTAGGTAAGAACACCTTCCATTGGTGTAAGGCTCTACAACACCAAATTCCATGTTTAGCACCCATGGTGTTATTATCAGTTATGGCTATAGCTTCCCTAAAGAAAAAATGACAATGGAAGTAAAATGAAGTAAAGGACCCTAACTAGGATAACCTAAGGGAAGGTACTTAGGATAGGTGTAAGTTATGAACCAAACTAGACATTGCACAACTAACAATCTAAGGGAGTCCTAGGAAGGTACTCTAATGCATGTGACTACGTATATGTTCCATATGCATGACTTTGTAGTATTTGTCTAATTGTTGTGATGAAATGCATGGTATGAGCCTATATGAAGTTTCCTTGATGTACATATTTAATATTGGTCTTAGTGACTAAATGATGAAGGTTTTATTGATACGAATGAAGTTGTCGTCACTTACTATGTCGATGTATGAATTGGAATTTAAGGTTTGTGGTCTCATGATGGGTTTACTAAGTATGTGTGAGGTTATGGGGCTTCACATGTACATTGAACTAGTATACTTAGATTAGGGGTCATGAACAAAGTCCTATAATGATTTATGTTAAATAAAATTAATGTATATATGCAAAGTGAATAGAGTTTACTTTAACGTCCTTATAGTCTTGGATTAAGTATGTCTATTTTGCACTATACTTATATGGTGGTATGTGTTGGCTTACGTAAGTTGTATGTGTGGTTTCCTTGAGACCTTAAGGTGATGCAATGCACCAAGTATCAATAGAGGATTAATTGGGAGGTTGATGAGTTAAAGGAATTTCACTGTAACATGAGATAGCTCACTATAAAGAAGAAAATAGCTCATTGTAATGGGACTCTAAAATGCCTTAAATTCTATATGTAATCTTATATGATGTTTGCCCTTTATGTTTGTCTATATGAAGTATGAATGATAGAAATGCTATTGTATCAAGGTTTTATCAAGTTTCTTCAATAAGGCATGAAGTGTGATTTCATGTCTTATAAATGCATGTTCTTAAATTCCTTTTAAATGCATGTTTTAAATGCCATTAAAAAGCATGTTTTTACATGGTTCTCAAACTTAGTGCATTCTTGTACTAACTTCATTCTTCTCAACCTTTTACACAGTGTAGGTTATGGATTCTTAAAGGATGTCTATGTTATTGAATATCTTGATATGTGATTCCCAAGCTCAAGGAAAGGAATTGTTAAGTCCAAGGATGTCCTAACGTTTAACATACTGTAAAGTCTTATAAATTGTATAGTTATGTATTATGTTATAACAGTCGTGTCCCTATTGTACTCTTATGTGTTGTGTCTAGGATGGAAAAGAGACTTAAATTGTGTTTATATATATATATATATATATATATATATGAGATAATTTTTCTAGCATATGATGTGCTATGAAAAGTTTTAAATTTTCCGCTAAATTTACTATGACAATGCGATGAATGATAATTATGGACTTGTACAAGACCTCCAATAGGTCAAGTACACCATGTTACTTCTAGGGGGTGCTCCCCGGATGTTACATATAACACCACCTACACTAAGTTGTAAATCCTTACGAAGCCATAGATCATTAACAATTTTTATGAAGGTAAGCCTTAACCGACATAGACTATGTGAGTTTACATGGAATCCCGATGTCACCATCACCGGATAAAGAGATTCCTACTATCGTAAGGTAGGACTATCGTTTGTTTATCCTTAAGTAGATCCACTAGATATACCTTTGTGGTAACATATTTTAAGGCATAGGGAGATTTCTACTAGATACCCCGCCTCAACTAACGGGTGAGCATCCATCTCAGAAGATTGCTACTAAGTACCGCGCCTCAACTTACGGATGATCACCCATCTCAAACCATATAATTTTTGTGCTTAGCATTATTGCCCAAAGAGTACATTAGTTCATTATGGGACAAAGGATTGATACTAGATACCCTCCCTCAAGTCTCGGATGAGCATCCATCCCAACCCAACATCCATTAATTCATACGAAAACTCATAAATTCAAAGATAAGAATAGTGTTCCACCTAAGAACCCTGTTATTGTAAGAAAGTACTTCCAAAACAATTCATTGTCATTAATAAGAGAATAATAAGAGAATATCCTTTCAAATAGTAATTTACCATTAACATTATCATTGAACTTTATTCATTCATCATTCAAGTGTGGGTGTATGTGTCTGTAAGAATAGACTTTCACATAGTTACCATCATTAACAAGTGTTAATACATAGGTAATATTCAATCCTAACAAATTAGCTTCTAAATATGATCATCACTTAGTCTTTTAGATCACATACCTGCTTTACATCATCATTATATATTAAACTCCACATGTAAGTTCAAGGAATATATCAATCCCTTCAATACAATAATACACATAGTATGTACATATCTCCACCTTTCAAGTGGATCAGCATCTCTAGCACAATTCTACTTCAACATGAAATTAGATCATAACTTTCACTTCAAGTCCATGATCAAGAGTTACCAATACACCAATAATGCACTTCAATTAAATCATGTGTAATGATACCATTCAACAATCTAACCAAATTTAAGCATAATCCATCACATTCATTCATGATCATCAAACACCTTCATAAAGCACAATTTAGGAATTGAAAGAAATCATGGGTTCATAGAGTATTTTTAACATAAATCATCAATTAAGCCTCAATATAATCATAATTTTTTATTAGAAACCATTTGAAAATGTTTGATGCAATAAACCATTAAATTGAGTTAAACTTGGAGGTCTTGAAAAACCCTAAATAACTTTGGAGTAGGCTCCTTGAATGGAAAATTAAACAAGGATTAATACAAACATACATTGATATTTATTACCAGGAAAACCCATTGAAAGTCCTTTGAAAACCTTGAAGAAATTGACCTTGGAAGCTTTAAGTCTTCACCTTTTATACATGTTCTAGGGAGATATCTTTTTGAGGGGAAGGGAAGCTTGTAATTGGGATTTTTGAATAATAATGTATAAAATATGTTTAAATAAAATTAAAACAACCAAAATAATCATACAAGCAATAAAAGAATCATTAAAACCATTTAAAAATGACATCTCACTTGGCTAAACCAAACTAGTCCTACATGTGTGATCCACGGACCACCATCCACAGATGCGTCCACCAACCATCCTGCATGGACGTGTTTCAAAGATTTTCCTTGAGTTTAGGGACGATGAGCTAAAGAGGCTATCCATGGGGCGTGTTCCCCTTCTGTAGGTCACCAAGATCTTGGAAAAAATCTTTATTTTGGGGCAGCCTCATGGTTTCCTTGGGGTTTAGACTTTAGGGTCCTCCTCAACAATGTTTAGGGTGTTCCTTGGGGGGTCATATATTGACTTCTAACCCCTAAACACCTCAACCATGGCTTAGGACAACCATAAACCACTTCAAAACTCACACCAACTCAAACACACACACGTAATGCTCTAGTTTCACTTATTTAATTTTAGGGTCATTGCAAAATGTTGCTGGAATACTTCTAAAGAGGTCTTGGTCTAAAGAAGTGGCTGACCAAACTTGTCTAAGTGGTCTCACCTCATTTCCTTATTGCAATAGAAGAACAACTCATTGATCACATGGCATATACAAAAAAGAAGACTGACAGGGACTAGATTTTTGCCACATTGTTGACTCATCTTTATATCGTGGACAAACAGATTATGGAATTAGAGGTACCATGCAAAAAGAATTACGGGTAAATTTCTCCGCATGAGCATAGAAGGTCCAAGGAGTATTAGGGTGGATAAGTAGAAGAGATTCCCTCACTCATTCTCCACAAAGTCGAAGAGCGAGATAGAGTGTTGAATGAGATAGAAGAGAATATCTTACTACTGAATCAGATGATTGCTTCCAATTCCATATCTATTCAGCTATTAGAGACCAAAATTGGGTAATCTATTGTCTTGTATCTTCCCCATCAATCAGGATTAATTGGGGAAGTCATTACATGACGTTAACTAAGGTGTTTCTGGGAGGCAACCCAAGTGTTTATCCTTTTATTTTTGAGTTATAAATAATCATGTGTTTATTTTCCAGGTTTATATGTATAATGTGTTTCAAAAGTGCAGGTTAGCGATCAAAATGTCAAGTCGGTGACTCACAAAGGGGATTGGCGAGTCTGACATGGACCGCAATTAAACTCAAGGAATTTTGAATTTTGTGTTTGTAAAACTCTAAGAGCCTAGGAGCAAATAGGCGAATCACCGAACAGGTCGGCGATCACGACTTTGTTTTTTGTGTGGACCACAATAGTAGCAGGAGGCGCTCTAAAAATCAACAAGGTAAGTATCCACTCGGCGCGTCGCGGAGTGGCTCGATGACTAAGACTAATGTCATCGATTAGGTGAGAAATTTATGGTTTTAAAGGCCAAAAGTTCAACGTCTTTCACATTACCTCACTCTTTAACTTACAAAATCCACACCCGCACTATATTTTCCTTTATTCTTGGTTTTTATCATGTATTAGTTGTTGATTAGGTTTTCGATGTTTAGATTTTTTCATCTAGGTTAACAACTTTTATATTTGGCATATAAGGGTGGTTTTTCGAGCATGAAGTTATGTTTGTTTTTGTACTCATTTACAATGTTTCTTATCTTAGGGTAGTGAGTTGGGCCTATCTGATCAAAATTATATGCTTGAATTCATGTTTTAATTTTAAATATCTTGCCTAAATTTCCTAATTGTTTATTTCCTAGATTTTCATGCTTAAAATTGATTAGAATATTAGTGGGTTGTGTCATTGGGTCTAGTCGGGTGATTATAAGTAACTTGAATTTGTGCCAAATAATGTATTTTGCCCAATAATGGAGTGGTTGACGTAATTGTTAAGGGTAAAGGTCATCAAATGAACAAATTTCGCATAGGGGAGGTGGTGCCCTAGGGGAATAAGAAGGCCAGTGTGTTTCAACCCGTAAAGTCGGTCATGGTTCTGGTGAAGGACTTTGGGTGCAGTAGTGATTACATTAATATTGTATTTAACATGGCTTTAGGTTCTACACTCACATAAGATGTCTTGCCTACTACTTAATCCCTAGATAACTCAAAGGGATAGCTTGCACGATTTATTTTCGATACCACCCAAAGGTGGACCAAGGCTGGGGTCCTCATCGAGAAAAAAACCTAAATATTGCTTTTTGATTTTTTTAAACTTTAATAAAAGCACAATTATTCCATCCTGAATGAGTCTATCCTCCACCCCCTCTAAGACTTCCTACCTTGGGTCGATCATATCCATGAAGAGCATTAACATGGTACTCTTCATAGAGTAGGAAACGTCCATGAGATCCATGTAGAGCAAGACCTCTCTTCCATTCCTGGTGCTGATCAGAGAGTTGTGCCGGCATTCTAGAGTTCCTTGGGATGCGACAAGAGATATTAAAGTCACTTCTTCATCTTTCATAGGCATTCAACGTACAGAGGCTGAGTACACGTGGGAGGACGCCCACAGGAGAAGATCACCTCAGTAGATACATCTCCGGAGGTGGACATTGACTCCATACTTGACGAGGCATCTTCGCCTACTCCGACCTCCGGGCCTTCAGGTACAACTTCTCCCATTTATTCCTCCCAGGATCCATGAAACTCTACAGCAGCCCAGCCTGCAAGGATTACTCAAGCTATGATCCTCAATAATGAGGCACTTACACCATCTAGGTGATATGTAGCCAACCCAATTCGAGGGTGTAGTCCCATAGATGATTGAAAGTCCAATCATTGCTGCACTGACCTCCTTCAAAACTTCTATTGATTACTAAAATGTGAGAGTCGTGTCGTGTAAGAATCCATTGGGGGATATTTCTAAGGTTACATCTTTGAAAGTCGAAGTCACGTATCTAAAGAAGGTTGTAGACTATCTCAAGTCTACGGACTTTACTTCATAATTAGAGATAGCAGATGATTAGGAGCCCAACCAAGTTCTGACATTCCTCTGGTTACCACCGGAAACCTGTTGAGGGATGATGTGGCAGTTGTTGATTCATAGAGAGAGACCGACGAGAAGTAAAAAGAGGTGGGGAGGAGAGCATGCATGGAGACCTGCCTTATCTAGAGGATACAATTGTAAAGTCGGTGATTTATACATCACTGACAGAGACATCCATGGCACGCCCTAGTGGAGTTGGTATTGTTACTCATATAACTCGGGGCACACACTTATGCACATGATTAGACTATTATGACAGAGGGCATTGATGCCCCGATAGATAAAGCAAATGTTCAGACAAAACTTCTCTTTATCTCTCTCTTGGTCTTTTTTTTGTTGATTTTGGATATTTTTCTTGCATTTGAGAAGAAAATTATTTTTATTTGTGATTGGGTGAGATATTTCAATACCTACCTCTTGTGACTATTGGGTTTTATGCTATAAATTGTGTTGTTTCATTGTGTTTGTGGATATTTGAGTGTATCGCTCCTTGTTTCAATTGTAAATAGTTTTTGACCCTTTTTAAAAAATTTGTGTTACTTCGTGATTGTGTTTGAATGTGGATGTTCTTTGGCAAGTTTGAGCATATGTTGTGATGAATATGAAGAAATGAAAAGTGCTCTCAATCGAACAAAAATGAACGTGCATCTACGATGAGGTAATATTAAATTACATAGAGAATATGTGAACTTTATGCATATCGGCGTAGCTAGATGATTATCAAATTTATCTTCTTGTGATGAACATTGCACACTAGTGAAAGTGTGGAGTCTTGTTTGACAAGTGTGTCACTTACTTGTGTGATGAGTTTACCATGAACCTTATGTGATGACACCTATAGTTTGCCCCCTAGGTCCAGTTGAATACGTGATACAAGCTCTGGAAATAAGCTTAGTTGAAAAAATTTTAAGAGTGAACAAATTTGACATTATGCCTCTTTTGTGGCCTACCTTGTGAGGGTGTGAACTTTTTTGGAGCACCCATTAAGCTTACCTTTTTCTTGTAAAAAATATGATGCAATTGTGACCTGTCTTTTATCCCTTCACCCTCAATTATCATGAGATATTTTTTCTTTGAACAACAAACTTAGGTCAAAAACCTAAGTTGGGGGTGTGGTGAAAAGATAGGGTAAATCAAGGAGTGCAAAAAAGTCCCCATTGACCTATGCTTTCGAGTACGATGGAACCCCTACGTATAAAAAAAGAAAAAGAAAATAAGAATGAAAACGTTTTGAAATAATGTTGTGAAAGCACAAGTGAAATGAGGTTTCCGGCATTCTATGGAAAGTGAATTATGGGGTGACTTATGATGTCATAGACCGAGAGTACACCCTAGAAGTTAGGGCATTTTTAGGTCCTGGCACGACATACTTTACCTATCGGAGGTCTTGTCCAAGCCCTTTCGTATTATTCATCGTATATTCATATATAAAACTAATGAGGCATTCATCACATGAGGACATTCAAGTAATGGTCTTGGAGAAGACCAAGGGACTCACTCACTAACATCTTCAAAGTCCAATTAGGGAATTTCTAGGTAGCGTCCCATACAACCAACTACATAGACCATGATAGCAAGGCATGGAATCCGAGTTATAACCTACTCCGATGGAGGGTGTTCTACTTATCAATGGTAGAATTTAGACACATCCCATGTAGGAACATGGTTAAGTATTATGAAGGGTTTTTTGAGTTTTAGCATCATTCTTAACTAGATCTACTTCGCTAACCATAATCACTCGGTGATAGCCTTTTTTCACATAGAGTAATTCACATAAACGATCACGTGAAGAGGTTCCATATTTACTTCATCACCTAATATCATTCACCTTACAAAGAGGTCACCTAGGGTTTACTTTAAATGATTAAGAGGATAGCTCAATGGTTTTCCTAAGGATGATTTCATGCTATTCAATCCAACCAACCTTAAGTCCACCATTCACACAAGAACGATACCACTACGACTTTCGACTTCAAGGATATCATAACCTCTCAACTAGGTTGAGGGATCCACATTATTTGACTTTCTCACTATGTTGAACGCAACATATCATTAATTCATACAATACTAAAAGGCTTCATCATCCTAAGTCAATACATCATATTCCCATTATTCATGTAACAGGAAAGGGACACAAGTCTACCAAACTAGATACTCACATAGTTCACATATAACAGATCTTTCTATAAGCACATAGGCATAACCATCATCATCTATAGGTCACCCTACTCGCTACTATATTATCATTAATATTACCATCATAAGACTCATATTATCAAGTAGGAAGAATCATGCATCAACTCTAAGACTACACACATAAGGACATAGTCATAGTCTAACATGATCACCTAACAACATCAATTGAAGAACACATACTTCACCTTAATCATAATGTAGATAGATCTGATCATACTTCACATAAATCAACTACACAAACCATCATAATATATCAATAAGTTTTCCGGTAAGGCCATGATCATCATAATACATGAAGTAACGCCGATGAGGCCACATAATTCACAATTATAAAACATAGCACTGCCACCATAAGTGTACCATACCAGTCACAACATAATTCACAACATACATTACATAAAATAAAGATAATTAGGGCAATGTACCACCAATCCATTCTTACCACTTCAATCCATAGCTAAATCATCAATACAATACCAAAAGGCCCTTACACATGGCCGTGATCATCAATTCAATGCAAAAATCATAATAATCAATGAATCTAGAACAATTAAATATAAATTAATCAATGCAAGACAATTTATACATCAATCCAATACAATCCTTACATCAATAAATAGCTCAAAGAAAACAACACTAGAATTCATAAGCATGGAGACATGATCATAACACCCATAATATAGCCAATTAGAAGAGTTTAGATTTTGCAAAGATTCATGAATATTTTTAGGTTAAAATCATATAATTAACATCAATTCAATAAATATTTGATGATTCAAAATGTTTAATGCAAAAACCTATTGCTAGATCACAAGTTAGAAATTGATCTTTTGAGAAAATCTTAGAAAATCCCTTTGAAGTTTGGCTCCTTGAAGAAGAGAGTTTCAAGTATGAAGAAACAATACCTCACTGAAGATAAACCACGAAATTGACAAAGAATCACCAACCAAACTCCAATCCAATATCTTCCTTGATTTTTTGCACCAACGGAGTTCTAGAGAATTTCTTAGAGAATTTGGATTTTGATTTTTAAATAATGAATTCATATAGGTATTTACGACTTATAAACCACGTAAATACCTATAGTACACTTATTACAACACACAAATAATCACCCCTTCATTTAACAGTGAAGTAGGTGAATTGCAGGCACCATCGACGCCTAGTCAACTACAGACTGTCACCAACCAATGGACCGTCCTGCTGGTCAGTGCTTTGGATCAAAAAATGTTTATTGGATAACATTCTCCCACTCCTAAATATTTACCAACGCCCTCCACCTACCGGGCGTTGACAGCGTACTGAACGTCGATTGCCTCCGTAAGTTGGACTGCCTTTGGCAGTTTTTGCCACCAAGATGGGTGCTTCCTCAAGGACCTTTGGTTGGTCCTTGGGGATGTTTGCTTGGATGTTTCCAACTCGAATATGCTCGTATTCGAGTTTAGAATTTCTAGTATCAATTTTATCCAAAACAAACACGTAAAACTTGACGAAATATGCTAAGACACATAAGGGTTATTTTAAGGAAAACCTATCGAACGTCATGGACGTTCTTGGATATTTGACCTCCAAACATCATGAAACTTGACAAACTGCGTAAAAAACCTATTATTAATCATATAAGGAACTCATAATCACATGACACATCCACATAAGCACATAAAAACACATTAGGCACATAGGTGACTAGTCGTCGAACGTCTTGGTCGTCCCTTGATGTTTGATTTCCAATTTATCTAAATCTTTAGACACTGACTCATTTACCACATTATAAACAATTTTAATACCTTAGACCTTCATGAAAAACATGTTAGGCTCTAGATTTACCTAATTCATTTTAGAGGTGTCACATTCTCGTCCACTTGGACAACATTGGTCCTGGAATGATACTTTCCACTTTCCGTAACACTTCCAAGAGTAGAGATTTTGTTAACATCTCATAACCATACCATAAAAAACTTTATACAATACACAATCTAGGATAAAACATCAATTTCACATAATCATGAGATTCAAAACACAACAAGAAGATAGAAACTCATTCTACAACTCATTATGTCATAAGACTCACATTCTTCATTTCAAATAACATGAACTTCTTTTAAATTCATTTTCATGTTCATATGCATCAGATCTATACACATTACAACAATTTTCAACCAAAGAACAAATTATGTAATTTTGCAAAAATCTTACACTAAGATAAATTCCCTGGTAGTGAGCATGCTTCAAACATCCAAAAATGCAACTTTTAGACAATTGATGATGGAAAAATGCTAATATGCTAGATAAAATAATATAAACAGATTTTACAACATATTCATATCTTCATAAAATTCACAGTGTAAGGAATTAATGAAATATAATTACAACAACACAACTAAACACAATGCAACGTGCAACATACTACTATGACCGTCTAGCTCCTCTACTAACCATACTCCCCCATGTAGTAGAAACCCATAAAACTTAAGAGAGAAATACAAGGACTTACCATCATCCTCATCCTCATCTGACCTTTCTCCTCTAGTACGAAGTGCATAGAAAAGATTCTTCTTTGGAGCATAAACTCCCAGATGACTTAGAGGAACTTTCTTTCTCTCTTCCTCTAGAATAAATAGTACGACAATATCTCACCTTATGATCATCTTTACAACCTCCAAAGCAACTACTGTACCCGTTAGGCATTTCCCATAATTCCTCTTCCCACAAGTAGCACATGTAGGCTTACCATCTTGAGAACTACTACCCTTCTCATGTTTCACCTTAGCACCCGTAGGCTCATCTTTGGTTGAAACCTTCTTATCGAACATAGATTTGCTTTATCAGTTTGCCCACTCCTCTTCAAGTTTCTAGAAATCCTACCAACATTAGACTCCTCAGTGGATTGGTCATAACCATAACTTTACAAAAATTCATATCATCATGGAGCATGGTCAGACGTCCCTATTCCTTTACTAGGTCGGCGACCCAGGTCACAAAACTTCTCATCTCATCCATAGGGTTATACACAAAGGATAGGGCAAACATAGAAAACATAGTGAATCTCAATGATTACTCCTCAACACTCATATTTTGTTGGATGAGATTTATGAACTCGTTAAACTTCACCTCCCTCCTCTCACAGAGAAAGTACTTTCCTAAGAAAGTTGTAACACCTTGAAAATCAAAGACGTGTCATAAAACCTTACATAGGTGTCATAAGGATTAAGTATTGTTTTTAAGTTCATTTGAATGAATATAGGTCAATTAGGAAGTTTAAGAACCAAAACATTCAAGAACGTCCATGACGTCCGGGAAGTTGGTTCAAAGGGGTGTTAGTGTGCCTTAGCCTATTTGACTAACTTTTAGGAGTCAGACATGTATGAGAACTTATGGAAGGGTAGCTTATAGGTGTTTGAGTTGTTTCATTATTTAAACATCCGGGTACGACTCTTCAAGGACCAACCAAGGGACCTTGAGGAGGACCCTTGTGTTTGAAGAAACAGGGACTAGACAGTGGGCATTGACGTGAGCACCTACGATTCGTGTGTGGACTGATGGGGCATCGATGACACCGTCATCCAAAACATAGACAATTTGAGTAAGTCCTCTGCCTGCACATTCTTTGAACTCATCAACGGAGTGTAGGATAAAAGGGTGAGAGACTGTCGACTCACAGACGACCCATCGTTCAGGGTCTCATCTGTAAGGATCAAACTTCCTACACAATTTAAGTTACTTTCATTTAATTAATTAGGGGGGTTAGGTGATTAACTCGGGTTTTAAGGGAGTCGAAATTAGGTTAATTATGTCCCAATATAAATACCCCCAACCCTCATTAATCTAAAGACAACTCATAAATAAACACTCTTCCTTCTCTCTAATTTCTCTCTCTATTTGAACTCACCATTTAAGACTAGCAAGGATGAGGGTTTGAGGGCTGGAAAAGGACGAATTCATCATCAAATTGTTGTAAATCGTTAAGGTATGGATCTAATTCACCTTTGAGACTCTTTCCTCTAAGAGTTCCTTCAAAATGGATTTCAAAAGTTGAGTTTTCTTATGGGTTTCATTCTATTACGAAATTCAAGTTATGAATTGAGTTTTTGATGATTTCTTTAGGTTATATTGAATATATTAACATGTAATTTAACTTGTTTGTGGTAATTGTTGATCATTTGGTCTTAATTGAAGAACATGATCCTCAATCCGTAACCCTAGGTTGTGATGTTGACCTATACTGTATTGTGATTATTCCATTGACTTTGTTACTCATTAGATTACTATCCTATAGTGTTATTAGTATTAAATTAATATGAATTATAGGCCTATCATGCTAGTTCATGAGATGTAATTTAGGTTATGAATTGTAATGTGAAATTAGCCTATGTATCTTGTATCTAGTTGTGATCTAGTGTTGAATTGTGTTATAGAGATGCAATTGGCCTTGTTATCTTATTGGTTATCATTGTGATGATGTTACTCCCCAAATTGGGTGGAGTTATGGGTTGATGGTAAGACCTTGATGATGAACTATAAGGAAGACTTAGAAAGTTTTAGAATCTCTATCATTAATACCAATTGTGATTAATTGTTGTTAAATCATGATATTACATTGTAGCATGCCTTGTATTAGGATTATAGGGTGGTATGATGTGAATTGAAATGTCTTGAATATTTTATGAGGTTGATTAAGGTGTATGTGACATAAGGATGGTGAAAATTATCCATGTGCCTTGATATACTACGAAATGCTAATGTGTTAACCTCACTTGTATGGATTGTGATGAAATGACTTATACTCGTACAATTCCTATTGAGCTATTGATGATGATGATTATACAAGGGGTAGACCCTATGACCTAAACTAATATATGATTGATAATTAAAGGATTAAAGACATTTCAAAAACGGACTCTAGCTTAGCACCGAGTGAACTAGATTGAGAAGTGTCCCTTCCCACATAGGAAAGGTAGGAACACTACATTACTCTTGAGATTGGAGACTATAATGCATGGCGCACAAAGAGGGTCCCAACTAAATCTCCAAGTTCTTGAACTATGTTGTCCCCATACGAATACTAGCTAGTGGATCCACGTAGTTGCTATGTTTCATTTTTTTGTACTATCTTGGCAAGTAGTCCTCCTTCTTTCGGTGTAGGGTTTTATGTCACTGGATTCCACACTAGCTCATGTGGTCTATGTCAGTTTGGGCAAGATGTTCCCAAAAGGTAAAATGAATTAAAGGACTTGAACTCTAACTTACATAACAAAAAGGTCTAGCTTAGTCTAGGTAGGGGATTGGACTCTACTTAAAACTTGCACTAGTTAGACTTGAGGGGAGTCTTAGGAGGAGGTTGTTATATATGTTTATGTTATGATAATATATGATGTATATATGATGACCATGGCACATTGTTGATACTATATGTTGATTAGTTCATTTATAAATATGTATTGGGTTATAATGTTAATATATGAGAAAATAGAAACCTAAATGCCATGATATGTAAAATTGGACACTGGTCATGTTTTCTTGTTGAGGATACTTGATTGAGTAAGGTTATGGGGCATTGCGTTGTCATTGCACTTGTTGGCTTGATAAGGACTTGTGAGAAGTTGTCTTTCTTATCATGATATGATTAACTCGTATTCATTCTTTTGATGTTATTCCTTGATGTTACGGTTGTAGTAAATCATGGTTTTCAATCATGTAGGGATAGGTATTACTTGTTGAGTTAGTAAGCGTGTTTGGCTGATTGATATGTCTCGTTTGGCTTTTTACTAGGTCCCTAAAGGGTTAAAATGGCATGTTTTGACAAAAGTCCATTTTTCGCATGTTCGCTTCTGTATGTGCATAAGGTCTCATACTAACCCCATTTTCTTCCCTTTTCCCAAACATTTTAGGTTCCGGTCTTTGAAGAGTTTTGAAGGCGACGTTGTTGAAGTCTTAGATTTTCCCTTTCATCCAAGTAGGGTATGTCCTCAACTTCAAAGGGCAATGCCATCATCTAGCTTACGGACTTCTTATGAGTTTAATGACCCTTTTATTTCGTTCCTTTTCAATTGAGTATTATACTTTTGTATGACCTATATGTGGTCTTGTTGGATTGATGTAAGGGATATGCCCATATTCTGGTAATTATTTAGATGGTATGAGATGAGACAATCGTTGCCACTATTTCAATATTTTCTATGTATGTATGTGCAATAAAAGTAGAAGGCTATGTAACCTTCCTATACGAAGGGTCTATATCTACTCGATATGAATATATATATATATATATATATATATATATATAGTAGAGGTCTATGTAAACCTCCAAGTTGTTAAAATGAAAGTTTTAAATTTTTCTGCATCTTTCAACCTATGAGTGTTATGACATGAGACTAAGAGGCTAGTCTTAGTCCTTCAAAATGACGATGATGTCGGTTATTTCTAGGGGGTAAACCCGGATGTGACAAACTTGATATTAGAGCATGAGCTTGAATATCGTTGAGTAATGTCTCTCTCTCTCTCTACTACGTCTATGTCGGTTTTTATTCATAATTGTGAAGCGCGCCACACTTATGAGTAGTAACCTATATGAAGCTTAGGAATCGGTCTCTTTCTTGGAAATCTTATATCGTGCCAATAGAATATACTTATGGTGTGATTTTACGTATAATCCCATTGTTATGCTTACAGGAAAACTTAACACTCAAACGAATGCGGCTCAAAAACTTGAAGAGAAAATTGCCAGTGCGGGAGCTTTTCCCCGTGGTGAGCAAGTTCCTTCACTTTAAGAAAATGCTACTATGGAGCAACCTCCGGTCAATCATCCACCCTTGAAGGATGAAGATATAAGGGATTCCCTCATTCAATTGTATAAATCCTCCACCTTACAAATCCAAGCTATGACTGCCCAAGCAAACCGGGATGTTGTTCCCCGTCATCATCAATAAGTCACTATTATGTCTTCCTGTCTAAGGGACTTCTCTCGAATGAACCCTCCTACTTTCTATGGATCTAAAGTTTATTAATACCCCCAATAATTCATTAATGAGGTCTCTAAAATACTTTTGGCTATGGGGTTGTCCACAAGTAAGAAGGCCTAGTTGTCAACTTATCCACTCAAGGACGTGGCGCAAGCATGGTATGTGCAATGGATGGATAATAGCCCATTAAGGGGTGGTCTGGTGACTTTGTAGATCTCTAAGGTGGTTTTTCTAGAGAGATGAGGGAGGAAAAAGTTGTGGAGTTCATCAACCTTCGCCAAGGAGGAAGAAATGTCCATGAGTACTCTTTGGAATTCATTAAGTTGTCCAAGTATACTTCTTCTTTGGTATCCGATCCTACAAAACCAAATGAGCCATTTTGTGATGGGGATGTCTAACGACATACAAGAGGAGTGTCATTCGGCCATGCTACATTACAACATAAACATTTCCCGTCTTATGGTACATACAAGAAGAGTTGAGGAGGCATGGGCTAAGCGAAATATTAGAGATGCTTAGAGAGAAAGGTCATATGATGGAGGTTCTTCATAGAATAGGCTTGATATACAAGACAAGCCTAGATTTAAGAAGCGGGTCTCTAATCAAGTCCCTTCGAAATCCAAAAATCTAGTGGTGATAGGATGTCTAACCCTAAATTCAAGAAGGGAAAAGGTACTAATTCCCCAAATGCGAAGCAAACTTATGGAAAGTGTGGTAAAAAGCACTATGGTGATTTCTTTAAGGGGACATATAATTTCTTAAGTTGTGGCAAGAGTGGTCACAAGATAAGAGATTGTACAAACTTGAAGAGTCAAGACAAGGGTAGTGGTCAAGCTCTAGCAAGTGGTTCTAGTGATGTTCCAAAGAAGAACCGCTTTTATGCTCTCCGCTCTAGGGGTAAGCAAGAGATATCTCCCGAGGTGGTGACTGGTATGTTGAAAGTTTTCTTTATTGATGTATATACCTTCCTTGATCCCGGATTTACTTTATCATTTGTTACACCTCTAATAGCTAGAAAGATTGATATTTTACCCAATATTTTGCATGAACTTTTATAGTCTCTACTCCAGTGGGTGAGTCGGTTATTCCAAAAAGGGTGTATAAAAATTGTCCAACAATTTTGCCCAATAGAGTTTCTTATGTTGATCTACTTGAACTCAATATGCTTGAATTTGATATTATATTGGGTATGGATTGGTTGCATGGTTGTTTTTCCTCCATTGAATGTAGGACAAGAGTGGTGAGGTTTAACTTCCCAAAAGAACCCGTTGTTGAGTTTAAGGGGGGAAATTCTATTCCTAGAGGTTTTATTATTTCTTGTCTACAAGCATGCAAAATGATCTAAAAAACTTGTCGATATCATATAGTAAGAGTCCAAGATCTAGACTCCGAAGTTCCTCCCATTGAGTCGGTATCCGTAGTGAATGAGTTTCTGGAGGTCTTCCCTAATGACCTTCCCGGTATTCCTCCTGAACGGGAAATTGACTTTTGCATTGATTTGCTGCCGTATACAAATCCCATATCAATTCCTCCTTATTGTATGGCTCCGGCCGAATTGAAAGAGTTTAAGGCTCAACTCAAGGATTTACTAGATAAAGGTTTTATAAGTCCACTATTATTTCTCCCTGGGGTGCACCAGTTTCGTTTGTGAATAAGAAATATGGGTCCTTGAGAATGTATATTGATTACCACAAACTCAACAAGGTCACCATTAAGAATAGTCCACTTTCCCTTGGATTGATGACTTGCTTATTCAACTCCAAGGGGCAAGCTACTTTTCAAACATAGAGTTGAGATCGGGGTATCACCAACTTAGCGTGAGAGGTAAGAATATACCAATGACGACCTTTCGGACTAGGTATGGGCACTATGATTTCTTGGTCATGTCTTTCGGTCTTAATAATGCTCCGGTGGAGTTTATGGACCTAATGAATAGAGTATTTCGAAATTACGTAGACACATTTGTCATTATCTTTATTGACGATATGTTAGTATATTCGAAGAATGAGGGTGATCATATGGGTCATTTGAGGGTGGTATTGCCAACCCTTAAAGAACATCAATTTTACACCAAATATAGTAAGTTTGAGTTTTGGTTGAGGTTGGTGACATTTCTTGGGCACATCATCGCTAGTGAGGGAGTTGAGGTAGACCCAAGGAAAACGGAAGCGGTGATAAATTGGCCTAGACCATTGACTCCAATCGACATTAGGAGTTTCTTGGGTCTAGTGGGTTATTATCGGAGGTTCCTAAAAGGTTTTGCGTCTATTGGATATCCTTTGACTACTTTGACCCAAAAGAGTAATAAGTTTGAGTGGTCGGAGCCATGTAAGAAAAGCTTTCAATTGTTGAAAGATAGGCCACTTTCGTTCCGGTATTGACTTTAGCGGAGGGTACAAAGGGCTTTTTTGTGTATTGTGACGCATTACGAATGGATTTTGGGTGTGTGCTTATGCAACATGAGAAAGTGATAGTCTATGCCTCTAGGCAACTTAAGGTACATGGGAGAAATTATCCACTCATGACCCTGATTTAGCGGCCGTGGTATTTGCTTTGAAAATTTGGAGGCATTACTTGTATAGGTTTCATGTTGATGTCTTTACCGACCATAAGAGTTTCCAATATGTGTTTACCTAAAAGGACTTGAATCTACGACAAACAAGGTGGCCAGAGTTGTTGAAAGATTATAATATGAGTGTCTTTTATCACCCCGGCAAGGAAAATGTAGTTCCAGATGCCCTACGTCGTACGACTATGGGTAGTGTATCCCATTTTGACGAAGCCAAGAAGGACCTGGAAAGAGAATTATATAGGTTTTCTAGGATGGGGGTGAGGTTAGAAAGTTCTTCGGATGGGGGTGATATAGTTCATCATAACTCCGAGTCAACTCTAGTGGTTGAGGTAAAGTCCAAACAACACCTTGATCTAGCCTTAATGGAGTAGAAGGAATCGGTTCTCGGCAAGTTGAATAAATCATTCTCCTTAGGAGGGATGATGTGCTAAGGTACCAAGGGATATTGTGCGTTCCCGATGTAGACGGGTTGAGGGATCGGATCCTAGAAGAAGCACATGGGTCCCGCTACTCAATTCACCCTAGTTCGAAATAAGAGTACCATGAGCTAAGGGAGATATATTGGTAGGAATGTCTAAAAATGGATATAGCGGAGTTTGTCGCTAAGTGTCAAAATTGTCAACAAGTAAAGGTTGAAAACCAAAATCCGGGTGGCTTACTACAAGAGATCCAAATTCCCACTTGGAAGTGGGAACACATCAATATGGACATTGTAGTAGGGTTACCTCGGACTCGAAATTCATATGATTCCATAGGGGTGGTTGTGGATCGATTGACTAATTCTGCTCACTTTATTCCCATCATGTCTACATATTTAGCGAAAGATTAGGCAAGAATCTTCCTAAATGAGATTTTGTGCCACCATTGCATTCCGTTATCCATTATATTGGATCGGGGCGCACAATTCATATCTAGATTTGCGAGGTCATTCCAAAAAGAGTTGGGTACTACTATGGAAATGGGTTGGGTACTACGGTGGAAAAGGGTTGGGTACTAAAGTGAAGTTGAGCACCACTTTTCATCCCCAAACGGATGGTCAAGCGGAGCGTATCATACAAACCCTTGAAGATATCCTTCGGGCGTGCATTATTGATTTTAAAGGGAATTGGGATAAACATTTTCCTTTGGTGGAATTTTCTTATAATAATAGTTTTCATTCGTCCGTTTCCACGGCTTCCTATGACGCCTTGTATGGTAGGAGGTGTAGGTCTCCTATTGGATTGTTTGAAGTAGGTGAGCTGGTTTTAAGTAGGTGAGACATTGCTTCTTGGTCCCGAATTGATTTTTAAGACTTTGGAAAAGGTTCATATCATAAAGAACAGGTTGCAAACGGCCTATAGTCGCTAAAAGCCTTATGCAGATCATAGGAGAAGGATTTTGAATTTGAAGAAGGTGATAAGGTGTATTTGAAAATTTCACCAATGAAAGGGGTGGTTAGATTTGGAAAAAATTGAAATTGATTCCTCGTAATGTAGGTCCATATGAAATCTTTCAAAGGGTTTGTAAGGTTGCCTATGAATGAAAATTCCTAGTGAATTGGCTTCGGTTCATCTGGTTTTCCATGTTTCCATGTTGAAAAAGTGTATCCGTGATCCCGAGTCAATTCTTCCTATTTGAGGTTCTTGGTGTCAAGGATAACCTCTCTTATGAGGAATTTCCAGTTCAAATTCTTGATAGGCAAGTCAAAATGTTGAGGAATAAAGAGGTGGTTTCCGCAAAAATTGTTATGGAAAAATCCCCTAATTGAGGGTGCAACATGGGAGGCCGAGACCGACATGAAGTCCCGTTACCCTCATATTTTTTATAATAAGGTTATTCATTCTTTTTAATAATATAAATATGAATAGAAATTGAAGTTTCTTGATTTTTGGGTGAAGTCTTGGACATTATGCATTTTTGAAAATTTTACATTGAAGTTACTGTAATATTTCTTTTGAGAACTTGAAATTTTTCTTTTTGCTTGTTTTGAGTTATGTTGTACATTTTGATATGGTGATTCTTATTTAAATGATATGTAGCATGTTGTTAATTTCAACTTTGTGCTAATGGACTCATGTAGTGTATGTTGAGCTCATAAGTGTTGTGAGAAGGAAATGTCTCATGATGAAGTGTTTTGAGCCTTATGGGTAGTAATATGAGTTTGGATATTTGCCTTGTTGAAATGACATGTTTTATGTTGATTTGATGTTGTTGATTGGTTGGGATTCTAGTCTTGAGTCTTTTTTTTTCCTTCGAAAGAGTTTTCGTGTCATTCGAGGACGAGTGTTTCTAAGGAGGGGGAGGGGGAGGATAATGTAACACCTTGAAAATTCAAAACGTGTCGTAAAGCCTAACATAGGTGTCATAAGGATTAAGCACTTTTTTAAAGTACATTTTATGGAATATAGGTCATTTAGGAGGTTTAAGAACAAAAATGTTCAAGAACGTCCATGACGTCCGGAAAGTTGGTCCAAAGGGGAGTTAGTGTGCCTTAGCCTATTTGACTAACTTTTAGGAGTCATAAATGTACGTAAATAATCAGAAGGGTATATAATAGGTATTGGAGTTTTTTCATGGTTCAAAATGTTTGGGTACGACTTCCCAAGGACAAACCAAAAGCCCTTAAGGAGGACCCTTGTGTTTGAAGAAACAGGGACAGGACAATGGGCATTAATGTTACCACCTACGGTCTGTGTGTGGACTAACAGAGCGTTGATGCAACCTTCGTCCCAAACTTAGACAAGTTGAGGAAGTATTCTGCCTACACATTCTGTGAACTCATCCACGGAGTGCAGGACGGAGGGGTGAGAGACCATCGACTCACAAATGGCCCGTCGTTCGAGGTCTTCTCTGTTAGGGTCAAACTTCCTGCACAATTTAAGTTAGTTTCATTTAATTATTTAGGGGGTTAGGTAATTAATTAAGGATTCAAGGGAGTCTAGATCAAGTTGATTAAGTCCGAATATAAGTACCCCCAACCCTCATTAATCTAAAGACAACTCACAAATAGACTCTCTTCCTTCTCTCTTATTTATCTCTCTACTTGAACTCATCGTTGAAGACTAGAAAGGATTAGGGTTCGGGGGCTGAAAAGGGACGAATTCACCATCAAATAGCTGTCAAATGTTAAGTTATGGGATTTAATTCACCTTTGAGATTATTTCATCAAAGGGTTTGATTTCAAAAGTTGAGTTTTCTTATGGATTTCATCCAATTAAGAAATTAAAGTTATGAATTGAGTTGTTGATGATTTCTTTAGGTTATATTGAATAGATTAATATGAAATTTAACTTGTTTGTGGTAAGTTTTTATGGTTTGGCCTAAATATAAGAACATGATCCTCAATCCCTAACTCTAATTTTCTATCTTGACCTCTACTGTATTGTGATTATTCAATGGACTTGGTTATTGATTAGATTACTATCCTATGGTGTTATTAGGATTAAATTAATATGAATTATAGTCCTATCATGTTAGTTCTTGAGATATGATTTAGGTTATATATTGTAATGTGAAATTATCCTATGTATCATGTCTTAAGTTGTGATGTAGTGTTGAATTGTATTATAGAGATCCAATTGGCCTTGTTATATGATTGGTTATCATTGTGAGATGATGTTACTCCCAAAATTGGCTTGAGTTATGGGTTAATGGTAAGACCTTGATGACGAACTATAAGTAAGACTTAGTAAGTCTTAGAATCTCTATCTTTAATACCAATTGTGATTAATTGTTGTTAAGTCATGATATTACATTGTAGCATGCCTTGTATTAGGATTATAGGGTGGTATGGTGTGAATTGAAATGTCTTGACTATGTTGTGAGGTTGATTAAGGTGTATGTGACATATGGATGGTAAAAATTATCAATGTGCCTTGATATGCTATGAAATGCTAATGTGTTAACCTCACTTGTATGGATTGTGATGAAAGGCCTTAAACTAATAAAATTCTTATTAATCTATCGATGATGATGATTATACAAGTGGTAGACCCTATGAAATCAACCAAGTTATGATTGATAATTAAAGGATTATACACATTTCAAAAAGGGACTCTAGCTTAGAACTGAGTGAACTAGATTGAGGAGTGTCCCTTACCCATAGGGAACGTAGGAATACTACATTACTCTTGAGACTGGAGACTATAATGCATGGCGCATAAAGTTGGTCTCAACTAAATCTTCTAGTTCTTAAACTATGTTGCCCCCATAGGAATACTAGGTAGTTGATTCTCGAAGTAGTTGCTATGTTTCATGTTTTGGTACTAACTTGGCAAGTAGTCTTCCTTATTTTGGTGTATGCTTTTATGACACCGGATTACACACTAGCCCATGTGGTCTATGTCGGTTAGGGCAAGATGTTACAAAAACATAAAACGAATTAAAGGACTTGAACTATATCTTAGATAACGTAAGAGATCTTGCTTAGTCTAGGTAGAGGTATGGCACTCTACCTAAACCTTGCACTAGTTAGCCTTAATACCAATCCTAGGAGGAGGTTCATATATATGTTTAGGTCATAATAATATATGATGTATATATGATGACAATGGCACACTGTTGATACTATATGTTGATTAGTTCATTAACAAATATGCCTTGGGTTATAATTTTAATATATGATGAAATGTAAACCTAAATTCCATGATATGTAAAGTTGGACATTGGTCATGTTTTCTTGTTGAGGATACTTGATTGAGTAAGGTTATGTGGCTTTGCTTGGTCATTGCACTTGTTGACTTGATAAGAATTGTGAGTAGTTGTCTTGCTTATCATGATATGATTGACTCTTAATCATTCTTGTGATGTTATTCCTTGATTTTAGGGTTGTAGTAAAACATGGTTTTCAAGAATAATTGTATAGGTATTACGTATTGAGTTAGCAAGCATGTTTGGTTGATTAATATGACTTTCTTGGCTTTGCACTAGGTCCCTAAAGGGGTAAAATGGTATGTTTTTGAAAAAAAGTTCCTTGTTCGCATGTTTTTCTTGTGTATGTGCATAAGGTCTCATACTTAGTACATGTGGAGTACTAACCCCATTTTCTTCCCTTTTCTCAAACATTTTTGGTTCCGGTCGTTGATTATCTTGGAAGGCGACATTGTTGAAGGCTTAGATTCTCCTTTTCATCCAAGTGGGCTAGGTCCTCAACTTCCGAGGGCAATTATATCATCTAGCTTACGGACTTGTTATGAGTTTAATGACTCTTTCATTTCATTCCTTTTCAATTGAGTACTATACTTTTGTATGACTTATATGTGGTCTTGTTGGATTGATGTAAGGGCTATGCCCATATTGTGATAATCATTTAGATGGTATGAGATGAGAAAATCGTTGAAACTATTTCTATATTTTCTATGTATGTATGTGCAATAAAAGTAGAAGGCTTTGTAACCTTCTTATACGAAGGGTCTATGTATACTCGATATGAATAGATATATTATGTGTATGTAGAGGTATATGTAAACCTCCAAGTAGTTAAAATGAAGGTTTTAATTTTTTCCGCATTTTTTAACCTATGAATGTAATGACATGAGACTAAGAGCCGAGTCTTAGTCTTGAAAAGGACGATGATGCTGGTTACAACTAGGGGGTAAACTCGGATGTGACAAATGCCTCATTAAACTCTTCCCACTCTATAGGACCCGACTCAATCGGCCTATTATCTTTCCATTGATGTACCACACTTGAGAAACCTCCTTCAATTTGTACGAATCTAACTCTACCTTCTCCCTTGAAGCACCCCGATGACACTCAATACCTTATAAACACCATTTAGGAACTCTTGCGGATATTCTCCCACATTAGAGCTAAGAAAGATAGGATGATTCATCCTCACAAAATCTCTCAATCTTGATTTCATAGTACTCTCCACAACATTCACTCTACGCTCAATTACCTTATTTACATGGGTAGTCAAGGCTCGATCTAAAGTAAGTAAAGCCTCTCTAATCTCCTCATTAGTCATTTATAGGGGAACCACCGAAACATCATTACCTCCTTCAACAATAGGGACTTGAGACTCTATCACCTTGAGCTCCTTAAAAAACTTGCTCAACTTGTTCCACTTGAGGAGGAATATCCTCATTCACATCATTCTCCTCAACTCTCCTAGTTGTTGTCTTCCTTGTATTCATATCCTATAACATAAGAAAAAACCATAATAAAACAACACTCATAACTACAAAATCTCTACGGAACGACATATTAATAGAAACGATGGAAACTCTATCATCCAACATCCTCTCACCCATAGGTTTGTCGCGACTCACACCGGTGAACGGGACTATACTAGACGTACTTGATAAGACTTTTGATTCCTAAGACAACTTTCATAACCTATGTTTTGATACCACGTTTATCACATCCCAAAAGTACACCCTAGAAGTTAGAGAATTCTTAGGTTGTGCCACGTCGTACTTGACATTTAAGAGGTCTTGTACAAGCCTTTTTGTATCATTTATTGCATATTCATTTATGAAAAGTAGTACAGAATTAAAATTTTCACAACATTCAAATAGTCTTTCAAAAACTCTTTCATATAAAAACCATAGGAAATACTAAGTCTCATAAAATCAAATCTTAGACACAAGAATAGATGGGACACGGACAATACAATCGAAATATAGTACTACTAAGTGTAGTAAAATGCTTTAATAAACGAACTCTATAATAGTCATGCCCTCGAGTCAAATGAGGACGTACTTCAACCTTGCTTGAAATATCCTATAATCAAAGCTTCGCTCCCAAAAGCACCTTCACCTATGAATCACATAAGAGATAGATAAAAGTATGGAATTAGTAGAAACACATGTACTAAGTATGGCTTATTGCATAAAATCAAGATAATGGACATTTTATGGAAATATGTTCTTTTTGATTAAAACATCATAGTGTGAACATTAAAACAATATTTAACACCTTAGAAACACATAAGATATCACATAAGCATTTTGTCACTTTTTAAGGAACATTAGCGTGAACTAAGCCAATGTTACAGTGAATTAATTCAATGTTACATTAAACCCATTTAGCATACAACTCTTTCACTAAAAGTTATTCTAAGACTTACTTAAGTAAGCAAAATAGAGACCCCCCCCCCCATGCACCCTCATTAAGCACACCTAAATGATCCTTGGTACTACCTATAATAAGATGAATACACTTACAATCAACCAAAACACATAACATATATAATATGACATTCTCCTTACCAAAGTTATCCAAAGACTTACTTAAGTAAATCAAGAAGAGAACAGTCATACACCCTCTTCAAGATTAACAAAATAATCCTTAAGACATCCTATGTTTAGGTCATGTCTAATTTATCAACAAACTTTCCTATCTAGACGCATTCTTAAAATTTCCTTAGGTAAGACATGAAGAGACCATTCTTTATACCCCCTTAACACTTTAACTGGGCAATCCTTAAAGTTACTCTCGACTAGGTACATATTCATTTGCATACCTTCTAAATTAATTCATTATATTCATTAGTTCATTTAAGATACATTCATTACATAGGGAGATTCAAGTAATGGTCTCGACGAAGACCTAGGGACTCACTCACTAGCATCTTCAAAGCCCAATTGTGCAATCAACCTTAAATCCACCATTCACACAACAAGGATACCATTACGGCTTTCTACTTCAAGGAGATCATAACCTCTCAACTAGGTTGAGGGCTCCACATAATTTGACCATCTCACTATGCTCAAGGCCTCTTGTCATTTCTACATACAAGACTAAGAGGCTTTAACATCCTAAGTCAAGATAGCGAAAAGGAAGCTACCATGTACGAAACAGAGTATGACTATAATAAATCATAGAGTAGTGGGGAGCAATCCCATACCATTAGATATCATTTGAGATTTCCCTTTGCTATGATTCTGTATGTGGCACTGACGCATGTACTTGGTTACTGGTTTGGCCAGTTTGTTGGCAAAAGGAAAGCTCTGTCATTTGTCTATAAATATGTTTTCGGCCTATTAATCGATTGAACCAGGGGTTGGGCTCCTGTTGACAAACATGAGAATTGGGATTCATAATAGGGGAAGAGCAGCTCAACTCATACTTCTGCTTATGGAAAGACATAATAAGAACCCTAAACATGCAAGATCTCTTAGTAAGCCCTTACTTGCATATTAGGTGCCATTGAACACACTCTAGGGAAAGCATCTATCTATAGTGATAGTGATCCATCACCTTTACTTATTCATGTATCAAGTAAGGGAAACAGGACTACCAAACAAGACACCACATACTTCACATATAGCATATCATTCTAGAAGCACATAGGCATAACCATCATCATCTACAGGTCACCCTATTAACTAATATAATATCATCAATATAACCATCATAAAACTCATATAATCAAGTACTAAAAATCATGCATCAACTCTAAGATAACACACATAAAGACATAGTCATAGTCTAACATGATCACCTAACAACATCAATAGAAGAACACATATTTCACCTTAATCACAATGTAGATAGATATGATCATACATCACATAATTCAACTACGCAAACCATCATAATATATCAAATAGTTTTCCGACAAGGACATGATCATCATAATACAAAAAGTAACACCGACGAGGCCACATAATTCTTAATTATAACACATAGAACTGCCACCATAAGTGGACCATACCAATCACAACATAATTCAAGACTTACATTACATAAAATAAAGAGAATTAGGTCAGCATACCACTAATTCATTCAAACCACTTCAATCCATATCTAAATCATCCAATACAATAGCAAAAGGCCTTTACCCATGGTCATGATCATCAATTCAATACAAAAATCATAACACTCAATGAATATAGATCAATTCAATATAAATATTCAATCCAAGACATCCTATAAATCAATACAATAAAATTCTTACATCATTCAATAGCCCAAAGAAAACTTCACTAGAATTCATAAGCATAGAGATATGATCATAACACCCATAATATAGCCAATTTGAAGAGTTTAGATTTTGCATGGGTTCGTAAATATTTTATGCTAAAACCATCTAATTAAAATCAATTCAACAAAAATCCAATGATTCAAAACGTTTTGTCAAATAAACCATGGCTAGATCACAAGTTAGAAATCTATCTTTTGAGAAAGTCTGAAAAAATCACTTTGAAGTGTGGATCCTTGATGAAGAGATTTTCAAGGATGAAGAAACCATACCTCAAGAAATCCAAACCACGAAGTTGAATCACCAACCAAACTCCAATCAAAGTTCTTCCTTGTGTTTTTGCTCCAATAAAGTTCTATGGAATTTCTTAGAGAATTTGGGTTTTGATTTTTGAATACTGAATTGATCTAGGTGTTAAGGACTTATAAAGCCACTTAAAATACCTATAATACCCTTAGGAAACCACCTAAACAGTTATTTGGATGTGGGGTGAATTTAGCAATTCACCCTTCACTTAACAATGAAGTAGGCTAATTGCAGGCACCATCGACTCCTAGTAATATACGAACTATCACTGATACAACGGACCATCCTGCTAGTCCGTGGTTTGGGTAAGAGACTAGTACTTTGGAAGTCATCCTCCCACGCCAAAGTCTTGATCAACGCCAACCACCTATGGGGCGTCTACCAGCCTACTGGGCGTCGATTTCCTCCATAGGTGGGACTACCTTTGGTAGTTTTGGTCATCAAGATGGGTCCTTCTTCAAGGACCCTTGGTTTTTCCTTGGGGATGTTTCCTCGAAAGTTTTAAACTAGAATATGCTCGTATACGAGTTTAGGACCTATCATATTAACTTCTCCAAAACGAACACGTAAAAGTTGACGAAACATGCAAAGACATATTTCAAGGCAAACCTTTCAAACGGCATGGACATTTGACCTGAAAACATCATGAAACTTGACACACTACTTATGAATAATATTATAACTCATATAAGGACCTCATAAGATAATGACACACCCACGTAAGAACATAAAAACATACGAGGCACATATGTGACTAGTCGTCGAATGTATTGGTCATCCCTTGATGTTTTACTTCCAATTCATCTAAATCTTCAGAAACTACCTCATTACAATATTATAAACCATTTTAGGACATTAGAGCCTCATCACAAAAATTTTAGGATCTAGATTCACCTATGTGATTTTAGAGGTGAAATATATGAGCATGCATGAACATATTGAAGAAAATAAAGAAAGTGTTGTTCGTACCACATTTCATGAGGATAGCAACAACTGAGCCTAAATGACCATACCTTTACACTCAGACCTGTTACAAGCCTTAAAAAGACATTTTTTATCTTTAATGCGCTGAAATATGTGTTGGTTGAAATTAAGGGAAACTTATGAGTGAAATCATGCTTTTGTTAATCTTTGAAAGTGTGAGAGTTTGGTTTGATTCTGGAACTACAAATATAACCTCTCGCAACTAAAAATAAACCACAAGGAAGTTTAGCAATTGGAAATAGTTATTTTTGGAAAGAAATTCTAAAATCTTGAAATTTGGTAAGAAAGTTAAACTGAGTTTATGGTCAACTTCAACCAGACATAACTCCTAGGTCAAGATTCTTAGGAGTATTTCCAGATATGATTGGAAATATCTTGGAATGATCTTTCCAACACCGCCAAGTTTGCAAGATTCTGAGTTTTGAAGAGAAAGTTATGCCCTTTGAATGTTGCGTTGTTTGATTAGGGAAATGTCCAATCTAGAAATTTAAAGGGTAATTTGGTTTTTTCCTTACCCATTTATTTAAATTCGTTTTTATTAAGTTATTTGGAGTCAAATATGAGTTAGTTCAGTTGACTCTTTTGAAAAATAGAGTTAGGGTGTTTGGATAAAGAACGAAGAGAAAGGAGAAGAGGAAAAGCAAGATACGCCTAGAATGATCTATTTTGATTGTGGATTTCTTAAAGATTTTAATATGAAAAGGCACGTGAGTCTCTTATAGAGTATGGTTTCATTCACCCACGCGCCAAACATGTTTAGTTCAGCACAATTCCTCCTAAAAGAGTTTTGTAAGATGATGTTCTTAACATGAATTCTTGAATTTGAATGTTGTTCTTTAATTACGTTGAATTATGGAGTTTATAAGATCTTTCCATTGAAATTTAGAGTTAATTATAGTTAGGTTCTTGAGTATATATGTTGTGTATATGGAACTAAAATGAATTTGAGAGAAATATTTGAGTTTAAGATAATTGGGGCTTGAAAATGAAGAAGAGAAAAATTGGGCAAGGAACAAGTACCTGGTATGTGTCGCGGAATGGACCTGTTCCCTCAGTAAAAAAAAATTTTCTCCGCATCGGACAGGCTGTGGACTCATCTATATCAAAATTAAGTTTCACGAATATTTAATTATGAACATCTTCACATAGCGGACTTGTTCCAAGACAGTGATTTCGTAACTTTTCTCAAGTTTACCTATTTGAAATCATTCCTAAACATCAAGAGACATTTCCTATAAGAAATATTAATTCCTTGAATCCATAATTCAATTCATGAAAAAATAAGATTCAATTAGAGTAAAGTTAAAGTAAAGTTAAGTAAAGTTAATAGTAAAGTGAAGTGAAGTTCATCAAAGTTTTTCAAAGGTCTTTTACAAATGTTTTGACTTTGTTTTAAGAGTAAAAGTTTCAAGTTAAGTTAAGAGTAAAGTGTTGGTTCATTTCTCAAAATCTATAGGGAACTAAGTATTCCTAAAGAATTTATAAATGTTTTCACAATCAAGACAAGAGTAAAACTGATATTTCCAAAAGATTTTGAGCAAGAAAAGGGAACATTGATTCCTAGAGAGCTTTAAAGCTAAGTGTGGAGTAATTATATCAACCCAAAGAAAGAAGTTGTTTTTAAAACATATGAGTGAAGTATATTTTTGGCAGTGGTATTGAGCACCGATATGGGTATGCTAGTTCATATTACTCAAGTCTCCAAAAATCATGTAGCCATCACGGGCATTAAATGATCATACTTTTTAGATGATCACATAAGTTAAGCTATGAATCCACTAAGTTAAGTAGGTCATATACTCCAGCAAAGTATAGGATGGCCGGGCAACGTGATCGTAATAAGGTTGTATCATCATTATAGCTTCTAAGTGATGGTTTCGGTTAGAGAAACTCCCACAACATTAATTGCATAGTTTCCTCAGAGGTTATGCTTAGTATGAATGGGGGTATGTGACTTCATTCATGCATTGCACAAGTAAACTTTGAGAGGAAGCATGACATGTCATTTATTATTATTACGAATTGACATCAGTTTATTTTGTATTCTTACATACATATCAGCATTATTTGTATCTTTGCATACACAAAGAATTGAAAATCGTGTTTTAAACTATACCACCCCTAAAATACTAGATCATGATTCACATTTCGAAACATCATAGATTAATTACTATTATATGTTTTATTCTCATTTGGGGACTAGAAATTTTGCGGTACTTACAACCTTATTTAGCAT
Organism: Solanum habrochaites; assembly: GCA_027704765.1. Lineage (NCBI taxonomy): Eukaryota > Viridiplantae > Streptophyta > Magnoliopsida > Solanales > Solanaceae > Solanum > Solanum habrochaites. The sequence goes on from JAKWJA010002496.1 coordinate 20,820,078, forward strand.
AAGTGTTATCGTAATTTAAGGTATTGTATGGGGGTATTTATGTAAATTGACTAATTAGAATTACAAATAAATTGAAAGTATTGGCATGAAGTATATACATATAGGTGTATATGTATGAATTTTGGGCAGCACACAATTATTTGGGCAACAACTTTTAGTGACAGTTGTACATGTGACTAGCGTCACTTTTGAGACTATATTTTACCTCCTCTTGTAGTGAATTTCGTCTCACCGGAAGAATAGGAACCTTATGACATTGTATAAAAAGTTATTCTTCAAAATAAACAGAAAATCTAGGTCATTTTTTATGGAATTCGAGACTCACACTTCTCCTTGGTAAGTGATAAAAAATTTATTTCTATGTTAGGTAGTGTTTGGTATTTTAATCATATCTCGCTCAATAGAACTTCTTTTACAGTGAGTAAATATGTTTTGGTAATCTAATCCATATACCTACAACGCCTATGTTTATGTTAAACTCTAATTTTTCTTCTATGGATTTGCAATATGACACGCAACATATGACAAGTTCTGTCCAGATTCTGGAATTGCAAATCCTGTATGTTCAACTATTAGTGTTTTGATTCAATCTTTTTGTAAAAATCATATTTTGCGGTGATTCATGATCGTTTGCGAGCTTAATATATATACCTACATCTTTCATGAATTTTATAAATTCCAACGTTACCGTTTTCCTTTTCAAATCTTAGTTCGACATGAGACATTAGGCTGGCCAGAATCACTATTCTAGGAGCATAGCCGTTTCTTTAAAGGCTAAGCATACTTGTGATGATTATCCTGTTTTACTTCGACATTATTAAGATCCTAGAAATTAAAGAAATTATTAAGTAGTATTTTTAAGGTTGTATACACTCGTGAACAAGTTGAGGACTTTCATAACATTGTTGATCTAGGGTTTGAAACTCTTGAAGTGATGTTGGATTGTTTCTTACTAAAGCATTGAAGTTTGTATTTATACTTGAACTTGTACTATTTTCACCTGCTGGTATACTATCTTGTTACCTTGTTCACCTCTTGTAAATTTGCATTGTCGTGTTGTTGTCATTTAAGACGTTAAAGACTATTGTGTAACTCGCCCACTTGTACGGATTGTTTGATCTCTTGATCACTTGGCACTCTTGTTTGGAATGCCTCTTGATTCTGATCATTTGCCATCTTGACTCTGGAATTTAGTTCGTCTAAATTATGGGAGTTTTCCATTTTAAGTACGAACTAGAAAGCCATTTTTAATATGGTTTCTTGGTTCTCTTGATTATTGGTCTTTGAACCTTCTTGACACAGGGCACCGACCCTTCTTGATTCCTACTCATGCATGGTGTGATGCCCAGATGTATATAATGGGCGACTATTGTTATTTAACCTCTTGGTAAATGGTGCTATGAGCGTTATTGACATTTGGATCTTTAACTATCCAACTTGATTCTCTTTGTATATTGATAACTTCATGTACTGATTTTGTTTCAATTGTTCTTCCTTTAACCATAGAATGATAATTTGGAGAATTTGAGGGCTCCGTATCTAAAGTTTTTACACCAATAAGTTATATTGTTAGTGATAGTTTTTTCTATCGTAGGGAATGTTCAAGCGGATGTTTGAAGTTGGTCATTGAAGATGGAGATTTTGAAATACTTAAGAAAGATCACACTTGAATATATGCATATATATTTTTTATAAACCTTGGAACGTGTACACGAAATGTGCGTTATATATTTACATGAGATTTTGAAGGCTAATTTGGTCATGTCACCATGGGTTGTAATATAAGTATGGTTATATGTTTTTATCATTTAAGAGTTTGTAAAACCAAGTCTTGTAATATACTAATTTACTATATGTCTTGAATGTTTGTGTGAAGCATGAACCGTCTAATTTCACTACACAGAAGTTCGTAATATTCTTGTTATTTAGTCCTTAAGTGTGAGGATGATATATGCATGAAAATCTCATAGGTTATTTGCTAAACATGTTTTTGGAGGATTTTTCGTCATTAGTTAAAATTCTGTGTCATGCCAATTTTGACCTAAAATAAATGTTAAATGGGCAAGATGCACATCCATAACTAAATTATTAATTATGAACCTAATCCCATAAAAATAATAAAATTAGCATGCCCTTCGTTAATCTTTTTTAAATGTCGCAAGTATTAAATTAGGTTTCTTGTCAAGTTGTAGTATCTCTTGGAAAGGATCGTTACATAACAACTTTTCTTAATATTTCACATGTTTTTAAACTATTTTATAATGAAATAAGTTCAGTTAAGTATTCATGAGTTGAGAAGAGCCAAGGGGAGTGTTTCTTTCAGAATCTCCTTCAAACCTATGTTGTATTTTAGCATTCCAACTTGCATACTCATAGATTCAATCTACTCATGCTAGTTGGCCTTCATCGTATTATGATATAGACGCAGGTAATGCGGATCGGCATTCCAGTGCACTATTGATCTAGTTGAGCACCCAGAGTCAATTAGTGAGCCTACTTGCATTTTTGGAGGATCCATTTTATTGCTTTTACTTTTACTATTAGTTCGTTAAGTTGTTATGTGGCTTGTCCCAACATCCATCTCAGTGATTAGATGTTTGATAGATACTCAGTCATATGTTAGTCCATTTGTCATTATTTTATTATTGGTTTACGTTCTGATTTGAGTTGCCACTATGGCTTAAATTGAATGTTTATTTTTAAAAAATTCTTAGTTAAGTTTGAGGTAATTATGTTGTTCAAAACTTTAAATCTTTTCATAATGCTTTAAGTCTTTTGATGAGTAAGTAATACAAGCCAAGGGTTTACTTGGGGCCAGCAATGGTCCCCAAAGGTGGCATTGTCCAGGGTGTAGGCTCGAGGTGTAACAAATTGGTATCAGAGCAAAGAGTTTAAGTGTACTAGGGAGTCTATGGAATCATTTATGTAGAGTCCTAGTTATTAGTGTGAAGCGCGACACATATATAATTAAAAGGCTGCAACATTTAGGAATTCCTTCACTTACTTCATACTCATTTCGTGCATTAGAGTTTGATCTCTAAAAACATTCCTTCTAATTCGTTCTTGTGCATGTTTTAAGAGAATTATGCCTCCACAAAGATCTCTCATAGGTCGCCTTGCTAAGAGAAATATCGAGGAACAAAGGGTACCTAATGTACCAGAAGTTCAACCTGAAGGAGTGGTTACCATGCAGAATTATGTGAAGTTATCCGGAGGTTCAGTCAAGTTGTGAGCTATCAAGTTAGACAGAGAGATAATCAACATAAATTAGTTGATACTTCAAGGATCCATGAGCTTTTAAAGATGAACCACCCAAACTTCACAGGTTCAAGTGTGACTGAGGATCCGCAGAAGTTCATTGAGAAGCTAAAAAACATATTCGATGTGATGCATGTTGCTGAGGAGGAGAGGGAAGAACTAGATGCATACCAAAAGAAGGGTGTTGCTACAATCTGGTTTTACAAATGGAAGAAGACTAGGGTTTAGGATCACAAGTAGTGAGTTGGGATATGTTAAAGAGTCTTCTTATGTGGAGTTTCATTCCCCATAAGTTACGAAAGGAAAAGATAAGAGAGTTTCTCTCCCTTCATATGGAGTATATGAGTGTTCATGAGTACTGTCTAAAGTTCACAGAACTTTCTCTCTATGCTATAGAGATAGTTGTTGACATGAGTAGCAAGATGAGTATATTTGTTTCTGATTTGCATCATCGATAAAGAAAGGAAGGCAAGGAAACTATGATTATAGGGTATATGGTCCTAGAAAGGATTATGATCCATGAACAACAAGTTGAGGAGGAAAAGCTGAAGGATAGAAACAGTTTAACAATAAGAGGGCTAAGACATTAGGGAACGAGTTCAGGCAGCAAAAAGGGTAATGTTAAATGGTCATCTCTCCAATAGAAAAAGTAGGGACCTACTCCATCGTCTGCTAGTACACCTGCACCTAAGAATAAATTTTAGTACAATAGTCAGAATCATAAGTGTCTCAAAGCTAAACCTGCATATTTTCAAGGCAGTATGGCACAAAAGGGTATTAAGGCTCCTACATGTGCTAGGTGTGGTAGAAATCACCAAGTTAAGTTTTGTGACGAGCATACAGGTTTCTTAAAGTGTGGACAAGAGAGTCATTTATTGAACGAGTGTCCAAGGAACATGCAAGGAAAGAGTATTGTCTAGGAAAAAATAACTTATATGTTGTTTCTAGACATCAAGAGTAAGAAAATTTGCAAGATGTTGTCATTGGTATGATCCAAGTCTTTCACGTTACTATTTATGCTTTGTTATATCTAGAGAAGAGTTTATCCTTTGTAACTCCTTATGTTTCTATGAATTTTGATCTTATTACTAAGCAACTTAGTGAACCATTCAATTTTTCTACACATGTTGTTAAGCCCATTCTACTAGAGACAGTTTATTGCGATTGTCCTGTCTCCATTAATTACGAATACACCATGACTAATTAAATTGAGTTAGGCATTGTATATTTTGATGTCATTCTTGGTATGGACTGGCTACATGCCTAATATACCTCAGTTGATTGTAGAACTCAAGTAGTCAAATTTCAGTTTTCAAATGAACAGTGTTCGAGTGGAGTAGTAGTTCAGCAGTGACTAAAGGTCGTTACATTTTGTACCTTAAGGAGACAAATTAAGTTTCAAAGGTTTGTATGTATAACTTAGTCAAAGTTAATGACTTAGTGTTGATATACCTCTCATCCAGTCAGTTTCAGTAGTAAAAGAATTTCTAGAAGTCTTTCAAAATAATCTTTCTGGAGTCCCTCTTAAGTGAAATAGACTTCAGCATAGACATCATTCCAAATACTCATCCTATCTTTATTCCACCATACAAAATGGCACCAGCTGAGAGAGTTGAAAATTCTTGAGAAGAATTATTCAACACATGACTTAGAGTTGCTTACTGTAATATTTTCCTTGATATATGACGCCATTATCTTTATGGTGTTCATGTGAAAGTGTTCACCGATCATATGAAGTTTTAAACAGGTGTTTAGTCAAAATAGTTTAATCTCAAACATAGAGAGTGGTTAGAGTTACTCTAAGATTATGACATGAGTTCTCTTTATCACCTAGTAAGACTAGTGTGGTTGTTGATGCCTTAAGAAAGTTATCTATGAGTAGTACCACTTTTGCGAGGAAGGTAAGGAAGACTAAGGGAAAACATGTATATTGACTTGGACTATAAGAAGCTCAACTAATAGATTCCAAAGAAGGAGGAATAATGGTAATGATTGGAGCTGACACAACATTAGTGTTAGAGGTAAAAGGCAAGCAAGATCAAGACCCTTCTTTCCTAAGTTAAAGGCAAATGTTCATAAGCAAAAAGTGATAGATTTTGAATAAGGGGGAGTTGGGTTGTTTGATTAGGGAAATGTCCGATCCAAAAATTTTAAGTGTATTTTGGTATATTCCATACATAATTGATTAAATAAATTTTTAGAAATTTAATTGGGGTAAAAGTTGAGTTACTTCAGTTTACGCTTTTCAAAATAGAGTTACTGTTTTTAGACAAAGAACGCAATAGAAAGGAGAAGAGGAAAAGCAAGATATGCCAATAACGATCGGTTTTTATAGGGGATTTCTTCAATATTTTGATTTTACAAGGTATGTGAGTCTCTCATAGCATAGGGTTCATTGACCCACGCACCATACATGTTTAGTTCAGTGCAATTCATCCTAAAAGAGTTTTGAAAGTTTACGTCTTGACAGGAATTATTGAATTTGAATGTTGTTCTTTAATTGGGTTAAATTGTGGAGTTTATAAGATCTTCCAATTGAAATTTAGAGTTGTTTTGAAATAGGTTCATGAGTATCTATACTGGGTATAAGGATCTAAAATGAATTGGGGAAATATTCAAGTTTAGGTGAACTGGGGTTGGAAAACTAAGAAGATAAAATCAAACAAGGAACAATTACCAGGTCCGCGTCACGGACCTATTCTCTCAAATGAACATATGCTTAAATGCTTAAAGAATCAGATGTTAGTCCATTCATCATTATTTTGTTATTGGCTTATATTTAAATTTGAGTTGCCACTTTAGCTTAAATTAAATGTTTATTTTTAAATTGTTATGGATTTAGTTTGAGGCAGTTAAATTGTTTAGCACTTAAAATCTTCTCTTAATGTTTTACGTCTTCCGCTGAGTAGGTAAGCACGGCCAAGGGTTCACTTGGAGACAACAATCATCTCCGAGTGCCGGCCACGTCCAACGTGTAGGTTCAGGGCGTGACGATAAAATGTTGAATCGTTGTGTGTGATTTTTGAATATTCTTTATCTGAGGGAATTTAAGTACCTTTGTTGATCCTGAATTTGCATTTGAAGCAACTATTGTCAGCTTTAGGATCTTTGATTGAAACAACCCTAAATTATACCCTATAAGTTAGAGAAACTTTGAGTCGCCACACGGCAAATGAGACTTCAAGAAGTCTCATCATAGCCACTCGTATCATTCATTGCATAATAAACATTCTAAAATGAGTAAGAATTTAAAACTTTCTTCACACACGAAAAACTTTTTCCATAATCAATATGAAAGTGGAAGACTTTCCTCTAAAACACTAAACCTTTTAAAACATCCCACTGAACCATGTAAACTATAAATTTTACAATGCTTGGGACTAAGCCCATGCAAGACATTAAATAAAGAGTAAGACATAAACAAACTTGTGGATATTGTCCAAGAATTTATGAGGACTCACCAATACTTCATCTTCAACCCTTAGAAACCTCTCCATACTCCATGGCACATCAAGACTTCAAATTCCCTTACACTTTAGTCAAAAAAGGAAAGAAGGGGTTTAGCACAATAGATGCACTAAGTATGGAAGCCATGCAAAAACCATGAAAAAGGTACAATTAGTAAATAACATCCTTTACAAGAATTTTGATTAAGACATCATACTATAAGCATAAGAACAATATTTAACATCATAGAAACACATAAGGAATCATTCAAGTAATTAGTCACATTTTAAGAACATTTTCCAGTGAACTCTTTCACTATTACAGTTAAGTTCATTAATGTCACCTTAGACACTAGTTAACTTGTAATTCACTCACTAAGAGCTATCCTAAGACTCGCTTATGTATGAAAAAGAGAGACCGCCCATACACCCTCTGTAGTCACACTTAAATGATCCTTAAGACCACCTATAATGAGGTATATACACTTACAATACATCAAGCACATGAACATGAAATCCTCCTACCAAAGGTGATTCTAAGTTTCACTTAAATGAGTTGTGAAGCTACTACCATACAATCCATTACACACACATAAGAGATCCATTAGATTACCTAGGATAAGAGAATTCTAACCTAATACAACAGCATACATGTAACATGACATTCTCCCCTACAAAGGTTATCAAAAGACTTACTCAAGTAAATAAAGAAAATAGCGTCCATGATTTACCTCTTCAAGATTATCTAAGTAATACTTATGAATACCTAAGTTTGGATCATGTCTACATAATCAACCAACATCTCTAACTAGAGACATTTTTAAGACTTATCTAGGTAAGGTATAAAGTGGTCATTCTTATTCCCCCTTGACACCTTAACTAAACAACCCTTAACTACTCTAGGTAAGTACTTATTTGTTAAACATGCTTTTTTGTTTTAAGTCATTACATTACTTAGTTCATTTAAGATACATTCATCACATAAGGACATTCAAGTAATGGTCTTGGAAAAGACCTGGGGACTCTAACTAACATCTTCAAAGCCTATTGTGCAATGTCTAGATAGTGTCCCATACCACCACCTAAACTTCATAGAACTTCTCTAATGCGAGTAGGTATCGCACATGATGAGAATAGGCAATAACCGACATAGACCATGGTATCAAATCATGAAATCCGGAGTTCTAACTTTCTTCGATGAGGGTGTTCTACTTTCCAATGGTAGAACATGGACACATCCCGTGTAGGCACATGGTTTAGAAATATGAAGGGCTTACTTTGTACTCTAGCCTCATCATTTAACTAGAGCGACTTCCCTTACCATACTCACTCGGTTCTAGACTTTGTTCTCATAGATTATTTCACATTAAATGTTCATATAAAGGGGTTCCATATCAACTTACTAACGCAATCTCATTCACCCTACCAAAGAGGTCCCCTATGGCTGCCTAATAATGGCAACAAGAAGCTCATAATGACTTTCCTAGGGATTGATATGATGTCCTTCCGTCCAATTAACCTTAATTCCATTATTTGTTACAATAAGGATACCATTATGGCTTTCGACTTCAAGTTCCATAACCTTACCACTAGGTTCAAGGTTTCACATAAATGACCTTCTTATCATCATTAAAGGTCTCATATCATTCATACATTCAAGACTAAGAGGCTTTATCATCCTAAGTCAGCACATATCATATTCATATTGATACATGCATCAAGAAGAAGGACTTAAGTCTACCTTTACAAGACACATCATTACTTCACTTTATCACATACAACATATTGTATTCAAGAAGCACATAGGCACAACATTCATCATGTTTAGATCACCCTATATACTACTATAACATCATCAATACATCATCAATATAACAATCATAGACTAACATAGTCAAGTAGAAACAAGCATGTATCAACTCTAAGACGACACCCATAAATGCCTAGTCATAGTCTAACATGATCTCCTAATATACATAGAAAAAACACATATTTTCACATTATTATATGTAGATATAATCATACTTCACATAATCAACTACACAAATCATCACATTACTTCAAGTAGTGGCGTCAAGGCAATGATTATCATAATACATAAAGTAACTCCGACAAGACCATCTCAATTCACATAGCACCGCCTCCATAAGTGGACCATTCCAATCAACATTTTAATACAAAATCTATACATAATAGTATATGAGTTAGGGCAGCCTACCACCCATTCAATCTCACCACTTCAATTCAAAGCTAAATCATTCCATTTGATACCATAAGGCCCTTACCATGTCTTTAAACATCAATTCAATTCAAAAACCATAATACTCAATGAATCTAGATCAATTCAACATAGATTCATCAATCTAAGACAACCTATACATCAATTGAATACAATCCTTACATCATTCAATAGCCCATAGAAAACTACAATAGAATTCATAAGCATTAAGTCAATAGATATAAGAATACAATACTTAATGTATCAAATTGAAACAGCCTATAAACCATACAATCATAATCTATACATGAATCAAAAGCCCATAACGATCTACACATGAATTCATTAATATCAAATCATGATCAATTTATCCATATTTTAGTCAAATTGAGGGATTTGAGAAGGTCAAGGGTTCAAGGAGTATTTCATTGGAAAACATCAATTATACATCAATAACATCATATCTTAATGTTTGAAAACCTTTCATGCAGGAACTCAAGACTTAGAGTAGAAATTGGACTTTTCCCTTCTTTTTTTTTTATAAAATCTTTGAAAATTATCTTTGAAATTGTCTATAAGGTGATAGGAAGCCTTAGATGAAGAACTCTCATACGTTATTAGAAGAACACAAAGATAATTGGATAAGAAACTCCACTGCAGATCCATCATCAAGCTCCATCTTCACCTTGAACTCTCATGGAGGTTTTTGGAGAAACTTTAGGAGGGAATATGTTTTGATTTAGGTGCTACGGTCTAAATTAGAGTTTAATGACTTATATCATCTTAAAATACCCATAAACACCCAAAACAATGTTCCTCCTATTTTATAAGACATGGGGTGAATTTCCCAATAACCCCAAGCCTAAACAGAAATTGGACAGTTTACATAGCACAATCGACGCCAGCATCGATGGTCCGTGGGTGAGACCACGCCCCGTCAATGGGGTCTCGTTGGTTGCTCCTGAAAGTACTCAACCTACAGGCAAAGTGGATCCATCGATTCCACTTATCGACGGGTCATCCCTTGGTTGACTTGCCATCGTTTAGGGCAATTGATTACCACTGTCTGGCAGTGTTGTGCTCCAAGTTGGGGTCCTCCTTCTACGGCCCATTGTGGTTCCTACGTGGATTCGTACCCGGACGTTAAACCTATATACATGTAAGATAGGTATTACGAACACATCCAAACAAGTTCAACATCTAACAAGCCATGCAACATGCAAAGATACATCCAAACTCACAAGGACGTCTAGAGGCTATCTTTCGAACTTTAACAGATGTTCTTGGACGTTTGACCTCTAAACCTCACGAAACTTGACACACTACCTATATACACCATAATAACTCATTTAAGGACCTTATAATATCATGAATCACACATAAAAACATAAAACACATATGAAAAACATAGGTGACGTAGTCGTCGAAGGTCTTAGCCGTGCGTTGATTTTTGACTTCCAATGCACCAAAACTGTTAGACACTTCCTCTCTGCCACATTATAGACCAATTTAGGACCTTATACCATCATTACAACAATGTTAGGATCTAGATTCACCTAAGTCATTTTTGGAGGTGTTATAATCTCCCTAACTTGGACAACATTCGTCCTCGAATGATACTTGCCACTCTTCGAACATTTTCAAGAGTAAAGACTCAACTTAACAGCTAATGAAAATACCATACAACACACAATAAAGTAGAAAACATAAATTTTTTTATAACTAAGAGATTCACAACACAACAAGAAACTAGCTTAGATTCTATAACTCACCATACTATAAAACTCACATCCTTCATTCCAAATAGAAAGAACTCATTTTATATTCTTTATCATGCTAATATATATCAATTCTAATAACATTATAAAAAAATTTCCATCAAAGAACAAATTAACCAATTTTTGCAAAACCTCACAGTGAACAGAAATCCCTAGCAGCTTACATGGAACATGCTTCATAATCTAACGATAGAGCACTTAAGAAATTCCTCATAAATGCTCAACAAACAAATCTCATATAATAATGTTGACATGATCACTATTCATATATATGAAACAATTAGCAACCTACACTATATGCACATAAATCATGAGGAAGATACCATGCATGAAAACTCACTTTCTCATTCAACAAAACTTCAACCAAAACATGCATATCATAAGGAGAATGTTTGGATCTCATTTTTATAACAAAATACTCTTATACAAATCAAGTTACTAAGAACTCTTTGTGTTAGGCTTGAATAACCACATAAAGAAAGGTTAAGGTTACCTCACTCCCTACAACCATACTCTTCACCATACTCCCCCACTTCGGAGAAACCCATTCTAAGGTCAACATAACGTCTACTACAAAGAACTCCCTTAAGGCAACTTAAACCTTAATAATACTTTCTCACCCAAAGTCTATCTCATGAAAACTATATACTCTCAAGGTTTAACCATCTAACCACTACATCCACCTTACTAGGAGAAACTCACCTTTACTCTTTCAAATCTCGTCACCGTCCTTTCGATGGTAGGGTCTTAAAAAACTTCAAACCATCTGAACAACCACTCCTTCACATTTCTAACTCTATACCTTACAATTCTTTTCTAACTACACAACCCTTCAAAAGATAAATTAGACCAACCTAAGGTCATCAACACCATCTTTCATAATTCATCTAACTAGTCACATCTCATGTTTTCTCTCCCTCAACCCAATCTTCATAAAGTCACACTCAAAGGACCAAACACATAAGGGAAACAAGGGAAAGATACCATATACCAAGCTCTTAGGAACGATTATAGGAATGAAGAAGTGAAACTTTTCCTACCACCCAATAGCCTCATATTCATAATGTGGCGCTTCACATTATAAACAAGAATCTACTAGATGTGGTTAATGAGACAACTAAGACACTCCCTAACCTTATACCCTGATACAAGATTTGTAATGACCCTAAAGTACACCTTATAAGTTAGAGAAACCTTGAGTTGCCACACAGCAAATGAGACTTCAAAAAGTCTCATCGTAGCCACTCGTATCATTCATTGCATAATAAACATTCTAAAATGAGTAAGAATTTAAAACTTTCTTCACACACGAAGAACTCTTTCCTTAATAAATATGCAAGCGAAAGACTTTCATTTAAAACATTAAACCTTGAAAACATCCCATTGAACCATCTAAACTTTTAAGTTTACAACACTTGGGTCTAAGCCTATAGGACACATAAAATAAAGACTAAGACATAAAGGAACATGTGGATATTGTCTTCCAATCGATGAGGACTCACCATAATTCATCTTCAACCCTTAGAAACCTATCCATACTCCATGGAATATCAAGATTCCAATTCCCTACACTTTAGTCAAAAAAGGAAAATAAGGGGTAGCACATCAGATGTACTAAGTATGAAAGCCATTCAAAAACCATGAAAAAAGGGACAATTAGTAAATAACATTCTTTTCCTGAATTTTGATTAAAGAATCATACTATAAGTATAAGAACAATATTTAACAACTTAGAAACACATAAGTAATAATTCAATTAATTAGTCACATTTTAATAACACTTTCCACTGAACTACTTCATTGTACCGTGAACTCTATCACTATTACAGTGAAGTTCCTTAATGTCACCTTAGACACTAGTTAACTTGTAATTCACTCACTAAGAGTTATCCTAAGAATCACTTAAGTAAGACAAAGAGAGACCGCCCATACACCCTGTGTAGTCACACTTAAATGATCCTTAAGACCACCTATAATGAGGTATATACACTTACAATACATCAAGCACATGAACATGAAATCCTCCTACCAAAGGTGATTCTAAGGTTCACTTAAATGAGTTGTGAAGCAACTACCATACAATCCATTACACACACATAAGAGATCCATTAGATTACCTAGGATAAGAGCATTCTAACTTAATACAACAGCATACATATAACATTACATTCTCCCTTACAAAGGTTATCAAAAGACTTACTGAAGTAAATAATTAAAATAACGTCCATGATTGACCTCTTCAAGATTATCTAAGTAATCCTTATGAATATTTAAGTTTGGATCACGTCTACATAATCAACCAACTTCCCTAACTAGAGTCATTCTTAAGACTTATCTAGGTAAGATACGAAGTGGTCATTCCTATGCCCCCTTCACACCTTAACTAGACAACCCTTAAATACTCTAGGTAAGTACTTATTCATTAAACATTCTTTATTAACTTAAGTCGTTACATTCCTTAGTTCATTTAGGTACAGTCATCACATAAGGACATTCAAGTAATGGTCTTGGCAAGATTTAGGGACTTTCACTAACATCTTCAAAGCCTATTGTGCAATGTCTAGGTAGCGTCTCAAACCACCACCTGAACTTCATAGAACATCTCTAATGCTAGTAAGTATCCCACATGTTGAGAATAGGCAATAACCGAGATAGACCATGGTAGAAAAGCATGGAATCCAGAGTTCTAACCTACTCCAATGAGGTTGTTCTACTTTCCATTTGTAGAACATGGACATATCCCATGTAGGCACATGGTTCAGGAATATGAAGGGCTTACTTTGTAATCTAGCTTCAGCATTTAACTATAGCTACTTCCCTTACCATACTTACTCGGTGCTAGCCTTTGTTCTCATAGATTATTTCATATTAAAGGTTCATAAAGGGATTCCATATCAAGTTCATCACCCAATCACATTCACCCTACCAAAGAGGTCCCCTAGGGCTGCCTTACAATGGCGACAAAAAGCTCATAATGACTTTCCTAAGGATCGATATGATCTCATTACATCCAATCAACCTTAAGTATGTCATTTATTACAAGAAGGATACCATTATTGCATTCGATTTCAAGTTCCATAACCTTACCACTAGGTTTAAGGTTTCACATAAATGACCTTCTTAGCATCATTCAAGGTCTCATGTCATTCATACATTCAAGACCAAGAGGCCTTGGCATCCTAAGTCAAGACATCTCATATTAATATTCATACATGCATCAAAAAGAGGGACTTAAGTCTACCTTTACAAGACACATTATTACTTTACTTTATCACCTATAGCATATCATATTCAAGAAGCACATAGTCACAACCTTCATCATCTTTAGGTCACCTTATATACTACTATAACATCATAAATATAACCATCATAAACTCATATAGTCATGTGGGAACAGTCATGCATCAACTCTAAGACTACACTTATAAACACCTAGTCATAGTCTAACATAACATGACCTCCTAATATACATAGAAGGAACACATACATTCACATTACTTTATATGTAGATATGATCATACTTCACATAATTAACTACACAAATCATCACATTACTTCAAATTGTGTCGACAAGGACATGATCATCATAATACATAAAGTAATGCTGATAAGGCAACATCAATTCACATAGCACCACCACCATAAGTTGACTATACCAATCAACATTATAATACAAAAGTTATACATAACATTAAGAGACTTAGGGCGACCTACCACCCATTCAATCTCGCAACTTCAATCCAAAGCTAAATCATCCAATTCGATACCATAAGGTCCTTACCATGTCCATGAGCATCAATTCAATTCAATAACCATAATACTCAATGAATTTAGGTCAATTCAATATAGATTTATCAATCTAAGACAACTTATATATCAATTGAATACAATCCTTACATCATTCAATAGAGGGGTGAAGACTACACTACAATTCATAAACATTAAGTCAATATAGAATACTCAATTTATAAAATTTAAACTTCCTATAAACTATATAATCATAATCTATACATGAATCAAAAGCCCATAACAATATATCGTTGAATTGATTAATATCAATGCATAATCAATTCATCCATATTTAGTCAAATTGAGAGATTTAAGAAGGTCAAGGGTTCATGGAGAATTTCATTGGTAAACATAAATTATACATCAATAACATCATATGTTAACGTATGAAAACCTTTCATGCAAGAACCCAAGACTTACAGTACAAATTGGACTTTTCATCTTTTTGAAATCTTTGAAAACATCTTTGAAATAGGCTCTAAGGTAATAGAAAGCCTTAGATGAAGAACTCTTATACCTTATTAGAATAACCCAATGATAATTGAAGAAGAAACTGCATTGATATCTTCAAGCTCCATCTTCACCTTGAGCTCTCACGTAGGTTTTTGGAGAAACTTTAGGAGGGAATGTGTTTTCATTTAGGTGCTAGGGTTTAAATGAGAGTTTTATTACTTATATACTCTTAAAATACCCATTAACACCTAAAATAACCATCCTCCTATTTTATAAGACATGGGGTGAATTTCCCAAAACCCCCAAGCCTTAACAGAAATTGGGCAGTTTACACAGCACCATCGATGCCCAGCATCGACAGTCCGTGGGTAGGACCACGTCCCGTCGATGGGGTCTCATTGGTTGCTCCTGAAAATCTGCATCAAGCAGGCCACATGGATCCGTCGACGCCACCGATCAACGTGTCATCTCCTGTTCGACTGACCGTCGTTATGGCAGGCGATTGCCACTGCCTGGAAGTGTTGAGCTCAAAGTTGGGGTCCTCCTTCTAGGGCACCTTGTGCGTCTTACGTGGAGTTGTACCTTGATGTTAAGACTCTAAACATGTACTTCTAGGTATTAGAAACATCTCCAAAAAATTTCAACATCAAACAAACCACGCAACATGAAAAAACACATCCAAACTCACATTTGACGTCTAGAGGCTATCTTTCGAACTTCACCGGACATTCTTGGGCGTTTGACATCCAAACCTCACGAACCATGACGTAATTCCTATATACACAATAATAACTCATATAAGAACAATATAATCTCATGAATCACATATAAACACATAAAACACATCTAAGGCACATTGGTGACTTAGTCATCGAACGTCTTAGCCGTCCCTTGATGTTTGACTTCCAATAAACCTAAACTCTTAGACACTGACTCTATACCACATTATAGACCAATTTAGGACCTTATACCATCAATAAAATAATGTTAGGCTCTATATTTACCTAAGTCATTTTTGGAGGTGTTATATTAATAATGGGGAGTCACAACTTGAATCTTTGAGTGCACAATTGATTCGTGTATGAGTAAGTTGAGTCCTTTTGTGTGTATTATAAAATGAGCCTTATGTATCCCTTTTGAGTCGTACATTTTAACTGATGAACCTGATTTTTACTTGAGGATAAGCAAAAGTTAAGTTAGGGGTGTTGATGACTCATTTCAGATATTATTTGGATAGATTTAGTGTCCTCAAATGCTTTTTTTGTTACAATAACTAATGTAAAATCTTGATTTCCAAGTATTTTTATTGAGGAACAAAGCATGGACACTAATTTGCAAATAGGAACAAAGTAAGCTGAAAGAACGAAGAATTCAAGGCATGGTAATCGCTAAGTTCCTTTGAAGAGTTGCTAAATGGCCGTCATCTCGCTTAAAGTTCCAGTGTACAAATCCTTGAAGGAGAAAAGTGAATTTGTGAGAGAAAGAAGCAGTCGTTATTTCGTCGAGTGGTTCCGTGATGGAGTGTTGGATCTACCAATGTTACAGAACTTGAGGATGTCGAAGGCCAAAACAAAAAGGCGACGGAACTGACCATAGGGTGAATCACGGAGCTAATCACTAAGCCCGACTTACTGCACTTAATGGGCCTTTTCAAATTAATTTTTGGCGATTATAATATGTTTTTGAACATTTTATTTAGATAAGGATCTATTATATTATTCACTATAGTAATTTTAGGTTTGAAGAATTGAAGTTTTAAAATTTTTTTAGAAATTGGAAGTGGGTTTTTTATATTATTCAATATGGACCTTTGTATAAACAAAATTAATCGAACCTAGTTGATGGAAACACAATTTGCTAATGATTTTTATCTTATTATATTGTCTAGCTAAAACCCCAATTCTTGGGATGTGAATCTGTTATTACTGGTTGATTTAGCTTATGGGTATTGATAATTGTTAGTTTAAATGATATTTAGAAGTGATTTCAATGATTAATTGTGGTTTAGTTTACATAATTATAGTTGCAAATGCAGATCTACCTTCGTGTTTTTGGTTTGCTCAAGAAATAGGTTTGAAAATCAAGATTATTGATTGATGGTCGGTGAGTATTGAGTTTTCATGGTTTTAGATCGAGAGAGTGAATCCTTAGCCTATTTCCACACATTAAGTTTGAAATATGGAATGGACTAAGGCGTAGGTTGTTCTGATGTTGTATTTTTGTCAATGTTGAGAGAAATTGACCTTATTCGGTGTAACACCCCAGAAAAATTATGAACTAAGACTCGAACTGTTCGTCATAGAGAGTGACATTTTACAAAGTAATTGAAAAATTCTTAAGCATTAAGGTCAGTTCACTAGTAGTACCAAGAGTTCCAAGAGAAATGAATTGGAAATAGCAAAAATCTGAAATTTGGAGAGTTAAGTATGAGTTTTGGGTCAACTTCAAACATTCATAACTCCTAGTAAAGGATGATTTAGGCGTGCTACATGATATCATAGGAAAAATCTTTTAATTATCTTTCCAAAGCCACCGAGTTTTCTAAGTTTCGTGTTTGGATTAGTGAGATATGACCTTTTGAAGTTAGGTTGTCCAATTAAGAAACGTTAGCTGAAAATATGAGGGGTATTTTTGTCATTTCCTTACCCAATCAGATTTGATTGGTTTAATTAATATTTTAGGGGTTTAATCCTTTTTGGTTTAGTTTTATAATCCTAATATACGCTTAGGGTTTTAGTTGAGAGTTCAAGAAGAGACAAGAAGAGAAAAGAGGAAACGATGAAGGCATTCGTCGACGTTCTTAAGATTAGTTGCGGATTTTCGTCATGGTTTTAATCCCTAAGAGATATGTAAGCTTCCATAGTGTTGAGGTTTTTCACCCACACGCCAATCATGTTATTATAAGCGCAATTTCATTCTTAAAGTTGAAAGATTAGAGTTTTTGATGCTTTTTTAATAAGTGTTCTTGAAATTTCATGAAGTTTGATGTAAGATTCTACTTGGGTCAACTTTAAACGATCATATCTCCTCGAATATTAAGAGTTAAGTGATCCATAACCTATCAAATTAAAGGTAATAGAATCTACTTTTCAACACCAACAATTTCGCGTCAATCTAATTTCTTAGTAAAAAGTTATGATGATTTTAGGAAAATATACAATGTAGTTACGAATTAGCCGACGGGAAAATATTATAAAAGGTGTTTTTGTGTTTTTTTTACCTCGAAGAAAACTCTAAACGAATTTTTTGGCTAATAAAAGGTTCAAAACAATAAGATTTTCATCTTTACTAACGAAAATCATAATTTTTGGCCATAGAGATTTCAAGAAACTAATTTAAGAATCTCAATGAAACTTTTCTTGATAATTTACCTTCAAGCTAGGTTTTCAAGGTTTCTATTCAAGTTCTTATCCAAGATTCTTCAAGAACCTTGTTCTTCCTATCAAAAATCATTCCTAACATGATCATAAACTTGATTCCATAATTAAAATTTAGGGTAGAGTTGAGAGTTACGTTTTAGATTTCTTTCGAACCTTCTAAGAAAGTCCTTTTCTGTGCTTTTGAGGAGTCTATATTAAATATTTAATTTATTAAATGTTTTAAATACTAAGTATCCTATTTTATGGAAAATTGAATATATTATATTATTCAGACTTTTCTTTCGAGTTAAAGTTTTGTATTTTAGTTTCATGAATTTTATTCTTTTAAGCTTTTGCATGCTTAAGTTAGTCTTCCGCTTGTAGTCAGTCAGGATAAGAGTTTGCTTAGGGAACAACAATGTTTTTGAGTGTCGATCATGTCCCGGGTGTAGACTTGGGTCGTGACAGTTTGATACTCGCAGTAATGAAGGTGTTTTTCTTGGTTACTCTAAATCTAGTATATCTTATAGAGCATTCAATAAGTGTTCCTTTCATATTCATTCATGTTGTTTTTTTATGATACTAATAAATCTGTTGAGATTAGAACAAACACTGATGATGAAGATAGTCAACTATCTATACCAGCTCATAAGGAAACAAAGAGATTAGAACTCACACGGATAATGAAGATAGTCAACTATCTATATCAACTCACAAGTAAATAAAAAGCGCAAAAGAATTGACTACTGCGAAACAGCCTGATGATCGTAGTGTTGAGATAGTTACAAATGAATGGCTAAGCGAACCAAATTATCCAAACAAGTTCATTATCGGCAATCCAAGTGAAGTCATGAAAATGAAAGCATCAAGAAAAAATTAGACACAAGTTGCCCTTACCTCTCTGTCAGAATCAAAAAAACTGAATGGTGCTCTTGCACATGAACACCGAGTTAAAGCTATGAAAGAAGAACTAGAGCAATTTGATAAAAATCAGGCCTAGACCTTGGTACCCAAACCTAAAAGCATTTCCATCATTGGAACCAAATGTGTTTACATGAAAAAACTTAACGAATTGGGAGAAGTAATTCAAAACAAAGCTAGACTGGTGGCTCAAGTATACTCCCAATAGGAAGGAGTCGACAATGATGAAATACTCGCTCCTGTTGAAAGGTTAGATTCTGTTTGCTTACTTTTGGCATTTGCTGCTTCTTAAGGTTTTAAGTTAGTTCAAATAGATGTAAAAAGCGTGTTCTTAAATTGTTTTATCAAAGAAGAAATCTTTAAAGCAACCTCCCGGCTTTGAAAATTCCAAATTTCCTTATCATCTTTTCAAACATTCAAAAGCCCTTTACGGTCTTAAAAAAGCACCTCATGCGTGGTATGATCGTATGAAAATCTTGTTATTGAAATTTATGTTGATGACATTATCTTTGAAAGTACTAATAATTCGTTGTGCAAGGAATTTTCTAAGCTTATGCAAAGTAAATTTGAAATGAGTATGATGGTTGAGCTAACATTTTTTCTCGGACTTCAAATTCATCAATCTGAGAAGGGTATATTCATATGTCAAACCAAGTATTGTAAGGAACTTTTTCAAAAATTCAGGATGGAAAACTCATAACCCTTAGGAACTCTCACAAGTTCCACTTTCTCACTTGACAAGAATTAAGAAGGTAAGAACATCGACGAAACAAAATACAGAGGTATGATCACTCACTATTGTATCTTACTTCTAGTCAACCAGACATTATTTTCAGCATTTGTAAATGTGCAAGATTTCATTCAGCTCCCAAAGAATCTCATCTTACTGTTGTAAAGCGCATTATTCGGTATTTAGTAGGGACTTGCTCCTTCGAATTATGGTACCCAATAGAACAAATGTTTTTTCTTAAGGGTTTTTCTGACGCTCACTATATAGTTCATAAAGATGACCAAAAAAGTACCAGTTGGGCATGTCAAATTTTGAGAAAATCTTTGATTTCATGAAACAACAAAAAACAGGGCTCAATATCTCTTTCTACTATGGAAGCAGAGTATATTTCTATTGGTCAATATTGTGATCATATCTTATGGATGGTTCATTAATTTAGTGATTATGATTTATTTGTTAAACCTGTTAAAGTTATGTGTGATAACTCCAGTGGTATTCGCCTCTCTAAAAATTATGTGCACCATTTCGCTCTAAGCATATTTACAAACATCATTTTATCAAAGATCTTGTTTTAAACGGTGATATGGAAATCTTTTTCTTAAGTACTGATTTTCAATTGGATGATATTTTTACTAAACAATTTTTTGAAGAAAGATTTTTTTCCTTTCGAAAATCTATCAGTATTATTGAAAATACCTTACTTTACTTAAATTACTTCTTGCATTAATTATTTGCTCTTCTTTCCATAGTTTTGTTGCCTTGAATATTTTGTTGCCTTTTATTCTTCTGATTTTCATATTTCCTCTTTATTGAGGAAATGTGTACAGCTATCGTCAATACTCTGACCTATTTTCTGAAGCCTCGTTGATTCTCCGTTGCTCTCTTTCTCTTTTGACTTAACTGTATTTATTGGGTCATGCTTCCCATGTTAAGACTTGGTTTTTGTTTTTTGGTTTTTACTGGTACTCTATGCTCTTTCCTTTTTGCTGATGCCAAAGGGGGAGAGTTTTCTCTATGTTTTTTGAACTGGGTTTGTCTTTTTTTTTTATCTGATGCAGTGATATAGGTTTATCCTATTTGTTCTATCTGATGCACTGCTCTGTTGTCTGATGGAATAACTATTACTATTGTCTGATTAGTTAGTTGACTATAATCTATATTATGCTTTTTTTTTTCTAGGTCTTCTTTTCTGTTATATTTTATCTATGACACACAATGCTCAATAAGATGGCTCAAGTATTCCTACAAAATACCGTACACTACAAAACTTCTACTCATGGGGAGCCAGCAACAAACTCAGTTGACCACTATATTCTAGTGGAGCAAACCACAATCTCGACCTCAAAGAGTTTACTACAAAATCAGGGAAGTATCTCTACTACATATAATCATCATCATCAAAAAAGGGGAGATTATTAATGTATAATTTTGATGATAATCAATTTACCTTCTCAGGACAACTCAACTCACCAAAAAGGAAAGGAGCATATTAGAAAAGATTCTTATTCAACGAACTAAAGTCCAAATTGCACAAATCAGGGAATAATTTCAAATCAGAGGAAGATATCAAACAACAATCAATAATTCAAAAAATGATAAAGGTCTTAATCAAATCCTCAACAAGCATACTCAACCAAGGATGGGATCCCCAACGGCTACAAATAATCTGAGCTATTTACAAGAAGAAATCATGCAAGAAAGGCAACAATCTTCAAATGAGCACATATAATTTAAGAACGGCAAGAAAGAATCACACTAGAAAGGAAGCAATCCTCAATGGCTGCATAGAGTAAAAGATCACAACGGCTATCTGCAAAACAATTAAGGCTGAATCATGGATGAGCCTTATTCTTTATTCTTGGAAAATAAGGATACCTTGCCTTATTTTCAAGGATAAAATCTCTTGAGTTGCCATCTCTTCTCGCAACAGATTCAAGTCTTAACTCTATAAAAGGGCATCATGCATACTGCAAGCAGAAAAGATGTTCAAAAATTATGAATGATCACACTACTCCCTACTCTACTTTTAATAAACATTCTAATCTTACTATGTAAACAAAAAAAGAGAAGAGAGAAAATATTGTTGGTAAGGCTTTGTATCAAAGAGAGAAAAGAAAACTTAGTGGAGTTCTTGGAACTACACTTAAATCTTGTACTCGTATCAAGAAGTTTTAAAGCTAGAAAAGAACACCCTTGCAACCCAAGGGGACTGGACGTAAGATCCACATTGGATCCTAATAGTATAAAGCATTTGTGTCGAGTTTACTTTCCGCAGTTTTTGTTTAAGTTGTATTGATTGAATAACCATAGTCGACTAAGTCATACCTTCAGTCAACTATTCACAACAGAAATTAACAAAATTAATCAATTCACACACACACACCCTTGCACTTTCACTACATTCCAGTCCATATAATCAATAATGGCTAGACCCCTTCTTTTTTGGTCTGCACACCATGTCCCAATCAACCAGTCAGACCTTATGGAGTATGCTACTCCTGACCATGCGAAATTCCTATGTAATGTTGTAATCTGCTTCATAACCGTCTTAGGAATAATAATCATATAAGACCAATAAGAATGTATATGAATCAGGAAAGCATTATTAAATACACTTTACCAAACTAAGATAAATGTTTTGATCCCGAAACTTTGATTCTTGTTGACATATTCAATATGAGCCTCTCACAATCCACTGCTAAAATTTTCTGTGCCGATATAGGTACCCCCAGATATCGAAATAGAGAATAACTTTCAATAACATGTTTGTTTATACTGGCACAGAAATATTTGATCTACATACGACATTACATGCCAACTCTAAAGTTAACGAGAATGTATTCATCCCTCTTTACATATGATATAAGTTGAGGTTCTTATCCAGATTCAGTGAACTATTGACATGAAAGCTATGAAATAGTTTAGTAATCTTGATTAAACATGCCTTTTTTATAAAGACCTCCAAGAACATTCTATTATAATCTCTGAAGAAAATCCAACTAGCTTCAAATCTTTGAGATTTTTTGTATGATATGATATAATTTCTAGTAGACATTATTTTATTGGTTTGGTCTATATAATGATATTAGCTATTTAGTTCAAATAATATAAGTTTAGTTTTTAAGTTGTGATTCTATCGTTTAGATTATACCTCTCTTTTTTGTTTAGATTTGATGAGATATATTATATTTTAAGAATTATAAGTATGTAAATAGTATTTGAAAAACCTCATCCCCTCTAATAGGTTTTTTTTTGAATAAAATATTGTTGAATTTACTAGTTATAAACTTTTAAGTAGAATTGTGAATTAGAAAATTTTATGACTTGATGTAGTCATTAATAATGGTGGCTTACCAATCGGTGTTAATGTTTTTGACTTTTAGAATCAAACTAAGTGAATTTACTAGCCATAAAAATTGGACACTAAATGGGGATATTAAGAAGTTTTCAAAATGATATTCTAACCTTTATAATTGTAAATAAACTTTTGTCATTAAAGATATAAACTTTTAACAACAATATTATCGAATTTACCGATTATAAAAATAGACAGTATATACACATGATTAGACGTTTCATATTTAATTTTAAAACCATTTTAACATCCGCTATAACAAATGCATTTTACAGGCAAATTTTGTTGGATTTATTGGCTATAAAAATGGACACTTCACAAGTGTAACTAATTTTTTTCGATTGGATCTAACCACTATCTAAATTATGCAATCAATAGCCGCTAGAAAAAATGTGTTTTAGCGGAAATTTAGTTTATTTTAGTGACTATAAAAATTAATGGTACATGAGCATAGCTAACCACTTTGGATTAGATTTAGAAGTCTTTTAAATTGCCACAACCAATTTCTGCTAAATCATCTGAGTTTAAGAGGCAAAAGATCTTGGATTTACCGACACTTGTCTAGAGGACCGCAAAAGCCAATGTTGACCTCTAATACAGGAGCCAAAGTACATTGGATGGTAATGGATATAGTTCCATAGTTGTGGCCTCGAAAGCAATTTTTATGGCCTCTATATCCCCTTTTTGTTGTTATAGTCTAAACTTCCAATCAAGGTCATCTCGAAGAAAAGTAAGTCCCACACTGAAACTCTATTTTCAAATAAAATTCACAAGAGGGCTCAAATTAGACCGGAAACCTTGGGATCTTCATGAAGGTTTAATCAAGACCATACTCAACATTAAAGAGCTAATCGCGCAAAAAAAATCACATCCGGGCACATTTATTAGGAATGTTGAACAACGACAAACCTAGGCCAAAGCTTAAAAGCTAAAACTCCTAATGACACAAACTATCATGGAACGCCACAGAATTTTACTCGGTCGTGCCACTACTATAAAATGACCCTTCTAGAGCTTATTGAACTGTCATATTTCAATTATGAGACATTCTTCCTGAACTTTTAATCAAAATCACTAGTTGAATGTTCAAAAACCCTAATAAATATTTGTGTAATAACTAAACTAACGACCAAGATGTAAAACTATCAGTCTCAGCAAGTCATAAATGAGTGGGTGTCACTATATGACCACACTAATAATAAACAATGTTGTATTCTTTCTTACCGTTCCTTATATGATTCAACACCAACTACTTGTTGGGTTTTATATTGCTAATGACTGCCTACATGTTGAATTATGATATGTGTAGTTGAGTGTTATCAAATTAGTCTCCTTAAATTCTTTCAACAATATTATTGTGCTCATTTATAGATGTATATATGCTAAATCCAATTCCATGTAATAGATATATACTCGAGCAAGAAAAGGCATCGAGTGTCGGGCACAACAATTGTGTAGTCTCGGGGAGTGAAATTTTTATTAAATTTATAGAGCGATTTGAGCATAATACTTTCTTTCAATCGTTGTGATTTGATAAGTTAGGTTTTGTTTTTGGATGTGACCACCCTTATATTCAGGGGGGTGAATTAACAACAACCTTTAGTCATCTTCCAGTAATTGTGCACTTACTTGCTGGTTGGTAAGATAATGATATAGTAATAAAATAACGATAAATAAGTGAGAGAGAGAATTTTCTACTAGTTCAGATCACCAATGTGGTTCCTAGTCTAGTCCCATTGAGCTTCAAGGGTTTCCTTAGAGCAGTGTGGAACTTGGTGGGTTACATATGATTCCTGCAAAGTTCCCTATATGCAAATCATAACTTCTAATTGACACAACCTCTACATGTATAACATACACTCAAATATTTCTGTTTCTTTTCTTTTTCAGTTGTAGCTCTCAAGTATACAATGTTTCTATAAGAGATAATAGAAGACAATCATACAAGTCCAAGTGGAGTGTGTACTTCACAACTAAGGCTAGGAGAGGATTATATAGTATATGAGAATCGGTCTTATTAAGGAATAACCCACCGGATTTTTATCTCAGTAAAGGATAGTTGAGATATTCTTAGATTGAGGGGATTAGGTGATCCATGTCCATATTAGATATGTTCATGGTAAATCGCTTATCTCTTCGTCTCGATTTTGCTAGCTTTATTCTTGTCTGATCAGCATTATCTTGAATCCTTGGCGCGATTTGCTGCTCCATCTTGCTTAAGTTAGTTGGCTTAATTTCTTTCCATGTCTGGTCACCATATCTTGGATCTTTGAATTGATTGAAATCTCTTCCTTATATAGATAGATTGATTTTGTCTGTCAATTAATGTTAGCTATATGTTGTATTTGGGCCATCTGAATGTTGACTCTAATTTCCTAGATTGGTGTTTTCCTTATTAATAATTCAATCACATATTCTCCTCCATCTTGGTGTTGTATGTATAGATTACTTCCTTTTTTATTTCAATGCCTACGAGGTTTGTCAGTAAGATGTTAAATATATATTATCAAAACCAACTGACTCTAAGGAGTTAACATTCTCCCCCTTTTTGATAATGACAACTTGATCACAAATTTAGTATGAAGTATAGTAAGTTACAGACAATTCCCTAATACAAACTGTTTGTTGGTTCTTTAACATCCCCTGCCTCTAATACAAGATGATAATGTAACACCCCCCGTCTTAAAGGCATATTGTTGGAAACAATCTCCCCCTTTGGCATGATTTAAAAGAGCATCAAACCATACAGAAGTATATAAAATAAAAGCAGATAATATCAAAGCAGTTTAGAGGTTATAGTGACCTCAATAGCGAGACCAAAAGTAAGAAGGGACAGACCCCTTCTAAAAGTTAGTCAAAAATAGAAAGAAAAAAAAAGAGCTTAAGTGCAGAGGCTAATGACGACCCAAAAACTAATTAAGGATGTTGATAGCATTCCCACGAAAGGATTCCTATGAACATTCCACATTGTGAGAGAAACAGGAGTAGCGGTCTGAACACTAAATGCAAGATCAATGTTAGATGAGCTGACTCAACTCTTAAGTGAGTCAACTTTTTTAATCAACCAGTTGACAGTGGAGATGCCTTCGTGTTTAATTCATGTCATAGAAATGCCCAACTTACCAGCGTCAGCTGTATCTTTTTTTAGATGAAAGACTTTTCCACGGTGTCGTGAAGAGTCTCCGAGCCACGTTCTATAGCTAGCAGTTGATTATTAAGCTCATCATTTCCTTTATTAGAATGGCGGCTGAGTCGGCTGAGATTTTTGTAGACTTGGGATTCTCAGTCGTTGCCTTAACAGATTTCTTTTTGACCCTCTTATCTTTGACATACATGCACATTCCCCATGCTTGAAAAAGTACGTGAATCATAAGTATATTTAATGACAATAGGAGTAAACATGGAGAGATTAATGAGACGATCCACCAGAATCTGTGGAATAAACAGTCCATACAGTAGACTAGCAGAGGCATTGTATCTTAGGCACTTCCCCAGATGTATTCCTTGAACCATACTACCCAATTTATGCAATATTTCCTCAATAAGCAGTAGATAATAAAAACATCACAAGTATCAATGCTATGTGCCAATATACAATTTTCAAAACATAGTGACAAAGGCCCAAATTCAAAGATACCATACTTTTGTTCCACCACAGCTCTCTTAGCACCTTCTAGAGGGACTTCTAAATAATCGGGTCATATTCCATTCATATATGAATCACACCAGAAAACTTTGTATCAACACATCCTAAAAAAGCAGTTCATTAATGATAAGACGATTACCCAAGACCAATGTTTCTAGTTCACCACGTTCAAAACATATGCAAAGATTCGGTGACAGGCAATATTTACAAAACCAAAAGCAAAAAAAATTAAACAGGAACAAAAATTAATCAATATAAGTAATACTAAGATAGTTGTAAGGAAACAAAATCTCTCTTCAACTAAAGGCTTTCATAAAAATATCAGCATATGATTTTGGAACTACAAATTCTAATGAAAAATCTCCATTTTCAATATGATCAAGAATAAAATGATTCTTGATATCAATATGTTTTTCCCTGGAATGATGCACAATATATTTAGATAGGCTAATTGCACTAGTATTATCAGAATACATGAGACAGATTCATAAGAGAGATCCTAGTCAAGTAGTTGATGCGTCATCCAAAATAGTTGAATACCACAACTTCCAACTGCAAGGTATTCTGATTCATTAGTGGATAAGGCAACCGACGTTTATTTCTTTCTATGACATGATACAAGAAATTGTCCCAAAATTTGTCATGTTCCACTTTTACTTTTGTGATTATTTTTGTCCCATGCAAAATCATCATATTAATATCCAATTGTTTGAAGCAAGATGATTGAGGTTACCAAAGTCTTGGTTTTGATGTTCCCATAACATAGCAAATAATTTACTTTACGGTAGTGTGATGTGATTCATTTGGAGTAGCTTGAAATATTGCACATTTGTATACGATGTACATGATGTCTAGTCGACTAGCGATGAGATAAAATTATGGGAAAACCATTCCTCTATATAATTTTTAATCCACATATTTCCCTGGTGCATCTATTTCTAGGCACGTGGAAGGACTCGTGGGGTCCCATAAACTTTCCCTTTTTAAAGTCTGAATTTCTTGATCAGTGTCCTTTTGTACTTGGTCTGACTAATGAAGGTTCCATAGTTCTCCCATTTAACTCATTTCAAATTTGACTTTCATTTGATTTGCAAAATTCTCATACAAAAAGGGATCAGAGCTTCCAAAAATAATATCATCAACATAAACTTGAACTATAAGAATATAGAAACTAGGTATTTAAATAACAAGAGTTGTGTCAAGTTTCCCCCTTTGCAATTTTTTTTGAAGTAAAACGGTGCTCAATCAATCATACAAAGCTTTTGGAGCTTGTTGGAGACCGTAAAGATCTTTGCAGAGTTCAAAAACAAAATCAGGACAAAACAGATTTCCAAAACATGGGGATTGTTTGAAAAAAATATCTTCCTTTATAAATACATTTAAAAATTCATTTTTACATCTATTTGAAACAGTTTAAATCGTTCAAAGGATGCATATGTGAGAAACATACAAATGGACTCTAACCTTGCCACAGGAGCAAAAGTTTTATCGTAATCAATACCTTCATATTTTGAGTAGCCTTGAGCAACCAATAGTTCTTGGTTACGAATGACTTTTCCATGATCATCCAGTTTATTCTAAAACACCCATTTGGTTCCGATTGTTGAGCAATTTTTAGGTCTTTCAATAAGAGTTCACACTTGATTTCTTTCAAATCGATCAAGTTTCTCTTTCATTGTTGGTACCCCTGATTCTTCCTTCGTAGATTCATTTGTTCTTTTTGGTTCTATTTTATATATGATAGCAATAGAAGCTTTCTTTATGTGTGAAGAAAGGGTATGAATTTTATCATTAGGTTTCTCGAGGATGAAATTTCCAAGGTAGCTAGCATTGTATCACCATTCCCTAGGAAAAGTTATTTTTTCTGTTGGGCTAGTCGACTCTACTTCTGCAGTAGTTGACTCTTCAATATTTATTTCAGTGTTGACAGTTTGTGTATCCTTAGTTGGATTTAGAGAGGTAATTTCACCTCACAGATTTTAGCTTCTTATACCTTGGTTTAGTGTCATCAAACACCATATGTACAGATTCTTCAACACTTTAAGTTGTTTTATTAAAAACACTTAAAATTTGCTAATAGGGGCATACCCTAGAAAATTACCTTCGTCGCTTCTTGGATCGAACATATCGAGATTTGTCTTACCATTATTGTGGATAAAGCATTTGCACCCGAAGAGATGGAAATAGCTTATGTTTGTTTTCTTGCCTGTCCATAGTTCATGGGGAGTCTTCTTTAATATAGTCATGATAAGGATTCTATTCAATATATGACAAGCAGTACTTACCGCTTCTAACCAAAAGTGATCATGAAGACTTAAATCGAGAAGTATTGTTCTTGTTGTATCTTGTAGTTAACAATTCATTCTTCATACTACTTTTTTTTATAGGATATTTAGGTGAGAAAGTTTTTTGAGTAAAGCCATTTTGAGCACAGAATTATTCGAATGACTTATTTTCAAATTTCCCACCATGATCACTATGGATAGTCGTAATGAAATATCCTGCCACCCTTTGAACTTTACAACAGAAAGATTCAAAGTTAGAAAAAGTTTCATTCTTATGAGATAGAAATATTACCCATGTAAACCTTGAGAATTCATCAACAATTACGAAAACATATCATTTACCTCTAATGTTGGTAGTTCGAGTAGGACCCAAAAGATCCATATGAAGAAGTTGAAGGGGTTTAGAAGTGCTTACAATATCTTTAACTTTGAAGGATGAACGAGTCTGCTTACCCATTTAACATGCATCACAGGTGTGGTCTTTGTCAAACTTTAGTTTTGTTAAGCCTATATCTAGTTCAAGTCTAGAGATTTTTTCAGGAGCATGCATACTTTATGTCCAAGTTTGCGATACCATAGCCAGAGATCACTAGAGACTGCAGTAAGACATGTAAGAGAGGGAAAATCAACATTACTTAAGATATATATTGTTAACTCAATCTTTGATGAGTGGTTGCTTATTTCAGGATATTTGATGATGCAGCTAGTTGTATTGAAGGTAACTTGAACTCCAACATCACATAGTTGACTAGAGGTTTTGTTTGAGTCGATCAACTAGATATACTTCGATTAAATCACATGATGAACTGAGAGTAATAGTTCCAACTCCGGTTACTTCTCTTTTAGAATTGTCTCCAAATATTACACATCTGTCATCAATTCTTTTTATAGTTTTAAAGTTTTCTTTCTTTCCGCACATATATCTGGAGCATCCAGGGTCAAGTTCACACATTCCTTTCCAATAGGTTTTCTTAGATTTCTCCTGCAAAATAATAAAATTAGTTTCTTTTAATTTGATTGTAGATTAATCCTCTTCTTTTTGTTGTTATGATGGTTGTCAATTCTTGTTAACCAAATGCTCCAAAAGTAGTAGGGGAAAGCCTCTTCCCATTCCATGTTTTATTAATCTTCGGACTCATAGTGTATATAAGTTTTGACCATTGTTCTTCTTTTGGGTGTTTATTATATTGTTGATGTTGGTAATTCCCAACTCTTCCCAAAACTTAAGAACTACTGGGCATTGCAGAAAAATAGGTTTTATTGTCTCTACTTTGCTACATATATAGCACAACTTATTAACATCTATTCCTAGAGCATTAAAGTAGGAAGGTGTTCGTATTATGTGGAGTTGACATAACCATAGGATGTTTTTGAATTTATTTGGAGAATGGAGCTCCCATATCCATTTGAAGTCGTAATCATTGTTATGATGGTTGTTATTATTATTATTAAGGTGATGGTACGCTGTGTTCATTTTTAGAATCCCTTTCGGGCTATGACTCTATGTCGCTCTATTCTGTGTGGGGGCGTGTTGTGACGAAAAGATGAAAATGAAAATCTAACAATAAAGAACACCAAGATTAACGTGGAAAAAAACCCTTCAAACTAAAGGTAACCACCACGGGATCGAAAAGATCCGAATTGCTTCACTATAAAAATAAGATGGTTACATATATTATTCTAATGGCTACACAACAAGTGCCAAAAGTGAACAAACAATAGCTACACCAACAAAAGATAAATAGAAAGAAACACCACCCAAACTCTACTTTTATTCGGAACCTAAAATAGGATCTTTATGATCTCCGAACCCGATCTCCACCATTCAAATAAACCACCAATATGTCAGGAACACTCATTCAAAATTTCAGCCTGATTCAACGGTTAGTTAATCGGCAAAACAGATTTCAATGTTGCTGGTCGGAGAAAAAGACTGCAGCAAAAGAACCCTTTTCTTTCTCTCTTTTCTATTGTTGAAAGCTCTATCAAAAACCTCTCTTATGTTCTAATGTCTGTCAAAGACAACTAATGAACAATTAAATATTCTCTCAAGACTATCCTCTGTTTATAGATTTGTGCTTTTCCTTACAAAGCCAAAACCAACTACAAATAGGATTACAATTCCAATCCTTTTCCTAATAGAATTGGAAACTAAATAAAGAGAATAATTCCAATCCTTTTTCAAGTAGGATTAGGCCATGGGCCTTTGTCTGGAACATGGGCAATATCCCAACAAAATCCCCCTCCAACCAAGGGGCCAAATGGACTTCAAGTAGAGGAACTTTTGACAGGCTTCCTGCCTGCCACACTTCTACAAAATGATGATTGTCTACGATAAGTTCTTTCCACTTATATCTATGAGTATCTAACATGACTTCATTATAACCTTAAGGTTCTCCCATATTAGTCAATAGAATATACTCATCATGAGAATAACGTGTTGAGCTTTGCTTTTCTCTAGTAGATCTTTTACAAGAGGTTTCTGGAGCATATGAAACGATCATCCCCACTTGAGTTGGTTGATTATCAACCACAACATCATCAGTAGGAACAATTATATGTTCTACACTCTCATCATTATCTTGATCATTACCTTGGGTTCCCTCATGTGCAGAAGATGTATCAATAATAGGAATTGGATCAACATCAACTAAGCAATCATTAGTATGAGAATCTAGTTTCTCAGTCTTGTCAATATCTTCAATAGTTCATCTTCAAAGAACACAACATCACGACTTCTAATGAGTTTCTTATCAATTAGATCATAAAATCCATATCCAAACTCATCTTGACCATCACCAATGAAGATGCATATTGCTTAGTTTTAACATCTAATTTCAGTCTCTCATCTTTTGAAACATGCACACAAGCTTTACACCCAAACACTTTCAAGTGATCATAAGAAACATCCTTATCAAACCAAACTCTATTTGGAACATCACCATCCAAAGCAGTAACAGGAGACAAATTGATAACATAAGCAACAGTGTTACGTGCTTCATCCCAAAAAGAATTTGGAAGTTTATCCTCTGAAAGCACACATCTAACTCTCTCAACTAAAATTCTGTTCATCCTCTCTGCCAAACCATTTAATTGAGGAGTCTTTGGAGGGTTCTTATGATGATGTATTCCTTGCAATTTGAAGTATTTATCAAAGGGACCAATATACTCACCACCATTATCAGTGCGAATACATTTTAATTTCTTTCCCGATTGTCTCTTAGATAAGGCTTGAAACTGTTTAAACACATCAAGAACTTGATCTTTGGATTTTGAAGGATATACCTAAATCTTGCGAGAATGATAATCAATGAAAGTAGCAAAGTAAAGTGCACCACCTTTTGACTTCACTTTGAAAGGACCACACAAATATGAGTATACTAGCTCCAATAGCACAAACTTTCTTGAAGGAGGATGAATGTGAAAAGAAACACTTTTCTGTTTCCCTGCTAAGCAATGAACAAATCTTTTCACCTTTGCTTGTTTTATACCAGCAAGCAAATTTCTTAGCCAAATAGGTGATCCCCCTCACGCTCATATGACTAAGCCTCTTGTGCCAGAATTCTGATAAAGTCTCTCTCTCCACCAAATTTATCGAGTCACCAAGAATCAATCCTTGTGTCACGTATAAATTTTAATATTTTCTTCCTCAAGCTAAATTCAGTGAGCCTTTGGTGAGCTTCCATTTGCCTTTGCACAAGTCATTATGATAGTGATAATCATCTAGTTGTCCTACAGAGATCAGATTTATCGGAATGTCTGGAGTATGCTTGGCATTTTGAAGTACCAACGTTGAACAGTATTGGTTTTCAAACAAACAGTGCCAACACCAAACACCTTAACCTCGCCAGCATTATCCATCCTTAACACCTCAGAGTTAACAAAAGTATAACATGAAAAGAAGTCTTTTCTTGGTGTGACATGTGATGTGGCTCCAGAATATACAATCCAACTTGTATCTTGAGATACAAAATTGATGACTACTTTATCACAAGCGAACAGAAGGTCATCTTGGACAACAGCAACAACATTATTTTCATTGTTTTCTTCCTTTTTGCCTTCTTTAAGATCTTGCTTCAATTGTTTACAAAATCTTTTAATATGTCCTTTCTTTCCACAATGATAACATATAATATTTCGATTCTTGAATTTTGACTTGCTTCTGCTTTTACCTCTACTTCTCAGATCTCTTGTCTTCTGTCTCCCTCGATCTTCTGTATATAAAACATCTGAATGTGAATATGTGTATTGAGATTTTCTTCTAACCTCTACATTCAACACACAACTTTTTGCATATTCCATAGTCACCTTTCCACCATTGGCAGAATTTGTTAAAGAAACACGAAGAGTTCCCAAGAATTCGGTAGAGTATTTAGAAGCCAAAGTCCTTGTATTTCATCATCAAAATTAACACCCATTCCTAATAGCTGATCAAGAATACCCTGAAAATCATTTATATGATCAAGAATAGGGCTTCCCTCCTTGTATTTAAAGGTCATCAATCTCTTTAACAAGAACAACTTGTTATTGCTAGTTTTTGAAGCGTAAGCATCTCCAACTTTTCCCACAATGTTCTAGCATGTTTCTCATTCACAATAGGGTTGCGAACATTATCGTCAACCCATTGTCTTATATATCCACATTCTTGATGGTGCTCAATTTCCCAATTTTCATCGGTAACATTCTCGGGTTTATGAGGAGAAAAAACTGGAAGATACATCTTCTTGATGAACAATAGATCTTTCATCTTGCTTTTCCATATGTTGTAGTTTCTTCTGTTTAGACATACCATCTTGCTCATATTCCCCTCCATATAGATAACCTTAGCTCTGATACCAGTTGTTGTGACGAAAAGATGAAAATGAAAATCTAACAATAAAGAACACCAAGTTTAACGTAGAAAAAACCCTTCAAACCGAAGGTAACCACCACGGGAACGACAAGATCCAAATTGATTCACTATAACCATAAGTGGGTTACAAATATTCTTCTAATGGCTACACAACAAGTGCCAAAAGAGAACAAACAATAGCTACACCAACAAAAGATAAATAGAAAGAAACACCACCCAAACTCAGCTTCTGTTCGGGACCTAAAATAGGATCTTTATGACCTCAGAATCCAATCTCCACTGTTCAAATAAACCACCAAGATGTTAGGAACACTCAGACCAAATTTCAGCCCTATCCAACGGTTAGTTAATCAGCAAACACGATTTGAATGTTGCTGGTCGGAGAAAAAGACTGCAGCAAAAGAACCATTTTCTTTCTCCCTTTTCTCATGTTGAAAGCTCTATCAAAAACCTCTCTTATGTTCTAATGTCTTTCAAAGACAATACCATTGAGCAATTAATTATTCTCTCAAGACTATCCTCTATTTATAGAATTATGCTTTTCCTTACAAAGTCAAAACCAACTTCAAATAGAATTACAATTCCAATCATTTTCCTAATAGAATTGAAAACCAGATATAGAATAATTTCAATCCTTTTTCAAGTAGGATTAGGCCATAGGCCTTTGGCTGGAACATGGGCAATATCCCAACAGGGTGAAGAGTTTAGATAGGTACATTCAATGAGATCTCTAATCCCTATGGGAGAATAAAGGAGATGTCATTATAGTTCCATTCTCGTGAGTTCATTAGGATGTCACTAACTTTCGTGTTTGCATCCTCACTTGTTAGGGGGCAGAGATTTGTTCTCGCATTGTTTTGTTGTTCGGTTACCATCTATCACACCATATAGATATTTTGGAGTGATCTCGTATTGACCATTTGAGGCCTTCTTTACAAATGTACCTTCTTAATAATATGTTCTTCAACGATTTTCCATGGGAGCTTTTAGAGTGTGATAGTGCAAATATTTTACTTTCACTGGTATATTTATTGATTAGCATAGGGAGGTAGGATTGGTGAAAGCCCTCCAATCTAATCTGGTTAGCAAAGCTCTGTTCTTAGGTTCTAATTGTGTCATTACTAGTCCTCCGTTTTTTTTTCCTTCCGTTAAGGTATCCCATTTTATTAGGTGACACTTCCGTTTTGTGCTAGTGGTGGCCCATATGAAGTTCCTTTGGATTGTTCTATTTCCTTTGGAAGGTGTATATATTGCATAATATGTGTGGGTATGTTATTTAGACATGCTTTAGCGAGAGTAACTCTACCAGCAATGTTTAAGAATTTCATTTTCCAGCCTGCCAACTTTTGCTGCATATTGTCTAGGAGAAATTGGTAGTCGTTTTCCTGATGGTTTTTTATTAAAAATGGAGAATCCTAAATATTTTCCAAAAGACGTCCCATATTTAATATTCACAGTCTTATCAAATAAGTTCCTAACATCTATGCTGCAGCTTCTTGAGCAGATCAGTTTTGATTTGTTATGGTTAATTTTATGACCCGATTCAGAGAAAAAAACATCTAGGACTTGTTTGATTATGTTTTCCTATCATCAGCTCTACCCATTAGGATGAGGTCGTCAGCTAAGAATAAGTGAGATAGATATGGCCCCTCTCTAGTAATTTCCATGCATAATATGAAGATGTAGGGGTATATTAGGTCTCCTTGTCTTATGCCACTAGATGGTTCAAATAAGTCTGTGTGTTTACCATTAACTAGAATGGCTATACTGCTCATGGTGATACAAGACATAATTCTTGATAAAGTTGTGTGGGAAACTAAAGTAGATAACGGTGTTTCAAATAAAGGACCACTCGATCCTATGAAAAGCTTTTTCCAGGTTGATTTTGAGTATCATGTTACCCTTTTTCCCCTTCATTTTCTGGAAATGAGAGATAGTTTCCTGAACTATTATTGAGTTGTCCGTGGCTTGCATATTTTTTGTGCTACCTCAAAAGCATGAACTCCAAATATAAATGTTAAATTAATATAATACCTCCAATTAAAAATACACAAGTTATTTATTTGTAAGTAATTAATTACTTGTATTGTGTTAAATGTTTATACCTTTCACATTAAAGGGTTGTGACTTTTCCGATACATTGTGACTTTTTTTGGAAGAATTCATACTTTTTTGACGGGTTGTGACACTTCCAATGAGTTTTGACTTTTTAGAAGGATTGTGATTTTGTAGAAGTGTTGTAAATTTTCCAAAATTTTTACCTTTTCCGATAAGTTGTAACTTTTTAAAAGGATTGTGACTTTCCGATGAACAACGCCTATTTCGAAGGGTTGTGACTAATCTGATAAGCACAATTAGCACCTATTCATATTACAATTTGTTAGCTACAAATAAAGGGATTTCCTCTCGTTTTCTAACTATAGTTTTTTAAGTTTCTACTCTTCTTCTTAAAAAATCCCAAGTGTTATTTGCAATAATTGATTAATTTTAAAATTCAATGAAATTTGAGGTACTATATAATAAATAATTGGTGAACAAATTGTAGAAAATTATTCATCAAGTCATACTCGTATTTTCCTCTAATGATTTTCATCACATACATACTTCAATATTATTTACATCATTTTAGAACATTAATACACTTTTAAATAATCTACATATTTATTTATTTAAAATAACACTCATTTCCTATGAATTGTCACTAACAATTTAAACCTTCATCTTTCTTTGGTGATAAATCACAATCATCTGCTCCTTATAAAATTTTTGGGATCTCTTTTATGTGACTATTCGAGATCAATAAAATTTTTAATAAATTCCTCCCTAATTCATTGATATATTTCGCTAATACTCTTTGGAATTTAGGTATTAACTTTCTATTAAAGAAAAAAGAGAAGAGAACACAGCAATGTGCAATTAACTATGAACTTTGCTTCACCAAAAAGAACTTCTATATATGGTCCAAGGCGATTTTCGTTTTATTTTCTTGTTTTGATTCTTTAATTAATTTTTTGTTTTGTGCTTTCATTCGAGAGAGAATTTAAAATTTTTTGTTCACATAGCAAGTGTAATAAAAATACAAAAAAGGTACAGACAATAGTAATAAAAATACAAAAAAGGTCACATGATTGAGGTAAGATATTTCTTCTTTATTTTTCCATTTTTTTTTTCTTTTACCCTCAATGAAGGAATTTCTTCCTAATTTTGCTAAACCAATGGGCATCAACGTAGTCCACCGAATTATTAGTTTTGGTGTTCAGTCCACTATTTCAAAAATAGATTTTCACTTTTACTTATAATATGATAATTATTTATTTGATAGAAATGTAAGTAAAAATGAACAAAGAAACTAAAGTGATGAGATTTCAACAAATGAAACACTAGAGTGGATATAGCACAAACATATATTTTCGCCTTCCTTGTTAATTGGTTATGAATTGTTCCATATGTTTTTTTTTTCTATTTATATTGAGTATGAATTATTTTAAGTATGAATTTCCTGTTATATTTTGTGTTCATTCAATCTGAGAAGAAGTTATGTCGCAAGATTCACTAATTGCTAGCCATATAAATTCATAAAATGATATTTTAATCAAATTAAAATTTTTATATATATATATATATATATATATATATATATATATATATATATATATATATATTTACCTACCATTCGTTATAAAAATATTTCACTCTAATCTCCTATTTTTTTTAAGAAATAATTTTTGAGGTTATATTTTTTGTCTCAATAACATTCTACTTATAACAAAGTTGACATTCACTATAGAAGTACTTTTTTTTTTGTAAAACTACCTCTCTTTGATAGCTTAGATAAATACTGATTGAGTGATAACTTTTTAAAAAGATAAATTACATATAAAGATAAAATATTGAAATACTTATGATATTCCTTATTAGTGTCGTGCACATGTTAAATTTCCAATAAGAATTTTTAAGAGAAAAAATGTACTTAAATGGTATCCATCATTTATGGTCATAACCTCAAGAGGAAAGGCTATTTGTTGACAAAATTGAGTGAAGTAAAAAACAACACTACTAAGAAAATGTCTTTCTCCCCATATTTAAACTTTGAATGTATTTTGAGAAGTTGCACTGATATCTTGTCAATTTGATTTAAACAATAAGTAACTCTATGATAATATTTATTGCTCATTTATAATCATTTTTGCTATGTTCTTTCAATTATAAATATCTACTTAAAAGCTTTAATTTAGTAATATTAATTCTATTTCTAATATTGTATACGATATGATACACTACACACGTGCAATGCACGTGCCATGAGATTACTATTGTACTAAAAGTGGAAAGCCATAAAAGTAAAAGTTGAAATATTATTTTACCCCCATGTTAATTCAAAAATGTTATAAAAAATCTAAGCAATTAAATATAAATAATAGGGGAAAAGGTCAAACATACCTCCCCCCCCCCCCCCAATTTTGTTTATTGTTTGACTTTGTCCTTGTCGTTAAACTGAAGTTAGATTTATCCCTACCGTTACTAATTTCACCATATATACTCCTCATTTAACGGAAAGCCCCAAATTAACTCAAATTAACCAATTTTATTTAAATTATCCAATTTTATCCTGACCCTACCCCACCTAAATACAACCCATTTTTATATATCTTCATAACCGTTCATCTTCATCTTTAAAGTTTTTAAAAGAAAAAAGAAAGAAGATATGGTCGATGATAGAAATGCATACATTGATGAAATTCATACTTTAGAAACTCTTTTTCTCTTTTGATTTTGGTATTACAGTACATATTATTACTAAACTTTTTACATATTTGAAAAAATAATAATTAGCAAAAAAGCAACAAAACTGCCTGGAAATATTCTAACCCAGCTGAACAGTGCCAAAAAAAAATATCATCAAAGAAAAAAATAAAATAATCCATAACAAAATTTAATAGCATACAATCAATGACAAACTTGAACAAGGAATATGAAAAAATGAAAAATAATTAGAGCTTGAACTCTCTAACAAAATCTGAAATACAGAGCAAAGAGTGAAACATGCAAAAGAAAAATAAATCATAATAAAATATAAGAATGGAAAGGAAACAAAGGGTCACCAGTAAATGGGATGAAGCTCGTTTGCGAAGCTGTATTGGTGTTGTTAACTATTTTCGAAAAATGGGTTTGCTGATTTTGGCGTTGGGAGAGAGGTTTTGGTGGTTGCTGATTTGCAGAGCCTCGCTGGAATTGATGGTCGTTGTTCACCTGAGTTGGATCCAAAACACCCATACAAGAAATTGTAAGAGGGTAAATGGGGGAATGGCGTGGTCGCTCTTCGCTGGAGTTCGTGAACCCAAGTTTAAAGATGAAGATGATGAACAATATGAAACAAAAATGGGTATATTATTGGGTAGGGTTAAAATTGAGTAATTTCAATAAAAAAAAATGGTTAATCTGAGTAAATTTGGAGCTTTCTGTCAAATGAGGGGTATATATGGTGAAATTAGTAACGGTAGGGGTAAATTTAACTTCATTTTAACGGCAATGGAAAAGTCAAATAATAACATAAAATTGAGTGTCTTTTTTTACCCTTTTACCTAAATAATAATTATATTATATTATATTAAATACTGAAAATAAAAGTGTTTTAAAATGCATTTTAAGAATGTATTTCCATTCTCCAATATAACTTTTGAGCTTTCTACGAAATTTTAGGCAAGCTTTTGACTAGTAAATATCATGTGCATGAGATAAAATTATTATTGGCAAATACAGAAGATTTTTCTCTTTTCAAAGTTCAGAAGAAAAAATAAACTGATTTCATCAATTACAGAAAATACTTAAGCATGAAGATCGCCGATTAAGGTAGAAGGTTCTAGTGGAGTGTTCTCTTGTTTTTCGAAGGGTTTAGGTTTAGTGGTGTCTGTCGTAGTAGAAATTCTATTCTTATACTTTATTGTGTTTTCTTTCTACATATAACACCTCGTTATTTCAAAGAACTAGAATTAGAGAGAAACCGATTTCGGAAATAATCAAATTTGGTAATTTGATAAGTTAAGCTAAGTATAAGTTTTGGATGAAACTCAAACGACCATAACTCCTAGAATAGGATGAGATATGCGGGATAAAATAAGCTATATCAATGTTTTTTAAAATTATCTTTCCAAAGAAACCGAGTTTGCTCATTGTTGAGTTTGTATGAGGGACATATGCCCCTTAGATGTCGGGCTTTCTAGAAAAGAAAAGTCACCCAAATTTTTGAAGAGTATTTTAGTCTTTTCATAATCCAATAAATTAAATATTTTTTTAGTAGTTCATTTAGGGTCTCAACTGAATTTGTTCAATTTACACACTCAAATTTTACACTAGGATTTTTAGAGAAAGAACTTATGAGGAGAAAAGAGGAGAAAAGTCAAGATTCGTCAAGTTCTTGCGATTTTTATTGCATAGTTCGCCAAGGGTTAATCCTCATGAGGTATGTTAGACTTTCATAGTGTTGATTTCGTTCACTCACGTGTCAAACAAGTTTATTTCAGCGAGGTTTGTTCTAGAAAATTGATTAGTTTGGTTATCTTGAGTTGTGTTCTCGAAATTGGCTTTAGTTCTTGAGTTAGGATGATATTGTTGAGTTCTAGAGGAAATCATATCAATTTTTGGGTCGTTATGGATAGATTCTAGTATATATGTACTGGATATTTGAATCCAAACAAAATTGAGGAAAAGAATGGAATTTAGGTGAGTTAAAATGAGAAAACAAAGAAGGAAAAAAGTCGGCAAAATCTGGGTATCAGGTCCACGTTGTGAATCTGTCCCTCAAAAGTGGGTCTTTTTCTCTCTGTGTCGGTGAGGGATCGCATGCCACTCTTCTTCAAAAATTACTTCAATAAAATACTAAAATGCATCTCCGCGTCTCAGACTTTCTCCCACATAGTGATTTCTTGATAGTTTCTCTTTGTTAACTATCTAAAAACATTCATAAACATCACGATATCATTCCTATCACAAATCATAACCTTAAATTCATACTTCAAATTCAAGGTGGAGTTAAGAGTCAAGTCAAGAGTTCTTAGAGTCCTTCAAAAGTCTTTCATAATCGTTTTAAACTTGTTATAAAGACTTTAGAACTGAGTTGATTAAGAGTAAGAGTGAAGTTAATTTCTTCAAAAGATTTATATGGGAACTATTCCCAAGATTTAAAATGTTTTCACATCTAGATAACAAACACCAATTTCCAAATGAGCTTCCATGAGTAGTTTTGAGTTCCATTTCTTTTAAGAGATAGGCTGTTTGAGTAGTAATCTCAAACCACAGAGAAAGAGTTATGTTGTTAAACATATGAGTTTAGTAAATTTTTGGAGTAGTATTGAACACTCATAAAGGATGAGTACATAATAAATCAAGTTTCCATAAAATATAGTCATCGTGGATAGAAATGGTCATACATTTTAGATGATTCATTAATTTTTTTTAGAATAGACTAGTGGATACACTTAGTTGAGGTGTTCTATATCCTGACAAGTTATAGGACAGTTTTGGCAGTGTGGGCAAGACATTGTACCGTAACATAGCTCATAGTGATGGTTTGTTGGTTAGAGAAACTCCCACAAAAGTATATTACTTTTATTATTATTATTATTATTATTATTATTATTATTATTATTATTATTATATATGTATGTATATATAAATATATAAAATATATATAGTTTTCCCCTCATATACTCGTACAGTCAATGTATTGGTAAAATTTGGCCATGGTCCTAGTCCATGGAACCGACCCTTCAGACTCTAGTCCCATTCGCGAATGACCATCGACCAAAACGGACCGTTATTCCACCCATGGTCTGTCGATCCGATCCGTGGGTGACCCGAAACAGTAGTAACTCAGGGCTCATTTGGTGTTTTCCCTATGCGTTGGACCCTTGAATTACTTTGTCTGGCCCCTAAACTACGTAATTTTGATTATTTCAATCCTAGTAACTTAATTCGAATCTACCCTAAGCAAATCATTCCCCAAAATTTAGAAAATTTAAAACGCAAAAGGAGAAAGAGTCGCCCTAACCCCTCTCTAAGAACGCAATAAGTTTCCATCAGTTCCAGCCCCAAAATCAAAAGATCTCTTCGTGGAATTTGACACGTAGTATGTGGGATTTCAAATTATCCTGTACAAAAATATTGATTTCGTACTGTTACATCTGTATTTTTTAGTGTTTACATTGTTATAACATGTTTTATTATTGAATCATATTACTTTTCATACAAAATGTCATACATTGTATATACAACTGTTCATATATTAACAAATGTTAACATTAATAAGTCATATAATCGTATAACATTCATACAGTTATTGCATAATGAATGGGGACTACATACAAAATTTATACATTTATACAATCAATACTAGCATATAAAAATAATGTATGTTTATGTTCTATATATAAAATTATAATATGTTATAATTCATACAGTTTTCATATACTATTCATACAAGTAATGTAGGTAACAATTGTTTCTGTTTGTATTTTGAAAAATATATTTGAAAAAATACAGTATTCATATATGATTCATACAAAACAATTGTATGCAAAGGTCATACACATTTATTAAGGTATAATTGTATATTTAAACATACTGTCATGTTGAATCATATGTCAGTACTAATTTCATATACTTTTCATACATTATGCATGCAAGAATATATATGATATTAATTAGTACATTTTTCATATTATTCATACCAGTAATATAAGTAACATCTGTTTCTGTTTGTATTTGAAAGTATACAGTAATAATATAGTATTCATACAAAACAAATTTATGCAATAATTTAACATTACATATTGAAAAGTGCAATTTTTACAAAAATCATACACATTTAACATTTAAAAAACATATATTGAAGCAGACTGTCATTTATATCAAATTATAATATGACATTCATAATTCATACAATGTTCATACATGATTCATACATTGTTCCTATATTTTAAAGTGAGACACAATTTTTTAATTAGTAATAGTCAGTAATAATTTATATAAAACATCAGTATTCATAATAAAAAACTGCAAAATTACATAAATTGTTCATAAGTTAAAATAAAACAAGTCATTCAAAAAAATGTACATTGTGCCATGAAGATTTCTACTTCCTGTTACGGACTTTTGGAGTAGGATAATTGGTGGTGTCCATAACTTGTTCTTTATGAGTTCGAGGTTCACCCTTGTTGCTAGCAACTGTTCCTGTAACTTCTCTTTCACTTGTTGCGCCTTCATGGTTCTTTGATTTTGCATAATGCCAAAGTAATGTACCATATCTTTAACGGTGATATTTTGAATCAATATCAATATGTGATATATCAAAAACACCATTGCTCATGTATTCGTAAAAGAGAGATGTGTATAGACCACAATCACTATAAAAAAATTAATTTTTTTTTGTAATGAATATAAAGAAATTTCAATTTAAGATGAATAAAAAATAATGTAAGAAGTATACATACTTTGAACTTTCTTCTTGTTGAGGAACATGTGTAACATTCTTGATACTTAGAGGTTCAGAGTGAGACTTTTGTTGATAATCAGGGAGATTATTCGCATACAAATCAAGCCTTTTCCCATAAAACCCTGTGGTTGTCAGAAATAAAGGAATCATGGTTGCAAGTTTATCAACACTTCTTTAACTTTCCTTGAATGAACAAATCCTCCCATCATCAAATCATAGACATATAGACATCTACGTTTGATCCGAAATACAA
The DNA here is from genome assembly GCA_027704765.1 of Solanum habrochaites. NCBI lineage: Eukaryota > Viridiplantae > Streptophyta > Magnoliopsida > Solanales > Solanaceae > Solanum > Solanum habrochaites. The sequence goes on from JAKWJA010002496.1 coordinate 20,863,911, forward strand.
CAAGGAACCAATGGAATTTGTCGTTGATTTTGACTAGGATGATTACTTCGTCAACCCTATCCCACGGAATGTTAGCAAGCAGCTTATAACCTTTAATGCATTGTCCAACATCATGGTCCGGTGAAATGCATCTCATGTCACATTCTGACTGTCTTCGCTGTTTCTCAATGTTATCAATCCACGCCATAAATCAACAATCAATAGTACTTGTAAGAAGTGACTGTCTGGGAGTATTTTGCCTTCTTTCGGAGATAATACATTATTGTATTAATATGTTGTTTTAACAAAAAAAAATATCAATATGTTTCATTCACTGTTCACACATAATTCATACAAAAAATATTCATAAGTATATAGTCGAGATAATAGAGAGACTTCCCCCACCGATCTGTGTGAAAGGTTTGAGAAGCTTTCTTGGGCATGCAGGTTTTTACCGGAGATTCATCAAAGACTTTTCAATGATTGCACATCCATTGTGCAAACTGTTGGAGAAATATTGTAAATTTTGTTTTGATGAATCTTGTCTTAAAGCATTCAGTGAGCTAAAAGAAAAATTGGTGTCTACACCTATCATTATTTCTCCGGATTGGAACAGTCCATTTGAGGTGATGTGTGATGCTAGTGGGGTGGCTCTTGGTGTTGTATTGGGACAGAGAAAAAACAAAATCCTTCACCCCATTTACTATGCTAGTAAAGCCCTAAATGAAGCTCAGAAGAACTACATAGTAACTGAGCAAGAACTCCTTGCAGTAGTTTTTGCTTTTGAGAAATTTCGCTCCTATTTGCTAGGTACTAGAGTTATAGTGCATACTGACCACTCAGCACTAAGATATTTGATGGCAAAGAAGGATGCGAAACCTAGGCTGATTCATTGGGTATTACTGCTACAAGAATTTGACTTTGAAGTGATAAATAGAAAAGGAACTGAAAATCAAGTTTTTGATCACTTGTCTCGTCTAGAAGATGAAGCTATGAGAGAGTTAGGGGATAAGAATGACATTGATGATACTTCCCCCGATGAGCATGTATTGGCTGCCTCACAAGACTTGATCCCATGGTTCACAGATTTTGCAAACTATCTGGCTAGTGATATTGTTCCATCAGACTTGTCCTTTCATCAAAGAAAAAGTTCATGTACGATGTGAAGAAGTTCTTTTGGGATGAACCATACTTGTATAGGAGTTGTTCAGATGGGCTTATTCGGCGTTGTGAGCCAGAATGTGAGATGTTGAGTGTGTTGGAGACATGACATTCCTCACCCGTTGGTGGACATCACATTGGTATCTGAACCGCTCATAAGATATTACAATGTGGTTACTATTGGCCAACTCTTCATCAAGATGCTCATGAGTTTGCTAAAGCATGTGACAGATGCCAATGACATGGCGGCATTTCACGAAAGCAAGAGCTCCCTCTAAACCCCATTCTTGTGATTGAATTATTTGATGTTTGGGGTATTGACTTTATGGGCCCTTCTGTGAGTTCTCATTAATTGAAGTACATTCTAGTAGCAGTTGATTATGTATCTAAATGGGTCGAAGCCATCGCCCTCGCAAACAATGAAGGGAAGAGTGTCACTGCATTCTTGAAAAAGAATATATTCTCTCATTTGGAACCTCAAGGGCAATTATTAGTAATAGGGACTCCCACTTCTGCAACAGATTGTTCAAGGGGTTATTTGAGAAATATAGGGTTCGCCATAATGTGGCCACTCCTTACCACCCTCAAACTAGTGGGCAAGTTGAAGTGTCGAATTGGGAGATCAAACAGATATTTTCAAAAAACAGTGAACGCTAGTAGAACGGATTGGTCAAGGAGGATTGATAAGGCTCTTTGGGCCTACCGGACAACATATAAGACTCCCATAGGTATGTCTCCATACCAACTTGTATATGGGAAAGCTTGTCATCTTCCGGCTGAGTTAGAGCATAAAGCCATGTGGGCTATGAAGAAGTTGAAAATGGATTGGAGCGAAGCTGCAGAACAACAGTTAAATGGGTTGAATGAACTCGATGAATTTCGCCTGAAAGACTATGAAATCTCAGCCCTCTACAAAGAAAAGATGAAGAAGTACCATGAAAACAAAATTGAAAAACGAGAGTTTATGGTCAGGGATTTGGTGATTTTATTCAATTCCAGGTTGCGCTTGTTTTCGGGCAAGCTCAAGTTCAAATGGACTGGTCCTTACTTGGTTACCCAACTATTCTCTCATGGAGAAGTTGACTTGGAAATTAAGGAGGGTGTGCAGTTCATGGTGAATGGACAGCGCATAAAAATCTATTTTGGGCATGCTGAATCGGCGAATGAAGTTGTTGAGGCATATCATCTTGATGAAGACTGAGTAATCAAGTGTCCCCAGTCGTGCCGCGATATTAAATCAGGCGCTTGTTAGGAGGCAACCCAATACTTATAGTCTTTTTAGTAATGTTAGCATTTTTCTACTAATGGGTTTTTAAATTTGCAGGCACATCACCAGGAAGTTCTGCAGAAAATTATTCTTCAGCAGTCACTGACGGATACATCGACGGACCGTTGCGCCTTCGACGGACCGTCGTATGCCTCCGTCGTACAAGGTACGTCTTTCTATTATTTTCAAACTAGGGAACACGCGACAGAACCAACGAAGGGTCGTCACAACTGCGACGGACCGTCGTCGGTGAATCATCGCGTGATTAATGAGGTGTACCCGACTCGACCCGGTTGGATTTTATTATAAAATTTTCCCATTTAAACTCCCAAACCTCTCATTTTCAACCCCATTCCTTCATTATTCCTTCCATTTCCCTATCTTTTCAACTTCCAAAATCTCTCCCTCTATCAACCGATCGTTGTTCCCCCAAAATTCTCCAAAGCCCTACAAGTTATAACCTACTAGTCGAGTTGCTGCTGTTGGTGTCTTCTTGGTCACCGAGTACTTATCCATCTTGCTTTTCTCCAATTCTAAGGTATGTGTCTCTAATTTCTACTGATTAATCTTGCATTTTTATTTATTAATTATTATTAGCTTAGTTGTTCTTGATATGTTCATTTCTTTTATATAATCTGTCTAACCTAGGTTACAAATATTCGAAATTACCATGTTTCCAACCCTAGACATAGGTGATTTCGCATTACTAGTTTCCTAGGTAGTTGGGTTAGACAAATGTAGGTCCAAAACACTGCAAGTTCGATTTGGGTTCATCGGGGATGAATGGGGTACACAAGTTTTGTCACTGATCTACAGAATGAGACCCCGATGACAGACTTTCGTGCCCATAACGGACCTTCGTAGGGTCCATTCCAAAATCCCTAACACCTCACTGCCCATTTTTTTCTGAGTGTACCCCAACGGACACATGTGAGGGACCGTCGTCTTCATGACAGTTCGTCCTGCACAACAGTGCTGGTTGTCAGAGACCCTGTTTCTGAGGGTCTCTCATTTTTTCTAAGTGTCCTTCAACTGAAACATGTGACGAATCGTCGTCTTCACGATGGTTTTTCCTGCACAACCGTTTTAGTTGTCAGAGACCCTATTTCTGAGGGTCTCTCACTTTTTCTAAGTGTCCTTTAACAGACACATGTGACGGACCGTCGTCTTCACGACGGTCCATCCTGCACAATTGTTCTGGTTGTCAGAGACCCTTTTTGTGAGGGTCTCTAACTTTTTCAATGTTTCCTTCCACATACACATGTGACGGACCGTCGTACCCACGACAGTCCGTTCTACATGAGTGTTATGACGGTTAGAGACCCCTCTCATAAGGGTCTCTAACTTTTTCTAAGTGTCTTTCAAACGGAAACATGTGATGGACCCTCGTACCCACGATGGTCCGTCCTGCATGACGGTTATGACGGTCAGAGACCCCTCTCCTAAGGGTCTCTCATTTGTTTTCTAAGTGTCCTCAGACGGACACCTACGATGGACTGTCTTACCTATGACGGTCTATCCTGCACATACCGTCATACTAGTCTGAGACTCTCCTTCAGGGTTCTCCTTATATACATAGTCTAAGTAAGACACGACGGACACCATGACGCTCCATCATAGTCACGACGAGCCGTCACCATGCCCGTCGTGTGTCACTGTGACCATAGAAATGACATACTGTTTTAATTTTTTCTTTTTTTTGTTTGGTTTTGCTTGTCTTGTTTGCCACTTCTCGTACTAATATTGATCCTTTACAGGAACTATCTACTATGGCACCCAAGTAAGATCGAATCTATGCATGCGGATGATCGAAGTCTGTCGCCCCATCTGCCTGCATGGTCATTGGCTCTGATGATGAGTGTGACCCCAAGTACGTTCCCCGAGGCACTTCCACCCCTTCCTGTGCTGCACCTGCTCCTAGAGCCACACCCAAAAAGGTGGCGTCCGGCGTAGTCACTGCCTCCCAGTCTAATGAGGAACGCAAACTGACCGGCACACCCTCGGGGTCAGCCACAAATGAAGAAGGAGCGTCTGTCTCCTTAGGAGTATCCTGGCCGAAGGAAGACTCCGAATCTACTGAGGTCCCCGCACCCGCCACCGCTACAGCTTTAGCCTCATCTGAGGAGGCTGACAGTTCGGAATCCACATCAGGTTCACCAGCTTAGGCACCCACCCCAGCCACTCAAAAGCCCAACCGATGGTGTGTCGACGGGAAATTTCAAGTCTACTTCGACGCCAAGTTCCTTACTGATAAAGGAGTGATGACTCAAATACTCACCTTGGAGCGGCGGGTACTTATATGGAGTCTACCGACATACCTGAGATCCACTATATCTTCACCAGGCATCACTTGTAGTGGACAACACGTCCGCTGGGCATTTACAGTGAAGAAATGGTCCGAGAGTTCTACGCCTACGTAGCGACTTTCCGATCACAGATAGATAGGCGGGTTGCCCCCGCCAAACAAGCCCCACTGGAGAAGGTCCTAGTACGGGCCGTGCAGGTTTACATTTCCCTGCCTTCCATCCGCCGGTTTCTATACGGCGAGGGTGTTGATGTTACTCGGACCCCTATAACTACCGAGTTCGACTACCGTTGGCAGATTGTTAAAGATGGCCAGTTCCTGCACAAGCCATCACTAAGAGAGACCACCAAGAGGTGGATGGCCCTGCACCTGTCTGTTGATGGAGAGGGTGCCGACTGGGTGTTTGAGCAAAAGGGGGCCATCAAGAAGGCCAACCTCACTTTCACGGCGAAGTTCTTGTGGCTGATTGTCCGCCACTGCCTCTCCCCCACAGCCGCTGATAATATCGTTACATGGGATCGAGCATTGTTGATGGCTGCGATGATTGCTGGGTTCGAGGTGGATTTTGCATGGCTTCTACAGGTAGTCATGCACGAGATTGTTTTTAAGTTCACTACTACTTACCCTTTCCCGTGCATGATCTTTTCTCTCTGCAAGTCCGGAGGTGTGCCCATATGGCATGTTGATCAGCTTAAGACCCCGCAAGGTACTGTTGACGTCGGCCTCATCAGAGATGAGGCTAATGAGTTGGCTCCACGCAGAGGGCCCCATCCAGAGTTGCCCCCACTTGTTGATGATTTTGATGATACGGTAGCCCATGCCCGCACGGCTACACCGGCAGCGTCCACTTACACTACCCCGGTCGAGTCTATCCCGGGTAGTAGCACTACCCCAAGCTCCTCTCGTACAGCCTCTCTATCGGCGCTGGTCCCTCTTGCTAGGGTCCAAAAATTAGAGGCACAAAAGGCTACACTTCTGCATCATATCTAGCCGTGGATGCAGAAGTCTATTACTGAGTCAGAAGAGCACCTAGAGGTGAAAATGATCAAGCACACAGAGCAAAAGATCGCTGAGGTTCACCAGCGTTTGGACTCCTTTGAGTTGAGGGTGCTAGCCTCGCCAGCCCCTCTAGTGGACATGTCGACTCTACAGGCTACGGTCGATAGCCTTCGCGCAGATATTGACACGATCTTATAGGCTAGGATGCCTGAGTCTGAGGCCCCTTTTGTCGATCCTACTGAAGACACAATGTTGGCGGTCCTATTTGCCACTTCAGAGATTCCACTAACTCCCCCTCGAGAGCATGCCAAGAAGCATAGGGGTCAAGAAGAGGACGAGGCGCGAGCACGGAAAAAGGAGCACCGAGAGATGGAGGCTGAGAGGAGAGCCTCACATGCTGAGGAGGAGGCGCACCAGATGAGAGCATCAGAGTTAGCGGCTGGGGCATCTAGCTCCCAAACTATGGAGATAGCAGGAGGCACTACTGATGGTGCGGTTGTTGATGAGGACACCACTGAGGGTGTCCAGATTGCAGAGGACATGGGTTCCGGGGAACCGGACCCACCAGCTTGTTGATCGACGGCGCTTTGCGCCACAGGTTTGCTTCACCTACAACTCTAGTATTTAAATTTTTATGTATTGGGGAAAATTCGATGTTTTTGTTGGGGGTGGGGTAAATGGAAAGTGAGTGTTAGGGTGAAGTCTGAGTATCCCAGTTCACTATCTTCTTTTGGGGTTATTGCCTGTGTTCTTTTTCCCCAAAAGACTGATTACTTTTTCTGTTGAACTGGCATGTCTATATCTTTTGTAGATAGTTTAATTCTTGAGCATGACGGCTAAATGATATCCTGATAAATATTAAATGATGCATGATTATGCGTAGTAACTGATAAATGTGTAACTCTAAGCATGACATAGAGGTACACTATTGCATTACCCTAATTCTAAAATTAGAACTAGGTGTCTGATAATCTGGTATAGTGATGAGATGTCAAGTGAGTGTAAGGAAGATTTGAATTGTCCAATATTGGTACTTATCTAGAACTTGCCTGGTTAGTCCTGCTAAAAGTAGGCTGTAATAGACAATTAGGAAAGGATCATAGGCTCTTATTCAATATATCCCATTTCTAGCCTTAATAAAAGAAACCAAACGAAATTTATCCTTCTTTGATCCAAATGATCTGAGCTTAAATTAGACCTTTCTTTTTCACCCCAACTGATCTTTTCTGGGAACAATGTGTTGGCCCAGGTCCCTCCTTGGACATTTGCACCTCAGCTTATGCAAAAAGCATAAGTTGAGGGTGGCTAATGCAGCAAACAACCTTCCTTATGAACTTTGGGTATTGTGTACCTTGACTCATGGCAAAGCCATGAGTTGAGGGTGGCTATTATGAGGAATGCTCTTGAAAGTGGGGTTGAAAGAACAAACAGAGAGAAAGAACAAAAGTAAAGTGACTCAAGAATTAGTTGAAAGAAAAGTAAAGAAAAAGAAAAATATACAAGAAATACAAGCAAGAAAAGAAAAGAGTCACTTACACAAATGAACAAAGAAGAGAAAATAGCAAGGTGAAAGAATATGAGAAACTGGGTGAGATAAAGTGATAGAAAGGGGAAGGTTTAGCCGATATGTCAAGGAGGGAAAAAAGTCACTAAAGTATACCTAAATATACCCTACCTTACCTTGAGCCTCTGTTACTAGCTAAAAAAGTCCTATCGTGATCCTAAGGGTTGTATAGCGAACTTTAGGCAGTGAAAATAAGGGCAATCTTATGGCAATAGGTATGAATGAGTGTGACTTTGTTCTGAGAGCGAGTGTTGAAAAGTAATCCTTATACTCAAACCGAAATCATTGTGTGAAAAATGAGGATTTTCTTTTAAAGTGAGGACACTAGTTGCAATACCAGAATTCTTAGCACCTCGGTGAGAAATTTAAGAGGATAGGTGCTAGTGCATGGTGAGTCTGTGTCATGTTCTGATCCCACATAAATCAAGCCTAATAGTGATAGCATGCATGTATTTGATGAGATTAATAGGGATTGATAGGCAAATGATTTCAAAGGATAAAACATGGACACTATTTTACAAAGATCTTGTATTGAGTCATAGTGTGTCGCTTGAGGACAAACAACGAATTTATGTTGAGGGTGTTAATATTCCGTGGTTTCACGGTATTATTATTACTTTTTTCTTAAGTTTAGTGTGTCCAAAAGCCTTTTTGTGCTAATTTTTATATAAGTTTCTCTTGGTTTTGCAGTAAATCTGTCCAAAGATGAATGCGGAGATTTTGAGCGAAGAAATGCAGAAGAGACCACCTACGGAGCTTATGACGCTGTGTCGTGCTTGTGACGGTTCGTAGGTGGCAGCGTAGTGCAACTGCTGAAGGAAGATGGGGAAGTCTGACCAAGTGTGGGGTTACGAAGCTTGTGACGGTCCGTTGTGTCTATGACGGTACGTCCTGCAGGTTCGTCATGAAGTTCAGAGAAGTAATCCCAGTACCCATATTCCAAGAGTTGAAGTGTTTTGGAACGAAGAACCTCGACGGACCGTTGTGCCTATGATGGTCCGTCATACTTGCCGTCTAGGGTAATGAAGAGAGCAGCAGAAGAAATTGCACAGGTATGGGACAACGGAGTCCATGACGGTCCGTCGTGAGGTCCGTCGACTTAGCCATGTTTTGGCAGATTTCCAGTAAATAGAGTCCTTGTTTAATTAGGTTTTTATTTTTGTTAAATAGTTCGAAAAACCTCGTTTTTGAGGTTATACTCTGGATCATTATTAGACTACGTATTGTAAGACACCTTTTGATTATCATTAGACTTTTTGTGAGATTATTGATTACTTTGAGGTTCTTGCAATTGATTCTTGGGTGATTAATAAAGTAAACTTTCGGATTTTATTTTTTCTCATTGAAGTAAGTACATTAATTCTTATTTAATATATTTGAATATTGTGATTATGACTATAAGTAACTAAACTCCATAACTAGGGTTGTGAGAACCATAAGCAAATAATGAGATAAAACCTAACTAAAATAACGATTCTAGAATAGTGTCTTGCATGTATTAATAATTCTTTCGCTTAGAAGTCTTTTTAATGGATAGCCAACGTTAGAACTCGCCTTAATACTACTTGCCGAACCAAGGAGGTAGATAATAGGAAAAGAATTATTAACATTGATTTAGTTTATACTGTCTAATAGGCTAGTATTGATTGGTACGAGGTAATAACTTAGTCAAATATCAAATACGATGCTTAATATGAGGTAAAGATAAGGGTTAGGAAAGCAACACGCGTATCCGGACCAAGGTGCGGAGTGAGCTTTTCTATATGCCGGACCAAGGATTTAGAAATACAGAACTTATCACTTTGCATGCAAGATACTAGGAAAGAATTGTTATAGTTAGAATTATCAAGTTATGAACCTGTGGGGAACACGTAAACCCTAGTTACTTTGATTACTTGATTAAAATCAAACTTTCAAAACTGTTAAGTGTCTCTTTCAATTGTGTTAGTTATTTTCATTCGTTTAGAAATAGAAACCCCCCTTTTTATAGTTTTTACTTTCCAAGGAAGTCATTAACAAAACAATAGTAATAACAGGTTGAAGTTAAGTCTAGACTATTTTCCTCGTAGAAACGATCTCAACCTCACTAGTTGGGTTATTTACTTGACACGACCGCTTTACTTCTTATTTGAGAAGTAAGTTTGAGCGTATCATACTCCATATTTACTAATTGTGGGATCTTATGCACATACAAAAGCAAAACATGCTAAAAATGTCTTTTTATCAAAATATGCCAAATTACCCCTTTAGAGCGTAATGTAAAGTCAAGTAATGCATATCAACAAACCAAAAATGTTTACTATCTCGAAAAGTAATACTTATACAAACATATTTGAAAATATGATTTACTACAATCCTAACATTAAGGAATTATATCACATGAATAAATAATAGTCAAACATATCATAAAAAGCAAGACAAGTACTCGCAAGTCCTTATCCAATCAACAAGTGCAATGAGCAAGCAAAGCCCCATAACCTTACTCAATCTAGTATCCTTAACAAGAGAACATGACCAATGTCCAACTTTACATATCATGTATTTAGGTTTACATTTCATTATATATTAACATTATAACCCAAGGCATACTTAAAAATGAACTAATCAACATATAGTATCAACAATGTGCCATGGTCATCATATATACATCATATATTTTAATAACATAAACATATATAAGAACATCCTTCTAAGACACCCCTCATGTGTAATTAGTAGAAGGTTTTGGTAGAGTCCCATACCCCTACCTAGACTAAGGTAGACCCCTTAGGTTATCAAAGTTAGTGTTGAATTTCTTTAATTCGTTTTACCTTCTGGGAACATCTTGCCCTAACCGACATAGACCACATGAGCTAGTGTGGAATCCGATGTCATAAAACCCTACACAGAAAGAAGGCTGACTACTTTCCAACGTAGTACTAAAACATGAAACATAGAAAGTACGTGGATCCACTTGCTAGTAATCCTATGGGGGCAACATCGTTCAAGCACTAGGATATATAGTTAGGACCCTCTTAATGTGCCGTGCATTATAGTCTCCAAATCTCAAGTGTAATATAGTGTTCCTACCTTCCCTATGTAGGAAGGGACACTCCTTGATCTAGTTCACTTGGTGCTAAGCTAGAGTCCCTTTTTTGAAATGTCTTTAACCCTTTATTTATCAATCCTAGCTTAATTTAGTCCATAGGGTCTACCCCTTGTATAATCATCATCATCAATAGCTCAATAAGAATTGTATGAGTATAAGTCCTTTCATCACAATTCGTATAAGTGAGGTTAACACATTAGCTTTTCATAGAATATCAAGGCACATTAATAGTTTTCACTATCCTTATATCACATACACCTTAATCAACCTCACAACATTGTCAAGACATTTCAATTCAGCATCATAGCACCCTATAATCCTAGTATAAGTCATACTCCAATGTAATATCATCACTTAACAATAATTAGTCACAATTGAAAATAAAGATAGAGATTCTAAGACTTACCACGTCTTCCTCATAGTCTATTATCAAGGTCTTACCATCAACCAATAAATCAACCCAACTTGGTGAGTAACATCATAAGACAATGATAACAAATAAGATAACAAGGCCAATTGCATTCAACTTTAGATCACAACTTGAGACAAGATGCTTAGGCTAATTTCACATTATAATTCATAAACTAAATCAAATCTCAATAACTAGCATGATAGGCCTATAATTCATCTTAATTTAATGATAATAACACCATAGGATAGTAATCAAATCAACAACAAACTCAATTGAATGATCACAATAAAATATAGGTAAAGATCACTACCTAGGGTTAGGGATGAAGGATAATATTCTTTAATTTAGACAAAACCATCAAAAATTACCATTAACAAGTTTAATTAAACGATAATATACTCAATATAAACTAATCAAATCATTAACAACTCAATCCATAATTTCAATTTCGTCATTGAATGCAACCCAAAAGAAAACTCAACTTTTAAAATCTATTATTAAGGAACCCTTTGAGGAAAGAGTCTCAAATATGAATAGAACCCATACCTTAATGTTTGTCAACATTTTGATGGTGAGTTAGTCCCTTCCAAGACGATAAACCCTAATCCTTGATAGTCTTCCATGGTGAGTTCATATAGAGAGATAACTAAGAAAGAAGGAAAAAAGTTTATTTTAGTTTTGTCTTTAGATTAATGAGGGTTGGGATTATTTATATTGGGTATTAAATAAAATTAATTAGACTCCCTTAACACCTAATTAAACCACCTAACCCCTAACTAATTAAATGAGACAAACATAAATTAGGCACAAAAGTCTACCCTCATAGATAAAACCTCGATCGACGGGCCGTCTGTGAGTGGACGGACATACCCCCTCCATCCTGAACTCTGCCGTCTTTGTCAAGACTGTGTTGGCGAGGGGCTTCCTCCAATTTTCGATGTGTGGGAAGACGGTGGCATCGACGCCCTTTGATCCACAAACAGACTGTAGCCTGCACCTCTGCACTTCGTTGATAAAATCAGAGGCAGTGTGGGCGAATGGGAATTCTCCACTAGACTAAGTGTGGGACGACGGTGGCATCAACGCCCCATATATCCACACACAGTCCGTCTTCTGTCCCGTCAATGCATACTGCTAGGTAGTGTTGCGTCAAACCATAAGGGTCCTCCTCAAGGGCACTTGGTTGGTCCTTGGGTAATCGTACGCGGATGTTTTAACCATGAAAAAACTCAAAAACTTATTATTTACCTCTCCACAAATTTCCATACATTTACGACTCCTAAAAGTTTGTCAAATAGGCTAAGGCACACTAATTATCTCTTAGAACCAACTTCCCGACGTTAGGAAATTTCTTGGAAATTTTTGTTCTTAATCCTCCTAAATGACCTATATTTATTATAAATGGACATAGAAAAAGTACTTAGACTTTACGAAACCTATGATAGGCTTTACAATGTGTCTTGGATTTGCAAGGTGGTACAAGTTCACCTTTGAACCCAAACCTTTCAGGAAAGATTTCCAAAATTGTGGAATAAATTGTGCACCTTTGTCTAAAATAATGGAGACTGGAACAACATAGCATAATCCTCCGCTAATTAGGTAGTTTTTAGCGGCAAGAAATGAGCTAACTTTGTAATTCAATTGAAAATCACTAAAATCAAATCATGCTACCTACGAGATCGTGGTAAACCCGTGAAAGGTCCATGATAATCATTTCCAAATTTCATTCCGGAAATTCTATATTCTGATAAAAAAGTCCAAGACTTTTGTGCTCTACTTTAACTTGCTGACAATCTGAACATTTTGCAACAAACTCAACAATATCATTATTCATGCCTTCACACCAATATATCTCTCTCAAAATCGCGGTACATCTTGGAGGAAGCTGGATGAATAGAATATATGGAGCTATAAGCATCCTCCAAAATCCTCTCTTTGATTCTATTTACTCTAGGTACACATAATCTATCTTTGTAATTCAGCACACAGTTTCCCCATTGATCAAAAGCTAATAGTCTTTGCTTAAGAAAATTTGCCTTCAATTCAAGAAAAATGAGTTCGTGGTTTTCTTTTTATTTCACATTAAATACTACTGATGATTCAGCTCCATTGGTAACCTCTATCCCCCTTTTGTGGAATCCATAAGTTTGACTCCCAAATGTGCAAGTATGTGCACATCTATATCTAACTCTCTTTTTTTCCCTTCAAGATGGATAGTACTCCCCATGCATAACCTACTGAAGGCATCAATAACTATGTTAGTCTTAACTGGGTGGTAAAAATACTCATATCATAATCCTTGAGGAATTCTAACCACCTCCTTTGTCTGAGATTTAGGTCCTTCTAAGTGAACACACATTGGAGGATCTTGTGGTCACTGAATATGTCAACATGAACACAATATAAGTACTGACGCGATATCTTTAAGGTGAGAACTACAACAACCAATTCCAAGTCATGAGCTGGATAAATCTTCTCATGAACCTTCAACAGTCTTGAGGCATATGCTATAGCCATGCAATTCTGCATCAACGCGCAGCCCAAGCCAACTCTTGATGCATCACAATACACAAAAAAACCTTGAGTACCCTATGGTAATATCAAAATCAAGGCGATAGCGAATCTCTTTTTCAACACCTAAAAACATTTCTCACGAGATCAAAACCATTAAAACATAACTCCCTTCTAAGTCAGCTTGGTTAAAGAGACGATATAGATAAGATTACTTCAACAAACCTTCTGTAGTAGCCAGCCAAACCTAACAAACTCCTTATATCAATTGAAGATGTTGGTCTAGGCCAACTATGAACTACTTCTATCTTCTGAGTTTCAACTCTAATCCCTTCACCAGAAACAATGTATCTTAATAATTCAACAGACTTAAGACAAAACTCACACTTGGAGAACTTGCCATATAGCTCCTTATTTTTTAAAGTATGCATAACAATTCTTAAGTGACTAGCATGATCTTTTGTTCTCCTTGAATAAATCAGTATGTCATGCGCATTTGTCAATCTAAAGGAGAAAACCAAAAACTCATAATGTCCATATATGGTTCTAAAAGTTATCTTTGGAATGCCACATTCCCTAACTTTATTGATGGTAGTCTGATGTGAGATCTGTTTTGAGAAGAAGGAAGCACCTTGAAGCTGGTCGAAAAGATCATCAATTGTTTGGAAAGGATATTTATTCTAGATTGTCACCATGTTCAATTTGCGGCAGTGTATACCATCCTCGAAGAACCATCTTTCTTTCTCACAAATAAGATCGGAGTGCCCCAAAGTGAGACACTTGGTCGAATGAAACCTTTATCTAACAAATCTTCCAATTGTGATTTTATCTCTTTAACTCAGCTGGTGGCATTCTGTATGGTGGAATAGAGATACGAGGGGTATATGGATTGATGTCTATGCCAAAGTCTATTTCTCTGTTAAGAGGGACTACATGTAGATCATCATGAAAGACATCTCGAAACTCACTAACTATAGGAATTGACTTAATGGAAGGTATCTCAGTACTTGAGTCATTAACTCAGACTAAGTTATAGGTACACGTTTTGAGACTAACTTTCTCACTTTTAGGTATGAAATGAAATGACCCTTAGGAACTATTGAAGTACTAGTCCACTCTATGACTTGCTCATTAGGAATCTAGTACTTGACAACTCAAGTTCTACAATTTATTGATGTATAACAGGCATGAAGCCAATCCATACCTAGAATGACATCAAAATCTATCACATCTAACTCTTCTAGACCAACCATAGTGTTCTTGTGATTGATGGAAACAAAAGAATCACGATAGACACTTGTCGCTCGAATAGACTCTCAAAAGGTGTAGAAACAAACAAGGGTTAATAAGTTTCTCTTGAAGAATCTCAAACTGATTGGCAACATAAGGAGTTACAAAAGATAAATTTTTCCTGGTCTTACAAAGCATAATCATCAAAAGTAAAGACTTTGGTCATACCCGTGACAACATCTGGAGTGTTCTCTTGCACTAAGCGGCTAGTGATTTAATAGAGACGGTTTTCCCCTCCGCAAGTACAAGAAGTTGATCCTGTAGGTGCAGCCCTGTCTGGTGAAGCAACTAATGAACATTGAGATCTAATGCTTGAATTTACACCACCTTGCTTGTTCTTAGGCAACTCTTACATGAAGTGGTCCTATTGACCACACTTGAAGCAACATTTTTGGCTATTATGAAATTTAACAGGGTGGCTTCCACCACACTTACCACATGCAGGATCCCAACTACCTCCTTGTGCCACACTACCTTTGAACTAGGTAGGTCTAGCCTTGGGGATCTATGAATTCTAGCCATTATTAGTGGTTGAGGTGAAGTCTAAATGACATCTTCATCCTTTATTGATGGTTTTGAAGGAATCGAATCATAGTAAGTCTAATGATTCCTTCTCCAAAGGAGGAATGGGATACTCAAATATTAATTTAGGTTGTGTGTGCCTGATGCTAATGACTTAAGAAGACAAATTTTGGAAGAGGATCAAGGTTATCAATACTCCATTCATCCTGTTGCCACCAAAATATATGGTGATCTACAAGAGATCTATTGGTTGAATGATTTTACGAGGTATATAGAGCAATTTGTATCCAAATATCCTAATTTTTAACAAGTCAAGATCAAACATCAAAGACTGTGAGGATTGACTAATGTACCGTTGTTTCACGGTGCTTTCTATACACTTTTCTTAAGAGTTATGTGTGTCTAGAACGTTTTGTTGTAGCTTTAGAATTTTTTTGTGTTTGTTTTGTAGGAAAGAAGTCCAAATTTTAAACGCACAAATCAAGTAAAAAAAATGTAGAAGATAACCTATAAAAGCCATCGACATCCCATCGTTCAATTGACTATCAATAAGTGGTGACCGTCAATGAAAAGTTCAGGCTAAGGGAGAAGATCATGGAAATATGACCACGTGTGGAATCATAAGCTCAAACGACGGTCAGTCGATCGATGGATGGACCGTATTAGTGAACCGTCGATTGGTTCAGAGAAGGATCTAGTACCTGATTTATCAAGATTCTATGTTTGGAAAAAACAGAGGGTCGTCGACGAACCATACTATAGGTTCGTCATTTGATTGAGAGAAAATGCCAAGTCATTGAAGAAATATTATCTATGTCTTGATTGACGAAGGCATTCGAGGGACCCTCGTTCCAACGACGGTCTTTCAGTAGGGTCATCGATCAATGCCGCATTTTTCGACAAACATTCCTGATTTTAATTCCTTTTTCTTTAGGACAATGTTTTCTATAAAAAGGGGATTAAAACCTCGTTTTAGGGTTAGAAAGTCTTGGTTTTGTTCTATTTTGTGTTGGAGATTATTGGTTGCAAATTTTAGCTATTAAATAATTTCCAGATTCTTGTTGAAGGACTTTGTCCTATTTCAAGTTGATATCTTGGGTTACTTCTTATGTTAAGTAATTTATGAATTCTTCATTACAAATATGAATTTTGATCTTTCTTACATGGGTTATTTAATCCACAACCAGGGTTATGGGAACCATGGGTAATTAACAAAGTAAACCTAGAAAATAAGAAATTCTCAAATAGGTTCTGGAATGTATTGATAATTGTTTCACCTATAAGTCTTTTGAGCGAGTGAACGATTTAGAACTCGCGTTGTTGATATTTTGCTGTACAAGGAGATAGTTAATGAGAAAAGAAATATCAACATAGATTGAGTGGTGTCCTATCTAATAGGCTAGTGTCGGTTGGTGCGAAGTACTAACTATTCCATACATCGATAATGATGTCTAATATGAGGTAAAGGTAAGGTTAGTAAAGTTTACACATTTAGCGGGACCAAGGTACGAGTTCAAATTCTCCATATGCCAGAAAAAGGAATTAGGGATAAATAATTACTAATTTACATGAAAAACACTGGGAAAGAATTAAAATTGCTAGGAATATGGTCTTATGAACCTATAAGGAACAAATATACCCTAGTTAGTATCAAAACATGATAAAAACCCAATCTTTTACTTTTGCTCACTTTTAAATTTAGAATTGTGTAAAAAATGTGTTTCATAGACCCCCCTTTAGTTATGTCAAAAGCCCTTGACTAAAAAGACGTGAATGTGAATTAAAGTAAAGTCTAAACCATTTTCCTCGTGGGATCGACCCCAACCTACTAGTTAGGTTATCTACTTGATTACGATCGCTTATACTTCTTTAGGGAGGTGTAATTTGAGCGTATCAAATTTGGATGCCATTGCCGGGGATTCTAGCTGTTAGATTTACTTTAATTACATTATTTAAATTTAGTAAACAATTTCGTGATTTTAATTTTTTTTATTTTTTTTCTTTAAAGTCTAACTCTAGTGTATGCCAAGTACATGGAGCCGAGGTAAGCAGTCATCCATTTGATCACAAACTTAACCACACATATGAGAAGTATGTTAAATCAACATATCCTAGCCAATCTATGTGATGAGGAAATTCATCAGTCTCTATTACTGGTTGAGGCACAAAACCAAGCTTGTGATGATAATCAATTGGATAATTCTTTGAGGGTGCCTCCTTTAGCACCACGACCTCAAGATTTTGTATAGGGCAATATGAACATCACAGATTCTTATAGGCCTCTTGTCCTACCTCCTCTACCCCATGGCCACACATTCTTGAGGAAAAGTACCTTGATGCAGATGCTCACCGAGAGGGGCTTATTTGGAGGACTACCATAAAAGGATCCTCATGCTCACATAGCCAAACTTAGGTCTGTGTGCAAGATATGTGTTGGTAGGACAATCATGGATATGAATACCATTGGGCTGCGAGTATTTCCTCTATCACTAAAATGAGATGTCGCAGTATGGTTTGATGAGCTTCTCTACAACTCCATTTTTACTTAGGATCAGTTGAGATATGTGTTCTTAGAAAATTACTATCAAGTTTCCAAGAAGCTCAACCACAATGATACGGTGAACTAGTTTGTGAATTACCTGGAGAGTCTGTGAGTAGCTCTTGGGATAGGTTTAGTTTGTTTGTGACAAGCGTGCCAAACCACTACATTGATGATGAGTCACTAAAAGAGTACTCATACAAAGGTCAAGATGATAAAAACAAGGCAGTGCTCAATACTATTTTGGGTGGTTCCTATTGAGATTTCACATATGCAGAGATCGCAAAGAAGTTGAAGAAGATATCTGGCAAAACAAGATTTGGAGCACTAGATATTAATACACTGGGAGAAACACCCTTGCAGTAAAAGCTACAAACAACCCAACAACAGATGAAATGTGTGAAGAGTTGGCAAAGATGAGAATTTACCTAGGTAACATGTAAACGGAGGTGGAGATAAGGTAAATGTGGGAAACTACTTGACTAAACAACCACTGCCGATAGATGAGTACTATCATCAAGAAGATGCTTATGCAGTGAATGATCAGACGAGGGGATTCTAACCAAACGCCCAAGGCTCCAATCAGGCTCAAGGAAACGAAGGTCGAAACAATGGTAACTATAATTGTAAGGGTTAATATGTCTGACATGGGAACTGCAATCACCACAATAACTTCAATAGGAATAACTATCATTACAAGAATGATAAAAGTGGGCCTTATATTCCCTCACAAAATTAGGAAGTTGCTCCTTTGGACGGTGGAGGTAGTATTGAGAGAGTTGAGGATATGCTGCATAAGATGATGAGGTGATTTGATACTACTGATGAACATGAAAAGGATATGAGAGGTGACTTAGCTAACATTGGGAAAAAGCTGGATGCACATGCATTTTTTATTAAGAACCTTGAGTTACAAATGGCTAAGTTCTGTACTACTGTGAGTCCATGCGAACCTGGCACTCTTACGAGAAACACTATCGAGAATCCTCAAAATGATAGTCGATGCATGTGAGTCACCACTCGAGGGGGTAAGCAAACTATTGATCCACCTATGTTGTCTGTGGTGGAAGATAATATAAGCAAAGACGAAGAGGTAGTAAAAGCTAGTGGAGAATTGGTGGACAATACGGTGAGAGAAGCAGAGGTATCTCAGAAAGTGGTCCCCATTTCTAGACCTCCACTAGCATCCCCTCCGTGATTAGTGAAGAAGACAGAGGATGGTAAATGCCGGCGATTTATCAATATTTTGAAATAATTTTCTATCAAGGATCATTTTATAGAAGCTTTTGAACAAATGCCCAGTTATGCTAAGTTTATGAATGATATGGTAACAAAGAAGAGATCTATGAGTTTTGAGGATAGTGATGGATTGCAGATCCAGGCATTTTCACCATTCCATGCACAATGGGGCTACTACACTTTTCTAAAGCACTATGTGATGTTGGTGCAAGCATAAATGTCATGCCTCTTTCCATTTTAAAAGAAGTTATGTTTTGGTCACCTGAAGCCTATTATTATGCAGTTACTGATGGCTGATGGAATAGTGCAGAGGTTTATTGATATTCTCCATGGTGTTCTTATGAAAGTGGAGTCCTTTATATTTTGGGCCGATATTGTGAATCTTGACTGTGAGGTTGATTTTGAGTTTACTATTATTCTAAGGAGAGCATTTCTTGCACCGGGCGTGGATTGGTTGATATGGAAAAAGGCAGATGAAGTTTAGGTTGATCAATGAAGAAACAATTTTCAACATATGTAGGTCCATGAAGCAGAGTGATAATCTCCAAACAGTATCTGTTATATCCTATAGGGTTGAGAGTGTATATGAAGTACAAATGGAAGAGTGACTAGGTGTCGAGGCACTAGCAACAATTATCATGAATTTTGACAATGATAGTATTGACGAGTATGGGTATTTGGTGGTTGCACTTGATCAAGACGAATATCGTTAAAAACCAAAGAAATTAGTGTTATTTATGAAGCATCGAGAGTCTCTGCTTGCGAAACCATCAATTAAGGAGGCCAAGAAATTAGAGCCTAAGTCTCTACCACCTCATCTAAGGTATGTGTTCTTAGGTAGAGATAACACTTTGCTAGTGATAATTGTAGCGGATTTGAATGAACGTGAAAGATTAGTGGCGGTATTGAAGAGGTTCAAATGAGTCATTGGTTGCACTGTTGCAGACATTATTGGGATTCCCCATTGTATTTGTTCCTAAAAAATCTAATTGATGCTTTATTACAGACAAAGTATTGAGCACCAAAGAAGGTTAAATCCACCTATCAAAGAAGTAGTGAAAACGGAGATCATTAAGTAAATAGATGTCAGAGTCATTTATCCTATTGCAGACTAGTGACCGGATGGAGAGTTTGTATGGACTACAGGAAGTTGAATGCTTCTACTGAAAATGACCGCTTCCCCATGCCTTTTATTTATAAGATGTTTGACAGATTCACATGTTATTTTTTGATGGTTATTCGGGATAAAACAAAATCTCTATTGCCCCTGAGGATCAACAGAAGACCACTTATACTTGCCCCTATGGGACATTTGCATTCAAAAGGATGTTGTTTCAGTTATGTGATGCACCGGCTATCATCCAGTGCAGTATGAAATTGATATTCTATGATATGGTGGAGGACGCTATTGAGGTGTTCATGGATGATTTTTATTGTCGTTGGAGACTGATCGGTGTTTGAGTAATTTGGTATAACAATCAAAAATTCTAAAGCCTAATCTGGAGACAAACATGAGAATCTAAGAGTTTTAACACTATTTTAAAGTCAATTATAATGTATAAAAGACATTTAGTAAGTTCTAGAATCAATACTCAAGGAACGTCCATGACATCCAGAAACTAGTTTAAGACATGCTAATATGCCTTAGCTTATTTGACTATATTTTTAGAGTCGAAAAATGATGAAATATGGTATGAAGGTTTCCAACACATATTATAGTGTGTTTATAGTCGAAACGTCTGGGTACGGCTCCCCAATGATCAACCAAGGGCCCAAGAGGAGGACCCTTGCAAATGTGGCTAAAAGCTGTCAAGAGACAGTGTTTACCAACGAGGCCCATCGACGAGGCGTGGTACAATAAACAGGACGTCGATGGCAACCATCTATGTACACTTTTAAATTTTGAAAAAGGGTCCACTTAGACCAGTCGTTGTTGCCAACGACGGACCAACAGGATGGTTGAACCCTTAGTCGTCGATTGACTTACAACCTGGTGGTCTGGGTCTCGTCGGTCGAGCCACTGTGTTTCTGCCACATTTTAAGTTGGTTAAATTAATTTAATTATTTGGTTATTTAATAAGTTATGGGTTAAGTAAGGCCTAATAGAGTTATCTAATGGCTCATATAAGGACCTCAAACCTAATTAGACTAAACCTAACTCCGATTATTCCTAAAATACAATTGCTCTTCCTTCTCTCTTCTTTCTCTCTCCAAAATAAAATGTATAGAAGACCAAAAAAAGGAGGGTTCTAGGGCTTCTAAAGATCATTTTTTCTCCATAAAACATCATTGTTTAACAAGGTATGAAATTCCTTTCACCTTTGGGATCTCTTCCCCCAAAGGGTTCTTTCAAATATTTTTCAAAAAGATGAAATTCAAATGGGTTTTCTTCCAATGCGAAATTGATCTTATGAATTGATTTATTTATGATTCCTTTTTATTCTTATGTGCATATCAACAAGTATTATAACTCAATTATGCTACTTCTTGATGAATTTACGTAGTTGTGGAAAGATGATTTTTCCCCTTAACCCTAGGTTGTGATCTTGACTTGAATTATCTAATATTGATACAATTAGCTTGTTTAATTTGGGAATAATATTCGATGTTGTTATTATTCTATGTTTTGAGTAGATGATGATATATTGTAATCCAATTGTGCTAGTTATTGAGTAACTTACATAGATTGGGAAGTAGATAATGAATTTAACCTAAGTCTCTAATTTTAAGATATAAACTAGTGATGGATTTTTGAGTGGTGATTCAATTGACATTATTATTTTGTTTATTACAATTGTGTTATGATATTACACCCATCGTTGTGTTGAATTGGAGGGTAGATGGTAAGACCTTGATGATGGCTTGTGAAGTAGATTGGGGTAAGTCTTGTGATCTGAATTCTTTACTTCAAAAATTATTACTTGTGTTTACTGATGAAGTTATATTGGATTATACCTTATTATTATGATTGATAAGGGTTGGTATGATGTTGAATTGAAATGTCTTTAACTATGGTTTTGTGAGTTGTCGGATGAGATGTAAATTGTAAAAAAATGGTGATAACTGACCAATGTGCCTTATCATGATGTGATTATGTAAATGTGCTAACATCACATGTATGAATTGCAATGAAAGAAAAATACTCATGCAATTCTTATTGAGCTATGATGATGATTATATAAAGGATAGACCCTATGGCTTAAATTCATCTATGATCATTAATAAAGGCTTAATCACATTTCAAAAGGGACTCTAGATTAGCACCAAATGAACTAGAGTGAGGAGTGTCTCTTTCCACATAGAGAAGGTAGAATCACTAACATACACGTGAGATGGAGACTATAATGCATGTACCATAAAGATTGTTCCAACTACATCTCTTAAATCTTGAACTATGTTTTCCTCATAGGAATACTAGCTTGTGGATCCACTTAGTTTCTATGTTCATGTTTCGGTAATACCTTGGCATGTAGTCCACCTTCTTTTGGTGTAAGGTTCCATGACACCGGATTCCACATTAGCTCATGTTGTCTATGTTAGTTAAGGCAATATGTTCCCGAATGTTGAAATAAAATAATGGAATGAACTCTAACTAGGATGACCTATGGGGTTTAGTTTAGTCTAGGTAGGGTTATGGGACTCTACCTATGCATTGCACCAGTTAGCCTTCAGGGATGTTTTGGAAGGATGTTCTTGTGTATCATATACTTATATATGTAAATTATATGTATATGATAATCTTACATGTGAATGACTCTATCGGATGTTGGTTACTCTTATGAACATATGTTTGGTCTCTATTAATAAAGTATGATGCTATGTACTCTTAATGATATGCTATGTTAAGTTGGGCATTGTATATGGTCTTTGTTAGGCTTACTTGATTGATTAAGGTTATGGGTCTTTGCTTAGTGATTGCACTTATGGACTTAATGAGGCTTCATGAGTAATGTTCTTGCTTTAGTTATGATGTCATGACTCGATAATAAAGTTGTGTTGATTAGGTGCTCAAGTATGTTGATATGCGTGTGACATGACTAGAATTAGTATTGTTGGTATTGTGAGGTACATAGTCTTGACTTAATGAAATAAATACTATTGATTGATTTTTTATCTTCGATGTGCATGAGTCTTTCAATGTAAAATAACATGTCTCCTTTTAGAATGATTTTAAGTTGTGTGTGAATATGATCATATACTAAGTACAAGTGATGTGCGAATCCCATTCATTGAAGTTCTTGTGAAGACTTTTGAAGGACTTAGAATTCTCACTCTCTAAGTTGGGTAGGTCCTCACCATCCGAGTGCAATGCCACTATCAAGCTATTGATGTTGTTCTATTTATAATATTTGTAGTTCTTTCCTTTTCGAGTTTTTAAGACTATTATATATCATTTATATGTATATATATATATATATATATATGTGTGTGTGTGTGTGTGTGTGTGTGTGTGTGTGTGTGTGTGCAATAAAAGTAGAAGACTATGTATTATTCTTATACGAGGGACTATGTATACTCGATATGAATATATTAAGGGATGCAAGAGGTCTACGTAAACCTCATGATGTATAGAAGAAAAGTTTTAAATTTTTTGCATTTTAACCTATGTATGTAATAATGTAAACTAAGAGGCTAGTCTTACTCCTCCTTGAGGACAACGACGCCAGGTACGTCTTAGGGTGGTCCCTGCCAGATGTGACATTTTGATGAGGTTCTCAAGAAAATTTGAAGATTGTTATTTTTTAGTTACTTGTGATAAATGCCAATCTCTAGTGAAGAAAGGTATCCAGTTGGGCCATTACATATCGGAGAAAGGGATAGAGGTTGATCGAGCAAAAGGGGAAATGATAGAGAGGTTCCACTAAACATCTATATAAAAGGTGTAAGATGTTTTCTTGGAGATGTAGTCTTATTCATGAGTTTTATTTAGGACTTTTTTGAAAATTTCACATCCTTTTTGAAAACTATTCGAGAAGCAATGTAAGTTCTATTTCAATGAATCCTTTCTGAAAGCATTTGGAGAGTTAAAGGAGAAGTTTGTGTCCACTCCCATTATTATTTCACCAAATTGGAGTGAGTCATTTGACGTAATGTGTTATTCTAGTGGTGTTCCACTTTGTGTGGTATTGGGACACAAAATGATAAAATCCTTCACCTTATTTACTATGTAAGAAAGGCCAGAATGAAGCTCAAAAGAACTACACTGTAACTGAACAAAAGCTTTTGGCGGCGGTGTTTTCATTAAAAAAGTTCCACTCCTATTTTCTTGGCACAAGGGTCATAGTTCATACAGACCACTCCACTTTGAGTTATTTGAATGCTAAAAAGGATGTGAAGCTATTGTTGATCCGATAGGTAGTATTGTTGCAAGATTTTGAGTTGTAGGTAAAAGATAGAAAGGATATTGAGAATCAATTTGTCGATCACTTGTCTAGATTTTAGGATTAAGATATGCGTGAATTAGGAAAAAAGGTTGAATTTGAAGATGCATTCCCAGATAAACATGTATTGTCTGCCTCACAATATTTGATCCCATGGTTCCTAGACTTTGCGAAGTATCTGGAAAGTGATGTAGTCCGTCATACTTATCCTTCCATCAGAGGAAAAATTTCATGCATGATGTGAAAATGTTATTTTGGGATGATCCTTACTTATGCTGGAGTTGTGCTGATGGGATTATTCACCATTGTGTACTTGGAGGTTGAGATTTTGAGTATTTTGAATGCACATCACTCCTCGCCTATGGGTGGGCACTATAGTGGTATCCACACTACGCATAAGATCTTGCAGTGTGGGTACTATTGGCCAACCATCCTCCAAGATTCTCACAAGTTTGTAAAATCATGTGATTGGTGCCAACGAGATGGAGGAATATCATAGAGGAAAGAGCTCCCATTAAATCCTATTCTGGTGATTGAGTTATTCGATGTATAAGTCATTGATTCTATGGGTCCATTTATGATTTCTCATGGGATTATGTATATACTTGTAGCAGTGGACTATGTGTCAAAATTGGTGGAAGTAATAGCGCTTCCTAACAATGAAGGAAAGTGTGTCACCGCGTTCTAGAAAAAAATATCTTCTCTGGATTTGGCTCACCTAGGGCTATTATTAGCGATGGTGGATATCACTTCCGTAATAAATTATTCAATTGGTTATTAGATAAATATGGTGTTCTTCATAATGTTTCTATTCCTTAGCATCTACAGACAAACGGGCAAGTAGAGTGTCCAATCGTAAGATCAAGCAAATTCTGGCGAAAATGGTGAAAGCTAATAGAATGGATTGGTCAGAAAGGCTTGATGATGATTTTTCAGCCTACCGCACTACATACACGACTACCATAGGTATGTCTCCATACCAACTTGCATATGGGAAAGCTTATCACTTGCCGGTCAAGTTAGAGCACAAAACAATGTTGGTAATGTAGAAAATGAAGATGGATTGGACTGAAGCAGGAGAACAAAGACTAAATGGGTTGAATGAGTTTTAATGAGTTTCTCCTCAAGGTCTTTGTAAGTTCATCCATTTACAAAGATAAGATTAAGAAGTATCACGACCAAATGATTGAAAAGCGAGAATTTACGGTTGCTCATTTGGTGCTTCTATTCAACTCTAGGTTATGCATTTTTTTGGGAAAACTCAAGTCCAAGGGGACATGTCCATTCCTCATCAGTATAGTGTATTCCCATGAAGCGGTTGAGTTGGAAAATAAGAAGGGCGCTAAGTTCATAGTCAGTGGGGAAAGGATAAAGATCTACGTAGGCATGCGGAGAGTATCCATGAAGTGGTTTGTTCCTATAACCTTGATAGAGTCTGATTAATCAAGGATCCTACGTCATACAGTGAGGTTAAATCAAGCGATTTTTGGGCGGCAACCCAAGGTGTATCGTATAGATAACGATAGGTTTTATGTTCTTGATAGTAATAATCGTTTTGTTTCTAGTGTTGTTTTGTTTTTATTCTTATTTCATTCTCTTGTGTACTACTCTAGGCTAGAGACTGCTATAGGGTATGTGTCTTAATAGTGTCAAGAAAAATAAAAAAAAGAATAGCCTAATGGGTGTTACATGTGTAGGCACAAAAAAAAAATCTGTAGAAAATGATCTGGTGCAGAGGTCTACGGACCCCATCGACGGGTCATCGTTCCATCAACGGAGTATTTATAGTGTCCATAGATCCCAGGTATTTCTCTTATTGTTTCTAAATATAGACGTAATCGATGGTTTCAGGACCGTCAATTGACTTTCGAACTATCGATCGCATTTCATCAATCCAAATTGCCAGTGACCCGGCCCAATCCGTCTTGTAATATTAAAACACATAACGTTTCACATTCATCTTACCTTCAAATTCATGTAAAATTACCTTCCAAAACCATTTTTCTTCCTTCTTTGTTTTTTTATCACCAAAAATCAAACACATATATCCTATTTCGGTCTCAAATAAGAATATTTCCAATTACCCGAAATCTCTCTTCCCAAAATTTACCTTTCTTACAAAATAATTTTGTATCCTATGACATATGATATGATAGATAATTGAATTATGTTTCCAAGGCCACCGAGCTTACTAAATTTTGACCTCCGAGTAAAACTTTATGTCCAATTTAGTAAGGTTTGTCAAGCAGACTTAAACGACAGAATCTTTATTAAACTATGGCCCATTAGTCCACGTCGTCGATTGCTCAGTCAACAATTATTTCAGGGGGTCTTTTCCTAGTTCATTGAACCCCTAAGATACGTTGTTTAAACTGTAAATCTTGATATTTTTGTCACTTTAATCTTAGAAACATAACTAAAACTTACCTATGTCAAAATCATTTTTCAAAAGTTAGAAAAATAGAAGCAAAAGAATAGAAAAAGGACAAAAACCCTAGTTTAAGAACGCTTTAAGGTTGCATCAGTTACATGCCTAAAATCTAAAGATTTCTCCCTGGATTTCATCACTAGATATGTGCAATTTTGCTAGTGTCTTCCTGTCACCCATTCCGTCCACAGTTTTTAGTTAAATTATTGATTCCCTTATCATGATTAGACCTTGTGTTCTAGAACTTCATCAGATTATCATTAATTAGTTAGTTATATGTTCCAAGTCATATTACCATGTTATATCTCAGATTATACATGAATTTCAGAACCCTAGCTATATAGTTTGTTAGTTCTTTAATTATATATGCTAGGTCAAATATTTTAGTTACTTAAGATATATACACCTTAATTATTAATTCATCATTATCAGATTAATTTTTGCATTCTCACTATGGACGTTTAATTTTGAGATATCCAACTAATTTATTGGGAGTAGCATAATATCGAGTTGGACTAGGGTTCAACTTACCAAAACAATCTCGGAACTACTAGCCAAGAGTTGTAATTCCCCTCTGTGGGCATCAATTTATTGATCATGCTAGCTTGCCTTTATACCTATGGAAGGGTATATTGGGTCCTCTCAATGGGGAGTATACATAGGTCTCCACATTAAGCTCATGTGGTTTTATTATCGGTTTGTTAGTAGCTCCCATAGTTCAATCTGACTCTATTGCGTTGACAATATTTACACCTCAGTTAGTATTCTGTCTCAGCGTATCATAAATTTTGTCATTACATTCAGTTATCTCAGAATTAAGTATAACAATATCAGTTATTGTAGTTGATTTTGTGCTTGTTTAGTTATGTTGTATTTCACCTTTACTCTATATGACATACTAGTACCTTTTAATTACTAAACGTACTTGCTCTACATCTTCTAGTGATGTAGGTTCAGGCTTTCAACATCCAGATCACGCTTAAATCGATTCCCGATCTCCAATTGAACAAAATGAGTGGTGAGTCCTCATTTTCCGAGTACAACTGTCACGAGTTTATATAAGTATTTAAGTCCTTTAGTTTGAGTTTTTGCTAGACTTAGTTGGGGCCCATTCAAACATTTCTAGTCATTTAGTGGCTATATTTTGACATATTAGTTTCAGCATTGTATTGAGATAAAATTTTATTTATATTAAACTCATCTCTTAAAAATATCTCAGTTATAGTACATGGGTATTCCCTATCTTTTCATTTTTGTTTATTATATTTAGAATGCTCATTATCATGCCAACAGGGTTCGATTGGGTTAACTTGTGGTCGTAGGTTCCATGTTTGCATCTCAGGCATAGCTCGGGGCATGAAAAATTTTGTTTGAGATCCCTAGGTTTTGGTGTCATAGGATGTCTGAAAAGCCGCACTAAGTAGAGTCCTTTTCATATATGTGAAGTACACTACATCTATTGAGAGGGAGACTATGAAATGTTTTAGGAAAAACTTCACGTTATTGCTACTTTTATGGTGTGTAAGATCTGATGTAATTCCACTCTTAGTCAACGTTCTATGTTTCAGATCATACCTCCTCGTAGAGCTAACACCCGGAATATGAATGCAAAGAATGCAAACACAACTACTCCAGTCCTACATCAAGAAGTTTCCAATGTTGACTTCGTGAACACATTTAAGATGTTGGCTCAATGTGTGGCCAACCAAAACAATTAGGCTCACGATCCTTTGAATGCTAATGGTTGATCAACAGCAACAAGGGTCTGTGACTTTATTAGGATTAATCCGCCCGAGTTCTTAGAATCGCAAACTAGAGAAGATCATCATAATTCTTAGATGAGATCAAGAAGATATTTGAGGTGATGCATGTTATTGGAATGATCGAGTTGAGTTGGCATCATTCCAGCTAAAATATGTGGCTAACATATGGTACAATTAATGGAAGAAGAATAGGGGTACAATTGCAGCTCCTATTACTTAGGATTGCTTTAGTGAGACCTTTCTTGATAAATTTTTCCTAATAGATTTGAGAGAAGCAAAGGCTCAGGAATTCATGAACTTAAGTCAAGGTAACATGGCGGTCAAACAGTATGGGATCAAGTTTAACGAAGTATTTGGGTAGGCTCCTCACATGGTTGCTGACTCCAAGGCTCAGATGAATAAGTTCTTGTATACAGTGTAAGATTTGGAGAAAACAGAGTGTAAAAATGAGATTTTACTGGGAGATATGATGATCTCTAGGCTTATGACTCATGCTCAGTAGGTTGAGGGTGATAATCTTAGGAACATGCAAAGGAGAATAACAAGGCTAGGACTGGGAACTATGACTATTCTCTGCAGAAATTGGGTGGTGGAAATTGCTTACAGAGTCAGTAGAAATTTTCAACCCCAACCCCTTCATCATCTAGTTTTCCATCCCCCAAGAAGAGGTATGATTAAAAGGTTAAGGCACCAGGATCTATGTCTCAAGGATGTGTTTCAGGAACCAAGACTTACTCCACCTTCCCTGAGTATAGTAACAACCATCAAGGCGAGTTCCTCACAAGAAAGGTAGTCTTGTTTGGGTGCGGTCAGTCTAGTCATAGGTCAAAGGATTATCTTTTTAGACAAGGTAAAAGAGGTGGTAACGATAGAGATAAGGCTAAAACATCAGCAGAACCAACAAGTCGCCCGACTCAGGTTTGCCAGGATTATGAAGGTTATATTGATGTAGTCATTGGTACGTTACGAGTCGTTGACCTTGATGTTTATGAATTGTTAGATCCATGGGATACTCATTCTTTTGCAAATACTTACATAACATTCCAATTAGGTTTCATTCGATAAACACTCTCTCAATTTTTCTTAGTCTCTACTGATGTTTGTGACCAAATTATAGCAAGACGGGCATACAAAAATTTCCCTATCACAACCTCTCAGAAAGTCACCTCTGCAGATCTTGTAGAGTTAGAAAATGGTTGACTTTGATATCATTCTAGGAATGGATTTATTATATTCCTATTATTCCTTAGTCGATTGTAGAACTAGGATTATTCGTTTTTAGTTTCAAAATGAACCAATCTTAGAGTGGAGAGTGGAACGATAGTAGCTTAGCTCATATGGGACAATTTATTTTGTACCTTAAGGCTAGAAAGATGATCTCTTAGGGTTATCACTAATCTATTTTTGGCTAAGGATTCTAACTTTGAAACCCCAACTCTTGATTCAGTTCCAGTAGTTAGTGAGTTTCCATAAGTGTTTCCAGAATATTTTCCCGGTGTTCCTCCTTAAGGGGAAATTGAGTTTTCAATCTATCTCTTTCCACATACCCAACATATTTCAATTCCTCCTTACAAAATGTCTCCAAAAGATCTTATGAAATCGAAAGATCAGTTGAAAGACCTTTTAGACAAGGAAGTTATCAGACCAAGTGTTTCCTTATGAGGTGCACTAGTTTTGTTCGTAAAGAAGAAAGATGGTTCTCTCAAAATGTACATCGACTATAGGTAGTTGAACAAGGTCAAAATAAAGAATAAGTATCCAATCCCAAGTATTGATGACTTGTTTGACCAACTTCAGGGTGCTAGACCTTTCTCAAAGATATACCTAAGATCAGGTAATCATCAGCTTAGAGTTAGAGATAGTGACTTTCCGAAAACAGCCTTAAAGACTCAGTATGGTCATTATGACTTTGAAGTTATGTCGTTTGGACAAACAAATGCTCCTGCAACTTTCATGGATTTGATGAACATACTGTTAAAAAAATACTTGGACATGTTCATTATTCTCTTTATTGACGATATCCTTATCTACTCTAGGAACGAGGAAGAACATGTGAGTGATTTGAGAGTTGTGCTACAAGTCTCAAACATCACAGGTTATTTGCTATGTTTAGCAAATATGAGTTCTGGTTCCATTATTTTGCTTTCCTCAATCACATTGTATCTATTGAGGGGATTCGAGTGGATTCACAAAAGATAGAAGAAGTGAAATTATGGCCCAGACCTACCTCTGCCATAGATATGAGAAGTTTCTTAGGTCTAGCAGGTTATTATAGAAGGTTCGTGGAAGGATTTCCATCCATAGACTCACTATTATCTAGGTTGACTCAGAAGATGGTCAAGTATCGATGGTCGAATGATTGTGAGAAAAACATTGCAGAATAGAAAACTATATTGACTATACATCTTGTCTTGGTTCTACCAGAAAGTTTAGATAATTATATGATCTATTGTGATGCATCTAGATTTTGCCTAGGTTGTGTTTTGATGGAGAGCGATAAGGTTATATCTTATGCTTTTAGACAACTTAAGGTGAATGAGAAGAACTAGACAATTCATGACCTCGAGATTGCTGCAGTGGTGTTTGCACTCATGATTTGGAGACATTAGTTGTATGGTGTTCATGTGGATGTGTTCATTGACTATAAGAGCTTCCAATATGTGATTACCTAGAAAAACATAAATTTTCACTAGAGGAGATTACTTGAGTTCCTTAAGGATTATGATATGAGTGTTTATTACCATCCTAGTAAGGTGAATATAGTAGTAGATGCTCTTGGTAGGTTATCAATGGGTAGTGTAGCCCATGTTGAGGAAGAAAAGAAGGAACTAGTGAAGGATGTTTACAGGATTGCTCGCTTGGGAGCTCTCCTTATGAACATGTCATATAGTAGTTTACAAGTTAAGACTGGTGCCCAATCTTCTTTTGTAGTGGAGGTTAAGGAAAAGCAAGACAATGATCCACTCTTGCTTGAAATTAAGGGTGCAGTCCATAATCATAGAGTGGAGGTTTTCTCCTAAAGGGGAGATGGTCTACTTCGCTACAAAGTTAGATTATGTGTTTATTATGTGGGAGAGTTGACACAACATATTCTTGCACAAACCCATAACTCCAGATATTCTATTCATCCATGTGTCACTAAGTGTACCTAGATCTGCGGGAAATCTATTCGTGGAATGGCATGAAGAGGGATATAGAAGATTTTGTGAGTAAGTTCCCTAGTTGCTTGCAAGTAAAGGTAGAACATCAGAAATCAAGTGGTATGACTCAAGAGATTGACATTACTATTTGAAAGTGTGAGGTGTTCAATATAAATTTCCTCACAGGGTTACCTCAAACTCGCATACAACATGACTCCATTTAGGTGATAGTTGATAGGCTGACTAAGACTTCTCTCTTTTTGGTGGTCAAGAATATAGATTTGGGGGAGGACTATTCCATGATTTTAATTAATGAAATTGTAATGCTACATGGGGTTAGTTTATCAAATATCTTAGATAGAGGTTCTTAGTTTACCTCTCATTTCTGGAATTCATTTTAAAAGGGTCTTGGTGCTCAAGTTTATCTTAGAAAAATATTTCATCCATAGACCGATGGAAAGGCATAGCGTACAATTCACATTGTAAAAGATATGTTAAGATCTTGTGTGATCAATTTAAAGGGTATTTGGGATGATCACCATCGTCTTATTGAGTTCACCTAAAATAATAACTACCATTTGTGCATTGTAATGGCCCTTTATGAGGCACTGTACGGGTGTACATGTAGATCTCATGTTGGTTGGTTTGAAGTAGGTGAAATAAATTTAATAAGACCAGATTTAGTCCTTCATGCAATGGAGAAAGTGATACTAAGTAGAGATAGACTTAAGACTGCCCATAGCGGTCAACATCTTATGCAGATGAAAGAAGAAGGAAACTAGAGTTTCAAATTGATGATTGGGTTTTCCTAAAAGTTTCACCTATGAAGGGGGTGATGAAATTTGGAAAGAAACCGAAGATCAGTCCTAGATATGTAGGCCCTTATAATATCTTTAAAAAGGGTTGAAAAGGTTGCATATGAGTTAGAGTTTCCTGCAGAAGTAGCAGCAGGGCATGCAGTCTTCCACATCTCGCTCTTGAATAAGCGTTTAGGTGATCCAACTTTTGTAGTGTAATAAAAAGTGTTGAGGTGAATGTTAGTCTTTCTTATGAGGATGTACCAATTGTGATTTGTAACAACCCTAAAAATGTATAAGATAAGAAATTCTTAATGTGTCTAGAATGCCTACGATTAGACCGGGTTAACACGGATTGATGCGCGTAGAACCAAACCTCTGAACCCTTGCTATGGACAAGCCAACTAACTTTGGGAGTTAGTTGATCTAAAAAAGGATTGGTCCAGCGATGTAGGGCTCTCAAATACAAAGATTTACTCGAATGAGTCTTTACCGAACTTAAAAAGGGAATATCTTAGATTTGAAGGGTCTAGGGGTAAAATGGTCTTTTTCAAGGTTAAGGGTAGTATCATAATTATCATACATATATAATTAATTATTTCATTAAAGGTGGAGCGGCACAAAAATTAGCCCTTGAAGTGAAGTCTTGCTTTACCCGAGTTCGAACCTAGGTGGAAACAATGAATTAAATTTGTTTTAAATTTAAGTTGGTAAATTAATGAAATTATTTATACTTATAATATATTAGCTGATTTGAAATAAAAGGAAATAGGATTTTTAATAATTAAATAAAATCTTTTTTGACTAAGTTCTAATCTAGACTCCTAAGCCTAAGAAAACTTTTATCTCCCACGATCATCTCTCTCTCTCTCTGACATGTCTATCACTCTTATTCGCAATCTCTCTCTGCAAAAGTAACTTTCAAGAAAAGAAAAATAAACCATGTTCGTCACGCTTGAAGAACTCAAACGAAATCACAAGAAAATAAACGTTAATCACACGTTAGGCAAAGGGTGGTTGTCCGTCGAGTGGTGTTGACATTGAGGGACTTGGACGTGATCTTGGGTGAAGTTTTTGAGCAAAAAGTTGAGGGTTTAACTTCAAAAAGGTATGGGTTCTATTCTCTCTTTGACCCTTTCCCAAGAGACCTTTTAAGGTTCAGACTATTCAGTCCAAAAACTAGGGTTGTTCCACCTTGCATGTCCCTGTCATAAGCTCTCAATGATTCGTAGGTTGGGTATGATTTATAATATATTTAGGTTTATGTGGTCTTTTCGTGATAAATATATTTATATTTGTGTATTTGAAATGGTTTTAATGACAACATATGTGTTTTTGCAACTATGTGCATGTGTTTGCAAAAATGTAACTATGACTAGGGTCTAGGCCTGAGGCTCCAAAATGTGTAACGTTATGGTTGTTATTTTACGTGCATAAACATATGTAAATCGTAATGTTCATAAATGATGCAATGTGGCTGATTTAAGTAGCAATCTATTTGCTAAACGAATCTATGAAAAATGCACCCAAAAAAGTGTTAATGGTCTACAAAATACACTATGAGTTTAAGTGAAAATATTGATGAAAGTGAGCTGAAATGTGACCAAATTTTCAGCAACTTATATGCTTAGTTTAGGGTAAATCTAGACGAACAAATCTGGAAAATTAATTAAGTAAAATATGAGGTAAGGTCACCAGGATTGGAACCCGCCACCTCACCCGTATAATGCCTTAAAATGGAAAAGGGGAAATGGGGGTCAAGGGGATTCGATCTAGGGTGTGCTGGCTGAAATTTAACTTCCAAAAAAAATTAATTAATAAAAGGAAATGTGAGGCGTGGGAATTGAACACAGGACCTCTAGGCAGCGAATGAGATTAAAAAAAAATTAAAGAAGAAGAAATAAGAGGCATGGGAATGGTATTCATGAACTCCTAGGCAGATTCAAGGGGGAAAATTGAAAAGAAATAAAGAGAGGTTGTGGGGGCTCGAACCCACAACCCCTCGGCGAAGGGAGAGAAAGTTTAATGAAAAGTTAAAAGAAAATAAGGTTGTGGGGGTTCGATCCCACATCCTCTCAATCCCATTGAGCGAAAAATGAAGAGAAAAACTAAGGGAAAATTAAAATGAAGATGTTGGGGCTCGATCTTGGGTCCCTAAGCCCTGTGGACCAAAATCCAATAAATGAAAAAATGTAATTGTTGTCTAAGGGATTCAAAATTGGGTTTACTTGCCCAAATTCCATATTGATACATAAGCCATACATTAATTAAATATTCAAGAATAATGCTACCTACATAAATCGAAATTGACATTTTGGCATACATACAAGATGCATAAGTCTTGTACAACATAATGTTAGAAAGATATGAATCACCTAAACGGATGATGAATGATGCCTCGTGGCTTGTATTTATAGACCATAAGACTAGCATAGGTTTAAAATAAGTAACCTAAGATGTATATAATGAAATGATGTAACCCTAGAAGGGTTAACTAAGAGTGTAATACACACTAAATGGCCAAGTGCATTGGCACATGATGAAATGATGAAATGAACAATGAAATGATGAAAAGAACAAAGAAATGATAAAATGAACAATGAAATGATGAAACCCTAGAAGGGTTAAGTAAGACTGTGTTTGAACAATGAAATGATGAAACCCTAAAAGTGTTAAGTAAGACTGTGAAACACACAAAACGGCCAAGTGCATTGGCATATGATGAAATGAACATTCTCGTAAAATGGGGTGAGTAATTATCAAGAGAAAATGTTGTAATGTTACAACATGATATGAGGCTAATGTAACAGATAAGAGCAATCTGAATTGAGCCTAAGTAAATGTTACTATAACGTAATCATCTATAAGAGTGTAAAGTTAATGAAAAGACCAGTCTCTATGAACACTCTACTAAAAGTATTGCAATTAACACACTTTATACTAATGATTAGATGAGAAATTACATATTGAGCTATGATGTCCTCATACTAGAATCCAACTTCCTTGACATATGAGTTGAATGTAATGAAACTTTATATTGAGCACCTACAAACTAGCTACGAGCGGTGATGCCTTCTTTCGGGAAGGGCAGAGGTTCACATAAATTTCTTTAGTCTTCGAACCTATACTACGAATATAGGGATCTAGCAGGGTTCAATTCCAATGTATGCTAGCATGTTTTTTGTCACTCTGGCCGATTATTCCACCTATTTTTGGTGTGGGGGAGAGACTGTATTTCATGATACTCACATGATCGATGTCGGTTAAAGTTAAAGTTCCCCATGAATTAATGAGTCCTGCCTCAAATGATGCACATAATGAAATGAATGATATCAAAGGTGTTAGGATAGAATAATCAAGAGGTGAGCTAGACAAAAGTAATGACACTAGGTTATTCTCGATTGTTGCACAGCTAACCCCCTGAAAGTCTTAAACTTCATCCTCGGTAAATCTAGTGTTTATACTATCCCATAAATAAAATTAAATGAAGTACGTAGGAATGAATGAAGCAGAGTCTGTGTTTGCTACAGAAGGCTCCCTAGTTGAGGTCCCATATGTTGAGCCCTCAGTTTCGGGAAGTCTTGACGTAAAGTCCATCATTCAAAGGTCTCATGGCATATGAACGAATAATATGAAAAATGTTATGTGCTATATGGAATATATTATATGTTATGTGCTAGATGTTATGTGTTGTGTGCAATATGATAAGTATGATGATGCATGTTACGCTCATGGTATGACTTTCCTAACCTAAATTTTTATAGTTCTCTCACTTTCCTAATCCAAATATGGAAAGCTAACCAACCTTCCTAATCCCAATTTGGAAAGTCGACTGACTTGACTCTCCATAATCATGTTGTAAGGAAAGAGTTATTCTTACTCATTCATGTACTTGGTGTATGCTTGCATATACTCATACTTAGTAAAAATGTATATTAACCCTATACAACTCTATAATTTTTAGTGCAGGCATAGGTGGATACTAGCTTACAGGTTGACGTTGTATCTATCAGGACATTGAGTTTTTATCTGGACTTGGTAAGCCCTCATGCTTTAGAGGATGTCTACCATTATTATCTACATTAGATGTAGGCTGTAGCTAGTGGATCATGTTCCACTAATGTTTCTTTCCACTTTTGTTCAGACTTTGTATTGGTGTTGTTTTGGCAAAAATACGTTTCATAAAAATTTTAAACTAATTCTTTCATTTGATTATTTCTATGTTAGATGGTTGATTTATGAACGCCTATGATGTTAAGCTTATGATGTTTAGCATAAAATAAGAAAAAAAGGTTTAAAGTTTCTGCTAAAATTAACCTAGATGAAGTAAGAATGACGTATACAGGCTTGTCTGCGACCTTTGAGAGGTCAACGGCGCCGATCTTGTCTAGGGTTTAGATTCAAATCGTGAAAAAGTTTGTATCAGAGTTCTAGGTTAACTTCCGAGGATAATTAGTTCACATCAACCACATTGAGTAGTTTCTAAGTCATGGTAGTGAAGTGCACCACTATCTTAAATTAGAGACTACATGATCCGTAGGAAAATTTCCCTTCTTCTAATCTCATCGTTCCTTTTCCTAATGTTTGATTTCTTTATATTATGAACGCGTCTAACATCAATCCTTGTAGTTTTTCGGAAAGTTAATACTACGAGAACCATTGGTTAGAGGAGAGGAGGAGAAACTCCTGGGGACAATCAGGTTCCACCCCAGGCTCCAGTCAAAGGAGTCGCTATGCCGGTTAACCCTGCTGGGTTGACTGATGCTGAGGTGAGGGCATCTCTGGTCAAAATGGAACATACCAACTTTATGAAGGCCCAGGACATGACTGACCAGGTCAACCGACAGAATGTTAAGAGGAGATCCAATTGGCTTGTAGAATGGCATATATGCTGAGAGACTTTACAAGGATGAATCCTCCTATTTTCATAAAGCCTAAGACTTCGGTGGATTCTCAGGAGTTTGTGGATGAGGTGCATAATATCTTGGTGTCTATGGAGGCCAGAGATACTGAGAAAAAGTAGAGTTGGCTTCCTATTATTTAAAGGATGTTGCACAATCTTGGGGCAAGATGTGGCAATATAGCCGAGTTTTGGGCGGAGTTCCGATCACTTGGGTGTTGTTTAAGACAACCTTCATGGAGAGATTCTTTCCCAGGGAGATGAAGGAGGCAAAGGTTGAGGAGTTTATCAAACTTAAGCAGAGATCAACGACAGTCATGGAGTATTCCATGAAGTTTGTTAAACTATCCAGGTATGCTAATTTCCTTGTATCTAATAGCAGGGATGAGATTAGCAGGTTCGTCACAGGGATTAGCGGAGATTTGGAAGAGGAGTGTCGATCTGCGATGCTTCATGATAACATGGACCTCTCTAGGTTGATTATCCATGTACATCAGGTAGAGGACAGGCGTAAGAAGAGATGTATTCGTGATGTTAGGAGGCCTAAGCCTCAATAGAAGGCAAGTACCATCCATGGAGGTCAAAGAAACAATTTTGTCATCCGTGAGCTACCTAGATTTAAAAAGGGGCAATAGTGTTCAAGGAACTCTAATTCAAAGAAGAGTACAATGACTAGAAGTGATAGACCTGACCCTAAGAAATGCAATGGAGGTGAGATGTAGCGTCCCAGAAAAGACTGTATTAAGTGTGGCCGTCTTCACAGTAGAAAGTGTAAACATGGCACTAATACCTTCTTCGGTTGCGGTAAGAGTGGGCACATGGTTAGAGATCTCCCACAAAACAGAGGTCGTATTGGGGGTAATGCTCAGCCTAGGCCTAATCCACATGGAGTAGCAACAACCGAGCATCCTAAGAGGAACAGGTTCTATGCCATGAAGGGCAGAGAGGAGCAGGAGAAGTCTGCTGATGTTTTCACAGGTATGCCACAAGTACTGTCAACTTATATTTATTGTTTACTATATCCACGGTGTACGCTTTCCTTTGTAACTCCTTTGCTTGCTCTCACTTTTGAGATATTTCCTGAAGTTCAGCATGATCCTATAGTGGTTAGTACACCTTGTAAGAATTGATAGAGTATACAAAAATTGACCAATAGTTCTGTGTGGTAATACTATGTGTGTAGACTTGGTTGAGTTACCAATGCATGATTTTGATGTTATTTTTGGCATGGATTGGCTTCATAGTTGTTATGCTTGCATGGATTTTTATAGTACGGTTGTGATATTTCATTTCCCTAATGAAGAAGAGCTAGTCTGGGAGGGGTACAACTTGGTCACGACTAGAATCTAGACCCCGGATGAGACCGGCGTCGTTGACCTCTTAGAGGTTGTAGACAAGCCTACATATGTCATCTTTACTTCATCTATGTTAATTTTAGCGGAAAATTTGAAACTTTTTGTTATTTAACATTAATATAAGATATTATACTTAATCTTATGAATGTTCACAATCAACCATCTAATATTAAGATCATCAAATGAAACAAATAGTTCATAGCTGCATTTGTGTATTTGCAAAAACGGCACCAATTAAAAATTAGAAATTAAGTGGGAAATGAAACACTAGTGGAACATGCTCCACTAGCTAAGTCCTACATATAAGCTATATAATAACAATAGAAAGCCTAGAAAGCATGAGGGACTACAAAGTCTGGATGAAAGCTCCAATTCCGGATAGCTGTAACGTTGTACCTTACGATCGAACGTCCGCCTGTGCCTGCACCTAAAAGTAGATAATTGTATGGAATTAGTACACACTTGTACTAACTATGAATATTTTCAAGCACACACCAAGGACATGCATGATAAAGAATAGCTCTTTCCTAACAACATGATTTATGGAAATTCAAGTAAGTGGACTTGCCAAATGTGTGCAACATGCACCATCAAACTTATCTTTTTGCAAAAAGCACATAACATATTTCACATATCAGATCACGTACTTCATATTTTTTCATATGCCATGAGAACTTGGGATCATGTACTTGACGTTTGGACTTCCTTAAAAAAGGGCTCAACATATGGGACCTCAACTAGGGAGCGTTCTTTAGAAAACACAGATTATGCTTCATTCATTTATACGTACTTCATTTTTCTTTCTTTGATATACTAGTGCAATCACAAGTCATACCTACGATGTAGTTTAAGACTCTCTTCGGGTTTGCTGTTCAATGACCAAAAATAACCAAGCGCCCTTAGTTATGTCTATCTCACGTCTTGATTATCCTATCCTTACACCTTTGGTATCATTTATTTCATTATGTGCATCATTTGAAGCTGGCCTCATTCATTCTTCGGGAACTTTAACTTTAACTGACATATATATCATGTGAGCATCATGAAATTCAGTGTCTCCACCACACCGAAAAAAGTGGAATTATCGGCCAAAGTGATCCAAAACATGCTAGCATACATGGGAATTGAACCTCACTCAATCCATATATTAGCAGTATAGGTTCGAAGACTAGGAGATATAAGGATATCCATACCCATCATGCCGGACAGTCTCATCTAATGAGAGTTACATGAACCTCCGCCCTTCCCGAAAGAAGGCATCACCGCTCATAGCTAGCCTATCGGTTCTCAGTATAAAGTTCCACTATATTCAACTTATACATCATGGAAGTTGACTCCTAGCATGAGGAAATAATATCTTATTAGATGATTTCTCATTTCATCATTAGTATTAAGTATACATTAACTTCAATACTTTCATTAGAGTGTTCATAGAGACTGATCTCTTCATTTACTTTACACTCTCATAGGTGAGTATGTGTTGGTAAAATTTACTTAGGCTCATCCGAGAGTGCTATCATCTTTCACATTAGCCTCCTATCATATTGTCACCACATTCATAACTTTAGCACATTTGCTCTTCATAATTACTCACCCCATTACATGAATGTTCATTTCATCATATGCCAATGCACATGGCAATTTAGTGTGTTTCACACTCTTACTTAACCCTTTGTAGGTTTTACATCATTTAATCACATACATCTTAGGTTCACTTACTTTTAAACTTATGCTATACTTATGAGTCAACACATAGAAGCCATGAGGCTTCATTCATATTTTTTCTATGTGATTCATGTTTACCCAAGATTATGTGGTACAAGACTTATGCATCTTGTAGATATGCCATTATATTTATTTTTGAACTTTAGAGGCACCATTAATTAAGTATTTACTTACGTATGAATTATATGTCAATATGGAATAGGGAAAGGAAACCCGACTTCGAATCCCTTGGACAACTCTTAGTTAATTTTCTTTCACCTAATTTTGGATTTACATTTCGTCTTGGGGAACTCGATTTCGAATCCCCTCACCAACATTATTTTTGTTTTCTTTTTCCCTCCCCTCACTTCACCTTAGGAGTTTTAAGCATTAGGGGATCCGGGATCGAACCCCATTGCAACATATATTTATTTCTCTTCTTCCTATGTTTTTCCCATGTTATCTGAGACGAGGTGGGTTCGAATCCCACTCGGCTTTCATATAATGAGGTCTTGGGTTCGATCCCCACTTAACTCACATGTTTTACATTTATTTTTAAACTTATCAAACTTCAAGTATTCTGGCCGAAAACTCCATTACCAAGTTCTAGAAATTTTATTAAATTTTCTATCATTTATTTAACAACAATCTTATGTTTGTTTTGTGCTATTTTCACAATTTGTTAATGCATTTTTAGGAGTAGATTCATTGTAGTTATAGTTTAGATTTTTACACATAAGATCAGACACCTAAAACTTAATTTAAACAATACAATTTACACACCTTGTGCAGAACAATTCGAATCAACAAACAAGCCATTTTAAGACTTCAAATCGGAGAACAACAACAAACATTTTACACATTGCACCACATTATTTTCGGTTGACATCATTAAACAAAATTGTTATTTACAATCACAAAGAACATCATATTTCACACTTAGCTACCAGAAACCATACCAACAACATGATTTCTAACCTAATTTTAATTGAAATAGGAAGGAGACTAGGGACAAGGAATTCGACAATAAAGGGGACATCCCTAGTTTCATACGTTGAATTTTGCAGAAAGAAATTTCTCTTGAAGAAAGGATTCCAATAGAGAAAACCCATACCTTGTTGTATCTTTCACACCTTCAATGTGTTGCCAAAATCCTCCACTAAACCTTCAACACGATCCTGTCGAGAAGATGATGTAAAATTTTAATTTCTTAAGTTAGCTTGCTTGTTTCTATATCCTTTTTTGTAAATTCTTTTAGTGTAGAGAACTTTTGATTGTTTTATAATGTTTTTTTTCTGTTTTTGCAGCCAAGAAAGGAATAGGGACGAGATATAGAGAGGTTTAGGCGTGTGAGAGAGTTTGTGTGAGATATAGCCCCTTTAAACTAGGATAGTTGGCAAGACTTGGTCAATTTAAGTTAATAACTTATAATAAACAAATAAAAATGTGATTTCCCATTATTTTAATCATCCATTGTTTAAATAATATTAATTAATTATACTTATTTACCCATTTGAATTCATTGCTTTTACCTAGGTTCGAACCCGGGTGGAGCAAGACTTTACTCTTAGAGCCTATTTTCATCCGTCTCTCCCCAAAATACCCTCAACCTTATTAATTAAATAATTAAATATATATTTATTTTAATTATGATATTACCCTTATCCTGCAAAAAGACCATTTTACCCCTATACCTTCCAAACTTAAGATTTCCCCTTTTTAATTCCGATA
Source organism: Solanum habrochaites (assembly GCA_027704765.1). Taxonomy (NCBI): domain Eukaryota; kingdom Viridiplantae; phylum Streptophyta; class Magnoliopsida; order Solanales; family Solanaceae; genus Solanum; species Solanum habrochaites. The sequence goes on from JAKWJA010002496.1 coordinate 20,905,986, forward strand.
AAGACTTATCCGGGTAATTTTTCATATTCGGGAGCCCTACCTAGATGGAACAAACCTTTTATATCTCAACTAACTCCCCAAGTTATTTGGATTGTATGTTTCAAGGGTTCAGAGTCCTGGTTCTACGCGCTGTACTACGTGTGAACCCGGTCAAATCGTAGGCATTCTAGACACATTAAGCATTGCTTATCTTATACATTTTTAGGGTTGTTAATAACTTTAGTTGTCCTAATCCCTTGATTTCAAATCTTAAAGCCAAAAAAATGATTTCCAAGGTTTATTTTGTCATCTTCTGAGTGTTAATGATTTAGATCATGACATTCCTTCCATGGAGTCAGTGCCTATGTGAATTAGTTACGAGATGTATTTCCTAATGATTTGCCTTGAGTTCCTCCCCCTTGAGATATTTACTTTTGTATAGACTTAGAACCCGATACTAACCCAATTTCAATTCCTCCTTAAATAATGGCTCTAGCTGAACTCATATAGTTGAAGTTGTAGTTAAAAGATCTCACTAACAAGGTTTTCATTCAGCAGATCATATCCCCTTGAGGATCTCCAGTGTTGTTTGAGAAAAATTAAGATGGAACCCTTACAATTTGTATCGATTATCGGCAGCTCAACTAAGTCAATATCAAGAATAAGTATCCAATTCGAAGAATAGATGGATTGTTCAATGAATTCCAAGGGTCTAGTTTCTTCTTAAAGAGTGATCTTCGTTTAGGGTACCATCACCTCACGGTTAGGTATGAAGATGTTCAAAAGACAACCTTTCATACCCGTTACAGTCAATACATGTTTTTAGTTATGTCATTTTGTCTTACGAATGCACCTGCTGCATTTATGGATATCATGAACATATTATTCTGTGAATACGTTGAGTCATTCGTCATAGTATTCATTGATGACATTCTCATCTACTCTAAGACAAATGAATAGCATGAACATCATTTGAGACTAACCTTGCAGGTACTTAGACAACATCAGTTCTATGACAAATTCAGCAAGTGTAAATTTTGACTTAGATAAGTGACCTTCCTAGGTCATGTTGTGTCAGACAATGGTCTGTAGGTATATCCCTGGAAGACTGAAGCTGTTAAGAATTGGGCAAAACCTCTTACTCCTACAGATATTTATAGCTTCTTGGAATTGGCTGGTTATTATCGCAAGTTAATGGAGAGTTTTTCGTCCATTGCTGCCTCACTAACATCTTTGACTAAGAAGAAGGGCAAGTTTGAATGGACGGAGGCTTGTCAGAAGAGTTTCCAGGAGCTTGAGAATAGATTCACTTCAGCACCAGTGCTTACTTTGCCTATGTGTGGTGAGAATTACATTGTTTATTATGATGCATCTAGGGTTTGTTTGGGTTGTGTTCTTATGCAGTGTTGTAAGGTGGTATCTTATGCTTCCAGACAGCTCAAGGTTCTTGAGAAGAATTATCTCACTCATGACCTGGAGTTGGCAGCTGTGGTGTTTGCACTGAAATTGTGGAGGCACCAGTTGTATGGAGTGCATGTGGATGTTTACATAGAACACAAGAGTCTCCAATACGTGTTGTTACAGAGAGAGTTGAATCTACGTCAGCGGAGATGGTTGGAGCTATTAAAGGACAATGGCATGAACGTTCACTACCATCATGTAAAGCTAATGTTGTAGTTGATGCTTTGAGTAGGATGAGCATGGGAAGTACATCCCATATTGAGGATGGGAAGAAGGAGTTTGTGAAAGATGTACATAGACTTGCTAGACAGGGTGTGGTTAGTTGACTCTACTAGTGGGGGAGTTTCAGTTCATCCTAATTCTGAATCTTCCTTAGTAGTTGAAGTCAATTAGGGTCAACATCTTGATCCTGTGTTGATGGAGCTGAAGGACAAAGTGTTGGTCATGATGAATGTGTCTTTTGATTTGGGAGATGACGACATACTTAGGTAACAACACAGACTGTGTGTACAATATGTGGATGATTTGCGGAAAAGGATCATTGCAGAGGCACATGGTTCCATATACTTCTTACATCTACGTTCCACCAATATGTATCATGATCTTAAACAGATATATTAATGGGATGGCATGAAGAAGGATATTGCAGATTATGTGTCCAAGTGTACTAATTGTGAACATGTTAAGGCAGAATATCTTAAGCCTGGTGGTCTTACTCATATTATTCATGTTCTGACTGTGAAATAGGAGGCCATGAATATAGACTTCGTGGTTGGTCTTCCGAAGAATAGGAGACAACATGACTCCATATGGGTTATTGTGGACAGGATGACTAAGTATTCCCACTTTATCTCTGTGAAGTCTACTTATAGAGCCAAGGATTATGCGGAACTCTACAATGATGAGATTGTGAGATGGCCTGGGATTCCTTTGTCTATTATTTCAGATAGAGGATCTCATTTCACTTCACATATCTGGAGATCATTCCAAAAGAGCTTAGGCACGCAGGTGCATCTTAGTACCTCCTTCAATCCTTAGAGTGATGGGAAGGCAAAACACACCATTCTGACATTGGAGGACATGCTGAGGGCATGTTGATTGACTTCAAGGGTAGTTGGGACGACTATCTGCCTTTGATAGAGTTCTAATATTATAATATATATCACTACAGCATTGGGATGGCTCCATTTGAAGCATTTTATGAAAGGAGGTGTAGGTCTCTAGTTGGGTGGTTCGAGGTTGAAGAGTCATCCATTTTGGGTACAGATATCATTCATGAGGCCTTAGGGAAGGTCAGGGTGATTAGGTATCCGCTGGCTGCTGCCTACAGTCTATAGAAGTCTTATGCAGACAATAGAAAATGGCCCTTAGAGTTTGATGTTGGTGACCATGGCTATTTTAGGATATCACCTATGAAGGGGGTAATGAGGTTTCGCAGGAAGGGGAAGTTGAGTCCGAGGTATGTTAGGCCATATGAGATCGTACAACGTGTGGGTGAGGTGGCCTATGACTTCGCATTGCCTGCGAAGCTATCTTCTGTTCATCTAGTCTTTAACGTCTCTATGTTAAAGAAGTGCCTTGGCGATCCAACATCGACTCAACCCGTTAAAGGTTTAGGGGTTGAAGTAAATTTGTCCTGTGAGGAGGTACCTGTTAAGATTTTAGACAAACAGTTCAAAGGAATGAGGAACAATGAGATTGTCACAGTGAAGGTATTGTTAAGGAATCATCTTGTTGAGGGTGCTAAGTGGGAGGCCAAGGCCGATATGAGGTCCCGCTACCCCCATCTTTCAGCTTTTGAGGTTAGACTCCCCACTCTTAAGTCTAACTTTCCTTATCTCTCAATTCTTTGTTGCTATTACTTGATTGTGTACAGTACCTATGTTATGATTTGTTTGGAAATACACGTTACTGGGGGGGATAATGTAATAACTCTAAAAATGTATAGGTAAGTAATGCTTAATGTATTTAGAATGCCTACGATTAAACCGGGTTCACACGGATTGATGCGCCTAGAACAAAACCTTTGTACCCTTTCTAAGGCCATGCCAACTAACTTTGTGAGTTAGTTCAGCTAGAAAAGGTCGGGTCCATCCATGTAGGGCTCTCTAATACGAATACTTACTCGAATGAGTCTTTACCGGACTTGAAAAGGGAAAATCTTACGTTTTGGAGGGTCTAGGGGTAAAATGGTCTTTTTCCAGACTAAGGATAGTATTGTAGTTACCCTAAATATCTAATAAATTATTTAATTAATAAGGTGGAGGGGTATTTTGGGTAGAGAGGGTCAAAAATTGGCCCTTGAAGTGAAGTCTTGGTTCACCTGGTTTCGAACCTAGGTGGAAGCAATGAATTAAATTTGTTTTTAATTTAAGTTGGTAAATTAGTGAAATTATTGATATTTTTTATTTATTATCTGATTTAAAATAAAAGGAAATCATATTTTGAATAATTAAACAAAACCTTATTTGACTAAGTCCTAAACTAGACTCCTAAGACTAACAAAACACTTCTCTCCCACACTCATCTCTCTCTCTCTCTCACGTCTCTATCACTATCACTCACGATCTCTCTCTGCCAAAGTCAATTTTAAGAACAGAAAAATAAGCCACGTTCTTCACACTTGAAGAACTTACACGAAATCACAAGAAAACAAACGTTAGTCACACGTTAGGGAAAAGGAGGTTGTCCGTCAAGTGGTGTTGACATTGAGGGGACTTGGACGTGATATTAGGTGAATTTTTTTGGCATCAAGTTGAGGTTTTAATGTAAAAAAGGTATGGGTTCTCTTATATTTTGGTCCCTTTCCCAAGAGACCCCTTAAGGTTCAGATTATTCAGTCCGAAAACTAAGGTTGTTCCCCGTTGCATGTCCCTATCACTAGCTCCCAATGATTCGTACGTTGGGTATGATTGCTGGTTTATTTAGGTGTATGTTGTGTTTTCCTGATGATTATGTTTATGTTTGTGCATTTGAAATAGTATGAATGATAACCTATGTGTTTTCGCCACTATGTGCATGTGTGTGCAAGGATGTGACTACGACTAGAGTCTCGGCTTGAGTCTCCAAAATTTGTAACGTTATGGTTGTTATTTTACGTGCATAAATCTATGTAAATCTTGATGTTCATGAAAAATGGAATGTGTCTTATTTATGTAACAATCTCTTTGCTAAACGAACCGATGAAAAAATGCACCCCAAAACGTGTTCAATGGTCTACAAATTACTTTATGAGTTCAAGTAAAAATATTTATGAAAGTGAGCTAAAATGTGACAAAATTTACAGAAACTTACATGTTTAGTTTAGGCTTAATGTAGATGAACAAATATGGAAAATTAATTGAGTGAAAAATGAGGTGATGTCACCAGGATTCGAACCTGCGACCTCACCAGTATAATGCCTTTAAATCGCAAAAGGGAAATGGTGGTCAAGGGGATTCGATCTCGGGTGTGCTGTCTTAAAAGTAAATTACAAAAAAAATTAATTAATAAAGAGAAATGTGAGGAGTGGGAAACGAACCCATTACCTATAGGCAACAAATTAGAGTCAAAGAAAAATTAAAGAAAAAGAAATGGAAGGCGTGGGAATCGAACCCACGACCTCCTAGGAAGATTTAAGGAGGAAAATTTGATAGAAGTTAAAGAGAGGTTGTGGTGGGTTCGAACCCACAACCCCTCGGCCAACGGAGAGAGAGTTTAAAGAAAGGAAATTAAAAGAAAATCAGGTTGTGGGGGTTCGACCCCACATCCTCTGAATCCCAGAGTGAAAAATGATGATAAAAACTAAGGGAAAATTAAAAAAAAGGTGTTGGGGCTCTATCTTGGGTCCCCAAGACGTGTAGACCAAAATAGAATAGATGAAAAAATGTAAGTGTTGTCTAATGGATTCGAAATTGGGTTCCCTTGCCCAAATTCCGTATTAATACATAACCCATACGTGAATTAAATATTCAAGAATAATTCTACATACATAGATCAAAATCGAGATCTTGGCATACTTACAAGATGCATAAGTCTTGTACCACATAATCTTAGGAAGATATGAATCACTTAAATGAATGATGAATGAAGCCTCATGGCTTGTATGTATATACCCATAAGTCTAGCATAAGTTTAAAAATAAGTGAACCTAAGATGTATGTAATGAAATGATGTAACCGTAGAAGGGTTATGTAAGAGTGTAAAACACACTATATTGTCAAGTGCATAGGCACATGATGAAATGAACGATGAAATGATGAAATGAACGACTAAGTGATGAAATGAACATAGAAATGATGAAATGAACAATGAAATGATTAAAACCTAAAAGGGTTAAGTAAGAGTGTGAAAAACACTAAATGGCCAAGTGCCTTGGCATATGATGAAATGAACATTACCGTAAAATGGGGTGAGTAATTATGAAAATCAAATGTGCTAATTTTAATGGATGTGGCGACAACATGATATGAGGCTAATGTAAAAGATGAGAGAAATCTCTAATGAGCCTAAGGAAATTTTACCAAAACATACTTACCTACGAGAGTGTAATGTTAATGAAAAGACCAGTCGCTATGAACATTCTAATGAAAATATTGAGATTAACACACCTAATACTAATGATGAGATGAGAAATCATCTATTGAGCTATGATGTCCTCATACTAGAATCCATTTTCAATGATGTATGAATTGAATGTAATGGAACTTTATATTGAGCACCGATAGACTAGCTATGAGCGGTGATGACTTCTTTCGGGAAGGGCAGAGGTTCACGAAACTCTCATGAGATGAGACTGTTTGGCATGCCAGGTATGGGTCTCCTCATATCTCATAGTCTTCGAACCTATACTACCAATATAGGGATCTGGCGAGGTTCAATTCCCATGTACGCTAGCATGTTTTATGTCACTTAGGCTGGTGATTTCACCTCTTTTCGTTGTGGGGAAGGCACTAGATTTCATGATGCTCACATGATCTATGTCGGTTAAAGTTCCCCATGAATGAATAAGGACAACCTCAAATTATGCACATAGTGAAGTGAATGACATCGAAGGCGTTAGGATATGATAATCAGGAAGTGAGCTAGACTTATCTAATGACACTAGGTCATTCTTGATCAATGCACAGCTAACCCGAGGAAAGTCTTAAACTACATCCTAGGTATAGCTGGTGTTTATACTAGCCTATGAATAAAATGAAATGAAATGAAGTACGTATGAATGAATGAAGCACTCTGTGTTTTCTAAAGAAGTCTCCCTAGTTGAGGTCCCATATGTTGAGCCCTTATTTTCGGGAAGTGTTGATGTCAAGTCCATGATTCCAAGGTCTCATGACATATGAATAAATAATATGAAAAATATTATGTATTATATGCAATATGTTATGTGTTATCTAGATGTTATGTGATGTGTGCAATATGATAAGTATGATGATGCATGTTACTCTCATGGCATCACTTTCCTAATACAAATTTTGAAAGTTCTCTCACATTCCTAATAAAAATTTGGAAAGCTCACTAATATTCCTAATCCAAATGTGGCAAGTTTACTAACTTGACTTTTCATAATCACGTTGTTACGAAAGAGCTATTCTTACTCATGCATGTCCTTGGTGTGTTCTTGTATATACCCATACTTAGCACAAGTGTGTACTAACCCTATACAACTCTACAATTTTAGGTGCAGGAACAGGTGGACGCTAGAGCTTAAAGGTTTACGTTGCAGCTATCCGGTCATGGAGCCTTCATCCTAACTTGATAGGACCTCATGCTTTCGACGATGTCTACCATTATTATCTTCCTTAGATGTAGGCTTTAGCTAGTGGAGCATGTTCCACTATTGTTTTGTTCCACTTTTGTTCATACTTTGTATTGGTGTCGTTTTTGCAAAAATATGTTTAGTAAAATTTTAAACTGATTCTTTCATTTGATTATCTCAATATTAGATAGTTGATTTTGAACGCCTATGATGTTATGTTTAATATGTTTAGCATGAAATCAGTAAAAAAAATAAAATAAAACTTTCCGCTATAATTAACCTAGATTAAGTAAGAACGACGTATGTAGGCTTGTCTGCGACCTTTGAGAGGTCAATGAATCCAGTCTCGTCTAGGGTATACATTATGATCGTGACATGATTCCTGACCGTCAGGTTACAAAGGTTGAGTAACAAAGTATAGTCACCTCTTTAATTTCGATTCCACTCCAGCTTGAGGGAATAAATCATTTTCGGGTTTTCAGTCATTCATGTGTCAATTCAACCTTAGAATCATGTTCCCTCATTTTTACTTGAATTTTAAGGGTATTTGCATGTCCTTGAAACACAATTCAATCATATACTTAGTTTTTAGTATTCACTAATAAGGATTGCAGCTCTCTCCCTATTTTAGCTAGGTTAGTCTTTATTCGAGGACGAAAGTTTCCAAGGCAGAGATAATGAAATACCCCATAATCGAAACAGACCGAAAAACATCTTTTTAGAAAAAGTGCAGGTGCAGTAACAATCACCATATGCAGACCGTAGTTTGATCTACGGTCCGTACTGTGGGTCCGAGGTTCACCAGTACAGCCCTGGCAAACATATCTCACAAGAATAGACAAAGTCTTGACCCACGGAGAGAGATATGGTCTGTAGGTCAAACCAAAGTCTGTGGTCAGTGTTCGTAGATCAAGACTACTATTACCTAGGGTCTAACATAAACAACGGAGGACAATCACGCGTCGTTGTTTGATCTATGGTCTGTAGGTCTAACCGTAGGTGAACATTAGAAGTAAGTTAGTGAGGGGGGGGGGGGTAAATTGTTGTCGGGTCCACATCAATTGGTCATAACTATTAGCACAAAATGAAGTTGGTGTCTTATAACATTATATGATAGATAATTGAATTATCTTTCCAAGGCCACTAAGTTTGCTACAATTTAACCTCCATTGCTTGATAAACTAACTCTGCTCATGTCAACCCTGATTCACAAATTTCAAACCGTCCAAAAGGAGATCTTCATCTTCTCTCATAAAGAACTTCCTAAGGAGCCATTTCGATGCTAGAGTGATAACTATTATTGTAAGAAATTTCATGTGAGATATGTGATTGTCCTGATTACCCCTGAAATCAATCACACAATCTACCTTCATACCTCAAAATCCATCACTTTTTGCTTATGCACATTTACGTTTAACTCAGTCAAGATAGGGTCTTGCTATTGCTTGCCTTTTACTTCTCATACTAATGATGTGTAAGCTCCATTCATCACCATTATTCCTCCTTCTTTGGAATCCATTATTTGAACTTCTTATAGTGCAATTCAAAGTAAAACTTTTTCCTAATACTTTCCTACCTTCCTCGAAATAGGTGGTACTCCCCATAGACAACTTGCTTAAGGCATGCATAGCAACACTAGTCTTTTTGAGATGATAAAGAGAACTCATGTCATAATCTTTGAGTAATTATAACCACTCCCTCTATCTGAGATTAAACTATTTTAAACTAAACACCTACTAAGAACTTCTTGTGATCTGTGAACACTTCCATATGAACACCATATAGATAATGGAGTCATATTCCAAGGCAAATATGGTAGTAATCAACCCTAATTTAGGGGTTTGACAATTATCTCATGAATTTTCCACTATCTCTGCTTGTGCCATTCTATATGGTGGAATAGAGATAGGACGAGTATATGAATTGATGTCTATGCTAAAGACTATTTCTCTTAAAAGGGACTCCAAGAGTATTATTCTTAAAGACTTCTAGAAACTCTTTTACTGCTGAAATTGACTAGTTGGGAGGTTTCTTGACTAAGTGATAGCTACAACACTTCAAAACAAACTTCCTCGCCTTAAGGTACGAAATTTAATGACCCTTAGGAACTACTGAACTTCTACTCCACTCAAAGACTTGTACATTTGGAAAATAAAACATGACTACTCGATATCTACAATCAACTGAGTCATAACATACATGTAGCCTATCCATACTAATAATGACAACAAAATCTACCATGTCCATCTATCATCATGCTGTCTTCATGATTGTTGGATACGGGAAAATCATGATATATTGTTTTTGCTAGAATGGGTTCACCAAGAGGTGTAGAAATAGTAAATTGTTCAAAGTTGTTACAAAGGATAACTCGCCCCTAGATATAGAAAATATTAAATAGTATAGTGAAAGAATTGGATCATACCAATGAAAATATTTGGAAAATCCTCTGGTCCTTAGTGTTTATCATCAACATATAAGTGATTTGTTCCTCCGCCAATATCCTTTCCTTGCATATTCTTTGGACACTTTCAAAAAGTGACCCTCTACTACACACTTGAAGCAACTTGTATGTCCGTCACGACACTTTCTTCGGTGGTTTCTATTACAGCTAGAACATGCATTAGACTTACTCCCTTTTTGTGCCATACTGCCTTGAGAATATGCAAGTTTAGCTCTGAGACGTTGAGAATTCTAAAGATTGTACTCATATTTTTTCTAAGGTGTTTGTGTAATAGAAAATGATAGAGTAGTTCCTATTCGTTTCTATTGGAGAGATAACTTGTTAACATTATCATTTTTCTGCCTGAAATAGTTCCCAGATGTCGTAGCCCACGTATTCTTTAACTCTTCCTATCTTTCATCTTATGCTCCTCAACTTGTTGTACATGGATCATAAGCCTTGCTAGGTCCATATCCCTTATAAGAATTGCTTCCTTGACTTACTTTCTTGACCGTCGAGACAACTCAGCAACAAATAGACTCATCCTGCTCCTTATGTCAGCAACCATCCACTAAGCATAGCGAGAAAGTTGTGTGAACTTTAAAGTGTACTCATGAACAATTATTGACTCCGCATTAATGGTGATAAACTCACTTATTGCCTCTCGTAACTCAAGGGTAATGTAAATCTCCATTTGAGAACTTTCAAACACAACCCAACTCACTATTGGTGCATAATTAGCACTATTCGTCTTCCATTGGTCGAACTAGATTCTAGTCACACCCTTCATATGGTATGCAACTAGTTCCACCCTATCTACCTCAACAACATGCATCACATCGGATATCCTTTTTAGCTTTTCAATGAAGTTTTTCAAACCCTCAGTCACACTTAAAAGTATGAAGTTTTGGCCCTCATACTTAAAAATTCAGAGATACTTGATGTATCAGCTACTTCTAGTTAATTATATCTTTGTCAAACTTTATATTTCGTAACTTGACTTAACCTCCAAATAATTTCATGGGATTAAGCATGGGTCACCTCTCCTTGAGGTTGCACTTCTGCTTCATTAGATACCCTTTGTTCATCAATATTTTTCTTAGTAGGGCGACCTCTAACATCTCTTCATAGAGGTATGATTCTCTAAAAAACACGCACAAGAATGAATTAGAAGGAAAATTTTTTAGAGATCAAACTCTAACGCACAAAATGATTATGAATAAAGTTAAGGAATTTCTAAATGTTGCAGCCTCCTTATTATAACTAGGACTATACAGACATAACTTCATAGATTTCCTATGAATCTTGAACTCTGTGTTCTGATAAACAGTTCATCACACCTCGAGCCTACACTCTGGACGCGGCAGGCACTTAGAGACCATTGATGGCCCCATTTGAACTATTGGCTTGGCTTACTTACTAAGTGGAAGACTTAAAGAATTAATAAAAGGTTTCAAGTGCTAAACACCTTAACTTCCTCAAACCCAAATCATAATGTTTCAAAAACAAAAATTTAATTAATTCCAATGTGGCAACTCAAATCTCAATATAAGCCAATAAAAAATAATGACAAATGGAACAACGTCTTTGACTATTTATGAAGCCTCTAATAACTAGATGGATGTGGGGACAAGCCCCACAACATCTTAATGAACTAAAATTAAAATTTAAAGAAATAAAATGTATCCTCTAAAAAATGCATGGAGGCTCACCCACTGACTCTAGGGTGCTCAACTAGATCACTGGTGCAGAAATGACAATCCTAGTTACCTCTGTCTACATTATAATATGATGCTGACCAACTAACATCAATACATTTAATATACGAGTATGCAAGTTGGAATGCTTAAATAAAATATAGGCTTGAAGGAGATTCTGAAAGAAAAACTTACCTTGATTCTTCTTTACTCATGAATACATAAATGAACTCATTTCATTATAAATTAGTTTTAAAACATGTAAGTTATAAAGAAACGTTTTTTAAAACATGGTTTTCAACTCTGTTTGTATGTAAAGATACAAAAAACTCTGAGATATATGTAAAAGTAAAAAATATACTGATGTCAATTCATAATCATAATAAATGGCATACCATTCTTCCTATGATAGTTTACTTCTATAATGAATGAATGAAGTTCCATACCCCATTCATACTAAGTAGAACCTCTTGAGGAAACCATGCAATTTATTTTGTGGGAGTTTCTCTATCTAACAACCATCACATAATAGTTGTGGAGATAATATATAGTTATTAGGCCCACATTGCCCGGTCATCATATTCCTTGCAAGAGTATAGGACCTATCTAACTTAGTGGATTCACTAGCTTAACTTAAGTGATCATATAAAAAGTATGATCATTTAATGCCTATGATAGCTACATGGTTTATGGACAGTTGATTTAATATGATCTCGTATTCCCATATAGGTGCTCAATACTACTCCAAAAAATATACTTAGCTCATATGTTTTAAAATTAACTCTCTTTGGGTTGAGATAATAACTCAAACGCATAGCTTAAAGGATCTCTTGGAATCGATGTTCCCCTTTCTTGTTCAAAATTCTTCAGGAAATCTCAGTTTTGCTCGTATCTTCAATGTGAAAACATTAATAAATTCTTTGGTCAATAATTAGTTCCCTATAGATTTTGAGAAATAAACTCAACTCTTTACTCGTAGTTTAACTGTAAATTGTTTATCATAAATAAAGTTAAAATATTTGTAAAAGACCTTTGAAAAACATTGATAAGATTCACTTGACTTAACTCTTAACTTTACTTTACTTGACTCTTATCTTTACTTTACTTGAATCATAATATTACTTAAATCAACTCAACTTTCTTTGAAATGAATTATGGTGATTCAAGAAATTAACATTTGTGATATAAAGGTCTTTTGATGTTTAGGAATGATTTCGAGTAGCTAAACCTTAGAAAAGTTATGAAACCACTGCCATAAAACAAGTCCTCGATGCGGAGATGCTCCTAATTAACTATATGCGAAACGCATTTTTGAGATAGAGAAGTCCACGTCTTGTCCATGACGCGGAGAAAATTTTGTTCATTGTGGGAACAAGTCCTTTTCGTGGCGCGGACTCGGTACCTGTTCCTTCTCTGATTTTGGTATTCTTCATTTTCAAGCCCCAATTCTCCAAAACTCGAATATTTCAATCAAATTCATCTTACATCGCAATACCCAACATGTACACTCAAGAACCTAAATCCAAATAACTCTAAATTTCAATGGAAAAATCTTAAAAACTCCCTAATTGAACTCAACTGAAGAACAACATTCAAATTCAAGAATTATTGTCAAGAACATCAACATTCAAAACTCTTTAAGGACAAATTGCACTGAATTAAACATGTTTGACCTGTGGGAGAATGAGACCATACGCTATGAGAGACTTATATATCTTGTAAGATCAAAATATGGAAGAAATCCACAATTGAAACCGATCATTCTTGGCGAATCTTGTTTTTCCTCTTCTCCATACTGTTGTGTTCTTTCTGTAAAACCCCTAACTCTATTTTTCAAAAGAATAAACTGAACTAACTTATCTTTTACCACAATTAAAATTACTAAAAACGAATTTAATTAATTGGGTAAGGAAAAGACCAAATTACCCTTTAAATTTTTGAGTTGGATTTTTTCCCTAATCAAACGACCCAGCTTCTGAAGGTCATAACTTGATCATCCAAAATGAAAATTTTGAATCTTTGTGGTGTTTAAAAGACAATTCAAAGAGCTTTCAAACCATATCTTGAACTACACCTTACTCATCTTGATCTAGAAGTTATGCCCGATTGAAGTTGACCAAGAATAACTTTAACTTTCCTACAAAATTTGAAGATTTTTAAAATACTTTACAAAAATAACTATATTCAATTTTAAACTTCCTTCTAGTTTCATTTTAGTTTCAAGATGTTACATTAATAGTTCAGGATTCACACACAGCACTCACACTTACAAAGATGAACACAAGCATGACTCCACCCATAGGTTTCCCCTTATTTTCAAACCAACACTAGTTTTAGCTCACTTAAGATAAAAAAATGTCTTTTCTAAGGCTTGTAATAGGTCTGAATGTAAACTTATGGTCATTTAGTCTCATTGGTTATTATCAACATGAAATGTGGTATGAACAACACTTTATTCACTTTTATTTGATATTTTCATTCATTCTCAAAAGTCACCCCATTATTCACTTTCCATAGAATACCGGAAACCCCATTTTTGTTGTGCTTTCATAACTTTAAGTTGAAACGTTTTCATTCTTCTTTTCTTTTTAATTTTTCGTCTTTTTTGAATTAAGGGGTTCCATCATTCTCAAAACCATGGATCAACGGGGACATCTTTGCACTCCTTGTTTTACGTTCTCTTTTCACCACACCCCAACTTAGGTTTTTAGCCTAAGTTAGATATTCAAATAAAAGATATCTCACGAGGATTAAGAGTGAAAGGATGAAGAATGTCACAATTTCATCATGTTTTTTCCAAGCAACTGGTAAGGCTCAAAGAGTGCTCAAAAAAAAGTTTACACACTCACAAGGTAGGCCACAAAAGGGGTATAATGTTAAAAAAATTTTATTTCTTTGAATATTTTTATACTAAGATCATTTCAAGATCTTGCATCACGTAGTACACCGGACCTATGGGGAAAATTCTAGGTTTCATCACACAAGATTAATGGTAAGTCCATCATACAAGGAAGTGACACTAATGTCTAATAAGACTCCACACTTTCGCTAGTGTGCAACATTCATCACATGCGACTCAACTTGATAATAGGCTAGTTACATTGAGATGCAAAAAATACCATATAATGTATAAAACTTCATTTGGCCTCATCATAGATGCATATCCATTTTTGTTTGATTGATAACACTATCGAAGTCATCGATATTGATCAACATATACTCAAATTTGAATAAGAAAATCCACATTCAAACACTATCAAGAGGTAACACAAAAGTTTCAAAAACCGTCAAAAATAATTTATAACTGAAACAAGGAGACACACGCTCAAATATCCACAAACACAGCGCAACCACACAATTAATAGCATAAAACCCAACATACAGACAAAAGTACTATTCACAAGAGGTAGGTATGTATATACCTCACCCCACCACAAATAAAAACAAATTTATCCTCAAATGCAAGAAAAATATCAAAAAATTAATAAACCAAGGCATATATGGGAGTGCACCCTGTAATCAGTTTGCTCGCACATTAGCCATATGGGCTACGTGCCCCATCTTCAGGATCATATATAGAGTAATCCTTGCGGGCTGGGCTGTTGTAGAAGTACATGGAGCCTAGGAAGAAGATGTAGGAGTTAATGTACCTGAATTCCTGAAGGCTTAAATAGGAAAAGATGCCTCTACATGTATAGAGTCAATGTCAACCTCCGGATATGTACATACTAGGGTTTCTCTCTTCCTGTAGCCTTCCTCCCATGTGTACACGACCTCTATACCATGACTGTCTTTGAAAATAGAGGATTGACCTCAATATCTCTTGACGGGTCTCGAGGAACTCCATAACGCCAGCACAACTCTATGACCAGCACCAGGAATAAAAGAGAGGTTTGATTCTACTTGACTCAAATGGTCATCTTTTGCACTATAAGGAGTCCCAAGTTATGATGCACATGGATATGATCGACCTAAGGTAGGCCTCCTTGGGGGTGGGGGGTGGAGGACAGACTCATTCTGGGATGGAATAATGGTGTTGCTGATAAAGCCAAACCAGAATCAAGAAACAATATTCAAGTCCTTCTTCTGGATTGGTACCCTTACGTCGATCCACCTCGAGGTATTATAAAAAATCAACAATGCAAGTTATCTTATTATATTTAGTGATTGAGTTGCACGCAAGCCCTTATATGAGTGTAGCACCTAAGGACCTGTTACCTATTAATATAAACACTATTTAACCTTATTTCCACCCCTTCGAACCATTACTGACTTTAACGATGGGAAGTCATTGGCCTCTTCTTCCCCTAGGGCACCAACTCTCCATATGCCTTATAAAACTATCAGACCCATATAGGAATGTAGGGGCCTTGGGACTTGGTGAACTTCTCTAACTAGTGGAAATGGAGAGCGTCCCTTCATATGGAGTATCTTATCGCAAGGCCCTGAGTAGATTGAAACTTATCTTCAAAATAGTCTGCAACCCATCAACTTTTAATAAATAAAGTATTCGGGGGGGAGGAACTATTGGTGGCACTGGAGGCACAAGAGGTGTCAGAATTGGAACTGTAGCTACTACTAGTATGGATATTAGGGATCTCGTTAAGCAAGGAAAATATCTATTACATATTTCTTCTCTTTATCATTGTAATGGTTGGTAAGCCACCGACTCATATCTTAAAGTTTTGAAGTTAAAGGCCTCTCGGTCAATTCAAGAGTTTTGCTTCGAAACCTCAAATGGTGACCTCTTGCCTTTGTCGTTTCCTCCCATAGGAAGGTTTGTTAATCCCCTCATAGGAGGATTGGCGCCCTCTTCATTTATCGCGAAACCACGTTCTCTTTTATGGGGCGACATATAAAAGGTTGGTTTTGGCCATTTCTGCAAAAACATAATAGAAAAGTTAGAAATACTTCAAACAATGTTGCAGAAAATAGTTGCAGACATACTCAACAAACCATTCAACAAGTCACATAATCTCTTTGGCGAGCCAAGTTGGTCTTGCTTATTAAATTGGCTTACAATTTCCTATAAAAATTTGCATGTTGGCGATGGGAAGGGCCTTTTCGGTTAATCGCTGAAAGTATTCGGCGAGCATGGACTAGAGCGCAGAAAATTTAGTACATTATAGGGGTTAGGGGTCTAAAAAAGGGCGATCAAAAAGAGAATCTGCAACTCACTTAGTGCACTCAGCGATTTGAGGATTCTCATATAAAGGCATAGAACATAAATTCAAGTATAGCATGAAATTAAAGGTGATCCAGGGGACCTCGGCTAACCACCGAGTGGTTCGGCGAGCTCAACCCAACTCGCAATACGGCCAAACGTGCCTACTTTCTACCCAAACTTCAGAAGTCAATGTTGCAGCCACTGAAAACAAAATTTAACCACGCACTCCTTGAATTAAATTAAGACCCTTTGCCCCCATGCTTCCACAATCAAACTAATTTGGAAAATTTTATTAAAATTAAGACATGCAGTCAAGCATATAACTATGATAAGAGATGCCAAACCCACTACACTAAGATAAGAACAATTAAAAATGAGTACAATTGCATAATATTACTTTGGAGTTTTGAAAAACTAACCTTTTATGCAAAATATATATGTTTTAAAGCTATATGGAAAAGAATCAAACTCCGAACATACAATCAACGACTAATACATGATAAAAACAAAAGAATATATGAAACTATAGTGGGGGGCTTGATATTGTAAAGTTATAAACTGAGGCAATATGAAATACATTCAACTTTTTTTCTTCTAACAATATCCAGTTCTGTCCAAATTGATGACATTAGTCTTACTTGCCGACCCACTCCGCAGCGTGCCAAGTGAAGACTTACCTTGTTGAGTTTTACGGAACCTCCAGCTAATGAGGGGTTCAAGATGGCAGAGAAAGTCGTGATCATCGACCGGATCGGTGATTCGCTAATTTACTCCTAGACTAGCCTAGTTTTACCAACTCCAAATTCAAAATTCCATGAGTCCAATGGCTGTCAAGGTCAGGCTCGCCGACCTCTTCGGCGAGACGTCGACTGGACATTTTTCTCGCCAACATGCACTTTTAATACACATTCTATATTTCAACCTACAACATAAACACATACTAAAGTAAAAATAAAGCGATAAACACTTGGGTTGCCTCCCAAGAAGCTCGATTGTGAACATTGTGAAATGAATTCTACAATAAATTTTTATTTGTAGGGTTGAGATGAGGCAATACATGACCCAATTTGGGTAACCAATAGTTGAATAGATATGGAAGGAGAATCAATCATTTGATTTAGAAGTGAGGAATTCTTTTTTATCTTATTCAACTATGTTTCTCTTCGACTTTGTGGATAATAAGTGAGAATGAATTCTTCTTGTCCATTCTCGTGAAGAATCAGTGAGATAATCTCTTCTACTTGTCCACCCTCGTACTCCATGGATTTTTTATGCTCATGAATGGGAATGCACCAGTAATTCTTTTTGCACAGTACCTCCAATTCCATAACCTTTTTGGCAATGAGATCTAGATGAGTAAACAGTGTGGCAAAAATCTAGGTTGTCTGAGTCTCCTAGTTTGTCTTGGCCATGTAATCAACGATATGTGTTTCTATTCCATAGGGTAGTCATGTGAAACAAACCAGATAAATTTGATAAGCCACTTTTCTATTCTCCAAACCAAGACCTTTATAGAAGTAGTCCAACATCATTTGGGAATCACCCTAAAATAGAATAACTGAACTAGAGTCTAACGTGTATGCATTTGCATTAGCATGAGTTTTAAATTAGTTCATGGTTGTGCCGAGCAATTGTTGAGGTGATTAGGAGTTAGACTTCAAGGTAATACCCCCCAAGGACCACGCTAAAGGTCCTTGAGGAGGACAATTTGTCTAAACCTGAACGCCCCAAGGAAACCATGATGCTACCCAAAATGAAGATTTTTTTCCATGATTTTGGTGACTTAGGGGAAGGGACAACCCTCCATAGGTCCATCCAGCCTAGTGGATAGACTACGTAGCTCATGAAACCTAAATTAAATCCACAACATTGAACCAGGTCCATGAAGGATGGTCGTTGGACTATTATGTGGATGGTGGTCCGTGGATCACACCTGTAGGTCTTGTTTGGTTCAGCCAAGTGAAAGGTCATTTGTTAAATTGTTTTAATGTTTTATTTAGTGTTTGTACAATTATTTTGGGTTTATTAGTTATTTTAAGAATATTAAATTGAAACATATTAAAGACTTTATTATTTAAAAACCCCAAATACAAACTTCCCTTTCCCTAAAAAAGATCTCTCTCTAGGACCTCAATAGAAGGTGAAGAAATAAAGCTTACAAGGTCTATTTTTTCAAGGTTTTCAAAGGAATTTAGAGCAGTTTTGTTAGGAAACAATATCAAGGTAGGTTGGTCTTGATCCTTGTTTAATTTACCATTCAAGGAGCCAACTCCAAAGTTATTTCAGAATGCTGAAAACCCCTAAATTTTAACATGGGTTATTGCATCAAATATTTTCAAAATGGTTTCTAATGATAAATTATGATTGTATTGGTGTTTAATTTATTATATATGTTAAAAATACTCTATGAACCCATGATTTCATTCAATTCCTAAATTTTGTTGTAGAAGTGGGTTTGATGATCATGAATCAATTTTTATGGATCATGCAGGCATATTTATTTATATTGTCTAATAGTATCATTATACATGCTTTAATTGAAATGCATTATTTGTGTATTGGAAACTCTTGATCATGGTTGTTAAAAGGCAAGTTATGGTCTTATTTCATGTTGAAGTAGAATTGTGCTAGAGATGTTGATCCACTTTAAAGGTGGAGGTGTTTACTTACTATTTATATCGTGGTATTGATGTGATTATATATTCCTTGAACCCTAAATGCGGAGGTAAATGTAAAATGATGATGTAAAGCATGTGCATGATCTAAATGGATGAATGATGATCATGTTTCGAAGCTAATTGTGTTAGGAATGACTGTTATATCTATATTAACACTTGTGAATGATGGGGATTATCTGAAAGTTGATTCTCACAAATAAATACACACACACACAATTGAATGATGAATGAATGAAGTTCAATGATACTGTCAATGACGAAGTACTATTTCAAAGGCTATTCTCATATTTTTCTCTTACAAATGATAATGAGTTGTTGTGAAAGTATTTTCTCACAATGAGGAGGTTTTTAGTTGAAACGCTATTCTCATCTTTGAATCTATCGACTTTTAATGAATTAATGAGTTTTGGGTTGGGAAGGATTCTTATCCAGGTGTTGAGGCGGGGTATCGAGTAGCAATCCTTCATCCCATAATGAACTAATGTAATGAATGTAACTATGTGGTGAATAATACTAAGCACCGAGAGGATATGATTTGATATGGGTGTTTATCCCTGAGTTGAGGCAGGGTACTTAGTAGCGACCTCTTGAGATTGATTCTCTTCTGATATTTGAGGCGGGGTATCTAGTACCGATCTCCCTGTCCATTAAATTATATGCCAACATAGGTCTAGCTATTGGATCCACTTAAGTCTAAACAAACGATGGTCCTACCTTAGGCAAGTAGGAATCTCTTTATCCGGTGATATGATATCGGGATTCCAGTAACTCTCACATAGTCTATATTGGTTAAGGCTTACACCTACAATGTATGTCTTTATAACATGTCTAATAGGACATGCATAAGTCGTTGATTTGTATTTTTATTATTGCATATATTACTTGCTTTAGGTACTATTATAATGCTTAACTAGGCATAATAATCAATTTGTTTCATGTATATAATGCTATGTTATAACTATAAATTTAATAGTAAGCCATATGATAGAATAATAATTGGAAGACTTGTATATGTTTTCTTATCAGAAATTTATGATAAATATTTATCATACAGAGAGTAGTATTATATATGACCAAAAAAACATACAAAAGTTTGACGTTATTAACTATTGAAACTAGAAATAAATATTGAAAAATTAATTAGAACATATCTTAAATCTATTGTTTCATACTTTATGAGTTTACATGTTTATGTAACATTCCATGTTCATGAAGATAATATGAATTTTTGACCAAAATAAGTCATTCTATTAATCAATTCACCAAAATAGTATGTTTTTAATTTTGTTTAAAAAACTAGTATAAACGTGGTTCAAAGTAACGTTTTATACTTTATTAATTTTTTTAAAAATGATTTTATTTTAAAAAATTTAATGAGAAAATGGACGGACTGCTAACGACATTAATTAATAATATGTAACTAGAAATTATGTTTAACTCTAATACGTTATTGGGAATTACGTTTTAAGCATATATAATTTACTCCTGCATTAGAACAAAATAACCCCAATTTAGTTATATTAAAATTGTGGAAGAAAACCCTCCAAGAAAACCCACTTCATTCACGAAACCTACCTTTAAGTTACAAGGGATGAAATTAAGAAGATAAATAGCATCAAATCTCGCTCCAAAGGCACAATGAAGTTGATGAGTGCTTTATCTGAAGAGTGCACGAATTTGGAAGACCACCATCTTTTTGCTCTTCCATAGTTGATGCTTAATCTTTACTCAATTTGAATTTATTTTGCTCTATACAAGAGATTTCAGAGTGTTGGTCAAGTATTATAGTTTAAACACACTGAATTAAATTGGAGGTGAAATTCCGAAACTTTGAAAACGTCTGCAGATTTGCTTAAAAAAGTTTTAAAAAAAAACTTTGATAAAGAAGAGTTCTTTTTGTGATTCAGGTAATTTTGTTATTCATTGATTTAGTTTATTTTATAGTTGATGAATTTGTTAATTTTCTTTTTGTTAAAAAATGACATTTTAGTTCTTATTTTCCTCTTTTTATGATAACTAGCAAAATATTAGTGGTAGCAGCATTTTACTGCTTCCTTGTGCTCATGTGAAGTTGATTGTTTCTGTCCTGTAAACATTATTTACAACAACTATATATTAATTCAAACATTAAAGTTTTAAACTGATTTTAATATTCAAAAGTAATTATATTTTGACTTCATGGTAATTAAGGAAAACGCAAGAAAATTATGTTTCTGCTAATTAAGGTAAAAAGACAAATAAAGATGTCTTTCTTTATCTATTTAGCAGCTCTTGCACATTATGAGCTGTTTAAAAATAAATGTTAATTTAAAACATAAGCAAGACTTTATAACAAATTGTTTTGTTAGAACAGACACTTATAGTAATCAAGTAAGATGAGACAGACGGATCATATTAGTTATTTTGTGGAGTGTGCATGTGTAGGGGGTTGTCTTGTCATAAAAATTAGAGTAAATAATGTATGGTTTGAAATATTTGTCTGTCTCTGAATTGTGATTCTTGTAGGTTGCTATATGTATGTACTGTCAGAACTGCTATAGCTGTTGTAATTCATAATTCCAATTAAAACTAATGTTAAAAATCATTAAAGTTTAATGACAAAAGTTGTAGTAAAAAATTAAAACTCATCGTTAATTTTACAGTGGTCCAAAAGCTAATTATACTCATCAAGAAGCAACCTCGTGGTTGATAGATTTAATGTCATACAAAAATATTTGGATTTTTCTACTGTAAACAACCTAGCTAAAGGAGCATGCTACATATAGTAGATTGAGGAAATCTTCTAAGTTACGTTGTATTCTTACTTCTGTATAGGTATTTATTTTATGGCTGCTAATAATTCATACCAATTGGATCCCGGTCCACTTGATCCATCTGTATTAACTGGACAGCTCACTCATAGGTCGCGAGATATATGGATAGGGAATGATAATATGATTTTGAACACAAGGAAATGTGATGGAAAGTTTTGGGACCTAGTAAATGAACATCCCATTCATCCACTGGTCCTAGATGTGATTAAACTATCTGGATTATATGGTGTTTATAGGTCTCATAAGCCTGTTATTGATCATAGCTTAATCACTACACTAGTTGACATATGGAGGCCTGAGACTCATACATTCCACTTTAGAATGGGTGACAGTACGATCACTTTATAGGATGTGGAGATATTGTGTAGATTACCCGTTAAAGGTAATGCGGTAGTTGGGTATGAGCCACAGAGGTCTGTAGTGGACTGGCAAAATATTTGTCAAAGATTATTAGGTTTTACTCCACAACCTCAAGACTTTAAACATAGTAGTCTCAAGGTTTCTGCGCTTAATGCACACTTGCTACTTCAACCAAGATTACCCTACTTGGCAACACAAGATATGGTCAACGAGAAAGCTAGGTGTTATATGTTTTGGATGATTGCTGGTCTTTTAAAGATTATGTACTTGCCTATGTTGGAGGATATCACTACAGTAGGGTCTTACAATTGGGGTAGTGCACCCCTAGCATATTTGTATCGTTTTGTTGGTAAAGCCTCCCAAAGTAGCAAAAATGAGATTGTTGGATTCCTACCACTACTTCAGATATACTCAATAGTTACACTTAGTATTTATTGAAATTATATCTGGTTTATAATTGTCTGTTATGTTAAGATTTGGTCATGGGAGAGAGTTACAGTCCTTAGGCCTCAGATTGTAGCAAAAAGAGATACAAGGAATATTTTCCCTATTGGTTTACCAAGGGATCCACATGCTGCTAGATGGTATGCACATTTTAGTTGGATCGACACTACCAAACACGTGTTAAGAGTTTTTAGGGATGCGCTGGATTCCATGACAGAAGATCATGTAAGATTTTGTACTAATTTTCTCTTAACTTCCATATATATTATAATTGTGAATACTTTTTTATAGTTTATTTGGGAACCGTATTCTTCTGACATAATTGAGAGTCTTCCCGAATATTTCCGCGTTGGAAAAGACATATGGCATGCTAGAGTTCAATTTTTTTGTTGGGATGTTGTTGAGGTTCATTTACCCGATCGAGTTATGAGGCAATTTGGATTCGTACAGCCGATACCATGTTCATTTGCATTTGATGCTACACATTTTAACCATAATAGTCGAGGAAGATCAAACACAAATTGGGAGTTAGAGAATACACAATGGTTGCATTTTTGGAACCATATTGACCAATATGTATGGAATGCACCAATCCTTCATGGATCACTTCGGTATGATGATCCCTACCTTATTTGGTTTAGAAGTTTTACTTGTTTTATCATTGGTAATCCTTTTTCGAGTCCACAACAATAACAAGGTTACGTGCCTAATGCGACGACAAACGAAACAATGGTAAGTTTGATATTAGCTTAATAATTGTTGGAGCATAAATTATTTCTTCCGAACTATAGAAAGAATCTAGATTTTTGAGTACCGTTTTTCTTGTTCCAATATTTTCCATTTAGGTGGATGTATTCGTCTATGGATTTTTCATTCTTATTCGAGTCATGTTCAAAACATCTTAGATGTTTGATTCTCTGTAAATTTTTATTTGATGGACTGAATGTGTTAATTTTGAATTTTGAGGCAAATTTTGTTATTTTGGAAATGTGCATCATATTCATTAGATGGTTAATAAAGTAATATCGCTCTACAAAAAAATTCATAAATGGAGGAATTTTACGGGTTTCGTCCAATGGTGCGGGATGAAGGATCTAATTGTTTGGCATATGTTCAAGAGGAAAATAGGATTCATGTTCAAGCAAATTATAGAATAGAGGAACTAATCTATAACCATTTGCATCCTCCTATTTGTTGGCGAGGAAAAGGTGGTGTTGCGGGTAGGAAGGTACGTGGTGTTGACAGAGGTCGAGCACCTATTGAAATGGGTGAAGATGATCAAACTACACAAGATTTCCAAGCAGTCTCAAATTATGAACCAACAAACATTGAGAATGTGACGTACATGACACCATAGAATCCACAAATATAAAGGAACCCAAGTCTTTCATCACTTGAAAATGTATTTGGTAGTAATCAACCTCAACATTTTGACAATGCCCCAAACTTTGTGGATGGTGATGAGTTGGAGGGTGCGAATCAAGGTGCAAGCCAAGGTGGTGAACCATCAGTGAAGAAAAAGCGTACAATCATTCCTAAGCTTTGTGGGACTGGTATGTTAAAATCTTCACATTATTCTTTGAATAAGTGTTCCTTTTTAGTTGAATAACTGAAAAATTGTTCCTACTTTTAGGGAGTCACTATATTAATAAGCACGGCCAAAAGAACAAAACAAAAGTTTCTGTGTTGACAAAGAAAAAAGGCAAAGGATGAATTATGTGGTTCCAAGTGAGATCTAATCAACATGAAGAAAAAAAGTTTTATATTTTTCTCTTGAGATGCATTACTTTACTTTCAGAATGGTGTTTAGCTTCAATTTTTAATAGTTTGAAATTCATATTGCAGATTGGATATAGGGAGAAAAATAAGATAACTTGGAGCTCATTTTTCACTCTTCTTGCAGATTGAAAATGTTTTGCTCATTTTTGTTCTTTTTATGTAAAAATTAAGTCTAGTTTTTTTAAACTCCGGCAAGAAACTCCATTTTGGTGGTTAATATTTTTTCATTTAACTTTGTATGGTGTCAAGCATTTTAGTAAGTGTAATTTTGTGTATTTTGTACTGCTGAACATGTTTGAGGTTGACATATTAACTAATGCCAAGTAGATGCAGTTTACTATTAATCAAGAAATTTCGTTACATGTATATGTTCCATTTTATGATGTTTGAATATTTCTTTAAATTGATTATTGAAGTTTATGGTTGCAAGTTATTTAAAAGTTGAATTCAGTTGCAGAAACTTGATTGTTATAATTGGGTGCATTTCTACGGGGAGCTTGAAGTGCAAAGTGAATATGATTTGGTGCATTGATATAATGAGCAGTAGAAGGAACAGAGAGCATGGATAAACTTTATTTTTTCACTTAACTTTGTATGTAAAATAATATTTTTCACTTAACTTTTTATGGTGTCAAGTATTTTAGCAATATAAAAGGAAGATATATATAAAAAATTAATTATTATTTGAATTACATTACAGTAGCTAACTGAAAGAAAATTATCAAAACTAGACATTGACCCACATTTGGAATTAACACAATTAAACTAATCAACAATTGTCCATTAAATTTTAATTACAATCTAGACATCGACGCCTATCATGTCCGGTTTGTCTACCTAATCCTCAAGCTCGCTCATATACAGCAGCACCACGATCCATCTCATTCGGTATTCTACTATTCCTTGATCGATTGAGACGGCGATAGAATTCATTATCTTCCATTCTAAAATTAGGAGATGGACAACACGTCTTATGGCGAACTGGTGTGAAGGACCCAGAATATGTTGCAACATAATTCTCTACAGTGAAATGTTCACTAACAAAGTTTCTATCTAGGTCTCCCATTCTATCATTAACTTTTATGACATGTGAACATGGAAAATACAAATTAACCCATTTCCACAATCACATTTTCTTTCATTCAGTGAAACACAATGAGGATTACCACCAGTACCATCAACTTGAATAGATCTAACCTCATATACCCCTGTGGGTAGATTCCAATAAAAAACAAAGTGCCTTTTTGAACTTTCATTGTTCTTATCCCACTTCATTTTGAACCTTTCGGTCCATAATTCGTCGTGTTCTAGGTGTTTTTGCATTTTTTCAGACCTACGAGTGTAACGTTCAACATTTTTCTCTAATGAAAGTCTTACCATAGATTTGACCGGCAAGACACGTGCTTTTATCAACACTCCATTGAATGACTCTGAAAGATTTGTTATCAACACTCCCCATCTTTTACCACCATCATGGCTAACCGTCCATTTCTTCAAGGGGATTTCCATGAGATATTCATATGCATCTTCATTTTCTTCTCTAATTTGTCAAATCAAGGACTCAAATTTTCTTACTTGATGGGTTGAAGCAGCCCTCCACATCAGCCTACTAAGATCCTTGTTTTGAAATCGAGATTGAAAATTACTCTTAAGATTCCTTATACAATATCAATGGAAGACGAGAGGCTCCTGAAATCGCCGCAACGCCTGCAAACTTGTCATTGTTCCTTTTGCCCTATCAGATATAACACAAATATCTTCTCTATCTTTTATGACATGTGCACTCAAATTCTTAAAAAACCATTTCCATGCTTCTTTCGATTATTTGTCTACAATAGCTAACGCTAGAGGAAGAATCTTATCATTTCAATCAATTCCAACAGCAATCAATAATTTAATCTCATATTTTCCATTCATATGAGTTCCATCTATTAAAATAACTGTGAGACATGTTTGAAATCCATCAATGCATGGCATGAAAGACCAAAATACATATTTAAATGTTTTTACCTCTAATGAACTCATAGACTCTTCGTGTTTCCATTCCACAACTGTTCTACGGTTAAAGTGTTGAAAAGATGCAAAAAATTTAGGTAGGTTACTAAATGATTTCTTAAA
This sequence comes from Solanum habrochaites, assembly GCA_027704765.1. Lineage (NCBI taxonomy): Eukaryota > Viridiplantae > Streptophyta > Magnoliopsida > Solanales > Solanaceae > Solanum > Solanum habrochaites. The sequence goes on from JAKWJA010002496.1 coordinate 20,932,662, forward strand.
GTCACCATACACCCATTCAAATGCGCGTTGACGTCGAAGACACGCTTCTCTGTATGTTATTTGATGACCAAATTTTTTGTGAACCTTGGAAATGACATCTACCACAAAAAACATAGGATTTTTTTCAATTTTATTAAGAATCAAAGATGCAATTAAATTTGTATTTAGATTGGCATGACCTCTAGAAAGCCCCTCAATCTGACATCTATGATTTTCAATATATTTTCCTATTTTCCAAAGGTTATCTCCAACCTTTCGTCCTTGGAGAAACTACAAGCAATCCAATGAAGTATGAAACTTGCATCTTGCAACTCATAAACTCTTGATTGATGTCACCAACATGAATTCTTTTTTTTTTTCAAACTCCAAATTGTCACAGCTCGTTTTAATTTTTCTTTACTATTAAAAAATATACCTTTTTCCAAATCTTTTTTGCCATCTTCAGACCAGACGGAACAATACTCCATCTCAGATTCACATGTCGACATGAAAATGTATTTATCGTTGTCTAATGTTCTCAAATAGGGTACATCATTTTGAACATCAGACATATCCCTTTCAAATTGATTAGGAAGATTTATACAAATGTCATTTTGAGAAAAATCTCTAGCATTATTGATATCTTCATCTAATTAACTTTCACCATCATGTTTTGAAGGTTCATCTTCCTCTGAATTTTCTTCACTAATTTCAGCATTTATATCACTATATGGATCAACATTGTTCTCATTTTCTCTGTGGAAAAAGAAATTCAATTCAATTTTAGAAAATTATGATACATACAAGCTTGTTCTAAAATCAGTAATTTATTCTCCATAAGGTTATTCCTTAAAAAAGTTAAGGTAATTAATAACAAAAAAATATCACTATCTATCTATATCTGTATATTAATAATGAGTAAAATTGTGTTATCGACTACTATATTAAAATTCATTAATTATAAATTTGTTGTTTAACTTGCCCTCATATTTCCTCGGACTATTGTCAACATGTCTTTGGCTACTTGAACCTTCGCCAAATGATCGTTGGTCATGAATTAACAATTGTTGAAATGGTGGTTGAGCAATCGGCTCTGCATATTAAGGTTGACTAACCGTTGCAAATCCATAATTTTGAGACAATAATTTCATGTGATCACCATGTTGACCACTAATTCGAAATATATTATTTTGCTTTGTTGATTTGGTCTTTACATACATATCCAAAACATTTATGTCAGTCTTATCCGCAAATTTTTGAGGTATAAAAAAAATTGTTGCATAAATTGATCATCATTAATTTGAAACTCAATGAACCTTGTATGGTTACCTTGAATCGAACAAGGATATTTTCCCGAAATATCCATTTTAATATTTTTACTAGATGTACCCATTTTCTCATGCAATAATTCAACCGATTCAACATACTTCATTGAAGTATACATGTTAATAATCATTCTAGCACATTCACTATACCAGCATCCGTTCATTTCAGTAATTATTTCGCCACCCAGTACAAAGCAACCATCACATTATGTTCAAAATAAAGGATTTCATTCTTTAATAAACGTGATTATCAGTTACGTTTTATAATAATAAACGTGATTATCAGTTACGTTTTATATAATAAATGTGATTATCAGTTACGTTTTATAATCCGTAAAATAAAGGATTTGATTCTTTAATTGTAGAGCCTGTGATTGGATAAAATGTGTCTACAATATTAAAATATAAAACGTTACTCAAAGTAACGTTTTAGCTCTAAAACGTGATTCGAGATAACGAAGTATAAAATGCTATTGTCAATAACTTTTTATTTTTGTTTTGCTCCGTGAACTTTTACTTTTTTTTCCTTTAAAATTTTTAAAATAAAATAAAGCATAAAATGTTAAAGTGAATCACGTTTAAAATAATTTTTTTAAAAAAATTAAAAACATACTATTTTGTTACATTGATTTATAGAATGACTTATTTTGGTAAAAGAATCTACCATTTCATACTTTATGAGTTTACATGTTTTTGTAACATTCCATGTTCATGCAGATAATATACTTTATACTAATTCTTAATCATTTGAAACATAAAGTTTCTTTTACTATAAAGAAATCAACATCATGTTTTAAACTCAACTATTTTATGATAGTTTTCGTTCGTGATGAATTTGACAAAGCTTGAATTTATGGCAATTGACATGTTTGAAAAAAAAATTTCTCATGGGTACTTGATTTTGAATTTCACCTTACCACAAAAGATCTTGGTGATTGTATAGTTAACGGAAATAACACATCAAGTCAGGATTAAGCGAAAACTATGATATTCCTTTGTCATCGTCTTGATGAAAGCCTGATGGTTGAATAATTAACAGTGAAAGACCACTTGAAATGTGGATAGGTTTGAAAGGGAGGTATCACCACCTGAAGACAACTGTATTTCCGAGGGCTCGTTATTAATGGATGCACTTATGGTTTCAACATTATAAAACCATAATTGCGTACAATTCTTTTGTATTTAGAATAATGTTCCAATTGAAATTATGTGGGTAAATAATAAAAGATGTGGATAGATTGGAAAAGACACTAACTACTTTCCATTCCTATAATATAATATTAAAGCAATGATATTGTGAAAAAGGTTTTCAGAAATAATGTAAACTCATCTCATGCATTCTGGTGTCTAAGCAAAATAATGATCTTTTAATGAAAAATCACGAAGCACGTCCCGTTGGAAGTACTCCATTACTTGAGGCACACACGATTGAAGCACACAAGTCTGAAATAAGACAAAATAATCAGGGCCATGAAAATGTGCACGATAGTGTAAAAGGCAAAAGATGATATAATAATCGTCGAGGTGGTGGTCATAATAAAAGGGAGAACAATATAGATTTTTAAAATAATCCTTCTGCATGAAAGGGCGATCACTTTTATCATTGTGTCCTTAAAGGTCTCTCGAGAAATGTATGTCCGGCACCTAAGCATTTTGTCAGGGTGTATAAGAATTCCTTTAAAAGGAAAGGAATCAAAGGCGGGTCCTAGTGACTAGGTAGAGTCACATTTGACTCTAAAAAATGATGTTCAGGCAGGATCTTCTCAAAAATATGATGAGAATGTTGAGGCAAACTTATCATTGAAAGATGATGCTTTTGATTGGCTCGATGATATTACTCATCAAGAAGTGGAGGATTTATTAGGGGATCACAACTGATATTGATAATTGGGCTTGTAAATAAATAATATTTTTATTTATTTTTTATGTCATAATTAAAGTTTATGCACTTAAAATTTCTTTCATTATATTTCGAATAGCTTAGTATACATTTTTATTCTTATGAAGTAAATTAAATTTCCCAGCCTTTAGTTGGATTCAAGATGAGGAGTGGAGATATGTATCTTCTAGACAGTTCCACAATTCATATGACACTAAGAGAATAGAAATATTTCTCCCATTTGGTAATGAAAAAATCATATGTTCATACAATATCCGGTAGTACAAACTTGATTGAGAGCTCTAAAAGAGCGGCGTTATTACTATTGTAACACCCCGTAGACTAAACAGACCAAAAATTAGCTTTACAAAAAAAAATCTACAGGTGCAACCAACGGTGGAATCGATGGACCATAGCGTGACCCACGGTCCATCCTGCACAACCGTCGTCAGAAACTCCAAAAAATTTCAGCCCAGAAAATATGTTAAGTCTTGGAAGACGAACCGTAGTCCGTGACTGTCGGTGGAGACCCCCATTCACCCACTCTCTGACAAGAGCTACAGATGACCATAACGGTCCGTAGGATTGACCTTAGGTGGAAAATTTGCAGATAGTTAACTGGAAATGTAGTAAGGTCAACTTCAAATGATTATAAGTCTTAGCACAAAATGAATTAGGTATCCAAAGACCTACTCACACATAGATTATTGAATTATATTTCCATATCAACCGAACTTAATAAAATCAGACCTCAAAGTAAAAATTTATGTCCATTTTAGTAAAGGCTTGTCGATCAAGCCCAATCGACGTAGCCAAGAACGACCCTTAGTCATGGCCGTCGTTTGGTCCAACAGCAACTTTCCCAGGGGTGTTTTTGACCATTCTCATTTCGTTTAAACCTTAGGATACATTATTTTGACCTTAAATCATCATATTTTAGTCATTTTAATCCTAGAAACATAACTAAAACATATCTAAGTCAAATCATTAAATCAAAACATAGAAAATTAGAAGCAATAGAGGAGAAAAAGCTCAAGAACCCTAGTTCAAAAACACAAAAAGTTCTAGCAGTTCCAGCCTTGAAACCTAAGTATTTTTTCGTGGATTTCATCACCAGTTATATGAGATTCCACTAGTGGGTTCCCTTTACCCATTGAGTCCCTAGTTTATCATAAATAAACCTAGGGTTTCTAGAACATTGTTAGAACTTCAAGAACTTATTAAATATATGTTTCAAATAAGTTTTTCGTGTTATTACCCAAATTATCGCATGAATTTCAAAACCCAAGCTTTGTATTTCTTTAGTTCTTGAATAACACATGCTAGGTCAGATATTTCAGACACATTAGATACACATGCCTTAATTATTAAACATAATTACCAGATTAATTGTTGCATTCTCAGTTTGCATGTTCAGTTTCGAGCCATCCAGTATTTACATAATAATTGAGACATAATCACTGAATTTACAAAATCCATGAGAGAAGCATAATACAGAGTTGGACTACAGTTTATCATACCCAATAGTCCCAGAACTACTAGCCAAGTAGGTTTTAAGTTCCCTAGGCAATCGATTTAGTGATCACGCCAACATGCCTTTATAACTTTGGTAGGGTATATTGGGTCCTCTCGATATGGCATATACATCGGACTCCACATTTAGCTCATGTGGTTTTATTATTGGTTATTAGTAGCTACCACAAATTAGTCAAACTCTCTGCAATGACAATTTATCAGTATATTCATTATTCAGTTTTTGCATCTTATAAATTGGTCATTTCATCCAGTTAGCTCAGAATTCAGTTTATCATGTTAGATTATTATACTTGCTATTATGCTTGTTTAGTTATATTTTATTTCAACTTTACTATATCCTATATGCTTAGTACCTTTCAAGTACTGATGCATACGTGTGCTATATCGTCTCGTGATGTAGGTTCAGGTCTTATTATCCAGAACATGCATACATTTATTTTAGATCTCTAGTTCAGAAGATTCAGTTATGAGGCCTCATTCTCCGAGGACAACAGTCATGAGGTAATTTCAGTCTTTAGTCATTTAGTTTCAGTTTTCGCTAGATTTAATTGGGGGTTTGTCCCAATATTTCTAGTCCAGTTTAGAGGCTTATTTCGTACATAGTTTGTTTCAGCGTAGTGTTTAGTTAGAAACTTCATTGTATTAAACTCATCAGTCTTCATATATATCAGCTTTAGCATATGGTTTTCCCCATATTTTCATTAAAAATTTTGATTTATCTTCCACATTAGTTTATTTTTTATAGTATGCTCATGATCATGCAAGAAAGGTTAGCTTGGGCTCACTTGTGGTTCTAGGTTCCGTGTCCACGTCTCGAGGGTAGCTCAGAGACTAATTATACTTGGTATCAGAGTACTATATTTAAGTATCCTAGGATGTCTGAAAAGCCGCACTAAGTAGAGTCCTTTTTATGGGTGTGAAGTGCACCACATCTAATGAGAGGGAGTTTATAAAGTGTTTTGGGATAAACTTCATTTTCTTGTATTTTTATCGTGCGTGAGGTATGATCTTATTCCATTCTAACTAGATGTTCTACGCTTCAGATCATGCCTCCTCTTAGATCTTATACTAGGAATGCGCACTCTATGAATACAAACGCAACTCCTCCAGTCCCACATTAAGAAGTCTCTAATGAGGAATGGCATATAGATGTTGTCTCAGAGTATGACTAACTAGAAGAATCGATTTCATGCTCATGTGAATGAAAATGGTGGATCAGTAGCAGCAAGGTTCCATGACTTTGTTAGGATGAATCTGACTAAGTTCTTAGAATCACAGAGGATCCTAAGAATTTCTTGGATGACATCAAGAAGATATTTGAGGTAATGAAAGTCACTGGGTATGATCGGGTTGAGTTACCATCACACCAGTTGAAGGATGTTGCTCATATATGGTACACTAAGTTGAAGGAGAACAGAGATGCAGATGCATCTCCTATCACTTGGGATTGCTTTCGTGAGACTTTTCTCAACAGGTTTTTTCCTATAGAGTTGAGAAAGGCAAAGGCTCAGGAATTCATGAACTTAAGGCAGGGTAACATAAAAGTGCAAGAGTATGAACTAAAGTTTAACCAACACTCCAAGTATTCTCCTCACATGGTTGCTGACTCCAGGGCTCAAATTAATAAGTTTTTATATGGAGTGTAAGATTTGGTGAAAACTGAGTGCAGAAATGCAATGTTACTTGGGATATGTACATCTCTAGGCTTATGACTCATGCTTAGCAGGTTGAGAGTGATCATCTCAAGGAATAGGCTAAGGAAAATAATAAAGCTAGGACTAGGAAATATTAATATTATCAGCAAAAATCAGGTGGTGGAAATCACTCGCAGTTTCAGAAGAAGTTTTCGGCTCCATCTCCTTCATCAGCTAGTGTTCCATCCTCCAAGAACAAGTATGAATTTAAAGGTAGACCACTAGGCTCTAAATCTCATGGAAGTGTTTTAGGAACACTTACCCCACTTTCCCTATGTGTGGTAAGAACCATCCGGGCGAGTGTCTTACAGGAAAAGAGGGAAGTTTTGGGTACGGTAAGTCTGGTCACAAGTTGAGGGATTTCCCTTCTACACAAGGTCAAAGAGGTAGTAATGGTAGAGCTTAGTATACAACTTCAGCAGCACCAACAAGTTTACCAACTGAGCAGGGAAACTCATCTGGTACAGGTGGCCTTCAGCGCCAACAGGTTGTATGTTCTTTAGGATCGCAAAGATTAGGAAGGTTCTCCTGTTGTCGGAACTTATATGTTAAGTCTCTTTGACCTTTATGTTTATGCATTATTATATTCAGGGGCTACTCTTTCTTTTGTAACTGTTTACATAGCAGTCTAATTCAATGTCAGTCCAGAAACTGACTCAGAACCTTTCTAAGTCTTTTATCCACTCAGTAACCTAGTTATAGCTAGACGGGTTTACAAAAATTGCCTTGTCACAGTCTCTCAAAAAGTCACTTGAGAAGATCTAGTTGATTTAGAAATGGTAGACTTCGATGTTATTCTTCGCACAGATTGGTTACACTCATTTTATGCCTTAGTTGATTGTGGAACTAGGAATGTTCATTTTCAATTTCCAGACGAACCAATCTTAGAATGGAGGGGTAGTATCTTAGCGCCTATGGGTCGATTTATTTCGTACTTTAAGGCTAGAAAGATGATATCTAAGGGTTATATCTATCATTTAGTTCAAGTTAAGGATTCTAGCAATGAAACCCAAACTCTTAAGTCAGTTCCTTTAGTCTGTGAATTTCTAGAAAGTCTTCCCAGAGTCCTTCTCGAAAGGGAAATTAACTTTGGAATTGATCTCCTTCCAGATACCCAGCCTATTTATATTACTCCTTACAGAATGGCTGCAACAAAGCTTAAGGAATTGAAAGTGAAGTTGAAAGACCTTCTAGATAAGGGCTTCATCAGACCTAGTATTTCACCATGGGTTGCACCAGTGTTGTTCGTAAGGAAGATAGTTGGTTTTGTCAGAATGTGAATTTACTGTAGACAGTTGAATAAGGTTACATTCAAGAATAAGTATCCCATCCCTAGGATTGATGACTTGTTTTACCAACTTCAGGGTGATAGGAATTTCTCAAAGATAAACCTTAGATCGGGTTATCATCAGCTTACAGTCAGAGATAGTGACATTACAAAAACAGCCTTCAAAAGTCTGTATGGTCATTATGAATTTGTAGTTATGTCATTTGTACTAACTAATGCTCCTACAACTTTCAGGGATTTGATGAACAAAATTTTCAAACAGTACTTGGACTTTTTCGTTATCATCTTTGTTGATGATATCCTCATTTACTGTAGGAGTGAGGAAGAACATTCAAGTCATTTCAGAGTTTTTCTGCAGGCTCTCAAGGATTGCCAATTATCGCTAAGTTTATTAAATGTGATTTCTAGTTGCAATGGATCCGAGTGGATCCTCATAAGATAGAACTAGTGAATACCTCTGCTACAGATATTAGAATTTTTGTAGGTCTAGCAGGTTATTACAGATGGTTTATGAAAGGATTTTCATCCATAGCCTCACCATTGACGAAGTTTACTCAGAAGATGGTCAAGTTCCAATGGTTAGATGATTGTGAGAAAAGCTTCGTATAATTGAAAACTAGATTTACTAAAACTTTTGGCTTGACTCTACCAGAGGGTTTTGATGGTTATGTGATCTATTGTGATGCATCTAGAGCTGGCCTAGGTTGTGTGTTGATGTAGAGAGGTAACGTAATAGCTTATGCCTCTAGACAACTTAAGATTCATGAGATGAAATATCCAACTCATGACCTCAAGCTTGCAGAAATGGTGTTTGCACTAAAGATTTTGAGACACTACTTTTTATGGTGTTCACGTAGATGTGTTCAATGACCATAAGAGCCTTTATTATGTGTTCACCCAGAAAGAGTTAATTCTTCGCCAGAGGAGATGACTTGAGTTCCTTAAAGATTAAGATATGAGTGTGCATTACCATCCTAGTAAGGCAAATGTAGTAGCAGATTCTCTTAGTAGATTATCTATGGGTAGTGTAAACCATGTTGAGGAAGAAAGGAAGTAGCTAGTGAAGGATGTTCACATGCTTGCTTGCTTGACAATTCGCCTTATGAGCATATTAGACAGTGGTGTAGCAGTTAAGAATGGGGCAGAATAGTCTTTGGTAGTGGAGGTTAAGGAAAATCAAGACAATGACCCAATCATGCTTTAACTTAAAGGTGCAGTCCATAATCAGAGAGTGGAGGTTTTATTCTAAAGTAGAGATGGTGTACTTCACTGACAGGGTAGATTTTGTGTTCCAGATGTGGGCGAGTTGAGACATCATATTCTTGTAGTATCACATAACTCTAGGTATTCTTTTCATCCAGGTGACACTAAGATGTACCGCAATCTGCGAGAAGTCTATTTGTGGAATCGCATGAAGAGGGATATAGCAGATTTTGTGAGTAAGTGCCCCAATTGCCAGCAAGTCAAGGTAGAACATCAAAAACAGAAGGTATGACTCAAGAGATTGATATTCCTACTTGGAAGTGGGATGTGATTTATATGGACTTCATAATAGGATTGCAGCGTACTCGTAGACAGCATGACTAAACTTGGGTGATAGTTGATAGGATGACAAAGTCTTCTAGCTTCTTGGCGGTCAAGACTACATATTAAGCAAAAGACTATGCAAGGCTTTATATTAATGAGATTGTGAGGTTACATGGTGTTCCTTTGTCTATCATCTCAGATAGAGGTCCACAGTTTATCTCTCATTTCTAGAAGTAATTTTAGAAAGGTCTTGGTACTCAAGTTAACCTTAGTACAACATTTCATCCACAGATGGATGGGTAGGCAGAGCGTACCATTAAAACCTTAGAGGATATTTTGGGAGCTTGTGTGATCGATTTCAAAGGTAGTTGGGATGATAACCTTTCTCTTATTAAGTTTTCCTACAATAATAGCTACCATTCCATCATTCTGATGGCCCCTTATGAGGATTGATATGGGCGTAGATGTAGATCTCTTGTTGGTTGGTTGAAGTAGGTGAAGTAGCTTTGATAGGGACAGATTCAGTCCTTTATAATATGGAGAAAGTGAAACTCATTTTAGATAGACCTACGATAGGCCAAAGTCATGAGAAATCTTATGCATATGTAAGGAGAAGGAATTTAGAGTTCCAAGTTGATGATTGGATTTTTCTAAAGGTCTCACCTATGAAAGGGGTGATGAGATTTGGAAAGAAAGGGAAGCTTAATCCTATATATGTAGGGTGTGACAAGATCATGAAAAGGGTTGGTAAGGTGGCATATGAGTTATAGTTGCCAGCAGAATTAGCAGCAGTGAATTCGACTTCCACATCTCACTTCTGAAGAAGTGTGTGGTTGATCCTTCCTCTGTAGTGCCATTAGAGAGTTTGGCGCTAAAATAGTCTTTCTTATGAGGATGTACCAGTTGAGATTATTAACATTCAGGTCATAAGGTTGAGAAACAAAGAAGTTGCTTAAGTCAAGGTTTTGTGGAGGAATCAGTATGTAGACGGAGCTACTTGGGAAGCAGAAGCAGCCATAAAAGACAAGTATCCTCACCTCTTTACTTTTTATTTCCACTCTAGCTTGAATAAATAGTTACTCTTCAGTTTTGCAGTCATTATGCATGAATTCAGTCTTAGAATCATGTTCCCTCCGTTTGTACTTGCATTTTTAGTGTATTTGCATTTTATCGGAACTCAATTCAGTCAGAAACTTTGTTCTCAATGTTTAGTAGTGGAGTTTGTAGCTCTCTCACGCTATTCCATCTAGTTTAGTCTTCATTCGAGGACGAATGTTCCTAAGGGGGAGATAATGTAACACAGTTGCCTATATAGACCCAAAACCAGCTTTACAGAAAAAAATCCGCAGCGGCATTGACGGACCGTAGCTTGAGACACGGTCTTTCCTGTACAACCGTCGATGGGATCAAAAACTCCCAAAAATTTCAGACCAGAAAATTGGTTAAGTCTTGGACAATGGACGGACTTGTGGTCCGTAGGTCAGATGAAGGTCCATAGTCCATGACCGTCGATAAAGACCCCCATTCACCCACTCTCTTACAAGAGCTACGGATGACCAGCACGGTCCATAGGTGGAAAATTTGCAGACAGTTAAGGGAAAATGCGGTTAGGTCAATTTCAAATAGGTATAACTCTTAGCAAGAAATAAATAAGGTGTCTCATGACCAACCACAGATAAATAATTGAATTATATTTCCTTAGCTACCAACCTTGCTAAAATTAGACCTCCGAGTGAAAATTTATGGCCATTTTAGTTAAGGATTGTCAAACAGGCTCAGTGGATGGACCCAATAACGGGGCGTCGGTCAAACGACGGACCGTCAGTCCTAGCCATTGTTTTGTCTGGCAGCAACTTTCCCTGGAATCTTTTTGACCTTTTCCACTTCGTTTAAACCTAATGATACGTCGTTTTGACATTAAATTATCAGATTTTAGTCAGTTTAAGCCTAGAAACATAACTAAACATACCTAAGTAAAATCATTAAATCAAAACTTAGAAAATTAGAAGCAAGAGAGGAGAAAAAGCTCAAAAACCCTAGTTAAAGAACACAACAAGTTCCATCTATTCCAGCCCCAAAACCTAAGTATTTTTCCATGGATTTCATCACCCGGTAAGTAAGATTTCACTAGTGGGTTCCTTTCACCCATTGGGTCCCTACTTTTCAGTCAGATTCTTGATTCTATTATCATGATTAAACCTAGGGTTTCTACAACTTTGATAGAACTTAATGAATTTATTAAATGTATGTTCCAAATCAGTTTATCATGTTGTTATTCTGATTATCGCATGAATTTCAAAACCCTAGATTTGTATTTCTTTATTTCTTGAATTACACATGCTATGTCAGATATTTCAGACGCTTTAGATATACATGCCTCAGTTGTAAATGCATCATTACCTGATTAATTTTTGCATTTTCAGTTTGTATGTTTAGTTTTGAGCTATCCAGTATTTAAAAAAAGTCAAACATAATCAGTAAATTTGCAGAATCCATAGGAGTAGCACAATACAGAGTTGGTGGGTGAGGAATCGTCAATTCCCCGTTGAAGGACCATAAGCAGGTTGACGGTACATTGACCCCTCCATTGATAGTGCCATGACATAGAAAAATATAAAGAACATACCTGGGCACGACAGATCCTACAAACAGTCCTTTGATGGGTCCGTCTATGGGTTCACCAAACCAATTTTCTGCAGATTTCTGGCTATTTTGTCCCTGCACATTTAACACCCATTAAGAAAATCTTTTTGTATTTTTTTGACACTTTTTGGACATGGACCCTACTCTACGATCTAGTAAACACTTCTAATGAAAAATAAAGGAATATTTAGACCTGAAATAAGTAATAAAAGCAAAAATAATTATGCTACTATGCCTAGAATATCATGAAAACCTATAGTTGGCTAGAGGATACATATCGAGGTTGCCTCCCAATCAGTGCTTGATTTAACATCGTGGTACGACGAGAGGACTCTTGATCAATAAGACTTCATCAAGATGGTATTCCTCGATCACTTCCTTTGCCTTTTCAGAATGCCCTAGATAGATTTTGATTCGCTACCCGTTCACCTTGAACCTTACACCCTCCTTGTTCTCCAACTAAACCACACCATGGGGGAATAGTTGGGTGATCAAATAGGGACCAGTCCATTTGGACTTGTGTCTGCCCGGAAACAGACGCAACCTAGAATTGAACAAAACCACCAAATCCCAAAACAAAAAATCACGGTTCTCAATCTTTTGGTCATGGTACTTCTTCATCTTTTATTTGTAGAGGGATGAACTTTCATATGACTTCAAGTGAATTCATAGAGCTCATTCAACCGGTTTAACCTCTGTTCCGCAGCCTCATTCCAATCCATTTTAAAAATCTTCATTGTCCACATGGCCTTATGCTCTAATTCAACCGGTACGTGACAAGCCTTCCCATATAAAAGTTTTTATGGGGACATACCTATGGGAATCTTGTATGCTTTCCAATAGGCCCAAAGATCATCATCAGTCCTTGACCAATCCGTTCTACTATGATTCACCTATTTTGCAAAAATCAGCTTAATCTCCCTATTTGACACCTCAACTTGCCCACTAGTTTGAGGATGGTATGGAGTGCACACATTATGGCGAACCCCATATTTTTCCAATAATTCCTTAAACAGTTTTTTATGAAAGTAATATCCCGCATTATGATTATAGCCCTTGGGGTGGAAAATCTACAAAATATATTTTTTTTAAGAACGCAGTGACACTCTTCCCTTCATTATTCACAAGTGTGATAGCCTATACCCATTATTACACATAATCTACTTCCACAAGAATGTATTTTATCCCATGAGAATTCACAAAAGGGCTCATAAAGTCAATGCCCCACACATCAAGCAATTCAATCACAAGAATGAGATTTAAAGGGAGCTCTAGCTATCTTGAAATGCCTCCATATCACTTGCATCTACCACATGCCTTGGAGAACTCATGAACATCTTGGTGGATGGTTGGCCAATAGTAGCCACATTGCAAGATCTTGTGAGCAATCAGGATACCACTATGATGCCCACTGACAGGCGAAGAATGGCATGCCTCTAAAACACTAAACATCTCAACTTCTGGCACAGAACGCCAAATAAGTCCATTGGCACAACTCCTATATAAGTATGGCTCATCCCAAAAGAACTTTTTAACATCATGCATGATCTTATTCCTTTAATGAAAGGACAAGTCCGGTGGGACAATATCACTAGCAAGATAATTTGCAAAATCTACGAACCATGGAATCAAGTCTAGGGAGGCAGCCAATACATGCTCATCAGGGAAAGTATCATCAATTTTAGCCTTTTCAACTAAATCCGTCATTGGTTCATCTTCTAATCAGGACAAGTGATTAGCAACTTGATTTTCGATCCCTTTTCTATCTTTTACCTCAAATTCAAATTCTTTTAATAGTAATACCAAACGAATAACCTTCGATTTTGCATCCTTCATTGAAATAAAATATCTCAAAGTAGAATGATCAGTATGTATAATAATCCTCGTGCCAAGGAAGTAGGAGCAAAATTTCTCGAAAGCAAAGACCACTGTAAGGAGCTCTTGTTTAGTCTCAGTGTAGTTCTTTTGGGCTTCATTAAGGGCTTCACTAGCATAGTAAATGCGATGAAGGATTTTGTTCCTTATTTGTCCCAATACCACACCAAGAGCAACCTCACTCGCATTACATATCACCTCAAATGGCTTGCTCCAATATGGAGAAATGATAATGGAAGCAGACACCAACTTTTCCTTCAACTCATCAAATGCCATAAGATATGATTCATCAAAATAAAACTTACACTCTTTCTCAAGCAACTTGCACAAAGTATGTGCAATCCTTGAAAAGTCCTTGATGAACCTCCGGTAAAAGCCTGCATGCCCAAGAAAACTTCTCACACCTTTTACAGAGATAGGTGGAGGATGTCGCTCTATCACATCAACTTTGTCTAGATCAACCTCTATACCATTCTCTAAAATGCGATGACCAATACAATACCTTCTTTCACCATGAAATGACATTTTCGGAATTTAGCACAAGGTTGCAATATTCATACCTCTTAAGAACCTCAGAAAAATGACTTAAACACCGCTCAAAGGATTTACCAACAATCAAAAAATCATCCATAAACACCTCAATAGTTTCCTCCACCATATCGAAGAATATTGACATCATATATGTCTTAAATGTGGCATGTGCATTACATAACCCAAATGACATTCTCTTGAACGCGAAGGTCCCATAAAGACAAGTAAAGGTGGTTTTCTCTTCATCATCCGATGAAATAGAAATATGATTAAAACCTGAATAGCCATCAAGAAAAACTGTACTGCCCCTTTCCTGCAAGTCTATCCAACATCTTATAGTTGAAGGGCATAGGAAAATGGTCCTTCTCGGTCCATACATTTAATTTCCAGTAATCCATACATACCCTCCATCCAGTCACTGACTTCATCGAAACAAGCTATTTTTTTTCATTGGGGACCACAGTCATTCCCCCTTTCTTAGGTTCACACTGAACAAGGTATACGCAACTATTATCAGGGATTTGATATAAAACATCAGCATCGAACCACTTAATGATTTCCCTCTTCACCACCTTTTGCATAGGTGAATTTAAACGTCTCTTGTACTCAGTACTTGTATTATAATTGGGATTGAGTTGTATTTTATGTTAAAAAATACCTTTGAGGGATCTAAATAATGTCCACAATTGTCCACCCAATTGTTCTTTTGAACCGTTTTAACACATCCACCAAACTCTCAACTTGATGCACATTCAAATTTGATGCAATAATTACGGGGAAAGCGTCACCTTTTTTTAAAGAATACATACGTCAGATAAGGTGGTAGAGCTTTAAGTTCTACTTTTGCATCCTCCTCTGTAGATTTTTTCGCGGTTGAAGACTCGTGAAGCTTCAGATCTAACTCCAACTTTATTGATTTTTACCGAACATCATCTCGATCAAATGCCGTGACCAATGACCCATACTCTTCAATGCAATCACTATCAAAATTCATGATCATTGCCGCTAGTGTTTCTACACCAAGATTCTCTTCTATTTTTACCTTAGATGACTTTTCAACCCTATAAGATATGGCAGATACCAATTGGATCTCACCACTCTGCCTCACGGACCTACAAATGTTAAGAGTCACTTTTTCATTGTTGAACAAAAATTTCATTTTCCCTTTCTCCATATAAACCAAGGACATACCCGTAGCAAGAAATGGCCTCCCAAAAATAATAGGAACCTCAAAATGAATCTTACAATGTAGAATCACAAAATCGGATGGAAATATGAATTCCACCTTTACTAACCCATTGTGGAGTATCTCAATAGGTCTTTTAACCGTTCGATAGGATATTAGTAGCCGCATCGCAGTGGGTTTTGGGTCACCTAAACCCAAGTTCTTGTAAATAAAGAGAGGCATGAGATTTATGCTTGCCCCAAGATCACATAATGCTTTCGCAAAGTGTAATAATCCGATTGTACTTGGAATAGTGAAGGCACCCCGATCTTCTTTCTTTTGAACCAGAGACCTAGTAGCTATAGCACTACAATGTTGAATTCTATCATCATCTTCAAAATTGACCGATCTTTTCTTAGTGACCATATCATTCATGAACTTGGCATAACAAGGCATTTGTTCAAGAGATCCTATCAAAGGGACATTGATGGAAAGTTTTTTGAGCACTATGATAAAACGCTGATATTTACAATCCGCGGTCTTTTTCATTAACCTCTGGGTTAATGGAGGTGGTGGTCTAGGCATGGAGGTCACCTTTTGCGGTACCTCAGCTTCTTTCCCTATTTTGTCTTCTAAATCACTACTAACCTCCACTACCTCATCATCTCCTCTTATCACATTTTCTACATTAGACGGCACCGGTGGATCAATGGTTTTCCTAAAACCTTGAGTTATGACTGCCATACAGTGTCCATTTTTAAGATTATTGGACAGTATTTCTAGGAAGAGTTCCAAGTTTGCGTTGTTTCACAATCTAAGACAATTGGTACATTTGCAACTCAAGATGCTTGATCGAGATTGCATGTGCATAAACTTTTTGCTCAATACTTGCTAAGTCACACCTTAACTCTTTAGTGTGCTCATCACTAGCATCAAACCTCCTCCTCATTTTCTGCAACATATCCTCAACTCGCGCCATACTACCTCAACCATCCCAAAGAGAAACTTCACGATTTTTAGGAGGAACATAAAGTTCACTCCTATAAATTCTATTACCATAGTTAGCACTCTTGAAGTTGTTGTTGTGGCTGCAATTCCCATCTCGGACATAATGACCCTCTCAGTTGTAATTACCACAGTTTCGACCTTGATTTACTTTACCTTAGTGCCAATTATCCTGATTGGAGCCTTGGGCGTTCGATCAGAAACCCCCTATCTGATCATTTACCGCATAAGAGTCCTCCTCATAGTAATACTCATGAGTCGTCAGTGATGGTTTATATAAGTAGTTCACTGCATTTACCTTTACTGCACCCCTAGTGAAATTTTTCAACACCATCCCAAGCTTAGTTCTTATTTGAGCCATTTCTTCAGAAATCTCATCTATGGCTGAGTTGTGTTCGGATTGCACTACAAAAGTGTTTCTCTCTTTATCTGACTTTCTAGTGCTTTAAGTTTTATTATTTGGGGAGATTTTCTCCAATTTCTCAACAATCTCAGCATAAGGACACTCCCCATAAGAACCACCCGCTATCGTATCCACTAGTGCTTTATTATTATCATCTTGTCCCCGATAGAAGTACTCTTTCAGTGACTCATCATCGATGCGTGATTGGGGACACTTCTCAAAAAAGAAGTGAACCTGTCCCAAGAACTACTGACTAATTCTCCCGGTAGTGCCAGGATGTTGTTCACCCTATCTTTGTGATTTAACTTCTTAGACACCGGGTAGTAACGTACTAAGAACACATACCTCAAATGATTCCAAGTGTAAATTGAGTTATAAGGGATCTGTTAACCATATAGTGGCCTCTCCCATCAGTGAAAGAGTGAAAGAGGAAACACTTTCAACACAATTATGTCCATATCCAAATCAGTCCTCGCTACACAACTCTTACATACAAACCTAACCTTGGTGATGTGAGCATGTGGATCCTCAGAAGGTAACCCCGACAACAAACTTCCAACGGTGAACATTACATCAGACTACTATTTACCACGAAAGTATGGTCGTGTGGTAGGGGAGACAAGACAAGTGTCCCATCAGAGTCAGAAATATTATCATATCCCCTATAATACTCTTGATGGCGTGGAGCGGAAGGTTGCCTCCGTATTTCACCTTCCCCACGATTTTCAGGTAATAATTTATCATGAGAATCAACCGGTGGTAGAAATTCTGGGTTGTGGTCATCATCGAGAATACCCAAATTTCGGTTCTTTCAGTGTAGTATATGCTCTAGTTGGGGGTCAGGTGAGAGTATGAGTTCTCCTATACTCCGCTTACTTGGCATATATGGATGTTAGATCTATAAGAGACAAAAACAAAAAGAAATAGTAAAATTAAGAAAATGTTGACTAAACTTTGGTAATAAGCTTAAAGTTAATCTAAAAGCCACTACGGCGCCAAAATATGACAACGCTCAAGTTTATTTCTCGAAAAAATGTTTAAGCGGTCATATCAAGTAAAGAACACAACTATGAGGTTGGGGTCGATCGCACGAGGGAAATGATTTAGACTTAACATTAACCTATTATTACTTCTATTTAGTCAAGCCCTTCCTGAAAATAAGTAACAAACAGGGGTTTTTTAAGCAATAAATGTATTTAGCTATTTCTAAATAAATAAGTGAAAAGCTTAAAGATTTGATTTTTATCAAGTAATGAGAGTAACTAGGGAATAAGTGGTCCATACAGGTTCATGACGCGGCAATTCTAGCAATAACAATCATTTTCTAGTATCTTGAATGCAAAGTGGTAAGTTATATATCCCTGATTCCTTTGTCCGGCAACTAGGAAATTTTACTTCGCATCTTGGTCCGGATACGTTTAATGCTTTACTAAACCTTACCTTTACCTCATATTAAGCATCATAATCGATGATTGGCTAAGTAGTTACTTCAGACCAATCGATACTAGCCTATTAGATAGTGTATATTGAATCTATGTTGATAATTTTTTTCTTATTATCTACCTTCTTGGTACGAAAATTACCAACATGAAGTGTTTTAACACGTGCATTCGTTAAAAAAACATCTAAACGAAAGAATTATTAATACATGCAAGACGCTATTCTAGCATTATTATTTTAGCTAATTTTTACCTTGTTAATTACCCATAGTTCCCACAATCCTAGCTATGGATTTAAGTACCCATGTTAATAATAACACAGTTCATATTAATTAGATAAGAATTCATGGACTTATCTTAATGAGATGAAGAAAACCCAGAAAATTACTTGAATTAATCAATAAGCTTGCAATAAATGATTTCCAGAAAATAGAATAATTTCCCAAAAACAGAAGTTCACAACTAGAACAATAAAATATGAAAAATACCCAGGAGTCTACCCTCAAATATGATGTTTTTACCATTATTTAAAATAAAGAAGTCCTAAAATAAAAAGAAAATCCATTTAAGGAAAATCTACCCAATAAGCGCGTTTTAGTCGACAATCGAACCGGCGGACCGTCGAGGGCCCAGGTCGTTCCAGACTTAGCATCTTTCTCAGCTGCTTTCTTCTCTAAATCACTATTACAATCGACGAAGAAGGAAGACTGTCTGTTGAGAACATGACGATGCATCGATGGATTTCATTTCTCCATACTTAGATTCTTTTCAAGTCGGGTACTAGAGCTA
The DNA here is from genome assembly GCA_027704765.1 of Solanum habrochaites. Taxonomy (NCBI): domain Eukaryota; kingdom Viridiplantae; phylum Streptophyta; class Magnoliopsida; order Solanales; family Solanaceae; genus Solanum; species Solanum habrochaites. Next base: position 20,951,740 of record JAKWJA010002496.1, read on the forward strand.
CTCTCTGTTATCGATAACTGATGTGCAGGACAGTCAATCTTTGAGATGACAGTCAATCGAGAGCCTCTATATCCCCACACTTTAGTCAGAATTCCCCAATCATCCTTAAAAAGCATATCCTTCATACTACGGTGGCCACCTATGGACCGTCAAGGGGTCGACGGACCGTCGATGTCTCCGTTACTCATCACTTTTGTAATTTCTGCACAATTCTTCCACGTTTTCATCCTAGATAGTTTTCCTGCAAACAATGAGAAAAATACACTAAAACTAATACAAAAAGGCCTTAGACACACACTAAATTTAAAGAAAAAGCATTGAAAATACTATGAAACCATGGTACATCATCTATCCACTACCACGAATATAGAGTCATATTGCTTTCGAGTTCGAGGAAACCCAACTACAAAATCCATGTTAACATCTTCCTACTTCCAAGTAGGAATTCAAATTTTTGTAATAAGCCACACTGCTTTTGGTGCTCGACCTTCACCTGTTTGTAATTGGATAACTTTGTAATAACCTCTACAATGTCCCTTTTTAGGCCATCCCACAAAAACACCTCTATGAGGTCATGATACATCTTTGTAAATACGGATGAATAGAGTAACGGGCTCCATGACCCTCCTCAAGGATCATATTCCTCAAACATCCACATTTGGCACATACAATATCCCTTGGTACCTAAGAATACCATCTCCCTCTTGGGAGAATGAGTAATTCGTCTTTCCAAGAACCAATTCTTTCAACTAATTCAATAATGGATCAAGGTTTTGCTTAGACTTCACCTCAACTAACAAAGATGACTCAATTTTATCATGTACCACAATACCACCATTTGGAGAATCTTTAATCTGAACCTCTAAACGAGCAAACCTACGACATCCCTCACGAGGTGTTTCTTAGTTTCTTCCACATGAGCCACACTTCACATTGACAAATGACATAGAGCATCCTCTATGAAATTAGCCTTGTCGGGGTGATAGATAAAACTAATTTAATAGTCTTTCAATAACTCTAACCATCTCCTTTGCCGACGATTCAAATCCTTTTGAGCGAACACATATTGAAGACCTTTATGGTTCATATACACATAAACATGAACCCGAAAGAGATAATGCCTACATATTTTCAAAGCAAATACCACGACCACAAACACAATGTAATGAGTCAGATAATTCTTCTCGTGAACTTTGAGTTACCTAAAAGCATAGACTATAACATTGCAATATTGCAAAAGAACACACACTAACCCGACTCGACATGCATCACAATATATAACAAAACCCTTAGTACCCTTAGGTCGAGTCAATATAAGAGTTGAAGTAAGCATATCTTTGAACATTTGGAAGCTCTTTTCATATGCTTTCGACCACTCAAACATCAGATTCTTTTGGGTCAAGGTTATCAAGGAAGAATAAAGAGAAGCAAACTAAAGAGAAGCAAACCCAATAAAAAACCTTATATAATAACCATCTAGGCCTTAGAAACTCAAAATATATGTAGGAGCCAAAGTTCTAGGCCAATTTTTTACCGCTTAGGTCTTCATTGGTTAAACTTCTACACCTTCACTAGAGATGATATGAGGAAGAAATGTTGCCTACCTCAACTAAAATTCACATTTGCTTTACTTGGGGAACAATTGGTTTTCCTTATCACTTACAACATCACTCTCAAATGGTCCATGTGTTCACTCACATTTTTCGAATATAACAATATGTCGTCAATGAAGAGAATGACAAGTGAATCTAGGTTACATTGAAACACCATATTTATTAGGTTCATCAACTCCGCCAGAGCATTAGTGAGACCAAAGGATATTACTAAGAATTTATAATGACCATATCTTATTCGAAATGTCGTCTAGATAATATCTTTATCTCTTAACCAAAGTTTGTGATATCCCGACCTCAATTAAATCTTGGAATGTTACTTGCACCTTGAAGTTGATCAAATAAATCATTAATCCGAGGGAGAGAATACATGTTCTTTGTTGTGACTTTGTTGAGTGGACGATAATTTATACACATACTAAGGGAACCATCCTTCCTTTTCAAGAATAATTCTTAAGCACGAATGGAGAAATACAATGCCGATTAAAGCCCTTGTCTAGTAAATCTTTTAGTTAAGCCTTCAACTCTATCAATTTGACCGGACCATCTGATAAGGTGGAATTGAAATGGGATTTGTATTATGTAGCAAGTCGATACGAAAATCAATTTCCTGTTCGGGGGGAATACCAGAAACATAATAAGGAATGACCTCCGAAAAATCCCTCACTACGGTGATCGACTTATTTGGAGGAATTTTGGAGTCCAAATCATTGACTCTATCTATATGGTATAAACACCCTTTAGAGATAATCTTACAAGATTTCAAATATAAATTATATGACCTCTTGGAATAGAATTTCCCCCCTTCCTTTCTAAAACAGGCTCATTTGGAAAGTTAAACTTCATCACCCTTATTCTACAATCTATTAAGCAAAGCAAGCATGCAACCAATCCATCCCAAAAATGACATCAATATCATAAATATCAAGTTCTACTAGTTCAACATTATTAACTCTATTGGGCAACCTTATAGGATAATTTCTATACACCCTTTTTGAAACAACCTAATCACCCACAGCGGTAAACACCGAGAAAGGTTCACTCAATATATCGGGAAACATGTCAAATTTTTTAGCTACAAAAGGTGTAATAAATTACAAGGTAGCACATGGATCAAGTTAAGCATATACATCAATAGAAAATACTTCCAACATACTGGTCACCACATCGGGAGAAGTCTATTGTTCACCTCTACAGTATAGAGCATAGAAGTGATTCTTCTTCAAAACATCTTCATAAGAACTACCTTCTTGAGCTTGACCACTAAACTTGTATTAACCCTTCACATTATTGGAATCCCTAACCTTGTGTCCACTCTTTCCACAACCAAAGAAATTGTTCGTCCCAATGAGGCAACAACCATAATGCTACTTGCCAGACATTCCACAAGTTTTCTTCTTTGTTGATGAACTAATAACCCTTCCCATTTTATACAAAGGGTTAGATACCCTATCATAACTAGACTTAGAGAAATTGTAAGGAAATCTATTAGACAACCTCCTTTTTAAACTAGGATTGTCTTGGTTATCAAGCCTACCCCTTAACCCTTGTTTCTTTTAGTTGTTGAGCATGAACCATGACACGATACATTTTTATATTATTATGTAGCATAGATGAACGACATTCTTCTATCAATTTATCAAACACCTCTTTCACAAAAGGACTCATTTCATCCCTAGGGTCGGAAACAAAATAAGGAGAATACTTTGACAATGTAGTTAATTACAAAGAGAAGTCAAGTACTCTCATACCTCCTTGACGAAGGTTGATGAATTCTTCCATGTTGGCTACCCTCTATTCTCTAGGAAAGAACTGACAAGAAAAGCCTTCTTGAAAATCATACATGTCACTAGTCTGCCCCTTATAGGACTATTGTCTCCCTATTTGACTTACCAAGTCAGGTCAACATCTTTGAGTTAGTAAGTGGGTACTTTAGATTTCTCACTAGTAGTCAACCCCATAGCATACATACTCTTGTAGGTTCTATCAATGAACTCTTAGGGGTCTTCCTCCACTTTGGACCCATGCAAAGTAGGGGGATTCCTCCTAGTGAAATCCCTCAAACGGGAGGCGATAGTGCCAACATGTTGGTTTGGTCGGTGTAACACCATTCGATTATCTTGGGATGTTATGGATTGTGCTTGAGGGTGACAATTTGTTCTTCTTTAGTAATGGATTGAGCTATTTGGAGAAAGGCTGCCCTTATGTCACCATCCATCAAAGGTGAAGGATTTACCGGAGCTTGGTCATTATAAGAATCTTCTTTAAGAGGAGTGAGTTGATTTCCCCAGGGAGAACTCCCTCATTAACAATCTCTTTATCAAGTCTTCGAGCGTCTCTTCTTTGAGTACTCATTGCCTATAATCATAATAAAAATATTAGATGCTAAGGGCACATGGAGTAAATACACTAGCGGCACGATATTGGATTTCCATGAAAATAAGAGTTCTGTAAGAATCATATAGTTTCCTATTCAAAAGTGGGGCGTTCTCAACAATTATGTGTAAGAATCTACATAGATGTGGTTAAATGATAAATCAAATCTAAAGATATTTAACCTTATGCTCTGATACAAAGTTTTTCACATCCGCGGAGCACCCCTAAACATAATCGGCGTTCTCGTACTAAAGAAGAGTAAGACTAGACTCTTAGCTTACATCATTACATTCATAGTTTAAAGATGCGCAAATTTAAAAACTTTTCTTCTCTCTATAATGACGTTTAAGTAGACCTCTTACACACACGTAATATATTTGTATCGAGTATACATAAACCCTTCATAAAGAAGATTACATAGTCTTATACTTTTATTGCGTACATATATATAAGATATAACAGTTTTAAAAATGATGTCTCATCTCACAACAATCTTACCAAGAGTATACCAATTTGCAATAACCCATACATAAACACAATAAAATCCATATATAGGCTATACAATCTTTAGTACTCATATGAAAAGGAATGAACATAGTGTCTTTAAGATAAATAAACATCAAAATCTAGAAAATTGCATTGTCCACGATGAAATGTGGACCTACATAACATGGAGAATGAAAATGCAAACCTTCCTCCAATGTTGTCTAAAGCCCTTAAACGACCGGAACCTAAAATTTTGGGGAAAGGCAAGAAAATGGGGTTAGTACATCAGTTGTACTAATTATGACACCATATGAACACACATCATAGAAATCATGCTAAAGAAATCTCATTAAACATGCTAATTTACTTTGAAAATCCTTATGCACCTTCAAGAACCAATACATGTCAATAATACATATTTATTAAGTCTAGACCATGTTCATCACAAGACCAATCATACTAAGTCTAGTAAAGTCTGTCGTGCATACCATATACTTGAGCACATAATCAAGTCAACTCTATCATCAAGTTACAACATCAACAATCATGTATAAGAGTTCATCACATCATAAAAAACCAAGGCCATTACTCACGAACCTTCATTAAGTCAACTAGTGCAATGACAAACCAAAGACCCATAACTTACTCACTCAAGCAAACCTTATAAGAACCATAACAAATGTCCAACTTCACATAACATAGCATTAAAAATATATAACATCATACTTTAGAAATAGAGACTAAACACATGTTCATAAGAGTAACCATCATCACATAATTTCATGAACATGTAAGATAATCTTATAAATATCATTTAAATTTGTGAGTATACACATACACAACAACATCCTTGCAAGACTTCCCTCAAAACAAACTACTGCAATGTATCGTTAGAGTCCCATACCCCTACCTAGCCTATGCAAGACCTCTTAGGTTATCCTAGTAAGAGTTCACTTCATTGCTTCGTTTTACCTTTTGGGAACATCTTGATTTAACCGATATAGACCACATGAGTTAATATGGAATCTTGCGTAATGGAACCCTACACCAATAGTAGGCGGACTACTTGCCAAGGTATTACCAAAACACAAACATAGCAAGTACATGTATCCACTAGATAGTATTCGTATGGGGACAACATAGTTCAATAACTAGGAGATTTAGTTGGGACCCTCTTTATTCGACATGCATATAGTCTCCAATCTCATAAGTACGTTAGTGATCCTCCCTTTCCTTTGTTTGAAGGGACACTTTTTACTCTAGTTCACTCGGTGCTAAGCTAGAGTCCCTTTTTTAAATGTGTATAAGACTTTTATTTATGATCATAGATTAATTTAAGTCATTGGGTCTATCCCTTATATAATAATCATCATATCTCAAAAAGAATTGCATGAGTATTTTCCAATCACATCCGTGTTTAACCCCTATATACAACCGGAGGCGTCATCCTTTTTGAGGACTTAGACTTGCCTCTTAGCTTACATCATCACATTCATAGGTAAAACGTAGAAGAAATTTTAAAACTTTTCATTAGTTCTACTTGGTCTTTTACATAGACCTCTACATACACATAAGATAGATATCGAGTATACATAGACCCTTCATATAGGAAGGTTACATAGCCTTCTAATTTTGTGGCACATAAGTATAATTAAGATAGAACATAGTCTTCAAGGATTGTCTCATCTCATAAATAGCTAATAAGATTAGCAATTTTGTCATATCCTATGCATCGATGTCAATAGATCTATATATAGGCATTATACAATCCGTACTCAAATGAAAGGAGAATGAATAAAAGAGTTTCAGTACTAATACAAAATCATAAGCTCAACATTGGCATCGACCTAAGACAATGAGGACCTACCCTACTTTGATAATCATAGGATCCAAGTCTTCTTCATGTCTCTTTATAAAAAAGATGAAGGACCGGAACCTAAAATGTTTGGAAAAAGGAAGAAATGGGATTAGTACGCAACTTGTACAAATTATGAGACCATATGCTAACATTGTTGAAAAATATTCTAAGAGAAAGAAACATTTTATAGAAGTATACATTTTCATCTAAGAACCCTTATGCACATTCAATAATACCTTACCGATCAATATTATATATACATTAATTCATAGGCATGTTCGTCACAATACTACAACATCAAGCCTAGTAAAGTCTATCATACATATCATATAAGTTAATACATGCTTAATGCAACTTTATCATCAAGTCATATTAACACTAAGCATGAATAAGAGTACATTTAATTACAACTAAACAAGAGAATTACCCATGAATCCCTTATCAAGTCAACAACTGCAATAAAAAACTAAGGCCCCATAACATTACTCAATCAACTAACCCAACAAGAATTATGACTAACATCTTCACATAACATGGCATTTAGATATACATTTCATCTTACTTTAAAAATATAAGACCACACATATTCATAAGTAAACAAAGAAACATATTGTATCAACAATGTGAAAGTTCATCATATATATATCATTATAAGCATAATCATACATTAAACATCCTCCTAAGACTCCCCTCAAGGCTAACTAGTGCAATGCTTAGGTAGAGTCCCATACCCCTACCTAGACTAAGCTAGACCCATTAGGTTATTCTAGTAACAGTTCAATTCTTTAGTTCATTTTACCTTTTGGGAAAATCTTGTCCTAAGCGATATAAACCACAGGAGTTAGTGTGGAATCCGCTGTCATAAAACCCTATACACAAGGAAGGCGAACTACTTACCAAGGTAGTATTAAAACATAAAACGTAGCAACTATGTGGATCCACTAGATAGTAATCCTATAGGGGCAACATAGTTCAAGAATTAGGAGATTTAGTTAGTACCCTCTTTATTCTAAATGCATTGTAGCCTCCGATCTCAAGAGTACATTAGTGCTCCTACCTTCCCTCTGTGGGAAGGGACTCTCCTCACTCTAGTTCATTTGGTGCTAAGTTAGAGACCTTCTTTGAAATGTCTTTAACCTTAAATTATCAATCATATCTTAATTTAGGTCATAGGGTCTTACACTTGTATAACATCACCATAATCATAACTCAATAAGAATTGCATGAGTACAAGTCCTTTCATTACAATTCAAATAAGTGAGGTTAGCAAATTAGCATTTCATATCATAATAAGGCATTGGTAGTCATCACCATCCTTATAACATACTTAATCAACCTCACAACATAGTCAAGACATTTCAATTAAACATCATACCACCCTATCAATTCTAATACAAGGCATACTCCAATATCACATCATGACTTAATAATAATTAAGCACAATTTGAAATAAATGAAAGAGATCACAAGACTTTCAAAGTTTCCTTCATAGTTCACCATCAAGGTCTTACCAAAAACCTCAATCAAACCAATTTTTTGGGATACAACATCATAATGCAATAATAAACATGATAACAAGGCTAGGAGAATCACTACATCACAATTTAATATTAGATGGTAGCTTCAGATACGATACTTAGGTCAATTCACTACCTAACCTAGATCATATTCTTAAGAACTAGCATGGAATACTAAAATTCACCAAAATTTGTTCATTATCAATTTTAAAAAATCATTTAATAGTAATTCAACCAATAACCAATAAAATATAACCAATTTCAACATAATTCACATCAATATCAAACCTAGGTTGGAAGGGTTAAGGATCATCATCTACAAACTAAACCAAACCATCAATATATATAATAATTAATTTAAAATTTATACTAATATATTCATATTATCCAATAAAAACATGAAGAAACTAATTTATAACATAATTTTCGAGATTGAGAAAAACCCACATGAAAACACAAATTTTGAAAGTACTTTGAAGGAATCCTTTGTATAAAGAGATATGAAAGGTGAATTAGATCTCTACCTAAACATTTGATGAAGATTTTATGGTGAATTCGTCCCTTTATAAACCCCAAATCCCTCCCCTGGGTAGTCTTCAATTGTGTCTTCCAATTGAGAGAGATGAAGAGAGAAGGAAGAGGATTTGTTTTATGAGTTATGTTTATTCTAATGAGGGTTGGTGTCATCATATGGGGGGTGTTAATTAACTTTATTAGACCCCCTTAATGAACTTATTATTCACCTAACAGACGAGACTCCGATCGATAGTCTGTCTCTAAGTCGACGGTCACTATGCCCTTCCGTGCTACACATTCGTCGTTCTTATCAGAAACTATAAAATTTTGGTTCTTCAACAAAAATTCTTTGTTTTGGTCGATGGTTGGAAACGACGCCCCATAAATAAACACACGGATCATCGATTGTGTCTCGTGGTTACACAATACCCAGGTAGTGTTGACACCAACATGCAAAGTTACTCCTCAAGGTTCCTTAGTTTGTCTTTGGGGATTCGTACCCGGAAGTTTCGATCATGAATTTGCTTAAACACTTTTTAAATACCCTCCCACCAATTTTCATGGACTTCCGACTCCTAAAAGCTTATCAAATAGGCTTAAGCACGCTAGTACCTCACTAAAACTAGTTTCGAGATGTCATGGACATTCTTGTACATTTTGGTTCCTAGACTTTCTAAATGACCATTAAAATAGGTCGTAAAACAGTGTATGGACCTCATGGCACTTATGTTAGACTTTATGACACGTCTTGGATTTTCAAAGTTTTCCGTTATCCCCCTCCCCTTAGGAATCTTTCGTCCCCAAATGACACTAAAAATCATTAGAAGGGAAGAATAGACTCAATACTATCAGCCCAACTAACAAAAACACATAAAAACCCAATCATATAACTTACACAAGGCAATTCAAAACTTCAACTACCACACATAAGGTTCAATATTTCATTATGTCGAATACCCTTCTCACAAAAACAACATGATCTCAACATGCTTTACATGAGTCAATTATGCAAAAGTTCGACTTATCAACATGCCACATATCATTTCATAAAGACTCATCATATCGAAATGTACAAGATAACTCAACAAGCCAAAGAGCAAAATTTCAAGTTCAAATGCATAAGTTCACTGTAGTTCACTATAAAACTATTCAAAAATGCACATTTTGCAAGATTTCAACAAAAATCAAAGCAACTTCAATTTTTGTTAGTATTTTCATTATTAGTATGAACTACTAACCTTAGTTATCAAATAAATGAGGGTAACGGGACTTCATGTTGGCCTCGCCTCCCATGTTGCACCCTCAACTAGATGATTCTTCCATAACACCTTTACGGAAACCACCACTTTATTTCTTAACATATTGACTTGCGTATCAAGAATTTGAACCGGAACTTCCTCATAAGAGAGGTTATCCTTCACACCAAGACCCTCAATATGAAGAGTAGACTCGGGATCACAAATACACTTTTTAAGCATGGAAACATGGAAAACCGGATGAACCAAAGAAAATTCACTATGAAGTTTCAATTTGTAGGAAACCTTAATAAAACTTTGCAAGATTTCATAGGGACCCACATAACGATGACTCAAGTTCGCTTTCTTGCCAAATCTATGAAAGCCTTTCATAGGTGAAATTTTCAAATACACCTTATCACATTCTTCGAACTCCAAATCCATTTTCCTATGATCGGCATAAGACTTTTGCAAACTATAGGACTTTTGCAACAAGTTCCTTATGATATAAACTTTCTCCAAAGACTTATAAATCAATTCGGGAGAAAGAAACGAATTCTGTCCCACTTCAAACCATCCAATATGAGACCTACATCTCCTACCATAGAAGGATTCATAGGGAGAAATGGAGATGGATGAATGAAAACTATTATTATAACAAAACTCCAACAAAGGCAAATTCATATCCCAATTAAACTTGAAATAAATAATCCAAACCCTAAACATATCCTCAAGGGTTTGAATAGTACGCTCCGCTTGACCATCCGTTTGGGCATGAAAAGTGGGACTCAACTTCACCTTAGTATCCAACACTTTTTGGAATGACCTCCAAAACCTATATGTGGATTCTGCACACCGATCCGATATGATGGATAACGGGATACCATGGCAAGGCAAAATCGCATCTATGAAGATCCTAGCATAATCTTCCTCCAAATAAGTAGACTTGATGGGAATAAAGCGAGCGGACTTAGTCAACCTATCTACAACCAACCATATAGAGACATATTGCTTTTGAGTACGAGGTTAACCCATTACAAAATCCATATTGATGTCTTCCCACTTCTAAGTAAGAACTTAGATTCTCGTTGTTAGGCACTCGTCTTTTGATGTTAGGCTTTTACTTGTTCGCAAATTTGAAACTTAGCAGCAGCAAACTCCGTTATGTCCTTCTTCATACCTCTCACCAATATACTTCCCTAAGGTTATGGTGCATTTTTTTCGAACCTTGATGAATAGAGTAATGGGATCCATAGCCTTCCTCAAGGATCCAGTTCCTCAAATCATCTACCTTAGGAACACAATAATTTCCTTGGCACCATGAAATACCACCCCCCAAGGAGAATGCCTCATTAAGTTTTCCAAGGACTAATTCCTTGAACTCTATCAATGATTTATCAACATGTTGTTTACATTTAACGTCAACTACCAATGATGACTCGGACTTATGATGAACCTTGAATCCGCCATTTGGAGAATCTTTAAACCTCACACCCAGCCTAGATAACCTATGAACATCCTTCACTAGGTCTTTCTTGGCTTCATCTGTGTGAGAGACACTACCCATCATTATACGACTTAGAGCATCCACAACAACGTTGGCCCTGACGAGGTGATAGAGGACACTCCAGTCGTAATCTTCAACAATTTCAACTACCTTCTTTGTCAGAGATTCAAATCCTTTTGGGTAAGCATATATTGGAGACTTTTATAGTCAGTATAGACATTAACACGGATACCATATAAGTAATGCCTTAATATTTTAAAGGCAAACACCACGGCTACTAACTCAAGGTCATGAGTTGGATTGTTTCGCTCATGTACCTTAAGTTGCCTACAAGCATAGGCTATCACCTTCCTATGTTGCATAAGTTCACACAGCTAACCCACTCAGGATTCGTCATAATACACAACATAACCCCTTGTACCCTAAGTTAAGGTGAACACTGGAGTGGAAGTAAGCCTATCTTTCAACATTTGGAAGCATTTGTCACATGCCTTTGACCACTCAAATTTCTTAAAATTTTGGGTTAATGAAGTCAATGGAGATGCAATGGACATCAAACCCTCCACAAGCCTAGAAACTCCTAATATACGTTGGAGTCAATGGTGTAGGTGAATTCTTCACCACCTCCGTTTTCTTTAGATCAACCTCAACTCCTTCACTAGAGATGATATGACCTAGAAATGTCATCGAACTCAACCAGAAGTCACATTTTCTATACTTTGAAAAAAAATGATGTTCTTGAAGTAATTGCAACACCACTCTTAAATTGTTCATGTGTTCACCCTAATTTTTTGAATATATTAGATGTTGTCAATGAAGACAATGAAGAATGAATCTAGGTAATCACCCTATTCATTAGGTCCATAAACGTTGTTGGAGCAATAGTGAGACCAAAGGACATTAATAAAAACTCGTAATGTCGATATCTAATCTTAAAGCCCGTGTTTGGTATGTCCTCACATCTCACCCTAAGTTGGTGATACCCCGACCTCAAGTCAATTTTAGGAAGTAGCATGCCCCTTGGAGTTAATCAAGCATGTCGTCAATCTAAGAGAGAGGATACTTGTTCTTGATTGTGACTTTATTGAGATTGTGGTAATCAATACACATTCTTAAAGACCCGTCCTTCTTCTTCACAAATAAAACCGCAGCACCCCATGAAGAAATACTATCTCTTTTAAAGACATTGTGTGTAAATATGAGTTGTGCCTTCAATTCTTTCAATTTTTACGGAGCCACTTGATAAGGACGAATTGAAATGGGACAATGGTTCTTTTAGACAAGAGATGATACAAACTCTAGGAATAGAGTTTCCCCCTTCTACCTTACAACAGGTCCATTTGGAATGTTAAATTTCACCACCTTTGTCCTACAATCAATAGAAGCAAAGGAAGCATGGAACAAATCCATACCAAATATGATATCAAAATCAAGCATATCGAGTTCTACTAATTAAATATAAGAAACTATATTGGGCAATATTATATTACAATTTCTATAAACCCTTTTTGCAACAACTGACTCACTCACCAGAGTAGACACTATAAAAGATTCATGCAAAATATCACGCAAAATATTAAATTTGTTATCTATTAGAGGATTAACAAAAAATAAAGTAGCACCAGGATAAATAAAGACACAAACATCAATAGAGAACACTTTCAACAAACCAATCACCACGTCGGGAGAAGTCTCTTTCTCACCCCTAGAGTAGAGAGCATAGAAGTGGTTCTTCTTTGGAGCCTCATTTGAACCACTTGCTTGAGCTTGACCACTACCCTTCTGTTGATCACTCACATTGGCAATCCTTAACCTTGTAGCCACTTTTTACACAACCAAAATAATTGTCCATCCTCTTATGTCCATAGTTGTTCTTGCTACACTTTCCACAAGTTGGATTCTCGATTAGTGAACTATTACCTTTTCCATTTTTAGGATTAGGGTTAGACACCCTATAACCACTAACCCTAGGGAACTTTGAAGGAACTTTAATAAACCCTCTTCTTAAACCTAGGCTTGTCTTATATCTTAAGCCTATTCTTTTAAGAACCTCTCTAAAATGATTTTGCCCTTTTAGCATCCCTACTCTGTCTCTTAGCCCTTGCCTCTTCCAAAGATTTGGTATGTACCATAAAATGAGAAATTTTCATGTTGTCATTTAGCATAGCCGAATAAACCTCCTCTTGCAAATTATCCGACACTCCTGTCACAAAGCGACACATTTAATCTCTAGGATCGGAAACCAAAGGAGCATATTTCGATAATTTTTTGAATTTGAAGGAGTATTTATGAACACTCATACCTTCTAGGCAAAAGTTAATGAACTCCACCACTTTATCCTAGAGCGGAAGGGGGTAACTCTATTCCTATAGTTTTATCATCTTTTGTCTATACCATATAGTAGTAGACAATGGTGCATATGAGAACTATCCTTTCAAAGTCACCATGAATCTATCCTACTCATATATATAGATATGCATGAGGTGCGTGTTGGTGTACATTACTCCACTTGATCACATAATAGCCAAAACATGGTATTGAGGAAGCCACCCTCTAAACATCACATCACATGTACAACTTCCCTCAAGTCTTTAGTCAAACAGATATAGGGTATTAAGGACTATAGACTATACACACTCACATTACCTCATTTGATACAAGAGCATATTCAATCTTTGAATAAAAGACTCCTAATCATGCATATAAGACCACACAAACATATGAGGTACATATGTAGGGGTCATTCTAGAATGGAATTATTCACAACCAAACGTATAGACCATATCTAATCCTAACATAATCATTCACATGTTCATAACATTAGCAATACACGCTAGATCATAAACTACAATGGAAGAGTAGTCATACAACTTCATATGTATGATCATCATAACCACACTTCATAAAACATCAATTTGTCTTCAAGGCAATGATCATAAAATATAATCATTTTACAAGAATGTAAACACCACCACCATAAGTTGACCATACCACATAATGTGCAACCTATATCCATTCTATACTAAGTAGAGGAAATAGGCCAACATATCACTTCTCCAATCTATGATAATCATTGGTCAATTTCCAAAAATTACTAGCAAATTCATGTATAAAACAGTAGCAATAGGAAATATAAAATAATCAAAACAACAATTTATCAACATCTAAACAAGATAACAAAACCACATTGTAGTCTAAATTGACAAATTAAGAGGACCATGGGTTCTTAATGAAATTTGATTGAAATTCATCATAAAATCAGTATATATTAATAAATTCATCATTGGAATGTCATTGAAATAATTTTACAATGAACACATGGCTAGATTGAAAGATAGCAATTTTTATCATGAATTCTGTTTTAAACACCTTTGAAAGAACTCATTAGATGGAAGATTAACTACAGATCAACGATTACCACACATGAATAAAGTAAAAGCCCACACATGAGGACAAGAAATCACTTCAAAATTCATCTTCTAGCTTGAGCTTGAGTTTTCCCTCCAATAGAGGTTTTGAGAGAACTTACAAGAGAAGAAGGTTTTGGGATTTTTTATTTCTTATTGAATATTCGGGTTTTGACTTGGTGAAAGGGGTTAAATAAGTCATAAAACCAATTTATAACCGACTCCCAAATTTACCAAAACACCCCATACACATTTTGGACTTTTACACATGTCAAACTTGACTTAAAATGACGCAACCAAAATCTGGGAAGTGGCTGCACATCATGGAGATAGCTCTTTATTTAGCCTCACGATATTTTTTAGGATGTGAACCTCGTTCCAACGTTTGTGTCCTCCTCGACTACCCTAGGGTGGTCCTCCGATAGTCGTACCTGAATTTTTTGACCCTAAACATGATTATAATAGACTAGGGTAAAATCCACCATTCTTACACTCCAAACAACACATACGAACGAGGTAAACATATAACGCTCCAATAGCTCGTCTAAAGACTAACTTTCGAATGTCTTTGACGTTGTTGGGTGTTTGAGCTCCAAACCCCTTCAAATCAACTATACATGATATGCCATCATTATATACATGTTATTTACTCCTTGATAAATATATGTGTCTCCATATATCTTATTTCATTTTGAGGGTCTTTACAATATCCCCCACTTGGAAACATTCGTCCTCGAATGATATTTCAAACATTTTAACCACATTCAAGGACTCCATTACCCTTAGAGCATCTCAAAACATTCAACATGGAATAAAACATTAGTTTATGAATTAAACTTACAAGGAACACCAACTTTATACCATTATGCATTCAATGCAACACAAGCATGTAAAACCTTGATTCACTCACTCCTAATGCATCAAACAAAAATACATTTTTTCATGTTCGTAGTACGAATATCCTTATCTTAATCATGATATGGTCATTACATTTATTTCATTATAAGATAAAAATGTGATAATATTTAAATCACTCATAAGCATGCTCAACATTATCACTGAAGAAGCAAATAAGAAACTCATACGAAATGCACATAGATCATGAGTAATGTAGATCAACAAAATCCATATCATTTAGACATAATTCCATCAAGGCCATACATAAAATCATCATGTTTATTTATTCTTAAGGAGGAATGTTTTTCTCCTTAACATACTTACATGTCATCTTAATGTTCATATAATAGCAATGCACCCAGGTCTATTCATTTTAAGGAGAACTTCTCTATTTCTAACAAAGGCATGCTCATAATCCATTCCTTATTAATTAAAAATGGCAAATCACACCAAACACATCACAACATTAGGAAGTTATTTCACATAGTTTCATTTTCTAGCATGACACTACTTTTAATAAACATGGATCATTTAGGGAAATTCTTACAATTCATAGGCACAAATTAATAATATTGTCTAGTCACACCATCACCTCTCAAGGGTGAGTCTATATTAATAGTCCCCATATCACAAAACTCACATATTTTTAAATGGAATTATCATTTCCAAGAAAACTCAACTTCTCATTTTGTGGACAAAAAACCCACAAATTCAAAAGTGAGTTCAACAATGTTCATTAAGACATTTCATGAAGTCTAATGCACATTTAACATATCAAGATGCATAAAAATATGAGCAACATGCAATTTATCAAAATCCATTTTCATGCAATGAGGACCTTTCAAAACATGCATAACATAGTGCAAGGTAAGACATGCATAATATTTGGAGAACATGAAACTTATAATTATTTGTAAGATTCCTAGAATGAACAAGCTACTAGGAAGTCTTTCGTTTCAAGCTTGAGTAAGAATAGTAGGAAAAGGTAGGTATATCAACAACCTTACTACTCAACTCCTCATCCTCACTTAGGGTAAACTAATTTTGATAGCAAACATATCTAAACTTTAGGGAAATTCAACTTACAAACCTTAATAACTAAGCACATCATCCCCCTGATAGGATGTAAGCTTATGCACACCTTCCTTAACATAACCTCAAAGTGATTCTCAATATATAGAAGCTTCGTCGGAACTTATCATAGGATCATTAAGTTCATTCAAAACAATACCATATAGGAACAATATCCCCCACTTGGGGTTAGCCTAATTACATCATTCCCTTAAAAACCAAGGTCAAGCAAAGTCAGAACTAAACATGCATACTCCTTACATAAAAGGTTTCAAATCATTGAGGTTCCTCTTCTAACCTCACATTGAGGATCCTACTAACTCCATCATTAATAGGTACTAATCAAATATCATCACTCCTCAAAGCCTAACACCTAAAGGAAACTCAAAAAAATCAACTTAGGTTATACTACCCAAACACATAAGGCCATACATACAACATGACTACCAAGAGTAACCCCAAATTTGAACAAATATTAGTACAATTGTTGGGACTCTTAAGGTCCACTACGATCTTTTTATAGAGATTTAGGGTAACCATTCTCTCTAGGTAAAACTTAGGGGAAACATAGTAGAGACATGGACATAGAGGCCTCCTTCATGTCTTTCAACACTAGGGAAAGGTAACTTCTAGGTCATTTAAACCCACATCATCACCTTTGGTGGAACCTTTCAAAAAACCATGCCGGCATCATCTAAGAAGTTTCTTAATTGACCATACTTAAGATCAAACATAAAGATCAATTAACCACTTTAAAGTTGGTCAACAACAATGCTCTTCCTCTCCTTATGGACTAAGGGATACATACATCCTTCTAAGTCAACTTTAGGTAAGAGAATAATTCTAACTCATGGTATAAAATCATTTCTTCCCTCTTTCGCCACTCATTAAATAGGTTTATACATGAACTCATCAACTAGTCATAAGGATTCTCCCATTAACTAGCGTACTTCACAATGACCTTACAAGGTAAGCATACTACCTCACCTTCTTAGGGTCAAGCCTATACAAAAGAATCCAATCCAAACAACAACTACTATGAGACATCACACATATCAATTGGGAACGTCAACTTTTACTATTTACCACATTTTCATCAAAATCTTTCAATCCTATATCGTAACATTATACTATCACTATACATAATCATAAGGCAACATATCATTCCAAAAGGGACTCCATTAAACAATAAAAACACTTAACAAGCTATAAATATGCCATAACATAACTTCTCAACATAATATATCATTCTCCATAAATCACATATAGCCATAAGTGGCATCACATCCAAATATACCAAATTTACATTCACATATACTCATCAAGCTACAAAACAATAGTAAGCATCAAAACTAACCTTTTCTACCTCAAGCCTTGAGATATCATCCCTTCCATCCAATTACATCTAAAGACAACTGGAAAAGGAAACATAATAGAGAGTTCATATATAGTTATGTTTTATAGCACAATATTATAGTACTGTTGAAGTTAAACACTATCGTCATATACCCTCCAGCTCATAGATGTGATATGAATTACAACCAATGAACAAGAATATACTAGATGTGGCAATATTAGACTTTTGACCCTAAAATCTGTTTTTAATAAAATGTTTATAGTGATCCTGGAGCACCCACTAGAAGTAACACAACGTACTTGACCTCTCAAAGGTCTTACACAAACTATAGACGTCATTCATCCAATTGACATAGAAACTTAGCAGAAAATATAAAACATTTCATAGAACATAATATGTTAAAACATCACTTCATATATTATAAAATATCATAAAACATAGTTACATTCTATGTCTCTTTAGGCATCTTAAACTCAACTTCAATATACTAGAATAGGGACATGACCCTTAACCAAAAAAAATAATAATCTAAGCTATTACATAATTTAGAATAATAACATGACATCGGAAATCCTTGTATCTTAAAAATCCCTTTTGAACTTGGGAAAACCTATCAAAGATCTTCACTATAAGAGACATCCTCTAGTCATCACAACCCACACTTTGTGTAAAACGATGAAGAAGGATGGTATTAGTACAAAAATGCACTAAGTATGACAACCATGCAATAACGTGCATTTAAAGAGGACATTTAGTTAGAAATCATGCATCGTGTCATTCAGTAAAACTTCATGAACATTATTGAACAGGCATCATATAGTTCACATACTTCATATTGACATGGTCACTATTCATAAAAAAATATAAAGCCATACTTCACATTTAAGGAACATTTAACGTTTCATAACCTTATCTTATTTTACTTTAATTCGTTTACCCTAAAGTAAGCCTTTAGTAACACTTGGTGCAATGATGAATAATGTTCCATTCAACCATCCGCACTCAAGTATCACCTTAAGGTCACCAAGGTGAACATTCATATAATCTTCATCAACTCAACATATACAATCATAGAAACATAGAATATCATAAAAAATAATTTATGAAGAACATATAGGACTCATTCCAACATGCAAGTCAAGACTACCAATATCATCATAATAAAACAATAGTCAACAATTGCATATTTGAACTTCATTTAACTAATTAATCATATGACCTTACTCATAATCCAAATATAAGCCTAATAGTACAATGTATATTTAAATCCCCATAACCTCACACATATTATGTAAACCCACAAAGAGACCACAAGCCTGACCATTTACTTGATACATCAACATGACAAGTATCGCCACCTATATGCACATCAAGTAAGACCTTCATCATGTAGAAATTAAGACCAACGTCATGCATAATATTATACAAGTAGTCTACAACTAAAATATAAAATATAAGACAAATATACATATACATATACATATACAACACCCTTCAAGAGCTACTTATGCAATGCATAGGTAAGTTCCATACTCTCACCTACACTAAGAGACTTCTCTTAATTAGTCCTAGATAGGGTTCATCACCTTACTTCTATAGTTCATTATATTTTAGGGAAACTTTTCCTCAACCGACATGAGACGAAGTGAGATAAACATTGAATTTGGTGTCATGGAATCCCACAATGAAAAGAGGTATTCTTTTTACCAAAGTTGAACATTAACATCATGATAGTATCTAGGTTGTTCCACTTGCTAGGTCCTATCGGTGAAATATAGTTAATTAACTAGGAGATATGTAATTAAAAAGTTTCCACCAAATGAGAACATTGGTGAACATACATTTCTTTATAAGAAGGGACACCCCTCATTTTCAAGTTGACTCGTTGCTAAGCTAACTTTCCTTTATTGAAAAGCCTTTAATTGCATTACTTCATAAAAACTACTTACGAAGATTAACCCCTCATACGCACAGCTCACATGTTAATGATTGTGAATGTCCTATAATAAGACCTAAATAATGTGAGAATATCCTATAAAATGGACATAGCATATTCATAGCATAGTCTAGTTTCGAGTACAATTGAGAAAGACTTTCCGAAAGACCCTACTTGTATTTCCCCATAATAAACTAAGGTGAACTAGAGACTCGTTGTTGTTTCTGGAGTTAATTATAAGATAAAATGAGTTATATTAGTGGAATTAGGCAGTTTGTGTAGTTGTTTTATGTTTTGAGGTCAAACGTCCAAGAACGTCCATGATTTTCGGAAGGTGTGCCTTAGAATGTGTTATTACGTCTTGTTGTGTTTGAGTGAGTTTTACCTGTTTGTTTTGCTTGAAACTGGTGTGAGGTGTTCCTATGAACTGTAAAACTTAGTTTATGGGTTTAACGTCTAGGAACGACCCCATCTAGGACACACAAGAGGCCCTAGTTGAAGGGCCCAAGACTTGGACAAAACATCCAAAAATATTACTCGATTTCCAAGGCACTCCACTAGGCGTAGGTACATCGATGCCCCGTCGACTTGGGGAGTATTAAATTCTTAGTGGGCAGTATAGGACCCCATAGCTTGGGTTGTGGATTGACTCCTCCCAAAAGCTGCTGAAGCTTTCAACCAACTTGGGGTATTTTGTGTAAATTCACCCCAAGTCTTATATAACCATTGTTCAATATTTTTAGTGTTTTAAAGTAATTTTAGGTTAGTTTTAAGACCTAGACCTAGACAAGACCCCTCACATCAAATATTCAAACTCCCTCTCTAAAGAAAACTCTCCCAATGTAACCATTGAAGCTAAGACTCAAGAAGGGAAATAAGGGCTGCTTTGGACGTGTATATTCATAAAAAATAGTGAATTTCCTTCTCTTTGATGTATGGTATCAATACTTGAACCCTCTTCCATTAAAGGAGCTATTTCCAAAAGATTTCAAAAAGGGTTTTCAAACTATATTCCCTTCTATCTTTGAGTTTAAGCATGGGCTTTCTTGTAAAAGTGTTCTAATGATTTAAATGTGTTTGTTATTGTATTAATTGATTATTTTCATGTTAAAACCTAATGAATTCATGCATATTCATATTTCAAACTTTTATTTTAAGAAATGGGTTAAATGAGCATGTTTGGGTAAGGTATGAACCTAGGTTTTCTTCTGTTGCTATGTTGGTTTACCTATTGCCCTAAGGGACTTATTATGATGAAATTTTGAAAAAATTGATTATAATTGACAATGGCTTGGTTAAATGTGACTATCTTATAATGGATAGTTCTTGTTGAAAATTGCTCTTGAGTGGTATGGTAAACTTTGTTGGTGGCGGTGTTTATTTGAGGAACTTGATATTACTTAGTATGTTTTGTGAGTGTGGTTTCATGTCCTACTATATGAAATGAAGTGATATTTAAGATAGGTCTTGCCATGTGTTTTGTGAAGTTGAATATCATGTTTGGCTTACATTATGACTAGGTAAAATATATGACTTCTGAATCATATAAAGTGTGTAAATTGACGAATGTAGGACTAAAGCATGTATAAAAGCTAATGCTAGTGAAATGATGCTTATATGCAAGATGTGCTCACAATTACACACTTAAATTTAAATGAATGTATGAAGATAAATTGAGTAAATAGAGGAGTTTTGAGGTGGACACTTTTCGTAAGTTGATATGAAGTGTTTAGTAGCAACCTCACTACATTCTAAGAGCTTTTTAAGATAGGTCAGAGGATGCTATCCTTTACCTATATTTTAAAGTGTTTACAATACGTGCGGGTTTAAACCTAGCACCGAGAGGATATGAAGAAGAGGTGGTTACACTTCGTAAGTTGACTTGTTGTATTCCAATGTACTTTTTGCGATGACTACTTCTCGTGAGTAGAGATTAAGTACTTTGTAGCAATCTCCTTATTGATTAACTATATGCCCGCATAAGTTTAGCCATTGGGCAAGCCATATAAAAGCTCAAACAAATGACCTTACTCTAGGCAAGTGAGGATCCCTCATCCTATAAGGTTTCATGTCGGGATTCCATGTGTACCTCTCATGGTCTATGTTGGTTAAGCTAACCCTCCACAATAGAATTTTTTTAAATAAGTGTTCTAATATAAAGTACTACTTAGAGTATGTAGTGGTATGGGACGCTATCTATTCATTTCACTAGGTAGGACCTTTCGAAAGGGAATACTTGGCGCCAAACATTCTAAAAGAATGTTCTACATAGATAAGTGGTGGTATGGGACGCTATCTACTCATTGAACTAAGTTGTCATTCCGAAAGGGAAGACTTTGGTGGTTTATTAGGTGTCTTTTAATGTCAGTCCATTGATTGAGGGGATTGTTTCTCCCTAGTTGAGTAAGCCGAAAAGGGTAGTCATGAGGATTGCTTTGGTGTGTGTTGAAGGAGGCATATGCATTCTTCCTTCATGTCTTACCTTAGTGAGTCTTAGGATAATCTCGAGGTAGGGAAACTTTTATGAAAAATGAGTTCACCTTCTCTTTCGCTTGTCCTTGGAAGTTCACTAATTTAGTATAGGATAATTCATTGTAATTTCTCAAGTTGAATTTAGTGTGAATGCTTTAAGTGATTCCTTGTTAATGTTCACATAGATTTATGTTAAATGCTTAAATGGTTCACTTTTAAATGTCAAGTTCTTTTACTATAGGTTTTGGCATGCTTACGGTAAATATTTCTTGTTGGCTTAAAATGATGGGAATTCTTATCTAAGTTTTAAATGATGGTTAGTATAATGTTTTTTGTTTTGTAATCATGAATGGTTTACTTATATTGCATGAAAAGTTATTTTACTTAAATGTCTCTTTTTACATGTTTTGGAATATGATATACTTAGTACATTGTTTTGTACTAACCCCATAGTTTTATATACTATACAAGTATAGGTTGGAAGCTTTTGAAGGTTTGAAGGCTTGAAGGAAGAGCTTGGGAAAGTTTCACTCAAGGTAAAGCATGTCCCCATATATTCGACATCATAGTTCTTTTCTTAGTTTTATTAAAAGACTTGTTATGTTTACTTTATTGTAAAGGGTCGCGTCCCTATGATATTATGTCTTGTCTTTAAGTTTGGCTTGTGACGATGACATTCTATAGTATTTATGAAGAATTGTCTTTTATTAAATATTCGTAAAAAGTTTTAATTTCCGCACTACTTTTCATGTCTTATGTAATGAATGATAGTTAAAGGGCTTGTACGAGACCCCAAAGGGTCAAGTACGCCTTTTCTCGATTCTACGGTTCTCCCTAACTTGTACGGGTGATTTCGGGACGTGACCAAGATTTTTTTTAAAATTTTCCACTAAATTTACTATTACAATTCGATGAATGATAACTATGGGCTTCTATAAGACCTCTGAGAGGTCAGAAAGCCATGTTACTTCTAGGGGGTGCTCCCGTGATGTGACAATGTAGGTAGTAGTATGGAATTCTATCTAACCATTACACAAGTAGACTTTGAAGGTACTAAAGTGAGCTCCCTAAGCCTAATGACTAATGTGTGAAGTCCTCTAAATCCATGAATGTGTTCTTAACGACATAATAAAGCTTGTTTACTTATTATATAAAATAAGTGATGAAAAAGTACGTTATAATGATATAGTGAGTTACTTAGCATGTTATGTTGACATACAAAGGTCCGTATCTATTATAGCCTTAAGGGATATATAATTGTCGTATAAAGAGGTAGTATGAGCTCCTACTTCATGTCTTACGTAGGTGTGTCTTAGGATAACTTTAGATGGGGATTCCTACATGATAAAATGACTTACTTAAGGAATATGTTTGTGTTGTATATTCCTACTAGTATAGCATGTCTATATAGTAATAAAGAACTCATAGCTTTGTTGTGTTGATTATAATGCCTCTATTATTATGTTTATGAAGTTATATAAAAAAGGAATAAAAACATATTTCTCAAAAAAATGCCCCTTTTACCATGTTTTTTCATCGTTATCATACTTGGTACACTTTTGTGTGCTAACACATATTTTTTCTATTTTTACTACAAGTGTAGGCTCTGGAAAGTGATAGTATTCTCTTGTGAAACTTACCATTATAGTTCTCTAAAGACCTTTTTGGTATATCCTCCAATATCGAGGACAAGGGTTTTCTGTTCCTAGATTTTATGTTTAAGACTTTTGTAATAGAATTTGGTATCTTCAATTGTAAAAGGTCAGTTACCCTATCTTGTCTTGTTATCTAAGGATGGCCATGTTTGAGTAAATCATCGGGACGCATTCCCATACAAAAGTATAAAACAAAAATGAAAGACATAAAGGAAAGGTTATCACATCCTTGATTATGTGAAGACTCTTCAAGTCTTGAACTCCTTCCTCTACTAGAAACCTAGCCATGAGAATGGAACTCAATATCGTCGGATTCTACATTTGATATGAACATAGGGAAGAGTATGTGTCTGCAAAAATTTAGTAAATATGATATTTTGTTAAATATAAGAATAGAATAACATAAGGTTAGTTAACATAAATATATGCCATATTCATAACATTTTCTTTATATAACATAAAATACAAGCATAAGAGAAAATAAGATATTCATACGCATACTATTAGAATTAGTCAATCCTTAGTCCTTCAAATCATAAGAGAACCACTTATAAAGTAACCTCAAAGAACACTTGTGTAATGCGTGGATGATACTCCAAATCTTACCCACAGTAATTATCCCTTTTAGTTCATCATAATAATACTTACCGTCTTTGGATCTCATCCTTAACTTATTTCTCATAGACCAGGAATCTCTCACCTTTAGTCAATCATAAAAAGGAAGGAAACTATAGCACAATACAATCTTAACATACATCATGTCACATCACGAGAGCATAGCTAGAAGATATTGCACTCTCAGAGTGCAACCAGTATACTTGACCTCTCGGAGGTCTTGTACAAACCCTTTTGCATCATTCATGGCATACACATATATGAAAAGTAGTGTGGATTAAAAGTTCTCACAAACATTCGAATAGTCTTTCAAAATATCTTCCCTATAAACCAAAGAAAATAATAAGTCTCATGTCATAAAATAATAGACTCTAAATATACTTGGGACACAACACATACAATCGAAATATAGTACTATTAAGTCTATTACAATGCTTTATTAAAGAAACTCTAAGACATCTTTGACCTCGTGTCAAATGAGGACATATTGTGTACTTGCTTAAAGATACCATAATCCAAGCTTCACTCCCAAAATCACCTTCACCTAAGAATAATATGAGTGATAGATAAAAGCATGAAATTAGTACAAACATAGGTACTAAGTATGGCATAAAGCACAAAATCATGATAACTGATATTTAATGGAAATATACTATTTAATATTAATAAATCATTGTATAAGAATAAGAAAAACATTAAGCACATGAGAAGCACATAAGAAATTACAAAAGCATTTTCTCACATTTTAAGGAACATTACAGTAAACTACTAAATGTTATAGTAAAATACTTCAATATTAAAGTGAACACAATTAGCATGTAATTCTCTCACTGTAAGCTATAATAAGACTCACTTAAGTAAAACAAAGAGAGACACTCATACACCCTTTCTAAGCACAACTACATGATCATTGGGACTACCTATAAAAAGATGAATACAGTTACAAGTCACAAAAACATATAACATATAATATGACATTCTCCTAACGAAGGTTATCAAAAGACTTACTTAAGTAATTCATAAAGAGAACGCCCAGACACCATCTTCAAGATTACCTAAATATTTCTTAATTATTACTAAGATTAGATCATGCCTAAATTATTAACCCTATTTCCTAACTAGAGTCATTCTTAAGACGTCCCTATAGAAGACATGAAGAGATCATCCTTTATGCCCCCTTCACACTTGAACTAGGCAATCCTTAATGTTAATCAAGATTAGGTACTCATTCATTTAGATTCTTTCTAAACATAAGTAATTACTTTTTTAGTTCATTAATATATATTCATCACACAAGGACATTGAAGTAATTGTCTTGGAGAAGACCTAGGGACTCACTAACTAACATCTTCAAAGCCTAAAGGTGCAATGTCTAGGTAGCGTCCCATACCACTACCTAAACTTCATAGACTTCTAAAAATCCAGAAGGTATCCAAAATTATGAAAATAGGAAAAAACCGGCAAAGACCATAATATCTAAGCGTGGAATCCAAAGTTGTAACCTACTCTTATGATGGTGTTCTACATACCAATGGTAGAACTTGAACACATCATATTTAGGCATATGGTAAAGGAATATGATGGGTTTATTTTTTTTCTAATGTCATCTTATATAGAGATACTTCCCTAACCATACTCACTCGGTGATAGCTTTGTTCTCAAAGAGTATTTCAAATAAAAGATCACATGAAAAGGTTCCATATCTAGTTCATAACCCAATCACATTC
This sequence comes from Solanum habrochaites, assembly GCA_027704765.1. Classification (NCBI taxonomy): domain Eukaryota; kingdom Viridiplantae; phylum Streptophyta; class Magnoliopsida; order Solanales; family Solanaceae; genus Solanum; species Solanum habrochaites. The sequence goes on from JAKWJA010002496.1 coordinate 20,977,985, forward strand.
ACCTTAACAAAGAGGTCCCCTAGGGTTACATTTAAATTGTTTAGAGGATAACTTAATGAATTTTGTATGGATAATTTCACGTCATTCCATCCAACCAACCTGAAGTCCACCATTCACACAAGAAGGATAACCTTATGTCTTTCAAATTCAAGGATATGATAACCTCTAAACTAGGTTAAGGGCTCCACATAATCTGACCTTCTCACTATGTTCAAGGCCACATATCATTCATACATACAAGATTAAGAGGCTTTATCTTCCTAATTCAATAAGCTCATGTTCACATATAACTCATGCATCTAGAAGAGGGACATAAGTCTACCTAAACAAGACACATAAACACTTGAGTTTATCACATATAAGATATCATATGAAGAAGCACATAGGTACAACAAAGTCAACTATAGGTCATCCTATATACTACTATAGAGTCTTCAACATAGTCACCGTAAGACTCATATAATTAAGTATGAAGAATAATGCATCAACTATAAAACTACACACACAAGGACAAAGTCATAGTCTAACATGATCACCTAAAAATATCAATAGAAGAAAAAATCCTTTAACCTTAATCAAAAGTAGATAGATAGGATCATGATCCATATAAATTAACTATACAAATTATTATAATATATCAATTAGTGCTGACAAGGCCATGATCATCATAATACATAATGTAACACTGACGAGGCCACATAGTTGACAATTATAACACATAACACTGCAATCATAAGTGGATCATACAAATAACAACTTATTTCAATACCTAATTAACATAATATAAATAGAATTAGGGCATCGTACCACCAATCCATTCTCACCACTTCAATCCATAGTGAAATCATTCAATACAATACAAAAAGGCCCTTACCCATGGCCATGATCATAATTTCAACACATAAATCACAATACCTAATAAATATGAGTCAATTAAATATAGATTTATCAATCTAATACAGCGTATACATAACTTTAATACAATTATTACATCATTCTATAGCCCAAAGAAAACTATACTAAAATTCATAAGTATTATCATAACATGAAGAATATAGCAAATTTTAAGAGATTATATTTTGGAGGTTTCATAAAGATTTTAGTTTAGAATAACATAATTAACATCAATTTAATAAATATTCAGTTATACAAGAAGTGTTCTGCAATAACTCATGGCTAGATCGTAAAATTGGACAAGTTTATCTTTAGAAGACTTTACAAATTACTTTGAAGTTTGTCTCATTGATGAAAAGAGTTTTAAGGATGAAGAAAACACAGATCAATGATGTTAATCAACTAAAATTTATGAATAATAACATATCAAACATCAATCCAAGATCTTCCTTGAGTTTTGGCTCCGACGGAGTTCTAGAGAATTTCTCAGAGAATTTGGGTTTTGATTTTGAAAAATGAATTCATCTAGGTGTTTAGGACATATAAACCCACTTAAAATACCTATGTACCCCTAAGTAACCTCCCAAACCATTATTTGTAATTTGGGTGAATTTACCAATTCACTCTTGCATTTAACATTTTGATGCGCAGGTTGCTGGATTCACTTACGCCAGGCCATCAACAGGACGTTTCAAACGAATGGACAGTCCTGATGGTATGTGGTCTGGGTCAGAGGCTGGTTGTTCAAAGGACAAGTACAACATCCAATGTTTCAACCTACGCCCCTTACTTATGGGGTGTCGACTGACCTACTGGTTGTCAATTGCCATTTGTAGGTTGGGCTGGTTTTGACAATTTTTGCTCTTGTGAAGAGTCCTTCCTCAAGGACCCTTAGTTTGTCCTTGGTGATGTTAGACCTAACGTTTATAATCCGAATATGATCATATTCGAGTTTAGGACCTCCAATATCAATATCATCCAAAAAGAAAACATTAAACTCGATGAAACATGCTAAGACACACAAGGTCATTTTAAGGCAAACCTTTCGAACGTCATGGACGTTCTTCAACGTTTGACCTCTAAACTTTATGAAACTTGAAACATTGACTGTAAAAAATATTATAACTCATATTATTACCTCATAATCTTATAAAATACAGATATAAGCACACAAACACATATGAGGCACATAGGTGACTATTCATCGAACGTCATAGTCGTCCCTTGACGTTTCCCTTCCAATTTTCCTAAATCTTAAGAAACTGCGTCATTAAAATCTTATAAACCATTTTAGGACCTTATAAACTAATGATAAACATGTTGGGAAGTAGATTCACCCATGTCATTTCAGAGGTGTTAGATTCTCCCCCATTTGGACAACATTCGTCCTCGAATGACACTTCCACTCTCGAAACACTTCAACGAATAGAGATTTTAACTAAAAGATCTCAACCATGCTACATAAAACATTATACAATAAAAAATATATGAGAAACATAAATTTCATCTAATAAAAAGACTCACAACACAGCAAGAAGATAGAAACACTTTCTATAACTAATCATGCAATAAGACTCACATTCTTTATTCCAAACAGCATGAACTCCTTTTACATTATTTTTCATGCCCATATACATCAGTTATATCCATATTAAAAAAATATTCAACCAAAATCAAATTAGTCAATTTTGCAAAATTTTTTACAGTAAGCTAAATTCCCTGGCAGTGAACATACTTTAAAATTCCAAAAATGCAACATTTAAGCAATTGATGATAAAAACATGATAATATAATAGATAACATCCTATAAAAACACTTTAACAAATAATGATAACCTCATAAAATTCACAATTCAAGGAAACTATTAAATTAAATTCCAACAAGACTCCGAAACACAATGCAACATGCAACATGCTACTATGATCTTCTAGCTCCTTTACTAATCATAATCCCCCACATAGAAGTAACTCATAACACAAAAGAGGGAATACTAGAATACCATCATAATCATCCTTATCTGGCTTTGATCTTGTAGTCCAAAGTGCATAGAAACAATTCTTCTTTGTAGCATCACCACCGGGAACACTTATAGAAACTTGCTTAGCATCGTTTCCTATAGAAGCAATAGACATTCCCCATAGTGCCTCTTAACAAATGTAGCACATGTAAGATTCTAACCTTTAGACCCATTACCATTTTGAACTTTCACCTTAATACCCCTAGATTCATCTTTACTTGAAACCTTCTTCTTGAACCTAGGTTGGCTTTGATCAATAGATCCACTCCTCTTCAAGTTTGTAGAAATCCTACCAGGTTTAGACTCCTCAATGGATTGATCATACAATATGAGTATAGACAAAGTCATATCATCATGGAGCATGGCCGTACGACATTCTTCTTTCACTAGGTTAGTTACCCCAGTCACAAACCTACTCATATTATCCCCAAGGTTAAACACTAAGGATGGGGAATATCTATACAACATAGAGAACTTTAAAGAGTACTCAACACTTATATTTTCTTTCTTGAGATTGTTAAACTCTTGTACCTCTACCTCCCTCTTCTCACGAGAAAAATACATTCCTAAAAAATACTCTTTGAACTCTTCCCACTAAATAGGACGCAACTCAAACATCCTACTATCTTTCAACTAAGTTTACCACACTTGATAAACCTCCCTCAATTTGTAAAAAACAAACTCCATCTTCTCTCTTGAAGTCACCCCAATGGCACTCAACACCTCATAAATACCATCTAGGAACTCTTGGGTATCTTCTCTACCTTAGAGCCAAGAAAGATAGGAGGATTCATCCTCACAAGATCTCTCAATATAGATGTCATAGTTCTCTCCATAACATTCACTATAGGCTCAATACCCCTATTCATATGGGTAGTCAAAACTGGGGCTAAAGTAATTAAATCCACTCTAATATCCCCATAAGTAAAAATCCAGGGAAACCACTGGAACATCATTACCTTTATCCACAATAAGGACTTGACCATCTCTAGTACCTTGAGCCCCTTGAGAAACTTGAGCACCTTACAGAAGTTGCTCTACTTGAGGAGGAATCTCCTCATTCACAACATTCTCCTCAAATCTTCTAGACGGTGTCCTCTTTGTATTCATCTTCCTTTAAAACACAAGGAAAACCATCAATAGAGGACACTCATAACATTTAACTCTATGGCACGACATAGGAGTAGAAATGATCAGAACTCTATCGTCCTATAGCTTCTCGCCCATAGGTGTGTCTTGACTCACATTGATGAAAATGACTCTACAAGACTTGACTTGTTGAAACTTCTTGATTCCTAAGACCACTTTCATGACCTATAATCTGATACAAAGCTTGTTACATCCTTAGAGCATACCATAGAAGATATGGCACTCTCAGAGTGCAACGGGCGTACTTGACCTCTTGGAGGTATTTTACAAATCCTTTTGCATCATTCATCACAAACATTGGAATAGTCTTTCAAAATGTCTTCCATATAAACAAAAGTAAATACTAAGTCTCATGTCATTAAATCTTAGACTCAAAATATACTTGGGACACGGCCCATACAATTGAAATACAGTACCGGTAAGCCTATTACAATCCTTTAATAAAGAAACTCTAAGACATCTATGCCCTCGAGTAAAATGAGGAAATAATTCAAAATCTCTTGAAAGATCCTATAATCCAAGCTTCGCTCCTAAAAGCACCTTAACCTATGAATCATTTTAGAGAAAGATAAAAGCATTTAACACATTCGAAACACATCATAAATCAGATAAGCATTTTATCACATTTTAAGGAACGTTACACTGATATGGAAAATGATAGAATAAATTACTTCAATGTTACACTGAACCCAATTAGCATGTAATTCTCTACCTAAAAGATATCCTAAAACTCACCTAACTATGACAAAGAGAGACCGCCCATACACCCTCTTTATAAAAACATGAATGATCCTTGTGACTACCTACAATGAGATGAAGACACTTACACGACACAAAAACACATAACATATAATATGACATTCTCCTTACCACGTCCACCCGCCTAAGTTTCAATCCATGCCCCCACCTAAAAGGTATCGACTGACCTACTGGTTGTCGATTGCCATCCGTAGGTTGGGATGGTTTTGACAGCTTTGGCTCTTGTGAATTTCCTTACTTAATGACCCTTGGTTGATCTTTGAGAATTTTCACCAAGATGTTTGCAATCCGAGTATGATCATATAAAATTTTGGGACTCAACATATTAATTTCATCCAAAACAAACACATAAAACTCGACGAAACATGCTAAGAGACACAAGGTCATTTCAAGGCAAACCTTTCAAACATGATCGACGTTTGACCTCCAAAAATCATGAAACTTAAAACATTGACTATAAACACTATTATAATTCATATAAGGACCTCATAATATTATAAAACACACATATAAGTACATTACAAACATGAGGCATATAGGTGACTAGTTGTCGAACTTCTTAGTCGTCCATCGATGTTTCACTTTATATTAACCAAAATCTTTAGACACTGCCTTATTACTACATTATCAAACATTTTAGGACCAAAGAAATTCATAAAAAAAATTTAGGATCTAGATTCACCTAATTCATTTTAGAGGTGTCACATATGTTATACTTCTGCAATGCATGGATAAGACCCCATAATCCTATCCATACGAAGTACGACTTTTGTAACGACCCGTAAAATGATTAACTTAAACTAGATACTAAATAGTGAGTGTGTGAGTTTGTTTGGAGGTTTGAGGTATTTTTATTTTATCCCGAGATATCGTTGAGATGCTTAAGGGTCAAACTTCAAGGTACAACTCCCCAAGGACAACCGTAGGGGTCCTTGTGGATGACCCTAAATCCTAACCCCAAGTCTTCCCCTTAAAGCAAAAAGTTATCAAGGTCAAATATTAAAAATTTTAATGTCAAATCTTCAAGGTTTTTTGAATGATTTTCATGGGGAATCAATAGAAAGGTATGGTAGTCTCTTATCCTGGTCTAAATTTCCATTCAAGGAGCCCATTCCTAAGTTGTTTCAAGTTATCAAAAATTATAGTTTTACTCAATTACATGGGTTCTTTCATCAAATATTATCAAATAGTTTCTAATGACGAATAATGACTGTATTAGTCAATAATACTTTTTTTACAATAAAAATTCTCCATGAACCCGTGAATTCTCTCAATTACTAATTGTTCATTTATGAATAGGCTTTAATGATTATGAAAGCTTATGAATGAACTACTTCTAAATTTCTTCGGATTATTGAATTGTATCATCATATATACTTTATTTATGGAAATTTATTTGTTAGTTCATAATTTATTATCATGGCCTTGAATAGACAAGTTATGACATCTGAAGACCGGGGAGCACCCCGTAGAAGTTAATGACATGGTCAACCTCTCAGAGGTCTAAGACAAGACTCTTAGCATTCATTCATCGCCTGGTAATAAAATTAGCAAAAAAATTAAAAAATTTCATCACATAACAGAAGACTATAAAGCCATCTTGTTTGAAAACCATAAGTACATATTTAAGACACTAAGTCTCGTTTTTCCATCATAGACTCAACAACAATAGTGTAGAATAGGGACACGACTCTTAACAATATAAAAGCATAATCGATACTATTACATAAAATTAAATGATCATCTTGACATAAATATCCTTGAATCATAAGTATCCTATTTAACTTGGGAAATATCTCTTCAAGCTTTTCACTTTATGAATAGTCCTTTAGCCATCACCACCTACAGTGTGTATAAAGATGAAGAAGAATGGAATTATACATGAATGCACTCAGTATGATAATTGTAACACCTCAGAAGTCCAAGACCTACATTAGATCTTAAAATGACTTCTAGGGGTTTAGAAACTTTTATAAACCCAAAAATTATAAATATAAGTAATTTAGGAAGTTAAGGAGTCAAAAAATCAAGGAACGTCCACAACGTCCGGAGACTAATACAAAGGGTGTTAGTGTGCCTTAATCTATTTGACTAGGTTGTTGGAGTCGGAAATTGATGAATTTTGGTTGAACGGTGTCTAACATTTATTAGAGTTAATTAATAGTGTAAATTTTTAGGTACGACTCCTCAATGACCATCCAAGAGCCCTTGAGGAGGATCCTTGCAATTTTGGTAGAATGTTGCCTAAGGAATTGTGCACAAACGATTGCCACCAACGGATCGTGAATGAATCCACGGGGTGTCATTTGCCTCCATCAATAAACACATATAATATTTAATAGAATGGATTTTTTTCACTCCCTCAACAAAACGACGGTCCAACAGGATGGAATGTCCTGTGGTCATCGATTGACCAACATAGCGTCGACGTAGTCTCGTTTATGAGGCCACTGCTACTCATTTTTAGATTTGTTAATTACATAATAAGGTTCTTAGTTAATTATCTATGGGTTAAGGGAGGTATAATTATGTTATTTAACAACCTATATAAAGACCCTAACCTTATTAAGGTAACCTAAACTTCATAAATACCAAAACTCAAATTCTCTTCCTTCTCTATTCTTTCTCTCTCCCAAGTTTAAGAACATCATAGAAATCAAGGTCAAGGGGTTATATAATGACAAAACTTTATGAATCAAACTTCATCAATCAACAAGATATGGGTTTACTTTCACCTTTGGTATCTCTTTACCCAAAGGGTTCCTTCAAATTGTTTTCAAAAGTTGAGTTTTCATCTGGGTTTCTTCCAATCTCGAAATTGATATTTCAATTGAAATTGTTTAAAATTTATTTTGATTAGATTATGATTAATTATGACTATATTACACTACTTATTGATGGATTGTTCTAGTTTGTAGAAGATGACCTTTTCCCCCTTAAACCCTATGTTATGATCTTCAATTGAACTATCTAGTATTGATGTAATTATCTCTGTTATTGTGTGAATTACTATCCTATGTTGATTTTATGCCAATTTATGAATATATTGAAATGAAATTTAGTCCCACCATGTTATTTCTTTAGTAATTGATCTTTGTTGTGAAGAAGATTATGAATTTGACCTAAGTCTCTAATCTTAAGCCATGAAATAGTGATAGTATGTTGTTAAGTGCTTCAATTGACTACATTATCATTTTTGTTACTATTGTGTGGTGATATTAAACCCTTTGTTTAATAGAGTTTGAGTGTTGATGGTAAGACCTTAATATTGGCTTATGAAGGAGACTTGGTAAGTCTTGAGATCTCAACTAGTTACTTCAATTATTGTTACTTGTGATTAAGTGATGATGTTGTATTGAAGAATACCTTTAATTAAGATTATAGGGTTTCTATGATGTTGAATTGAAATGCCTTGAGTATGGTTTGTGAGGTGTTAGCTAAGATGTAAATGTTATAAGAATGGTGATAACTTACCAATGTGCCTTGTCATTAATGATTATGTAAATATGGTAACCTCACATTATGAATTGTAATTAAAGGAAATTACTCATGAAATTCTTATTGAGCTATGATGATGATGATTATATAAGAGATAGACCAAATGAACTACCTTAAGCTATGGTGATTAATTAAACTATTAAAGACATTTCAAAACAGGACTCTAGCTTAGTACTGAGTGAACAAAAGTAAGGAATGTACCTTCCATAATAGGGAAGCTAGGATCAGTAACGTAGTTTTCAGATTGAAGACTATAATGCATGTAGTTTAAAGAGGGTCAAACCTATATCTCCTAGTTATTGAACTATGTTATCCCCATAGGAATACTTGCTAGTGGATCCACGTAGTTGCTACGTTCATGTTTCGAAACTAGCTTGGCAAATAGTCCTCCTTCTTTCAGTGTAGTGTTTCATGAAATCGGATTCCACATTAGCTCATGTGGTCTATGTCGGTTAAGGCAAAATGTTCCCAAAAGGTAAAATAAAGTAATAAATGAACTATAAAAAGGATTACCTAAGGGGTTTATCTAAGTCTAGGTAGGGGTATGGGACTCTACCTATACATTGCGATAGTTAGCCTTGAAGGGAATCATAGGAGGATGTTCTTATGTATGTATATGCTTATAAATGTAAATGATATGTATATGATTATTTTACATGTTGATTGTACCTTATGATATTGAATTCACTTATGAATACATGTTGGTTCTATATTGGTAAAGTATGATGTTATGTACTCTTTACGATATGATATGTGAAGTTGGACACAAGTTATGCTTTTGTTAGGTTTACTTGATTAATAAGGTTATAAGGATTTGCATAGTCATTGCACAAGTGAAATTAATAAGTTTCATGAGTAATGGTCTGGCTTTGGTTATGTTGTAAACTCTTATTTATGCTTGTTGATGTTATAATTGATGATGAAGTTGTCTTGATTATATGATTAAGTATTTTAGTATGCATAATTTATTTTATTAGACTTAGTAGGATAAACATGGTCTTGACTTTTTGATTATTCATAAATGAATTATATTGACTCTTCAATGTGCATAAGACTTTCCATATGTAAAATAGCATGATTGAAAATGAAATTTCCCTTTTTAGCATGATTGCATAATGTGTGTGCATATGGCCACATACATAGTACAAGTGGTGTACTAACCTCATTTTCTCAATTTTCCCCCAACATTTTTTGTTTGGTTCGTTGAAGGGCTTTTGAGGCAACTTTGAACAAGAATTGGAATTCTCTCTCATCCAAGTTAGATAGGTCCTCACTTTCTGAGGTCAATGCCAATACCATGCATTTTAAATTTTCTTCTTGTTTTATAACTTCTATGTTCTTTCCTTTTATTTTGAGTACTAATGATTGTATAGACTATCAGTGGCATTATTACATGTAGATATGGGATATGCCCAATTGATACACTCTTGTTTAGATGGTTATGAGAGAAGACAATCTTTTAAAACTATGTGAAGTATTATATATATGTGTGAGAGAGAGAGAGAGTCTGTGTGTGTCTGTGTGCGCATAACATTAGAAGACTATGTAATTTTCTTATACAAAGGGTTTATGTATACTCGATATAAATATATCACGTGTATGAGAAAGGTTTATGTAAACCTCATGATAGATAGAAAATTTTTAAATTTTCTGTATTTTAACCTATGGATGTGATGATGTAAGCTAAGAGGCTAGTCTTGGTCCTCTCCGAGGACGACCGCACCGGTTATGTCGAGGGGGTTCTCCTTGGATGTGACAAACATGGTATTAGAGGATGAGGTTGAATATATTTGGAGTCGATATATGACACAACAACGTCTATGTAGATTCTTACTCATAATTGTGAAGCTTTCCAAACTTATCAATATGAAACCATATGATGCTTAGGAAACTCTCATTTTCTTGGAAATCCAATATTGTGACTCTACAATTTTGGCTCTATGTTCCTTTAGCATCTAATACTTTTATTTGATTATAGGAAATGCATACTCCAAGAACAGCCGCTCAAAGACTTCATGAAGTGATTGCCAATGCGAAAGCTCCTATCCGTGGTAATCAAGTCTCTCCTCTTTATGAATTTAATAATGATGACCAAGATATGGTCATCCTTCACGTAAGATGGAAGGTGATAGAAGGGATTGCTATATACGAATGGCTAAAGCCATAACTAAGTAAGAGCAATCCATTATTCCTCAAGCACAAGCCATGATGACCCAAGCTAATCGGGAGGTGGTACCCCGAGGAAACAAACATGTTGGTACCATGGCCTCTCGTTTGAGAGATTTCACTAGAATGAATTCCCCTACTTTATGTGTGTCCAAAGTTGAGGAATACCACAAAGAGTTAATTGATGAAGTCTACAAGATTCTCTATGCTCTGGGGTTTACTACTAGTGAGAAGGTTGAGTTATCCACTTACGAACTCAAAGAATATCACAAAAACATGGTACATCTAATGGAGAGAAAATAATCCTTTAAGGGTTGGACCGCTGACATGGGAGATATTGAAGAACGCTTGTCTTGATTTGTTCTATCCTAGAGAGATAGGGAAGCCAAAGTAGAAGAATTCATCAACCTTCATCAAGGAGGTATGTGTGTACTTGACTACTCTTTGAAATCTATTCAATTATCAAAGTATGCTCTTTCTTTGTTTTCTGACCCTAAAGATGAAATAAGCCACTTTATGACGGGAGTGTCAGATGACTTAAAAGAAGGATGTCGTTCCTCTGTGCTAAATTATAATATAAAAATTTCATGTCTCATGGTTCATTCTCAAAAAAATAAAGAGACAAGGATTAAGAGGAATAATAAGGATGCTAAAAAGGAAAGGTCATTTGATGGTGGTTCCTCAAAGGGTTGTCGTGATATACAAGACAAGCCTAGGTGTAAGAAGAGGTTTTCTAATCAAGTTCCTTCCATGTTCCCTAAGTCTCGTGATGATAGGGTGTCTAACCCTAAGTCTCAAAAGGGAAGGGGTACAACTTCACCAATTAAGAAGCCAACTTTTGGAAAGTGTGGTTAGAAGCAATATGGTGATTGCCTCTTTGGGACTCACATTTGCTTTGGTTGGTGAAAGAGTTTCCATAAGTTAGGGATTGACCTAATGTGAAGGGTCAAGATAAGGGTAGTGGTCATTCTCAAGCAAGTGGTTTTGATGTTGCTCCAAAGAAGAATCGATTTTATGCTCTCTGCTCTTGAGATTAGCAAGAGACTTCTCCCAATGCGGTGACCAGTATTGTTGAAAGTCTTTTCAATTGATGTGTATGCTTGACATGATTCCATTGCTACGTTTCATTTTAGACTCCTCTTATAGATAAAAAGTATGACATTTTGTCTGATATCTTGAATGAACCTTTTATGGAATCTACCCCGATTGGTGAGTTTGTTGTTGCATAAAGAATGTGTTGAAATTGTCCAATAATGTTGGCCAATAGAGTTACTCATTTTTAAATTGTCGAACTCTATATGTTTGATTTTGATGTCATTTTGGGTATGGATTGGTTGCATGCAAGTTTTTCTTCAATGGATTGTACAACAAAGGTGGTGAAGTTTAACTTTCCAAATGAGCCTATTTTAGTGTGGAAGGGGGGGGGGGTCCTAGTGGTCGTATCATTTCATGTTTGGAATCTTGTAGGATGGTCTCTAAAAGATGTTTATACCATATAATCAGAGTCCATGATTTAGACTAAAAAATACTCCCATTGAGTAGGTCCCTGTAATAAAGGAAATTAACGGGCCTTTCCTAATATTATTCTCGGTATTCCTTCCGAATGGGAGATTATTTTTTGTATCGAATTGCTACATGATACAAATCCCATTTCAATTCCTCCTTACTGGATGGCTCCGACCGAATTGAAAGACTTCAAGGCTCAACTAAAAGATTTACTAGAGAAGGGTTTTATTTGACCAAAGGTTTTTTTTGTGAAGAAAAAGGATGGGTCCCGTAGAATGTGTATCAATTATCGTCAACTCAACAAAGTCAAAATCAATATAACGTATCCTCTCCCTCGCAATGTGTGAGTTACTTTTCAAGGATATATTTGAGAATGGTATATCATCAACTTAGGATGAGAGGTGAAGATATTCCCAAGATGGAATTTCGAACAAGATAATGTCACTATGAATTCTTAGTAATATCATTTGGTCTCACTAATGCTCTAGCGGCATTTATGGACATAATGAATAGGATTTTTCGAAGTTACCTAGATTCATTTGTCATTGTTTTCATTGACGACATTTTTGTATTTTTGAAGAATGAGGGTGAACACATAGATGATTTGAGAGTGGTGTTGCAGGTGCTTATAAAATATTAATTGTTTGCTAAATATAGAAAATATGAGTTTTTGTTGAAGTCGGTAGTGTTTCTTGGTCATATCATGTATAGTTAATGTGTTGAGGTTGATCCAAAGAAGACCGAAGCTGTGAATAATTGGCCTAGGCTATTGGATCCTATGGATATTAGGAGCTTCTTAGGTCCAACAAGTTATTATAGAAGATTGTCGATGATGGCTATCTCGCTTTTTCCCTTGACAACTTGACTCAAAAGAATGTGAAATTAGACTGGTCGGAGGCATGTTAAAAGAGCATCCAAACACTAAACGATAGGATTATTTCCTCTGTAGTATTGGCTTTACCGCAGGGTACTAAAGAGTTTTGTGGTTTATTGTGATGCATCCCGAATCAGGTTGGGGTATGTTGTTATGAAACATCTGAATGTTATAGCATATGCTTCTAGGTAACTCAAATTTCATGAGAAGAATTAGCCAACTAATGACCTTGAGTTAGCATCCATGGAATTTCCCTTCAAAATATGGAGGCATTATCTCGATGGTGTTCATGATGATGTGTATACGGAGATGGTTAGAGTTGTTCAAAGACTATGACATTAGTGTTTTTTATAACCCCAACAAGGCTAAGGTGGTATCAGATTCTCTAAGTCGATTATCCATGGGAGGTGTTTCCCATGTTGAAAAAATGTAGTGAATGATGTTCATTGGTTGGCTTATTTAGGGGTTCTAATTGAAGATTCTCCAAATGGTGGTATGGTGGAACATCATAACGCCGAGTCATCTTTGGTGGTTGAGGTGAAGTCTAAGAAATACCTTGATCTATTATTGACGGAGTTTAAAGAAATGATTCTTGGAAAGATGAATGAGTGATTCTCCCAAGGGGTATGGTGTTCATAGGTATCAAGGAACATTGGGTCGTGCCTAATGTGGATTATTTGAGAAGTCGGATGCTTGAGGAAGATCATTGAGCTCGTTACTCTTTTTATTCGGTAACTACAAATATGTAACATGCCCTTGAGAAGTATTTTTGTAGGATGGACTAAAACGGTATATTGTGGAATTTTTTGCAAAGTGTCCCAATTGTGAACAAGTGAAGGACGAGCACCAAAAGTCGAGTGGTCTACTACAAGAAATCCAAATTACTACTTTTAAGTGGGAAGATGCTAACATGGATTTCGTAGTAGGCTTGGCTCGATATAAAAAATAATGTCTCTATATGGGTTGTGGTGTATAGAATGTCCAAATCCGCTGACTTTATTACCGTTAAGTCTACTCATACAGTGGAAGATTATGCAAGAATTTATATTGACAAGATAGTGAGTCCTCATGGTTTTTTTTTATCCATTATATCGGATAGGGGTTGCTCAATTTACATCAAGATTTTGGATTTCATTTCAAAGTGTTTTGGGTCCTAAAGTGATGTAAAGAACCACTTTTAATCCTCAAATGGATGATCAAGCGGAGTGGACTATTCAAACTCTTTGAGATATGCTTAGAGCTTGTATTATTGACTTTAAGGTAAATTGGGATGAGCAATTATTTACCTTTGGAGGAAATCTCTTATAATAATAGTTTTCATTCATCCATATATATGGCTCGTTATGATGCTTTTTATGGTAGGAGGTTTACATCTCCTATTGGGTGGTTTGAAGTTGGCGAGTCTTCCCTTCTTGGTCCCGATTTGATTTGTAAAACTTTGCAGAAAGTTCATATAATAAGGAGCTGGTTGAAAATAGCCTATAGTTAGAAAAGGTCTTATGTCGATCATAGGAGAAGAGATTTAGAGTTTGAAGATGATGATAAGGTGTATGTAAAAATTTTACCTATGAAAGGGATTGTCAATTTGGCAAGAAAGGGAAGTTGAGTCCTTTTTATGTGGGTCCGTATGAAATCTTGCAAAGGGTTTGTAAGGTTACATTTGAATTGAAACATCCTAGAGAACTATCTTCAGTTCATCCGATTTTCCCTATTTCTATGCTTAAGAAATGTATCGGTGATCCCACTGTACCCTCCCTATTGAGGGTCTTGGAAGGAAGGATAACTTCTCTATGAGGATGTTCCGTTTTAAATCCTTGATCTTCAAGTGAAGAGGTTGAGGAACAGAGAGGTGTCCTCCTTGAAAGTGTTATAGAGAAATCACCTAGTTGAGGGAGGAACATAAGAGGCCGAGTACAACATGAATTCCCATTATACTCAACTCTTTCATAATGAAAGTTAGTTGTTTTTACTAATAATGAAAATAGTGACTAAGTTTGTAGTTGCTTTGATTTTCAGTGAAATTCAGGAAAAAAAAAAGCTCTAGTTATAGTGAAATACTGTGAAATTGTGCATATTAACTTGATAATTTGCAATTCTTCTAGTTTTGAGCTATGTTGTGCTTTTTTAATATGTGAGTCTTTATTAAGGGATTTTGAGCGTGTTGGTAAGTTGAGTTTTTGCATAATTGACTCATATATGGTATGGTGAGCTCATGTTGTTATAACAAAGAAATTCCTTATAATTTTATTTGGAGTTTTATGTGTAGTGATTATTGTTTTGAATTTCTAAAAGTAAGATGTCATAATTGATGTTGTAACTAATGTTTTTATGTACTGTTGTTTTTGGGCTTCTAGTTTTGAGTCTATTCCTTCTTTTTTCAAAAGATTTAAGTGTCAATCGGGGACAATTGTTCCTTAGGGGGGATAATGTAACACCGCAAAAGTCCAATACCTAATTAGACACTAAAATGAGTGTCTAGGGGTATAGAAACTATTTTAAAGTCAAAATTTATTAATATAAGTCATTTAGAAAGTTTAGGGGTCAAAATGTCAAGGAACATCCACGCCGTTCGGAGACTAGTGCAAAAGGTGCTAGCGTAGCTTAACCTATTTGACTAGGTATTCGAGGTCGGAAATTGATGAATTTTTGTGGAACGGTGTCTAACATGTAATTAAAGTTAATTCATAGTCTAAAAATCCAGGTACAACTCCCCAAGTACCAACCAAGGGCCCTTGAAGAGGACCCCTGCAGTTTGTGTGGAAGTATACCTAAGGCACTCTACACAAACGATTGCCACTAATAGATTATGGTCTTTTTGGTGGGGTGTCGATTGAATCCTTCAATGGACAGTTAGAATATTTTTCAAGGACTGGATTGTAACAAGTCTCTGACCAAACGACGGACCAACAAGATAGAAGGTCCTGTGGTAATCGATTGACAATCGTGGCGTCGATGTGGTCTCGTCTGTGAGACAAAAGGTTTTGCTGCAAGTTTTTTGATTGGTTAATTTAACTAATTAGGTGGTTAATTAGTTAGTTAGGGATTAATATAGGTCTAATTAAGTTAGTTGACAACCTATATAATGACCAAAACCTATATAAGCTAACCTAACCCTTATAAATCCCAAAACACAAGTTCTCTTTCTTCTCTCTTCTTTCTCTCTTCCAAGATGAAGAAACAACATAGAAGTCAAGGTTAAGGAGTTCTAGGGCTAATAAAGATCATAGATTCTCTATCAAACATTATCAAATAATAAGGTATGGGATTCCTTTAAACTTTGGGTCTCTTTCCCCAAAGGGATCCTTCAAATTGATTTGAAAATATGAGTTTTCATGTGGATCTTTTCCAATCTGGAAATTGAACTTTCAATTTGATTTATTTGTGATTTTTTTTATTGTATTGATTATATTGTAATGAATTATTACTATATTACACTACTCATTGATGAATTGGTCTAGTTTGTAGAAGAATACATTTTCCCCATAACCCTAGGTTGTGATATTGAATTGAACTATCTAGTATTGATGTAATTAGCTTTGTTATTGTTTGAATTACTATCATATGTTTATATCATTCCAATTTATTCATAGATTGAGATGAATTGTACTCCTACCATGCTAGTTCTTGAATAATTTATTTAGGTGGTGAAGTAGATTATGAATTTTACCTTTAGTCTCTAATCTTAAGCTATGAACTACTGATGGATTATTTTATAGTTCTTCAATTGACTTCATTATCATGTTGGTTACTATTGTTTGATGATATTAAACCCATGGTGGGATTGAGTTTTAGGGTTGATGGTAAGACCTTGGTGTTGACTTGTGAAGGAGATTTGGTAAGTCTTATAATATTAACTCTTTACATAAATTATGGTTACTTGTCATTTATTGATGATGTTATATGTAAGTATACCTTATATTAAGTTTCATAGGTTTTGTATGATATTGAATAAAAATGTCTTGACTATGGTTTGTGAGGTGTTGGCTACGATGTAAATGTTCTAATGATGGTGATAACTTACCAATGTGCCTTATCATGAATGATTTTGTAAATGTGTTAACCTCACATATATGAATTGTAATGAAAGGAATATACTCATGCAATTCTTATTTATCTATAATGATGAGGATTATATAAGAGATAGACACTATTACCAACCATAAGAGATGATGATTATTAAAGGTATTCAAGACATTTCAAAAAGGGACTCTAGCTTAGCACCTAGTGAACTAGAATTAGGAGTGTCCCTTACCATAGAGGGAAGGTAGGATCACTAACGTACTCTTGAGATTGGAGACTATAATGCATGTAGCATAAAGAGGGTCCCAACTAGATCTCCTAGTTCTTGAACTATGTTTCCCACAAGGAATAATAGCTAGTGGATTCATGTAGTTGCTATTTTCATTTTTTAGTACTACCTTGGAAAGTAGTCCACCTTCTTTCGGTGTAAGGTTCCATAGAACCTAATTCAAAATTAGATCATTTATCTATTACGGTTAAGGCAACATGTTCCCAAATGGTAAAATGAAGTACTGAATGAAATGTAACTAGGATGATCGAAGGGGTTTAGCTTAGTCTAGGTAGGGGTATGAGACTCTACCTATACATTGCACTAGATAGCATTGAATGTGAATTTTAGGAAGATGTTCTTATGTATGTATATGCCTATAAATATAAATTATATGTATATGATGATCTTATATGTTGATGGTACCTTATTATGTTGAATTCACATGTTAATACATGTTTGGTCTATATTTCTAAATATGATGTTATGTACTCTAAATGTTATGATATATGAAATAGGACATTGGTTATGGTTCTTGTTAGCTTGACTTGATTGACTAAGTTTATGGGCTTTGTTACGTCATTGCACAAGTTGAGTTCATGAGGGTCATGAGTATAGGTCTTGCTTAGTTATGTTGTAATGAACTCTTATTTATTGTTTAGGTTATACTTGATGATGAAGTTGTCTAGATTATATGTTCAAGTGTATCAGTATGCTTGATTAGTTTGGTTAGACTTAGTATGATGAACATGGTCTTCACTTGATGATTATTCCTAAATGACTTGTATTGATTCTTAAATGTGTAGAAGTCTTTTCAAATGTAAAATAGCATGCTTTAAAATGAAATGTCCATTTTTAGCATGATTGGATATTCTGTGTGCATATGGTTTCATACTTAGTACAAGTGGTGTACTAACCCCATTTTCTCCCTTTCCCCCCAATATTTTATGTTTCGGTCGTTGAAGGGCTTTTGAGACGAATTTGAAGATGAATTTAAATTCTCACTCATCTAAGTTGTGTAGGTCCTCATTTTTCGAGGGCAATGCCAATATCAAGCTTTTTTAATTTTGGGCTAGTTTTACTACATCTATGTTCTTTCCTTTTCATTTGTGTACTAAAGATTGTATAGACTATATGTGGCTTTATTACATTGATATATGAGATATGACCAATTGATTAACTCTTATTTAGATGGTTATGAGATGAGGCACTCTTTTAAGACTATATTAATTATATTATATATCTATATGAAATTATAGTAGAAGCCTATGTAATGCTCTTATACAAAGGGCCTTTATATGCTCGATATGAATATATTACATGTATCCGAGAGGTCTATGTAAACATCATGATAGATAGAGAAGTTATAAATTTTCCACATTTTTAACCTATGAGTGTAATGTTGTACAGTCATAGGCTAGTCTTAGGCTTTTCCGAGAACGACGACGTTGGTAACATCGAGGGGGTGCTACCGGGATGTGACAATAACTATGCAAAAACATTTTTTAAAGAGGACATTTAATTTGAAATCATACATCAGGTATTTTAAAACTTCATAAACTATCGAAACAATAAGCAATATAGTTCACATACATCATCATACATATGGAAGCCATTCATGATGACACATTAAGCCATTTTGAGGAACATTCAATGCATATACCACATTACCTTCCTTTTTACCTTATCTTCTTTCCTTAAAAAACCCTAAAGATACTTAGTACAATTTATCAGCTTAATGTCATCCAAGATGATCTTTCATAGATATGTTTCATTAACACCACATCATATATTCATAAAGTCATAAGCACAACATAGGACGTAACCTTCACATAAGAACCATCACCTAAGATAATCTCCAAGTCACACTTCTGCAATGTGCAAGTAGCATCCCATAATACTAATCACACCAACTGTTCCTAAGAAGTCACCCTAGACTAGAATATCATATTCATCAAGTCATCATATCTTTGTTTAACATTAGACAAATGACCATCATATTTCATACCATCATACAAGAACTCATTAATTTACTACATATTTTATCATAACCAATTTAGTTCATATCATAGGTAAACCACCCTCACAACCCCTTCAAAAGCTTAATTGTGCAACGTACACATGGAATCTTATACCCCCACATATATCAAGTAAACCCATTAGAAGTCATAAGTGTAATTCACATGAAAAATACCAATTCATATCTTGACATGAGTGAAGTCAAACTTAATATTCCTTCATATTAACATAAATGATAAATGACCCTTATTTCATAAAGGAGCTTAATCATATATTCCCCTAAAGTTCACTAGTACAATGCACAACTAGGGTCTACAGTCATACCTATACTAAGTAGCTCTACACGGAAATTATGACTTATATTCATATTATTATCTTAGTTTGTTTCTTAACTTTAGGGAGACTTAACCATAATTTACATAGACCATGCGAGATACATGGAATATGGTGTCATATAACCTCACACCAAAAGAAGGGGTTCTACTTCCTAAGGTAGAAGCTACATAATAGCTATATAGATGGATCCACTAGCTAGATCCTATGGGAGAACGTTGTTATTGGATTGTTACATTGTTTCTATAAGCCATATATATTGCATTAGCGGAGAGGATTCCATATCATGAGTATCACTTTAGAATAACAAACCTATTGCATTAGTGCAGTCTTTTCCCCATTGTACATATCCACTCGGTGCTAATCTTAAACTCCCACATACAACATATAACTCAAAGGTTTCTAAGATGGGAATGAACTTTCATCATAGAACTTACATTCTATGAGGATGTCTTTTGGCATACTCATAACATTCATAACATAGTCTAAATTAGAGTACAATTGAGGAAACGTTTCAAAGGACTCTTAATCACTAGATTATCATTAACATCGTTCACACAAACATACATGTATGTGTGTACATATATGATAAAACCTTTAACATAAAAACCTTTAGATAACACATGTTAATTCTACATTATATATATATATATATATATATATATATATATATATATATATATAAAATAATATATTTCATGCATAATAAGAGATAAAGGTGAATATGAGAATTATCGTTTCAACTAAACCCATAAAAATATCATATTCATAGTTATTCATATGTAGTGTCTGTTCATATTTGTAATCATGATGACATAGGTGTACCACCTAGATGTTTAGTAAACCATCCTTTATGGATCACAATACATATACAATATCCATCTAGTCAGGAACAACTCCCATATGAAACATTTAGAAACCATGGACCACATACTCGCATTACATCATAGGATACTAGAATATATTCCAAATTTTGTATAGAAGACTCCTAACATGCAAAGATCACATATTCATATGGGGTTCATATGGGTATGGATCATTCCACAATAGTCCTTAATACACATAGATCATGATAACAGAATTGATCACTATAATAAAACCATCATACTCATCATAACAATCATATCAATTCAATCTACAATTATTGTGTAAAATAGGGGGAGCACCCCCCATACATAAATGGCGGCGGCATCCTCGGAGAGGACTAAGACTAGCCTCTTATCATTCATCATTGCATTCATAGGATAAAAAGTGCATAAAATAATTTTTTTAACTACATCTGCTTCATGATGTTTTCTTGGACCTCTTACTTACACATAATATACACATAGGGAGTTTACTTAGACTTCTTTAAATAAGAAGTTTACTAAGTCTTCTACTTTTATCCCACATAAATATAACGTACACAATATAGTCTTAATAGGAATGTCTCATATTAAACCATTTAAATGGAGTATAACAATATGGTCATAGCCCTTACACAAATGTAAAAATAGCTCTTAGATCTTACAACAATGTCTTGAACAGTAAGAGTGAAACAAATTTCATTAGACTATAGTAAGAGACATACGCAGAATGAGGAGAAAGGCATCATCCTTGGAACTTGAGGACATACCCACACTTGGGAAAATAATACAAGCCTTCTTGCCAATTTGTCACGAACCCTTCAACGACCAAAACCTAGAATGTTTGGGGAAAGGGAGAAATAGGGGTTAGCACACCGCTTATACTAAATATGAAATGTATTCACACACTACATATAAATCATGCTAAAAAAGGGACATTTGATAAAACCATGTCAAGTTGCTTTAAAAAATCTTATGCACAACCCAAGAATACATATGAGACAAGAATCATCTACTCCTTATGATACACACATATTAAATACAAGAGCAAAAAATTCAAGTTCAGCCAAGTCCACATGTGTTTAACATATTATAATTCAAATCCAATGCAACTCTAACATAATATTACAACCACAAAGCGTGTTTATGACTTTAAAACATTATAACCTAAGAAAAACCCTTACTCATAACGGCTTATGAAGCCTACTAGTGCAATGGTCAAGTAAAGCCCCATAACTCCATTTGACCAAGCAAACTAACCAAAGGATCATGAATAATATCTAACTTCACATAACATGGAATTATAAGCATTCATCCTCATATTTAGCAATATAAACCATTAACATGAAAAATTAACATAACCATAACACTATTTCTTAAGAGCATGAGAACATAAGAAACACTTCCTAGGATTTCCCTCAAGGACAACTAGTGCAATATATAGGTAGAGTCTCATACCCCTACCTAGACTAAGTCAAACCCCTTATGCCCTCCTAGTAAGAGTTCACTTTATTACTGCATTTTACTTTTCGGAACATCTTCCTTAACTGACATAGACCACATGAGCTAATGTAGAATACGGTGTAATGGAACCCTAGACCGAAAGAAGGTTGACTGCTTTCCAAAGAAGTACCAACACATGAACATATCATCTAGGTGGATCCACTAGCTAGTATTCCTGTGGGGGAAACATAGTTCATGAACTAGGAGATTTACTTGGGACAATATTTATGCTTAATGAATTATAGTCTCCAATCTTATGAGTACAATAGTGAACCAACCTTTCCTATTTGGGAAAGGACACTCTTTACTACTAGTTCACTCAATGCTAGCTAGAGTCCCTTTTTAAATGTCTTTCTTTAACAATCATAGCTAAGTTTAGTTCATAGGAGAATATATCATTTTATATTCATAGTCATTATCTCAGTAGAAATTTCATGAGAATAACATTCATTACAACCCTACATGTGTTATTCATACATTAGCATCATTATATCATAGTATGGCACATAAGTACTTTATAACAAACTTATATCGTTACATCTTAGGAATATTAATAATATAAAAAAATCAAGAAACTTCAATTACATCATCATATGAAACCTACTCAACCCAATTACAAGACATACTTTGATTGAATTTTATCGCCAACAAGCCATCATTATTGAAGTTAAGGTTTAGGACTATAAAAACTTACCAAATATATTTCAAACACATCATCATGGTCTTACTATCAATTAACCAATTTCCATCCAATAATAAAGTTAAAAACATCAATCAATACTAATAAACACATTAAATAAATTAATTGCATCATTAAAAGTCATTCAAAAGTAGTTTATGGGGTTAATTCATGATCTATTCCTTAAATAGGTCAAAACATTAAGAACTAGCATAATTGAATCATAATACACAATTATCTAAGCATAATAATAAAAATAAACCATATACATACATTTTAGAAGATCATATTCATGTTAGGAAGAAACCCGTATGAAATCATCTTTTTGAAAATCAATATTGGAAGAAACCTTTAGGGAATGGATTATTAAAAGTAAAGAGTTCCCATACATTTATATTTGTTGAAAATTGATGAAGGAAAATTGACTTGTTGCAGCCCAAAAGACCTTGCCCTAGTTCTCCAATGGAGCTTTTATTTTTGGGAGTGAGAGAGAAGAGAGAAGGAAGAGCAATTTTGTGTTTGGGAATTGGGAGGTGTTAAGTTATGCTTAGGCTTACGGTAGTTTAAATTGTGACCCAACTAACTTAATTAACAACCCCCTAATACTTAAACGACCTCCTAATTACACTAACTAATTAAATTAACTCATTAAAACTCACCACCGAATTGCGGTCCTTACCAATGACACCACGATGTACGGTTCGTAGGTCTGTCGACGGTCCTTGGGATAAACCATCCTGCAAGTCCTTCGATGATTTAAGACACCTGTCCATTTGGACATTTTCCAAAAAGGGCTAAGTGACCAAGTACGGAGGCATCGATCCCATCATTTCACGTATATCCCATCGATGGCAAATGTAGGTGACACTGCCTTTACTGCCCCATTTGACAGCTTTGGTTCAAAATGAAATGGTCCTCCTCAAGGACCCTTAGGGTGGTCCCTGAGGAGTCTTACCCAGATATTTCGACCCTAAGTTATACACCCTCGAAATGAACTAGGTTAAACTTGAGATTTACAAGAGTTTCATGAGTTTATTATAATTCATAATGATTTATTTTATCAATAGAAGTCAATTGCTGATGTTTGGAAATCAAACGTCAAGGGACGACTAAGACATTTGGAAACTAACTTGGTGTGTGTACTAGTGTGTCCTTGCATGTTGTAGGTGTTTTTATGTGTTGTATGGAGTCTAAAACTTGTAAAAAGTCTTTTAAAATATAAAATTAAGTATATAGGTTTGAAATGTCGTGGTCTAGCCCCCCAAGATCGCCCTAGGGGTCCATGAAGGGACCCCACCGTTGGCCAAGCAAGCTGCCTAAGGCAGCAAGGCTTTTGTTCCTAGGTGGAACACTGGCCCGTCTGCAACACGACATGCCGCTCACTAGCCTTTATATGAATTAATTTCCATGAACTTGTGGTAACATCTCCATGATGCGGACTTTTGTCCCTTCAATAACTCCGTAAATTTATGTGAAGTTTAACTTTTCTGAAATGGTCCAATCAATTTAGGGTGTTTTGGGTTTTTCAGGGGTGTGTTATATACTTATCTTATATCATTATACACCTATTCCCCTAACCAAAAAATCCAAGACTTCATTTAGAAATCAAATTTTCAAAATGCTCTAAAGTTTTTCTCACCTAAAAGCTTTCCCAAACTCCATTGAATATAGAACTCAAGGTTGAGCAAGGTTTGAATGATGTGGACGTTTTCTTCACAGAATCTCATGGATTTACTTATATTAATGTATAGTAGTCATCGTTGACTTTTTTTCCTTTCAAGGAGCCACTTTTATGAGATTTTGAAAAAAAGGTTTTTCAAAATCAAACTTCTTCTATCTTCTATTCTAAACATGGGTCTTAGAATGGAAGTGATTTAATGATTGAAATGAGTTGTTCTTAGTATTTATGGATGATTTTGAAGTCAAAACTTCGTTAAACCCATGGTTACACATAGTTCTTACTTTTAACTTATGAAAGGGGTTAAACGAATATGATTGTGTAATGTTTGAGTTATGGTTTCTTTATGATGAAATTGTGATTTAGTTACTTCACAAAGGGCTATTTTATGGTGAATTATGGAACTAACTGTGAATAGGTGGTGAGAGCTTGGATGAATGGTAAGTTGTGTCATTTTGATTTGCTCTTATTGTTAAATGTTCTTGAGTGGTATTGGCCACCTTTAGCGGCGGTTTTTTACTTTATATTCATGATTATATTGTATTAATGTGTGCCTTTTGAATGTGTTCTTGAAGGCATATTATTTGATGCTAAATTATGATTATAGTGTTTGTGTGATACGTCTTAGAAGGTTCGAATGTGCATCTTCATGATACTATGTCTAAATGAAGAATATGTTCATGATTAAGCATGCTAGTGTGTGCAATATGATGAAAGAAAGTATAAGCATGTCTAGGGATCAATGTTATAAAAATGGTGATTGTATGAAATGTGTGTTCACACACACATACTTGAATAAATGAATAATGTTTATGAATGAGAATGGGGAAGGCTTGGGGTGAACACTTATCGTGAGTTGAGATGAAGTGTTTTGTAGCAAATTCACAATTTCCCAAGATCTATATAATGTAGGTTGGAGGGTCTATACTATTCGTGATTTGAGATGTGGTGTCCAATAGTTATCCCATGACCTTTATTAATTAATGTTTATGACTCCATGGGGAGTTATACTTAGCATCGAGAGGATTTGAAAGAGGGGTGGTTACACTTAGTTAGTAGATATGTTGTATCCAATGTTCCTTTTGAGATGAGTACTCCTCGTTAGTAAGAAAATAAGTTATTTTGTAGCAGTCTCCTTGTCAATTAACTATGCGCCTGCACTGGTGTAGATATTGGATAAGCCATGTAGAAGTTAAAGAATGACCCAACTCTAGGCAAGTGGGGATCCCTCATCCGATAGGGGTCAATGTAAGGATTCAAAATCTAGCTTCATGATCTATGTTGGTTAAGCTAGCCCCACTAAGAATGAAATAAACTAAGTCTCCTAAATAGTGTACTACTTAAGATAGGTGGTGGTATGGGATTCCATTTATCCATTGCACAAGTAGACACTTGAAAGGGGATTTTAGGTGTCTCATTATATGAAATGAATGAATGAGTTTTCATGTGATGCAAATGAAGTTATGTGAGTTAAGTTTTAATGTTAAGAAATCATGTTAAGTTTATGTCTAGTATGATAAAACTATGAATGATGAATGTTGTGTACCTAATTTAATGAAATACTCAAGGAGAACTAAGTAAGAATAGTAGTATGGGATGTTACATTTACAATGCACTTAGTGTCACTTATAAGTACATTTGGAGAAGGGCCCTTATGTGAAGTCTTTAATCCAAGCATATTCTTCTAGTGTCTTGTCATAGAGTGTGGAAATTGTTACCCATGCTGGGTAAGCCTATAGTCGGTAGTCTTAATGATCACTTGGGTTGGTATTGAAGGAATTTTATGGGCGGTTCCTCCAAGTCTTACCTTAGTGAGTGTTAGAATAATTGGTGAGGGAAACCTCAAAAAAAAATATGTTCACAATAAGGTTGATTAAGTTCACTGTAATGTGATTTTTGGTACTACAATTATGGAGGCTGATGTTATGTGTTAATTGGTGATTTATGTTTTTTTACTTCTACATTCATAAATGTTTAACTAAAAGGCATAAAAGCCTTACTTGAACAAAAATATCCCGTTTTCATGTGTTTTTGCTTATGCCATACTTAGTACAATGATTGTACTAACCCTTACTTTTCTATACTCTATAGGTATAGGTTGTAGGCATGTTAAAGGTTATAAAGCAAACCTCAGAATTGACTCTATCAAGACTAAGAATGTCCTCATATATCTAGGGCATAGTATTTATTGTTTTAGTTTTTGTTTAAGACTTATTATGTATTTTCTGTCAATGTAATGGACTGTGTCCCTAAAATATTTAGGTCGTGTCTTTATTTTGGCTTGTGACGATGACATGATCCTTTATTATTTATAAAATATGTTTTCCTTATTATTATTTATGATGAAAATCTTTAATTCTGCACTACTTTTAATGTCTTATGTAGTGAATGATAGCTAAGAGGCTAGTAGAAGACCTTCGAAAAGTCAAGTACGCCTTGTTCGGACCTAAGGTTGCCCTATCTTCTAGGGTGTACTTGCGGGTCATAACACTAAGCCAACTCCAATATGTGTTAGACACTTTTTCATCAAAATTCATCAATTTCCGATTCCTACAACCTTATGAAAAATATGAAAGCACTAGCACATTTTTTTCTAGTCTCTGGACGTCACGGACGTCCCTTCAGGATTTGACTCTTAAACATCCTAAATGACTTTTATACAATATTATTGACCTTAAAACATTGTTACAAACCTTAGACACTAATGTGAGGCTCTACATTAGGTGTCGGACATTCGGAGTGTTACATATTACACTCAAGGCCATGATCACAACATTTAATGATAGAAGAATGTAAACATTGCCACCATAACTTGACCATGCCACAAAACATCAATTCCAATGATAAAGAATATCCTATACCATTATTCAACAATCCATAATTAATTAATGTGGATATAAATAGTACTAAATAATACATCATAAACTAATCATAATTCAATTAACATCTAATAAAGATAACATGAACCAATTTTTAGGCTAAATTGAGGAATAGGAGTATCATGGGTTCTTTAATAAATTCCATATGAAATAATAATAAAAATATTAAATAAGCATCAATTCATTATTAGGATGTCTTTGAAAATAGATTGACAATGAAACCATGCTTGGATTGAATGTGAGGAATTTTTATCATAGGAACCCTATTTAAAACCATTGAGAGAACACCTTAGATGAAAGGTTAACTAAGGATCAAGGGTTACAATACCTTAATACAATAGAAGCCGCGAAATTTGGAGCGTAAAACTGCAACGCCCTAAAATGAACTAAGGTGACCTACAGCCTCGTGATTGTTTATTGAGTTAATTAAAAGTTAAAAAGAGTTACATTAGTGTTCTTAGGTAGTTTGTGGATTTTGGAGGTCAAATGTCCATGATGTTAAGAAGGTTTTCCTTAAAAATTAGTTGTGTATCTTGATGTGTTTGTGTCAATTTTACGTGTTCGTTTTAAACAAAATTGATGCGGGATGTTCCTAGACCTAGACGATTAGGGGTTTCACGTTCAACCATGACCCCACCTAGGACCTACAAGGTTCCCTAGAGGAGGGACGAATACTGTGGTCCAAAACTGCTTGGTAGTGTCAATATATGGGACCAGTTGACGACCAGTTGGCTAATCGACAGCCCGTCGACTTGGTCCTTCGATTGGACCTCCAGATCTAGAGGGTTTTAGAGTTACAGACCCAACCAATGAAACTCCATGGACGGGGCGTTGGTTGACAAACGGCCGGTCGTTTGTTAGTCGTGGATGCTGCCTGCAAAAGTTATCTCCCTTGCTGCCAGTTTGGATGTTTTGCGTAAATTCACCCCAACTCATTTATGGCCCTAGGATTATATTTTTAGGGGTTTTAAGTTATATTAGATTAGTTTTATGTCCTAGACCTATAGAAGACCCCTCACTTAAAATTCAAACTCTATCTCTAAAGACAAACTCTCTCAAGTCGCTTTGGAAGTTAGAAGTCAAGAAGAGCTAGGAGGACTGGTTTGGACGTGTCTCTTCACAAAAATTAGCGGGTTGTATTGCATTTGAGGTATGGTATCCATCCATTAACCCTCTTCCATTCAAGCAGTCATTTCTAAGAGATTTGAAAAATGGTTTTCAATCTTTTCTTTCTTCTGTATTTGATTTTAAGAATGGATCACACTTGTAAAAGTGTTCTGATGATTAAAATATGTTTAATATAGTATGTATAGATTATTTTAATACCAAAACTCAATTGAACTCATTTTTATGCATATTTCAAACTTTTAGCTTAAGAAATGGGTTAAATGAGCATGTTTTTATAGGGTATGAACTTTGGTTTTCTTGTGTTATAATTACGATTTAGCTACTGCCCTAAGTGTCTTGTTATTATGAAATATTGAGAAATTTCTAATAGGTGGTCATGAATTGAATATATGGTGAGTTGCTTATGTTGTATGATTTTTGTTATAAATTGTTGTTTAGTGGTATGGTCCACCATCTTGGTGGCGGTGTTTACTTCATGAACTTGATTTTATTTAGTATATATTGTTAGTGTGGCTTTGAAGTCCTAATATGTAAAATAAAGTGATATTTAAGATGGTCTTGTATTGTGTATTATGAAGTTTGAATTGCATGTTGTGTTTAGATTATGCCTAAATGAAGTACATGATTATGTGAAGCATGTAAAGTACTGTGTGATTTGATGAATGAAAGTCTAAAGTATGAATAGAAGTTAATGTGAATGAAATAATGCTTATGTGAATGGTGTGCGCACATGTACACACATACACACTCAAATGAATGCATTAAGCTAAGTTGAGTAAAAAGGGGAGTTTTGGGATGAACACCTTTATGAGTTGAGATGAAATTTTTAGTAGCAACCTCATTTCATTTTAGGAACATTCTAAGATAGGTTGGAGGATGAATACCCTTCGTGATTTGAGATATGTTGTTCATTAGTTATCCTTAACCTATAGTTTATAATGTTGAGAATCTGTGAGGATTTATGCCTAGCACCGAGAGGATATGAAGAAGGGATGGTTACAATTCGTTAGTTGAGATGTTGTATTCCAATGTACCTCTTGAGATGAGTACTCCATGTTAGTATAGAATGAGTTACTTAGTAGTAATATCATTATCCATTAACTCTGTGACAGCATTGGTGTAGCTATTGGGAAATCCATCCAAAAGCTAAAAGTATGACCTTACTCTAGGCAAGTGAGGACCCCTCATTCGATAAGGGTTAATATCGTGATTCCATGTCTAGCTCTCATGGTCTATATCAGTTAAACTAAATCCCAATAAAGAAATGGAGGAGCTAAGTCTTCTAAATAACGTACTACATACGTAAGGTGGTGGTATGTGACGCTATCTATCCATTGCACTAATTAGGACCTTCCAAAAGGGGAATCTTTGTGCCAAACCTTCTAAAAGATTTCACTACTTAGGGTAGGTGCTGGTATGGGTTGCTACCTACTCATTGCACTAAGTAGTCATTCCAAAAGGGAGGTATTTGGTGGTTTATTAGTGTTCCTCTAATGTCTAGTTATTTGAGTAGTGATTATTCACCCGAGTAAAGTAAGATTTTTGTGGGCAGTCTTAAAGATCCCCTTGTTGTGCTAAGATTTTGGTGGGTAGTCTTAAAGATCCCCTTGTTGTTCATTGAAGGAAGTGTTTAGACGATTCATTCATGTCATACCTTAGAGAGTCTTAGGATAACCTCGGCTAGGAAACTTCTAAGGAAATAATCTCACTTCCTCATTGTCATTTCCTTTGAAGTTCACTATCCTTGGAGTCTCTTTAATTCATTGTAATGTTTTACATAATTCGCTATAATTTTGGTTAAATTATTGTAATTTAAAGTTCTCAATACAAGGGAATCGATTAGGAGCACTAAGTGGGAGTGTTAGTATGTGATGCTACTCTAAAATTAAACTTAAAGTGACGTATAAAAACTATAGGAGAAGGGTACTTACATGAAGTCCGTATGGTTGAATGTTTGGTACATGTTTAACCATGAGTGTGGACTTGATTTCCATACAAGGAAAGCCTATGGTTGGTCGTCTTAAGGATCTCTTTGGTGTGCCTTTCAGGGTGTGTATAGGCGATCCTTTATTTTGTTACCTTAGGGAGTCTTAGCATAACTTTGTTAGGGAAACTTCGAAGAAAAGGGATTACATGACTTGGACTATGCCATTCATTATAATGTACTAACTAGTTCACTGAAAAGTCCTAATGTTACTGTAATATGTGCCTTTCTTCAATAGTCCTGAAAGTCCTTTTTTTTATGGTAATTGATGATCCTTATATTATTTAAAATCTTAAATCGTGAATGATTTGCTTATTTAGCATGAAAGTTTATTTTACTAAAATGTCCCCTTTTACATTATTTTTCCTATTCCATAATTATTACATTGTTTTGTACTAACCCCATACTTCTCTACTATCTAAGTATAGGTTATGGAAGGAAGGTTGAAGACTAGAAGGTGAAGCATGGCAAAGTTTCTCTCAAGGAAAAGTATGTCCTCACATATTTGAGAGAATAGTCCTTTTCTTAGTTCTTTATTTAAAGACTTATGATGTGTTTTGTTTCAATGTTAAGGGTCGTGTCACTAAGATATTATATCATGTCTTTATGTTTGATTGTGACAATGACATTCTCTAAATATTTATGAAAGAATAGTTTTATTAAATATCTTGAGATGTTTTAATTCCGCACTACTTTTCATGTCTTATGTAATGAACGATAGTTATAAGGCTTGTACAAAACCCTAAGGGATCAAGTACGCCTCACCACGATCGGAGGGTTCTCCCTAACTTCTAGGGGGTGCTCTCGGGGCTTGACAGACTTGGTATCATAGCATAAGGTTATGGGAATTAGTTTAGGGTCTAAAAAAGTCTCACAAAACATATAGTAGTATCTTGGGTCATTGGTGTTAGTCGCAACACATCCATGGAGAAGAGGCTATAGGATTATAGAAGTTTCACTTTCTTCACTATTTTAATGTCGTGCCTTAGCGTTGATTCACATAAGGTGTCTTTTCTCAACCTCTTGTCTTTGTGTTTGTAGGCCATGAATATGAGGAGATCAACCACTAGAAGGGAGGACGTAGGTGTATCTAATGAGAGGATCCCTCACCGTTTTGGGCAACATCCTATTGTTGGCCTGTAGGAAGAGAATGAATAATTTCCCCTTTAAGAACCTCAAGTGACCCAAGTTACCCCTATGCCTCTGGATCTTTTTTTTGAGAGGGACATGACTAACATGAAGTTGAGAGCTGCCAAAATGAACTTGACCAAACTTATGATGTCTCAAGCTCATGGCGTCAACAATCATTTAGTTGCCCAAGATAACCAAAGAGTTGGACTCCAACCTAATGCTAGTACTCCTGCCTCTAGAATTTGGGATTTCATGAGGATGAACCCTCCCACTTTTCCTGGACCTAAGGTGGATGAAGATAAACAAGGTTTCATTGACGAGGTTTTCAAAGTGGTAAATTCTATGGGTGTGCCCCGTAGAGAGAAAGTGGAGTTAGCCGCTTACCAACTCAAACATGTGGCTCAAGTATGGTTTGATCAATGGAGGGTTGAGAGACCCTATGAAAGAGGACCGGTTGATTGGGATGAATTCAAAGAGGCTTTCCTCGATAGTTTCTTTCCCATAGAGTGGAGGGAGAAAAAAATCGTGAAATTCATGAACCTTCGTCAAGGGGGAATGAGTGTGCAAGACTCTCTCAAATTCACCATACTCTCTAAGTATTCCTCAACCGTGGTATCAAACCCTAGGGATAGGATGAATAATTTTGTGATGGGAATGTGTAGTTAGGAAGAGAAAGAGTGTCGTACTGCAATGCTTCTTAATGACCAGGATATTTCAAGGCTTATGGTCTATGCAAAACAAATTAAGGAGTCCAAAATTAGGGAGATACGTCAAGAGGGTAAGATTTCTAGGTCGGATGATTCTAGTAACCAAAAACCTAAGAACAGGTTCTATCACCAATATTCTTTAAAGGGACACAAAGATAAGGCTCCAAACAAAATTCCCAAGGTGGTGGCCATACTGTTGACAGGATTAGGTGCCCTAGTTGTCGGAAGAAACATTTCGGAAAGTATCTTAACGGAATGGATGTTTTTTTTTCCTTTTGGTAAAAGTTATACAATATTAGATAATTCCGTAGATCGTAATGCTATAAAGAAGAACCCTCCTATGGGATGGGATCTAGGAAGGATAACTAATATAGAGTTGATAATCCCGGTATGTATTTACTCATTATGATTGTTTTTTCATGTTATTGAATGAGATTATATAGTTTTATACTTCATATGATCATGTCATCTTGATGCATTGCTCAAATAATGGATTTTTTAAAAAAAAATATAAAATGAATACAGTGAATGCTCACTGTAAAAAATTCTCATTTATGAAGAAAAAATGCTTTGACTGAAATTGAAGTTTCAATGTGTATAAAAAGGTTGTATATAATTATGTTTAATGTTGGATAACCTAGTTCCTCCATGCAAGAAGGTTAAGGGTTAGTTTAGAAATTTTGAAGTTTTGCAAAGAGTTGCTTATGTATCTAGTGTTCGAAAGTGTGAAATGATGCTCCTTTCAAACTGATTGGTTGATTTTGACATTTTTTATCATGATTTAAATGTTTTATCTGATGCTAAATGATTCTTAGTTGTTCTTGAAGTTACAATGTCATTCGAGGGCGAATGTTATTCTAATTAGAGGAGAATGTAACGCCCTAAAACAAACAAAGGTGAACTAGAGACTTGTTAGTATTTATTCAGTTAATTTCAAGTTAAAAATGGGTACATTACTGTTCTTAGGTATTTTATGAATTTTGGTTAGGTTTGGAGGTCAAACGTCCAAGACGTTAGGAAGGTGTGCCTTAAAAAGTACTTATGTGTCTTGATGTGTTTAAGTGAGTTTAAATGTTCATTTTAATTGAAACCTATGTGGAATGTTTCTAATACCTAGAAGACTGTGTTTATAGGTTTAATGTTCAGGCACGAACCCACCTAGGACCCGCAAGGGGCCCTAGAGGAAGGCCCAACACATTGGTCAAAAACAGCCTGACAATGTCCATCAACGGGACCAGTCGATAACTAGTTGACCAATTGAGGACCCGTCGACTTGGTACTTTGATTGAAACCTTCAGGTCTTATGGGTTTGATAGTTTGAGATCCAACCAATTAAACCCCATCGACGGGGCGTTGGTTGACAAACGACCCGTCGTTTGTGAGTCGTGGATGTTTTCTTCCAAATCTGTATTGCCTAGTGCCAGCTTGGGGTGTTTTGTGTAAATTCACCTAACGTTTTTTAGGACCCTAGGATGATATATTTAGGCATTTATAGTTATATTAGATTAGTTTTATGTCGTAGACCTAGACAACACCCCTCACTTCAAAAATACAGCTCTCTCTAAAGACAAACTCTCTCAAGTCTTTTTGGAAGCTAGAAGTAAAGAAGAGCTAGGAGGGCTGGTTTGGGCGTATATGTTCACCAAAATAGTTGGTTTTATTGCATTTTAGGTATGGTATTCATCCTTGAAACCTCTTCCATTCTAGGAGTCATTTTTAAAAGATTTCAAAAAAGGTTTTCAAACTATACTTTCTTCTATGTTTTATTTTAAGCATGGGTCTTCTTATTAAAGTTTTTTAATTATTCAATTGCGTTTCTTGTAGTATGAATTGATTATTTTAATTCCAAAACCCTAATGAACCCATGTTTATTCATATTTCAAACTTTTAGATTAAGAAATGATTTAAATAAGCATGTTGGTGTATGGTATGAATTTTAGTTTTTTTGTTGTTGTTATTATGATTTAGCTACTTCCCTAGAGGCCTTATTATGATGAAAAAAATGATAAATTGGTTATAGGAGGTGATGTCTTTGTTATATAGTGAATTGCTTATATTGTATGATTCTTATTATAAATTATTCTTGAGTGGTATGGTCCACTTTCTTAGTGGCGGTGTTTACTTAATGAACTTGATGTTATTTAGTTTGTATTGTGAGTGTGGCTCTGTAGGCCAAATATGTGAAATGAAGTTATATTGCAGATTGTTGTTGTATTGTTTTTTGTAAATTTGGAATTGCATGTTATGTTTATATTATACCTAAATGAAGTGTAATGATTATATGAAGCATGTAAAATGTGTGATTTGATTAATGAAGGTCTAAAGTATGAACAGAAGTTAATGTGAATGAAATGATGCTAATGTGCAAGATGTTCTCACATGTACACAAACACACTAAAATGAATGCATGAAGTTAAGTTGAGTAAAAAGGGGGGTTTTGGGGTTAACACTCTTCGTGAGTTGAGATGAACTGATTAGTAGTAATCTCATTTCATCCTAAGAGATTTCTAAGATAGGTCAGCCCATGAATACCCTTTTTGAGTTGAGATGTTGTTTTCATTAGTTATTCTTTACCTGTAGTATATAATTTTTATAATCCGTGGGTAGTTATACCTAGCACCGAGAGAATATGAAGAAGAGTTGTTATACTTTGTTAGTTTAGATGTTGTATTCCAATGTACCTATTGAGATGAGTACTCCTCTTTTGTAGAGAATTATTTACTTAGTAGCAATCTCCTTATCCCTTAAAAATGTGCCCGCATAGGTGTAGCTATTGGGAAAGCCATTGATAAGCTAAAAAGTATGACCTTACTCTAGGCAAGTTAGGATCCCTTATTCGATATGGTTTAATATTGGGATTCCATGTGTACCTCTAATGGTCTATGTCGATTAAGCTAACTCCCACAAAAGAAATGAATGAATTATGTCTTCTAAGAGAAGGTACTACTTAGGGTATGTTGGGGTATGAAACACTATCTATCCAATGCACTAAGTAGGAAATTCTAAAATCTTGGTATTTAACCTTCTAAACGAGTGTTATACTTAGGGTAGGTGGTGGTATGGGATGCTATCTACTCATTGTCCTAAGAAGTAATTCCGAAAGGGAAGTCGTTTGTGGTTTATTGAGTGTTCTTCTTATGTCTTGTGATTTGAATGGTGACTTATTCTCCCTAGTGAATTAAGCTTTTGGTGGGTATTATTAAGAATCCCCTTGGTGTGCATTTAATAAGGTGTTTAGATGTTTCCTTCGTGTATACTTTGGAGAGCCTTAGAATTAACCTCTGTTAGGAAACTTCTATGTAAATGAGCTCACTTCCTAATCGGTGATACCTTGGAAGTTCACTATCCTTTGAGTCTATTTAGTTCACTGTAATGTTTTACATAATTCATCGTAATTTTTGTCAAGTTATTGTAAAGTTGTTAATCCAAAGGAATCCATTAGGAGCACAAAGTAGGACTAGTGGTATTAGATGCTACTCTCACATTGCACTATGTGTGACCTGTAATTACTATTGGAGAAGGGTACTTACATGAAGTCCGTATGAATGAATGTTCGAAAAAGGTTTAACCAATAGAGTGGACTTGATTTCCATACGAGGTACGCCTACGGTTGGTTGTCTTAAGGTTAAATTTGATGTGCCTTGGAGGGGGTGTATGGGCTGTCCCTTCTTGTGGTACCTCAGGATGTCTTAGGATAACTTTGTTAGGGAAACGTCAAAGGAAAATGGATCACCTAACATGGACTATGACATTCACCGAATGTACTAAATAGTTCATTGTAACATCCTACTGCCACTGTAAAATGTGACTTTCTTCTAGAATCCCCAAAGTCCTACTTTATGTGTAAATTGATGATCCTTATACTATTTATACTCTTAAATATTGAATGTTTTACTTATTTGGCATAAAAGGTTATTTTAATAAAATGTCCCCTTTTATGTGTTTTAGCATATGCCATACTAGTACATCGTATTGAACTAACCCTTACTTTTCTATACTATCTAAGTATAGATTTTGGAAGAAAAGTTGAAGACTAGAAGTTAAAGCTTGGGAAAGCTTCTCTCAAGGCAAAGTATGTCCACATATATTCGAGGGCATAGTCCTTTTCTTAGTTCTTTTTTTAAAGACTTACTATATATTTTCTTTTAATTTAAAGGTTGTATCCCTAAGATATTATATCATTTCTTTAAGTTTGCTTGTGACGATGAGATTCTCTAAATATTTATGAAAGACTACTTTTATTAAATATCTTAAAATTTTTTAATTCCACACTAATTTTCATGTCATATTTAATGAACGATAGTTAATGATCTTGTACAAGACCCCAAAGGGTCAGTACGCTTTGCCACGATCTGAGGGTTCACCCTAACTTCTCGGGAGTGCTCTCGGGCCGTGACAGACTTGGTATCAGAGCATAAGGTTGTAGGAAATAATTTAGGGTCTAAAAAAGTCTCACAATCCATATCTTGTAGTATCTTGAACATTTGTGTGAGTCGCGACACATCCATTCACAAAAGGCTATTGGATAATAGAAGTTTCACTTTCTCCTCTATTCTAATGTCGTGCCTTATAGTTGAGTCATATAAGGTGTCTTTTCTCAACCTCTTGTCTTTGTGTTTGTAGGAAATGAATATGAGGAGATTGACCTCTAGAAGGGATGAGGGAGGTGTAGCTGATGAGAGGATCCCTCCCCGTGTTCAAAAAGTTCCTATTGTTGGACTAGAGGAAGACAATTAAAACATTCCCCTTTAAGAGACTTAAGTGCCTCCGAAACTTCAAGAACCTCAAGTGCTCCAAGTTCCCCCTATGCCTCAGGCTCCTTTTGTTGAGCGGGATATGACTAATATGTAGTTGAGGGCTGCCCAAATAAACATTACTCCATTCATGATGGTTCAAGCTCATGTCGTTAGCCATCATTTTGTTTCCCAAGATGACCAAGGAGTTGGACCCCAACCTATTACTAGTACTCCCGCCGCTAGAATTCGGGATTTCATGAGGATGAACCCTCCCACTTTTCATGGACCTAAGGTGGATGATGATCCACAAGGTTTCATCAGATGAGTTTTTCAAAGTGGTAGATGTTATGGGCGTGACCCCTAGGGAGAAAGCGGAGTTAGTCGCTTACCAACTCAAACATGTGGTTAATGTATGGTTTGAGCAATGGAGGGTTGAGAGAACCTTAGAAACAGGAGTGGTTTATTTAGAGGAATTCAAAAAAGCTTTCCAAGATAGTTTTTGCTATAGAGTGGAGGGAGAAGAATATGTTTAAATTAAAAAACCTTCGTCAAGGGGGAATGAGTGTGCAAGAGTACTCTCTCAAATTAACCCAACTATCTAATTATGCCCCAACCATGGTAGCTAACCCTAGGGATAGGATAAAAAAAGTTTGTGATGGGAGTGTATAGTTTGGCAGAGAAAGAGCGTCGTACAGCAATGCTTCTTAATGACATGGATATTACTAGGCTGATGGTCTATGCATAACAAATTAGGGAGTCCAAAATTAGGGATATAAGGAAAGGGGTTAAGAGGCCTAGGTCGGATCATTGTAGTCACCAAAAACCTAAGAAGAGTTTATATCACCAATATTCTTCCATGCGAAAAAAAGATAAGGCTCCAAAAAAAAATTCCCAAGCCGGTAGCCATACTTTTGAGAGCACTAGGTGCCCTACTTGTGGAAAGAAACATTTTGGAAGGTGTCTTGCTGGAACGGATGGTTGTTTTGCATGTGGAAATAAGGTTCACAAGATGAAGGACTTCCCTAAAATCAGTGCAAGAGGTAAAGTGGTCAATCAAGCTTCTCTATATACTAATGCTTCAAAGAAGAACCCTCTCTATGGGAAGGGAGCTAGGAAGGATAACTAATCTAGTTCGATAGTCCAGGTAAGTTTTAACTCTTTATGATTTTTTAATGTTATGAAATGAGTTTATATAGTTTTATGCTTCATCTGATCATGTCATCTTGATGAATTGCTCACAAAATGGATTTTTTTTAAAAAAAATTTACATGTTTAACAGTGAACACAATGAATGCGCAACGTAAAAATTCTCATTTTTAAACAAAAATTGCTTTGCCTTGAATTGAACTTCCAATGTGTGTAAAAATATTGTATATAAGTATCTTTAATGTTGGAAAATGTAATTCCTCCATGAAAGAAGATTAAGGGTTAGTTTTGAAATTTTGAAGTTTTACAAAGAATCGGTTATGTTGCTAATGTTTGAAAGCGTAAATTGATGATCCTTGATAGTTTATTGTTTGATATTCACTATTTTGATCATGTTGTTATGTTTTATATGATGCTAAGTTGATTCCTTGGTGTTCTAGAAGTTTTAGTGTCATTCCAAAGCTAATGTTGTTCTAACTGTGGGAGAATGTAATGCCCTAAAATGAAAAAAGGTGAACTAGATCCTTCTGAGTGTTTTTTTGAGTTACTTTTATGTTTAGAATGAGTTATATTTGTGTTCTTACGAATTTTCTGAAGTTTCGTTAAGTTTTGAGGTCAAACGACCAAGAACGTTCATGATGTTCGGAAGGTGTTCCTTAGAAAGTACTTGTATGTCTTGATATGTTTGAGTGAGTTTTATGTGTTCGTTTTAATCGAAATTTATGTGGATTATTCCGATTACCTAGAATACGAAATTTAGGGGTTTAAGATTTGGTCACGACCCCACCTAGGACCCACAAGGGGCCGTAGAGGAGGTTCCATGACTTTGGTCCAAAACTGTCTGGCAGTATCCATCAACGGGACCAGTCGATAGCCCATCGACCTGATCCATCGACAACACCTGCAGATCTGGAGGGTTTGAGAGTTTCATACCCAACCAACAAAACCCCATTGACGGGGCGTTTGTTGACAAAAGACCCATCGTTTGTGAGTCGTGGGTACTTCTTGCGAAAGATGTCTTACCTACTGCCAGCTTGGGGTGTTTAGTGTAAATTCACTCCCAGTCTTTTATTACCCTAGTAGGATATTTTTATGGTGTTTAATATATTCTAGATTAGTTTTTAAGTCCTAAATTTTTGCAAGACCCCTCACTCAAAACTTCAAACTCTCTCTTTAAAGAAAATATCTCTCCAGTCTCATTGGAAGCTAGAGGTCAAGAAGAGCTAGTAGGGCTGGTTTAGACGTTTCTCTTACCCAAAATTACTGGGTTAACTTGTATTTGAGGTATGGTATCCATTCTTGAAAACTCTTTCATTCAAGGAGTCATTTACAAGAGATTTCAAAAAGGGTTTTCAAACTCTACTTTTTTTCTATCATTGATTTTAAGCATGGATTTTCTTTTAAAAGTTATTTAATGATTGAAATGTGTTTTTCTAGTATGAATTTATGATTTTAATGTCAAACCCCTAATGAACTCATGTTTATGATTATTTCAAAATTTTAGCTTGAGAAATTGGTAACATGAACATGTTTGTGTAGGGTATGAACTTTTGTTTTCTTGTGGTGTTATAATGATTAAGTTTCTCCCCTAAGGGCCTTATTATCATAAAATATTGGGAAATTAGTTAGGGTTTGTGATGTCTTTGTTATACGGTGAGTTACTTATATTGGATGATTCTCATTACAAATTAGTCTTGAGTGGTATGGTCCACCTTCTTGGTGGCGGTGTTTACTTGATGAACTTGATAATATTTAGTATGTATTGTGAGTGTGGATTTGAAGGCTTAATATGTGAAATGAAGTGATATTGAAGATGGTTCTTGTATTGTGTATTATGGAGCTTGAATTGCATGTTATGTTTAGATTATGCCTATATGAAGTATATGATTATGTGAAGTATGTAAAGTGTGTGATTTGATGAATGAAGGTCTAAAGTATGAATACAAGATAATGTGAATGAAATGATAGTTAAGTGAAAGGTTTTCTCACATGTGTACACACACGCTTAAATGAATGTATTAAGCTAAGTTGAGTCAAAAGGGGATTTTTTGAGTGAACACTATTCGTGAGTTGAGATGAAGTGTTTAGTAGCAACTTCAATTCGTCCTAACTAAGAGACTTCAAGATAGGTCATGAGTTGAGATGTTGTGTTCATTAGTTATCCTTAACCTATAGTTTATAATGTTCAGAATCCGTGGGGAGTTAAGCCTAGCATTGAGAGGATATTAAGAAGGGGTAGTTACACTTCGTGAGTTGAGATGTTGTACTCTTACGTACCTCTTGAGATGAGTACTCCTCATTAGTAGAGAATGAGTTACTTAGTAGCAATATCCTTATCCCTTAACTATGTTCCCGCATAGGTGTAGCGATTGGGAAAGCCATGTAAAAGCTAAAAAGTATGACCTCAATCTATGCAAGTGAGGATCCCTCATTCGATAAGGGTTAATATTAGGATTCCATGTCTAGCTCTTATGGTCTATCTCGGTTAAGCTAACTCCCATAAAATAAATGAATGAACAAAGTTTTCTTAAATATTATACTACTCAGGGTAGGTGGTGGTATAGGATTCTATATATCCATTGCAGTAAGTAGGACCTTCCGAAAGGGGAATCTTGGTGACACACCTTCTAAAACAGTGTACTACTTAGGGTAAGTGGTGCTATAGGACGCTATATACTAATTTTCACTGATAAGGCATTCCAAAAGGGTAGTATCTGTGTTTTGTTAAGTGTTCTTCTAATGTCTTGTGACTTGAGTGGTGACTTGTTCTCCAGAGTGAAGTTAGTTTTTTGTGGGTAGTCTTAAGGATTCTTTTGGTGTGCATTCAAGGAGATGTTTAGATGTTTCCTTCATGTCATACCTTGGTGAGTCTTAGGATAACCCCAGTTAGCAAACTTCTACTAAAATGAGCTCACTTCCTCATTGGAAATACTTTTGAAGTTCACTATCCTTAGTTTATCATTAGTTCACTTTAATGTTTTACATAATTCACTGTAATTTTTGTAAAGATATTGTAAAGTAATTAATCCAAGGGAATCCATTAGGAGCACTAAGTGGGAGTGGTAGTATGTGATGATACTCTCACATTGCACTTAGTGTGACCGTTAAGTACTATTGGAGAAGGGTACTTACATGAAGTCCGTATGAATGAACGTTTTGCACAGGTTTAACCAAGTGTCTGGACTTGATTTCCATACGAGGTAAGCCTATTGTTTTTCATCTTAAGGACCGTGCTGGTATGCCTTGAAGTGGGTGTTTGGGCTGTCCCTTTTTGTCTTACCTTAGGGAGTATTAGGATAACTTGGTTAAAGAAAATTTCAAAGGAAAAGGGTTCACATGACTTGGACTATTCCATTCACTATAATGTACTAACTAGTTCACTAGGAAGTCCTAATGTTACAATAATATGAACCTTTCTGCTAGAATCGTGAAAGTCCTACTTTATGTGTTAAATGATGATTCTTATACTATTTAGACTTTTTAATCTTGAATGTTTTACTTATTTGGCAGGAAAGATTATTTTACTAAAATGTCTCCTTTTACATGATTTTATCAAATGCAATACCTAGTACATTGTTTTGTACTAACACTATACTTTTCAATATTATCTATGTATAGCTATTAAAGGAAGGTTGAAAGACTAGAAAGTAAATCTTGGGAAATTTTCTCTCATGGTAAAGTATGTCCTCATACATTCGAGGACATAGTCCTTTTCTTAGTTATTTAATTAAAGACATATTATTTATTTCTTTTAATGTAAAGGGTCATATCCCTAAGATATTGTATAGTGTCTTTAAGTAGGCTTCTGACGATGAGATTTTCCATATATTTATGAAAGACTAGTTTTATTAAATGTCTTGAAAAATTTTAATTATGCACTACTTTATTGTCTTATGTAATGATTGATAGTTAAAGGGCTTGTATAAGACCCCAAAGGGTAAAGTATGCCTTGCCACAATCCGAGGGTTCTCCCTAACTTCTAGGGGGTGCTCTCGGGTCATAACAAAAACGCTTTGAATCCATCCCGCTAGCTTGATGTTGAGTTTGGTCTCTAATGGAGGTTTTGACAAAATCATATTTTTTTAGGGAAGGGTTTAATTTGAAGAATGAATTCTTATTTGGGGTTTTATGATTTTAAAAAACATAAAATACCCTAAAAACCTAAAATAACCGTTCACCAACTTACTGGAATGTGGGGTGAATTTCCTAATTCACCCCTTACGATAGCTGTGTCTAGACAGTAAGTTGCACGTCCAAATGACAGTTGCAAAGAATGAGTAGGCATCTGGTTGACGTGCCATCCTGTTGCTCTATTGTTTTTGATTGAGACTCCTACATTTGGGGGATGATGTCCGACACATTAGTTTGGAGCCATGCCCCAAATCGACGGGCAGTCGACCAGTCTACTAGGCGTCGATCCTAGTCGTCATTTTACACTACCTTGGCAGTCTTTTTGCCAACCTTTAGGTCCTCTTCAAGGAACCTTAGATTGGTCCTTGGGGAGTCGTACCTAGATGCTCCGACCCTAAACACGACAATATACATAGTAGGGTACCGTCGAATCATTTTAGACTCCAAAAAACACTTAAACAAAAGAAAAACATACAAGGCACACTAATGACTTATTTTGGGACATCATGGTCGTCCTTTGACGTTTGACCTCAAATATCATTAAGCAAATATTTACAATATATTTCTCACCTTTTTAAAAATATAATAACTCATATATCTCATGTGAGGCTATAGTTTACAGTAGTTAATTTTTAGGGTCATTACAATATCCCCAAATTGTACAAATATTTTTCCTCTAATCACACTAAAACACTTCCAAGTACTCAAAGACCAAATAGCAAATGACAATAAAGAACATTATAATCAATGCACTATACTTACAAGGGAGACCAACTTCATATCATTATGCACTTCATACAACATAAGTAAGTGGAAACTATCTCCGCAACTCATACTGTAGACATGCTTCATCATACTCATTGTCATTTTGGAGAACTACCTTCTCAACCATTAGGAATGCTCATCATTTCATCATAAATAAAACATACAATGGATTTTAAATGCTCACATAGGAATGATTTAGACTTCAACTCACAAAGATTTTAGGCAATTCATCCTAGATTCACATGCATCATATATACTATGGATCAACTATAATCTTATAGTTTAGAGATAATATCGTCAAGGTCATATATGACATTATCATGTTTCATTATATTCAAGGAGGGACTACTTTCTCCTAGTTACAACCTACACGCATGTAATAATACAGATTATATGCAAGTATTTCACAAAGGTCAATTCATTTAAGGAGACATTCTCAACTGACAACCAAGACTCGCTCATACTTCTTTTCTTATGAAGTCAAAATGGAAGCTTGTACTACACACATCACAATATTCGGAAGTTAATTCACAAAATTTTAATTTGTAGCATACACTAGTTTTCATGAACACGCATCATTTAAGGAAAGTACTATATTTCATAGGCACATATCAATAATATTGGTTAGATACACCATCACTCTCAAGAGTGAGCCTATATTAGCACTTCCAAACAACATCAAATCGTATATTCTTTAAAGGGAATTTATCTTATCTCATTTTAAAGAAAGCTCCACATATTAATGTGTGGTAAACATGCCATTACATCAAAAATTGTCACCGAGCATGCTCATTAACTCACCTCATTTAATCAAATATTCTTTCACCAAATCATGATGCACAATATTGTAACACTTCAAAAATCTAAGACGTATTCTAGAGCCTAAGCCTATTTAACTAGCTTTTAAGAGTCGGAAATTCATGTAATTTTGTGTAAGGATGTGTAACATGTGTTTAAGTTTATTCATGGTCAAAACGTCTGGGTACGACTAACTAAGGACCAACCAAGGGCCTTTGAGGAGGACCATTGCACGTAAAAGTCAAACATAGCTTGGGTAGTGTGCACCCACGAAAGGGAATCGACGAACCGTAGTTTGGTAGACGGGGCATCGGTGCCACCCATAAAAAAAAACATAGTAATTTTGGCTAATTGTTCATTTGGACCACTCTCTAATCTCATCGACGGATGTACAATACAGAAGGGGGATGGTCGTCAACTTAGTAATGGACCGTTGGTCATGGTCTTGTATGTGAGGACTGAGTTTTCTGCATGTTTTCACTTAATTATAATTAATTAAGGTGTTAGTTAATTGTTAAGGGATTAAAGGAAGCCTAATTATTTTAATTAACCGCAATATAAAGACACTAACCCTATTAGACTAATA
This sequence comes from Solanum habrochaites, assembly GCA_027704765.1. Lineage (NCBI taxonomy): Eukaryota > Viridiplantae > Streptophyta > Magnoliopsida > Solanales > Solanaceae > Solanum > Solanum habrochaites. The sequence goes on from JAKWJA010002496.1 coordinate 21,022,184, forward strand.
ATAACTCCCAAAACAAAACTTTTTTCCTTCTCTCTTCTTTCTCTCTCGAGTGAAGAACTCCATTGAAGACCTAGATAAGGGAGGGATTAAGAGTTAAAATATTAAATTTTATCCATCAATATTTGTCAATTAGTAATTTATGGGATGTAATTCACCGTTGAGACCTCTTTCCTCAAAGAGTTCTATGAAAGAAATTTCAAAAATTGAGTTTTCAAGTTGGTTTCATCTAATCTAGAAATTGATGTTATGAACTGATTATTTTATGATTTCTTTTGGATAATATAAATATATTAACATGTATTCTAACTCAGTTATTATATATCTTGATGGTTTGATATAGTTTGTAGAAGATGACCTTCACCTCTCAACCCTAGGTTATGATCTTGATATGAATTGTTTAATGTTGATTAAATTAAGTTGGTTATTGATTGAATTACTACTAGATGATGTTAGTGTATCAATAATGAACAGATTAGGATTAATTATAGTCCTATCATTCTAGTTTTTGAGAAGTTGATCTAGGTTATGAAGTATGTTGTGAAATGACATAAGTATCTTGTCTTAAGCTATGAACTAGTGATGAATTGTGATGTACTGATTTAGTTAGTCTTGTGATTATGTTGGTTATTGTTTTATGAAGAAAATATACCCTAATTAGTTAAATTAAGGGTTGTTTGTAATACCTTAATGATGGATTATGATTGAGACTTGGTAAGTATTATGAAGCTTATTCTCTACTTCAAATTATGGTTAATTGTGATTAAGTCATGATGTTGTATTGGAGTATGCACTGTATTAGGATTGATAGGATTGGAGTGATATTAAATTGAAATGTCTTGACTATTAGTTTTGATGTTTTTTCTAAGATATAAATGTTATGGATGGTGAATGATTTACCAATATCCCGAAGTATGATAGGATATGTAAATGTGATGACCTCACTCATATGAATTGTAATGAAAGGAGTTATACTCATGAAATTCTTATTGAGCTACGATGATGATGAATACACAAGGTTTAGACCCTATGTCTTAAGCTAAGCTATGATAATTAATAAAGACATTAAAGATATTTTAAAAAGAGACTCAAGCTTGGCACCCAGTTATCTTGTAGGTGAGGGGGTGACACCTTCCCAAATAGGGAAGGTAGGGTTCAATACGGTCCTCACTGGGTGGATAGCCTCATGACCAAATAGAGTATAGATTTATGTTTCGATGACGTCCGAATGTTCCTTAAACTATGTTTCCCCCATAGGAATACTAGCTAGTTGATCCACCTAGATGCGATGTTCATGTTGGCTCTACCTTGGCTGGCAGACCACCTTCCATCGGTGTAAGGTTTCACAACACCGGATTCCTCATTTAGCTCTTATGGTCTATGTCGGTTAAGGAATGTGTTCCCTAAACTAAACTACAGTAATAAAATACAAATCTACTAGTGTGAATTGAGAGGTTTGACTTAGCCGAGGTAGGGTTATGGGACTCTACCTATGCCTTGCACTACTTTGCCTCGAGGGAAGCCTAAAAGGGTTCATATTATATATGTATATGATAATGAATGCAAATGATGATAACATGATTGTATTATATGTAAATGGAATTATATGTTGATGGATATTATTATGAACATGCATTTGGTCTATATTTCTAAAGTATGATGTTATGTATCCTTATGAGTTATGTTATGCGAAGTTGGATATTGCTCATGGTTCTTGTTGAGTTATTTGATTGGTCAAGGTTATCGTGCTTTGCTTTATCATTGCACTTGTTGATTTATGAGTATCCCTGAGTCGTTATCTTGATTTATTATGATATGTTGAACTCTTAATCATGCTTTTGATGCTATTACTTAATGGTAGGATTGTATTTGGATTAGTTTTAAATATATTTATATTCGTGTTACTTACTTAATGCATATGTTATCACACCCAGAATCTAGACTCAAGATGAGACAACCGTCGTTAACCTCTCAAATGTCGCAGACAATCCTCCTCTTAGCTCACAATCATACAGTTAAATTTGTGGAAACTTTTAATACTTTTAAAAACTTAAGGAAATATACTTAGAGTTCATATAATTACCCCATAAGGGTGATATATTGCATAGCTCAAACTAAACAACCATCTCTCAATAGATTAAACAATTGAAATAAGGAATAATAATAATAATAATAGTTTTCCAAATCGGCCTTAATACAAACACTTGAACAAATGTTTGAAATTAAACGCTAGGAAAAACATCCACTAGCTATGTATAATGTACTAAAGCTAGAATAATAAATGTAGGCATCTTTGAACTCAAAAGGACCTACAAAAGTATGGAGAGTACTAATAAAAGCTTCAACGAATCTTGAATCTTCCCCCGGACCTGTGCCTATAAAAATAGTAATACAATATTGGTGAGTAAACACTTGAACTAAGTATGGGTGTATTCACATAAACACATAAGGACTATGCATTATCAAGAAAAGATCTTCCTATAGCAACATGTCTTATCTTGAAAGTGAAGTCACTATACTTTCCTTATTAGTTGCTTGTTATTCATTCTATGAATATGACATGTTTTCATGATCTTGTAATCATGAACATTATTTTAGAACAACTCAAACAAAACTTAGTAATTTTGCTCCGTTAGGCAAAGAGCTTGTTCTCCCATGCCTTTAGTTTATTTTTTAGTCTTTTCTTCTTTTTGTTATATATTTCAATGATCTCCTTTGATCGTATGTTTTAATTACGAGTGCAATGATTCATTGTAGTCCCATACCTACAATGAATCAAGTAAGTAATCCAAAAGAATAAGGAAATGATTTTCCTACTCCACTCACAAGTTATTTCTTCCCTTCTTGTTTAATTGGCATGAAGTTTTTATAAGTCAATCTTTTCTGGCTATGCCATTATTTGATATTTTTTTATAATATAATGTTTTTGGGGAATGTATTCATATATTTGTCTATACCCATTATTTGATCATTGTCATGATATAAAGATTGTTGGCTATGCCCATTATTTGATCATCTGCATTATATAAACATTATTTGTGATGCCCATTATTTGTTTTACTCTCTTTATTGGCATATGAAAATAACTATTAACACTTCATTCTTATCAAACACTAATTATTGATATTATTAAGCTCTTGAGTACTCAGTTCACTTTGACCTTAGATTTCTTCTTCTTTGAGTTGTTGTTCACTTTGAACATGTTACTTTCTTTCTTACTTTCTTGTTGAAATATTTCTTACTGAAATAGATCATGTGAGCTAACATGAAATCCAGTGTCTTCGTCACACTGAAAAGACTTGGTTCACCGGTTAAAATTAACATAGATCATGCGAATTAACATGAAATACAGTGTCTTTCCCCCACCAAAAAGAGGTGATTAAGTGGCAAAAGGTAAACCGAGTCCAGTGTCTTCCCCAAACAGAAAAGATGTTTTTCACCGGCTAAAGTGAATCCATGTTCAATGTCTTGCCCACACCAAAAAGATTTAGTTCACATCTAAAGTGAAATTAAATACTTTATTTAGCATTTAGCTTACATAGATCATGTGAGATAAACATGAAATCCAATGTCTTCCCCACACTGAAAGGGGGTGGTTCACCGGCCAAAATGAAACAAAATACTACCTAGCTCTCTTAGGTGGAATCCACTGTCTAGTTCGTATGCTTGCAACATAGTTCGAAGACTAGGAGATTTTGGAGACACTTCTTCACCTTTGTGCTAGCCTCATCTCATGAGGCTTACATGTGCTTGCACAAGTTCATTTCTAGTCTATTAGTGCTTTGCACATTTTCTTATACTTTATAACTTTTAGAGCTGACTCATACATTATGGAAGCTTGCTTATAGTAAGAGGTATGATTAGCTCAATGAATGACTTTTCATCCCTTTCTTAAATTATCATTATTGTGTGAAAGAGACTTGTCTCACGATTTCTAACACCCTCTTATGTGAGTATCTTTAACATTATCGTTTAGGTGCAAGTGAGACTTGTCTCGCTTCCTTTAACACCCTATTCTGGTCAATTTCATAACTCATATGCTTTTAGTTATATCATTACTCATCTTATCTTTCTTGATGTCATTTGGTAGCCTCTTACCATTCTTTATGAAAGTTATAAACTTATTAATTGTACTACTATACTCATAGTTCATTTGGATTGGGTATGTTGGGACTTGTCCCAATGATTGGCATACCCTTGGTTATGAATTCATTAAATTACATTGATGATTCTTAATTTGGTATAACTTAGTCATTAGCCAATATAATATTTTGGAAATAACATTCTAAACCAATTCATTGGGATAAACCAAACTTTGACAAAACACTGGTCATGAGAATATCATTATCCAATTCACTTAAGTTCATGTATATATTATAGTAATATAATCATATTAAGCAAGTCAACTATTTGCAGTAAACTAAACTTCATAGACAACTCATAAGAATTTCATCTTGTCGAACACAATTAGGCATTACAACATTCTTTATCTTATGTAAATAATATACTAATCATACGGATCTAACCTATAGGTCTCATTCGACATTATCAAATCAAGAAACCTACATATACCACATACAAACAACATACTCGATATTTGCATTATATATACCATTAAAATCGGAAAGAGGGAGAACAAGGGAGATGAACATTCGTTTCATTAGGAACGATCCTAGTTTTGTATTCTTGAATTCAAAACATTTTAAAAGATTCTTGGAGAAGGTCAACAAAGATATAAAACCCATACCTTACATTATAATTGAATCTACGAAGATCACCTTGTACTTTGCATGAAAACCTTAAAGAATCACCTTGAATGAGAATTGTTCATTGTTTTTCCTTTAGTTTGTTTACTGTGTTGCAATCTTGAGGTTTTCTATAGATAAACGTGAATCTAGGTATTAGAAACTGAATATTGACTACTTAAACTTAGGCTAATTAACTTGATTAAATAAATCAATTAGCTAAATATCTAATCGCCCCTCCGAATTTGACTAAAAATAGGAGAGCATTTGACTTAGCCAAATCTTAAATTTTTCTCAAGGTCCTGGCCTTGACTTTGATTTCTTAATTGAATAATTAAGTTTCTAATTTAACTAATCAAGTGATCTAGGGTAATTAATAAATTAATCCTAAGTCACTTTGACCATAACAAACCACTTTGGGCCATCATAGGTTATGTACTAGGATTTTTCTTTAGTTAGTTACCTGGTTAGGTCTTAGGTTGTCGGGTGCACTAGTTAGTTGATTTCGGTTAGTCATAGGTTTGTTATATAGTTAGGTAATTTATTTAGAGCCTAGTATTGGTTAGGAATCTAGGCCCCACGTGGTCTTATCCAAACACGCGCCTGCCCCTAACCGCCCTAACCGAATTAAGTTGGGCTTGTCTCTTGTCTCTTGGCCGGTTAGCAAATGTGTGGCCGATCATTCCATGTTCAAGGACCCTCACTATGTCCTTGGGCACTTCTTAATCTACATGATCATTTTAAATCATCATGTGCTATGGTACCTAGGCTTGACACTTGGATGCCTCCTATCTAATGTGTGAGTTAGGAATTAAGCATTTTTGCTTTGGGTCTTCATTGCAAGTACAATTTCTAAACAAGCTTGGATTTGAGAAATTGAACATCAAGGTGTATTTTAAGTTAACATTTTAATACATAGAAATTGGCTAACACCCTTAAGCCAACATAATCTAACATGCCCAATATTACTCAATATTGGGCATTGGGATGCCTATGTACCCCAAATACATATTCTTAAAACCTAAATGGCCTTTCACTAAACAAGTACATTTTCTGGAATGTTACATTATCCCTTACTTAGGAACTTTCGTCCCCAAATGACCCTACACATCATTTTAAATCAAAGAGAGTATTTTTGAAAAATGCATCAACATGCTTGAAACTTTACTCTTTGTGAATATATGATTCACATATTACTCTCGATGATGAACATAAGTCAAAGCTTATCTGAAGCTTCACATCTCAGATTGAGGAACTTCCTTCTCAATCTCACTTTAAGTCAATGCACATCACATTTCATGCAACACAAAAATCATGTAAACTCTACACAAAGACAACAACATGAATGCAACCATGAACTCATATTAACTCATATAGTGCAAGTATAAAAACACCTTCATGGACACAGAGTCTACGGAAGGAGCTTCATGTTCTAAATCATTGACTCAGACTAAGTGGTATAAATACCCCTTAGATAACATCTTATTGACTTTAAGATGGGAAACTATTTGGCCTATTGGATTTGAACTACGCCCTTCCTATTCCAGCTCTAACTCATTAGGAAACTGAAACCTTACTACCCTGTTTCGACAGTCTATGGTATCATAACAATTATGGAGCTAATTCATACCAAAAATTATATCAAGGTCAAGCATGGTTAATTAAATTAAGTCAGCATAAGTGAATCTATCATGAACAATTATTGGGAAATCTCTATATACTCTTTCAGCTCTAATGCTGTCACCTATAGGAGTACTAACCAGAAAAGGTTCAAGCAAGATCTCAGGAAGCAAGTCAAATTTACTAGCTACTAAAGGAGTAAAAATAGACAAGGTGGATCCTGGATCTAACTATGTATACAAGTAAAAAAAAAAGACAAAAAACATACCAATGAACATAGTAGTTGACTCCTCCTGCTCCTCTATACCTTCCAAATCACAGAACATGTTCCTCTTGGGAGGCTGGGCTGCAGCAGTAGGATTAGTCCGAGGTTGAGTATCTGCTTGGCCAGATTCTTCACATGTGGGTAGTTCTTGATTATATGCCCACTCTTGCCACACCCATAGTAGGCATTAGTACCTACCATGCACACACCTCCATGCAAACGGCTACACTTACAACAAGAATTTCTCCTAGTAGCTGCTTCTCCAAATCTTCTGCTTCCGTTTCTTCTTGTGTTCATTTTCGCACAAAAAAGAAAGAAGTTATATTCTAGAATGAAACAAATGTCAAAGTCTTCACAACACCATAAAGAGTTGAAGAGGGGAAGATTCCTAACATCACTAAGTCTCTAAGTATGGGTTGTGGTGCACTTCACAACCATAACCAAGAAAATATGCAACGTGGTTGTTTTGAGCCTTGGTTCCTAGGTAATTAAATTAACATCATACTCTGATACCACGTTTGTGTCACCCGAAATCTAGACTCCGAATGAGACCGGCATCGTTAACCTGTCAAAGGTCATAGACAAGCCTCTTCTTAGCTTTCATCACAATCATACAGTCAAATTTGCGGAAAATTTAGAATTTTTTAAAACATAAAGAAGTATACTTAAACATCATATAATTACCTCATAAGAATGCTATACTACATAGGTCAAACTAAACAACCATCTATAAATATATTAAACAATTGAAATAAGCAAACATAATATTAATAATTGTTTTCCAAATCGGCCTTAATACAAATGGTTAAACAAATGTTTGAAATTAAATACTAGGAACAACATCAACTTGTTATGTCTAATGTACCAAATTTAGAAAAATAAACATAGGCATCATTGAAATCAAGAGGATCTACCAAAGTCTACAGATCGGTAATCAAAACCGCTTCAACAAATATTCAATATACTCTCGGACCTGCGCCTATAAAATATTTATAGTATATGGGTTAGTCAACACTTGTACTAAGTATGGGTGTATGTACATAATCACATAAGGACTATGCATGATCAAGGAAAGATCTTCCTATAGAAACATGTCATTTCTGGAAAGTGAACTCACTATACTTTCCTAATTCATAATTTTTTATTCATGCAATGAATATGACATGTTTTCATGCATAAAAAGCACAAAACTCATTTTCTATATGAACATATGACCTTGAAATCATGAACATACTTTTAGAAAAACTCAAAAAAAACATAATAATTTAACTCCCTTAGGCCGAGGGCTTCTTCTCAAATGCCTTAGTTTATTTTTTAGTCTTTTCTTCATTTTCTTATGTAGTTCAATGATATCCTTTGATCCAATGTTTTACTTACGAGTGTAATTATTCTTTGTATTGCCATACCTACAAAGAATCATGTAAGTAATCCAAAGGAATTGAATAAGAAAATGATTTGACTACTCTACTCACAAGTTATTTTTTCCCTTCATGTTAAATTGGCATGAAGTCTTTATAAGCCAATCTTTATTAGCTATGCCAATTATTTATTCATTTTGAATAATGTAAATTTTTGGGGCATGTATTCATATATTTGGTTATACCAATTATTTGATCATTACCATGATACAAAGATTGTTGTCTATGCCCGTTATTTGATCATTTGCATGATATAAAGATTATTGGTTATGCCCATTATTTGATTTACTCTCTTTATCGGCATAAACCAATAACTGTTAAAACTCCATTCTTATCAAACACTGATGAATGATATTCTTAAGCTCTTGCTTACTTAGTTCACTTTGAACTAAGATTTCTTCATCTTTGAATTGTTCTTCACTTTGAACATGTTACTTTCTTTCTTTCTTACTTTCTTGTTGAAATCTTTCTTACTAAAATAGATCATGTGAGCTAACATGAAATCCAGTGTCTTCCCCACACTTAAAAGAGGTGGTTCACCGGTTAAAGTGAACTTAGATCATGTGATTTAACATGAAATTTAGTGTCTTCCCCACCCTGAAAAGAGGTCCTTCACCAGCAAAATTGAAACCGAGTCAAGTTTCTTTCCCACACCGAAAAGAGGTGTTTCACTGACTAAAGTGAATCCATGTTTAGTATCTTCCACACACCAAAAAAAAGTATTTCATGGCTAAAGTGAAACCAAATACATTTTATGAGCATTAAACCGACATAGATCATATGAGCTAAACATGAAATTTAGTGTCTTCCCCACACTGAAAAAGGGGTGGTTCACCAGCCAAAGTGAAATTTAATGCTACCTATCTCGCTTAGGTGGAATCCTCTAACTAGTTCCTATGCTTGCAACCTTGTTCGAAGACTAGGATATTTTGAAGACTCTTATCTACCTTGGTGGTAACCTCATTTTATGAGGCTTACATGTGCTTGCACAAGCTCATTGCTACTCTATCAGTGCTTTTCTAAATTTCGTATACTTTATATTTTTTAGAGTTGACTCATACATTATGGAAGCTTGGTTCTAGTATGAGGTATGCTTAGCTCAATAGAGGACTTGTCATCCCTTTATTTACATGATGAATGTGAACTTAAGTCTTACATTATAATTATGGTGTGAATGAGACTTGTCTCATGATTTCTAACACCATCTTATGTGAATATCTTTAACATTATCGTTCTGGTGCAAGTGATACTTGTCTAACTTCCTTTAACACCCCATTCTGGTAAATTTCAGAACTCATAAGCTTTTAGTTATTTCGTTACACACCTTATCTTGCTCAATGTCATTTGGTAGCCTTATACCATTCTTTATGAAAGTTATAAACTTATTCAATATAGTACTATATTCATAGTTCATTTTGGTAGGGTATGTTGGGACTTGTCCCAATGATTGGCATATACTTGGTTATGAATTCATTGAGTTACATTGGTCATGCTTAATTTGTTATAACTTATTCATTAGCCAATTTTATATCAACACTCTCTTAGGAGAGTACTTTTGGTGACCTTATGTTGGTATAGGTACAACTTGCCTCACTTGTACTAGCCTTTTATTGTTATTCCACCCTATTCTTTCTTAACAACTTTTAATTTCACCTTTATTCACGTTTCATTATTTGTTCATTGTATAAGATACATTTCTCTTGGAATTTACATTGAGGGACATTGATTGTAGGCGTAGATACAGCTTGTCTCACTTGTACAAGCATATGTTCATGTAGGCACTCTTTCTTTGGTTATTCATCGTATAGCATAAATATACTCTTGTACAAATTTTATTTAGTGACATTGATTTTTAGGTGTACATACAACTTCTCTCACTTGCACTAGCCTATAGTCATTTAGTCACTCTTTCTTTGCTTCTTAACTATGAATTAATCCTTAAAATATTTTTTTTGGAGTATGCTTGAAATTTGACCCTACATCATTCTACACCCCCATAAGTGAGTACATTTGGTAACATTTTCCTAGACTTGGTTGAGACTTGCCTCACCATTCATCTTAGCCTCTTATCATGTTGTCAATATTTTCATTAGCTTTAGCATATAAGCTCTTCATAATTACTCACCCCATTACGTGAATGTTCATTTCTTCATATGCCAATGTAATTGTTCTTTTAGTGTGTTTCACACTGTTAATAACCCCCCTGTAGTCACATCAATTCATCACGTACATCATAGGTTCATTTACTTTTAAACGTCGGTTGACTTATGAATACATACGTACAGGACATGAGGCTTCATTCATGAGTCGCCTAAGTAACAAATACTTACCCAATTTTATGTGGTACAAGACTTATGCATCTTGTAAGTACGCCAAGCTCTCGAGTTCGATTCCTATGGGCAACATTCATTAAATACTTATTAACGTAATACTTATGTATCAATACAGAATTGGGAAAGGGAACCCGATTTTGAATCCCTTGAGCAACACTTCGTCTAATATTAAATTTTTATTTATATTTCTCAGCTTTAAGACTTGAGGTCGAACCCCAGCACCTACACTTCTTTTTCATTTCTTTTCCTTTCCTCTCTCATTTTATATTTACCAAGAGGATGTGAGATCGATCCCGCACAACCTCATTTTATTTTTATTTTTTCTAACTTCCTCACCTATCTGGAGGTTGTTGGTTCGATTCCTACACCCCTCATATTATTTTTCTTTCATTTTTCTCCTATATCCCTCACCTATCCAAGAGGTTTTGCGTTCGATCCCCACACACCTCATTTTTTGAATTTTTTTCGTCTTTCATTCCTTCGCTTTATTCTTACTTAATATCGAATCCCCCTTAACTCATTTTTATTATTGAATTTTTAATATCTTGCATATGGTGAGGTATTCGGTTCAATCCTTAATGATGTCACATCCAAAAATCCTCTACCATGACCACCTCTCCGGAAAAACGGCCTCTACCATGACCACCTCTACAATTTCTCCTAATATGTCCAGTCTCCCGACATCCATAACACTCCCTGGAGTCAAGCATAGGTCTCTCAGATAAGTGTTGACCGGTCTGAGGTGGACCCCCAACTACAGTCTGTAGTGAAGATTGAATTGGTCGGACTGAGTAACCTCCTTAACCCTGTCCTCTAGAGTAAGAACCATTAAACTCACCTCCCTTTCGAAACCTTTTTGATGTCGATGCCATGGTGAAGTAATATAGATTCACTCCTTCCACCTCTATCACGAAGTCTACCACTTCTTGGAAGGATTTTTCCGTAGCCGCTACCTGTAAGGCTGAAATCCGCAACTCTGACCTCAACCCCTTCATAAAATGGCGAATCCGCTCTTGTGGACTAAAACATAGTTGGGTGGCATACCTGGATAATGCACGAAACTTAGCCTCATATGCAGTAGCCGACATCCTACCTTGCTCTAGGCTCAAGAACTCATCTCTTTTCCTATCTCTCAAAGTCCGGGGAATATATTTCTCCATAAACAAGCTAGAGAATGATGCCCAAGTCATAGGTGGTGCCTCTGTTGGTTGACACTCAACATGTGACCGCCACCACATTTTGGCGTTCCCTTGAAACTGATAAGTTACAAACTCAACACCAAACCGTTCTACTATACCCATCTTGTGTAGTAGCTCATGACAGTCAACCAGAAAATCATAGGCATCCTCAGATTCAGCACCCTTGAAGACTGGAGGTTTCAATTTCAAGAACTTACTAAAAAGTTCATGTTGATCATTTGTCATTATAGGCCCTGTGGTCAGACGAGGAAACGTGCCTATTTCCAATAAGGCATCCATGCGGGGAGCCATAGTAGCTGCATGTTGTACCTCCGGAACCGGAGGTGTTGGTGCAGAAAACACTGGAGGCGTCTGGCCCTGATAAGATAACCCACTAAGATAAGCAAGAACCAGATTGATCATTTCTGGGGTAGGTTGGGGTGGCAATTCCTCATTCTGCACTTGTTCATTCTCCCCATGCTCACCCTCTCTTACCACTTCCTCAGTTGGTGGAGGAGTCACCGCCCTAGTACCAGATGGGCTAGGTGCTCGTCCTCTTCCTCTAGAGAACGTCCTCCCACGACCTCTTCCACGGCCTCTTTCCACTACTCCTCTTCGAGCTACAGCCCCAGTGGCTGGCTCAGACGCACCCTATTCTACCGGTGCTGGTGTTGGCGTAGTTATTGCTCTAGTTCTAACCATCTGCGAAATAGAGTGAAGATGGTCAGATACCAATTCGTATCACCTAGATACTAATTGGATCCAAGTAATAGCACGAATGAAAGAAAGAATGGAATTTTCCTAAAGTCTTATAGCCTCTCAAATAAAAGTAAAGGCGTCCCCCTACCGTTTCTTAAGACTCTACTAGACCTGTTCTTGTGTGATGAGACCAACGAACCTAATGCTCTGATACCAAGTTTGTCACGACCCAAAACGGGCCGCGACTGGCACCCACACTTACCCTCCTATGTGAGCGAACCAACCAATCTAAACCCTGACATTTCAATATAATATCAACAGAAAGTAATGCGGAAGACTTAAACTCATTAATAAAAACCAATTCAATAACTTCTAAAATTCAACATCTATTATTTCTCCAAAATCTGGAAGTCATCCCCATAAGAGCATCTATGATCAAATTACTAAACTAAGAGTATTCAAAGAAGCTAAAATAACAAAAGCTAGTCCATGCCGGAACTTCAAGGCATCAAGACATGAGGAAGAAGATCCAGTCCAAGCTAGAAGCATTAGCTCACCCTGAAATCCGGTGTAATGAAGACTGGCTAGAGTTGCGGTTGAGTTGAAGACGACGGTATGTTTGCTGAACTCCATATATAACAAAGAAAGAAACATGCAAGTAGGGGTCAGTACAAAACACGAGTACTGAGTAGGTATCATCGGCCAACTCAAAATAGAAAACAGTATATATCAAATAATATCATAAATCAACTGCAATACTCAACATGTAGCAACAACAAGTTCTATACTCATTAATAAGCACCGCCAAGTTCACCCATGAGGACTCAAGCCTCAATGCAATACCCATTTGGAAATTAGGTTCATTAGATTGGGTATATTAACATCTTTCAAGATTCATTATGTTTATTCCTCTTGTGTCGGTACGTGACACTCCGATCCCCCTAATTCTACGTGTCGGTTCGTGACACCCGTACCCCTAATTGTACGTGTCGGTTCGTGACACCCGATCCACTAATTCTACGTGTCGGTTTGTGACACCCGATCCCCTAATTCTACGTGTCGGTTCGTGACACCCGATCCCCTAATTCTACGTGTCAGTTCGTGACACCCGATCCCCTAATCTCATCACTTTAGTTCATCAAGCCCTCTTGTATACCAAGGCATCATCAATTCTCATTAACAAGGTAGATTAGGATTTCTTTCAAGATTAAGATTCAATAGCTTCATCATGCTTATTTTATCACAATTGTATAATCACATTCATACAAGCATACAATTAAGCATATAGAAGGGTTTACAATACTACCCAATACATATCATTCGCTATTAAGAGTTTACTACGAGTAGCGTGAAACCATAACCTACCTCCACCGAAGATTAGTGATCAAGCAAGCAAATTCCTCAAAGTCTTTGCTTTCCTCTTCGTTCTTCTCTCTCTCTCGATTGTTATCTCCCTTCTCTCTCTGTTCTTTCTATTTTTCTTATTCAAACCCTCTTTCTTTTACCCTAATTAGCATATAATTAAGTATAAATGATGGCAATAATAACCCACTAATTAACTTAAGGTTACCTCTTTTAACCCCCAAATAATTAGACTTATTAACATTAACCCACTACTTTATAATTAAAGCAGGAAATAGTCCAAAACGCCCCTTAAATTACTTAATCAGAAATTTGACCCAGCCTGGGATTACGCAGCCTGTGACGGCCCGTCGCGCCTGCGACGGTCCGTCCTGCTGCTCCGTCACAGAGTTCAGAGACTTGATTTACTGAATGGCCTGTGACGGTCCGTCGTGCCCACGACGTTCCGTCCTGCCATTCTGTCGTGACGTTCAGAGGGTCGATCTTAGTACCCAAATTTCTAATTTCTATATGTTTTGGAACGAGACCCCCACGACGGTCCGTCGTGCCCATGACGGTTCATCGTGGGGTCCATCGACTCAGCCAGTTTTTCCAGAAATAAAATCTGCTGGTCAAAACGACTAAACAGGTCGTTACAACCAGTAGGCTGAACTTTGTCCTTCCCTTTTTTCTTGACTTCTCCTATTTGGACAATCCTTCATCATATGACCCGGTTTGCCACAATTGTAACAAGCGTTAGAGCCCATCATATACTCTCTCCTCCATCAAGTTTTGAACACTTCCTACAAGGTGGCCTCTCCTGAGGTGTATCTACTTCACTATTTCTCGTAACTCTGGGCTCTCACCATTTTGAAACACCAGAGTTGATGATAGATACGCTCTCAACACCAAGAAATCAAAATTTCATAAGGCATGATAAGATTAGAAGAAGGGAAATTTTCCTAAACATTACGCAGTCTCTAATTCATGATAGTGGTGCACTTCACTACCCAAACATGGAAACTACTTAACGTGGTTGATATGAGCCTAATGTCTTGGTTATTTAAACTAATGCTCTGATACCAAGTTTGACAAAACTGGGTTCTAGACCGTAGCAAGGCCGGCGTCGATGACCTCTCAGAGCTCGTAGACAAGTCTACTTACGTCATCATTACATTCTCTTTCTTAATTTTAGCTGAAAATTTGAAACTTTTTGTTTTTTTTGAAGTGTACATTGACTTCATAGTTATAGCATGCATATGCGTATAAAGAAGTTCGTTACTCATGTGTATCAACCATCTAATAATGGATTATTCAATATTGAAATAAATGGTCTTATTGCATAAGTAAAAATTGCCAATGGCACCATTACATAAGTCTGAACAAAATAGGAAAGTAATACTAATGGAACATGCTCCACTAGCCTAAACCTATTAATAAGTTAGAAACATAATAGTAGGCATCCTCGAATGCATGGGGACCTACCAAGTACATATTAAATGTTCTGATATCCGAATAGCTGTAATGAATGTCTTCAACACCCTCTTGGACCTGCATCTAAAATAGTATAATGTATGGGATTATTACACAATTGTACTAAGTATGGGTGTATGCACGTACACACCAAGGACATCCATAATTAAGATGAGCTCTCCCTAACGATTTGAATTATGAAAAGCCAAGTCAGTTGGACTTTCCAAATCAAATTAGGAATGTCATTCTATGAGAGTAACATGCATCATCATTCTTTTAATATTGCACATAGCATATAACATATTTTATATAGCACATACATATATTACATATCATTCGTTGATATGTCGTGAGACCTTGGAATCATGGACTTAACATTAAGACTAACCAAAAATGAGGGCTCAACATATGGGACCTCAACTAGAGAGCCTTCTTTAGCAAACACAGACTGTACTTTATTCATTCTTACGTATTTCACTTTTGTTCGTTCGTACGATGGTGTGAACACAATCAATACCTAGGATGTTGTTAAAGACTCTCATCTAGTTCATTGTGCAATGACTAAGAATGACTTAGTATCATTACTTGAGTCTAGTTCACTTCTTGATTTTCGTATCCAAACACTTTGGTATCAATTCATTTCATCATATTTCGTACTTTGTGGAACTTCAACTTTAAACGACATATATCATGTGAGCATCAGGAAATCCGGTATCTTTCGCACAATGAATAGAGGTGGACTCACTAGCCAAGGTGAAATCAAAACATCCCTAGCTTTCTAAGGAGGAAAACCACTGGCTAGTTCCCTATGTTGATAGCATAGTTCAAAGACTAGGAGATTTAGATAGATCCATAACAACCTTGGTGGATAGTCTCATCTCATGAGAATTACGTGAATGTCCGCCCTTCTCTAAAGAAGGCATCACCACTCATAGATAGGCTATCGGTGCTCCATTTAAAGTTCCTATTTGCATTAAAATCATACACCATCGAAGCTTTCTTCTAGAATGAAGTGGTCATATCTCATTAGATTATTTATCATCTATTTTTTACGTATTATGTGTGAATTGTCCCTACACTTACATATAGAGTGTGATTGAGACTTGTCTGTTAATGTTCAACAATCTCTTAGATTAATACTTTTGGTGACATTATATTGGCATAGGTACAACTTATCTCTCATGTACTAGCCTCTTAATGTGATGTCACCCTATTTTTTCTTAAGATATTTTCATTTCATCTTTACACACCTTTATTATTTATTGATTGTGTAACATACATAGGGTCTCTTGGAATTTACATTGAGGGACATTTATTCTAGTAATAGATACGACTTGTCTCAATTGTACTAGTCTATCCTCATGTAGCCACTCTTTCTTTGCTCATTCATCGTTTAGCATAATTATACTCTCTTAGAAATTTCATTCAGTGACATTGATTTTTAGGCGTAGATGTAGCTTGTCTCACTTGCACTAGCCTATAGTCATGTGGTCACTCTTTCATTGCTTATTAACTATGAATTCATTCTTACCACTTTCTTTTTGAGTATGCTTGAAATTTGACTATACATCATTCTACACTCCCACAGGAGAGTACATTTGGTAACATTTTACCTAGGCTTGGTTGAGACTTGCCTCACTATTCATCTTAGCCTCTTATCATGATGTCATTATTTTCCTTAGCTTTAGCATATTAGTTGTTCATAATAACTCACCCCATTACGTGAATGTTCCATTCGTCATATGCCAATCCTCTTGGCCTTTTAGTGACTTTCACACTATTACTTAACCCCCCTGGAGTTACATCAATTCATCACATATATATTAGGTTCATTTACTTTTAAATGTACGTTGGACTTATGATTCCATGCATACAAGCCATGAGGATTTATACATAATTTGTCTAATTGACTCATACTTACCCAGGATTATGTGGTACAAGAAGTATGCATCTTGTTAGTATGCCAAAGTCTCGAGTTTGATTACTATGGGCAGCATTCATTAAATATTTATTCACGTAAGACTTATGTAATGATACGGAATTGGTCTAGGGAACCCGGTTTTGAATCCCTTGAGCAACACTTAGTCTCATATCAAAATTTTGATTTATATTTTTAAGTATGGAGACTTGAGGTCGAAGCCCAACACCTACACTTCTTTTTGCTTTCTTTTTCTTTCCTCTCTCTTTCGATGGAGACCAAGAGGATGTGGGATCGATCCCCCACAACCTCATTTTATTTTTATTTATTTTTTCTCCTAACTTCCTCACCTATCTAAGAGGCTGTGGGTTCGATTCCCACACCCCTCATTTTATTTTTCTTTGATTTTTCTCCTATCTCCCTCACCTTTCCAAGAAGTTGTGGGCTCAATCCCCACACACTTCATTTCTTTTTAATTCTTTTCCTCTTTCATTCCTCGACTTGAGCTTTACCCCATTTAGAATCCCCCTTACCTCATTTTTATTATTGAATTTTTAATAGCTTGCATATGGTGAGGTCTTAGGTTTAATACCTAATGACCTCACATCTAAAAAAAATAAAAAAATTCAGCATCTCATTTGTTGCTTAGCCGAAACCAAATTTCCAGTCACGTTTTTGGTCAATTTTTTCCATCATTTGTACGTTAGATTCTTAGGTATTTTCCTGGATATTTCATTAATTATTATGTGCATCTTTTCCAAGTAATCTTATACAAAAAACACAAGGCTTTAACATGCCATTTTCATTCTCCAAAACATTCCTAAGAACATGGTTACACACACACTGCACACATTTTCATCATCACATAAATACGAACATACATACATGAACATAATCATCACGAAAACAGGTTATATCACTAATTTCTACCAGCAAACATACCCAACGTACAACAATCGATAGGAGCTAGTGACAGGGACATGCAAAGGGGAACATTCCTAGTTTTCGGATTCGAATTCGACTGAATGTTAGGTGTCTCTTTGGAAAGGTACCAATATGAAGAAAACCCATACTTTTTTTTGTCTTTTAACACCTTTCAAATCTGATCTCAATTGCTTCCAACTCCCACAAAAAACAAATGCTTCTCCAACATAACTCAAGCACAAACTGGTTGAAAAATCCATTCGGTTTTCATTTTTAGTTTAGTTTTTCTTTTGAGTTTTTGTGTGAAAGTTATTCACATGATGAACTTTGATTTTTTTGTTCTTTTCGCTGATGATGTACGTGAGAATGAAAGTGAGAAACGTCACAATGAGTGTTGAGAGATATGAGAGTAAGTTTACAAGTAGGAGTTTCAGTTGAAGACTAAGTAAAACTAGGACAGTTTGTTATTTATTTGTTTTAGTATTAATTTTTTTTATCAAAAATCTTAATTTCTCTTACTTAAATAAGAAATTTAAATACCATTTAATTAATATAATCATTAAATACGAATTAATTCAATCAAATCATTGCTTCCACCGTGGATCGAACCCAAGTGGAGCTCAATTTGCGAAAATGGATTGATTCGGGTCAACCCTACCCGAATTGTCCACTATTTTAATTAATTAATTACTTAATTAAGTATTTAGGATAATTACAATACTACCCTTAACCTGGAAAATACCATTTTACCCTTAGACCCTCAAAACATAAGATTACTCCTTTCAAGTTAGGTTAAGACTCATCCGGGTGAATCTTAATATTCAAGTGCCCTACATGGCTCGACCCAACCTTGCCTAGCTTAACTAACTAACTAAGATGGTTGGTTTGGCTGATGCATTCAGAGGTCTAGTTCCAGGTGCATCAATCCATGTGAACCCGGTCTAATCTAGGCATTCTAGATACGTTAAGCATTACTTAGCATAGTCAATTTAGCATGATTTGATCTTGTATGTGCATATGGTCTCATACTTAGTTCAAGTGGTTTACTAACCACATTTTTTTCCTTTTCCCAAACATTTTAGGTTCCAGTTGTTGAAGTCTCTTTGAGACAACTTTGAAGAAAAATTGGAATTTCTCAATAATCCTAGTAAGTAGGTTCTCACTTTTCGAGGGCGATGCCAATATCGAGGTTATGAAGTTGTTTTTGTTTAAAGACTCTTATGGTTTTTACTGTTCATTTGAATACTAATTGTATAGCCTCTATGTGGTCTTTTACATTGATGTATGAGTTATGTCTAAATTTCTACAATCACAAAAACTGATAACACAAAACTAGATTAATTAATAGATAATATATATAAAATATAAAATAAATATATTCAATATTTAAATACACAATAAATAATGAAAATAACAAATACAAAGTAAAACTTACTTCAATAAGTATAGCGAAATGACAAGAATAAAGACATAGGCAAAATAGACTTAATAATAACTTATTCGCAAGAATTTGTAAAAAATCTGTAATAGCATAGAGAAAAACTATTTTTATATAGAAACACAAATAGAAAGTTTGAATATAAACTTCAATGCAATCTATAAATGAATAAGGAAGAATATGCGATAGATGAAAACAATGAAAACTGTGATGGATTAAAAATAAAAATAATATTTTCTAATCTTGAAAGAATATAAGAGAAAATAGGTGACAATCTAAGTTTAATGTTATAAAAAGAAACGGTAAAACTAGAAGATAGTTTAACTGATATGATAAGAATAACAAAAGAAAATGAAGAAATAGATAGGAAAGCAAATCGAAAAAATATAACAACAAGCAAAAAGGGAAGTTCAACAATTAGAATAAGTAAAAAATACTAAAATAGTAGAGCTAGAAAAAGATCTAGCAATATTAAAATAAATGTGTGAAATTAAACAAAGAGAAAAACAACAAAACACAAAAATTAGCAAATGAGATACTTAAATTCAAGGAAAAATTTCAATTAGAAGACTTATTAGAAGAAAAATAAGAATATAGCCAAGATAATCTACCCGAAATAAGAAATGATGAAATAAACAACGATGATCTAGAACAACATTCAAAAACAAGCGAAACATCTATGAAAATTTTAGCAAATATAGATAATGCAATAAATTAGAAATAAATGCAGGAAGCGTAGACATGGATGAAAAACCTAGAACATCATGAGTAAAAAATCCAACAAATTCGTTTCAAAGCATTATAACGAAAACTATGGACACTATGATAGAGGAAAAACTATATGGTATAAAAGATTGAATAAAAAGTGGACACCTAAACCAATAACTGAACAACATAATTTTCTACGGTTAGACTGTGTGGAAGATATAAATAAAACAATCCAATTATGGATAGGATATGTATCAAAACAATAAATAGGTAACAAAATAGTAATAACAGAGACACCATGATATATAGAAAGAACACATATAGGAACAGTTAAATTATGGTTACAAAACTTATCAAATGAAAGTTTTAAAACTTTAAGAAGTAATAAAAAATCTAGTGGCGAATTAGCTACTAGATCTATGGAAATACTATTTAAATATCAAGTAGCTATATGAAATGAATTTAGCAATATGACAACAGAGGTAGAAGAAAAAAATAAAAAAAAATCACAAATCAAAATCTAATGATAAAATTAGCAATATGTAATATGTGTTACACAGATGAATATACATGTGCATTTAGGGAATACTATTATAAAGTAACATATAGCACATAAGAAAGTAAAGAAATAAGAAAATTATATTTTACAAAATTACAATCTTTTAATTCAAAAGTCATAAAAATTTATTAAGAAGCAGAGATAACAGATACCTTAGGAGCTAGAATAAAATTCTTGCAACTACAGTTTATGGAACTATGTGAAAAACAAAAAGATGAAATAAAAATGGAAAATAAAATTAGAAAAAATTTTTGCCTGAAAAAGCCCCTCAATTTGTTTGTACTGATAGGTATTATAAAAATAGAAATAATAAAAAATACATATCAAAATACAAATATAAAAAACTGAGAAGAAGATAATGTGTAGAAAACTACAAAACCAAAAGACATATAGACCAAAAAGAAAACTAACAGAATGTACTTGTTATAAATGTGGAAAATTAGGATATATAGCCAGAGATTGTAAATTAACCAAAAATCCAAAGAAAAATGAATATAAATAATAATAATAAATAATGAAAAATATACGCAGATAGAGTACATAAATTATGAATTAGAAAGTGAAGATAGCATATATGAAATACCAGAAAATGAAATGGACAAAGCTATAGAGATGGAATCAGATAATGAATTCTATAATACAACAAATGACTCAAACATATACAAAAATAATAAATAAAGAAGAACATCAAGACGAAGAATTCTTAGAACAAATAATAATATTTGATAATAATATATTAGAACAAATAAAAGGAAAAGAATTAGATCTAAAAATTGCAAAAATATTTGAAATACCAAGAAAAAAAACTGATTAAAATGATAAAAAGACGAATATTATGTAGTAAGTCAAAGAGAAAATATGATAGATTTCAAATACACTAAATTAAACGCCAATATAACAATAATAAACAAACAAATAATAAATAAAGAAATGCAAGACATTAAGGCTACAAATTCAATTCAATATGTACATTTAGGAAGAACAGAAATACTAATAAAAGCATGTTTTAGAGAAGGAATAGATACAACTATAGAAATATACTTAACGAATGATAGAATCATACAAACCATAGAAAAAAGTATAATAAGTGCAGTAAAAGGTAACCTCATCAACCAAAAATTTAAATTTATAATAAGTTCTAACTACTCAGTAGAAATAAATTACAGGAACATAGATAAATCACTAATCTTATATTGGAAAATATCGGGAATAGAACTAGCTCCATGAAGTAAAATATTTACAGCTAGATGTAAAAACTTATATGTTTTGACAACAAACATAAAATAACAGCAAAAAATAAAATAAAAGAAATAAAATTAGAAGATTCATTTCAAAGGATAGTCACAGTCATAGATAAAAATGATTATTGTTATAACGAGATTGATATAGAAGAACACTTAGAAATAGTAAAAGAAAGATTAAGCACATCAAAAAGAATAAACTGTGAAATAACACAAATATCATAAAAAATGAGTACCGCAAGAAGAATAGATAAACTCCACAAAAATGAATAAAATATGAAATAAAACTACATCACTATTACATAATTGGAATAATGGAACAACGAAAATACTTAATATTAATAGATACATGACAAGAAGAAAACTATATTACAAGAGAATTAGTTACGGAAGATGAAATAATAACTACTGAGCAATCACGCTCCTAACTACCAAAAACATTATTGTATACCGAAGAAACTACAGAAAAGAAAATAATCATTGGAGGAGTACCAATAGTAATAAAATTTAAAATATATCAAGTAGATGAAAATATTATTTAGCAATAAAATGGTTATGACAAGTAAAACCATATACTCTAGAAGACAAATAATAGACACTAAATTATTAAAATAAAAGACTAATAGTAAAAAGAACTTTGATAGGATAAAAATATGAAAATACATATACTTGCAAAGATTAATATATGAAAATACAATTGTTCACCGGAAGATAAATGAGAAATTAAAAACACCGATAGTAGTGACTGGATTTAATATTGAAGGAAGCATGATCACATATAAGGCACAAAATATAAAAATACAAATATGGGATACAATATTAACTATATAAGAAATATATAATTTTTAAATGACTACAAAAGATATGTTATTAGGAATGTCTTTTTAGAAAAATTATACCCACATATAATAACAAAAACACACTGGTGGTTCACAACACCATGTAAACAAAAAATAGGAGCAAAAAGAGTAAATGACAAAAAATGAAAAACAACAGAATGGATAAAAGGAAGAGAGAAAACTACGCAAATATTGGAAAATATAAATGAAGAAGACCCTAAGATAGAATTGATTATATTTTCTATAAATAAAGTAAAAAATAATCCAAGATAAGTTAAAATTATTATATGGTGAAGCTCCTTTACAAGGATGGGAAAAAAATAAAACAAAATTGAAAATTGAGCTAATTGACAATAATAGTATAATAACCCCAAAATAAATTTAATATAATAATAATAATTTAACCGAATTCAAGATATATATAAATCAATTATTAGAAAAAAGGTATATACAAGAAAGCAATAGTAAGCACACAAGCCCGGCATTTACAGTAAATAAACATAGTGAACAAAAAAAAAGGAAAAAGCATAAGGGTTATTGATTATAGAAATTTAAATGCAAAAACTAAAACGTATAATTATCCGATACCAAATAAAAATACTGAAGATAAGACAAATAGAAGGATAAAATTATTTTTACAAATTTGATTGTAAGTAAGAATTTCTTCACTTAAAAGTAGAAGAAGAGTCTAAAAAGCTAACAGCATTCCTTGTACCACAAAAATTTCATGAATGAAATGTATTACCATTTGGATATAAAAACGCACCAGCTAGATGCCAACATTTTATGGAAAATTAGTTTAAACAAATAGAAAATTGTATAGTATACATTGATGATATACTATTGTATTTCAAAACACAAGATGAACATGTAATATTATTAGAAAATTTATATATATTAATAGAAAATTCAGGTATAAGTCTAAGTTAAAAGAAAGCAAATATAATGAAAAATCAAGTAGAATTCTTTGGAATACAAATAGATAAAAACGGAATAAAAATGCAAACACATTTAGTAAAAAAAATAATTAAATCAAATGAACAACTAAACACAAAAAGAAAATTACAATCATTCTCAGTTCTAGTAAATCAAGTAAGAGATTACATACCAAAATTAGCAGAAAATTTAAAATCATTACCAAAAAAATTAGAGAAAGATATAGAATATAAGTTTGATAAAAAAGACCAAATACATATACAAAAGGTAAAATTATTTTGTGAATACTTACCTAAACTATACTTTCAAGAGGAAAAGAAAAAATTTACTTATATAATAGAATCAGATGCGAGTGAAAAAAGTTATGGAGGAATATTACAATACAAGTATGATGTCAATACAATAGAATATCATTGCAGGTATTATTCATGAAATATTTAATAATACAAAAATGAAATGGAGAATAAATAGAAAAGAATTATATTCAATATATAAGTGTTTATCATCATTTGAACCATATATTGTATATTACAAATTCATTATAAGAAAAGATTTTACACAAGTAAAATGGTGGCTAACAAGAAATATACAAGATTCGGTGACAACAAAAGAAATAAGGAGATTGGTATTAAATATATAAAATTTCACATATATAATTGAAGTATAAAAACTGATAATAATGTTATTGCAGATTACTTATCACGACAAAGTTACTCAGACTGAAACTAAGGGAGAAGATACAATTGAAAAGATACTTGAAGTTGTTACTACACTTTGAACAAAAGTGGATAGTATGTACAATGAAATACAAAAGCTAAAGACTAATGAATATAATCTGAAGTTTAAAGCTATCATAAGTCAGCGCCATGACTATAAAAATGCAAAACTATGTTAATCGAAATACAAAGAATCCAGATCTAAACGGTAACATTTTAAAACACCTAAAAACCCATAACAATTGCTTAAATACAACTGCAGATACAAGCAAATGAGTTATAGAAAAACATAATAATTCAAACTTAAACCAATTATTCGAAAAACTATTTTCCTCGAGGCTAACGCAAAAAATATATTAACTATAGGATCACAAACTTCTACATACGCAGATAGCCTACGCCATCACAAAAGAACATATAACCATATTACACGAATCTATATAGAAAATATATACAAAATCCAAACGTTTTTAAACCTTAAACCCTGATCTACTGAAACCCAAGAACCCAACCAGGATTATTTAACCGAAAAATAAAAAGGTTATAATAAGCTGATTGCACAATTAAAAACTAACGTCAAATTAGTTAGGACATGTTACAACTATGAATTACCAAATACAATATATACATTTGACGGAGAGGAACTAAGTGGAATGTCGAAAATATATAAAGCATTTATTACTTGTAAGAGAATTACTAAGAGAAATTTATTCTATGTAAAATTTTATACAGTAACAGAAGAGATATTATACGAGGAGATAAAACCTTCTATACAAGTAGTAAATATAGGATTAACAAAAGATATGACACTACCAGAAGATATTGAACAACAACTAAAGGTACAAAAATGTTTAGAAACCAAGCTTCTATGCCAATAAGAAAATAATTGTTATATAAACCATTTTACAAGAACTAGCAAATAATTATTTAAATAGAAACGCTATATAAAGATACTATGTAAGAGATTAGTTAATGATATATTCCAATTCAAGGGAGATAAGAAAAGCAAATATGGATGAAGTCTAGAGATGGATTTTATCATTACTTAGGCCAGAAGAATGACCTACAACACGAGCAATTAAAGTTTGATTTATTTCAAAAATATTATTAACAAGGTATTGCAAGCTAATCGGTTAAAAATACCAAGATCATATATGTTCAAAATGCAACATAGAAGATAATATAATCCCAGACATCCTACTGGAATAAGACATAAAGAGGGAAGATGACAAGAAGATGAAGATGAAAATAAAAGATAAATACGGAATATGACAAGAAGATATAGATGAAGATAAAATAAAACACTAAACCGTGCTTGGGCACATAAAGCCAAAAGTAGATATGTAAAAGTCTTGAAATAAATAGTAGTAGTCACATAATTTAGTTATATATGTGTAACAACCCTAAAAATGAATAGGATCAATACTTAGGGTGTCAAGAATATTTGTAATTAAACCAAGGTTCACACTTAGAATTAGACCTCAGAACCCTTACCACAACCAAGAAAACTAACTTGGCGAGTTATTTGATCTTGGAAAGGTTGGAACCAACCAAGTAAGGCTCGCGAAAAAGATGACTTAATCGAAGGACTCTATACTAGACTTAAAAGATGAAATTTTAGGTTTTGAGGGTCCAGGGTTAAAATTGTCCTTTTCAGGTAAAGGGTAATATTGTAATTTACCTGAGAAGTTAATACATTAATTAATTAATTTAAGTAAAAGAGCAATTCGGATTGGGGCGACCCGGAGTGACCCATTTTGCAAATGGGGTGCCACTCACGTTCGAGCCCCACTAGGAGCAATGAATTGATGATTTAATTATTAATTAAAATCTATTCATTAAGGTTAAAATGGTCCTTTCACGTATTAATTAAATTAAATCAGATTTTGTATTTATTCCATTAAATCCTATTTTGACTAAGTCTTGAATTTAGTTTCCTAATCCTAATAACTCTTTCCCTTACGTTTCTCAAATCTCTTCCACGACTCTCAACACTCATTCTCTCATGCTATGACAAACAAGAAATATCAAGAACAGTTTAATAACAATTGTTCTTCACACTTGATAAACACATAAAATGTTTTAAGAAAAGCAAGGTTATAAAAAAACGTCAAGGCAAAGAAAGGTTGTTCGTCGAGGGGCGTGTACGTTGAGGAGAATTTGGGCGTGGTTTGGAGGAGTTTGTGGGCAGAAGCTACACACTTTAATAACATCAAAAGGTATGGGTTTCTTCTCTCTTGGTCCCTTTCCCAAGAGGTGACTTACGATTCAAAAGATTCATTCCGAAACTAAGGTTGTTCCTTTTTTTTTTATGTCCTTGTCCCTAGCTCCCAAACGATTTGGTAGGATGAGTATGTTCTGCTGCTAGATTTAGGTATAAATGACGTGTTTATATTAAATGTGAACATGTTTATGTGAGGGAAATTACAAAAATTGTATTCAAAGTGGGATCAAAAAGATTTGTGTGTGTGAGCACGTTGGCAGTGCCTTAGCCACTGTTTGGAGTCGTATCAGACATGAAATTCAGGTGTATTTTATGTGTGAAATGTGTATACCATGTGATGTTAATTACAATGAAATATAGTGGATTGAAATGACTATCTTTTAGCCAACTAAACTTATGAAAAATGTTCCGAAAAATGAGTTGAAAAATGACTAAAATTTTCCATATTTGTTTACTCTTCAAGAATGTCAAATTCTAGGTTTTTAAAGTAAAATAAAATAAGTGAGGTCAATGGGAATTGAAACCATGACCTCACATGTTAAAGAAGCTGAAAAAGAAAGAAAAAACATGAAGGAGCTAACGGGATTCGATCCTAGTTACTGCTTTTGCGAAAAAGAAAAGGGAAACGGGGCTAAGAGGATTTGATCCTAGCTACTGCTTTCGCGAAAAAAAAGGGAAATGGGGCTAAGGGGATTTGATCCCAGCTACTAATTACGCGAAATAAGGAAATGGAAATGGTGCTAAGGGGATTCGAACTCGCGAACTGGAGGTGAATGAAGAGAATAGTATTTGATGAAGATGTTGAAATTTAATTTAGAGTTCTAATCTTATGAATAATAAAAATAAATGAAAAATATAAATGATATCCAAGTGACTCAAGATTTGGGTTCCCTTGATCAAACTTCTGTATTGATACATAAGTCATATGTGAGTAAAATATTCCAAAATAACGCCATCTACTTAGATTAAAAGTCAAGATCTTGACATATATAAAAGATACATAAGTCTTGCACTACATAATCTTAGGAAAGTAAGAATCACTTAGAGAACTATGAATGAAGCCCCATGGCATGTATGCATAGACACATAAGTCTAACATACGTTGAAAAATAAGTGAACATAAGATGTGTGTAATGAAATGATGAACCCTAGGAGGTTAAGTATGATGTAAGATACACTAAGTGTCCAAGTACATTGACATATGTTGTGATGAAATATGAAATGATGAAATGAACATTCACGTAATAAGAGGTAAGTAACTATGAAAAGCAAAGGTGATAATAATGAAGTATGTGGTGACAATGTGATATGAGGCTAATGTATATCATGAGAGCAATCTAAAATGAGCCTAAGTAAATGTTACCAATATGTACTCACCAATGAGAGTGTAAGATAATGAAGAGACCAATCTCTATGAACACTCTAATGAAAGTATAGAGCTCAACACACTTAATACTAATGATGAGATGAGAAATCATCTAATGAGCTATGTTGTCCTCACACTAGAAGCCAGCTTCCATTACGTATGAGTTGAATGTAATGAAACTTTATACTGAGCACCGAGATAGGCTAGCTATGAGCGGATCAACCTTCTTTCGAGAAGGGCGAAGGTTTAAGTAACTCTCATGAGAAGAGACTGTCCGTCTTGCCGGGTATAGATGTCCATACATCTCCTAGTCTTTGAACCTATACTGCCAATGTAGGGATCTGGTGGGGTTAATTTCCCATGTTCTCTAGCATGATTTTGGGTAACTTTGACCGGTGATACCACCTCTTTTTGGTGTGGGGGAGACACTGGATTTCATGATGCTCATATGATCTATGTTGGTTAAAGTTAAAGTTGCCAATGAATAAATGAGGCCAGCCTCAAATGAAGCACATAATGAAATGAATGATACCAAAGATGTTATGATAGGATAATCAAGAGGTGAGATAGACCAAGGTAATGACATTAGGTAATTCCTAATCATTGCACAACAAACCCGATGAATGTCTTAAACTATATTATAGGTATAGCTGGTGTTTACACTGGCCCATGAATGAAATGAAATTGAGTACGTATGAATGAACGAAGCAGACTTTGTGTTTTCTAAAGAAGACTCCCTAGTTGAGGTCCTACATGTTGAGCCCTAATTTCGTGAAAGTCTTAATGTTAAGTTCATGATTCGCCCTAATTTCGTGAAAGTCTTAATGTTATGTCCATGATTCCAAGGTATTATGGCATATGAATGAATGATATGAAAGATGTTATGTTCTATATGTGATATGATATGTGAATTATGTTATGTGTTGCTTGCAAAATGATAAGTTTGATGATGCATGTTACACATATGGCATGACTTTCCAAATACAACTTTGGAAGATCCATTGACTTTCCTAATCCAAATTTGGTAAGTCCATTGACATGACTTTTCATAAATCATGTTTTTAGGAAAGCGCTATTCTTTCTAATGCATGTCCTTGGTTTGTGCTTACATATATCCATACTTAGTAAAAGTGTACTAATTCCATACAAACATCTACTTTTAGGTGTAGGTTTTATATGATTAAGTATGGGACATTTCCCAATCTATATTCTTATGTCTATGATTGAAACTCTAAGACATAGATTTTCATTATATTTTTCTATAAAAGAAATATTTTGAAGTATTATTATTTCGTGTGAAAAGATTTAATTCCACACTACTTTATGTACATGTATGCAATGAATGGTACAAAATGTCTTGTACAAGACCTTCGAGAGGTCGAGTACGCCATGTTTCAATTATAAAATGCCCTAACTTCAACGGGGTACTTTATGGTTGTGAAAAACATTGAATCAGAGAATAAGGTTACGAAGTAGTCTTCGAAATCGAAGTCTCCAAAATCCATGTCTAATAGAGTCTTGATCGTCGGTGTGAGTCGCGAAAAATCTATGGGCGAGAGGCTATAGGACGATAGAGTAAACGTTATTTCCTACACCTATGTCGTGTCGTAGATTAAAAAGTTATGACTGTCCTTTTCCTATGGTTTTCCTTGTGGTTCTCGAAAGATGAATACGAGGAGGCCAGTGGCTAGGAGGGTTGAGGAAAATGATGTAAATGAGTGACTTCCTCCTTGAGCTGGACAAGTGCGATAAGGTGTACAATTTCCTCAAGGTGATCAGGTCCCTATTGTGGATAGAGGTAATGAGGTTGTGGTTGTTCTCCCAATTATGGATAATGGGGAGATTTGAGAGTCTCTCCTTACGATAGCCCGAGCTATGACAACTCAAGTAAATAGAGATATTTGGCCTAGGGTGAATGCTACGGAGAGTTATTTGATCTCTAGATTGAAGGACTTTGTGAGGATGAATACTCCTATATTATTTGGTTCTAAGGTGGGAGAATATCCCCAAGATTTCTTTGATAAGGTGTATAAGATAGTGCATGAAATGGGAGTGACTTCTAACGAGAAAAAGGAGTTAGCTTTATATCAATTGAAAGATGTTTCTAAAGTATGGTTTACTCAATGGAAAGGTAGTATACCGGTCGAATTGGGTCCCTTAGAGTGGGAGTTTAAGGAAGCATTCTTGAAAGATATTGTCCCTGTGAGAAGAGGGAGGCTACGATTTAGGAATTAATAAACCATAGTCTAGGTAGCATGAGTGTTGAGGAGTATTCCTTAAATTTATCTTATTTTCTAAGTATTCTCCATCCTTGGTGTCTAACTCTAGGGATGAGATGAGTAGGTTCATGACTGCTTTTTCGGATATTGTAAATGAAGAATGTCGTACAACCATGCTCCATGGTGACATGACTCTATTTAGGCTTATATTGTATGCTCAATATATTGAAGATTCTAAACATGGGAGGAGAAGTAGAGATGCTAAGAGGAGAAGAACATATGTACAAGTTCAACCTAAGTTTAAGAAGAGGGTTCCAAATCAAGATGGTTATAGTTCTCATAAGGATAATTATGAGAGAAGTGGTGGTTCCCAAATGGTTAAACCTATTTGTGCTACTTGTGGGAAAAAGCACATTGTGAAGTGTCTAGCTTCTACTAGTGGGTGCTTTGGTTTTGGGAAGGATGACCACAAGTCAATATATTGTCCTACTATTTCATCTTGGGGATGAGAGTCCAAGAAAATTCCTCCTAATGTTCCGGATGGTAGTTCTCCAAAAGGAAAGGCTCACTTTTATGCTCTTCGAGTAAAAGGAACAAAACCGGATGATGATGATGGTAAGTTACCGTTTTCTCTGTTTAGTTATATGAGTTCCTTCTATGGGGGGGAGTATGGTAAGTATTATAATGGTGATTTGTTGTCTCATCTCTTCTATTCAACTCAAGCTTGAGAGATAGAATGCCATACTAGCATTTTGCATTTCGTTTAAGAGTCTAGTTCAAATTGAATTTCATTGATTCCTTGTGTTTTGCATTTCATGAAGTTACGATTAGGTTTTACAGTGAATTGATATGGTTTTATTGCTCATATTGTCATGCTTTCATCATAAATTGCTTAATAGATGCATTTTTTTTTAAAAAAATTGGGCATGATTCAATGTAAAGATTTTTTCAAAAAATTGCACTAGATTGTTCTTTCATAAAAAAATTTGTTATGGTATGCATAGAACTGATTTATATCAGCATGATAATGTATGGAGAAGGAAGTACCTTTTATATGAAGTGAAATGGTTAAGTCAAGTGAAATGATGAAGTCTTATTGCATTATAAGTTATAGAAGTTGTTCCTACCTTCTTGTTGTGTTTTGAGTCTCTAAAGTATGTGAAATTGATGTGTGTTTATGGTATACTGTTCGGTAAGGTTATGAGATGCTAGTATTTGAGTGATAACTCTTAAAAATGATGAAAGTGTGACAAGTGTCATTCGAGGACGAATGTTTTCCAAAGGAGGGACATTATAACGTCCCTAAAAATGAGCTACGTTGAGCTGGAGCCTAACTCTTGTTTCATGATGTTTTAAAGTCATATAATGATTAATAATAGTGTTCTTAGACAGTATATAAAGTTTGGCATTGTTTGAAGGTCAAACGTCCAAGACGTTCGAAAACTAGTCGAAGTTGAACTAGTGTGTCGTAGTTATGTTTTGGGGGACTTTTGAAGGTGAAATTATGTACTGAAATTTCCTACGTGTAGTCTGACACATAAAGGGATGAAATATCCAAGAACGACGCCTTGGGAAGAATCAAAAGGGTTCCTGAAGAGGACCCAAACATTGGCCAGCTTAGTTTCCAAGCAGACAAGAATTGGCATGCTCTTGCGCGACGCGCTGCTGTTACGCAATAGGAAAGAAATTTCCTTCCAACGCGGGGCTGTCACGAACAATTCTGTGCAGGAATTTGTGAAAAATATAATTTGGAAGTGCCTCCGCAACGCACAGTAAAGTCCTAGATTTCGTTGCGTCGTTTTTAAGTCAAATTTGAGTTGGTTAATTTGTCACATAAATATATATATCTTTTGGGTAATTTAGGGTTGCATTATGAAAGGTTATAGGACCTATTTGAACCCCTAAACTCACCAAATAAATCTAAACCCTCCACTCAAATCAAAACCTCTCCATTCACTCTCTCAATAACTCTATTGTTGAAGATTTGAAGCTCCAAGGAAGAAGCTAAATTTCTCAAATTTTTGTTCATCAATCTTGTAGGGTTTTCATCACACTTATGGTATGGATATTCATCCTTGGAATCTCTTTCTTCAAGGAGTCAATTACAATTATCTTCAAAGATGATCAAAAACATGAATTGTCCAATTTTGTGATCGTTTTGAATCAATATTTTTGGATTGAATTAGTTTTAATACAATGTTTTAAAGTAATAATTCCTACGAACACATGCAAACCATGCAATCCTAGTTTTAACTATTTAATGGGTTAAGCGATCTTGTCTAAATGCTTATGAATTCTAGTGTAGTTATCTATGTTTTATTGAATGATGTAAATTTTTTATTGAATTGATGTATAGGCTGTCTTGGATTGATATATCTAAATTAAATTTACTTATATTCATTGAGTATTGTGATTTGTGTATTAAATTGATGATCATGGCCATAGGTAAAATTCTATTTGTACTGTATTGGACGATTTAGCTATGGATTAAAGTGGTGAGAATGGATTGGTTGTACACTGCCCTAATTCTCTTTATTATATAAAATGTATATCTTGAGTTATGTTTTGATTTGTATTCTCCACTTATGGTCGCAGTGTTATGTGTTTTACTTGGGAATTATGTGCCCTCATCGGTGTTACTTTATGTATTATAATGATCATGGCATTTGTCAGCAACAACTTGATATATCATGATGATTTGTATAGTTGAGTTATGTGAAGTATGATCATATCAATCGACTTTTGGTGAAGATGAATGTGTATGTTCTACTTTTGATGATTTTAGGTAATCATGATAGACTATGACTATATCTTTTAGTTTAAGTAGCCTTAAAGTTAATGCGTAATTTTTCCTACTTGGTTATAGAGTGTTATGATGTTTATATTGATTATATTATAGGAGCTAATAGGGTGAACTATGATGTTGGTTATAACTATCGACCTATAGAAAGATATTCGATATGTGAAGATGTGTATGACTTCTCTTGGTAAACTTGTGTCCCTTGCCTGATAAAAGTACTTTATGAATATAAACATCTTGACTTAGTAGGATTTTGCACCTTTGTCTTGTTGTGATGTAAAAATGAATGATAAATTAAAGTGTAGAATCGGTAGATCTAAGATGATTCCCTTCTTATCATGACTAATATGTGGAACCTTCTATATAAAAAAAAGGTTATGAATGAGCTATCCTTATTGACCATTTAGTGGCATTCCTAGTGGACCCATATTTGGTAGGTGCATTATGAGTTGATAATTACTAAGATATAGTACCTTTTCATATACTCCTTTTTATTGAACCTACTCTACGAGAACAAAGGCTAGCACTGAATGCATATTTTATGGTTCGTCGGTCTACTTTACAAGGAGACTAGTGTACAATGTATGTCTATTTGAGTATGAGACTAGAGTGCATAAAATACCTTCATATTCCTTAAGCATGTTCCAACATGGGATGTGTCCTAGTTCTACCCTTGGCAAGTAGACCATCCTCCATTAAAGTAGGTGTATGATTCCAGATTCCATACCTAGCTAGTATGGTCTATGTCGGTTATTGCCTATTCTCATAATGTGGGACACATGCTTGTGTTGGATAAGTATTATGAACTTTAGGTAGTTGAATGGGACGCTATCTATACATTGCATGATTTGTCTTTGAAGATGTTAATGCGTGAGTGTCCTAGGTCTTCATAATGACTATTATGTAAATGTACATAAGTGATGAATGTTTTCAAAATGACTTAATGAACATAGACTTAAGAAAATGAATGTTATTGTAAAAACTACTTATCTAGTGTAGCTTTAAGTATTGCTTAGGTAGGCTTGAAGAGGTTGTATGGGCGGTCTCTTCATGTCTTACTTAGGTGAGTCCTAGAGTATTTCCAAGTAGGGAGTTTAACAAATAATGTAAGAATGATCTTATCATAGGCAGTCTTAAGGATCATTTAGATATTCTTAGAGAGTGTATGGTCAATCTCTCTTGGTCTTACTTAAGTGTGTCTCAGGATAACCTTTGGTGGCTGGGTTAAAAGCTAAAAGAGGTCCCTGTGAAGTTAAGCTTAGTTCACGGTAAGGTGACATAGTTCAATGTAACATTCTTCAATATTTCATAAAATTCCTATGTAATATCTTATATGTTTCTAAGGTGTTAAATGTTGTTCTTATACTTATAATATGATGTTTTACTAACAAAGAGAATGTTTTATACAAATGTTCGTTTCTCATAATTTTATGCATTATGTCATACTTAGTACAAGTGTTTTGTAGTAATTCCATATATTTTGTATAATTAAGTGTAGGTGGCATTTTACAGGAGTCTCGATGTGGAGCTTTGATTAGTGTTCATTCAAGTAAAGGGTTGGTATGTCCTCACTAGATTTGAGGACGTCCTTATGTTTAGATTTCCTTGTTTGAAGTATTGCAATAGGCATAGCTATTTTCTATATGATGAAGTATGGGTCGTGTCCTAATATATTTATATGTATAAGATGACAACTTTGAGACTTAGCCTTTCAATATGTTTTTCTATAAAAGATATAATTTTAAGTTATATTATTTCGTGTGAAAAGTTTTAAATTTGCACTACTTTTCATACATGTATGCAATAAATGGTACGGAAGGGCTTGTACAGAACCTGCGAGAGGTTGAGTAACCCATGTTTCGATTCGAGGTTGCCTTAACTTCTAGGGGGTACTCTAAGGTTGCGAAAAAATTGGTATCAGAGCAAAGGTTATGAAGTAGTCTTAGGAATCGAAAAGTCTCAAAAACCATGTCTAGTAGAGTCTTGACCATCAGTTTAAGTTGCGACGCATCTATTGGCGAGAGTCTATAGGACGATAGAGTTTCCCCTCTTTAATACTCTTATGTCGTGTTGTAGAGTAAAAAGTTATGACTTTCCTTTCCTTATGGTTTTCCTTGTGCTTTTAAGAAGATGAATATGAGGAGGACACATGATAGGAGGGTTTAGGACAATGATGTGAATAAAGGAATTCCTCCCTGAGGTGGAGAAGTGAGACAATGATAGAGTCTCTCCTTACCCTATCCCGAGCTAAGACAACTCAAATGAGTAGAGACATTAGGCCCAGGATGAATACTATGGATACTACTATGAGGTCTACATTGAGGGATTCTGTGAGAATGAATCCTCCTCTCTTCTTTTTATCTAAGGTTGGAGAATATCCCCAAGCTTTCTATGATGAGGTGTATAATATAGTACATGTAATTGGAGTGACTTCTAGGGAGAAAGAGGAATTAGATTTGAATAAATTGAAAGATTTTTCTTATGTATGGTTTACTCAATAGAAGGGTAGTAGACCGATCGAATCGTGTCCCTTAGAGTGGGAAGATTTTAAGTAAGCATTCATAGGAAGGTACTTTCCCCATGAGAAGGGGGATGTTAAGATTGATGAATTTATAAACTTTAGCCAAGGTGGCATGAGTGTTAAGGAGTATTCCTCATGTTTATCCTATTATCTAAGTATGATTCATCGTTGGTGTCTAACCCTATGGATAAGATGAGTAGGCTCTTGACCGGTGTTTTGGATATTGTAAAGGATGGGTGTCGTACGACCATGATCCATGGTGACATGACTCTATATAGGCTTATGTTGTAAGATCAATCTATTAAAAGTATAAAATTGGGAGGATAAGTAGAGATTCTAAAAGGGGAAGAACCAGTGAACGAGTTCAACCTAAGTTAAAAGAGGATTCCAAATCAAGATGGTCCTAGTGCTCCTAAGGCTAATATAAGATAGGTGGTGGCTCCCAATTGGTTAAGCCTACTTGTGATACAGTGGGAAGAAGCACTTTGGGAAGTATCTAGCTGGTACTAGTGGATTCTTTGGTTGTGGTAAGGATGATCATAAGGCGATATATTTTCCAACTATTGAAGCTAGAGGATGAAAGGCCAAGCAAGTTCCTCCTAATGTTAACGATTGTTGTGCACAAAAAGAAAGGGCAGCTTCTATGTTCTCCGAGCAAAAGAAACAAAATTGGATGATGATGATGCAGTAAGTTATAGTTTTTTTTCTTTAGTTATATGAGTTACTTCTATGTTGGGTAGTATGTTGAGTGTAGAATAGTGGTTTTTTATCTCATCTATTTTATTCAACTCAAGCTTGAGATATCAAATGTCATAGTAGCATGTTTCATGTTGAATTTTGTTTAAGAGTCTAGTTGAAATTGAATTTCATTGATTCCTTGCATTGTGCATTTCATGAAGTTACAATTAGTCTCTCAAATTTTCATGCTTTCATCATAAAATGCTTAACAAATGCATTTTTTTTGAAATTTGAGCATGGTTCACTGTAAAGAAATTGGTGTTTAATGTAAAGATTTTTAAAAAATTTAACTAAATTGTTCATTCATAAAAAAATTGTTATGGTGTATATAGATCTTATGTATACGATCATGATAATGTGTGGAGAAGGAAGTACCACCTATATGAAGTGAAAAATTTGAGCCTTATTGAATGATAAGTTTTAGAAGTAGTTCCTACCTTCTTTTTGTGTTTTGAGTCTCTTAAAGTATGTGAAACTGATGTTTCTCCTACATGTGTGTATGGTATGTGTGGTATGTTTATGATCTTATAGTCTTTGAGTCTTAACACATGAAAAATGTTCAAAGTATGGCAAGTGTCATTCGAGGATGAATGTTGTCCAAGAGGGAGAGATTGTAACGTCCCTAAAAATGAGCTAGGTTGAGCTAGAGCATAACAATTGTGTCATGATGTTTTAAAGTGATTAAATTTTTATAATAGTGTTCTTAGGAAGTATATAATGTCTTGAAGTGTTTGGAGGTCAAGCATTAAAGCTGTTTAAAAACTAGTCGATCTTGAACTACTGTGTCGTAGTGTTTTGTAGTGATATTTGAGGGACGGTTTGAAAGTGAAACTTTGTACCGAGAGTACCTACACTTAGCCTCACATACAAAGGAACAAATCCGAGAATGACGCCTCAGGGACCATCACAAGGGTCCCCAAAGAGGATCCAAACATGGGAGAGCGAAGATGCGAAGTAACAAAGAGTTGGCATGCTGTTGCGCGATGCGTAGCTGTCACGTAGTAGGAAAAAGTTTTCATTTCAACACGGGTCTCTCACGAACCATTTTATCCAAGAATTTTTGAAAAATAAAATTTGGACATGTTTCCGCGACATGCAGTAAAGTCCCAGAGTTCGTTGTATCGTTTTTAAGTCAAATTTTAGTTGGTTAATTTTTCCAATAAATTTAGGGTTATTTTTGCTAATTTAGGGGTGAATTATGGATATTTATAGGACCTATTTAAATCCCTAAACTCACCAATTAAAGCAAAACACTAAATTCAAAACAAGACCTCTCCATTCACACTCTCCAAAACTCCATTGTTCAAGCTTTAAAGCTCCAAGGAAGATGATAGATTTCTAATGTTTTATTTCATCAATATCATGGGATTTTCATAAAAATTAAGATATAATTATTCTTCATTGAAATCTCTTTCTTCAAGGAGTCTACTCAAATGATTTTAAAAGATGATCAAAAATATGAATTGTCCAATTTGTGATCTATCAATGGAATCCAGCATAAAAGGTTTTGAATCAATGTTTTTAAATTGAATTAATGATAATGCAATGTTTTAAAGTAATAATTCGTATGAACCCATGCAACCCATGCAATCCTAGTTATTAGTATTTTATTGGTTAAGTGATTATTTCTCAATGGATATGAATTCAAGTGTAGTTTTCAATGGGTTATGGAATGAAGTAAGAATTGTATTTAATTGATGTATGGGCTGTCTTAGATTGATATATATATATATTGAATTGAATTAGATTTATTGAGTATTCTTATTTACATATTGGAATGATGATCATGGCCATAGGTAAGTTTCTATAGGTATTGTATTTGACAATTTAGCTATGTATTGAAATGGCGAGAATGGATTTGTTGTTATGTGCCTGAATTCCCTTTATTTTATGTAATGTAGACCTTGAATTATGTTGTTATTTGTATGGTTCACTTATGGTGACGGTATTATGTGTTTTATTTTTGAATTATGTGGCCTCATCGACGTTACTTTATGTATTATGGCCTTGTTCGCAACTACTTGATATATCATGATGAGCTGTATAGTTTAATTATGTGAAGTATGATCATATCTATGCACTTGTGATTAAAATTAATATATATGTGCTTCTATTAATGATGTTAGTTGATGATATTAGACTATGACTATGTCCTTTAGTGTGCGTAGTCTTAAAGTTAATACATGATTCTTCCTACTTGATTATAGAGTAATTATGGTTATATTGATGATATTATAGTAGAGAATAGGGAGACCTATAATTTTGGTTATGCCTATGTGCCTATAGAATTATATGTTATATGTGAAGATGTGTGAGTCTTGTCTTGGTAGACTTGTCACCCTTACTTGATACTTGTCTAGATTGTATAGTCTAGGTCGGTTATTGCCTATTCTGATCTTGTGGGATATATTCTAGTGTTGGATAAGTTCTTAGATATTCTTAAGGATTATTTAGGTGTGCTTGAATAGGGTGTATAGGCGGTCTCTTTTTGTCTTACTTAAGTAAGTCTAAGGATAACCTTTGGTAAGAGTGTTAAATGCTATATGGTTTGAAGTGTTGATAATGTTATTATGTGGGTTACATTAAATATGTCTTATACATGAGGCTTATGTTGAATGTGGTTCTTATAATTATGTTATGGAGTTTTCTCTACAAAGAGAATGAATGCATACTTCATAGAAAATGTCCTTTTATCATTATTTTATTGCATTAAACCATAGTAAGTGTATTTTAATGTACTAATTCCATTTTTGTTTCATCTTCAAAGGTATAGGTGGAATTTGACAAAAATTCCTTTGAAGTGAAGCTTTGATACTAGAATTCCATTGAAGCAAGTGTCAATATGTCCTCAATCGTTCTGAGGACATCACTATGTTTTGATTTCTAAGTTAAAGACATTGTAATAAACTTAGTTATAATCTATATTGATGTTGTGTTGGATGTGACACAAGTTATTGGTGACTCTATGATGGTAACTAGTAGAGTTAACAATTTCCTATGCTTTCTATAAAAGATATTTTAAGACAAGGTTTGTGAAGTGTTTTAATTATGCACTACTTTTCATATATGTTTATGCAATGAATGATATCTAAGGTCTTATATGAGACCTCTGAGAGGTCGAATATGCCATGTGGCGACTTAACAGTGCTCTAACTTCTAGAGTATACTTGCAGGTCGGTACACTAACACCCACGAGGGGCCCAAGAGGAGGACTCCACCTGTCAGTCAGAAATTGCTCAAAACGGTGCCAACCAATAGCCAGTCGACCAATTGATGACTCATCAACCACTGGACCTGAAAGTATGAAAGTTTTGGGGGATGCATTACTAAGCCACGAGCCCTCATCAACAGTGCGTCAATCCATCGACGGTCTGTCTAGGATGGGCGTTGATTTTGTCGTGTAAAAGTTGCCATGATTTGACAAAGGTTGTGGTGTTTTAGTAAGTTCACCCCAAGTCTTTATGAGGCTTGGAAGATTGTATTAGGGTCTTATGGGTATATTAAGTTAGTTGATACTCCTAGACAAAGGTTAGACTTCATCTTTAAATATCATCCCCCCCCCCCCCTCAAGAAGCTAGAACTCAACAAAAGCCCTAGAAGTGAAGCTTTTTGACGTTTTCTTCACCAAATTTTGTGGAATTTTTTACATTAATGTATGCTAGTTCATCCTTGAACCTTCTTTCATTCAAGGCGACATTCCAAAGAAATGTCCAAAATGATTTCAAACTCCAACTTCTTCTATCTTTGACTCTTACCATGGGTCATTACATGAAAACATTTTTATGATTGCAATATGTTTTTTTTTTGTGTTTGTTGATGATTTAAATATCAAAACCTCAATGAACTCATGTTTATGCAATTATAAACTTTTGGCTTATGAAGTGGGCTTGTTGTATTTGTCTAGATAAAATTACAGTTGAGTTTCTATGTTGTATTTTGAATTACCTAGGACATAATCTTTCTTTATTATGTTGTTTTGGTGAAATATTGAGAAAAGTTAATGAAAGCTTGGATGAAGGGTAAGTTCTTCTATCTTGTTTAGTTTCCATTTTAATGATCTTAATTGGTATGGTCTACCTTTGGTGGCGGTGTTTACTTTGAGTATATGAGTATATGAGTATATGTATATATATATGTGTATTGTGAGTATGGACTTGAAGGTATAATATGTGAAGTAAAATGAGGATGATGATGTTCATGTTGATATGTATAAGGAACTTTGAATTGTATATACTGTAGAAAGTATGTCTAAATAGAGTATGTGTATATGTGAAGCATGCTATTTTGTAAATTATGATTAATGAAGGAATGAGAGTGTTTAGAAGTCAAGTTATGCATATGGTGAATATGTGAAATGTGTGCTCACATGTATTAACACGCACTCTATTATATGTGTTTTTGCATAATGCCATACTTAGTACAATGTTTATACTAAACCCATGTCACATCCGGGGGGCACCCCCTAGAAGTAACATGGTGTACTTGACCTCTAGAAGGTCTTATACAAACCCATTGTTAGCATTCATAGCATTGTCATAGTAAATTTGGTGGAAAATTTATAACTTTTCATAGGATATCATATACTAAACACTTTATCACACACACACACACACACACACACACACACACACACATATATATATTATATGTACATATTAGGCCTTAAGGATCTTTTCCATCCTAGACACAATATCATAAGAGTAAAATAGGGACACACCCCTTATAACATAATACATAACTGTACAACTCATAAGACTTTAATTTAAGCTCTGAGGACATCCTTTGACTTAAGGATTCGTTCACATAAATCATTTTAAGACCTTACTCATGACCTCAAGCTTAGTCTACTAGTGCAATGTACATGTGAAGCCCCATAACCACATACATACTTTATAAACGTATCGTGAGACCACAAGCCTTAACACTTCATACATCAACATAGCAAGTAAAGACAATTTTGTCCAAGCTGGGAAAGACATTCATCATATAGTCATTAAGACAAACTTTATGCATATAGTGACAAGTTCACATCTTTTAGACTTATAACATGCACATATTCATAACAAGTAGACAATTACTACAATGTCATACTTAAAGACATAAGCATAATCATACCCATTAGGACACCTCCCTTGGACATCCTAAGGAGATAGTTGTGCCAATGTTTAGATAGTTTCATTACTTCCACCTATCCTAAGTAACCTCTCTTAAGTCATCCTAGTAAGGGCCCTAGTCATTTACTTCCATTATCCATTTCACTTTAGGGAAACTATAGCCTTAACAATCACTAACACCACGGATGCTAAATATGGAATTTGTTGTTTTAGAGGCTTACACCAATGGAAGGTGTTCTTACATAGCCAAGGTTGAACATGAACACATGCTATCATCTTAAGTAAATTAACTTACTAGATCCTATGTAGCAAGCATATTTATGGAACATGGAGGTACATGTGAAAACCCTCTTTATTCCAAGATGGGGAATTATGGTTATTCACTTATGGAAACCCTATTAATGTATATTGAGGCATTGTGGTGTATGATAGACCTTTTTTCCCACATTGGGAAGGGACAAACATTCATATACAATTTTACTCGCTACTAAGCTAAGTTCCCTTTATTAAAAGCCTTTATTATCGTTTATTTATTAAACATAGGCTTAGGAGAGTAATCCCTCATATGCATAGCTAATTGGTCATAGATGAAAGTAAATAAACCTAAATCATGTGAGAAACACTTTCACATAGACATAGCATATAT
This sequence comes from Solanum habrochaites, assembly GCA_027704765.1. Classification (NCBI taxonomy): domain Eukaryota; kingdom Viridiplantae; phylum Streptophyta; class Magnoliopsida; order Solanales; family Solanaceae; genus Solanum; species Solanum habrochaites. The sequence continues at coordinate 21,064,160 of JAKWJA010002496.1, forward strand.
CATTAGCACTATCTAGTTTAGGATACACTTGAGCATACTTCTCAAGGACCCTGTATTGACTATATCATCATTCATTTGTGTTTATACATATATGTGAGCAAACCATTCACATAACACATTAAGGTCACACTTGTTCATACATTCATATTGATACACATAGAAACCAATACTAGGAACTATCCTATCAAGGCACACATGTGAAATGCATTGGCAAGGTCCCATACCCTTGTCCATACTATTACACCTATCAAGTCATCCTACTTAAGGAAAAACATATCATACATTCATAGACATAAACTTAATATGCATAGTAGTAGACACTAGTTGATATGACGACTACCATTCATTTGGACACCATTACCTATACTACTTGTAAGCATGCATGTAGAGTGAGGTCGTGTATACATTGGTCAACATGATCACATTATGACAATCAAAAACTATTGAGGCAGCCACCCTCATAGTACCACAATACACATTCGAGCATAGACCACACAACACACAATAGCATAGGAGACAAATCAAATTCATATTACACTTTAAGACTCCTAACATTTGCTATTCAAACATTCACATTGGGGGGTAATCAATCCTTAACACTTCATTAATGGAACAACCTACACATGATATTACATAACCATTTACATGCTCATAAAAATAGTAACATAACCTAGATTCATAACTAAAGTAAAATATTAGGAACAAGTTACACATAAGTTGATCATCATAACCACTTATTCATATATTCATAAATTTGACTTCAAGGCCATGGTAAACAAATATATGACTACAATAAAGTAAACACAACCACCATAAGCGTACCATACCACACAATGCCACACAAGTCTTCATCAATCACAATAATATAGAAAAAGTAGAGGGATGACCCATTCTTACCAATTCATTAACATTTGATCATCATTGATCAATTCACCTTTTTCATTAAAAATTCATGTATAGGGCAGTATTTATATGTACTTAAATCATAAAATAAACCATGTACAACTTGTGAAAGATCATGATAACATCTAATACAATATATCACATATATGGTATAGAGTAGAGAATTATAGATCATGAAGTAAGTTCCCTAGTTTTGCTCATAATTCATCATGTACCAATAATATACATTTAGGGCAGTGTCTAAATAGATATAAATCAAGTCTAAATCATGCTTCATCTAATCAAGAACCTTGATCATATCATGTATATGACATTATCAATCCATAGAATTAAAGAACCTAGATGAAGTAATGTAAGACTTATTTAATTTGATCATAAAGGATACATACTTACAATTCAATCATGATAATAATTTAAAACATAAGCTACAAGACTCTCAATGTAATTTAATTCCACTTCTATACAATTAAGAACCAATATTACAGTGATCTCACCGATAACTAGACTAAGCATGGTCAAATCTTCATACATTTATCCACATAGATCCTTCATTATAAATTCATCACCAATACACGTAAATAACAGTGGATATAAACAATGAAACATAAGATATTTGCAATTCAACCATTAATAAGCTACGATAACAATGCTCATGCAAGAGCTAAATCAATTTGTGGAAGGGATATGGGTTCATCATGCAATTGGATTTAAAGTCACGTTAAAAATCATAAATTAACATCAATTAATCATGATTAAGACATTAAAAACGTTTTGAGAAGGAACCAATGGCTAGATTGAAGAATAAGAAGTTTGATCATGAAATCTCTTTCAAAACTTGAGATTAAACCTCTAGATGATAGGATAACTAGAGATGAATGATCACCATACCTTTGTCTAAAATAATAAGTCAAAAACATGATGAAATATACATGGAAATCGAAGCTTCAAGATTTTCTTGAGCTTCACCAACAATGGAGGTTTATAGGGATAATTGGTTTTAGAACGAAAATGTATTTGCTGTGATTTTTGATTGGGAATGGGTTGATAATGTTTTTTATCACTGAAATTTACCCAAAAATAGCTAAATCAAGTAGGTTCAATTTAGGACGTGGAGAAAAATTCTGATTCACCCATTTAATGAGCAGTCGCTAGGTAGTGATGCACCAGCCTACATCGATGGACCGAACGACTGGGCGTTCATTAATCAATGGGAAATGGAAATTTTTTTCCCTCCGTTGACTGGATCTGAGGCTTTCATGTGGTCAAACCTTTTCAAGTCTTAGTTCCCATCAATGTGGAGTTAGTACACCAACGGGGCGTCGTTTTGGCTCGTCGATTGACACTACCAAGGCTGTCTCTCGACAGCCCTTGGGTCCTTCTTGTGGGACCTTTTTCGTGGCCCTTGAGAAGTCCTACCCGGACAATTCCCAATTGAATATCAAAATTAACAAGTCAAGGACCTTACATGAAATTTCACCCAAAATTCTCGCATAAAACACAACGAAACATGGTAAGCCCCATCAAGACATACTTGAACGTCTCAAGGGCTAACTTTCGAACGTCTTAGACGTTTGACCTCCAAACTTGATGAAAATACATATAATGTCTACAAAAATCATTATAAATCATTTTAGGACTTCAAAAGCTCATGGCATACAAATACAAGAACGTATAGACACAGGAGATACATAGGTGATTAGTCGTCGAACGTCTTGGTCATCCCTTGACGTTTGACTTCAAAATCACCTCAAACCTTACACACGGCCTTAATACCATACTATAAGACATTTTAGTACCTTATACCCTTATGAATAACATGTTAGTATCTAGACACCCTAACTCATTTTAGGGGTCTTATAGTATCCCTCACTTGGGAACGTTCGTCCTCGAATGACACATAGAAGACTTTAATCACAACAAGGAATTCGATGCATCATGCAGCTATTCATCATATTCCTACAACATTAGATAGAATTAAATGAAACAAACTTACAAGGAACACAAATTCAACTCATTTTACCACAAAATGTATACAAGGAAGCAAAAATTTGATTCACTCACTCTTTAATGCATCAAGCAGAAATGCTTTATCATGTTTATAGGAAGAACAATATTGTCCTTGTTATTACATGGTTATTACTTTTCATTTTTTAAATAACTCATCATGCAACCTTCCTTAGATCATACTTGGGCAGATTTCAACAACACTTCAACAAAAATTAGGCACTCATACTTCAATGCACATAGACTTGAGTTAATGGAATGAACAAACATCTTTATTAGTTAGACCTAGTGCCTTGAAGATCATACTCACTATACCATGCTTAATTATATCCATGGATTAATGTCCTTCTACTCAACACAGTTAATTGTATCATTATTTCACACCCATTTAAAGTAAAAGGTCAATTTCTTATTAAAATGTGAACTTATCAACTTTTAAACTAAGGCATGCTCATGTTATCTTCCTAGAGAAGTCTAAATGTTAGGTCACACCAAGCACATTATAACAAATAGGAAGCTATTTCAAACAATGTCAATTTCTAACCTATCAATAGTCTTTATAGTAAGCACTATTTTAGAGAAATTAGCACAATTATTAGGCACACACAAGGACAATAGCTAAAATGTGTTCACATGTAATGAGTGAGCCTACAATCATGCTTTCCTAATATAAAAGTCACATACTTTTCAAGAGACTCATAAATTTTCATTTTTCAAGTCATTGAATTTTCCATTATAAGGCTAAACATTACACCTCACAAGTGACTACAACCATGTTTATTTCTTAACTTTTGAAGTCAAACTCATAATTAGTATTTTCTGATGAACAATATACATGAGAAAACATGGAATTTTCTCAAAATTTCCCATCATGTATTTTAGAATCTTTAAAATATCCTTAAGGTAATGTTAATCAATACATACCAAACATATAAAGTTCAAGTAATTCATACTTTATGTAAAACTCTATTCATGGACAAGCTTACGAAGAACTCATTAGCTTCAAGCTCAAATAAAAATAGAAGGACAAAGTAGAAAGTATCTACAACATTACTACGTACATCACCATCCCCCACTTAGGGTAAACGCGATTAAGAGTAACTTAACCCAACCTAAGAGGACCTTAACTAACACCCTTCATTTTTATCACTTAAAAGTGATTACCACTTAAGAAGGGATTACAGAAGTTAATGTAGGAACACCAATGTATTATAAACCTTTCATTTTAGGCAAATTATCCCCCAATTATCAAGTTAAGTCGTACTATTTAACCACATAAGTTCTTCAACAATACAATACGCACCAAGGTCATTCATCATTAAGATTCCTTTCCTTGAGCTTGGAATTAACATATCAAGCTCCTCAGTCATATAGACATCATTTAAAAATCCATATCTTACACTTTGTGAAAAAGTAGAGAAGAATGGGATTAGTACAAGAACGAAGTAAGTATGGCAACCAGACAAAAACATGCCTTTTTGAGTAAGTCTTAAAAAAAACTTTATAAAATAAAATTTATATAATTCATATACTTCATATAGACATATTCCAAAAGCCAAACATCATATAAAATTACATCTAGAATTTAAGTCATATTTCGGATCACTCTCCCTTCACATTACAGTGAATCTTTTTCTTTTTACTCATAAACCTCCTAAGCAACTCTTTAGTGATACTCGGTGCAATGAATCACCTTAATTTCACGAACAAAGCATACACACAACCTACATAAGCTAACATACATCCTCCTAGAAGTATAACACCTTACAAGTCACATTCAAGTCAAGGTCATAAGACATTACAATAAGCTACATCAATTTGCATATATTTTTACTTCACTTCACATAAATCATTTTAAGACCCTACTCATGACCTCAATCTTAGTCTACTAGTGCAATGTACATGTGAAGCCCCATATCCTCATACACACTTAGTAAACCTATCATGAAACCACAAGCCTTAACACTTCATACATCAACATAGCAAGTAAAGGCAATTTCGTCCAAGCCATGCAAGACCTTCATTATATAGTCATTAAGACCAAAATTATGCATATAAGGAAGAGTTTACATCATTTAGACTTATACATGCACATCTTCAGAACAAGTAGACAATTAATACAATGTCAGGCAAAGAAATAAGCATAATCATACACATTACGCCACCTCCCAAGGAGCTACTTGTGTATTGTCTAAACGGGTTCATTACTTCCACCTATCCTAAGTAACCTCCCTTATGTCATCCTAGTTACGGTCATATTAATTTACTTACATTGTTTTATTTACTTTAAGGAAACTATATCAATAACTGACATTAAGACAAAGGTGATAAACTTGCAAATTGGTGTTGTAAGGCCTTACACCAATGGAAGGTTTTCTTACCTAGCCAAGGTAGAACGTTAACACATGCAAGCATACTAAGTGAATTAATTTTATAGATCCTACATGGAAAACATAGTTATGGAACTTAGAGGTATATGTGAAAAGCCTCTTTATGCCAAGATGGGGAATTATGGTTATTCACTTATAGAATGCCTCTTTATGCCTATTGTTACAATGTTGTTATCCACTTCATGAGATTTATGGTAGACCTTCCTACCTACATTGTTAAGGGACACACACTCATATACAAGTTCACTCAATGCTAAGCTATGTTCCTTTATTAAGAGTTTTATTAACATTTTTTATAAAACATAGGCTTAGGAGAGTCATCCCCTCATATGCTTGGCTCATAGGTCTGAGATGAAATTTCATCAACCTAATTGTTGTAAGAAACCCTTTCTAATGGAATTAGCATATGTCATTAGAACAATCTAGTGAGTATACACTTGAGAACACCTTTCAACGCCCCTTTATGACTAGACAATCATTCATGAGTGTGTATACATATATGTCAGAAAACCTTTTACATAACACATTAAGGTCACACATGTCAAATTTTGGGGTTTTGCAATATCCCCTAATTGGGAACATTCGTCTTCTAATGACAGTTTGAACATTTTAATCACAAAAAGGAATTCAATATATAATAGAGAATTTCGTCATATTCATCAAAACATCAACTAGAATTAAATGCACCCAACATACAAGGAACACAAGTTCAAATCATTTTAGAACTCAATGCTTTCACACACACTTTAATGCATCAAACACAAAAGATCTTATCAAGTTTATAGGAGGACCATCCTTCTCCTTGTTATAACATGGTCGTTACTTTATTTTATTTAAGATCTCATCAATCAACCTTCTTTAGGTCATACTTGGGAAAATTTTGATCAAAACATTAAGAAACAATTAGCCACTAATACTTCAATGCACATAGACTTGAGTAATTTAATCAACAAAGATCTTTTACAGTTAGAATTAGTTCCGCGAAGGTCATACTCAACCATACCATGCTTAGTGGTGTACATGAAGGAATGTTGTTCTCCTCAATAAACGTATATATATCATGATTTCGCACCCAACTGATGTACAAGGTCACTTCCTTTTTAAATTGAGAATTCGTATTTTTTAAATCAAGGCATGCTCATGTTTTCTTCCTAGTGAAGTCTAATGGTAGGTCACACAAAGAACATTACAACAAAAAGGAAGCTATTTCACACAACGTCAATTTCAAACCTAGCATTAGTCTTTACACCAAGCATCATTTGGGAGAAATTAGCACAATTCATAGGCACACACAAGGAAAAAAGCTAACATGCCTTCAACTTTCAAGAGTGAGCCTACAATCATGCTTTCAAAATCCTATAAGTCGCCTAGTTTTCAATAGACTCCACACTTTTCATTTTAAAAGAGACTAAACTTTCCATTATAAAGCTAAACATGAAACCTTACAAGTAACTACAACAATATTTCTTATCTTACCTCTTGAAGTCAAATTCATAATTAGTATGTTATAATGCACAATACACATGAGAAAACATGGATTTTGATCAAAATTTCCCTTCATGCATTTTGGAATCAGAAAAAATCTAGTAAAGTTAATGTCAATAAATACATACCAAACATAAAAAGTTCACACAAATCATACTTTACGTAAACTATATTCATGAACAAGCTTACTAAGAATTCGTTAGCTCCAAGATCAAATAAAAACAGAAGGACAAAGTAGAAAGTATCTACAACCTTACTACTTCCATCACTATCGTCCACTCAGGGTAAACTCAATTAAGAGTAACTTAACCCAACCTTAAGAGGATCTTAACTTAACACCCTTCATTTTCATTGCTTAAAAGTAATTACCACTTTAGAAGAGATCACAGTAAGCTATCATAAGAACACCAAGGTATTAAAAACTTGTCATTTGAGGCAAAGTATCCCCCTATTTATTAAGTTAGATCGTACTATTTAACAACATAATTTCTTCAACAATACAATAGACACCAAGGTCATACATAATTTGGGGGAAAAACAAGGAAACTTAGCCATAAGGACTCTTTCTTTGCTTTCAACATTAAAGTAAGGTAACTTCTACGTAAATCAAATCCACATGATCACCCTACAAAGATAAGAATACTACCCTTAATTCTAGGGGAAACATCAATTCCACAACATCAAGGGTCTTACATCATAATAAGACGTTAGAAATAAATCTACGACTCATCATGCCATAAGACTCTCATTCTTCATTCAAAATAGCAAATCTCCTTTTTAAATTGATTATCATTATCATACAATGAATTATATACACATTTCAACAACATCCAATGAAGGAACAATGTAGTCGATTTCCCCAAAATCTTATAATAAGCTACCAAGCATTAGAGTGAACATGCTTCAAATTTCTAAAAATGCAACATTTAGGCAATTGATGGGAAAGTCATGACAATATGAGATACAAAACTGTACCAAATCATCCTACATAAGCATGCGAACTACCTTCACACCTAGGATCATGTCTATACAAAGAACCACAATCCATGTAAAGTAATATGAAGGTTCCCACATATAAGAAAGGCAACATTTGACCAATTTTTAATTTCTTAGGCAACATGATTCTATAGGTAGTCACTATGAATTTCAACTCCAATCATACTATTAGGCTACGATCATGCGAAATCATATAGTAGCATACCATTCCAAAACAGACTTCCTTTAATCATAACAACTTCTAACATGCTTTAAAAATATCATGACATACATTTTTCAACATAACATGCTATTTCACATATATTTCATGCATAGCCATAATTGGTATCACATCACCAAAACATGCATAAATTAACCTTCATACATACTCGTCAAACCAATAAACCAATATAAGCATTAACTCACCTATTCTCTCTCAAGTATATAAGGTACCATCTCATCCAAACAATCACATATAAGAGACCACCGGAAAAGAAAACATAAGAGAGAGATCATATAGAGTTAAGTTCTATGGAACGATATTAGAATGATGAATAAGGGTAACTCTATCGTCATATAGCCTCCCGTACCATTTGATATGTCGTGACTCACCACCAATGAAACAAGAAACTAGACATGGCAATATGAAACTTCATGGAACCTAAACCATTTTCAAAACCTCATTCTCTCGTACAACGTTTGTCACATTCGTGGAGCACCCCTAGAAATAACATCGCGTACTTGACCTCTCGGAGGGCTTATATAAGCCCATAGCTATCATTCATCACATTGTGATAGTTAATTTAGCTGAAAATTTAAAACTTTTCATAGCACATCATATGCTAGAAACTTTATCTCATATATATATAAAATATCAAAAGTACATATTTAGACCTTAAGTCTCTTTGTCATCCTAGACATAATATCATAAGACTACAATAGGGACACGACCCTTATAGCATAATACTTAACTATACAATTCATAAGACTTTAATGTAAGCGAAACATTATCACATCCTTGGAATTAAGGATTTCTTTACTTGAGATTGGGAATCACATATGAAGCTCCTCATTCATATAGGCACCTTTAAGTATCAACGTAGAAAGAATGGGATTATTACAAGAATGCACTAAGTATGGAATCCATGCAAATACATGCATTTAAAAGGGACATTTTCTAGAAATCATACTACATGCCTTTTAGAATAAATCCTCATAAAACCTTTTTACAATAGCATTTATATAATTCATAATCTTCATATAGACATAATCCAAAAACCAAACATCGTATAAAATCACAAATTGAATTTATGTTATATTTGGGGTCACTTTACAGTGAGCTCCCTTCACATTATAGTGAATCCTTTTCTTTTAACTCATTAACCTCCTGAGTAACCCCTTAATGATACTCGGTGCTACGCACCACCTTAATGTAAAAAACAAAAAATACATACAACCAACATAACCCAACACATATCCTCATAGAAGTATAACACCTCACAAGTCACATTCAAGTCAAGACCATACGACATTACAGTAAGCAACATCATTTTGCATATAGTTTTTCTCACTTAACCTAAATCATTTTAAGAACTTACTCATTACCTCAAGTTTAGTAGTGCAGTGTACATGTGAAGCTCGTAACCTCACACAAACGTAGTACACATATCATAAGACCAAATGCCTTAACACTTCATACATCAACATAACAAGTACAAGCAATTTCGTCAAATCTAGGGAAGACCTTCATCAAATAGTCAATAAGACCAAAATTATGCATAGAGTGTGAAGCTCACATCATTTAGACTTATACCATGCACATCTACATAACGAGTAGACAATTACTACAATGTAATGCATAAAGACATAATCATAATCATACACATTAGGCCACATCCCGAAGACATCCTAAGGATCTACTTGTGCAATATCTAGATGAGTTAATTAATTCCACCTATCCTACGTAACTTCCCTTATGTCATCCTAGTTAGGGTCCTAGTCATTTTCTTCTTTTGTCTATTTTACTTTAAGGAAACTATAGCAATAACCTACACTAAGACCATGGTTGCTTAACATGGAATTTTGTGATGTAGAGCCTTACACCAGTAGAAGGTTTTCTTACCTAGCTAAGGTAGGACGTTAACTCATGCAAGCATACTAAGTGAATTCTCTTGATAGATCCTATGTGTCAAGCATAGTTATGGAACTTAGAGGTACATGTGAAAACCCTCTTTATGCAAAGATGGGGAATTATGATTATTCACTTATGGTAACCCTATTTATGCCTATTGAGGCATTGTGGTTATCCAATTCATGATGTTTATCGTAGACCTTCCTTCCTATATTGGGAAGGGTCACACACACAAACACAAGTTCACTCGATGATAACTAAGTTCGTTTTATTAAAAACCTTTATTTTCATTTCATTATAAAACATAGGCTTGGTAGAGTAATTCGTTCATATGCTTGGCTAATAGGTCTAAGTTTAAAGTCCATCAACGTAAATTATGTGAGAAACCCTTTCCCATGGAGATAAAATATATCATTAGCATTATCTAGTTTAGGATACACTTGATCAGACCATTCAAGACCCCTCTATTGACTAGATCATTATTCATGTGTCTGTATACATATATGTAAGCAAACCTTTCAGATAAAACATTAAGGTCACACATGTTCATACACATAGAAACCAAAACTAGGAACAATTCTATCAAGGTACACATGTGCAATGCTTAGGCAAGGTTCCATAAACTTGTCCAGACTAGTACACCCATAAAGTCATCCTAGTTAAGGAAAGACATATAATACTTTGATAGACATAATATTAACATGCATAATAGTAGACACTAGTGAATATGATGACTACTTTTCATTTTTACACTATGACTTATACTACTTGTAAGCATGCATGTAAAGTGTGGGTGTGTGTACATTGGTCAACATGATCGCATAATGTAAATCAATAACATATTAACGCAGCAACCACATTAGGATCACATTAAACATTCAAAAATAGACCACACAACACAATAGCATACAAGACAAGTTAACTTCACATTACACTTTAAGACTCCTAACATTTGTTATTTACACATTCACATTGAGGTACATGTGTAGGGGTCATCAATCCTTCACACTTCATTAATGGAAGTACCTAAATATGATCTTACATAACCTTTTACCTTCTCATAACAACAGTAACATAACCTAGATTCATAACTAAAGTAGAACACTAGGCACAAGTTCCACATAAGGTGATTATCATTACCACTCATTCATATCTTCATCAATTTTCCTTCAAGACCATGGTCAACACATGTATAATTCAATAGAGTAAACACCACAATCATAAGTGGACCATACCACACAATTCCATACAAAGCTTCGTCAATCCCAAAAATAGAAAAGTAGAGGGATGAGCCATTCTTACCAATTCATCAACCTTTGATCATCACTGATCAATACACCTATTAATAAAAAATTCATGTATGGGAAAGTATATGTTTGTAATTAAATCATTAAATAAATGATCTACAAGTCGTCACAAGATCATGCTTCCATCTAATACACTATGTGACATATATGATAGATAGTAGAGAATTATAGATCATCAAGTAACATAACTAGTTTTGCTCATCAATCATCATGCATAAATAATATACATTTAGTTCGGTAACTAAATAAATATAAATCAAGTCTAAATAGTGATTCATATAATATAGAACTTAGATCATATCATGTACATAAACATTATCAATCCATAGACTAGAAGAACCTAGATCAATTCCTGTAAGACTTCTTTATTCGATAATCAAAATTTATATTTACAATTGAATAATTACATTAACCTAAAACAATAGCTACAAGATTCTTAACATAACTGAATTCCACTTCCATACAATTAAGAACCAATGTTACAATGATTTCATTGATAACTACACTAAGCATGCTCAAATCTCTATACATTGCTCCATATGGATCCTTCATCATCAATTCATCATCAATACACGTAAATAACAGTGGATATAAACAATTCAACGTAAGAGAATTGGATCCTCCCTATCTCCTGATTGAGCTTGTGCAGGTAGATGTTGCCTGGTAGGGCAATGCAACCATTAATAAGCCACAATCACAATACCCAAGCAAGGGTTAAATCAATTTTTGTAAGGGACATTGATTTATCATGCAATTGGATTGAAAGTGAAGTTAAAACCAATACATTAACTTGAATTCATCATAATTAGGACACTAAAACGTTTTGAGAAGGAACTCATGGCTAGATTTAAGAAGAAGAAGTTTGATCATGAAATCTCTTTTGAAACTTGAGATTAACTCTCTTTATGGAAGGATAACTACAGATTAATGATCACCATACCTTTATCTAGTAGAAAACCTCTTAAAATGATAAATTATCCATGGAAATAAAATCTCCATATTTTTGTTGAGCTTCACCAACAATGGAGGTTTCTAGAGAGAATTGGTTTTGTAGGGAAAGTTTATGTGGAGTGAATTTTACTGGGAATGAGTTGATCACATTATTGATCACTTATTTACACCCAAAAATAGCTAAAATCAAGTAGTCTCAATTTAGTACGTGAGGTGAAATTCCCATTCACCCCTTTAATGAGCAGTCGCTAGGCAGTGATGCACCAGCTTACATCGAGAGACCCAACGACGGGGTGTTGGTCCATCGACTGGTTGTTCTGTTTCCTCCATCGATTAGGTAAGAGGCTGTCATGTGGCCAAGCCTTATCCAAAAATAAGTGCCCATCGACGCCTCCCCATCGACGGGGCATCAGTCCAGCAACGCGGCATAATTTTGGCTTGTCGAATGACACTGCCAAGGAAGTGTCTCGGCCCTTGGGTTCTTCTTGTAGGACCTTTTCCTTGGCCTTTGAGAAGTCTTACCCGGACGTTTCCAATGTGAATATATGCACATTGAAAATTAAAGTACCTTTAATGCATTTTTTACCCAACATGCACATGTAAAACACGTCCAAACATGCTAGGCTCCATCAAGACATTCTTAAATATCTCAAGGGCTAACTTTCAAACGTCTTAGATGTTCTTGGATGTTTGACCTCCAAACTTCATAAAACTCCATATACTACCTATAAACATCATTATAACTCATTTTAAGACTTCACAATATCATGGAATACAAATATAAGCATGTATAGATGCATGAGACACATAGGTGACTAGTCCTCAAACGACTTGGTCGTCCCTTGACCTTTGACTTCTGAATCACCTCAAACCTTACACACCGCCTCAATACCATACTATAATCCATTTTAGGACTTATTTCCTTTATTAAGAATATTGTAGGCTCTATTAGCCTAACTGATTTTGGGGGTCTTACACACCATACTTTTGTATAATCTATAAGTATAAGTTGAAGGCAACTAAAGGTTCTTAGAAGGCAAATCTTGGTAAATTGACTCTCTAAACACTTGGTGTGTCCTCATATATTAAGGTACATAGTGTATGTTTCTTTAGTTCTTCATTATGAATTGTATATGATTCAGTATGTATTTTGTTTTAATAAAAAGGGTCATGCACAAAAAAGATTTTTAAGATGTGTCTTTAAGTTGTGTCTTAAAGTTGGCTTGTGACGATGAGACTTATTACTTAGTATTTTTTAAAATAAGTTTCTTATTATTGTTGTAAAAAGTTTTAATTCTGCACTACTTTTTATATCTTATGTAATTAATAATTTCCAAGTGTATTGTACAAGACGTCCGAAGGGTCAAGTACGCCTTGTGACGACTCAAGAGTGCTCCTTTATTCAAGGTTGTACTTGCAGGTCATTACAAATCATAAGGTTTTTGTAAATAGTTTAGGGTCCATAGTCTCACAAGCCACATCAAGTAGAGTCTTGTTCATCGGTGTGAGTCGCGACAAATCCATGAGCGGATGGCTATAAGGAGATAGAAGTATCACTTCCTTCATTACTCTAATGTCCTGCAATCGAGTTGAGTTCAATAAGTATCATTCTCAACCTTTTCTCTTATGTTTATAGGACTTGATTACGAGGAAGTCACCCGCTAGAAGGGAGAAGGGAGGAGTAGCTAATGAGATAATTTCTTCCAAGGATGAACACGTTCCTTTACATGACCAAGATGATGTGAATGAGGTGGTTCCCCGCGAGAACCTCAAAGAACTGAAGTACCCCAAATGCCTTTAATGACCCAAGGTCCTGAAGCTTCCTATGTTGAAGGGGATATGACTAAAACGGCGATAAGGGCTGCTCTTATGGATTTTGCCCAACACATGAAGACTCAAGATAATGTTATCACTAGTTATGTGATTTTCCAAGCTATCCTATGAGCTGGACGTCAACCCAATGCAAGTACTCCCACTTATAGAATTCGGGATTTCATAAGGATGAATCATCTTACTTTCCATGGAACTAAGGTTGATGAAGATACACAAGGCCTCTGAGATTAGGTGTTCAGGGTAGTTGACGCTATAGGTGTGACTCAAATAGAGAACACATAACTAGCCACTTATCAACTAAAATATGTTTCTCAAGAGTGTATCCAGCAATGGAGGAATGGGAGACCCTTAAGGGAAGGTACGGTAGATTGGGAAGGGTTCACGATAGCATTTGTTGTAGGTTTTTCCACTTAAAGTGGATGAAGAGAAAGCTAGTATAATTCATGAACTTTCATCAAGGGGGGATAAGTGTGAAGGAGTATTTTCTCAAACTCACCCAACTTTGTAAGTACACCTCAACGATGGTACCCAATTCTAGGTATAGTATGAATAATTTTGTGACGGGAGTGTATTTCTTGGTAGAAGAAAAGTGTCTTACAACAATGCTCCTCCATAATGATAAAAATGTCTCAACGCTTATGGTAAATTCTCAAAAAATAGAGGTGTCCAAGCTTAGGAAGATTATCAAGGATTGAAAGAGGCCTACGATGGAAGAACCAAGTCAACCTAAGTGTAAGTAGAGGTTTTATAACCAAGATTCTTCCACGGGAAAGAAGGATAGGGTTTCCAACAAAAATTCTCGAGGAGGTGGTTATGCCTTTGAGAGACCTAAAACTGCTACTTGTGGGAAGAAACACAAGGGTAGATGTCTTTCCAGTATGGATGGTTAATTTGGATGTGGTAATAGGGTTCATAAGATGAGATATTGACCTAAACTCAAGGCAAAAGGGAAAGAGGTCAAATAAGATCCTCATGGTGTTCTGGATCCTAATGTTCCAAAGAAGAATCCTTTCTATGCACTTCAAGCTAGAGTATGAGCTAACTCAAAGTGAAGGACTTGGTAAGTCGTAATCTACTAAAGATTGTTTTATTTGACTTAGATAGTTTTACCCTTATTGGGGGAGTATGAGTTGATTAGTAAGGCAGTTGGTATACTTGTTGTTTCCTTCAATTTTTACTCAAGCTTGAGAACAAAATCATTAGTAGTTTGGTTATGTTATGGAGTCTTACATATTAGTAGGAGTTGCTTATCTCCTTATGTTATGAGTATCGTCGATATGATGAGTTGCATGATCTTGGTGGCATCATATTTACATGAGTAGATTTGTGCTTAATCTATATTTCTCATGCCAATGTGTAGCCAATTATATTTTCCTAATTACTTTAAAGTTGTTATCTGTTTCTGCAAATCTTTGACTTGAAGGTTATTTCATGTTGATCTTTCAAATGGTGTGATAAGAATGTCTAATATTGGAGAAGGTAGTTCCTTCATTAATAAAATGAAAATGAACTATGTGTGCTCTTGAAATTGTGGAAATAGTTCAAAATTTCCTTATGTTTCTTTAAAAATTCTCAATGATATGAAACTGGTGTTATTTTTAAGTTTTTTTGAATTGAATATGAATGATTATATCCATAATTACATGTGTTGTAATCTGTTTGTTGAGTCCTTGATGCCCTTGAAAGAGTTTAGTGTCATTCGAGGACGAAACTTTTTCTATGTAAGGGAGAATGTAGCAATCCTAAAAATGAAATAGGTCTAACTAGATATTTACATGTCTTTAATGAGCTAAAAATGTGTTAAAATAGCTTATTGTAGTGTTTGAAGTATTTTTTTTAAGTTTGTAAGTAAAATGTCAAGGGATGATGACCAATCGTCCGACGACTAGACGTCTATGTGCTTGTATGTGTTTTTGTATTCCTTGGCATGTTTCTTAAGTTATTTGGGGTTGAAATTGATGGTGGAGGACCCTAAGAACTAGATGAACGTGTTTTGGGCTTTAAAGATCGAATACAAATCAATCTAGGACCCATGAGGGGGACCATGACTGTTAGAAAGAAATAGCCAAAAACTTTGCCAACCAGCTAACCAAACGACGGCCAGTCGACCGATCGACAGCTCATCGACTATGTCCGTCGATTGAACTTGCAAGTCTGCACGTTTTAGGAGTTGAATACCCAAACAATGAGCCCTCATCAACGGTTCGTTGATCCATCGAGGGTCCATCGTTGATGGGCGTTAATGGTGGCATGCAAAAGCTTCTAACAATATGCCAAGCTTTGGGTGTTTTAGTAAATTCACCCCAAGTCTTTTATGAAGGTTGGAAGGTTTATTTACGGTCTTTCGGGTATTTTAAGTTAGTTTTTACTCCTACACCTAGTTTAGACTTTATTTTTAAAATAAGAAAACCCCTCCCTCAAGAAAGAACTCTGTCAAACTCCATAGAATCTATAATTCAAGGAAGGGATAGAAATGAACGTTTTGGATGTTTTCTTCACCAAAATTTTGTGGAATTCATACACTAAATTATTTTAGTTCATCCTTGAACATTCTTTCATTAAAGGGGTAATTTTAAAGACTTTTCAAAAAGTGTTTCAAACTCCAACTTCTTCTATATTTGACTCTTAACAGGAGTATTTTCATTAATTATTGATAAAAGGTTGTAAAAGTTTGGATGAAGGGTATGTTATTATTTGTGTTTTTTTCCATTGTAATGATCTTGAGTGGTATGTTCAACCTTTGGTAGCTGTGTTTACTTGGAATATATGTGTGTGTGTGTTTGTGCGCGTGTGTGTGCATGGTGATTATGTAAAAGGTTTCCTAACATGCATTCACACAGACACATTGAAATTCTTGGATGAAGTTTATTAATGAAAATGGGGGAGTATAAAGTAGACACTCATCTGGAGTAAGATGAAGTTTCTAAGAGCAACCCTACTATTCCTAAAGAATTCTAGCTATGAAAAGGGGTATTTTTGGGTCAAAACTCTTAGTTAGTTGAGATGAAGTGTTTAGTAGCATTCTCACTATATCTAAGATCTTTCTAAGATAGATTTGAGGTTTGATACACTTCATGAGTTGAGATGTGGTACTCAAAAGTAACCTCTAGAGATAATTCTCCTTTGGTAGTTGAGATGTGGTACTAGTACATATCCCTAAAACCTATAGTTAATGAATTTTTAAGACTCCTTTGGGGAGTTATTCTTAGAACCTATAGGATTTGAAGAAGGGGTTAGTACCCTTCGTGAGTAGAGATATTTTATCCGAAGTAACACTTAAGTAGAGTTCTCCTCGTTAATAGAGAGTGAGTTATTTAGTAGCAATGTCCTTCTCCCTTAACTATGAGCCCGTACAGGTGTATCTATTATAGAATTCATGTAAAGACAAAAGAGTATGTTCCCTACCTTACGCAAGCGGGGATCTCTCAACAAAGAATGGTTAATACCGAGATTCCATGTCTATCTCCTATGGTCTATGTCCGTTAAATATATCCCCGACAAATGAATGTTAATGAACTAAGTCTTCTTATGTGTTTAGTACTTCGGGTAGGTGGTGGTATGGGACCCTATCTATCCATTGCACAAGTATGCATTTGTAGGAGTCTTCGTGTGTTCTTATATGAAGATGTATGAAAGGGTCATTATATGATGTTAATGAAGTAATCTGACTTTTTGTCTATTGTTAAAGAAATAATGTTGATGTTATGTGTGATATGATGAAAGCTATTTATATGATGAATCTTAGGTACCTATTCTAAGGGAATTCATAAGGGTCACTAGGGTGAATGTAGTAGAATGGGATGATATTTTTACATAGCACAATGTGTAACTTGGGGGTTGTCTTTGGGGATGGTTCTTTATGTGAATTTCCTATGTATATATATGTTTCCTCTAGTGTCCTTAGTATTTAATGTTGAGTTGTTGAGTTGTAATAAACTATCTTTATCATTGGTAGCGTTAAGGGTCACTTAGGTACGTATTTAAGATGTTGTATGTGCAGCCTCTTCATGTCTTACTTGAGTGAGTCTTAGTATAAATATGGGTAGGGAGGTTAATGTTATAAATGGTTTATTGTAAATGTGACTGTATATTGAAGTTTATGGGAGTGTACTTCATATGATGCATGGTGAATTATATGATGCATGGTTTTTACAAAATTGCATAACTTGTATGTTTAAACTAAAATATCCTCTATTACATTAATTTGCATAATTCCATACTCAGTATAATGTTTGTACTAACACCATACTTTTTTATTTTATATAAGTATAAGTTGAAGGCAATTGAAGGTTCCTAGAAGGAAAAGCTTGGGAAGTTTACCCTCTAAATACTTGATATGTACTCATATATTCCAGGACATAGTCCATGTTTCTTTTGGTCTTCTTTAAGACTTGCATAAGACTTATTATGCATCTTTTTTAAATGTAAAGGGTCGTGACCCTAATATATTTTGTGTCTTTAAGTTGTTTTGCAACAATGTGACTTATTCCATAGTATTTTATAAAAGATGTTTCTTATTATTATTGTTGTGAAAAATTTTAATTTCTTCTGTACTTTTCATATCTTATGTAATAAATGATATCTATTAGGCTTTTACAAGACCTCCATAGGCTATAGAACACCTTGTGGTGACTAAAGAGTTCTTCTTTCTTCTAGTGTGTACTTGCGGGTCGTTACAAAATCCTATTTGGGGTTTTATGATTATAACAAACTTAAAATATCCTAAATAAACTAAAATAACCTTTCACTAATTTATTGGTAGATGGCGTGAATTTCCCAACCCCTTAGATAAGTCATGTCGAGATAGTAAGTTGAAGGTCCAAATGATAGTTGCAAAGGACAGGGCATCATCTGGTTGATGTGCCGTCCTATTTCTCCATCAATTTTGACTGATACTTTCGCATTTGAGGGATTATATCCAGCGCTTAAGACTGGAGATATGCCTCTAATCGATGGGGCGTCGACAAGTCTACTAGGCGTCGATCATAGTTGTCGTTTGACACTGCCTTGGCAGTGTTTTTACCAACCTTAGGTTCCTTCTCAATAACCCGAAGGTAGTTCCTTAGGGAGTCATACCTCGGATATTCGACCCTAAACACGACCATATTAATACAAGGGTACCCTCCTATAATTTTAAACTCCAAACAACACTTAAACAGACTGCCAACTTGCAAAGTCTAATTAGCACACAAACAACTAGATTCCGAACTTCTTAGTCGTCCTTTGATGTTGTACCTCATATATCTTTAAGCCAACATTTACAATCTTTTTGTCACCTTTTTAAGAATTTAAACATTTAATTCTCATGTGAGGCCCTATTTTAACTTGTTCATTTTCTGGGTCGTTACATGTCAAAATTCCTTGTTGTAGCAGAATTGTGCTTGAGCTATTGATTTACTAGAATGGTGCAGATATTTAATTACTGTGTATGCATATGAAGTAAATTATATGTGTTTAATTACTATCGATGAATTGTGATCATGTTTATAAATAATTTTTGATGAATGATGATGATTACGTGAATGGTTATTCTCACTTGCTTACACACATTAATGCTTGAAAAATGAATGAATTTTTATAATTGTGTTTATGATGAAGTACTTATTGAAAGTTTGTTCTAAATTTTACCCTAATAAATGATAATGACTTGCCGTGAAAGGAATTTCTCTCAGTAAAGGGATTCTTAGGTGAATTTCTATTCTCATTTTTTAATCTATGAGCTTTCAAATGAATGAATATTGGGTTGGCATGGATGCTCATCCTGAAGTTAAGGCAGAATGTCTATTAACAATCACTATATTCCGTTTTAGTGAATCCTTGATTTGAGATGTATCCATTCGTGATTTGAGGTGGGGTATGTAGTAACAAACTTTTTTTTGATAATGAAATAATGTAATGAATGTAAAGTAATTTATGGGGAATAATTTTGAATACCGAGTTGATTTAAATCCATGTGGATTCTCATCCGTGAGTTGAGGTTGGGTATCTAGTAAGCACCTCTTGAGATGGATGCTTATCCATGAGTTGAGGCGGGGTATGTAGTAGCAATCTCTGTATCCCATAAGTATGTGCCCACATAGGTCTAGCTAGTGAATCCACCTAAGCTAAGAACAATGGTCCTACCTAACGCATGTAGGAATTCCTTATAAAGTAAGGGTGACTTCGGGATCCGATAAATTGCTCACATGGTCTATGTCTATTAAGGCTTACCCCATAATGAAATTTAATGAACTATGGTTTCTGAAGAATGCATTACTTAATGTAAGTGGTTGTAAGAGACACCATCTATGCACTGCATATATATGCTTTGAGAGGGAGTTTCTGGTGTGTCCATTTATAATATTAAGTATAATGAATGTGATGATAATGAAGAATATTGATCGAATGTCTAATGAAGGTACGTGATCTTAATGGAATGAAGTTAATAATGATTGGGATTAATGCTAATATGTTTAATGTGAAGATGCATGCTATACTCGGAATGTATTATTAGTTACTTCATTGTTATTACTTATTATATATTAATGTGCATTTTCTATGGTGACTTCAATGAATTTCTTAGTGTTAGTAGTCGTATGGGATTCTACTTGCACGTTGCATAAGTATGACTTAGAGTCGTCTTAGATGATTGTCTTAATAGGTTGGTGTGACTTATGTATGTGTATGTCTCCTACATGGCGTGCTCAAGGCGTCTCACCTCAAGATTCGGGAGCCTGGTCCCAATGTGTGAGACGTGACGCCATGAGCGCGCAATCCAGGCTCCCGAATCTTCTGATGTGAAGCTGTAAGCACTCCAACAAGGCTCGTGGATCTTGACGAGCGATGTCCTGAGCGCACAAACTAGGTTCCAAGAGCTAGAGGGACCATGCCCTTAGCACACCAACAACGCTCCCTGAACATGAGGTATGAACCCCTAAGTGCGTCTCCTAGTGTCCTAGAGCATGAGGCGTGACACCCTGAGCGCGCCACTTAGGCAATAAGAGCTAGAGGCGCACGCCTTGAGCACCCCCAGGCTCGCGGAGATTGAGGTTCGACGCCCTATGTGCGCCACTAAGACTTCTGTATCTTGAGGTACGATGCCCCAAGTGCGCCACCCAGACTTTTTAAGCTTGAGGAGAGACGCCTTTAGCGCCAAAAAAAGGCTCCATAAACTTGAGGCAGGATGCCCTGAGCACACCAAATAGGCTCCCGGAGCTTGAGGTGCCACTCATTGAGCGTGCCACCCAGGCTACTAGATGTTGAGGCACAGCGCCTTGAGCGCCCCAACCAGGCTCCCGGAGCTTGAGGCGAGACGCCTTGACCACGCCACTCAGGGTGCCAAAGCTTGAGGTGTGATGCAATAAGCACGCCAACTAGGCTCCCATAGCTTGTGACGCCATGCCCTGAGCATGCCAACAAGGATTTTAGAGCTTGAGGGACGATTCCCTGAGCGTGCCACCCAGGCTACAAGATCTTGACGCAAGACTCCTTGAGTGTGCCACCCATGCTTCACGAGCTTGAGGCGCAGCGCCTTGAGTTCCACCCAGGCTACTGGATATTTAGGTGCGACGCCTTGAGCGCGCCAACCAGGCTCCCTTAGCTTGAGGAGACAAGCCTTGAGAGCGCCACCCTTAATCCCAAAGATTGAGGCGTGATGCCATAAGCACGTCATCCAGTCTCCCGAAACATGTGACGCGACACCCTGAACCTTCCAACTATGACTTTTTTGAGTTTGAGGGACGATGCCCTGAGCGCACAACCTAGGCTACAAGAAGTTGATGCAAGACTCCTTGAGCGAGCCACCCATGCTCCTTGAGCATTGAGAGTAACCCCTTGAGCGCCCCCTGGATCTTTAGACGCAACGCCTTGTACGCCACCTAGGCTCCCAGCGCTTGAGGCACGATGCCTTGAGCGCGCAAACCAGAATCTTAGAGATTGAGGTATGATGGCCTGAGTGCGCCACCCACTCTCAGAAAACATGAGGTAGGAAGCCTTCGAGCCACCCAGAGTATTGGCGCTTGAGGCGCGATGCCTTGAGACTTCTACCCATGGTCCTTGATCTTGAGGATAAATATAATGAACGCGCCACCCATGCTCCTGTAGAGTGTGTTTCAATGCCCTAAACAAGCGAACGAGGATGCTGGAGCTTCAGCGACAATACCATTAGCGCGCCACCTAGGCTATTGGAGCTTGATGTACAACTTCTTGAGTGCACCACCCAGGCTCCTGGACCTTCAGCCTCATTGCCTTGAGCGCCATTCAACCCCCCGCAGCTTGAGGCGTAGCACATTGAGCGCAACCCTGGTTCATGCAGCTTGAAGCGTGACGCCTTATGTGCTCTAACTGGACTCCCAGAGCTTGTGGAACGACGCCCTGAGAGCACCAACTAGGCTCCTAGAGCTTGAGGAATGATACCCTGGGCGGAACAACTAGGATTCCGGAACTTGAGGCACGATTCCCTTAGCGCCCCACCCGAGATTCTAAAGTTTGAGGAGAGACATCTTGACCGCGCCAACCTAGTTTCATGAGCTTGAGGCGCGACAGCCGAAGCGCTAACCAAGCTCCTGAGCTTGAGGCGCAATGCCCAGAGAATTACACCCGGGCACTTGAAGCGTGAGGCACGACACCTTGATCTCGCTAGCACCCCAGAACTTATGTGAAACCCAAGATCCAAGATATTGAGCAACGACACCTTGAACGCTCCAACAAGGCTCCAAGAGCTTGAGGGAAGATTCCGTGAGTGCGCCACCTAGGATTCTAGATCTTGAGGCATGATGACCTAAGAGCGCCACCGATGATCTTGGAGCTTGAGGTACGATGCCAAGAGTGCAAATAGGTTCCAGGAGCTTGAGGAGAGACTCCCTGTGCACGCCACGTAGGCTTCTAGAGTTTGTAGCGCGACACCATGAGCACGCAAACAAGGCTCCGGGAGCTTAAGGGACGATGCCCTGAGCCTGCAGCTTAGGCACTTATATCTTGAGGCACAGCGACGACTTGAGCTCGCCAACCAGGATCCCAGAGCTTGAGTCGCGATGCCAAGAGTGCCAACAGGTTCCAGGAGTTTGAGGTGTGGTGCCCTTATCGCGCCACCCAGGCTCTTAGAGATTGTGGCGTGATACCCTGATCACATAAACTACGCTCCGGGAGATTGAGGGATGATGTATTGAGCGCGCTGATCAAGATCTTACATCTTGAGGCACAGCTCATGGAGCAACCCTGGCTTTCAAAGCTTGAGGTGCGACACCCTGAAGCTTGCCACCAAGTCTCCCGGATCTTGAGGCGCAATGCTTTGAGCACGTCAACCAGGTTCCCGAAGCTTGAGTCGCAACACCCGGAGCGTGTCACCCAGGGTCTTAGAGCTTGAAGAGAGACTCCCTGAGCGCGCAAACAAGGATACATGATCTTGAGGGGCGACGCCTTTAGCGCGCCACCAAAGATAATAGAGCTTGAGGCATGACTCCATGAGCGCGCCATCCAGGCTACCGGAGCTTGTGACGCTATTCCATGAGTACGACAATAGGGTTCCCAGAGCTTGAGGGACGATTTCCTTAGCTCACCAACTAGGCTCCTGGAACTTTAGGCATGACACTCTCAGCATTAACCATGATCCTTGAGTTTGATGCGTAATGCCAAGAGTGCGCCACCCTTGAACCTAGAGCCTAAGGAGTGATGCCTTCAGCGCGCTACCCAGGATCCTGAACCTTGAGGAATGACGCCAAGAGCATGCAACCCAGGCTCCTGGAGCATGAGGTGCGAAGCCCTGAGTGCGTCACCCAGTGTCCCGGAGTATGAGGCGTGACACCTGAGCATGCCACCTAGTCAAATAGAGCTAGAAGCGCAGCACCTTGAGCACCCCCAGGATCAATGATCTTGAGGCATGGAGCCCTAAGCGTGCCACCTAGGCTACTAAGCTTGAGTCACGATGCCCTAAGTTTGGGGTGCAACACCCAGAGCGCCCCCAGGCCCAGGTAATTGAGGAGTGACACAATGTGCGCGCCACCCAGGCTACTGGAGCATGTGAAACGATGCGATGATAGCTCCACCTAGGCTCGCAGAGCTTGAGGCATGACTACTTCAGTGCTTCACCCAGGGTCCTGATGATTGAGGCGTAGTGCCTGGAGCGCCAACCAGCCCCCTAGAACTTGAGGCACGACGCCTTGAGCGTGCCACCTAGGCTCCTTGAGCCTTAGGAGCAGCGCCTTGAGAGACACCCAGGCTCTTGGAGTTTGAGGAGCGACGCCGTGACCGCGCCAACCAGGCTACCGAAGGTTGAGGGATAATGGCTTGAGCACTCCACCCACGCTTCCGGAACTTAAATCGTATCGCACTGAGAATTCCACTCGGGCTTCTGGAGACAAAGCCTTGACGCCCAGAATGCGCCACTCCACCCCCCAGATCTTCAGGCGGGACGCCCTTAGCACTCTACCCGGGACACTAGAGCTTGATGAGCGGCACGAAGGCTCTCAAAGCTTGAAGAGCGACACAAAGGCTTCGGTATCTTGATGTACTACGCTATAAGTGAACAACAAGGCTATTGCATCTTAATGCATGATTCCCTAAGCTAGCCACTCAGGATCCCGGAGATAAAGGGAAGAGGCACTAAGCGCCACCCAGTATCTTGGACCTTGAGGCGCGACACCTTGAGCGCGCCACCAAAGCTCTTAGAGCATGATATAGGACGCCCTAAGCACACCACCAAGGCTACAAGATCTTGAGGCATGATTTTCTATGCGTTCTACCTAGGCTCCAGGTTCTTGAGGTGCAGCTCCTAGAGAGACACCTATATTAAGACACCCTTGGTGTGCCACCTGGGCTCTTAGAACATGAGGCGCAAAACCTTGAGTGAGCCAACTAGGCTGTTGGAGCTTGAGGCTTGAATCTTTGAGAGTGCCACCCAGGTTACTGGAGCCTGAGGGCACCACAAAGTCTCCTGGATCTTTAGTCAAGATGCCATAAGTGCACTGACCAGACTCTTCGGTCTTGACGAGCGACAAACTAAGCACGCCACCCGGCCCCTTGGAACTTGAGGCACGCTGCCCTGAGTGCTCTACCTGGTCTCCTGGAGCTTGATGACCGACGCCTTGAGAGCTTAACCCAGGCTCTCAGAGGTTGATCTAAGATACCTTGTGCAAGCCCCTTATCCCCCCAACCTTGAGGCACGGAACCCTCAATGTGCCACCCAGGCTCCTAGAGCCTGAGATTAGACGTCCTAAGCGTAGCATCCAGGATCCAGGCTCTTGAGGGGCAGAGCGTTGAGTGCCCCTCAGCACACTAGAATATAAGGATCGACTCCCTTTGCGCTCCACCCGAGTTCCTAGAGCTTGAGGCGCAAAATCTTGAGTGTGTCAATTAGGCTCCCGGGGATTGAGGTGCGATGCCTTGATTGTGCTAACCAGGCTGTCGGAGCATGAGGCACGATGCGTTAAGAGTTCCACGTAGGTTACTAAAGCTTGAGGCCTCCACTCGAGCTCCTGGAGCTTCAGGAGCGATAACCTGAGCTAGCCACCCAGGCTCCTAGAGATTGAAGAGAGACGCCTTAAGAAAACAACGCAGGCTCCCAGCTCTTGAGGAGCGTCGCCCTTAGCATGACACCCATTCTCACAAGCGAAGTCCATATAAAACTAAGCAACACTTTCTCCAAAACAATATAATACAATTTGAGTAACTCTTTTAGACGAAGCCCAAACAAAAGTTTGGAAGATAAAATATGACATAAAGGAAAAGTTATTAAATCCTTGATTCTATAAAGACTCACAAACTCTTCAACTCCTTGCTCTACTAGAGACCTAGCAACCAAAATTGAAATCTATATCGTCGGACCTTTCATTTGATAAGAATGTAGTCAAGAGTATATGTTAGCAAAAAAATTATGAAATAAGATAGCTAGAATAACATAATAAGAGAATAAAATAAGGGCCAATCGACATAACATATACTCCATAATCATAAGAGTTTCTTCATAAAACATAAATTATAAGCATATGAGACTAGGACATAGTCATAGGCATAATATCCAACATATGAATACTATAAGAAATTGTAAACCCTTAGTCCTTCATATCATAAAAGAAAAACATCTCAAGTAACCTAAAATAATATTTGTGCACTGCATGAATGTGACCCTTTAATCGAACCCACACTAAATATCCCTTTTAGGTAATTATAATCATACTTACAATCTTTAGATCTCAGCCTTAGAATATTTCACATAGACAAGGGAATCTCTCACCTTTAGCCCGTCATAACAAGGAAGGAAACAATAACACAATCAACCAAAACATATATCAGATTAGAAAAAACACTTTATAGGTAACCTAAAGTCGTACTTGTTCAATGCATGGATAAGACCACCTTGTCGCATCCAAACTAAGTACTACTTTTGTAACAACTTTTAAATGAATAAATGAAACTACAGAGTAAATGGTGAGCGTGTGAATTTTAGTTTAGGTTTGAGGTGATTTGATGTTGTCCTGAGCTATGTTTGATGGGTTAAGGGGTTAAACGTCAAGGTACCACTCCCCAAGGATCACCCTAGGGGTCTTTGAATAGGACCTTAAAGCCTAACTCCAAGGTTACCTTTTAAGAAATAAGTTGTCCAAATGTGAGACCTACAGATAGGCATCTAAATCTAGTAGGTCAATTGATTCCCCATAAGTCATAGCCGCCAGAACAACCTAGCATTAACAAACCATGAGTTTAAATAATGGTCTACCACCCTACCTATGGTCCTTAGGTAAGGAGCGTCGTTTCATGTACATTGTTGTCTTGGTTAAACCAAGGCAAGGATTGTTTGGTAAAAGAATTAAGCTGAGTTAAGTTAGTGACAATTATTGAAGGTTAATTAAACTTTATCTAGAGCACTCAAAGTATTAAACTCTATTTTATACAAAATTATTTCAAAACCACAAACAAGAACCTCCCCTCCCTCGAAAGATATCTCTTTAGAAACATCCATTAGAGGTGAAGACTTCAATCTCTCAAGGTCAAATCATCATGATTTTCAACATATTTTAGTGTGGATTCAATATCAAGTTATGGTAGTATTGATCCTTGTTATCTCTTCATTCGAGGAGGTTATTCCTGATTTCAAGTTATGAAAAATCTAAGGATTTACTCAATCTTATGGGTTATTTCATCACACATTATCAAATGGTCTATAATGACAAATTATTATTGTATTATTTTTTTAATTGGTGAACTATGATTAAAATAATCTATGAGCCCATGATTTCTCTCAATTCGTAACTTGTGCCTTCATGAAGTGAGTTTGATAATTGTGAAAGCTCATGAATGGAATATGTATAAATTGCTTTGGTTTATCTATTTTATCATTATATATGCCTTATGTATGGTAAATAATTTGTGAGTTGATGATTTGATATCATGGAATTGAAAGGACAAGTTATGACAAAATTACTTGTAGTAGTAGAATTATGCTTGAGCTATTTAACTACTTCAACGGTGGAGGTTTTTAATTACTATGTATGCTTGAAGTATATGTGTGTGTTATTACTACGTATGAATTATGATCCACTTCAATGATGGAGATGTTCATAAAGAAATTATATGAATGATGATGATCATGTGAAAGATTATCCTCACATGTTCAAACACACTAATGAATTAATAATGAATGATGTTTGATGATTTTGTTAATTATGAACTACTTATTGAAAGTCTACTCTAAATTGTACTCTAATGAATGAAAATGAAATGTTGTGAAAGAAATTCCTCCCAATAAAGGGATTCTTATATGAAAGACTATTCTCATATTTGAATCTATAAGATTTACAATGAATTAATATTGGGATGGTATGGTTGCTCTTCTAGGGGTTTAGGCGGAGTTCCTAGTAATAATCCTCATATTTCATTTTAGTGATTATTTTGTTTTATGTGGATACTTATCCATGTGTTGAGGTGAGTGTATAGCAACAACTTTTTATTCAATAATGAAATAATGTAATGAACGTTAAGTACTCTGTGGCAAATAATTATAAGCACAAAGTTGATATGAATCCGAGTGTATATTCATCAGTGAGTTGAGGCGGGGTATCTAGTAGCAACAACTTGAGATGGATGCTCATCCCTAAGTTTAGCGGGGAATCTAGTAGAAATATTTTTATACCTTAAATGTGTGCCAACAAAATTCTAGCTAGTGGATCTACTAAAGCTAAAAACAATAATCCTACCTTAGGAAAATAGGAATCTCTTATCTGTGAAGGGTGACATCATGATTCTATGAATTGATCACATGGTCTATTTCGTTTCAGGCTTACCCCTGCAAAGTATTTTAATGAACTATGCCTTTTAAAGAATTTACTACTTAGTGTTGGTGGTGGTATGAGACACCATCTATGCATTGCAAAAATAGGCATTGAGAGAAGTTCTAGTGTGTTCCTTTATAATTTTAAGAGTAATGGATGTGCTTTTATCATGATGCTACTGAAGAATTTTGATCTAATGTCTAATTCATAAAGATGCTCTTAATGTTATCTATAAAATGAAGAATGGGACTTATGCTTATATTTTTATTGTGCGGATGTCTTCTACAATTGGATTGTATTAGGAGTTACTTCAATCTTTTGACATATTGTATATGAATTTGTCCTTTTTATGGTGACTTCAGAGGATTTCTTAGTGTTAGTAGTAGTATGGGATGCTATTGCACATTGCACAAGTATTACTTAGAGTTGTCTTAGATGTTGGTCTTAATATGATAATGTGACTTATTAATGTGTATGTCTCTTATATACTTTATCGTATAAAGATATAACGGATTAATGTTAAGTTCACTTTTGGTGACCTTATTGAGGTACCTTAGTGTGGATTTTGGTATGTGACACTATCCATATATTGCACAAGGTATCTCTTGACGGTTACTTAAGGTTAAAATAAAGTTTTATATGTTGATTATGTTCAAATGTGAAAATATGACATGAATGATGGTTGTATCTTACATAGTGCCTCTTATGCTAATGTTCATTAAAGTTTTATTAGAATGGCATATGGAATAACTTTCAAACAAAATTTTCGTTTAAGCATGTTTTTCCTTGGCTATCATACATAGTACTTAATTGTGCTAAACCTTATTTTTTTTACCTTTATGAAGTGTAGGAATTGGTATTCAATTTTCTTACCTCTGGAATCTTACATTGATATTCTTCCAACATTTAGGATGTCCCCATGGATTTGAGGACAAAAAGTTTGATATTTAATTTATTTTCATGTAATAGCCAATGTTAGTATTTTCTATTGTAAAGGGTTGTGACCATACATTGTTTCAAGTATTATTTAGACGGAATGTTAGATGATAGATTTTTTCTTGCTTCAAATTCTTTGATTGTTGGATTCAGAACAGAAAAAGTTAGTTCCGCACTATTTCCAAGTATCTGATGTAATGAATGTTATGAGGCATGTATAAGACCCCTTGGGGGTCGACTACTCCGTGTCGCTTACGCGTGTACACTCGTGTCGTGAAAAATATTTTATCAAAGTACAAGATTTTAGGAATGGTCTTAGGACTGATGTCCCACAAGACACATTTAGTAGAGTCTTGATCATCGATGTGATTCGTGATACATGTATTAGTGTGAATCAATAGAACTTTAGGAATTTGCACTTATTTTATATTCTTGAAGTTTTTACTTATATTTTATCTCTATAAGTGTTCTTTTACTAATCCTCTCTAGGATTTTATAAGATACGAATACAAGAAGGACTCTTGAAGGAAGAGTGTAAGAGGAAAATCTGAATGAAGGGGTTCCTCACCAAGGTCTTCAAGGTGTCAAAGATCCTCAAGGCAAGAATTTTCCTGTGGATGCTCCACCTTAGACCAATGAAGATATTAGGTTGTCTTTTCTAACCTTAGCCCAAGACATGACAACTCAAGTTAATAGAATTATGGTCCAAACATGAATACTAATGAGAGTACAATGGCCTCAGGTTTAGAGACTTTGTGAGGATGAATCCTACGGTTTTCCTTAGTTCTAAAGTGTAAGACTATAAATAGAATTATTAAATGAAGTGTATAATATAGTCAATGCTATGGGAGTAACTTCTAGAGAGAAACAAAGTTAGCTTTGTACTAATTGAATGATGTATCCAAAGTTTGTTTCACTCAATGGAAAAGAAATAGGCCTTTAGAAGTCTGTCCTACAGAATGGGAGGAGTTTAGTGGAGCTTTCCTTAGTAAATACATTCCTCGTGAGAAGAGGGAGTTTATGGTGGAGGATTTAATAAACCTTAGACAACGTATCATGAGCGTGGAGGACTATTCCTTGAAGTTTACCCTATTGCCTATCTATGCTCAATCTTTGGTGTCTAACCGTAGAGATGATATGAGTAGGTTTGGGAACACTGTATCCAACCTATTTGAGGAAGAGTGCCGTATGGTGATTTTCCATGAAGAAATGAATATTGCTAGACATGTTGTGTATGTGCAATTTATTGAGGAGTCCAGACATGAAAGGAGAAATAGAGAGTTTAAGAGGGGTAGAAATGATGAACAAAGTCAACAAAGGTCCAAAACGAGGTTCTACGATCAAGAATTCAATGGTCAACAATGATAGGGTGTCTAACCCTAAACCTCAAGGAGGCAATAGATGTTGTTCTTCTTTTCAGAGGCGTAGATTTTCAAGTGTGTGAACCAAGATGTGGGTAAGTTCCTTCCCAACACAGATGAATTCTTTGGATGCTGAAAGAAGGGTCATAAGATGAGATATTTCCCATCACTCTCAGCAAATGGAAGAGAAGATAAAAAAGTTTCTCCTGATGGCCCAAATCCTAGTGCTCCAAAGATAAACCGTTTCAACGTGCTTCAATCTAACAAGGACAAAAGAGATAATTCGTGTGAAGGTAACGGTAAGACATATTTATTTGTGGTTGTGAATGTTTTATTGAGGTTCCTATGTTGTTTTCATGATGGACTTAGTTTATTTTTCTTTTAAGTGGAGGATGGTATGTTTAATAGTGAGGTTGTTGAGTGTTTTGATATTATTATCACTTCGTTCTAATCTTATTCAAGAATGAGATCAAGATCTCCTTGTATGTTTTTTCATGTTTTGGAGTCATGTGTGATATGTGTTCCCATGGTCTCGTTATAAAATGCATGTTCTTATTGAGTTTATATTTGAATGATAAAATGAGTTTATATGAATTATGTTCCTCTTGTTTATATGCATTTAGTATAAGCTGTGTATATGTTTTATGAGTTTATTTATTAACATGCCTCAATGTGATTTTGAATGTAATTCCGTAATGTTCTTATTGATATTGTAATGAACATGATATGAGTTGGAGAAGGAGGTTTCTCAATTTAAATGTCAAATGTTAAAGTTTCGGTGCATAACGAGTTTGTAGTTGTACTTCTAAAATTTTTATGTTGCATTGAGCTTATTGATGTTGAGTGATGTTTCCTCCTTGTTTTGTGCATCTGTTTATGATTTTTCATGCATGGTGGCTTCGAGTCTTGAGTTTTTAACCCCTTAATATGTTTAGAGTGTCATTCGAGGATGAAATTTTTTATGTGGGGGATAATGTAGCGATCCGTAATATGAATTTGTGAAATTACAGACTAACTAGTTAATGTGTGAGTTTATAATGAGGTTTGAAGTGGATTAATGTTGTCCCGTGCTATTGTTGAGGGCTTTATGGGTTAAACGTGAAGGTACGACTCCCTAAGGAACACCCTAGGGGTCCTTGAGGAGGACACTAAATCCTAACCAAGGCTTCCCTTAAGGAAAAATTCACAACCCGAGAGCACCCCCTAGTCATAACAGAGCGTACTCGACATTGAAGAAGTCTTATACAAGCCCTTAGAATTTCATGAACATTAAATTGCAGGAACAATAATGGAAAATTTAGAATTCAATACAATCAAACACTTAATAAACATAGGAGTATATATGGCACTATATCTTAACCATCTATAAGATTTAGACTTAAATCTCTTTGTGATACAACTTAAGGACATGACCCTTCATTATTTAAAGACGCAAGTGAACAAGGTTGGTTCATCCTCGAAACTATGAGGACTCCCCAAATATTCATTCATAATGATCCTTAAAAACCCATTTTCCAAGTACAAGACATAACATCTCCAAAACCTACATATTGTGGAAAATACTGAAGAACAGATTAGCACAAAAGTAATAAGTATGGAAGCCATGCATAAATATCAACGAATCATTCTTAAATGTCACATTTTGTTGAAATCATGTATTATGCACTTTTTAACATCATTCTTCACAAGAGTTGTAAAACATTGGTTATAAACATATCATATATAGTCCATCAAACACCCGAATAATAACATCACCAAGTAATAATATCCAAACATAGTTGTAATGCACATACCATTGATTCTTTGCTTTTTTATTTCTCGTTATCAACGACACTAGCCTACAGTTTGAGTGTCTAGAAATTGAATCTAGTTTAATAACTCAACCAAGGGTTGGGGTCATGTCCCAAGAGATTGGTAGTGAATGTAATATCTACTTAGAATTATAGTCTAAATAGTCATAGTTTAAGAAATTCACAAATATTAAAACAAATTAAATTCAGTTTGTGGTACCAAAGTGTCAAATATCAAGATTTGTTTGTCAAAGTAGTAAAATACAATAAAATAAATAAGAAACAAGTATGAGAGAGAGTTCATGGGTTGTGATCGCTATGTGTGAAGATAAAAGTTCTGGGTACATGCATTCAATAGATAATTTTGCAAGACAATGATGACTAGGCTAATCTTTAGGTGAAAGCAAGTTCCCTCTCAAGAAACTTACCACATATGAAATGGCTTCCTCTTGAAAATCCACTCGTCTAAACTATCCAACCTACGCCTTATCCGCACTCGGTCTTTGATGGGAATGCTGGTATATAGGACTAAGGCTCACCCTCCCGGGCTGAACCTGATGCCAACCCACTCTTTGGAGATCATTCTAGTAGTCTTAGTTTCACGACCTCTCTCTCAAGAAAGACAAAAACACATAGGTGGTTCTTTAGTTGCGACTACAAACCCATATGATAAAACCACAATCACTATGTTAAATCACCATTAAAAAATCAACCTAAGCTACAACAAAGCAAGAACAAACAAATTAATAATTTCATAATTACTAAATCACACCCGAAGAATTAGATTTTTTAGCCACACATCAAGAAACAATCAAATATACTTAAGATGATAAAGGAATAAAGTGGGTTAAGCGATTAAACATTAAAGTAGGAAAGGAATGTAAATAGAGAAGATCAACTTCAAGAAATGAAACAAGAACTTATTTCTTCAAGTTTCCATAAAAACCCTCCCCAATTTTGGAACTTAAGGGCAAAGTTTCTAAATAAAATATCAAGTTTAATTAATTCACTGTTTGATTTGTTGTTTAAATAATAAAGAGTTCAGTATTTATAGTCTCCAGAATTATGCTGGCAAATCTTTTCGGAGCAGTAAGTCGTGATTCAGTGAATCACCCTTCGTTCAATTTATCATTGCCTTCATGTTGCCTTACTTGTCTATGTGTTCTGTAACGATGGGCGAAAATCTTCTGCTTTGCAGAACATATCAACAATGCGCCGAATACTCCTTTTTGTCTCCTTTTGATCTACTTCCTTCAGAGCTCACTTGGGGTAATAGAATATTTAACTTCACTATACAGTGTATCACGAAGTCTGCTTGGCAATGCGCACCTTTGCATTTTAAGCTCTTTTACTCTATTTAGCTTCCAATTTGCACCTAAGTGGTCATTTGGTACAAAGATGAATAATGCAGTGATTTCTAATGCATGTATTAGTGGTGCGGGGATTAGCTTTTATCAAGTATTTGGTTTGTTGTTTCCCATTTAATCTTATGTTTGGTTTAAATTCTAGAAAAAGTTTATTTCCTACTATAACCTTGATTTAGTAGGAGATTTCATATTCCATTTAATTTGTCAAGTTAAATACTCAAAAATAGTTTTTAATAATTATTATTAATTTTAAGGTGTGATATGCCACCATAGACATCTTTCGTAGCACGTTATATTTCTAATTTGTTTGTTTTAATCTAACCTTGAGCTTAAGGTATATATAAGCCTATATTAATTTATCAAATAATCAAATCTTATTTTTAAAAAAAGATAGTTCAAGTGATCAATCGATGAACTACATTTAAAAAAAAAAAAAAAAGAACAACCCAATATAACAAATAAAACATGGAGAAAAAAAATATTAATTTGTGAAATCATCAAATTTCATGGAACAAATTTGGAGAGTTTAAATATTTATAAATATGATCATAAGACCATTAACTTACAAATAATTTATATTAAGAAAAAAAATTGATAATAGTTTAGTCATTTTGGGGTCTTATCAAATGATTGTTAAACCTTGGATTAGTTATCCCCTCCCTTTTCTAGGGCTTAGATAAGACCTTGTATGAGGTTTTCACTAATCCATGTATTACGTTAAATAAATAACTAAACAATGTTTTTGTTGGACTAAATTTTAATTCATGCAATATTTTGATTAATAACTCCTACCAAAAGGGTCCTAAGTGTCCATGCTCCTACAAACCCTCATATACTTGAAACTTATGAATCAATTTATGCCATTGACTCCTAACCTTAGGAGTACATACACAACATGAGATCAACATGCCATTAAGGAGTCAATTATGACAAAAATCAAACTATCAACATGCTCTATATCATTTTACAAAGACTCACCATATAAATATGCACAACATAACTAAAAACAAGAAGAATTGCAAATTTTCAAGTCTATGGGCATATTTCACTGTAACATGGTTTTTTTTGCAAAACGTCACCAAAAAAAAAAAAACAAATTTAGTCATTTTTTTCATTGTTAATAAGAACAACTAACCTTTATTAGAAAATTTATGAGGATAATGTGATTTCATGTTGGCCTTGGCCTCTTATGTTTCTCCCCAACTAGGTGGTTTCTCCATAACACTTTTACGGATGCCAGCTCTTTGTTTCTAAACCTCTTCAATTGACGATCAAGGATTTCTACCGGAACCTCCTCATAAGTGAGGTTATCTTGCACACCAAGACCCTCAATAGGAAGAATAGACTCAGGATCACAGATACACTTATTAAGCATTAAAACAGGGAAAATCGGATTAAACTAATATAGTTCACTAGGGAGTTTCAATTCACCAGAAACCTTACCATCCTTTTGCAAGATTTCATAGGGACCAACATAACGAGTACTCAACTTCTTTTTCTGGCCAAATATAACCACCCCTTTCATAGGAAAATTTTTTTGGTACAATTTATAGCCATGTTCAAACTCCAAATACCTTCTCCTATGATCAGCACAAGAATTTTGCACACTATAGGTTGTTTGCAACCGGTTACTTATGATATGAACTTTCTCCAAAGACTTATAAATCAAACCGGGACTAAGAATTTAAGACTCACCTACTTCAAACTACCAAATAGAAGATCTACACCTCCTACCATTCAAAGTTTCATAAGGATCTATTGATATGAATGAACGAAAACTATTACTATAGGAGAACTCTACCAAAGGCAAATTTTCATCCCAATTTCCCTTAAAATAATTGAAACAAGATCCAAGCATATCTTTAAGAGTTTCAATAGTCCGTTCCTCTTAACCATCAATTTGAGGATGAAAATCGGTGCTTAACTTCACTTGAGTAACCAAACCTTTATGAAATGATCTCCAAAACCTTAATTTAAATTGAGCACTGCTATCCGATATGATGGACAAAGGAACTCCATGAATACTTTCTATCTTGTCAATATAGATTAATTCATAATCTTAGATTGTATAAGTAGACTTAACAGTAATAGAGTGAGCGAATTTGATCATTCCATCCACTACAACCCATATAGAGTCATATTGCTTTCGAGTCAAGGAAAACCTACTACTAAATCAATGATGACATCCTCCCACATCAAAGTATGAATTTGGATTTATTGTAGAAAACCAGTCGGATTATGGTGTTAAGAGGTTGCTTTTTGGCAATTGTGACACTTTGCAACAAACGCCGCATTATGACTTTTTAAGACATCCAACCAAAACAGTTATCTAAAGTCATGGTACATCATTGTAGAACTCAGATAAATAAAAGAACGGGCTCCATGAGCTTTCTCAAGGATACTACTCCTCAAGTCATCCACATTAGGTACACAAAATCTCCCTTGATACCTAAGAACACCATTCCCCCTTGGGAAATGACTCATTCATCTTTTCGAGAATCGATTCTTTCAACTCTATGAATAATGAATCAAGGTGTTGTTTATACTTCACCTCAACAACAAAAGATAACTCGGAGTTATGATGTACCACCATACCACCATTTGGATAACTTTCAATTCAAAACCCTAAATAAGCAAAACTATGAACCTCTTTCACTAGGTTTCTCTTGGATTCTTCCACATGGGACACAGTTCCCCTAGACAATCAACTTAGAGCATCTGCAATCATATTAGCCTTACCGGGGTTATAAAAAAGAAGAATGTCATAGTCTATCAAAAACTCTAACCATATCCTTTACAACGGATTCAACTCCTTTTGAGTGAATGCATATTGGAGACTTTTATGGTCCATATACACATAAACATGAACCCTATAAAGGTAATGCCTCCATATTTTCATGGGAAATACTATGACCTCTAACTCAAGGTCATGAGTCGGATATTTCTTCTCATGAAATTTGAGTTACCTAGAAGCATACGCTATAAGTTTTCCATGATGCATAAGAACACACCCCAACCCGACTCCGGATGCATCATAATATACCACGAAACCCTTAGTACCCTCCAGTCGGGTCAATACTGGAGAAGAATTAAGCCTATCCTTCAACGTTTGGAAAATCTTTTCACATGCCTCTTACCACTCAAATTTCACATTCTTTTGAGTCAATGTTGTCAAGGGAGAAGCAAGAGACGCAAATCCATCGACAAACCTTATATAATAACCGGCTAGGCCTAAGAAACTCTTAATATCAATAGGAGCCTAAGGTCTAGGACAATTTTTCTCCTCTTTGGTCTTCTTTGGATCAACATCTACACCTTCACTAGAGATAGTATGACCAAGAAATGCTACTGACCTCAACCAAGACTTACATTTTCTATAATTGGCAAACAATTGGTGTTCTGTAAGCACTTGCAACAGCACTCTCAAATGGTCCATGCATTTACCCTCATTTTTTTAATTACGAAGATGTCGTAAATGAAATCAATGACAAATGAATCTAGGTAACTTTTAAACTCCCTATTCATTAGGTCCATGAACGCCGCCGGAGCATTAGTGAGACCAAAGGACATTACTAAAATTCATAGTGACCATATCTTTTTCAAAATTACATCTTGGGAATATCTTCACCTCTCACCCTAAGTTGGTGATATCTCAATCTTAAGTCAATATCGGAAAAGTAACTCACACCATGGAGTTGATCAAATAAATCATCAATCCGAGAGTAAGGATACTTGTTCTTGATTTTGACTTTGTTGTGTTGACGGCAATCGATACATATTCTAAGGGACCCATCCATCTTTTTTATGAATACTGGAGTGCCCCATGGAGAAATACTAGGTCGAATAAAACCCTTTTCTAGTAAATCCTTGAGTTGAGCCTTCAAATCATTCAATTCGATCGGATCCATCAGATAAGGAGGTATTGAAATGGGATTTGTATCTGGTAGCAAGTCTATAACAAAATAAATTTCCCGTTCGGTAGGAGTACCCGGAAGGTCATTAGGAAAGACTTCCAGAAATTCCCTAACTACGGGGACCGACTTAATGGGAGGAATTTTTGGAGTCTAAATCATGTACTCTTCCTGTATGGGATATAAACCTTTAAGAGATCATCTTACAAGCTTTCAAACAAGAAATGATACGTCCTCTAGGAATAGAATATCCCCTCTTCCACTCTAAAATGGGTCCCTTTTAAAAGTTACACTTTACAAACCTTGTACTAAAAGTTTTTGAAGCAAAACAAGCATGCAACCTATTCGTATCCAAAATTACATCAAAATCAAACATATTAAGTTTTATTAGTTCAACATCAGTAACTCTATTGGAAACATTATAGGACAATTTTTATACACTATTTTTGGAAAAACAGAATCACTCACCGAGGTCGACACCGACAAAGTTTCACTCAAGCTATCGGGCAAGACGTAAAACTTTTTAGCTGCTAGAGGAGTAACAAACAAAAAAGTAGCACCAGGATCAAGTAAAGCATATACTTAAATAGAAAATACTTTCAACATACCGGTGACCACCTCAGAAGAAGTTTGTTGCTCACCTCTAAAGCGGAACCATAAAAGTGAATCTTCTTTGGAGCATTATTAGAACAACTTGCTTGAGATTGACCACAACCCTTGTCTTTACCCTTTACATTAGGGAAATCCCAGAACTTGTGTCCAGTCTTGCAAAAAACAAAGCAATTGCCGGCCCCAACGAGCCAATCACCATACTGCTTGTTATCACGCTTTACACAAATTTTCTTCTTGGTTGGTGCACTAGTAACCCTTCCCTCTTGAGAGATAGCGTTAGACACCCTATCATCATGAGCCTTGGAAAATTTTGAAGGAACTTTATTATAAAACCTCTTCTTGAACCTAGTCTTGTCTTGGAAATCAAGCCTACCCTTAGAAGAACCACCATCATAAAACCTTACCTTTTTTGCCTTTCTACTCTTCCTCATAAACCTTTTCTCTTCCACTTGTTTCACATGAACGATGAGAACATAAGTGGTAATATTATAATGTATCATAGCCGAACAACATTGTACTTTCAAGTCATCCGACACTCCCATCACAAAGCAACTCATTTCATCTCTAGTGTCGGAAACCAAAGAAGGAGCATACTTTGGCAGTTTAGTAAATTTCAAAGAGTAGTCAAGTACACTCATACCTATTTGATGAAGGTTGATGAGTTCTTCCACTTTTGATTCCCTCTTCTATCAAGGAAAGAATGGATAAAGAAAAACCTTCTTGAAGATCTCCCAAGTCACATGTGTTACCCTTAAATGCCTATTTTCTCTCCATTGAACATACAAAGTTTTGGCCACATCTTTGAGTTGATAAGTGTATAACTAGGCTTTCTCACTAGTAGCCAACCCCATAGCATAGAGAATCTTGTAATATCGTCAATGAACTCATGGGCGTATTCCTAAACATTGGACCCATAAAAAGTAGAGGAATTAATTCAAGTTAAATATCTCAAATTGTAGGCCATGGTGCCAACGTGTTGGTTTTCTCGGGGTACCACCTCCCAATTAGCTTGAGTCGTCATGGATTATTCTTAAGTAGTGATGGCTTGTGCTTCAGTAGTAATGGCTTGGGCCATTTCGAAGAAGGCTAACCTTATGTAACCGTCAATCATAGGTGGAGGACTTACTAGATCTTGGTCATCATAAGACACTTCTTCAATAAAAGGAACTTGATTTCCACCGGGAGAAACTCCCGTATTGGAAATCTCTTCATCAAGTCTTTGAGCGGCTGTTCTTTGAGTATTCATTACCTATAATAACAATAAAAGGATTATATTCTAAGGAACTTAGAGACAAGACTCTAGATGCACGACATTGGATTTCCTAGAAAGTGAGACATTACATAGTTTTCTATTCATAAGGGTGGCATGCTTCACAATTATTTGTTAATGTGGTTGAGTGAGACATCGACTCTAAAGATATTAAACTCACTCAGATACCATGTTTTCACATCCTAGGAGCACCCCCTAAACGTAACCTATGTTGTTGTCCTCTAAAGATATTAATACATTCATAGGCTAAAATGCGGAATATTTAAAACTTTTCTATATAAATCTTGAGGTTTACATAGACCTCTCGCATACACGTGTTGTATTTGTATCGAGTATACATAGACCATTTGTATAAGAATATTACATAGTCTTCTACTTTTATTATTTATATATATATATATATATATATATATATATATATATATATATATATATATACAATCTTTCGTACTCAAATGAATAAGGAAAAAACTAGAAGTCTTATAACAAGAACTACATCAATAACTTGATAGTGGCATTTCCATTGAAAATTGAGGACCTACCCAACTTGGATAAGTGAAAATTCAAAGTATTCCTTCAAAGTCATTTTAAAAGCCCTCCAATGATCGGAACTTAAAATGATGGGGAAAAGGGAAAATAGGGGGTTAGTAAACCACTTGTACTAAGTATGAGACCTTATGCACACACATCATGAAATCATGCAAGAAAGGGACATATAATTATAGAATGTTATTTATCATTTGGAAATCTTTATCCACCATCAAGAACCAATACAAGTCATTAATGCATATTCATCATGTCAAGGCCATCTGCATCACAAGACCAACCATACTAGTATATCCAAGTAAATCATACAAAACAACATACTTGAACGTATAATCAAGACAAATCTATAAGCAAATATAACTTCAACAAGCATGAATAAGAGTTCATTATAACATAACCAAAGAAAGACAATTACTCATGAACCCTCATCAAGTCAACTAGTGAAATGACTAAGCAAAGCCACATAACCTTCCTCAATCAATTAAGCATAACAAGAACCATAATCAATGTCCAACTTCACACATCATATCATTAAGAGTACATAACATCATACATTAGCAATGTTGACAAAACATACATTCATAAGTGAATTCAGCATCATAAGATACTATCAACATGTAAAATCATAATATACATCTCATTTGCATTTATAACAATGTACATACATAAGAACATCCTCATAAGACTCCCTTCAAGGCTTACTAATAAAATGTATAGGTAGAGTCCATACCCTATGACCTACGTTATGCTATGATGTTAATTCACACATTAACTAAGTCAATTGTACCAATACTACTCAATTGAATTCAAGATCAAAACCTAGGGTTAAGGGGAAAAGGTCATCTTCTACAATCTAGACCAATACATAAAAAAGTAACATAATTTATTTATAATATATTTTAATATACTCATAATATCTAAAAAAATCATAAATAAATCAATTCACAAGATCAATTTCGTATTGTAAGAAAACCCACTTGAATTTGATCTTTTTGAAATCAATTTGAAGGAAACCTTTAGGAAAAGAGATACCAAAGGTGAAAGGACTCTCATACCTTATTTATTCATAAATTTTGATGGATAAACATGACCTTTTATCATCCCTTTAACCCACCTTTTTTTTCTTAGTCTTCAATGGTGTTCTTCTTTGGGAGAGAGAAAGAAGAGAGAAGGAAGAGTAATTTGGTTTTGGGAATTATAAGGGCTTAGGTTAGTTTAACTAGATTATGGTCTTCATATATGTCATTAACTAACATAATTAGACCTCACTAAAACCATAAATAATTAACTAACCAACTAATTAATTAATTTCACCAACTTGAAAATGTGCAGCAAAACAGTGGATTCCATAGACGAGACCACTTCTACGGTCAATTTTTCGACCAAGTGACCAACTGTCCTGTTGGTCCGTTGTTTTAGTCAGAGACTTTTCAAAACAGGACTCCCATGGATTTTGTAAGTGACCATCGACGCCCCGTCGATTGGCTCACGATTCGTCGTTTGAATATGTTTGTGACACTGCTTTTTGGCAGCTTTTTGTTAAAATGCAAGGGTCCTCCTCAAGGGCCCTTGGTTGGTCCTTGGGGAGTTGTACCCCAAAGTTTCAACTATAAACTAACTCTAATGCGTTTTTACACAACTTTACACAAAATTCAACCATTTTCCAACTCTTAAAACTTATTCAAAGAGGCTAAGGCACACTAGACCTCATTGAACTAGTTTCCAGACGTCATGGACATTCTTTAACTTTTTGATTTCTCAAACTTCCTAAATGAATTATATACACTGTTTTTTATCTTAAAACAGTAACACAACCTTTAGAGAGTCATGTTAGGCTCTAAAACACGGCTTAGACTTTGGGATTGGTACATTAATGGGTTTTACTTAGTTTAGGTAGGGGTATGGGACTCTACTTATAAATTGCACAAGTTGTCCTTGAGGGGAGTCCTAGGAGTTTGTTGTTATTTCAATAATCAATATGATAATAAGGTTAGAAGAATTACTACATCATAAAAAAGTACTAAATCAAAGCTTAAGACAAGATACTTAGGTCAATTCTCATAACCTAGATCACT
Organism: Solanum habrochaites; assembly: GCA_027704765.1. Lineage (NCBI taxonomy): Eukaryota > Viridiplantae > Streptophyta > Magnoliopsida > Solanales > Solanaceae > Solanum > Solanum habrochaites. The sequence goes on from JAKWJA010002496.1 coordinate 21,106,250, forward strand.
TCTCAAGAACTAGTTTGAAAGACTACAATTCACCCAAATTTGTTCATGATTAATGTAATAACATCATCTCATACGGATTTAACCAATAATCAAGTTAATTTAATCAATCTCAACCTAATTAACATCAATATCAAACCTAGGGGTAAGGGTTAAGAACCATATTCGTCAATTTGAACCAAACCATTAGAATTGATAAAAATCAAGTTAAAATACATGTAAATATATCCATTATATTCTAAAGAAACCATAAACAACTCAGTTCATAATATCAAATTCATAATTGAATGAAATCCACTTAGATACCATACCTTAACGTTTGATGAAGATTTAATGGTGAATTCGTCCCTTTACTTCTCCCAAATCCCTTCACTAGCTCGTATTCAATGGTGTCTTCCAATAGAGAGAGTAAGAAGAGAGAAGGAAAAGAGTTTATCTTGTGAAATGTGTTTAAGTTAATGAGGGTTGGGGTCTTTATATTGGGGCTTAATCAAATTAATTAGATTCCCTTAAGCAAATAATTAATGACCTAATCCCCTAAATAATTAAACGAAAATAACTTAAATTGTGCAGTAAACTCGACCCTCACAGGTAAGACCCCGAACGATCGTCCTTCTATGAGTTGACAGTAACTGTTCCCTTCCGTGCTGCACAACCGTCATTGAGTTCAGAGACTCTGCATCTGAGGGCCTCCAATATTTTTGTAAGTGTGGGACAACAATTGGCATCGACAGCACATCGATCCACACACGAGTCGTCGTTGCCTCTATAGGTTTCACAGTGAATAGGTAGTGTTTCCTCCTAGGTGCTAGGGTCCTCCTCAAGGGCCCTTGGTTGGTCCTTGGAGAGTCTTACTGTAACACTTTAAAAATTCAAGGCGTGTCATAAATCCTAACATATATTTCATTAAGTCTAAGTACTCTTTTTAAGTCAATTCTAATAAATTTAGGTCATTTATAATGTTTAAGAACAAAAACGTCCAAGAACGTCCATGACGTCCAGAAGTTGGTTCAAAGAGGTACTAGCGTGCCTTAGCCTATTTGACTAGCTTTAAGGGGTCGAAAATGTATGAAAATTGGTAAAAAAAAAAAAGGTAGATAATAGGTGTTTGAGTTGTTTCATGGTCGAAAATTCCGGGCACAACTCCCCGAGGACATATCAAGGGCCCTTGAGGAGGACCCCTGCAGGTTGAGGCAACACTGCCTGAAGTAGTGTGCATCGACGAGGCAGTCAACGGCCCATGTGTGGACCAATGGGGCATCGATGCCACTGTCATTCCAAACTTAGACAAAATAGGGAGGCCCCTCGCCTGAATAGTCACTGAACTTATCGACGGAGTCAGGACGAGAGGGGGGTAAGTCCGTAGACTCAAAGACGGCCCTTCCGTGGGGTTCTATCTGTGAGGGGGTGATTTTCCGGCATGTTTTAAATGTTAAGTTAATTTATTAATTAATTTAAGTGTTTTAGGGGTTATTTAGGGATTAAGGGGAGACTAATTAACTAACTTAAACTCCCATATAAAATCCCTAACCCCAATTAATCTAATCAAAACTCTCAATACAAACTTTCTTCCTTCTCTCTTATCTTTGTCTTTACTTGAACTCACCATTGAAGACTGGCAAGGGGATGGATTTGGGGGATGTAAAGGGGAGAATTCACCATCAAATTTTTATCAAATTTTAAGGTATGGGATCTAGTTCACCATTGAAACTCTTTCATCAAACGGTTCCTTCAAAATGAATTTCAAAAGTAGAGTTTTCTTATGGGTTTCAACCAATTTAAAAATTTAAGTTATGAATAGAGTTGTTAATGGTTTTTATGTAATATTGACTAGAATAACAATAGTTTTAACATTATTGTGTTAATTTTTTATGGTTTGGTATGAATTGAACAACATGATCCTCAACCCCCAACCCTAGGTTGTAATCTTGACTTATATTGTATTGTGATGATTCAATTGACTTGGTTACTTATTAGATTACTATCCTATGGTGTTATTATATATAAATTAAGATGAATTGTAGGCCTATAATACTATTTCTTGAGATGTGATTTAGGGCAGGAAGTATATTGTGAAATTTGCTTATGTATATTGTCTTAAGTTATGATCTGATATTGAGTTGTGTCTTAGAGATTCAATTGTACTTGTTATCTCATTGTTTATAGTTGTGTGATGATATTATTCCCCTAGTTCGGTTGAGTTATGGGTTGATGGAAAGGCCTTGATAATGAACTATGAGGAAGACTTGGTTAGTCTTAGAATTTCTATTTTTACTTCCAATTGTGATTAATTATGTTTAAGTAATTATATTATATTTGAGTATGCCTTGTATTAGGATTAATAGGGTGGTATGATGTTGATTTGAGACGTCTTTATTTTTGTTGTGAGGTTGTTAACATGTAAAGGTTATAAGGGTGGTCATGTAGACCAATGTGCATAATTATGAAATTTATGCAAGGTGTTAACCTTACCTATATGAATTGTGATGAAAGGACTTACACTCATACAATTTTTATTGTGCTATTAATGATGATGATTAGACAAGGGTTAGAGCCTATGACCTAAAATATGCTATGATTAATAATTAAAGACTTAAAGACATTTAATAAAGCGACTGTGGCTTAGCACCGAGTGAACTAGATTGAGGAGTGTCCCTTCCCACATAGGGAAGGTAAGAACATTAAATTACTTTTGAGATTGGAGACTATAATGCATGGTGCATAACGAGGGTCCCAACTATATCTCCTAGTTCTTGAACTATGTCGCATCCATAGGAATACTAGTTAGTGTATCCACGTAGTTGATATGCATGATGTTTTGGTACTACATTGGAAAGTAGTCCACCTTCTTTTGGTTTGGGATTTTATGACACCGGATTCTTCACTATCTCATGTGGTCTACGTCGGTTAAGGCAATATGTTCCAAATAAGGTAAAATTGATAAATGGACTTGAACTCTAACTACGATAACCTAAGGGGTATAGCTTAGTCTAGGTAGGGGTATGGGACTCTACCTAAGCATTACAATACGTAGCCTTAAGGGGAGACTCATGAGTATGTTCTTATATATGTTTATGTTATAATCCTATATGATATGCACATGATATGTTTGCACATTGTTGATACAATATGCTTATTAGTTAACTTATGAACACGTGTTACGTTACATTGTTATGATAAGGTGAAATGAATATTCAAATGTTATATTATGTGAGGTTGTACATTGGTTATGGTTTCTTGTTTAGGTCACTTAATTGAGTAGGTTTATGGGGATTTACTTCGTGATTGCACTTGTTGGTCAAGGATCATGAGTACTTGTCTTGCTTTAATTAATGTGATTCACCCTTAATCATATTTGTTATTTTATTCCTTGATGGTAGGGTTGAAGTAAATTATGGGTTAAAGTATGTTGGGGTACATATTACTTATTTGAGCTAGTAAGCATGTTTGGTTGATTTTTATGACTTGCTTTGTTATGCATAAGACCTTTAAACTTGTAAAATGGAATGTTTTGACGAAAAGTCCCTATTTAGCATGTTTTGACATTATATGTGCATATGGTCTCATACTTAGTAAATGTGGAGTACTTACCCCATTTTCTTCCCTTTTCCCAAAATTTAATGTTACAATCATAGAAGAGTTTGGAAGGTGATAATAAGCGCTTGGATTCTTCATTTCATCAAAGTAGGTAGGTCCTCAACTTCCGAGGACATTTCCACTATCTAGCTTATGGACTTATGAGATTAAAGACTCTTCAATTTATTTCCTTTTCGATTGAGTACTATATTTTTGTATGACATATATGTGGTTTTGTTGGATTTATGTAAGGGCTATGCCAAAAATTGATACACACCGAATATATGGTATGAGATGAGACGACTTTTATGACTATGGTATTTTCTAGATAATAATGTTCAATAAAAGTAGAAGGTTATGTAACCTTCCTATACGAAGGGTTTATGTATACTCGATACGTCCATATTATGATATGAGACTAAGAGGCTATTCATAGCCTTTAAAGAGGACCATGATGGAGGCTACATCTAGGGGTTAAACTAGAATGTGAAAAACTTGGTATCAGAGCATGAGGTTGAATTTCATTGAGTTACGTCTCTTTCTCTACCTGTTCTATGTAGTTTGTATTCATAATTGTGAAGCGCGCCACACATATGAAGAGGAATCTATGTGATGCCTAAGAATCACTCTCTTATTGGAAATCTTACATCGTGCCATTAAAGTATACTTATGGTGTGCTTTTACATCCAATACTATTGTTGTGCTTAAACAGAGCATGAACACTCGAAGGAACTTGGAAAGGAGACTTGAGGAAAAAACTACCAATGCGGGAGCTCCTGCCGATGGTGATCAAGCTCAACCACTTGATGAAGATGCTAACATGGAGCATGCACCACTAAATACTCCTCCTTTGACGGATGATAATATAAGGACCGCTCTTCTCCAAATGGCTCAAGTTATCACTACTCAAGCACAAGCGGCCATGACTCATGGCCGTGCTATGAAGGCTCAAGCAAACCGGGAGGTGGTGTCACGTCTTTATCAAGAAGTCACTACTATGGCTTCCCCTCTAAGTCACTTCACTCTAATGAACCCTTCTATATTTTACGGGTCTAAGGTTGATGATGACCCCAAGAATTAATTAATGAGGTCTATAATATATTTTTGGCTATGGGGTTGTCCACGAGTGAAAAGTCCGAATTGGCCACATACCAACTCAAGAATGTGGCCAAACATGGTATGTGCAATAGAGGGATAATAGGCCTCTTCGGAGTGGGCCGGTGACTTAGGAGATATTCAAGAAGGCATTTCTTGATCATTTCATTCGTAGGGTAATGAGGGAGGCTAAAGTGGTGGAGTTTATCAAACTTCGTCAAGGAGGTATAAGTGTTCATCAGTACTCATTATAATTCACTAAATTGTCAAAATATGTTCCTCCTTTGCTTTCTGATCCTAGATATGAAACGAGCCAGTTTGTGATGGAGGTGTCGGTTTATTTGCAAGAGTACTGTCATTCGGTTATGTTACATGACAATATGATGATATCTCATCTTACAGTGCATGCCAAGCATGTGGAAGAGGCAAGGGATAGGAGTAATGTAAAAATGCTAAGAGGGCAAGTTCTTTTGATGGAAGTTCTTCAAAGAATAGGCTTGAGATACAAGACAAGCCTTGGTTTAAGAAGCGTGTTTCAAGATAACTTACGACCAAGTTCCCAAAGGCTAGTGGTGTTAGGGTGTCTAACCCTAAGTTCAAGAAGGGAAGAGGTAATAATTCACCAACCGAGAATCCAACTTGTGGAAAGTGCGGCAAGAAGTACTATGGCGATTGCCATAAAAGGAGAGACAATTGTTTTGGTTGTGGTAAAAGTGGGAACAAGGTTAGAGATCTCCCAAATGTGAGGGGTCACGACAAGGGTAGTGTTCAAGTTCAAGCAAGTGGTTCTAGTGATGCTCCAAATAAGAACCGCTTCTATGCTCTTCACTCTAGGGGTAAGCAAGAGACTTCTCCCAACGTGGTGACATGTATGTTGAAAGTTTTCTCTATTGTTGCTTTTGCCTTACTTGATCTCGGTGCTACTTTATTATTTGTTACACCTCTTGTAGATAAAAAGTTTGAACTTTTGCCCGACAATTTGCACAAACCTTTTATAGTGTCTAGTCTTGTGGGTGCATTGGTTGTTGCAGAGTGTGTACAAAAACTGTCCTATAATGTTGCACAATTGAGTTTCTCATGTTGATCTAGTAGAACTTGATATGTTTGATTTTGATATTATATAGGGTCTGGATTGGTTGCATGCATGTTTTTCCTCCATTAATCGTAGGACAAGTGTGGTGAGGTTTAACTTCCCAAATGAACCCGTTGTTGAGTGGAAGGGGGGGAATTCAATTCCTAGAGGTCATATTATATCTTGTCTAAAAGCATGCAAAATGATTTCAAAGGTTTGTCTATATCAGATAGTAAGAGTCCAAAATTTCGATTTTGAAATTCCTACCATTGAGTCGATACCCGTAGTGAGTGAGTTTTTGGAGGTCTTTCCTCATGAACTTCCCTATATTTCCCTTGAACGGGAAATTGACTTTGGCATTTACTTACTACCGGATACAAATCCCATTTTAATTCCACCTAATAAGATGGATCTGAACCGAATTGAAGAAGTTGAAGGTACAACTCAAGGATTTTTTAGACAAAGGGATTTATAAGGCCTAACATTTCACCGTGGGGTTCTCCGGTGTTATTTGTAATGAAGTAAGATGGGTCGTTGAGAACGTGTATTGACTACCGTCAACTTAACAAGGTCACCATCAAGAAAAAGTACCATCTCCCTTGGATTGATGACTTGTTTGATCAATTCCATGGGGCGAGTTACTTTTCAAAGATAGGCTTGAGGTCAGGGTATCACAAACTTAGGGTGAGAGGGGATAATATAAAATACGGCCTTTCAGACTCGGTATGGGCACTATGAGTTTTTTGTAATGTCATTCGGTCTCACTAAAGCTCCACTGTCTTATATTGACCTAATGAATGTGTTGTTTCGAAATTACCTAGATGGATTTTTTATCGTCTCATTGACGACATCTCGGTATATTCTATGAATGAGAGTAATCATATAAGTAATTTGAGGGTAGTATTGCAAACCCTTAAGAAACATCAATTGTATGCCAAATATAGTATGTGCATGTTTTTGTTAAGGTCGGCGACTTTTCTTGGGCACATCATCTATAGTGATGGAGTAGAGGTAGACCCAAGGAAAACGGAGGCAGTGAAATATTGGCCTAGAACATTGACTCCAACCGACATTATATGTTTCTTGGGTTTAGCGGGTTATTATAGGATGTTCGTGGATAGTTTTATGTCCATTGCATATCACTTGACAACTTTGACCCAAAAGTGTAAGAAGTTTTAGTGGTCGGAGTCTGTGAGAAGAGTTTTCAATTGTTGAAAGATAGGCTTACTTATGCTATGGTGTTGACTTTATCTAAAGGTACGATGGGGTTTTTTGAGTATTGTGATGCATAACATGTCGGTTTAGGGTGTGTGTTGATGCAACATAGGAAGGTGATACCCTATGAATCTAGTCAACTTAAGGTGCATGAGGGAAACTATCCCATATGGAGGTATTACTTGCATGGGGTTCATGTTGATGTCTTTACCGACCATAAGAGTGTCCAATATGTGTTTGTTTACTAAAAATTAGTTTAACCTTCGGCAAAGGAGGTGCTTAGACTTGTTTAAAGATTATGATATGAATGTCCTCTATCACCCTTGCAAGGCTAATTTTGTATCGGATGCCCCAATTCGTATGACTATCGGTAGTGTATCCCACATTGATTTAGTGATGAAATACCTAGCAAAGTAAGTTCATAGGCTTACTAGGCTGGGGGTGAGGTTGGAATGTTCTCCGAATGGGTGCTATAGTACATCATAACTCTGAGTCATCTTTAGTGGTTGAGGTGAAGTACAAACAACACCTTGATCAGATATTAATGGAGTTTAAAGAATCGGTTCTTGGCAAGTTAAATGAGTTATTCTCCTTAGGGGGGATGGTGTGTTAAGGTACCAAGAGAAATTGCGTGTTCCCGATGTATATAGGTTGAGGGATCGGATCCTTGAATAAGCCAATGGGTCCCGCTACTCCATACATTCGGATTTGACAAAGATGTATCATTACCTACGGGAGATATATTGGTGAGAAGGTTTGAAGAGGGACATAGCAGAGTTTGTTGCTAAGTGTCCAAATTGCAAACACGTAAAGGACGAACATCAAAAGTCGGGTGGCTTACTACAAGAGATCCAAATTTCAACTTTGAAGTGGGAAGACATCAGTATGGACTTTGTTGTGGTTTTACTTCGGAATGAAAAGTCATACAATTCTATATGAGTGGTCGTTAAGAGGTTAACCAACTCCACTCTCTTTATTCCCATCAAGTCTACTTATTCGGTGAAAGATTATTCTAGGATCTTCATAGATGAGATTGTGTGTCACCATAGTATTCATTTATCCATCATATCGGGCAGGGGTGCCACAATTCACATCTAGGTTTTGGAGGTTGTTCCAAAAAGGGTTGGGTACTAAGGTGAAGTTGAGTACTGCTTTTCATCCCCAAACATATGGTCAAGCTCAATGCACTATTCAAACCCTTGAGGATATGCTTAGGGCTTGCATAATTTATTTTAAAGGGAATTGTAATAAACATTTTCCTTTGGTGGAGTTTCCTTATAATAATAGTTTTCATTCATCCATCTGCATGGATCCCTACGAAGCCTTATATGGTAGGAGGTGGTCTCCTATAGGGTGGTTTGAAATGGGTGAGCCTTCAATTTTTGGTACCGATTTGACTTATAAGGCCTTAGAGAAGGTTCATATCATAAGGAACCGGTTGCAAAAGGCCTATTATCGGAAAAAGTCTTATGCCAATCATAGGAGAATGTATTTGGAGTTTGAAAAAGGTGACAACGTGAATTTGAAAATTTTACCAATGAAAGAGGTGGTTAGATTTATCAAGAATGGAAAATTGAGTCCTCGTTATGTGGGTCCCTATGAAATTTTGCAAAGGGTTGGTAAGGTGGCCTATGAGTTAGAACTCCCTAGTGAATTGGCTTCGGTTCATCTTGTTTTGCATGATTCTATGTTGAAGAAGTTTGTCGGTGATCCTGAGTCTGTTCTTCCTATTGAGGGTCTTAGTGTAAAGGATAACCTATCATATGAGGAAATTCCTATTCAAATTCTTGATAGGAAAGTCAAGATGTTAAGGAACAAAGAGGTGGTTTCAGTAAAGGTGTTATGGAAAAATCACCTAGTTTAGGGTGCAACATTGGAGCCAAGGCCGACATGAAGTCCCATTACCCTTATATTTTTTATCATTGAGGTTAGTCATTCCTTTTAATGCTATAAATATGACTAGGAATTGAAGTTTCATGTTTTTTTGTGAAGTTTGCATAAATGTGTATTTTGAAAGTGAAATAGGTGCTTTTAACTTAGAATTTTGCCTTTTTCTTTGTTTTTATTTGTGTTGTGAATTTTGATATGGTGATTATTTATAAAGATTTGTTCACAGTGAGGATACAGTGAAATAGGTACTTTGAACTTGGACTTTTGCCTTTTGGTTTATTTTTATTTATGTTGTGCATTTTGATATGGTTAGTATTTATGAAATTGTATATAGAATGTTAATAAGTCAAATTTTATGCTATGTGACTCGTGTAACGTATGTGGAGCTCATGTAGGTTGTGAGAAGGAAATACCTCATGATGAAGTGTTTTGAGCCTTGTATGTGGTATTTGGAGTTTTAGAATTTGCCTTGTTGAAATGATATGAATTAAGTTGATTTGATATTGTTGTTTGGTTGGGATTCTAGTCTTCAGTCGATTCCTTTCATCAAAAGAATTTTAGTTTCATTGGGGGACAAATATTCCTAAAAGGAGGGGGGCGATAATGTAACACTTTGAAAATCCAAGACATGTCGTAAATCCTAAAATAGGTTTCATGAGGTCTATGTACTGTTTTTAAATCCATTATAATAAATTTAGGTCATTTAGGAAGTTGAAGAACCAAAATGTCCATGACATTCAGAAAGTTGTTCAAAGAGGTACTACCGTGCTTTAGACTTTTTGACTAGATTTTAGGAGTAGGAAATGTATGAAAATTTGTAAAAACATAGATAATAGGTGTTTGAGTTGTTTCATGGTTGAAACGTTTAGGTACGACACCCCAAGGACCAACCAAGGGCCCTAGAGGAGGACCCCTCAGGTTGAGGCAACAATGCCTGAAGAAGTGTGCATCGACGAGGCAGTCAACGGCCCATGTGTGCACCAATAGGGCGTCGATGCCACCGTCGTCCCACACTTAGAAAAAATGGGGAAGCCCCTCACCTGCACAGTCTTTGAACTCATCGACGAAGTGCAGGATAAGAGGAGGGTAGGTGCGTAGACTCACAGATGGCCCGTCCCCAGGGCTACGACTATGAGGGGGTGATTTTCCTAAACATTTTTAATGTTAGTTAATTAATTAATCAAGTTGTTTAGGGGTTATTTATATATTAAGGGGATACTAATAAACTAACTTAAACTCCCAAATAAAGGCCCCAACCCCAATTAATCTAATGAGATCTCTCAGTACAAACTCTCTTCCTTCTCTCTTCTTTTTCACTCTACTTGAACTCACCATTGAAGACCAGCAAGGAGAAGGGTTTAGGTGCTTGAAAGGGGAGAATTCATCATAAAATTGTTATCAAATGTTAAGGTATGAGATCTAATTCAGCTTTGAGACTCTTTCCTAAAGGGTTACTTCTAGTTAGATTTCAAAAGTTGAGTTTTCTTATGGGTTCCATCCAATTACCGAATTAAAGTTATAAATTGAGTTGTTCATGGTATATTTAGGTTATATTTAGTATACTTACACTTGTTGTAACTTAATTTTTATAATTGTTGATGGTTTGGTATGAATTGACGAACATGATCCTCAATCCCTCACCCTAGGTTGTAATTTTTACCTATATTGTATTGTGATCATTCAGTTGACTTTGTTATTGACTAAATTAATATCCTATTGTGTTATTATGAATAAATTAATATGAATAATATGCATATTATGCTAGTTCTTAAGATGTTATTTAGGGCATGATGTATATTGTGAAATTGGCTTATGTATCTTGTTTTAAGCTATTATTTAGTGTTGAATTGTGTCAAGGAGATTAAATCGTCCTTGTTACCTCATTTGTTGTCATTGTGTGATGATCTTAATCACATATTTTGATTGAGTAATGGTTTGATGGTAAGTGCTTGATGATGAACTATGAGGCAGACTTTGTAAGTCTTAGAATATCTATCTTTACTTCCAATTGTTAGTAATTATGGTTATGTCATGATATTATATTATAGTATTCCTTGTATTAGTATTGATAGGGTGGTATGATGTTAAATTGAAATTTCTTGATTTTGGTTGTGAGGTTTTTCATATGTAAAGGTTATAAGGGTGGTGAGGTATACCAATGTGCTTTATTATGAAATGTAATGCAATGTGTTAACATCAACTATATGAATTGTGATGAAAGATGATGATTATACAACGGTTAGACCCTATGACCTAAACTATGTTAAGATTAATAATTAATGGCTTAAAGACATTTTAAAAAGGGACTCTAGCTTAGCACCGAGTAAACCAAATTGAGGAGTGCACCTTACCACATTGGGAAGGTAAGAACACTAATTTACTCTTGGAGACTATAATGCATGGTGCATAAAGAGGTTCCCAACCATATCTTGTAGTTCTTGAACTATGTTAACCCCATGGGAATACTAGTTAGTTGATCCACGTAGTTGCTATCTTTCATGTTTTTGTACTACCTTGTCAAGTAGTCCACCTTATTTTGGGATAGGGTCTTATGACATCGGATTCCACACTATCTCATGTGGTCTATGTCGGTTAGGGAAATATAATCCTAAGAAGGTAAAATGGATTAAAGGACTTGTACTCTAACTAGGATAACCTAAGGGGTCTAGCTTAGTCTAAGTAGGGATATGAGACTCTACCTAAGCATTGCACTAGCCTTGAGGGGAGTCTTATGACGATGTTCTTATATATGTTAATGTTATAATTCTATATGATATGTACATGATAAATTTTCACATTGTATATAATATATGTTAATTAGTTCATTTATGCCCATTTGTTAGGTTACATTGTTAAGATAAGGTAAAATGTATATCCAAATGTTATATTATGTGAAGTTGGACATTGGTTATGGTTTCTTGTTCAGATCACTTGATTGAGTAGGGTTATGAGGCTTTTCTTGGTCATTGCACTCGTTAATTTGATCACGATTCATGAGTAGTTGTATTTATTAAATTAATGTGATTCACCCTTAACCATATTTTTGATGTTATTCCTTGATGGTAGGGTTGAACAAAATTATGGGTTCAAGTAATTTGGGGTACATATTACTTGTTTGAGCTAGTAAGTTTGTTTTGTTGATTTGTATGACTTACTTGGTTATGCATGAGACCTTTAAACTTGTAAAATTGCATGTTTTTAGGAAAAGTCCCATTTTTAGCATGTTTAATTTTTACATTATATGTGCATATGGTGTCATACTTAGTACATATGGAGTATTAACCCTATTATCTTACCTTTCCCAAACATTTTAGGTTTCGGTCGTTGAAGAGTATGGAAGGAGACATTTTTCAAGGCTTGGATTCTTCATTTAATCTAAGTAGGGTAGGTCCTCACATTTCAAGGGCAATTCCACTATCAAACTTATGGACTTGTTATGAACTTAAAGACTCTTTCATTTTTTTCCTTTTTGATTGAGTACTATACTTTTGTATGACCTATATGTGGTATGATTTGATTTATGTAAGGTCTATGCCCAAATTTGATACACTCCGAATAGAAGGTATGAGAAGAGACGACTTTTATGACTATTGTATTTTCTATATAATAATGTGCAATAAGATTAGAAGTCTATGAAACCTTTCTATAAGAAGGGTCTATGTATAATCCATATGACTATATTATGTCTATGTAGAGGTCTATGTAAACCTCCAAGTAGATGTAATGAAATGTTTTAAATTTTTCCGCAATTTCAACCTATGGATGTTATGAAATGAGACTAAGGGGCTAGTCTTATTCCTTAAAGAGGACGAAGAAGCCGGTTATGTCAAGGGGTAAACCCGGATGTGACACGTACCCAGACGTTTCTACCACGAATCATATTTAACACTTGTTATACACTCTTCCACCTAGTTTCATAGTTTCTGACTCCTAAAAAATATTCACATAGTCTAAGGCATGATACAACACCTTAGAACTAGTTTCCAAACGTCATGGACGTTCTTGGGCATTTTGGTTCCTAAAATTCCTACAGACCTATATTCATTACGATAGGTCTTAAAACAGTGTCTAGACCCCATGGTACCTAGGCTTTAAGACTGGTCTTGGATTTTCTAATTGTGACACTATCACCCCCTTAGGAACATTCGTCTTCGAATGACACTAAGCTCTTTTGAATGAAGGATAGACTCAATACTAGCATCCAACCAACAACAATACATAACAACATCATCATAAATCATATCTTTTCAACAAAGCAATTTCAGAACTCCAATTATCACACATAAGGCTCAAACACTTCATCATGAGGTATATCCTTCTCACAACACACATGAGCTAGACATGTATTACATAAGTCATGTAGCACAAAGATCAACTTATCAATAGGTCACATAACTTTTCACCAATACTCACCATGGGAAAATGCAAAACATAACTCAAACAAACCAATAAGTCAAATTTTGTAATGCAATTCCAAAATGCATATTTTTGCAGAACTTCACAAAAAATCATGAAAGTTTAATTTATAGTAATATTTATATTATTAAAAAGTATAAATAACCTTAATTATCAAAAAGATGAGGGTAACGGGACTTCATATCGGTCTCGGCCTCCCATGTTGCACCCTCAACGAGGTGATTCTTCCATAACACCTTTACGGAAATCACCTCTTTATTCGTTAATTTCTTGACTTTCCTATCAAGAATTTGAACCGGAACCTCCTCAAAAGAGAGGTTGTACTTGATACCAAGACCATCAATTGGAAGAATGGACTCGGAATCACCGATGCACTTTTTCAAAATAGAAACATGGAAAATCGGATGAACCGAAGCCAGTGCACTAGGGAAATCAAATTCATAGGACACCTTACCATCCCTTTGTAAAATTTCATGGGGACACACATAACGAGGACTCAACATCCCCTTCTTGCCTAATGTAACCACCCCTTTCACTGATGAAATTTTTAAATACACCTTATCACCTTCTTCAAACTCCAAATCAATTCTCCTATGATCAACATAAGACTTTTGTTGACAATAGGCCGTTTGTTACATGTTTTTAATGAGATGAACCTTCTCTAAGGTCTTATAAATCAAATGGGGACCAAAAAGTGAAGGCTCACCCACTTCAAACAACCTTATAGGAGACCTACACCTTCTACAATAAAAGACTTTGTAGGGAGCCATGGTGATGGATGAATGAAAACTAATATTTTAAGTAAACTCCACCAAAGGAAAATGTTTATTACAATTCCCTTTAAAATCAATTATGCAAGCCCTAAGCATATCCTCAAGGGTTTGAATAGTGCATTCAACTTGACCATATGTTTGGGGACGAAAAGCGGTACTCAACTTCACCTTAGTACCCAACTATTTTTGGAACGTCCTCCAAAACTTAGATGTGAATTTTGGCACCCCGTTCTGATATGATGGATAACTGCATACCGTGGCGACACATAATCTCATCAATGAAGATCCTAGCATAATCTTCTACCAAATAAGTAGACTTGATGGGAATAAAGCGAGGGGACTTAGTCAACCTATCCACAACCACCCATATGTAATAATATGACTTTTGAGTTCGAGTTAAACCCATTATAAAGTACATATTGATGTTTTCCCATTTCCAAATAGGAATTTGGATATCTTGTACTAAACCACCCGACTTTTGATGTTCGACTTTTTGTTGTTGGAAATTTGGACACTAAACGACAAACTCTGATATGTCCTTCTTTAAACCTTCCCACCAATATATCTCCCTTAGGTCATGGTACAATTTCATCAAACCAGATGAATGTAGTAGCGGGACTCATGGGCTTCTTCAAGAATCCGGTCCCTGAACTCATCTACAATGGGAACACACAATCTCCCTTGGTACCATTACACACCATCCCCCCTAAAGGGAATGACTCATTTAACATGGCAATAACTTATTCCTTCCACTCCATTAATGGTTGATTAAGGTGTTGTTTGGACTTCACCTCAACCACTAAAGATGACTCAGAGTTATGATGGACCACAACACCACTAATCGGAGAACCTTACAACCTCACCCCCAACCTAGACAACCTATGAACTTCCTTCTCTAGGTGTTTCTTGGATTAATTAATGTGGGATACACTACCCATAGTCATATGACTTAAGGCATCCACCACCACATTAGCCTTGTCGAGGTGATAGAGGACACTCATATCGTAATCTTTTAACAACTCTAACAATATTCATTGTCGGAGGTTCAACTTCTATTGGGTAGACACATATTGGATAATCTTATGGTCGGTAAAGAGATCAATATGTACACAATACAAGTAATGCCTCTAAATTTTCAAAGCAAACATCATGGCCGCTAACTCAAGGTCATGTGTGGGATAGATTCTATCATTTACCTTAAGTTTCCTAGAGCATAGGCTATCACCTTCTAGCGTTCCATGAGCACACACCCTAAACCCACACGGGATGTATCACAATACACAACAAACCCCTTTGTACCTTCTTGTAAGGTCAACACCGGAGTGAATGTAAGCCTATCTTTCAGCAATTAGAAGTTTTTCACGCCTATGACCAATCAAATTTCTTGCACTATTGGGTCAAAATAGTCAACAGAGATGCAATGGATGCAAAACCATCAACGAAGTTCCGGTAATAACCCGCTAGACCCAAGAAACTCCTAACCTCCGTTGGATTCAATGTCTAGGGCAATTGTTCACCGCCTCAATTTTCCTTAGGTCTACTTCAACTCCCTTACTAGAGATGATGTGCCCAACAAATGCCGACCTCAAAGAAAACTCACACTTCATATATATGGAAAACAATTTATTTTACTTAAGGATTTGCAATACCACCCTCAAATGACCCCTATGATCACCCTTATTCTTCGAATATACTAAGATTTCATCAATGCAGACAGTGACAAATGAACCTAGGTAATTTTTAAACACCCTATTTATTAGGTCAATAAATGCCGCCGGTTCATTAGTGAGACCTAAAGACATTAGAAGAAATCACAGTGCCCATATCTAGTTCGGAAGGTCATTTTTTGTACATCCTTACCTCTCACCCTAATTTGGTGATACCCCAACCTCAATTCTATTTTTGAAAAGTAACTCTCCCCTTGTAGTTTCTCAAACCAGTCGCCAATCCGAGGGAGAGGGTACTTATTCTTAATGGTGGTCTTGTTGAGTTTTCGGTAGTCAATACACATTCTCAAGGACCCATCCTTCTTCTTTACAAACAATATCGGAGCAACCCAAGACAAAATACTAAGACTTATAAATCCCTTGTCTAGAAAATCCTTGAGTTGAGCCTTCAATTCTGTCGTAGCCATCCGGTAAGGAGGAATTGAAATAGGATTCGTTTCCAGTAGCAAACTGATATCAAATTCAATTTCCCATTCGGGAGGAATTCCAAGAAGGTCATTAGGGAAAACCTCCAAAAATTTTAGTCACTATGGGGACCAACTCAATGTGAGGAATTTCAAAGTCTAAGTCTAGGACAATTACTATGTGATATAGACACCCCTTTGAGATCATTTTGCATGCTTTTAGACAATAGATGATACGACATCTAGTAATAAAATTTACTCCCTTCCACTTCACAACGAGTTGATTTGGGAAGTTAAATATCACTACTCGTGTCCTACAATCAATAGAGGCAAAACATGCATGCATCTAATCCATACCCAATATAATAGCGAAATCAAGCATATCAAGTTCTACTAGATCAACATGAGAAACTCTATTGGGCAACATGATAGGAAAGTCTCTACAAATCTTTTTTGCAACAATTGACTCATCCACTGGTATAGATACTATAAAAGGTTCATGAAAAATATCAGGTAAACTGTCAAACTTTTTACCAACAAGAGTTGTAACAAATGACGAGCAGCACTCAGATCAAGTAAAGCATACACATATATAGTTAGGCTTTCAACATACTGATCACCACATCAAATACAACTCTCTTGCTCACCCCTAGAATGGAGAGAATAGAAATTGTTCTTCATGGGAGCATCACTAGAACCTCTTGCTTGAGCTTGGGCACCCTTCTCTTGACCCTTCAAATTAGGACAATCTCTTACCTTCTTATCACTCTTTACACAACCAAATCAATTTCACGTTCCTACCAATCACTAATCAAAATGACCCTTTCCACACTCTGCATATTTGGGTTTCTCATTTGGGGAGTTCCTACTCCTTCCCTTTTGGGCTATTGTCTTAGGAACCTTATTATCATGAGCGGTTGAAAATTTTGATGGAACTTGATTAGAAAAACTTTTCTTGAATCTAGACTTGTCATGTATATCAAGCCTATTCCTTGTAGAAGTACCATCAAATGATCTTGCCCTATTATTATCAAGCCTATTCCTTGTAGCAGTACCATCAAATGATCTTGCCCTATTAGCATCTCTACTCTTCCTCTTAGACCTTGCCTCCTCAAACCTTCTCGTATGTACCATAAGACGGGAAATATTCATGTTGTCATGTACCATCGGCGAATGACACTCCTCTTGTAAGTCCTCCAACACTCCTATTAAAAAATCGATCATTTGATCTCTAGGAACGAAAGCAAAGGAAGGAGCATATTTTGACACTTACATGAACTGCAAGGAGTATTCGTGAACACTCCTTATTCCTTGACAAAGGTTAATGAACTCCACCACTTTTTCCTCCCTCATTTCCCTAGAACAGAACTGATCTATAAAATCCTTCTTAATGATCTCCCAAGTCAACGGACCACCCCTTTATGGCCTATTATTCTCCATTGCACAAACTATGCTTTATCCACGTCCTTTAGTTTTTAGGTGGACAACTCGGCCTTAACACTTGTGGAAAATCCCATAGCTAAAAGTATCTTAAAGACGTCATCGAAAAATTCTCGGGGGTCTTCACCATCCTTTTACCAATAGAAGGTAGGAGGGTTCATACGACTGAAGTCACTTAGGCGGAAGCCATAGTAGTGACTTGTTGATGGGGACGGGGTACAACCTCCTGGTTGGCTTAAGCTGTCATAGCTTGGGCTTGAACCGTGGTGGCTTGATCCAATTGAATGAGGGCAACCCTTATATCCTCATCCGTCAATGGTAGGGGACTGACCGGAGCTTGCTCTATATTATCATCTTCTTCAAGTGGATGAACTTGTTCGCCATAAGGAGGAGCTCCTGCATTGGCAATCACCTCTTTAAGTCTCCGAGCTGCATTCTTTTCATTGTTCAATCTTCTTATAAATACAAAAATAGGATTAGATGCAAAATCACATAATAAGTATATTCTAATGGCACAATATAATATTTCCAAGAAAGACAGCGATTCCTAGGCATCACATAGATTCCTATTAATAAATGTGGCACGCTTTACAATTATGAATACAAACTTACATCGACGTGGTAGAGAGAGAGACATAACTCTATGATATTCAACCGCATGCTCTGATACCAAGTTTTTCACATCTGGGTTTACCCCCTTGATGGAAAAACCGGTGTCATCGTCCTCATTGGGGACTAAGACTAGCCTCTTAGTATCATATAACTACAATCATAGGTTGAAAATGCCGAAAAATTAAAACTTTCAATACATCTACTTGGATATTTACATAGACCTCTATATACACATAATATATACGGATCAAGTATACATAGACCCTTTGTATGGGAAGGCTACATAGTCTTCTACATTTATTGCACATATATATATATATTTAAGAACGGAAATAATTTCAAAGATTGTCTCATCTCATACCATCTAAAAGATCACGACAATTTGGGCATAGCCCTACATAAAATGTAAAGAAGCCACATATAGGCTTATACAAGTCGTACTCCAATGAAAATGGAATGAACATAAAAGTCATAGAAAAACAAAGGAAACTCATACGCAAGATATTGGCATTTCCCTCGAAAAGTGAGGACCTACCCACTTTGATGATAGTGAATATCAAAGCCTTCTTCAAGTCTTTTGAAATGAGCCTTCAATGACCGAAACCAAAAATGTTTTGGAAAAAGGGAAAAAATGGGGTTATTACACCATTTGTACTAAGTATGAGACTATATGTACATATTAAAAAAAACATGCTAAGAAGGGACATTTAGTCAAAACATGCCATTTTACCCTTTTAAAAGTTTCATGCATAGTATACCAACATAATTGTTTGAGTTAGTAACCAAACATGCTTACTAACTCAAATAAGTAATATGTATACCAACATACTTGAACCCATAATCTACTACACCCCTTTAATCAAGGAATAACATCACAAGCGTTAATAAGAGTTAATTATATGATTATAAGAAAGACAACTACTCAATTAATCTTCATCAAGTCAACAAGTGCAATGACCAAGCAAAGACCCATAACCTTACTCCATCAAGTAGGCTGAACAAGAAACGATAACCAATGTCCAACTTCACATTATATAACCTTTAAGGATACATAAAATCATACTTTAATATTATACCCCAATTTCATGTTCAAGAAGATACTCATCATCATATAATATCTTTATAGTATATAATCAACATGTTATCATTATATACATCATTATCATATACATATATAATATTAACTTCCTAAATATTTCATCAAGGCCAACTAGTGCAAGGCATAAGTAGAGTCCCATTCCCCTACCTAGGCTAAGTTAAACCTCTCAAGTAACCCTAGTTAGTTTATACTTTATTTCTTCATTTTTGTTTAGGGAACACTTTCCTTAACTGAAATAGACAACAAGAGCTAAGTGTGGAATCTAGTGTTGCTAAATAGCCGGTCTACCCGCCAAAGTAAAACAAAACATAAACATAGCTTGCTAGATGGATCCACCAACTAGTCTTCCTATGGGGGCAACATAGTTCTAGAACTAACAGATTGTATATTCCCTATTCACACCACTTGGTAGTTGTGCCCTCCTCCCATGGGAATCTATGGTATGAGCATTCCTCTTTGGAAAGTCAACATCTCATGTAGAACTATAGGGTGATCTTCCTCCTTGGGAAGTCGTCACCTTCCTTTGTCAAGTTCACTCGGTGTTAATCTAACTACCTTTATTGAAATGTCTTTAAGTCTTTATTATCAATCATCACTTATCTTAGGTCGTAGGGTCTATCTCTTGTACAACAATCATCATAAATAGCTCAATAAGAATTGTATGAGTATAAATTGTTTCATCACAATTCATATTGGTGAGGTTATCACAATAGATATCACTTCATAATAAGGAACATTGATATACATCACCATCCTTATAGCACTTACATCTTAATCAACCTCACAAACATAATCAAGACATTTAAATTCAACGTCATACCACTCTATCAATCCTAAATAAGGCATACTTTAACACAATCATCATGGCTTAATCAGATTTAACCACAAGTTGAAGTAAGGAATAGAGATTACAAGACCTACCAAGTATCCATCATAGTTCATCCTAAAGGTCTTACCATCAACAAATAACTCAACCCAACAAGGTCATCACATCAACTTAATTCAATAATCAACATCATAATATGGTTAGAAGAATTATTACACCATAATACAATACTAACTCAAAGCTTAAGACAAGACACTTATGTCAATTCTCATAATTTAGATCATTTCTCAAGAACTAGTATGAAAGACAAAAATTCTCCATAATATGATCATGATTAATTTAATAACATCATATCATAGGGACTTAACCAATTATCATGTCAATTCAATCAATCTCAACAGAATTCACATCAAGATCAAACCTAGTGTTATGGGTTAAGGACCATATTTTTCAATTTGAACCAAATTGTTACAGTTTATCATAATAAAGTTAAAATACATGTTAATCTATCCATTATATTCTATAAAAACCATAAACATCTCAGTTCACAACATCTAATACGTAATTGACTAAAACCAACTTGAAAACACATCTTTTTAAATTACTTTGAAGGAGCCGTTTGACAAAAGAGGTCTCAAAGGTGAATTAGATATCATACCTTCACGTTTGATGAAGATTTGATGGTAAAATGACCCCTTTCAACCCCCCAAATCCATTCCCTAGCTAGTGTTCAATAGTTTCTTCCAATAGAGAGAGAAAGAAGAGAGAAGGAAGCGAGTTTATCTTGTGCGCTGTGGTTAAGTTAATGAGGGTTGGGGTCTTTATAATGGGGATTAATTAACTTTTTTAGATTCCCTAAAACCCATAATTAATCACATAACCCTGTAACTAATCAAATGAAACTAACTTAAGTTGTGCAAAAAACTCCACCCTCACAATCGAGACCCCAAACAACAGGCCGACTGTGAGTCGATTGTCACTATGCCCTTCCGTGCTGCACAACCGTCCTTGAGTTCAGAACTGTACATCTGATGGCCTCCAAAATTTTGGATAAGTGTGGGAAGACGGTTGGCATAACCGCCCCATTGGTCCACACACGAGCCGTCGTTGCCTCTTGTGGTTGCACACTGCCTAGGTAGTGTTGCCTCCTACGTGCTAGGGTCCTCCTCAAGGACACTTGGTTGGTCCTTGCGGAGTCGTACACAGACGTTTTGATCACGAATCATCTTTGACACTTTTTATACACCCTTCCACATAATATCATGGATTTTTTCCTCCAAATGCTAGTCAAATATGCTAAGGCATACTAATACCCCTTAGAACTAGTTTCCGAACATCATGGATGTTCTTTGGCGTTTTAGTTCCTAAACTTCCTAAATTAACTATATTCATTAAAATGGGTCTTAAGAAGTCTTTATACACCCATGTCACCTATGTTAGGCTTTCAGACTTGTCTTGGATTTTCAAAGTGTTATAATGAGGCCCTCCTACCAAAGGTGATTCTAAGGCTCACTTGAGTGAGTTACGAAGACCCCACCCATACAATACCTTCGAACACACCAAAGAGATCCTACACACTACCTAATACAAGATTATTCTCATTCCAATTTAAATTCCCTACCTAGAATTACTTTAAGACCTCAGTAAGTAAGACTTGAAGAGAATGCCCATACACCCTCTGTAAGCCTTCCTAAGTAATCCTAAAGCTACTATAGTTAGATATCTTTTCTTTAACATACCTTTACGTAAGTCATTATGTTCATTAGATTATTTAAGAACATTCAGCAATTAAGGACTTTCAAATAATGGTCTTGGAGATGACCTAGGGAACCTATATACTAAAATCTCAAAGCCTACTCGTGCATTATCTTTATCGCGTCCCATTCCACTACCTAAATTTCATAGTACTTATTCAACACTAGCATACATTTCATATGATTAGAATAGTCAATAACCGACATACACCATACTAGATAGTCATCAAATTTGGAGTCTACCCTACTTCAATGGAGGGTGTTCTACTTGCCAATGGTAGAACTACGAAACATCCATTGTAGGCACATCGTTTAGAAATATCAAGGGTTTCTTTGCACTCCATTCTCATCTTTAAATAGAGCTAGTCCGCAATCAAGCTCACTCGGTGATAGCGTTTCTTCTCATAGAGTTATTCCATAAAGGAGCATATAAAGAGGTACCATATCTTGTTGATAATCAAATCATACACATTACCAAAGTGTCCACTAAGGCTGCCTACAATGGTTATTAAGATAGCTTACTGACTATCCTAAGGACTATTACATGTCATTTCAGCCAACAAACCCTAGGTCCATCATTAACACGGGAAGGATACTATTACGTCTTTCGACTTCAAGGATATCATAACTGTCCATCTAGGTTGAAGGTTCCACATAAATGACCATTTTTTATATGTTCAAGGTCACATTTACTTAACACATATTCATTCATGACAAAGGTGCTTTAGACGACTAAGTCAAGGTTCCATATCCATATTCTTCATGTATCAAGTAAGGGACACATGTATATAAAAACAAGACACACATGCTTTACATTTTAACATATTGCATATCATTTAAGAAGCACATAGGGACAACAAATTATACTTGCTAGTTACCCTACACACTTCTATATGAACATCAACATAACTCATATATCAATAGCCTAATACAATCAACACAAGAGTTCAATAAGATCAAGCCATGATCAAATCACTCATAATAGAGCCAAAATTCGGATTTCATAATTTGCATGGGTTCATAGGAATTTAGACGGAAAATCATTCAATTAACACTAATTCAATCATAATCATTGTTTCAGACCTTTTTATGCAAGAACCCATGGCTAGAATTCAATTTAGAAGATTTCATGTTTTGGATCATGTTTAAAAATCATTGCAATTTACTCCTTAAATAAAGAGGATTCAAGTATGAATCCCCATACATTAATAGTGAATAAAATCCCACAAAATTGATGGAGAAAAACATGGAAAATCAGTCTTCTTCCTTGGAGCATGAAGGCTTCATCAATAGAGGCTTTTGGAGAGAATGATTGGAGAGGTTTGATTTGAAGAATGAATTTGGGTTTAAAAGGTTCAATAACCGCCTATAATAAGTCTACTAAATACCCAAAATACCCCTACACTTATAGGACGTTTAAACCAACTAAAACTAAACATGAATTTTCGGACATTTCATCGGGAAACAAGTTCGCGATGAGGATCTTCTCCCGCATGTTTTTTTAAAATAAATTCTGAAAAAGTTGAGTCCTCCTTGTGTCCGCAACACAGAGATACTTTTGGATTTTTGTGGACCAAGTCCTCGACATGGACTGGTTTCCTCAATGTCTAATTTGTTGATTCCTTGGCCAGATTGCTCGCTCAAGGCTTGATCCTCCTCAACGACCCTTTGGTTGGTCCTTGGGGAGTTTTTCCCAGACGTTTCCAACCCAAATAATCTTTTATACATGTTATTAACCTCTAAAATCAATTTGAATCCATAAAACACAACCATGGGGTTTTGCATGAAAACGTTTTAGTGAATTTAATATGTTATTTTCAATGCTAGTTGATGATTTTTAAAATCAAAACCAAATGAACCCATGCTCATGCATATTCTAAACTTTTTGCTTATGGAGTGGGTTTAGTGTCATGTTTAGATAATGTTAGAGTTGTGTTTCTTTATGTTGTATGTTGAATATTTACTTCCTTATTATGCTTATTTATGTTGATTTTATGAAATATTGAGAAAAGGTGGTAAAGGTTTGGATGAAGGGTAAATTGTTTAATCTTGATTTATTTTTATTCAAGTAATCTTGCGTGGTATGGTCCACCTTTGGTGGAGGTGTTTATATAAAATATACGAACATTTATAAGTATTTGTATTATGAGTATGTCCTTGAAGGCATAGTATGTGAAGTAAAGTGATGCTTTTGATGTACATACATGATATGTTTTAGGATGTTGAAAATGTGTATCTTGAAGAGGTTATGCGTAAATGAAATATATGTATATGTGAAGCATGATAGTTGTGAATTGTGATAAATGTGGGTATGATCATGTCTAGAAGACAAGGTTATGGATTATGGTGATTATGTGAAAGGTGTGCTCACATGTACTCACACACACGCACTTGGAATGTATGAATATATCTATGAAATGAAATGGGGGATTGTAAGATAGACACTCTTCATGAGTAGATATTAAGTGTCTAGGCCATTCCATACGATTCTTAAAGAACTCTAGTTGCAAAGGGAGATCTTACGGTGAACACTCTTTATGAGTTGAGATGAAGTGTTTAGTAGCAACCTCACTATTCCCAAGAGCTTTCCAAGATAGGTTGGAGGTTGGATACCCTTTGTGAGTTGACATTTTGTATTCAAATAAACCTCTAGGGATACATACTCTACGGTAGTTGTGATGCGGTACTAAATAGTTATCCCTTAACCTATATTATATGAATGTTTAAAACTTCATGTGGGGGTTATGCTTATCATCGAGAGGATTTGAAGAAGGGGTGGGTACACTTCGTGAGTTGAGATGTTGTATCAAACATACCTATTGAGATGAGTGGTCCTCGTTAGTGTAGAATGAGTCAGTTAGTAGCAATCTTCTTATAGCTTAACTATGCGCCTGCATATTTATAGGTAGTGGAGATCCATGTAGAGGCTAAAGAGACTCTACCTTAGGCATGTAGGGATCCATCATCTGGTAGGAGTTAATGCCAGGATTCCATGTCTAGTTCTCATGGTATGTATCAGTTAAAACTAGCCCTACAAATGAATGTGACCGAACTGAGTCTTGTTAAGGTGTACTACTTAGGTTATGTTGTGGAATGGGATGCTATCTATCCATTGCACATTTAGACATTTGAAGGGATTCTTGGTGTGTCCTTATATGAAAATGTATGAATGGGTCATTATATGATGTAAATGATGTAATGTGACTTTAGGTTTAATGTTAAGAAAGCATGTTATTATTATGTCTTGTATGATTAAAAAAAGTTATGCTTATGATCATTGTGATGCCTAGTCTAAGGGAATTCTCAAGGAGCGCTAAGGTGGGAGTAGTAGTATAGGATGCTACTTTCACATTGCACTACGTGTAACTTTAGGGTTGTCTTAGAGAATGGTCTTTATATGAAGTTTCATAAATGCATGTATGTTCCTCTAGAGTCTTTAGTATTGCATGTTGATTAATAAATTAGATGAAGCATGATTATATTTGGTATTCTTAAGGATCACTTAGGTATGTATTGAAGAGGTTGTATGGGCGATATCTTCAAGTTTTACCTAGGTGAGTCTTAGGATAATTTGGATAGAAACAGTTGATATGTTAAAATGGGTTTACTGTAAGTTCGACTTTGTGCAAGAAAATGGATGTTTTACCTTATGTGTTAAATTATTATTTACATGATGTTTTGTTACTTGATTCATGAAGGTTTTTATCAAAATAGCATGACTAGTATGGTTCAACTAAAATGTCCCATTTTGCATGGTTTTTGCATAATGCCATACTTAGTATAATGTTTGTACTAATCTCATACTATTCTATATCTCTATAAGTATAGGTTGAAGACAAGTGGAGATTTGTATGAGCGCAAAGCTTAGGAAGTCGACTCTCTCAAGAATTGTATGTACTCATATATTTGAGGACATAGTCTATGTTTCTTTAGTTTTTACTTTACGACTTTGTATAAGACTTACTTGTATTTCATTCAATGTAAAGGGTCGTGACCTAAAATATTTAAGATGTGTCTTTAAGTTGGCTTGCGACGATGAGACTTGTTGCTTAGTCTATTATTAAATAGTTATATTATATATATTGTTGTAAAAAGTTTTAATTCCGCACTACTTTTCATACTTACGTAATGAATGATAGGTAAAATGCTTGTCCAAGACCTTCGTGAAGTCAAGTGCGTCGTGTGGCGACTTGAGAGTGCTCTTTCTTTTAGGGGGTACTTTTCAGTCATTAGAAATGTGAGATATAAAGATCATGAATTTCTCTTAAATAATTAGGGTTAATTTGTATCTATGGTAGGGGTACACCTACAAAACATGTTTGGTCACTATATCGAAAGAAATCGAAATTCTCAGTATTTGGTCCAACATATCCTCACTCAACAATTTAATTAGGTTGTCATTTGTTGTAGATGATTAAAGATTGTAAGACCATAATCATACATTTAACCATGTGATCATTAATTCGATAGCTATTAAGCATCCCTTTAAATACAAAAAATTGAACTTTTAGATTATAAAATAAATCACTGTTGAAATCTTAATAACACTTGCGTTTAGCTGAAAGTATTGGAATAATTAATTTATTCTAACTGTAAGTCTATGTGGGTACAATATCCGACTCTTTAGAACAGCACTTTCATATTTGAACGTTCATGTACACTTACGTGTGCGATTTGGACACAACAAGTGTTTGGCACCACTGTATGAGAACTTTAGAATTAGGAAGTACTTTATTTTTCTGATTTCTGAAGTAAACAAGCAAGTGTTGACAAGTTCATATTAGAAATTCTTTTTTTAGTTAGTATTGAAAGTCCAAAATGGACGACGATCAAGGATTAGCAAAGTCCCTAGCTGAACTACAAAGATTCTTTCTTACCCAGTCCCTATTTTTGATAGTGATCCAACATCTCCAGTAGAAAGAGTTGAGAAAGAGGAACTTCCGGTAGTGGTTGATATGAAAGTATGAGACGTTGCAATCCAACGTACCACCAATATGACTTCTTGCATTCAAAACATGAAGCTAGTGCGAGGTTTGAACTGAAGCAGAGTATGGTGAAGTTATTGCACACTAATGGATAGTTCAGTAGGCTGTCACACGAGGATCCAACAATCTATATACAAAATTTCCTCAAGATTAATGGTACTTACACTCTAGCTGGAGTCAATGTGTATTATGTGAGGCTCACTCTAATTCTTTTTGCTCTTCTTGGGGAAGCAAAAAGATGGTTAAATTTTGATCCCATTAACTTTATTACCTCTTGGACGATATTGCATAGAAGTTTCGTATAAGTTTTTTTCCATTTGGAATACAACAAAGTTAAGGAGAGACACTTGAATTTCAAACAGAAAGGAGGAGAGAACTTGTACCAAGCTTTAAACAGGATCAAACTGATGATGATGTTAATGAGTTTTCCACATCATAAATCTAACGAGGTGTTGGTCATACCTTCATTGAAGGATTACAGCCTAACACCAAAATTTTACTTTATTTAGTTGCAGGTTAAAAGACTCTGCATAAGACTTATGTTGATCTATTTACCTTGAAGAACAACATCTCACAGGGTAACATTTAATGTAACATTGGAGGAGCGAAACCTAGGATACAGAAAACTGCAGGTATGCTAGAAGTAGATGTACTGACTGCCTTAAATGCATAGATTTTTGTGATGCCTAACATGATGAATACCCACTTAAGAAATCTATCATTGGAAAAATAACCCGCTCAGGTGAATGTTGTCCAACAACCACCAACTTGGTGTAAAAACTATGGGGGTGGTAATTGTAGATAAAAGGTATGTGGTGCGAATTAGGATTCTGTGAATTTTGTTGGAAATGCACAACTAGGAGGAGGCCAATAGAATGATGAAAATACTTAAAATCCTTGTTAGCGTAACAATCAAAATTTCACATAGGGAGGTAATCAAAATAATTCCCAAGGCCAAAATCAATACAAACCCGAGAAAATGCACATGGGTGTTACCCCAAGCTAAACGGGAGCATCCAAACAAGTAGTCTTAAAACATGAGCATGGAAGAGATGTTGAAAAATATTATGGTTGATAAAGCTTAGTTAGCTGCTGATGTGAGAAATAATCAACTAGCTACAGAATTAGGAGAAATAATTTGGGTAGTTTGCTAGCACCCAGAACTCACGACCTCAAGGATGGTTGTTGGAAAACACTATCTAAATGTCAAGAAGGTAAATACGGTAGGTACACACAGTGGTTTGTAGTTTGAGGAGTTAGATCCAAATAAAAGAAATAAAGTCTTTGTCAGTAAAGAGAGTAAACCCAAGGAGAGTGAGGTTGTTGCACGAGAATATAGATTGCAACCCATAGTGAAACTATCTCCTCAATTCCCTTACAATTTCAAGAAACAGAAGAAGGATGAATGTTTTGGTATGTTTCTCTCTATTTTGAATCAAGTTCATATAAATTTACCACTGGTAGATGTTTTGCAGGGTATATTAAGGTATGTTAAATATGTGAAGGATATTGTGGAAATGTAAAGAAGGATGACTGAATATGAGATTGTTCCACTTACTGAAGTGTACAACTCTGAAATCTAAAATAAGTTGCCCACCAAACTGAAAGAACTGGGTATCTTTATGGTTGATATCACTATAGGGTAGGGCATCCATGTGTGAGGATTCTGTGATTTAGGAGCCAACATAAATTTGATGCCCACTTTGTTGTATAAAAAATCGTGGTTGGGTAGTCCTAAACCCACTACCATCATCTTATAGTTAGGTGACAGATTTGTTAATCGGCCTGAGTGTATTGTGGAGGATGTTTAATTGTAAGTGGGATGCTTGATATTCCTCGTTGACTTCGTAGAGCTGAATTTTAAGCCAGATATTCAGTTCCTATTCATTTTAGTAAAATTGTTCTTAAGTACATGATGACTATAGATGTAGAGCTGGGCAACTCACTATGCGAGCACATAACAATGTGGAGATGATCAATGTGTGCAAGGAATTAAAGCTACCAGAAGTATATAAAGAGTTGTCTGCACTAATGGTTATTGATCTTGAGAAACAGGCTCGATATTTATTATTCCAAGGACCCGTTAGAGCGAGTGCTAATAGGAGATTATATCTACGGGGATGCTGAGGAACAGAAAATGCTACAATTTCTTTATCTGGCAATTGTATGTACACCGAGAGATCACTAGGAGCCTTTATATCGGGTATTGAGTGCCCCACCAAACCCTTCCATCGAAGAAGTACCCAATCTTGAGTTAGAAGCATCACCAGCCAACCTAGGTATGCATTTTTTGCTAGAGATAAAACTTTACCATTTATTTTGTCTTTGATTTCACGTATTAGGACATTTTATCCGATTCTAAGGTCCATAGATCATTAGCTTGTATATCACCCAACCAAATGGATTGGAATTATTCCCACAAGGAGTAGTACATATTTGCAAAATCGATATCCAAATTTGAATATGGTCAAATTAATCATAACTAAAAATATTTACGAATAAAAACATAGTTCATGTTTGGGGTTACACAAGTGTCAAATATTAGAGTTGTTTTTATTGTAATTATCAACTATTGTAGCAAATAAATCAAAATTAACCAATATAAAGATGGGTTCTTGGGATATGATCGGATCATGGACTAAGGTAGACAAATGGATAATTTCAATTAATAGTTAATAGGTGTAAATGAGTAAATAAGTTAGACTTTAGTGGGTATAAAGTCTCAGGTAAACAATTTACCCCGAATCAAATAGGTTTCTCTCGAACACCAATAAGCAACAATTTAGAACTACCTTCTCTAACAACGTACCATTTATAGAAAGTGAAATCACTATATTTTCTAAATTTATTATTTGTGAATTATGGTATGAACATGACATATTTTAATGCATTCAAAACACACAACTCATTTTCTATATGAACATAAGACCTTAGAATCATGAACATAATTTTAGAACAACTCGAACAAAACGTTTGAAATTTTCTCCTTAAAGAGCTCCTCCCCCAATACTTAGTTTATTTTTCAGTCTTTTTCTTCTTGTTGTTGTATAGTTAAATGATGTACTTAATACTATGTATTACTTACAAATTCAATGATTCATTATTGTCCCATACCTACAAAAAATCGAGCAGGTAATCCAAAATACTAGGGAAATGATTTGGCTACCCTTACTACAAGTTATTCTTTACATTCATGTTGAGTTGGGAATGAAATCTATATAACCCAATCTTTATTGGCTAGGCCACTTATTCATCATTTTCATATTATGTATATTATGGGTCATTGATTAGCCATTATGTTTTACTCCCCTTTATTGGCATAACATAAGAAGTTATTATAAGCCAACATTTATTTGGCTATGCCCCTTATTTGGTCATTTGCATAACGTGCAGATACTGGAGAGTATATCTTGATTTACCAATTACTTGTTAAAACTTCATTCTTATCAATCACAAATGATTTGACATACTTATACTCTTGCTTTCTAATCTCACTTTTAACTTACATTTGTTCTAGTTTCTTTCTTACTTTCTTAAAGAAATCTTTAGCATTAAGATCATGCGAGCTAACATAAAATCTAATGTCTGACCCACACCGAAAAGGGGTGGTTCACCGATCAAAGTTAACCTAGATCATGTGAGCTAAACATGAAATCCAGTGTCTTCCCCAGACCGAAAAGGGGTGGTTCACCGGCTAAAGTGAAACCAAGTTCAATGTCTTCCCCACACGAAAAATCTGTGGCTTACGGCTAAAGTGAACCGAGTACTTTCATTCATCATTTAACTGACATAGATCATGTGAGCTAAACATGAAATGCAATGTCTTCCCCACAACGACAAGGGATGGTTTCACCGGCCAAAGTGAAAATGCAAGATACCTAGCTCTCTTAGGTGGAATCGAATCACTAGTTCCTATGCTGGCAACATTGTTCGAAGACTAGGAGACAAACATATGGTACTTATACACCTTGGTTGTAGAATCATCTCATGAGGCTTACATGTTTTGGCACAAGCTCATTGCTTGTCTATCGGTGCTTTTCTCAACTCCTTTTTCTTTAAATCTTTTGGACTTGACTCAAACCTTATGGAAGCTTGCTTTTAGTTATAAGGTTTATTTAACTCTTTTGATAATTGGTCATCCCTTTCTTTGATTGATGAATGTGAACTTAAGCCTTACATTATCATTATGGTGTGAGTGAGACTTGTTTCACGAATTCCAATACCCTCTTATTTGAGTATCTTTTGTATAATTGTTTAGGTCACTTTAATAATTCATAACTTTTAATTATGTCATTACTCACCTTATCTTGTTCAATGACATTTGATAACTTTATACCACTCTTTATGAACGTTTTAAACTTTATTAAATGTGCTAATACTCACTATTTTATTCAGATAGGGTATGTTGGGAATTGTCCCAATCATTGGCATAACCTTGGTTATTAGTTTCATTGAGTTACATTGGTCATGCTTAATATTTATTATGTATTTGTCCTCACAAGAAACATTATAATTTATGTTGGCCATGTAAGATTGGTATGATTTAGTCATTAGCCAACTTTATATCATACTTTGGAAATAATATTGCTAGCCAATTTATTGGCATAAACCAAACTTTCACTAAACACTTGTCAAGATATTATCACTAGCTAATCCAATAACTTTATGTATATACTATACTAATCTCATCATCTTAAGAATCAAACTTTTTGCATTTGATTAGTTTATAAGAACAATTCTGTGTTATACTGGCCAATCTATAAAGTTGATTTGGCATTGGAGATTCATTAATTAGCTTTGATTCATTTTTTATTTTTTCTGGAAATATTGCATTCGAAACACTTACAACATATCTACTGTGAAAACAAAGAGAAATGTTTTAATCTTAATCCCTTTCAACAGTAAATTAAATTTCATAAAAAACTTATAACAATTTCATCTTCTCGAACACAATTGGGCATTTATTATATTGATCTAACCCATAGGTCTTATTTGACATTATTAAATCATAGAAACGTACACATAATGATCAGTTAGCACCACACACAAACAACATGATCGAGAATTTTCGTTATACATACTACTAGAAGTCGAAAAAAGGGAGAACTAGGGAGATGAACATTAAAAAGTTTCATTGGGAACAACCCTAGTTTGAAATCTCTTGATTTCAAAACGTTTGAAAAGCCTCTTGGGGAAAGGAAACCAAGAGAGAAAACCCATACCTTATGTATAATTGAATATACGAAGATCACCTTGCACGAAAAACCTTGAAGAATACCTTGAAATCACATGAGGGAACTTTTCTGTTTCTCTACATTTTTCTCATATTTTTCTCATGAGTGCGTACTATTTTGAGTCATGAGTTTTTTGTGTTTGAACGTCAGTCTAAGTCTTAAGAACTGATATTGACTAATTCAAATTAGGATAATTAAGTTAATTAAATAAATTAATTAGTTAATTACTAAAACGCCCCTCCTAAGTTGACTAAGAAATAGGAGAGCACTGACTTAGTCAAATCTAAAATTTTCCTAAGGGTCTCAGCCTAGCTTTTGAATTCATTAATTGATTAAGTTTCTAATTAAATTAATTACGGGACCTAGGGCAACTAATAAAGTACCCCTTAGTCATTAGGACCATAACTAACCCTTTTGGACCATCCTAGGTTAGGTACTAGGTTGTCTCTTAGTTAGATACACGGTTTGGTGTCACCCGACTAGGTCATAGGTTGTCGGGTCCCTTAGTTAGTTATTTTTATTGGTCCTAGGTTAGTTAGTTAGTTAGGTAACTTATTTAGGGTCGGGAGTTTTTAAGGGAGTTTGGGAACACATGGATGGACCCGTGCGCACGCCTGCCTCTAACTACCCTAACCGAATTTGGTTAGGCTGGTCCTGTTGTCCCTGCCCCCTGGCCGGTTTCACATGTGCTTGCACATGTTTTACTTGTACTTTCCTAATTAACACTTGGATGTGTAGTACCTCATGTGTTGGGTTGAGAATTAATATGTGTATTTTTAGCTTAGGGTTTTCATTCCACGTACATTTCTTAGACAACCTAATTTTTTAATATACACCCTTCTGTATATATAGAAATTGGTTAACACCCTTAAGCCAACATTTTCTAATAATCCTAATATTACTCAATACTGGGCATTGATATTCCTATGTACCCCCAATACCTATTCTTAAAACTTTATAGGCTCTTAACTAGAGGAATACATTTTCTGTAATGTTACACAAGTCTTCTTCAAGTCGTCTCAAATGAGCCTTCAACGATCAAAACCTAAAATGTTTGGGAAAAATGAAAGAAAATGGGCTTAGTACGCCACTTGTACTAAGTATGAGACCATATGCACAAGTAAGAGAAAAACAAGCTAAAAAGGGAAATTTTTTCAAACTATGCTATTTTACCCCATTAAGAGTCTTATGCACAATCAATCAAGTCATACAAAGTAACAAACCATGCTTACTAACTCAAAACAAGTAATATGCATATAAACATACTTTAACCCATAACCTACTACAACCCTATCATTAAGGAATAACATTACATTCATGAATAAGAGTTAACCATATCATGATAAGCAAGGCAACTACTCATGAATCCTCATCAAGTCAAAAAGTTCAATGACCAAGCAAAGCCCCATAACCTTACTCAATCAAGTAACCTCAAAAAGAAACAATAACCAATATCTAACTTCACATAATATAATCTTTAGATATACATTTCATCTTACTTTAACAATATGACCCAACACATACTCATAAATGAACTATTCAACATTCAGTATAAACTATGTGCAAGTTCATCATATACGTATCATATATCATCATAACATAAACATATATAAGAACATCCTCCTAAGACTCCCCTCAAGGCTAACTGGTGCACTTCTTAGGTAGAGTCCCATACCCCTACCTAGACTAATATATTACCCTATGGTTATCTTAGTTACAGTTACATCCGTTAATTCACTTTACCTTTTGGGAACATCTTTCCCTAACCGAAATAGACCACATAAGCTAGTGTGGAATCCGGTGTCATAAAACCCTACACAAAAAGAAGGCGGAATACTTGTCAAGGCAGTAATAAAAGATAAAATATAGCAATTACGTGGATCCACTAAGTAGTATTACTATGAGGGAAACATAGTTCAAGAACAAGAAGATATAGTTGGGACAGTTTTTATGCTCCATGCATTATAGTCTCCAATCTCAAGAGTAATTTAGTTCTCCTACCTTCCCTATGTGTAAGGGACATTCCTCAATGTAGCTCACTCGGTACTGAGCTAGACTTCCTTTTTGAAATGTCTTTAAGCCTTTAATTATCAATTATATCTTAGTTTAGGTCATAGGGTCTACCACTTGTATAATCATCATCATCAATAGCTCAATAAGAATTGTATGAGCATAAATACTTTCATCACAATTCATATAGGTGAAGTTAACAAATTACATATAAGTTCATAATAAAGAACGTTGGTAAAATCAACATCCTTATACAATTTACATCTTAATCGACCTCACAACCATAATCAAGATATTTAAATTTAACATCATGCCACCCTATCAGTACTAAATAAGGCATATTCCAACACAGTCATCATGACTTAATCACAATTAACCAAAAAATGAAGTAAGGAGTAGGGATTACAAGACTTACCAAGTCTCCTTCATAGTTCATCATAAGGGTCTTACCATCAAACCATAACTCAACCAGACTAGGTCATCTCATCAATATAATTCAATAACAAACATGATAATAAGGTTAGAAGAATCACTACACCATAATTCATAACTAACTCATAACTTAAGACAAGATACTTAGGCCAATTCTCATAACCTAGATCACTTCTCAAGAACTAGTATGAAAGACAATAATTCACCCTAATTTGTTCATGATTAATTTAAGAACATCATATCTTAGGTATTTAACCAATTATCAAGTCAATTAAATCAATCTCAACCGAATTCACATCAAGATCAAACCTAGGGTTATGGGTTAAGGACCATATTCTTTAATTTGAACTAAACCGTTACAATTGATCATAATAAAGTTAAAATACATATTAATATATCCATTATATTCAATATAAATCATAAACATCTCAGTTCACAACAACAAATTCGTAATTGACTGAAACCCACTTGAAAATCAACTTTTTAAAATACTTTGAAGGACCCCTTTGAGGAAAGAGGTCTCAAAGGTGCATTAGATATCATACCTTAACGTTTGATGAATATTTGATGGTGAAATCGTCCCTTTCCAGCCCCCAAAACCTCCCCCTAGCTTGTCCTCAATGGTGTCTTCCAATAGAGAGAGAAAGAAGAGAGAACGAAGAGAGTTTATTTTGTGAGTTGTGTTTAGATTAATGAGGGTTGAGTTGTCTATATGGGGTGTTAATTAACTTAATTAGACTCCCTTTAACCCCTAATTAAACACGTAACCCATTAACTAATTAAATGAACCAACATTAAAAACATGCAGGAAAACTTAACCCTCACACACGGAACCCCGTCCATAGGCCATCTCTGAGTCGACATTGTCCCCCCTTTCCAACCTGGACACTCATCATTTTTGTCAGAGATTTGTGAAGGTGAGGGATCAATAAATATGGATAAGTGTGAGATGACGGTGGGCATCACACCCCATCGATCCACATACGAGCTGTTGATGGCTTCTCGTGGTTGCAGACTACCTAGGAAGTGTTGCCTCCTACGTGCTAGGGTCCTCCTAAAGGGCCCTTTATTGGTCTTTGGTGAGTCATACCTGGACGTTTTGACCAGGAATATTCATTAACACATGCTACACACCCTTCCACCTATTTTCATGTATTTCAAACTTCTAAAAGCTCATCAAATAGGCTTAGGCACGCTAGTACCTCTTAGAAATAGTTTCTGAATGTCATGGACGTTTTTGTACAGTTTTACCTCCTTAACTTCCTAAATTACCTATATTTATCATAATAGGTCTTAAAACAGTGTCTAGACCCCATGACACCTCTGTGATGCTTTAAGACTAGTCTTGGATTTTTGAAATGTTACAACTATATAATGTGGTTTATTGATAATACATTGATCCTAAGTATATTAAACCTCATGCTCCGATACAAAGTTTGTCACATCCGAAGAGCACCCCCAAGATGCGACCGACGTCGTTGTCCTCTTATAAGACTCAGACAAGCAGAAAATGAAAAAATTGTACATACTATATGAAATGTACTTATACTTCTTGCGTAACATTTATTGAAGTTTACTTAAACCTCTCGCATATAAGCTTACATAGGTTTCTCTTTTAACATGATAACATACATACGATATTCTAAAACATGTCTCACATAAAAAAAGATCAATAGAGTATGAGTTGGACTTAGCCGATAAAATGTCAATACGCCATTTAGACTTTGCTACAATGAAATCCAATAAATATAATAAAATTGAATAAAGAATATTCCTAAAACTACTTATGTCTTCATAAGCTAGAATAATGAAAAGATATCATCCTCGAACATCAAAACCTACCAACACTTGGAGAAGGACATAAAAACATCTTTAATCGACCTTCTTAATCTTCATTGGCTGGACCATACATTTGTTTTTATATAAATTAAGGGGTTAGTGTTTCATATTTGCTAAGTATGAGTGTAGACACATTAAAGGACATGCATGAAAAGGACCATTTCTTTAGAAAATGTAACGCCCCAAAATGAACTAAGGTGAAATAAAGCCTCGTGAGTGTTTCTTGATTTAATTTAAAGTTAGAATTATTTAATTTAGTACTGTTAGACAGTGTGTGAAGTTTGGTTAAGTTTGGAGGTCAAAACTCTGAAAACATCCATGACGTTCGAAAGGTGTGCCTTAGAAAGTGTTCTTGCATCATTTCATGTTTGAGTGAGTTTTACGTGTTCGTTTATTGAAACTAAGGTGGGATGTTCCTATGACCTAGATGACTTAGTTTAGGGGTTTAACGTCTGTGCACGACTAGACATAGGACTGAAAAGGGGACCTAGATGAAGGTCCCAAGAATTTGACCAAGCTGCCAAAGAAGTCTTCAAACGACGACCCTAAGGATGGTCCGTTGGTCCACCAATGGCCCATATACCTAGGGCGTCAATTGTCCATGAAAGTTGGGATTGGGAAGTCTATAAATGGGAGCTATGTATCAACCAACGAGACCTCACCAATGGACCGTCTTTTGACAAACTGTCTGTTGGTGAGACATGCCAAAAAAGCTCTAAAGTGGACTACCTTGGCTTGGGGTGTTTGGTAAATTCACCCCAAGTCTTTTATGACCCTAGGACGTTAGTTTTAGTGTTTATTAGGTATAATAAAGTTTTATAAATCCTAATACTTCATTTTAGACCCCTCTTCCTAAAATCCAAAACCCCTCTCTCTTAGAATTCTCTCTCAAAGTATCAATGGAAGCTAGAAGTCAAGAAGTGCTAGGAGGGCTATTGGTGGTCATTTCTCCATAAAAAATCTTTGGTATTTATTCAATGTGAGGTATTGTATCCATACTCTAACTCTCTTTCATTCAAGGAGTCCCTTCAAACTAATTTAAAAGGGGTTTTTTGCCCAAGTTTCGACTATCTTCAAATCTAAATGATGTTCTTGCATGAAAACATTTATAATGAATTTATAATGGTATTTATATTGTTAGTTGATGATTTTAAGGTTCAAACATCAATAAAATCATTTAAATGATTTTCATCTAAGGTTGGCTTAAGAAATGAGTTATATGAGCATGAATTGATTGTATTTGAGCTTTGATTTCTTATGGTTGTCATTGTTGTTTATCTACTGCCCAAAGGGATAATTTATGATGAATTATTTAATAAAATGTTATAAGTGATGAAAGCATGGATTAAAGGTTAAGTAATTTATGTTGTTTAGTTTAAATATCGAAATGCTCTTGAGTGGTATGGTCCATCTTCTTGGTGGCGGTGTTTGTTTGAATTGTATGAATGTAAGTTACTAGTTTTTTGAATGAAGGCTTGTTATGTGAAGTAAGATATTAAATATGCTATTCTTTTTAAATGTGACTAATGAATCTATTATGTGAAATAGTTTAGAGAGTATGCTTAAACGAAATTATTCTTGTTAATTACTTTATGAAACTTGTTAAAAGAAGTATGTTAAGGATTACGTATAAAGGACTTATATGATTACATGAAGCATGTAAAGTGTGTGATATGATGAATGGAAGTATAAGAATGTATAAGATTTAAATATAAATGAAATGAAGATTATGTGCAAATCACTTGTTCACACACACTCATACTTGAATGAATGAATGAAGCTAAGTTAAGTCCAAAAGGGGAGTTTTGGGGTGAACACTCTTTGTGAGTTGAGATGAAAAGTATAGTACCTACCCCACTACATCCCATGAGATTTCTAAGATATGTTGGAGGATGAATTCCCTTCGTGAGTTGAGATTTGGTGTTCATTAGTTATCGTTAACCCATAGTCTATAATGTTGAGAATTCGTGGAAAGTTATGCCTAGCACCGAGATGTATGAAGGAGAGGTTTATTACACTTTGTGATTTGATATGTCGTATTTCCATGTACCTCTTGAGATGACTACTCCTTGTTAGTAGAGAATGAGTTATTAGTAGCGATCTCCTTATCCCTTAACTATGCGCCCTCATAGGTGTAGCTTTTGGGAAAGCCATGTAAATTGTAAGAGAATGACCTCATTCTAGGCAAGCGAGGATCCCTCATTCGATAGGGGTTAATATCGGGATTCCATGTCTAACTCTTATGGTATATGTCGGTTAAGCTAACTCCCACAAAAGAAACAAACGTGCTAAGTCTTCTAAAGGAGTGTTCTACTTAGGGTAGGAAGTGGAATGAAACATTATTTATCCATAGCACTAGGTAGGTAATCTGAAAAGAGAGTCTTCGTGAGAGTTATTTGAATTTAATGAACTAAGTCTTTTAAAAGAACCTACTACTTAGGGTAGGTGGTGGTAAGGGACTCTATCTATCCATTTCACTATGTAGTACCTTCCGAAAGGGAAGACTTGGTGCCAAACCTTCTAAAACAATGTGCTACTTAGGGTAGGTGGTGGTATGGGATGTCATTTACTCATTGCACTAAGTAGGCATTCCGAAAGGGAACACTTTGGCGGTTTTTTGGGTGTCTTTTAATGTCTTGCCATAGATTGAGGGACTTGTTTCTCCTGAGTTGAGTAAGCCAAAAGGGGTAGTCTTGAGGATTGCTTTGGTGTGTATTGAAGGAGGCATATGCATACTTCCTTAATGTCTTACCTTAGTGAGTCTTAAGATAATCTTGAGGTAGGGAAACTCTTACTGAAAATGAGTTCACTTTCTCTCTCGCCTGGCCTTGGAAGTCACTCATTTAGGATAGCATAGTTCATTGTAATTGCTCAAGTTGAATACATTGTGAATGCTTTAAATGATTTATTGTAAATGTTCAAATGGTTTCATTGTATATGTCTAATTTGTTCACTGTAATGTTAGTTGGAAGTTGATGTAAAGTGTTCCTTTAGTTCAAAAATTATGGAAATAGTCCTTTAAGTCTTAAATGATGTTCCTTATGTTGTTTGTTTCTAAATTAACGAATGTTCTACTTAATTTTGCATGAAATGTTAGTTTACTAAAATGTCCTTTTTCGCATGTTTTTGCATATGCTATACTTAGTACATTATTTGTACTAACCCCATACTTTTCTATACTATAAGTATAGGTTGGAAGCGTTTTGAAGGTTGAAGTGTAGAAGGTAAAGCTTGGGAAAGTTCCTCTCAAGATAAAGTGTGTCCTCATATATTTGAGGGCACAATTCCTATATTCTTTGTTTCTTTATGTTAAGACTTATTATATATTTCATTTCAATGTAAAGGGCTGTGTCCCTAAGTTAATTATGTCGTGTCTTTAATTTTGGCTTGTGACGATAATATTTCTTAAGTATTTATGAAAGATTTCCTTTTTATTAAATTATTCGTGAAAAGTTTTAATTCTACACTACTTTTCATGTCTTATGTAATGAATGCTAGTTGAAAGGCTTGTACAAGACCCTAAAGGGTCAAGTACGCCCGACCACAAAATGAGGGTTCCTCCTAACTTTTATGGGCTACTTTAGGGTCGTGAAAGAAAGTGTGCTAAGTAATTTAATAGCCTCTAATGAACATACAAGAGAGTATATATAAGATAAGGATCACAATAACATAAAACATGATCATAACCAAAGACATAACATCATAGAATCATATTAACATTTCATGTTCAATAATGCATAACAAAACATAAAAAACACTTACCAATAATCCCATACCAAATCTATAAGTGCAATGATCATATGAATCCCCATAACCCCACATAATCAAGTAAACAAGGTAATAGATCATAAATAAAGCTTTGCTTCATACAACTTATATTATAGGTAGTCATCACCACCTATAACAATATAGACCAATAACATGTTCATCAACATAACAAACATCATATAAGACTAACATCATATATCATAAGCTTTATACATTTCATTTTATCATAGTAGATAAGAACAATCTCTTAGGGCTCCGCTTAGAGTCAACTTGTGCATTTTATCGTAGTAGATAAAAACAATCTCTTAGGGCTCCCATTAGAGTC
Organism: Solanum habrochaites; assembly: GCA_027704765.1. NCBI lineage: Eukaryota > Viridiplantae > Streptophyta > Magnoliopsida > Solanales > Solanaceae > Solanum > Solanum habrochaites. The sequence continues at coordinate 21,146,739 of JAKWJA010002496.1, forward strand.
AACTTGTGCAATATCTAGGTAGAGTCCCATACCCCTACCTATACTAAGTAGACTCCTCGAGTTACCCTAGTCAATGTCGATTTACTTGTCCTTCTACTTGAGGGAATAATCTCTTTAACCGAAATTAGACCATGTGAGATAAAAATTGAATCTGGTATCACGAAACCCCACACCGAAAGAAGGTTGTCTACCGGCATAAGTAGAACCACAACATGAACATAGCATTCTAGGTAGATCCACTATCTAGTATTCCTATGGTGCCAACATAGTTCAAGAACTAGGATATATATTAGAGACCCATAGTTCACCATTATATGGCATCCTCTACATCATCAGAGTTGTTGTGAACCAACCTTCCAACTAAGGAAGGCACACCTCTCATAGCTAGTTCACTTGGTGCTAAGCTAAAGTCCCTTGTTAAAAAAACTTTAGATTATTATTTATTCACGAATCTTATCATAATTCATAGTAAGTTAACTCCTCGTATAATCATGATCAGAAGCCAAATAGGTTCAGGATGAGAATTTCCTTTCATCACAACCTTTCATTTGTGAGATAAATATCTCATAATCATAGTGTGTAAGGAGTACAAGATAACCATAATCAACTTGCATTACCATCCTTACCATGATCCCATATTTAACATATTCATATCTCAACATATATACATATCAACATTATTCATACTTCAATTGCATAGCAACATCATTTCTAGGCTAACATAAACATTTTAGAGTACTCACTACTTTAGAAGACTTACCTATTGCTTCCAAATAACCTTCATCAAGAACTTACGTTCAATTAAAAACAATAATCCAACAACATAATGAAATATTCAATAACATAACCAATACCAACCCTTAAATTCATATACAAGACAAATTCCTAGTTAAGGATAAGGGAAAGGGTCATTATAGAATTTATTCAAGCTATAGTTCCAATCAAAAGTTTCATGTTATCAAGTGATAGATATAACCCGATCAAAACAATTATTTAAAGAAGGAACATGCTTCACACAAATATCAAACATTACAAACCAATTAACCAACAATATATACTTTATTAACCATAGAAAATCCTATATTTTGATCATTAGTCATATATCATGAGTTAGGAAGAAAACCCGTTATGTAGAGTAAGAACCCTAGGAGTTTTATTCTTGAAAATCATCCTTGAAAGGACCTCTTGTCAAAATAATTTCAAAGAGTTAAGAACACATACCTTATTGACGAATATTCCACGAAATTCGATTGAAAATTTTGAAGTCTTCGTCTTATTCTTTAAGCTTTTCTTGTTCATCAATGGAGTTTGAAAAGAGAGAGTTCTTGAGAGAGATGAGAGTGATTTGTTTAATCTGATTTGAAGTTCGTTAAGGTGGTCTAAAATTGACCTAAATTCATTATAAACTAGTCCCATAAAATACCCAAAAGATCCCTCAATTAAATGAGTTTTTTTGTAAAGTAAAATTGACTTAAAAACTACGCGGACGAATCGAGGAAGTTGTTGCACGTCACAGGGTCAAATTCACATTTATTTTTTAAAAATCAAATTGAGACAAAGATCCTAGTTGAGTCTCCGCGTTGCGAGGCAACTTTTAGGCCTCCACGTATTAGATGTGCGTCGTGCATTAGCCCTTATTTTCTGGCTGTGCGGAGGCTGCTTTGGCAGCCCGCTCACTCATGTTTGGGTTCTCCTCAAGGACCCTTCGGGCGGTCCTTGGGGAGTCGTTACCGAATGTTCCGATACTTTGTACTGCATACTACCTACTAAAAGTATTTTTACATGTTTCAGACTTTACTTGACCCTTTGAAACCTTCACCAAACATAGGGACATCTATTAGTTCAAAGCTAGCTAGTTTCCGTACGTCAAGGTCTTTCTTTGTCGTTTTGGCTCTAACCTTTTATAATTGATTACAATACATTAATGTAGGTCGAGAAACATCATTTTAGTCATTATTCAATAGGTGAATCTCTAGTCGAAGTCATGGAAATTCCAGAGCGTTACATTATCCCCCCTATAGGAACATTTGTCCCCGAATGACACTAAAGTCTTTTGGAGGGTAAGGATAGACTCGATACTAGCAGCCCAACCAATCAACAAGATATAATCATATTGAGTCACATCTCATAGTAGTACTTCACAACTCCTTTCAACACATACCACTACATTACACATAGCAACTCAATTCATGATGCACAACATATAAGAGCATCAACATTTTATGACACATTATGAGTTATTTCCTTCTCAACATCAACATGATCTTAAAATACATCAAAGATTTACCATGTTATCATTCTCTTCAAGACAACAAAAAAACAACAAAGTCTCAAAAAGACCTCATGCATACATATTTCATACAAGTGAAAGAATGAGTATGAAGAAATTTGCTTAAAACTAAAGTTTGCACAACTTTTACCGAAACATGCACCTATTCAGAAAACAAGTAAATTGAATATTAGTCATTATTGTCTCTTTTGAGAGGAATGTATAACGTCAAGGAGTAAAAAGATGAGGGTAACGGTACTTCATGTAGACTTCGGCCTCCCATGTTTCACCCTCAACAAGATGGTTCCTCCGTAGCACTTTTACGGAGGCAACCTCTTTGTTCCTCAACTTCTTGACATGGTGATCCAGGATATTAACCGAAACCTCTTCATAGAAGAGTTTCTCAACCACCTTTAAACCAGAAAAAGTCAGAATAGACATCGGGTTGCCTATGAATTTCTTGAGCTTAGAAACATGAAACACCGGATGAACCGAAACTAGTTCACTAGGTAGTTTTAGCTCGTAGGTAACCTTTCCAACCCATTGTAGAACTTAACTTCCTTTTCCTACCACGCCTTATCACCCCTTTCATAGGTGAAATCTTCAAATAGACGTGATCACCTATTTAAAACTTAAAATATTTTTTTCTATTGTTGGCATACTACTTTTGCTGACTATAGAATGCCTTCAATCTATCTCTAATGACTCAAACTTTCTCTAAAGCCTCATAAATAATTACACGACGAAAGAGTTAGGATTCACCAAGATCAAACCATCCAACTAGAGACCTACATATTCTACAATAAAGAGCTTCAAAAGTTGCCAAGGAGATGCTCGAATGGTAACTATTGTTGTAGGAGAACTTAATCAATGGTAGGTGATCATTCCAACCTCCTTTGAAATTAATAACACATGATCTTAAAAGATTTTCAAGGGTTTGAATGGTACGTTCCGCTTGACAATCCGTATGAGGATGAAAAGTGGTGCTAAGTTTCACTTGAGTACCTAAACCATTTTTAAAGGCCCTTCAAAAACAAAAAGTGAATACTCACCCCTAAACGAAATGATAGACAATGAAATCCCATAAAGACTCACAATATCAATTAACGTAGATGCTTGCATAATCTTTGGCTGTATAAGGAGACCTAGCAGGAATAAAGTGGGCCGCTTTGGTCAACCTATCCACAATAACCCATGTGGAATCATTCTGCCTCCGGGTTCGAGGCAACCCAACAACAAAGTTCATATATATGACTTCCCACATGGTTTTAGATGCTCAACTTTAACTTGTTTACAATTTGGACAATTAGCAACAAAATCGACTATGTACCATTTAAAACCATCCTACCAATAGACCTCCATAAGTCAATGATACATCTTGGTGGCACCCGTATGAATAGAATAATGGGAACCATGGGCTTTTTCTAAAATCTGATTTCTTAAAACCTCAACATTCGGTATAGATAATCTCCATTGGCACCTAAGAACATATGTCACGACCTGCCAGTATACCTAGAAGTTAGGACATCCTTATGTCGTCACACTGCAAAATGAGACTTCAAGAAGTCTCATCTACGCCTCTCGTATCATTCATTTCATGATAGACAGTCTATAAAGAGTAAAAGCTCAAAACATTCTTCACTACACGAAGTATTCTTTCATAAACAATACGCAAGCGGAATTCTATTTCCCAACACTTTAGTCAAAAAGTAAAAGAAGGGGTTAGCACATTAGATGTACTAAATTTGGAATCCATGCAAAAACAATGAAAAATGTACATTTAGTATATAACATTCTTTTCATGAATTTCGATTAATACATCATACTATAATCATAAGAACAACATTTAACAACTTAGAAACACATAAGAAATCATTTAACAAAAGGTCACATTTTTAGCGAACATTACAGTGAAGTCACTTTACTGTACAATGAACTCAATTCACTATTACATTGAAGTTCCTTCACTTCACTTTATATACCCTTTAGCATGTAATCTTTTCACTCAAATCTATCCTAAAATTCACTTAAGTCACACAAAGAGATACCACCCATACACCCTCTCTAGATGTACCGAAAAGACCCTCAAGATTACTTATAATGAGTCATATACACAGTTAAGAGATATCAACATAAGCACATGAGATTTTCCTACCAAGGTGACTCTAAGGTTCACTTGATTGAGTTGTGAAGCGACCTCCCATAAAATCCCTTACACACACACTTAAGAGATCCTATAGACTCCCTAAGATAGAATCATTCTTATTTAACACATTAACATATAGGTGATATTACTTATGTAAATCAAGAAGATAACGTCCATAGTGACCTCTTTAAGATTACCTAAATAATCCTTAAGATTACCTAAGGCTTAGATCATGTCCACATAATCAACCAACTTTCCTAACTAGAGTCATTCTTAAGACTTATCTAGGTAAGATAAGAAGTGACCATTCCTATGCCTCCTTCACACCTTAACTAGACAACTCTTAATTACCCTAGATAAGTACTACTTTATTTTAACATACTTTATTAACTTAAGTCATTACATTCACAAGTTAATTAAGAGACATTCAACACATAAAAGACATTCAAATAACGGTCTAGAACAAGACATAGGGACTCTCACTACCAGCTTCAATGTCTACTGTGAAATGTCTAGATAACGTCCCATACCACCACCTAAACTTCATAGAACTTCTCCAATGCTAGTAAGTATACCATATAATGAGAATAGGCAATAACCGACATAGAAGATTATATCAAGATATGGAGTTCGGAGTTCTAATCTACTCTGATGAGGGTGTTCTACTTTCCAAGGGTAGAACTAGGACACATCCCATGTAGGCATATGGTTAAGGAATATGAAAGGCATGCTTTGTAATCTAGTCGCATACTTAACTAGAACTACTTCCCCTTTCCATACTCACTCGGGTCTAGCCTTCGTTTTCATAGAGTAATTCACGTTAAAGGTTCACATAAGAGGGTTCCATAAAAAGTTCATAACCCAATTACATTTACCCTACAAAAGAGGACCTCTTAGGGATACCTTCCAATGCCGACAAGAATCTCATTATGACTTTCCTAAGGATTAATATGATGTCGTTCAAGGCAATTAACCTTAAGTCCATCATTACTTTATTTGAAGAATACCATTACGTCTTTCAACTTCAATATACATAACATTACCACTAGGTTCAAGGTTTTACATAAAAGACCCTCTTAACATCATTGAAGGTAACATATTAATTATACATTCAAGAATAAGAGACTTAAGAATCCTATGTCAAGACATCACATATTTATACCCATAAAAGCATCAAGTAAGGGTTACAAGTTAACCAAGACAAGACACCACATAATTCATCTTAACACATATTACTAGTCATTCTATAAGCAAATAGGAATAACCATTATCATCTTTAAGTCATCCTACACACTTCCAAAACATCATCAAGATAAAAATTTTAGACTATATAGCCATGTAAAAACAATCATTCATCAACCCTAAGACTACACATACAAGCACATAGTCATGGTTTACATGATTTCCTAACATTCATAGAAAGAACGCATACTTTCACATTGCTTCACAAATAGATATATATACTCACACCTCACATAAATCAACTAATAAAATCATCTTAATACTTCAAGTAGTGCCGACAAGTCCATGATCATCATATTGCATAAAGTAATGCCGACAAGGCCATATCAATTCACATAGCACCCTACCATAAGTGGACCATTCCAATCAGAACATAATTGAAGGCTAATTAACATAAGAAAATAATAATTAGGGTATCATAACGAACTCCATCTTACCACCTTGATTCCGAAGCTAAATCATCCAATTCGATATCATAAGGCCCTTACCCAAGGCCATAACAACAACTCAATAAATTTTTATCAATAATTAATGAGACTAGGTCAATTCATAACATACTCATCAATCTAATACAACCTAGACATCAATTGAATATAATTATTTCATCATTAGGTAGCCCATAGAGAAATACATTAGAAATCATAAGCATTAAGTCAATATCAATTCAATATGTCTAACATTCAATATATCTAAGAATATTCAATGCTCAATTGATCAAATTGAAACAGACTATAAAACAATTAACCATAATTTATGCATGAATCAAAAGCCCATAACAATTTACACATGAATTCATGAATATCAAAGCATAATCAATTCACCAATATTTTAGTGAAATTTAGAGATTTGAGAAGATAAAGGGTTCATGGAAAATTTAAGTGGACAAAATAAATTATACATAAATTTAATAATATATAAATGTTTGAAACCATTTAATCAAGAACCCAAAAAATAGAGTAGAAATTGGGCTTTTTTAATCTTTTTTTAAACCTTTGAAAATCATCTTTGAAATTGGTTTGAAGGTGATAGAAAGACTTAGATGAAGAAATACCATACATTATTTGATGAATCCAAAGATATTTGAAGAATAAACTCCGTTGAAGAACCATTTTCAAGCTACATCTTCACTTTGAACTATAATGGAGGTTTTTGGAGAAACTTTAGGAGGGCAGGGGTTTTGATTTAGATGATAGGGTTTAAATGAGAGTTTAATCATTTATATACTCTTAAAATACCCCTAAACACCTAAAATAACCGTACCCACGTTTTATAATACTTGGGGTGAATATCCCAAAAACCCCAAGTCTTAACAGAAAAACTGCCAACTTTTCAGCACCATCGACGGACTGTTGGTCAGGCCACGTCGCGTCAATGGGGTATCGTCGTTCACTTCAAAGGTTACCCAACCTGCATGGTACATGTAACAAGAGAAAATACCCATCGACCGGCCGTCGCATGGTTGAGTGGCCGTCGCCCGATCCGTCATTTGGCCACTGTCTGGCAGTGTTGGTCTCTAAGTTGGGGTCCTCCCTAAGGGCCCCTTTGAGGGTCCTAAGTGGAGTTGTACTTTAAAGTTTCCACCCTAAATATGTTCTTATACGAGTTTAGGACCTACCTCATGAGTTTCATAAAAAAATAACACGTAAAACTCGATGAAACATACATACACACGCAAGGTCGTTTCATGGCAAACCTCTCAAACGTCATGGACGTTCTTGTACGTTTGACCTTCAAACTTCACGAAACTTGACACACTTACTTTAAACACCATAGTAAATCATTTAAGGACCATATAAGCTCATGCATAATACATAAACACATACAACCACATATGAGGCACACGGGTCACTTTGTCGTCCGTTGACGTTTGACTTCTAATGCACCTAAAATCTTACTATTGTCTATAACCCACATTATTCATAAAATTAGGACCATAGAACATCATTACATACACTTTAGGCTCTGTCTTCACCTAAGTCATTTTCGGGGTCTTATAATCTCCCCCACTTGGACAAAATTCGTCCTCGATTTTAACTTGCCACTCTCCGAACACTTCCTAGAATAGGGATTCAATTGAAAACTCATATAGTTACACAAAATACACTTTCAAGAAGAACAAATCAATTTCACATAATTAAGAAAATCATGACACAACAAGAAACTAGAGTAGATTCTACAACTCATTATGCTAAGAAACTTACATGCTTCATTCCAAATAACGAAAACTCGTTTTATATTCAATATCATACTTATATAAATAAGTTCTAACCACACTACAATAATTTTGGACCAAGGAATCAATTAGTAACATTTTTTAAAAATAATACAGTGAAATGGAATTGTGCATTACAGTGATTTGTACTAATATTTCAAATTGCAATTTCTAGGCAATTGATGTTATTGTCATGCTAATATTCAAGGTAACATCATATAAACATTTTTTACAACATAATCATGGATTCATAAAGTACTCAATGTAAGAAGTTAATGAAATTAAATTTCAACAAAACTTCAGTCAAATATCCACATCATAAAGAGAATATAGGAATTCACTTTCCACAAAGACTCCTAGAATACTCAAGTTACTAGGAACTCTTCGGTTTAGGCTTGAATAAACCTATAAAGAAAAGTTAAGGGTGCTTCACTCCCAACAACCATACTCCCCCACTTAGGAAAAACCTATTCTAAGGTCAACATAACATTCACTACAAGGAAGTACTCTCTCAAGTCACCTTAAACCTTACTAATAATTTCTCACCAAAGTCTACTTCATGGATAAAGACTTTCAAAGGTATCATCATCTAACCACTACATCCCCCTTACTAGAAGAACTCACCTTTACTCTTCTGAATCTCTTGACCTAACTTCCTATGGTTGGGGTCTTAACAACATCAAACAATCTTAAAAACCACTCATTCACGTTCTCTAACAATACAACTTACCATTCTTTCAAACATAACTACCCTTCAAAAGGTAACCAAACAAATCTAAGGTAATAACCACCATCTATCACACCTCATCTCATAAGTCACATCTCATCTTTTATCTCCCTCAACTCAAAATTCATAAAATCATTTTCAAGGGACCAACACATAAGGGAAACAAGGAAACTACACCACATAAAAAGATCTTAGGCATGATTAGATGAATGAAGAAGTGAAACTTTCCTACCACCGAATAGCCTCCTATTTATAATGTGGCGCGCTTCACATTATAAGCAAGACTCTACTATATATGGTTCATACGACAACTAAGACACTCCCTAAACCTTATGCTCTGATACCATCTCTGTCACGACCCACAAGTACACCATAGAAGTTAGGACATCCTTGAGTCGGCACAGAAAAAATGAGACTTCAAGAAGTCTAATCTAAGCTTTTCATATCCTTCATTTCATAATAAACATTCTAAATGAGTGAAAATTTACAAGTTTCTTCACAAACAAAGAACTCTTTCATAAACAATATGCAAGCGGAAGACTTTCATTTACAACATTAAATCTTTACAACAATCTACTTGAACCATCTAAACATTGGAGTTTACAACAGTTGTGACTAATCCCATACAAGACATAAAATAAAGACTTGAGACATAAAAAAAACATGTGGATATTGTCCTCGAATCTATGAGGACTCACCAATACTTCATCTTCAACCATTAGAAACCTATCCATCCTTCATGGCACATCAAGATTCCATTCACTACTAGAAATTTGACTTACTGCAATGCTTATTTAGCAACGGTTATACCATCGTAGCAACAGCTAACCTATTACAACGGTTATAATCGTGGCCAAATATCCTTGAATCTAATACAACAATTCTTAAAATAAACTGTTGCATAATCCCAATAACCGTCCCTATAGAGAAGGTATAGCAACAAGTTTTAAAACCGTTTCTATAGACAACTCTATGGCAACGGTTTTTTAGAAAAATAATTCTGATTTTTTAGCCCTAAATATTTTTCCCTCCTAAAAAAATATATTTGCCTCCAATATAATTAGTCCCTCCTAAAAAAATAATTCTTATTTATTAACTTTTTAGAAAATGTAAAGAAAAAGAATGAAATTGATTAGAAACCCTTATTTTTCAGAAATTTCATCAAAGCAATGTGAGAGAGATTTTTGTGGGTGAAGCTGCATGTGAAAGGAATTTCTGAAGATTTTGGTGAGAAAAACGAAATTTGTTGGTGAAGCTGTTGGTGAAGCTCGTTGGTGAAGCTTGTTGGTGAAGCTGTTGGTGAAGCTCGTTGGTGAAGAGCTGTCGGTGAAGTTGTTGGTGAAGCTCGTAGGTGAAGCTGTTGCTGAAGCTCGTTGTTGAAGCTCGATTGTGAAGCTGTTGCTGAAGCTCGTCGGGGAAAACAACCAGCTCGTTCTTTTTGGTGGTGTTTTTGAGGTTCGACTACGAATTCATCTTAATAATGTTTAAGTTTTCTATGCTAGTTCATGATTTCTAAGTCCCCATTGAATTAATTTTGAAACATGTTAAAGAATAATATATGGGTTAGTCTTAAACCTATGTTATTTGCTCCAATATAGTTAGTGTATAAACTTCCCCTGTTTGATTCTGTGATATATAAGAGAGTCAAAATCTAGTGCTCCAAGTTTGTGGATCTGTAAGTATTTCTTTCTACATATTTTTTTGTTCCAGCTGAATTCTTCCTTAATATTCCCCATTTGATGTGAATGTGGACAAAAATTACTCCCAAATTACTTCCTACTGGTATTTGTTTCACTTTTTGTTGACTGATATGGCTTAATTTGAGAGCAAAAATGAAGAAAGTAATGTTCAAAATTTCGAGCATATGCAGACAGCAGAGTATGCTTTTCATTTGATTTTCTGTATTTAATATTTTTCTACTTTCACCTTTCCATGGCAAAGAAAATCTTATTCTTTACAACAACTGATGTACATAAGATTTGGGCAAAAAGGAGAAAAAAATAACAAAACCTTCTGTTTCTGACTGCTAACATTGTTGATTTATTACTACAGATAGACTATATAGTATATACTCACAGTTGTAAGTGTATATATATAACGACTAACGTACATAATATGAGTATATAATAAGATGTCAGCTAGACTTGCCGCGCAACTTAGCAGCTTCTGAGCTAGTTGTTGTCATGAAAGATTCTCCACAACCACATTGTCCAGTTGCATTTGGATTGACAAATATGAACTCAGATTTGTTCATAATATCAAGTATTTCAGTTTTGATGCTTATGAGACAAATATAACGATAAACCAGGTTAATGAATAGCAATATATTGGAGTGCAACTGGGTGATGCAAGTTAGTGCTACTAGAATTCACGCAGTTAAAGTATGGCGGATCAGTTTCACAAGGACAAAGATGACAAAACTATATAGTTTTTGGACTCAATCTCGCTAATCAGTATATGAAGTTCATATTCCTCTGATTTTAAAAAGGGAAAACATGAATCGTGGGTGAAGTCTGTATAATTTGAAAGAATATATTGTTATACTCATTCATAGGAACCACAGACAATGAGACGAGAGAAAGTAAAGAGAGACAATAGACTGCACTATAGCTAGACATGACAAGCAAACGAAAATCAGTAATGTAATTGCTTTTCTGTTACACTTTATTTTTCCTTAAGGTGGAGTCCTGAAAGTACATGATAGGCTAATCTAGAGAAAGTTACAACACAAGTCGCAAAGGTTATCTTCAATTTTGTTTTTGATTATTAAGAGATGTTTAAACTTGAGTATCACTGTCGTTTTACTTTGAAATACATTCGGATTCTGATATTGTCTATGTCTTTTGCTTGTTAGATTGAATGTTATCTTCCCTTATGAGTCACTGCCAGGATAAACTGTGACACATAATGCCCTATTTATTCGTTAAAGTTAATGACATTGTGTAGATTTGTGCATTTTGCGATATTGTTTTGATCATTCACGAAGCACAAATTGATTTGCTTTGTATGATTTACTTCTAACTTTACATGTTCGTTGTGTTTTATTTGGATGAAGTGTCTATAATTTAAACTTGCTATAATTGTGTTAGTCTTAGGAATTTGTGTGTCATTAATAGAAATGTGTGGAACTTGAATTTGTTTTTCAAGTTTTTAACTGCTTGCACAATTCATATTATATTGACAGTGAATGTACATTTTATTAAAAAGAGACCTTTTTAACATGTCTTTAAGCATTCCTTCTCTTCCAAAGTTTCCATATAACTATGGCTTGTATGAGCTTCATGATATGCTGCAATTTGGGGGCTTCTCTTGTTTTTTTGCAACTTGAATGGCCTGCAATAACTCCTTGCTGATATTACTGCGAAGTTCTGACTCAAACTGAGAGCTCAAACAGTCTTCTTTTTCAATCCATTCCCTAAATCTGCTTACAAAGTCTCTTTATCTTCTCCACCATTTGATTTACTTAGCTAGACGATATTTGTTTGATTCAACAGTGTAACATAGAAAAAATATAGTCCTTGTCTTTGTGCTTCATAAAATATTGTATACATTATGCCACTGTTATATATACATGGCATATAGAGATAGATAGTTCAAACCAACAAGTATTTCAGCAAGAAATTAAACCTTGTCACATATATAAATATCTTTTTTACTTATCTTAACCACCTTTTAATTAAGTTGGGTGGCCTGACTTTAAAAGCAAAACAGACTCATTCATTGTCTTATAACAAGCAGCCAATAACAAGCAAACAAATGTACAAACGCAATTACACAAATACATAATTGCATTTTGTATAATTAGTCAAAGCAAGAGGCCAGTGATATTACATCCTGTTTCTGTCATAAAATATTTGTTAGTAACAATAGAGTCATTGTGCCACTGTTTTTTTTTTTGTATGTGTGATTAAAAAAAAGGATTTTTTTGATGGAGTTTTCTAAGCTAAGCTACTTATCTTGGACTTGTATCTCTTATATTTTTTCCTCTCTTTGGCTTGGTTTCCTACTAATATTGTGTGATTATGTTATTTATAGGCTTGACTGAAACAGACCCAAAGGTAACACTTGAGGATTTTTGAAGTAGTTCGTTTGGAACCCGAGAAGGCTGATTGGTAAGAAATTGAAAGTAATAGAAATTTTCTGCTATATGGTAGTTGTTAGATTGACCAGCTAACTCCCTTGTGTTTTTTTTATAAAGAGAATATGAGTTGTTATAGTTTGTTTGAACTACTTTTTCCATGTGAATACTCTGTTATTATTTTACAAATACATGAACTGTTTTGCTAGAATCAAAACTAATGTATTGATAGTTATTTTGTTTGCTTGTTGCAGTCTATTGCTATAATGTATGTTATTTACTCTAATCTAGGTCTGTCCTTATTGCTTTGAAATGTTTTTTACGTGTGCCTTTAGTCATTCATTTGTATAAAGTTTATTAAATGGTGGAAGTTGCTAATAACTTAACTTGTCAATATTTTTTTGTTCTACTATTAGTGTTGTAAATGTTTGTTGTTGAATTGATGTGAAGGTTTGAGATTCGATTAATCTAAAAGTTCGAGTTGTTAAGTTCTTTCGATATTTTTTGTACGCATGAATTTATTGGCTTTAATGTTTTGCACATGTCATGTAGGATAAATATTCAATGGATTTTGGAGATAAAAGTTGGATGAATCTCCGAAGATCCACCAATGAATATATTCATGGAGTTAATGATTTTCTTGATAAAGCATTTGAACGAGCTTCCCAAGGAAATGAAATATTGTGTCCTTGTAAGAAGTGCTTTAATCGTAATTGGCATTGCCGAAATATGGTAGAGGATCATTTGATTTGCCATGGATTTGTTCATGGATACACCAAATGGGTTTTTCATGGTGAAGGATTTTCCTCAAGAAATACGCCACATCCAACCGATGAAGAAGAAACTTCTAACATGCATGACGACATTGATAGATTACTTCATGATACTTTTAGAAATATTGTAGATGATCAGAGAGATGAAGGAGTGAGGGAGGGGCCACATGAATATGCAAAGAGATTTTTTTAATTAGTGGAGGAAGGGAAAGAAGAGTTGTATCCAGGGTGTAAGAATTTTTCTAAGTTGAGTTTTACCATCCGGCTATACTTGTTTAAATGCATTCATAAGTTGACTGATGTGGCCTTTTCAGATTTATTGGACTTTATAAGAGAGGCATTTCCATTTGCTTAGATACTCGACTCGTTTTACAAGGCAAAAAAGGTCATAAAAGATTTGGGTCTTCATTATGAGAAAATACATGCTTGCACTAATGATTGCATATTATTTTGGAATGACAATGCAAAGTTAGATAATTGCTCTGTGTGTGGAGCTTCAAGATGGAAGAATGTTCGGAATGACTTAAATAATAAGGTTACGAAAATCCCAGTGAAGGTTTTAAGGTACTTTCCTTTAAAGCCTAGACTTCAGAGGATATTCATGTGTTCTGAAACATCTGTAGCTATGAGATGGCATGATACTGAACGACTTAAAGATGGAAATTTAAGACATCCTGTAGATGGTGAAGATTGGAAGGATTTTGATTCATTGCATCCTAACTTTGCTAATGATGCTCGTAATGTTAGATTGGGTCTTTCAAGTGATGGTTTCAATCCATTCAGAACTATGAGCATTTCCCATAGCACATGGCCAGTTATGTTGATGAACTATAATTTATCTCCATGGACTTGCATGAAGTCGGAGAATATTATGTTATCAATGATTATTCCAGGTCCATCATCTCCTGGAAATGATATAGATGTATACTTGCAACCACTGATTGCGGAGTTGAAAGAACTATGGGAAGTGGGAGTTGAAACATATGATGTTGTAACTAATCAAACATTTCTAATGCATGCTGCTTTATTGTGGACAATTAGTGATTTTCCAGCTCTAGCAATGCTTTCTGGATGGAGCACCAAGGGGAGATGGGTATGCCCCACTTGTAACCATAATACTTGTTCCCAATATCTCAAACATAGTCGCAAGATGTGTTACTTGGGTCATCAGACGTTTTTACTTCCTGATCATCCATTCAGAAGAGATAAAAGATCATTTAATGGTAAAGATGAGCATAATGTTGCACCTACTCCATTATCAGGTGCACAAATTCTTGAAGAGCTTCGTGAATTCAATAATGTATTTGGAAAGAACAAAAAGAAAAGAAAACGAAAGAATGATGGTCCATGGAAGAAAAAATCCATATTTTTTGAGTTGCCATATTGGGAAACAAAAAAATTGAGGCACAATCTTGATGTGATGCACATAGAGAAGAATATTTGTGACAGTGTGCTTGGGACTTTATTGGATATACTTGGAAAGTCCAAAGATCATATAAGTTCTCGCTATGACTTGTATGAAATGGGGATACGTAAAGAGCTTCAACCTCTAAAAGATTGTGATACAGGAAATATCCATCTAGCTAAAGCTTTTTTCTCTATGACACCAGATGAGAAAAAGTTATTTTGCACCGTCTTTAAAGATGCCAAATTACCAAAAGGGTGTGCTTCTAATATATCAAGTCGTGTGCAAATTGAAGAGATGAAAGTATCAGGATACAAAAGTCATGATGCTCATTTCATAATGCATTACTTGCTTCAGGTTGCAGTCAGAAAAGTGTTACCCAAGAATGTAGCTATGGTCTATATTAGATTGGGGAATTATTTTAGAGCCACATGTAGCAAGGTTATAAGAAGAAGCGATCTTGATAAGATGAAAGCAGAAATCATAGATATTGAATGTGAGCTTGAAAAGATTTTTCCTCCATCTTTTTTTGATATAATGACACATTTACCTATCCATTTAGTAGATGAAATTAAGCTTGGAGGCCCAACTCATTTGCGTTGGATGTATTCTACAGAGAGAACTATGTGTGACTTCAAGGGGCTTGTTCGTAATCGGAAATATCCTGAAGGATCAGTAGTAGAAGGTTTTTCAGCTGTAGATTGTTTGAACTTTATTTCCATATACCTACCTAATACGGTGAAGACAAAATTAAGTAGGTGTGAAATAGAGGATGATGAGTACATTCAAACAGAGGAAGGTGGTGTTTCACATTTATTTCCGAAGACAGGTCATCCAATTGGAAGTGAGAATATAAGGAAAGGCAAGATTTTTAACATGGAGCAGCATGAGTTGTTTGAAGCACATCGATATACTTTGTTCAATACAGGAGATGAACAAGTAGAGGCATTTATCAAGTAAGATAAAATACTCATTTGTTTTTAAACTTCATTTAGATGTTATGATAATGTATTTAAAATTTCATTTCATTTATAAATACACATTGATTAAATTACATTACATGCTTATAGGGAACATAAGAGCTTAACTGATAATCGTACTAGAGGCAATGCATGGGTAAAAGCACAGGTCCATAGTAGAGAATTTGGTGATTGGTTTAGTGAAAAAGTTAAAAATATTGAAGTGTCCAATCATTTAAAATGGCTAGCTAAAGGGCCTAACTTTGTGGCAAAAAGATATACTGGATATTTCATTAATGGATATCGATTTCATACGAAGACACGGGATGCCCCTTGTAAAACTCAGAATAGTGGAGTGATTTTGTCAGCCACAACGGATAGTTTTGCTAGTGCTAGGGACCAAAATCCCGTTGATGGAATGAATCTCTATTACGGAATAATTCATGATATCATTGAGATTGATTATTGGGGTTGCTTTAGTGTTGTACTTTTTAAATGTGATTGGTTTCATAATGAAGTCGATGAATATGGATTGACTCGGGTATATTTCAACAAAAAAATGTAGTACAAATGATCCTTTTGTACTAGCATCTCAAGTGCATCAAGTTTTTTATGTGGAAGACCCGGTTGAGAAAAATGTTTATTATGCAAGAAACAAAGTCCCTGTGGATTTGTATGATTTGGAGGAAGAGAATTGTCCTTATATTGAAGAAACATTTTGGAGAGAGACTAATGAAGATATTGGTTCATCAGAAAGATTAGTTGATGTAGATGTTAGATGGTCTAGAGAAGATCTTCCTGTTGATATCATCGATGCTCCTTCCATTGCACAACATTCACAAGATGAAGCTATGGAAACATCGGAAGAGGAGGATGACTTTGATTATACTGATTAGGACTTGATGGAAGTTGATGATTGACAAAGGATCTTGTGGACTTGTTCGAATACATTATGTTTTTTTTTCTTATAGTAAGTAATGAATATCATTTGAGTTGCATCATATAGATTATGAATGTTGAGTGAACTGTATTTTCTATCTCTTCTTTTTATTTCTATACATTTTTTTTCATGTTATGGTAAGTCCTTTTTATCTCTTATTGATCATTTTCATTCTTCTTCTTTTTGCAGTTTCTCTGAGCAATTTCAGTATATTAGTGGACCAGCAAATCAGTAGGTTCTTATCTCTTATTAAGGTCCAACACTCCAGGTTCGTATCTCGTTTTTATGATTCTTTGAACACTTCTTCGCTATATCTATCTTTGAGTACTTAATGTACATTCTATGAATGTGATTGAGTGCAGAAAATTTTATTGTGGACAGTAACAAACCTACTATGTGTGATTGTGGACAATAACATACTTGCTACTCTTATAATTCCACCAATTGGCTTCCTAAAAACACTCTAAATCTTGTGTGTGATTGTGGACAGTAACAGACCTACTGGATGTGATTCAGCTCTTTGTAATATCTTTGTAACTTTTTAGTTTCTTCTATTTTCACACAGGTCAGAATAGTCATAGCTATGAGTCAACAAGAAACTTCAAAAAGAACCAAAAAAGCCAAAAAGAAGACATTTGCAAAACCGGGATCGTTATCATTCTTGGCAAATAAGAAATGACGGTTATTGACAACAAATGAAATTATTAAAGAAATAGAGTGCGAGAAAGAACATATGCTCAAATTAATTGGAGGACAACAATCAGTAGCACCACAATCTGAAGCAAAAAGACAATCTGCCGAGGAGTTGCCTTTTGAAAATCAGCCTGTCGAGGAGCTGCCTGTTGTGCACCCGGTCGACGAGCTGCCTCTTGAGCAGCCTGCCCAGGAGCTGCCTCTTGACCAGCATGGCAAAGATTTTCCTTTTGAGGATCAAGTGCAAATGAATTCTGTTACTCCTCAAACAAATGATCAACCTGAAGAACAAGGTAACATATAAGATTACAAACCTATTAAATGTATTCATAATTTTTAATTATATTCTTTTATTTTCTTATAGCTGGAGTTCTTTCCAGTCCAAATAAAAGAGGTAGAACGCAAATGCATGATGTTCAGGCCCGAAAAGAACGTAAGTTGATCATACTGAATAGTCAAAATCAACCTGTTGGTCCTACGGATGATGTTGTCATAGAGCTAAGTAGCTTCCTAGGAACATTGGCTAGAAATGCGACTCTTTGCCCATTTGATATATTGGATTGGAGGAGCATGGACACTAAACATTATTTGTGGGATTATACCAAGGTTTGTAGTTTAAAATAATAAATTATTTGTAAAAGTATTTTACTTCTATTGGCTAATTGAATAACACAAAATTATAGGGGAAATATATTATTCCTGAAGCTGCGTACCATTGGGATATGGTAACAATTTGAGATGCTTGGAGAAGACATAGAAGTGATTTGAAGCTTAATTATTACGATCCATATGAAAATGATGCAGTTCGAATGGCAAAAAATCCTGGTCATATTCCATAATGTCAATTTAGAGAGCTACTCAAATATTGGAATTCTGGAAAATTCAAGGTAAAAATGTAGTTCAGAATATCAATTTTTTTAATAAGTTGCATTTGTATTATAGCTCCACATTTTTGCTCCCTTCCCAGCTTCTTCACACCTAATGACCCCCAACACTTCAAAGCTGTTAGAAAAAATAGTACCTCCCTTCCCAGCTTCTATGCTTCCTCCTGACTCTTCTTTCTCATAGGTGTCTTTTTAATCAGCAAGTGGATCATTATCATGCCCAAACTTGAAGCAATTAGAGCGACATTTTGGCCTGTATCTGTAATTCAGACCTTACTAGAAAGACCCATAAGGAGCAGATTGTATCTGTAATTCAGGCCTGTATCTGTATCATTTATTGTGATAGTCACATGCATTTTACAAGACACCTTAACACTATATAATGACTAATATTGACAGATTGTTATAAAGGAAAGATAGACTAATATTGACCTCGTCTAGTATACTATATAACACTAATATACCTTCGATTAACATTACTGATTCATTTCTTTGCAGAAAATGTCTGAAACAAATGCAAAGAATCGAAAAAACTGATGAATCCACACACTGCTGGCAAAAAGAGTTTCGCTTTAGTTCGTAATAAGCTGGTGAGTTCTCTGATATATTATTTTTTAATGAAATTTTCTTTTGGATCTCTTCCAATGTGAGTTTAGTTTTTATATATATTTCAATTCGACTAGGAGAAAGATAAGGAGACAGTATCATCTAAGGATATCTTTGTGGTTACAAGAACAACAAAACCTGGGCGATCGTACAAGGCCTCAAATGAAGATACTACTAGTAAAATTGTATGTGCCTGTCTATTTTAATTTTTTTTTGTTGAGATCAATTATTTATTTCATAAGATTGTATTTGTTGGATATACTTTGGTAGGCTGAAATGGAGCAAATTGAAAAACAAATAAGCATAAATGGTGAGTATGTTGATGCATTTTCAAGCGTCATGGGTCCTGAACATCCGGGACGTCTAAGACTATATGGCCCAGGAGTTACAAAGACTACTTTGAAAAAAAAAGTTGGCAATTGGGAATCAACTTTAAGTGCAACAACTAATGGAATGCAGGAAATGCAAGAGAGGATGCAGAAAATGGAGAAACAAATGGAGGAACAAAAGAAAATTGTGCGACAAGAAGTTATTGCAGATGTTATTGCACAACTTAAGCATGCGGGATTAATTGATCCTAAGATATTGGCAGCATTGTCGACTCCTTCACCAAGAGAATCTACTTCTGTTCAAGGGGCTAAACAAGGTTGGTGTCGCTAATTCTATGTTTTGATTGGTATTTGTTGTTGCTACTTGCTATAGGATTAGAATGGAATAGTATGCTATTAATCTAAGGAAGTTGGGGAAAAGTTAGGCAGTGGGTCAAAAAGCAGTAAAAAATGTAGCCTGCTCCTCTTCCCCTTGAATTCTTGAAGAACTAGAAATTATTCCTGTGAAACCATCATTGGAAAATCCATATGAAAGGGTCTGAAGTTGTGTGCTTAATGGATCACTCATTAGAGGGAAGAAACTGGACTGAAGGGGTTCCCTCTGAGAAAACACCTGATTTTGACTTAAAACTGATGGGAAATGATTAACTGAAGTGGTGGTGAAGAAGCTGCGTTGATGATGATTACCAGAGGATAGGATTGTGTCATCTTGTAAAGACTGGAAATTGAGAAAATGCCCATGTGGGTAGCTCTGGAGATCACTTAAAAATGGAATCTTTAAACCATCAGATGATGAAAACAAGTTTGGGATGTCATAATTCACCTCTTGCTGTTGGTCTTGAACTCCACATTTACAATTTGGAACACCTCTGTTTTCTTGTCTAAATTCTGGACTCTGTTCTTGATCAAATGAATACTGCATTTTTTTGGTATTTAGTTTAGTAGAGTGAAAATTATTAGGGAACTCACCAAGAGCATCAATTGCAGCTTTAGCTTCTTTAATCAGCCAATCAATAGTCTTACTTGGACGGTCATACCCAAGCCTATCTTGCACATCATAGAACTGAATTGCAATGTTTGGTGAAAGCCTAACTCGTCGATCCTTCGGACCTTTTGCAGTTGAAACCTTACTGTGTCTGTCTTTCCTTCCCGTGGCTCGAATAATTCGGCCTCCATGGCCTTCTATAACATCTGTTTTAGCTCTCTTTGGCTTCATTCTTCTTGTCCCTTTGTTCAATTCTTGTTCGCTTACTGTGAAATTAGCCCATTTTTCTGGCTTTTTGCAGAGTGACTGTGGCATCTGCTGGTTTTGGTAGTGACTTTGAAGGTTTCCAATGTCATTTTCTTAAAAAACTTCCTCTTCCTCCTCCTCTTCTTCTTCTGATCCATCTTCTTCATCTGATACTTGAAACTGATGATTCATTGTAGGATTCATATTGGAAGTAATCTATTCTCTCTTCCACCTTTTATCTTTTTAGTGTTGGAAACTTGATTGGCATGTACTTGATTTCCAAGTTTTAGGGTTGAACAATTCTAAAAGCTATTGCCTGCAGGTTGTAACTTCATGTATACTTGTTAATTTCCAAGATTTGAGGTTTCCTAAATTATTTATATTTTTTTCTGATTGTATGTAGGTGACGAAATCGAAGAAGGCAATGAAAGCAATAGTGAAGACTTGACATAGGAGCTGAAGTATACATTCATGTAAACTTTATTGATGTTCTAGAAATCATATATTTTTGAATATTAAAAATTATATGGCATGTGTTTCACCTTTTTTTAATGCTATAAAATGATTTGTACATTTTGCTTTAATTGATATTAGAATCACGGATCTTGAATTCTAATTAAGGTAATGAACATTTATTCTCGTTAACGATTTATGTGTATTTGTATGTTATAAAATTTATTCTAGTGGATGATTTAGTATATAGCATGTATATATAGCTTACTAATATTGCATTAGAATTGTTGCAAATAGCAGGTAATAACCATTGCAATAGGCATTAAGCAACAGTTCTACAATTGTTTAAAAGTGTTGCAATATCCCTACAACAATCGTCGCAATTGAGTGAAATGGTGTGTTGAATCGAAAAAATTGTAGCCATAGCCTTAACAGAACTGATGCATAAACCTCTATTACGACGGTTAGAAACTGTACCAATACATACATAACTGTTGGCAATTAATTCAAATGATAACCGTGGAAATAGGTCAACGTATGGCTACGGTTATATGAACTGTCGCACAGAACCGTAGCAACAGCTCTAGTGCTACGCGATCTGTTTTAGCGGTTGGTGTAACCGTAGCCTTAGACCTATGGCTACGGTAGTAACGTCAATTGCAACGATAGCTGAACCGTGGCAGTAGACCAAATTTCTAGTAGTGATTTCCCTACACTTTAGTCAAAAAGTAAAAGAAGGGGTTAGCACATTAGATGTACTAAGTATGGAAGCCATGCAAAAACCACTAAAAATGGACATTTAGTATATAACATAATTTTCAAGAATTTAGATTAAACATCATACTATAATCATAAGAACAACATTTATCAACTTAGAAACACATAAGAAATCATTTACACAAAGTCAGATTTTCAGCAAACATTATAGTGAAGTCACTTCACTATACAGTGAACTCTATTCCCTGTTACAATGAAGTTCATTAACTTCACTTTAAACACCCTTTGGCATGAAATCTTGTCTCTCAAAGCTATCGTAAGATTCACTTAAGTCACACAAATAGAGACCACCCATATACCCTCTCTAGATTTCACTAAACGACCTTTAAGATTACTTATAATGCGTCACATACACACTTGAGAGATTTCAACATAAGAACATGAGATTTTCCTACCAAGGTGACTCTAAGGTTAACATGAGTGAGTTGTGAAGCGACCTCCCATACAATCCCTTACCCATACAGTTAAGAGATCCTATACACTCCCTAAGATAGAATCATTCTCATTTAACACATTAACATATAGGTGATATGACATTCTCCTTCCAAAGTCTGTCAAAAGACTTACTTAAGTAAATCAAGAAGATAACGTCCAAAGTGACCTCTTTAATATTATCTCAATAATCCTTAAGAATATTTAAGGCGTAGATCATGTCCACATTATCAACCAACTTCCCTAAATAGAGTTATTCTTAAGACTTATGTAGGTAAGATAAGAAGTGACCATTCCTATGTCCCCTTCACACCTTTACTAGACAATCCTTAATTACTCTAGATAAGTACTACTTCAGTTTAACAAACTTTCCTAACTTAAATCATTACATTCACTAGTTCATTAAGAGGCATTCAACAAATAAAGGACATTCAAGTAATGGTCTTGAACAAGACATAGGGACTCTCACTAACACTTTCAAAACCTATTGTGGAATGTCTAGATAGCGTCCCATACCACCACCTAAACTTCATAGAACTTTTCTAGTGCTAGTAAGTATCCCATATTACGAGAATAAGCAATAACTGACATAGAGCATGATAGCAAGACATGGAATTCGGAGTTCTAACCTACTCTGATAAGGGTGTTCTAGTTTCCAAGGGTTGAACTAGGACACATCCCATGTAGGCACGTGGTTTAGGAATATAAAGGGCATGCTTTGTAAACTAGCGTCATACTTATCTATAAGTACTTTCCGTTTCCTTACTCACTCGGTGCTAGACTTCATTCCCATAGAGTAATTAAGGTTAAAGTCTCAAAGAAAAGGGGCCCATAACAAGTCCATAACCCAATTACATTTACCCTACCCAAGAGGACCTCTTAGGGCTACCTTCCTATGGAGACAAGAAGCTCATTATGAAATTCCTAAGGAATAATATGATTATGTTCCATCCAATTCACCTTAATTCCATCACTCCTTTACTTGAAGGATACCATTATGGCTTTCAACTTCAACATGCATAACCTTACCACTAGGTTCACGCTTTCACATAAAAGGCCCTTACAAAATCATTCAAGGTCGCATATTAATTATACATTCAAGACTAAGAAACTTAAGCATCCTAATTCAAGACATCACATATTCATATCCATACAAGCATCAAGTAAGGGACACAAGTCAACCAAGACAAGACACCACATACTTCACCTTAACACATATTACTAGTTATTCTATAAGCATATAGGAATAACCATTATAATCTTTAAGTCATCCTACACACTACCATATCATCATCAACATAAATATTATAGACTCGTATAGCCAAGTACTAACAACCATGCATCAACCCTAAGACTACACATACAATCACATAGTCATGGTTTACATGATTTCGTAACATACATAGAAAGAACATATACTTTCACAATTCATCAAAAATAGATAGATATAATCATAGTTCTCATAAAATAACTAAGTAAATCATCTTAATACTTCAAGTAGTTCCGACAAGACCATGATCTTCATATTGCATAAAGTAACACTGACAAGGCCACATCAATTCACATAGCAGCCCACCATAAGTGGACCATACCAATCACAACACAATTGAAGTATAATTAACATCAAATTAATGGAATTAGGCCCTCATACCCCACTCCTTCTTACCACTTCGATTCCAAAGCAAAATCATCCAATTCAATACAATATGGCCCTTACCCATAGCCAAAAACTCAATACAATTATATAAATAATTAATGAAGTTAAGTTAATTGATTACATACTCATCAATCTAATACAACTTACATATCAATTGAATATAATTATTGCATCATTAGGTAGCCCATAGAGAATTAAATTAGAATTCATACCCATTAAGTCAATATCAATTTAGTAAGTCTAACATTCAATAGATCTAAGAATATTCTATACTAAATTGATCAAATTGAAATAGCCTATAAACTAATTAACCATAATCTATACATGAATCAAAAGCCCATAACAATATACACCTGTATTCATGAATATCAAAGCATAATCAATTCTTTTGTGGGGGGTTAACTTAACCGCCATAGACCATGAGAGATAGATATGGAATCCCGACATTAACCCTTATGGGATAAGGGATCCTCACTTTCCTAGTGTAAGTTCATTCTTTTTAGGTTTTACATGGCTTTCCCAATAGCTACACCTATGCAGACGCATAGTTATGGGATAAAGAGATTACTTCTAAGTAACTCATTCTCTACTCACGAGGAGTACACATCTCAAAAGGTACATTGGAATACAACATCTCAACTCACGAAGTGAAACCACCTCTTCTTCATATCCTATTGGTTCTAGAGATAACCCCCACAAATTCTAAGCACTTTAAATTATAGGTTAAGGATTGTTAGTGAACACAACATCTCAACTCACGGTGGTCATTCATCTTGTAACCTATCTTAGAAAGCTCTTAGGATAATGTGAGTTTGCTACTAAACACTTCATCTCAACTCACGAAGAGTGTTCACCTCAAAACTCCTCTATTTACTTAATTTAACTTCATACATTCATGTAAGTGTGTGTGAGTACTTTTGAGCTCATCTTGCATATAAAAATCATTTCATTAATAATAATTTCTATACATTCTTTGGACCTACATTCATAAATTTACACACTTGACATTCTTTGCAAAGTCATATATTATACTTATGCATAATCTAAGACAAACAATCTATTCAACTTCAACAAAAACACAAGGCAGACTTATCTTCAAATTCACTTCATTTCATGTACTAGGCCTTAAAATCCACACTCAAAAAACATACTAAATAATATAAAGTTAAGCAAATAAACACCGCCAACAAGAAGGTGGACCATACCACTCAAGAGAAATTCATCATAAGAACTATACAATATAGGCAACTCACCATTTAACCAAGCCATCATCCACTTTAATAAATTTCTCAATATTTCATCATAATAAGTATGGCAGTAGCTAAACCAAATAATCAACATAAGAAAACCCATGTTCATTCCTTAACCAAACATGCTAATTTAACCCATTTCTTAAGCTAATAGTTTAAAATATGCATATACAAAAGTTCATTAGGTTTTTAACATTAAAATCATAAATTCATAAAATAATAAACATAGTTAAATCATTAAAACACTTTTACAAGAAGACCCATGCTTAAAATCAAAGATAGAAGGGAATAGAGTTTTGAAAACCCTTTTTCAAATCTTTTGGAAATGACTCCTTGAATGGAAGAAGGTTCAAGGATGGATACCATATCTCAAAGATAAGGAAACCTACTAATATTTGGGAATATATACGTCCAAACCAGCCTTCTTTCCCTCGTTGAGTCTTAGCTCTAATGGTGACTTTGTGAGAGTTTTCTTTAGAGAGGGAGTTTGATTATTTGAAGTGAGGAGTCTTGTCTAGGTCTAGGGATTAAAAATTACTTAATTTAACTTAAAACACCAAAAATATTCACCTAGGCATATAAAATTAGTAGGGTGAATTTACACAAAAGACCACGAGTTTGCAGCATTTTCAGCATCATTTGGATGTAGCCAATCGATGACCCAAGCTACCGGGCGTCGAGGGGTCGACTGCCCATCCTGTTGGGCGTCGATGGCTTCATTTGATGCATAAAGAGATGGTATGGACTAACCACTAACTACGGGACTCCCCCCAAGTCAAAGGGTCATCGATGGGCCTACAACTCGTAGACTGCCTCGTTGATAGAGTATTGTTCTTGGCAGTTTTTTCCAAGTCTTGGGCTCTTCATCAACAGCCCCTTGTCGGTCCAAGGTCGGGTCGTGCCCGTACTTTATACCCTTAAAAAAAAATCGTCTAGGTCTTAGGAACATCCCACATCAATTTTAAGCAAAACGAACACGTAACCTCACTCAAACACAACAAGACGCAAGAACACTTTCTAAGGGATATCTTGCGAACGTTATGGATGTTCTTGGACGTTTTTCCTTTAAAATTAAAAAACTTTGTGCACTTCCTAAGAACACTAAATTAACTCATTTTAAAACAAAACTTAACTCAAGAAACACTCAGAAGGCTGTAATTCACCGTAGTTCTTTTATCCTGGAATGACGCTTACACTTCGATAACAAAAAGGACTCACTTAGAATCACATAACACATAAAAATCATGATCAAAACACTCAAAATAAAAGCACACAATAGCAAGGAGAATCATTTCACACTTTCAAACAATTACCAACATAGGCAACTCATGCAAACTTCAAAATTTTCAAAACTCACTCTTAACCTTCTCCTATAGAGGAACTACCTTCTACAACATTAAACATGCACATATACAACACTTTTGAGAACATTGAAACTTCAATTCTAGACAAGCTATTTTTTTCCAAAATGCAAAAATTTTACAATGAGGTTCACTGTAACACTGCCCAACATTCTCAAAAATTTTCAAAATTCCATTCTTTGAGCAATTCATCAAGATGACATGATCATATGAACTATAAGACCACATAAACTCATATCATATCATAAAAACAACAATCATAAAGAGTTAAGACTTACCAAGATCATCAAACCCAGATTAATTATCCTTCTTTGCTCCCAACCCTTAGGAAGGGTTCTTCTTTGAGCATTAGGATCTTGGGAAGCTTGATTGACCTGTTTCCCTCTTTCTTTGATGTTAGGGAAATCTCTCATCATGTGTACCTTATTACAATATGCAAAACAACTATCCGTTCCAGCAAGACATCTACCCAAATGTTGCTTCCCATAAGTAGGGCACCTAGTTCTCTCAAAACAATGACAACCACCTTGGGAATTTTGGGTTGGAGCCCTCTCCTTGTTTCCCGTGGAAGAAACATGGTGATAGAACCTCTTCTAAGGATTTTTGTGACTAGAATCATCCGACCTAGGCCTTTTACCCTCTTGCCTTATCTACATAATTTTGCACTCCTTGATTTGTTGCTCATAGACCATGAGCCTAGAGAGATCCATGTCATTAAGAAGAATTGCCGTCCGGAAATCTTTCTCCACCAAGCTAGAAACTCCCATAAAAAATTAATTCATACTAGACCTAGGGTTGGCTACCATGCTTGGGGCATACTTTGAGAGTTGGGTGATTTTGAGAGAGTACTCTTGAACACTAATTCCTCCTTGACGAAGGTTCATGAATTGAACCATCTTCTTCTCCCTCCACTTTAGGGTAAAGAACCTATCTAGGAAAGACTCTTTGAATTCCTCCAAATCAACCATACCTCTTTCTAAGGGTCTCTCAACCCTCCATTGCTCAAACCACACTTGAGCCACAACTTTGAGTTGGTGAGTGGCTAACTCCGCTTTCCCCCTAGGGGTCACACCCATAGCATCTACCACTTTGAAAACCTCATCTATGAAACCTTGTGGTTCTTCATCCACCTTAGTTCCATGGAATGTGGGAGGATAAAAAATCCCAAATTCTAGAAGCGGTAGTACTAGCATTAGGTTGGGGTCCAAATCCTTTTTTAACTTCGGCAACAAAGTGATTGTTGACAACATGAGCTTGAGCTGTCATGAGTTGGATCAAGTTAATTAGGGTAGACCTCAAATCCGCATTATTCATATCTCCTTCAACAAAAGGAGTTTAAGGCATAGTAGGCACTTCAAGCACTTGAGGTTCCGGAGGCACTCGATGTTCTTAAAGGGGGACCTCCTCATTCTCTTCCTGTAGACCAACAATAAAAACTTTGTCTTCATTGGGACGAATCCTCTCATTACCTACACCTCTCTCCTCCATTCTAGAGGTTAATCACCTCTTATTCATGTCCTATAATCACAAAGAGAAGCGGTTCAGAAAAGACACCTTATATGAATCAACTCTAAGGCACGACATTAGAATAGAGAAGAAAGTGAAACTTCTATCATCCTATAAAATCTTGTCCATAGATGTGTCGCGACTTACACCAATGACCAAGATACTACTAGATGTGGCTTGTGAATCTTTCTAGACCCTAAACTATTTCCTATAACCTTATGTTTTGATACCAAGTATGTCATGAACCGAAAGCACCCCCTAGAAGTTAGAAGGCATCTTCGTTTCGTGACCGGCCATACTTGACCCTTTGGGGTCTTGGACAAGCCCTTTAACTAGCATTCATTACATAAGACATGAAAAGTAATGAGGAATTAAAACTTTTCATGAATAAATTAATAAAAAGGAAATATTTCATAAATATTTCAGAAATGTCATCGTCAAAAGAAAAACTTAAGACACAACATATAATATCTTAGGGACACGACCCTTTACATTAAAATCAAATACATATTAATTCATAATAACAAGCCTAGGCAACAATAGACTATGTCCTCGAATATATGAGAACATACCAATTCTTGAGAGAGTGAATTTCCTAAGCTTCACCTCTGAATCTTCTAAAATGTCTTCAACCTATACTTATAGAGCATAAATAAGTATGGGGTTATTACAAATAATGTACTAAGTATTGCATATGTAAAACATGCAAAAAGGAACATTTTAGTAAAATAACATTTAATGAAATTTAAGTATAAAAATCATGAATTTAGGAACAAAACATCATAAGAACCATCATTTAACACATAGATAAGAGTTCCCATAATTTTAAACAAAAAGAGACCATTTACAGTAAACTTCCAAAACTTTACAGTAAATAGATGCCCATTTACAGTGAACAAATTTAAGCCATTACACTCAAGTATTTCCAGAATTTACAATGAATTAAAATTTAGAAATTAAATGAACTATCCTTTTTTCTAAATAAGTGAACTTCCAAGGCCAAGCGAAAGAGAAAGTGAACTCATTTTCCAAAAGAGTTTCCCTACTTCGGGATTAATCTAAAACTCACTAAGTTAAGACATGAAGATATTATGCATAATCCTCCTTCAATACACACCAAATCAACCCTCAAGACTACCCTTTTCGGCATACTAAACTCAGAAGAAACAAGCACCCCAATCAATGGCAAGACATTAAAATACACTCAATAAAACCACCAAAGTCTTCCCTTTTAGAATTCCTACTTAGTGATACTAGTAGATAGTGTCCCATACCACCAGCTACCCTAAGTAGTACATTTTTTTAGAAGGTTTGGTACCAAGTGTATTTCGAAAGGTCCTACCTAGTGCAATGAGTAGATAGTTTCCCATACCACCATCTACCATAACTTGTAATGTCTTATAGAAGACTTAGTTCAATCAACTCTTTTCTAGGGGGTTAACTTAACCAACATAGACCATGAGAGATAGACATGGAATCATGACATTAACCCCTATCTGATGAGGGACCCTTACTTGCCTAGAGTAAGGTCATTTTTTAAGCTTTTACATGGTTTTCCCAATACCTACACCTATGTGAGCGCATAGTTAAGGGATAAGGATATTGCTACTAAGTAACTCATTCTCTACTCACGAGGAGTAATTATCTATAGAGGTATATTAGAATACAACATCTCAACTCACAAAGTTAAACCACCTCTTTTTCATATCCTCTTGGTGCTAGACATAACCCCCACGAATTCTAACCACTTTAAACTATAGGTTAAAGATAGATAGTGAACACTGCATGTCAACTTACGAAGGGCATTCATCCGCCGACCTATCTTAGAAAGCTCTTAGGATGTAGTGAGGTTGCTACTAAATAGTTCATCTCAACTTATGAAGAGTGGTCACCTCAAAACTCATCTATTTACTCAATTTAACTTCATACATTCATTTAAGTGTGTGTGAGTACTTGTGAGCACATCTTGCATATAATCATCATTTCATTAATATTAATTTTGTACATGCTTTATACATACTCTCATCAACTTACACACTTGAAATGCTTCACAAAGTCATATATTTTACTTTGGCATAATCTAAGCCAAACATACTATTCAACTTCACTAAAAACATAAGACAAGACTTATCTTCAAATTCACATTATTTCATGTACTAGTCATTCAAAGACACACTCACAAAACATACTAGGTATTATAAAGTTCATGAAATAATTACCGCCACAAGGAAGCTGTGCCATACCACTCAAGAGCAATTCATTATAAGAACTATACAATATAGGCACCTCACCATTTAACCAACACATCATCCACTATAATCAATTTATCAATATTTCATCATAATAAGGCCCTCAGGGAAGTATCTAATCCAAAATAATCAATATAAGAAAACTCAAGTTCATACCTTACCCAAACATGCTCATTTAACCCATTTCTTAAGCTAAAAGTTTGAAATATGCCTATCTACAATTTCAGTAGGTTTTCAAAATAAAAATCATCATTTCATTCAATAATAAACATAGTTAAATCACTAGAACACTTATACAAGAAGACCTAGGCATAAAATCAAAGATAGAAGGAAATAGAGTTTTAAAAACCCTTTTTCAAATCTTTTGGAAATGACTCCTTGAATGGAAGAGGGTTCAAGGATGGATACGGTACCTAAAAGAGAAGGAAACCCACTAATTTTTGTGAAGATACACGTCCAAAATAGCCCTTCTTGCCCTCCTTGAGTCTTATCTCTAATGGTGTCTTTGAGAATGTTTTCTTTGGAGAGGAAGTTTGAATATTTTAAGGTAGGGGTCTTTTCTAGGTCTAGGGCTTAAAAATAACTTAATATAACTTAAAAACACTTAAAATATTCACCTAGGGTTATAGAATACTTTGGGTGAATTTACAAAAAAACACCTTAAGTTAGCAGCAACTTCAACAACTTCTCAAAGTAGCCAATCGACGACCCAAGCTACTAGTCGTTGATGGGTCGACGTTCCGTCCTGCTGGGGGTCAATGGATTCAGAGGCTGCATAAAGGGAGGGGCTATACTTGCCACTAAGTATGGTAGGATGCCCCCCGGGTCGAACGGGCGTCGATGGGCTTACGCCCAGTAGACTGCCTCGTCGATTGAGTAGTGTTCTTAGCACTTTTGTCAAAGTGTTGTGCTCTTCATCTAGGGCCCCTTGTGGGTCCTAGGTGGGGTCGTGCCAAGGCTTAAAACCGTTAAACTAATTCTTCTAGGTCTTAGGAACAACCCACATCAATTGACGCAAAACGAATACGTGAAACTCATTCAAACACAACAAGATGCAAGAACACTTTCTAAGGCATATCTTCCGAACGTCATGGACGTTCTTCTACGTTTAAACTTTAAACGTAACTAAAATACACACTGCCTAAGAACACTAAAATTAGATCATTTTAAAATAAAAATTATTTCAAGAAACACCTCACGAGGCTCTAGTTCACCTTAGTTCATTTTGGGGCGTTACAATGAATTTGGATATGCATGGTATGTATTGTAAGGGTGTCTTTGAAGGCCTAATTTTTTAAATGAAGTTATAATGAAGATTTTCTTGTATTGTGTATTATGAAATTTAAATTTCATGTTTTGCTTAGATTATGCCTAAATGAAGTAAGTGTATATGTCGAGCATGCTAGTGTGTAAGACATGATGAATAAAGGTCTAAGCATGTATAGATTGAATATAAATGAAATGATGCTGATGTGCAAGGTGTATTCACATGTACACAAACTCACTCTTGAATGAATGAATGAAGCTAATTTATGTCAAAAGGGGAGTTTTGGGGTGAACACTCTTCGTGAGTTGAGATGAAGTATTTACTACCAATCTCACTACATCCTAAGAGCTTTAAGATAGGTCAAAGGATGAATGCCCTTCGTGATTTGATATGTCATGTTCACTAGTAATCCTTAACATATAGTATATATAATGTTGAGAATTCGTGGATAATTATTCTTAGCACCGAGAAAATATGAAAAAAGGGGTGGTTACACTTCGTGAGTTGTAATGTTGTATTCCAATTTACCTCTTGAGATGAGTACTCCTCGTTAGTAGAGAATTAGTTACTTAGTAACAATCTCCTTATCCTTTAACTATGCAACCACAAAGGTATATCTATTGGGAAAGACATATAAAAGCTAAGAGAATGACCCTAGTCTAGGCATTTGAGGATCGCTCATCCAGTAAGGTTTCATATCAGGATTCCATGTCTAGCTCTCATGGTCTATGTCAGCTAAGATAACCTCCAAAAAAGTAATTCAAGTACTAAGTCTTCAAAAAGAGTGTACTACTTAAGGAAAGTGGTGGAATGAGCCGCTATCTATTCATTGCACTAAGTAGGCATTTCGAAAGGGAAGTCTTGGTGTGTCTTATGTGAATTGAATGAGCTAAGTCTTCTAAAAGTGTGTACTACTTAGGGTAGGTGGTGGAATGGGACACCATCTACTCATTGCACTAAGTAAGGATTTCCAAAGGGAAGTCTTGGTGTATCTTATGTGAAGTATTTGAGTGTTCTTCTAATGTCTTGTCATTGAGCGGGGACTTGTTCCCCCGAGCCGAGTAAGACTATAATGGGTAGTCTTGGGAATCACCTAGGTGTGTACTGAAGGAGGTTTATGGGTTTCTCCTTTATGTCTTATCTTGGTGAGTTTTAGAATAACCTAGTTTTGGGGAAACTACTACAGAAATGAGTTCAGTTGCTCTTGGCTTGACCTTATAAGTTCACTATTTTGGGAATGAATCAGTTCACTATAATTTTGGAAATCTTATTGTAAAATGTTCATTTTTGTTAAAATTTTTGAAATCCTTCTCTAAGTGTTATATGATGATTCTTATGCTGTTTTATTTCTATATTCATGAAGGTTTTACTTATTTGGCAAGAAATTTTATTTATACTAAAATTTCCATTTTTGCATGTTTTTGCATTAGCCATACTTAGCACATTATTTTTACTAACCCCATACTTTTCTATACACTATAAGTATAGGTTTTAGAAGAAAGTTGAAGTCTAGAAGGCGAAGCTTGAGAAAGATTCTCTCAAGACAAAGTATATTCTCATATATCCGAGGGCATAGTTTCTATTTTCATGGTTTCCTTATTCAAAGAATTATTATGTATATCTTTAAAATGTAAAGGGTCCTGTCCCTAAGATATTATTATCGTTTCTTTAAGTTTGGCTTGTGACGACGTGATTTTCTTAGTATATATGTAAGAATTCCTTTTTATATTAAATGTCATGAAAAGTTTTAAATTCCGCACTACTTTTCATGTCTTATGCAATGAAATGTCACAGCGGGATTCTGGAATCCGAATGCAACTGACATTTAACCTTTCAGTGGTCGCAGAGAAGCCTCTTCTTAGATTTCATCACAATCATATAGTTCAATTTGTGGAAAATTTAAAAATTTTAAAACATAGTGAAGTATACATAGACTTCGTATGATCATTACATAGAATAATATTCTAATGATCTCAAAAACTAAACAATCATGTACAATTTATGAAACGATTCAAATGGAAATATCAATATATAACGTAATAGTTTTCCAAAACAACCTTAATACGAATCTTCGAATAAAACATCAGGAAAGAAATTCTAGGGAAAACATCCACTAGCTATGTCTAAAGTTCTAGGCTAGAAAGATAAATGTAGCATCCTTGAACTCTAGAGGACCTACCAAAGTCTGGAGATCGCTAATCCAAACAACTTTGATGAGTCTTCAACCTTCTCTCTGACCAACACCTATTAAGATAATAATATTATAGGGTTAGTAGACACATGTACTAAGTATGGGTGTATGCACACATACACATCAGGACTATGCATGATCAAGGAAAGATCTTCCTATAACCACATGTCATTTCTTGAAAATGACTTCACTAGACTTTCGTAATTCGTTAATTGTGAATTGTGGTATGAATATGACATATTTTAATGCATTCACAGCACACAAATAATTTTCTTATGAACACAAGACCTTATAATCATGAACATAATTTTAGAAAAACGCGAGCGAAAATTTTTAAATTTGATACTCCCTAACCCGAGACCTCCCTTTTTGATAATTAGTTTTTTTTCAGTCTTTTTCTTCTTGTTGTTGTGTAATTTAATTATATCCTTAGATCCTATGTTTTACTTACAAGTGCAATGATTCATTGTGTTTCCATATCTCCTAACCCGAGAGCTCCCTTTTAGATACTTAGTTTTTTTTTTCTAGTCTTTTTCTTCTTGTTGTTGTGTAATTCAATGATATCCTTACATCCTGTGTTTTACTTACAAGTGAAATGATTCATTGTATTCCAATACCTATATTGAATGAATTAAGTAATCCAAAAGACTATGGAAATGATTTGGCTATCCTTACAACAACTTATTTTTTCCATTCTTGTTAGATTGGGCATAGAATCTTTGTAAGCTATTCTTTATTGGCTAGGCCACTTATTTCATCATTTTCATATTATGGATATTATGGGTCATTGATTTGCCTTTACATTTTACTCCCCATTATTTGTATAATATAAGAAGTCATTATAAGAAAATTTTATTTGGCTATGCCAATTTGACAAAAGAAGTCATTATTAGCTATACACATTATTTCCTGAAAACATCAATCTTATCAAACGCTAATGATTGATATTCTTAGGCTCTTATTTTCTTAAATCACTTTGAACATAAATATCTTCTTCTTTCTTTCTTGCTTTCTTAAGGACATATTTAAAATTAAGATCATGCGAGCGAAAATGAAATCCAGTGTCTTCCCCACACCGAAAAAAAGGGTTATTCACCGATCAAAGTGAATCTTGATTATGTAAGCTAACATAAAATCCATTGTCTGCCCCACACCAAAAAGGGGTGGTTCACCGGCTAAAGTGAAACCAAGTTTAGTATTCTCCCCACACCAAAAAGAGGTGGTTCATGTGTAATGTAAACTTAATATTTTTTTTTACAATTTAACCGACATAGATCATGTGATCTGAACATGAAATTTGGTGTCTTCC
Organism: Solanum habrochaites; assembly: GCA_027704765.1. Classification (NCBI taxonomy): domain Eukaryota; kingdom Viridiplantae; phylum Streptophyta; class Magnoliopsida; order Solanales; family Solanaceae; genus Solanum; species Solanum habrochaites. The sequence goes on from JAKWJA010002496.1 coordinate 21,181,685, forward strand.
CTACACTGAAAACAGGTGGAATCACCGGCCAAAGTGAAATTGCATCATACCTAGTTCACTTGGTTAGAATCCCAGCTTAGTTCCTATGCTGGAAACATAGTTGGAAGACTAGGAGACATACGGAGACTACTTATACACCTTAGTGGTAGACTTATCTCATGAGGCTTAAATGTGCTGGCACAAGCTCATTGCTAGTCTATCGGTGCTTTGCCCAACTTCTTTTTCTTTACATCTTTTAGAGTTGACTCAAACATTATGGAAGCCTGCTTATAGTTATGAGGTTTACCTAAATCTTTGGATAACCGGTCATCCCTTTCTTTACTCTTTACTTGATGAAATGTGAAATTTACCCTTACATTATCATCTTGGTGTTAATGAGAATTGTCTAACGATTATTAACACCATATTTTGTGAGTATCTTTAACATAGTTGTCTTAGGTGTAAGTGAGACTTGTCTCACCTCCTTTAACACCCCATTCTGGTCACTTACTTAATTTAGACTCCTTTAATTATGTTAGAACTCACGTTACTTACTTACTTAGTGTAGTAGATTCATATCATCGTTTATGGACGGCCAACACTTCTTTCAATGAGTTACATATGTTCATAGTTAATTATTCTAGAGCATGTTGGGAGTTGTCCCAATGAATGGCATGCCCATGGTTGTGGATTAATTGAATTACACCAGAAGTGCTTATAATATATTTGGTACTCGTACTACACAAGATTGACATATGATTAGTATTGGCATAAACATTTGGGTATATATTAAATAACAATGTTTGTTGGCATAGGCCAATTTTACATTCATTCATGCTTTATTTGATATGGATATTATTTATTATCCAATCTTTTAATTATTTAACATAATATTATAGCAATTTTCATGCATCCCTTTTTGATAATGTATTGTTGGCCATTTTATTGGTATAAGCCAAACAATCTCTCAAATTATGATTTCATGGAGATCTTTTTAGCCAACCTTATAATATAACTTTAAGCATAACGATTTTAAACATCTTGAACAGCATAATATGACCATTTAACGAACACAATATCATCAACAAGTGACATTTACAGTAGGTATGCACAACAAACCATAATCATCTTCATACATAACAGTTTCGGACACATCTTAACATAGTATCATTATCTTAACCAATCTCGGTTCATGACTTTAGGGTAACGTTTTTTAGGCATATTGGACAACATCATATTAATATTTGATGAATTTAACACCTTCATAACGTCACAATAACATAAATGCAACATTCGTACAAACATATCAAAACTTAAAACAATTACAGGTGTAACTAACACATGTCAATTCATGATTCACGTTTTAAGCACTTATGATTATACAATCACCACTTCATAGGTTAATTGACATTCATAATTCAAGAACTTTACAAATAATATCATCCAGCACCACATACCAACAACATGATATCTAACCTATTCAACATGGAATCGAAAACGATACTAGGGACAAAGGAGTTCGACGAGAACAATAGTTTTAAAGATCTTTGAATCGTCCGAAAGAAAGTTCTCTTGGAGAAAGATTTCCAGGAGAGAAATACATACTTATGTATAACTTAATCTATGAATACCACCTTCAACAAAACATTTAAGAAACCTTGAAATCGTCATAGAGAAATCGATAAATTTTCTGTCATTTTCTTTCGTTCGTTGCTTACTTTTTTTGCGTACTTTTTGTCTACAAGATTGAACGTGATTATTAGGTTTAAGAACTGATATTGACTCATTCAAATTAGGTTTTCATAAGTTGATTAAATAAGTTAATAACTAATTACTAAAAAGCCCCTCCGCGATTAACTAGAACAAGGAAAACACAATAATTGGCCATTCTGAAATTCTTCTAAAGAATTTCGTTTTTCCCATTTATATTAATTAATTAAATGGATAATTTAATTAATTAAGGTACCTATAGTAACTATTAAAGTGCTCCAAATCATTGGAACAAAATTTAACCCTTCTGGACCATCCTAGGTTAAGTACTAGGATGTTTCTTGAGTTTTACTAGGTTAGTGTAAAATTTTTTGTTTGACCCATTAATTTAATTAATTAAGTGACCTAGGGTAATTAATAAAGTACCCTTAAGTCGTTATAACCATAAATAATCCTTTGAACCATCCTAGGTGAGATACTAGGTTGTCTTTTTCTTGTTTTAACCAAAATTTGGATATTGCTTTTTAATTTCGGTTTTTCCCCATTAAATTAATTAATTAATAGACTAGGGTAATTAATAAAGTAACCTTAAGTCGATAGGATCTTAACTATATCTTTGGACAATCCTAGGTTAGGTACTAGGTTTTTCCTTTCTTGTCTGAACCGATATCTGAAAATTTTCTTTTTTATTTTCGGCTTTATCCCTTTTAAATTAATTAATTAATTTTATAAAATAATTAATTAGGTAACCTAGAGGAATTAATAATGTACTCCTAAGTTTTTAGGACTATAACTAACCTTTTGGACCATCCTAGGTTGGGTACTAGGTTGTCTCTTTAACTAGTACTAGGTTAGTGTCAACCCGGTTTCGGTCCTAGGTTGTCGGTCTCACTAATAGGTCCAATTCTATAAGTCCTAGGTTATTTAGTTATTTAGATCAGTAGGTTAGAGTCTAGAAATGGTAGGGAGGTTAGGCCCACATGAAGTGGTCCCTTGTGCACGTTTTCCCCCTAACTACCCTTACCGAATTTGGTTAGAAGTGTCCGCTCCTTTGGCAGCTTCTTCACATGTCTTGCACATTTTATTTAACATGGGTTGGTTGCACTTTCCTAACTAACTATTGTTTATGGTTCATTTTGGAATGTTTTCTTAATGTCCCAAGGATCCTCCCTAGGTCCTTGGGCATTGTTTAATTTACATCTTTAAAATGGTCATGTGTTATGGTACCAAGCTTGACACTTGGATGCCTAGTAGTTCATGTTATTTGTATAAACGACTTTTTAACTATCTTAGGGTCTTCATTTCAGGTACATTCATTACACAAACTCATAGATACTTGAAAATTTGGCTAACACTCTCTAAGCCAATATTTTCTACTATGCCCATAATTTTCTAATATACCCAATATTTCTAAATATTGGGAATTGGGATGTCTATTTACCCATGATACACATTCTTAAGTACCTATTGGATTTTCATTAAACGTATGATTTTCCAGAATGTTACTATAGGATCTCTTAAGTGTGTGTGTAAGGGATTGTATTGGCGGTCGCTTCACAAATCACTCAAGTTAACCTTAGAGTCACCTTGGTAGGAGAATCTCATGTTCTTATGGTAGTGTCTCTTAAGTGTGTATGTTATGTAATCTTGAGGGTCAATTAGGCACATCTAGAAAGGGTGTATGTGTGGTCTCTTTTTGTCTAACTTAAGTGAATCTTAGGATAGTTTTGAGTTAGAAGTTACAAGCTAAAGGGGGTTTAAAGTGAAGTGAATAACTTCACTATAATGGTGAACTGAGCTCAATGTACAGTAAAGTGACTTTATTGTAATGTTTCCTAAAAATATGTGACTTTTTTGCTAAATGATTTCTTATGTGTTTCTATGTTGTTAAATGTTGTTCTTATGATTATAGTATGATGTTTTAATCGAAATTTATGAAAAGCATGTTTATTACTAAATTTCCCTTTTTCATTGTTGTTGCATGGCTTCCATACATCTAATGTTCTAACCCCTTCTTTTAGATTTTGACTAAACTGTAGGGAAATTGAATCTTGATGTGCCATGAAGGATGCGTAGGTTTCTAAGGGTTGAAGATGAAGTATTGATGAGTCCTCATCCATTCGAGGACAATAGCCACATGTTTCTTTATGTCTTATTTCTTCATTTTATGTATTGTATGGGATTAGTCCCAAGTGTTGTAAAATCATAAGTCTAGATGATTCAATGAGATGTTGTATTGTTCTAATGTTTTAAATAAAGTATTCTGCTTGCGTATTGTTTATGAAAGTGTTCTTCGTTTGTGAAGAAACTTTTAGATTGTTGCTCATTTTATTTATGTTATTATGAAAAGAATGATATGAGAGGCTTAGATGAGACTTCTTGAAGTCTCATTTGTCGTGTAACATCGCAAGGATACTCTAACTTCTAGGGTGTACTTGTGGGATGTGACAAACTTGTTATCAGAGCATTTGAGAGTGTCGTAGTTGTGTCATGAACTACATCTAGTAGAGTCTTGTTTACAATGTGAAGCGTGCCACATAATAAAAAGGAGGCTCTTGGGTGCTGGAAAAGTTTCATTTCTTCATTCATCTAATCGTGCCTAAGAGCTTTGTGTATGGTGTCTTTCCCTTGTTTCCCTTATATGTTAGTCCCTAGAGGGTGACTTTATGTAGTTTGGGTTAAGGGAGAGGAAAAAAAATGAGATGTGACTTGTTAGATGAGGTGTGATATATGGTGGTTTTACCTTAGTTTGTCTTGTTTACCTTTTGAAGGGTAGTAAAGTTGGAAAGAATGGTAAGATATAGCGTGAGAATGTGAACGAGTGGTTGTTAAGATAGTTTGAAATTGTTAAGACCCTAACCATAGGAAGGGAGGTGATGGGATTTGAAGGAATAAAGGTGAGTTCTCCTAGTAAGGGGGATGTAGTGGTTAAATAATGAGACCTTTGAGAGCCTTTAGTATCCATGAGATAGACTTGGGTGAGAAAGTATTAGAATGGTTTAAGGTGCCTTGACGGAATTCCTTATAGCAAATGTTATGTTGACATTAGAATGGGTTTCTCCTAAGTAGGGGAGTATGGAGAAGGGTAATGTTTGTTGGGAGTGAGGTGCCCTTAACCTTTCAAAATATGTTTATTCAAGCCTAAACAAAAGAGTTCTTGGTAACTTTGTGGTAGAGGAGTCTTTAGTGGAATATGAGTTCCTAACTTTCTCCTTATGATATGCATGTTTGATTGAAGTTTTGTTGAAATTGAATTTCATTAACTACTTGCATTGTGTATTTTATTAATCAATGAATATCTTGTAAAAGATTTTTACATTATGTTACCTTGCATATTAGCATGTCTATAACATGAATTGCCTAGAAATTGTTTTTAAAATTTTTTTTCTCAAATAACTGTAATGCTCACTGCCAGTTCACAGTGAATTGTTTTTTGAAATCTGACTAATTGATTCGTTGGTCTAAAATTGTTTTAATGTTGTCCTTATTGTTTTATATAAGTATGATATTGAATATAAAATGATATTTTTCTATTAGGAATGAAACATGTGAGTTTTATAGCATGATGAGTTATAGAATCTTTTCTAGTTTCTTGTTGTGTTGTGATTCTCTTAATAATGTGAAATTGATGTGTTCTTCTTGATTGTGTGTTATATGGAATGTTTATGAGTTTCTAATTGAATTATTACTCTTGGAAGTGTTTGGAGAGTGACAAGTGTCATTCGAGGACGAATGTTGTCCAAGCGGTGGAGATTATAAGACCCCAAAAATGAATTCGGTAAAGTTAGAGCCTAACTTGGTTGAAATGGTGATATAACGTCCTAATTTGGTTTATAATATGGGAAAGAGGCAGTATCTAAGAGTTAGGTGCATTGGAAGTTAAACGTCAAGGGACGACCAAGATGTTCGATGACTAAGTCACCTAAGTGCCTCACATGTTGTTTTATGTGTTTATGTGTGATACATAATCTTATTTTGTTCTTAAATGAGTTTGTATGGTGTTTAAATTCAGTATGTCAAGTTTCGTGAAGTTTGGAGGTCAAACATACAAGAACGTCCATGATATTTGAAATGTTTGCCTTGAAACGACCTTGTGAGTTTATGTATGTTTTGTCGAGTTTTACGTGTTTGTTTTTTATGAAACTCATGTGGTAGGTCCTTAACTTATAGAAAATCATATTTTTGTTGGAAACTCTGGGAAGTTGTCCCCAAGGACCATCTAAGGGTCCTTGAGGAAGGACCCAAAACTATTGCCAAAGCAGTCCCAGGCAGGCCCCAGACGACGGAGCAGTCGACGGCTCGTGGGCCTGTTGACGCCCCATAGAAGGGTGTAGTCATGTGGGAATTTGCCATGGGTGAATAGGGACGCCTTGGCAGACTACTGTAACCACCGACGGTGGCCTGAGTTTGAGCATTCTACACCTGTCATTCTAACTTAGTACTTCAGACATAGCTAGTGGATGTTGTCCGTAACTTTTCATTTCAGACTTTTATTAAAAGCTTTGTATTAAGGCCATTTGGAAAACTATTACGCTATATTGATTTCTTCATTGAATTGGTTAATCGATTGTAGGTGGTTGTTTAGTTAGAGCTCATTAAAATATTATTCTATATAGTAATCTTATGAAGTCTATGTATACTTCACTATGTTTTAAAAGTTCTAAATTTTCTGCAAATTTAAATATATGATTGTCATAAAAGCTAAGAAGAGACTTGTATGCGACCTCTGGAGGTTAACGACGCCGGTTGCATTTGGATTCCAGAATCTGGGTGTGACAGCTTGGATATTTTTTATCATCAAAGTGGGTAGATCCTCACTTTTCGAAGGCTATGCCAATATCTTGCCTATGGATTTTCTTTGTTTTTGTAAGACTCTTATGTTCATTATACTTACAATTGAGTACGATTTGTATAAGCCTATATGTGTCTTCTTTACATTTATGTAGGGCTATGCCCAAATTGCTATGATCGTTTAGATGGTATGAGATGAGACAATCTTTGAGACTATTTTTCTATCTTATATATATATAAATATATATGTATATATATATATATATATGTGTGTGTGTGTGTGTGTGTGTGTGTGTGTGTGTCTGTGTAATAAAAGTGGAAGACTATGTAACCTTCCTATACAAAAGGTCTATGTATTCTCGTTACGTATATATTATGAGTATGTAGAGGTCTATGTAAACCTCCAAGTAGATGTAATGAAAAGTTTTAATTTTTCCGCATTTTAAATCTAGGAATGTAATGACATGAGACTAAGAGGCTAGTCTTAGTCCTCAAAGAGGAAAACAACGGGTAAACCCGGATGTGAAAAACTCGGTATCAAATCATGAGGTTGAATATCCTTGAGTTATGTATCTCTCTCTACCACATCTATGTCAATTAATATTCATAATTATGAAGCGCGCCACACTTATGAATAGGAATCTATGTGATTCCTAGGAATCCCTCTCTTTCTTGGAAATCTTATATCGTATCATTAGAGTATACTTATGGTGTGATTTTTCATCTAATCCTATTGTTGTGATTATAGGAAGAGTGAAGACTCGAAGGAATGCGGCACGAAGACTTTAAGAGGAAATTCCCAATGCGCGAGCTCCTACCAGAGGATAACAAGTTCCTCCACATGAAGAAGATGCTATATGGAGAAGATCCGTTCAATTTCCCACAATTAACAGATGAATATATAAGGGATGCCCTCATTCAATTGGATCAATCCACCACGGTTCAAGCCCAAGCTATGACGGCTCAAGCCAACTAGGAGCTTGTACCCCGTCCTCATCAGCAAGTCACTACTATGGCTTCGCGTCTAAGGAACTTAACTCGAATGAACTCTCCTACCATCTACAAGTCTAAGGTGGTTAAGGAAGACTCACAAGAATTCATCGATGAAATCAATAATATACTTTTGGCTATGGGGTTTTCCAAGAGTGATAAGGCCGAGTGGGCCACTTATCAACTCAAGGATGTGGTTCAAGCATGTTTTTTGCAATGGAGCGATAATAGGCCATTCAGAGGTGGTCCTTTGACTTGGGAGATCTTCAAGAAGGCTTTTCTTGATCGGTGTTTACTAGGGAGATGAGGGAGGCTAAAGTAATGGAGTTCATAAACCTTCGCCAAGGAGGTATGAGTGTTCATGAATACTCTTTCAAATTCACTAAACTTTCAAAATATGCTCCTTCTTTGGTTTCCGATCCTAGAGATGATATTAGCCGCTTTGTGCTGGGGGTGTCAGATGATTTGCAAGAGGAGTGTCATTCGTCTATGTTGCATGACAGTATGAACATTTCTTTTCTTATGGTGCATGCAAAAATGTGCAAGAGGCAAGGGCTATGAGGAAGAGTAGAGATGCTAAGAGGCAAAGATCTTCTGATGAAGGTTCTTCAAAGAATAGGCTTCAGATACAAGACAAGCCAAGGTTTAAGAAGCAGGTTTCAAGTTAAGTTCCTTCCAAGTTCCAAAAGTCTAGTGGTTATTGGGTGTCTAACCCTACGTTTAAGAAGGGAAACAGTACTAATTCACTAGTAGATAATCCAACTTATGGAAAGTGTGGCAAGAAGCACTATGGTGATTACCTCAAGGGGATGGACAATTATTTTGGTTGTGGTAAATGTGGGCACAAAATTTGGGTTTTCCCTAATGTGAGGATTCAAGACAAGGGTAGTGGTCAAGCTCAAGCAAGTGGTTCTAGTGATGCTCTAAAGAAGAACATTTTCTATGATCTCCGCTCTAGGGGTGAGCAACAGACTTCTCCCGACGTGGTGACCGGTATGTTGAAAGTCTTCTCTATTGATGCATATGCCTTACTTGATCACGGTGATACTTTATCATTTTTACACCTCTTGTAGCTAAAAAGTTTGACAATTTTTACTGAAACTTTGCATGAATCTTTTAAAGTGTCTTCTCCGATGGGTGAGTCGGTTGTTGCAAAAAGAGCATATAAAAATTGTCCTATAATGTTGCCCAATAGAGTTTCTTATATTGACTTAGTAGAACTTGATATGCTTGAGTTTGACATTATATTGGGTATGAATTGGTTGCATGCATGTTTTGCCTCTATGGTTCCAAATGAACCCACTGTTAAGTGGAAGGGGGGAAATTCTATTCCTAGAGGTTGTATTATCTCGTCTAAAAGCATGAAAATGATCTCAAAGGGTTGTATATATCACATGTAAGAATACAATATTTAGACTCTGAAATTCCACCCATTTAGTCGGTCAGCGTAGTGAGTGAATTTCCAAAGGTCTTTCCTAAAGATCTTCTAGGTATTCTGTAAGACCCCAAATATTACATAGGTGAAGCTAGAGACTAACATGCTTGTCATGATGTTATAAGGTCCTAAAATGTTTTATAATGTGGTTTTGAGGCAGTGTCTAAGAGTTTAGGTGCATTGGAAGTCAAACATCAAGGAAGGACCAAGAGTTCGTCGAGTAAGTAACTTATGTGCCTCATATGTGTTTATATGTTTATGCGTGATTAATGAGGTTATAAGGTCCTTAAATGTGTTATTATGGTGGATATAGGCAGTGTGTCAAGTTTTGTGATATTTGGAGGTGAAACATCCAAGAATGTCAATGACATTCGGAAGGTTTGCTTTGAAACGACCTTGTGTGTCCATGCATATTTTGTCAAGTTTTACGTATTCGGTTTTGATGAAACTGATGTGAGAGGTCCTAAATTCATATAAAATCATGTTTGTATTGTAAATGTACTGGAAAAAATCCCCAATGACCATCCAAGGACCCTTGAGGAAGGACTCAAAGTTGGTGCCAAGACTGTCCAAGACACCCCAACCAACGGATGGCAATTGATGCCCAGTGGGTCAGTAGACGCCCCGTTGGTTAGGTTTCATCGTTTGAAACCTAGTCATGGGAGAAGTGGGAGCAAAAAAAAAGCCTTAGTCACAGACCACGGACCTACAAGACAGTGCATTGGTCAAAGGACGGGTCGTCGATGGTACTGTCTTTGTATGTAGTTCACTGTTAGTTCAAGGGGTGAATTGGTAAATTCACCCCACGCCCCAATAAGACTTTGGACGGTTGTTTTGAGTTTTTATGGGTATTTCAAGAGTATATAAGTCATTAAACTCTCATTTAAACCCTAACACCTAATTTAAAAAACATTCCCTCCTAATGTTTTTTCAAAAAACCTCCATGAGAGTTCAAGGTGAAAATGGAGCTTGAAGATGATTCTTCAATGGACTTTCTTCTTCAATTATCATTGGTTTCTTATAAAAAGGTATGGGAGTTCTTCATCTAAGACTTTCTATAACCTTAGAGACAACTTCAAAAATGATTTTCAAAGATTTCAAAAAAGATGTCCAATTTCCACTCTAAGTCATTGGTGCTTGCATGAAAGGTTTTCAAATATTAAGATTTTGATATTATTGATGTATAATTGATTTTTTTTTCCAATTAAATTCTCCATGAACCCTTGACCTTCACGAATCTCTTAATTTGACTAAAATATGGGTTATGTGATCATGCTTTGATATTGATTATTTCATGTGTAGATTGTTATGGGCTTTTGATTTATTTATAGATAATGATTAAATTGTTTATAGGCTGATTAAATTTGATTAATTGAGTATTTTATATTCTTATATCTATTTAATATTAAGTTTATTGAATTTATATTAACTTAAGGCTTATGAATTTTAGTGTAGTTTGATATGGGTTATTTATTGATGTGAGAATTGTTATAAATTGATATCTAGGTTGTATTAGATTGATGAATATGTAGTCAATTGACCTATTTTCATTGATCATGGTTATGGCTGCATTGATTTATTGGTTATGGACATGGGTACGGGCCTTATGATATCGAATTGGATGATTTAGTCTTGAAATCGAAGGGGTAAGACGGAGTGGGGGTATGCTGCCCTAATTTCCTTTTATTATATGTTAATTAGACTTCAGTTCTATTTTGGTTGGTATGGTCCACTAATGGTGGTGGTGTTCGTGTGGCATTGTCGGCGTTATTCTATGCAATATGATGATCATGGCCTTGTTGGAGCATATCTATCTATATGTGAAGTAATGTGAAAGTATGTGTTCTTTCTATGTATATTAGGAAATCATGTATACTATGACTATGTGCTTCTATGTGTAGTCTTAGAGTTGATGCATGGTTGTTCCTACTTGACTATATAAGTCTATAATGGTTATATTTATGATGATATGAAAGTGTATAGGATGCTTTAAAGATGGTAATGGTAATTCCTATGTGACTTAAGACTGACATGTAATATGTGTTTAAGTGAAGTATGTTGTGTCTTGTCTTGGTTGACTTGTGTCCCTTACTTGATGCATGTATGAACACGAATATGAGATTTCTTGACTTAGGACGCCAAAGCCTCTTAATCTTTAATGTATGAATGACATGTGACCTTGAATGTGTTATTACGTGAAAATTTGAATCTAGTGGTGAGTTATGAATGTTGAAGTCGAAAGTCGTAATGGTATCCTTCAAGTAAAGGAATGATAGACTTAAGGTTGATTGAATGGAACCGCATCATATCAATCCTTCGAAAATTCATGATGAGCTTCTTGTCGTTATTGGGAGGTAACCCTAGAGGACCTCTTTGGTAGGGTATATGTGATTGGGTTATGAACTTGATATGGAACTCGTTTATATAAAACCTTTAATGAAAATTACTCTATGAGAATAAAGTCTAGCACCAAGTGAGTATGGTAAGGGAAGAAGTTCTAGTTAAAGTTTGAGACTAGAATACATTCCACGCCTTTTATGTTCCTTAACCATCTGCCTACATGGGATGTGTCGAAATTCTACCACTGCCAAGTTAACACTCTCATCGAACTAGATTAGAACTCTGGATTCCATGCTTTGCTACCATGTTCTGTGTTGGTTATTGCCTATTCTCATCATATGGGATACTTACTAGCATTAGAGAAGTTCTATAAAGCTTAGGTGGTGGTGTGGGACTCTATCTAGACATTGCACAATAGTCTTTGAAGGTGTTAGTTGGAGTCCCTAGGTCTTGTCCAAGACCATTACTTTAATGTCTTTATGTGATGAATGAGTCTTAAATGAACTAATGAATGTAATGACTTAAGTTAAAAAATTGTGTTAAAATGAATAAGTAGTTATCTAGAGTACTTAAGGGTTGTCTTGTTACGGTGTGAAGGGGGCATAGGAATGGTCACTTTATATCTTACCTAGATAAGTCTTACGAATGAATTTAGTTAGGGAAGATAGTTTATTATGTAAACATGATCCAAACCTAGGTATTCTTAAGGATTACTTAGGTAATATTGGAGAGGTCATTATGGACTTTATCTTCCTGATTTACTTAAGTAAATCTTTAGACAACGTTTGTAGGGGAGAATGTCATTATATGTATGCTAATGTATGAATTGAGAATGTTTCTATCTTAGGTAGTCTATAGGAACTTTAAAGTGTGTGTGTAAGGGATTCTATGGGCGATAGCTTCACAACTCACTCAAGTGAACATTAGAATCACCTTTCATAAGAGGATCTCATGTTCATAAGTTTGATGTCTTGTAAATTTATGTTGGTCTCATTATGGGTGGTCTTAAGGATCATTTAGGTGTGACTAGAGAGGGTGTATGGGCGGTCTCTCTTTGTCTTACTTAAGTGAGTCTTAGGATATCTTTTAGTTAGGGGATTATATGCTAGAATATGTTTGAAGAAAAGTTGAGAAACTTCACTATAATAGTGCAAAAGTTCACGGTACAGTGAAGTAGTTCACTGGAAAGTGTTCCTAAAAATGTGACTAGTTGCTTAAATGATTCCTTATGTGTTTCTAAGTTGTTAAATGTTGTTCTTATGCTTATAGTATGATGTTTTAATCAAAATTCATGAAAATCATGTTATTTACTAAATGTCCCTTTTTCATTGTTTTTTCATGGCTTCCATACTTGGTACATCTAATGTGCTAACCCCTTCTTTTCCCTTTTTGTCAAAAGTCTAGGTAATTGGAAGTCTTGATGTGACATGGAGTATGGATAGGTTCTAAGGGTTGAGGATGAAGTATTTGTAAGTCCACATCGATTCGAGGACAACATCCAAACGTGTTTCCTTATGTCTTAATCTTTATTTTAGGTCTTTTATGGGTTAGACCCAAGAATTGTGAACTCCAAATTTTAGATGGTTCAATGAGATGTTATAAACTTTTAATGTTTTAAATGAAAGTATTTCGATTGCGTATTTATTATGAAAGAGTTCTTCGTGTGTAAAGAAAGTTTTAAATTTTTACTCATTTTAGTATGTTTATTATGCAATGAATGATACGAGTGGCTTAGGCGAAACTTATTGAAGTCTTATTTCCCATGTGGCGACACAAAAATGCTCTAACTTATAGTGTGTACCTGAGGGTCGTGACATATTTCTCTCGAATGGGAAATTGATTTTGATATCAATTTGCTAGAGGAAACGAATCCTCCTTATTGAATGGTTCCGGCCGAATTGAAGTATTTGAAGGTTCAACTCAAGTATTTACTAGACAAGGGCTTTATAAGGCCTAGTATTTCTCCATGGGGTTCTCCGGTGTTGCTTTTATATAAGAATGATGGGTCCTCGAGAATGTGTATTGATTACCGCCAACTCAACAAGGTCACAATTAAGAATAAGTATCCTCTTCCTCGGATTGATGACTTTTTTAAGAAACTCCTAGGGACGAGCTACTTTTCAAAAATTGACTTGAGATTGGGGTATCACCAATATAGGGTTAGAGTTGAGGATATACCAACGGCGGCCTTCCGAACTAGGTATTGGCACTACAAGTTCTTGGTAATGTCTTACGGTCTCACTAATGCTCTGGCGGCATTTATGGACCTAATGAATAGGCTATTTCGAAATTACCTAGATTCATTTGTCATTGTCTTCATTGATGAAATCTTGGTATATTCAAAGAATGAAGGTAATCATAGGGGTCATTTGAGGGTTGTGTTGCAAACCATTAAGGAACTTCAATTGTTTTCCAAATATAGCAAGTGTTAGTTTTGGTTGAGGTCGGTAGCATTTCATGGGCACATCATCTATAGTGAGGGATTTGAGGTAGACAAGGAAAATAGAGTAAGTGAAAAATTGGCCTAGACCATTGACTCAAACCGACATTAGGCGTTTCTTGGGTATAGCGGGTTATTATCGGAGGTTCGTGGATGGTTTTGCATCCATTGCATCTCTTTGACTACTTGGACCCTAAGTATAAGAAATTTAAGTTATTGGAGGCATGTGAGAAAAGATTCCAGTGGTTTCATGGTTGGCAACAACTCTGAGTCCTTATTAGTTGTTGAGGTGAAGTCCAAACAACACCTTGATAAATCATTGATGTAGTTCAAAGAATCGATCCTTGGCAAGCTTAACAAGACATTCTCCCTAGGGGGATGGTGTTTTAATGTGCCAAGGGAGACTATGTGTTCCCAATGTAAATTGTTTGAGGGACCGGATCCTTGAGGAAGCCCATGGTTCCCGCAACTCATTCATCCTTATTCAAAGAAAATGTACCATGAAATAAGGGAGATATATTGGTGGGAAGGTTTGAAGACAAACATAACAGAGTTTGTCGCTAAGTCTCCAAATTGCCAAGAAGTAAAAGCCAAACATCAAAAGTCGGGTGGCTTTACTACAAGAGATCCAAATTCCTACTCGGAAGTGGGTAGACATCAATATGGACTTTGTAGTGTGTTTACCTCAGACTAAAAAGTCATATGATTCTATATGGGTGGTTGTCGATGGTTGAATAGGTATGCTCACTTTTTTCCCGTCAAGTCTACTTATCCGGCAGAAGATTATGCTAGGATCTTCATAGATGAGATTTTGTGTCGCCATGGTATTCCGTTATCCATTATATCGTATTAGTGTGCACAATTCATATCTAGGTTTTTTAAGGTCATTCCAATAAGGGTTGGGTACTAAGGTGAAGTTGAGTACCGCTTTTCATCCCTAAAGGGATGGTCAAGCGGAACTCACTATTCAAACCCTTGAGGATATACTTAGAGATGTCATTATTGATTTTAAAGGGAATTTGGATAAGCATTGGTAGAGTTTTCTTATAATAATAGCTTTCATTCATCAATCTCCATAGCTCGCTATGAAGCCGTGTATGGTAGGAAGTGTAGGTCTCCTATAGATTGGTTTGAAGTGGATGAGACTTCGCTTCTTGGTTTCGATTTGATTTATAAGACATTAGAGAAAGTTTATATCATAAGGAAACGGTTGCAAAAGGCCTATTGTCGGCAAGTGTTATGACGATCATAGGAGAAAGGATTTGGAGTTTTAAGAAGGTGATAAAGTGTATTTAAAAATTTCACCAATGAAAGGGGTGGTTAGATTTGGAAAAAATAGGAGGTTGAGTCCTCGTTTTGTAGGTTCCTATGAAATCTTGCAAAGAGTTGGTAAGGTTTCCTATGAATTGAAACTTCTTAGTGAATTAGCTTCTTTTCATCCAGTTTTCCATATTTCTATGTTGAAGAAGTGTGTTGCTGATCCCGAGTCCATTCTTCTTATTTAAAGTCTTGGTGTCAAGGATAACCTTTCTTATGGTGAAGTTCCTATTCAAATTCTTCACATGCAAGTCAAGAAGTTAAGGAATAAAATGGTGGTTTCCGTAAAGGTGTTATAGAATAATCACCTAGTTGATGATGCAACATGGGAGGCCCATACCGACATGAAGTCTCGTTACCCTCATCTTTTTGACAATTATGGTTAGTCATTCTTTTTAATAATATAATTGGGTTGCATTACAATGAATTACAGTGAAGTAGTACGTTTGAACTTCAAATTTTGCCTTTTCAGTTTGTTTGAGTTATGTTGTGCATTTTGACACGGTGAGTCTTAGTGAAAAGCTCTGTGTCCTATTGATTATTTGAACTTTGTGCTAATTGACTCATGTAATTTATGTTGAGCTCATGTGTGTTGTGAGAAGGAAATGTCTCATGATGAAGTGTTTGAGCCTTATGTGTGATGCTTAGAGTTTTGAAATTGCCATATTGAAATGATTTATATTGATTTGATATTGTTGATTGGTTAGGCTACTAGTCTTGACTCTATTCCTTCCTTCAAAAGAGTTTCAGTGTCATTCGAGAAAGAATGTTCCTAAGGGGGGATAATGTAACATTTCAAAAATCCAAGACGAGTGTTAAATCCTAACGTAGTTTTCATGGGGTCTAGACACTGTTTTAAGACGTATTTCAATGATTATAGGTCATTTAGGAAGTTTAAGAACCAAAACGTCCAAGAATGTCCATGACATTCAGAAACTAGTTCTAAGGGGTACTATAACATGCCGAAGTGTATTTGATGAGCTTTTAGAAGTCAGAAATCCATAATATTATGTGGAAGGGTGTATAACATGTGTTAAAGATGATTCGTGGTCGAAACGTTCAGGTAAGACTCCACAAAAACCAACCAAGGGCCTTTGAGGATGAACCTAGCACATAGGAAGCAACACTGCCCAGGCAGTGTGCAACCACGAGAAGCAATCAACAGCTCGTGTGTGGATCGACGGGGCATCGATTCCCACCGTCGTACCACACTTATCCATATTGATGGAGCGCTGTCTTGCACAAGTGTCTGACAAAAACGACGAGTGTGCAGGATGCGGGGGGAGGGGACAGTCGTCGACTCAAGGAAGGCCCATCAACGGGGTTTCGTCTTTTAGGGTTAAGTTTTCCTGCATGTTTTTAATGTTTGTTCATTTAATTTTTTAAGGGGTTATGTGGTTAATTAGGGGTTTAAGGAAGTCTAACTAAGTTAATTAACTCTCCATATGAAGACCCCAACCCTCATTAATCTAAACACAATTCACAAAATAAACTCTCTTCCTTCTCTCTTATTTCTCCCTCTATTGGAAGACGCCATTGAATACAAGCTAGGGAGGTTTTAGGGGATTTAAATGGAAGATTTAACCATCAAATATTTATCAAACGTTAAGGTGTGGGATCTAATTCTACTTTGACACTTCTTTCCTCAAAGGGCTCCTTCAAAGTATTTCAAAAGGTTTAATTTTCAAGTGGGTTTCATTCAATTACAAATTTGATGTTATGAACTAAGTTGTTTATGATTCCATTAGGATATAATGGATAGCTTACATGTATTTTAACTTTATTATGATCAATTGTGATGGTTTGGGCCAAATTGAAGATTGTGATTCTTAACCCTTAACCCTAGGTTTGATCTTGACGTAAATTAGGTTGAGATTGATTCAATTGACTTTATTACTGGTTAAATCACTATTAGATGATGTTTTTCATCAATCACGAACAAATTAGGGAGAATTTTAGTCTTTCATACTAGTTCTTGAGAAGTGATCTAGGTTATGAGAATTGACCTAAGTATATTGTCTTAAGTTTTGAGTTAGTATTGAATAATGGTGTAGTGATTCTTCTAACCTTATTATCATATTGGTTATTAATTATGTTGATGTGAGGACCTAATTGGGTTGAGTTATGGGTTGATAGTAAGATCCTTATGATGAACTATGAAGGATACTTGGTAAGTCTTGTAATCCCAATTCCTTATTTCAACTTGTGGTTAATCGTGATTAAGTCATAAGGATTGTGTTGGAATATGCCTTATTTAGGGCTGATAGGGTAGCATGATGTTGAATTGAAATATCTTGATTATGGTTGTGAGGTTTATTAAGATGCAAATGCTATAAGGATGCTATGTATACCAATGTTCTTTATTATGAATCGTGATGAAATGATTTATGATCATACAATTCTTATTGATCTATTGATGATGATGGTTATACAAGGGGTAGATCCTATGACCTAAACTAAGCTATGATTGATAATTAAAGTCTTAAAGACATTTCAAAAAGGAAGTCTAGCTCAATACCGAGTAAACTAGATTGAGGAATGTCCATTCCACATAGGGAAGGTAGGTGCACTAAATTACTCTTGAGATTGGAGACTATAATGCATGGAGCATAAAGACTGTCCCAACTATATCTCCTAGTTCATGAACTATGTTACCCTCATAGGAATACTATTTAGTGGATACACATAATTTCTATATTTTATAGTTTTTGACTACCTTGACAAGTAGTCCGCCTTCTTTTGGTGTAGGGTTTTATGATTTCAGATTCCACATTAGCTCATGTGGTCTATTTCGGTCAGGGAAAGATGTTCCCCAAAAGTATAATTAATTAAAAGATTGAACTCGAACTATTATAACCTAAGGGGTGTAGCTTAGTGTTGGTAGGGGTATGGGACTCTACCTAAGCATTGCACTAGTTACTCTTCAAGGGAGTCCTAGGAAGATGAACTTATATTTGTTGATGTTATGATGATATATGATATGTATATGATGAACCTGCATATTGTTGATCCTAAACGTTGATTATTTCACTTATGAGTATTTTGGGTTATATTGTTAAAGTAAGATGAAATGCATATCTAAAGGATATATTATGTGAAGTTGTACATTGGTTATGGTTCCTTGTTGAGGCTACTTGATTGATGGAAGCCCTATTCCAAATGGACCAAGCGATCACCACTCAATCTCAAGCAATTACAGCACAAGCTAAAAGGGAGGTTGTTCCTCGAGAGAACCAACATGCAAGTACTATGGCTATCCATCAGAGGGATTTTACGAGGATGAATCCTCCTATTTTCCTTGAATCAAAGATTGATGAAGACCCCCATGATTTCGTTGATAAGGTCTATAAGATCTTGTTTTCAATGGAGGTGAGTAATACTCAAAAGGTTGAGCTTTTTGTCTTTCAACTCATGGACGTGGCTAAGACATTGTACAATCAGTGGAAGATAGTATGGCTTTAGGAGGTGGTCCCGTGACTTGGGAGACCTTCGAAAAGGCCTTTCTTGACAGATTCTTTAAAAGGGAGCAAAGAGAATCTAAGGTTGAGGATTTCATCAACCTTCGTCAAGGAGGTATGAGTTTTAAGAAATACTCCTTAAAGTTCATTAAGTTGTCCAAATATGCTTCCTCTTTGTTTTCCAATGCTAGGGATGAAATGATTCGTTATGTAACGGGTGTGTTGGAAGAGGTTGAATAAGAATATCATGCAGCTATACTTCATGACAATATGGATCTTTCTATTTTGATGGTTCATGCTCAACAAGTAGAGGAGATTCATATAAGGAAGAGGAATAGGGAAGATAAGAAGGCAAGATCTTTTGAAAGTGGTTCTTCTAAGAGTAGGCTTGACATTCAAGACAAGCCTAAGTTCAAGAAGAAGTTTTCAAACCAGGTTCCTTAAAATGTCTTCAAGACATGCATTGATAGGGTGTCTAATCCTAAACCTCAAAAAGGGATAAATGTTGATCCACCAAGAAAAAGACCAACTTCTTGTTAGTGTGGTAAGAAATATGTGGGTGAATGCATTCTTGGAACTAATAATTGTTATGATTGTGTCAAATTGTAAAAAAATTTCCTAATTTGAGGACTCAAGGAAAGGGTAATAGCCAAGCTCAATCAAAAGTTCCTAGCTCCGAAGCTCCAAAAAGGAACCATTTTTATGCACTCAAGGCTAGGGGTGAACAAGAGAGCTCTCACGATGTTCTGACTGGTATGTTACAGGTCTTGTATATTAATGTTTATGCTTTGATTGATCTAGGTGCTACCCTTTCTTTTGTTAAACCTTTGGTAGCTAGGAAGTCTAATGTACTTCCCTATGTTTTAATTGAACCTTTTTCGGTTTGTACCCCAATGGGTGGCTTTATAGTTACAAAATGAGTCTATAAGGGATGTCATGTAATGCAACCCAATAGAGTAACTCTTGTTTACTTGGTAGAACTTGACATGTTTGATTTTGATATCATCTTGGGTATGGATTGGCTTCATACTAGTTTTGCTTCCATAGATTGTAGAACTACGGTAGTGAAGTTTCAATTCCTAAATGAACCCATTTTAGAGTTGAAAGGGGGAAATTCTATGCCAAGGGGTCAAATTATTTCTTGCTTGAAGGATTATAAGATGATAGCCAAGGGTTGTCAACACCATGTAGTGAAGGTTAAAGATCTAGAATGTGAAAATACTTCTATTGAGTCACTCCCTGTAGTGAGGGAATTCCTAGAGGTTTTGCCTAATGACCTTCAAGGACTTTCTCCTGAACACGAAATTGAGTTTGGCATTGACTTGTTACAGGATATGAATCCCATTTCAATTCCCTCATATTAGATGACTCCAGCTAAATTGAAAGAGTTGAAGCTCCTACTCAATGATTTACGAGACAAGGGTTTCATTAAAACTAGTATTTCTCCATGGGTTGCTCCAGTCTTCTTTGTGAAGAACAAGGATGGGTCCCTTAAAATGTGCATTTATCATCTCCAAATCAAAAAGGTCACCATAAAGAACAAGTATCATCTCCCTCGTATTGATGATCTTTTTGATCAACTCCAAGGTGCTAGCTACTTTTCAAAGTTTGACTTAAGGTCGGGATATCACCAACTTAGGGTGAGAGGTGAAGATATTCTCAAAATAGCTTTTGAAACTAGATATGGTCAATATCAATTTCTAGTTATGTCTTTTGGGTTAACAAATTTCTTGATGGTGTTTATGGACCTAATGAATAGTGTTTTCCAAGATTACCTCCACTCATTTGTGATTGTGTTCATTGATGATATTTTGATATACTCCAAAAATTAAAATGAGCATGAGAGTCATTTGAGGTTGGCTTTGCAATTCTTCAAAGAACACCAACTTTATGCCAAATTTAGTTAGTGTGAATTTTTGTTTAGGTCAGTTAATTTTTTGGGCCATGTTATATCTAGTTAGGGTGTAGAGGTTGATCTTAAGAATATGGATGCGGTCAAAAATTTGACTAGACCTTTGAGTCTCACCGATATAAGGAGTTTCTTGGGTCTAGCCGGGTACTGTAGAAGGTTTATTGGTGGATTTTCATCCATTTATTATCCTTTGACAATTTTTACCCAAAAGAAGGTGAAGTTTGAGGGGTCAGAAGTTTGTGGATAAGGTTTTCAAGAGTTGAAAGATAAGCTTACCTCCGCTTTAGTGTTGACCTTATCGGAAGGTAATGAAGGCTTTGTGGTGTATTTTGATGCTTCCCTAGCTGTCTTGGTATATGTCCTCATTCAACATGGCAAGATGATAACTTATAATTCTAGGGAACTCAAAGTTTATGAGAAGAATTATCTGATTTATGACCTTGAGTTAGTTGTTGTAGTTTTTGCCTTGAATATATGGAGACATTGTTTATATGGTGTTCATGTTGATATGTTTACTGACCATAAAATTTTTCAATATGTGTTCACACAAAAGGAGTTGAATCTCCGACATAGAAGATGGTTAAAGATTTTGAAAGATTACGACATGAGTGTCCTTTACCACCCCGGCAAGGCCAATGTGGTCGCAGATTCTTTGAGTCGTATGACTATGGGTAGTGTGTCTGATGTGGAAGAAGTAAAGAAAGAACTTAAGAAAGATGTTCATAGGTTGTCTCTTTTAGGTGTGCGGTTATAAGATTCTCTAATTGGTTTTTTATGGTCCATCATAACTCTGAATCATCATTAGTGGTTGAGGTAAAGTCTAAGCAACATCTTGATCCTCTATAGATGCATTTGAAGGAATAGGTACTTGGTAAGCTCAATGAGTCATTCTCCCAAGGGGGGATGTAGTTCTTAGGCACAGAGGGAGATTACGTGTACCGGATGTTAAGAATTTGAGAAATCAAATTCTAGAAGAAGCCCATGGTTCCCGTTATTCCATTCATAATCTTGCCACCAAAAAGTATCATGACCTTTGGGAGGTCTATTGGTGGGATGGTTTAAAAAGGTACGTAGTGGAGTTTGTAGCTAAGTGTCCAAATTGTCAACAAGTTGAAGCCGGGGATCTAAAATACGGTGGTTTAGACCAAATCAAGGATGTTCCTACTTTGAAGTTGAAAGCCATCAATATTGACTTTGTTGTTGGGTTTCCTCGAACTCGGAGGCAAAATGATTCCATATAGGTTATTGCGGATAGGTTGACTAAATATGTTGACTTTATTCTCATTAATTCTACTTATATAGTCAAAGATTATGCAAGAATCTACATTAATGAGATTTTGAGTCTTCATGGGATTCCTTTGTCCATCATTTGGACAGGATGCCTCATTCACTTCTCATTTTTGGAAAGCCTTCCAAAAGGGTTTAGGTACTCAACTGAAACTTAGCACCATTTTTCATCCTCAGATGGATGTTCAAGTATAATGTACCATTCATATCCTTGAATATATGTTAATAGTTGTGTTATTAATTTTAAAGGAAGTTGGGATGATCACCTACCATTGATTGAGTTCTCCTACAACAATAGTTACCATTTGAGCATCTCCATGGGAACTTTTGGAGCTCTTTATGGTAGAAAATGTAGTCTCCTGTTTATTGGTTTGAGGTTGGTGAGTCCTCACTCCTTGGTCCTGAGATTATCTATGAGGCTTTATAGAATGTTTGAGTCATAAAAGATAGATTGAAGGTATCCTATAGTCAGCAAAAGTCCTATACCAACAATAGAAGAAGAGATCCTGAGTTTGAAATAGGTGTTCACGTATATTTGAATATTTCACATATAAAAGAGGTAATGAGGTTTGGTAAGAAGGGGAAGTTAAGTCCTCTATTTGTTCGTACTTATGAGGTTCTACAACGGGTTGGAAACGTTGCCTATGACCTGAACTACCTAGTGAACTATCTTTGGTTCATCTAGTTTTCATGTTCTAAGCTCAAAGAATGCATCGGCAACCCGGTTTCTATTTTTCCTATTGAAAGTTTAGAGGTGGATGAGAACCTTTTCTATGAAGAGGTTTCGGTTAAGATCCTTGATCGCCAAGTCAAGAAGTTGAGGAACAAAGAGGTTGCTTCCGTAAAAGTTCTATGGAGGAATCATCTTGTTGAGGGTGCAACATGGGAGGCCGAAGCCGACATGAAGTA
Organism: Solanum habrochaites; assembly: GCA_027704765.1. NCBI lineage: Eukaryota > Viridiplantae > Streptophyta > Magnoliopsida > Solanales > Solanaceae > Solanum > Solanum habrochaites. The sequence goes on from JAKWJA010002496.1 coordinate 21,204,253, forward strand.
CCTCTACCCTCATATTTTTACTCCTTGAGGTTATTCATTCCTCTTAAAAGATAGAATAATGACTAATATGAACTTGACTTGTTTTCTAAATAGGTGCATGTTTCGGTAAAAGTTGTACCAACTTGAGTTTTAAGAAAATTCCTTCATACTCTTTTATTTCACTTATATGATATGTGTATGCATGAGGTCTTCTTGAGACTTTGCTGGTTTTTTGTTGTCTTGAGTAGAATGATAATATGGTAACTCTTTGATGTATTTTGAGCTCATGTTGGTGTTAAGAAGGAAATTCATCATTATGTGTTATGAAATGTTGAAGCTCTTATATGTTATGCATCATGAATTGAGTTGCTATGTGTAATGTTGTTGTATGTGTTGAAAGGAGTTGTGAAGTAATCCTATGAGCTGTGACTCATTATGATTATATGTTATTGATTGGTTGGGTTTCTAGTATTGACTCTATCCTTATCCTTCAAAAGACTTAAGTGTCATTCGGGGACGAATGTTCCTATAGGGGTATAATGTAACACTCTGGAATTTCCATGACTTCGACTAGATCTTCACCGATTGAATAATGACTAAAATGATATTTCCATACCTATATTAAAGTACTAAACTCATTTAGAAATTTTAGATCCAAAACAACAAAGAAAGATTTTGACGTCCGGAAACTATCTAGTTTTGAACTAGTAGACGTCCCTATGTTTTGTCAAGGTTTGGGAGTGTCAAATGAAGTCCGAAACATGTAAAAATTCTTTAAATAGTTAGTATGCAGTACAAAGGGTCTAGACGTCTGGTAACAACTCCTCAAGGACCGCCAAATGGGTCCTTGAGGAGAATCCAAACATGGGTGAGCGGGCTGCCAAAGCAGCCTCCGTGCAGCCAGAACATGACGGATGTTGCGTGACGCGCAGCCAACAGGTGGAGGCCAAAATTCTACTCACGATGCACAGCCTCCACGAAGCTCTCTGTGTCAACTAAAATTTTCAAAATAAATGGGAAATTGACCCCACGACCGTGCCCAACTTTCCAGTTTCGTACGCGTAGTTTTTTAAGTCAATTTTACCTCACAAAAATACCCATTTAAGAAAAAGATCTTTTGGGTAGTTTAGGGGACGATTTTATAATGATTTAAGGTCAGTTTTAGACTATTTTCACGCACTTCAATTTAGATTGAACAAATCCCTCTCATCTATCTCAAGATCTCCCTTTTTCAAACTCCATTAAAGAATAAGAAATTTTTAAGGAAGAAGATGAAGACTTCATGATTTTCATTCGAAATTCGTGGAATAATCATTAATACGGTATGTCTTCTTCACTCTTGCAATTCTTTTCCCCAATAGGTCCTTTGAAAGATGCTTTTCAAGATTTTAACTCCTTGGGTTGTTACTTTACAAAATGGGTTTTCTTTTTAACTCAAGATTTACAACTGATGATGAAAAATAACGATTTTCTATGGTTAATTAAATATGTATTGTTAGGTAATTTGTTTGTGTTTGATTTTTTTATGAAGCATGTCCCTTCTCTAAATAATGGTTTTGATTGGTTTATATCTAACAATTGATTACATGTTAACTTTGGGATTGGAAATATAGCCTGAATGAATTCCTTAATGACCATTTCCCTTATCCTTAACTAAGAATTGGTCTTGTATATGACTTGAAGGGTTGGTATTGGTTATGTGATTTAGTATTCCATAATGTTTTTGGATGATTGTTTTAAATTGAACGTAAGTTCTTGATGAAGGTTCTTGGAAGCAATAGGTAAGTCTTCTAAAGTTGTGAGTACTCTATTATGCTTACGTTAGGCTATAAATGATGTTGTTATGCAATAAAAGTATGTATGATTGTTCTATGTATACATGTTTGGCTATGAATTTATTAAATTTGGGATCATGGTAAGGATATGATAATGCAAGTTAATGACGTTTATCTTATATGCTTTACACACTATGGTTATGACATGTTAATCTCACAAATGAAGGGTTGTGATGAAAGGAAATTATCATCCTAATTCTAAACATATTATGCTCATATTTATACAAGGAGTTAAGCTTGTATTGCTTATGATAAGATTCATGAATAAATTATAATCTAAACGTCGTTCAACAAGGGGCTTTAGCTTAGCACAGATTGAAATAGTTATGGGAGGTCTCCCTTCCCTAGTTGAAAGTAGGTTCACAACGACACTGATAAGATAGAGGCTTCCATGTAATGTGGAACTATAGGTCTCTAATACATCTCCTAGTTCTTGAACCATGTTGCCACGATAGGAATACTAGCTAGTGGATCCACCTAGAATGCTATGTTCATGCTTTGGTTCTACTTTGGCAGGTAGACCACCTTCTTTCAGTGTGGGGTTTCATGACACCGTAATCCATGTTTATCTCACATGGTCTAATTCGGTTAATGTGATTGTTCCCTCAAGTAAAATGGAAAGGAAATTAAATGGACATTGACTAGGGTAACTCAAGGAGTCTACTTAGTATTTGTAGGGGTATGGGACTCTACCTAGGCATTGTACAAGTTGAATCTAAGGGGACTCCTAGGAGATTGTTCTTGTGTAATATGATATCATGAAATTTATAAATCTTATGATATATGATGTTACTATCATATGATGTTGGTTATGTTAATGAACATATTATTGGTCCATATTGCTATATGTGGTGATGACTATCTATAATATAAGTTGTATGAAGCAAAGCTTTACTTATGGTCTCCTATCTTGTCTACTTAATTATGTGGGGTTATGGGGCTTCGTATGATCATTGCACTTGTAGATTTAGTATGAGATTATTGGTAAGTGTTTTATATGTTAATTTCATATGCACTATTGAACATGAAATATTAATAATATTCTATGATGTTATTTCTTTGGTTATGATAAATATTAACTTAGCACCGCTTTTAATCCTTAAACGGATTGTCAACCAGCGCGTACCATTTACCCCTTGAAGATATGTTATGAGCTTGTGTAATAGACTTCAAGAGAAGTAAAGACAATCACCTACCATTAATTGAGTTCTCTTATAATAATAGTTACCATACAAGTATTTCCATGGCACCAGTTGAAGCACTCTATGGTAAAAGATGTAGATCTTTAATTGGGTGGTTTGAGGTTGGTGAATCTTCACTCCTTGTTCCCGAGATTGTGTATGAGGCTATTGAGAAAGTTTGGGTGATAAGTGTCACATCCAGTTTTACCCCTTAGATGTAACTGGCGCATCTTTTTTAAAGACTTAGACTAGCCTCTTAGTCTCATGTCATTACATTCATTGGTTGAAAATGCAGAAAAACTTAAAACTTTCATTATCACCACCTGAAGGTTTACATACACCTCTACATACACATAATATATATTCATATCGAGTAACATAGACCCTTCGTATAGGAAGGTTACATATACTTTTACTTTTATTGCACACATACATATACATAAAATATAGAAATAGCCTTAACGATTGTCTCATCTCATACCATCAAAACGAATATTACAATATGGGCATAGCCCTTACATCAGTTCAACAAGACCATATATAGGTCATACGAAAGTACAATATTCAACTAAAAAGGAAAGGAATGATAGAGTTAATAAGCTCATCACAAAATCCGTACGATATAGTATGACATTTCCCTCGAAAGTTAAGGACCTACCCTACTTGGATGAAAGGAAGAATTCAAGCCTTTAACAATGTCGCCTTCCAAACTCTTCAACGACCAGAACATAAAATATAGTAAAAGGGAATAAAATGGGGTTAGTACTCCGCATGTACTAAGTGTGGGATCTTATGCATATACACAAGCAAGACATGCTAAAAAGGGCTTTTTATCAACACATGCCAAATTTACCCCCTTTTGGGACCTAATGCAAAGTCAAGTAAGTCATATCAACCAACCAAACATGCTTACTATCTCAACAAGTAATACTTGTCCCAACATACTTGAAACCATGATTTACTACAACCCTAAGATCAAGGAACGATATCACAAGAATGAATAAGAGTCAAACATATCATAATAAGCAAGACAACTACTCACAAGTCCTTATCAAGTCAACAAGTCCAATGACCAAGCAAAGCCCAATAACCTTACTCAATCAAGTATCCTCAACAAGAAAACATGACCAATGTCCAACCTTACATATCATGGCATTTAGGTTTAGATTTCATCATATATTAACATTACAACCCAAGGCATATTCATATATGAACTAACCAACACATAGTATTAACAATGTTCCTGGTCATCATATATACATCATATATTATCATAAGATAAACATATATAAGAACCTCCTTCTAAGACACCCCTCAAGGCTAACTAGTGCAATGTTTAGGTAGAGTCTCATACCCCTACCTAAACTAAGCTATACCCCTTAGGTTATCCAAGTTAGAGTTCAAGTCCTTTAATTCATTTTATCTTTTGGGAACATATTGACCTAATCAACATAGACCATATGAGCTAGTGTGGAATCCAGTGTCATAAAACCCTACACCGAAAGAAGGCGGACTACTTGCCAAGGAAGTACCAAAACATGAAACATAGAAACTACGTGGATCCACTAGCTAGTATTCCTATAGGGAAACATAGTTCAAGACCTAGGAGAATTAGTTGGGACCCTCTTTATGCGCCATGCATTATAATCTCCAATCTCAAGAGTAATCTAGTGTTTCTACCTTCCCTAGGTGGGAAGGTACACTCCTCTATCTAGTTCACTCGGTGCTAAGCTAGAGTTCCTTTTGGAAATGTATTTAAGCCTTTAATTATCAATCATAGCTTAATTTAGGCATAGGGTCTACCCCTTGTATACTCATCATCATCAATATCTCAATAATAATTGTATGAGTATAATTCCTTTCATCATGATTCATATAGGTGAGTTTAACACATTTGCATTTCATAGAATATTAAGGGACATTGATAGTTTTCACCATCTTTATATCACATAAACCTTAATCAACCACACAACATAGTCAATATATTTCAATTCAGCATCGTACCACCCTATAATCCAAGTATAAGGCATACTCCAATGTAATATCATGACTTAACAACAATTTATCACAATTGGAAATAAAGATAGAAATTCTAAGACTTACCAAGTCTTACTCATAGCCTATAATCAAGGTCTTACCATCTACCCATAACTCAACCCAATTTGGGGAGTAACATCATCACACAATGATAACCAATCAGATAACAAGGCCAATTGCATCTCTATAACACAATTCAACTTTAGATCACAACTTGACACAAGATACATAGGCTAATTTCACCTTTACAATTCATAACATAAACCGCATCTAAAGACTAGCATGACAGGCCTATAATTCATCTTAATTTTATAATAATAAAACCATAAGATAGTAATTTATTCAACAACCAACTCAATTGAATGATCACAATACAATATAGGTCAAGATCACTACCTAGGTTTAGGGATAAAGGATCATATTCTTAAATTTAGACCAAAGCATCAACAATTACCATAAACAAGTTGAACTACATGTTAATATACTCAATATAACCTAGATAAATCAACAACAACTCAATTCACAACTTCAATTTCGTAATTGAATGAAACCCATAAGAAAACTCATGTTTTTTAAATCTATTTTGAAGGAACCCTTTGATAAAAGAGTCTCAAAGGGGAATAGAACCCATACCTTAACGTTTTGTCAATAATTTGATGGTGAATTCATCCCTTTCCATCCTTCAAACCCTAGTCCTTGCTAGTCTTCAATGGTGAGTTGATGTAGAGAGAGAAATAAGAGAGAAGGAAGAGAGTTTATTTCAAATTTGTGTTTAGATTAACAAGGGTTGGGAGTATTTATTTTGGGACTTAATCAACTTAATTAGTCTCCCTTTGATCCCCCAACTAACCCCTAAGCCACTTAATTAAATAAATAAAATAAACTTAAATTACGCAGAAAACTCGATCCTCACAGACGAAACCCCAATCTATGGGCCATCTATGAATTGACGGACAGCCCCCCCCCCCTCCGTCCTACACTCAGTCATCTAGGTCAGAGACTGTGCAAGCAAGGTCTTTTTACAAATTGTCTAAGTATGGGACGACGGTGGCATTGACGCCCCGTCGATCCACACAAGGACCGTAGCTAGCTTCTTTGCACTCCGTTGATGAGTTCACAGGCTGTGCGAGTGAAGGGTCCTTCTCCACCAGCCTAAGTGTGGGACTACAGTGGCATCGACGCCCCGTCGATCCACACATTGGGCCGTCTTTTGTCCCGTCGATGCATACTGCCAAGAAGTATTGCATCAAACTACAAGGGTCCTCCTCAAGGGCCCTTGGTTGGTCCTTGCGGAGTTTTACCTGGATGTTTCATCCATGAAATAACTCAAACGCCTATTAGCTACCTTTCCACAAATTTTCGTACATTCATGACTACTAAAAGTTAGTCAAATAGGCTAGGGCGCACTAACACTCATGTGAAGCAATTTTCCGGGCGTTATGGACAATCTTGAATGCTTTGGTTCTTAAACACCTTAAATGACCTAAATCATTTAAATTGACTTAGAGATAGTGATTAGACCTTGTTACAGAAATTTTAAGCTTAACAACATGTCAAGAATTTCCGAAGTGTTTACATTGTCCCCTCCTTAGGAACATTCATCCCCGAATGACAAAAAAATTCTTTTCATTAGGAGGGATAGACTCAAGACTATCAGCCCAACAAAACAACCATATCCTAGCACATTAGTCATGTCATTTCAACAAGGCAAATATAAAAACTCATATTACCATACATAAGGTTGAAAACACTTCATCATGAGGCATTCCCTTCTCACAACACTTATGTGCTCAACATACATTTCATGAGTCAATTAGCACAAGGTTCAACTTAACAACATGCTACTTATCATTTCATAAAGACTCACCATATCAAAATGCACAACATAACTCAAAACAAGCAAAAAGAAAATTTTCAAGTTTTTAAGAAAATACTACAGTAACTTCACTATAAGTTTTTCGAAAATGCATAATGTGCAAAACCTCACCCAAAAATGAAGAGATTTAATTTCTAGTCATATTTATACTATTAAAAATAAGGACTAACCATAATTCTCAAAATATGAGGGTAATGGGACTTCATGTCGGCCTCGGCCTCCCATGTTGCACCCTCAACTAGATGATTTTTCCATAACACCTTTACGGAAACCACCTCTTTATTCCTAAACTTCTTGACTTTTCAATAAAAAATTTGAACTGGAACTTCTTCATAAGAGAGGTTATCCTTGACACTAAGACCCTCAATAGGAAAAATGGACTCGGGATCACCGATACACTTTTTCAACATAGAAACATGGAAAATCGGATGAACCCGAAGCCAATTCACTAGGAAGTTTCAATTCATAGGCAACCTTACCAACCCTTTGCGAGATTTCATAGAGACCCACATAACAAGGACTCAATTTCCCCTTCTTGCTAAATCTAACCACCCCTTTCATTGGTGAAATTTTCAAATACACCTTATCACCTTCTTCAAACTCTAAATCCCTTCTCCTATTATTGGCATAAGACTTTTGCCGACTATAGGATGTTTGTAACCGGTTCCTTATGATATGAATCTTTTCCAAAGTCTTATAAATCAACTTGGAACCAAGAAGTGATGGTTCACCCACTTCAAACTATTCAATAGGTGACCTACACCTCCTACCATACAAAGCTTCATAGGGAGCCATGGGTATGGATGAATGAAAACTATTATTGTAGGCAAACTCCAGCAAAGATAAATATTTATCCCAACTCCCTTTAAAATCAATGATGGCTAAGCATATCTTCAAGGGTTTTTATCGTACGCTCTGTTTGACCATCCGTTTAGGGATTAAAACGGTGTTAAACATCACCGTAGTACCTAACCCTTTTTTGAATGACCTCCTAAATCTTGATGTGAATTATACGGCCCTATCCGATATGATGGATAACGGAATGTCATGGCGGCACACAATCTCATCTAGGAATATTCTTGCATAATCCTCCACGAAATATGAAGACTTAGTGGGAATAAAGCGAGCGGACTTAGTCAATCGAACCACAACCACCCAAATAGAATCATAGGACTTTTGGGTCTGAGGTAAACCTACTAAAATGTACTTTTGGAACCAAGGTAAACCTACTACAAAGTCCATATTGATGTCTTCCTATTTCAAAGTAGGAATTTGGATCTCTCGTAGTAAGCCACTCAGCTTTAGGCGTTCAGTTTTAACTTGTTGAAAATTAGGACACTTAGCGACTAACTCTTCTATGTCCCTTTTGAGACCTTCCCACCAATATATCTCCCTTAGGTCATGGTACATTTTTGTCGACCTTGGATGAATTAAGTAGCGGGACCTATGTACTTCTTCTAGGATCTGATCCCTCAACCCATCTACATCGGGAACATATAATCTCCCTTGGTATCTTAATACACCATCCCCCCTAAAAAGAATGATTTATTCAATTTGACGAGAACCGATTCTTTCAACTCCATTAAGGCTAAATCAAGGTGTTGTTTGGACTTCACCTCAACCACTAAAGATGACTCGGAGTTATCATGAACTATAGCACCCCCATTCGGAGAACTCTCCAACCTCACCTCTAACCTAGCCAACCTATGTACTTCCCTTCCTAGGTCCTTTTTGGCTTCGTTAAGATGGGATACACTACCCATAGTTATACGACTTAGGGAACCGCAACTACATTAGCCTTGTCGGGGTGATAAAGGACACTTATATACTAATATTTCAATAACTCTAGCCACCTTCTTTGTCGGAAATTCAACTCCTTTTGGGTAAACAGTTATTGGAGACTCTTATGATCAATAAAAACATCAACATGGGCTCCATTCAAGTAATGCCTCCAAATTTTAAAAGTAAACACCACGGCCACTAATTAAAGGTCATGAATGGGGTAATTTATCTTATGTACCTATAGTTTCCTAGAGGCATAACCTATCACCTTCCCATGTTGCATAAGCACACACCCCAAACCCACTCGGGATGCGTTACAATACACCACAAAACCCTTTGTGCCCTCTGGTAAGGTCAACACAAGAGTGGAAGTAACCTATCTTTCAACAATTGGAAGCTTTTCTCACATGCCTCCTACCACTCAAACTTCTTACTCTTTTGAGTCAAAATAGTCAAAAGAGACACATCGGACGCGAAACCATCCACGAACCTCCTATAATAACTCGCTAAATCCAAGAAACTCCTAATATCAGTCGAAGTCAATGGTCTAGGCCAATTTTTCACCGCTTCTATTTTCCTTGGGTCTACATCAACTCCTTTACTAGAGATGATGTGCCCAAGAAATTTCACCGACCTCAACCAAAACTCACACATACTATATGTGGCATACAATTGATGTCCTTTAAGGGTTTGCAATACTACCCTCAAATAACCTATATGATCATCCTTATTCTTCGAATATAACAAGATATCGTCAATGAAGACAATGACAATGAATCTAGGTGATTTTGAAATAATCTATTCATTAGGTCCATAAATGTCGCCGAAGCATTACTAAGACCGAAGGACATGACCAAGAACTCATAATGCCCATACCTAGTCCAAAAGGCTGTCTTTGGTATATCCTCACCTCTCACCCAAACTTGGTGATACCCCAATCTCAAGTCAATTTTTTAAAAGTAACTCGCCCCTTGGAGTAAATTAAACAAGTCGTCAATCCGAGAGAGAGGGTACTTACTCTTATTTGTAACATTGTTGAGTTGGCGGTAATCAATACTTAAGGACCCATCTCTCTTCTTCACAAGAAAAACTGGAGCACCCCACAGAGAAATACTAGGACTTATAAAACCCTTATCTAGTAAATCCTTGAGTTGAGCCTTCAACTCCTTCAACTAGCCGGAGCCATCCGATAAGGAGGAATCGATATGGGATTTGTATCCGGTAGCAAATAAATTACATTTCTTTATTTTCATATTCTCTTACTCTCCTCTACTGCCTTGAGATCGAGGGTTCGATTCCCACGCCTCACGTTTATATTCTTTCCATTTTTCCTTAAGTTCTTATTAAGAGGTTGTGGGTTCGAACCCCACCCCTCTCAATTCTTAATTTCATATATTAATTTCCAGCCTGGAGTACCCATGTTCAAACCCCTCTCAGCCCCATTTCTTTATTCACCTTTTTAATGCTTTTCATGGGTGAGGTCGCGGGTTCGATTCCTTATGACCTCACCTAATTTATACTCATTAAAAATTTAAGATGTAAAATTCAAAATAGAAGAATTTGGAGTTTGAAACCCTTTTTGGAAAACCTTTGAATGGGCTCCTTGAATGAAATAGGAGTCAAGAATGAACTACCATACCCTAGATGAAGAAATCCCACGAAATTAGGATTGGAAACTTGCAGAATTTTGTATTATTCCTTGGAGATTGAAGTTCACCAATGGAGCATTCAACTTAGAGAGATAAATTATAGAGAAGCGAGAGCATGTAAAATTTTTGGATTCTCATTGAGTATTGGGTTTTTTCACTAGGGAAACGGGTGTATGATGACCTAAAACAAATATATAATACACCGCCAAAATACCCAAAACACCCCTACATAAATTGGACTATTTTAGACAAGTCAAACTTGACTTAAATTTTCAGAGTTATCGTCGAGAAACAAGTCCTCGATGTGGAGCTTTTCCTACAAGAGTTTTGAAAATAAATTTTTATATAGTAGAGTCCCCGACGCGGTCCTTGGGGAGTCGTAACCGGAGGTTCTGACCCTAAACATTCCACTATAGGTGCTAGGGTCATCCATACTGATTATGGACTCTAAACAACACCTAAAAACACATACGACATAGAAAGACACACTAACACCACACACAAGGCTAGTTCCAAACGTCTTTGTTGTCAATTTCCAAACTCTACGAAGTGTCTTCTAATGATAGTCCATTCACTTTCTAGAGTTGAATGTGCCGAAAAGGGTTTAGAATTCACTCTGTCGGGATGAACCCATGGCAACCCAATACACACATACCATCAAATCGGTAATATTTGTTTTAAAACCTCTTCCGAGCAAGCCAAAAATATGAAGGTAGCATTGCATCTGCAACTACAACCCTTTAAATTAAGCCACAATTACTAAATGAAATCATTTTTAAAAAGAATATACACTATGAATTCACAATACCCAACAATTAAATCAACTCATAATCACATAATCACACCCCAAGAATTGGGGTTTTTCCTAGACGTCATAAAAATATAGAAATCGTTATCAAATTTTGTTTCTGTCAACTGGGTAAGATTAATTTCATTTTTGCAAAGGTCTAAGATGAAGAATCTTCAATACGCACTTCCAATTTCTCAAAAATGGAAATCTTCAAATCTTTAAAACTAAGGAAATATTGTATCTACACTCAAAAATCAAAATGAAACTCTAATATTGAATGATGGATCCCCCACAAAAAATTTAAAAAATGTACTTAAGGACTTTAAAAATGTGTAATGAAGGTACCATTCATCCCAATAAGTTGGGATTGTGATCGACTCCGCGATCCAGCCTTTGGTCATTACCATCGCCTTCTTTCTTCGGCCTTCAACATCTTTAAGTTCTGTAAATTTGGGTGATATGGCACTGCGTCGCAGAATCATTTGGCGACTCAGTGACCACCTTTTCTATTGCCGACTTGATTTTCTTATTCAGGGCCTGGCACATTGAAATGTTAGGCAAGACCATATTTATTCGATGACTCGCCCAATGATTTATATTATACTAAGGCCTTTTTTTCTTTGTTCTCTCAGTTGCCTTGCTCCTTTTTGGTCAATAGTGTTTATGGTTTATTCCTCAATACAAATACCTAAAACTCAAGGAATAATCAGTTATTAGCACAAAATATGTTGGAGGACAATGAATCTATTAAAATAATGCCCGAAATGAGTCCAAATTGTTGACTCAACAACATCCCAACATAAACTTTTGTCTGTCCTCAAGTAAAACTCTAGTTCACTAATTCAAAAAGGATGTATCAAGTTGTGCTACACAAGACTCAATCGTGAATGCACATGACAAGACTCAACTTACTCATGCAAGGATGAATTGTGCACTCAAAGATTCAAGTTGTGACTCACCATTACCAAAATATCTCAAGTTAATAATACTTGTTTCAAATGCAAGTTCAAGATGAGCAAAGGTATTTAAATGCCCTCACACAAAGAATGATTTCATAATCACACACAATGGTTTGCAATTTAAAACATAGGAATAAAATGCAACTCTCACACTCAGAAGTATGAACACCGTACATGAATTCACCCATAGGTTTACCAATATTTTCTACTCAACAGTCTTTTCAAGCCTTGTAGCGTGGCTGAGTACAAGGGTATGGTCATTTAGGCTAAGTGGTTGTAATCCTCATGAAATATGGCGTGAACAACACTTTCTTTCCTTTTATTCATCATTTTCATTCGTGCTCACAAATTATCTCATTATTCACTTCCCATGGGCTATTGGAAACCCCATTTCCTTTGAACTATGACAACTTTATACCACAACTTTTTCATTCCTTTGCATTTACTTTTTTATCATATCTCCTCTTTTTTGTGTAGAGGGGTTCCATTTTTCTCAAAATCTTGGGTAAAAGGGGACTTCTTTGCATTTCTCCATTTACCTTCTCTTTTCACCACACCTCCAACATAGGCTTTTGGGCTAAGTTGTCTATTCAAACTAAACATAATTCATGAGGAATATGGGTAATAGATCAGGAAATATCAAAATTTCATCATGTGTCTTCTAAGTAAAGGTCAATGCTTGAAGGTTGTTCGAGCAAGGATCACACACACACAAAGTTGGGCGCAAAAGATGTGTCATGTCAGATTGTTTCCCTCTTCAAAGTTTGCTAAGATTATATCAAGAGATTGCATCACTTAGTCAACTAGACCAACGAGTAAGTTCTTGGTGTTATCACACATGTTTCACAGTAAGATCATCACACAAGGCATTGACACCAATGTCAAACAAGACTCCACACTTTATCTAGTGCGCAGTGCTCATCATAAGAGACTCAATTTGATAATCTTCTAGTCACAACGAGATGCAAATACTTCACATATTGTCTATGCAACTTTATTTGGCCTCTTCAAAGCGGCATATTCATTTTTGTTTGATTATGAGCACTATTCAAGTCACCAGTATTGATCAATACCGAGACTCAAATTTGCAAAAGAACAGCCACATACAAACTTAAAAGAGGTGGCACAATTTTTTCACAAGGGTTCAAAAATCATTTGAAATTTAAAAACAAGAAGCCACAAGCTCAATCATGCACAGAAAAAATATAAACACAATTATAGGTCAAAACACAATATATAAACAAAAAAAAAGAGTCACAAAATGTGGGCCTCACCCTACCACAAATAAAATAATTTTTCTTCAAATGCAAACAAAATAATACCTACAAGTCAAAATAAAGTAAGCTATAGAGGGAAGTAAATAAGGGGTCTTGTCTACTTAGTTGCTCTATCTGTTTAGGCATCAACATTATAACTCATAGGCAAATAAGTAGATCATACTAACTGCACATAAACCATAAGAAATGCAGATGAACATGACATTAACATGTTTGATTACGTTCAAGGAGGAATTTCTTTCTCCTTAACATACTCACATGCCACCATAAAGCTCATATGCATGTATTTTAGAAAGTTCAATTAATTTAAGGAGAAATTCAAAACTTCTAACAAAATCATAAACATACCTCCTTTCTCATGAAGTCAAAATGGTAGATCACACCAATAACATCACAACAATAGGAGGTTATTTCACAAAATTTCAGTTTCTAGCATATTACTAGTTTTCACGATCATGCCTCATTTAGGAAAATTATTACTATTTATTGGCAGACATCAATAATATTGGCAAGATACACCAAAACTTCTCAAGAGTGAGTCTACATTAACATTTCCCGAATCACAAAATCACATATTCTCAAATGGAACTTATCTTTTCTCATCTAAAAAAGCTCATCACCTCAATATGGTGCCAAAATAACCTTGCATCAAAAGTGAAATCAAGAATGTTCATCAGATCATCTCATGAAGTAAAGTGTGCATTCACCATATTAAGATGCATAACAATATGAGAAACATGTAATTTGCCAAAAATCCATTTGCATGTGATAAAAATATTTCAAATCATGTGTAACATAGTATCACTATTACATGCATTACATATGAAGAACATTCAACTTATACTCATATGCAAAACTCCAAGACATGAACAAGCTACTAGGAACTCCTTGGTCTCAAGCTTGAGTAAGAATGAAAGGAAAATATAGGAATATCAACAACCTTAATACTCAACTCATCATGCCCCACTTAGGGTAAACCTATGTAAGAGCAACTTATCTATTCCAACAGAACTTTAACTTACCAACCTTACTATTCAACCACAATATCCCCCTCTTGGAATCAAGTTTTTGCAACCCTGCTTAACATTATTTCATAGTACTCTAAAGTAGGTACCATTTCTCACTAAATCTTCATTACACTCCATTAAGTGAGAATTTAAGGGAATCCAAAAAAAGAGTATCCATGTCACTCAACATCATATCCATCACTCAAACGTGATTCTCAACTTGGAGAAGTTCAAGGAAGCTCAATGTAGGAACATTAAACACACTCAAAACTTTACCATCTAGGGACATTATGCCCTACTTGTGGTGAGCTTAATCAGCTCTTCATCACATCATACCCTTAAAATCCCAAGGTCGAGGAAAGTAAAGACTAGACCTCCTTACTCCTCATATAATATGATCTTACACCATTGAGGTTTTCACTCCTACCCTCATAACAAAGGAGTTCACCAATTCAATATCAACAGGTACCACTCAAGCACCACTATTCCTCCAAGTCCATCACCAAAAGGAAACTCATAAAATCAAGTAGAATTATACTATTCAGCAACATAACGCCTTAACTACTCCATGAATACTTAACTCCAAATTTCATAAAATTCTACTACTAAGTCATAAAAAGGTAGGTATTTCTTGATATAATCCTACAAGGTTCATCACTTTAGGTAGCTCATCTATAGACCTTAGAGAATCTCCTTACAATTTAAGACTATAGAAATCCCTGATTTTAATAAATCCTAAAACACATGTTGCGACTTTTAAGATTCACTATCACATTTCTAGGGACTTACGGTAACCATCTTATCTAGGTAAATTCATAGGGGAACTTAGAAGAGTCTTGTCCAAGGAAACTCTTTCTTTTCTTCCAAAATTAGAGCAAGGCAACTTCTAGACCATTTAAACCCTTAAAATCACTTTTGGGGGAATCTTCCAACCAACCATGCCTTGGTAAGTTGGTATTATGTAACCACTCTCTTTAAATGACAACACTTAAGATCAATCTTAAAAGACAACTAACCTCTTCAAAATTGGTCAACATCAATTCTCTTCTTCTCCCTTTGAACTAGGGGGTACATACATCCCTCTAAGTTAGCCTTAGAGAAAAGCATAATCCCAACTTATGGAATAAACCCCTTCTTACCTTTTTCCACACTTAGGATAGTTTCTTGTGGAAAATAATCAATTAGGCATACGGATTCTCCCTTTAACTAGCATAACCTCACAATTATCTTACAAGGTAAACATACTATCTTTCTCTCTTAGGAGTATACAAAGACTCCCACCCTCACAACGACAACTTTGAAGCAATTCATATAAAATGGGAAACTTTCAACCCTTAACATTTGTCACATTCCTTGAAAACTCCTCAAGTCTACATCATAACTTCCTATTACCATTGCAAATAACGACAAAGTAACCCATCATCCCCGAAAGGATTTCATTCAACCATAACAACTCTGATCATTTTGGAACTACATCACAACGCAACTTCCCAATATAATTCCACAAGTCTAACAGATCACATGTATCCATAATTGGCATCACAACAATATCGTGCAATTACACCTTCATACTCGTGAGGTCACAAAACCATAATAAGCATTAAACCTCACCTTTTTCTTCCTTAAGCCATAAGACATCACCTTTTGAAGCAATTACATCTAGAGGGCCACAGAACAAGAAAAATAAGAGAGAGATCATATATAGTTAAGCTCTATGGCATGACACTAGACTAATGAAAAAAGTGAAACTTCTACATCCTTTAACCTATCGCCCATAGATGTGTCGCGACTCGTACCGATGAACAAGACTCTACTAGACGTGGCATTATGAGACTTTGAACCCTAAGACCATTTTATAACCTCATGCTCTGATACCATGTTTGTCACGAATGGGGAGTACCCTGTAGAAGTAACACAATGTACTTGACCTTTTGAAGGTCTTATACAAGCCTTTAACCATCTTTCATCACATAGATATAAAATAGCTGAAAATTTAAAAAAATTTCGTACCGTAACACAAGACTAAACATCATTTTATTTAAAACCAATAGTACATAGTCAGGACACTAAGTATTGTATTGACATCTTAGAAACAACATCAATAGAATAGGAACACGACTTTAGCAATACAAAAGAATATTTCAATACTATTACATGAACTTAATTTAACTCTTGACATCAAGGTCCTTGAATCATTAAGGACACAATAGAACTTGGGAATAGTAATTCAAGCTCTTCATTTAGTTAGAAACCACGTATCATGTCTTTTAAGAGAAATTTCATAAGCATTTGATACAATAAGCACAATATGGTTAACATACGTCATATATACATGGAATACCACTCACAACAACACATGAAACCATTTATCATATTTAAGACATTTTCAATATCTTCAATCCATTACATTTAACTTTTACCTTAAATCCTTTACCTAAAGCAATACGTAGTGCAACGCACGATTAGTGTCGCATTAATTCATTCATACCAAAGTATAACCGTAAGGTCACCAAGGGTGAACATTCATAAAACCTTCATCACTTCAAGCACATGCATTCATAAGGATATAGCATATCGTAAAACATAACCTTCAAATAAGAACCATAACCTAAGACAACCCCAATTCACACTAGTGCAATGTTTAGGTAGCATCCCATAATATTATTCAGACCAAGCGATCCTATGAAGTGATCCGATACTAGGCACATCATACTCAATAAGGTACAACATACACATTGAACCTTAGACATAAGTCCAACATACTTCATAGACCTCATATAATAACCCATCATTTATCACGTCATATTCATAATCCATTAGTCATTATGGAAATATAAAGATAACACACAAGTTCATACTATATATATCACCATGATGAAAAAATAGTCAACATTGCGTATTTAGAGTTTATTTCATCAATACATCATAAGACCTTTCTCATAACCTCAATCTAAGTCTACTAGTGCAATGTATATGTGAATCCCCATAACCTCATACATACAACGTAAAGCATTGTTATTTACTTCATACATCATTATGACAAGTATAGCCAACATCATGCATACTAGGTGAGACTGACATCATATGTATCAAAAGAGACTATATCATGCATATCATTATAACAAGTATGTTAACACTATCATGTCATGCATAATATATATATATATATATATATATATATATATATATATATATATATATATATATATATATATATATATACACACATAAAAAAAACTCACCATAGCATTCCCTTTAAGATCTACTTGTTCAATGTATAGGTAAAGTCCCATTACATTACCTACACTAAGTAACATCTCTTAGGTAGTCCTAGTTAGTGTTCATCTTTTTACTTCAATTTTTTTCATTTACATTTGGGAAACTTCGCCATAACCGACAAAGACCATGTGAGCTAAACAGGAAAATTGGTGTCAAACGCTCACACCGAAAAGAGGACATCTTACTTGCCAAGGTAGGACATCAACATCATATAGGTGGATCCACTAGCTAAGGTTCCTATGGGGGAACATAGTTAAGGAACTAGGAAGCTTCTACTAGAAACCCTCTTTAAGCTAATTCTTATTGTAGTTTCCACCTTATGAGAACATCGGGTGAACCTCCCTTCCTTTGTGAAGGAACACCTCTCATTGTCAAGTTCACTCGTTGCCAAGCTAACTTCCCTTTTAAAGAGCCTTTAAGTCTTTCTTAAACATTAGCTCATAAGATAGGCAATAGATTATTAACTCCTTATATAACATGTATATAGCTCATAGGTTATATGATGAGAATATCCTTTCATCAAAACCAACATCATGTGAGAATGTAATTTCACATGGTCATAACATGTATAGCATAGTCTAGTTTAGACTACAATTGAGGAAACCTTTCAAGAGACTCTCATTCACTAGATTATCATTAATATCCTTTATTCATACATTAATGTGTGCGTGTATACATATGAGAAATCCTTTCACATAAAAAACTTTAGACAACACATGTTCATACTTCATTATTCATATATTTTTCATGCATAATAATATATAAAGGTGCATATCAGAATTATCATTTCAATTAACACCCTAATATATCATATGTATAATTATGCAAGGGGTGTGTGTGTACATAGTGGTCTCATAATGACATAATAGCAACAAAATTGGTATTGGGGAAACCTTTGTCACGACTGGGGAGTACCCCCTAAAAGTAACACAACGTACTTGACCTCCTGAAGGTTTTATACAAGCCCTTAGACATCTTTCATCGCATAGACAAAAAATTGCAAAAAATTTCAAACTTTTCCATGTCGTGACTCAAAGCTAAACATCATTTTATTTAGAACCATTAGTACATAGTTAGTATACTAAGTCTCGTCTTTCAATCTTATACACGACATCAATAGAATAGGGACACGACCCTTAAAAATACAAAAGAATATTTCTATATTATTACATGAACTAAATTTAACGCTAGACATGAAGGTCCTTGAATCATTAAGGACACACTCGAACTTGGGAGTAGTAATCTGAGCTCTTCCTTCTAGGAATGATCCATTAGCCATCACCACCTACACTTTTTGTAAAAAGATGAAGAAGAATGGTATTTGTAGAAGAATACAGTAGTATGATAACCATGCAAAAACATACTTTTAGAGAGAAAATTAGTTAGAAACCATCGCATCATGTATTTTAAGAGAAACTTTATAAGTATTTGATACAACAAGGACAATTTGGTTCACATACATCACATAGACATGTAATACCACTAACAACAACACATGAATCCATTTATCATATCTAAGACACTTTCAATATCTTCAATACATTACCTTTCCTTTTTACCTTAACTTTTTTGCGTAAAGAAACCCTTAGTAATACTTAGTGCAATGCATGAGTAGTGTCCCATTCCACCATTCATCCCAAAGTATCACCTTAAGGTCACCAAGGGCGAACATTCACACAATCTTCATCACTTCAAGCACATGCACTCATAAGGACATAGCATATCATAAAACATAACCTTCAAATAAGAATTATAATCTAGACAACCCCAACTCACACTAGTGCAATGTTCAAGTAGCATCGCATAAGACTATTCACACCAAGTGTTCCTATGAATTCATCCTAGAATAGATACATCATATTCAATAAGATACAACATGTGCATTTAACCATAGACATAAGACAAACATACTTCATAGACCTCATATCAGAACCCATTCATTTATCACATCATAGTCATAATCCATTTCGTCTTTATTGGCATCTCAAGACAACGTACAAGTTCATACTATAAATATCACCATAATGAAAACATAGTCAACATTGCATAGTTAGAGTTTATTTCATCAATACATCATAAGAACTTATTCATAACCCCAATCTAAGTAAACCAACAACGAGGTCACATGCATTTCCATTTACTTCATACATCAACAATACTAGTATAGCCAACGTCATGCATACTATGTGAGACCATCATCATATATATCAAATGAACTACATTATGAACATCATTATAATGAGTATGTTAATACTATAATGCCATACATAAGATGTATATATATATATGTGTGTATATATATATATATACGAACATTGTGCATACTATATGAGACCATTATCATAGATATCAAATGAGACTACATTATGCCTATCATTATAATTAGTATGTTAAAATTATAATGCCATGCATAAGTTGTGTGTGTGTGTGTGTATATATCTCACCCTAGAATTCCTTTTAAAATCTACTTGTGCAATGTATAGGTAAAATCCCATTTACTTACATACACTTAGTAACATATCTTAGGTAGTCCGAATTAGTTTTAATATTCTTACTTCCATTTGTTCATTATAAATTTGAAAAACTTATGCATAACCGACATAGACCATGTAAGCTAAGCATGGAATCTAGTGTCAACCCCTAACACCGTAAAGAGGGTATCCTACTTGCCAAGTTAGGACATCAAAATCATGTATAATATAGGTGGATCCACTATATAAGGTTCCTATGGGGGAACATAATTAATGAACTTTGAGGTTGCTACTAGAAACCCTCTTTACACTAATTCGCATTGTAGTTTCCATCTCTTGAGAACATTGGGTGAACCTCCAATCCTTTGTGAAGGAACACCTCTCATTGTCAATTTCACTAGTTGTTAAGCTAACTTTCCTTTTAATAGAGCCTTCAATTATATCTTAAAAGTTTGTTAATAATATAGTTACTAGGGGAATAACCCCTTATATAACATGTACATAGCTCATACGTTATATATGTAAGGACCCCAAAATGACATAGGTCAAGATAGATCCTAATATGTGTTTCATTAGACAATAATGTATTAAAATGTTTAATTATAGTGTTAAGAGGATTTTTATTGAATTTGGAAGATTTTGGAGACAAAACGCCCAAGACGTTCGAAAGTTAGCACTGAGATGTGCTTGTGTGCCCTAGTATGTTTCGAGAGGTTTTAAGTAGTGCTTGGAACTCACATTGAGAGGGAAGGTTCCTAATACATACTAGGGTTGAAAGGAATGGGAAAAAATCCCCAAGAACCACCCCAATGGTCCTTGAGGAGGATCCAAAAGTAGGCAGTGAACTGTCTTGCAGTGCAACTTAACGACCTACAAACGACTCTCCATCGTTGAAGCTACGCCCCGTCGATTAGGGCGTCATTCCATACATTGACGTGGTAGTTGATCCCCCCAAATTTGAATCTTTGTCAACAAATGATAGACCTATAGGATGGTGTCATCGTTGCATAGATGATCTGCCGCAGCAGGGCGTCGTTTGAGCCTGTAATTTCTGCCGAGATTCAGTCAAGGGTGGGGCATTTTGGTAAAGTCCTCCCACATCCAAATAAATGCATGGGTGGTTATTTTAGGTTATTTTAGGTATTTAAGAGTATCAAAACCATAAAAGATACATTTAAACCCTAGACTACCAAATCAAATCTTCTCCCTCTCCAAAATATTTTCAAAAACACCATAGAAAAAAAAAGATAAATTGGAGGAAGCTCTTAGGACGAAATTCACCAAGGAATAAAGTTGGTATTAGGGATCTAATCTAAGGTATGTGAATATTATTCATTCATAGATTCTTCCATTCATGGGTCCCCCTAGTTTTCCTCAATTGTGAAGCCAAAGAACCCAATCTAGAGATGGTTGTGATTGCATTGTGGGTAAGACTTGATTGTGATACCAATCTAGTGGGTAGCATTCATTTATATTCATATGATTATTATGTGATATTTTCATGAGGTTTTCATGGTGAATTGTAGTATTTTATGTTGATGGTCATCATGGTGATTTTAGGCCATTAGAGGCAAGATGAGTTTATCTTCTTAATTTAATTGTATTTTATACTATTTGGCCAGATTGAATCACCTAGATATGAATTTAACTAAGCCTAATTGATCAAGAAAGATCTTGACTTTTAAAGTTGGAATTGAATGTATGTGATTAAGTATGACTAGATTTACCTTCTAATGATCTAATTGAATAAATTAACTTGTAATTGGAAATGGATCATAATAGATTGAAGGTGATAATCAATTCTATGGCTTGTATGCCATTGTTTCTAGGGATTTAGGGGTTAAGTCATTATGATCAGATTGTTATGATGTTTTCTTTGTCTTTTACACTTCAATATGAACAAGTTAGGGGAATAAAGTTCTCTCACATAGATGGATTCTAGGTTGACCTAAGAACCAAAAATTAATCAAAGCATGATATACTATTAATAGCTTGAAGTTGAATTGAGTAGCCTATTCTTGTATAATTGACTTGTTAAGATAAGACAAGGTGTGATAGCTTGAGATGTTAGGTCTCATGGTAGCTTGAGATGATGAATCTCATGGTAGCTTGGGATGGAGGAAGCAAGCTCTCTTATGTTTAGCTTGATCATGTGTTGCAAGGATAGTTGATCATGGTAGCTTGGGGATAGTGGTTCCCATTGTTGCTTGATGTTGAGTAATAAAGATCTCCTAAGAATATAATGAAGTAGCATGACGTCCTTTATGATAGCTTGACTTGGTTAGGCTAAAACCATTTCATGGTAGCTTTAGGGGAAAGGAATATACTCTACTAATGTTAGTTTGACTTGCATGCAAGGTGCATTTCATGTAATAGCTTGATATAGGTTCCTCATGGAAGCTTAGGGTTGAGGATTCCTGCTCTCCTATGGTTTGCTTGCATCTATATGATTTGTTGCATGGTGGTGAGGATGGTACTCTTGAATCCTTCGTTTGTTAGCTTGGTTGGCATGTTGAGATGTTTTCCATGATAGTAGGTCTATTATGATAGTATGTTGAGCTTAATAGACAAGGATGCAAGATAACCTAGCTTGGATTAGGTTGGTTTAGAAAAGTACTTAGTATGGATGGTAATATGGGATGCCATCTATACATGGTACAATATGACTTGAAGGTACCTATGACATGACCCTTATATGATGTATGATTAGCTTGGGCAGTGCTAAAGTTTCCTTCTATGACATGATTTACTGATATGTTAGTTCCTTATGAATATGAAATAGGTCTACTAGAGACTCCTAAAATGACATGAAAGAGAATATGGTGACTTCACGATATGCTTAGTGTGTGAGGTAGAGTGGGAAGCCTCGCATGCATTGCACAAGTGTGCTTTGAGGTGGCCTAGGGTCATAGTGCTCATATGTTATGGTGAACCTAAATATTAATTATGAAAGTGGATTATGATCAAGAATGACCGAAGAGAGGTACTTAGCTTTGGTAGTAGTATGGGATGCCACCTTAGGCTTGCACAAGTAGACTTGGAGGTGGCTTTTGAAGTATTCCATTTGAGTAAGAAGGATAATGAGTTAATTATGAACTCTTACATGTGCTTTATGATGATTTTTTATGCTTACGATATTCATTTTATGCTTATGCCTCTATCTCTTATGGTTATGTCTATTTGTTACTAACCGTTTGAAGTATTTTATGTTTGGTATGATAGTTTCCATACTTGGTACATTTCGTACTAATGCATATTTTTCCTACATTCTAATCCAACGTAGGGTCTTTAGAAGATTGAGTTGCTTTGGAGGTAGAAATTCCAAGGCTTTCAAGAGTTGAAGATTGGTGAGTCATCATAGCATCAGCGGGCACCAGCCCTATGTTCCTTTATGTTCATTACTATGTTTAGACTTTTGTGGACTGCATCCCAAGACATTGTTATTCATGTTGTCATAGATGGTTTTTTAAACATATGTTAGAAATACTTCCATTTTATAAAATTACTTCCACATTATGTTTTTGAGAAAAAGTTTTAATTCTGTGTACTTTTCATATATATGCAATGAATGATATTCAAAGTCTTGTACAAGACCTCTGAGAGGTCAAGTACGTTGTGTTACTTCTAGGAGGTGTTCCCCGGTTGTGAAAAACCTCGTATCAAAGCATAAGGTTATGAAATGGTCTGAGGACATCTCAAAACAACGTGTAGTGGAGTCTTATTCATCGGTGTTATTCGCAACATATATATGAGTAGGAGGCTATGGGATGCTTAGGAAAGTTCCACTTATTCATTCTTCAAGTCGTGCCATAGAGTTTGGCTCTAGTAGGCCCTTTTCTAATGTTTACCTTTGATTTTGTCCAGGCAATGGCTAACACTGGGGATAATGCTAGAAGGAGATGGAATTGAGAATCAAGAGGTTCCGCCCCAAGGAGGTCAATCTCCTCCTCAAGTTCCTAATGATTCACAAGTGGGGACTGTCACTCTAGAGGAGTTTAGGACTTCTATGAACTTGTTGGATCAAGCCTTGCTGGCCCAAGCCAATAGGGAGGTGTGGAAAACCCTATAGGTGTAATGAGTTCCTATAGTATTAGGGAGTTCTTGAGTATTAACTATCCGGAATTTTGTGGTTCGAAGGTGGAGAAATATCAAAATGGGTTAATAAATGAGGTTTACAAGACTCTTTCTATTATGGGATTGACTTCTAAGGACAAAGCGGAGCTAGACGCTTACCAATTGAAAGATGTGGCACAAATGTGGTACGAACAATGGAAAAATTCAAGGCCGGCAAGGGCGGGTCCCATAGAGTGGGATACTTTTAAGTCGGCTTTCCTTGATAGGTTCTTTCCTAAGGAATTGAGGGAGGCTAAGTTGGGAATTCATCAACCTCAAGCAAGGCAATTTGAGTATTAAGGATTATGATTTTAGTTTCACTCTTTTTTCTAAGTATGCTCCATGATTGGTACAAAACCCTAGAGACTTGATTAATAGGTTCATGACGGTGGTGTCGGAACTAGTGGAAGAAGAGTGTCGTATAATAATGCTTGTTGATGAAATGGATATTAGAAATGCTTGTTGATGAAATGGATATCTCCCAACCCATGTTTTTTTCTCAACAAATAGAAGATTCCAAGCTAAAGAATGAGAAAAAAGAGAAGTATGATCGACAATGAGGGCTCCGAGGGACATGGTCGTTCTAAGAATCAACAAAAGTTTTGTAAGGACCTTCAAAATGAACTAAGGTGTCTAGAGCCTCACATGTGCCTAAAAAGGTTAATAATGTATTAATTAAGTGTTTTATAGAATTTATAATTTATTATAAGTGATTTGGAGGTCAAACGTCCAAGAACGTCCGAGACATTTGAAAGTTAGCCCTTGTACGTACTTGTGTGTTCTAGTGTGCCTTGGTATATTTTACATGTTTTTTTATTCTCAAATTTATAGGGAAACTCATTAACATATTTATGATCATGATTAGATTCGAAACGTCTGGGCACGACTCCCAAAGGACCACTCAAGGGTCCTTGAGGAGGACCCAAACGCTGCCTAGACACTACTTTTGCAGTGTCCAAATAACGAGCCTCAATCAATGGACTATGCATGGATTGACGCCCCGTCGATTGGCGGCAACACTTACACGTATGAGTTCAGTCCCAAGATCAGAGTCTAAGTCACCATCGACGGAGTCGCAGGACGGCGCATCATTCAATCAACAGCTCGTTCTTTGCCTCCGTCTATGGAGCCTTCAATTGCTGCCTACGTGTTTTCCACTTAAGGGGTTAATAGGAAATTCACCCCACGTCCTAAATAGACCCTAGGCAGTTAATTCATCTATTTTTGGGTGTATTAAGTTAGTTAAAAAGACAAAAACCCCAAATAGAATTCATTCTTCAAAATTGGACTTCCCCTCTTAAAACAAAACCTCTCTAGAAACATCCGTTGCAGATGAAGCTCAAGAATAGCTTGGTTACTGGATTGTGATGGTTTATTCTTCAAGTTTTCGTGGATTTATGATATAATAAGGTATGTTTAATCTTCATCCTTATTTATCCATCCATTTGAGGAGTTCCTTCAAATCTTTTCAAAGAGGTTCTATGATCAAATTGACTATCTTCAACCTATTTATGGGTTTCTTCTCAAAACGATTTCAAAAGCAGGCTTATGATGATTTGTTGATTAGCTAATGTTTTAAGGATGATTTTTAATCCAATTTATTGATGAACCCATGATCCTTCTTGTTTATTTAGGAAATAAGTATTTTTATATGTTTTTTGTAAATTTTTGACTTTTTAGAGTCGCCACTTAAATTTTAAGAAAAATCAAGAAAACTTTTCTTCCAATTGACTAAAACAGTATATCCAAACTGAATGATTTTTGAAGGGGGTTCGGGGATTCATTTTTATATTTTAGGAAGGGGTTTAAGGCACCTAAAATATCTATTAATACGATTATCTGACAACTAACATGCTTGGCTTAGAATGAATTTTAACTTGTTTCCATTATTTAAGATTCATGAAGTATCATCTTTCTGGCTAAAGTGAAATATTTAATTGGCAAAATTTTCATTTCTAGAGTTATTTAGAAAACGATCAATTTTCGTTATATCGTTAAAAAAATGAAGCGCATTTCGGAAATTTGAAGTTTTTTAACTCTAGAACTAACGACATATATCGGCAAGTAGGAAAATAAATGCGGTAAAGTAAAAGAGATAGGGGGAAAGTGAGAGAGTTGGGTCCAAATTATTTTTTTGTCCGCAAAGACCGGTTTTTGGACCCATTTTGTTTTAGGCTCTTGGTCCATTTCTATTTGTACCTGTCTTAAACTAATTACACAATAATTAATAAATGAAAATACGACCATGGCTTAACCCCAAAAAATGACAAAATACAATATTTCAGAAAATAAATTTGGGTTTCTCGACCCAAAATCTTCAACTTTTCAGCCTTTTTAAATCCTTCCAACCTCGAAACATATGAACAATTTTCAGCTCGGGAAAAGGTGACTCTATAAGAGGATTTTTGGGCCTTCATGGCCCTCTCAAAGTGTAAATGGAGGCATTCATGTGCAGCCAGATTAATGTCACATGCACCAAAATGAAGAAAACAGAAGAGTTAGCATAATATAAATTAATTCAGCGAACTCTTAAACCGATGCACATCAAATAAGCACAATTAAATTCGTCAAAGGTGTTTCGAAGAAAGGAATACAAACTCTTAAGGAGAAACAACCCATGTTAATGACTTAAACTGGGCTATTTATGCTACTGCTTCCAAAGCAAAATAAAAAATAACAAATGAAAAAAAAAACAATATTTTTTGCCCACTTTGCATATCAAATGAATCACAGTTATTTCTAACAAAATAATGTTAATCCATACCAAATACACTAAAGATACAGAAAAAACATATAATCCAACAAAATAGACCATAAAATAGGAAGAAATCAAAGCATGCTAGACACTTAATGACACAAGCACACCTTTTCAAAATAAGCGCTAAATGAGATGAAAAATTAAATAGGTAAAGCAAGGACAATCATGGACTAGAGTAGGAAACAAATAATCAAAATGGATGGGAATCAATGAAAACAAAGTTGAATAAACACACTAACTAAAGTTAACACTAAATCCAAGTCTAGAGTCCATTAAGGGGATAAACATGTTGCCAATGGACTAAAATATGTAAGAGTATTACAAGAGAAACAAATTACCGCTACACATACAATGATTCTTAAATGCTAAAGTGAAAACAAGCACCATTTTTCCTCACAAAAAATTTGCCACTTTGATAGAATTTAAACATATCCAAAGTTGTGACCAATGGACTCTATCATATATTCTCCGCTCACAACAAAGTCGAAGACACAAACCAACAAAAGTATAACATGTAAGGACCTGAGAACCACATTGATAAAGTGATAACAAGTACAGGGAAGAGACTCATACACTACGCTTCGTTACTGAATGTTGAGGAACTATGAACCAAATAAAATATAAATTACGACAGAAAACTTGAAATACACAGTAAGTAAGACAGGGGAATCAGGCAAAATAAGGAAGAGCGAAAACAGATGACATCTGGAAAGGAACACACATACTATAAGGACCAACACTCCGAATAAGAGAGCAAGAGCACTGTTTTGGAGACACACAAACAAAAAGGCAAACTTCAGAGTGCATTCAAACTTTTATTTTTTTTTAAAAAAGACAAAGAAAGCAGCAACAACAACAGTAAATATTGAGTAAACTCAAAATTAGATACTTTAATTTATTCATCCAATTTGAGGTGTAAAGCTATCATTGATACCCAAATCCTTTCACATATTTATGATGACCAAAATAGACTAAAACAAGTAAAAAGTGCGATAAATTTTGAGCTACTAAACCATACATATTCATAGTTTATACGACCATGAGAACTAAAAAAAAGGGGAAGAAAAATAGACTAAGTTAACACTCACACAAACCATACCAAAGAAAAAATCTTGTCATGCAGTAGTGGTTAATCAAGCAATGAAAAAAGTCATTCAAAGAAACAAGCAGAATAATATTTTAAGCACATTCTGATTTAAGGAAAAAAGTTCAGCTCCTTCAGGGTAGCAACCAGAGACAGCACGAGCAGAAGCGAGTTGCGAACTTCACCACAGAAAAATCTGATGCAAATGATTAGCCTAAAGTTTAGAACAGAATATCGTCTTCGTACACTAATACAATTGTCTTTTTCTACTAAATATTTTCTAGGTAATATTTCCTTAGAATTTTTCTCTTCTTTTGTTCTATCGCTCGAAAATTCGTACTCAAAAAAAATTGCAAACCCAAACTTTTCCCCTCTTTTATTTATCTGTAACTCTCTATAACTTAACAAAAATCTCTCCAACTTTCTGGCTAAGAGAAAAATCTATTGCTCAAAGAAAAATACCCCATTGAATGAAAAGAAAGCAAGTTTTTATAGCAGGGAAATTAGGGTTGAGAACTTTTGGGGGAAATGGATCGGACTCGCGTTAAAAGCCCATCTTGAAATCAAAAATTGAATTCCTTTACTCTTCCGGGGAAACTCTCTTTTCCCCATATTTTGTTCCATTCTATAAGAGAAAAAGGGGAGTCGACGGCTCGGATTTGTTTGAAATCATGTTCGTGCTACGCATCTTCATCCTAAGGTCACAAGGACGAACATGTGGCTGCAAAGGAGGAATCTCCATCCTGTGATAGCCAAAAGCACTGTAAGAGGATGATACGGAAGTGAGGGAGGAAACATTGATAATCAATTTCGGTCAGATTGGCGCTTAGAAACGAACGTCATTTGGTGCTACGTCGTGTGTTGTTGTTAACGCGCTGGGTTTCACATTTCTTGTTCTTCGCAAGGAAGAAAAAATGGAGTTGGGGGTCGGGTATTATTGGAGTAATGGTTTGGGATTTACAATTTTGAAAATTGCAAAAGGCATTAGGTCGGGTCATTTATTTAGAGGTAGAAATACGAAATGGGCCAGGGAGACGTTGACTGCTGAGCAAAAAAAAGATTTATAAAGGCCCACAATTGGTCTTTCAGATGACTAAAATGAATTATTAATTTAGCCAAATCGGATTAGATTCCGAATTTATTAAAAAATAAAACAAGACGAACTAATGTAATCAATTTAAAAGGTTCTCAATTTTTTTGAGAAGATAAAATAATTGACTTAATTATAAAATGATTCTTTGAAATTACAACCATAATTTAAAACGAACTAATTTAACCAAAATACTTACTAGAAGTTAAAATCTTTTGAGATGCTTTTCGAAATATTTATAAAATAATTAATTATGTACAAAACTATATAAAACGTATATATATTGCTTAAAAATAAAAATGTGACCAAAATTATTTAAAATAATTTGCAAGCTTGAATTTCCTCAATATTTTATAAAAAAATTATTATTTTAGATTGTTTGAGATCGAGGAAGCTCAAAAATTAATTATCGTAGGGGAAGGTCAAAATTGAGTGTCAACACTTCTCAATTCCCAAATTAGCCTATGATGTGGCCATTGTAATCTTGATTTTATTTTAATTGGATTATGATTCTAGTATGTTAAATTGTCTATTTCTACTATTTTGTATTCAAATTGATGGGGAATTATTGATAAGTGCTCATGATGATCAAGGCTTGGTGGATTGGTGAGATTGCCCTACTTCTCTACTTTTCTATAGAATTGACACTTGAATTGTCCTTTAATGGCATTGTGTGGTATGGTTCACTTATGGTGGCGGTGTTTACCTTCTTTTTATTCTTTATATATGTTGATCATGTCCTTGGAGGAAAATTGTGAGTTATGATGATCACATCTATGAAGTATTATGCCTAGTCTTTCAAACTAGTATCATGTGTTAGGTGTTGATGGTGTCTTCTACATTTGAATGACGTATTTAGGGTTAGGTTTGGTCTATGTGATGCCATTGATGAATTGATAATGGTGAATTACCCCTACCTATGTGCCCCTATATTAATGTGTGATCTTAACCAATGTTAGGAGTCTTGGATATAATGTTGATGATGTCTTGTCTCACATGCTATAAAGTGGTGTATGTTATATGAATGTATGTGCATTTTAATCTTAAAATGGTGGCTGCCTAATATTGTGTTGATATTAATTATGTGATCCTGTCATCCAATGTACACACACACCTCATGCATGTCTATAAGTAGTGTAGGTTCATGGTGTCCAATGAAAGGAGTTCTAATATGCACTAATGTCTACTACTATGTATGTAAAGTATATGTCCTTGAAGTATGATATGCATCTTAACAAGGATGACTTGATAGGTATAATAATGTAGGCAAGGGTATGAGACTTTGCCTATACATTGCACATGTAGACCTTGATAGAATAGTTCCTAGGGTGTTTACTCTATGCATATGAATATGAATGCATGATTAAGATATAAACATGCAAGTGTATGAAACGATGAGGTATGCATATGTGTAGTATCTAAATGTGTTTATGTGAAAGGTTTTCTCATTTTACTACACAAACACATACACACACATGAGTACATATAATGAAGCATGTGTGATGATCCAGTAAATAGGTGGTCTCTTTTAAGGTATCCTCATTTGTATTATAAACAAGATTGTGCTTGAATATACAATGTCTATGTGAAAGGTTTCCTCACATGATATAGGTTGATGAAAGTACATTCTCATCTATAACCTATAAGTTAAGCATATGAGGAGTTAATCTCTTAAGGATATTTTTATTAAGTAAAGTTAATAAAGACATTTCAATAAAGGGAACTTAGCTTAGCACCGAGTGAACTTACTGATGAGGGGTGCCCCTTCCAAAAAGGAAGGATTTTTCTTCATAGTGCTCACGAAGTGGATGACTATAATGCCCAACTGGCATAAAGAGGGTTCCCATATATACCTAAAAGTTTCCATAACTATGTTTACCCCATAAAATTTAGCAATTAATATCACCTAATATGCTAGCATGATGTTAATGTTCTACCTTGGAAAGTAGAGCACATCCTTTCAATGTGAGGTTCCATATCACCAGATTCTATGTTTGGCTTAGATGTATTATTGTCGGTTAAGGCTAGTATTTATCTTAAGTAAAATGGACAATGGAAGTAATGTAATGAACCCTAACTAGTATAATCTAAGGGAAGTAGTTTAGGACAGGTGAGAGTAATGAACTTACCTATGCATTGCAGAGGTACAGCTTGAGGGGAATTCTAGAAAGGTGTTCTATAAATATGTGTATATGTTTATGTTCCTTATGCATGACATTATAGTTTTGTCTACTTTTTATGGTAATATGCATGGAATGATTCGTATTGAGTCTATACGATGAGGTCTTACCATTTAAGCACAATGTTTGTCTTAGTGACTGTATGATGAAGGTCATACTTGGTATGCATGTAGTTTAATATAGTTGTCACGTTGACGTATGAAGTATATGTTAAGGCTTGTGTCTCTCTATGGGTTTACTTAGTATATGAGAGGTTTTGGGACTTCACATATCCATTGAACTAGTAGACTTAGACTTAAATTTTGAGTAAAGTCTTATGACTTCTTTATGAAATGAAATCCAAGTATGTTATTGTTGACTATTGCCTCTTATGTTGTTATTGGTAGTGCTGACTTTCATGATGTCTTGTGATAAGTCATATATGAGTTTCATGAATTATGTTGATATTTCTTTGAAGTTTGTATTATCATGATATGTTATTCCTCTATGTATATGTGTATGTGTTTTGTGTTAATGAAGTTTATGTGAATTTTCACCTTGGTGGCCTTAAGTTGATGCTTGAGTGTGGATGGTGCAATGGGACACTATTCATGCATTGCACTAAGTATCACTTGAGGGTTACCTAGGGGTTAAAGAATTAAGGTAAAGGGTAAGAATATGTTGTGAAATGCTAAATGAGCTTTAAATGGATTATGTGGTTTTGTATGATGTTATGAATAGTGTCCATGCCTATGTGAAGTATATGAGCTATGTTGTACTTATTGTATCAAAGTTTTATGAAGTTTTACTAAAATGCAAAATACATGGTTTTCTAACCATATGTCTTCTTTATATGCATGTTTTTTCATGGATGTCCTACTTAGTGCATTCTTGTACTAATACCATTCTTCGTCATCTTTTAATACAAAGTGTAGGAGGTGATGTCTAGAGGATGTCTCTTAAAGTTAAGAACTTGGATAGCTTCCCCAAGTTTGAGGAAAGGGATCCTTAATTTCAAGGATTTCCTATGTTATGTTTTGTTCAAAGTTATGTGATAGCTTAGCTATTATTTAATAATGTGAAGGGTTGTGTCCCTATTCTATTCTAATGATGTTGAGTCTAACATGGCAAAAGAGACTTAGAGTATAACTATGTATTATGAGATTTTAATATATAATGGAAGTGACATTCTAGCATATGATATGCTTTTAAAGTTTTAAATTTTCTGGTAAATTTCCTATGACGCGATGAATGATGACTTTGGGCTTGTATAAGACCTCGAAGAGGTCAAGTACACTATGTTACTTTTAGGGGTTGCTCCCTGATGGTGAAAAACATGGTATTAAAGCATGAGGTTATAAAAGTGGTTTTATGGTAAAAAGTCGCATATTGCCACGTCTAGTAGAGTCTCATTCATCGGTGGTAATTCGCGACACGTCTATGAGTGAGAAGCTATAGGACGATAGAGTTTCCTTTCTTCACTATTCTCATGTTGTGCCATACAACTTAACTCTATATTATCCCTCTTTTATATTTTCTTGTCCGGTGGTCTTTTAGATATGATTGCTTGGATGAGATGGTATCTCTATGCTTGAGGGAGAAAAGGTGTGTTTTTATGCTTACTTGGTTTGTGGCTTGATGAGCATGTGTGAAGGTGAATATTGGGTTGTTTGATGTGATTCCATTTATGGTTATATATGTGATTTATGAGGAATAATGTGTTCTGTGAGAAGTTATGATATCATATGGTTATATCTTGTTAAAAGTTGTTATGGCTAAAATGAGTTTACTTTTGGGATGATAAGTTGCTATATGGTTTTGGATGATGATAGTCTAATGTTATGTCTTAGCTTTGCAATTCTTTGAAGAAGCTTGGTAAATAGCTAAATATGTATGTTGCCTTTATACATGTGTAATGGGTCAATGTTGCCTTTGTATATGTGTTGTTCTTCATAGTTTCCTTGTATGGATTGGAGTCTTTGGTATAGGCTTGATCCTAAAAGTGACGGGTAGTGTGCTTACCTTGTATGGTGATTGTGAAGTATGCTAGTAGGAGAACCTTTATGACTAGTTAATGATTCCCTATACGAACCTATTCTAAGAGTAGGGAAAAGGGGAAGCAAAGAGTTTTGTTCCATAGCATGGAATTATATTTTGCCTAAGGTTGACCTAGAGGGTAGTATGTATCCCTTACACCTTAAAGAGGAGGACAAAAATGATGTTGACCTACTTTAAAGTGGTTAGTTACCTTTTAAGGTTGATCTTTAGTATGACCATTGCGGAAGTGCTTAAGTTGTACGTAGGTGTTGTCGTTTGGAAGTTTCTTCCAAAGGTGATGATGTGGGTTTAAATGACCTAGAAGTTACCTTGCCCTGGTGTTAAAAGAAAAGAAAGTGGCCTTTATGTCTAAGTTTCCTCTATTGATTTCCTTAAGGTTTTCATGACCTTTGGCATTTATGTTATAGTTGAGACCTATGTTGGTTGGGTAGTATGACATAATTTGAATGTTATGGATTTCCTTTATGTGTTGATATTTGAGAAATGATGATTCTTGAGGTATTATTAAACCTTCTTATGTGCGGAATATATAAGTTGGTCTTGACTTGACTTGACCTTGGTGTTTAAGGGCATGATGTGATTAGGCTTACCCCATGTGGGGGATAATGTTCCTAGATGGTATGGTTTTTAATACCCTTGATGTTCCTATGTTAAGTTCCCTTGAACTTCTTTAAGTTGAAAATCCCTTTTAGTTGATGTTGATGAAGGTTGTGCCTGATCTTGGATCCTAAGCGAGGGATGATGTTCTTAGTGGCTAAGGTTAGTAAGCTAAGGTTCTCTTAAGATTGAGTCAAGTTTCTCTTAAATGGGTTTAACCTAAGTGGTGGATAATGATGTGAGTAGTAAGTTTGTAGTTATCCCTTTCTTGTCTTCCTATTCTTACTTGAGCTTGAAACCAAAGGGTTCCTAGAGCTTGTTCATGATAGGAGTTTTGCATAAAGGTATAAGTTGCATGTTCTCAATATGTTATGTATGCCTTAATGGATACTATGTTAAGCATGTTTTGAAGATTATAAATTGCATGAAAAAGGATTTTTAATCAAACTCATGCATTCTCATGTTGATTGTGCATCATGATATGTCAGTTGTGCATTTAACTTCATGAGATATTGTAAGGAGCATGTTTGATGTGATTTTTAATTTGTGGTGTTTAAGCCATCAATGAGAAATTGAGTCTCATTTAACTAAAAAATGATGAGCCTTTTAAAAATGTGACTTTTATGACTTGAAAAGTTTTAATGTACGCTACTCTTAAGAGGTGTTGGTATGTTTAGCTAGTGCTCTTGATGTGTGCCTATAAATTGTATGAATTTCCCTAATTGATGCATGCTTATGAACACTATTTACATGCTAGAAACTGAAATATTGTGAAATGACTTCCTTTTGTTGTGATGTGTGTGGTTTGAGTTACCATTTGGATTTCTTTAGGAAGGAAATATGAGCATGCTTTGGTTAAAAGTTGAGAATGTATCATTAAAATAAATTGACCTTTGTGCATTGCTTGTATATGAATCTTATGATAACATGTGAGTATGTTAAGAGAAGGAAATTCCTCCTTAAACATGAGTAAACATGAAGATGTTAAGTATGACCTTAAAGGTATCATGTCGAAAGTATAAGAAATATTTGTTGACCTACATTACTCATGACCTATGTGCATCTAGTGTGAGTTGCTTGTTGCTTCTTGAGTAATGTTGAATCTTCCTATGTGTGACTTAAAGGTTGTTGGATAATGATCTTTTAATGAAATGAAATGTAAAGACCATGTTATTATTAGGAGAAGGATGTTCATGTTATTAACATGACAAGAGCCTATGTCTTTGATGCATTAAAAAGTGAGTCAATAATTTGTTTGCTTGCTTGTGTGCATTGAGTGAAAAATGATTTGAAGTTGGTGTTCCTTGTTAGTTGGTGCATTGACTTTTATTTGATGATTATTTTGAATATTTTGACTTTATCTATGGTTCATTGAGTCCTTTAAAGTGTTTTAAAATGTCTCAAGTGTCATTCGAGAATGAATGTTCCCAAGTGGGGGATATTGTAAGGACCCTCAAAATGAACTAATGTTTATAGAGCCTCACATGTGCCTAAAATGGTTAATAATTTGTTGATTAAGTGTTTTATAGTATGTATAATTTATCTGAAGTGATTTGGAGGTCAAACGTCCAAGAAAATCAAAGACGTTCGAAAGTTAGCCCTTGGACATGATTGTGTGTTCTAGTGTCCTTGGTATGTTTTACATGTTTTTTGATGCTCAAATTGATAGTGAAAGTCCTTAATATGTTTATAATCGTAATTAGGTTTGAAAAGTCCAGGGACGAGTCCCAAAGGACCACTCAAGGGGTCCTTGAGAGGACCCAAACGATGCCTAGACACCACCTTGGCAATATCCAAACAACGAGCCTCAGTCAATAGATCGTGCATGAATCGACGCCCGTAGATTGGGGGAGTTTCTCAACACTTAGTAGTGTGAGCTCAAACCCCATGATGGGAGCCTTAATCACCATCGACGGAGCAGCAAGACGGCGCATCAGTTAATCGATGCCCGTTCCTTTCCTTCTGTCGATGCAGCTTGCAACTGTTGCGTGCGTGCCTTCCACTTAAGGGGTGAATAGGAAATTCAACCCATGTCATAAATAGACCCGAGGTGAATTATATAATTTATATAGAAGTGATAGTTGAATTGGCCTTGAATGGGATTGTGTGGTATGATCCACTTATGGTGGCAGTGTTTACCTTCTTGTTATTATTTTTATGTTTTGATCATTTCCTTGAAGGAAAGTTGTAAGTTATGATGTGTTGTTATAATGATCACATCTATGAAGTATTATGCCTAGTCTTCCAAACAAGTATCATGTGCTAGGTGTTGATTATGTCTTTTACATTTGAATGAAGTTGTTAAGGTTAGGTTTGGTCTATTCGCTTCCATTGATGAAGTGATAATGGTGAATTACCCCTACCTATGTACCTCCATATAAATTTTTTATCTTAGCTAATGTTAGGAGTCTTGGATACAATGTTAATGATGTCTTGTTTTTAAAGTTATAAAGTGGTGTGTGGTCTATGCATGAATGTGTATTGTGATCTTAAGACGGTGGGTGCCTTAATTTTGTGTTGATATTCATTATGTGATCATGTTGTCTAATGTACACACACACCTCATTCATGTATATAAGTACTATAGATTCATGGTGTCCAATGAAAGAGTTCTCATATGCACCAATGTCTACTACTATGCATTTAAAGTACATGTCAATGAAGTATTATATGTATCTTAACTAGGATGACTTGTTAAGTGTACTAGTGTAGGCAAGGGTATGAGACTTCGCCTATACATTGGACATCTCTACCTTGATAAAATAGTTCCTAGGTTGATTACTCTATGTATATTAATATGAATGCATGATTAGGCTATGAACATGAAAGTATATGATATGATGAGCTATGAACATGTAG
This sequence comes from Solanum habrochaites, assembly GCA_027704765.1. NCBI lineage: Eukaryota > Viridiplantae > Streptophyta > Magnoliopsida > Solanales > Solanaceae > Solanum > Solanum habrochaites. Next base: position 21,241,093 of record JAKWJA010002496.1, read on the forward strand.
TATCTAATTGGGTTTATGTTAAAGGTATTCCCATGTAAGTACAAATATACACACATGAGTGCATATAATGAAGTATGTATGACAAATCAAGCAAAGAAGGGTCTCTCGAAAGGTAATCTCAATTGTACTCTAAACCAGATTGCGTTACAATATTCTATGTCCATGTGAAAGGCTTCCTCACATGATTTAGGTTGATGAAAGGACATTCTCATCTATAACCTATGAACTAAGCTTATGAGGAGTTAATCTCCTAAGCCATTTTTATGAAGTAAAGTTAATAAATACTTTTCAGTAAAGAGAACTTAGCTTAGGACTGAGTGAACTTAATAATGAGGGGTGCCCCTTCCTAAAAGGAAGGCTTGTTCACCATAATCTTCACAAGGTGGATAACTATAATGTCCAATTGGAATAAAAAGGGTTTCCATAACTATGTTGCCCCCATAGGATCTAGCAAGTGATATCACCTAATATGCTAGCATGATATTAATGTTCTACATTGGCAGGTAGAGAACCTCCCTTTGGTGTAAGGTTCCATATCACCGGATTCCATGTTTGTCTTACATGGTCTAACTTTCGGTCAAGGCTAGGATTTTTCTAAAGTAAAATAAACAATGGAAGTGATGTAATGAACCTTAACTAGCATAACCTAAGTAAAGTTACTTAGGACAGGTGAGAGTAATGAACTTACCTATGCATTGTACAAGTAGATGTTGAGGGGAGTTCTATGAAGGTTTTTATATGTTGTGTATATGTTTATGTTCATTATGCATGACATTGTAGTTTTTTCTACTTGTTTTTGTAATATGCATGGTATGAGTCCTATTGAGTCTATATGATGAGGTTTTACCTTATATGCACAATGTTGGTCTTAGTGACTATATGATGAAGGTCCTACTTGGTATGCATGTAGTTAACTATAGTTGTCATGTTGATTTATGAAGTATATGTTAAGGCTTGTATTCTCTCTATGGTTTTCTAACCAAATGTCCTATTTAAATGCGTCTTTTTGCATGGTTATCATACTTAGTGCATTCTTGTACTAATATCATTCTTCTTCATCTTTTTACAAAATCTATAGGTGGTGATGGCTAGAGGATGTCTCTTATAGTGAAGGACTTGGATATCTTCCCCAAATTCAGGGAAACGGATCCTTAAGTTTAAGGATTTCCTATTTTATGTTTTATTCAAAGTAATTTAATAGCTTAGTTATTACTTTATGTTGTGAAGGGTCGTGTCCCTATTCTATTCTAAAGATGTTGAGTCTAAGATGGAAAAAGAGACTTAGAATCTAACTATATATTATGAGATTTTTATATATCATGGAAGTGGTGTTTTAGCATATGATGTGCTATGAAAGTTTTAAATTTTCCACTAAATTTCCTATGAAATTGTGATGAATGATGACTATTGGCTTGTATAAGACCTCCGCGAGGTGAAGTATGCCATGTTACCTCAGGGAGTGCTCCCCGGTCACGAAAAGTTTCCAGGACTAGGTCATTCTAATGCTTCTAGGTATGAGGATGAGATGGTGTCTAACCCTAGACCTCAAGGTAAGACCAATGAGTATTCCCAACCTACTTGCCCTATGTGTGGTAAAAAACATGAGGGTAGGTGTTTGACAGTAGAGACGGTTGTTATGGATGTGGTGAGAGTGCTCACGTGATGAAGAATTGCCCTAAGGCAAAGTCGAATATGAGAGAAGGCAAGCATGTTGCTTCTAATAAAATGGAAGATGTTCCTCAAAGGAAGAATAGGTTCTATGCTCTTCGATCCAACGATGATCCCGAATGATCTACTTATGTCCCTTTCCGGTATGTGCTTCTTTAGTGATTTATGAAAATATCTAGAATTTATTATGATTTGATTTTTCTTTGTTGTTTTTGATGTTATCTAATAATGATGAATTAATGTTAGAAAGACATGTGTGGCTCATTCCCAAGTAGGGGATAAAGAGACTTTTCATAAGGTCTCAATATGAACTATATGTAGTTATGATTAGCTTGGAATTCAATTATTTCCTTGATCTAGGTATGTTCATTTAGGTATAATGCATGTCAAGTGAGCTACTAGTCCAGAGTTGGTCCTTTAAAGAAATGTTTAGTAGGGTGTCATTCAAGGACGAATATTTCCCAAGTAGGAGAGCCTAACTATGTTTCATGAGCTTATAAGGTCTTAAAATGGTTAATTATAGTGTCAAGTGGCAGTGTATAGAGTTTGGAGATGAAATGTCCAAGACGTTCAAAAGTTAGCCTTGAGACGTGTTTGTGTGCCTTAGTATGTTTCATGATGTTTTAAATAGTATTTAGAGATTAAATTGAGAGGGAAGGTTCCTAATACCTAGAAGGATGCCTTTAGGGTTGAAACATTCGGGCAAAACTCCCCAAGGAAAACCCAAGGGGTCCTTGAGGAGGACCCAGAAGTAGACAGTCCACTTCCTTAGAAGTGTCACTTGACAACCTATGAACGAAGCTCCGTCGTTCAACCTATGTCCCCTCGATTGGTGGCATCACTCCACACTTAGACGTGGGATTTGAGCCCCCAAAATTTGACTCTTTGTCACAAACAATGGAACTATAGGACGGTGTCATCATTCCATCGACGGTCTGTCGCTTGTATGGCGTCATTTGAGCCTACACTTTCTGCAGAGACTCGGCCAAGGGTGGGGTATTTTTGTAAAGTCCTCCCACGTCCAAATTAATGCATGGGCAGTTGTGGTTTAAATATTTAAGAGTATCTAAACCATAAAAGAGCCATTTAGACCGTAGACTCCCAAATCATATCTTCTCCCTCTCAAAAACTCTCTCAAGAACACCATACATGAAAAAAGAGAAATTGGAGGCTGCTCTTAGGATGAAATTCACCAAGGAATCAATTTTTTATCAAGACTATAATCCAAGGTATGATAAGATTATTTATCCATAGATTCTTCCATTAAACAAGTCCCCCTAGTCTTCCTCAATTGTGAATCCAAAGAACCCCAATTTTGAGAGGGTTGTGATTGCATTGTGGGTAAGGCTTGATTGTGATCCCAATCTAGTGGGTAGCATTCAATTATGTTTATATGATTATTATGTTATTTTTTCATGAGGTTTTCATGGTGAATTGTAGCATTTGATGTTGAAGGTGATCGTGGTGATTTTAGGCTATTAGAGGCAAGATGAAGGTTATAAGTTGATTTTCTTAATTCAATTGTATTGTATACTATTTAATCATGATTGAATCACCTATATATAAATATAACTATGCCTAATTTATCAAGGATGATCTTGAATTTTAAAGTTGGAATTGAACCTGTGATCAAGTATGTCAAGATTTACCTTCTAATAATCTAATTAAATGAACTAACTTGTAATTGGACATGGATCATGATAGATTGGAGGTGATAATCGAATCGTAGGGATTGTATGCCATTGTTTCTATGGATTTGGCGGTGAAGTCATTATGAGGAGATTTTGATGATGTTTTCTTTCTCTTTTACACTTAAACATGAACAAGCTAGGGGAAACAAGTTCTCTCACATAGAGGGATTCTAGGTTGACCTAAGAACCTAAAATGAATCAAGGCATGATATAATAAGAATAACTTTAAGATTTATTGAATAGCCTTTTCACTAAGTGACATCAACATCATATAGCATCTAAGTGGATCCACTAGCTAAGGTTTCCTATGGGGCACATAGTTAAGGAACTTGAGGTTGCTACTTGAAACCATTTTTATGCTAATTCTCATTGTAGTTTCCACCTTATGAGAAAATTTTGTGCACCTTCCTTCCTTTGTCAAGGAACAACTCTCATTCTCAAGTTCACTCGCTGCCAAGATAACTTCCCTTTTCAAAGATCCTTTACGTCTTACTTAAACACTAGTTCATAAGATAGGCCATAGAGGATTAACCCCTTATATAACATGTACATAGCTCATAGGTTATATGATGAGAATTTCCTTTCATCAAAACCAACATCATGTGAGAATGTCCTTTCACATATTGATAACATTTACAACGTAGTCTAGTTTAGAGTACAATTGAGGAAACCTGTCAATACACTCATATTCACTAGATTATCAATTACATCCTTCATTCATACATTAATGTGTGTATATACATAGGAGAGATCCTTTCACATAAATACCTTTAGAAAACACATGTTCATACTTCATTAGTCATATACTTTTCATGAATAATAAGATATAAAGGTGCATATGAGAAATATCCTTTCAATTAACACCCTAACATATCATACTCATAGTTATGCAAGGTGTGTGTGTACATGGTGGTCTCATAATGACATGATAGCAACAATATTGGTATTGGGTAAACCACCATTCAAAGTCTCACAAAACATTTACAATATCCCCAAGCCATGAATAACTCACATATAGAGCATTTAGTGACTATAGACCACACCCACATTTCATCATAGAAGACAAGAGCACATTCAACATTTAAATAAACAACTCCTAACATGTAAGGATAACATATTCGTATAAGGTTATATAGGTAAGGGATCATTCTACAATAGTACACATCATAACTAAGCATGTAGACCATACCTTACCCTAACATCCTTATTAACATTATACTTCACGTTATACATACACCCTAATCATGATACTAACATTGAGGACCTACATATATAACCTTCATATTCATGGTCATCATAATAAAAATTCACTTAAGATATATTTCCTTAAAGGACATGAGAACGATATGTATAGATAGACAACGAGTAAACACCGCCAGCATAAGTGGACCAAACCATACAACATCAATTCCAGTACTATAGATATGAAATTAGGTCAACTTACTAATTCTCCAAGCCATGATCATCATAGATAAATCCTCAACAATTCATAATCAATAGATATATATAACAGTAGAAACTAATAATGTAATTTAATTCGAGTTCAACTCATTAACATGGAATCATATTCACAAAGACCCACATTATAGGCCAATTACGAAAAATAGAAGGATCATGGGTTTTTTAATAAATTCCATAGGAAATCATCATAAAAACACTAATTCATTATTTATTTATCATTCGAATGACTTTGAAATCCATTTGACAATGAACCCATGTTTAGATTGGAAATTTGGGAAATTTGATCATAGTAACTCTTTGGAAAATCTTTGATAGAACTCCTTGAATAAAAGGTTATTCAAGAATAAAGAGTTGCCATACCTTACTGATTGAAGACCCAAGAAAATGAAGAAGAAATCAGTTGAAACGCCATCTTCTAGCTTGATCTTGAGTTTGAACTCCAATGGAGTTTTGAGAGACTATAGTTTGGGAGGGAAGAGTTTAGTGTTAAAGTATGAATTCTAATTCTAGGTTTAGGTGTTTTAACCAACATAAAATACCATAAAATAACCAACCCTAAAATAACCAAAACACCCATACACTTAATTGGATTTTTAGAAACGTCTAACTCGACTTATAAACGACGCGACCAAATTTGGGACATGGCTGCGCAATGCGGAGGTACTAACAAATCTTGTTCTGGAATTTAATTTGAGACAGGATGGTTCATGACATGCCTGCGTCGCAAGGCAACCTTTTTTCCTTTTGAGTGTAGGCTGCGTGACGCGCCAGTACCTCCAAAAACGGATTGCCTACACGCTACCTTGACAGCCTCTTTTCCAAAGCTTGGGTCCTCCTCAAGGACCCTTTGATTGGTCCTTGGGGAGTCTACCCGGACGTTTTGAACTAAACATTTTAATTAATACAATAGGGTCACCTCAACTATGTTTAGACTTGAAACAACACAGAAAACAAGGCAAACATACTAGGACACACTAGCACACAAAAAAACTAGTCTCTAGACGTCTTGGTAATCCCTTGACGTTTATCTTCTAAACTCTTCAAATCACTATCAAAATATGTTTCTCACCTTATCAAAAATTTATAACTCATAAAACTCATGTGAGGATCTATTTCATTTTGAGGGTCATAACACATATATTCTCTCCTCTCTAATATCTATCATCTAGTCATCGGTCTGAGCCTCAAACTTATCAACTACTGCTCCATTCCTATGGACATATGATATGGTAACCAGAGGAATCTTTGAAGATTCAGAAGCATCCAAATCATCTGCAGCTTCCAACAATGAAGTGAAGTAGGTAGCCTTTACATAGTGTACGGCCTTCTTCAAGTCTACTACCTCAATTTTAAAGTTGTAACCTCCAAGGTCTCCCCCTGCCTGCCCCCACAAGCAGAGAATCTAGTAGTCATATCATCAATATAGGCCCATAGGGTTATTAGTGCAACCATGATGGCACTATCAATCATCCACGAGATGGATCTCTCAATACTGGTTGCCCTCATGTTAGCAGAATGGGACAGATGCCCCATCTTCAAGATCATCACCCGAGTAATCTTGGCCGGATGGGACGAGAAAGATGAACATGAGGCCTGTGAAAGGGGAAAGACAGGCAGAAGTCCCTGAAGGCCTAGAGGCCGAAGTAAGCAAAAAAGCCTTTACATACATCGAATCAATGTCCACCTCTAGGGACGTGTCCACCATGGTTGCCCTCCTCTAGTCAGCCTCCTCTTGAGTGTACTCGGACTCAATGCTCTGGGTGTTAGTGGAGGAAGAGAGATGACCTCTGTATCTCTAGTCGGATCCATCAAGACTCCAGCACGCCAGCACAACTCCGTGATCAGTACAGGGAAAGGAGGAAAAATTTGCCTCTTCTTGTCTCTCATGGCCATCTCTTTCTAAATAATGAACCCTAGGTTGAGTCTCCTCTACCCCAAGATAGAACCTAAACAAACTTCCATAATAGAGGATGGATTCATTCTCATAAGGCATGATAGAGATGTTGATAAATCCAAACTAGTATCGGGAAGCTATATTCAAATCCCTTTCTCGATATGGACTTTCGTATCCATCCATCTGGGGGTTATTTAAGAGAGAAGGGGAGCAAGCCAACCCTTCAAATCATCCACAAAACTTGTATATCATCAAGACCTTATAGTCTTTCTCAAACCTCGTCTCTCTCAAGAGGCGCACTAATAATATCACTGCAGCACCCAACTTCCACACCTCGTACCATAACCAACTACAATTGTCTAAACCTGTCGGACTTCTTTTTACTCTTTGGTACTAATGCAACATATGCATCATAGAATTCCTAGACCCATGAAGGAATATAGGGGTCGTTGGGCCTGGTGAAAATATGAAGTCGCTGCCAATGTCGAAATGTACTTGTCGTTAATGCATCATATCAACAACAACTTCTCTTCAAGATGGTTCTTAAACCATCACCCTTCAACCTTTTGAGAAGTCTGGGAGGAGGGATGACATGAGCCACATAAGGTGCCGGATTTTATATTGAGTTGGTTGGTATGGGAGCTGGAGGGACCCTAGTGGAGTTAGGACGAGATCTCTCCCAGATCTCAGCCCTCCGACATTGTAAGGGTTGGTCGTCCTTAGGGTCAGATAAAACAGCCTTGGAATAAGTAGTCACCCTATCATAGATGGGCTTCTTACCCTAACTTTAGTCGTATGTTGGAAGCTCTTGTCTTCCCTTCTTTGGAAAATTTGAATCCCCTTCATTTATTTATTGTGATACCCCGTACTCTTTTCTAAGTGGCATGTCAATATGTTTGTCTTGACCATGTCTGCAAAATATCAAGGACAAGTTAGAAATATTTCTATGAAATGGAAAATAATTTAATAAAGACTCGCCGATAAGGCTGATGAGATGCTGAATCACTTTTACGAGCTAGATTGGACTCACAAAAATGATTGGCTCTTATATTCTTAAAAACATTTGGCAAGTCGGTCATAGGAATGCCTTTCGGTGGATCGCCGACATATTTCAACCAGTAAGGGTTATCCCGCCAAAAGTTACAGTGCAATTTAAGATAAAGGGATGCAAATAAAGGGCGATAAAAAGACTTTCGACGAGTCTCCGAGTGCCTTTGGTGACCTCATGCTTTTCACCAAAAGTTACAAAGCCAAACTTCAAGTAAAGCATGATATTATGGTAAGATTTTGACATGAGTGTCTTACAAAGGTTAATGTGAGCTTATGTAATGACTAATGATGAATATTAAAGTGAATAAAGTCTTAGCACCAAGATAACATGAAAGTGAGGTGGAAACTTTTACCTCTAGAAAGTCTGGTTCCCCATTGTACTAAACCTCATGAGATGGAAACCTTTTACATTTAGGAATTTCGGATTTCTAGTAGCAATCTCCTTGTCCCTATACTATGTGCCCACATAGGATGATAGCTTAATGGATCAACCTAGATAGCTTACGTGTGAAACGTTCCTCCTTAGGCAAATGGAGACCCTCTCTTTACTGGGTGGGAGTAGAACATCGGGTTCAATGTAGCTCACATGGTCTATGTAGACTATTTCAACCATTCCCTAAATGAAAAAATAAATGAATGAATGAATAAAATGTTATGAACTCTCAGTAGGGCTTTCTTAAGGGTTTCTATATAGTAAAAGAGAGGTTATGAGACTTCTCCTACACATTGCACGTGTGCGATTCTAAGAGAGGGTTGTAGTAGTGTTCTCTTATGATTATGTTGATTATGGATTATTAATTACGAGCTATATATGAATTTATGAATATGGTTCGTTTCACCTTTTGAGATGTTTATGATGAACATGATGTTATGAAGTATGTATGTAGTAAGTGGCTTAAAGTTGATGCTTAGCTTTTGATAGGGTTGTGGGATCCTATCTTGTGCATTGCACTAGTGTTTCTTGAGTTGCTTACATGTTGGGTTGATATTATGTTGGTTTGGCTTATGACTTACCTTATGTGCATTGGGTTTACTTGATTAAATTCATGTTTTAATTAAAATGTACTTTTATGCATGTTTCAATGGTTTTTATGCATAGTAGCCATACTTTTTATGTTTATTGTACTAACCCATATTTTCTTCCCCTTTCCCAAACAATGTAGATTCGGGCCGTTGAAAATTGTAGGTCACTTCTCAAGATACTTAAAATTGTTTCTCCAAGTTGGTGAGCCCTCATGTCTGAGGACAAGACCCTATGTCTAGCTTTTTAGTTCATTTGATTTTGTACAAAGACATTGTTGTCCTTTCCTATTTCTAGACTTCTTATTGATGTAAGGGATAAGTCCCAAATTCTTAATTCAAATGTGTAGATGGTATTGCGAGACAAGTATAGATTTTATTTTCATATATGAAGTGAAGCTGAACTTCCAAAGTAAAAGTTTAAAAAAAATTCGCATTTTATTCTATGATACATGCTATAACTAATATTATTGGCTTCTATAAGACCTCTTCGAGGTCGAATACACCGGTTACGATTGGGGTGCTCTCGGGTCGTGAGAGCTCTGAACTGGGAACTTCTATTCGAGATCAAGTATGATGACATTCATACAACGGTTGGGGAAGTGCTTGGAAAGAGAAAATATAAGATGTTTCATTCCATCTACCATGTCATCAAGGAACTTGATGCAACTCAATCAAATTATACTGTCACAAAGAAAGAGATGTTGGCATTGGTGCTTGCATTTGATATGTTTAGGTCATACTTGGTTGGAACCAATGTTGTAGTTTAAATTGATCATGTTGCAATTTGGTAGTTGCTTAACAAAAAGGACGCCAAGCCGAGGCTGATTAGGTGGATTTTGCTCTTGCAAGAGTTTGATCTAGAGATAAAAGATAGGAAGGGAATTGAGAACAATATAGTTGATCATAATTCCATATTGATGTTGGAGGACCCATCTGATGTGAAGAATGAAGGATAAATTCGTGAAAAGTTCTCTAATGAATAATTGCTTGCCTTGGACCTTTCTCAAGTGCCTTGGTATGATGACATTGTTAATTTTCTGGTGAGTTGATTATTTCCACGTGGGGCCTCAACACATCAAAAGCAGAGGATGAAGTATGATGCACACTTCTATGGATGGGTTTCACCCTTCTTATTTAAGAAAGGACCTGATCAGATAGTGCGAAGGTGTGTAGCTGAATAGGAGGTGACACAAATGTTGGAGAGTTGTCACACTACAGCATATGGTGGACACCACAAGGGCGAACACACTGCACAAAATGTATTGCAATCCGGTTCCTTTTGGCCTACTATTTTTAAAGATGATGTGATGTTTGTAAAGGGTTGTGATCAGTGTCAAGGATGGGCATCATTTCTAGAAGGAATGAGATTCTGTTGAGCAACATACTTGAATTTGAGATCATTGATGTTTTGGGGGATAGACTTCATATGACCATTCACATCATCCTGTGGTAAACAATATATCCTAGTAGAATCGGACTATGTGTCCAAGTGGGTGGAGACAGTTGCATTAACATCCAATGATGCAAAGGTGGTAGTGAAATTCATTTGAAAACACATCTTTACCAGGTTTGGAACTCCAAGGTCCATGATCATTGATTTAGGTAAACGATTTATTAATAGTTCAGTGTAAAATTTATTGGCCAAATATAGTCTAAGAGACTAGGTAGATAACGCTTATCATCCTTAAACTAGTGGACAGGTGGAAGTGTCTAATAGAGAATTAAAGAATATCTCCAAAAGACTGTGAATGCCCAAAGGAAATATCGGGTTGACTAGTTAGATGATGCTTTGTGGGCATAACAAACTGTATACAAGACGACGATAGGAGATTCTTCTTATCGATTAATGTTTGGAAAAACCTGTCATCTCCCGCGAAATTGAAACATAAAGCATACTGGGCAATCAAAAAGATAAATTTGGATGTTGTGTTAGCTGGTAACAAAAGGATAATGTATCTCATGAGTAAGAAGATTCTAGGCTTCACGCATATGAGAATACTAAGCTTTAAAAAAAGACCAAGAGGTGGCATGACAAGCATATTATTTCACACACCTTGAACCTTATCAATCAGTGCTGCTATATAATTCACGATTGAAGTTGTTCCTTGGAATGCTTCGAAATGAGTGGAATGGTCTATTTGAAGTTGTGAGGATGACCCAAGATGGTGCTTTGGAGCAACGGAACAAGGAGAAGAGATATACTTTCCTTCTGAATGGGTAACGCGTGAATCATACTTTGGAAATGATGTTGATCGTGAGCTTCAAGCGATCACATTCAATGATAACTGAGTCATGAGATGGGGTTATGCCGCGACGTAAATGAGGCGTTGCATGGGAGGCAACCCGTGACCCCTTGTAATAGTTAGGATTTCTATTCTTTTGTTTTATTATTTCAATTCATATGAATTAGTAAATATATATATATATTTCCATGAAAATACAAAAATATAAGTCGTGTCGCGACCAAAATTGAGGTGTTGGATGGGAGGCCAATTATGTTTTTTCTCTTAGCCATATGTGAAAAATTCCTATAGAAAAAGCACAAGACCCAATTTGTGAAAGAAAAACAAACTCAGCATCCCTGGAAAGTAAGAGTCTGTTTGGCTCAGCTTAAAAGCCGGTCAAACTGACTTAAAAGCTGATTTTTGACTTATTTAGCTGTTTGACAATACTCAAAATAACTTATTTTAAGTTAAAAAAAACTTATTTTAAGCCAAAAGTTAAAAGGTGAGGTAGAGGTGCTTTTTTTTTTTTTAGCTTATAAGCTGTTTTAAGTTGACCACATTTTTATCTTTTTGCTCTTAATATTTTTATACAATTTTCAAATTACAACATAACCTAACATCTCTTTCTTCCATTTTTCCCTTTTCACGGTTGACATAGCAACATCAGCACTTTTATCCAAACACATAACTGCTTATTTTACAAATATGTTTCAGCACTTTCAAAAGTACTTTTTTAAAGCTGCTTTTATTTGACATGTAATATCCACTAAACTATAACAATTTTTATCTTGGTGAGAATAAAACAATTTTTTTTCTTATAACTCACTAACTCTACATACAATTCAAATATACGCTCACAACAAGTAACAAATGTGTAATTTGGTGAATCTAAAGTAAATAAACCTGAAAGATATTGATAACATAGAAATTGAAGTCTTCAAATTACATAAGAAACTGACACTGCATTTTCATTCATTATAGCTTATTTAACTTGTATAAGTTATCTACTATCTTGAGAATTTTGGTATCTCAAATTCTTGAATGTGGCATGTAGGTATAAAGAGGAGTTGCTGCCTATGGTGCCACCTTTCCGGTCTTAGAATGGGGAAACAGCTTAGGCATCAATTTCACTCTTCTAGAGGTCAGTTTGAAGGACACTGTTAAAAGCTTGAAGTAGAAGAACTTCTCCAATTACAATATACAAATTGGAGTGGTTGTACATATGTGTTGTAATAAGGTCCATCCACAGGTCGTTTGGCGATTGCAGCTCTACAGAAAGTCAAACGGTGTCTGGACATTTTAATCCACTTCTAAGAAAGCAAAGTAAAATAAGTAATGTTCACCCGCTGTTCAAGTAGTATATCAAACATAATGCAGTAATTCATTTCCACAGTAACAAGTGAAATGGCGAGGGTCTGGAAAATGGTAAAACTATCTTACGCTATATTGCTCTATATATCTGTTGCTCAAGACTTGCAACCAGTAAGAGGTAAAACAACCCGACTTAGAAGGAAGAATCAGCAAGTGTCCTAATAATGCTCCATCTTTCCCATGGCTTTGCTCTTTCGAAAGAAGTCAGTCCTGTTAAATCACTGATCTGTTCAAAACCCATATGTATGGTTGAGTCAGCTCTGGTTAGTAAAAAAAAGGCCTTGCTGCATGACTATTAGTACTGCAGTAGACAACCCCAGAGTGACAGCTGAAATAGTGTAGACCCTCAATGTAACTGAGGAGTTAATTATCCATCGTAATCACCCACTACTGATAAAATCTTCATTCACCCAAGCATAACTGAGATTTTCAACTGAAGATGAACCCACAGGTTGTAACTACAGACATCACAGCACGTTTGGCTGTTTCATGAACATAGTAAGCAGAAGAACTTTAACTGCTCCCTCCCTCTCTTACCTGTAGATACATATGCTAATACAAGAAAAAAAGAAATCAAGAAATAACATACATAGGCAAACAAACTGGAAAGCTACTCAGAGAAGTTAAACCAAACTATTCCCTAACAACTAACAAGAGCTTTTGAAAACTGCAAATCTCTCTAGTTGTGGGTTAAGGCCTTCGAAAGTTCACAGAAATATGTAAGAGAAATCACATTGCTGCAAGTAGACTCACAATGTTCTTTTCCTTGGATCCATGCCATCTGATTAACGGATTGCTATATCATCCTTCTACACAAACAGATATCATTGTTACAATGAAGTACCCAAACTCAAATATATATGACATTTATCATTAAGTAACTAAATCGATATGTGTATATATAAAGAGAGAATTAGCAAGAGCAACAATACTTCACATCCAAAAACCAAAAAGAGAGGAACTTAATTTGCATCTTAAAATAAGTTTAACTCTTCAGTCTTACAAACCAAAAGCAAGATGTTTGAGTTCATAAAAGCCCTTCAACTTTGGCTCATCACTTTGATTGCTTGAAAGCCTTTTAGTATTAGGCCATTTAATGAGTGAAGATGGATTCTCAAAGGCAGTGAAAGAGAAAATAGACTTACAAGCTCACATGCAGATAACACTCTGCCCACTTTCACAACATTGAGATTGATGAACAGAATTCCAAGTGAACGGTTCCCTTCGGTAGCAGATAGATTGTACTAGCTGCTGATCAATTCATTTGATTCTAATAAAATGTAACAACAAAGTGTCAGATATCAAGCAGTTCATTAAATGATAACTTGGTACATATGACAGCGAAAAATAAAAGCTGATTTATTAGCAAATACCACTTCCTTTTATTATCATCTGCACTTAGCTAGAAATATCATAGAGCTAATCTAAATAGCTGAATTTATGATACTAACTTTGAGTCTGAAAGGATTCATACTTTATGAAGCAAAATGATATGGACAGGAGAAACAGAGGCTAAATAGTACAAGTACCACAAGAAGTAATCATATTTGTCTTCAAGTCCATTGCAGCTTCAGTCATTCCTTGTGAATTGTACGCCTGAATCATGGTAGAAAATGTGATGTAGTCTGGTTTACATTTTCTGACCTTCATTTCCAAGAACAATGCCACCATCCTCTCTATATCACCAACTTGACCGTAAGCACTGATGATGCAATTGAAAAAAGGAGTATCTAGAACTACATCTGAATTCTCAACTTGCCTCATGATTGAATCAACATTTTCCATAAGTGCAGCTCTACTATACGCACTGACAAGAGAGCAATAAGTGAATGAACTTGGCTTCACCCCTTCATGCTTCATCTGTAGGAAAAACTGTTCCATGTTCTTAATGAGGCAAGCTTTCCCCAATGTCTCAATGATGATATTGTAAGTCACAACTGTTGGAGAATAGAACCAATTCCTCATGAAATCAAGTACACACTCCATTTTCTGGTACATGCCAGCTCTTCCATATGACTTGATTAGAATGTTAAATGTCATAACATCTGGCTTTATTCCCATTACCTGAAATTCTTCAAACCACTTCTCCATTTTCTCAAGCTTCCCACAGCTGCCATAGGACCCAATTACTGAATTCAAGGTGAAAACATCTGGAAAGGCAGTCTCATTTTCTATCATATCGGTCAAGGAGCTTTCCATCTGCTCAAACAGCTTAGCTTTACCATAGCCATCAATTATGGTATTGTATGTCACAGAACTACATTCAATTCCCAAATACACCATCTCAGCCAAAATGTATTCGATCATATCAAAACGAAGAACTTTAGTGCAGCATTTAATTAGGATCGAGTAAGTATACACATCAGGCTTGCAATTACTAACTGATTTCATATCATCAATAGTTCGCAGAGCCTCATCAAGGAGGCCACTAAGACCATATGCATTTACAAGTGCAGTATAAACATCTACTGTTGGTTGAAGCCCATCCGCTAGCATAATCTCAAAAAGCAAGTTAGCTTGACTTGGCTGCTTGCACTTGCCGAGCATTACCAAAAGCTTAGCATATGTATGGCATCTTGGCTCATACCAATGTTGCTTGCGAAGAAGGTCGAAAATCTAGGAGGAAGAACAATTTCTGTCAGAAAAATTGTTAAAGCAACAAATACGAGTTCAACAGTTTTATTTGGAAAACAGTAACAACTATGTAGGCTTCTGGGTGAGTCAAATCAACTAAGCCTTGGTCCAAACTATTGGGACATAGACTTTGACACGTGTATGCAATGGAAGATTCGTAAATGAAAACAATGCAACCCAAAAGGAAAGAAACACTAATTACGACTTCATGTTTAGAATTAAAATATTGAACCTTAAAATCACAATAGTTCACCCATTTTTCTAGCCTCCACTACATTCTAGTCGAGCATGTGGTCAAGTGTATAAGCAGAAGAATAATGAAAGTCTTGCAATGAAGGGGCTTGAAGACTGTCTTGGAAATTTGTACCAATTAATTAAAAGGCATCAATTCACTAAAAGGCATGAAGAAAGATGATTGTACTATTTGAAAGTGAAACTTAGCTGATTTTGTAACAAAGAAGACAGTATCTGACGATAATATTTTAGGCCATAGCCCTTGCTGCACAGGTATAGATTAATTAACAACAGTGATACGAATGCATTGTGACTGCCATGAAGATTGACGGGATGTCCAAGATATAAGAACAAGAATTATGACGGACACTTACGAGTTGATACAAGGAAGCAACAGAGAAGGAAATTTATGGACAATCTAAATCATCGGAGGTGAATGAAAATTAGGGATACAGAGGTAAGATTAGTTATGTATTACTAGGAATTGAGAAAGCATAAATTGCATTGCATCTTTATCTGCATTTTATAATATTCGCTATATTATTAATTTCTGTATGTTCACGTTGTTGAAACAGTAGAATGGTTCATCAGACAATTGCCCAGTCACATTGAGCATTCCTGTTGCTAAAAGAGCAATAGGTAAGAGCACTGCTTGAAATTTTCTGACATGAATCAGAATCTAAAATACTGGAGACACAAGGAAGGTTAAATCATGAGAAATGAATTGAGTGTTTAAGCTCTATAATAGTGCGGTAGTCCTAGAAATTCATGAGAAGAATGAAAAAAAACAGTTAATTCATTCGGAATGGAACCTTAAGAGCAGAGTCCCAGCGATTGTCCCTAATAGCATCATCGAGAGCCTTCAGAACGGCCTTGGGCCAAAGATTAGTGTATTTTTCTGAGTTGGCTTTCCTGTGGATACCTCTAATGGCGGCTTCTGTTCTAAGTATACGAGAAAGGTTTTTCTTTGAACATTTCTGCAGCCCTTGTGAAGTAGTACTGCTTGATGATTTGATAATCAAACCTCGCCGTTTTATACCTTCTTTCATCAAATACGATGCGCCTGCAAAATAAAGCTCCATACCCACTCACTCTCACTCCACAAACAAGACGATAAGGGCCACTATTATATACAATTACATATCTCCAGTTACTACATTTTAGTCCCCTCTCTTGCAGAAAAATTAAAATGTGATTAAATTGAATAAAGATATCTTTGTTAACTGTTTGATATAAAATTATGACATAAAATGTCAAAACACATATTTTTTTTCCCAGTTTTATACCTAAACTATTAAAGTACTAAATTTCATATTTAAACTATTATTTATTAGTTTAAGAAACTCACATCTCTCTTTTATTACACTTTCTTCATTTTGTGTATACTTACCCTCTCACTTTTATTAAAAAAAAAAATATCACAACATATTATACACCGACAAAAATTAAATAAATTATTAAATTAAAGATTAAAGAATTATTGTCCTACAAAAAATATTTTTTTATATAAAATAAAATGTACCTCACTCCATCACTTTCTCTCACCGTAATCCCCACCCCCACCCCCACCCCTCCACATTTTTTACCTTTATTTGCTTACATTTCAGTATTTTACAATGTTTTACTTCACCCCCCCCCCCCCTTCCAAATAATAATTTAGATATTATTACTTTTTTAAAAAAATAAAATAATTCTACCCCACTCCACCTAATCTTCAACTTTCATTTATTTTTCTCATTTTTCGTTATATATACATGTCTGTTTAGGGAAGTAAGTTTCACTTGTCACAGCGAGACTTTTTTTAAAAATAATTATTTATGTGATATTCAATGCACAAGTTGAAAAAAAAAGTATGCGCATATCCAATACAAAAAAAAAATGTAAAAAAAATAAAAATAGGAGTAGATGGATGAATAGGATGGGGATGAAAGATTTTATTTTTATTTTAAAATAAAATAATATCAATTTTTTTTTTTGGGGGGGGGGGGATAAGTGGGTGGTTTGGGGGAGGGAGGGTAGCGAGTGAACGTATGATATTTTTCGGCCTCTTTTTAAATGAAACTTTTCCCCCCCTCCCCGGATGGAAGAGCGCTTGTGGTGGTGGGGTTGGGGGGGGGGGGCGGCATGTGGATTGTAAGAAAAATAATTTAATAATTTTTTGGGGATAATAATACTTTAATTTTTAATTTATAATAGTTTATTATTTAATTTTTGTCAACAGTGAAATATTTTATCTATGTGAAATGCCTTGTGAAAAAGTATAATTGTAACATCTCACAAATTTAAATAATTAGGAAGAAGCTTAGAATGAGAAATAGTCATTTTAAAAATAATGTAAATCTTAAAATTTGTTAATGTTAGAAAAAGTGAAGTTTTGGGTCAGCTTCAAACGGTCATAACTTCCATATCTGAATAGGTTGGGTATACTTTCAGATATGGTTAGAAAACTCTTGGAATAATCTTTTAACAGCGTTGAATTTACGCAATTTTGAATTTGTATGAGTGAGTTATGCCCTTTGAAAGTTAGGTTGTGCGATTAAGGAAAGTTTAATCCGGATTTTTGAAGGGTAGGTTAGTAATTTCCTTACCCAATAAATTTAATTCATTTTAGTGAATTAATTAAGGGTCAAATCAGAATAAGATCAGTTTAGTCAATTGGAAATTGATGCTAGAGATTGGAGAAAAGAGAAAAGAGGAGAAAGGAGAGGAAAAACTCAAGATTTCCCAAGATCGTGCGATTTTTGGTGGATTTCTCCGAGGAATTTATCTTACAAAGTATGTGAGTCTTTCATAGCGTTGGGTTCGTTCCCCCACGTGCCAAACATGTTTAGTTCAGTAAAATTTGTCCTAAAAGAGATTGAATGTTGTTGTTCTTAACATGCATTCTTGAATTTGAATGTCAGTTTTTGAATTTGGCTGAATTATGGAGTTTCTGAGATCTTTAAGTTGAGTTTTAGAGTTGTTTTGAGTTTGTTTCTTGAGTACATATGTTGGTAATCAGAATGAGAACAATAGTCGAGTTTAGGCGAATTGGGGTTGGAAAATGAAGAGGAAAAAGTCGGACAAGAAACAGGTACCAGGACTGCGAAGTTCCCTCAGTGAACAAAAATTAGCTCCGTGTCACGGTTAGGACGCAAACTTCATTGTCTCAAAATTAAATTTTGGACAAATAATTTAAAAGCATATCCGTGTTGCAAACTTGTTCCATGACAGTGATTTCATGATTTTTCTCATGCAGAGTGATGAGTTCAACAAATTGAACTCATTTAGGACCTTATTTTAATAGAAATAGTGTCCTCAAATGCTCATTCTATCTCAATATTTAATGAAACTCTTAACTTTTAGATATTTGAAGTTTTAGTGTAAGATGGAGACTTAGGCGCAAAACGGGAATGAAAAGGATGAAAAGAGTTGAAGTTGAAGCCTAAGCATCGCAAAACACACTTGACGATCTGCCGAAGGAATGCATTCGACCCTTTTTCCAGCAAGCGAAGCCTTGAAGGAAGTGGATTCAGAAGGCGATGAAAAGGAGCAGTCAGTGCTTCGCCGAATAGTTCCATAAGAAAAGTTATTCCGCCCAATGTTACAATATACATAGACGATGAAGGCAAAACACAAACGACGATGAACAAGAAGAAGGGCAAATCGCCGAACCACTCGGCGATTCACGACTATGAATTCGCCAATACTTAATCTGAAATCTATAAATACTAGACTTAATTATTATTTTTAAACCGTCTGAACACTATTATCAATTTTCACTTTTAGAAATTTAGTTTTTGTATTTTCTCTCATGTTTGGAGAGGGTTTTGTGGAAGACTTGAAGAAATTAGCTCTTCTTTCTCAAATTGGAAATGGACTTCTTTGTTCTTCTTCCTTTGCTCATATTAAGGTTTAATATTTTAGGTGTATTTGATTATTGCTTGAATTGTGGCTAAAACCCCTCATTCTTGGAGTGTGATTTAGCGAATATGTGTTGATCTTATTATTGGATATTTCTTGCTGATATGATTAGATGCATTTATGGTGATTTCACCTAGTGATTGTGGATTAATTTAATGAGTTTGTAGTTACAAAAACAAAACCATCCATGTGTTTCTGGCTTGCTTGAGAGAGAGGTCGTGAAACCAAAACCGCTAGACTGATGACCTAAGGAGTGGGGCAATATAAGGCTCAGCCCGAGAGGGTGAGCCATAGCCCCATATCCTATCACTCTTCATCAAAAGAAAGGGTGTGGGTAAGACATAGACTGGTTTTCATTAGACGAGTGGGTGTCCGAGAAGAACCCATTTGATATGAGGTAAGTTGCTAGAGAAGGAATTTACTTTCACCTAAAGCTAAGCCTAGTCATCTTTATCTTGCAAATTTTCCTATTGAAAGCATGTACCCATTGATTTATGTCAACATATTGTAACGTCCGGGGAGCACACCCTAGAAGTAACATGACGTACTTTACCTCTCGGTGGTCTTATACAAGCCCATAGTTATCGTTCATCGCATTGTCGTAGTAAATTTAGCGGAAAATTTAAAACTTTTCATAGCACATCATATGCTAGAAACCTCACTATATATATATATATATATATATATATATATATATATATATAATAGATATAGATATATATATATATATATATATATATATATATATATATATATATATAGATATATATAGATATAGATATATATTTAATCATAAGTACATATTTAGACTTTAGGCTGTTTTCAACCTACCTCTTATTGTAACACTTCGAAAATTCTAGACGTGTCATGAAGCTTAACATTTGTGTAACAAGGTCTAAGCACTTTTTCTAACTCAATTTAAATGAATTTAGGTCATTCAAGGTGTTTAAGAACCAAGGCATTCAAGAACGTCCATGACGTCTGGAAAGTTGGTCACAAGAATGTTAGTGTGCCTTAACCTATTTGACTAATTTTTAGGAGTCGGAAATGTAAAAAAATTGGTGGAAATGTAGCTAATAGGTGTTTGAGTTGTTTCATTGTTGAAACGTCCTGGTACGACTCTCCAAGGACCAACCAAGGGCCCTTGAGGAGGACTCTTGTAGGTTGAAGCAATACTGCCTGGCAGTGTGAATCGACAGGACATAAGACGGCCCGTGTGTGAATTGACGGGGCGTTGATGCCACCGTCGTCCCACACTTAGGCTGGTGGAGAAGTCCCCTTCACTCGCACAGCCTCTGAACTCATCGACGAAGTGTATAGGTGCAAGCTACGGTCCGTGTGTGGATCGACGGGGCATCGATGCCACCATCGTCCCACACTTAGACAATTTAGAGGAAGCCCTCGCCTACAAATTCACTGACCAAGATGATGGAGTGCAAGACGGAGGGGTGGGGGGCTGTTCGTGTACTCACAGACAGTCCATCGATCGGGGTTTCATCTGTGAGGTTCGAGTTTTCTGCCTAATTAAAGTTGGTCTTATTTAATTAATTAAATGGTTTAGGGGTTAGTTGGGGATTAAATGAAGACTAATTAAGTTTATTAAGTCCCAATATAAATACTCCCAACCCTCATTAATCTAAACACAACTCTCAAATAAACTCTCTTCCTTCTCTCTTATTTCTCTCTCTACATGAACTCACCGTTGAGACTAGCAAGGACTAGGGTTTGGGGGATGGAAAGGGACGAATTCACCATCAAATTTTTGACAAAACGTTAAGGTATGAGTTCAATTCACCTTTGAGACTCTTTCCTCAAAGGGTCCCTTCAAAATAGATTTCAAAAAGTTGAGTTTTCTTATGGGTTTCATTCAATTACGAAATTGAAGTTATGAAGTGAGGATTTGATGATTTATATAGGTTATATTGAGTAGATTAACATGTAATTAAACTTGTTTATGGTAATTGTTGATGGTTTTGTCTAAATTGAAGAATATGATCCTTTATCCTAACCAAGGTAGTGATCTTGACCTATATTGTATTGTGATCATTCAATTGAGTTGGTTGTTGATTAAATTACTATCCTATGTTGTTATTATGATTAAATTAAGATGAATTATAGTCCTATCATGCTAGTTCTTGAGATGTGGTTTATGTTATGAATTGTAAAGGTGAAATTAGCCTATGTATCTTGCCTCAAGTTGTGATCTAAAGTTGAATTGTGTTATAGAGATGCAATTGGCCTTGTTATCTTATTGGTTATCATTGTGTGATGATGTTACTCCCCCAATTGGGTTGAGTTATGGGTTGATGGTAAGACCTTGATGATAGACTATGAGGAAGACTTTGTAAGTCTTAGAATCTCTATCTTTATTTCCAACTGTGATTAATTATTGTTAAGTCATGATATTACATTGGAGTTTGCCTATAGTAGGATTATAGGGTGGTATGATGTTGAATTCAAATGTGTTGACTATGTTGTGAGGTTGATTAAGGTGTATGTGATATAGGGATGGTGAAAACTATCAATGTGCCTTAATATGCTATGAAATGGTAATGTGTTAACCTCACTTATATGAATTGTGATGAAAGAACTTATAATCATACAATTCTTGTTGATCTATTGATGATGATGAGTATACAAGGGGTAGACCCTATGGCCTAAATTAAGCTATGATTGATAATTAAAGGCTTAAAGACTCAAAAAGGGACTCTAGCTTAGCACCGAGTGAACTACATAGAGAAGTGTCCCTTCCCACATAGGGAAGGTAGGAACACTACATTACTCTTGAGATTGGAGACTATAATTCATGACGCATAAAGAGGGTTCTAACTAAATCTCCTAGTTCTTAAACTATGTTGCCCCATAAGAATACTAGCTAGTGGATCCACTTAGTTGCTATGTTTCATGTTTTGGTACTACCTTGGCAAGTAGTCCGCCTTCTTTCGGTGTAGGGTTTTATGACATCGGATTTCAGACTAGATAATATGGTCTATGTCGATTAGTTCAAGATGTTCCCAAAAGGTAAAACAAATTAAAGGACTTGAACTCTAACTTGGATAACCTAAGGGGTATAACTTAGTTTAGGTAGGGGTATGGGACTCTACCTAAACATTGCACAAGTTAGCCTTGAGGGGAGTCTTAGGAGGAGGTTCTTATATATGTTTATGTTATGATAATATATGATGTAGATATGATGACCAGGAACATTGTTGATACTATATGTTGATTAGTTCATTTATGAATATGCCTTGGGTTGTAATGTTAATATATGATGAAATGTAAACCTAAATGCCATGATATGTAAGGTTGGACATTGGTCATTTTTTCTTGTTAAGGATACTTGATTGAGTAAGGTTATTGGGATTTGCTTGGTCATTGCACTTGTTGACTTGATAAGGACTTGTGAGTAGTTGTCTTGCTTATTATGATATGTTGTGAGATAGTAAGAATGTTTGGTTGGTTGATATTACTTACTTGACTTTTGATTAACTCCCAAAAAGGGGTATATTTGGCATGTTTTGATAAAAAGTCCTTTTAAGCATGTCTCTTGTGTATGTTTATAAGATCCCATACTTATTACATGTGGAGTACTAACCCAATTTTCTTCCCTTTTCCTAAGCATTTTAGGGTTCAATCGTTGAAGAGTTTGGAAGGAGACATTGTTGAAGGCTTGGATTCTTACTTTCATCCATGTAGGGTAGGTCCTCAACTTTCGAGGGCAATGCCATACTCTAGCTTACAAATTTTGTTATGAGATTATTGACTCTATCATTCCTTTTCTTTTTAATTGAATATTGTACTTTGGTATAACCTATACATGGTCTTGTTGAATTGATGTAAGGGTTATGCCCATATTGTGATATTCTTTACATAGTATGAGATGAGACAATTGCTGAGACTATTTCTATATTATATATACATGTATGTGCAATAAAAGTAGAAGTCAATAAAGTGGAAGTCTATGTAACCTTCTTATACGAAGGGTCGATGTATACACGATATGAGTATATATTATTTGTATGTAAAGGTTTATGTAAACCTCTAAGTGGTGATAATGAAAGTTTTAAATTTTTCCGCATTTTTCAACCTATGAATGTAATGACATGTGACTTAGAGGCTAGTCTTAGTCTTTGAAAAGAACGACGACGCCGGTTACGTCTAGGGGGTAAACCCGGATATGACAAACTTGGAATCAGAGCAGGAGGTTGAATATCATTGAGTTATGTCTCTCTCTACCACGTCTATGTAGGTTTGTATTCATAATTGTGAAGTGCTCCACACTTATGAGTAGGAACCTATATGATGCTTAGGAATCACTCTCTTTCTTAGAAATCTTATATCGTGCCAATAGAGTATACTTATGGTGAGCTTTTGCATCTAATCCTATTGGTGTGCTTATAGGGAGATGAACACTCGAAGGAATGCTGCTCGAAGACTTGAGAAGGAAGTTGCTAATGCGGGAGCTCCTCCCCATGATGACTAAGTTCCTCCACTTGAGGAAAATATTAATGTGGAGCAAGCCCCGGCTAACCCTCTTCCTATGACGGAGGCTGATATGAGGGATATTGTTGCTCAAATGGCCCAAGCTATGACTATTCAAGCACAAGCCTCCACATTTCAAGCCCAAGATATGACGACCCAAGCAATCGGGATATTGCTCCATGTCCTCATAAACAAGTCACTATTATGGCTTCCCATCTAAGGGACTTCTCTTGAATAAACCCTCCTACTTTCTATGGTTGTAAGGTTGATGAAGACCCTCAAGAATTCATTGATGAGGTCTTTAAGATACTATATTCTATGGGGGTGTCTTCAAGGCCGAGTTGGCCACATACTAACTCAAGGATGTGGATCAAACTTGGTATGTGCAATGGAGGGATAATAGGTCGTTGAGGGGTGGTCCGGTGACTTGGGAGATATTTAAGGCGGCTTTTATAGATCGGTTCTTTCCTAGGGTGGTGAGGGAGGAGAAAGTGATGGAGTTCATCATTCTTCGCCAAGGAGGAAAGAGTGGCCATGAGTACTATTTGGAATTCATTAAGCTGTCCAAATATGCTCATTCTTTGGTCTCCGATCCAAGAGACCAAATGAGTAGTTTTGTGATGGGGGTGTTGGAAGAATTACAAGAGGAGTGCCAATCGGCCATACTACATGACAAAATGAACATTTCCCGTCTTATGGTGTATGCAAGAAGAGTTGAGGAGGCAAGGGCTAAGCGAAAAAGTAGAGATGATAAGAGAGCAAGGTCATTTGATTGAAGTTCTTCAAAGAATAGGATTGAGATACAAGACAAGCCTAGATTTAAGAAGCGGGTTCTAATCAAGTCCCTTCCAAATTCCTAAGAGCTAGTGGTTATATGGTGTCTAACCCTAAATTCAAGAAAGGAAAAAGTACTAATTCACCAAATGAGAAGTCAACTTGTGGAAGGTATTGTACAAAGCACTATGGTGATTACCTTAAGGAGATGGATAATTGCTTTAGTTGTGGAAAGAGTAGTCACAAGACGAGAGATTGCCCAAAATTAAAGAGTCGAGACAAGGGTAGTTGTCAAGCTCAAGCAAGTGGTTC
This sequence comes from Solanum habrochaites, assembly GCA_027704765.1. Taxonomy (NCBI): domain Eukaryota; kingdom Viridiplantae; phylum Streptophyta; class Magnoliopsida; order Solanales; family Solanaceae; genus Solanum; species Solanum habrochaites. The sequence goes on from JAKWJA010002496.1 coordinate 21,265,815, forward strand.
TAGTGATGCTCCGAAGAAGCGCTTCTATGCTCCCCGCTCTAGGGGTGAGCAAGAGACCTCTTCCGATGTGGTGACCGGTATGTTGAAAGTTTTCTCTCTTGATGTATATGTCTTACTTGATCCAGGTGCTACTTTATCATTTGTTACACCTCTATTAGCTAAAAGGTTTGAAATTTTACCCGATATTTTGCATGAACCTTTTATAGTGTCTACTTCGGTGGATGAGTCGATTGTTGCAAAAAGGGTGTATAGAAATTGTACTATAATGTTTCCCAATAGAGTTTCTTATGTTGATCTAGTAGAACTCGATATTCTTGATTTTGATATTATATTGGGTATGGATTGGTTGCGTGCATGTTTTGCATTCATTGATTGTAGGAAAAGAGTGGTGAGGTTTAACTTCCCAAATGGACCCATTGTTGAGTAGAAAGGGGGAAAATTTGTTCCTAGAGGTCGTATTATTACTTGTCTAAAAGCATGCAAAATGATCGCAAAACATTGTCTATATTATTTAGTAAGAATCCAAGATCTAGACTCCAAATTTCCTCCCATCGAGTCGGTACCCGTAGTGAGTGAATTTCCAGAGGTCTTCCCTAATGACCTTCCCGGTATTCCTCCCGAATGGGAAATTGACTTTGTACCAAAGTCTGAAGATCGCTAATCCAAACCGCTTCAATGAGTCTTCAATGTGCTCTCTGACCTACGCCTATAAAATAGTAATAGTATAGGGTTAGTACACACTTGTACTAAGTATGGGTGTATGCACATATACACGTAAAGACTATGCATGATCAACGAAAGCTCTTCCTATGAAGTTTAGGTAGTGGTATGGGACGTCATCTAGATATTGCACAATAGGCTTTGAAGGTGTTAGTTAGAGTCCCTAGCTCTTGTCTTAGACCATTACTTGAATGTCCTCGATGTGTTGAATGCCTCTTAATGAACTAATGAATGTAATGACTTAAGTTAAGAAAGTATTTTAAAATGAAGTAGTACTTATCGAGAGTAATTAAGGGTTTTCTAGTTAAGGTGTGAAGGGGGCATAAGAATGCTCATTTCTTCTCTTTACCTAGATAAGTCCTAGAATGACTTTAGTTAGGGAATTTGGTTGATTATGTGGACATGATCTAAGCCTTAGGAAATCTTATGGATTATTTAGGTAATCTTGAAGAGGTGACTGTGGACGTTATCTTCTTGATTTACTTAAGTATGTCTTTTGATAGCCTTTGGAAGGAGAATGTCATATCACCTATATGCTAATGTGTTAAATGAGAATGACTCTATCTTAGGGAGTCTATAGGATCTCTTAAGTGTTTGTGTAAGGTATTATATGGGTGGTCGCTTCACAACTCACTCAAGTGAACCTTAGAGTCACCTTAATAGGAGAATCTCATGTTCTTATGTTAGTGTCTCTTAAGTGTGTATGTGACTCATTATAAGTAATCTTGAGGAGAGTTTAGGCACATCTATAGAGGGTGTATGGGCAGTCTCTCTTTGTGTGACTTAAGTGAATCTTAGGATAGCTTTGAGTGAGAAGATTACATGCTAAAGGGGGTTTAAATTGAAGTGAAGGAACTTCACTGTAAAAGTGAATTGAGCTCACTGTTCAGTGAAATGACTTCACTATAATGTTTGCTAAAAAATGTGACTTTTTGCCTAAATGATTTATTATGTGTTTTTTAAGTTGTTAAATGTTGTTCTTATAATTATAGTATGATGCTTTAATCGAAATTCATGAAAAGCATGCTTATTACTAAATGTCCCTTTTTCATGGTTTTTTCATGGCTTCATACTTAGTGCATCTAATGTGCTAACTCCTTCTTTTACTTTTTGACTAAAGTATAGGGAAATGAAATCTTGATATGCCATGAAGGATGGATGAGTTTCTAAGGGTTGAAGAAGAAGTATTGGTGAGTCCTCATCGATTCGAGGACAATAGCCACATGTTCATTTATGTCTTAAGTCTTCATTTTATGTCTTCTATGGGATTAGTCCTAGGTGTTTTAAATTCTAAAGTCGAGATGGTTCAATGAGATGTTGTATTGTTCTAATGTTTTAAACGAAAGTCTTCCGCATGCGTATTGTTTATGAAAGAGTTCTTTGTGTGTGAATAAAGTTTTAAATTTTTACTCATTTTAGTTATGTTATTATGAAATGAATGATACGAGAGGCTTAGATGAGACTTCCTGAAGTCTCATTAGCCGTGTGACATCGCAAGGATACTCGTAACTTCTAGGGTGTACTTGTGGGATATGATATTGATTGTCGGACAAGGGTAGTCAAATTTTAATTTCCAAAGGTACCCATTTTTGAGTGGAAGGGAGGAAACTCAAAATCCTAGGGGTAAGATCACTTCATTTCCAAAAGCTTGCAAATTGATTGCAATGGGTTGTCTCTACCACATAGTAAGATTTAGGACCTTGAATTCGAGGTCCCTCCCATAGAGTCAGTACCCGTAGTGAGGGAATTTTCTGAGGTCTTTCCCGACGAACTTCCCATAATTCTTCCCGAACGGGAGATTGACTTCGGCATAGATTTATTGCCGGATACACAACCTATTTCAATCCTTCCTTTTCGGATGGCGTCGGCCAAGATGAAAGAAATAAAGTCTCAACTAAAGGATTTCCTAGATTAGGGTTTCATTAAACCAAGCATATCTCCTTGGGGTGCCCCGATATTGTTTGTGAAGAAGAATGATGGGTCTTTGAGAATGTGTATCAACTATCGTCAATTGAACAAATCACTATAAAGAATAAGTACCCGCTTCCTAGGATTGATGACTTGTTTGATTAACTCCAAGGACAGAGTTACTTTTCAAAGATTGAATTGAGGTCGGGTTATTATCAACTTAAAGTAAGGGAGGTTGATATTCCGAAAATGGCATTAAAAACAAGATATGGTCACTTTGAATTCCTAGTGATGTCATTTGGTCTAACAAATGCCCCGCCGGCATTCATGGACCTTATGAAACGGGTTTTTCGAAAGTATCTTGATTTTTTTATGATTGTCATCATTAATGACATTTTGATATAGTTTAGGAGTGAGAATGATCATATGAGACACTTGAGGATAGTTTTGCTAGTTCTCAAGGATAACTAACTTTTTATTAAGTTTATGAAGTGTGAGGTTTGTTTGAGATCGGTTCCCTTACTAGGTCACATTGTCTTTAGTGAAGGGTAGAGTTTGATCCAAGGAATATGAAAGTAGTCAAAAGTTGGACGAGATCTTTGAGTACTATCAACATCTGAAATTTTCTTGGTTTGGCTGGTTACTATTGGAGGTTTGTTGAGAGATTTTCATCTATCGCATCTCCAGTAATGTCCTTAACCCAAAAGAAGTCCAAATTCAAATGGTCGGAATCGTGTGAAAAGAATTTCAAATTATTGAAAATAGACTTACCTCCACTCCGGTATTGGCGTTACTGGAGGTTACCGAAGGGTTTGTGGTTTATTGTAATGCCTCCCGAGTGGGTATAGGATGTGTGCTCATGCAACATGGGAAAGTCATAGTGTATGCCTCTAGGCAACTCAAGCCACATGAGAAAAATTGCCCAAGTTATGACCTTGAGCTTGCGTCCGTGGTATTTGCATTGAAAATTTGGAGACATTATCTCTATAGGGTACATGTTGATGTATTCACCGATCACAAGAGTCTACAATACGTATTTATCAAAAAAAATTTGAACCTACATCAAAGAAGATGGTTGGAACTTTTAAAGGACTATGACATGATTGTCCTTTACCATCCTGGAAAAGCTAATGTGGTAACAGATTCCTTGAGTAGAGTGTCCATGGGTAGTGTGACTCATGTGGTTGATGATAAGAATGAGTTAGTAAAAGAGGTTCATAGTTTGCTCGTTCGGGTGTCCGAGTTAAAGACTCTCTAAAGGGTGGTTTCGTGGTTCGCCACAACTCAGAGTCATCTTTAATGGTTTGGGTGAAATCCAAGAAACACCTTGATCCTTTATTGATGGAGTTGAATGAAACGATCCTTAGTAAAGTCCAGATTGATGGCTTCCTATTTCAAAGTAGGAACGTCCATGATTTGGGTTAAACCACCTGTGTTTAGATGCTCGTCTTTTACTTGTTGGAAATTTGGACATTTAGCAACAAACTTCACTATGTCCCTTTTTAAACCATCCCACCGATAGACTTTCCTAAGGTCATGATACATTTTGATGGCAGCCGAATGTATAGAATAACGGGAACCATGGGCTTCTTCTAGAATTTGATTTCTCAAATCCTCAACATCATGTACCCATAATCTCCTTGGTACCTAAGAAAACTACGCCCCCCGCCCCCAGGAGAATGACTCATTGAGCTTACCAAGTACAGATTCCTTTTACTCCATCAATAGAGGATCAAGATGTTGCTTATATTTCACATCAAATAGAAATTTATTGGAAATATGCATCTTTTGATTTAAATATCATAATATAATCATAAGAACAACATTTGACACCGTAGAAGAACATAAGAAATCACTGAATCAATTTATCACATTTTTAGGAGCAACATTACAGTAACCTTAATTCACTGTATAGTGAACTCCTTCACTGTTACACTGAAGTGATTTTAATTCATATAGGACACTTCCTAGCATGTAATCTTCTCACTAAAAGTTAGCCTAAGACTCACTTAAGAAATACAATGATATACCTACCATACACCCTCTCTAAGCATACCTAAATAATCCTCAAGACTACTTATAATGAGACATACACACTTACAAGACACAAAAACATATAACACGTATAATAAGACATTCTCCTAACCAAGACTCTCAAAAGACTTACTGATGTAATCCTAGAAGAGAACACCCATACACTCTTTTCAAGGTTACCTAAATAATCTTTAAGACATCCTAAGTTTAGATCATGCCCAAAGTATCAACCAACTTCCCTAAGTAGAGTCATTCTCAAGACTTTCCTAGATAAGACATGAAGATATTATCCCTTATGGCCCCTTCACACTTTAACTAAGGAATTCTTAAGTCACTCTAAATTAGGTACTCATTCATTTACATGCTTTCTATCACAAGCCATTATTTAATCAGTTCATTAAGAGTCATTCATCACATAGAGGACATTCACATCATGGTCTTGGAGAAGACCTAGGGACTCTCACTAACATCTTTAAAGCCTAAAGGTGCAATGTCTAGGTAGCATCCCATACCACCATCTAAACTTCATAGACTTCTCAAATACTAGTAGGTATCTCATATGATGAGAATACGAAATAACCGATATAGAGCATGGTAGAAAAACATGGATTCCGGAGTTGTAACCTACTCCGATGGAGGGTGTTCTACTTGACAATGGTAGATTTTTGACACATCACATGTAGGCACATGGTTCAGGGAAATGAAGGGCTTACTTTGCACTCCGGACTCATCCTTTCAATGGAGCTACTTGCCTTACCATACTCACTCAATGCTTGCCTTTGTTCTGATGGATTAATTGACATTAAAGGATACATGAAGAGGTTCCATATCTAGTTTATAACCCAATCACATTTACCCTACCAAAGAGGTCCCCTAGGGCTGCCTTAAAATGGCGACAAGAAGCTCATAATGACTTTTCTAAGGATTGATATGATGCAGTTCCATCCAAACAACCTTAATTCCATCACTCATTACAAGAAGGATACCATTACGACTTTTGACTTCAAGGTTCATAACCTTACCACTAGTTTCAAGGTTTCACATAAAGCACTCTCTTAACATCATTCAAGGTCTCATGTCATTCATACATACACAGAATCGATGTTACAGTGAAGTCCATACTTTAACAATCAATAGAAAGTAGAGATATTGTATTCAAGCATCACTCCACGTCGATCCAATGTCACTTAATTCATCATAACTTTACCATGTATGCAGTAGATATAATCAATTCCAACATGCTAGAATCATAATTCAATCAACATCAATTCAAGATCACAAAGCCCATACATAGGCTAAAATGATAGTTTGAAGAGAGCATGGGTTCATCATCCAATTTGATTGAAATCCATGTTAAAATTAACATTTATCAACAATTCATCATGAGAAAGCCTTTGAAAACGTTTTGAAAAAGAACCCATGGCTAGATTGAAGAAGAAGAGATTTGATCATATTTTCTCTTTGAAAACTTAGAGATTAACAATCTAGATGGAAGGATAACTAGATATGAAGGATCACCATACCTTAATTTAGAAGAAAAACTCTAAAACATGATGAAGAACCCATACTAATCCAAGAACCAAGATGTTCTTAAGCTTCATCTTCAATGGAGGTGCTAGAGGGAGTTTGGTCTGGGAGGGAAGTCTAATTTGTGTGAATTGAATTGGGAATGGGGTTGTCATGTTTTTTAATCACTTAAATACACCCAAAAATAACCAAATAAAAAAAATAGGGTCAGGTTAGCACGTGGCATGAATTTCCAATTCACCCCATGATGGGACAACGTGTATGCAGTTAAATGCAACCTGCATCGATGGCCGCCATCGACACCCCTTAGGTCCATCGATGGGCCGTTGGTGGCCTCCGTTGTTTGGGTCTTAGGATGTCCTTTTGCTGAGACTTTCCCAGGCAAAGAGCCAATCGACTCTTTACCATCGACGGGGCATTGGTGGACTTGCAGACCATTTTTTTGCTTAATCGATTGACACTGCCAAGGCAGTGTCTCGACAGCCTTTGTGTCCTCCTTGAGGTCCTTTTGCGGAGCCCTTGGGGAGTCGTACCCATACATTTCCAACGTTAATATATACCTTAAAATGTCAAGGACCTTCCACATCAAATTTCTTCCAAAACAAACACGTAAAACACATCAAAACACATCAAAACATGCAAGGCACACTCAAGACACACATTAACGTCTCAAGGGAAAACATTCGAACGTCTTGGAAGTTCTTGGACGTTTGACCTACAAACTATATTCAACTTAATATACTGCCTAATACATCATTATTACTCATATAAGGACCTCATAAGATCATAACATACAAATATAAACACGTATAGACATATGATGCACATAGGTGACTAGTCATCGAACATCTTAGTCGTCTCTTGAAGTTTGACTTCCAATTCACCTAAATCTTTAGACTCTGCCTCAATAACATATTATAATCTATTTTAGTACCTTAGAACCTTATGAAAAACATGTTAGGATCTAGACACCCTAACTCATTTTTGGGGTCTTACAGATATCAAAATCAAACATGTCAAGTTCCACCAAATCAACAAGAGTAACTTTATTGGGCGACATTATAGGACATTTCCTATACACTCTATTTGCAACTATCGTGTCACCTATTGCGATACAAACCGAAAAGGGTTCAATCAAAACATTGGGAACTATATCAAACTTCCTAGATACCAAAGGTTAACAAAATAAAGGGATTCACCTGGTTCAAGAAGAGCATAAACATTAATAGAAAAGACTTTTAACATACGATCCACAACATCGGGAGAGCTCTCTTGTTCACCCCTAGACTTGTGTGCATAAAAACGGTTCCTTTTTGGAGCTTCAGAGCTAGGACCGCTTGATTGAGTTGGATATTCCCTTTTTCTTGACTCCTCACACTAGGATAATCTTTCACCATATGGCCACCTTTGCCACAACCATAGCAATTATTATTTCCAAGAAGGCATCAACCTACATGTTTCTTACCACTCTTACCACAAGTTGGTCTCTCTCTTGGTGGGTAATAATTTCTTCCCTTTTGAGATTTAGAGTTAGACACCATATCATTGGGAGCCATGGAGAAATTTAAAGGAACTTAGTTCTAAAACCTCTTCTTGAACTTAGGCTTGTCTTGAATGTCAAGCCTACTCTTAGAAGAACCACTTTCAAAAGACCTTGCCATCTTAACTTCTCTATTCCTCTTCCTTAGAAGACTCTCCTCTACTTGTGGATGAACCATCAGCCTAGAAAGATTCATGTTGTCATGAAGCATAGTAGCACGAAATTCTTCTTCAAGCTCTTTGAACACGGACATAACATCTCATTTCATCCCTATCATTTGAAACCAAAGAAGAAGCATATTTAGATAAATTAACGAACATTAAGGAGTATTCCTTAACACTCATACCTCCTTGAAGAAGTTTGATGAAATTCTCTACCATAGATTCCCTTTGCTCCCTTGGGAAGAATCTGTCAAGAAAGGCCTTTTTGAATATCTCCCAAGTCACGGGACCACCTCCTAAATCCCAACTATCCTTCCATTGATTGTCCCATGTCTGAGTCATGTCTTTTAGTTGATAGGAAGAAAGCTAAGCCTTTTCAGTATTACTAATGCCCATGGCAAAAAAAATCTTATAAAGCTCATCAACAAACTCTTGGTGGTCTTCATCAACCTTGGATCCAAAGAACATGGAGGATTCATCCTCGAAATCTCTCAAACAGGTAGCCATAGTACTAGATTTTGGTTCTGTCAAGGTGAACCTCTCGGTTAGCTTGTGTCGTAATGGCTTGAGCTTGAGTGGTGATGACTTGGGACATCAAGAGAAAGGCTGACCTTACCTCACCATACGTCATGGATGGAGGATTGACCAGAACTTGATCATTTGCAGTAACTTGCTCTTGAGAAGGAACTCTATTGCCTTGGGGAGTATCTCCCGCTTTCGCAATCTCTTCTCCTACTCTTTTAACGGCTTTCCTTCTTGTGTTAATTGCCTATAACCACAAGAAAGGTATTATATGTTAAAAGACACACAGTGTCAAGACTCTAACGGCACGACATAGGATTACGAAGAAAAGAGAATTTTCCTATTCATCACATAACATCTCATTCGTAATTGTATCACACTTCACAATCATGAATAAGAAACTATATAAATGTGGTTTTAGTGAGACATTGACCCTAAAAATATTCAACCTCATACTCTGATACCAAGTTTGTCACGATCGGAGAGTACCACCCAATCGCGACCGGCATTTTCGTCCTCCTGGAGGACTCAGACAAGCCCTTAGCATTCTTCTAACATATTAATAGTTAAAAATGCGGAAAAATTAAAAACTTTTACATGTACCAAGTGAGGTATACTTAGACCTCTCACATAGAAGCTTACTTAAGCTTCTCTTTTAGCAACATGATAAACATACATACGATAGTCTAAAAATCTCTCACATAAAAACCATCTAAGAATACAAGTCTTTGACTTAGTCAATACAAAGTCCATAAGTCATATAGGCCTTACTACAATAGAATCCAGATGACAAAAGGAAATAAAGAGTAACTCTTAAAACTACTAAAAACTTCATAAACTAGAATAATGAAAAGATAGCATCCCCCAACAAGAGGATCTAAAAACAATTGGATAAAGAGTTCCAAGATTCTTGAATCTACATTCATAATCTTCAATGGTCGGACCCTACATTTATAGTTATATAAAGTAAGGGGTTTGTATTCCACATGTACTAAGTATGGGTATTTGCACATAACATTTAAGAACATGTATGAAAAAGGACAATTTCTTTAGAAAGCATGCTAAGTCAATTGAAAGCCTTTAATTCACATACAACAGACCATATACAACATAAGGATACAACAACTTAAAGCATGATCATAACCAAAGACATATAATCATAAAGTCATATTAACATTTCATGTTAATTAGATCTTATAAAATAACATACAAGACCCTTACCAATAATATCATCCCAAGCCTACAAGTGCAATGATCATGTGAAGACCCACAACCCCACATAATCAAGTTGACAAGATAGGAGACCATAAGTAATGTTTTGCTTCATACAACTTACCTCATATATAGTCATCATCACACATAGCAACATGTGTTCATTAGCATAGTCAACATCATATAACAACAATATAATATATCATAAGCATTATACATTTCATCTTCATATTACATGGGAACAATCTCCTAGGATCCCCCTTTGACACAACTTGTGTAATGTCTAGGATAGTCACATACCCCTACCTATACTAAGTAGACTCCTCAAGTCACCCTAGTCAATGTCAATTTACTTTTCATTTATTTTACGTGAGAGAACAATCGACTTAACCGATATTAGATCATGTGAGCTAAACATGGAATACGGTGTCATGAAGCCCCATACCGAAATAAGGTGGTCTACTAGCTAAGGTAGAACCAAAACATGAACATAGAACTCTAGGTGGATCCACTAGCTAGTATTCCTATGGAGGCAACATAGTTCAAGAACTGGGAGATATATTAGAGACCCATAGTTCCACATTACATGGCCTCTATCTCAAAAGAGTCATTGTGAACCTACCTTCCAACTTGGGAAGGAACACCTCTTATATCTAGTTGACTCGGTGCTAAGTTAGACCATTTTTGAGTAACCTTTAATTTATCATTTATCATAAAACTTATCATATGTCATAGGAGATTAACTCCTTGTATAAATATGATCATAAGCTCTTTAGGTTTAGATGAGAATTTCCTTTCATCATAACCCTTTATTTGTAAAATTAACATATCGTAAACAAATTGTGTAAGGCATACAAGATAAATACCATCAACTTGCATTATCGTATCCTTACCATGATCCCACATTTAACATATTCATATGCCAACATATGTGCATAGCAACACCATACATACTTCAATTTCATAGCTACATCCATTATAGGTTAACATCAACATAATAGAATAATAATCGGTTTAGAAGAATTACCTATTTCTTATAAGAATCTTCCTCAATAACATACACTCAATTCATAGCAATCATCTAATAATATAGTGAAATACTCAATATCATAACAATCCCAACCCCTATAGTCATATACAAGACCAAATCATAGTTTGGGTAAAGGGAAAGGGATCATATATGAGTTAATTCAATCTATATTTCCAATATCAATATTTACATAACATTAAGTTATATATACAACATAATTGAATTAATTATTTAGAGAAGGAACATGCTTCACACGAAAACTCAACATTACATATCATGTAAGACCTCGCAAATGACTTAGGATGATTAGAGCTTAATATGGTTTTAATTTTGTTCTAAGGTAATAAATTGGTTGATTACATGGCATTGAGTCAGTTTGTAAGAGTTTAGGTGCATTGGAAGTCAAACGTCAAGGAACAACTTAGACGTTAGATGACTAAGTCACTTATGTGCCTCGTATGTGGTTTTATGTGTTTTTATGTGTTTCATGAGTTTATGAGGTCCTAAAATGATTTATTATAATTTATATAGGTAGTGTGTCAAGTTTTCTGGAGTTTGGAGGTCAAACGTCCAAAAACGTCCATGACGTTCGAAACATTTGTCTTGAAACGACCTTGTGTGTCTAGGCATGTTTCATCAATTTTTACGTGTTCGTTTTAGGTGAAATTCATGTGAGAGGTGATATACTTGTATATTATCATTTTTGGGTTTGAAATGTCCGGGGAATATCAAAATATCCTCGAGAAAGGACAAAAAGTGATGCCCAAAAGTGTCTAAGACAGCCCAACCAACGGTTGGCAATCGACGCTCAGTAAGTCAGTTGACGCCCCATTTGGTGGGGTATCCTCGATGGATAATTAGGAGTGGGAGAGAGGAATCTAAATACAGTCCTCAGTCCTAGACCAAGGACCAATAGGATGGTCCGTTGGTCAAGGGACGGACCGTCGATGGGGTCTACTCCCTGCGCAGGTTTACTGTAAGTTGAGGGGTGAACATGTAATTTCACCCCACTTAAAATTAGAGGTTTGGCGGTTCTTAAGTGTATTTTGGGTATTTAAGTGTGTATATAAGTCTTTAACACTTAGAAGTTTTGATTTTTCCAAATCAAAACCCTAAATCCCTTAGAAATTCCCTAGAACTCCATTTGAGTGAAAACTCATGGAAGGGCTTGGATTGACAAATTGAGTGGATATTCTTCATCAAGTTGAATAATTAGATTCATAAAGGTATGTATTTTAATCCTTGAAAATCTCTTCATCAAGGAGCCCAACTTTCAAAAATGTTTTCTAAAGTTTTCAAGTTGAATTGTCTAATTTTATAATATATTCCATGGATTCTTGCATTAATGGTTTCTAAACATAGAATAATGATTGAATTGTTATTGTATTTATGATTTAAATCTAAAATAACCTATGAACCCATGAATTGGATGAACCCTAGTTTTTGATTAAGTTATGGGTTACTTGATATTGATGTAATGTTGATGAATTCTAATGTAATTTTATGTAGGCTATTGATTGATGTAATAATTGTAGTAAATTGATATATAGCTTGTATTGGATTGATGAATATGTAGTCATTTGACCTAGTTTCATGAATATTAATATAATTATGTTGAATTGTATGTTATGGTCATAGTTAAAGGCTTTGTGATATCCAATGTGGTGATTTGGCAATTGATTGAGGTAGTGAGTATGATGTGGTGGTGATCTTCCATATTCCATTTATATTAGGATAATTATATTTCAATTATGTCGTGATTGGTATGGTCCACTTATGGTGGCAGTGTTATATGCTTTACTTGCAATTGATGTGGCCTTGTCGGCGTTACTTTATGCAATATAATGATCATGGCCTTGTTGGAAAACTACTTGGAGTATTATTATGATTTGTATAGTAAATATTATGTGAAATATGATCATATCTATCTATATGTATTCTTTTGATGTATGTTTGGAAATCATGTATAATATGACTATTTGCTTATATGTGTAGTTTTAGGGTTGATGCATGGTTATTCCTAATTGACTATATGAGTCTATGATGGTAATATTTATGTTGATATGATAGTATATAGGATGAATTGAATGACATGTACTCTGAGTTAAAGTGAAGTATGTGGTGTCTTGTCTTGGTTGACTTGTGTCCCTTTCTTGATGTATGTATGAATTTGAATATATGATTCCTTGACTTATGATGCTAAATTCTCTTAGTCTTGAATGTGTTAATGACATGTGACCTTAAATGAAGTTAAGAGAGTCTTTTATGTGAAACCTTGAACCTAGTGGTAAGGTGATGAATGTTGAAGTCGTAAGCTGTATTGGTATCCTTCAAAGTAAAGGAATGATAGATTTAAGGTTGATTGGCTGGAACGACATCATATTAATCCTTAGGAAAGTCATGATGAGATTTTTGTCGCCATTGTAAGGTAGCCCTAGTGGACCTTTCTTTGGTAGGGTAAATGTGATTATGAACTTGATATGGAATCCTTTTATATGAACCTTAAGTGTAAATTACTCTATGAGAAAGAAGGCTAGCACCGAGTGAGTATAGTAATGCAAGTAGTTCTAGTTAAAGAATGAGACTAGATTACAAAGCATGCCCTTCATTTTCCTTAATCATGTACCTATATGGGATATGTTTATCTTCTACCTTTGGCAAGTAGAACACCCTCATTGGAGAACTTCGGATTCCATGTCTTGCTATCATGGTCTATGTTGGTTATTGCCTATTTCAATCATATGGAATACCTATTATCAACAGAGAAGTTCTATGAAGTTTAGGTGGTGGTATGAGATACTATCTAGACATTGCACAATAGGCTTTGAAGGTGATAGTTGGAGTTCTTAGGTCTTGTCCAACACCATTACTTGAATATACTTTATGTGTTAAATGTCTCCTAAATGAACTAATGAATGTAATGACTTAAGTTAAGAAAGTATTCCAAATAAATAAGTACTTATCTTGACTAGTTAAGGGTTTCTAGTTTAGGTGTGAAGGAGGTATAGGGATGGTCACTTCGTATCTTACCTAGATGAGTCTTAAGAATGACTCTAGTTAGTGAAATTGGTTGATTATGTGGACATGATCTAAATGTAGGAAGTCTTAAGGGTTATTTAGGTATTCTTGAAGAGGGCAATCATGGACGTTATCTTCTTGATTTACTTAAGTAAGTCTTTTGATAACTTTTGAGAATGAGAATGTCATATTATCTATGTGCTGATGTTTTGATATCTTGTAAGGGTGTAAATGTATTATTATAAGAAATCTTGAGGGTTATTTAGGTATGCTTATGGGGGTTGTATGGGTGGTCTCTCTTTGTGTTTCTTAAGTGGGTCTTAGGATAGCTTTTAGTGAGAAGACAACATGCTAGGAAGTGTCTAAGCAAGAAGTAGACAACTTCAGTGTAACAGTGAGTTCCTTCACTGTATAGTGAGTTGAGCTCAATGTTAAGTTTTCTAAAGAATATTATTAATTTTTTAAATGTTAACTTTTGTTTTTCTAAGTTGTTGAATGTTGTTCTTATGATTATAATATGATTTTTAAATGAAAAGATGCATATTTTAACAAATGTCCATTTTCATGATTTTTATGCTTTAAGTCCTACTTAGTACATGTGGTTGTACAAATCCATGATTTTATATATCTCTATAGTTGTTAGCAGGTGAGGAGCATTTGGGAAGTGAAGATTTTGATCATATCATCATTGAAGTGAAGTCGAAGTATGTTCTCATTTGATTCCAGGGCATAGATGTCTTTTATGTTTTCATTTGAAGTATTGTAATAGACAAAGTATTTTATATTCGTATTGTGTATGGTCCGTGTCCCAAGTATTCTCGTGTCTTAAGTTTGATGACATTAAGACTGAGTATTTCCTATGAATTTATATGAAGGAGTTTTTAAAGACTATGAAATGTTTTATGAAAAATTTAATTCCGCAATACTTTTCATTATGTATATGCAATGAATGATATGTAAGGGCTTGTATAAGACCTCCGATAGTTCAAGTACGCCGGTTCCGATTCTAGATTGCCCCTAACTTCTAGGGTGTGGTTTCAGGATGTGAAAAGCTTTGTATTAGATCATAGGATATGAAAGAAGTTTTAGGAATTGAGAAGTCTCATCAAGTCACATCTAGTAGAGTCTTGACCATCGGTGTGAGTCGCAACATATCTATGGGTGAGAGTCTATAGGACGATAGAGTTTCCCCACTTTTCTACTCTTATGTCGTGCCGTAGAGTAAAATTTATGATTACTCTTTTCTTATGGTTTTCCTTGGGTTTCTAGGAAGATGAATACGATTATGACACCGGCTAGGAGAGTTGAGAAGAATGAGGTGCAAGAGGAGATTCCTCCTCAAGTTGAGGAAGTTGAGGTAGTTGAGACAGTTCCTCGTCCCTATTGTGGGTGAAGGTGATGATGTTCAGGAGTTGAGTGTTAGGGATATTAGAGAGGCTTCACTTGCTTTAGCCCGAGCCGTGACTACTCAAGTAAATTTGAGTATGGTGCCTAGAGTGAATGTTTTAGAGAGCACTATGACGTCTAGGTTAAGATATTTTGTGAGGATGAACCCCCCTATATTTCTTGGCTCTATGGTGGGAGAAGATCCCCAAGATTTCCTAGATGGAGTGTACAAGGTGTTGAGTTCCATGGGATTTACATCTAGGGAGAAGGCCGAGTTGGCTTCATATCAATTGAGGGATGTTTATCAAATATGGTACACTCAATGGAAGGACAACAGGTCAGAGGATTAGGTACCTATTGAGTGGGAAGAAATTAAGAAAGCTTTTCTTGGTAAGTACTTTCCCCATAAGAGGAGGGAAGTTAATGTAAACGAGTTTATCAATCTCAAGCAAGGTAATATGAGTGTTGAGGAATACTTTTCGAAATTCTCGATGTTATCTAGATATGACCCATCTCTTGTGTCTAATCTGAGGGATGAAATGAGTTATTTTTATGACAGGTGTGGCTGATCTAGTGAGGGAAGAATGTCATAGGGCGATGCTACATGATGATATGACCCTAGTTAGACTCATTGTGTATGCTCAATCAATTGAAGAGTCTAAACTTAAGAGGATGTCTAGAAAGTTGGAAAGGAGTGGTTCTAGTGACCAAGAGCAATCTAGGTTTAAGAAGAGCGCTCAAACTCAAAACGAACATAGGAGTGTTGAGATAAATTTGGAAAAGGAAGATGTTCTCAAAATGTCAAACCTATATATTTCACTTGTGGAAAGAGGCATTATGGTGAGTGTATAAGGGGTACCGGGAGTTGCTATTGTTGTGGCAAGGAAGTACATAAGGTGAGAGATTGTCCTAACATTGCTTATAGAGAAAAAGAGGGTAAGCAAGTTACTCCTAGTGTGCCAAAAGATGATTTTACAACAAAGAGGCCTTTCTATGCACTCTCGACAAGAGAATCAAAGCTAGATGAGAATGATGATGATGATGAGAGTAAGTCTGTGCTTCTATCTTTTAGTGATATGAGTTACTTCTAAGTCGGGGAGTATGGTTAGTAGATGGGATAGAAAGTCGTAGAAGTATATAGCATGTGCATGGTGTTTAGGAGTTTTGTTGAAATTTAATTTCATTAACTTCTTGCATTTTGTGTTATATGAAATTATGATTATATAGTAAGATACGTTTACATGATGTTACCTTGCATATTAGCATATTTCTATCTTGAATTGCCTCAAATTTACATTTTTGAAAAATCTGTCAACTTCACTGTAAGGTACTGTTGGCTCACTATAAATTTTTTGGAAATTTACTAATTGATTATTTAGTCTAAAATTGTTGTAACATGGTTAGAAATTATGTATATAAATATAATATGGAATATAAAATGAGTTTTGGTTAGTTGGAATGAAGCATGTGAGTTTTGTAGCATAATGAGTTATAAAATTATTTTCTCGTTTCTTGTTGTGTCATAAATCTCTTGACTATGTGAAATTGATGTTCTTAATGATTTTGTGTTATATGTTCTGGTAATGAGCTGTTAGTTGAATCTCTATTCTTGGAAGTGTTAGGAGAGTGTCAAGAGTCATTCGAGGACGAATGTTGTCCAAGTGGGGGAGAATATAAGACCACGCAAATGACTTACGTGAATTAGGGTCTAATATGGTTGTAATGTTGTTCTAAGGTCCTAAATTGGTCTATTATATGGTATTGAGGCAGTGTCTAAGAGTTTAGGTGCATTGGAAGTCAAACGTCAAGGGATGACTAAGACGTTCGACGACTAAGTCACCTATATGCCTCATATGTGTTTTTATGTGTTTATGTAGGATAATGAGGTTATGAGGTCCTAAATTGAGTTATTATGATGTATATATGCATTGTGTCAAGTTTCGTAGAGTTTGGAGGTCAAACGTCCATGACGTTTAAAAGGTTTACCTTGAAACGATATACTTCTAACATGGTAAGAGTTATAGTGATTGAATTAAGTTCCTTTGAGAGGAAATGAATTACAGTGTAATTATTTACAATGGAGGTAGAAAGCTTTACGGTGTAAATTTGAGAAATGTTGAGGGATGTGGATATTTTGTAGGAGTAGAGGGCAACACTCTTATGTGGTTAATTTTTCCTAGTTGTTCTGGTCATTTGGTTGATATTCTTGTGTAGGTTTAATCTAAGGGGGAAAATGTGGAATGATTACCCACTGAGGATATTGTGGAAGTTATGTTAGAAAAAATGTTGGAGTTTATATGGTAAGATTATTGATTTTTTCAAATGAATCTACCTCAATTGGCTGAAAGGGAAATGAGGATTTTTGTTCAATGAGATTAAGTTATTAGGTGCCTAAGAGTTGAATGAGGTGATGTTTAAGAATTTTTCTCTAGGCTTGAATCCTAAGAGGAAAGTCTTATGGAGAACTTATAAGGTTGATGTTTAGTCTTCATGTGCACGTGTCAAGAGTAGTATGAGTTCCTATCTTGTGAGAATTATAGTGGATCTTTGAATTATGAGGCCTTGAAGATGGATTTACCCTAAGTGGGGGAGAATGAGTTGAGTAGAAAGGTAGTAGATATCCTCATCTTTCCTTTTTGTTCTTATACATGATTGAGTTTGGTAATGATTAAGAGTCTTCCATAATAGTATGAGTTAATGTGTGTTGTACGTGAAGCTAGATTAGTTAAGGTCTAATGTTAAATAAGCAAGTTGAAGTTACGTTTTGCATGATAAATGTTAAATAGAATTACATGTACTATATTTAGTATGGGATGCTACTCTCACATTGCACTTAGTTTAACTTACCAAGTATCTTTGGAGTATGTTAGTATGTTCTTGTCTCTCATATTGTCATGTCATCTTGTTAAAGTTGCTTAAAATGTGCATTATAGAATTCTTAAGAAAGTGACTCAATGAAGTTTTGAGTTCACTGTAAAGAAGTTCAAATTTTTTACAAATTATATTTTTCATGAATGATGGTTCCAATTTGTATGAAAATGATGTGTATAAGCATGTTTGATGTTGTATAAGGTAGTTCCTCCATAAGTGAAGAATTGAAAGAGAGATTGGATTTGTGAAGTTTGCAAAGTTTCATGTGTTACAGTGATGCTCACTGTGAAAATCTTAATTTTTGAAAAAACTTTCCTTGTATTTAATTGTAGTAACAATATTTTTAAAAGTGTTGTATTTGTACATGCTTAATGTTGGAGAAGATAGCCCCTCGATAAGTGAAGGGTCAGAGTGGATATTAAAATGTGAAGGTTGTTACAAAGTGCTTGTGTTGCAAAGTGTTTGAATGTGTGAAATTGTGCTCCTTTTTAGTTCGTTCCTTGACTATGATGTTTTGATCGTGATTGTAATGAGTTATGTGTTGATACGTGAGTCCTTCATGGTCTTAAAGTTTTAGTTTCATTTGAGGACGAGTGTTATTCCAAGTGGGGGAGAATGTAACACCCTAAAATGAACTAAGGTGAACTAGAGCCTCATGATTGTTTCTTGAGTTAATTTTGTTATAAAATGAGTTATATTGATTTTTTAGGCAGTGTGTTATGTTTGGAGGTCAAACGTCAATGAACGTCCATGAAATTTAGAAGATATGCCTTAGATAGTGCTTATGTGTTCTCATAAGTTTTAGTGGGTTTTAAGTGATTGTGTTGCTTTAAATTGGTGTGAGAATCTCCTAAGACCTAGACGAGTATGTTTAGGTGTTTAAAGTCTTGGCACGATACCACCTAGGACCCAAAAGGGTCCCCTGAGAAGCGCCAAAGAGAAGGACCCAAAACTTTCTTGACAGGTCCACTAACGAGGGCAAACGACGTCCAGTGGTCCAACCAATGTACCGTCGACTTGCCCCCTCGTTTGGACTTGAAAATTAGTCTAGCAAGGCTCCAAATGGAGCTAAGTCTCACCCAGGAAACCCCACCAATGGACCATGGTTGGACAGATTGTCCGTTGGTTGCATCCGTCGTTTGAACCCTGCCAAAAAGTTGTCTTTTCCTGTAATGACTTGGGGTGTTTGGTTAATTCACCCAAAGTATGTTATGAACCTATGAAGACTTTTTGGGTATATTAAGATGTTACAAACCCTTAGACCTAATTTTAGACCTCATTTTCTAAAACCCAAAACGCCTCCCTTTTAAAGGACTCTCTTAAGTCTCCATGGAAGCTAAAAGTCAAGAAGGAGATAGGAGGTTGTTGGTGGTCGATTTTTTTATAAAAATCATTGGGGTTTATTATATGTGAGTTATGGTAGTCATCCTTTAACTCCCTTCCATATAAGGAGACCTTTCTAATAGATTTCAAAAAGAGTTTTCCAAACCTAGTTTCTTCTACTTACAATTCTAATTATGGGTCTTGCATGAAAACGTTTCTAATGATTCAAATATGATGTTTCTAATGATAGTTTGTGATTTTAATGCTAAACCATCAATGAAATCATGTTAAAGATTTTTATCAAATTGTGGCTTAAGAAATATGTTAGATGAACTTGGTTTTGTAGTCTTTGAGCTTTGTTTTACATGTATTATTTTTTTTATGTTTAGCTACTGACCTAAGGGCTAATTTATGATGAAATGTTGAGTAAATTCTATTAGTGATGGAAGCTTAGATTAAAGGGTAAGTTGGTTATGTTGTTTAGCTTTAATTATGAAATTCTCTTGAGTGATATGGTACACCTTCTTGGTGGCAGTGTTAACTTGAATTGTTTGAATGGGTAGTTATTTGTGTATTGTGAATGAGTCCATGAAGGCATATTATGTGAAGAAAGATGAAAATTAATTTATTCTTGTTAATGTGTTTTTATGAATATTGTTATAAAAAACATGCTAAGAATTATGTCTAAATTACTTATAAGATTAAAGTGTGTGATGTGTTGAAAAAAGATACAAGCATATATAGAATGAAATTTAAATGAAATTATGCTTATGTGCAAGGTGTGTCCACATGTATACACACGCTCACACTTTGAATGAATGAATGAATAGAGTTAAGGAATGTGAATGAATAGGGGACTTTTGGGGTGAGCACTCATTGTGAGGTGAGATGAAGTGTTTAGTAGCTACCTCACTACCTCCAAAGATCTTTCTAATGTAGATTGAAGGATGGAGACCCTTCGTGATTTGATATGTTGTGTCTTAAAGTTATCCTTAACCTTTAGTAATGAATGTTGAGAATCCGTGGGGAATAATGCTTATCACCGAGAGGATATTAAGAAGGGGTGGCTACAGTCGTGAGTTGAGAATTTATATTCCAATGTACCTCTTGAGATGAGTACTCCTTGTGAGAACAGAGTAAGTTACCTAGTAGAAATATCCTTATCCCTTAACTATGTATCCACATAGTTGTAGCTATTGGGAAATCGATGTAAAAGATAAAGACAAAAGACCTCATTCTAGGAAAGTGAGTGGACCATTCTCCAATAAGAGAAGTATCGGAATTCAATATCTAACTCGCATGGTCTATGTGGGTTATTCTAAGCTCAACAAAAGTAATTAAAGTTCTAAGTCTTCTAAACGAGTGTACGACTTAGGGTAGGTAGTGGAATAAAATTCTATCTATCCATTGCACTAGGTAGGAATTCCAAAAGGGATGTCTTGGTGAATCTTATATTAATTGAATGAACTAAGTCTTCTAAAAGAACATACTACTTAGGGTAGGTGGTGGTATGGGATTCTATCTATCCATTGCACTATGTAGACCTTCAAAAAGGGGAGTCTTGGTGCTAAACCTTCTATAAAAGTGTACTACTTAGGGTAGGTGGTGTAATGGGATGAATCTACTCATTGCTCTAAGTAGGCATTCTGAAAGGGAAGTCTTGGTGTTTTGTTTGAGTATTCTTCTAATGTCTTATTATAGAGTGGTGACTTGTTCTTCCGAGTGGAGTAAGCCTATGGTATGTAGTCTTAAGGATCTCCTTGGTGTCCATTGAAGGAGGTGTATGGGCGTTCCTTCATGCATTACCTTGGAGAGTTTTAGGATAACCTCGGTTAGGGAAACTCCTACGGAAATGAGTTCACATCCTCTTTGGAAATACCTTGGGAGTTCACTGTTTTGGAGTAATCTTAGTTCACCGTAATGTCACAAGAGTTCACTGTAAATGTTGGTTAGTTCACTGTAAAGTGTCTCTTTTTGTTAAAATTATGGAAATTCTTCTATAAGTGTTACATGATGTTTCTCATGTTGTTTTACTTCATTATGATTTGACTTATTTGGCATGAAAGCTTATTTTATTAATATGTACCTTTTTGCATGTTTTTGCTTATACCATACTTAGTACATTATTTGTACTAACCCCATACTTTTATATACTCTATAAGTATAGATTTTGAAGCGAAGTTGATGTTAGAAGGAAAGCTTGGGAAAGACTCTCTCAAGACTAAGTGTGTCCTCATTTATTCGAGGGCATATTTATATTTCTTAGGTTTTAGCATTATGACTTATTATTTATTTTCATTTAATGTAATGGGCCTTGTAGCTAAGATATTTATGTCTTGTCTTTAAGTTGTCTTATGTGATGAGATCAAACCCTTTGCTTTTATGAAAGATGTTCTATTAATTAATTTATTTGTGAAAAGTTTTAATTCTGCACCACTTTTCATGTCTTATGTAATGAATGATAGCTAGGTCTTGTACAAGACCTTCGGAAGGTCAAGTACGTAAATGTCCCAACCCATGGGTTCTCCCTAACTTCTAGGGGTTACTTTCGGGTCATTACAACTTATGAAGTCCTTAACATGTATATGATCTATGGTATGTTCATTGAAGACATTTAGATAACTTAGCATGTTTTCTAAAGTGATGATAATTGATTATTTTTGTTGCATATACTTATACGTTATGTGCATATATCCATACTTAGTACATGTGGCATACTAACCCCAATACTCTATATTACTACAATTGTAGTTTCCGGCCATAGAACTTTAAGGAGGTCTATTTGAAGAAGCTTGGAACTCTTCCACCAACTCTTTATACGTCCTCATATTAGGGGACGCTATCTATCGTATTATCGTTTATGAAGACTTTAGTAGTTTTACGGATATTCTATTTCCATTTATGTTCGTTGGATTCTTTTGTACTAAGGCATATATGTCATATTTACTATTTATTGTGTTAGTCCAAATTTGTACTCTTTGATGGTTCTTATATGTGTGAGACAAGTTTTTAGAATATCCTATGTCATTATGAATGTTAAATATGATGTCTAAGTATACTTCACATAGAATGTAAAAGATTAATATTTTCCGCAATTTGTACTGATCACATCTTATGACGAATGCTAAGGTCTTGTCTGAGTCCTCTCACTGGACGATGACGCTTGTCGCATCTGGGGTATGCTCTTCGGGTGTGACACAACATTATATTCTATAGGTTAAGGACAACTAGTGGGCACCACATTTCAACTCACGAAGGGAACCCATCATCCGACCTATCTTAGAAAGCTCTTGGAATATAGTGAGGTTGCTACTAAGCACTTCATCTTAACTCACGAAAAATTTTCCCCCCAAGACTCCCCTTAATAATATCTACTAACTTCATTCTTTAATTTAACTATAAGTGTGTATACATGTGAGTACATCTTACACATAATCAACATTTCATTAACATTGAATTCTAGAAATGCTTACACCTTCTTTCATCATTTCTTATACACTAGCATGCTCAACAAATACACATACTCCATTTTGGCATAATCTAAGCAAGACATAAAATTCAAGCTTCATAACGCATATCAACAAGAACCATCATCATTATCAATTTATTTCACACATTAAGTTTTAAAATCAATACTCATAATACATAAAAAATATGTCCAACTACATCCGGTCAACACCGCCACAAAGAAGGTGTACCATACCACTGAAGAGCAATTCAGAATACGAGTTATACAATATTAGCAACTCACCATTTAACCAAGATTTCACCACCTTTTAAAAATTCCTCTACATTTCATTATAATAAGGCCATTAGGGAAGTAACTAAACCATAATATCGACATGAAGAAATCAAAGTCCAAACACTACATAATCATATTCGTTTAACCTATTTATCAAGGTAGAATTTGGAAATATGAATAAGCATTAGTTAATTAGGTTTTTATATTAAAATCAACAATTAATACTATAAAAAACATATTTTAATATTTAAAAAACTTTTCGATGAAGACCCATGCTTAGAATCAAAACTAGGAGAAGATATAGTTCTAAAACCCTTTTTAAATCATTTCAAAATGACTCCTTAACCGGAAGAGGGTTCAAGGATGACTACAATACCTAAATGAGAAGGAAAGCCTCTAATTTTGTATGAATAACACGACCAACCAACTCTCCTATATCTTCCTAGATTCTTAACTCCAATGGTAGCTTGAGAGAGTTTTTCTCTAGAGAGAGAGTTTTTAATATTTAAAATGAGGGGTCTTGTGTAGGTCTAGGACTTAAAACTAGTTTAATACACTTTAAAAACCCTAAAAGTATCATCCTAGGTTCATAAAAGACTTGTATTAAATTTACGAAACACCCCAAACCAACATAGTGAAAACGTGATAGATTTTGTAGGACCCATCAACAGAAATCAAACAACGGGGCGTCGATTGAACAACAACATGCTCTGCATGGGCATCATTTGGGTCCGGAGCTGAAGTTGGAGTGTTGAGATCCCATTAAAAGTCTTGACCTACGCCCCTAGACGACGGGGTTTTGTCTTGACTACGGCCATTAGGCTCTTAGGCATTGATTAAGTAGTGATTTGGCATCTTGGGTTCTAATCATTGGGTCATCTTCTAGGACCCCTCGTGGGTCCTACGTGGAGTCGTACCCGGATGTTAAATCCCTATACTAAATCATCTAGGTCTTAGGAATATCCCATCTCAATATCGATTTAAATGAACACGTAAAACTCACTAAAACACATCAAGACACACTAGCACTTTTCTAAGACACGTTCTGAACGTTATAGACGTTTTTAACCGTTTGACCTCCAAACGTCAACAAACTTCACACACTATCTACGAATATCATTACAAATCATTTTAACACAAAATTAACTCATGAAACATTCAAGAATATCTAGTTTACCTTAGTGCGTTTTCGGGTGTTACATCTAAGCAACAACTTGATCCATTAGTGATAGAGTTGAAAGAATCGGTTCTTGAAAATATGAATGAGTCATTTCCTAAGGGGGATTCTGTACTTAGGTACCAAGGGAATTATGTGTGCCTAGTGTATATTATTTGAGGTTTAGGATACTAGAGGAAGTTCATGGAGCCCATTGCTCTATTCATCCGGGTTCTACAAAGATGTACCATTACCATAGAAGAAGTGTTTTGGTGGGATGTCCTAAAAAGGGATATTGCGAAGTTTGTTGCAATGTGTCCAAAGGTAAACAGGTGATGGACTAGAACAAAAATTCAAGTGGTTTACCACAAGAAATCCAAATTCCTACTTGGAAGTTGGAAGAAGTTAACATAGGTTTCGTTGTAGGTTTACCTCAAACTCGAAAGCAATATTACTCTATATTCACAAGATAGCTATTGTTCATGGGGTTCCTTTGTACATCATATTAGATAGAGGTGCTCAATTTACATCTATATTTTTGAGATCATTCCAAAGAGGTTTGGTAAAGTGAAGTTAAGAACCGCTTTTTATCCTCAATTGATGGTCAAGGCGGAGCGGACTATTCAATCTCTTGAGGATATACTTAGAGCTTGTATCATTGACTTTAAGGGAAATTGGTATGAGTGTTTGCCTTTTTATTTCTCATATAATAATATTTTTCATTCATCCATATATATTGCTCCTTATGAAGCTTTGTATAATAGGAGGTGTACATCTCATATTTGGTGGTTTGAAGTTGGCAAGTGTAACACTCCGGAAAGTTGAGACTTAATCTAGAGCCTAACATGAATATCTACAGGTTTAGATACTGTGTTAAGACCTAAAATAATTTATATAAGTCATCAAAGAAGTTTTAGAGCCATGACGTCCAGAAACTAGCCTAATTAAACTAGTTGACGTCCCATAGAAGAAGGTTCACCCTATAGTACAATATGAGGTGTTGACTCCCCTATGAGGGATACACACCAAATGGATTCACATGAGATAAGTCTCCAATGCCATATTCTTGTAGAGGGTTCAATATATATCTCCTAATTTTAGAACTATGTTTCCACCATAAGAAGACTATCGAGTGGATTAACCTAGAAAGCTACGTTTATGTTTGGCTCTAATTTTGCAAGTAGACCGCCTTCCATCGGTGTAAGATTTTACAAAACTAGATTCCTTACTTATATCTTATGGTCTATGTTGGTGAGGCAAATATTCCTGAAAGTAAAATTACGTAATGAACTATACACTAACTAGGGTGACTTAGAGGTTTGACTTAGGATAGGTAGGTGTATGGGACTCTACCTATTCCTTACACTAGTTTGCCTTGAAGGAATCCTTATGTCACTACCCAAAACCACACCCTAGACGTTAGGGTGCAATCTGGGATTTCCACATGGCATTGTCGACCTCTCAGAAGTCTAAGACAGGCCCTTTCGTACCATTCATTACATACATGTATGAAAAGTAGTGCGAAATTAAAATTGTTCATACTAAATAATACTACTTAAAAATATCTCCTTTATAGAAAAACAAAATGAAAGACTAAGTCTCAAAGTCGCCATCTTAGACATACGAATATAGAGAATAACTAAGTCTATTAAAATACTTCAATATGGAAAACTAAACATGAAGATGTCCTCGGATCAAGTGACAACATACCAAACTCTTTGCTTGAATGAACACTAATCCAAGCTTCAACTTCGATTCTACTTTCAAATTCCACCTACACCTTTAAAAATAAACAAAATTTATAAAAATTAGTACAAACACTTGTACTAAGTATGACGTACGCATAAAATCATGAAAAATGGACATTCGTATAAAATATGCTCTTTTTGATTAAGACTTCATAGTGTAAGTGTAAGAACAACATTTAACTTATTAAAAACATACAAGATAACACATAAGCATTTTATTAATATTGAATGACATTACCGTGTTTTGAGTTTAACCTTACTGTAACCTCTTTTAACTTGCATTGTTCTCACCAAAGTTTATCCTAAGATAAAATCATTCTCTTATTCGTTTCATTAACTTCCCACCTAAGGTTACTCTAAGATTCACATAGGTGTATCAAGAGGAGACTGCCCATACACCCTCTCCAAGCTTACTTAAGCAACCCTTAAAGCTACCCTAGATACAACATGTTCTATAAATCATATGTTAGCTAAACACGTGATCATTCATTACGTCAATTATATGACATATCATTCATTAAAGACTTCACACAATACACTTGGAAAGACCTAGGGTCTCACATACTAATATCTTCAAAGTCTAGTCGTGCAATGTCTAGATAGCGTCTCATTCCACTACCTAAACTTCCTAGAACTTATCCAAAACTAGCATGCACCCCCACATGATGAGAACATGCAATAACTGAGAAAGACCATACTATCTAGGCGTGGAATCTAGAGTTTCAACCTACTCCGCTGAGGGTGTTCTACTTGCCAAGGGTAGAACAAGGACACATCTCATGTAGGCACATGGTTAAGGAATATGATGGTCTTTTATGTACTCTAGTCTCATTCTCAAGTAGAGATACATTACACTCTAGTCTCATTCTCAAGTAGAGCTGCAAAACATAAAATATCATCTTAGAGCGAGCCTTTGTTCTTTTAGAGTAAGTTCAATTTAAGAGACATATGAAAAGGTACCATCTCTTAGTCGTTACCTATTCATAATGCTCCTACCAACGATGGGTCCACTAAGGCTGCCATTCGATGGTCTCTAAGGATAGCTCATTCTTAACCTTCTTTTTATAGAAGATTCCTCATATTAGTCATGCTTAGAAGGGCACCATCTTAGGTCTACCGGTCCTACACTTTTATTAAACATTCTTCCATACACATACAAAACAAAGGTGCATAACCTACTAAGTCAAGATACTCATATTCATCATATACATGTATCAAGTAATGGACACTAGTCTACCAAAACAAGACACACCATACTTTACTTTATTTAATATACATACCATTCTTTGAAGCACTTAGGAATGACCCTTATCATCATCATGTCACCCTATTTATTCGTATAACATTATCGATATAATCATCATAGATAGTCAAGTAGGAAAAATCATTTATTAATTTGAAGGCTACACACACAAACACAGTCATAGTCCAACATGATCACCTAATATCCATACGAGAGAAAATACTTTCACATAACTAGCATGATTATAGATATGATCATACTTCAATAATCAATTAGACAAATCATCATAGTACCTCAAGTAGTGCCGACTAGTCCATCATCATCAATTCGAAGTATAAGTCATAATACTAGATGTAACTAGGTCAGTTCAACCTATACTTAACAATCTAAGACCAATTAGATATCAATTGCGCATAATCTTTACATTATTAGAAAGCGCATAAGAAACTACTCATTCATTCATGAGTATAGAGACATGATCACATAACCCATAAAATAGTTAAAATAGGAATTTTCATGGGTTGCATGGGTCCATAGGAATTATAGATTTAAAACATTGCATTAACATCAATTTAATTCTAAAAAATTATTTAACAACCTTTTAGGCAAGAACCCATGGCTCGAATCATAAAATTGGACAAATCATATTTTTGATCATCTTTAAAAATCATCGGGATTCACTCCTTGAAGAAAGAGATTTCAAGGATTAATAACCATACCTTATAGACAAAGAATCAACGAAATCATTGTTGGAAACTTCAAAACCTTAGTGTTCATCCTTAATCTTTTTCTAGTTCTTCAATGGGGTTTGGAAAAGAGAGTGTTCTTGAGAGATTAAGAAAATTTCGTGTGGTTCTTGTTTGGGACGTGTAATACTGGTATAAAAAAGCCTTAATATCTATATATAGACGTCCTATAGGTTACCCTTAATACCTCTCACTTAAATTACCTAAAGCACCCCTCTTAATTCAACTACAAATAGGAGAACATTTGATCTAGCCTAATGCGGGTTTGACCATGATTTTTAATTAATGAAGTTGAAAATTTAATCAATTAAGTGACATAGGGTAATTACTAAAGTAAATCTAAGTCGTTAGGACCATCACCAACCCCCCTTTGCACCATCCTAGGTTAGGTACTAGGTTGTCTCTTTCTTGACTTAACTGAAATTTGGAATTGCTTGGCGGTTCTGGTTTTATCAATTTAAATTAATTAATTAGGTTGGTAATTTAATTAATTAAGTAACCTAATGTAATTACTAAAGTACCCTTAATTCATTAGGAACATAACCAACCCTTTGCACCATCCTAGGTTAGGTACTAGGTTGTCTCTTACTGGACTTAACCGAAATCTGGAGATTGCTTGGTGGTTTTGGTTCGGTCCACTTAAATTAATTAATTAAATTTCTAATTTAATTAAATAAGTAATCTAGGGTAATTACTAAAGTATCCCTAAGTTGTTAGGACCATAACCAACCCTTTTGGACAACCCTAGGTTAGGTACTAGGATGTTTATTTAGTTAGTTATTCGTTTAGGTCACCCGGTTAGGTCTTAGGATTTCGGGCACACTAATTAGTTAATTTTAGTTGGTCCTAGGTTAGTTAGTTATTTAGGTATGTTAGTTAGGACCTACAATCAGTTAGAGAGCTTGTCCTCACATGATCCTAAACGCTTGCCCCCTAACCAACATAACCAATTCGGTTTGGGCTTTTCTCTTGGCCGTTGGTAGCACATGAGCTTGCATATATGTTGCCGTGTAATTTCCCCAACCTTGCCCTCTGGAAAGTTCACTACTTGTCCAAGAATTCTCACTATGTCCTTGGGCACTGCTTAATCTACATGGTCACTTTAAATGGTCATGTGCTATTGTACCTAGGCTTGACACTTGGATGCCTCGTAACTAATATGAGCAGGCAATGAATATGATTATTTTAGCTTAGGGTATTCATTAAATGTACAGCAAGCTTTCGTTGGGGAATTTTAACATCAAGGTGTATTCCAATTTTTGTTAATACTTAGTCTAACACCCATAAGCCAATATTCTCCAATATGCCCAATATTACTCAATATTGAGCATTGATATGCCTCTGTACCCCGAATACCTATTTTATAAAATATATTAGGCTCTTCAATATACAAGTATATTTTCCGAAATGTTACATTATACCCCCCTTAGGAACATTTATCCCTGAATGACACTAAAATATTTTTAATGCTAGGAAATAAACTCAATACTAGCAGCAAAATTAGCACATAACATATCATTATACTTAGCACCCAATTCATGACACATAATCATATAAGATATATATATCCATAAAATATAGTAAGTAACAGCTTTCACAACATTATTATAATCTCAAAATGCATCAAAGAGGTACCAAGCTATCGTTCTTCGTAAGACAACAACAAAATCTCAAGAAAACATATGCATACATGTTTCATATAAGTGCAAGAATAGAGTATGAAAACATCTCTTTTACATTCTAGTTGGTTATATATTTTACAAAAAATATGCACCTATTGAGAAAACAAGTCAATTAACTTCAATTTCAATTAGACTCCTAAACACAATACAACATTCATCTTGCTACTATGACATTCTATCCCTCAAGCTTCAATTTAATAGAAGAGATGAGACAACAATATGCGACACAACTACTCACCATACTCCCCACTTAGAAGGATCTCATATAACTAAGGAGAGAAATCTATAACTTACCGATATCATCATCATGATCATTAGGAGGAACTTACATAACTTGTGGAACGTGTCAACCTCGGAGAGGAAGCCGCTCATTCACACCATTCTCTTTAACCCACCTAGTTGGTGTCCTCCTCGTATTCATCTTCTTAGTAACAATAGGAAAATCATAAGAAAAGAGAACCTATAACTTTTTATTCTATGGCACAATATAGGAGTAGAAAAAAAGGGAAACTCTATCGTCCTATAGCTTTTCGGCCATAGATGTGTCACGATTCACATCGATGGTCAAGACTCTAGTAGACGTGGATTTTTGAGACTTTTTAATTCCTAAAACTACTTCATAACCTTATGCTCTGATACAAAAGTTTTCATGACCCGAAACAACACCCTAGACGTTAGGATGCAATCTCGGATTGCGACACGGCATTGTGGATTTCTCAGAGTTGTAATAAAAACCCTTTCGCACCATTCATTGCATTGCATACATGTTTTAAAAGTAATACGAAATTAAAACATTTCATACTAAATAATATTACTTCAAAACATCTCTTTTGTAGAAAAACATAATGAAAGACTAAGTCTAAAAGTCGCCATCTTAGACATACGAATATAAAAAATAGCTAAGTCTAATACAATACTTCAATAAGGAAAACTAAACATCAAGTTGTCCTCGGAACAAGTTAGGACATACAAAACTGTTTGCTAGAATGAACACTAATCCAAGTTTCAACTTCGAGACTCTTTTCCAACGCCACCTACAACTTGAAAGATAAAGAAAATTTATGGTATTACTACAAGCACTTGTACTAAGTATGGTGTACGCATAAAATCATGAAAAATGGACATTCGTATAAAACATGCTCTTTTTTATTAAGAGTTCATAGTGTAAGTGTAAGAACAACATGTAACACGTTAGAAACAAACAAGATATCACATAAGCATTTTATCAATATTGAAGGACATTACAGTGTTTTAAGTTTAACCTTACTATTACCGCTTTTAACCTGCATTCTTCTCACCAAAATTTATCCTAAGATAAAATCATTCTCTTATTCATTTCATTAACTCCCAGCCTAAGGTTACTCTAAGATTTATATAGGTGGAACAAGAGGAGACCGCCCATACACCCTCTTGAAGCTTACATAAGTAACCCTCAAAGCTACCCTAGATAGAGCATGTTCTATTAATCATATGTTAACTAAACACGTGATCATTCATTAGGTCAATTATATGACATATCATTCATTAAAGACTTCACACAATTCACTTGGAAAGACCTAGGATCTCACATACTAATATCTTCAAAGTCTAGTTGTGCAATGTCTAGATAGCGTCTCATTCCACTACCTAAACTTCCTAGAACTTATCCTAAACTAGCATGCACCCCACATGATGAGAACATGCAATAACTGACGTAGACAATACTAGCTAGGCGTGGAATCCAGAGTTTCAACCTACTCTTCTGAGGGTGTTCTACTTGCCAAGGGTAGATATAGAACACATCTCATGTAGGCACATGGTTAAGGAATATGATGGTCTTTTATGTACTCAAGTCTCATTCTAAAGTAGAGATACATTGCACTCTAGTCTCATTCTCAAGTAGAACTGCAAAACATAAAATATTATCTCGGTGCTAGCATTTGTTCTCATAGAGTAAGTTCAATCTTATGGACTTATGAAAAGATACCATCTCTTAGTCGTTACGTAGTGATAATTCACCGATGAAAGATGGGTCCACTAGGGCTGCCATTCGATGGTCTCTAAGAATAGCTCATTCTTAACCTTCTTTCTATAGAAGATTTCTCATATTAGTCATGCTTAGAAGTGCATCATCTTTGGTATACCGATCCTAGACGTTCACTAAGCATTCTTCTATACACATACAAGACAAAGGTGCTAAGCCTACTAAGTCAAGATATTCATATTCATCATATACATGTATCATGTAAGGGACACTAGTTTACCAAAACAAGACACAACATACTTTACTTTATTTCATATACATACCATTCTTTGAAGCACTTAGGAATGAACCTTATCGTCATTATGTCACCCTATTTATTAGTATAACATTATCGAGATAATCATCATAGATATTGAAGTAAGAACAATCATATATCAATTTTAAGGCTACAAACATAAACACATTGTCATAGTCCGACATAATCACCTAATATCCATAGGAGAGAACATACTTTCACGTTATTAGCATGTAGATAGATGTGAACATACCTCAATACAACATTTCAAGTAGTGCCAACTAGTCCATGATCATCAATTTCAAGAATAAATCATAATAGTATATGTAACTAGGTCAAGTCAACATAGACTTAACAATCAAAGACAAATTAGACATAGATTGCATAAAATCTTTACATCATTAGAAAGCCCATAAGAAACTACTCATTAATTCATAAGTATAGTGACATTATCACTTAACCGATAAATTAGTCAAAATAGGAATAGCTTGCATGAGTTCATCGGAATTATAGCTTTAAAACATTGCATTTACATCAATTTAATTCTAAAACATTGATTCAAAAACCTTTTATGCAAGAACCCATGAATCTTAAAATTATACAAATCATATTTTTTTATCATCTTTGAGAATATTTGGAATTAACTCCTTGAAGAAAGATATTTCAAGGATGAATAGCTATACCTTATAGATGAATAATCGACGAAATATTTGTTGGAAACTTCAAAACCTTAGTCTTCTTCCTTAAGCTTTTTCTAGTTCTTTAATAGAGTTTTGAAAAGAGAGCGTTCTTGAGAGATTAAGAGAATTACGTGTTGTTCTTGTTTGGGACGTGTGATTCTGGTCTAAAACATCCTTAATATCTATATATAGACATACCATAGCTTACCCTAAAGACCTCCCACTTAAATTACCTAAAACACCCTTCCTAATTTGACTACAAATAGGAGATCATTTGACCTAGCCTAATTCAGGTTTAACCATGATTTTTAATGAATTAAGTTGCCAATTTAATTAATTTACATAGTTTAATTACAAAAATACCCATAAGTCGTTAGGACCATAACCAACCCTTTGCACCATTCTAGGTTAGGTACTAGGTTGTGTCTTGCTTGACTTAATTAAAATATGAAAATTGTTTGGTGGTTTTGGTTTTGTCCATTTAAATTAATTAATTAAATTGATAATTTAATTAATTACGTAACCTAGGGTAATTACTAAAGTACCCCTAAGTCGTTAGGACCATAACCAACCCTTTGCACCATCCTAGGTTAGGTACTAGGTTGTCTCTTACTTGACATAACCGAAATCTTGAAATTGCTTAGTGGTTTCGGTTTTAACTGTTTAAATTAATTAATGAAGTTTCTAATTTAATTGATTAATTAACCTAGCGTAATTAATAAACGATCCCTAAGTTTTTTGGACCATAACCAACCCTTTTGGACTATCCTAGGTTAGGTACTAGGATGTTTATTTAGTTAGTTATTCGTTTAGGTCACCCGGTTAGGTCTTAGGATTTCAGGCACCCTATTTAATTAATTTTAGTTGTTCCTAGGTTATTTAGTTAGTCAGGTACATTAGTTAGGACCTAGAATCAGTTAGGGAGCTTGGACCCATATGATCCTACACCCCTTCCCCCTAACCACCCTAACTGATTTGGTTAGGGCTTGTCTCTTGGCCGTTGGTAGCACATGTGCTTGCACATTTGGCTTTGTGTACTTTCCCATACCTTGCACTCTGGAAAGTTCAATACTTATCCAAGTATTATCACTATGTCCTTGGGCATGCACTGCTTAATCAACATGGTCATTTAAATGGTCATGTGCTACGTTACAGGCTTGACACTTGGATACCTCGTACCTAATATGAGCATGCAATGAATATAATTATTTCATCTTAGGGTCTTCGTTGCAGGTAAAACAAGCTTGGATTGGGGAATTTTAACATCATGGTGTATTCTAAATTTTGTTAATACTTAGAAATCGGCTAACACCCTTAAGCCAAAATTCTCAAATATGCCCAATATTACTCAATATTGGGAATTGGGATGCCTATGTACCCCCAATACCTATTCTTAAAATCTTCTAGGCTCTTCAATAAACAAATACATTTTCTAGAATGTTACACTTTGAGTTCTTAGAATGTATATGCTATAAATATGTTAACTTAACGTGTTGATGATCCTATATGTTGTTAGTTTGATTTATGAACATGTTAGTGGTCTACATGGCTAATTATGATATTAACTACTATTGATGCTATGTTATGTTGAGTTGGGCATTACTTGTGATTCTTTTTTTGGTTACATGATTGAGTAAGATTACGGGGCTTTGCTTGGTCATTGCACTTATAGGCTAAATGGTGGGTTTTGAGTAAGGCACTTGCATATATTACGATATTATGAACTCTTGCATGTGTTGAGTTGACTATTACTTGTTGATGTTGGTCTTGTGTTGTACATAGGTTTGACTTATGGATTATGTGATTATTTGCTCATATGGGCTCTTAATTGTTCATAAGCATTTTTCAAAGTACTTTAGCATGGTTTTGATCAATTGTGCTTTTCAGCATGATTTAACTTGTTTTATGTGCATATACCCATACTTAGTACAAGTGTAGGCTAACCCACGTTTGATGCTTACTTCAAATGTAGGATCCGGTCGTTGATATTAGAGAAGGCCTTAAAGATTAATTGGATTCTTATATTCCAAGTTCGTTAGGTCCTCACTTTCCAAGGACGATGCCATTATCTACCTATTGGATTTTTTTTAGTCTTAAAGACACTTCATTCATTCGCTTTCATTCTGGAACTATAATTATAAACAATATACATGGCTATAATTGTTGATGTGAGGTCTATGACCAAATTGTCATACTCTTCTCTAGATGGTTTAAAATGAGAAAATGTTGTAGACTTCTTATGAGAATATCTTATAATATACTTATGTGCAACAAAACTAGAAGACTATGTAATGTTCTTATACGAAGGGTCTACATATACTTGATATGAATATAATATGTGTATGTAGAGGTCTTTGTAAACCTTAATATAGATTAAATAAAAGTCTTAAATTTCTGTATTTTTAACATATGAATGTAATTATGTATCCTAGAGGCTAGTCTTAGTCCTCAAAGAGGACGACGACAACGGTTACGTCTACGGGGTGCTTCTAGGATTTGACAAACATGGTATCAGAGCATTAGGTAGAATACCTTTAGGATAGATGTCTCATTAAACCATGTCTATGTAGATTTTTATTAATAATTGTGAACCGCTCCTGTAATGACTTGAGAGTACCCCTAGAATTTAGGGCATTCTCAAATCGGAACACGGCATACTCGACCTCTTGGAAGTCTTGTACAAGCCCTTTCGTACCATTCATTGCATACATGTATGAAAAGTAGTGCTAAATTAAAAATTTTCCACGAAATAATAATACTTCAAAAATGTCTCTTTAATAGAATAGCATAATGAAAGGCTAAGTCTCAAAGTCCCCACCTTAGACATACAAATTTATTGGGACATGGCTCATACTTCATCATATAGAAAAAAGTTAAGTCTATTACAATGCTTTCAATAAGGAAATCTAAACATCGAGATGTCCTCGAATCTAGTGAGGACATACCAACTCTTTGGTTGAATGAACACTAATCCAAGCTTCGATTTTGAGGCTCCCCTCAAATGTCACCTACACATTCTAAGATAGACAAAATGTATGGAATAAGTACGACCACTTGTACTAAGTATGGCATAATGCATGACATTTATATAAAATATGCTCTTTTAGACTAAAACATCATTATATAAGTATAAGAATAACATTAAACACCTTACAAACATAGAAGATATTATATAACCATTTTATCAAATATTTGAAGAATGTTACAGTGAACTATGTCACTTTAAATTGAACTAAGTTCAACTTCACACTGACCTCTTTTAGCTTGCAACCTCTCACCAAAAGTTATCATAAGATTCACTTAAGTGAGACAAAGAGAGACCGCTCATACACCCTCTCTAAGCAAAGCTAAATGATCCTTGAGACTACCTCAATAATATCATTCTTACTTTATTTGTTAAACTACCTATCTAGCATAACTCTAACACTCACCTATGTAAGACATAAAGAGACCACCCTTACGCACTCTTAAACCCTACCCAAGCAATTCTCAAATCTACTCTAGATAAGTACCTTTTTCATTACTAAAATCAATGTGTTCATCAAGTCATTTAGAAAACATTCATCACTCATGGACATGCATGTAATGGTCTTTAAGAAGACCTAGGGAATTCACACACTAACATCTTCAAAGCCTAAACGTGCAATGTCTACATAGCATCCCTCACCACATCTATTTTTCCTTGCATTTTTCTCACGAATTTTTTATGAAATTTTAATTTAGTGAGTTCATGCTTTCAATCCCCAATGACCTCACATTATAAAAAAAATTTAAACGAAGCTCATTTTTTTAAAAGTTGTCCGAGACTACAATTTCCAGCAGGCTGGAAATTTATCTCTTCCAATCCAATTTTGTTTTAATCGTTTGTTGATTTTTTTAGTAGCTTTCATATAATGATGTCTTGGGTTAAATCCTAAGTGATCTCACTTATTTTACATTCATCTTTATTGCATTTTGTACCCTTTTTTTTGGCCGAACCCAACCTACCAAATGCTGGAAATTTGTTCACTATTTTCAGCTTCTTTTTATCATCATTCATACGTTTATTCTTAAGGCATTTCGTGGATCAATTGATGCATCTTTAAGTTCAATCTTTTTATAATTATATTCAGCCAAGAATTACCCTTTAATCCATCAATATCACAAAACTTTTACACCTCATGATTTACACAAACATTCGCACATAAAATTCAACCACAAAAAGATTTTCACATACTTTCGGTTGACATAACTTAACATGCTTACAATTTCAAACACATAATCAAAAACACATTATCACGAAAATCAAACTTCATACTTAACTACCAGCAAACATACCAACAACATTATCTCTAACCAATTTCACATTGAGATTAAAGGGATACTAGGGACAAGAAGTTCGACAAGAATGGGAACAACCCTAGTTTTTGGGTAGATTCAATTGAGCCTTAAGGGTCTCTTGGGAAAGGGACAAAGAGTAAGAAAACCCATACCTTATTTTGACGTTCAAAACTTGAAGTTGCTTCCCAAAAACTCCACTCAAGAACACATCTAAGCCTCCTCAATATTAACCCCACTCGAAAGACAACCTCCCTTGGCCTAGTGTGCGATTCATGTTTGTCTTCTTGTGATTTCGCGTGAATTATTCAAGTGTGAATAACTTGGTTTATTTTTATTCTTTTGTATATAATTTTGAAAAAGAAATTTTGTGTGAAAGAGGAAGAGAGATTGAGCGTGTGAATGGAGAGATAAACGTGAGAGAGAGTAGGAGTTATATTAGGCTTAGGAGTCTAGTTTAGGACTTAGTCAAATAATGTTTACTTAATTATTAAAAATCTGATTTTTATTTTATTTTAAATCAGATAATGAATAATAATTATTAATTATATATATTAATTCGATAGTTTAAATAAAAATCACATTAATTCATTGCTTCCACCTAGGTTCGAACCCGGGTGAAGCAAGACTTCACTTCAAGAGCTCAATTTCGGCTCTCTATCCCCAAATTGACCCTCCTCCTTATTAATTAAATAATTAATTATATATTTAGGGTAATTACGATATTACCCTTAGCCTGTAAAAATGTTATTTTACCCCTAGACCCTCTAAACCTGAGATTTCCTCTTTTAAAGTTCGGTAAAGACTTATTCGAGTAAATCATCGTATTCGAGAGCCCTACATGGTTGGAACCAACCTTTCCTAGCTCAACTAACTCCGCAAGTTAGTTGGCTTGGATGTAGAAAGGGTTCTGAAGTCTGGTTCTACGCGCATCAATCCGTGTAAACCCTGGTCTAATCATAGGCATTCTTGACACATTAAGTATCACTTAGTATATCCATTTTTAGGGTTCTTACATTATCCCCCCCCCCCCCCCCCCGCCATAGGAATATTCATCCCCGAATGACACTACTCTTTACTAACAATAGTAAGTCATCTATAGAACGTATGCATACATAGGTAATTCAATACTCCCTATTGGTGAATATTTTATTCACATATTAACATGATGGTGCACATCCTTGAAACTTACTAGTAGCTTTACATTAATAGACTAAGCAACTCTTTCCTAAACTAGTCTCATCGAAGCATACAACATAAGTAATCATGTAATTCATACAAATTAGAAACCAACATGATGACTCAAGCATATTTACTTCGTACAAGTGTATAAACACCACACACAGTCAAATACATGAAAGACTAATTAAGGTTACGCACCCGAGACTTCACCAGATGTGCCTTCCCTTGCACCCCTAGACTTGAGTGCGAAGAATTATTGCCTCCTTGGAGCATCTTTACTAAGACGATTAGATTGAACTCTCTCCTTCCCTTGTTCTTGATTTCTTTCATTCGGACAATCCTTCATCATGTGACCCGGTTTGCCACAACTGTAACAAGAGTTAGAGTCCATCATACATTCTCCCCCATGCAGTATTCCACACTTCCTACAAGGTGGCCTCTCCTGGCTGTAAAGTCTTACGAGCCTCAGGGAGTAATCTCTGGCTGACATTGAGCCCTGCTTAAGGTTGATGAATTCCTCAACCTTAGCCTCCTTCATTTATCTGGGAAAGAATCACCCTAGAAAAGCCATCTTGAAAAGATCCCAAATAATAGGACCCCTCCTAAGGCTCTGCTATCCTTCCACACCTTATACCAGGATTGAGCTACATCCTTTATCTGGTAGGATGCCAAATTAGACTACTCCACATCAATCAAATCCAATAGCCCGAGCTTGTAAAGTGCTAGCTTGGGCCATCTGTACCAAAGTTGTCGTTACTTCTCCATCTGTAAACCCAGCTGATTCAACAAGCATTTCTATTCCAGCAGCTAGAGTCTGAGAGGAAATTTTAATTACCCAGTAGCCGCTCTTCCAATCTCCCAGCCCTGCTTTTCTCCTTGTATTCATTTTTTAAAAACTTCAAGAGTTGATGTTAGATACACTCTTAATGCAAACAAATCCAACATTAGAGAATGCACGATAAGATTAGATGAAGGGAAGTTTTTCCTACACATCATGAAGTCTCTAATCTAGGATAGTGGTGCACTTCACTAACAGACTTAGAAACTACTCGATGTGGTTGATATAAACTTATTATCTTCAGAATTTAACCTAGCTCTCTGATACCAAACTTTGTCACGCTCGAAATCTCAACCCCAGACGAGACCGGCATCGTTGAACTCTCATAGGTCGCAGACAAGCCTACATGCGGCATTCTTACTTCATCTAGGTTAATTTTAGCGAAAATTTGAAATTTTTGTCTTCATACTTCATGCTAAACATTTTAAACTTAATATCATAGGTGTTCACAAATCAACCATCTAATATAGTGATAATCAAATGAAAGAAACAGTTTATAATTGACTTAAACATATTTTTACCAAAATGGCACCAATACAAAGTATGAAATGAAAGTGGAAAGAAACACTAGTGGAACATGCTCCACTAGCTAAAGCCTACATCTAAGCTAGATAATAACGTTAGACATCCTCTAAAGCATGAGGGCCTACCAAGTCGCGATGAAAGCTTTACGTCCGAATAGTTGAAACGTCAACCTATAAGCTCTAGCGTCTACCTGTGCCTGCAACTAAAAATATAGAGTTGTATGGGCTTAGTACACACTTTTACTAAGTATGGGTATATGAAAGCACACACCAAGGACATGCATGAGTAAGAATAGCTCTTTCCTAACAACATGATTATGGAAAGTCAAGTCAGTGGACTTGCCAATTGGGATTAGGAAAGTTAGTGAGCTTTCCAAAATTGGATTAGGAAAGGCAGTGAGCTTTCCAAATTTGGATTAGAAAAGTCATTCCATGAGAATAACATGCATCATCATACTTATCATATTGTACACATCAAATAAAATGTTATACATAGCACATATCATATTTCATATAACACATAACGTTGTTCATATTATTCATTCGTATGCCATGAGACCTTGGAATCATGGAAATGACATTAAGACTTCCCAAAAAAGAGGGCTCAACATAAGGGACCTCAACTAGGAAGTATGCTTTAGCAAACACAGAGTCTTCTTTGTTCATTCATACGTACTTCATTTCATTTTATTCATGGGCCAATGTAAATGCCAGTTATACCTAGGATGTAGTTTAAGACTTTCATCAGGTTTGTTGTGCAATGACCAAGAATGACCTAATGTCATTACTTGAATCTAACTCACCTCTTGATTATCCTATCCTAACACCTTTGGTATCATTCGTTTCATTATGTGCATCATTTGAGGTTGGCCTCCTTCATTCATTGGGAACTTTAACTTTAACAGACATAGATCATTTGAGCATCATGAAATCCAGTGTCATGAAACCCAACACCTAAAAGAGGTGGAGTCACCAGCCAAAGTGACCCAAAATATGCTAGCGTACATGGGAATTTAACCCCTCCAGATCCCTATATTGGCAGTATAGGTTCGAAGACTGGGAGATATAAGGAGACCCATACCCCGCCTGCCGGACAGTCTCATCTCATGAGAGTTACGTGAACCTCCTCCCTTCCCAAAAGAAGGCATCACCGCTCATAGCTAGTCTATCAGTGCTCAGTATAGAGTTCCATTACATTCAAGTCATACATCATGGAAGATGGCTTCTAGTATGAGGACATCATAGCTCAATAGATGATTTCTTAACTCATCATTAGTATTAAGTGTGTTAATCTCAATACTTTCATTAGAGTGTTCATAGAGATTGGTCTCTTCATTAACTTTACACTCTCATAGGTGAGTACGTTTTGGTAACATTTACTTAGGCTCATTTGAGATTTCTCTCATCTTTTACATTAGCCTCATCATGTTGTCACCACATTCATTATCATTAGCACATTTGCTCATCATAGTTACCCACCCCTTTTTACGTGAATGTTAATTTCATCATATGCAATGCACTTGTTTGTTGTGTTTCACACTCTTACTTAAACCTTCTAGGGTTTCATTATTTCATTGTTCATTTCATCATTTAATTGTTCATTTCATCATATGCCAATGTACTTGGCCATGTAGTGTATTTTACACTCGTACTTAACCCTTCTAGGGTTTCATCATTGCATTACATACATCTTAGGTTCAATTACTTTTAAATGTATGCTAGACTTATGGGTCTATACATACAAGGCATGGGAATTCATTCATAGTTTGTCTAAGTGATTCATATTTACCCAAAATTATGTGCTACAAGACTTATGCATCTTGTAGATATGCCAAGATATTGATCTCGATCTTTAGAGGCAGCATTCATTAAATATTTATGTATAACTTATGTGTCAATACAGGGATTGGTCAAGAGAACCCAATTTTGAATCCTTTGGACAACACTTAATCTTATTTTAAACTTGATAATCACATTGTTTAGATTTTGGGGACCCTAGTTCGATCCCCATCAACCCCATAATATTTCCTTTCTTTTTCTCCTCTCCTTTTTTCGTTTAAGTCAAGGAGGTTGTGGGTTCAATCCCCCACAAGCTCATTATTTTTGTTTTATTTTATCTCTTAACTTTCTCACCTATCCAAGAGGTTGTGGGTTCAATCCCCGCTCTCCACATTAATTTTCTCCTTTATTTTTCTCCGATCTCTCTCATCCATTCAAGAGGTTTTGGGTTCAATCCTCACTCACCACATCTATTTTTTCTTGCATTTTTCTCACAAAATTTTTATAAAATTTTCATTTAATGAGGTCATGGTTTCAATCCCCAATGACCTCACATTTTAAAAGTATTTTAAACAAAGTGTAAAAGTAGGCCGAGACTACAATTTCCAGCAGGCTGGAAATTTATCTCTTCCAATGCAATTTCGCCTTAATCTTTTATTGATTTTTTTGGTATCTTTCATGTAATGATGTCTTGGGTTCAATCCTTAGTGATCTCACCTATTTTACATTCATTTTTCAGTGCATTTTGTACCATTTTTTTGGCCGAACCTAACCTTCCAATTGCTGGAAATTTGTTCACTATTTTCAGTTTCTTTTTATCATCATTCGTACGTTAATCCTTAAGGCATTTCGTGAATCATTTGGTGCATTTTTAAGTGTAATATTTTTATGATTATATTCAGCCAATAATTACAAATTCATCCAGAAATATTCCAACACTTATACACCTCATGATTTACAAAAACACTCGCACATAAAATTCAACCAAAAAAACGTTTTCACATACTTTCGGTTGACATAACTTAACATGCTTACAATTCCAAACACATAATCAAGAACACATTATCTCAAAAATCAAATTTCATACTTAAACTACCAGAAAACATACCAACAACATGATCTTTAATCTATTTCACATTGAGATCAAAGGGATACTAGGGACAAGGAGTTCGACAAGAACGGGAACAACCCTAGTTTTCGAGTAGATTCATCTGAGCCTTAAGGGTCTCTTGGGAAAGGTACCAAGAGTAAGAAAATCCGTACCTTATTTTGACGTTCAAACCTTGAAGTTGCTGCCCAAAAACTCCACTCAAGAACACGTCCTTGTCTCCTCAATATTAACTCCACTCGAATGACAACCTCCCTTAGCCTAGTGTGCGATTAATGTTTATTTTCTTGTGATTTCGTGTGAGTTCTTCAAGTGTGAAGAACTTGGTTTATTTTTCTGATTTTGTATATTTTTTGTCAGAGAAATTCCGTGTGAAAAAGGGAGAGAGATTGAGCGTGTGAATGGAGAGATAAACGTGAGAGAGAGTAGGAGTTATATTAGGCTTAGGAGTCTAGTTTAGGATTTAGTCAAATAAGGTTTACTTAATTATTAAAAATCTGATTTTTATTTTATTTTAAATCAGATAATGAATAATAATAATTAATTAATTATATTAATTCAATAGTTTAAATAAAAATCACATTAATTCATTGCTTCCTCCTAGGTTCGAACTCGAGTGAAGCAAGACTTCACTTCAAGAGCTCAATTTCGGCTCTCTCCCCCCAAATTTCCCCTCCACCTTATTGATTAAATAATTAATTACATATTTAGAGTAATTAAGATATCACCCTTAGCCTGGAAAAAGACCATTTTACCCCTAGACCCTCCAAACCTAAGATTTCCTCTTTTTAAGTCCGGTAAAGACTCCTTCGAGTAAATCTTCGTATTCGACAGCCCCACATGGTTGGAACCAACCTTTCCTA
This sequence comes from Solanum habrochaites, assembly GCA_027704765.1. Classification (NCBI taxonomy): domain Eukaryota; kingdom Viridiplantae; phylum Streptophyta; class Magnoliopsida; order Solanales; family Solanaceae; genus Solanum; species Solanum habrochaites. The sequence goes on from JAKWJA010002496.1 coordinate 21,308,933, forward strand.
GCTCAACTAACTCCCCAATTTAGTTGTCTTGGATGTAGGAAGGGTTCTGAAGTCTGGTTCTACGCGCATCAATCCGTGTGAACCCTGGTCTAATCATAGGCATTCTTGACACATTAAGTATCACTTAGTACATCCATTTTTAGGTTTGTTACATTAGGTGTGTATCTCAAATTTTATTTTGTTCATAGTTTAGGGGGTACTTATGCATTATCCCCATATAATTCTCATTTAGGAGGAAAATATAGTTCCTCATTTTCATTTTATGAAATAAAGAACCAACTCCTGAAATTCATTTTTTTCTACCCCACCTCGAACTCTCATCTAGAAATCATAAGTGTCAAGAATATGCAATTATTGAAGAAGGTCTTAGATATAGTATTAAAATAAGATCCAATTAATGCAAGCAAAAAGGATAAACTCCAGGTTTCTTTAGAAGAACAATCTATTTTGTTAGGCAGAATGGTCTGGTGGACCCTTATACTTGTATCAGTTTGTATTCTGGATACTTCTACTTAGACTTTTGTTATTTGGACCCCCGAACCTAACCAACATGAGATGTTCAAACCCCTTTGACCATGTGTGTAGCTCACTCTCCTTCACATAAATGACATGTCATATCCATGTCAGATATATTAATGCCATGCCATAATTATTTCATAACTTTTTTTAAAAATTATTAATCAAAATTATTTAATAAAAAATAAAAGAATAAAATCTTAATTTATTTTTTTAGAGTATTATTTCACCATTTTATATTCAACTTTTTCTTCAACTTCATTACTCCAATTTCATGTTTTGCATTTTCATATGTTTTTTTGTGTTTTGTTTGATCTATTGATATGTTTGTTTAATGATAGAAAAAGTGGTGAAGATCTTGGTGAGCTATAATGGAAAAAGATGAAACCTCCATACATCCAATTTCCCAATTCACTGCCAAAATCCATTGAGAAATTTCATGCCAAACCAACTTTTTTTCCCTTCTTCATAATCATTTTCAACCATTTTTATTCCAAACACAACCTTTTTCTTTTATTCTTGAGAATCTATTAACATCAACTTACCAATCGGAGCACTAAATCTCAATAAATCGGAGTACGAAATCGCAATCGCCGAAGACCACTATTTCACAGTTGAGTAAAGGAGAGAGAGGCATCACTGTTCAATGTTGAGAAGAGCGAGGTGGTGAGGGTGCAAAGTGATGGCGGTGAAGAGTTTTTTCGATCAGATCTAGTGGTGGTATGACTTAGGTTGTTGATTTTGTGGAGGTTGGAGGAGGAAAGGAAAATGGTGATGGTGTGTGGTGGAGATGTAGACAGTGAGGGAGAGAGTTTATCAATTTCACTGGAAAAAATGGCGACGACGGTGGTGATGGATTTTCATATATTTTGGATGAAAATGATGAAAAGGATGAGATATTTGGTGAAGAAGAAGGAATTTTTAATTAATTATTTCTAAAAAAAATTATTTATTATATAATTTTTATTTTTTTTAACCCAGAAATGTCAGTCACTCGCCTTAAGGAGTGTGAAATCGCACACTTTCGCCAACTCAGCCATCTTAAAGCCACATAAGTGTGGTCAATGGTCAGAAGTGTCCGATATATTGTGTTTTATTGAGTTTAAGGGTCCAGATGACAAATAGATATGTAGAAGGGTTCAGAATACAAACTGATACAAGTATAAGGGTCCACCTGACCATTTCACCATTTTTTATTTTATCCATTTGTACAAGGAAGTTTGAGGTTGATAACTCAAGTTTCTTTTTTCGTTTAATAACTTCGTATTACTTAAGCGTTCTCATATGTAGTGCCATTGTAAAGTTTATCTATGACGATCATAGAATATCTAATTCTTTCTAGCTACTATTTTTTTCATCGTTATTAAAAAGTAGGAGTTGTTAGCCTAGCCTCATTACAATTTTCAGGGAAAGTCTTCTTAGTTAATTGGAAAAACTTAATTTGATATTTTAGAACTTTGAATGAAAGTATTTAACAATTATTTTATCTAGGTACAAATAAGATTTTTAAAAATAAAACCTATTGTATTGTATTTAGGGTTATAAACTATAAACATGTATGCACAAATGACTAATTATATAATAAATGCAAAATTTTTAGAGGTCTTTTAACTTTGGGGACTTAAAGTATATGCTGGACTGACCTTACTCTTGAGTTAGAAGTAGTAAAACATTTTCTTCCATTCCAATATCCTCACATTCCATCACTAATAATTCTAATTTCACTCGTAGTTAGATTAGTAAGTAAAGATACTTAATTTTTTCAGCTATTTTGATGTTACAATTTTTCCACTAATATTCTATTTTTCCCAAGATACCTTAAATAATCGTCTCTAGTAAATGACGTAATTAAGTGAAAGACACAATTATCATTATGACGGTATGGCATTTGAGTCTAACTCAGTTTTTAAAAGGGAATTATGCAAGAATACATATGGTGTGCCTTCATTAACACAATAGCACACAATTGTAAATGGGTTTTAGGCCAAGAGAAAGATACGACACATGTGCTTTTTAGAAGTCAATCAGACATCAATTTTTAATTCAAGCATTATAACTTATATAGAATAAAAACTAGTCATGTACACAAGTATATTAAGTAAGCATTTGGTTTCCATATCAATTTTCAAGATTAAAATAATTGAGCACCCATTATTTCAAAATCCAATTAAAACCATTCCTATGAGTATAATATTTTGTACAATGCATCTAAAGGTCTAAATATAGGAGTTCAAGCTAAGGTAAGGTTTCAATGAATATGTTATTTTCGAATGATATAGTTCTAATTGACGTGACTTGTGCAAGAGTCAACACTAAACAGGAGAGATGTGGAGACAGACCTTAGAATCTAAATGGGTCGGGTTGAACTTAACCAATTGCAAGTTCAATGAAATAACACATGATATTAGTATGGAAGTATAACTTTATACACAAGCAGCCCCAAAAAGGGAAATTTCATGTATATATCTTAGATCTATAATCCAAAAAATATGGGAGATTGACAACAATGTTATGCATCGTGTTGGTTCTAGTTGGATGAGATTGAATCTTGCATATGGAGTCTTGTGTTATAATATGGTGCAACCTAAACCTAAAATCAAGTTCTAGCAAATGATGGTTAGAACTACTATGATATATAAGGAGGAGTGTTGGTCAGTCAAAAATCTCATGTTTAGAACGTGAAAGTGTTGGAGATGAGGATGTTTCGTTGAATGTGTGTGATATTAGGAATGATAATATTAGAAGTGAAGATATGCAGGACAATGTGAGAGTGTTCTCACTAGAGGAGATGGAGAAAACACTACATGTGGCTCAGGTATGTGGAGACATAATTATACAAAATATGACACAATTCCAGCTAACCGAGGACATGACATTCATTAGCTAGGTGTCATGGAAACACACCAACACAGATTAGCATGGAAGATAATTAGATAATAGAGCGTTATCTCAATTATTTTTCATACTAGTAGTCGGATTATTACCACGGGAATTTTTTGTCCTTCAATGTCTGTTATTTATTGCACTTCGATTATCGTATTATTTAGTTACAATTATCTTCTTTTTTTCAATATCCTTTGACATTGTCTCTATAGTATTCTTTTATGACTTCTTCAAATTTTTTTATTTCATTTCGTTTTGTTCTTCTTTTTTGAGACAATAGACTATCCAAAAATATCTCTACCTCTTAGAATAAAAATAACATTTGCATATACTTTATTATCTTTAAAACTCCCTTGTAGAGTTGCTTTGAATATTTTAATGGTATATAATTGTAACACCTCAGAACTTATCAAAACAAAATACCGAAAACTGGGTGAACCACGACAGGGTTCACAAAGCGCAAATGGAACCATAGTTTGTTGACCTGTCCATTGATTCACAGTAAGCCTAGAAATGACGGACCATGCAATCCTTGATAGGTCGTGGACCACCAAAATAGTTATGGAGAGATTCATTGAATCCACGCAGAACTCATGAGCTCAGGCATTAGACCAAGGAACCCTTCATGCGTCGTGGTTTCTTCTATGTAGCCAAACTAGTAGGCCCCTAGCCCAAGTGAAGGACCATAGTGACCTTCACGGTTTGTGATCCTTCACACGGTCCGTGAAGTGGATCTTAGATCGGAGGACCAAGAACTAGTAGTCATTGGCCAAGAACCACAACTCATACGATGGACCGTAGTCCTTGAGATAGGTCATCGTTGCGTCCGTTGTCGGGCCCCATCTGAATTTACGTGGTGTTGTTCTGGTCTTTTCCCCTAAGCATTGGACATCTCTACACTACGTTGTTTAAGCCCCTGAACTATGTAGTTTTAATTAGTTTAAGCCTAGTAACTTAAGCAGAACTTACCCTAAGTGAATCATTCACAAAAATCGTTTAAACCTAGAGCAACAAAAGTAGAAAGAGGCTCTAAGAACAACCAGCAAGATTCTTTCAAGTTTCAGCCCGAAATGAAGTATTTCTCAGCATATTTCATCACTAGGTATGTGGGATTTCATTAGTAGGTTCCTTTCACCCGTTTAGGTCCCAAGAATCAATGTGATTCTTGATTCCCTTCCTGGTGATAAACATAGGGTATCTTGAACTTAGGAAATTGTTGTGACTTATTTATTGGAACATTTCTAGTCAGATTTTTATGTTGTTGTAACACTATTTCTTAGTTCGTTGCATGAAATTCAGGACCCTAGTTACGTCATTTAGTTCATGAACTACACTTGTAAGGTTAGTTTTTAAAGATATACATGCATCAGTTTTCAAATTTTTCATTATTAGTACTTAATGTTGCATGTTCAGTTTTCAAATGTTGCATGTTATATTATTGTATTGTACACATTCTAGTTGGGATGAGCCTCCCTCAAAGTCCCAGAACTAATTGCCCTTATAGGAGAATAAGTCTGCTTTGTCAGGCAACATTTTTAGTGATCACTACAGTCATGTCTTTATACCCCTGGCAAGGTATATTGGGTCCTATGATGGTGTGTATACATCAGAATCCACATTTATCTCACGTGGTTTTATGTTGGTTAATAGTAGATCCCACAGTCATATTCTATTGCATTGACCAATTTATCAGTTACAGTTTAGTATTCTGTTTCACCATGTTATGAATTTGGTCATTGCATTCAATTTAGTTCATATTCAATATGTTAAGTATATTTATCATGTTCCTCTTATATCACTTCTCAATATGCTTTGTTCAATTATGTATATTGTTCATCTTTATCCTATCCTTCATCCTCAATACCTTTTAGTACAGACGCACACTCTACGCCACATCTCTCATAATGTAGGTTTATGTCTTCAGCATTGAAATCTCGTGTAGATCGATTCCTGATACGTATTCAACATTAGAATAGGTAAGCCCTTATTCTTTGAGGACGACAGACATGTTTTCCTTTACTTTCAGTCTTCCAGTTTTACTTTTGCTATAGTTAGCTGGGGCCATGTCCCAGTATCTTTAGTCAATTTGAGGCTTATTTCAAACATAGCTAGATTTAGTTTTAGCGTTGAGTTTGATGTTCTAATTTTTATTAAACTCCTAGTATATGTATTAAGACAATATTGGGTATTCCCCATTTCAATTTATATCATCTTTAAAGCTTCTTCAAAACATTTCTATTATGACTCGAGCCTATGTCCTGGACGTGGTCGGCGAGTACCACTGCTGGTCCCCAAGCAAACTCTCATCATGACTAACTACAAGAAGAAGACTAACTTAAGCGTACAAAGTTTAAAATGGAATAAAATTCATGAAAAACTTAAATATAATATTTAAGTCAAAAGAAAACTCTGAATAAAAATAAATTATTCAACTCACCATAAACTAGACAATTTAAGCCCTTAGAGCATTTAATAAAATAAATGATACAGAGTTCTCAGCTAGACTAACTATCTATGAAGTCTCTACCTCATAAAAGATTGAAATCGGGACAAGACCCACAACATCCTTATTGAATTAAAAGTAAATTAAATTCTCCGAAAACAAGGAGGTTCACCATAGACAGCTTGAACTCCATATGATATCAAAGAAGCTCATTTTGATGACCCTGAATGACTCAGTACATGAAATGTACGAGTATGTAAGGGGAATTCTAAAGCATAAATGTAAGCTTGAACTTGATAAAACATAAACATACTTACCTCTTTCAAACTTACTCAACTCAAGGATACTCAAAACTACTCAAACTTACTCAACTCAGAAATACTCAAGGATAAGATACTCATATAAGTAATAAGGTTCTCAACTTAGTGAAACATAACAATAAGGTAATCCACACAATGAAACACAGTTCAACTTTAGATACTCAACTCGAAGATATGATACTCGACTCTCGGTACCCAACTTTGGATTCTCAACTCAGTATAAAGCAACAATACACATGCAATATATCCTTTTAAAACAGTAGAGAGAAACTCATTATATTGAAGAATACAATAACATTCAACTTATATATAAAATAAAATATAATACAACTCTGTGGGAGTTTCTCTAACTGACAACCTCCACTATAATCCTAAGAGATGATACAATGTCTTACCCACACTATAAGAACTGTCCTATACTTTGCCATCATATAGGACGTCTTAGCTAAGTGGATTCACCATTCTATGCTAAAATCAATCAAGGAGTCATCTTAAATGTATGATTCTTTACAACTCATGATGACTACATGGTTTATTGAGACTTGATTTATGTGAACTCGTGTCCCCACATCGGTGCTCAATATACTCCAAAAATGTACTAAGCTCATGTGTTTTTAAAACAAAACTCTTTCTTTGGTTTTAGATAATTACTCAAAACTTAGTTTAAAATATCTCTTGTAATCGATGTTCGCTCTCTTGACCAAATATGAAAACATTTTTTTAGTCTTTGGGAATACATAGTCCTCATGTGATTCTTAAAATAAAATGTCTTCAATCTTCACTCTCTAGGCAACTCACTGCTTAAGACTAAAAAATAAATATAAAAATTTGTAAAGGACTTCTTAAAATAAGGTTCATACCGAATTACGGACGTCAATGACTCAATGTAAGGTTTTCAATAACCATAAATAAAACTCAATACTAGAAACTCAACAACTTCAATGATACTACTCATTTCAAGAATGCTCAATTCATAGGATTCATGCGGAATTATGAGCATGAAGTACTCAACTCAAGTATACTTCTCATCTAAAGATTGTTCAACTTATAGGATTCATGCGGAATTATGAGCATGAACGATTCAACACAAACACTTAATAGGTAACATGTAATAGTCCCATGATTAGAAATATAATCTCAAAGGGAATTACGAACTCAATACTTAGAACTTAAACATAGCATTTCTCTCAAAATTTGTGGAGTGCATACGGAATTTATGAGCATGAACGACTTTACTCGAAGGTCTACATAACTACATGGAACTCATGTATATGACTCGTGTCATTCTCTTACTTACTTCCTCAAAATATAGTTCAAATAAATGATGGATCTCAAAGAATTCACAATTGAACTCAATGACTTTCTTAAACTCTGCTCTTAACTCTCTCTTCAATGTGAATTATGAATTCAAGAATTTCGGTTCATGAGATGGAGGATCACATGATGACAATGTAGACTCCTGAACACATTCTCTTCGTCCTCGTACTCACTTACTCGAGTCTTGAAATAAGTTACTAGAAGTTGTAAAAGACTCAAAGTCAAAAAGTGCAGAATAAAACATTTTTGGGGTTTTATTTTCGACTTATGTTGAGCCTTTACCGCTACATTGGGATCCATCCCACTAAAGCGACAACGCTCTGGCGGCACCAATCCTGCTCTGGCAGCCTCAATCCCGCTCTGGCAGAACCAATCCTTCTCTGAAGGCCTATAAATAGACATAATCCTAGATAAAGAATTCCAAATCCCCATTTCACAACGCACAATCATTCCATGACACTCAAAAAATATATGTTCATGTTAAGATCAATTTCGGGAGTTCTACTTGCCCGAATTCAATTTCGTAAAGGCGTATGGGTTCCTCAACGAGTTATCTAACTATTCATGTAATCAAAATCATAATTAACTCACCCGAATGTTACCAGATTTACCTACACCTTAAATTGTCCGATTTCGTCTCAATATAGACTAGGTTGGGAAAATTCAAATTACTACCAAAAAGTTTTCTAACTCCAATTCTTTCCCAAATGACATTTCCATAATGACGAAATCAGATTGTTACAGCAAAGCCCCCTACAATTTCAAGTATTTCATAATAGTGGTATAACCTTTTAAGTGTTCATAAAGTGTTCAATTCTATATGAATAAATAAAATACTTTTATGTATCTCCAGTACCACTGACTTGTATCATGGATCACGCCTTTAATAATAAAATCATATTTCTCAATTAATAATAAGAATCATCACACATAAAATACTTTACGTATTGACAATAAGACTTAGAGAACAATAATATTAATAAAATACTTCATGACACCGATATTTGCACAAATCATTTGATAACGTCAAAATCTAAAATGATCACTTTAGATGGAGTACTATGACATGATCTAGAAATAAGGAACAAAAATAATTTATCAAATTATTAAAGTCAACAATTACGTATACATGTTATCATAACTTGATAAATATTTAAATACAAAATAAATCATGATTATGATACTTACTGCCAAAATAACGTTTGTTAACATATAATCAATTCAAATAATTAATGTTTCAAATTCCACAAGAATCACGTTACAAATATTAATATCATATACTACCTCAAATAGTGTCAATGTTTTTTTTTTTAATCACAATTCCAAGTAAATCAAATTTCACTAATATTAATATCATGTACCACCTCAAAAAATGCCAATATATAGATATGAATAGTTAAGAATATTTTTTCATTCTAAGAACTTCAAGTAGTTCTAGAATCACCAATATATATAATTTTTCCTTTTCTCCAATTTGGATGTAGGACACAATAATTTTAATACACACAAATGTGTTCAACTATATCAAAGTCTTAACACCCAAAACTTTCACAAATTATCCACAAGATTTACTTGAGAAATGACCACAACAACTTATATCATCCGCTTATATAAATTTACATTTACTTAGTGGAAGTAGCATTCTCCAAAACTTATCACACGCAAATTCAATTAAAATATGAACATAAAATATAATCACTGACCTTATTAGCTTGAACTTTCCTCCATACACATCCATACTCAACTTGTTGCCTTTCCGTTCACTTTCTTTTTTATTTTACCCAATTTTTCAAGTAGTATTTTTCGTAAAATTAAAGTATAAGATATTCTTAATATTTTTGTAAATCTTACGGAAAATGATTTCATCACAAACACTTGTACTAAATTCATCAAAAATTGTACTTCACCAATAACTCTTATAGGAAATTCCCATCGCTTGAGGTGTGTCCAAAGACACAGTCCTTAAGGATATTTCATCCAGTATGAGTGTATCTCCCAGGATTCAACAAGTTCTTCTAGTATAAAACTAAGTGGCAGAAACTAACAAAGATTCAATAAAAAGAAAAGCTAGCATACGAACATATGAAAAGAAGAATGGTTATCTTGTCTTCACTCTTACTCACCATCACTAAGAGTTAGACTTATATAGGACATTACTAACCTCTCTAATATGTCAATGTTGAAATAGTCAAAGCCACAAGTCATTGAACACAATTAATGAATTGAAGGAAATTCATTCAGCAAAGAGATATTTTGTAACATCCATATAATGACAGAAAATAATGTGTTATTAAAGGATTATAATAATGGCAATAGAATACTATTTATGGAGAGAAAATATTTAGGATATAAAATAATATTCTCTTTCAAGTATAAAAGGAAATAAAATAATTTCTTTTGAGATATCAGAATCATTTTTTCCAAAACATTTTAACATGACATTAGCATGGTTTTGAATGATATCCAAGCTATATTGATATTGCAATAGTCTGTTAGAGGTGAACCCAAATAATATCATGGTTGAAATGTATTAATCCTACATAATTTAATACTACGTACTACCAAATAACATATACAAAGATATGATTAAGGTGGAAGAAAAGTCTAGTTTAAATTCGACACATTACGTACCTTGTATAACACCTCCTCCAAAACTAGAAAAAACGTATGTGTTGGGAAGACATATTAATATCCCAATACAATCCGTTACAATGCTTTCTAGTTCAGTAGCAGTTGGTGATGCTATCCTATCCAACTACATTAAGACAAGCATTTAACATTTCACATAGAATTTCAGCCAACTTCAAGTACAAGGAATGTAAGCATAAAAAATTGGACTTGGCAAAAGTGTCATATATCCCTTTCCACATATTCAATCATTTTTTTTGAATTGGTTCAGGTTGGTTGATATGGTGCGAATCAGGTAATATTTTTTTTTAAAGATAACATGGTTCAACTTGACTACAAACAGGATATTTTTGGATTTTGTGAAAGTAGTCAACTAGAAAATCAACCATCATATGTCCTTGCCTTCTAAACTCCTCGGGGTATACAGGGAACATCTCGCTAATCGAAAGAACTAGAAAGAGCTTGAATTAGAAAGAGTGATTTTTTTTAAAATAATAAAAGCTTTGAAAAAAATGGTTAAGTTGAGTTGAGTTTTTTGGTAAACTTCAAATGACCATAACTCCTAGCTCAAGATGAGTTAGGTGTTATTCCAAATATCATATTCCTACTAACTCCAAGATCAAGATGAGTTAGGTGTTATTCCAAGTATCATATTCCTACACCGCTGAGTTTGCGCGGTTCCAACTTCATATGAGTGAGTTATTCCCATTCGAAGTTGGGTTGTTCAAATAAGGAAAGTTCAGTTTGGATTTTCAAAGGGTAATATGGTCTTTTCCGTACCCAATTAAGTTAATTAGTTTTTGGTAATTATTTTAAGAACTAAACTGGCAGGAATCAGTTTACTCTCTTACGATATTGAGCCAGGGTTTTAGAGAAGAGAAAAGAAGAAGAAAAAAGAGAAGAAAAAATCATTGAGTTCTTCAAGATTCGCTCATGGATTTCGTCAAGGGGTGATCCCTACGAGGTATGTGAGTCTTTCATAGTATTGGGTTCGTTCACCCATGCACCAATCTTGTTTATTTAGAGAAGTTTGTTCTAGAAAGTTGAAAGCTGATAAATCTTGAATGGTGTTCTTGAATTTATTTTCTGTTCTAGAATTGGGCTGAATTGAGAAAATTCTGAGATATTTACGGCGAGTTTTAAAGTTATTTTGAGTTAGGTTCATGGGTAGATATAAGGGGTATGTGAATCTAAAGAAGAATTGTGAAGAATAGTCGAGTTTAGGTGAATTGGGACTGGAAGACGAAAGAAGGAAAAGTAGGGCAAATCTGAGAATTGGTACCGCGTCGCACACCAATCCCAAAAATTCTCTTCGCGTCGCGGAGCAGTCACGGACCGTTCTGCCTCAATAATTATTTTCATGACCAAAATCTAAATACACATCCGTGTCACAGACTAGTTTCAGATAGTAAACTTTTGATCTTTTCTCATGTTTAGCTATCTAAAAACACTACTAAACATAATGAGATATTTCCTATGATAAATCACGATCCTTGAATCCATAATTCAATTCAAGAAACATTAAGAGTCAAGTATAGAAACCAAGAAGCAATTCAAGAGAAGTACATTAAAGATTTCCAAAAGTATTTCAAAAATGTTCTAACTTTGTCCTAAGACTTAAGTTTTAAGTTAAGAATAGAGTAAGAAGTTGAGTTGATTCCTCAAAAATCTATAAGGGAACTAAGTATTCCGACGAGTTTAAAAATATTTTCACATTTGAGAAAGAAAGGGAACATCGATTTAAAGATAGCTTTTAAGCTAAGTTTTGAGTAATTATCTAAAACCAAAGAAAGAAGTTTGTTTTTGAAACCGTATGAGCTAAATATATTTTGGGAGTAGAATTGATCACCAAATTGGGGATACGAGTTTATATCAAGTCTCCATAAACCATGTATCCATCATGTTGTAGTAAAGGACCATACTTTTTAGATGACTCCTTAAGAAGCTTTTAGCATAGACTAGTGAATTCAAGTAATTTAGGTTCTATTCTCATGGAAAGGTATACGACGACCTTGACAGCATATGACATAACGGTGTATCATCATGATAACTCTTAAGTGATAGTTCTCGATTAGAGAAACTTTCACATCAGTATTTTGTATTTGCATATATATGAGATATTTATATTTTTATACACAAACAGAGTTCATATTGTCTTTTCATACATACAGTATTATTATTGTATTTTCAAATACACATAGTTGAAAACCATGTTTTAAAGCTTTTCTTTATACTGTATTTATTTACACTACTTTATATTGAAATCAATTTAGTTAGTTTGAGTTGAGTTGAGCCAGCTCAGTTCTTCGGTTCCATTTAAGCTTGTGTCTTGTTTAGAATTTCAACTTGCATACTCATAAATTCAATGTACTGATGTCAATTGTCCTGCATCATCTCATAATGCAGGCAGAGGTAACCAGGATCAGTATCCAACACCTCATTGATCAGTTTGAGCACTCAGAGTCTGGTTGTGAGCCTCATTACTTGCTAAAGGATCCTTTTTTTCTTATTTTAGTATTAGTCAGTTTATTAGAATGTTGTGATCCTGTCCCAACATCCATCTCAGTTATTTTAGAGACTTCATAGATAGTCAATCATATATTAGTTTATTTGTCATCATTTTGTTATAGTCTTATATGCAGATTTGAGTTGTCATTTTATCTAGGTTAAATGTTTATTTTTAAAACATTATGAGTTCAGTTTGATACAGTTGAGTTATTCATCATGTGAATCCTTTTCTTTTTTCTCAAAACCTTCCACTGAGTAAGTAAGTAAGTCCAAGGATTCACTTGGGGCCAGCAATGGTTCTCGAGTGTCAGTCCCGCCCAGGGTGTAGGCTCGGGTCATGACAAACTTGATATCAAAGTACAAAGTTCAACAATCCTAGGGAGTCTATGAAGTCATGTTTGTAGAGTCCTAGTTATCGGTGTGAAGCGTGCCACGTCTATAATTAGGAGGCTTCAAAATTTTGAAAATTCCTTCTATTCTTTCATACTCAAATAGAGTTCATATCTATATAGTTTCTTTCTAACTCGTACTTATGTGTAAGTGATTGAGGATTTGACTATTTTGAGAGTTCTTCTATAAGGGGTTTCTTTACGCGTGAGCTAAGAGAATCAACAAAACGGTTGCTGATATGAGAAGAAAGACAAGTATGTTCATTGTTGTGTTGCCTTGTTTACCAAGTAAGGAAGGCAAGGTTGCTATGTTTATAGGGGATATGGACATAGAAATACTAATGATCTATGCACAATAAGTTCATGATGACAAGGTGAGGGATCGAAAAGAGTTTAAGAATAAGAGGGCTAAGACATCAAGGAATGACTCTAGGCAGCAAAAGAGTAATATGAACCGCTCTTCCCAATTAGTTCTCTATTCTTATGTGGTGGTGACTTGTGGATATTTTATTTTTTGTTTAATAAAGTTTCTATCATAATAAATTATTGTACATATTTATACTTCATTGAATTATTTTATCATATAAACAAATGGATGATATTTATTGATAAATCATTTTGAAAAAGAATTATATATTGATAATGCAGATTGTGTAAAAAGTGTATTTTTTAAAAGTCAAAACAACTTCAAGTGTGAATTAATACTATTTCTTTGGATAACTAAGCATGATATTTTTCTTGTTTAGAAATGTGTTTAATCTTTTTCCTGAACTCTCATTTACACTGGACTAAAATTTAACTTCAAAGGTATCATCTTTTTTTTTTTGAATTATTTTTGTTTATCAGTTTTAGTGTTACAATCAGGTGACTAATATAAAGTAAAAATAAAAAATCTCAATTACCCTGATATATCATTGCTAATGTTACTTTTATGATTCTTCTATTAGCATGGCTACAATGCAGATTCTAATTGGGTCTTCATTCCTTCAAAAATATCCCTGGGAGCTCGTAGTACAAGTGTACAATATTATTTAAGAAAATTAGAACAACGAAATAACCACAAAAGGGTTTGTCCGTATTATTGGGTAACTTACGTTTTATGTTAAATAAATACATGCAAGCTATAATTGAAGACGAATGTCAAGATTAACACATGTTTTCTATTTGTATTCAGGAGTATACATCTAAACCTAATTTATATTTCACTCGTTCAAAAGTTATTTTATGCAAGTAATTTTTTTAGCAAACATAATTATTATAATATGAGAATATTAACTTTTTGTAATTGTTCAAGGAAGGTAACATTTTCTATATATTTTTTATTTAATCAAATGAATGCAGAGATATTCATTGAGACAAATACTCAATATCCAAATGTTCCACTGCAACGATTAGGTTATCATCGTTATAGAAAAGCCAATTGGGAAAATTTTGGTCGGAAAATATTTTCATAGTATTTGATTTTTTTTCCGATCTACTCCAGATATGGACGAAATCAGAGTCTTTGAGGTGCGTGGAAATTTGGTGAAAATCGAGTGAATCATTTATGATTTTGTTTGCATGAGTAGTTAATAACTCGATAAAAAATCCGTATGACTTTACAAAATTGAATTTGGGTGAGTAGAACTCCCCGAATCGATCATGGCATGCAGCACATCCTAATTAATAGCTTATCTTAGATTCTAATGAAGGTTACACGAAAAATGAAGCTTTTAAAGTCCTATATAAGTTGTATGGTAAATTATTTTCATTTTTAAAGTTATAATGTGGATCTAATGTTCACCTATATGTATGGACAGAGGAATAACAAAATAATTGAATCTCACTTCTCTATCTTCCCTCTCATATTTTAGGTATATCACTATGATAAATGATTAGGTTTTTTCAATTGTTTTGATACCTCATTATCTGTTTGAAAGAGAAATCACAAATCTCTAATTTCCTGTCAGAAACGAATGTGACTTCGGTGCTATTTGAACAACATGTTCATAGAGATGATTAGGAAGGTCTTAGTCATGTCTATCATATTGAAAAGGACAAATATGGGATATATGTTGCTGCTGATGTGAGTTCTTGAAGATTGATTGATGTTATAAAGATAGTGCAAGAAAGTCTTGCTGATGTCATTAGCAGTAAGGTTGCCAAAGTTAAGGTTCTTGGGGATCTGGAAATTATTCACTTTGTGAAGTCCTTGGGCATAATTCTGATTATTGGTGGTATGGTTGAACAAGGTTTGCCATGGTCTTTACTGGTCATCTAGCTGCTGGCCTTGGATGTTTCAAGTAAGTTTCTATTCCAAGTTCTCTGGCAAAAACAACCTTCTTTGATTCCAACTAATAATCTATCATCATTGCTGGGAAACTGACTCGCATAAATATGAAATAGGAGTTATAAACTATCACCATACTGGCGATTCAGCTGATTTTCTAGTTGGCAATCCCGCATTGATACTTTGATGGTCAACAATGTTGCTTGGTTCTCGCCTTTTGATGTTATCCGGTGTTCAATTCTTTGTATTCTGGTTTTCACAATAATCATTACTTGGATACACTAGGAATTGGAGAACTAATTGGGATATTACTTGGGCACCTTTAATTTTCTTCATGATATAGCTTGGGTCCAATTGGTATTTGATGAGTCCTCATATTGGAATCATATCAGGCCTTATTTGAAGTTTTAGTGTAATCATGGACACTTAGGGGAAAAATGGGAACAAAGGGATGAAAAGAGCAGAAAAGGAATACATGAGAGTTACCAAGTATACTTGGTGATCATTCGAAATGATGTATATCCCCCTTGTTCTAGCAAGCAAAGAAAGAAGTGGATAAAAAAGACGATGAAAATGAGCAGTCAGAGCTTCTCTGAGTAGTTCCGCGAAGCAGAATTACTCTGCTCAATGATCCATAATGCATAAACATTGAAGGCAAAGCACAGACGGCGATGCTCTATAAGAAGGGCGAATGACCGAATCACTAGGCATTCGCGACTAACCTCACTGAATGGATTCGCCAGCACAAATTATGAATTTTATAAATGCTAAACTCTTTATTATTTTTACAGAGGAATCATAAAGTAGAGACATAAATTCAAAAGTTTATAAATGTTAAACTCTTTGTGGGAGACGTGAAGAAAGGATCTCTTCTTCCTCAAAAATTGGAAGTGGGTCTTCTCCATTCTTCTTCCTTTGCTCATATTAAGGTTTAGTTTCTTATACCCATTTGATTTCTTTATCATTTTAGGTGTATTTGATTATTGCTTGATGTGTGGCTAAAAATCCTCTTTCTTGGGGTGTGATATAGCAAATATGTATTGATATTATTGTTTGGTCTTGTTTCCTGATAGGTTAGATGCATTTTAATTATAATTTCACCTAGTTGTGTTGGTTTAACTTAATGAGTTTGTAGTTGCAAACACAAAACCACCCATGTGTTTCGTCTTGCTCTAGAGAGGTTGTGAAACCAAGACCGCTAGACTGATGGCCTAAGAAGTGGGGCGATATGAGGTTCAGCCCGAGAGGGGGAACCCTAGTCCCATATCCTAGCACTCATCATCAAAAGAGCAGGTGTGGGTCATGCGTAGTCTAGTCTTCAGTAGACGAGTGGGTGTCTAAGAGGCACCCATTTTACATGGGGTAAGTTTTCTGAGAGGGAATTTATTTCACCTAAAGATTAGCCTAGTCATAATTATCTTGAGAATTTCCTATCGAAAGCATGTACCCAAAGGTTTACTCCAACAAATATAGCGGTCGCACACCAAGAACTTCTCTGTTTACTTGATTCCCCTTTGGTTTTACTATTTTTACAAAACTCATGACAAAACCTTTTGACATTTGACACTTAGGTATCACAAATTAAATTTACTTTGCTTTTATTCAATAATTTCTCAAACTATTACTAACTAGAACTGAAATTCTAATTTAGCTACTATTGTCACTACCGCTCCCTTGGAACACGACCCCAACCCTTGGTTGGGTTGCGATACTCGCTTCGATTCGTAGACACTCAAACTGCAGGCTACTTTCATTGATCATGATATAAATCAAAGCATCAGTATCTAGGTGATACAAATTGGTATCTTACCTCCTGCACTCTTTTGTCCGCAGATGGTTAATATAAGGTTCAACGATGTTTGTCCTGCAGATCCAGTCAATGCTCCAGTTGAGAAACCTGCAGTGAGAGCTCGTGGTCAAAGCAGGGGTAGATGAAGAACTAGGGGTAGAGGTCGAAGGAGAGTAGTGCAAGATGGGCATAAGGTACCAATTGAAAATGTTCCTACGAATGAGAATCCTCCTACGCATAATGAGGAGATGAAGAGGATATCGAAGTTGGAAATGTTGAAGAAATTGGATAAGAGGAAGAGGTACCAGCAGAAGCCGTAATTGTTCCTCCCTTAGACCGAGTGCTAGTGCAGCAGATTATGTCTTTTTTAAATGGTTTGGTATGTCCTCGAATTCCCCCTCCCCCCCCCCACTGTCCAATAACTCATTCTCTCACCAATCCTCCTACTTCTAGCACTGCTCCAAAAGTGAGTGGAAAAGGAGGTAATGATGCTTTGTTGCGTTATTTGTTGGGTTCTGTTATGACCAATAATGAGCATAACATGTTGACTAAGTTTTTGAAGCTTAAGCCTGTATTTTTAGGTTTTGAAAAGGAAGACGCTTACGAGTTTATCTTATATTGTTACGAGAGGTTGCATAAACTGAGTATTGTTCACCAACATGGGCTTGAGTTTTGTTCTTCCAACATCAAGGTTAGTCCAAGGAATGGTAGAGAACATATATAGAGCGTAGATCTTCTACTTTACCTACATTAACTTGGACCCAATTTCATGCTCTATTCTTGGAAAAATATGTGCCTAGAACTCTGAAGGATCGTAAGAAGGATGATTTTATGGTATTGGAGCAAGCTGCTATGTATGTGGATGCTTGTGAGGCCAAGTTCCATGATTTTTCTATATTCTGTGCAGTTGGTGACTACATAGGAAGAAAGGATCCAATTATTTATTCGGAGATTGAATTCTGAGTTGCAAGTGTTATCTGTACATATGAATTCTATAGGGAGGAGTTTTAATGAGGTGACAGACTATGTGAATAAAGTGGGAGGTGAGGCGAGATGGACAGGCTAAGGCGTTGGCTAAGAAATCCAAGAACTCAAGAAATTTTCAAGGCTCCTATTCGAAAGGATCTGGTTGGCCAATGCTGACAACCAAGCCAATTCAATCCACTACGCCCGCCTCTACATGTAGCTATTCGGTAAACTCATCTTATAATTTTCAAGATAGTCGAGGAGTCGCGCTTTCGGAGAGCATAAAACCATCATGTGATTGTATTTATTATATTTGTGGAGAATTTGTACATATGAGGAGATATTTCCCCTACTCGCCTGTGCTAGACTCTGCACAATAGACATCTACAGTAGTGGTACCCCCATGGAATTGTAACAATGGTAGAGGATGTCCACAAGGTGGTCGAGGAGGTAATCAACGAGGTCGTGGAGGTAGAGGAAATGGTGGTGGAGGGAAATTTAATGTGCAAACAAGCAGGGAAGGGGCTATCAAAATGATAGGGCGCAATGTTATGCTTTTTTGGAAAAGAATGAGGCAGAGACATCTGATGCCGTGATCAAAGGTACTATTCTTGTGTGTGACTATATGGCTAATATATTTTTTGATTCAGTTTCTACTTATTATTATATGTCTGTGAGATTTTCTTCCAAGTTTGATATGATATGTGATGTACTTGATGCCCCTATTCATGTTTCTACCCTAGTTGGAGAGTCAGTCATAGTTACCCTAGTCTATCGTGGTTGCCGTATTTTGTTTACGGGATATCTGACGGGCTGATTTAGTGATTTTGGATATGAATGACTTTGATATATCTTAGGCATGACTTAGTTGTCCACCTATTATGATGTGTTGAATTGTAATACTAAGTCTGCGACTCTGGAAATTCTTGAAAGGAAAATATAAGAGTGGGAAAGGGTGTACAAGCCTAAGCAAGCAAAAATTATATTCTCCATTAGGACTAGTAAATTAGTAGAGCAAATTTGTTCGGCTTATTTGGCCCATATTAGGAATGTTGAGATTGAGGCTCCATCCACTGAGTTCATTCTTGTGGTGACCAAATTTAGTGAAGTGTTTCCCAATGACTTGCATGGTATGCCTCCGAATAGAGATATAGATTTTTGCATTGATTTAGAGCCTGGTATGCGCCCCATCTCCATTCGTCCATATCACATGGCTCCGGCAAAATTAAGAGAGCTTAAGGCTCAAATTCAAGATCTTCTTGATAAGGGATTTATTCGCCCTAATTCCTCCCCATGGGGCGCTCCTGCTTTGTTTGTTAAGAAGAAGGATGGTAGCATGAGAATGTATATAGATTACTGAAAATTAAATAGAATCACTATTGGAAACAAGTCTTCCTTTCCTAGAATAGAAAATCTCTTTGACCAATTGCAAGGGGCAACTATTTCTCTAAGATTGATCTACGATTTGAGTACCATCAATTGAAAATTAGGTCGGAGGATGTGCCCATGATGATGTTTAAAACTCTCTATGGGCACTATGAGTTTTTGGTTATGTCTTTTGGTTTGACCAATACACCTGTAGCTTTCATGAGTTTAATGAATAGGGTATTCAAACCATTTCTTTATTCGTTTGTGATAGTATTTATTGATAATATTTTGGTCTATTCAAAAAACGAGGAAGATCATGTCGACTATCTTCATATTATTCTAGGTGTTCTTGGGAAACAATAGTTATAAGCTAAATTTTATAAGTGAGAATTTTTGTTGAAATCGGTTGCATTCTTGGGGCATGTAGTTTCAAAAGAAGGTGTAAAGGTAGATCCTCAAAAGATTGAAGAGGTTAAGAATTGGGTTCGGCCTATTTCAGTGACAACAGTTAGGAGCTTTGTGGGACTCGCTAGCTATTATTGACGTTTTTTTAAAAAATTTGCCTGCACTTCTACTCACTTGACTAATTTGACAAAAAGGAAATTTCATTTAAATGGAAGGATAAGTGTGAGGAAAGCTTCCAAAAGCGCAAGTCTTCTTGACCACCGCGCTCATCCTAGCATTCCCGGTTAAAGGTAAAGACTTTGTTATTTATTGTGATGCTTCACATTCTGGTTTAGGTGTCGTGTTGATGCAGGTTAAGAATGTTATGGCTTATTCCTCGCGCTAATTGAAGGTGAATGGGAGGAATTACCCAACGCATGAATTGGAGTTGGTATCTGTAGTGTTCACCTTGAAGATTTGGTGATATTTCCTCTATGGCATTAATTGTAGTTTGCAGCATGTGTTCAGTCGAAAGGATCTAAATTTGAGGCAGCGAAGGTGGATCGAGTTACTTAAAGATTATGATGTGATCATTCAATACCATCCAGCCAAGGCTAATGTGGTGGAAGATTCCTTGATTCGAAAGGCAGTAAGTATGTGTAGCTTAGCCTACTTGAGTGAAACCAAGAGACTTTTGGCAAGAAAATCAAAACTTAGAGTCCAATCTCATGCAGTTGGGCATCTCTAAAAGGGGCGGGGTGTTAGCTAGCATTTAAGTTAGGGCCACCATCTTTGAGGAGATCAAGACCAGACAATTTGAAGATGAAAATTCAAAAAAACTCAAGGAGAATTTGGCAAATGGTAAGGTACAACAGGCCACTCTTGATGATGATGGTGTACTTAGTGTTAGAGGGAGAATTTATGTTCCCCGATTTGATGACTTGATCCAAAAATTGTTAGTGAAATTTCATGGTTCGCGATATTATATTCATCTGGGTGTGACCAAGATGTATAGAGATCTGAAGTGAATTTATTGGTGGTCGGGTATGAAGAAAGACATCGCAGAGTTTGTTGCAAAGTGTCAAAATTGCCAAAAAGTTAAATATGAGAATCAAAGGCCGGCAGGGTTACTTCAAAGAAAGCGAATTCCAGAATGGAAGTGGGAAAAAATGGTTATGGACTTTATGATTGGTATTCTCAAGACTTTGGGGAAGTTTGATTCTATATGGATACTGGTTAATAGATTGACTAAGTCTGTCCGTTTCATTCTGAAAAGGATAGATTATAACGCGGAACAGTTGGCTAAGGTTTATGTGAAAGAGATAGTGAGGTTGAATAGAGTGCCCCTTTCTATCATCTTAGACATGGTACCCAATTCATCTCCATGTTTTGGCAGAAATTGCCCGATGAATTGGGAACCCAACTCACTTTTAGTACAACTTTTAACCCACAAACAGATGGATAGTGTGAGAGGACTATTCAAGTTTTGAGAAGACATGCTGACAACATGTGTGATTGATTTTGGAGGACATTGGGATAAATTTTTACCCTTGTGCAACTTTTCTTATAACAATAGTTATCACTCAAGCATTGATATGACACAATTTGAGGCATTATATGGGAGGGGATGTAGATCGCCTGTAGGTTGGTTGAGGCTAGAGATGTGAAACCTTTGGGGGTTGATTTAGTAAAGGATGCTCAAGATAAGGTGAAGAGAATTCAAGCTAAACTTCTAGCAGCAAAGAGTAGACAAAAGAAGTATGTGGTTCATAAGATAAGAGACATGAACTTTGAGACTGAAGAGAACGTTTTTCTTAAGGTATGACCCAAGAAAGGGGTGATGAGATTCGGTAAAAGGGATAAGTTGATTCCTAGATACATTGGCCCATTTGAGATTCTTGAATGTGAGGAACTGGTAGCATACAGATTGGCTCTACCACCAAATTCATCAAGTGTTCAACCGGTATCCATGTATCCATGCTGAAGAGGTATCATGGTTATGGGGATTATATGATTAAGTGGGACACAATTTTGCTAGACAAAGACCTACAATACGAGGAGGAGCCGATTGCTATTGTTGATCGTGATGTACGCAAACTGAGGACAAAGGAGATTAAGTCTATGAAGGTTTAGTGGAGGCGTCATCCTGTTAAGGAAAAAACTTAGGAGACCGAGAAGGACATGCGAGACAAGTATTCTCAATTGTTCGCCAAATCAGGTACTACCTCTTTCTCTCCTTAGACTAATTTTTCCTAAGTTTGTCACTCAAAGATGAGCAAGGCGAATCATTAGGATATACTTCACTAAATTCAGATACAACAGGAATAGACCCAATGGATGGAACCTCAATCTCAACATCCCTAATATCAAATAAGCCAAACAAACTTGCTCTACTATTTACTAGCCACTCTAATTTTCACTTCCCAGAATTTCTAGAGTCACACGCTTAGTATTACAATTCAACACAACATTGTGGGGAACAACCAAGTTATGCCTAAGAATATGTCAAAGTCGTTCATATCAAAAGTCACCAAATAAGCCCAAGTCTGAAAACCCATAAACAAAACAGGACAAGCACGATAGACATGAGTAACTGTTTTATTTGAAAGAAAAAATGTTCTATGTTTTTTTAGACTTGTTTAGAGTCACCACTTAATTTTTACAGAAAAATCAAGAAAACTATTCTTCGAAATTCACATTAATATTTTTGGAAGACTTATGGCGCCAAAAATATTCACTAACTTGCGATTATCGAACAACTAACTTTGTTTGGCTTAAAATAACTTGATTCCAATTTATTAAAAATTCTTTCTAAAGATGAGACAAAATCAACTTTATCATCTAAATGAGTTTTTTATTTGTAAATATTATTTATTATCATTTTTGGTCTATTTAAAGAAGGTCGATTTAGTTAAGTTAATAAAACAAAAAACAACGTCTTGCGGGGATTTGAAAATTTTTACCCTAAAGCTAACAATAAATAATAACCAACAGATAAGCGGTAAAGTAAGAGAGAGAGAGAGTTAGTTGGATCCAAGTCTGAATTTTGTTTGCCTGGACCGGTATTGGACCCATTTCTTTTGTTTTGAGCCTTAGGCCCACTTCTTCACTTGTCCTAAAATTCTAACAACAACAGTAAATAAATAGAAAGGGACAAGTGCTTAGGCCCCAAAAACAACAAAATACAAAATGGTACAAAAAGAATTTGGGCTTATTAGACTGAAATGTTCAACTCCTTCGTTTGTACATCGATCTTGACTCGAAGAAGGAATGAATTTTGAGACTTTATGGCTCTCCCTAAATGCGAAGGGAATGTGAGAGTTCATAGCGAACTTGGATCGCATCACATGCAACAAAATAATGATATGGAATTAGAGCCTCGAAATAATAAAAATAATAACACATAAGGCGAGTTATCACACCGACTATTATAGTAGTATAGCAAAATAAATTCGATCAAGTCAAATGCATCAAAATCTGAATAAAGGAGAACAAATGCATAGGAAAGGCTAGTGGCCTCGATTCATGCCAACAAATAGAACAATGAACATCTCCACCATTGTCACACATAAATGCATATAAATGACTCCAAATAATAAAGGCAAGCGACCAAATTAGATTACTATGTTGTGATCTTTATAGATGATTAGCATTGTAACCAAAAGCGCTCCAACAAATTCCATTTTTCAAGAAAATGAATTAGGATTGGACTATCTAAAATAAATGGAAACAAGACGGAAGCAAAGGGGAATTGAAGCATGCTGAAAATTATATTATGCGATATGACACAAATAAAATTAGCGGGTTTCGAAATTACGACTAGGGAACCAACAGAAATGTCGACCCTTCGACAGCCTGCTTTGATCCCATGAATCAAGATAAAATTATTTTTGAAATAACACATTAACTAGACATTTGATTTATCACTAAACTAATACCCATAATAGATATTGCAGATTATTAGAACAAAATTAAAGGTTTTGATTAAATCAATCATTAGGACCCAACTTAGTGAGAAATGTACATCTTTTGGTATATTTGATAATGATAAAAGAAAATCAAGTGAACAACAATGTTACCAAGTATTTCGACAAGAAAATTAGAGACAAGCATGGTTGTACTGCAAGATTTCATGAAATAGTGCTACTGATTTTGACATCAAGACTTACCAAAAAATGTAGCCAAACACACATACATACATACATACATACATACATATATATATATATATATATATATATATATATATATATATATATATATATAAAAAAAAAATCCAAACCAAGAACTAGACCAGCTATTTTGAACCAAAACCAAACATTAATTAAAACCCTAGGGCTCAAGGCACCTGGTAACATTCAAGGACAATGGTTGAAAACCTCATAATGGCTAACTTGAAAAACACACAACGAAGTATACTAAGAACGCATTGCTAGTTAACGCCAAACTAAGAGCAATATTTGCATCACAGTATTAAAAATCAATGTTTATAAAGGAAAACTCTATCACAAAATGTTATTCTTACAATAACTTGTATTTATGAAGTTAATGAACAGAAACAGAAACAAGATGAAGCAGAAAAAATTTAAAATAGAAGAATTAATCCGAGTCCACAGAAACTACTGTGTGTCCTTAAGAAATTTAATCCCCTCACTGTACCCAAGGTTATGGATTAATTTCTCCCAAGATAAAACGGATTAAACCTGTTAAAGAAATAGCGGTACCTCAAACTTCTTTAACTTCAACGAACTGAAGAACAGCAACAAGTCACACAGACTCAGTCGATCGACACTTTGATTTTATTTGAGAGAAAAATAAATGCAGAGAAAGAAGAAAAATTTTCAGTTATTAAAAAATCAAAAATTGACTTCCTTTTATAGCCATTTTCAGCAAGGAACATGTCTGTTCAGTGAAATCTGTTCAGACCCATTTTATCCAGAAAGTTGTGTCTTTTGGAAAAAATAACAACTTTTCGAAAAATTGTGTCTGTTAGGAAAATAACTACTTTTTGGAAAGTAACGACTTTTCAAAAAGTAACGACTTTTCGGAAAGAGTAACAACTTTTCGGAATGTTACCGTTACCTGCAAATTTATAAGAAATGACTTTTCATTTGCACTTTGCAAATGACTTTTCATTTTCTCTCCAAAGTAGTTCTCTCACTTTTGATATTTTCTCTTTTCTTTTCCCATTCACACTCACTAAAACCCAACAATCCCCCACATGAATGGGGAAGGCTATTGTTAAAACATACGCATGAAAAAACTTGTGTGTCTTGTAGGTAAAGGTTAATCGCATCTGGATAAGTAGGTTTCTCTTTAAACTTTCCATAGTGAACATATATCGGATATACTCGGTCAATCGGTAGATTTGATATCTTTGAACCGTCGAGCTTTGGTGTATACCTAGACAACATATGTCACACAATCAACCCTTGAACTGTTCTTAGTTCTCATTGTTTTGTTCGTTTCAGCCATGAACACATCTTGGATAGTAAGTGCTTAAAGAACTGGCCTTACCTGATTCTCCTTGAAGCGGCTTACACTTCACACTTACATAGGTGATTTCTAAATGTGTTATCCCATAGATACACTATTTGATATTCCTTGTATCAAACTTATAAACCATTAAAAAGTCCTTATGTCTTTATCCTAGTTACTAAACATTGTCTCATCATGAGAATGGACCATAAAATAATAATAATATTTTATTTTATTTTTCCTTTGACAATGTTGAACCGTCATCAATGACTTTGTTTTATCTCCTTGAACCTAGATCTTGGGATCTCCAGTCTTCTAGGTAGAGTTACCGCCACGATGACTTGTTCTCGACCATAGTCTCATTCCCGTCGATGATTTCTCAACTCCCTCTCTATTTAGGCCTTTTGTAAGTGGATCCGACACATTATCTTTTGACTTCACATAGTCAATTGTGATAATTCCACTAGAGAGTAGTTGTCTCACAGAGTTATGTCTTCGTCTTATGTGACGAGACTTGCCGTTATACATAATGCTTCCAGCCCTTCCTATTGCAGCTTGACTATCACAATGTATGCATATAGGGGCCATTGGTTTGGGCCAAAATGGAATATCTTCTAAGAAATTCCGGAGCCATTCAGCTTCTTCACCTGCCTTGTCTAAAGCAATGAATTCAGACTCCATTGTAGAGCGAGCTATACATGTTTGTTTGGATGATTTCCAAGATATTGCTCCTCCGCCAATAGTAAAAACGTATCCACTTGTGGATTTTGTTTCAGTTGACCCAGTAATCCAATTTGCATCACTATATCCTTCAAGAACGGCTGGATATCTGTTGTAATGTAAAGCATAGTTTTGAGTGTCATCTAAGTATCCCAAAACTGTCTTCATTGCTAACCAATGATTATGATTAGGATTACTTGTGTATCGACTCAGTTTACTGATAGCGCAAGCTATGTCTGGTCGTGTACAATTCATGACATACATTAAGCTTCCCAATACGCTAGCATAGTCCAATTGAGACTGACTTTCGCCTTTATTCTTTGCAAGATGAAGATTTACATCAATTGGAGTCTTTGCCCTTTTAAAATTCAAAAATTTGAATTTTTCAAGTATCTTTTGAATATAATGAGTTTGAGACAATGCTAGACCGTTAGGAGTTTTAAGAATTTTAATTCCTAATATCACATCAGCAACTCCTAAATCTTTCATGTCAAACTTACTAGCAAGCATACGCTTTGTAGCTTTTATATTAGCAATGTCTTTGCTCATTATAAGCATATCATCTACATATAGGCATAAAATAACTTCTTGATTTGGAGTATCTTTAATGTAAACACATTTATCACATTCATTGATCTTAAATCCATTTGCCAACATGGTTTGATCAAACTTTGCATGCCATTGTTTTGGTGCTTGTTTTAGCCCATAAAGTGACTTAATAAGTTTGCACACTTTCTTTTCTTTACCAGGAACTACAAAACCCTCAGGTTGTTCTATGTAAATTTCCTCTTCAAGCTCTCCATTTAAGAAGGCTGTTTTCACATCCATTTGATGAATTTCAAGACCGTATACTGCAGCTAGTGCAATTAACATCCGAATTGATGTAATCCTAGTCACTGGCGAATATGTGTCAAAATAATCAAGACCTTCTTTTTGTCTAAAACCTTTGACAACAAGTCTTGCTTTATATTTGTCAATAGTTCCATCGTCTTTCATCTTCTTTTTAAAGATCCATTTTGAACCCAACGGTTTGTTCCCTGGAGGAAGATCAACCAACTCCCAAGTATGATTGCTTAAGATTGATTCAATTTCACTATTAACAGCCTCCTTCCAAGAGGTTGAGTCGCTAGACAACATTACTTCCTTGAATGTTTGAGGCTCACTTTCAAGAAGAAATGTTACAAAATCTGATCCAAATGAAGTAGATGTCTTTTGACGTTTACTGCGTCTTGGACTTTCTTCATTTTGTTCATTCTCTTTTGGTTCTTCTCTGGGTTGTTTAGATCCCCCACTAGATGACTCAAGTCTAGTTTTATATGGATAGATATGTTCAAAAAATTCAGCACTATCTGATTCCATTACCGTATTATCATGAATATCCGGATGTTCTGACTTATGAACCAAAAAACGACATGCCTTACTGTTTGTGGCATATCCAATGAATACACAATCCACAGTCTTAGGTCCTATTTTTACCCTCTTAGGTATAGGAACTTGGACTTTGGCTAGACACCCCCACACTTTGAAATATTTCAAATTGGGTTTTCTACCTTTCCATTTCTCATATGGAATTACATTTGTCTTTGAGTGAGGCACTCTATTAAGTATCTGATTTGATGTAAGGATAGCTTCCCCCCACAAGTTCTGTGGTAAACCTGAACTTATAAGTAATGCATTCATCATTTCTTTTAAAGTTCGATTTTTTCTTTCTGCAATTCCATTAGACTGAGGAGTGTAGGGAGCAGTAGTTTGATGGATTATTCCATTTTCTAAACATATTTCTGCAAATGGAGATTCATATTCTCCACCTCTATCACTTCTGATCATTTTGATCTTTTTATCTAACTGATTTTCAACTTCAGTTTTATATTGCCTAAATGCATCTATTGCTTCATCCTTACTATTTAGCAAATAGACATAACAATATCTAGTGCAATCGTCAATAAAAGTTATGAAATACTTTTTCCCACCACGTGATGGTGTTGACTTCATGTCACAAATATCAGTGTGAATCAATTCTAAAGGATTTGAATTCCTTTCAACAGATTTATAAGAATGCTTAGCATACTTAGATTCAACACAAATTTGACATTTTGATTTATTGCACTCAAATTTTGGTAAACTATTTAAGTTAATCAGTTTTCGCAAGGTTTTGTTATTAACGTGTCCCAAACGTTCATGCCATAAACATTTAGACTCAAGCAAGTAAGAAGAAGCAAAATCTTTATTCATATCAACTGCAATTACATTGAGTTTGAAAAGGCCATCACTAAGGTAGCCTTTTCCTACATACATATCATTTTTTCTTACTACTACTTTATCAGAAACAAATACACATTTAAATCCATTCTTGGTCAGAACTGGAATTGAAACTAAATTCTTTCTCAATTCTGGAACATATGAGACCCTATTCAAAGTCACCACCTTGCCTGATGTCATCTTTAATAGGACTTTGCCAGTTCCTTCCACCTTTGCAACAGCGGAGTTTGCCATAAACAATTTTTCATCTGTAAGTGCTGGAGTATATGATGAAAATAATTCTTTGTTGGCACAAACATGGCATGAGGCACCAGAATCTATCCACCATTCTCTTGGATTTCCAACCAAGTTACATTCTGAAAGCATTGCACAGAGATCATCCATTTCTCCTTTGGATTCAGCCAAGTTTGCTTGATCTTTTTTTTCTTGTCCTTCTTAGGACCCCGGCATTCATTAGCCCTATGACCATGTTTACCACAATTAAAGCAGTTTCCATTGAATTTCTTCTTAGGAGGATTGCTTTTTGGACCAGATGCTTTCTTTCTTTTCTTTAATTTTGTGGAATCTTCTTCAACAAAATTTACTCCAGATATTGCTGAATTACCACGTGACCTCTTTTCTGCAGCCTTATTATCCTCTTCGATTCTCAACCTTACTATGAGATCTTCAACAATCATCTCCTTGCGTTTGTGTTTCAAGTAGTTTTTAAAGTCCTTCCACAATGGAGGTAACTTTTCAATAATTGCAGCCACTTGAAAAGCATCATTCACAATTAATCCTTCAGCAAGGAGATCATGGATTATGACCTGCAATTCTTGAACTTGGGTGACGACAGTCTTACTGTCTATCATCTTAAAGTCCAGAAATTTTGCCACAATGAATTTCTTCATTCCGGCATCTTCTGTTTTGTACTTCTTTTCTAAAGCATCCCAGAGTTCTTTTGAGGTTTTTGCATTGCTGTACACATTGTACAGATCATCTTGCAGACCACTCAAAATATAATTTTTACACAAAAAATCTGAGTGTGTCCATGCTTCTGTTACCAAGAATCGTTCATCAGCCGGAGTTCCATCTGACATAACAGGAACATTCTCATTGATGAACTTCTGTAGACTCAACGTAGTGAGATAGAAGAACATCTTTTGCTGCCATCTCTTAAAGTCGACTCCAGAAAATTTTGCACGTTTCTCAGCCGGTGCTAAGGCAGCATTTGAACGATTATGTGCAACCGTTGTTGTTGCAGCACTTACTGTTCCAGCATTTGTTTGACTTGAATTAGTCATTTTTTTTCTGTCACAAATGGCAGATAAATTAAGTATTTAAAATACTAACAGTAAAGAACAAATCTTTACACAAACTGTTTCTGATTTAACGATAAAGTTTTTATGTTCTTTTAATCGTTAATCGAATGAATTTTAAAAATTCAAGCAGAGTAGAAAACCATAAAGGTTTTAATCTCCAGAAACCTCAAATACAGAAACTGTTAAATTTCTTAATATTGTTATTCTTACAATAACTTGTATTTATGAAGTTAATGAACAGAAACAGAAACAAGATGAAGCAGAAAAAATTTAAAATAGAAGAATTAATCCGAGTCCACAGAAACTACTGTGTGTCCTTAAGAAATTTAATCCCCTCACTGTACCCAAGGTTATGGATTAATTTCTCCCAAGATAAAACAGATTAAACCTGTTAAAGAAATAGCAGTACCTCAAACTTCTTTAACTTCAAAGAACTTAAGAATAGGAACAAGTCACACAGACTCAGTCGATCGAAACTTTGATTTTATTTGAGAAAAAAATAAATGCAGAGAAGAAATAAAAAATTGACTTTCTTTTATAGCCATTTTCAGCAAGGAACATGTCTGTTCAGTGAAATCTGTTCAGACCCATTTTATCCAGAAAGTTGTGTCTTTTGGAAAAAATAACAACTTTTCGAAAAATTGTGTCTGTTAGGAAAATAACTACTTTTTGGAAAGTAACGACTTTTCAAAAAGTAACGACTTTTCGGAAAGAGTAACAACTTTTCGGAATGTTACCGTTACTTGCAAATTTATAAGAAATGACTTTTCATTTGCACTTTGCAAATGACTTTTCATTTTCTCTCCAAAGTAGTTCTCTCACTTTTGATATTTTCTCTTTTCTTTTCCCATTCACACTCACTAAAACCCAACACAAAATGGATACATTAATGAAGAATAACTATGATAAGGTATGAAATTTATAAATTTCAACTATTAAATAATATTAACATAAACCAAACTATATTTAGAAACAAAAATTTTTGAGAGAGGGACATGAACAAATTCGTAAGCATACTCTTGAAGAACACAATTCTAACAAAAATCAACCTAATTCATAAGAAACTAGACATACAGCAGCGTAAACTAATTTAATGCTTTCTAAACACGTAATGAAGGCATGAATATGTCTTCAACATAATGGGAATAAAACGATATTAACACAACTAGTAAATAGGTAAATCAAAGTTGAAACAAGCACAATCAAACAAGAAAACTTAAGAAGACCCATAGCAGGGGAACGCAAAACTCAAACAGGGAACAAAATACCTATAATCATTTCAGAAAGATTGCGATGACGAGGAAAGTTAGACTCAAATTCACATCATGTAAGACAAACTCATAACCGATAACAAATATTCGCCGACTTAATCACTCAATGAAAACATAAAGAAGGAAAAGTAAAAGTAGTCATTCACCTATTCTTAAGTAGTAAAATTGATACGACGAGCTAATGCGAAGACGATGCTTCCACCAAGATGAGACTACGAAGACAGAGGAAAAGAGCCGAGTTCCAAAATGAAGTCGAAACGTAAATATACACTATATGACTTGTCTACGTCGAGCCTATTTTTTAACACCGAGAACCTTTGTATTTTTCTCAGTAGTATATTCAGCTAATTTTTTATTGTAGAATAAAATTGAACACCCTCTCTTCGTGAAGAATGGCCCGCCTTTTTTACATGAGGAGAGGGACCTTTTATATCCACCAATAATTAGTGTTCCAAAATGGGGGGAAAGGACGGATGAGTGTAGAAACGAAAATCCCTTAACCTTTCTTCAAATTAAAATTTCTTTCCCAGGACCAAAAAAGGTTGTTCCTCGTACGAATTTTCAGATGAAATCCACAAAAATCTGGACGAGGCGGGAATTGGATGACTTGGATCAGTTCAACGTCCTTTAACTCGATGTGGAAGCCATCCACGCGACTAAAAGACGAGACTTCAAGGACGAAAACATTGTACAATTGCAGTACGAGGCATAGGAGAAAGGGTGAGAGCTTTCTGTGTTCATGTCGTGTATCTCCATGAACTCGCCACCGCGTGAGGGACGTGAGGCCCGTTCGCTGGTGTCGTTCACGCACGTTGTCGTCTTTGAACTACTTGTAACAGATGCGATTTATGCCGTCTCCTGGCGTTAAACTCGTCAATGTCACAGCTTGTGAGAACGTTTGAATGCTTTAGAAATTTTTGAGTTATTTTGTGAATGTAATTGGGTCGGGGAGGGTCATTAGGAAGAGGGTTGGGATTGGGTATTTGGAGAGTTGGGTTTCTGTTATGAAGAAGTTGGGGATGTTGGAATTGTTATGGAAATTCAAAACTGGGCTGATGAAAGGTGGGCCTGGGATAAGGAATTGTAATTTGATTTGTTGGCCCAAACAAATGACTCTTCAAAAAGTTGAAAAAATATATAGACTTCGGTTATAATATTGAATAAATTTTGGTTATAATAAAATTAATTCGATCGATGAATTAGTCAAAATTTAAACAAACCAAATTTATAGGAAAATTAATTAATGAGCCTCGCTTAACTTTACCAAAATGAAATAACCAATTTAACCATAAACTAAATAATTAAATATATAATTTAATATATGGATACACTAATTGATTGGATACTTATGTAAAATTAAAATCTTTTTTACTCGATCTTTATTTTTTGTTTAATAAAATATGCTAATTATATAAAAATATATTTATCGCTCAAAAATCATAAAATGACTAAAATTAACTTGAAAAAATATTTGAATTTTATAAAATTAATTATTTGCAATAGTTTGGAATTAAAGATGCTCGAACATTAATTTATATCGGGGAGGGTCAAAATTAGGTGTCAACAACTGTCCCTCATTTTACATGGATTAATGCAAGAAATTCGAGAAAAATGAAATTGACTAATCTAATTTTGACTTACCACATATTCATCTTTGGAAAAAGGGATTTGGCACGGACTTAAAAAAATATGGTCGAACCCCAGAAGTGAGTCTGCTACGTATCTCTGGCTAAATGATAATTCAGGCCACTTGTAGTTTAATACGCTTGATTTGACGCACGATTTTTATAGAATTCAAAATTCACCAGATAGTGAATTAAAAAGGACCGAAATGACCGAGAATAAGGTTTAAGATCAAATGTTGGAATACAACCTAGTTTTCAACATTGAGCCCGCCTACATACCATTGTACCTCGAGAATCAGGCAGTTTGTAGTTCGACTCGATTTGACAAAAAAGAAACCTATTGTGCTAGATAACTTTTGGTTTTGGACAAGTAACATATTAAGTCAAATATGAAAAGGAGGCTTCTAACCTCTTAGCCATGAATGTGGCATGCTTCACACCGATAATTAAGAACTTACACAGACATAATTTTTAAAGGTCTTGGTGCATTGTCATTCAGAAGGAAAGCTTCTTTCGGTATATACCAAAATTTTCGGATACGAAACTGAAACCGACAAACCCAAAGAAAAACCTGCATGCCTTCTAATAGGGGTGTGTTTTGATTGTAGTGGAAGTCACTCGTCTGCTCAAATCGTAAGAGTTGGCACTACACTTTGGACAATGTCCCAGTTTGCTGCTAAGGAAAAGTTCCATGTTGTGTTGTATCCTTTTGATGTCGTTCGCACCTGTAGTTTCATTTGGAGATTCATCCTTCCAGATGCTCTCAACATAGACAGAGATAAAACATTAGCATAAAAATACAATTCAAATGGGAGACAATGTCTTTTACCGTGTTAATACTTTACTTCTCTCCTTCAATATTTGACATCAACTCCATTGGGTTTGACGTAAAACAAATAAAGCTTATGTCTTATGTTTGCAATATAATCTTCAATGTACTCTTCATTTGATGTCAAAAATATAAAAGGCTGATGTAGAGTTGATATTTCTCTTGATGTCGTCTTCGATGATCTCTTGGTATTTACTCTTGCCAAATAAAAGAATGCAGTTCATGTTGATGGGTAAATATTTCTCTTGGTATGCACGATTTCCTTCTCTTGTAGCGCATGTTTTCTCTTCCGCGATGCATGAATTTTATTTCTTGCAATGCACGACTTCTTTTTCGCGATGCATGAACTCCATCTCTTGAAATGCATGACTTCTTTCCAAGATGCATAACATTCTCCACGATGCATGAATTTCTTCTCTAGTAATGCATGACTTTTTTTCTGCAAAGCATGAATTTCTTCTATTGCAATGCATGTCCTCTTTTATCTGATGCATGAATTTCTTCACTCGTGATGCATGATATCTTTCCCGCAATGCATGAATATATTCTCGCGATGCATAACATTTTTCCTGCAATGCATGAATATCTTCTCGCGGTGCATGAATATCTTCTCGCAATGCATGACCTTTTTTTCGCAATGCATGAATATCTTCTCGCGATACATGACTTTTCTTTCAATGCATGATCCTTTTTCTTGTAATGTACGAAGATAAGGATGATGTCTCTATAATGAGCGAAGACGATGCTTCACCAAATAACACATGTGATCATTTAGGTACTTTTGAGTAACAGTATCTTCTCAATCGGCAATACAAATAATAATAAAAAAAAATAACCCTTGGAGTAGCGGTATCATCTCATTCGATAATACGGTATAGATGACTCTTTGGGTAGTACCATTATCATGCCTGATAATATAATCCAGATAAACGTCCTTCAAGATCTCTAGTTGACAAAAACCCATAAAATATCTTTCCTTGAGTTTTTCATTTGTTTCATCTTCGAGAATAGTTACTATTCACTATAGACTTCACGTTGTTGGGAATTGGGTTAAATAATGCTATTCATATTCCCAAGTCTTCGATATAAGCAACATAGAATATTTCCGGCATCCACTAAAAATTGTAAATTTTGGGTAGCTCTTCGCCCCATGACTTCTCCATATTCATCAATTGGAGGAATTTGCTAATTTTGGAGTAAACCTATAAACCTGCATCCACAAAAAAATTCCAGTTTTAAAATGAGTTGATCTGTGTTGATTTCTTCAGTTGTCTGCTCTTTTCCTTGCTGTCTTCAGCTGAATTCTCCAATCTCCCTTTTTGATAGAAAATACAGCATATTTTATGCCACAAATAAATGAAACATAAAGGAAAAGTTTTGAAGAAAATAGATTTTCAGAAGTAGTATTTCGAAAAGGTCACTGCCAAGTATCATGTCACGAAAGACTTATCGGCCAAAATATGAGACCCGAAGGGCCCGGCGCGCACAATTCAATCCTATCCGAGTCCGAGTTTACCCCTTGCACTTCGGACAGCCGCCAAATTGTCTATTTTTCTAGTTAGAATGGATTGGTGGCGAAGTTCTTTGAGTTGATGCTTGGAGTCTATATAATTATTTCCTAGAAAGTTTTCAAAGTTGCTCTAGACTGTCGATAAATCCAATTTAAAATTTTTAAGGCCATCCATAAAATTTTTGTCCCAGTTAACTGTGTCGGGTTATCTTTAACCATGGATGAGAAAATTACGGAATTTTGAGATCCCTCTCAAAAAAATTTCCCAATTGTAGATCTTAAAGTAACTTCAGTCTTGACTTGTTGAGGAAAAATCTTCTCCTCGAGAATTTTTGAGTCCCTCTAAATAATCTGTACCTGTTTCTATTACAAAGAAAATAGAAATATTATAGAAGATATGACCAAACCCTTGTGGCGCCTACGTATCCTGTTGAGGCAGGAATCAGGTCAAACGTAGTTTCCCCTCAAAGATTAAAAAAACAAGAAATTGTACGTATCTCATTCTTTAAAATTCAAGTCAAACGTAGATCAAATACAAAATAATATAAAATGGGATAAATGGAGTGACTGAGGTCGACATAGGCCACCTACATATCTCATTCTTGAGAATTCAGGTCTGACGTAGTTCATCATAAGAGGGATATGTTTTAAACAGAGCAAATAAAAGCAAATAGAACAAATACATTGAAATAATAGGAATACAAACTGGAGCTTCACATAATATATTTTGACAACATCTGAGCTGATCGGTTTTGTCTATGTAGTGTCATCCATCTCCGAAAGGATCAAAGCACCTCCACATAATACTTTACAAACCATATAAGGTCCTTTCCCATTCGGTGCAAATTTTCCTTTATACTGATCTTGATAAGGAAAAAAGCGCTTAAGTACCAACTGACCAATTTCAAAAATTCTGGCTCTGACTCTCTTGTGGAAAGCACAAATCATTCTCTGTCGATATAGTTGCCCATGACAAACAACAACCATTCTCTTCTCATCAATGAAGGTTAACTTATTAATCCACTTGCAAACCCATTCAGCATTTCTTAACTCAGCTTCTTGAATGATTCTCAAGGAAGGTATCTTAACTTCAACAGGTATGACTGCATCTGTTCCGTACACCAACAAATATGGGGTATCTCCAATCGACGTTCTAAAAGTCGTTCGCTATCCTAAAAAAGCATATGGCAACATATCAGGCCATCCTCGGTGAACATCCATCATTTTTCTAAAAATCTTCTTGATAATCTTATTGGCGGCCTCTACAACTCCATTCATTTAAGGACGATAAGCAGGTTGAGTTTCGGTGAGTAATCTAAACTGCTCACATATATGTCACATCAAGTGACTGTTGAGATTTGCACCATTACCAGTAATGATTGATTCCGGTACTCCAAACCTGCATATCAGATTGTTGCAAACAAAATCAGCTAACTTTCTTAGTCACTGACTTATAAGAAGTTGCTTCAACCCACTTGGTGAAATATTCAATGCCAACAAAAATAAATTTGTGTCCATTAGAAGCGGCTGACTCTATTGGACCGATGACATCCATGCCCAAGCTACTAAGGGCCAAGAAGAACTCATAACATTGATTTTGTGAGGCGACACTCGAATCAAATATCCATGCACTTGACATTTATGATATTTTTGAACAAACTTGCAACAATCATGCTCCATAGTCATCCAAAAATAACCGGCTCAAAGGATCTTCCTTTCTAGAGTGAGTCCATTCATGTGCGTACCGCAAACTCTAGCATGTATTTGTTCAAGAAGCTTCGCAGCTTTGATAGCATCAATACATCTGATAAGACCTAAATTTGGTGTCCTCATATAAAGGATTTCCCCACTTAGAAAGAAATTGAGGGTCATACGACATATTGACTTCTTCTAGTGAATGTTGCATTCTAAGGATAAATCCTGGTCTTTAAGTACCTCTTGATATCAAAATACTGTGGCAAACCGTCTCGTTCTGTTTCAACATGTGAACAATTCACATGGACTGGCTGCTCCTTTACCTCTATATCCGGAGGATCCATATAATCAGTATCTGAATGTTTAATCATCGAGGCAATGGTAGGTGAGGGCATCGACTAACTCATTGTGTCCTCAGAGTAAATATCAATTCAATCATACAAAGTCTTCTACACAACTTCTGTACATACCGCACATATGGTATGATATTCGGGTTGTTCACAACTCATTCTCCTTGAACCTGATGAATCAGCAAATCCGAATCCCCAATAACTAGCAACTCATTGACATTCATGTCAATGGCCATCTTCAACCCAAGAATACAAGCTCGGTACTCTGTCATGTTGTTGGTGCAATAAAAATGGAGTTTAGCTATCATAGGATAGTGCTGACCAGATTCTAACACTAAGACTGCTCTGATACCTTTTCCTTGGTGGTTTGCCGCTCCATCAAAGAATACCCCCCAACCAGGGTATGCTTCAGAAATATCTTCACCCACAAACGATACCTTTTCATCATGGAAATAAGTCTTAAGCGGTTCATACTTTTAATCGACTGGATTTTCCACAAGATGGTCAACTAGGGTTGCGCTTTTATATCCTTCTGGGTCACATAACGATATCGAATTCTCTTAAAGCATTTGCCATTTGGCCAACTTTCCTGTCGGCATAGCCTTCTTGAAAATATACTTCAACGGGTCCATTATGGAAATCAGGTATGTAGTATAAGATGAAAAATAATTCCTTAACTTATATGCTATCCAAGTCAAATCAAAACAAGTTCTCTCCAAAAGAGTTTCACGAGACTCAGATGGAGTGAATTTCTTACTCAAAGAATAAATAGCTCGCTCTTTCTTACCTGTTTCGTCAAGTTAACCAAGCACGCATCCAAATGTGTTACTTGAGATAGACATATACAGCAATAATAGACTCCCTTCTCGCGAAGGAACCAACACTGGTGGATTGAACAAATAATTATTGATCACATCAAAAGCATCTAAAATTCTTCGGTCCATTTTGTCAAAGCATCTTTATTCAATAACTTGAAGATAGGATCACATACCACGGTTGATTGAGCTATGAACCGACTAATGTAGTTCAACCTTCACAATAAACTCATCACTTCTTTCTTCATCTTCGGAGGAGGTAACTCCTGAATCTACTTGATCTTAGAAGGGTCGACCTCAATGCCCCTTCTGCTGACTATAAACCCGAACAGCTTGTCAGATGGTACCCCAAAAGCATATTTGGCAGGATTTAATTTCAAGTTGTATCGACGTAGATGACCAAAGAACTTTCTTAATTGAGTCAAGTGGTCTGAACTATCGCGGGACTTGATTATGACGTCATGTACAAACACTTCTATATCCTTCTAAATAATGTCATTAAAGATGGTCGTCATAGCCCTCACAGAAGTAGCACCGATATTTTTATACCAAATGGCATCACGTTGTAATGATATACACCCTAAGGAGTAATGTAGGTTATCTTTTTTGTATCTTCTTCATCAATCAGGATCGGGTGATAACCCACGTAATAATCCACAAATTATTGCAGTTCATGCTTAGCACAATTATCAATTAGAATATGAATGGTTGGCAACGGAAAATCATTTTTTGGGCTTTCCTTATTGATATCTTTGTAGTCAACACAAATTTTGATCTTCTTATCTTTCTTGGCGACCAAAACAACATTGACCAATTTAGTCAGATACTGCATCACTTCAACTAATTGAGACTCGATTTGTTTGGTAATCTCTTATTTAATCTTTAAACTCAACTCAGGTTTGAACTTTCGAGTCTTTGGCTTTACTAAACTAAAACCTGGATTAATCAGCAGTTTATGGGACACCACATTCGTACTCAACCCTAGGATGTCATTGTAAACCAAGACAAAAACATCAATGTATTCACTAAGCAAACGAATCAGGTCCTTTCATTGAACTTCAGTCTGATGGACACTAATTCTAACCTCTTTGACATACTCCTCGTCTCCAAGATTCACAATCTCAGTTTGCTCCAAATTTGGATTATGTTGATTCTCATACTATCAAAAATCTTCAGCCACATATTCTGGTACCTCTCTTCTTCATATTCTTCCCCTTCGTCATCACCTGCCTCATTTTATTCGTTTGGATCATGACAATACATGACATTGACAGGTTTTAAATTACTATTAGTGAAATCATAAATAGACAAAGTTAGGAAAGTAAATATAGCAAATAACTAAATAATTTTTTTATATATAAAATAGGCTTTCACTCAAATTGAAAAATAAATGCAAACTTTGTCCATGGAGAAGGGCCGTGTTTTTTTAAACATTACGAGGGAATTTTAAAAATTTAAACAATTAAAGAAACTGCAAAATGGTGGGTCTCGAGGCTTTTCCGCACTACCATTGGTTTTCAAATAGGTATAAACAATGTGCTTTCTACCAAGATGTTTGGGGAATCAAGAGTAGTGTGGAGGTCCAGTTCTGCAGTTGCTCCCCTGGAATAGCATCGCGGATACCGTATGTCTCAACCTCGGCCTCTATGACATCATCAAATTCTTCAAAAAGACCCTAAACTCCTTCCCTAAGGCCATAATCATCGGCATACTCTCGAACGGTAAATGATTAAAACAGATGAGCAATTGGTCTGGTCAATGCTCGATCAACATTATTGCTCTTTATATTTGTTTCATCATCTGTGGGGACGTACCCCAAAAAAAACCTGGCTCATTTGGCGGAAATTTGGATTGGCTCGACAATTCATTTGGAATTCTTTCCAAACCCAAATCTTGGCTCGAATCCATTCTGAAGTATCACAGTAGCAATCATTTTGTATACAACAAGCATAGGGGGCTGCAGAGCTAAATCTTCACCGGTGGCATTTTCCAGCTCTACCGTGTAGAAATCACAGCCTCGAGTGACTTTATCAATTATCGGAGCACGCACGTTTGAATGGCTCCCCTCACCATGAATAACCAATTCCTGATCTTTCCAAACAAATTATAGTAGTTGATAAAAGGTTGAAGGCACAGCCCCAGCCACGTGGATGAACGACCTTCAAAAAATCAGGTTGTAGTTGGTGTTGATTTCTGAAACCTGAAACTCTACTTATAACTCTGTAAACCCATCTGAATGATCATATTTACAACCCCAGTGTGTATCTTTGTACCCCATCGAATGCTGTTACATTGACCCGGTTCTATTAATGCTTTCCCAAGTCAAATTTTAGCTTCCTCAAAGTCGATAGTTGGAAAATATTGAGACCGTATCCATCATTAACTGAGACGCAGTTTATAATACTTCCTCGAAATGTAATGGTAACATGCAAAGCCTTGTCGTGCATCCTCTCTTTGAAGGACAACTCTTTGCCACAAAAGTTAATTTGATGTCCTCGGATGACTTGGTTGATCATGGATACTACATTGTCAGTGTTTGTGCCCACAAGCACATACGTTTCATCCAAAGCTTTCATTTGGGTTTGCCTATACAACTGTGAACTCATAAATAGGGCCCACATAGAAATCTAAGTCAGGGTCTTCTCCAAATGCTTCATTATTGAATAGTCTTTAGGCCGTTTTTTCTCCAAAACTCTTCAGCCTAAGCCTCACTTATCATCTCTTCGTTTGGTCCTTCTTCTGCACCTCATGAGCCAACTCCTCCGGTATATAGCATCTACCGGACCTAATCATACCTTGAGGAGAAGAAGTTTCGATAACAAACCTTGGTCAGGTTGGAGTTTCTATTGGCAACAACCTCCTAGGGTGTCAAAATCACGAACTCTTTATTCTCTTTAATGCTCAACAAAGCTACAGACTTTTCTAGTTCATCGTGAAGGATGGGAACTATCGCCTTTTTCATGCACCAATCATCATCTGTCTATTTCATATTGATAGTGATGCCCCCATTATTTGGCAAAGGATTATTGTTGACATTGGGCACGAGTATATGGAGGGATACCATATTCTGGTCGATCAAATCCTTGATTTTGTGCTAGAGGTTAATAGAATCTTTGTATCATGTACAATGTTGTTGGAGTGATATACACATTTCTGATCTGGCCTGTAAAACCTAGAGCTAGTATCCACCGGCTTGAACCCCACTGGATGGATATAACCTGTCACAGTTAACCGCTTGAACATCATTGTCGTCATTTGATGAGCGGAGTAAGTGTTTTGGTGGGTTTTTTTTTAAATCTGGAATGAGGGGGATCCTAGTTTTCTTGTTGAGTAGGGGGCATCTGACGATAACTTTGGACGTTAGGACGGGGAGCTTGATATCTTAGATATGGATTATTTTGGTAATTTGGCAATGAAGCTTGGTAGTTAGAGGGGGGGGGGGATTTTGGTAAATTAGAGATGGGGCTTGGTATGACTGGTAAGGGGCTCGGTAATTTGACTGCACATTGGCACAGTTTGGAGTGACGCTTTGGTAATGATGAGATGGAGTTTGGTAAGCTGGAGGGGAACTTTGGTAGATCGGAGATGGGGTTTGATAACTGGGAGGGGGATTATTTAGGTGACAGGGAGGGGCATTTTGATAATTGGGGGGAGGGGTACTTCTATTATCAGCTTGTGTATAAGAAGCCTGGTATGGACTTTGTGAAGGTCGAGAACGACCTTGGTATGATGAGGATCTTATTGGGGTATTTATTCCCTTATAAGAGACGACAGACACATCTACTGTTTTCTTTTTGAGCAAATCCGAGGATCCGGGTGAGGCAGCAACACAGGCAATCTTCCCAATTTTTAATCTATCATCGATAGTCTCACCTACTTTGACGATCTCGACAAACTTTTCTCCAACTAGAATGTGACTCTGTCATAGTACTCAGGTTCCTGAACCCGCACAAATACTTCAACAATTTCCTTTTCAGACATAATAGACCAAAATCTAGCCACCTCCTTTCGCCATCTATATGAAAACTCTCTGTAGGTTTCATTGGATTTCTGTTTCATCTTTTCTAAGGAATAACAATCAGGAACAATCTTCACGTTATAAGCAAAGCGTTTAATGAAGTCCTTGGCCAGGGCATTCGAGCTAGGTCATTGTCTTGTTTCATGGGATGTGAACTACTCCAGAGACTCTCTGCTCAAACTTCAGCTAAAGATTCGCATCAATACAACTTCATCTCCCCAAAATCCCACGAGCTGGTCATAGTAGGCCCTTTGATGCGCTAAGTGATTCAAATTCGGATGAATGCATAGATCTTCATAAATCAAGTTGGCAACCTCAGGAACACATTGCAACTCTTTCATTGCCTTTTGAATCTCTTCCTTTATATCCAACTTTACGGACTTTTCCTTCGCCTCCATTCGCTTTCTTTCTCTTCATAATTGTCGAGCTCAGAACCATTCACATCATGATCATTTGGAACGAAAATTTGGAAGGTGGGTTTTTAGGGTAGAGGTGGATCAACGAAAGGACTTGGGGCGTTTTGAGTAGTTTGGCAGTTTTGCGGGAATGTTTGGGGATTAGTGTGTTGATTTTGGTGATAGAGGGGTGTTTGGGGATTGAATGTGAGAGTGGAGAGGTTTGGTGATGGGCATTTTTAGGGGGAGGTAGTATTTGAGGATTATTGTTTTGAGGAGGATGTGGGGTCTAGTAAAAGGCTAAGGCGTATTGAGGATTTTGCGTGGTGAAGTCGATGACCGAGGGATTCTGAGAAGGAGTGGATGGTTGATTCTAAGCATATTCCATGTTTAAAGAGGGAAAGTACAGCAGAGACCTTCCATCTATCAAAGCATTGGCAGTAAAACCCAGCAGAGAAGGATCTTGTCTCCTCTGCATTTCAACCCTAATTTCGGCAATCTGCTGCATCAGCTGTAGGATCAATTCATTTTGATCTGCAATGGAAGGTTGAGCCACCACAACGTTGGTCAGGCTAATTTCTTCATTGTTATCAGCCATCGTTGTTTTTCCTTTATCTAAACTTTGACCGGCAAAAGGAATTTTTATGACCTTTAGATCTTATGAAGTGAGAATGATCAGCCAACTTATCGACAGAGACCAGTTTTAAGTACGTGTGGAACGAAAACAACTCAAAGGCAAATTTGTTAGTTTAAGTTCAGAATGCATAATACAAAGTATCACATAGAGAGATCTTGTAAGCACATAAAAATTGCTTTGTTTGAGGATATGCCGACCCACGAATAAAGGGGAAATTGATTTTTTGAAAAAGCAAGAGTCTGCTCGTTTTAACTTGAGATTATCTCGGAAAGGTTAAATCCCGTCGAGTAAAGGTCTTCTTTGCTGAATGTCTTTTGATGTCCGTCGATCTGAGCCGCATATTTCCTTGTAGAACGAAAGCTAGAGAATGAAAATTTTGAAAGATAGGGGTCGGGCCTTGTAAGGCTGCCTACATATCTCACAAGGAGAATTTAGTCCCTACATAGTTTGAATACAAAAGGAAATATTTGTTCTCATTCATTCATTCATCTTCGGTGGTTACAAGGAATTGAAAAACAAACAAAAGCTTCTAAAGCTAAAGGTGACTCCATCTCAGCCATTCCTCTCTTTGCTGCTGCATTTGTCATGGGGAACAAACTTAACTTGAATTTTTCCCATGTTGACGAGGGCTTCCATGCCATAGCGAAATGAAAGGCATTTTTCAATGCTAGGATCAGTGGCCTGGGATAGGGGCAACATTTTCAAACTTTACTTTCCAAGGAATATAACACTCCCACATCGTTATGGAGATGGGTAAAGACCCTGTTTCGAAGCAGGTGCGAATAGACCTCTAACATTGTTTTATTAAAAGGCTGAAGGAGCAATGATAGAACTCAGTCTTCTCAGTGACCGGTATGTCAAGCCTCGATTCATTACAATGAATGATAATATCGTTACCCTTTCTGGTTAAGATGACACTCACAAGTCTTGTGAAGTTCCCTTGATCCGATTTGGGAAGATGTTCTCTCGACGGGACTTATCATTTGCTCAACCCAAAAGCACTCGTAAATGAGGGCGCACGAAATGAATTCCATCCCTATTCGGTGTTCTTGAAGATATGCTTCAAAAGTGACTTTCTTGTCCCCTTCTGCTAGGTGGCCTTGGAAAGAAGGTTTGTGGGCAATCGCTTCCTCAAAATCCTCTTCAATATTCTCCAACTTATTGTTCTCAAGGGCAAAGAGTGTGTTATATAGATACTTTCTGCACAGCCTCAGTATGTCGATCATCTCTTCGTCCATGATAGCGTGTTTCAATGTCTTAGCCACCAGCTCATCTTTTAGTGGCGGGTTTGAATCTGTAAAGGCTGCGGAGGCAACCTCTACTTCGAACCTCTTCACTATAGTTTCATGGAGACCCTGTCAAGAAACTGTAAATCCTCTTCGGTTGTTTCAATGTTGATGTTCTTGCCTTTATCAATAGCGGTGGTTTTACCTTTCTTGAGACGGTCAAGTAATGTTTAGGTTCTGGATACTAGTAATTTTTCTTTTTTGGGTTGAGAAACTTAAGACTCGACTATTTGGTCGGACATTTATAATGACGACTTATATATTTTTTTTT
Source organism: Solanum habrochaites (assembly GCA_027704765.1). Classification (NCBI taxonomy): domain Eukaryota; kingdom Viridiplantae; phylum Streptophyta; class Magnoliopsida; order Solanales; family Solanaceae; genus Solanum; species Solanum habrochaites. The sequence goes on from JAKWJA010002496.1 coordinate 21,353,173, forward strand.
GGAAATTTTTTAAAAGGAGTAGGTTAGCAATATCCTCATTCAAATCAACATATCATATAGAGGGTTAAAAGCACATACATCATCTCCTAAACATGCATGTTTCCCTTTTGTGCTAGGGTAGGCCTAGCGATTTGATGGATGTATTGCGTCATTTAAAACAAATTGTTTCACCCCCCAAAAATAAGCTTCACAAATAACTAGAGATCATTACAGAGTTTGACAAAAGGGGTACATCTTGCGGGAAAGGGAATAAGTTGAAAATACAAATAAATCATTCCCACGAAGGGGAATAAGATAACTAGAAAGTTGAAGGCCCGGCCCCTTCTCTTGCCTTTTCCACTTCTTCGCGGATGATGTACTTGCTTGTCACCATGTACGGCTCAGCGAACACAGCTTTGGAAGATGGCAGCATGGTCCTAAGGGTGTTGAAGTTCTTATTCAAGGTCGTATCTAGACGCATTACGCAATCCCTTGTATTGGCCAACTCTTGTGAGACAAAAGCTAAGGCCTTTTGACTTTCAAATTCTCTGTATTGGAAGTCCTGCTTTCTACGTAGGCATTCTTGCTCTTTCTGCTGAAATTTTTGTTCTCTTCGGTCCCGTTCGTGTTGAAAGTGGTATATTTTGATTTGGAGCCTTACTTTAACATCTTCAATCTCTCGGCCCACGTGTGGTGTCGGTTTAACTACACCAGGCAAATTATCCTGTAACCACTTTTTGTACTCATTAATATACCCAGCTTAATACCTATTTTTAGCCATACTTTCTTTCATGTTGATCCGCTTGGCCCATTCCTGTTGAATAGTATTGGCGAAAGGTATCTTGTCGCACCCGTCGTAGTCAATGACGAAAGGGCTAGCATCTCCTTGGATGGGTAAAATTTGTATTCTTCCAAATTGTCGCATTACCTTGCTTGGATTGTATGGTCACATCCCCTAATGTTGAAAATTAAACTTAGCCCCCTGAACCGCTATTTTCTCTAACATAAAGTCTAGAAAAAATCCACTGTATGTCTTCTTCTTTCAGGTCATAAAACACTTTCGCCCATGCATCCCTCGTGGTGTGAATTAAGAACTTGCGGATGCTTAGATGAAACTCGTAGTTATTGAGGGGACTCATCTAGGTTGGCTTGGAAAACTTTGTTTTTGATTACCGTCTTTTTTACACAAGTGTTCAGTCATCCACCACTAAAGCAAAATGTTGCACACTTGGAAAAATTGAAACTCGTTCTTACATAAACCCTGAGATCGATAGATGTCGGCTAGAATAATCCGAGCCAGATTGCAGTGTTTCTTAACTTGTTCTCCTTTACCAATACCTCCAAGGATAACGTCTATAACCATCACGATTCGAGTGTCAATCTCATTACTTTAATCCTGAGGAAATACCATCGTCACCTAGAGGCATGCAGAGAATGTGAGAGTCTAAGTAAGTCTCTCGGTACTGTGATCAATGAACTCATTTTGAAAGTTTCTGAAATAACTATTGTGTCCCCATTGTTCAAAGAATCTCATTAACGTCACACTTTAGGTGTTTAAACAGTCCGCATTCACTAGTCTTAATATGTCGTTCATTTTTACACTAGTTGGCTTATCCAGTAGCTGGATTTGTTGATCAAGATATTTTTTCGTCTGATGGAGTCCAGACAATCATTTTATCTCATCTAGGATCGGAGTTATTTCAACATCCCCAAATCAAAAAACCATTTTTTCATTGTCCCAAAATCGAGTGATAACCTCGATAAATGTGGGCCAAACTTTGAAATCCAATATTGAAGGAAGGTGGCCCAAGTGGATTGAGATATCTCTCTTATGACATGCTTTGAGATTGCCCCACCATACACGAAGAAGTTCGGGTGTATTGGTGACCATTTTGAAACTCAAGACACAACAATTTGTCAAATAACGCAAACATCCTTTAAGTACATATAAGTATGATCGTCTGTTTGGGCCGTGGGCCCTTTGAACTCAAGATGCTCCATCTAATGGGCCCAACACGCCTTGGGTGTTCGTCCATCTTAGGCCAATGCGCTAATTTTTGGATTTGGCTTCGCTCTATCTTAGTCTGACAAAGAGTGGTTTTATCTATAGAGGATAGGTGACCCAAGTGGACTACTTAGGTTGGGACAGTTAACGACCGTTGACTATCAAGTAGCCAACTACATTTGTTAGGGTGCCCAAGAGAAATTTGGTGAACAAATGACTGCGAACCCGCATAATCGTCCTTTAAGTGATAAACAAAAAAAATTGTCGTTCGATGAGTATGATATGTCATGAAATGAGACAGTTTAATAATGGGATAACTAAGTAAATAGTTAATTACACATAGCCAAACAAGTTAGTTTTGAGGTTAGAACCGTTCAAATTCCCAGTAGAGTCGTCATTCAATTTTTTTTAAAAGAAAAAATATTTTCTATTTTATTTAGACTTGTTTAGAGTTGCCATTTAATTTTTTTAAGAAAAATCAAGAAAACTATTCTTCCAATTGACTAAACCAGGAAATTAATTTGAAAGAGTTTTAAAAGGTGTTGAGGGGTTCATATTATTATTTCGGAAGGTTTTTACAGCACCTAAACTATTCGCTAACTTGCGATTATCCAACAACTAACTTTGTTTGTCTTAAAATAACTTGATTCGAATTTATTTAGAATTCTTTCTAAAGATGAGATAAAATCAACTTATCATCTAAAATGAGTAGTTTATTTCGCAAGTATTATTTCTTATCATTTTTGGTCTATTTAAAGAAGGTCGATTTAGTAAAGTTATAGAAACGAAAAACGTCTTGAAGGGATGTGAAACTTTTGACCCTAAAGCTAACACCAAATAATAACCAACGGATAAGAGATAAAGTAAGAAAGAAAGAGTTGGGTCCATGTCCTGTTTCTGTTCGTCTGGACCGGTATTGGACCCATTTCTTTTGTTTTGAGCCTTAGATCCATTTCTTCACCTATCCTAAAATTCTAACAACAATAGTAAAGTAAATAAATAGAAAATTACAAGGGATTAGGCCCCAAAACCAACAAGATACAAAATGGAACAAAAATAATTTGGGCTTCTTGGCCTGAAATCTGCAACTCCTTGGTTTGTACGTTGATCTTGACTCAATGAGGGAATTTTGAGCCGATATGGCTCTCCCGAAATGCAAAGGGAAGGTGAGAGTTCATAGTGAACTCGGATGGCATCACATAAAAAAAAATAAGGAAATAGAGCCTCGAAACAACAAAAATAATAACACATAAGGTGTGTCATCACACCGACTATTATAGTAATATAGAAAAATGAATTTGATCAAGTCAAAAGCATGAAAGTCTAAATAAAGGGAAACAAATGCACGGGAAAGGCTAGTGGCCTTGATTCATGCCAACAAACAAAATAATGAACATCCACCAATGTCACACATAAATGCATATAAATGACTCCTAATAATATAGGCAAACGACCAAATTAGTTTACTATGCTATGAGCTTTACAGATGATTAGCATTGTAACCAAAAGTGTTCCAACAACTTTCATGGTTCAAGAAAATAAATTAGGATTGGACTATCTAAAAAAAATAGAAACAAGACTGAAACAAATGGGAATGGAAGCATGCTGAAAATTATATTATGTGATATGACACAAATAAAATTAGCGAGTTTCGAATTACGAGAAGGGAACCAACAGAAATTTCAACCCATCGACAGCCTACTTTCATCCCATGAATCAAGATAAAAAAAATTGAAATAGCATATTAACTAGACATTTGATTTATCACTAAAGTAATACCCATGATAGATATTGCAGAAGAACAAAATTATTGGCAAGAGAAAAATTTTTGATTAAATTAATCATTAGGACCCAACTTAGTGAGAAATGTACATCTTTTGGTGTATTTGATAATGACAAAAGAAATTCAGTGAACAACATTGTGACCAAGTATTTTGACAAAAAATTAGAGATAAGTATGGTTGTACTGCAAGAATTCATTAAATAGTGCTACTGATTTAGACACAAAGACTTACCAAAAGTTGTAGCCAAACATATACATACATACATATATGTGTGTGTATGTGTGTGTGTGTGTTTTGTCCAAACCAAGAACTAGACCAACTATTTTGAACCAAAACCAAACAATAAAACCCCGGGGCTCAAGGCACCTAGTAACATTCATGGACTATGGCCGGAAACCTCATAAAGGATAACTTGAGAAACACTCAGCGAGTTATACTAAGAATACATTGCTAAATTACGCCAAGCTAAGAGCAATATTCGCATGACACAGTAAAAAATCAAAGTTTCTAAAGGAAAACTCTATCACAAATTGGATACATCAATAAAGAATAACTATGATAAGGTCTGCAATTTCCAGATTTCAACCATTAAAAAAAATTAATATAAACCAAACTATATATAGAAACAACAATTTTTGAGAGAGGGACATGAACAAATTCGTAAACATACTCTTGAAGAACACAATTCTAACAAAAATCAACCTATATTCATAAGAAACTAGACGCACAGTGTCCTAAAATAATTTGATGCTTTCTAAACACGTAATGAAGGCACGAATGTGTCTTCAACAAAATGGAAATAAAATGATATTAACGCAACTAGTAAATAGGTAAATCAACATTGAAACAAGCACGATCAAACAAGAAAACTTGAGAAGACCTATAGAAGGGAAAACAAAACTCAAACAGGTGGAAAATCTTCTTCGGAAAAAAATACCTATACTCGTTTTAGAAAGATTGTGATGACAAGGAAACTTAGACTCAAACACACATCATGTAACACAAACTCATAACCAATAACAAATATTCCCCGACTTAATCACTCATTGAAAACATAAAGAAGGAAAAGGAAAAGTAGTCATTTACCTCTGCTTGAGCAGTAAAATTGATACGACGAGCTAATGCGAAGACGATGCTTCCACCAAGATAAGACTACGAAGACAGAGCAAGAGTGACGATTTCCAAAACAAAGTTGAAACTTAAATATACACTACATGACTTGTCTACGTCGAGCCTATTTTTTAACTCCCAGAACCTTTCTATTTTCTTAATAGTATTTCCAACTAATTTCCGACTATAGAATAAAATTTCTCACCCTCTCGTCGGGAAGAACGGCCCACTCTTTTTATTGAAGGAGAGGAAGCTTTTATATCCCCAAAAATGAGGGTTCCAAAATGGGGGAAAGGATGGATGAGGGTAGAATCAAGAATCCCCTAACCTTTCTTCAAATTCAAATTTGATTCCAAGCACCAAAAAGGTTGTTCCTCTTACGAATTTTCAAATGAAATCCCCAAAAATCTAGACGAGGCTAGAATTGGATGACTTGGATCGTTTCACGCGTTCTTAAAATCAACGTGTCATCCATCCACGCGAGCCAAGGACGAGATTGCTAGATCGAAACCACTGCGTAGATACAGTATGAGACAGAGCAGAAACGATGACAGCTTTCTTCACGTCGTGTATCTCCATGAACTCGCCACCGCATGAGGGATGTGAGGAGCATTTTTGGGTCGCTGGTGTCGATCATGCACGTTGTTGTCTTTGACCTGCTTGGTACAGACGCGATTGACGATGTCTCCTGCGTTAAACTCGTTATTGTCTCAGCTTGGGAGGATGTTCGAATGATTTGGGAATTTTTGAATTCTTTTGTGAATGCAATTGGATTCGGGGCGGGTCATCTTGAAGTGGTTTGGGATTGGGTATCTGGAGAGTTAGGTTTGGGTTATGATGAGGTTGGGGATGCTGGAACTGATATGGAAATTGAAAAATGCGCTAAGAAAGGTGGGCCTGGGATGAAGAATTGTAATTCAATTTGCTGGCCCAAAAAATGACTCTTTAAAATGTTGAAAATGTATATGTAGACTTGGGATAAAATCTTGAATAAATTTAGGTTATAATCAAATTTAGTTTGATCGATGAATTAGTCAAAATTAAACAAACTAAATTTATATGAAAATAAATAATGAGCCTCGCTTAACTTTAACAAAATAAAATAACCAATTTAACCATAAACTAATAATTAAAGATATAATTTATTATATGACTACACTATTTAATTGGATACTTATGTAAAAGTAAAATCTTTTTTACTAAATCTTCTTTTGTTAATAAAATGTGCTAATTATATAAATAATGTATTTATCGCTCAAAAATCATAAAATAACTAAAATTAACTTTAAAAAATATTTGAATTTTATAAAATTAATTATTTGCAATAGTTTGGAATTAAGAGGCTCGAAGATTAATTTATATCAGGGAGGATCAAAATTGGGCTTCAACAATAACTATTACTGACTCTCCAACAGGAGTAGAAACATGAATAGGGGCATCAAGAACATCACATTAGTCATCCGGTCACAAACAAGAATAAACAAGAATAGTACATGTGATGACCCTGTCAAACGTCTCAGCCTCGTTCTAGCACGAAAAAAGCATAACGCTGAGGGATATCATCTTAACGATCTACCTCCCTTCCTTGTTATATGTTACCTCTGCTCACATGACCATGTCTTCTTCCTCCACGACCTCGCTGATTACCTCCTCGACCACTTTGTGGACATCCTCTACCATTATTACCATTCTCCGGGGGTACATCTACTCTACATGGATGATGTGTGGGGTCTAGCCCACATGGATGGGGTAATCTCTCCTCATATGTCCATGTTCTCCACAATTATAGCAAGTACGACTAAAAGATGGTCTGCTACCCATCGAAGACATGACTCCCTGACTATCCTGAAAATTATAAGATGTAGTTCCCGAATAGTTCCCTGTAGAGGCGGGCATAACAGACTGAATTGGCTTGTGTGCCAGAGTTGGCCTACCATATCCTCTAGAATAGGAGCCCTGAAAATATTTAGAATTCTTAGATCTCTTAGTGAACGCCTTAGCCTAAGCGTCTCGCCACCTCATTGAAGCTCCTCCATGCAGAAGTTATATAGACAGATAACACTTGCTATTCAGAATCCATCCCCCTAATGAATAAGTGAATCCTCTCCTCCTCTATAGTAACCAATTGTTTAGCATATATACATAAAATATGGAACTTGGCCTCATAAGCAGTCATAGACATACCACCTTGCTCTAAGGCCATAAACTCATCCTTCTTGCGATCCCTCAAAGTTCTAGGTACATACTTTTCTAGAAATAGAGTATGAAATTTAGTTCAAGTAACTGGAGGTAAAGTAGAAGACCTACACTCTATATAAGATCTCCACCATTTCTTAGCCTCACCTTGAAGTTGGAATGACACAACCTCAACCCATGTTGGTGAACAATACCCAATTTATGCAATCTCTCATAATAATCTAAGATAAACTCATAAGCATCATCAATTTTAGAACCCAAAAATATCGGAGGCTTAAACTTGAAGAACTTAGTCAACATGTCATGCTCATTTCTAGTTATAACAGAACCTAACAAAAGAACGAAGAAAGCAACATTTCCTCATGTTCCACTCATCTTAGGAGAAGTTCTAGCAATAGAAGGATTTGCGGGAGCCTGAGTTGCTTGGTCATCGGGGGCTTTCAAAGACCAACCAAGCCCTTCAAAAATGACATGGTCTTTTGCGCTAGCACTGGATCCAAGGGAGGAACAACTGTGGATTCCGGTGGCACCTCTTTCTCATGTCAAATTTCCTTATATCTCTAACCTTAATATCCTCTTCTAACTCCTCATTATGAGCAGGCGGATCATTCATTGGAGCATTTTCAACAGGTACCTTATTCCAAGCGGGTGTTACTCTTACATGACCTCTACCCCTAGCTATTCATCTACCCCTGCCTCGACCATAATCACTCGCTACAGGCTCCTCAGCTGGAGCATGGATGAGAACGACAAGATGGACATCGTTAAACATTGTATTAGCCATTTGCAGACATAAGAGTGAAGGAGGTTAGATACCAATATGTATCACCCAGATACCAATTGGACCCATGTTACATCATGAAAAGAGACAAGAGAAAAATATAAAGATTTACTAAAGTCCTATAGCCTCTCAAAGAAAAGTAAAGGCATCCCCATACCGTTCCGTGCGACTCTGTTAGACTAATTTTGGTACATCAAGATCAACAAACCTAGGCTCTGATACCAACTTTTCCACGACCCAGGCGATCGTAATTGGCACCCACACCGTCCCTCTGGTGAGAGAACCACAACTACAACTAAAACCCAAACAACTAAAGTAAGAACTAAGTCACTCAAGTTACAGAATCAAGTTAAATAAACTAAGTTAGGAATTCCATAATGTTCAATAAAGATTCTAAATAACTAACTAAAGCTCAAAAGGGCTCAAGGGGACTTTCTTAGAATGTTTGAAAGAATCCTCAAAGCTTAACTTTTAACTCTACCTTGAATTTTAATTATGAATTCAATGTTATGAATCATGTTATGAATGATTTCTAGAAGTTTATAATTAGTTATAAGGTTTAGAATCAAAGGGGAGTAAAGGTACCTTTGAAAGAACTCAATCCGACGAAACGATAATGAACGGGTGGAGGTAGGCGACCCTCGCACTGTGAGTGGCACGGGGATCCAACCCCTTAAATTAAGAGAAGTGGTTGGGGCACTCTGTGTGGCGTGGGGCACCAGGATCCAACCTAGAAAACTTCAACGACTTTCTTTGCTCGTTTTCTCACCCTAACTCGCCTAGAATTGAACGATTTCTTTCTTAATCAATTGGATTTGATTGCTTAACATAATTACAATCTAATATACTAAAAAAACTCAAATTATTAAATGTGATCTGAATAAATAATCAACTCTAATACAACAAGATTTAGAATGAACTTCAAGAACACCTATCAAGAACCCCAATCGTTCAACTTTAAGAATGAAATTTCACTGAAAATAACATGATTAGAGTGTGGGTAAACTAGACCAACACTATGAAATCTTACATGACACTTAGGAATTATTTATGTGGCAAAAATCCATAACAAAATGCAAGACTCTCAACGAACACTTTGATCCTTTCCTCTTTTTTCTTCTTTTCTCTTCTTGAACTCTCAACTAAATCCTAGGCGTATAATCGGATTATAAAACTGAACCCAATAGGATTAGACCTCTAAAACATTGATAAAAATGATTTAAATCTGATTGGATAAATAAAATACCAAAACACCCCTCACTATCTTCGGCTAACTTTCCTTAACTGGACAGCCTAACACCAAAAGGTCATATCTCACTCATCCGAACTCAAAACTAAGTAAAATTTGTGGCGTTGGAAATATATTTCAAGGATTTTTACTAAGGTATTTTATAAAACACCTAAATAATCATGTTTTAGGAGTTATGGTTGTTTAAATTAATCCAAAACTCATACTTAGCTAAACTCTCCAAATTTCAGATTTTTGTTATTTCCAATTTAGTTCTCTTAGAATTCAAGGTGCTAAATCTAGTGACCTGACATTAATGCTAAAGAAATTTTGAACTCCTTAGCAAAACCTTATCTCACGGCGAAGGATGATTCAAGTCTTTGCTCAAATTTTTCCGGGGTGTTATAGTTTCTTACTTCAGTTTAACTAGTATGCTTATGATATGCCAGCTCAGGGTTAACTTAGGGTCGCTCGGGATCTTAGGTCCTTTTTTTAATTCAAAGAGGTAGCCTCTGGGAAAGACAATGGTCTAGAATAAAAGAAAAGACTTAACTCAACAAAGCTAGCATCATTTTACAAAAAAAATGTGTGAGAAAATTAGATCTCAATACTCTATATCCATCCCAATTTAGGTGGTATTTTTTTTTTTGGCTGTCCAAGGATATATATATCTATGTTTAGTAAAATTTTCAATTCCAAAATTCTACATAACAAATCTAAGACTTCAAAATTTAAATCAATACACGGATCTTTAATTTAATCCTATTGAAAAAAGGTTGAAACTTTAACAATTTTCCCTTTTTTGGAATTTAATAAGAAAGATTAGAGAATTACCAACCTAACAAGAGAGAATTAGAGCAAATGAGAAATAGAATTGAGAAGTTTCATCAAAATTGATGCAGTACACACAGTCGCACAAAATTAGGAACAAAAACAAAGTGTTCCTAATTTTGGCGGTCGTCTATAGTCATTTCACTTTGTGGAATGGAAGAGCAGCATGAAATTGTATCTTTAAGAGGCTTGATAGTGTGGTCATGAATCAAATGTGGTAAGGTTTGTTTCTGAATGTTGAAGTAGAACACCTTGCTAGAATTGGTCCAGATTATGCTCCATCTTTGTTAGTATGCGCGAGTTTCTTTGGTTGCAAGGCCATTTAAATTTGTAAAGTTTTGAACAGAATATGTTGAGTTCAAAGAAGTGGTAAGAGAAAACTGGAGGGCTGCTAAAAATAATGATTTCTTTACTAGTTTGAAACACAAGATGAAAAACATTAAAGTTGCACTATCGAACTGGTACTCATTCTTGATGATGTAGCTCTTGTTATTGTATTTGGTATGCTTGTACTTGGTATACTAGAGGTACTTAATCTTTCTTTTACTATTTCTAAATCTTCTTCAATGTCAATTTCTTTGTAACTATAATCATTATTATCTATTACTGTAATTATTCTTTCAAATGGATTTTCTATTTTTATTTTATCAATTTTATTTTTTGCCATTATTTTATGTTTTGTTGTTAGTATATATAAATTTTTACATCTTGCTGTGAATATCTTACTTCCTGGTGCTAGTTTTATTCCTGATATTTTCCAATATATTATGATTTGTGTGCTTTGATGATGCTAGGAGTTTATAAATCATTTGACGTAATTAGAATCACAGGAAGGTGATGCTGCCCAGGAGTGGATGATGAATTTCCCTCTTCATTTTCTGATCTTAAATCCACTAAAACTCCATAGTTATTTTACCAAACCCTTAGGATCACTAATTCCCCTTATACCCAATAGATCTAACTCGAAATCAACTTGGGAATTACGAATCAAACAACAATAGGCATCTAACAATTCAATTGACAAGATTTCAATATTTTTCTTCAAGAACTTCACCTTTTAACATGTAAACAACTCATAAGTCGCTGAACTAAAACAAATTGGTGTGTGGGTCAACTAACCCAACAGAAAAGATCTCACATACCTTGATAGGAATCACCATCGACAAAATCCATTCGAAGTTCTTGACTTTCATGTCGAATTATTGACTTTTCTCCCTTCTCTTCTTCTTTTCTCTCTTCTCCAAGCCCTAAGCGTGAAATTGATTTTCCAAAACTGAACTAAGACTTATTTTTACCCTTAATAAACCCCTAAAACTAATTAGTAAAATAAGTGGTCAAACTACTAGTTTGCCCTTCTTTAAATCCAGAATTGGACCTCACTTCAACAACCCAACTTCCAATAGGTTATTTTCCTCACACGATATCTAAAATGCGCAAACTTAGCAGCGTTTCGAAAGGTCTCTCCAAGAGCTTTCCAACCATATCAAGAAATACCTCTAAATCATCCTGAGCTACAATTTATTTACATTAGAAAATGACCAAGACTTACTTCTTAAACTTAAAAATATTTTCTAGATTTTCCCCTTTCTTTCCAAAAGTGATTATTTTAATTTTCATAGCAATTTCCAATTACGAGATGATACAATATCTCCCCCTTGGCAACATTGATCCTTGAATGAGATTTATTTCACTAAACTAAGAATAAAAACCTCGTGTTTAACACTCAACAATCAAAGCAAGTAACGACATGCCTACTCATAATTTATAAAGTACCAAGAAGAGAAGTAGTACCGTGATCTGCAGTCTCTCCGGATTCAAAGAGATGTGGATATCTATTCTTCATATGCTCTTCAGCTTCCCAAGTCGCTTATTTAACAAATTGGTTCCTCCACAGGACCTTGGCTGATGCAACCTCCTTTGTTCTCAACTTGGGAACTTGGCGATCTAAAGTTTGAACTGAAATCTCTTCATAGGATAAGCTATCCTTAATCGCAAAATTTTCAATTGGTACAAACAATGAAGGATCACCCATGCACTTCTTCAATATAGAGACATAAAATACCGATGAACCGCTACTAACTCTTGTATTAGATCTAACTCATAAGCTACATTGCCAAATCTCTTAGATATTCTATAAGGTTCAATATATCGGGGAATAAGTTTCTCCTTCTTACAAAACCTCATAAAACCCTTCATAGGTGAAACTTTCATCTATACACAATCATCCACTTCAAACTCCAAACGTCCTTATCCTAACATCTGTTTAGGACTTTTGACAAATGTGTGTTGTTTTCAATATCTCTTTAATCACCTTCACCTTCATCTTCTCCATGGCTTGGTTAACTAGATCTGGTCATATCGACCCTGCTTCACCAACTTTGAACAACCCGATAGGAAATCTTCATCTTCTCCTATAAAAAGCTTCATATGGAGCCATTTGGATACTCAAATGGTATTGTTGTAAGTGAACTCAATGAGAGGTAGGTAATAATCCTAATTTCCATTGAAATCAATCACACAATCCCTCAACATGTCTGCTAAGGTTTGGATAGTGCGCTCTACTTACCCATCCGTCTAAGGATGAAAAGCGGTGCTTAAGTTAATCTTTGAACCTAAACCTTTCTAGAAAGACTTAAAGAACAAAGCATTAAATTGTTGAACCTATATCTTAAATGATCGATATTGGGACTCCATGAAGTCTCATCACTTCCTGAATGTATAGTTTTGCATAATCCTTTTCTGAATAAGTAGGTTTTGCCCGTAAAAAGTGGTTAATTTTGTCATTCTCTCGACAATCACCCAAATTGAATCATGCTGCCTACGAGAGCTTGGCAAGCCTGTGATGAAGTACATATTGATCATATCCCACTTCTATTCCCGAAGTTCTATATTATAAGCCAACCCTTTAGGCCTTTAGTGTTCTACTTACACTTGCTGGAAATTCGGGCACTTGGCAACTAACTCGGCAATGTCCTTATTCATACTTTCTCACCAATATACCTCTCAAATCGTGGTACATCTTTGTGGAACCAAGATGAATGGAATATCTGAATCTAAAAGCCTCCTCCATGATCCTCTCTTGGAGTCCATCCACCTTAGGTACACAAAATCTACCTTTATACTTCAGCACACCATCTTCCTCTTATTCAAAATACAATACTCTTTTATTATGAACATTCGCCTTTAAATAAAGAAAAACGGTGTCTTGATCTTGCTTTTCTTTCACCTCTGATACTAGTGACGATTCAGCCCCATTTGCCACCATTATCCCTCCTTCTGTGGAATCCATAAGTCTGACTTCCAAGTGTGCAAGTTTGTGCACATCTTTGTCTAACTTCCTCTTTTCTTCCTCGACATAGGTGGTACTCCCCATGGATAACCTGCTTAAAGCATCAGGAACCATATTACCCTTACATGGGTGGTAAAGAATATTTATGTCATCATCCTTGAGTAATTCTAACCACCTCCTCTGTCACAGATTTCACTCTTTTTGGGTGAACACATATTGTAGGATCTTGTGGTCGGTGAATATATCCACATGAACACCTTACAAATAGTGACTCCATATCTTCAAGGAGAATACTACAACACACAGCTCCAACTAATGGGTTGGGTGATTCCTCTTATGAACCTTCAATTTTCTAGAGGCATAAGCTATAACTTTGTCATTCTACATTAGAACACAGCCCAACCCAACTCCAGATGCATCACAATACACCACAAAACCTTAAGTATCCTCTGATAAGGTCAATATCAGGGCAGTATTTAACCTCTTCTTTAACTCTTGGAAGATTTTCTCATAAGCTTTAGACCATTGGAATATAACTATCTTTTGTGTCAACTTGGCCAAGGGAGACGAGATAGATCTAAACCCCTCAATAAACCTTCTATAGTAGCCAGCCAAACTAAGAAACTCCTTACATCAGTTGGAGAAGTGGGTCTAGGACAACTCTGAGATACTTCTATCTTTTGGGTATCAACTCTAATCCCATCATCGGAAACTATGTGGCCTAAGAATGCCACATACTTAAGCCAAAACTCACACTCAGAGGACTTGGCATACAAATCCTTATCTTTCAAAGTCTAAAGGACTATTCTGAGATTACTAGCATGATCTTCTTCATTCTTTGAATAGATTAGCATGTCATCAATGAATACGACAACAAACATATCTAAATAAGGCTTGAAGACTCAATTCATAAGATCCATGAACATTAATGGTGCATTAGTAAACCAAATGACATGACCAAAAACTCATAATTCCCATATTTGGTTCTAAAAGTGTCTTTGGAATGTCACATTTCTTAACCCTTAACTGATGGTAGCCATATTTGAGATCAACTTTCGAGATACAAGTGGAACCATGAAGTTGATCGAAAAGATCATCTATCCTTAAAGAGGGTACTTTTTTTTATGTTAACCTTATTCAATTGGCTGTAGTATATACACATTCTAAGTGAGTCATCTTTCTTCCTTACAAACAAGACTGGAGCGCCTCAGGGTGAGACACATGGTTGAATGAAACCTTTATCTAACAAATACTTCAGTTGTTCTTTAAACTCCTTTAACTCTGTTGATGTCATTCTATATGGCGGAATAGATATATAATGAGTATCTGGAATTATGTCTATGCCAAAGTCTATTTCTCTATCGAGAGAGACTCCGAGTTGATCATTAGAAAAAAAATCTAGAAACTCCTTTACTATTGAAACTGACTTAGGGGAAGGTACCTCGGCACTTGAGTTATTAACTCGCACTAAGTGATAGATACATATCTTTGAAACTAACTTTCTCGCCTTAATGGTACGAACTGAAATGACCCTTAGGCACTGCTGAACTACTACTCTACCCTATGACTGGCTCAATAGGAATTTGAAACTTGACAACTCGAGTTCTACAATCTATTGATGCATAACAGGCATGAAGCAATACATACCTAGAATGAAATCAAAATCTACTATGTCTAACTCCACTAAGTCGGCCATGGTGTTCTTGTGATTGATAGAAATAGGACAATCATGATAGATTCTTTTCGCTATAACAGACTCTACAACAGGTGTAGAAACACAGAAAGGTTCACAATGTTTCCCAGGAAGAATCACAAACTTAGTTGAAACATAAAGAGTTACAAAAGACAAACTTGCTCCTGGGTCTAGGAAAGTATAATCATCAAAAGAAAAGACTTTGATCATACCAGTGACAACATCTTGAGAGTTCTCTTGCTATTGGCTGCTAGTGATTGCATAGAGGTGGTTCGCCCCTTCGCTAGTTCCAGAAGTTGCTCCTCTAGGTGCAGCCTTGTCTTGTGGAGAAACTTATAAGGATTGAGCTTTGTTGCCTAGATTTCCACTACGTTGCCTGTTCTTAGGGCACTCTCTCATGAAGTGACCCTCTTGAAGCAACTTGTATAGCTATCATGACACTTACCTAAGAGGGTTCTACCACATTTAGCACATGTATTAGCCTAACTTCCTCCCTGTGCCACACTTCCTTGAGACTGTGTTGGTCTAGCTTTGAAGTTCTTCGAATTTTTTCCATGACATTCACCTTTGTTTTTGGGTGCAGGAGAACTTGTAGATAATGGTATAGGCCCCTTTTGATTTTGAAACTGTTGCCGAATCGTACCACCCTTCTGCTGCCCAGACTCATTCCTAATATTAGCTTTCTTGTTCCTCTACTCTTCTCCGTCCCTCAGTTTCTCTTCTTCAACCTGCTGCTCATAAACCATCAACCTTGATATGTCCATATAGCCTATCAGCATTTCAGCTCTGCCCTCTTTGCTTGAAGCACGACCCAAGACAGCGACAAACAAGCTTATTCTTCTCCTCATATCCTTAACCATTTTCAGTAGCATAGGAGGAAAACTGGGTGAACTTCAACAAATGCTCGTGCACACTCAAACAGTCATATTTCAGTGTAAGAAACTCTCATACCTTCACCTCTTTCAGTTCTCGAGGAAGAAATGCCCCAAGAAAGGTTCTTCAAAGCAATCCCAACTCAGATGTGGTGCATCCTCATCTCTACCCTCCTTCCACTAATCGAACCAAGTCCTAGACACATTCTTCAGTTGATATGCATATCGTTAAACTCTTTTAGCATTGATGACTTGGATCACATCGAAAACCTTCTTTATTTTCTCAAATAAATTCTTAAGATCCTCAGTAGTGCTGAACCAGTGAAACTGGGAGGATTAATTCTTAGAAATTCATCAATCCTCGAGGTGTCGGCCTCTTCTTGTTGAGATCCTCTCTGTTACCCGACTTGGTTAGTCACCGTTTCACTTAGTATCCGTATAACCTTACGGAATTCAGCATTTGTGACTTCTCCTTCAAGTTGCCTGTTTGGTGCATTAGGTACCTTTGGTTCCTCAACAATTCTTCTGGCTGGACGACCTCTTGTTGCTCATCCTGGAGGCATGATGATCTAAAACACGCGCAAGAGACAAACTTTTTTAAGATAAACTCTAATGCACAAAAATAAATATGAAAGAAGTGAGAAATTCACAAATTTTGCCCCCTCCTAAAATAGATGTGTCGCGCTTCACATTGATAACTAGGACTCTACATAAACGACTCTATAAACTCCCTAAGACTCTTGAAATCTATGCTCTAATACAAAGTTTATCACACCCCGAGCCTACATCGTGGATGTGACCGAATATGACCATTACTGTCCTTGAGAGAAACCTCTATCTGGCTTACTTAACTCAGTGGAATACTTAAATCAATATAAAGCAAGAAACAATCTCACAGAAATAACTTAAAATAAATGTCTTGGCAAAAACAGCACTTAATTCTCATAATAGAGCATCTGAAATACACATCAAGAGAGACACAGAACTGAACTATCCGACTGACTATTTGTCTATGAAGACTCTATAATAGTAAGATGAATGTTGGGAAAAACCCCACACACCACTGACTCCAAGTTCTCAGTTGGGTCAATAAGGAGTTAGATGATGTTGATCCTTGTTCTCTAATAAACTTTATGAAGTAAACTCAACTCTTTATCTTTGTTTACCTTGAAAACTTGAGTCTTAATCAACTCTTGGGAATACTTAGTTCCCTTATAACTTTCGAGAGAATGAATTCAACCTTTCTTCTCTTAACTTTATCTCAAAACTTGAGCCTTAAAACGAAGATAAAATGTTTAGTAAAGACTCTTGAAAAACTCTAAGATCTTTCCTTTGGACGAGCTTCTTAACTTCAGACTTGACTCTTAACTTCCTTGACTTTGATTCAAACTTTCCTTGAATTGAATTATGGATTGAAGGTTATGATTTGCGTTCTTTGATGATATCTAGGTGTTTAGAAATCATTTGAAGGAATAAGAACCATTGGAAGGTGTTAATATACCTTAGAAGGACTTAAAAGGCTAAACTACAAAAACAGGGTGAAAAATGTTGATTCGAGCGCATTTGGGATGCGCCGCACTAGACCATTTGGTCTGAGGCCTCATCCGAGCGAACTGCAGGCGCGTCTCCTAGGACCCCTGGAGGATATGGGGTGTGATTCCCCTGTTGTTGCCCAGGTGTGGCTGACGAACTTCCCTATTCGTTTTCTAATCTTCAATCCTCTAAACCTCCATAATTGTTTTCTCAAACCCTTAGGATCAAAAATACCCCCAATGCCCAATAGATCTAACTCGAAAACATCTTGGGAATCACGAATCAAACAACAATAGGCATCCAACAATTCAATCCATGAGAATTCGATATTTTTCTTCAAGAACATCATCTTTTAACATGTAAACAACTCATAAGTCGCTGAATTGAAATAAATTGGTGTGTAGGTGAACTAATCGAACACAAAAGATCTCACATACCTTTAGGGATCACCCCTGACGAAATCCACTCGAAGTTCTTGACGTTTTTGGCGAATTCTTGACTTTTCTCCCTTCTCTTTTTCATTCTCTCTTATCAAATCCCTAAGCGTGAATTTGATTTTGCAAAATTGAATTCAGGATTATTTTTACTCCTAATAAAGTAATAAACCCCTAAAACGAATTAGGAAAATAAGTGATGAAAAGACTAGTTTACCCTTTCTTAAATCTGGAATTAGACATTCCTCACTTCAACAGCCTTACTTCTGATAGGCATATCTCTCTCATACGATATCGGAAATGTGCAAACTCGGATACATTGGAAAGATATCTCCAAAGGCTTTCCAACCATATCAAGAATTACCTCTAACTCATCCTGAACTAGAAATTATGATCATTTAAAAATGATCAAAACTCACTTCTTAAACTTACAATAATTTTTTAGAATTCCCCCTTGCTTTACAAAACTGAATTTTTTCAGTTTCTTAGATTATTCTTAGCTATTTGAAGTTACGAGATGTTACTCATAATCAACCTTCAATTAATGAAATACACTGTAGTGTCTCTGCGTATAAATATAAATGAATTTTCAAAATATTCTAAAGGAATAAAGCGACACCTGAAATTGTCCCGAATTTTTAAAATGACACTTTAGCTATGCAGATATTCTATTACCCTCCTAAACTATTACGAACATATATTATTACATCATTTTTGGATCAGTTCCTGATTGTAATGGCAAGTGTAATCACACACCAATCATTGTGTGACACGTGTTAATTCAATTTAAAATATATTTTTTTTCATTTGAAGTTTTTCTTTATTTCTTTTTCATAATTTTTGACTTATTTTAGTTTTATTATTTTTATTTTAATTTCATTTCAATTTTTAATTAATCTTCCACCCCAACTTTCAAGCTCCCTCCATTTCTTTCTTTATTTCTTTCTTCTTCACCTCTCATCGTCACCTAACCCCACACCCATGTCAAGTTGAGCCCCTCCATTTTCTTTCTCTTTTCTTCTTCTTATTTGGTCAAATTTCTTATTTTTTAAAATTATACTATTTTCTACACTTTGTTGAGTTATTGATAACAAAACTAATTATTTTTCTAAGAAAGATCAAAATTTTGAAGGTATCATCATTTAATTTCTATCATTTCCATATAAATTCAAAACTGAAATGATAATTTTGAAAGCATAAGAGTTCTCCGAAAATTGAAAAAGTTAAATTAGAATTTGGATAAAAACTAAATAATGACTAAATCATCTTGAAATCTAATGGGTTTATCACATTGTTCGAAATGTATTAAAATATCTAGATATAATTTTAAAATTGAAGAGAGTTAAAATTATAGTAGAATAAAAGAGAGATGAAGTTGTGGTAAAAACTGACATTGAAAGTGATAAGTTAATGAAGATGATAATGAATTTCTGAAGAAGAAGGAAGAAAGAAAAAGAAAAAAAATAATAAGGAGAACAAGTTAAAATAATAAGAACAATAAAAATATGTATTTTATAGTAAAATTCTTGTAAAAATAAAATTATATTTGCTTTTTTAGTTTGTTCACGCTCTTTAAGAGAGTGCATACACTCTCCATGCTATGTGAACAAAAAAAGATGTAATAATATCAGTTCAGAATTTTTTAGGGGGGTAATAGGACACTTGCAAAGTTTAGGTGTCTTTATAAAAATTCGGGACAACTTCAGGTGTCACTTTATGTCTTTTCTCTTAATTTAATTATCCATGTGAAATATTAAACTTGTATTGCTACTCCATATTTCAGGGCAATATCTTTCTAACTATAACATATTTCTTATGTTAAGTAATGGGATAAAGCACAAGTATCCCCTATATTATGACCAAAATCCTAGATATACACCTTAACTTATCTAGGATGTTATTACCCCCCCCCCCCCACCGAACTCTCATTTTAAACAGAATAAATCACAAACACTGACATGGCATAAAGAGTGTGCACACTCTGTTGAATGCAAGTGATGAGTGCACAAATTGAACACATGTCATTTTTTAATTGATAACTTTATACTTAGTTAGTATACATTTATTGATATTAAAACTTTTGTATATTAAATTATTGTTATTTCTTTCATTGCAAATTTTTTGTTTTAATTTCTTTTCACTTTAAAATTTTTTTATTAATTTATTATCTTTTCAGTTTTTAATTATTTTTAAAAAAAATGTCTATTTTTTTAAAAAAAATTTAAAAGTGACTTTTGATTTTAATATTTTTATTTTTTATGTTTTGTTTGATTTTATTTATTTATTTTGATATCCGTTCGAAATTCACCTATGTAAATACAAGAAATTTGAAATAAAATTTAAAATCAAATTAAAACGAAAGACAGAGAAAATAAAAAGAGTATATAAAATCAGTAGAAAAATAAAGAGAAAAAATTAATGAATGAAGGTATAAAAAAAGTTTTGACACAAGGTACTAAGAATGTGTATTAACTTAATTTAAATACAGGATTAAAAAATGATAATATTTTTTGAAAAGAGAAACTAATTTTTTTTAAAAATAAAACTATACACGTGGTAGGTGAGTGTATACAAAACATAACCATATTGGGTGGTTAAAGGTGAGACATCAGCACAAAAATTGCACAAAAATATGTAAAAGTGAGTTCAGGGAGGTAAAAGGACGCAAGTTAAGTTTAGGTATGTCTCTGAAATTTCGATCATAGCATAGTGGATACTTTTGTTTTGTTCCTTAAGTAATTAAAAAACACGTTTTAATTGATCGAAAACTAAATTTGTTGAGTCATATATGAATAACCAAAATTAGAATTTTCTAATAACTGAAGAATCAAAGAGGTTCCTAAAGGTTCGAAATCTATTTAGGATGAATAAATAAATAAATAGAAAAATGATGGACAAACAGTAATCTTAACAAGAAATTATTTTTTTTAATTTGTTGATATTGAGAAAGCAAATGACTAAATGAGGCCCCAACCTATAACATATTTTTCAACTACACAATTATACTTTACAGAGGTCCTATCACCCCATGAACTACATATTTAAAATAGAAATTATTACCAATCTAGGCTCTATGTTTGCTAACATATTTGCAGTACCTAATTTTAGTGGGTGGGTGGATTTGTCACATTGGTTTGCTTAGGTGGACATCCATGTGGTGTTATTATTTACAAGTAGGATGCAACATTAAGTTCATTAAAAAGGAGGTTAGAAGGGATCTAATAGTTAGATGGGAGGGATAGTTTTGAGCCCAAAAATAGATAAAGGGTAATTTTGACCCTTTTTCATAAATACAATACATATTTTCTTAGGGAAAAGGAAAAATATACTCCAAACTATTGTAAATGGTATATCGATACCCCGGTCTTACTTTTGGAACATTAATACCCTTGTCGACCAAAGCTAGAGCATATTTGTCCTTCACTCTAACGGAAGATCAAATATGAACATGTGGCTCATTTTTGCGGAAGGACCCGCTAAGGGTGGCAGTGGAACCGGTAATTCCCGGTTACCGGTCCGTCCCTGGTCTGGTATCGGTTCGGTACCGATTAGTCCCGGTTAGACCAATTCTTTTCGATTCCGGGACAGGTACCGGGATGGAAAGCGAGATTTACCGGTCCCTCCCTGTTCCAAAAATTACCGGTCCGGTCTAGTCCAGTCCGGTCAATTTTTAATTTTTTTTAAATATATCCATTTACAGTCGTTGGGTAACGGCTAGTCCCCCCCCCCCCCCTCAACGGCTATTTGACCCAAATTTCAGCCAATAGGAGTCCTACCCCACCCCAAACTTTTTTAATACCCTAAAGTTTTAAAAATTACACTTTAACCCATTTTTTTACTTATAAATACCCTTAAATTTCATTCTTTTAAATCACAAAATCATCTATTCCTCTTCTACTCTCTCAACTCTCTACCCTCTAATCTCTAATTTTCTAATATATAATATCTTAAATTCCGGTGTTGCCTTATTTGGTCTTTGAAAATTAGATTTGGAGCTTCAAAATTTAATTTTCAACTTTCCACGTTCAGCTTTCGGCGGTCATAAACGTCTACTTTTTAAAGTAGACGTTCAGTACATTCGTTCCAACTTTTACTTTACGTTTCATTTATATTTAAATAATTATTCATTTATTTTGTGATTTATTATTTGAATTACATTTTTCGTATTATACATAATCTCACGTTTAATATTTTAATATGAATTTCGGTAAAAATATTGTTCAAAAAGGAAAGGGAAAAAAAGTGCATTAGAGCGTGTAAAAAGTATGTGTAACTTTACCTCCTCTGATAATGCAAAACCGGTAGTTCTTCTAAATCAAAAACTAAAAAATCTACTATATTAAGAATAAATACGGATGATTATACACATGTTGATGATACGGTTTTTAATATTGATAGTAATTCAGGATTAGATCCTTATCGTGAACATTTACAACGTCGCTTTGGTTATTTTGATGAGGATTTTGCTAGTGATAATGATAATGATATTGATAATTATACTGGTACGCCTACTTTTAATGATGATGATGATGAAACTGAGTCACCTACGGCTACTAATACTCCCAGTCCCGCTCCCTTTCATTGTTCTGCCCCTGTTTCCCCCCGTACATCCTATGCCTATGGTAGAACGTGCTAAATAATCGGTTGTTTGGCAATTTATGACACAAAACGGATATAAAACACAAGCTATTTGTAATAAATCTAAACATAGATTAAATCATAAAACTGTTGGTAAATTTGGCGGGACGGGACATTTGAGTAGTCATTTAATGTCTTGTTGTAAAAATGAATTTTTGCATGCTAAAGTGATAGCGGAAGCTAAAAAAAGGGTACCCCCCTTCCTAAAAATATAGGAGTAGGCAGCTCTAACATGATACAAACACAATTAAATTTGTCTAATGTTTCTGGCTCTATTTTACCACTTTCATATAGTAGAGAAAAAGATCTTGAAGAACTAGCTAAAATGATATGTGTTATAGGTTTGCCATTTAGTTTTGCTGAAAATCCCGGTTTTATACATTATATTCAAATTGTATATAATCTAAATTTTAAATGTTTTGCTAGAAATACAATAAAAATGTTGTATTTGATTATCATGCACAACATTTTTAATATCTTCGTTGTTTATTTTATTATAATACTTGTAAAATAGTTATTACTTCTTATATGGTCGTAGTGTAAACGGTAACGATTATTTGACTGTTACTGCACATTGGATTGATGAAAATTGGTATATGCAAAAAAGAATTTTAGGTTATAAATGTTGTCAAATGAAAAAAATCGATAGTTATATTACTCAAACTATTTTAGATATTTTACAGTTATGGAATATGTGATAAAATAAGTAATATAACCTTAGATAATGCTTCAAGTAATAATGTTGTTGTTGAATATTTAAAACCTACACTTTGTCCTTTCTATGGTGATAATTATTATATTAGATATACTGCAGATAAATATATATATATATATATATATATATATATATATATATATATATATATATATATATATATATATATAATTTGATGGTTAGAGATGGTCTACATATGTATGATAACGGATGTACGAAAGTTGAAAATGCATGTCATTGTAGATTTAAATGTCAAGTTAAGTCTACGCGTAAAGATTTTCAATATCGTTGTTTTGGAAATAATCTTCCACCTAGAAAAATTCCAAAAAACAGTGGCTACTAGATGAAATACTTTATATGAAATGCTTGTAGTCGCTTATGTATATAAAATACCCTTACAAATGGTTTGGAATGCTCATAATTCTGATATGACATATAGACTAGATGATAGTGATTGGCGTGATAGAAATGAACTTATAGATTTCCTAAAAGTTTTTTACTTAACTACAAAAAGAATATTTGTACTTTATAGTCCATAAATTTGTACTATTTTTCCTGATATTTGTATGATTTCTTCTCAATTATATAAATTTAAAAATAAACCAAGATTTCAACAAACCATTGAAAAAATGATTCTAAAATTTTAAAAAATATTATATTCCTATTCCTCAAATATATTTAACTGCATGTTTGTTAAACCCTAAGTATAAAGATGTAGGTGCATCAAAAATGGTTGAAAAAGTGTATTTTAACTTAGATATTAATGATGTATTAGAAGAAATTCCTAGTTGTCAACAATTTAAAGATAGCTTCAAAATTGAGGCTAGAAAATTGTATGATTTATATAATGCTAATATAAATTTATCAAGTGAAAATGAACCACAAAGCTCTAGGAGTAGATTTGATGAAAATAATATTGATGATTATTTATAGGATTATCTTGAACCTTCTCATGATAATAGAAATGGTTTTGATGCCTATGTTAATCAAAATACAGAACCTACTGAAGATATTCTAGCATGTTGAAGAAATCGGCAAAGGATTTCCAAAACTACAACCGATGGCTCGAGATATATTATCAATGCAAGCGTCGTCGGTAGCTTCGGAAGACATCTTTAGTGCAGCAAGGTTTCAACTTGGAGAACATAGGCATTCACTAGCAGCCGACAGCTTGGAGATATCGGTATTATTTCGAGATTGGATTAATGCCGAGAGAAGTAATTTGGATCGTGAACCACTACCGACCAAATTTCAAGATGACGTTGATGAAGTAATGCAGGATTATAGTGACAACGGAATTGAAGCAATGAAAGATCTTTCTATTCAACCGATTTCCGAACATGTTACTAAAGAAATGTTGAATGATTTACGAAGGAATTTATATGGTGGCACCAACTATTAGTAAAAGTATAATGATTCGAGATTTAATTCAAACAGAACCCTTCCTAGAAGGTGGCTGTGTAGATTAAATCTTTTAATACTCTACTACTAATTGTAATATCAAATAAATATTAATAAAAATATAGGCTATTCGCCTTAATTTATTTTTTAATATTGTTGTATTAAATTTAATTTTTAATATTGTCAATTTTTAATTTTATAACTTTAAAGTTTGAATTTAAAAATTTCAAACTTTAAGAGTTTGAAATTTAAATTTTATAACTTTAAAGTTTGAATTTAAAATTTTCAAACTTTAAAAGTTTGAATTTAAAAATTTCAAACATTAAAAGTTTGAATTTAAAATTTTCAAACTTTAAAAGTTTGAAATTTTAAATTTTATAACTTTAAAGTTTGAATTTAAAATTTCCAAACATTAAAGTTTAAAAATTTTGAATTTGAAACTTTAAAAGTTTGGAAATTTTAAATTTAAACTTTAAAGTTTGAATTTAAAAATTCAAACTTTAAGAGTCTGAAATTTAAATTTTTAATTTTTTAATTTTTTTAATAAAAATTATATTCAATCAAAAAAATTAAATCTTTAAGTTTTAAATAATTTTTTTACCACCGGTTCTCTTTCGGACCGGATCGGAACAGGACAACTTTTACCGGTTTACCGGTCCAGTACGATCTCGGTTTCAAAACTGTACCGATTCGCACAGTACCAATTCTGTCCCGGTTCCAAAACTTACCGGACCGATTTACCCGATTCTGATACCGCTGCCAGACATAGGACCCGCTTGACTAGTTAATTAGACCCAACATTTAAAAACTCACTCATTTTTTATTTTACATCCACCTATAATGTGTCTCAATTTGAACCAAAAAAACGAACAAGCATTGCAAGCCCCGGGAAGATTCAATCTTACAATTCCTTCAACTTCGCGTCATGAATATCCATGATCAAAGAAGCAATTTTTTTCAAACACAACAAAAGATTTCTTTTTCAATCAATCAAATACAAGATTAGAATTTTGGAAGTGACCCAAATCACTACGAGTGTTCACGAACAGATTGTTGGTGGAAAATCACAACAATATTATGCACAACTTTCCTTGTCATCCCATTTAATTTCCTTGAACCCTCTCCTCTCATCTTCAATTAAATTTTGAGGTACATATTCAAAAATAATAACATATCAAAATTGGTACTTTTCTGTATAAATTGTACTAATTTAAAGATAACTGAGCTTAAAACTTAACAAATGATTCAAAAATAACTCATTCTATTGGACACTAATTTATTCAATTAAGGTTGAATAAAGCATATATGATAAGCCCCATCAGTTCATCTAACAAAGCTCTCTGAGCGTCCATGGCTGAAAAAATCAACAAAATCTTGGGGCTAATTGCAGTCAATTTAAAGACATTTAATTAGTTGGTTGTGATTCTTCTTCGTTTATTTTGGGAGTATAAATTAGGGTTTCAAAGTAAAGTTAGACGACCAAGTCGGAGCCGACAGAGGATAAGGGTAAAGTTTCTCCAACATGAAGTGGGTTTTCGGGTGGGTTTATAAATTTTGGTTCTAATTAATTGGTCAAATGAGTTCCTCAGTAGAATTGCGCCACATGTCCTTGTTTGATCTTCCGTTTAAATGAAAAGAAAATATGCTTCAATTTTTTTACGACAAGAGTATCAACGTACCTGTCACGACCCAAAACCGAGCCGCGACTGGCACCCACATTTACCCCCATATGTGAGCGAACCAACCCATCTAAACCTTAACATTTCAAGATATATCAACAGAAAATAATGCGGAAGACTTAAACTCATTAATAAAAACAATTCAATACTATTATTATTATCCCCAAAATCTGGAAGTCATCATCACAAGAACATCTATCTCTAATTACTAAACTAGGAGTATTCCAAGAACAAAATCACTAAAAAAGCTAGTCCATGCCGGAAGTTCAAGGCATCAAGACTTGAAGAAGAAGACCCAGTCCAAGCTAGACGCATTAGCTCACCCTGAATTTCCGATGAAGTGAAGACTGGCTAGATCTGCTGTTGAGTTGAAGTTGACGGAACGTTTGCTGCATTACACAAATAACAAAGAGGAAAACATGAAAGTAGGGGGTCAGTACAACCACACGTACTGAGTAGATATCATCGGCCAACTCAAAATAGGGAACAGTATATATCAACAATAATGTAAATCAACTACAATACTCAACATGTAGCAATAACAACATGAATTCATCAATAACTACAACCGAGTTCACACATGAGGACTCAAGCCTCAATACCATACTTATTTGGGAATTAAGTTCATTAGATTGAGTATATTCATTATTTTTCAAGATTCATTATCTTTCTCCCTCTTGTGTCGGTACGTGACACCCCGATCCTCTATTTCTATCCTGGTGCCGGAACGTGGCACTCCGATCCTCATATTCTATCCTGGTACCGGAACGTGGCACCCGATCCATATATTCTATCCTGGTGTCGGAACGTGACACTCCGATCCTCATATTCTATCCTGGTACCGGAACGTGGCACCCGATCCATATTCTATCCTGGTGTCGGAACGTGACACTCCGATCCTCATATTCTATCCTGGTACCGGAACGTGGCACCCGATCCATATTCTATCCTGGTGTCGGAACGTGACACTCCGATCCTCATATTCTATCCTGGTACCGGAACGTGGCACCCGATCCTCTATTTCATTCTATCCTGGTACCGGAACGTGGCACCCGATCCCCTAATTCATCAAGCCTTCTTTTACACTAAGGCATCATCATTCTCATTATATAATTTATCAAGCCTTCTTTCATACTAAGGCATCATCATTCTCATTATATAATATATCAAGTGAATTAGGGTTCTTTCAAGATTTGGGATTCAATAGCTTCATCATGCTTTGTTAATTCATCACAATTTCATAATCATAATCATGCAAGCATACAATTAAGCATATAGAGGGATTTACAATACTATCAATACATATCATTCACTATTAAGAGTTTACTACGAATATCGTAAGAGAAACCATAACCTACCTCCACCGAAGAATTGAATCAACAAGCTATCTTCTCAAAATCCTTGCTATCCTCTTCGTCTCTCTCTCTTGATCGATTCTCTCTCTCTCTTTCTGTTCTTTCTATTTTTCTTTATTCAAACCCTCTTCCTTTTACCCTAATTAATATATAATTAAGAATAAAAGATGGCAATAATAACCCACTAATTAACTTAAGGTTACCTCTTTTAACCCCCAAGTAATTAGACCTATTAATATTAACCCTCTAACTTTATAATTAAAGCAGGAATAGTCAAAAACGTCCCTTAAAACGCGTAGAGGAATCCTATTTTGCCTGGGACTGCGCAACCTGTGACGGGCCGTCGTGCCTGCGACGGTCCGTCACATAGGTCGTCGCAGCTCCCTCAACTCACGTAGCCTGTGACGGCCCGTCACAGCGGTGACGGTCCGTCCTGTTCCTCCGTCATGACGGTCAGAAACTCGTTTCTTGTACCAAATTCTCAAAAGTTGAAGTGTTTTGCAACGAAAACTCACGACGGTTCGTCGTGGATGTGACGGCACGTCCTGCAGGTCCGTCACAATTTACAGCGAGTCGATTTTCAGTACCCAATTTCAAAATTCTAAGTGTCATGGGACGACACCTCCTCGACGGCCGTCGTGACTATGACGGTCCGTCGTTACATCCGTCGTCCTAGCCCGTTTTTCCAGAAATAAAATCTGTTGCTCAAAACGACTAAACAGGTCGTTACAATAGATACCAATTTACCCATCGTTCGTCCCCGAACGATCAAAAGAAGGAAAACGATGGCGAAAAGGAGTACCTGAATCTGTAAACAGATGTGGGTATTTTTCTTGTATATCCGCCTCCTTCTCCCAAGTAGCCTCTTCAACCGGTCGATTCTTCCATTGGACTTTGATGGATGCAATCTCTCTCGATCTCAACTTGCGAATTTCTCTATCTAATATAGCAACTGGTTCCTCTTCATAAGTCAAGTTCTCATCCAACAACACTGAGTCCCAACGGATAATGTAGTTTCCATCTCCATGGTATCTTTTCAACATGGACACATGAAATACCGGATGCACTCCGGACAGCCCTGGGGGCAAGGCTAATTCATAAGCCACCTCCCCTATTCGCTTTAGTACCTCAAATGGTCCAATATACCTTGGACTTAGCTTACCTCTTTTGCCAAACCGCATCACCCCTTTCATGGGTGAAACCTTTAACAAGACTTGTTCACCTTCCATGAACTCTAAGTCTCTAACCTTCCGATCTGCATACTCCTTTTGTCTACTTTGCGCCGCTAGAAGCTTTTCTTGAATGCCCTTCACCTTTTCTAACGAATCCCTCAAAAGGTCGGTACCCCAAGGTCTAACCTCGAATGCATCAAACCAACCAATGGGAGATCTACATCTCCTCTCATACAATGCTTCAAATGGAGCCATATCAATACTGGAGTGATAGCTATTATTGTACGAAAACTCTGCCAAAGGTAAGAAGCTATCCCAATGGCCACCAAACTCTATCACGCATGCGCGAAGCATATCCTCCAACACTTGAATCGTTCGCTCAGACTGACCATCGGTCTGAGGATGGAACGCGGTACTAAGGTCCAACCTAGTACCCAATTCTGCATGCAATGTTTTCCAAAACTTAGAAGTAAACTGCGTACCTCTATCTGATATAATGGATAGTGGAACCCCATGCAACCGAACAATCTCTGAGATGTAAAGTTTTGCTAATTTCTCTGCATTGTAAGTCACCTTGACCGGAATGAAATGAGCAGACTTAGTCAATCTGTCCACAATTACCCAAATTGAATCAAACTTCCCCAGTGTCTTTGGAAGACCAACCACAAAGTCCATTGAAATTCTCTCCCACTTCCATTCAGGAATGGGCATTCTTTGAAGTGTTCCTCCGGGCCTTTGGTGTTCATATTTCACTTGTTGACAGTTTGGACACTTGGCAATAAAGTCAACAATATTGCGCTTCATTCTACTCCACCAAAAGTGTTGTTTTAGGTCGCGATACATCTTGGTTGCACCCGGATGTATAGAATACCTTGAACTATGAGCTTCTGCCAGAATGGTGTTGATCAAATCATCAATGCGGGGTACACATACCCTTCCCTAATCCTCAACACACCTTCCTCGTCGATTGTTGCTTCTTTAGCCTCTCCTCGCAACACTTTATCTCGGATTCGCCTTAGTTTCTCATCATCAAACTGTTTTCCCTTAATCTTGTCAAGAAAAGAAGATCTTGACTCCACACTAGCCAACAATCCTCCCTTCTCATTTATTTCCAACCTCATCAAGTCGTTAGCCAGAGTCTGAACCTCTCTAGCTAATGGGCGTCTAGAGGCTTGCAAATGAGCTAGACTTCCCATGCTTCCCGCCTTTCTACTCAAGGCATCTGCCACAACATTCGCCTTCCCCGGATGATACAAAATAGTGATGTCGTAGTCCTTCAGTAGTTCCATCCATCTCCTCTGTCTCAAATTCAAATCTCTCTGAGTGAAGACATACTGTAGACTACGATGATCCGTATAGACCTCACACTTAACCCCATATAAATAGTGTCTCCATTGCTTCAATGCAAACACTACCGCGGCCAATTCCAAGTCATGAGTTGGATAGTTACGTTCATGCACTTTTAATTGTCTTGAGGCATAAGCAATCACGTTCTTCTCTTGCATTAGCACTGCACCCAAACCCGAATAGGATGCATCACAATAAACAGTGAAGTTCTTACCCTCTACCGGCAAGGTGAGGATAGGTGCAGTAGTCAACAGCGTCTTGAGCTTTTGAAAGCTTTCCTCACACTCATCCGACCATACAAATGGAACATTTTGCTTAGTCAAGTTCGTCAGTTGGGAAGCAATAGAAGAGAATCCCTTGACAAATCGGCGGTAGTAGCTAGCTAACCCAACAAAGCTCCTTATCTCTGACACATTAGTAGGTCTTACCCAATTCTTCACTACTTCGATCTTAGAAGGATCTACCATTACTCCATCCTTAGAAACCACGTGCCCCAATAAGGACACTGCATCTAGCCAAAATTCGCACTTAGAGAACTTGGCATAAAGCTTTTTCTCCCTCAACGTTTCCAATACCATTCTCAAGTGCTCCTCATGTTCGTTCTTACTCTTGGAGTATATCAGTATATCATCAATAAATACGATCACAAAGAGATCTAAATATGGCTTAAAAATCCCGTTCATCAAACTCATGAACGCAGCAGGGGCGTTCGTAAGACCAAAAGACATCACTACAAATTCGTAATGTCCATACCTCGTTCGAAAAGCAGTCTTTGGCACATCCGTTGCCCGTATTTTCAATTGATGATAACCGGATCTCAAGTCAATCTTAGAGAAGACACAAGCACCTTGTAACTGATCGAACAAGTCATCAATGCGAGGAAGAGGATACTTGTTCTTTATAGTCACCTTGTTCAACTGCCGGTAGTCTATGCACATCCGAAAACTCCCATCCTTCTTCTTCACAAACAAAACCGGAGCACCCCAAGGAGATGCACTTGGTCTAATGAAGCCCTTGCTTAACAACTCTTGAAGTTGAGCCTTTAACTCTCTTAACTCCGCGGGAGCCATCCTATACGGGGGTATAGAAATGGGGCGTGTGCCCGGTTCAAGATCGATACAGAAGTCAATATCCCTATCGGGTGGCATACCAGGAAGATCTGCAGGGAATACATCAATAAACTCACGGACCACCGAAACCGACTCGATCGAAGGTACTTGGGTAGTGTCATCCTTGAGATGTGCCAAGAAAGCTAAACACCCTTTACTAACCATTTTCTTAGCACGAAGAAATGAGATGATGCGCACCGGATTGGAAGTGTAGTCACCCTCCCACACTAACGGATCTGTCCCAGGCTTGGTCAATGTCACAGTTTTTGCATTACAATCCAAGATCGCAAAATTTGGAGAAAGCCAAGTCATACCCAGAATTACATCAAAGTCACCCATTTCTAAAATAACCAAATCTACATAAGTGTTGCTCCCCACAAAGTTCACCAAACAAGACCTATGTACCTTTTCAACTACCACAGACTCACCCACCGGTGTAGAAACACGAATAGGCATGCTAAGTAATTCACAATGCAATTTTAGACCATTAGCAAATGATGAAGATACATATGAAAACGTGGAGCCAGGGTCAAATAATACAGATGCCATGCAATCACAAACCAAAAGATTACCTGTGATAACAGCATCAGACGCCTCCGCTTCAGATCTCCCAGGGAAAGCGTAACAATGGGCCCTATCGTTTGTCTGTCCATTGCCCCTACCATGTTGCGTAGTAGTGGCTCCATTTTGCCCATCACCTCTGCCGTTGTGATGACCACCATTACCTCGACCACCACGTCCTCCAGAAAAGCGGCCTCTACCATGACCACCTCTACCTCTAGCTAGTGGGGTTCTGTAACTCTGGTTTGGACAGTACCTCTTGATGTGTCCAACCTCCCCACATCCATAACACTCTCGGGGTTCATGCATAGGTCTCTCGGAGTAGTGTTGACCGTTCTGAGGTGGACCCCCAACTACAGTCTGTAGTGAAGACTGAATTGGTCGACTTGAGTAACCTCCAGAGCTCTGTCCTCTAGAGTGGGAACCATTAAACTCGCCTCCCCTTCGAAACCTTTTCGATGTCGATGTCGTGGTGAAGTCGTCTGGCTTCACTCCTTCCACCTCTATCACAAAGTCTACCACCTCTTGGAAGGATGTTGCCGTAGCCGCTACTTGTAAGGCCGAAATCCGCAACTCTGACCTCAACCCCTTCACAAAACGGCGAATCCGTTCTTGTGGACTGAAACAAAGTTGGGTGGCGTATCTGGATAGTGCGCGAAATTTAGCCTCATACGCGTTAACTGTCATCCTCCCTTGCTCTAGACTCAAGAACTCGTCCCTTTTTCTATCTCTCAAAGTCCTTGGGATATACTTCTCCATAAATAGAGTAGAGAATGATTCCCAAGTCATAGGTGGTGCCTCTGTTGGTTGACACTCAACATGTGACCGCCACCACATTTTGGCGTTCCCTTGAAACTGATAGCTCACGAACTCAACGCCAAACCGTTCTACTATACCCATCTTGTGTAGTAGCTCATGACAATCAACCAGAAAATCGTAGGCATCCTCTGATTCTGCGCCCTTAAAGACTGGAGGTTTCAATTTCAAGAACTTTCTGAAAAGTTCATGCTGATCATTTGTCATAATAGGCCCAGTAGTCAGACGTGGAAATGTGCCTATTCCCAGTGATGCATCCATGCGGGGAGCCATAGTAGCCGCATGTCGTACCTCTGAAACCGGAGGTGTTGGTGTAGAAACCACTGGAGGTGCCTGACCCTGATCGGATAACCCACTAAGATAAGCAAGTACTTGGTTGATCATCTCTGGGGTAGGTTGGGATGGCATTTCCTCATTCTGCCCTTGTTCATTCTCCCCATCCTCCCCTTCTCTTACTACTTCCTCGGTCGGTGGAGGAGTCACCGCCCTAGTATCAGATGGGCTAGGTGCTTGTCCTCTTCCTCTAGAGGACGTCCTCCCACGACCTCTCCCACGGCCTCTTGCCGTTGCTCTTCCTCGAGCTACAGCCCCAGTGGCTGGCTCAGTCGTTTCTTGTCGTTCCGTTGTTGCTGCTGGTGCGGTCGTTGCTCTAGTTCTAACCATCTGCGAAATAGAGTGAAGATGGTCAGATACCAATTCGTATCGCCCAGATACCAATTGGACTCAAGTAGTAGCACGAAAGAAGAATTAAAGAGTGAAATTTTCCTAAAGTCTTATAGCCTCTCAAGGAAAAGTAAAGGCGTCCCCCTACCGTTCCTTAAGACTCTACTAGACCTGTTCTTGTGTGATGAGACCAATGAACCTAATGCTCTGATACCAAGTTTGTCACGACCCAAAACCGAGCCACGACTGGCACCCACATTTACCCCCATATGTGAGCGAACCAACCCATCTAAACCTTAACATTTCAAGATATATCAACAGAAAATAATGCGGAAGACTTAAACTCATTAATAAAAACAATTCAATACTATTATTATTATCCCCAAAATCTGGAAGTCATCATCACAAGAACATCTATCTCTAATTACTAAACTAGGAGTATTCCAAGAACAAAATCACTAAAAAAGCTAGTCCATGCCGGAAGTTCAAGGCATCAAGACTTGAAGAAGAAGACCCAGTCCAAGCTAGACGCATTAGCTCACCCTGAATTCCGATGAAGTGAAGACTGGCTAGATCTGCTGTTGAGTTGAAGTTGACGGAACGTTTGCTGCATTACACAAATAACAAAGAGGAAAACATGAAAGTAGGGGGTCAGTACAACCACACGTACTGAGTAGATATCATCGGCCAACTCAAAATAGGGAACAGTATATATCAACAATAATGTAAATCAACTACAATACTCAACATGTAGCAATAACAACATGAATTCATCAATAACTACAACCGAGTTCACACATGAGGACTCAAGCCTCAATACCATACTTATTTGGGAATTAAGTTCATTAGATTGAGTATATTCATTATCTTTCAAGATTCATTATCTTTCTCCCTCTTGTGTCGGTACGTGACACCCCGATCCTCTATTTCTATCCTGGTGCCGGAACGTGGCACTCCGATCCTCATATTCTATCCTGGTACCGGAACGTGGCACCCGATCCATATATTCTATCCTGGTGTCGGAACGTGACACTCCGATCCTCATATTCTATCCTGGTACCGGAACGTGGCACCCGATCCATATTCTATCCTGGTGTCGGAACGTGACACTCCGATCCTCATATTCTATCCTGGTACCGGAACGTGGCACCCGATCCTCTATTTCATTCTATCCTGGTGTCGGAACGTGACACTCCGATCCTCATATTCTATCCTGGTACCGGAACGTGGCACCCGATCCTCTATTTCATCCTATCCTGGTACCGGAACGTGGCACCCGATCCCCTAATTCATCAAGCCTTCTTTTACACTAAGGCATCATCATTCTCATTATATAATTTATCAAGCCTTCTTTCATACTAAGGCATCATCATTCTCATTATATAATATATCAAGTGAATTAGGGTTCTTTCAAGATTTGGGATTCAATAGCTTCATCATGCTTTGTTAATTCATCACAATTTCATAATCATAATCATGCAAGCATACAATTAAGCATATAGAGGGATTTACAATACTATCAATACATATCATTCACTATTAAGAGTTTACTACGAATATCGTAAGAGAAACCATAACCTACCTCCACCGAAGAATTGAATCAACAAGCTATCTTCTCAAAATCCTTGCTATCCTCTTCGTCTCTCTCTCTTGATCGATTCTCTCTCTCTCTTTCTGTTCTTCTATTTTTCTTTATTCAAACCCTCTTCCTTTACCCTAATTAATATATAATTAAGAATAAAAGATGGCAATAATAACCCACTAATTAACTTAAGGTTACCTCTTTTAACCCCCAAGTAATTAGACCTATTAATATTAACCCTCTAACTTTATAATTAAAGCAAAAGGAATAGTCAAAACGTCCCTTAAAACGCGTAGAGGAATCCTATTTTGCCTGGGACTGCGCAACCTGTGACGGGCCGTCGTGCCTGCGACGGTCCGTCACATAGGTCGTCGCAGCTCCCTCAACTCACGTAGCCTGTGACGGCCCGTCACAGCGGTGACGGTCCGTCCTGTTCCTCCGTCATGACGGTCAGAAACTCGTTTCTTGTACCAAATTCTCAAAAGTTGAAGTGTTTTGCAACGAAAACTCACGACGGTTCGTCGTGGATGTGACGGCACGTCCTGCAGGTCCGTCACAATTTACAGCGAGTCGATTTTCAGTACCCAATTTCAAAATTCTAAGTGTCATGGGACGACACCTCCTCGACGGCCGTCGTGACTATGACGGTCCGTCGTTACATCCGTCGTCCTAGCCCGTTTTTCCAGAAATAAAATCTGTTGCTCAAAACGACTAAACAGGTCGTTACAGTACCAAAAGTATGAAGGAGGATATTTATGTATTATTTACGACAGTTCAGGAAGATATTTGTCTTTTTTCCCTTTTTCGTATAAGTTATATGTTCAATTGAGAGAAATGTCTTAAATCAATGGCATAAATATATGTTTTGTCATACAATTGAAAGTCAATTCATTTGATCCTTTCATGAATTATCAATATACCTCGAAAAAAATTCCTTTCAAAATTCCTATAAAGACGAAGATTTAAATTCAAATTAATTCACATACATCAAAATATGTATCTCAATTCCACAAATTTTGTTGGAAAGCTTATTTTTCGAAAGAAATTTATTCAAAATTTAGATGCAAATATTTTATAAATAAATTCAAAATTATTATTTTGTAATTCAAATTTAATGTTATTGCTTAACTTAATAATATTGTCTAAAATTGTCATATGAATTTTTAATAACTTGTCACTTAGCTTAATCGCATTGCAAATATAAGATGCACTTTAATTTTAATAAAACAATAATATAAAAATGATAACAAAAGTGAGCATTTAAAAGTTAAAATGTTCTGGAAAAGATACAAGTATCCCTCTAGATTATGATCGAAATATTAAAGACACACCTTAATTAAAATAAGGTCATATTATCCCTCTATACTTCTTTTTTTTTTTGTAATTTCGTGCACCTTTTTTGCTTATAATAAACAATAATATTAAATGACATATTTGATTTCTCTATAATGGTAAAATACTCGCTCGTGTTCAAATGCTACAAAAGTGAGGAATGAATCGTCACAAAATAAATATTTATCCAGTGAAAGATAGTGTGACGTTATGAATTACTTTTTTTGCAATTTAGGTATAACCTTTTTAAAAAAAATCATAGCAAGCAACTAATACGATACAAATTGAGCGATTAAACATTAAAAATTTAAATGTCTTCATTCTCATGACGTCTTTGCTTCTATATTTGATATTTCTCCTCACAGCAAGAGCAACAAATCCTTTAATAATTTTAATAGATATACTGTTTACATTACAAAAATAAAATAATGACATACAATTAAATAATAAATATAATAACAAATAGGTATACTTGAAAGGGTATATTTCTCTTCTAGTCAACTCAAGTTTTATGTATATGAAGGGGGAAAATCTATACAATCAGTGTGCCAAGATTAGAGAATCTTTGCCCCAAATCATGAATCTCTAGCCAAGAGCATCAATTTATTAATAGAAAATCATGAATCTCTAACAAACAACATCCATTCATCAATAGTTCACGATAAAATATACCATAATATTTGTGAAATACTCAAAGTATATAATCAAATAATCATTTATGTCAAATATTAATTCAAATATTTTTTTTTTCAATCTTTCAAACGTTTCGTAGATGTAAAATGGGATATTTATCCAATAATACATGAAGATGTTCTTATTATACAAACACAAGTCACATTTTCTTCAAGAAATGGATCATAGTCATTTGTACATGCTTTATAAGTTTTTATTAGAAACTTATTGTCATACTTTGAAATTATCAAATTTATGTGACCCACCCAACATCACTTTAAAAGGTTAGATGTACTATCACTTTGTATTCCCTTATTTTGATGGAGAATTTATAAAGAAAATCAAATTGAACTGCACCAACAAAAATGTGTCCAATAAATATTCATACCACTTTGATAGATAAAAATTATCTTTACATTTGAATCGTCGCCTTATCCTTAATTAATGGTGTAACAGCCAAAATTCACCAAAACTCACCTTCAAATCTTTAAAAGTATAAACACTATTCTATAATCTTTAATACAATTTCTCGTACTTTACTTGATGATATATAATTAAATTAGTAACATTTAATTGCTAAAACATAATTGCAATATATTTATGTGTGCAAATCTAATCTGACTAACCTTTTAAATTACTCATACATCCTCATTATTTTTTAAAACCGAATAAACATAGGCATAAATCAATTGTACTTCAAGATGATTCTAATCCTTCATTCATGTGGAGATATATTTTTATTTTTTGAAAAAATAATTAGATAGATGACAATAAATAGAAGAAGGTATAATTAGTTGATGTAACAAGCTATTAAAGTCAAACACCTAAACTAAAAAGGATCGAAAATGACAAACACAACACATTAGTATGATTGAAAAGAATAACAGGGAATATCTTTAATTCATGAGATTAGTTATGATAACGTGTTATAAAACTAAAGCAAAATAAGACAAGAAACATAGAAGATAATAACAATAAAAATAGGGAGATAAGAGATGAGAGCTTTTCTTATTCTTCAAAGTATTTAATTGTTCATAGAATCTTCAAGTGTATACAATATGAACTCTTATTCCTCTATTTATAGTGCAACATAGAGACATACAAAAGGTTAGTCTTAAACATGACATTAAACATAAACACAATGGAATAGGTTATGGAGGTAAAAACTTACAATACTAATGATGATAAAGATGAGGTTATCTTCTTAATGGAGGAAAATAATGTAGATAATTGGTGAGAGTAACCCTTTGGTGTAGCGGACATTCACACTATATTATTTAATAACAAAGAACTTATTAATATTCTTTCTTTTTCTTGTTTTATAATATAATATATTTTTATTATAAGCTACATATTTGAATTGGGAGAAATATTTGAAATCAACAGTGTAGGATTTGAACTGCCTAATGAATCCACTAGTAAACACCGAAAAGGATTCATCTGAAAAGTATGACCCATTTCTATCCATGATGGCAACATGGTTTTCATGGAGCATGAGTTAATTTGAAACTCACATCCCCATATGGTGCTCAAAACACTCCCAAAAACATAGTGGCTCATATGTTTTTAAGACATACAGATTCTGTGGTTTGAGATTAGCGCTCAAAACTTAGCTTTAAAACTCTCTTGGAAATCATAGTTTCCCTGCTTTTTTCATTTGATAAAGCTATAAATCTTTTGTGAAAACTAGCCCGACTCTATGGAAAACTTAGCTACCTTGTTTAAATGTGAAAAACATTTCAAAATCTCTTTGGGGATACTTAGTCCCCCTATACTTTTGAAGAAAAGAACTTTAACTTAACTTTTTAGTCTTTAGTCTTTACTCTTTACTCTTTATTCTTTACTTAGCTTGAAACTTGAGTTTTGAAATGACTATTTAGGAAATACTTAGTTCCCTTATATTTCTTAAAGGATGAACTTCAACTCTTTAGGGAAATACATAGTTCCCTTATACTTCTTTGAAGGAAAGACTTCAACTTTTATTCTTTCTTTAACTCAAAACTTGAGCCATAAAACGAAGTTAAAACGTCTAAATAAGACTCTTGGATGATTTAAGAAACTTTGTTTTAACTTAGTTCGTTGCCTTAGTCTTAACTCTTTGACTTTGATCTTAACTTTCCTTGAATTGGATTATGGATTCAAGGATCATGATCTCATGTTTATGGATGGTTTCACGATGCTTATATGTACTTTAGAGTGTTGGAATCAACTAGGATTTGTAGGTACATCACTTAGTAACTCGTACGAAAAGATAGAGAGAAATGGGAACTCAGGTGACTCTGGCGCTCTTAGAGATGCGCGGCGCCAAATCCTAATGGATAGAGTCTTTCCTGAGGGGCTATGGTAGGCGCGGCTCCCCAGGTCCTGTCAGAAGGGTTTTCTGACTTGTCTTCTCCGATTTTCAATTCTAAACCTCCCAACCTTCCATGGATATTCCCCCCAAACACTTAGGATCACTAATATCCTCAATACCCAATAGTAAGGGTGTCAAAAGTGAACCCAAACATAGATAATCCGCCCAACCCGCCCAGAATTTTAAGGGTTGAGCTCAAGATAATTTGAATTGGGCTTAATCTCAGCCCACTCAAGCATAACCTACTTGAAGAGAATCCTCAATTGAGCCCAATTTAATCTCCAATTTCAACCCGTTTTAAAATATGTTGTTAAGATATGTTTCTATATTTGAGGTATAAATTATTATCTATTTAACATCTTTGAGGGTTTATCTATCCATTTGTTACTTTTTAAAAAATAATAATTTTGAGCTAAAATTCCAGTTGTGATAATAAAAGTGAAATACCAATATGTTAAATTAGTGAGATTAATCGAGTTAAATTGGGTGGGTCAAGACCCAACCCGTTTTTAAGCCCAGTTGAGCCCAAAGTAAACTTGGGCAGGTCAAGACCCAACCCGACTTCTATCTCAATCCATTTTAATATTTTCAATATCAACCCATTTGACACCCCTACCCAATAGTTTAGACGCGTAAAACAGCCCGGAAACATGAATCAAAAC
This sequence comes from Solanum habrochaites, assembly GCA_027704765.1. Lineage (NCBI taxonomy): Eukaryota > Viridiplantae > Streptophyta > Magnoliopsida > Solanales > Solanaceae > Solanum > Solanum habrochaites. The sequence goes on from JAKWJA010002496.1 coordinate 21,392,965, forward strand.
CACTAAGGGTACACTACAACTCTACCAACAAGATTTCAACAATTGTTCATCAAGAACTTCAAGATTTATCATTCAATCAATATGAAACTTGCTGAATTGAACATATTGGTGTATGGGTGAACGAATCCAACACTAAAAAGATCTCACATACCTTGATAGGGATCACTCCCAACGATTTTCACAAGCCGAACTTCGACGATCTTGAACGTTCTTGCTTCCTTTTCTCCTTTCTCCTCTTTTCTCCCTTCTTTCCTCTTCTCTCAAAATCCTAACTTGTTTTCTTAAAGCGTGAACAAAATAAAATCAGTGTACACTCTAATTTATTACCCAAAAAATGAAATAAAATAATTGGGTAAGAAAAAGACAACTTTGTCCTTCCCAAGTCTGGATTGGACTATCCTTAATCCAACAACCCAACTTCCGAAAGACATAACTCACTCATACAAAATCAAAATTGCGTAAACTTGACGGTGTTAAAAAGATATTTCCAAGGGATTACCAACAATATCAAGAACTACCTCTAACTCATCTTGAGCTAGAAGTTATGGCCATTTGAAGTTGACTAAAAACTCACTTTTTCCTAACTTAAGAAAAATTCCAAATTTCACTATTTATTTCCAAAAATAATTATTCTTAGTTTCTTTTTTTTTTTAATTCTAGCTATTTAAGATTATGATATGTTATGATGTTGTGCAAGGTAACTTTCACCTTTGTACAATATCACTACACTACATTCTTTTATATATTATATGTCAAGAGAAATATCAATTATATTTTAAAACATTTGAATTATTTAACTTAAATTTCAGTTAGTTTTGAAACAAAGAAAATTATGCAAAAGAAATTCAAAAAAAAAGTAAAAGACTTGAACAAAACATTTCAAACAATGAACAATATAATAAGAAATAAGTAAAATGCACAACTACCCCTTAGACTATGATCGAAATCTCCAAGACACACCTTAACTAAACTGAGGTCCTATTACCCCCTGAACTTACTTCTTTTGTAATTTTATACACCTTTTATCTTACGTGGCACACTCCACAAATCCACACAATTGAGGCTCATGGGAGATGTTGGATATCACATAAACCAAAAAGGTGCAAAAATTATATATAAAAAGAACTCAGGGGGTAATAGAACCTTAATTTAGTGAAGGTGTGTTTCTAGGATTTCGATCATAGTTTAGGGGGGTACTTGTGCATTTGCCCTAAGAAATATGTAAACATAAAAGTTATTTGATAACACATGTTCGTTGTCTCTATTCATATAGAATTGATTATGGGCAGGGGGGATGGAGGGAAGTGCATTTCATTGAGGACCAATATAATAGTTGAACTTTTGTACAATAATATACTTGAACATGTTCGAACAAGATATAAAATTCCAAAAGAAGAAATGGTTTAATAGACCATTGTACTTGTATGCATTTGTATTTAGAACCCTATTACTCTATATTTTATCAACTGGACTCTTAAACTTATTAAAACACAATATTTAAAACCTCTCTGACCATTGACCAAATCTATGTGACATAAATATTGTAGAGTTGGAAATGTGTGAATACACTCGCTTTCAAGCGCGTAAATACATTATATTTTATTTTAAAATATTATTTTTTATCCAAAAAAACTTATTTCTTCATTAACCCACTTTCTTCATTAACCCACTCCCACCCCATCCCACCCCAATTTCTCTACTTCTCCAACACTCTTCCAACCTCTAACCCTAAACTTTCTTCTCTTGTTCTTCAATAAAATCACTCATCATACTCATTCTTTTCTTTTCTTCTTAAATCACTCATCATACACTTTCTTTTTCTTGTTTTTCTTGTTCAATATACTCTCCTCTTTGCAGTAAATCAAAACCCCGCCATTAATTTCTTTTTCGGCCCCCATTTTCCTAAGTTCTTAGTTTTTTTATTTTAAAAGTTGAAATTATTGTTTGTGTTAGTTAGATTCAAAGAGGAGATATGATATGTATTGACATAAAGGGTGATGGTGGGCATTGAAAAAGTTGAAAACTCCATTGATAAGCTTGAGAAATCTTGAAGAGCAACAAATGAATCTTATGAATTTGTGAAATTAATTAAAAAATTGTGATTGAGGCTCGTTGGATTTGTGTTAGTAAATTTGTAGATGAAATTTCAAGTTAAATAAACAAGAATTTTATCTATTTGACATGAATATGGTGCTCAAACTGTAAGAATATATGAAGGTCGAAGAACATGACAATTTAAAAAGTTTCAGAGTTTATAAAAATTAAATATTTGATTCTTTTTTATTTTCTTAATATTTAAGTTCTGATGTGTTATTGAAAAATGACTTGAAATTACTTGTGTAAGAGATTGGATTACACACACAAAGGTCTAATGAGAAAATTATTTAAAATATAGTATTTTAACGAGTTTAAGGGTTTAGTTGCCAAAAGGTTAAGTAGAAGGGCTTAGAATACAAATACATATGTAACAACCCAATCCGTCATATTATTTAGGAGAAACAAAACCTAGGAAAAATTCTAGCCATCATCCCGCTAGAGAGAGTCAGATGCCGCTAGGTCTGTGAAGCCAGGACTAGGTAAGTGGGCGCAGGACAGGATAGGCGAGGCAAAACATAAATTACGAGAAATCCTATTTTCTCCATCTTCCTAAAATACCTAAATAAGTCCTAAAACATTCTAGAAAACTTATAAAAGCTACTCTAAGCTTGAGAAGGAAGGAGAAGAATATTTCTAGTGTGAGGATGACACAATTTTACGAATTATCGGCCAAATTCACCATTACGAACCTGGAAAATCAGAAAACAAAGTCAAAAAGTCCTTAAAACTGCTTGGAGCCCAAGTAGGCTAGGATTTATGAATTGAGTAGTTTAAATATGTGCTCACTATGTAATATATGTGAATTGATGGTGGGATTTATGTGTAGGCAGTCGTGCATAGAATGATTTATGATTTAAACCTAGAAAGAAGCCTTAGATGATGAATTAGGGCAGAGTATGGTTGAATTAGGGTTTGCATGAGGTGCGTTACAAGGAACCCTTTTGTGGGTGATAGTTGTGATTCTATGATTTTGAGATGTATGAATGTTCTTTTCTCGTTATGATACTTGTTCGTATACAAATGTTGTAATATTTATCATACTTTTTGTAATTGGGATTGAAGAATGAATATATGTCTTGTATCACTTTTGATAGCATGACTAGTTGTGTTTATGTTTGTGGAATGTCGATGGATTGGATTGCCACGTTCTGACATAACTAACTGGGATCAGATTGTTACGTCCCAACATAACTAACTGGGATCAAATTGCCACGTTCCGACATAACTAACTCGGATCGAATTGCCATGTTTTAGCATAAAATATGGGATCAGATTGTCACATTCTGACATAACTATGGGATCAGGTACCACGTTTTGGTGCACTAAAAGTTTGAGTTTGAATTCCATTAGAGTACCAACTATTTGACAAAATTATGATAATTGAGAATTATGAAATACGTTGTTGCTCGTCATGTCGATGTTATGGTATATGTTCTATTTTTGTATGTGTTGTTATGGTTGTGTTAAATCATATATGTTGCACTTAGTGGTTATGTGTTTTGATGGTTTATGTTTGATTTTGTTGAGCAAACTTATGGGGTATGGTGGAAAGGCAAGGGGTTCAAGTGACGAGTAACGGATAGCGAAGGTTGTTCGTGTGTTGTAATTGCGAAAGAGAAGTAGAGATAATGTATGTGATGAAATGTTCTTAGGTGGGTTTCATCTTGGGGAAAGAGATTGGGGTTAGTGGTAAGGAAGTTGTTGTAGTGTACTATTTTATCATGATTGAGTAATATGATGAGGAAGTAAGAGTATGACGTAAGATGTTAGTTGAAGTGCTCGTGAGTGAAATTAGGGAATCGTTAACGTGTTAGCATGTTTGAGGAGGTGGTTAGTATTCAGGGTACTAGTGTAAATTGAAGGTGTTCTAAGAAAGGATAAAGGTGGGGAAGCGAGTAGTTTAATTCATGATCTTACTAGTTGATTTCTTATGTTATGAGGTGGGCGTTAGGTTGACCGATGATGCCTACCAGTACGTGTTTTTACTGATACTACTCTTACTATGTCTTTTTGACATAGTGTGGATGCAAGATTGGTGACATTTCATTAGGTGAAGACAAGGAAATTCTCCAGGGGCTTTAATTCTTCCTTCCACATGGTAAGAGTTGTGTATTTTATTTATCTTGTCCAGTTGCACTCTTATAGATCTTGTACCTGTTTAGACTGGATTCATGTGACTGGTTAAATTACTTTACAAGTTTTAACTAAAAGTGTGTACAAAAAGGTTATTTATAAAAGTCTTGTTTTTGTAATCATCTCTGTTTTCTTTAAATATACCGCATGTTTAACTATTGTGATATGAGGTTCTCTTACTTAGGTGTTAGAGTGGGTACCCGCATGGCCCGATGGGTTGGATCGTGACAACATACAAGTATAAGAGATTATCAGACCATTTTTCCCAATTCAAAATAATTAAAATAATTATTATAATTAATATTAGTTGTGCATTGAGTCGATACGTAAACTAATTTGTATTAATATTAAATTATTTATTATTTATTACTTACTCAATTTTAAGGGGAAATGAAGCAATTACCTCATAAAAGAAAAATAATTACAAACATATATCCCTTTACATTCATACCCACTAAATAATTATACTATATATCCCCCAACTAATTTAGTTTAATTGATACTAATTAGTATCATATACCGTATTGGTATCATTAAGCTGATAATTTTTCCTGATTGATACAAAATCAGTGTGTGTGTATATATATATAAAGAGAACCCTAGACCCGCTTACGTGGCGGCACAAAAAATCAAGATTTCCTTTTAATTTATTTATTTCTAAAACTAGTGTTCTCCTTTCATAAAAATTAAAGTTGTGAATTTATAAAGAGTTGCGACTTTTATCACAGGTTGTGACGTTTATGAAAGGTCGTGACCTTTGGGTTGTGACTTTTCCGATAAGGCACAATAATCATTTGTTCACACTACTCTTTATTGTCTATAAATAGAGGAATCCTTTTATTTTAAACAAAGAAAATTCTGAACATCTTTTTTTTCTACTACACAAATAAATATTTGTGTACTTTGCTCCTATTGAATGCCTTATTGACACCATTGTTTTGTATCAATACGTTGTTGAATAAAATTGTTCCATCTTGAGAGGATCTAATTTCGTACCTTAGGTGTTAGAGGAGAATAATTTTCTTCAAAGGACATTGTGCATTCAGTGGACTTGGTGTTTTCCTTTCTGTTTCATTCTATTTTTATATATCCTTATTTTTTTTATGGTCATTAGTTTATGCTTATTATACTAATTGTTATTTTTTAGTACATGTTTTAAACTCAGTTGTTTATGTTTCTGCAAAGTCAATGTCTCCAGTTATATTAAACATATACACATATAATAACTATATTTATAGTGTAGAAATCTATTTTTCCATAGATAAGAAGTTTCTTACTTATCAATTGAAGAAATTTATTATGCAAGTTTAAAAGTTTTAATTGCTTTTATGTTCAAGAGTATTTTCTTTTTTAATATGTTAATACGTTTTGGAATTTTTTCCTAAGATATATCATAAATGTATAGTCCGTGCTACTTGATGCTTTCTTTTTCTTACGAAATGTCTTTGTATATACATATATTCTTATTTTCTTTTTTATTTTCCTTCAAAGTATTTCAAAAATTTGAGTTTTCAAGTGGGTTTCATTCAATTACGAATTTGATGTTGTGAACTGAGTTGTTTATGGTTTCATTAGTCTATAATGAATAGATTATCATGTATTCTAACCTGATTATGATCAATTGTGATGGATTGGTTCAAATTGAAGAATAGGATCCTTAACCCTTAATCCTTAACCGTAGGTTCGATTTTGATATGAATTGGTTTGTGATTGGTGCAATTGAATTTTTTATTAGTTAAATCACTATTATATGATGTTGTTACACTAATCACGAACAAATTAAGATGAATTATAGTCTTCCATACTAGTTCTTGAGAAGTGATCTAGGTTATCAAAATTGACCTAGGTATCTTGTCTTATGTTTTGAGTTAGTATTGAATTATGGTTTGGTGATTCTTATAACCTTATTATCATGTTGGTTATTGAATTGTGTTGATGTAATGACCTAGTTGGATTGAGTTATGAGTTTATTGTAAGACCCTTATGATGGACAATGAAGAAAACTTGTTAAGTCTTTTAATCCCTATTCCCTACTTCAATTTGTGGTTAATTATGATTAATTTATGATGATTGTGTTGGAATATATCTTATTTAGGATTGATAGGGTGGTATTATATTGAATTGAAATGTCTTGCTAAGGATGGTGATGTATACCATTGTGCCTTTTTATGAAGTGATATGAAATGTGTTAACCTCGCCAATATGAATTATGAGAAATGATTTATACTCATACGATTCTTATTGAGCTATTAAAGATGATGATTATACAAGTGTTAGACCCTATGGCATAAACTAAGCTATGATTGATAATTAAAGGCTTAAAGACATTTCAAAAAGGGACTCTAGCTTAGCACCGAGTGAACTAGATTGAGGAGTGTCCCTTCCCACATAGGGAAGATAGGAGCACTAAATTACTCTTGAGATTGGAGACTACAATGCATGGAGCATAAAGAGGTTCCAAACTATATCTCCTAGTTCTTGAGCTATGTTGCCCTGATAGGACTACTAGCTAGTGGATCCACGTAGTTGCTATGTTTTATGTTTTGGTACTACTACCTTGATAAGTAGACCGACATTTTTCGGTGTAGGGTTTTATGTCACCGGATTTCACACTAGCTAATGTGTTTTATGTCGGTTAGTACAAGATGTTCCCAAAAGGTAAAATGAATTAAAGGATTGAACTCTAACTAGGATAAACTAAGGGGTCTAGCTTAGTGTAGGTAGGGGCATGGGACTCTACCTAAGCATTGCACTAGTTAGCATTGAGGGGAGTCTTAGGAGGATGTTCCTATATAACTTTATGTTATTATGATTTATGATATGTATATGATGAACTTGCACATTGTTGATATTATATGTTGATTAGTTCATTTATGAGTATGTGATTGGTTATATTGTTAAATTAAGATGAAATGTATATCTAAATTTATATTATGTTGAGTTGGACATTGGTTATGGTTTCTTGTTGAGGTTACTTGATTGAGTAAGGTTATGGGGCTTTGCTTCATCATTGCACTTGTTGACTTGATAAGGTTTTACGAGTAGATGTCTTGCTTATTATGATATGATTAACTCTTATTCATACCTGTGATGTTATTCCTTGATTATAGGGTTGTATTAAATCATGGGTTCAAGTATCTTGTTATACATATTACTTATTTGAGTTAGTAAGCATGTTTGGTTGATTGGTATTACTTGCTTGATTATGCATGAGACTTTTAAAAGGGTAAAATGGCATGTTTTGACTAAATGTCACTTTTTAACATGTTTTGTTCTTATATGTGCATATGATCTCATACTTAGTAAATGTGGAGTACTAACCCCATTTTATTTATTTTTTCTAAACATTTTAGTTTTCGTCCGTTGAAGGCTTATTCGAGACGACTTGAAGAAGGCTTGGATATTCTCTGACATCCAAGTGAGTAGGTCCTCACTTTCCGAGGGCGAGGAAAATATCTTGCTTATGAGGTTACTTTATTTTTCTAAGACTTTTATGTTCATTCAACTTTCATTTGAGTATGATTTGTACAAGCTATATGCGGCTTCTTTACATTGATGTAGGGCTATGACCAAATTGCTATGATCTTTAGATGGTATGAGATGAGACAATCCTTAAGACTATCTTCTATCTTATGTATATATTTATGTTCAATAAAAGTAGAAGTCTATGTAACCTTCCTATACGAAGGGTCTATGTATACTCGATATATATATAATTATGTGCATGTACAGGTCTATGTTAGCCTCCAATGTAGAAGTAATAAAAGTTTTAAATTTTTCGCTAAAGTATTTTGAAGATTATAAAGTACTTGAAAAGAAATCTTGACTAAATTCATGGTTTTCTAATGTTGATTGTGCATCTTGAGATACTACTTGTGCATTTAATTTCATGATATAAGGTAAAAAGCATGTTTGAAGTTGCTTATAATGTGTGGTGTTTAAGCCATTAATGAAAAAAATTGAGTCTCCTTAAAATGAAAATGATGAGTCTATTGAAAACCATGTGACTTTTATGATTCGGAAAGCTTGATTGTAGGCTCACTTTTGAAAAATGAAGATATGTTTAGCTATTGTCCTTGTTATGCTTGAGATTAAAAATATGTGAAATGAATTCCTATTGTTATGATGTGTGTGGTGTAATTTACCATTTTGGCTTCACTAGGAAGGATGTTTCAGCATGCCATGATTAAAAAGTTGAGAAATTTTTGTGTTACAGTAAAGTTGACCTTTGTGCATCTACTTGGGTAGTAACTCATGAAACATGTATGTCTGTTGAGGAGAAGGACATTCCTCCCTAAAACATAACTAAACATGGTATGGTTGAGTATGGTCCCATAGAACTAGGCCTGACTAATAAGAATCCATTGTCAACCTATCTTACGCAAGTCTATGTGCATTGAAGTTTAAGTGCCTAATTGTTTCTTGAGTTTTGTTGAAACTGCCTAAGTGTGACTTAAAGATGGTTGCAAGATGAGCTCTTAAGGAAATGGTAATGACTATGTTATTATTTGGAGAAGGATGTTCCTCCTATGAACATGATAAGAGCCTAATTGTTTGATGCATTAAAAAGTGAGTGAATAAAGGTTTTGCTTGCTTATGTTTCATTATGTGCTAAGTGGTTTGAAGTTGTGTTCCTTGTAAGTTGGTGCATTAACTTCTATGCGATGATGTTATGACTTTTGTGATCTGCTCAATGATTCATTGATGTCCTTGTTGTGATTAAAGTGTCCTAAGTGTCATTCGAGGATGAATGTTCCCAAGTGGGGGATATTTTAAGACCCCCGAAATGAGTTAGGGTTTTTAGAGCCTCATTTGTTCCTATAAGATTTTTAACATTTTAATTAAGTGTTTTAATGTACGCATTATCATTTATTTCTCCTGTAGTAGCTAAAAATTTGACATTTTTCTCGATATTTTCGTGTGGATCATGTTCCTTTCCCCAATTCCCCCAAATCTTGGATCTTTCTTATAAATTGGTGGGAATTGAAATGCATTGATTTATGGACTTGTTTTATCTATCCGAAGTCATTCATGAACTGCCTAGGGTAATGTATTATTGTTATTGGATCTATTTCTTGAGGAATTCATGATGAACCCTTTCCCCCCTATCCCTAGGTTATGAATTGAATTGGGATAGTGATAATGCAATTGACCTACTTATCTTATTAATTACTATTGAATGATGGCACTACACCTATTATTGGATGAAACTAGTTGGTTGATGGTAAAACCTTGGATCACGACTTGTGAAGGAGATTAAGGTAAGTCATTTGATCTCAATGCTTTACTTCAATTATGAGTACTTGTGTTTCAGTGATAAATTTATATTGAAGTATACCTTATGATAAGATCGATTAGGGTATGTACGATGTTGAATTGAAATGTCTTGATTTATGGCTTGTGAGTTGTTGTCTAGGAAGTAATAATGTAAGGATTGTGGTGAATTGCCTATGCGTCTTATCATAATATGATTATGTAAATGTGATAACCTCACATGTGTGAATTGTATTGAGAGTACATACTCATCTGATTCCTATTGAGCTATGACTATGACTATACATCAAGTCTAGTCAAGTCAATCCTTTATATCATGTAAGTAGATACATACTCAAGTAACTCCATCATCAAGTCATAGTTAACAATACGCATGAACAAGAGTACATTTCATTATAACAAAGTAAGGCCATTACCCGAGACCCCTCCTTTTGAGTCGGTCCCCGTAGTAAGGGAGTTTTCGGAAGTCATTTCCGATGATGGGCTTGAAATTCCTCATAAACAAGAAATTAATAAAATACCTGAAAACTCTAAAACTAATTGCCCATGATTTATTTGGAACGTGGGGTGAAAATTTCCCAATCACCCCTAGCTAGCTCGAGACACATGCACGAAAATTGCAGGTTCATTCGACGGTTGTAGTGGACGGGCCGTCGTCTGATTGACGCGCCATTTGTGTAAGAGGTGTCACATCCTGAGACCAAATCCTAGAAGTTAGGTCCAATCTCGGATTGCAATCGTCGTACTTGACCTCTCGGAGGTCTCATAAAATCCCTTCCGTATTGTTCATCGCATATAAGCATATGACATGTAGTGCAAAATTAAAACATTTCACAAACATTCTACAAGTCTTTAAAAATGAAAGAAAATAAACTTCTCGCTAAGGCATAATAAGGAAACGGAAACTAAACATTTCTACAAGATTTCAACTATTAGAGAATAAGTCTAACTATGTATTTACTAAAACTGATAAATATGAAAGAGATTGTAAAGCTTATGAAGTTAGTTGGTCACATAATTCAGCAATACATCATGAAAGACAACAGCTGAGGAACAAGTACAAATCAAAAGCATAAGAGAAAACTAAAGTAATACACACCCACAAACACATATTTCTGTTAAGTAACAAATCAGAACAAACTTTTGATGGTCTAATCATCCGTGGTGGTGTCAATCTCCATGTGAGATTCATCCCGTCAAAGATAAGTCTTGATATCGGTTAAACTATGTAAAAACTTATAAGATGTTCCAAAGGAGATTGTGACAACTCTAAGGAACTTTTAACGTGGTGAGGTCACGGGTTCGACCCTCAGTGACCTCACTTATTTTTCTTCACTTTTCATGACATTTTAAACAACTTAACTTGGATGAAATTAATCAACAAGGTGCTGGAAATTTGAGTTACATTTTCAGCTTCTTTATTTTTGTAAAATCTAATTTTTCTATTATATTTAATGTATGAATATTAGTAAATGATTGTTTGCAAATTTAATAGACTTATTAATTTATAACCGTGAAGCACGTACAAATTACATAGTTATTTAATATTCCATTCGTTTTAAAAAGGATGACTTAGTTTGACTTAGAACGGAGTTTAAGAAAAAAAAAAGATTTTTTAATCTTGTGGTTCTAAATTAAAGTTCTGTCAAATGTACCAAAATATCCTTTAAAGTTAAATTTAAAGTGTTGCCAAAAAGAAAAGAATCATTTTTTTTAAACGGAGGTGGTAAGAAAAAAAGAAACTTCCCTTTATTTGTTTTGTCATTTCAAATTCAGCAATAAGCCCGTTTCAACAGCGGAATGCCCGTTTCTCTCTCTTCTTGGTAAGTAAAGAAAAACTAATTCCTTATTTCGTTTTTGAATTTTTCGTTCTTAGGTAGAAAAAAAAAAGAGAAGTTTTTAGTTGCAAAGCCATTTACCAAAATCAAGTTTTGACTTTTTCGGAATGAATTCAATTGATTTATGATGGGATTATTTTGATGTTTGGTAAGAGATTGTAGAAAAGTATTGATATACATGTGACATAGTGAGAATGCCAAAGTGTTTGATGAATTAATGAATAGAAATGAATGTTCTATCATTTGATTTAGTGACACACTTGAAAGATAGCCCATAAAGTCAATAGTTGGTTAATTGATACGGACCCTAGGGGGAGTGGAATGGATTTAGAAACTCAAATAGTTTGGGATGGACGGATAGTTGATGTTGTAAACCACTAATTTTATCAAGGTGGTTATACAATGTTGGGTGCTATATTCACTTTGGGTTGTATAAAATGGTTTATCTTTATATTGATAAGAGAATTTAGAGAAATTATTTTAAAGCTGTTCCTGAGGTAACGCAGGGAAATTTCACTCTATGGAGAATTGACAGGGTCACAACTATGAATTGGTATGTTGTTGCAATATCTTGTGTCATGCTTTGTGTGAGTTGCTAATATGTCTTTTTTCTATCTGGTTTATTAGTTGCATACTCATGATTCATGAAGGATCTTGATCTCAACAAGTTCAGAAGTGGTAGGAATTTTTGAGGTATCAAACTTGTTACAGTATTTGCTTCTACTTTTTGCTTCAATGATGTTATACTTTTATCAAATCAAATGCAAGTAACTGATGAGTCAGCTTTTTGTTATATAATGGAACATTTTATTTTCGTATAGCATATCTGGACATTTGTTGGTCTTTCCCAATGAAAGATTGACAACTTTATTATTCCTTGGAATTTCTGGTTTTGATGATGTTCCCGAGGGTCATGGAAACTAGAATTTTAGAGAAAACCTTTATTCGTGCAAGATCAGAGCTTATGCATCGGGTGACTTACTTGCCGTCACAATATATTTTGAATGATTAGTTTGTGGTTAAGATAAAGGCTAGTCCTTTCATCTAATACTGCATGAGTGTCACTCATATGGATCCATTATTTTATGTACCTATAGAGGATTTTTTTTTTCATATATGGCCAAGCAAACATTTGTATTGCCAATATACTGAAGTAGTCATCTTTCTTTTTTTTTGAAATACATGTTAAGGACCTATACATGATATCCTGGCTTTTTCCTGGATGCTCTATGTTTCTTGTACGTTTTAATGTTTTTAGTTTCACCCTGGTCTCTCCCTATTTCCCCCCTGAACGACGGGAAACTCATTTATGTACACTTGAAGTGCAGACTTTGATCTGCTAATACCTTTCATAGTTGTGAGTTACTGGGCTAGCGTGATCTTTTTAATCTGAAATCATTTTCTTACTTGTTGAAAGTGTAGAAAAACTCTTCAACAAGTTCTTTAACTTTACCACCACATATGGTGCAAAACTCATTTTTGATTGAGAAAAAACTCCATATTGATTGTTCATGCTACTATATTCACTGGTCTATCAGAGCTTCACGATGAAAAGGATAGCTCGTGAGGTTTAAAGCAGTGATAGATTAAAGTTGGAGATTCACGATGCTTCTGATCTTAAATAGATCAGTTGATGAAAGTCTTAAGAAGGCTGCCTCTGACATGTATGATTGCTTATTTTTAAGTAGATTCCCCCCCACCCCACCCCCACCCCCACCTCCCCACACACACACAAAATTTCCTTCAAATCCTAAGCAATTTCTTCTCAAGAGCATATTTAACTACTTTTAACCTACACCCAAACATAGGTGATTTTTTTTTCTTGATCCTAGTTATTTAATTATCTTCAATATTATGTTTTTGATAATTTTTATTGCAGAATTTGAAAATATGAAATGCTCTTGAAAGTTTTGCTTAATGTTTAGCTATACGGATACTTATACATTCTCTCTATTGGATATAATCTGAAATTGGAATTTCCATCATGTGTGTCTGTTGTTCTGCGTCTTCAAGATCTAGAGGACTTGGTGGTTCAGTTGATCTTCTAGATCATTATAAACTTAGGAAACATCTTCATTTTTATGCAAGTGATCATTATCACCCTCTATATCTGAGACAGAATACCATAGGAGTGTGGTGGGGGGCAGAGAAATGAGGAGAGGTGCAAGGATGGAACTAGATCAGCTGTCGAAAAGCTCTTCCTATGAGGGACACAGATGTGTACACTTGCATTCCTTTTGTCTTGGATATACTCACGGATACTTTTCGGCTCAGAAAAACATCATCTATTGATCTTCCATTGGTAAGAATCACCTTATAATCCTTGATGTGCTCTCTTACTGTTTTTGGGAGTGCTAAATCAAAGATCCGTTTGCTACACTAATACAGTCTTGTTGTAAAAAATTTCCCAGTAACTTATCTTCAGGTGCATCAAAGCATAAAAAGAACAAACACAAAGATAGGTCAAGGAAACTGGATCCTAACAGTTGAATTGATAAGGATCACAGGCCAATCAGGGATAACAATAAGGAGAAAAATGGGAGTAAGAAGCAGAATCATGGTCCAGATATTTTCTGAGACAAAAATTTATGCTTCTTGCCATGAATAGTTGCTTATATTTTGTCATGATCAATTCTATATTTCAAATTGAACTCTTTCAGCATAAAATGTGAAGTATATTTCAAATGGAACTCTTTCATCATAAAATGTGAAGTGTTGAAGTTGTTTTGCAGTTAGTGATACATAGGGTTGAGAATTGGGATATTTATTGCAATAATTTCTGCTATGGCTTTTTAGGTTAATAATGTTATCCTTTCATGAATCAGATAACTAACAGAGATATTTCTAGAGCTTAGATTTGTATTGAAGTCAAGTTGATATGTTTTTATCATTACTTTAGTAGTAACCATTGTGTATCTTGTGTTGTTGATTGCTCTTTCAGAAGCCAAGAACTTATGGCAATGGAGATTTTTCCGGTATCCGCCATACCAGGAAACTGAGTTAAAATAGGTCAGCTTTCATCCGACCTGGTAATAACAGATTTTCTTTGTATAGAAAGTACACAATAATGTGTGGTAACTCAGCCACTTGGTTCCATGTGTGGGGAAGCTCTGTTTCATTATTTTCGTTTCTGGCACATGAATAATAGCTTAGTAATTTTTTAAACTCATGAGGAAAATTTTTACATACTAGTAGTTTTAAGGGGTTATTTTATTGTTATTATATTTCTAGTTGTGGGACTCATGTTTTATTGTCTCTCTTTCCTATTCTCTCTCTTCGTTTTTCTAGATATTTTTTTATTATTATTGGGAAATCAATTTAGTTACTATCTTAGTTTGTTTGGATGACAATAATAATTATTTATTTAATTATTAATTTTAGCAGAACGTTTTTCAAATTATAATTTTTCTATAGTTATATGCGAGAAAATGATCAAAATGGTCCTTGATGTATTGGAAATGGTTTATTTTGGTACTTAATATATTCTAGGTGATTGAAATAGTCCTTCATGTATGAAAAATATGCTCAATTTAGTTTTTTACCCTAAACTCAAAAATTTACCCAAAAATTGTTAAATATAATTGTGGGGCCCACATACCTTATAAAATTCATCATTTTTGCCATCTTTATTAGTGCAAAGAAAGAGTTTCATGAATTATAATATACCATTTTCTCTAACATCAAATCACACAATTACAAAATAATTATTGTAAAAAGGTAGAACAAAATGGATCATCAAAAATTCCCCAACCGGATATTGTTACCCTTATATCTGCATATGTTGATCTTGGTTACACCTTGTCTGCTCTTCGACTCTTTCTTGACTTGAAGGATACGAGTCTTGCTATGGATGGGGTTACCCTTTTTGTTGCTATCACTGCTGCTGATAACAATGTTGATTAGATGTTAGAAAAAATGGTGTCTAGAATTCTTGACGATTTATTTCACTGTTGTCATCACTGTTGCTAAGAATTCTTGACGATCCATTTCATTCTAAGTTTTTACAATAATTATTTTGTAATTATGTGGTTAGATGTTAGAGAAAATGGTGTTTCGAAATTCATGAAACTCTTTCTTTGAGCTAATAAGAATGAAAATGGGGGATTTTGTAAGTTATGTGGGCCCCACAATTATATTTAACACCTAGAATTGAACACATTTTATCATACAAGAAGTTTACTTCAATCACCTACAATATATTAAGGACCAAAATAAAATAACCCCAATACATCAAGGACCATTTTGATCATTTTCTCGGTTAAATGCTATGAGCATACACTAAGGGTGTGTTTGGTATGAAGAAAATATTTTTCAGTTTTCTTATGTTTTGTTGGGCTAAATGTTTTTCAGATCAACTCATTTTTCTCAAATATAAGGAAAATATCTTTTCTTCAAATTTAAGGTAAACATTGTTCGAAACTCTCTTCTAACTTCAAGTTACAATTTTATTTTATTTTTTGAAAAAATCAATCAAAGAATTTTTAAGTGTTTTTTTTAAAAAAATATATTCAACTTCAACATTTCATTTTTCACTCCTACCCACGATCCTTCCCCTCCCCCCTACTTATTAGCCCCCCACCCCTACCATCTATCTTTTTCATTTTTTTTAACTTTGATAAATACTTTTTGGTTGTTAATCAATCTTTGGTTTTGATGGTAATAACAACTTTATAGGTTTGGTGGGGATGGGTGGCGGGTGACAAATATTAAAAGAGGTAATTGAAGGTGGTGAAGAAGAAAAAGTCGATATTGATAATGGTGGTGGCAGTACAACATTTTATGTCTACAACAACCCTAGAAAAGTGTAGCCTTTGATAAAATGCCACACTTTTTGACTTTAAGCCATACTTTTTCAAGTGTGGTTGAAAGCAGCGTAACCTTAGAGTTTAGGCAACACTTATAAAGTGTTGCCTTATCAGCTATGCTTAAAAGCGTAGCCAAAAGGCAAAAAGGCCACACTTTGTAGCTACGCTTAAAAGTGTTGCTTTATCAGCTACACTTTCAAGCGTAGCCTTAAAGGCAAAAAGGTCACGCTTTGAAGCTACGATTAAAAGTGTTGCCTTATCGGCTACACTTTCAAGCTTTGCCTAAAAGACACAAAGGCCACGCTTTGCAGCTACATTTAAAAGTGTTGCCTTATCAGCTACACTTTCAAGTGTGACATTTGCTACCATATTGCCCACAATTATCAAGTGTTGCCTTTTTTTATCTATGACAACACTTTGAAGTGTAGTCCTTGCCCATGTGCATCCACTATTTACAGTTCTATGGCTACATTTTAAGTGTGGTAATATTATTTTAGCTATAAAATATGATATACCACAATTTCTAATTACAATACACCAATATTAGTTTCCAATAAATAATCTCAAGCCGCTAATAAGTAATTCAAATTGATAGCTTTGTCATAAACTTTATAAGATAGTATGTGTTGTGTACATACACATACTTAAAAATCAATATTCTAAATGTGTACACAATAGTTCAAAAAGTACTACAATAATTCAATATATTCTAACAATGAATATATTTCACAAAATTATATATAATTTATTCAAACTTCTACAATAGTTCAAAAACTCTTCATCATCCACTTCAAATTTGATCACCTCCATTTTCCTACACAAAATCAGATTGTGACTTTTATAGAAGAGACAAGAAGTTCTAGATTGCAACAGTATAGGAGAGGTAAGAAGTCCAGATTGCAGTAGTTTATCGAACAAAAAAGCAGATTGAAGGTTGCAGCATCATTCACAGAAAACAACAAATCATCTACAGATTACAGCAGCAGTTATAGAAAGCAACAAATCTGCATGTTGCAAATTCCAAATTGCAGCTTGTATATATTGAGGGCTTGATCTGCAGATTGCAGCAGCAGTTACAACAAACAACAAATCTGTAGATTGCAGATTCCAAATATTAGCTGGTATACATTGAAGGCTTGATCTGCAGATTGTAGCAGTTACAACAAACGACAAATCTGCAGATTGCAGATTCCAAATTGTAGCTGGTATATATTGAAAGCTAATCAATCATTAATTATTCAAGACCACATTGAATAATACTCAAATGATAAATCTGGATGCATTGCAAATACGTCGAGAATTAATCAATATAATAACACAAATTCGACGATATTCAAGGAGCAGGCTCAGGAGAGAAGATACAACAAAACAGACTCGAATAGAGTAGTAGAGAAACACCAAAATTAGATAAATAACAACAAAGTACTTAAGCCGACACTAAGATGAATCATGAAATCATCTAAATACAATTGTACCGCAGTAGACCACCATTTCGAATCTTAACAGCTAACTCCCAGAATATAATAAAAACTGAAAACTAAATCTCATATAGCAAAAACTAGACATCAACCATACCTAAGAAGCAAGATGAACAGGTAAACAAGAGAAGCAAAACCTTTCAATTCAAACCAAAGCCACTAACAACAACTAAAGGAGAAAATTCAGCCGCATTTAGAGTGTTTTTCCATCATTCAACAATATTCAAAACCATATCGAGAATATGTAACAACTTCAGAGTTACTTAATACTCATCAGAACGAGGCAAAGAATAACCAAATTTTAATTGAGATTGTTATATATGCAAGATAATGCACTTATTTCAAGTATCCAGAAAGGAACCTAATTCACTGGGATATAACTTGATAGCAATCAATTAATCACATACCTCTGCAGCCTGGATTTCTGGAAAGACCTCTTTTTCTGCTTCGACATGGGTTTCATATCATTGGAGGATCCCTGTCAGACTAGAATATATTTACAACGTCAGATATGATTGTTGGTGGGAAGTAGCCAAGTAGAAGGAAACTGTTATGAGTTGATCATTTTGTGTAGGTTTAAACTAAAGAGTTTCAGAAAATTCTGAACATATTTTACGATGTTCAATCTATATTTGGGCATTAGAAACTAAACCATTGAAAATACCTTTGGATGGATTCCAAAAGGGAAGCCCCTTTTAGTTTCATAGGATCATAAGTCTCTTCCAATGGAGAGAGTTAAGTATGATCACCAGTCACTTCCATTAGTTTAGTAGGATCATTAACTAGATAATTCAAGGGATATTGACACTCAAAATATATGGACAAGGTCTCCCAAATGGGATGTACATTTCAGTAGTCGCTACTTTCAGCAATGACAAAAACATTAGAATGTAGGACTGAAATTAAAGCTTAACCGCCAGTTCGCATTAAATGGTGACAGAATATAAAATTAAGAATATCTAAGAGCTAGTGACCAAGAATTTAAACTTTTTCAAAACACAATTGGTGCAAGAAAACCATCCAAGACTAAAACTGAATAATCTCATATAGTGTCCAAATTGTTTTTGATTTTCAATGTAGTCTAGAGAATAGTAACTGACCTCAACTTTTGACCACCACTTTGCTAATTAAACAAGAGAAGTAAAAGAAACACAATATTACTTCCCGACTGGAAAATAAAGGTCTCTTTAAAAGACACATCTACTCTAAAATGCTATTGTACAATACTTATGAGTTAACAACCAACAATTACTCCATTTATAAGTTGTCATATCTCCAACTGTATCTCAACCACAATGACCATTAAGAACATTTTGGCACTACATACACATAAAAGTTAAGATTCATAAAACACATTGAAGTGAACCCAGTCTAAACAAATTGACTAATAGATCAAATAAATTACATCGAAATTCAAACAGAAAAAAATGTATCCAAATCACGAAATAATAATACATAGATCATCATCTTAATCTTCATAAGTTGTACAGAAATGACAGATATAAGCATTTAACCCACTGTATAAACAGTAGATTTAAGGACCGCAATGAATTTAGGCTTTTACATAGAGAAATCAAAATTCAAAGGTTTCTCAATATAAATTTCAGATCAGTCATGCAAAAACTAAAGCTAATTTGAAGATTCAAAGATGAAGTTAGAAAGCTTGAAAATTAACCGTATCAATAATCCAACTACCACAAAGAAAACTCTATGAGAAACTGAGAGGAATAATTTGAAAAAGTACTAAATACCTTTCCGTAGAGGATTTTGGCCTTCTAAAACTTGTGCACTACCCGCATCAATAGGTGAAGCAATGTTAGATCCAACACACCCTGACATACCTCAAACATTCAATCAGGGTTGTTTTGAAGCAATTGACAAAAAATGTCGCACTTCTTCTCTCATTTCTTTCATTTCTTCTTTTAGAGAAGTGATTTCATTGACATGTTTCTGTTTTAGCTTGTTATATTCCTCATCTTTTTTCAAAGAACTTGTTGTCACTGATCTACCATAGCACCTAAGTCGACCAGGCTGCTCCTTTCCAAACACTACCGTAAAAGCATCATCTGTATTTTCCCAAGAATTTTGGCGATTCTAAAGTTCAGCCTATTGAATAAAATTGACATCCATATTAAATGCAAGAACTTCTAATTCTTTCTAGCTTAAATAAGTTTATGGTTCATTAAGTTAACTTCAATTGACATTCCTTCCAAGCAAATTGTGCAGCAGCTCAAGCATATTAAAATAAAATTATAGCCCTCCTAACAATATAAAAGTTTTAAACTTGAATTAAATTCATCATTACTCCACTTTAAAAAACTTACTATTGCAACTTGATTATCGGCTTGAATTTCATTTCCCATCTTTGTATGAGCTCCAATAAACATTTCAGAATTTGATGGTTCCTCATTGTTTTCATTGGTTGCACGCTAAAAAATATATAAAAACTTAAAACGTATCAATAGAGTCTTTGTGGGTTAAAGGTAATGGAGACCACAATCCATCTATTTGAAGAATGCAAATGGATTAAAAGTGTATGATCGAAGATGCTAAGTATTACCAATGCACCGCGTACTCTTGCAAAACTAATAGGTCCCATTCGATGCCTCCATTTTTGCTTTTTTCTGTTTTGAGAATTCATCTCACACATGGCCTATAATTAAATAAAAAGAGACAATTGAATTAATAAATAAAACAAAAATAGAATCATATGATCCAAAATAAGTTGAAAAGTAGAAATGCACTATTTTAGACTTACTTGAAAAGTTGGATTGTTCCAATACTCGATCGATTGCCAGAATTCATCTTCTGGAATGTCACCAGGACATTTTGCTAGCATATCCTCACGGTACTATTTTAATCAAAAAATCTCTCTTTAATGTTTTGCTTGTGTCGCTTCCAAGCATCACGAAAACCAGTCATCACTCACTTCTTTCCTTCTAATGGAATTAGGAATTTGGACTATGCAAAATAAAATATATGCAATCTCAAAAGTGATTGGTCTTACATTGATATATTCCCACATGCGCTTTTTAGTATCTTTTGGCACCGCATGCCAACTAGTGTACATCAAGTTGATGAATCTAGGATTCCTTGAAATTGTTCCTATAAATTTGGTAAATTTCGACACTATCTTACCAGTTGGACCCACTGCTTGTCCTTTGTCAAATGTCACCTCCTTTATTTCTTCCAAATTTCTTGCGTGAATATCCTTACATGTTGTTTTTCCTCGGGCTTTTTCCGCCTCCAATATTCCTAGTTTATGTAACAGTAAGGAAATAAGAAATTTCTTTTATACAAGTGATAAATATTATAACACTTAAAACATACCTTCTGTAATACAATCAATGTTCCTCGTCTATAGCACACTCATCCTCGTCGATTTCTTATTGATCCACAAGATCATTAGCTACTGTGTGGTTATCAGTTTTTGTTTCATCACCTATGTGTATCGCTTGTTTTTGTGGAAACTGATCAAGGCTAGTAGATGGAATGACTGACTTCCTCTTTACCTGCTTGCAGTTTGGTAGATCAGTAATATCGTGTTCTTTCCTTAGTTGTTGTTCTTCTAGAAACTGATCAAGACTTGTGGCCGGTATGACCGACTTCCTCTTCACTTGTTTGAAGTTTAATAGATCTTGAATACCATGTCGTACCTCTGCATTACCAAGTGTTTCCCCAGTCACATACACTGAATCAGTAACACCTTTCTTGGAAGGCGTGTGGAACCTAAAGTTATGCATAGGAAGTTTAATTCTTTTCTCTTGAATGGACTCTCCAGATTGAAATAAGCTCTTTTTAGTTTGTCCTTTCCCAAAATCCAGATGTGAGGTACCAAGCTCTTCCCCTGAAGATGGTTGAATTACTGATTTGTTCTCAACCAATTTACTCTTTCTTTGTTGTGGAATGAAATCCTTAGAATTGTTTCCTTTATGCGTTATTGGTGCATTCTCTTTCTTAACTTTATCATTGCGTTCGTTAGCAAGTTGTTCTCTCTTAATCTTGAATTGGTTAGTAATTCAGTTTTTGATCGGTATTGCATATCAAAGTTCATATTCTTCAATGGGCTTTGAGCTTTGTTCAGATTTGAACCCTTTTTCTTAAGTGCAGCTGATTGACTCATTATTCCCGCTTTCTTTTAATATCTTTATTTCCTTTCCCTACAATAAGTTAACCTACAAAACAATAAACAGGTTGTAAAATAGAAAAAGCAAACCTGTCAAATCTGCAGCAATCAGGTTCTTATCCTTAGAGCTTGCTAAGTTCGTAGTTGAGGCAACAAGTGTAACACCACTATTTTGTGTTTTATGCCTTGCATCACGCTGCCTTATATGGAATCTATATCCATTAATGAGATACCTAGAGTATCTTTTTAGCAACAAAATTTGGTCCTCTAGAAAATTGCTTTATCAAATTAGGCACATCCTCTTGCAAAGCACGAGTTTCAAACCATTGAGAGAAGTTTTGACAATGATCCTTGGCCTTGCTCCATTTAGATCTTCGTGGATGATTATTAACCTCTTGCTTATTCTCTCTACACAACATGTACTTTTTTGTTAAAACGTTAAATAAAATATGTTAAAACTTCATTATACAAAAGAAAATACTATATTAAACTAAAGTACCTAATATATTCTTGAATCTCATCACAATTTCCCAATAAGTATGCATGTTCCTAACTTAGTTACTTGTTATCTAAAACAAATGGATAAGTTTTCTTTGGTCCCATAGGACATTCCTTTTTAGGAAACAAGCTCACTGTTTCTGCATCACATGCATCGCATTTATCATTATTTTGGCACTTCTATTAAATCTTGTTTGTACAGCCCCATTCAGATATCTAGAAAATAAATTCATAAGTCTATTCCCACACGTGCCTTTGCTATGTAACCTTCTGGATAACGTCAGTTGTGGATGTATGATTTAAATGTACCCATTTCTCTTTCAGTGGAATACATCCATTGGTTCTGAACTGGACCACCTAATCTCACTTCATTCGCCAAATGAATAGACAGATGTATCATTATATCAAAAATGACGGAGGAAAATTTGCTCCAATTGATTAATTGTTTCTATGATCTCTACTTCTAAGAAATCTAATTCCTCCAATGTGATAAGTTTTTGACACAAACGCTGAAAGAAAAAATATAGACGAATCAAAGCAATAGTCACATGATCTGGAAGGATGCTTTTAATGGGTATTGGAAGCAAGTAATGTAACATGAAATGAGCATCATGAGTCTTATAACAAGACAATTTCCTTTCATCCAGTTGCACACACCTAGATATATTGGAGGCACTGCCATCAGGTAGCTTGACTGTCTTTAAAACTCCACAAAAATTGAGTTCTCTCCATTTGTCATTGAGAAGCAAGCTTTTGCAAACATTGTTCTCTTGTTATCTCCAGTATCTTTTGGATGAAGATTTTTTCTAATTCCCATCTCTTTCAAATCATATCGGGCTTTTGCATGATCCTTTGTTTTGCCAGGAATATCCAAAAGAGTTCCAAAAATGCTATCAACTGTGTTCTTCTCTATGTGCCTTACATCAAGGTTGTGGCGTAACAAGTTGTGCTGCCAATAAGGTAATTAAAAAAAATTAACCTTTTTTTCCATGGGCCATCAATTGATCTCATTATCTTTTTTCCAAAACATTTTCAAAATCTTGTAAGCTATTAAGCACATCAGTTCCCTTTAATAAAAGTGGAGGACTGAATTCAGTTTTTCCATTGAAAGATCTTTTGTTAGATCTCTATGGATGATCCATGGGTAGAAAAACACGATGATCCATATAACACATTTTCCGACTATGCTTAAGATATCAAGAATTGGTGTTATAGTTAAACAAGGGCAAGCAAACTTTCCTTTTGTACTCCATCTAGACAACATAGCATACACAGGAAAGTCATTGATTGTCCACAAAAGAGCTGTTCGAATTTGAAAAGTTTGATTTCTTGAACCATCATATGTTTCAACCCCAGAATCCCACAACAATTTTAACTCATCTATCAATGGTTGTATGTAAATATCAATGTCATTTCCAGGTGATCGTGGTCCAGGTATAAGGAAAGAAAGTATAGAATATTCAGATTTTTATGCACATCCAAGGCGGCATATTATATGCCATCAACATAACTGGCCATGTGTTATGAGATATACTCATGGTTCGAAATGGATTGAACCCATCACTTACTAATCCAAGTCTCACATTGTGAAAATCTAAAGCAAAATTTGGATGCAACCTATCAAAATCTTTCCATGCTTGACCATCAGTAGGATGCCTTCACTTTCATCTTTTGAACGCTCCTCCTCATGTCACCTCAAAGAATCTGCTGTCTTTGAGCACATAAATAACATTTTGAATCTTGGAATTAATGGAAAGTGTCTCAAAGTCTTTGCTGAAAGTCGATGTGATTTTTTAGAAGACTCAACCTCACCATCAACTTCAGGATTTTTAATATATAGTGAAGCTCCGCCAGTATGACAAAATTCATCATCCTTATGATCATTCCTAAACAACATGCAATCATTTGGACATGCATCAATTTTCTCATAATCAAGGCCGAGATTCTTAACCATATACTTGGTTTTATTGTAAGACGAAGGAATGTTCAACTTGGCATCGCCTCTTTTAATAACTCTAAAAGAGAAGTGAATGATTCATTGCTCCATCCATGTAGACACTTCAGCAAATATAGAAGTGTGAATGATAATTTAGAGAATCTGTACAACCAGGATATAATTCTTGGCTTGCCTCTTCAACTAAGTTAGAGTATTTCTTGGCATCTTCATTTGGACCATCATATGCTACTTTAGCCTGTGCAACATCTCTAAATTGATCATTCAACAATCCATCAATGTCATCACGCAAGCAATCCATATCATCTTCAACATTCAACTTTATATCACATTCCCCGTGATTGATCCATCTAGTATAACCTTTAACAAATCCATAGCATATTAGATTATCATACACTACATTCCTTCAAGTCTAATGAATGTTACAACATTTTGCACATGGACACTGAATTTCCTCTCCATGAGGATCTCCACAAGAGTAAGCAAAATTTAGGAATGATTCAACACCATCAATATATGGTTTGCTATACCTTGCTAAATCCATCCAATCCTTGGATGGGATATTTGAATTAGGAATGATTCAACACCATCAATATACGGTTTGCTATACCCTGCTAAATCCATCCAATCCTTGGATGGGATATTTGAATTCCTATAAAAAGATATCAATATTTGATATTTCAATAATAATCATTAAATTCATGACTAAGTTACCAGAATCAGGTGTTATGAGATGATAATAGTTTCTTACCTCGTCATGACACTTGTGATGTGCCAAATCAAACCTTGAATTCTCCACAAAAGTTTTTGAATGTTGATTATACTTCTAAGGAAAAATAAGTAAAATTAATAGGATATAAACAATTTAAAAAAAAAGTGAATTATAGGATAGACAAAATTTAATAAACTAATCAAGAATAAGGAAACAATTACTAGCAGGTTTAAACATTCAAGCAAACATTACAATGATGCTATAATAGATAGTCGATCACACCAAAAATCTTAAAGTTTCGTAGAGTTTACTCATTCTAAGTTATCCCTTATCTGAAGCAAGATTAACTATAATCATGGATCATAAAG
This sequence comes from Solanum habrochaites, assembly GCA_027704765.1. Classification (NCBI taxonomy): domain Eukaryota; kingdom Viridiplantae; phylum Streptophyta; class Magnoliopsida; order Solanales; family Solanaceae; genus Solanum; species Solanum habrochaites. The sequence continues at coordinate 21,418,248 of JAKWJA010002496.1, forward strand.
GGTGAAATATTACTTATAGGACTTCAAGTGTTATGTAGACTTCCAAGTTATAAAAATGGAAGAATAACAATTAAAACGATCTAAAGCAAGAAAGTTGAACTAAATTTTAAGTCTAAAGTTGACTGCATTTTACAATAGGAAAAACATACATTAATGAATGTTATATGTGCCATCAGAGAATGTTGGAGAGTGCTAGGCATCTATTTTTGCACTGTAAAGTAGTAGCTGGCATATACAGTGTATCAGTTTTCTTATCTACTGCAGGTAACTGCCATGACTCACCCTATAATCTGAACCTGCTAGGACTACCAGATCACTTAGATTCCTTCATTAAAAAATTCTATAATTTGAACCTATGCACCTCTCTTATTCAGAAACATACCAGTTATATTCAACCATTCGACATCAGAGTTTTGCCTCCTGAACCTTGTGTTCCCAAGCAGTAAGACTACGTCCAATAACGGAACAGAGTTCTTCTTCCTGAACCCTTTCTTATTCATTTCTTTTGTGTTGTGTTTTTTATAGAAGTTTGTTGCTTTGGATATTTTTAGTCTTGCTAGAAATTTACAATAAAATAGAACCAGCACTGTCATACACAACTTTATATCTATTCTCCAACCAATATTTCTTGAGTATACTGTTCTAGAGATGAAAAGCTTAAACTGGTAAAGGTATTATTCAAGAATATGTTCATCTGCTAAAATAAACATGTTCCTTATGCAAATGTTCAAACAATATCGTTAAAAAAAAAAAAGAGGAGCTAACAGAGAAAACTCTGTATTTTTATAAAAAGCATAGAAATTAGAAAGTACTATTCAAAATAGCCAACCTCCAATGCTAGTAAATTACACTACCCAAGATTGATGGGTAACTAAAACAGACAAAAGAGATTAAACTGTCTGGACAGCATATCGAAAAAATCCTCTAGGAAGCAATATTCAACAACTTAATAAAGTGCATGCACAAAGCATATCGATTAGAAAATGCTTACCCACTGGCAGCACCATCAACCACAACTAACAACTCATTGATAATATATAGCTTGATTTATCTTTGGAGTGATTTTCTTGATCACTGTTCCTATTTCTTAGTCAATTCTATACCTCACAGTCAGATAGACTTAGTATCAACAAAAATCAGCACATAGAAACTTAATGATCTAGTATAAAAGAAATGAACATAATTAATGCATACAAAGTGAAGCGATCCTCAAAAGCAATCAGGCTAACAGATTAACCAAGATGCCTAAATCTCCCTGATCATCCAACCTGCAGAAGCAATTACCAATGATAAAATAGCAAAAACAAATATATAAGTCAATAAGCAAGATTAGATATGTATTGTGCATACCCTATGCAAATACGTTTATGAGTTCTTAGGGAAATAAGAATTGATAACAACGTTAATGTTTGAATATTTATTCCTCTAGTAAGCAATTTTGTTCCATAAAGAAAGAACACCAAATTCCCCTCACATTTCAATGTGGGATTTGGCAAGAGTGGACAAAAGCTCTGCTGTTAACATCTTTTGCAACACTTGTACTTTTGTGATTTAACATTATTTTCGACATAACAAAACCTACAGGCAGAGGCCAACTACTAGGTCTGCTTAACAATGAAAATCTAGTGAGGTTAATTGGATGTTGCGGAGCTTGATAACATACTTCTTTTTTATGAAGTCATGTCAAAAGGAAGTTTGGAAAATCATTTATTTAAAAGTGAGTCAAATCTCTTTACATCAGTTTGCTTTATTTTTGTATGCTTAGTTATAAGGTTGACGATTACATATTTCAACTGTTTATATGTTAGCATTATTAGAATGTCACTGGAAGCAAAAAGAAAATCTTTATCGCCAACTTTACCCAAATAAAACTCCAGAAATCAATAGAGCCTAAATCATATGACATCTTTTCCACTACAGATACCACAACGCAGTTGTAAGTCACTACATAGATTTGCAGATTGCGCATTTGTAGATTTACAGATGTATAGCATATCACATATTTGCAGATTTATAGCAGATAGTTGTAGCTATTTCAAACCCAAGTCCATCTCAGGCTAAAAAAACAGGGGCAACAAGAGAAATATCCAATGATAGTCTAATGCAGACATGTAAATCAGGATGGTATTCGCACTAAATAAAGTATGGAAAAGGAGGAAACTCAACTCGAACAATACCAAGACACTCTACTGAAAACAGGTAAGTCTCATAAATATGCTTCTAGTCAAGTTGGTAACACTAATTCTGAAATTTAGGTTGTAACATCTTAGTATACTTACCAGTGTACTCAGTCACTCAATACATCTCCCATATAAAAAATTCAATCTGGAATGGGATAATGAGTAAGAGGAAACATGAGTTATTACAGAGCGTTGGAAGGGACATGGGATATTTGTTGAGATTTTAATGTGATAAAGTTTTCTTCCAAGCAATGAAATTGAAAGAGAATTACTCCAGCTATGGAAGAATAATCTGATTTTATAGAAGGTTCTGAGTCAACTAGCTAATTTGGATGTTGTTTAGGAGGGCAAAATTTTGACAGAGGCGGAATGACTTCTGAAATCTCTTCTGATGGAACATGGAGAATACATCAAAATTGAAGAAATTTTATGGATATCAAAAAGACCCGGAGCCTTATGGGCTTAAGGAGGGGACAAGAATACCAACTTCTTTCGTAAAGTGGCAATTTCTCATAAGTGAAATAGTAACATAGACCAACTAGTAATTCAAGATGAACAAGTGGAAGATCCAGTTGGAATTAAGGGGTGAATAATTGATTTTTCTAATAAGCTTTGAGACTCGGAGACGGAGACCATCATGCAATTTTATCATTTGCGCAGTCATCATTGAAATTGAAAATGAAGCTCTACAAAGGAATTTTGATAAGGAAGAGGTGTATACACATGTCTAGATGGGAAGTAGCGTCAAGCTGGGGTTAGAGAAAATTGATAGAGAAAGGAAAGACAAATTGACAAACTACACTATTTCATTCGCTGAGACTTCTTTTTTTTTTCTTTTGGTTAATAAGAGTGTCCTTTTAGATTAATTGGACTATAAGTAATAGAAGATTGTTTAAGATCATAAGAATCATTTAAAAAAGTCAAGAATTTCGTCTTTTACAGATAGTTCAGTCAACTTGTTAACTTACATTGCTATACAAAAAATGATTCTGTAAAAACTTCTGTCTGCTAAAATTTTCATATTGAGGTAACCTTTATCTAAATAGTAGAACTATATGCATCTCACTAGTCCAAACCAAAATAGGATTTACAGAATCATTTTAAAAATTTCCTCTCATAATTACAGTTGAGAAATACCAAGAACATATTCTAATGATCTCGCAGGAACTCATATTAGTTCCATCATCAACTAATATACTTGTTCCTACTACTAATAAGTCAATTCTTTGCACATTCATGCAAAATAGTAGGGCAGAAATCAAAACCAAAAATGAAAAAAAAAGAAGCTAATAAGAGAAGGTAAAATGTCTGAACTTGAAAAATGATGTTTGGTAGCAATCTAACTTACTAATGTACAACAACTTCAAAAAATTTTACAGAAAAAAACAAATGTGTTTGCGATTCTTTTGTCACCACATTGTAGACATATTATCACCTGCATAACATTACGAAATAATAATTAAATATGAAGCTATATGCAAAATAATATACAAATAATGTCACATTTGTGTTATGTTGGATTTTATGCAATTATAAACAGGTTAATTGTTTAACTAAATCATTACATGCACAATAATACCACATCTACACATTTCTTATTTTGCCCTTACAATTTCACAATCCACAAACTATAACAAGCAAAGATTATCTGGAAAGGGAAAATGAGGGGAAGGAAACAAGAATTTCAGTTCTAAGAACCCTAAAGTAATAAAATTACTTCTAAACAAAAAATAAGAATTCAATAAATTGATTTTTTTTAGTACTCGACTGTACGAAATCAGTACTTACTCTTGACAAAATCGAGTCTTCAGCTTCCGCTTTTCAGTTCTTCGATCCCAGATCTTTAGCTTCAGCTCTTCATCTCTTCAAGTAAATTGGGTTCTGGAGAAGAGAATCTTCAGCTCAGCTCTTCAGTTCATCAGCTCAGCTCTTCATTTCTGCAGCTTCGTCACTTCGATCTTCAACTTCCTCTCTTCGATTTTCAATTCTAGAGAAAAAAACATTAGAAAGGAAAGAAGAGTAAAGTGTGTGTTCATCAAATAGGAAAGAAGAGAAAGAAAAAAGTTTGTACAATCCATATCCATTTAGTATCTTCCTTCAACAAGTCAATCAGAGCTGCTGCCCTTTTTTAATAACCCGCAATGAACTTTCTATAACAGTTAGCCAACCCAAGAAATGACCGCAAATCCTTAACATTTCATGGTGCTTGCCGGTCAACAATGACCTACACTTTCTTAGAATCCATTCGAACATGGTTTTTACTAACAAGATGCCTCAGAAATTTTATTTCTCGTTGATCAAATTCACACTTTTTCATTTTAACATAAAGTGTATATTTCCTAAACTAAACAACACCATACTTAAGTGATTGACATGTTCATCCAATGTTCGACTATAGATAACAATATCATCAAGATAGACGACTACAAAATCATCAAAATAGTCAAATAGTACATTGTTCATTGAGTTGCAAAAAGGTAGTCGGGGCATTGGTTAGACCAAATGTAATTACAAGGAATTCATAAAAACCATATCTAGTTACATGTTGTCTTAGGTTCATTACCTTCTGCTATTCTAACTTGTCACTAGCCTGCCCTAAGATCAAGTTTTGTGAACCAGCATGCTTTGCTCAACCTGTCCAACAAATCTTGCACCAACGAAACCGGATACTTATTCTTCACAGTTGCCTTGTTCAGCGCCCTGTAATCTACACACATTCGCATCGTCCCATCTTGTTTATTTTTGAAAAAACAGGAGCACCATAGGGAGCCTTAGATGGTTGAATCAGACCAGCATCCAACAATTCATTTAACTGTTTCCGCAATTCAGCCAATTCCTTAGGATCCATACGATAAGGATCCTATGCAGGAGCAACTGTATCTGGCAGCAACTTAATTTTATGATCAATATCCCTCCTTGGCGGTAAAGTCTTTGGCAATTCAGGCGGCATCACATCAATTAACTTTTTCAACAACTCGGACACACAATCAGGCACCTCTACTGTTACATCAGGTTTCAATTCGACTAAAGCAGCAATTATAGTTTCAGTACCCTTCTTCAATCCTTTGTCAATTGACATAGCAGAAACCATCATTCCTCTATCCTTCTTCGTTGCAATATTACTGGCTTTCCCAAACAGATGAACGCCCTTTTCCAACCCAGCATTATCCCCATTCATAATCATTATTCCATCCAAATGTGAAAAAGGAACAAACTGGAATTTTCTCAGAAAATCAATACCAAGTATCATCTCAAAATCTCCTAACGGCATCACTATCAAGTTATGTTTTCCTACCCAATTTCCAGTCGACGTAGGTACTCCATAAGTCATGCCCACAATGTCTTGTGCCTTAGCATTCACTGTTTTGACGTAGGAGGGACTTTTGGTCAACTTAAGCCTCAATTTTTTCCTCACTATTAACATCAATAAATATATGAGTAGCCCCTATATCAACCATAGCCATCACAAAATTTTCTTTTATATTCATTTCCAAATGAATCAATACAGCATGTGGATTTGAAGTCTTAGAAGTCCCTTTAACATTATTAACCAATGTAATATGATTGAAAGACAAACGTATCGGATTGACCAAAGCAACCACGACTTCCTCTCCTTCTTTATCCTGATTCACCTTTCCGGCAAGCAAAGCATTCACTCTTTCTTTGTTTGGACAAGACTTAGCCAAATGATGACCACCACAAGTCCAACAGCCTTTCAAATTGACATCCTTGTTTTTTGGATTGTTTTGTTCATTTTCTTTCTTCATTGGTGCCTTCCCTTTGTCATTAGCATAGTCTTTACTATTCTACCTTTTCAAGTCTCCTTTTTTCGCACCCTTTTTCTTAGATTTTGAAGTTGAAGGGACATCAATATGCCCAAGTCCTTGTCATGACTACACGTAGTTAGATCAAGTAGTTTGTGGGTCTTACATACCACCCGCACCACTTGAACTTGATGTCCTCATCGAGATAGTTTAAATGTAGTCATCGATTTGAGCATCAAATTGCCATAAGTCCTTTGCTTTCTCCCAAACTGAACCAGCTGCTCTCTTGCCTTTCTAGTGAATCAAGAATTCAGTCTTTGTATTCTTCTTAATTGTGCCCAAAATCCAGTGATCAAGGATCTTATCAATTTCAGCATCAAACTGTGTAGGTTCTGATGGAGGAGCCCTTTTTGACTTGTTCCTGTCCCGATCATCTGCATCTACAAATTAAGGTTTCAAGAAACTCACATGGAAAGTGGGGTAAATCTTCAACCTTTCTGGCAGGTTCAACCTATATGTGACTTTGGCCACTCGTTTCACTACATCAAATGGACCATCATACTTAGGAATCGAACCCCAATTCCTAGTCTTACTTACAATGTGTTTCCAGATTTGTGGAGTAAGTTTCAACAACACTTTGTCACCCACATTAAACTCAACTGAGCGACGATGTTGATCAACATATTTCTTCATGCGCCGCTGAGCCTTGCGCAAGCATCTTGTGCTTACCACTTGAACTAGATGTCCTTATCGAGACAGTTTCAAGATAGTCATCGATTTGAGAATCAAATTTCCACAAGTCCTTTATTTTCTCCCAAACTGCATCAGCAACACTCTTGCCTTTCCTGTGAATCAAGAATTTAGTCTTTGTATTCTTCTTACTTGTGCCCAAAACTCTGTGAAGCATCTTCTCAATTTTAGCATGAAACTATGTAGGTACTGATGGAGGAGCCCTTTTTGACCTGTTCCTGTCCGGATCATCTGCATTTGCAAAGTAAGGTTTCAAGAAACTCACACAAAAAGTGTGATGAATCTTTGACCTTTCTTGCAAGTTCAACCTATATGCGACTTCGGCCACTAGTTTCACTACTTCAAATGGACCATCATACTTAGGAATCAAACCCCGATGCCTGGTCTTACTTGCAATCTATTTCCATATTTTTGGAGTAAGTTTCAGCAACACTTTGTCACCCACATTTAATTCAACTGAGTGACAATGTTGATCAACATATTTCTTCATGCTCCGCTGAGCCTTGTGCAAACTATCTTGTGCTTCAAATAACATTTCAAGTCTGTCCCTTGCAACCCTGTATGTTGTCGGACACTTTCCCTGATTTTTAAACTTAACAACATCTAGTGGCGTCATAGGTTGCTTGCCTAAAACGATTTCAAAAGGGCTCATTTCTGTTGCAGACGACTTGTGCAGATTATAACAAAACTGCACAGTGTTTAACGATGCAACTCAATTCCGTTGACTTGCTGTCACATAGTGCCTCAAGTATTCCTCTAATAGGTGATTAATCCTTTCCGTCTGTCCATCTATTTGTGGATGATTTGCAGTAGAAAACTTTAATTTAGTTCTCATCAGATTGAACAATGTTGTCCAAAACCTGCCTGTGAACCTTGTATCCCTATCACTGACAATGTCAGCTGGAACACCAAAGTATTTAACCACATAGTTGTAGAATAAATCAACAGCAATCTCATATGAACACAATTCAGGTGCAGCAATGAAAACATAATATTTTGAAAACCTGTCTACACAAATGGTTGATGAATGGAAGCTAAAAAATTTGAATAAATTTCCAGCTTAGTGTACTTTAAATTTCGTTCAAAAACGGAGTTGAAATCTGAAAATTTAATACATTTAAAGGAGGTGAGGCCACCCTGATTCGAACTTGTGACCTCACCATTTAGCTACTGGTTTTCATGAGAAAGGAAAAGAAAATGGGGCTGGGGGGAATCGAACCTTGCTACTGGTTTGAGAAAGGAGAGGAATGATTTAATTAAATTAAATGGGAGGTGTGGGAATCGAACCCACAACCTCTAGGTAGCGAGTGAAAGAAGAGAACTAAAGAAAAAGAAAGTGTGAGGCGTGGGAATCTAACCCACGACCTCAGGGATAGAAAGGAGAGGAGCAAAATTAATTAAGAAAAATGAGGTGAGGTTGTGGGGGCTCAATCCCAAAAACTCACTACCAAAAATGCTTAGCCTAGCGAAATTTAAATAAATAAAAAAAGAGGTTATGGGGGTTCGAACCCACCACCTCACAGCCTCTAGCGAATTTAAATTAAATTAAGGAGGTTGTAGGGGTTCGAACCCACAACATCCCTATTCCAGCGAAATAAATAACAAAAATAAAAGAGGTTGTGGGGGTTTGATCCCACAACCTCTTGGTTTGGGCGAAAATGAGCAATGTGATGTTAATGAAAAATAAAAAAGGGTTGTGGGGGTTCGAACCCACAACCCTTCGGCCAATTTAAGAGGAAAACCAAGTAGAGAATTAAAGATATATTATTAATGTTGGGGTTTAATCTAGAGTCCCAATATCATGGAGATTAAAAATAAAATCAATGAAAATGTAAAGTGTTATCCAAGAGATTCGAACTTGGGTTCCCTTGCCCAAACTTCCGTATCTATGCATAAGTCATACGTGAACAAAATATCCAAGAATAATGCCACCTACTTAGATCAAATCAAGATCTTGGCATATATACAAGATGCATAAGTCTTGTACTACGTAATATTAGGAAGATATGAGTCACTTAACGAACTATGAATGAAGCCTTATGGCTTGTATGTATATACCCATAAGTCTAGCATACGATTAAAAATAAGTGAACATAAGATGTATGTAATGAAATGATGAAACTCTAGAAGGGTTAAGTATGAGTGTAAGATACACTAAATGGCCAAGTGCATTGGCATATTACGAAATGAACAATGAAATGATAAAATGAACAATGAAATTATGAAACCCTAGAAGGGTTAAGTAAGAGTGTGAAACACACTAAATGACCAAGTGCATTGGCATATGATGAAATGAACACTCACGTAAAAAGGGGTAGGTAATTATGAAGATTAAATGTGCTAATGTTAATGAATGTGGTGACACCATGATATGAGGCTAATGTAAAATATGGGAGCAATCTAAAATGAGCCTAAGTAAATGTTACCAAAATGTACTCACCAATGAGAGCGTAAAGTTAGTGAAGAGACCAGTCTCTACGAATACTCTAATGAAAGTATTGAGCTTAACACCCTTAATACTAATGATGAGATGAGAAATCATCTAATGAGCTATGATGTGCTCATACTAGAAGCCAGCTTCCATTACGTATGAGATGAATGAAATGAAACTTCGGTGATTCCTTCTTTCAGCAAGGGCGGAAGTTCACGTGACTCTCATGAGATGAGACTGTCCGGCTTGCCGGGTATGGGTCTCCTTACATCGCCTAGTCTTCGAACCTATACAAACAATATAGGGATCTGGCGGGGTTAAATTCCCATGTATGCTAGCATGTGATGGGTCACTTTGGCCGGTGATTCCACCTCTTTTCGGTGTGGGGGAGACACTGGATTTCATCATGCTCACATAATCTATGTCGATTAAAGTTAAAATTCCCAATGGACGAATGAGGCCAGTTACAAATGATGCACATAATGAAATGAAGGATACCAAAGGTGTTAGGATAGGATAATCAAAAGGTGAGTTAGATTCAAGTAATGACATTAGGTCATTCTTGGTCATTGCATAACAAACCTAATGAAAATTTTATACTACATCATAGGTATAGTTGGTGTTTACACTAGCCTATGAATGAAATGAAATGAAGTACGTATGAATGAATGAAGAAGACTCTGTTTTTCCAATGAAGACTCCCTAGTTGAGGTCCCATCTGTTGAGCCCTCATTTATGAGATTTCTTGATGTTAAGTCTATGATTCCAAAGTCTCATGGAATATGAATGAATGATATTAAAGAAGTTATGTGCTACATGCAAAATGTGCTATATGTTATATGATATGTGTTATGTGTAATGCCATGTGCTGTGTGAAAATGTGAAAAGTATGATGATGTATGTCATTCTCTTGGCATAACCTTCCTGTTCCAAATCTTGAAAGCTCATTGACTTTCCTAATCCAAATTTGGAAACCTTCCTAATCTCAAATTGGCAAGTCCACTGACTTGACTTCCAAAAATCATGTTGTTAGGAAAGAGCTATTCTTTCTCATGCATGTCCTTGGTGTGTGCTTGCATATACCCATACTTAGTACAAGTGTGTACTAACCCTATACAAACTCTACTATTTTAGGTGCAGGCACAGGTGGACGATAGAGCTACAGGATCTTCGCTGTAGTTATCCGGACGTTCAACATTCATCCGGCTTTGGTAGGTCCTCATGCTTTCGAGGATGCTGTTGTTTTATATTCTAGCTTAGTTTTAGAGTTGAGCTAGTGGAGCATGTTCCACTAGCGTTTCTTTCCTGTTTTTATTCAGACTATGTATTGGTGCCATTTTGGCAATTATACACTTAATAAGAATTGAACTATTTCTTTCAGTTACTTATCTCTTAATGTTAGATGGTTGATGGTGAACAATTACGTAATTATGAGAATGTTTTTATAAGTATGTTAAGAAACAAAAAGTTTCAAATTTTCCGCTAAAATTAACCTATGTAAAGTAAGAATGACGTAAGTAGGCTTGTCTGCGACCTCTGAGAGGTCAACGACGCCGGTCTCGTCTAGGGTCTAGATTATGTCGTGACAATATTCCTAGTAGGCTTCCTTATTTGAATCATTTGCATATGACTTAATGAGACTTGACATATGATCGGATCTATCTAGGATACATAACTTACTTTCCCTTCTAAATTAAAATCACAACAGAAAAAAGTTGTTCTTTTACTATGTAAAGTTCACAAGAAGAATTTTTAAAGTTTTTATATCACTTTAAACGAAGAATAGAGTTGCATTTACCAATAATTTTTTAAGATTTTCTTAAAAAATTATTTAACTGTTTAATATAAACGAACTATGCACACCTAATTCTAACCGCGACGAGATACGTAGGTAACCTTCCTGGGATTCGGAGATCCTAACTTAAAAATTGAAAAAATCAAGAAAAAAACTTAATCCTTATTTATTTATTTTTTAAAATGAAATAATTTATTTATCCATTTAAAAAAAGTAATTTGTCCTTAAAAGTAAAATAAAAAATAATAATTTTACTCATATTTTTAAGCTGTGTTTGATCTGATTCTTCCTTTGACAAGATACACATGTGACCTTATTGTGAGGTTTTGTCCAACCGATGAAAAAATCAGAAAATTCTCATCAAATAAACTTGAACAAAAAATAGATTTTTTTTATTTAGAATTTTGTTTGACTTGGTTGGTACCAACATGCTTAGGATTATGCATAAGAAAAATAATAATAAAGTGTTAAACTATTTGACAAGATAAATCAATTTTTTGTGACCTATAGACTTTTATTGGTATCTCTCAATATATTTATGTAATACTTGAGAATTAATCGTGTTTAAGGTTATGGATAAAACAAATTCGACCTTATTGTTTCAAATGCACCGTGTGGTGAGCATTAGATATAAGATTTAATGACTTAACTTTGTTGATCTAGAACTTGACCCGAATGTTGATTGAGACGAAATATTGAGCAACGTTTAACTTGAGAAAGAATTACAGGATTTCTTTGATTCGATTGTGCCTTTCAAGCCTACCGAATGACATGTTATACATAGAACTCCTATTTCGAGCCTAAAAGATTTTTATTCGAATAACCACATCTTAGCATATACCATGTTGAGTGTATAAATGCACTATCCCTTGGTTCTACCTCCTTGAGCGCACTATGATTTATCTACACAATACCAAATATCTAAGTTGGATAAACAAAGAGAAAAGATTAAATATGTGAAAGTAAAAAAAAGGACAGAGAAAATCTAGAAAGAATAAATTAAAAAAAATCAACAAAAAGAAGAGACAATGAGAAGGAAAAAGGAAGAAAAAAATAAAGGACAAGAAGCTTTTAAGAAAACAAAGGTCAAATGCAAAAATGAAAAAGTATTGAAAGCACCGTGTAAATTTTAAGGAGAAAATAGTCACTTTATCCCAAATGAATATCTTCCCTTTCCGTAAGCCTACATTACAAGTCAATAATAAGCCCTATTTGATCTCGTTTTTCGTATTCTCAGATTAGTAGATAATTACATGAGGATCAAGCATATGGTATGTCAATATCATACATTGAACAACTTTTTGAGTGTGAGTGTCTTTTAAAAATGTCCTACGATCTAAATTATTATATTGTGTGAAGTAGGACTTTCATTTGTTGCGAGTGCATTAGAAACATGAGGATATGAGTAATTCTATCCCATAATTTAGGAAAGATGAATTGATCTTGTAAATACTTACGTATGTTTGAGATATCATTTGAAACTATAGGAGTTACTCAAAGTTGACCTTATATTTGTTTGTAAGTAGTTGAATGTGGTTCATATGCGTAATACTAATTGTTGGTATTAACTAAAGTCAAGACATTATCAAACATGAACCGATTCTTTTCCCAAAAGTTTTTTTTATAAAAAAGAAGAAAAATATCTTTTAATTTATTGAACTACGTTCGACCTGATTCCTAAGAGGATATGTAAGCAACCTTTCATTGGGGGTCAGTCAATTACTCAATAAAACGATAATCATGTTCTTCAATTCTCAAATATCTGAGACATGTTATTGTAAACTATGGTGTGTTACAACAAAAATAGAAAAGAAATAAGAGTCTTATGAGTGAAAATTGTCGGGGACACCATAAGACGATAGTAAGAAGATAAGAATGTTTTCTTGGTTAAATATCATAAAGGACACCGCTGATCAATTTATGACATTTTTGCATGAGCACAATCAAGATCAAAGTTTGGCTATACAGTGAAAGGTACAAGCAAAAATTGTATAAGTAGTTCGCGAGAGAGAAACGCCACAACGATAAGTTCTTGAATCTCTGTCTCTCTTGCCATATGCACATAATCAAAGAATGATAATGATAAAAAAAAAGAGAGATTAATTTTCATAGAAAAATTTGGGGCATTTTATTTTATTTATTTTTTGTTTGTTTCTTTTATGTTTGAAAAGTGTACAAAAATAAAAATAAAATAAAATAAATGATAATAATAATAAAAGTAAAAAAACAAAATAAAACATATAAGACCTATTTTATTTTTCATGTGTTCACATGGCATAATAACCACAGGTTGCATATAGGGTACAATAACCACTATTTTATTTTTCATGTCATCACAAGGCACAATAAACCTGGTTACCTATAGAGCACAATAACACCTATTTTATTTTTCATGTCTACACGGGGCACAATAACCCCTATGTAACACTCCGAAAGTCCATGACCTAATCTAGAGCCTCACATGATGAATTAAGCCTTAAAATACTGTTTCTAAGCCTAAATTAATGCATTGAAACTAGTTGGGAAGTGTTAGAGTCAAAACGTGAAGAAACCTCTAAGACATCCGGAGGCTAGTGCAATTGAACTAGTAAAATGTCCTTAGGTTTCGTGAAGGTTTGGGTGTGTTGTATGAAGTCTAAAACTTGTAAAATCACTTTAAATAGGTAAAAGAATGTATATATGATCAACGTCCATGCCTGATCCCCCAAGGAATGCCCTAGGGGTCCTTGAAGGGACCCCAACTTTAGCCAAAGAGCTGCCTAAAGGCAGCAGCCAATTGCACTAGGTGGGAACCAATTCACGTTGCGGACTTGGTTAACCCAAGGAAAAAAATCTTGCCCGCCTCTTGGGCACGTAGCAAACTCTTCTGGTTCAAAAATTAATTTAGAAAATCTTGCAGAAATAGCTCCGCGACATGGACTTGTTTTCTGACGAAAATACGAAATTTAGAATTGAAGATTGACTTCACTAAAAGGTCAACTTAACTGAGGGGTCTTTTTGGTATTTCATGGGAGGGTTATATAATGATTTTAAATCAGTTTTACCTCACATTCACTCATCAAATCAAATTTCCAAAACAAAATCCAAAATCTCTCACCTCTCTCACAACAACATTTTATGTCTACAACCACCCTAGAAAAGTGTGGCCTAAATTATGAAGTAGTGTGACCTTTGATAAAAGGCCACACTTTTTGACTTTAAGCCACACTTTTTCAGGAGTGGCTGAAAGCCCCGTAACCTTAGAGTTTAGGCAACACTTTAAAAGTGTTGCCTTAGTAGTTGCGCTTAAAAGAGTTGCCTTAGTAGTTGCGCTTAAAAGAGTTGCCAAAAGGAAAAAAGGCCACACTTTTGCAGCTACGCTTAAAAGTGTTGCCTTATCAGCTATACTTTTAAGCATAGCCTAAAAGGCAAAAAGACCTCGCTTTTCAGCTACGCTTAAAAGTGTGGCCTTAGAAGCAACACTTTCAAGCGTAGCCTAATAGGCAAAAAGGCCATACTTTGCAGCTACGCTTAAAAGTATTACCTTACCAACTACAATTTTAAGTGTGGGCTTTGCTACCATATTGCCCACAATTATGAAGTGTTGCCTTTTATATCTAATATATGACAACACTTTGAAGTGTAGTCTTTTCCCATATGCATACACAATTTATATGCCACAATTTCCAATTAAAATACACCAATATTGTTTTGCAATTAATAATCTCAAGCATTAAAATATCTAATAAGTAATTCAAATTTATATATTTTCCATAAACTTCAAAACGTAATATGTGTTGTGTACATTTATAAAGCAACATTCTAAATGTGTACACAATAGTTCAAAAAGTACTCTTACAATAGTTCAATATATTCCACCAATGAATATATTTCACAAAATAAAATATAATGTATTCAAACTTTTACAATAGTTCAAAAACTCTTCATCATCCACTTCAAATTTGTTCACCTCCATTTCCCTACACAAATCAGATTGCGATGGTTATAGAATAGGCAAGAAGTTCCATATTGCAACATTTATTGAAGAGGCAAGAAGTCCAAATTGCAGCAGTTTATTTAATCATTCTTGGTGATACAAGGTATGTATATATGGTCCAATAATGAGAATTTTTAATAGTGCTCAAAGAATCAAAAGTATATATAACTATTAAATAATGGACCAAAAAGAATATTCTTGGAACTTGGAAGTCAATAGAAGATTGGACTCATTTTTATAATTAAAAATATGTAAGTAGAACA
This sequence comes from Solanum habrochaites, assembly GCA_027704765.1. Lineage (NCBI taxonomy): Eukaryota > Viridiplantae > Streptophyta > Magnoliopsida > Solanales > Solanaceae > Solanum > Solanum habrochaites. The sequence continues at coordinate 21,433,407 of JAKWJA010002496.1, forward strand.
AAGGTATATGAGTATTTTTCATCGCTTCCACTATCTCACAATCTTAGCGGAATAGCATTAACCAAATAAATGAGAAAATCTCTAATTTCCTAGTTCCTCCCTCCTAAAACACATAGCATAAAAGAAAAAATATAATCGTGTAGCCTTAAGTATCCGAATCTTCTGAATGGGAAGATAAATGAAGAAGCAACTTGTTTATGCTTTGGCATTTTTCTAGATTGATGTAGTTTCTAGAACAAAAATAATTTTTGCTTTAAAGAAGGGGAAGGACCACAAAAGAAAGAGAGAGAAAACATAGATAGTGATGTTGGATCGAAGAAGACAATTGCATTGAAGAAACACACAATAAAACTTTTTTATTTTTATTAAAAGGTAATGGTAACTTACTACTAGTTAGTCATGTTTGGGGGGTGGGGAGGCCATAACTAAGTTAAAAATTTTTGTGTTTGTTTGTTTTCAAATGGGGTTTGATCTCAAGTGGGCTTAAAGAAATGTGTTTGTTATTGTACTAACAAGGTGGGCCTTTCATGTGCATGTCTCAATATACAATATCATGTGATCATTTCCACTCTTCCACCAAACTCTCTTATCAAACTTCATATTAATAAAAAAAAAACTAGGATTTTAGCTTACAAGCTATAGACTATCATTTTATTTAATCATTACTTATCTTTTTGTTGCAATAATCAAAACGAATTCAGTATAAGTATATAGTTCAAATCAAATATAATGGTTGGATCAACTGTCAATGTATTGTTCTTTCTAATCTACCATTCAGGGTCACATAGAATTGTCCGCTTAAGTCTTTTAAAGTAAAAAAAGACACATCAACAATTAAATTCATGTGCTCGCTCTTCTACGGCTACCAATTTCCCATCCATTTTAGTGTCACAATGAAAGTGCCTTTTTGAGATCAACCGCTAATAGTACAAATATTGTTACGTACGTTAAGACATAAATCTCCTATTGTATAACTAACATACTCAACAGTCAACACATATATCTGCAGATTGCATTTGGAAGTTACAGAAAATAGTAAATCTACAGATTGCGAACTCCAGATTGCATCTGGAAGTTACAGAAAATAATAAATCTGTAAATTACAGATTCCATATTGCATGTGGTATACACTGAAGGTTCATCAGTCGATTAGAGTAGTAGATAAATGCCATTTCGAATCTTAACAGCTAACACCTATAACATAATTAAAATTGGAAACGAAATCTCACATAGGAAAAACTAGACTCCAACCATACCAAACAAGCCACTAGCTGCAACTAAAAAAGAAAACTTTTAAGCATTTAGAGTATTTCGCCAGCATTCAACAATATTCAAAACCATATCGAGATCTTTTTTTCTTGATAGAAGTCAACTAATCACATACCTTCGCAACTCGAATTTGAAAAGATCTCTTTTTCTGCTTCTACGCTAGTTTTATAGTATTGCAGGATCCCTGTCAGACTAGAATATATATACAACGTCAAATATGATTGCTGGTGGAAAAGTAGCTAAGTATAAGGAAAATGCTATGGTTTGAACAATAAGTAGAAGCCAATGCAACATCTACCCTATCAAAACTAAGGAACTTGACTATATAGTTGGAACTTAGGCTTTTCTACAGAGAAATTGAAATTCAGAGATTTCTCAATTTAAATGTCATATTAGTCATGCAAAAACTAGATCTACTTCGAATGATTCAAACATGAAGTTAAAAGATTGCAAATTAACTGCATCAATAAGACCACTACCACAAATAAGAATTTCGGAGAAATTGAGAGGACTATATAGCCAACTATCACAAATTTACAATCCCATATGATATTGTTCTTTAGGATAGTAATTTGCTAACTTATTGTTCTAAAAAAGAACATTTGAAAAATAACTAAATACCTTTTGAAGAATCGGATCATGAGTTGACCCTGAAGATTGTAGAGAATTTTGGCCTTTTACAACTTGTGCACTACCCGCATTAATAGGTGAAACAATGTTAGATCCAACACACCCTAGCATACCTCGAATCTGTGTTTTGCTTGACTTTAGGCTAAGAGATTCTTTATATGGACCAAAAACATGATGTACAACAACAACAGACAGCCAGAATTTATCTTTATAACCCTACAAGTGATGTCAAAGTTCTTCTTATGTTGATAAAATCCTATTCATAAGGGTTAAGTTGCACAGACTCTACACTATCGATCCCGCACTTATGACGGATTCTCCAAAAATACACTACTTTTTGAGAATCCGACATGCACTCATTGACTTTTTTGTTGAGTCCAATCAATATAGCATAAGGGTGAAGTCATAAAGGATAGAACCCATTGTTGTACATGGCTAGGATGTCATTACTGTGAGGCTACAATGTTGTTAATTCTAATTTTCCTGTAATTTTTATCTTGAAATCTTATTCTTAGTAGACAGTGAAGAATTTATATATGGTTGTTTGTCTTAAAGGCTGAGAGATTGTGTATATGGTCGAGAATAATGGTTCTGTCACTTACATATGCTAGCACACAAGAAGCAACAATTTCCAAGACATCTAATTAAAAGGTTAAAATTGAATGCGTATCAATTTTTCATTTTTTATCTAGAGAAGAAATGACACAAACATTAAATAACTGGGAACAACTGAAGCATTTCAGATGTGGTAGCTATTACTACTCTATTAGCTGCTAAACGGCTAAAACTCTATGTAATTAAGTTTATCTATTTCTGTCTAAAAAGTAACAACACAAACATTATAATAACTCCAAACATATGTATAAAATAACTCTGTTTTATCAACCAAATTTGCACTACCCCAGCATTTGTATAAAGATTCATATATAGAATTATTGAATGTGTCATCCACTTCTTGAGAAAATTTTAGGAAGAACAAACCTAACTTATGTAGGAAGGGAGTTGGTCATAGATTTTTGTCCTACCAACAAAAGTTATAAAACTTACTAAGCAAAACTAACTTGTATACGTGAACCAACAGCCAACGAATAAGAGAAAAAAAATCACCAGCAAAGAACCTAAGAAATGAAGAAATTCCTTTAAACACGATCAATCATGTAAGAGTTCAGCCATACACTAAATGCTTAAAAGATTATCCGCATATAGAATTTGGTAAATTGTTACTTACTTGTTTAGCAAAAAAATTCAGTGGTCACTCAAATGATACGAGTGATGTCATATGCGGGTTATGTAATTGTTGAGCAGCAAACAGTTTTTTCATTTTTCTTATTTCCTTCGGCTCATCTTCTATGGTAGAGAAGCGATCATTCAAGGATTCATTTTCCTCATTCAAAGATTTGTTTTTCTCTTGAGTTGAACGTAGCTCATATTGTAATAAAATTTAATTCAACAAATTGAAAATGAATTGATTTGTAGATTGTCATACCTTGTTCATTTGTTTGGGAGGCTTGCATAACTTGATGAGTAGAACAAGGGAATTTGGTTTGCTTGTCCTCTTTCTAAAGGACTAGAGTATTCTTATTGATTGATGTCAATTCTTGACTAGATTCCACATTATTTTAAGAAACCCCTAAAGATGAGTAGAAAGATCCATGTGTTTTCTCTTGTCCCTTTCCTATTGCATCTAGAACAACGAAATCATATTATACAATCTTTGGCATTTATTTTATGTTACTAGTTTCCGAACACGTGCTTTGCGCGTGTAACCCATGAGTATATTATTTCTCAAAAGATAATATTACTAAATAATAAAATATGTCTAATTGAGATTTCTTACTTTGTTTAACTACTAATTGTGACACTCCAATTTTCTGACCTCCTAGTGAATGCATCGAAATAATAATATGAAAAATTAATAAAATAAACTTCGTTTAAAATTCAAAAATAAGTTTACAAAGCAAAAAGGAAAAATAACAACTATCTAAATTAAATTTCTCGATAGTTCCGTTTTATTGGTAGAATAATGTTAGAAGAAATAGTGTAAGATTAACTTTGAGTGAAAGGAAAACAAAACCTTTCAACTTTTTTACTTTGCCCTTTGAATCTCATGATAATTATAATGAATGTGTTCAAAGTATTGTATTAAATTTTTATCCACAAACACTTTAAACTAATTAGTTAACTATAAATATTTAAAACTATGATGTAAAAAGTCTTATTATTTATATTTTGAAAATGAGAATATTTATGAATAACTACTATTTTTATATAAAATTTAATTTTCTCTTCATACATAACTTATCCACCATTAATCTAATATTATATGTTTCACCTTTTTTTTTTCATAAAAAGAAAAGAGTAAACATCCTATTTTATCACATTCATTCTTAAAGATGAAAATTAATGTATATGTAAAATTATAAGTACGAAGCAAAAAAAAAAAGATACAGATGAGCAAGATAATTAGGCATTTCATTTAATTTTTGTCTCCATAGTGAAACTGAACATTTGAGCATACAAAATACATAGACAAAAAAGTCTTATTATGATTCTTACTACAAATAAGTATAGAACTAACACATCAAGCTCCGATGCTTCAATAATTGAATTATTTTCTATTCTCGTGACTGCAGAAGGGAATCTCACAACTTTCACCTCAAATTGTGACATTATTTCACATGTTTAGAGTTCCTACACACAAGAATTGTAGGTGGTAAATAAAAGTTTTTCTTGAAAAAGTTAAATTTATAGAACAAAATTTTGGAAACATGAATAGTCACATGAATTATTGTTAAAATAAATATAAAAAAGATAGAGATGAAATTTAATTTTAAAGATACATGAATCTACTTTGTTAAAATAAATATAAAAAAGATAGAGATAAAATTTAATTTTAAAGATACATGAATCTATTTTAATTTCTTGTCTATAAGGAATAATTACTCATTTTTATTTTATTTACATTTGTGTTAGAAATTTGAAAGGTCAAGATTAGGGAATGAGAATAAGAAGATTATATATATGAAAATTATAAAAGTTTTAATTTATTAGAGAGGCAAAATAGTAATTCAACTTTTAAGTTTTGAGCTTCATGCTTATAATAATATATGATACATGGAATAAAAGATACAACTGATTTTAAAAAACATACTTATTTCAATTTCTTTAGTACATTGCTTTACTTGATTAGTAAATGAACAAGTGGGAGTAACAACTTGACTAGAAGACATGGTGGAGTTTTTATGTCCACCTCCTCGTCCCTAACAAAAATAACCTAAAAGATTTCATATTAGAAGTAATATGCTCTGAAAATAGTAGCAAGAGAGATCACTGTTCACATACATCCAAGAGGGAGGAATCTAAAAGGCTTGATAGGTAGTCTTAAGTATGTTCAACTATATGTCATAAAGAATAACACAACTGATGTATGGTGGACATGGTTTCACCAGGCCTATGGGAAACTTTTGACATTCAAAATATATTATTTATGCAATTAAAATCTCAACGGTCATAAAAAAACTTACTTGTTTCAACCTCATGGATGTCTTCCTTAACTTTCTTGGCAGATGGGTAAAATGAAGTATTAACTTTCATATGCTCTCTCGAGAGACACATGGATTTCTCATTTCTCGCTCCCTTTTTACGAATAGAAGGCATGGTAACTTTGGTAATTTCTTGTTGTTTTCCTTCTCAATAGTACCTAGAGAAAAGAAAAATTCATTGATAAATAGATAAAAGATAATACGTTGACGAGAGGATATTTGTACACTACAAATTTTACCTGTTTCAACTTCTTGGATGTATTATTTAAATAGATCACTATATTGAAATAATAAACTGTTAGTTGGAACTTTTCCTTTTGATGTCAAAGATTTAAGACCTCTCCCTCGTCCTCTTCCAATTACCCTAGGAGCATCAAATAACTATATGATAGTACTCTTCAGAATTTATTTTGTGACTAGTACATTAAGCTATCAAATTTAAAATCAATCTATTATTTACAACTTAGAATATTTGGGTTAGTTTTAGTAACCGCAGACCCTTTCCAGTGTGCTCTATTAGTATTAAAAGGTAAACAATCTTTCACTTGTAATTCCGAATAAATTTCTCGAGTCGAATACAAATTCCTATATCTTCTCTCTTATTATTGTCTTAATGCATGACCTGTGAGTGCCTATGTTTAAGAGTAGGTCATTGTTTTCTCTAAAGACATATTACCTTCTCTTTTAAGATCTTATCATGCCACAAACTTTAATATATCAAAAATAAATTGACCAGCTAATCTGGAAGAAGAAAAGTAATTCAAAAAAGTATTGTAACTCGAACAAATAAAATATAGATAACAAGAAAAATAACCAGCAGAAAATGATGCGTAACTCAAATACAAGTACACAAAAGGAGAGAACCAGTTAGAAAGAAAATGAAAGAATGCTTTAAACGAAACTGTAACTTAATGTGCAGCACCACAAGAATTCATTTACATTAGTTCTTTCAACCTTTAAAGAATCAAGTTTCATCACATGCAAACAAAGATTTAAAGAATCAATGTTTCAGATGCAAACGAAGCTATCACTGTTTCAACCTTTAATGTGCAGCACCATTGCTTTTGACATATTTCATCAACTTCAGACCTAAACGAAACTATAACTCAATTCTTTAAGGACTGATCCACCTCTTTTTTGAATCATATCACGCTACAAAACTTAAAGTTCTTTAAGAAAATGATCAACAACTAGTCTAACAGAACACATGTTCAATAAAGAAGAGATATAAATCGAACAATACAAACAACACACTGATTTGACAAATGAAATCTAACAAGTAGTGTAACTCGAAGAAATCAAATAGAGAGAAGGAGAAAAAATTGGTCCAGAAAAGGAGGCTTACGTGAAATATGAACAAATGGAGAAAAACTAATGATTCAGTTTTACAAGAATGGAAAAAATATAGTGCTATTTCTGGAACATATATTCTTGAAATCTGTAGTTGTTTCTACCAACTATGTACATCATATACAAGAAGTAATTTGCATAAGTTCTATGTCATACTTCATCTTTCATCAGCTCGAGTTAAATTCTTCGTAAAAACATGATCGATTTGTCATGAACACACTATACACTATACAATAAGAAGAAAACAATCAATAACTCAAATTTTGAGCAGAAAAAAAAAACCTCACAGATAAGGATGTGTAGCTTAGATACAAGTAGATAGACATTAGAGAACCAGTTCGAAAAAGATGAAAGAATAATTTAAATGAACTTGTAACTTGATGTGAAGCATCAAATGAAGTCATTTACATTAGCTCTTTCAACCTTTAAACCTTTAAAGAGTCCAAGTATCATCAGATGCAAACAATGCTTTAAAGAATCCAAGTTTCAGATGCAAACGAATTTATCACTCTTTCAACCTTTAATGTGAAGCACCACTGCAAGTCATTTACATTAGTTCTATTGTTTTTACATAGTTCATCAACGTCAGACCCAAAGAAAATTGTAACTTAATTTTTTAAGGACTAATCACCTTCATTTTTCGGATCATATCACACTACAAAAGTTAATTTTCTTTAAGAAAACGGCCAGCAACTCGTCTAACAGAACAAGAGTTCAAAAAAGAAGATATATAACTCGAACAATACACAAAAATAATTCGATTTCACCATGAAATAAAATCCCCTTCATTTTTGGGAACGTATCACAATAAAAAACATAATTTTCTTGTAGAGAACGACCAGCAGCTCGCCTGACAGAACAAGAGCTCAAAAAAGAAGATATATAACTTGAACAATACCAAAAAAAATTGACTTCACAATGAAATCATATCCCTTTCATTTCTGGGATCATATCACACTGCGAAATTGATACGCTCAAACTTACTTCTCAAATAAGAAGTAAAGTGGTCGTATAAAGTAAAGAACCCAACTAATGAGGTTGGGATCTTTCCCACGAGGAAAATAGTTCATACTTAACTTTATTTTATTATTACTATTATTTAGTCAATTGTTTTCCTAGAAAACAAAAGTGAGTAAAGGGGGGTTTTTATTTCTAAATTAATGAAAGTAATTAACTATATTAAAGTAAACAACTAACAGATTCAAATCTTAGAGCTTAATCAATTAATAAAAGTAATTAGGGCTTAAGTGTTCCCCACAGGTTCCTAATTTGATAATTCTAACTATAACAATTCTTTCCTAGTATCTTGCATATAAAGTGATAAGTTATGTATCTATAAATCCTTGGTCCGGCATCTAGAAAATTTCACTCCGCACCTTGGTATGGCTACGTGTGTTTCTATACCAACCCTTACCTTTACCTCATGTTAACCATTGTATTCGATATTTGACTAAGTTATTACCTCGTACCAATCGACACTAGCCTATTAGATAGTATACACTAAATCTATGTTGATAATTCTTTTCCTATTATTAACCTCCTTGGTCCGGCAAGTAGCATTAAGGCGAGTTCTAACGTTGGTCATCCGTTAAAAAGACTTCTAAACAAAAGAATTATCAATACATGCAAGACACTATTCTAGAATTGCTATTTTAGTTAGTTTTTACCTCATTATTCACCCATGGTTCCCACAACCCTAGTTATGGAGTTTAGTTACTCATGGTCATAATCGCACTATTTATATATTTAATATAAGAATTCATGCAGTTACTTTGATGAGAAAGAATAAAATTCAGAAATTTACTTGATTAATCAACCATAGCACAACCAATCAATTCCAGAAAAAGTGTAAGAATTACTGAAATTAATCCTTCAATACTTGAACAAGAGAACTAAAGATTATCCAAAAGTCTAACTATCAAAAAGTCTAATATCAAAGAGTCTACTATCAAAGAGTCTAACCCCAAAAACGAGATTTTTTGAACTATTTATAATAAAAACAAAAACTAATAAAAAAGGATTCTAATTACTGAAAATATGTCAAACGTCGTTGGGTCGACGGACCTCATGATGGACAGTCGTGGTCACAACGGGCCGTCATGGCCTCCGTCGTCCTATACTTCACAAATTCTTTTGATTCTCTCTTCATTACCCTCAACGACAGGTATGACGGACCGTTCCAAGCACGAAGGTCTGTCGAGGGTCTTCGTTCCATAATACTTAAACTTCTTGGAATTTGGGTACTGGGACTACTCTCTGATCATTGCGACGAACCAGCAGGACGGACCGTCGTGGCTATGACGGTCCGTCATGAACTTCCGTCATCCTACACTAGGTCAGATTTCCCCATCTTCCTTTAGCAGCTTCTCTACGATGTCACCTACGGACCGTCACAAGCTCGATGGACCGTCATAGGATCCGTAAGTGGTCTCTTCTGCATTTCTTGCTAAAAAACTTCCGCGTTCATCTTTGGAGAGATTTCCTGCAAATAAAGAAAAAGGCTTTTGGACACACACTAAACTTAAGGAAAAAATATTAAAAATACCGTGAAACCACGGTATATCAACACACTCAACTTAAATTCGTTGTTTGTCCTCAAGCGACGCACTATGACTCACTACAAAATCTTTGTACAATAGTATCCATATTTTAGCTTTCGCAATCATTTGTCTATAAATCCTGATCAGTGTCATCATGTTTATGCATGTTATCACTATTAGACTTGAATAATATGAAATCAGACCATGACATAGACTCACCACGCACTGACACCTATCCTCTTCAATTTCTCACCGAGGTGCTAATATTTCCGATATTTCCACTAGTCTCCTCACTTCAAAACAACATCCTCATTTTTCCCACAATAATTTCAGTTTGAGTATAAGGATTATATTTCAACACTAACTCTCAGAATAAATTCACAACTTATTCATACATATTGCCATAAGCTTGCCCTTATTTTCACTGCATTAAGTTCGTCATACAACTCTTATGATCACGATAGGACTTTATAGCTTGTAATATAGGCTCAGGGTCACGTAGGGTATATTTAGGTATACTTTAGTGACTCTTTGCCCTCCTTGACATATCGACTAAACGTACCACTTTATATCGTGTTATTTTGCCCAATTTCTCATATTCTTTCACCCTGCTATTTTCCCTTCTTTCTTCATTTGTGTAAGTGACTCTTTTCTTTTCTTTCTTGTATTAATTATATTTTTTTATTTCACTTTTCTTTCAACTGGTTCTTGAGTCACTTTACTTTTGTTCTTTCTCTTTTTGTTCTTTCAACCCCACCTTCCAGAGCATTCCTCATAATAGCCACCCTCAACTCATGGCTTTGCCATAAGTCAAAGTAAACAATACCCAAAGTTGGGTCAGGGCCATGAAAAGGTTGTTTACAGTATTAGCCACCCTCAGCTTATGCCATAAGCTGAGGTGCACATGTCCAAAGAGAAACCAGGGCCAACACATTATTCCCAGAAAAGATCAGTTGGGGTGAAAAAGAAAGGTCTATTTTAAGCTCAGATCATTTGGATCAAAGAGGGATTAATTTCATTCGTTTTGTTTATTTAAGCTAAAAATTGGCTATATAGCTTACTTTTAGCATGATTAACCAGACAAGTTCTAGCTAGTACAAATGGTGGACTATTCAAATTTTCCTCACACTCACTTGAAATCTCATTACTCTACTAGATTATCAGACATCTAGTTTTAGTCTAAGACTTAGGGTCATGCAGTGGTGTATCTCTATGTCATGCTTAGAACCACACATTTATCAATTACTGTGCCTAGCCATGCATCATTTTCATTACATCAGGATATTATTTTTGTTTTAGCCATCATGCTTCAGAGTTGTACTATGTACAGAAGATATAGACATGCCGGTAAAACAATAAAAATAATCAATCTCTTGGTCAAAAAGAACACAGGAAAGAAAACCCCAAAAGAGAATCGTGAATTGAGCTACTCAGACTTCACCCTAGCACTCACTTTCCATTTACCCCACCCCCAACAAAAAGATATGGAATTGTCCCCAATGCATAAAAAAAACTGAAATACTAGAGTAGTAGGTGAAGCAAACCTTGGGCGCAAAGCGCCGACGATCAGCAAGCTGGACACCCTATGTAGTGTCCTATGTAGTCTGGACACCCTCAGTAGTGTCCTCATCATTAACAACACTATCAGTAGTGACTCCCGCTGTCTCCACATATCTGGAGCTAGATGCCCCAGCAGCTGACTCTACAGCCCTGATCTAACGCGCCTCCTCATCAGCAATCGAGGCTCTCCTCACAGCCTCCATCTCACGGCGCTCCTTTTCCTTGCTCTAGCCTCATCCTCCTCTCGACCCCTACGTCTCTTGGCATGCTCTCAAGGGGGAGGTGGTGGAATCTGAGAATTGGCAAATAAAGCCGCCAACACTGTGTCCTCAGCAAGCTCTGCAGAAGGGGCCTCAGACTCAGGCACCCTAGCCACTAGGATCAAATCAAGATCTGCTCGCAGACTCTCAACTGGAGCCTGAAGGGTCCACACGTCCACCTGAGGGGCTGGCCGGGCTAGCACCCGCAACTCAAAAGCATCTAAGCGCTGATGAACCTCAGCGATCTTCCGCTCTGTGTGCTGGGCAATCTTACGCTCCAAGTGATCCTCCTCCTCAGCAATAGACCTCTACATCCGAGGCTGGACGTGATGCAGAAGTGTGTCCATCTGAGCCTCTAGTTTCACGACCTTAACAAGCGGGACCAGAGCGGGGAAAGGGGCTGAGCGAGAGGAGCTAGGGGCAGTGCTACTACCCGGGATAGACACGACTGGGGTAGTGTCACTTGTTTCGAAAGCAGCCTGCATAGCCGTTCGAGCATGTGCTACCGTATCAGCCAAATTTTCACCAAGTGGAGGCAACTTTGGACGGGGCCCTCTGTGTGGAGCCAACTCATTGGCCTCATCCCTGATGAGGCCGATATCAACAGTGCCCAGCGGAGTCTTGAGCTGATCAATGTGCCAGATGGGCACACCTACGGACCTGCATAAGGAAAATATCATGCATGGAAAAGAATAAGTAGTCGTGACCTTGAAAGCCCTCTCGTGCATGACCGCCTATAGAATCCAAGCGAAGTCCACCTCAAACCCGGCTATCATCACCACCATCAGAATTGTGCGATCCCGTGTAACTATATTATCAGCAACCGTGGGGGAAAGGCAGTGGCATACAATCAACAATACAAACATGGTCGTGAAGGTCAAGTTATCCTTCCTGATAGCTCACTTCGGCTCCGTTACCCAGTCGACACCCTCTCCATCAATATACAAGTGCATGGCCATCCACCTCTTGGTGGTCTCTCTAAGCGATGGCTCACGCAAGAATTGTCCATCTTTTACAATTTGCCACCAGTAGTCGAACTCTGCGGTGAGAGGGGTCCTATTGGCATCAACCTCCCCGCCCTACAGATATCGGCAGATGGCTGGCAGGGAGATGTCGACCTGTGTGCCGCGTACTCTGATGTGCTCGAGTGGGGCCTGTTTGGCAGGGGAAGCCCGCCTATCTATCTGTGATCTAAGAGTAGCCACATAAGAGGCGTAAAACTCTCAGACCAACTCGTCACTGTAGCGTCCTAAAGAACAAGCTTTTTACTCTATCCGGTGTCTGTTGAAGAGATTGTGGATATCTGGCATGGTGGGGAGACTTCCCGTAAGGACCTGCCTCTCCAGTGTAAAGGTATGTGTCAAGACGCCTTTATCATTTAGAAACTTGGCATCTAAATACACTTGGTATTGACCGTCGACACACCACCAGTTTTTCTGGTCGGCAACCGGGGTGAGAGCACCAGTTGGTGAGCCTGGAGTGGAATCAGGACTGTTAGCCTCATTAGACGAGGCAGATTGTGCAGCTGTGGCGGGTGTAGGGACTTCTGCGGACCTGGACGCTTCCTCCGACCACAAACTCCTAAGGAACCAGACGCTTTCTCTTCATGTGTAGCTGACCCAGAATGTGTGCCGGTCAATGTGCGCTCCTCATTAGACTTGGAGGCAGTGACTACGCCGGACGCCACCTTTTTGGGCGTAGCTCTGGTTGCACGTGCAACTCGTGCTAGAGTGGTAGTGCCTAGGGGCACGTACTCGGGATGATGCTCATCATCAGAGCCTATAACCAGTCGGGCAGACGGGGCGACAGACTTTGAACGCCCACGTGTGTAAACTCGATCTTGTTTCGGTGCCATTAGAGATATTACTTGTAAAGAATCATTATTAGTACTAGAAGAAGCAAACAAGACAAGCAAAAATGACACAAAATAAACAGAAGAGCAAAGATGTAATGACATCTCTGTAGTAACAGTGAAACACGACTCGTCGTGAGTATGACGGACCGTCATGAGGTCCATCATGTCTTTCTTCAACTAAGTGTATGTGGAGACCTCTGAAGAAAAGTCTCTGACAGTTATGAGGGATAAGCAGGACGGACCGTCGTGATAATGACGGTCGTCATCGATGTCCATCGTGAAGCACTTAGAAAAAGTGTGGAGACCCTTAGGAGAGGGGTCTCTGACCGTCATGACGGTTGTGAAGGACGGACCGTTGAGGGTATGACGGTCCATCATAGATGTCCGTCAGAGGACACTTGGAAAAAAATGGAGACCCTTAGGACAAGGTCTCTGATAACCATGAGGGTTGTGCAGGACGGACCGTCGTGGGTATAGACACTTGGAATTAGGAATAGGGTCTCTGACAACCAAAACGGTTATGCAGGATGGACCGTTGAGGGTATGACAGTACGTCGTAGATGTCCGTTAGAAGGAACTTATAAAAAATTGGAGACCCTTAGGATAAGGGTCTCTGACAACCATGACAGTTGTGCAGGATGGACCGTCATGGGAACGACGGTCCATCGCATGTGTCCTTGGTGGACACTTAGGAAAACGAATAGTGGGGGTGTTGGAACAGACCTTATGACGGTCCATCGTGGATACGACGGTCCGTCATTGGGGTCTCGTTCTGTCATTCAGTGATAGAACTAAGGATGCCACAATCATCCCATTATGACTTAAATGAAATATTTAGTGTTAACCTACATGTTTCTAACCCAAATACCAGGAAAACTAGCAATGCTAAAGCACCAATTTCTCAAGTTTTACAAGGCAATTTGAGGATTCTCAACCTAGGTCAGACAAAATTCGACCAAAGAACGAAGACCCACTAAAAAGAAATAGACTAATAGTAATTGAAAACAAAAATGCAATGTAATTGGGTAGAGATCAGAGACACATACCTAAGAAGAGGAGAAAAACAAGCAAATGAGGCACTTGGTAATCAAGAGCAGAACGACAGCAACAGACTCCGACCAGTAGCAAGAAGATTTCTGGAATTAGGGATTTGGGGAAGTGATCAGTTGATAGAGAAGATAGGTAGGAAGTTGGAAGTTTGAAAGGGAGGGAATGGGAGAAATAAGGAAGGAAATGGTTGAAATGAAGGGGTGGGGTTTTTTAAATGTTGACAAATTTTAAAATTCCCCGGCCGAGTCGGGCCGATATGCTGATTAATGATGCAACGAGTCCCTGACGACCATCCATCGCAGATGCGAAGGTCCGTCATGGGTTCCATCGCGTGTGCCCTAATTTTGAAAATAAATGAAAGATGTACCTGGCACGAAGGATTTATGCGACGGTCCGGCGCATGCGTGACGGTCCGTCGATGTATCAGTGAGTGACTGTTGCAGAGTGATTTTCTGCAAAATTTCCTGGTGATGTGCTACCTGCAAATTTAAAACCCATTAGTAGAAAATGCTACCATTACTAGAAAGAAAACTATAAGTATTGGGTTTCCTCCCAACCAGCGCCTGATTTAACGTCGCGGCACGACTGAAGACACTTGATTACTCAAACTTCATCAAGATGGTATGCCTCGATCACTTCATTCGCCGATTCAGCATGCCCGAAATAGATTTTTATTCGTTGTCCATTCACCTTAAACCGCACACCCTCCTTGGTTTCCAACTCAACTTCTCCATGAGGGAATAGTTGGGTAACCAAGTAAGGGCCAGTCCATTTGGACTTGAGCTTGCCCGAAAACAAGCGCAACCTAGAATTGAATAAAAGCACCAAATCCCCAACCATAAACTCTCGTTTTTCAATTTTTAGGTCATGGTACTTTTTCATCTTTTTTTGTAGGATATAGCAGATACCGATTAGAGCTCACCACTATACCTCATGGACCTACAAATGTTGAAGGTCGCTTCTTCATTGTTCAACCGAAATTTCATCTTTCACTTTTTCGTATCAACTAAGGCTCTACCCGTAGCGAGGAATGGCCTCCCAAGAATAATAGGCACTTCAAAATTGACTTCACAATAAAGAATAACAAAATCTGCCAGAAATATGAACGACTCCACTTTTACTAGCACATCGTGGAGTATCCCTATAGCCCTTTTTACTGTTTGATCGGCCATCAGTAGCCGCATCACAGTGGTCTTTGGATCACCCAAACCCAACTTCTTGTAAATCGAGAGAGGCATGAGATTTATGCTTGCCCCCAGATCACATAATGCTTTCGCAAAATGTAATGACCCGACTGTACAAGGAATAGTGAATGCACCCAGATCTTCTTTCTTTTGTACTAGAGATCTTGTAGCAATAGCACTACAATCCTGCATTCTATCCTCATCCTCAAAAGTGACCGATCTTTTCTTTATAACCAGATCTTTCATAAACTTGGCATAACCGGGCATTTGTTCTAAAACTTCTACCAAAGGGACATTGATAGAACGCTGCTTCAACATTGTTAAAAAATGATGATATTCACCATCCTCGATATTTTTCACTTATCTTTGAGGAAAGGGGGGTTGTGGTCTAGGCATGGGAGTTACCTTTGTAGGCACTTCAGCATCTTTTCTAGTGTTATCTTCTACTTCACCACTAACCTCTACCACTTTATTATTATCTTTTATCACCTTTTCCTCATTAGACGGCATATGTGGGTCAATGGTTTGCTTACCACCCCGAGTAGTTATTGCCATACAATGTCCATTATTTTTTGGATTTTGGACAGTGTTTCTAGGAAGAGTGCGCGGTTGCCGTGTGTTTATAGTCGTAGATAATTGGTCCATTTGCAACTCAAGCTGCTTAATCGATATTGCATGTGTATCGACTTTCTGCCCAATACCCGCTACTTAATCGATATTGCATGTGTATCAACTTTCTGCCCAATACCCGCTAAATCACTCCTTAACTCTTTAATGTGCTCATCACTAGAATCAAACCTCCTCATCATTTTGTGCAACATATCCTCAACTCACGACATACTATCTCCACCATCCCTAGGAGTAACTTCACGATTTTGAGGAGGGACATAGGGCCCATTCCTATCATTTCTGTTATCATAGTTACCCTTGTTGAAGTTGTTGTCGCAGTTGTAGTTTCCATCTCGTACATAATGACCCTCACAGTTATAGTTACCATAGATCCGACCTTGGTTTCCTTGATCTTAACGCCAATTCTCCTGATTTGAGCCTTGGGCACTCGGTCGGAAACCCTTTCTGTTGATTTACCGCATAGGAATTCTCCTCATAATAGCATTCATCATTTGGTGGTGGTGGTTTAGACAAGTAGTTAACTGCATTTATCTTTTTTGCACCCCCAGTGACATGTTTTAGTACTAACCCAAGCTCAGTTCTCATCTGATCCATCTCTTCACGAATCTCATCTGTGGCTGGGTTATGTGTGGATTGCATTGTGAAGGTATATATTCCAGAATCTGAGTTCCTAGTACTCCAAGCTTTATTATTCCGGGAGATTTTCTCTAACTTTTCGGCAATCTCGGCATAAGGACACTCCCCATAAGAATCACCCGCTATAGTATCCAATACCCCTTTATTATTATCATCCTGTCTCCGATAGAAGTATTCCTTCAGTGACTCATCATCTATGCGGTGATTGGGGAAACTTATCAAAAGTGAAGTATCCCAAGAACTACTAACTGACTCTCCTGGTAGTGCCACAAAGTTGTTCACTCTGTCTTTGTGATTTAGTTTCTTGGAGACCGGGTAGTAACGTGCTAAGAAAACGTCCTTTAGTTGGTTCCAAGTGAAAATTGAGTTATAAGGGAGCTCAGTGAACCAAATAGCAGCCTCTCCCGTCAGTGGGAGAGGAAATACTCTTAGCCCTATTACAACCAAATCCAAATCAGGCCTCCCTACACAACTTTTACACACTGATCTTACCTTAGATATATGGGAATGTGGGTCCTCAGAAGGTAGCCCTAAAAACAAACCTCTAGCAGTGAGAATTTGTATCAGACTACTAGTTGCCACAAAGGTGTGGCCTTGTGGTAGAGGGGGCAAGACAAGTGGTCCATCGGAGTCTGCAATATTATCATAACCTCTGTAGTATTCTTGAGGACGTGGAGCGGGATTTTATCCCTTTTGTTGATTTTCAACAGGATCACCGGGTAATAACTGAACATGAACATCAACTGGAGCTGGGATGTTCTGGTTTGGATCATCATCGTTAATACCCAAGTTTCAATTCATATTGCGTAGTGTACGATCTAATTCGTGGTCATAAGGAAACAAGGGTTCTCTTCCACTACGTGTACTTGGCATACAAGAAAGTTAGTTCTAGAAGAAACAAAAACAATAGAAAAGTAAAATCAAGAAAATAGTGACTAAACTTTAGTAATAAGTTTAAGTTAATCTAAAAGCTACTTTCCCCGGCAGCGGCGCCAAAATTTGATAAGCTCAAACTTACTTCTCAAATAAGAAGTGAAGTGGTCGTATCAAGTAAAGAACCCAACTAATGAGGTTGGGATCGTTCCCACGAGGATAATAGTTCAGACTTAACTTTATTCTATTTACTATTATTTAGTCAATTACTTTCCTAGAAAACAGAAGATAGTAAAGGAGGGTTTTTATTTCTAAATTAATGAAAGTAATTAACTATATTAAAGTAAACAACTACAGATTCAAATCTTAGAGCTTAATCAATTAATAAAACTAACTACGGCTTAAGTGTTCCCCCAAAGGTTCCTAACTTGATAATTCTAACAATAACAATTCTTTCCTAGTATCTTGCATGTAAAGTGATAAGTTATATATCTCTAAATCCTTGGTGCGGCATCTAGAAAATTTCACTCCGCACCTTGGTACGACTACATGTGTTGCTATACTAACACTTACCTTTGCCTCATATTAAGTATTGTATTTGATATTTGACTAAGTTATTACCTCGTACCAATCGACACTAGCCTATTAGATAGTATACACTAAATCTATGTTGATAATTCTTTTCCTATTATCTACCTCCTTGGTCCGGCAAGTTTAATTAAGGCGAGTTCTAAAGTTATCCATCCGTTAAAAAGACTTCTAGACAAAAGAATTACCAATACCTGCAAGACACTATTCAAGAATTGCTATTTTTAGTTAGTTTTTACCTTATTATTCACCCATGGTTCCCACAACCCTAGTTATGGAGTTTAGTTACCCAGGGTCATAATCACAATATTCATATATTTAATATAAGAATTCATGCACTTACTTTGATGAGAAAGAATAAAATCTAGAAATTTACTTGATTAATCAACAAAAGCACCAACAATCAATTCCTTAAAAAGTGTAACAGTTACTGAAATTAATCCTTCAATTGAACAAGAAAACTTAATTTTATCCAACAGTCTAACTATCAAAAAGTCTAATATCAAAGAGTCTACTATCAAAGAGTCTCTTAGCAAAGAGTCTAACCCCAAAAATGAGGTTTTTCGAACTATTTATAATAAAAACAAAACCTAATAAAAGAAGGATCCTAATTACTGAAAATCTGTCAAAACGCGACTGGGTCGACGGACCTTGTGATGGACCGTCGTGGTCACGACGGGCCATCATGGCCTCCGTCGTCCCATACTTCACAAATTTTTCTGCTACTCTCTTCATTACCCTCAATGACAGGTATGAAGGACTGTTCCAAGCACGACGGTCCATCGGGGTCTCTATTCCATAATATTTAAACTTTTTGGAATTTGGGTACTGGGACTACTCTCTGATCAATGCGACGAACCAGCTGGACGGACCGTCACATGCTCCGTAAGTGGTTTCTTCTGCATTTCTCGCTCAAAAACTTCCACGTTCATCTTTGGACGGATTTCCTGCAAATAAAGAAAAACTTACATAAAAATCAATTCAAAAAGGCTTTTGGACACACAGTAAACTTAAGGAAAAAGCATTAAAAATTCTCTTTAAGAAAACGACCAGAAGCTCGTCTAACAAAATAAGAGTTTGAAAAAGAAGAGATATAACTTGAACAATAAAAACTTTAACTTTATTAGAAAAAAACTTGAATAATACAGATAACAAATCGACTTCACAATGAAATCAAATCCCTTTAATTTTGGGATCATATCGCACTTTAAAACATAATGTTGTTTAAGAAAACAATCAGCAGCTCTTCTAATAGTAAATAGTGAACCTTGAGGATATACTTTTACTAACTACCTGCACAATTTGCAGGTAGAGCAGACACACACAAAATAATACATAAATTGGTGCATAAGAAAAATGCAATACAGGGACAACGCAATACAAACACAAAGATATATACTTGCAGAATCAAACGCTTCCAGTAGTAATGGCCTCTCTCTCGTCTGCTCAAGATTCCTAGGGCTAACTTTGACGTTCAGATTTTTGACACTTTCTTCCCCTACTTTGGAACTTCAACTGTAAGAAACCCCAAAGTAATCATGTTCTTCTATACCCGAAACAAAAATTCAATCAATTGACAAGATGATTGTTTTTAGTGCTAGATATTAGTAGAGAATAAGAGGGTAACTCGACTGTACAAAATCTGTACCTACACTTGACGAAATTGTTCCGCTAAGCTCTTCCGTTCTTCGGCTTCCACTCTTCAGTTCTACGAATTTCAGTTCTTTGATCCTCTATTCTTCAGTCCTTAGTTCTTTAGCTTCATCTTTTCAGCCCTTCGAGAAAATCATGTTCTGGAGAATAGAAGCTTCAGCTTAGATCTTGATCATTTCTTCAGCTCAGCTACATTTTTCAGCTTTTTCTCTTTGATCTGCTGTTCTAGAGAAAATCTTATCTACAGACAAAAGAGTAAATCGTGTTCCATGAAAGAAGAGAATGAGAGAAGTTTTTATTAATGTTTTATTAATTATTTTTTTGGCTAATAAATATGGGATGGAGAGTTAAATTGTTGGTGGGAATGTAATATTTTAGTGAAATTTTTTAGGTCGCACTTGTAATGTGTTGTTTTTATAATTATAAAAATAGAACATTTTAAATGTGTGGTCATATATGTCAATAGTTGTTTTCATTTATTTCATATTATGACAATGCTTATAAAGTGTAGTCAATACCATTAAAGAGTACGTTTTAAAAGTGTTTTCAATATTATCGTTGCCAAAAGATAAAAATTTAGGCTACATTTTAAAAGTGTTCCCAAAAATATTTCAGGCAACACTTTCCAAGTATTGCTAAGATTTAGTGTGGCCGTAGGCCTAAAATGGTGTAGTGTCTCTACTTTCTATCTCTATTCAACCTCCATTGAAGAAACCAAGAAGCTTAAACAAGAAGGCCAAATTTCCCAAATTTCACTCAAATTTTATGGATTAAGTCTCTATAAGGTATGAATTCTTCACTCTTGGGATTCTTTTCCCCAAGAGGTCTTTTTGAAGTTGATTTTTAAATCACCAAATTCCAAGGATTTTCCTCTACAATTGGGTTTTCTTTTAAACTGAAATTGATGATTAATTGTGATGAATTATGATTACCTATGACTAATTAAGTGTATATTGTTGAATAATTAATGTTGATTTATGTGATTTTCGTGTGGATCATGTCCATAATCCAATTTTTTCAAATGTTGGATCTTGCTTATGAATTGATGGGAATTGATGAATGTATTGATTGTTAGACTTGTTTTAACTATTGTATTTTATTTATGGACTGCCTAGGGTTATGTATTGTTGGGGTTGAATCTATTCCTTAAAGAATTCATGATGAACCCTTTTCCCTAACCCTAGTTATGAATTGGACTTGTAGATGATTATGGTTGTTAGAATTGGTTATGTTATTGCTTAATTCACTATATTATGATGATGATACGTGGGATATTGGATAATTATGATGAATTGAGGGAAAGATTCCTGGTGAAGTCTATGGAGGAAATTTGATATGACTTGTGATCCTCTACTCTTTACTTCAATATTGGTGGATTGTAATTGGTGATGATGTGATGCTATAGAAGTATTATATGTGATTAAATTAGAAAGATATGATATGATGACTATGATAATGGCATGATATGATTATGTTGAATGTTATATCATTTTGAGCTTATGTTAATGCAAGTTTGAAAATGATTTCTCTTGTGTGCTTTAGATTATAAGATGATGGTATGTTGATCTCACTAATGATGGTTGTGTGATGAAAGGAAATTCGCATCCTATGCCTAATGAGCTAAATAATATGCTATAAAAGGAGGTTAGTATCTTATGACCTAAATTAAGCTATAATTGTTAAATAAATACTTAATGACATTTCAAAAAGGGACTTTAGCTTAGCACCGACTGAACTAGTTATGAGAGGTGTCCCTTCCCAATATAGGAAGGTAGGTTCACATTGGTTCTCATGAGTTGGAGATTACAATGACATTGTGCATAAAGAGTGTCTCAAATATGTCTCCTAGTTTTCGAACTATGTTGCCCCCATAGGAGTACTAGCTAGTGGATCCATCTAGAATGTTATGTTCATGTTTTGGTCCTACCTTGTCAATTAGACCACCTTCTTTCGGTGTAGGGTTTCATGACACAGGATTTCATGTTTATCTCACATGGTCTATGTCGGTCAAGGCAATTGTTCCCGAAAGTAAAATAAATGTAATAAAGTGAACTCTAACTAGGATGACTTAAGGGAGTCTTCTTAGTATAGATAGGGGTATGGGACTCTACATATGCATTGCACTAGTTGTCCTTAAGGGAAGTCTTAGGAGGATGTTCGTATGCTCTTATGACACTAATAATATGCAAATGTTGACTTTACATGTTGATGATCCTATATGATGCTAGTTTCAATTATGAACATGTTATTGGTCTTTATTGCTAAATATGGTGACTCATGATGCTATGTTAAATGAAGTTAGAAATTCTTTGTGATCTCTTTCCTTGTTTGATTGATTATGTGGGGTCATGGGACTTCATATAGGCATTGCACTTGTACGCTTGGGAAGGGTTGTAAGTAAAGGTCTTGTATGATGTGATGATATGAACTCTTATAATTACGTTGTTGTTATGAAATTATGTTGGAGTTGCTTTGGTTATATGATCTTGATATGCTACTATTCATGTTGATATGACCTTATGTTGATAGTACCCATGTTGCCTTGACTTTACGATGATGTTGGTCCTGTGTTGCATATAGACTTGTCTTGATGAATATGTGATCATTGACTTGTATGTGTTCTTATTTGTGCATTAAGGCTTTCAAAAGTGATGTACCATGACTTTGAACTAAATGTCCCTTTAAGTATGTTTCAAATGGTTTATGTGCATATATCCATACTTAGTACATGTGGTTGTACTAACTCATATTCTTTATGTCTCTACAAATATGTAGGTTCAGGCCATTGAGGTATCAAGGTCGATTGCAAAAAGACTTAAGACTTTTTTCGAAGATTCGGCAAGTCCTCAATATTCGAGGATGGTGCCTTCTATCTAGCCTAGTCGGATTCGCTATAGTCTAAAGACATTCTTTCCTCTCTTATTGTTGAAAATATTGTTGTATGCCCTAAGTGGCAATTATGAATTTGTATTGAGGGCTATGCCTGAATGTTCTACTCGTTTAAGATGGTTTAAATGTGAGAATGGTGTTATAGACTAAATTATTATATGTTATGTATATTGTCTAAACGAGAAGCCTATGTAAGCTTCCTATTTGAGAAGTCTAAGTAAACTCCCTAAGTAGTATGTGAGAGGTCTATGTAAACCTCAATATATAAATGTTTTAATTGCATTTTCAACCTATGAAATGTAATGACGAATGCTAAGAGGCTAGTCTTAATCCTCTTTGAGGACGATGACACCGGTTACGTCTAGGGGGTGCCCCCCGGTTGTGACACCCTATTTTATTTTTCATGTCTTCACATGGCACAATAACCCCTGGTTGCATATAGGTCACAATAGCCCATATTTTATTTTTAATGTCTTCACAGGACACAATAACTCCTGGTTGAATATAGGGCACAATGACTCCTATCTTATTTTTCATATATTCACATGGCATAAGAACTCCTTGTAGCATTTTTGGTTTAAAACTCCCTTTTGTTTTATTTTGCATTTTGTATTAGCTACAAAAATATTATTTTTATGCTTAGGATAAACTTTTATAACTTTCATCAATAACTCACAAAAATTTCTAGTGCAAACTGGACATAAAATTTTATTTTGTTTTGTTTTATGGTGTGCAGATTTTTATGTAGTACACAAATTTGAAGTTCAAGAATAAAGATTCAGACTTTCAAGAAAACAAGTATTCAAGAATATCATGCGAATGAACGTCAACGGCAGAAGTCAAGTCATAAAGTTTCAAGTCTTAAACTCAGATGTCCAGATCGAAGTTCGGAATCGATGTACCTAACAAAGAGGGTGAAACGATAACTGAATATTCAAAACAAAGACTCAGCACTGTTGGAGTAGATAGGATTTTGTATCTTTCCTTTCTCTCCTTTGGTATTTTGCCTTTTAATATAATAGATGGAGCTATGAACCGGAACCTCGACAAAACCTCACTCAACTATCTAACACATTTGAACTGTACCTGAGTCCTTATCATCAACTCAGGATAGGTAGTTTTCAAAAGTTAGAACGCAGGCAAACATCTTCTCTTTTACTTATTTTCACATTTTAGGATAAATGTCTCAGTCAACACTTAGTCATATTGGTCACGTCATTGCATGAAAACGCTTCATGTTTCCAAGCAAAGAGGGGCATACTGTGAACACTTAATTTTTTACCAAATTCAGATTTTACACATATTTTAATATTTAAATATTATTATAGGGTTATATTTTAATAAACAAAAGAAAGAAAAAAATTGAAAATTATAACAAATTATAAGCTCACTTTACTTTTAAAGTTTAATAAAGAAAGTATTTGAATTTAATGTATTTGTTTAAATCCTTCAAATTTTTTCTAGTTTAAATATAATAATAATAATAGTATATTACACTCCCTCCGTTTCATAAAGAATAACTTCATTTCCTTTTTAGTCTTTTTCAAAAAGAATGACTTCTTTCTTTTTTTTGTAACATTTTAAAATCAGCTTTTCACGTGGCTTGTTTAAGGTCACAAGGTCATAAGACAATTTTGTGCATTTAACCTAACTTTAATTTAGGACCACAAGATACAAAAGTCTTCTTTATACTCTTAAACTTCATATCAATTCAAACCAGATCATTCTTTGTGAAACCGGGAAGTATGAAAAAGTAGAATAAAAAAATCCTAAGAATTTCAAATTACCTTACCTTTTTTCAAATTATTCCCCAACTTCTTTAACTTATCTTTTATTTTTATTCTATTCTTTTATATTATTATTGCACGATTTTTCTAAAAAGAAATAAGACGAAGAAGAAAAGAAAAATTAACAATACACGTTTTCCTATCATCTTCTTTTTATTTGTTTTTTTTTATATTTGATATTATTATTATTATTATTATTATTATTATTATTATTATTGTTATTATTATTATTATTTATTTATTTTATTTTATTTTATTTTTTCTTATCTCAATCTTAATTTTCTCAACTAAATTTTAAACTAAATTATATTTTTCACTTCATTACGTTCCTTTTAATTACCACTATAGTCACATCAAAAACTATATAAAAATACATGCTCAATAAAGAAAAAATACATAGACGAAGATACACAAAAGACAAAGAAAAAGAAAAAGCAAAAGCAAAAGCAAAGAGAAGAAAAGTGAGGTTTTTCTATTGATAATTAAGTTTAAAGTTCGAGGTTTTATTCGTAGTTCAATGTTTGTGGATCTTAAGTTAGTCTTGTTAAACTTTGGAAATCTATTGATTTTTACGTTATTCTTTATTGTTTAGTTAAAAACAATTTGAAGGTGCGTTTTTGCCTTAATCTATTTATACTATTTCGTTTGAAATTTCTTTTCATGTAAACTATATGTTTTATCCTTTTTATAAAATTATGAATAAACTTGTATCCCATAAATTTCTCAATTTTTCTTGAAAAATGTCCCATGTTTTTGTTTTTAGCCTCATGTTATTTTTTTTGTTTTGTAATTTAAGAAGACATAAGTATGTTTTATTTATGATAATTAGATGTTAACTCCATGGGTTTAATTGCATGCTCATTATCAATGTGATTAGGAGAAAATAATTTATTATAGACTTATTAGTTTAGGATATAAAACTAAAGTTTAATTGATTAGTGATTTAGAAAACCTATATGGAATGTGTTTTAGTTTTTTAATATATTATTTTGATAAAAAAATAATTGCCTTTAGAATATGTGTTACAATGGTTATAGCTATAATTCGAATTATTCAAATATATAATTAAGAGGTATGACTATTATTTAGGATTTATGGTAAAAGTGAAAAAAATGAGGAAGATTGATTAAAAAATACACAAAAAAGTATAAGGAAAGGCGACGAGGGGTGCTAACCCGGCCACCCAATCCAATAGGACAGGGACAGGCCGGCCATAAGTTCGAATACTGCCACATTTGTTTTCAGGGATTTTTTGGGAAATCTGCACCCATAATGAAAACAGTCAAATCTTAACTGAACCCTGTCACTCTTCTTTCTTTCCTCACGGGCAGGAATCACACTAACAACGTGCGTTGTGTGATTCTACTGTGTTTTTTTGCGTTGAAAGACTAGCTCATCCTAGCATGGCATATCTATATCCCCTAATAATGATCATTCCTATTCGATATCATGAATAGGTATGCCTGTCAACCATTTCTATAAAAAAAAATACTGAAACAAAAGGAAAAACAAAACAAAAAAAAACTAAAACACAACCAAAAATAAAATTAAAAAAGTAAGAAGAACAGAAACATAATATAAGAAAAAAAGAAAAATAATTAAATAAGAGAACAGTAGAAAGAAATAGAACAAAAGCGTCAACACAAAAACAAATACGAAGAGAGAAACAAAATGAAATGTAAAGTATAAAATTGATAAAACGTTAAAAAAAAGTTTGAAGGAAAAAAACGTAAAAAAATGTAAAGAAAGAGAAAAAGAAAAGAAGAAAAGAAAATATATGTAATAAAAAAAGAAAAATCTTCCTATAAAAATAATACTAACCTCTCTAGAATTTCTTGCTAAAATTAGTAATAAATTTCATAAAATTTTATCTCTTATTTTAAATCTTAAAAGAAACAATCCTAAAGTTATCCAAAATTTAAAAATCTCATTCCTAAATAAGTCATGATTCCTAACTATTAGATAACTCTATATATTTTATCCATAATAACAAAAAAAAATACAATTAGATGCGGAAACAAAATTAGGGACATTTTAAAAATTCAAATTTCTAAGGACTCATTTGTTTCTATTAAGAGCATGTTTGGCTCAGCTTAAAAGCTGGTCAAACTGACTTAAAAGCTGATTTTTGACTTATTTAGCTGTTTGGCAATACTGAAAATAACTTATTTTAAGTTAAAAAAAACTTATTTTAAGGCAAAAGTTAAAAGCTGGGGTAGATGTGCTTTTCTTTTTTTAGCTTATAAGCTGTTTTAAGTTGATCAAATTTTTATATGTTTGCCCTTAATATTTTTATACAATCTCCAAATTACAACATAACTCTAACATCTTTTTCTTCCATTTTTTCCTTTTCACGTTTGGCATAACAACTGCAACACTTTTATCCAAACACATAACTGCTTATTTTAAAAATAAGTTTCAGCACTTTCAAAAGTACTTTTTTAAAGCTGCTTTTATTAAGTCCATCCAAACGAGCCCTAAGATTTAGAGGTCTCAATCTGAATACACATCTTAAAATTAAGATTTACATTAAGATCTGAGTATTTTGATCTAAATATACATCTGAATAATAAGATTAGGTCTCTAAATCTAAACACTAAATAATTAATGTTGTTTTCAATATTTTGAATGTTGAAGTGAAATTAAATATTATATTAATAAAATATTATAAATTTTTCATTTCAACAAAATATATAACTTTTGATTAAAAAAAATATTTTAAAAGTTTTAGCAATCATGATTTGGATAACTAAAAATCAAACGTACTTAATGAGTTGAATCTTAATAATTAAGATTCATAGTGCAAACAAATGAGGCATAAATGTCCTTCTTTTTAACTTTACTTTATTTTTATTTTTTTGACTAAATTTATGTGCGTATATATGTTTTTATTAGTAGACATACATTAATAAAATCAAACAGTTTTAAATTTGATTATAATGAATCAAAGAAGGGTCGTAATATACATTTTATTAAGTCAAAACAATAATAATAATAATATATTCAAAAATAATATTCAAAATTAAGTTAAGGCATATAAAAATTAATGAAGCGATCATACTAAAATCACAAGACTCGAGGGATGCCTAACATCTTCCCCTCGATTGATAGAATTTGTTACTCGAACTTCTAATTCGAAGATCAACAAAAATAGATTTAATTTTCCTTTTGATTAGGATTCAAATAAGGTGACTTGGAACATCAAATCTTAATTTCAAGTGACGACTCTAAAATAAAATAATTCCATTTTAAAATATCACTTCAATTGAAAAAAACTTTTTTCTTTCAAAACATTTCATAATAAGTTTTTGAGAAAAAAAAATAGGGGTGTGACACTAAGTTCATCTTCTAAAATACTAAAATTCAAGTTACATTGAATATCTATTCTCTGATTAGTTTTGAACTTCAAAAATCATACAATTTAATAGCTTTCTAAGTTCAACTGTCAAACATTATAAATTCAATTATTTCTACGTTTGAAAAATTCAAGTAATATTACTTCTCAGTACTAATTTCATAAACTACTTCAATTCCAACTAAAAAAGTACTCAATTCACCACATAGTTCAATAAATCCAATTTACATTAAAGCGCTCAAATTAAAATAATAACTTCATTCAGTAATTTAATCAAATATACAAACTAACTATCTTAATAATATAGATTCAATAAACTAACTAACAAATAAAAAATTAATCAATTTGATGAAAACTAGAATAAAGTTAAAACTCTAACTTTAATAAGAAGAGAAAGAGGAGTTGGGGGAGGCAGTGGCGGCACAACTAATGCCGACGTAAGTGGGCGGAGGGGACAACAGGGTGGCAATGGTGATTTAGAGAGTAAGAATAGGGAATAAACGAGAATGAAGAAAAATGGAAAATTTGTATTTGATCTCTTAGGTATTTTAAGAAAAGCGAGGAACATCGTAATTTTTTGTAAAAATGTTTGATCAAAAAAGTGACAGACTATATGACGTTGCTCGTTATTTTTTTAAGGGAAAAGAGTCTGATATACCCCTCAACTTTGTTATTTGTAGCTGATATACCCCTCGTTATAAAGTGGCTCATATATGCCCTTACCGTTATACAAACGGCTCACATATACCCCTGCCGTTACAAAATGGCTCACATATACCCTTAATTTAACGGAAGTTAAAAAATTAATTTTAAATTTATATTTATTAGTTCTATTTTTTTTTAAAAAAATATTTAGGAGTATATATGATTCTTCTATCAAAGTTCAAGGTATATTTTAATTTTTCATACATAAATTATTTTTTGACTTCTTTTATTATAATTATTTGAGTTTCTTATTCTTATTTTGTTTTTTTCTTACATTCCATAGTTTAAAGAGAAAAAAATTAAACTATTTTTTTGCGTGTATTGTAATTTAATTTTGTATTCGAAGAAAAAATTTGATCATCTACAATAAGTTTTACAAGAATATTAGTGAAACATAAATAAATTTGATTCGAAATAATAATTATAAATTAATCATTGAAACAAAAAAAGTCAAAAAAAAATATGTTTGACGAGGATTAAATTTACTCATATAGGATTATATTTTTTAGAAAAAAAAAATAAAAATTTAGATTAAAATTATTTTTTTTTTCATTTCCGTTAGAGAAAAAGGGTATATGTGAGCCATTTGTTTACAAGTAGGGGTATATATGAGTCACTTTAAGAACAAGGGTTATATCAGCTCTAAATGACAAAGTTGAGGGGTATATCAGACCCTTTTCCCGTTAAAAAAGGTTTAACCAAAAGTGATGGACTAATCATATCCGTTGCTTCTTTAAAAAAAACAATATAAAATTAATTAAAAATGATGGAAGCGGTCGTTTTTATTTTATAAATAATTATTTTTATTAAAAAAAAACGACGTACAATACATTTGAAAAGAGTACAAATAAACACAATTATTGTTAATATAATTGAAATATTTTTGAAATTGTTGAAACTAAATATTTTTTTTATTACAAGGGAAATCCGTAGTCAATATACCCTTTGGGTGCACAGAGAATAAAATCATTGGTTTTATGCAATAGATCGCAAATTACGTAGGAGAGATAAAACGTACTACACAATCTCGATACGACGAGCTTGACCCAGAAGGCAAATCACTTGTTTTCGCTGGCAAAGAGTTTCGAACTTGAGACCTCCAACACAGAAGTCCAAAACCCAATTAACTAGGTCATCCCGAAGAGTAAACATTAAAAATAAGCTTATTGTTCAAGATTTTTCAATAGAATTAAATTAACTCAAAATACAAACTAATTCACTTTAACGTGTAAACTGGCTATATAATATTGTTTTTAATTAATATAACTTATTTACTTAGATGTCATGCAATAATTAAAAAATTGATCATAATTTTTAAAACGTTTTTTATTTTGTGATTACAAATCTCACAGTACCACACAAATTCATAAATGTTTTGTTTAGAATATATAAAAAAAATTGACAAAATAACTTAAGAGATTGTACTTTTCAAAACAATCAACTTATTTGAGTTATATATATTACTAAATTGGCCACGGGCTGACATATTTGATTTTGATGTCACTTTTTAAATATAACTTTGAAAGTTTTTAACGTTCATAAACCCTTACTTCATGTTTAATAACTTAGAATGAGCTTAGGTAAATGATAGCGGAAGTTGTGACTGAACTAATTTACATGGAATGAAATTCTATCATATTAATAAGAAATAAAGGTACAAGTAGAAAGAGCACAACTCTACTACATTGCTCTGAAGTATTCTCTTAGTCATAGCCACTTCTAGAGTAAAGGTCTTCTCTTCTTAGCTAATTTTCATTGCCAACTAACACTACTTTGTTGTCAGTCTTCTTGCATCAAGTTGGTTGTCTTGCTCCAACCAAGAGACAACCATGTTAGAATTTTCTGGTCGTAAACTTATATAAATATATTATTCTACAAAAATGTTTATCATTTATAGCAATAATTTTTTTTATTCACTTAATTAGTTCTAACATATTTATTATACAATTTTAATACATATTACAAAGAATAATTTATATTCATATACAATACAAGTTTTATTAATGAATAATATATTTATCATACATCTTAATATACTTAGGGATCGTTTAATAGAGTGTATAAAAATAATGCTCAATAGACTGTATTAGTAATATTAGCATCAGTTTTGTATGTATTAGTTATACTTGCATTAGTTATGCATAGATTATTTCTTATGCATTATTTTGTTTGATGTATTAAAAATAGTATGCATTGTATAAAAATATTTATTTACAAAATTATGGTTCACAAATATGGAGAAAAAGATGTGAAAGTATTTTTGATGGGTAATTAGGTCTTTAACCATGCTAATTAATGCATTAAATCCTTTGCATTACTAATACCTAAAAATCAATGGTATTAGAAATACACTCCTCCATACACAATAGAATTTATAACTATGCAACTATTAGTTATACATAACATGAAAAAAGACACCAAACAAGAAATTTTACCTACTAAATAATCAACTAATTAGATATGATTAATTCAATATGTTAATAAAAGTAAATATTGTTTTTAAAAGAAAAGTTACAGTTTTTTTAGCCAATAAAAACTGTTAGTATTTTATTAAAAAAAACGTTAAATTTTTTTTAGCCAAACAAATGTATATAATAATAATAAATAATAATAATAATATATAATATTTTAATATTGATGACCATTATTTAAAATCCACGTTTGAAAATTTCTTTTTCAAATTATTACTTAAATAATAATTTCTTTTTCTTATTTGCATATAATCTATAGGTTCAATATTTATTGATTAAAAAAATCAAAGTTATAATAATAATATCAGTCGCAATAATATTATTATTAATAATAATAGTACTTGTAGCATAAACTATAAAAAAAATCCAACTATTATAGTGCATTTTATAATAATAATAATAATAATATGAATTTATAATTAAATAAATAAACTATTTAGAATCCAGAAATAAAATAAAAATTACAAAAGAAAAAGGGAAAAAAATGAAAATACGCTTTTGAGTTATTATTTTTTTTAAAAAAAGTAAAAAAGAAAAAGATAAAATCTAATAAATTCCATGTTTATCTAATTTTTCATTTAAATAAATATAGACACATATCAATAATTAAAAATAAAAAATGACACATGTCAACATCACAAAATTTTCTGATTTTTATTTTGAATTATTTAAATAGGGAACTTAAAAAGTTTTAATATAACTACCCATATCCCACTTTCAATTTCCCTAAAAAGATGGCAGTTATAAAACTGACCGATAATACTACATACCTCTTTGTTTGACTTTTATTTGGAAGCATTTAGTTAAGTAATAGTAAATTTGATTGGTTAAGTAATAGTAAATTTGATAGCAACGGAGTTCATGATCACTATTTCTTTAAAATAGTATGTCTGCAAAATAAAATTATTGTCACTTCTTTTTTTTATTCTTAGCTCTATATTTTTTAACAATTTCAATTATATAAGTTTGCTTTTTTTTCTATAGCCTGTTTTATTTATTTCTTCTAATGAAAGTAGTGGTTACATAAAAGAACAAGCATTCAAAGGTAAGATTTGAGATTCATAAGTACTTGTGCTTCTTCTTAATGGGAGTTTTCATTAAATTTAAATTTTTAATATTTATGATTGAGTATTTTTAAGATGTTATTTTGATTGGAGGTAGATAAAAAATTTATATCAGCTTTTGTTAGAATTCAATTGATGAAGTTAGTTTTTTTTTAGTTTTTATTATATAACCGATTGGAAACTGATAAACTTCATCTTGTGAAGATATTTACGTTTTTCTCATGTGTAGTATGTGTTAGATTTTAAACGGTGTGAATGGAAACTGAAGATTTGCGATTTGTAACTTTTATGAAAGGTTGCAATTATTATGAAAAGTTGCGACTTTTATGAAAGGTTGTAATCTTTCCTAAAGATTGTGACTTTTCCAAAGGTTTTTGACATTTCTGAAAAGGCACAAAACGTTTTCACACTACCCTTTGTTTGATATAAATTAAGGGATTTTCTATCATTTTAGTAGGTATAATTTCTAAACTTCCTCTACTACTTCTAAATCTAGTAACTAAGCGTACTTTACTGTCATTGAATGGCTCATTGACACCAGCGTTTTGGGTATCAATACACTGGTGACTGAGATCATTCTAACCTGGGAAGAAATATTTCAAATCAAACCTCGGATACTAGATGTGAATAATTTCCTTAAGGGAAAATTGTGCATTCAGTAAGCTTGATCTTCTTTCTGTTTTTTCAGATTTTGATATGTTTTACAAATTTTAGATTTGTGAATTAATTTTTGTTCTTTTAATCTTGTGTTTTTCACTGATTCATTAAAATTTGGTAAATTCGTGTTTGTACAAAATTTGTTGGAATCAGTAAGATTCTTTAAACACATTAACAATAATTCTTGTTTAAAAAAATATTTCGTATAATTTTTTCTAATCTGTTTCTAATTTTAGTTTCTCAACAAGTTTCAATTTCCTAGTTGTGAAAATGTTCTTAAACTTTGTTGTCTTACAAAGTTCTTCAAAGTTTTGTTCTAAGTATGTTAGAAATACAAGATGAACAACAATCTTAAGAAAATTATTACATTGTTGGTATTTCTTGTATACTACTAATTAAGAGAAACAAATAATGAAAGTAGAATATAAATACATTACTTCTCCAGAATTCAGTGCTTTGTTTAGCAAGGCCGAAGTGAGAATGTACAGAAAAAAATTGGTGGTGTTCTGGTTAAAGATTACACCATGTAACCTTCTTATTATTTTTTCTAAGGAGGAAAATAGTTTCTAAGAGTTCACTACTTTGATTTTTTATCATGTGTATCTTTGGAAAAAGATTTGCAAACCATATGTTGTGGAATAAATTTTGCTTTGCAAATAGTGTTGCCTTTTAAATTATTTAGTTTGCAAAATGAGAGATGTATATTTTTATTTAATAAAATAGTATGTCAAAATGTTATAGTTGGAAGATTATTTAAAAAGAAAAACATTTTGATGTGATAATCTAAGAATATGTTTTATTCAGTTTGAAGAATTTTTTTTTGGTAGTTTTGTACTCCTTGTGAATTTGATTATGTCTGATTGCTGTGGAATAAAAACTTTTGTAGTATTATACTTTGAATAAATATGACTATGCAATTTATTTGAAAAATATGAAAACTTCACTTACCAAGTCTGTGTTGTACTTTTGATTTTTTATAAACTTCAGTCATATAGAAACAATCTAAATACTAAGTGGTATGTCTATTTGCAATAGAGGAAAAAGATCAGTGACTTAGAGTTTGTGAGCTTGTGTCTCTGTGGAATGAACTTTGATACTATGTAAAGATTGTCAAAGAGAACTGAAACTCTATAATTCTTTCATCGAATAATATTTTCAAAAGAGGTTTCATACTGCCATTGACATTTTTATAGTCTGAAAAATATGTGAAAAAACTATTTTCAAATACTTGAAAAATATTTTTGAGATTATATTCAAAATGTGGGGGTTCTTTGCCTATGATAAAGATAAAATTAGACTTCGTGTCTAATTTAATTTTGGAGCAAAAAAAAAGAAATTCGGAAATACTTTTGTATTAAGTTAGACGCACAAAATATTTGGAGTATATATTTGATATTGTGGTTGTTGATTTTCTCTATTACTAGTATATGATGTGACTAGTATGAAACTACCAAATTATATAAATACTTGTTCAAAATAATTGTGTTCTTTTATGAAAAAATGTCACTTAAAATGTAGTGATTATTTATGAAAAGATATGTCTATTGTAATAAATTTATTTGCATAGACATGAATATTGGTGAATAATCATTTGTTTATGTTTTTCTAAAACAAACATTTGAATTATATTGCCTTTCTTGGACCCGGTGAAACTTTGTTCATGGATAGTTTTATAACAATCAAATTGAAAGTTATAGAAAAGTCCTTCTGAAAAGGACATTTGACAAGGTGATGACTTTAAACAATGTTTGTATCACACAAAATTGTAAGAAATAGGAACAAAATATTAGTGAGAATAAATCTACCTCGCAAAGATCTTTTCAAACTCAATATTTTTATTTTTTCTTACTTGCTTGAGTCAAAGTTTGTGACATGAGCACTTGGGGCATGTCAATTGAAAAACACCTTGTAAGGAAAACTGATCAATTTAGAAGTTTTGTCTATCTTTGAGTGCAATCAATAAAAATGTCAAGTTTGTGTGGAATCTAAGTATGCTGAACACTCTTATAAATCTGTTGAAAGAAATTCTAATCCCTTATAATTGATTTACACTGACATTTGTTATACGAAGTCACGTGGTGGGACAAAGTATCTCGTTACTTTTATTAACAATTGCATTATAAATGACTATGTCTATTTGCTGAATGATAAGGATGAAACAATAGAATTGTCTATACAATGTAATATCGAAGTTCAAAATCAGTTGAAAAAAAATAAAAAATGATAATAATGGAGAGTATAAATCTCCTTGTGGAGATATATGTTTGGAAAGTGAAATTATCCATCAAATTGCTGCTCTATTCATCTCAATCTAATGAAAAATCAAACGTTGAAAGAAATGATGGATGCATTGCTTATAAGTTCAGGTTTACCACTAGACTTGTGTAGAGGAACAATCCTTAGTGCAAAAGGGAACAACAAATTTTTTGTCTTTTTTTTTTAAAAAAATGCATTTTTATTTGTTCAAGACACAATCAATTCTATATGAGAAATGGAAAGGAAGGAAATTCAACTTGAAATATTTCAAAGTGTGGGGATGTCTATCCAAAGTCCATATTCCTATTCCTTAAATGATTTAAATAGGACCAAAGACTGTGGACTTTAAAATTAGACTTAAATTATGTAGTGAAATGTGTAAACGATCTTGGGAAGAACAAGAGGAGAATGCACTTAAGAAAGAGATTCAGAGGCACAATAAATGTCAAAGGGTATCTACTTCCTTCGAATATAATTTTGTAACATTTCTTGTGTCTTCTATAGACTCATTCTTTTAGACAGTGCTAATAGTGAGATTCGTTCAATCTTTAGCAATCCTATTTGAAGTTGGTTGATCTTCCTCCAGGAAATAAACCTTTAGGTTCAAAGTGAATCCTCAAAAGGAAAATAAAAGTCACTTGAATTGTTTACAAATATAAAGCAAGACTTTTTGTCAATGATTTTAGATAAAAATAAGGTCTTGATATTTTCGACAGATACTCTCCAGTAACTAGGATTAAATTCATTTAGATGTTAATTGTGTTACTGTGGTATATGACCTCCAAATTCATCACATGAATGTGAAAAGAAATCTCTTAAACGGATAATTGGAGGAAAAAATTTACATGGAACAACCTGAGGGTTTTACGATTTTTGATAAATAAAAGAAATTGTTCGAACTTGTTAAGTCACATTATGGACTAAAGCAAGCACCCAAACAATGACATAAGAAATTTGACCAAACCATGTTGACAAATGGATTTAAGAATGATAGAAGTGATAAATGTGTTCACATTAAAATCACAAGGTCATTATTTGTTTGTATATTGGTGATATGTTGATCATCAATAGAGACACTAATGACATAAATGCAACTAAACGTGTGCTAGAAAGCAAGTTTGGAATGAAAAATCTTGAAGTTGCTGATGCGATCTTAGGTATAAGAATTCTTAAACTCCATATTATTTAGCATTTTAACAGTCTCATTGTATTGAAAAGGTACTTAACTAGTTCAAATGTTTGGATTCCAATATCGTCAAGTCTCCAATAAATGTGAGTTTTGCATTTCAAAAAGAGTGAAGACGAAAGTTACTCACAATTGAATTGTGCTAGAGTATTGGGAAGTATGATGTATATCACGAAGTGTGCGTGATCAGATATAGAATGTGCTATTAATGAATTGAGCCGGGTCACGAGTGATCCCAATGAAACTGATTGGATGACAATTAAAAGAGTTTTGGAGTACTTAAGAAATACTCAAAACTACATCTTGTATTTTAACAATATCCATCATTATTGAAAGAATATATTGATACAAATTGAATCACCGGACAGATGAAGTAAAATTCACGAGTAGATATGAAATTACTATTGGTAGAGGAACAGTCTCTTAGAAATATTTCAATAGAGACATGTATCACTATCTCTACAATGATCTTTGATCTAGGTTCTCTAGATAAGGTCGGTGAATAAGTTGAAAGACTTCAGAATTTCTTTATTGATATTTTTTTCTCAATCCATTAACATCATTATTCATTCACTTTGATAGTCAAGATGGAATAGTCAGGGCATGGAGCATGATGTATAATGGAGAGTCTCATCATATAGGACATAGACATGATATCGTTAGAAAACTACTCTCTAGTGAAATTATCAGAATTGACTATGTGAAGTCAAAGAATAATATGTCGGGTCCACTTACAAAAAAGACCTAACTAGAGAGAAAGTTTAAAGATCATATAAGGGAATAAATTTACGGCTTAGGTTAAGTCATCATAGAGGTAACTCTATCTAGCAGACTGGAGATCCCAAGAGCTATATTCAAGGAGAAAAATAATGTTATGACTGACGGTTCGACATTGTCAACAAAATCAATCCATTTTAATGATGAAGACAATGTTCAGGACCATAGATACAATATTAAGGCTTGTTAATGAGTTAATAAAGTTTAATATTTTTGATGATTTTCTAAGTTTTGCATATTTGACCAAATAATTTATCTACGCGATAACACTGTTAGAAATCACTTATGTGAGGGTGAAGTGTAAGACGCTTGAAAGAGAATTATTGTCAAAAGCCTATTCTCTGTACCCTCATGAAACTCGGAGGTGTTCTTGGATGAAACGAACACAACTGTAAGAACCATAAACGGTAAAGGGTTAATTGTGTGACATATGATTGTCTAGCTATACACTAAAGCTCGACGGTTCAAAGATATCGCATCTACCGATTGACCGAGTATATCCGACGTATGTTCACTATGAAAAGTCCTA
This sequence comes from Solanum habrochaites, assembly GCA_027704765.1. Classification (NCBI taxonomy): domain Eukaryota; kingdom Viridiplantae; phylum Streptophyta; class Magnoliopsida; order Solanales; family Solanaceae; genus Solanum; species Solanum habrochaites. Next base: position 21,470,703 of record JAKWJA010002496.1, read on the forward strand.
GGAGAAACCTGCTTATCAAGATGCAATTAATTCTTGCTAGTAAAGTACACATACTTGCCTGTTTCTTTGTCTTGGAGTCATTTCTCATTCATGCGGGGATTGTTATGTTTTAAAAGGTGTGAATGGAAAATGAAGAGTTGCGACTTTTATGAAAGGTTGCGACTTTTATGAAAAGTTGTGACTTTTATGAAAGGTTGTGGTCTTCCTAAAGATTGTGACTTTTCCAAAGGTTCGTGACCTTTCCGGAAAGGCACAATAAGGACCTTTTCGTACTACTCTTGTTTTCTATAAATTGAGCGATTTCCTCTCATTTTAGTAGAACCAATTTTTGGAATTCTTCTACTACTTCTAAAATCTAGTATTCTAAGTGTACTTTACTATTGTTAAGTGGCTCGTTGACACCAGCGATTTTGGGTATCAATACACTCGTGATTGAGATCATTCTATCACGGGAGGGCATATTCCATATCAAAACTAGGATACTAGAGAGGAATAATTTACTTAAGAGGATACTGTGCATTTAGTGGGCTTGATCTTCTTTTTGTTTTTCCAGATTTTGGTATGTGTTACATATTTTAGATTTGTGAATTAATTTATGTTCTTGTGTTCTTCATTGGTTCATTAAACTTTGATAATTTTGTCTTTTTGCAAAGTTTGTAAGAATCAATAAGATTCTTTAAACACAAATTAGAAACAATTCTTCTTTAATAAAAATATTTCGTATATATTTTTCTAATATGTTTATGATTTTAGTTTCTCTACTAGTTTTAATTTCTAGTTGAGAAAATATTCTTAAACTTGTTGCTTTACAAAGTTCTTCAAAGTTTTGTTCTAAGTATATTTGAAATACAAGACGAACAACAGTATGAATATGTTTTTAATAAAATAATATTTTTTTAAAAAATATTTATAATCATGTCAACATCAGATTCTAAACCAATAATAATAATTATGAAAGTAATTTATCGTTAAATATGTTGACACAAGATGTTTATGCACCAACACTGTGAACTTATAATATGCTATTTCAAAATTATTTTATGTTAGCACTTAAATATGTTAAATCAATAATAATTTGTAGATGGAAATAGACACACATATTTATTAACCTTTGTATTGTTATTTTACAGGATCTTACATACCACATATGTTTGCAAATACTAATATTAAGAACATCAAGAGTTGACGATGATGACCCAAATGCATAATTTGTTGGGAAAACGCGGACAAACACAAAAATATATATGGTAAAAGTAATGGAAATAAAATGGGAAAATAATGACACCAAGAGTTTTACGTGGAAACCCTTCTGAATAAGGGAAAAAACCACGGACTAAGAGGAGCAATTGATATTACTATAGTAAGGAATTTTACACTGTGTAGTCACGAATACAATACTCAAAGTGACTACTACACACTCAAAAGGAACAACACTCTTTTGGTTTCCGTCTTACTAAAATATCGCTCATACTCTATTTTTCTTCACAGACTATTTTCTTGTATAGTCTATGGAATACCTCACTTTGCTCTCAAAATGGTTTTTCTCTCTAACTTGGTGTGTTCTACAAATGAGCAAGAATGCTCTATTTATAGAAGGATAAAACCATACCTATGTCACTAATGACATATGTAAACATAGCAAAGTCAAAAATGGTTGCAAATCTTACCAATTTGCCAACTACCAAATCTTTTCTTTTCAACTCCAATTACTATTCCTTTTTAACAATTGCTTGTACCAATTGAGTAGCTAAAGTTGACTAAGAAATGGGATGGATTCAACAAATCTCCCCCTCCAGTCCCATTTACTGGAAGAAGGTGTCTTCAACTTCTTTAGAGAGAGCTCATACCCACAAGTTCTTTGCATAACTCGAACTTGTCTTTTGGTATCATCTTGGTCAGCATATCTGCAGGATTTTCACTTGTGTGAATCTTTTTGACGTGAAATGATTCATTCTCCACTTTCTCACGAATCCAATGATATCTGACGTCAATGTGTTTTGTTCTTGCATGGTACATGGAGTTCTTGCTCAAGTCTATTGCACTCTGACTGTCACAATAGACAATATACTCCATCTGATTCAAACCAAGCTCTTGAAGAAATCGCTTTAGCCATATCATCTCCTTGCCGGCTTCAGTAGCCGCAATATACTCAGCTTCAGTTGTAGATAGTGCAACACATTTCTGCAACTTTGACTGCCATGATATAGCTCCCCCTGAAAAAGTAAACAAATATCCAGTAGTGGATTTTCTGTTATCAAGGTCACCTGCCATATCAGAATCTGTATAGCCTTTCAAGATTGGATTTGATGCTCCAAAACACAAGCATTCATCTGAGCTTCCTCTAAGATACCTGAGTATCCATTTCACAGCTTCCCAATGCTCTTTTCCCGGATTTTCGAGAAATCTACTGACAACACCAACTGCGTGAGCAATATCAGGTCTAGTGCACACCATTGCATACATTAGACTTCCGACAACGGAGGAATATGGAACTTTGGCCATGTTCTCTTTTTCCTCCCTAGCTGTAGGACACATCTTCTTGCTCAACTTCATATGACCAGCAAGAGGTATACTAACAGGCTTAGAATTCTTCATATTGAAGCGCTCCAGTACGCGTTCAATGTACTTCTTCTGGGACAAATAAATCTTCCTTTTATCTCTAAGACGAGTAATTCTCATGCCCAAAATTTGCTTGGCATGACCCAAGTCTTTCATAGAAAAAGACTTACACAACTCTTTCTTTAGCTCGTCAATCTTGGAAGTATTTTTGCCCACAATCAACATATCATCCACATACAACAAAAGGATGATAAAATCATTGTCAGAAAATTTTTGTACAAATACGCAATGATCTGAAGAAGTCTTCTTATAGCCCTGCTCCCCCATAACAGATTCAAACTTTTTGTACCACTGTCTGGGAGCTTGTTTTAGGCCATAGAGACTCTTTTTAAGTTTGCATACAAAATTTTCTTTACCATCTACTTTGAAACCCTCAGGTTGTTCCATATAAATCTCTTCTTCTAGGTCACCGTGAAGGAAAGCCGTCTTCACATCCATCTGCTCAATCTCTAAATTAAGACTAGCAGCCAAACCTAGAACTGTGCGAATCGAGGAAATTTTCACAACAGGAGAAAATATTTCGTCAAAGTCAATACCTTTCCTTTGACCGAATCCCTTAACAACCAATCTAGCTTTGTACCTGGGCTTCAAGTTGTGTTCTTCAACTTTAACTTTGAACACCCACTTGTTCTTCAAAGCTCTCATGCCCTTGGGCAATTTTACCAACTCATAAGTGTGGTTCTCATGCAAAGACTTCATCTCGTCTTGCATGGCTTCAATCCATTGTTTCTTGTGCTCATCTTCCATGGCCTCCTCATAACATTCAGGTTCTCCCCCGTCAGTGAGTAACACATACTCATTGGGTGAATAACGGGAGGAAGGAAACCGCTGTCTTGTGGACCTCCGAAGCGGAATATTTGATTCGTCCACAACTTCATGAGCAACAGGATCATCAATAACAATATCATTGTTATTATCAACATCAACATGTTGATTTGATACATGATTCTGGGCGTCACCATGATTATCAAACCCAATAACATCATGCACACTTGTGTGAGGAACTTCATCATGATGGACTATACCATCAAAATTTGAAGATTCTACCTTCTCCGCTTTGTCAATATCTTCAATTGTTTGATTCTCCATGAAAATAATATCACAGCTTCTCACAAGTTTCTTTTCAATTGGATCATATAGCCTGTAACCAAATTTATCTAGGCAATATCCAATGAAGATGCATTGCCTTGTCTTGGCATCTAATTTTGACCTCTCATCTTTCGGCACATGTACAAAAGCTTTGCAACCAAATACTCTCAAATGGTCATAGGAAACATCATTTCCATACCAAACACTATTTGGTACATCACTTTGCAAAGCAACAGCAGGAGATAGATTAATAACATGTGCAGCGGTCAATAAAGCCTCACCCCAAAATGAGTTTGGCAACTTTGCTTCAGAAAGCAAACATCTAACTCTTTCCATCAAGGTCCTGTTCATCCTCTCAGCCAAACCATTAAGCTGAGGAGTCTTGGGAGGAGTCTTCTGGTGTCTAATACCTTGATTCTTGCAGTATTCGTCAAATGGTCCACAATATTCACCACCATTATCAGTACGAATACATTTCAATTTCTTTCCAGTTTCTCTTTCAACTGAAGCCTGAAACTGCTTAAAGACACCTAACACTTGGTCTTTAGTCTTCAAGACATAGACCCAAAGTTTTCTAGAGCAATCATCAATGAAAGTGACAAAGTAAAGTGCACCACCCAATGTCTTTGTCTTCATTGGACCACATAAATCAGAGTGCACTAACTCAAGCAACTCTGTCTTTCTCGAAGGAGGGTAGGACTTAAAGGAAACTCTATTTTGTTTACCAGCCAAGCAGTGCTCACATTTTTCTAATTTAGCACTTTGGAAATTTGACAATAATTTCTTCTTGGCTAGAACATTAAGTCCTTTCTCGCTAATGTGTCTAAGCCTCTTGTGCCATAATGTTGAAGAGCTATCGCTCTCAACCGCATTCACCATATCAACACAAGCAGAGGCCGTAGTCCAGTATAGACCACGACGTTTGTTACCACGAGCCACAACCAAGGAACCCTTAATGAGCTTCCATTTTCCATCACCGTTGGTACTAACATATCCTTCATCATCTAAAACACCAACAGAAATTAGGTGCAGACGAACATCAGGAGCATGTTTCACATTGTTCAAAACTAGTTTAGTTCCAACACTAGTTTCCAAACAAATTGTACCAATACCAACCACCCTAGAAACAGTCTCATTACCCATACTCAAGGTTCCAAAATCACCAGGAGTGTAGGAAGAGAAAAAATCCTTCCTTGATGTCACATGAGATGCGGCACCAGTGTCCACAACCCAGCTTGACTCATCACAAGCAATATTTATCATGTTTGCATCAAGAACGGTAACAAGATCTTCGGTGGTGACGGTGGCTAGGCAATTTTCATTGCCATCTTCTTTAGTTTCCTCTTTGTTTTTGTTCTCCCTCTTCAACTTCCTGCAGAACTTCTTTGTGTGCCCTTTCATGCCACAATGATAGCACTCAATATCCTTAAGTCTGCCTTTGGATTTGCTCCTATTTTGTTCTCTTTGCTGAGAACTACGAGTTTTATTTCTCCCCCTGGGGCCAGTTATCAGGACATCCGACGAAGAGGAACCTTGAGTTTTTCTTCTCATCTCTTCGTTCAAGACACTACTCTTGGCGGAATCCATAGAGATCACACCATCCGGAGCAGAATTTGACAATGACGTTCTAAATGTTTCCCAAGAATCTGGTAGGGAACCAAGAAGAAGCAAGCCTTGAATTTCTTCATCAAATTTGATGCCCATAGCAGATAATTGGTTCATAATCCCCTGAAAATTATTCAGATGGTCTGTCATCGGAGAACCATCATTATACTTCAAACTCAACATCTGCTTTATTAAGAACATTTTGTTGTTGCCAGTCTTTCGAGCATACAAACTTTCAAGATGCTCCCAAAGGGTTCGAGCATGTGTTTCTCCAGAGATGTGGTTCAACACATTATCGTCGACCCATTGCCTAATGAATCCACAAACCTGTCTATGCAACAGATTCCACTCTTCATCTGTCATATTATCAGGCTTTACAGTGGTAAATACTGGTTTATAAAAATTCTTGACATAAAGCAGATCTTCCATTTTTCCCTTCCAAATGACATAATTAACACCATTCAAAGTAACCATTCTACTTGTGTTGACTTCCATTGTTTTTTCCAAAAAATATAGTTATCGCAAATCAAAGTAAATATTTTCTGATGTGGAAGGTCAGACTGTGCTGCAACCACAGAGCATACTCAGATAAAACCTTGGCTCTGATACCAGTTTATTGGGAAAACGCGGACAAACACAAAATATATATGGCAAAAGTAATGGAAATAAAATGGGAAAATAACGACACCAAGAATTTTACGTGGAAACCCTTCTGAATAAGGAAAAAAACCACGGACTAAGAGGAGCAATTGATATTACTATAGTAAGGAATTTTACACTGTGTAGTCACGAATACAATACTCAAAGTGACTACTACACACTCAAAAGGAACAACACTCTTTTGGTTTCCGTCTTACTAAAATATCGCTCATACTCTATTTTTCTTCACAGACTATTTTCTTGTATAGTCTATGGAATACCTCACTTTGCTCTCAAAATGGTTTTTCTCTCTAACTTGGTGTGTTCTACAAATGAGCAAGAATGCTCTATTTATAGAAGGATAAAACCATACCTATGTCACTAATGACATATGTAAACATAGCAAAGTCAAAAATGGTTGCAAATCTTACCAATTTGCCAACTACCAAATCTTTTCTTTTCAACTCCAATTACTATTCCTTTTTAACAATTGCTTGTACCAATTGAGTAGCTAAAGTTGACTAAGAAATGGGATGGATTCAACATAATTATCCAAAGACAAAAATAAATGTTGGAGAATCACTATTTGGCTTATGTATTTTTTTGGATTTATTTGATATGCATGCAAAGTTTTTTTAATTTTTTTTAATACTTTTTGTATATAAATTTGTCTAGAAAAATAGCTTCATCTATAACTAAACATAAATATATTGTAAATGATGTGTACAATTTTAAAAAAAATCTCCGAAAAAATTGAAGTTTGAAAATATTAAAAATAATAATTATGAACAAATGAAAAAGACAAAGAGAAATCTACAAATAAAACACTAATTTATAGGACCCGAACCACATCACCCAATAAACTTATGAACACTAATAATTTTAGAAATATTTAGAATTTTTTAGTTTTTGCCTTTGTATTAAAAATAAAAGATAAGTTTAAATGATTTTTTCCTATATATCTTCAAATATAAAAAGTTACTTAACAACTATTTTCTATATAAGTAACTATTTTCTATATAAGTAACTATTTTCTATGTATCTATAGAATGAAGGAGGATAATTTGTAATGGTTAAATTATATGGTAAATTATTAAAAAGTTACGTAACAACTTTTTTAAAATAAAAAGATATCTTAATAATTTTTTGAATTGTTACTTTTGAAGTAAAACATATGAAAAATTATATCTTAGAGATATTAATTATCACACTAAAGAGTTCTAATAAAACTTTTATGATATATATGATATTCGTGCAACGTGCGGGCAGGTTTACTAATTTTTACTAGTATACTTTACCAAACAATCCCTTATAGTTCAATGTTTCATTTTTTACCCAAAAAAGCATAAAATATTTAAAAAATAGTTTTAATACATATATTGCATTAAATTAAATAACTCACTTTTAATATATATTGGACATTTAACATAGTATTGTTATATATTTCTATAAATAGTAAAAAATAAAAAGTATGCGAAAATCAATAATTATTTATTAAAAGGTACAAATCCAAGTAAGTTATCTTTTTTCTTTTCATACTAGCTGAAAGAGGGTCGATTTATTTTTACCGAACACCACTTTAGCCAGTCTTACAAATGTCTGTAACACTCAACCTACTTCACACCCACGAATTTGACTAAGTATAAAAAATACTTAAGCAACAAAGTTAAACAACAAATAAACTTTCCAGGAACTTGTCCCAACCTTTATTAATCTGATAATTAATACAAAGGAAGACTTCACGAATTAGTCTAAGACTAAAAACACTTTGTCTAAGCCTTAGACGAATTTCCACCCTTAATAAAAATTCTGCACATGGCAGTTTCATGCGACAGTTACAAATGACACCTGTCCGACACTTGTCATCACAGGGTTTAAACTAAGTTTCCAACAACTATATTTCTAGCAGATAGAATCTATTTCAAATTACATTCTTATCTACACGAAATACTAATATTCTAACACTTAGAATATTTCAGCCAGCTTCCAACACTTAGAATATTTTAGCTGTCCTCCAACACTTAGTTTTATTTCAGCAATTCGGGTGAACTGCCTTTGTTCTTGCCATTGTCAAGTCTTCCCAGCCTTGCCTTGTCAAGCCAACACGCTGCCTTGCCAATAACCTTAGCCCGCACGTAAGCCTTGCATGTTCAAGCTGCCTTGCCAACACCCAAACACCTTGAACTTGTGTTGCACTATTTTGTCATCATCCATGTCAAGACCAATGCCCAAGTCCTTGACATGTCCGCATGTAGTTAGATCAAGTAGTTTGCGGGTCTAACAGACCACCCGCACCACTTGAACTCGATGTCCTCATCGAGACCATTTTAAGATAGTCCTCGATTTGAGCATCAAACTGCCATTAGTCTTTTGCCTTCTCTCAGACTGCATCAGCTGCACTCTTTCCTTTCCAATGAACCAAGAATTCTGTCTTAGTATTCTTCTTACTTGTGCCCAAAACCCGGTGATCAAGGATCTTCTCAATTTCAGCATCATACTGTGTAGGTACTGATGGAGGAGCCCTCTTTGACTTGTTTATGTCCGGATCATCTGCATATGCAAAGTAAGGTTTCAATAAACTCACATGGAAAGTAGGATGAATTTTCAACCTTTCTGGAAACTTTAACCTATAAGCAACTTCGCCCAATCGTTTCACCACTTCGAATGGACCATCATACTTTGGAATCAAACCCCGATGTCTGGTCTTATTTACAATTTGTTTCCAGATTTGTGGGGTAAGTTTCAATAACACTTTGTCACCCACATTGAACTCAACTGAGAGACGATGTTGATCAACATACTTCTTCATGCGTCGCTGAGCCTTGCGCAAGCTATCCTGTGCCTCGGATAATATTTCAAGTCTGTCCCTTGCAACCATGTATGCTGCTGGACACTTTCCCTGATTTTTAGATTTGGCAACATCTAGTGGCGTCATAGGCTGTCTGCGTAAAACGATATCAAAAGGGCTCATTTCTGTTGCAGACGACTTGTGCAGATTATAGCAGAACTGCGCAGTGTCTAAGAATGTTACCCAATTCCGTTGACTTGCTGTCACATAGTGCCTCAAGTATTCTTCCAATAAGTGATTAATTCTTTCCGTCTGTCCATCTACCAGTGAACCTTGTATCTCTATCACTCACAATGTCAGCCGGAAGGCCAAAATACTTAACCACATATTTGTAGAACAAATCAGCAACAACTTCAGATGAACATAGTTCAGGTGCAGCAATAAAAACACAATATTTTGAAAACCTGTCAACTACCACCATGATAGATGCTTTGCCATTTACTTTAGGGAATCCAAAAATGAAATCCATGCTTACTAGTAGCCATGGCCTTTCAGGAACAGACAAAGGTTGCAGCAAACCTGCTTCCTTCTTACGTTCAGTCTTGTCAACTTGACAAGTCTTGACGTATGCCTCTATATCGTCTTCTATCTTTGGCCAAAAATAAACACGAGACAGTAAGGCTAACATCCTTTCAACACCGGGATGTCCAGCCCAAGCAGAATTATGCGCCTCTTTCATTAAGTCCTTGTGCAATCCGCCCTCATTTGGTACAACGATTCTCCCCCCTTTAAAATAGAGCAGATCGTCCTCGATCCAATACCGTCTCATAGTGCCATCTTGGACTTGACCCATCCATTTAACATATAATGAATCATTTGCAGCACACAACCTGATTCTATCATAGAAATCAGTTTGAAGTTTTGAAATTGAATATACTGCAACAAACACTTCTTTTCTACTCAGCGCATCAGCAACCTGGTTGTTTTTCCTGGTTTATGTTCCCACATGAAATCATATTCTGCCAGGAATTCTTGCCACCGTGCTTGTTTAGGACTCAACTTTTTCTGTGTTTTGAAGAATGTATTTGCTACATTATACGTTCTTACTACAAATCGAGTACCTAGAAGATAAACTCTCCAAACTTGCAAACAGTGTACCACCGCAACCATTTCTTTTTCATGTGTTGAGTATCTCTGTTCAGCATCATTCAATTTCCTACTTTCAAAGGCCACTGGATGACCTTCTTGCACTAATACGCCACCAATTGCCTTGTGTGACGCATCAGTGTGCACTTCAAATGGTAACTCAAAATCAGGCAATTTAAGTATAGGTTCAGATGCAATAGCCTTTTTAAAATTCTGAAATGCTTCATTAAATCGTTCAAACCAAACCCACTTTATATCCTTCTTCAACAAATATGTCAAAGCCGCTGCCCTTTTTGAGTAAATAGCAATGAATTTTCTGTAATAGTTAGCCAAGCCAAGAAACGACCTCAAATCCTTCACAGGACGAGGTGCCTGCCAATCAACAATGGCTTGCACTTTCTTAGGATCCATTCGTACTTGGTTTTTACTAACAAGATGCCCCAAGAATTTTATCTCTTGTTGAGCAAATTCACACTTTTCCATCTTGACATAAAGTGTGTATTTTCTCAACTGAGACAGAACCAAACTTAAGTGATTAACATGTTCCTCCAATGTTCGACTATAAATGACAATATCATCTAGATAGACAACAAGAAAGTCATCAAGATAGTCAAACAGTACATTATTCATTAAGTTGCAAAACGTTGCCGGAGCATTAGTCAGTTCAAATGGCATTACAAGGAATTCATATGAACCATATCTAGTTACACATGTTGTTTTTGGTTCATCACCTTCTACTATCCTAACCTGCCAATAACCCGCCCTGAGATCAAGTTTTGTGAACCAACATGCCTTACTCAACCTGTCCATCAAATCCTGCACCAACGCAACCGGATACTTGTTCTTTATAGTTGCCTTGTTGAGCGCCCTGTAGTCTACACACATTTGCATCGTACCGTTCTGTTTCTTTTGAAATAAAACAGGATCACCATATGCGGCCGTAGATGGCTGAATCAATCCAGCATCCAACAACTCGTTCAATTGTTTGCGTAATTCAACCAATTCCTTAGGAGCCATAGGATAAGGAGCCTGTGCAGGAGCAACCATATCAGGCAGCAACTCAATTTTGCGATCAATATCCCTCCTTGGTGGTAATTTCTTTGGTAATTCAGGCGGCATAACATCAGCATACTGTTTAAGCAATTCAGCAACACAATCATGCACTTCCATCGTAACATCAGGTTTCACTTCGACCAAGGCAGCAAGTATTGTGTCATCACCTTTCTTCAGTCTTTTGTCGATTGACATAGCAGACAAGAACATTCCCTTGTCTTTCTTCTTTGTAACTTTATTAATGTTCCCAAATGGATGAACTCCTTTGAGAAATCCAGCATTGCTTCCATTCATGACCATCACTCCATCTAAGTGAGGAAACGGAACAAACTGGAATTTTCTTAGAAAATCAATCCCAAGTATGATTTCAAATTCACCAAGCGGCATCACCATCAAATTATGTTTTCCTACCCAACTTCCAGTCGACATAGACACACCATAAGCCATACCCACAATGGCTTGTGCCTTAGCATTGACTATTTTGACGTAGGAAGGGCTTTTAGACAACTTTAGCCCCAATTTTGTAGCAATTCTCACATCTACAAACGTATGAATGACCCCTGTATCAACCATGTCCATCACACGTTGTTCTTTCACTGTCATTTCTATATGAATTAGGGAAGCATGAGGATTCAAAATACTAGACATTTCTCCAACATTATTAATCCCTGTAATATTGTTGAAGGACAATCATAATGTTTGCCATTGCAGCCACAATTTCCTCATCCTTCTCCCTTTGATTCATATTTCCAGCAATCAAAGCATTCACTTTTTCCCGGTTCGGACAAGACATGGACAAATGAGGACCACCACAAGTCCAACAGCCCTTAGAATAACCATCTTTGTTCTTTGGTCTGTCTTTTCCATCCTTTATTTGTGCCTTTCCTTTGTCATTTGTACCATCCTTGCGACTATCCTTTTTCCATTCCCCTTTCTTATCGTTCTTTTTCTTAGTTTTTGAAGTGTAAGGAGTATCAGTCAAAGGACGAGTCATCCGGAAATCAACCAACAAATCTGCAGCAGCAATTGCACCAGGCAGATCTTTAACATTCTGCCTCCGGAGTTCGTTTTGAGCCTAGCCTTGCATACCCGAAATGTAGTTTTGTAATTTATCCTCATCAGACATATTATGTATGTCTAACATCACAGAGGTAAATTCCTTAATGTATTTCCTCACCGAACCCGTCTGCCTTAGCCTATCCAATTTATCCCTTGCAAGCCAAGATGCATTGCTAGGAAGAAATTGATCACACATTTCTTTTATTAACTTATCCCATGTATCAATTCTAGGACGACCAACACTTACATCATCTGCATTTCGAGTCCTCCACCAAAGTTTAGCATCACCCGTCAAGTACATTGTGGTAATATTTAACTTGTCAGCGTCAGGAACCCTTGCAGCAGTAAAATACTGTTCCATGTCCCAAATGAAGTTTTCCAGTTCTTTAGCACTTCTTGCGCCACTAAAGGCCTTAGGTTCTGGAATTTTAACCTTAGATGATTCAACATGATTTGAACTCAACGTAGCCACAACCCGACACAATAAAACGAGCTCTGCACGAAGGTTCTCATTTTCCTTCTGCAGTCCCTCAAGTTGTTGCGTAGTTGTGGTACGAAAATCCAAGATTTTAGTGATATGATTATCAACATTCTGTCGATATACACCAATCTCTCCCTGAACTTTCTCAGATTCAAGTCTCAAATCAATTACTTGTGTAAAAAAATCCACAAACGTAGAGTCTCCAAAAGTATCATCTGTAAACCCAACGAATGCTTTGATTTTTCGTGCCAATTCCCACAGTTCTGCATTCTTCACCATCGTTGAACCGTGCTCTGATACCAATTGAAAGAGGGTCGATTTATTTTTACCGAACACCACTCTAGGAGTTCTTACAAACGTCTGTAACACTCAGCCTACTTCACACCCACGAATTTGACTAAGTATAAAAATACTTAAGCAGCAAAGTTAAACAACAAACAAACTTTACAGGAACTTGTCCAAAACTTTATTAATCTGATAATTAATACAAAGGAAGGCTTCACGAATTAGTCTAAGGCTAAAAACACTCTGTCTAAGCCTTAGATGAATTTCCACCCTTAATAAAAATTCTGCACATGGCAATTTCATGCGGCAGTTACAAATGACACCCGTCCGACACTTGTCATCATAGGGTTCAAACTAAGTTTCCAACAACTATATTTCTAACAGATAGAATCTAATTCAAATTACATTCTTATCTACACGAAATACTAATATTCTAACACTTAGAATATTTCAGGCTACATTCCAACACTTAGAATATTTCAGCCAGCTTCCAACACTTAGAATATTTTAGCTTTACTCCAACACTAAGTTTTATTTCAGCAATTCGGGTGAACTGCCTTTGTTCTTGCCATTGTCAAGTTTTCCCAGCCTTGCCTTGTCAAGCCAACACGCTGCCTTGCCAATGACCTTAGCCCGTACGTAAGCCTTGCATGTTCAAGCTGCCTTGCCGACACCAAGCACCTTGAACTTGTGTTGCACTGTTTTATCATCATCCATGTCAAGACCAATGCCCAAGTCCTTGACATGTGTGCATGTAGTTAGATCAAGTAGTTTGAGGGTCTAACACTAGCCTAGGTCAGAGTACGTCTTATTAAATTTGTAATTAAGCTCTTGATTTTTCATAATCTAAAATTTGGATCTAAACTTCTCACAAGTAAATAAGTATTGACATCTGAAAAATACCCGTTCAAGGAACGTCAGCAATAGAAGAGGATATGTAGCTTCCAAATATACTAAACTTAATGTGGTATACTTCAAAATTTTGTTACACATGAAATATATGATCTTCTTTAGTTCCTTAAAAAATGTGATTTTTCCAATTAAAATATCACTCATTTTGAATCAACATCTTTTAGCTAAACATATAGCTGAGTAGTAGTAGTTAATTGGAAATTTTTTTAGAAATGATAGACAATGGCTCATGCAAAGTACTATCACAAATATCAATTTCAATCACATAAGAGAAATGAAAGGAGCTTTAGTGGCAACAATACAAAGATCAAAGAAACAGAACTATGCACTCAAAAATCAAACAAAGAGAACATTAAAAAGAGGAAGGAAGCATGGAAAAATGAAATGTTTCCTATCAAAAGATCGAAGGAACAAATCAAATGAAGTGCATAACCAAATAATAGCCACAGTTTAAGCAAGTTCAATGGAAAATCATATAGTGAGAAGTTGCAGCAAACAGAAGAAAGAGAGAAAGGTGAATGACAAATAAAAATGGGCCAAGAATTTAGTTCAAGAGTTAGAAGACAGTAATGTGTAAAGCAACACAATAATTGGTCTAGAGGCATTACCTCCCATGAATTTGGAGGAGTTGTTAGGGTTTTGCCCTGATTTTCTTACCATGATTTAAGATTTATTTTTTCTTAAAGAAAATACAAAACGTTATCATAAATGTTTTTACTTTTATTGAAAATAAAATATAATATTCTTTCATATTTAGTTTATTCTTTTCTTTTAGGAAAATGTTTTGGAGTAGCTAGTTCTTTTCTAGTAGGAGAAGTTTTAGGACTCTATAAATATATGTTTGTTTTTTCTAACACAACATACAATAGAATCCACAATGTAATCGTTTAGAGACTTTAGTTTATGGGGAGATTTATTTTTTCTACAGTTTCAATGTTTTTCTTATATTAGTTTTGGTATAATAGTATTTTGACTTTTAGTATATTTTTTTGTTATCTGATTTATCAACAATATAATTTGCAATTTGTAAGCATCCGCATGACGCCCTAATCAACCCCTTCATATCCCCAATAAGTGATATCAGAGCGCATGACTCAAAGATCCAATGGTCAATGATCTAATGCTTGAATTAGGTTGAAGACAGATTCAAGAGTTTCAAACTAATTTGCAACAAATTTGATGATAATGAAGATTTTGTCAAGGTACATGTGGAGAAAAAGTTTCAACCATATTTTCAACATTCCTTTTACATCAATTTTAGGAATAAAACAAAATATTTTTTACCATTTTTAACCCATATATTATAAACTTTATTTTTATCCAAGGCAAGCAACAATGATGAAGATCTTGTGAAGAACTAGATTATCATGCAATGAAGAAGACAACAGCCAAAAGGGGA
The DNA here is from genome assembly GCA_027704765.1 of Solanum habrochaites. Lineage (NCBI taxonomy): Eukaryota > Viridiplantae > Streptophyta > Magnoliopsida > Solanales > Solanaceae > Solanum > Solanum habrochaites. The sequence continues at coordinate 21,485,778 of JAKWJA010002496.1, forward strand.
GATTTGTTAGGGTTTAGCCCTGATTTTCTTACTATAATTTTAGATTTATTTTTCTTTGAAGAAAAGACAAAACATTACTATAAATGTTTTTACTTTTCTTGAAAAGAAAATATAATATTCTTTCATATTTGGTTTATTCTTTTCTTTTAGGAAAATGTTTTGGAGTAAGAAAATATTTTCGACTAGCTAGTTCTTTTCTAGTAGGAATGGTTTTAGGACTCTATAAATATAGACTAGTTTATTCTAACACAAAGTAACAATAGAATCTACAATGTAGTTCTTTAGATACTTTAAGTCATGGGGAGATTTATTCTCTCTACAGTTTCAATGTTTTTCTTCATATTAGTTTTGGTATAATAGTATTTTTACTTTTAGTATAATTTTTTGCTATCTGATTTATCAATAATATGATTTGCAATTTGTAAGATTCCGCATGACGCCCTAATCAACCCATTCATATCCCCAACAGGAGTCTCATATACGCATTGCAAAGAGAGAAAAGGGTGTCAAGTTACACTTTACCTCGATGCAAACATTTTAAGAAGATGATATCACAAATTATCTCAAATCACAAGGACTTTTCAAACATCAGAGATACTGGGAAAACATTTTTGATACAATCAACAATGCAAAACATATGATTTATATAGCCGGATGGTCAATGTATACGAAAATTACCTTGATAAAAAATCCAAAAATGTTAAAGGTAGGCGAAATTACTCTCAGAGAGCTCCTGAAATGAAAGCAAGTGAAGGAGTTAATGTCCTATTGCTAGTTTGGGATGATATAACTTCAGATGAGGTACTAAAAAGAGATGGACTAATTTCAACTCATGATCAAGAAACCAAAAATTATGTTAACAACACATATGTTCACTATTGTTTATGTCCGCGTAATGCTGATAGTGAAAAGATAGTGATTCAGGGGTTTCAAGTTGGTGTAATGTTTACTCATTATCAAATGATGATCATTGTAGACACTGAAATTCCAGGAGGGATGTCACATAAAATGATGATAGAAAGTTTTCTTGGTTGTATTAATATTTGAGATGGTCGATGTGATACTCGTGATCATTCATTATTCAGGACATTGGAAACCATACATAGGCAAGATTTCTATCAGCACAACTTTCAAAACTCTCCAATCACAAAAAGTTGTCCAAGAGAACCTTGGCATTACATTCATTGTAGGTTAGAAGGGACCATTGCGTGGGATGTCTTGTGTAATTTTGAGCAAAGGTGGAGGAAGCAGATTGGAAATAGATTTATCTACTCAATGAATGAGTTTGATAAGTTTATTATTCATCCAATGAAAGTCACAACATCAAGGGATAGAGAAACCTGGAATGTCCAAATATTCCGGTTTATTGATGGTGGGGTTGTTACTAACTTCCCTGTAAATCCCGAAGAAGCATATGATGTAGGCCTTTTTACTGAATAGAAAACTTCATTGATCACAGTATCCCTAATGCATACATTAGTGCTACTCGTCGAGCCAAGATTTTCATTTACATTGCAAACCAATACTTTATTGAAAGTTGCTTTAGTTGGACTTGCAAAATGATATCAAGCTTGAGAACATCGGAGCTTTGCATCTTATCCCAAAGGAGATGTCACTCAAGATTCTGAGCAAGATTCAACCAGGAGAGAGATTTGCAGTCTACATTGTTATTCCAATGTGGACAAAAGGTATATCGAAAAGTAATTCTATTCATGTAATTCTAGATTTGCAAAAAAGGAAAGTGGAAATGATGTATAAAGACACATGCAATTTCTTGAGGTCGAGGTAAATACTATTGTTGGTCCTAGAGAGTGCTTGAAATTCTTCTTTCTTGGAAATCGTGAACTCAAAAAGCCTGGAGAATACAAATGTTTCAACCCTAAAAATGAAGTAGGAAGAGCTAGAGCTCCACATGTGTTTTAGAAGTTGGTAACTTGTTAAAATGATGGGAAATTACTTTTAAAAGTTTAATTAAAAGAGTTTAAAGGTCAAATGTCAAGGGACAACAATGACGTTTGGAAACTAGTTTTTTGAGTTAATGTGTTCTAAGAGGTGTATTGTTGTCTCGAGCTTTGTTTAAGAGAGTTTAATGAGTCAACGTCAAGGAACGTGTTATACTCCATTTTAAAAGACCCTTTTTGATGTTGGTTAAGGGTTCTTGGTATTGTGCAAAACCAAGAAAAGAAGGGCCTTATCCAAAAGACCAAGGCTTCCAACCTTGGCTAAACACTACCTTAGGGCTCCACGGACCACTTCATGGACAATGGTCTTGACCACGTCTCGTGAAGAATTTCGTGAAGGTGCCTTGGTATCACGTGAGGCAAGCAACTTTGGCCAAGCCACTGCCTCAACTTTCAGGAGCTCTTCACGACCAGTGGTCTTGACCACGAATCGTGAAGGAGGTCATGAAGGTGGCTTAACCTTGTAGGGATTGTCAAGGAAAAGTTTGTCACTGTCTCAAGGACCAGAGGCACCACCACGAGCAATGGTGCCCCTTCACAGCCTATCCAAGTGGGCATGGTCTCTAGCGGGGGCTGACCAAGTTGAGGTTTTTGAGTAATTTTAATGAAGTATTTTAATTGGTGGGATTGATTTTAAAAGGTTTATATGGTATATTTAACTAATTTTTAGTCTTAAAACCTTCCTTTAACTCATTATTTTCAAAACCCCTAACCAAAACCTCCAAAGTTATTCTCTCTCAATATTTTTTCTGAAGCACAAGAAAGAACAAGAGGTGGGAAGATAAGGTTTCAAATTCAAGGCTTTCTTCATCAAATTTCTTGGGCAAAGTTTCAAAATAGTTTCTAAGTTTCCAAAGTTAATGAAAACCCCAATTCTTACTCAAACTCATGGGTTCTTGCATCAAATGATTTAATATGATTATATCACTTTTTATTTGATGTTTTAAGGTGGAAAACTCCACGAACCTATGATTTCACTAAATTCCTAAATTTTTCTTAGGAAGTAGGTTTGATGATTATGGTTGGAGATTCATAAAAAATTTCTTAGATTTAATTGTGTTATTGATTTCTATTATTATCTATACCTATTTATGATGAATTGTTATAGACTTGAGTAAGCTTGATTATGGCTTGGGCGAAGGGTAGGTTGACCTAATTCTCTTGATATATTGGAATTGTTCTTGTATGTTTTGATCCACTTATTGTGGAGATATTTAATAATTGTGTATGTATTGTGATCATGGCCTTGAAGGCATTATATGGTGAGTCATGTTAAGGTATATGCGAAGGTGTAATATGAACATGTTCATGTTGTCTCAAGGAGATCTTTCATACAGTGTTATTATATTGTGATTAATGTATATCCTCTCTTACTGCTCATATGTGTTGATGTTAGAATAAGAAGTGGTCTCTTTATTGTGATGTTTGATCTTTATTGGGTAAACTTCGATACCTCTTCTTAGTACATGAAAACTTCTTGAGTATGATCTCTTTGAATTGGTAGACGTAGTTTCCTCTCCTTGATGTATGAAAGCTGTTGAATATGATCTCTTGAATTGGTAGTCTTAGGCATCCTTTTCAGGAGTAATGAATGAATGAATGTCTAGAATTGGTAAACCTAGTATTGGTACCTTTATATGAATGACTAATGAGACCTCTAGGCTATTTCTTGAACTCGTAGACCTAAGCATGGTGCCCTTTCATGATGAGTCTAGACACCTAAGTGAATGTAAAACCTTGAAGCAATAGACCTTATGATGGTGACTCCTACTTGTGTGAAATGATAGATTTCGAGATGGTAGGCCGAAGGGTAGGAAAACTTCTCTAATAAATTCAATGAGTTATCCTTAATGAATGTTGATTGGTTAGACCTAAGCATCGTTCCCTTCTTGGTAGAAGTATTATGGGTCGGTAGACCTAATGTTCCTGCCCTCTCTAGTACATACATGTGAATGAAAATCTAAAGAAACCAAGGCTATCACCTAGTGGATATGGTTAAGATGGCGTCTCTTCGCGAAGAAAAGGCTAGAGTCCAATGAACATCTTTGGATATCCCCTAAGCAATGTGCCAACATGGGTTGTGTATTAGTTCTACCCTTTGCAAGTAGATCACCCTCTATAGTGTGGGGTCTTATGACACCAGATTCTAGATCTAGAAAGCATGGTATATGTCGGTTAATGCCAATTCCCATCACGCGGGATGTGCACTTTAGTTACTTGATAGGTTCTACAACGTGTAGGTAGTTGTATGGGATGCTATCTACACATGGCATGCGTAGGCTTAGAAGGTGCTAAAGTGAGTTCCCTCTTTCTTAAATGACTCCTATGTCAAATTCCTCTAAATGCATGAATATGTCCATAAATGTCTCTAATAAGGAAATATTGAACTAGTAGCTTACATTGATAGAATGAGTTGCCTAGCATGTTAATGTTGGAATAAGAGAGTCCTTATCTATTGTAGTCTTAGGGAACACCCAGGTGTTGTATGAAGAGGTAGTATGGGATGCCCCTCCATGTCTTACTTAGGTGGGTCTTAGGATAACTTTAGGTGGATGGTCTATGATGATTAAATGGCCTATGTGACAAATATGTATATGTGTTGAATATGGGTAATTGTTGAGCATGTCTATAATGTGAATATTGTATTGTGTGTGGATAGTGACATATAATGTGTATCTTATACATGTGGTTATGGATTTTATAAAAAATGGCATGGAAGTTTATAGCTCAAATAAATGTCCCTTTTTGCATGTTTTTGCATGGTCATCATACTCAGTACTTAAATGTTCCAACCCCATTCTTTTCATATGTTTTACAACAAGTGTAGGTGTTGGCAAGCAAAGTGCTTTCTATAGTGAAGCTTGAGACTAGGGTTTCTCTCAAGACTTTTGGCATGTCCTCATATGTCGAGGACACAAATTCTATGTTCTAGTTTCTTTTGTTAAGACTTTGATAGACTTGTAGTTTTCTTTTCTATTGTAATGGGTCGTCCCTAGTATGTTTATTTGAAATTGGGTCTAGGTTGGCCATGTGAGACTAGTATTCCGCTTGAGTATAAAGATTTCTAATGTAAATGACTTTGTAGTCTTATGATTTTGGGTAAAAGGTTTTATTTACGCACTATTTTTATAGACTATGTGATGAATGAATGACAAGGGCTTGTATAATACCTCTTCGGGGTCGAGTACGCTGTGTCACAACTTGGGGGTGCTCTCGGGTCGTGACAAACTTGGTATCATAGTGTAAGATTTTGTGGAATGGTCTTTTATTTCAAGCTCTCACAAGCCACGTCTAGTAGAGTCTTTTTCATCGGTGCTAGTCGAGATACATCTATGTGTGAAAGACTATAGGACATTAGAAGTTACACTTCTTTCATATTCTTGAAGTCGTTTCTTAGAGTTGATTTCTATATGTGTCTTATCTCTTCTCTTATGCTTATAGGATATGAATACAAGGGATAACACGAGGAGAATGGAAGAGGAGATGGTGAATGAGGGAGTTCCTTTCAAAGGTAATCAAGGTGACCAAGCCTCTCTAGGAAATCAAGAGAATGAGGTTCCAGTGGTTCCCCGTACATGACTAATGAAGATATTAAAGTGGTTTTTCTCACCTTAGCCCGAGCTATGACGGCCCAAGATAATAGAGATGTGGGGCCTAGGATGAATGCTAGCGAGAGTACCATAGCCTCAAGTTTGAGACATTTTGTGAGGATGAATCCTCCTATCTTTCTTGGTTCTAGAGTGGGAAAAGATACCGAAGAATTCTTGGATGGTATGCATAAGATAGTGAGTGTTATGGGAGAATCTTCTAGGAAGAAAGCGCAGTTGGCTTCCTATCAATTGAAGGAGTTTAATCAAGTGCACTTCACTCAATGGATAGACAATAGAACGGTTGAAGAGGGTCCTATTTATTAGGAAGAGTATTAGGAAGCATTCTTAGGAAGGATTTGATACGCTCAAACTTACTTCTCAAATAAGAAGTAAAGCGGTCGTGTCAAGTAAATAACCCAACTAGTGAGGTTGGGATCGTTCCCACGAGGAAAATAGTCTAGACTTAACTTCAATCTATTATTACTTTTGTTTAGTCAATTACTTCCTTGGAAAGTAAAAACAATAAAAGGGGGGTTTCTATTTCTAAATGAATGAAAATAACTAACGCAATTGAAAGAGACACTTAACAGCTTTGAATGTTAGATTTTAATCAATTAATCAAAGTAACTAGGGTTTACGTGTTCCCCACAGGTTCATAACTTGATAATTCTAATTATAACAATTCTTTCCTAGTATCTTGCATGCAAAATGATAAGTTATGTATTTCTAAATCCTTGGTCCGGCATCTAGAAAATCTCACTCCGCACCTTGGTCCGGCTACGTGTGTTGCTATCCTAACCATTATCTTTACCTTATATTATGCATCGTATTCGATATTTGACTAAGTTATTATCTCGTACCAATCAATACTAGCATATTAGATAGTATACACTAAATCTATGTTGGTAATTCTTTTCCTATTATCTACCTCCTTGGTCAGCAAGTAGCATTAAGGCGAGTTCTAACGTTGGCCATCCGTTAAAAAAGACTTCTAAGCGAAAGAATTATTAATACATGCAAGACACTATTCTAGAATCGTTATTTTAGTTAGGTTTTATCTCATTTTTGCCTATGGTTCCCACAACCCTAGTTATGGAGTTTAGTAACTCATAAACATAATCACAATATTCAAATATATTAAATAAGAATTCATGTACTTACTTTAATGAGAAAGAGTAAAATCCAAAAGTTTGCTTGATTAATCACCAAAAATCACTTGCAAGAATCTCAAAGTAATCAAAAATCTCACAAAAAGTCTAATGATAATAAAAAGGTGTGTAACTATACGGAGTGTAATAATGATCCCGAGTCTAACCTCAAAAACGAGGTTTTTTGAACAATTTATAGAAAATAAAAACCTAGTTAAACAAGGACTCTATTTGCTGGAAATTTGTCAAAACGCGGCGGGTCGACGGACCTCGCGACGGATCGTCGTGGTCACGACGGACCATTGTGGACTCCGTCGTCCCATACTTGTGCAATTTCTTCTGCTGCTCTCTTCATTACCCTCGACGGCAAGTATGACGGACCGTCATAGGCACAACGGTCCGTCGAGGGTCTTCATTTCAAAACACTTGAACTCTTGGAATATGGGTACTGGGACTACTTCTCTGAAATTCATGACGAACCTGCAGGACGAAACGTCATAGACTGGACGGAACGTCATGAACTCCGTAGCCCCAGCAGCTGCATTACGCTGCCACCTACGGACCTTCACAAGCACGACGGACCGTCTTAAGCTCCGTAGTTGGTCTCTTCTGCATTTCTTCGCTCAAAATCTCCGCATTCATCTTTGGACAGATTTCCTGCAAAATAAAGAGAAACTTATATAAACATTAGCACAAAAAGGATTTTGGACACACTAAACTTAAGGAAAAAGTATTAATAATACCGTGAAATCATGGTATATCAAGGTACTTTCCCCAGGAGAAGAAGGAGTGTAAGATTGAGGAGTTCATAACTCTTAGGAAAGGTAAAATGAATGTGAAGGAGTATTCTTTGATTTTTACCTCGTTGTCTAAATATGCTCCATCTTTGGTGTCTAATCCTAGAGATGAGATGAGTAGGTTTGTGACCAGTGTAACCGACCTATTCAGGGAAGAGTGGTGTACAACAATGCTCCATAGTGATATAGATATATCTAGGCTTATGGTGTATGCTCAATCCATTGAGGAGTCTAATATTACGAAGATGACTATGGATTTTAAGAGGGGTACATCCAATGAGCAAAATCAATCTAGGTTTAAGAAGAGAGGTCCAAATCAAGATTCTTTAAGTGCTCCTAAGGTTAACCAAGATAGAGATGGCGATTCTCAATTTTCTAAGCCTTCTTGCTCTAATTGTGGAACAAAGAATTTTGGGAAGTGTCTATCCAGTACTAGTGGGTGCTACAAATGTGAAAAAAATGATCACAAGGTGAGAGATTGTCCTACCCTTGTGAAAAAAAAAAGAATCGTTCAATGCTCTCCAAGACAACAATGATAAAGAATCAAATCCGAATAAAGGTACCATTTAGTTATAGTTCCTTTGTTTTGTGGTGAAATCCTTATCTGTTGATTCACAATAGCCTCAGTTGGGTTTCTCCCAAGTGGGAGATGACATGTTGAGTAGTAAGGTTGTTGACAGTGTTGATGTTCTTGTATCTTTCCTTCCATCAAACTCAAGCTTGAGACTTGAGAGCTTTCTAGTAGCATGATCCATTTTTAGGAGTTTTGTGTGAAAAAATGAGTTTCCATATGTTTTGCATATTCTAGTTGAATCCTTGTTAAATGAGAAAATGAGTTTTCATAGATGAGTTCCTCATGTTAGTATGCGTCCACTGTGATTTGCTTAAGTATGTCATGAGGTTAAATTTTGAGCATGCTTAATTGTGTTCTTGAGAATGTTGCATAATTGTACTTCTATGAGAAATTTGCATAATGTGCAATGATGTTGGTTGGAGAAGGAAGTCCCTCCAACGTAATGAGAAAAGTTAAGTTTGGCAATGAGTTTGTGGATGTGTTCCTACTTTCTTGTTGTGATTTGAGAAATTTTCTAACGTGGAGTTGATGTTTTTCCTAGATTTGAGTATGATTTATAATGTTGTATGCATGATAGTTGGATGCTACTCTTAAGTTGTTACCTCTGATGTGTTTAAAGTGTTATTCGAAGACGAATGCTCCCAAGTGGGGATAATGTAACAACCCTAAAAATGACTTTTGAAGAACTACAGCTTCACATGTGTTTTAGAAGTTGGCAACTTGTTAAAATAATGGGAAATAACTTAAAGTTTAGTTTAAAGAATTTTGAGGTCGAACGTCAAGGGACGACTATGACGTTCGGAAAGTAGTCTTTTAATTTAATGTGTTCTAAGAGGTGTACTGTTGTTTAGAGCCTTGTTTGAGAGAGTTCAATGATTCAGTGTCAAGGTACATGTTAGAATCCATGTTAAAATATCCTTTTTGATATTGGTTAAGGGTGATTGGGCTTGTGCCAAGCCAAGGAAGGAAGGGCCTTATCCAAAGGACAAGGCTTCCAATTGTGGTTGAAAACGGCCACAAGGATCGACGGACTACTTCACAACTAGTGGTCTTGACCACGACTCATGAAGAAGGTCATGAAGCTGCCTTGTTGGTATGTGAGGAAAGGCACTTTGGCCAAGCCACTGACCCAACTTTCACAGACCACTTCAAGACCAGTGGTCTTGATCACGGCTTGTGAAGGAGGTCGTGAATGTGCCTTATATTTTTGGGTCTTGGCAAGGCAAAGTTGGACACTACCTCAAGGCCATGGACACCACCACGAGCCGCAGTTCCCCTTCACGGCCCGTCCAAGTGGGCGTAGTCCCGGACTGGACCTGCCCAAGTTGACGGTTTTTGAGTAATTTTAATTAAGTGTTTTAATTAGTGGGGTTGATTTTAAAAGGTTTATATGGTATTTTTACGTAATATATGGCTTAAAACCTTCCTTTAACTCATTTTTTTAAAAACCCTTATTGCTCAATATTTCTTTCAAGCTCAAGGAAGAAGAAGAGGTGGGAAGCTGGGGTTTCAAATCCAAGGCTTTCTTAATCATATTTTTTGGGCAATCTTAATAAAAAGGTTCAGTGATCCTTTATCCAGGGCAAGCTTCACCCTAGAGTGAATTTCAAAATAGTTTTCAGTTTCCAAAGTTCATAAAAAAAACCCAAATTACTCAAATTCATGGGTTCTTGCATCAAATGATTTATTATGATTATATCCTTTTTAATTTATGTTTTAAGGTGTAAAAATCCACGAACCCATGATTTCACTAAATTCCTAAACATGACTTATGAAGTGGGTTTTATGATTCTGATTGGAGATTTATAGGAATTTGCTTAGATTAAATTGTATTATTGATTTCTATTATCATCTATACCTATTTATGATGAAGTGGGAGACTTGAGTAAGGGTTATTATGGCTTCGGTGAAGGCTATGTTAACCTAATTTTCATGCTATATTTGAATTGTTGTTGTATGGTTTGATCCACTTATGGTGGAGGTATTTACTTATTGTATATGTATTGTGATCATAGCCTTGAAGGCATTATATGGTGATTTGGAGTATAAAAATGTTAAGGTATATGTGAAGGTGTAACGTGAACATGTTCATGTGGTCTCAAGGAGATCTTGCATCAAGTGTTATTGTATTGTGATTGAAGTATATTCTCTCTAAAGTCTCAAATTTGTTGATGTTAGAATGTGAAGGGGTCTCTATATTGCTATGTTATATTGAACTGGTAGACTTCGATACCACTTCCTTTGGTAACAACAGAGAACATTACCATTGATAACAATAATAAGAATTACAACTTTGATCACGTAACAACACAACATTCCTATTCCATTCTCCTCTCCTCATAGCTTGTTACCAGTAAAGTTTGAATAAAACTCCTACATTTATTAAATTTTTTGATTCCCTAAATCTACCTATCCTGTCTATGAATTCCTTTTTGATTTGTGTTATAACTTGCTCCTTTTGTACATTTACTCCTCTATATATTTTCCAATTGCTCGCTTTCCAAGTGTGATATACCATAACCCCCAATATAGCAGCAATTATTTCTTTATTTGCTTTACTCAAAGCTTTCTATCGATTTCCAGTAGTACCTAATCAATTCCAGTTTCTTGTATTTGTGTGTAATTCCATTGCATGAAAATTTTCTTAATACATGAATACTTCTAGAATATGATCTCTTGGAATTAGTAGACTTAGGTGTCTCTCCTTGATGTACGAAAGTTGTTGAATGTGATGTATTGACTTGATAGGCTTAGGCATCCTTTTCTTGAGTAATAAATGAATGAATGTCTAGAATTGGTAGACCTAGTATAGGTACATTTCTATGAATGACTAATGTGGCCGCTAGGCTATGTCTTGAAGTGGTAGACCTAAGCTTGGTGCCATTTCAAGATGATTCTAAACCCCTAAGTGAATTCAAAACCTTGAAGTTGTAAACTTTATTTTTGTACCGCGTACTTGTGTGAAATGATGATAGACTTAGAGATAGTGGGACGGAACAGAAGGAAACCTTCTCCAAGAAAGTCAATAAGCTATCTTTGATGAACGTTAATCGGTTAGACCTAAGCATGGTGCCCTTTCATGGTAGAAGAACTATGGGTTGGTAGATCTAAAATTGGTGCTCTTTCTAATACATACATGTGGATGAACTACTCTATGGAAACCAAGGCTAGCACCGAGTGGATATGGTTAAGATGGTGTCTCTTTCCGAAGAAAAGGCTAGAGTCTAATGAACATATTTGGATATCCCCTAGACCATTTTCCAACATAGGTTGTGTATTAGTTCTAACCATGGAAAGTAGAACACCCTCCACGGTATAGGGTCTTATGAAACCGGATTCCTTGTCCAGAAAGCATGGTTTATGTTGGTTAACGCCTATACCCATCATGCGGGATGTGCACTCTAGTTACTTGATAGGGTTTAGAACGTGTATGTAGTAGTATGAGAGGCTATCTACACATGACATAAGTAGGCTTAAAAGGTTCTAAAGTGAGTTCTCTAAGTCCTAAATTGCTGCTATGTGAAAGTCCTCTAAATGCATGAATTTGTCCTTAAATGTCTCTAATAAGGAAATGTTGAGCTAGTAGCTTACATTGATAGAATGAGTTGCCTAGCATGTTAAAGTTGGAATAGAAGAGTACTTATCTATTGTAAACTTGAGGAACATCCAGGCGTGGTTTGAAGAGGTAGTATGGGTTTCCCCTCCATGTCTTACTTATTTGGGTCTTAGAATAACTTTAGGTGGAGAGTCTAAGATGATGAAATGGCCTATGTGACAAATATGTATATGAGTTGAATATTTTTAATAGTTGAACATGTCTATAATGTGGGTATATGGATGGGGCTTATAATGTGTCTCTTATACATGTGTTTATGGATTTTTTTAAATAAAAAATGGCATGAAAACATGTATCTCAAATTAATGTCTTTCTATGCATGCTTTTGCGTGGTCATCATACTTAGTACTTAATTGCGATAACCCCATTCTTTTCTTTACTACAAGTGTAGGTGTTTGCAAGTGAAGTTCTCTCTAAAGTGAAGCTTGGGACTAGAGTTTGTCTCAAGACTTTTGGCATGTCCTTATATGTCGAGGACATAGATTCTATGTTCTAGTTTCTTTTGTTAAGACTTTGTAATAGACTTGTAGTATTCTTTTTTATTAAGGGTTGTGTCTCTAGTATGTTTCTTTGTAATTGGATCTAAGTTGTCCATGTGAGACTAGTATTTCTTTTCCGAGTAAAGTTTTGTAAATTTTGATGACTTTCAAGTCTTATGATTTTGGGTAAAAGGTTTTAATTCTGCACTATTTTTTATAGCCTATGTGATGAATGAATGCTAAGGTTGTATAAGACCTCTTCGAGGTCGAGTACGTCGTGTTGCAACTTGGGGGTACTCTCAGGTCGTGACAACAAACCTCATCAGAAACAAGTGTTTGATACTAATTATGCAAAAGGTAAAGAATTCAGGTGCTTTATTATTCACGTTCATTAAAAATCATGATCAGTAAGTAAACAATTTCATGTTTTTTCTTACTTTCCTTTTTAATTTCTTTCACAAAGAACGTCTCTTCCTTTTTTATTACAACTCTTCAATTCTAACTTTCGACGACATGTTTATGTGTGTACATTCTACACATCCTTAGCTTAAGACTACATAATTCAAAAGTCTTCTTTGCTTAAACTCTTTGTCAAATCAGAAACTGGACAAACAAATAGAAACACGAAGTACCAATTTTTGCTCTATTGATCATCTTGATCAAACTAATGTTTGCTTCTTTTGTTCTTTGTTGATGTTGATGACGAATACATTATAATTGAATCTGCTAACATCAATCAAAGGTCAATGGATGGTATTTGAGACTGTGAGATTGCTATGGTTGGCTACCAACCATATTATCTTGCATTTAATCAACTACATTGAGGAATGTGAAAGAGATTACTACTGATAATTATGAAAATACAAATTTATATAGTCCTTCAATGTCAGTTGTTGTGTCAATGCCATCTTCTTTTTAAGTTCAAGTTATAACAAACCAAGAAGGAAAAATAGTGGAAACACATATAATGTGATAGCAGGGAAACACCAATCAATGAGGAAAATTGGGCCTAAGTTTTAAGCTTATGAATTGGAAAAATTGGAAGTGATCTTGTATGTTTCAAGGATAAAATCAAGACAAGGAAGACATCCTACCTGACCAACAATGGCTATGTTTGCTAGGAAGCAACTTAAGAGAGAAAAAGTGAATGCCAAATCAAAATGGACCAAGAATTTAGTTAAAGATTAGAATACTCAAATTCAAGACAAGGAAAACATCCCACCTGACTGGGGATGTTGAAAGTTTCTACTATTCGGGTCCGCCCCTAACACCCACTAGGTTATGGGTAACGAAGAGATTTATTCGACAGTTATTCAAACATTCCGCCAGAATTGTTCTTTATTTGACCTTAGCAGAAATATTTAAAACACTCAACAAATAACAGTCACCATTCCTTTTATTTTTATTGGGGGGGGGGGGACAAGACAAATTATCTATTATAACAAGTGTTTTTGTAAGTAAACATATCATTTACAAAGTAAATGTTACAAATTAGAAAAACAAGCAGGTGTGGACATACGCTCCAACCTTGCTTAGCGTACCAGTCATATCAATCTGACTATATTGTAAGGGTAATTATTCAAATCACATAACCTAGTTGCCACTTTAGGATGCCTTCTTCCTCTCCCATGAATCTCCCGGATGACATGTCTTATTATTGATCTTGTTGGCTGTTGTTTCTGTTGGAAGATCCTGCTATTACGTTCCATCCGTAGTTTGTATTCTATGCTAGCCATTGCCATTCGATACACAAAAGTTGTACTACTCTTTCCTTTCACTGTATTTTAGTTGTCCAATTCATGCTCTTCCTTTTAATCCCTTTCTAGTTAAGTATGTTGTTCCATACCTCTGCAACATATGCATATAAAAAAAAGATGTGATCAAGAACTTCATTATCCTGCTGACAAGGAGGGCATGTTTGAGACTAAATCATACACCATTTGGCAAATCCATCTTTTGTTTCAAATTTGCCTTTTACCGTAGGATATAATATGAATATCCATTTAGGATCCCCAATGTTAATCCATACTATTGATCTCCATACTACCTTTTCTATTGTACCCCTCATCTGCATATACACTATGTTCAGAGAGTACACTACCATGTTTCTTGTACATGCTTCTCTGATCCCAGCAATAAAATCTTTTTTGATGTTTCAATATTGCAAATTCACACCAATCTTCTACACATATTCTCCACTATTTGAATAATCTTTTACGGCATAGCAAACACTTGTGTCCAGAACATTTAAATTTCATACAAAACACTATTTATAAGTTGAGCTCTACTTGCATAAGATAAAAATTTAGTTGTTCAGCTTGTTTTCCTACCTAACGTCTTGTCCAACAAAGGCTTGCATTGTATCATGGATAATCTTTTTGTACTCAAAGTACTCCAAGATATCTAAAATGCAGGTCCCTTTAACAAATTGCAATTCCTGCACTATCTCCTCTTGTTGGTGTTGTTTTACTCCTCTAATATATACACTACTCTTTTATACATTTGCTATCAGGACTGAAGATTTGGAGAACATCATAAAACATTGAATAAGGCATTTTACTAATTTCAAATCTCCTGTGCAAAATATCAATATATCATCAACAAAACTCAATTGCACTATCCTCTGCTTCTTGCATATGGGATGGTAGTGGAAATTAGGATTAGACTGCAGAGTCTTCAAAATTCTTCTCAAATAGTCCATAGCTAGTAGTAAGCAGAATCTTAGGAATCTGCTTTTGAACTGCAGCAAATTTAATTTTACTTCTTATGTTTTAAGTAAGACTTAGTCAATTCGTTATTGGTCATGCTTTCCTATTATTTAGGAGTTGTTTAGTGACTGCTAGGTCATGTGTTATTATTTTTATTTTTCATTCTAGGCTTTTATATGTCTAATTGAAGCATTAATAAAAAATCTCTTCTTCTGCTTCAATTCTATTCTCTTCCGTCTTTATATTTTAGGTGCGGACTTTGATTTCCCTGTGTTATTTAGATTAAATAGGTTTTTAAAACATTCAGTTGGTATTAGAGCTTTATTTCTTAAGGGACCTCTGTGTGTGGGTGCCAATAGATTTTATGAATACCATGAACGGAGAAGTAAGTTTTTCTTCAATGGCACCACCAAATTTTGGTGGAGAAAGTTATCGAATCTAGGCTATTAGAATGAAGTCATATCTGGAAACTTTGGATCTCTGGGAGGCTGTAGAAGATGAATACATCATTTCTCCCTTACCAAACAATCCGACGGTGGCGCAAATAAAAAATCACCAGGAAAGGAAAATTAGGAAATCAAAGGCAAAGACGTGTTTATTTGCTATAGTTTCATCCACTGTCTTCACTCGTATCATGTCTCCGAAGTCGGCAAAAGAGATATCGAATTATCTTAAGGCTGAGTATGAAGGACATAAGAGAATTCGAGGGATGCAAGTGCTAAATTTAGTACATGATTTTGAGCTCAAAAGATGAAGGACCGTGCAACCATAAAGGAATACACTGACCGACTTCTTAACATTGCCAATCATGTCGGATTGTTGGGTTCTACTTTTCACGATTCAAGGATCGTTGAGAAAATCCTTGTAACGGTACCTGCAAGATTTAAGGTGACCATTATAACCTTAGAAAATACTAAGGACTTGTCCAGTATTACACTAACAGAGCTCTTAAGTGCATTTCAAGCATAAGAGCAACGACGTGTTATGAGACAAGAAGGAGTTGTTGAAGGGGCTTTACCTTCCAAGCATCAAGATGATGGATGATATAAGAAAAAGAAGAACAAGATATACCAACCAACATATGGATAAGGTGCATCATGCACCAACAAAAACAAAACAGGTTGCTTCAAAGGAAACTACCCTCCTTGTAAGCATTGCGGCAAGATGGGACACACACCTTTCAAGTGTTAGAGAAGGCCTGAAGCTAAGTGCAATAACTGCAATCAGTTTGGGCATGAAGCAATCATTTGTAAGAACAAAACTCAACAGCAGGATGTAGATGCTCGAGTTGTAAATGAACAAGAGGTGAATCAACTATTTGTTGTATTATGTTTTGTAAGCAATGTTTCTAGCGAGTCGTGGTTGATTGATAATGGATGTACAAATCATATTACTCATGATAGAGAATTCTTCAAATAATTGAAGCCTACTCGAGTTGCAAATGTTCAAATAGGCCATCGTGGTCACATTCTAGTAAAAGGAATGGGAGCTATTGAAGTTGAGACACAAGTAGGTACAAAAAAATAACATATGTTCTTTGTGTTCCAGACTTAGACCGAAACTTTTTAAGTATCAAACTTTATTTTAAAGATAAATATTTCTTGATCAAGTATCCCTCAGGGCAGGACCTTTTTAATGTCAAAATCGAAGGAAAAAGTTTCTCATTAGATCCATTTGATAAAGAGAAAATGTTGTATTCAGTAAAAGAAAATTTTGTTGAGTTATGGCATAAGAGACTCGGCACTATCATTATCAAGGGATTTTTAAGATGCAAAAGTTGAAGATGGTGGAGAGCTTACCTGATATGGAAGCAAATTCCACGAAATATCATGCCTACCAATTTGGTAAGTAACACATAAAGCCATTTCCAAAATCAACCTAGAGAGGCTCACAAAAGCTACAACTAGTTCACACTGATGTTGCAGGGCCTCAAAGAACTCCATCACTATAAGGTAGCATCTATTATGTTCTTTTCATTGACGATTTACAAGAATGTTTTTGATTTTTTCTTGAAATTTGAGTAAGAAGTTGCTGGTGTATTTTGGAAATTCAAGAATTTGGTGGAAAATCAAAGTAATTGTAAGATTCAAGCTTTGAAGTATGATAATGGGAAGGAATACACTTCAAAAAAATTTGATTCATTCTATGAGGAGGTCGGTATTGTGCATCAGCTTACAACACCAAACACACCAAAACAAAATGATGTTAATGAAAGAAGAAATAGATGGATAATGGAGATGGACAGATGCATGTAGCATGAGAAGGAGTTGCCCAAGATATTTTGGGCAGAGGAAACAACTACCACAGTTTTTTATGCAGAATCGACTTCCAACGAAAGCTTTAAAGGATAAAACACCATTTGAATCTTGGTACGGGTTTAAGCATTCACTAAGTTTACTTAAAGTGTTTGGTTGTCTCTTTTTTGTTCATATTCCTCAGGTTAAACGTGACAAACATGACAAGAAGTTAATCATAGGCATCCATGTGGGTTACAATGGAGTTTCTAAAGCCTACAAGCTCTATCATCCTTAGACAGGAAAGATGACAATTACAAGAGATGTTCATTTTAGTGAAAATGAAAAGTTGTACTGGAAGAACTCTCAGAAATAACGAAGACGCTCTCTAGAAGCAAACATCAGCCCTCCTAAAGAAACAGAACAATGGCAGCAAGAACTAGAAGATGATCATCCAGTCAAGGGGAGAATATTATTGTCAGATATCTATCAGAGGTGTAATGTCGCCATCTATGAACTTGTTGGTAGCGTAGAAGCTTTGCAAGACCTAAAATGGAAGAAAGCAATGGAGGAGGAGATCTCCACGATTGAGAAAAATAAAACTTGGGTGCTGGTCAACAAACCTGAAGACATAAGTTATTGGTTTGAGATGGGTCTTCAAAACAAAGTTAAATGCATATAGTTTCATAAGCAAATACAAGGCGAGGCTTGTAGTTAAAGGGTACACACAAATTTATGGTGTTGATTACTCTGACACTTTTTCTCCTATTACAAGATTATACACAACCAGATTGTTACTCGCAATAGCAGCACAAAAGGAATGGAAGGTGTTCCAACTTGATGTCAAATCACCTTTCTTAAATGGAATACTGGAGGAGGAAATTTATGTTGAGCAACCATCAGGATTTGTGAAACACGGTGATGAAGAAAAAGTCTATCAGCTAAAAAAAACTTTGTATGGCTTAAATCAAGCACGAAGAGCTTGGTATAGTAGGATAGATGATCATCTGTGAAGCTTAGGCTTTAAAAGGAGCTTGTCTGAATTGACTTTGTATCTAAAACATAAAGACACTGATATCCTTATTATGTCGGTTTATGTGATGATCTTCTGGTAAGAAGAAATAATACAAGGCTAGTTGTGGAGTTTAAAGAAAAAATGATGCAACTTTTTGAAATGACAGATCTTGGTCTTATGACCTATTTTCTTGGAATCGATATCATGCAAAGCAAAAGTGAAGTGTTCATTTGCCAGAAGATATACACAAATCAAATTCTGAAGAAATTTCAAATTGAGGAATGCAAGTCGATAAGAACGCCGATGAATAAAAAAGAGAAGCTCTGTAAAGAAGATGGAGCCGACAAAGTTGATGAAGGTTATTATAAAAGCTTGATTGGATTCTTAATGTATCTCACTGCAATAAGGCCTGATTTTTTATTTGTTGTAAGTATCTTACCTCGTTTTATGCACTGTGCAAGTGAAATGCATTTAAGAGCAACAAATCAAATATTAAGATATATCAAAGGTACTATTGATTATGGTGCAAAGTCTGAGAAGTGTTCAAGCTTTAAGTTACTTGGATTCTATGATAGTGATTAGGCTGGATCCGTAAATTATATGAGAAGTACCTCTGGCCATTGTTCTAGCCTAGGTTCAGGAATATTCTCATGGTCATCTAAGAAACAGGAAATTATTGCACAATCAACAGCCAAAGCTGAATTCATAGCAGTAACAGGATCAGTAAACCAAGTCTTGTGGCTTAGAAAGATCATGTATGATTTACATTTGGAACAGAAGGAATGTACTATGATTTTTGTCGACAACCAGACAACTATTGCAATCTTAAACAATCCGGTGTTCCACAAGAAGACCAAGCATTTCACTATCAAGTTCTATTTCCTGAGAGAAATGCAGCAAAGAGGAGAAGTGACTCTAGTCTACTGCAAGTCTGAAAACCAGCTAGCAGATCTATTTACTAAGCCTTTTCCGATCAGCAAATTCGAGCTTCTTAGACAGAATTGTAGTTTGCAATATTCAAAGCAAGTTTGCTTTTCAACTACATTAAATTAATTTTACTGCCTATGTTTTAAGCAAGACTTAGTCAATTAGTTGTTAGTCATGCTTTCCTATTATTTAGGAGTTGTAAAGTGACTGCTAGATCATGTGTTATTACTTTTATTTTTCATTCTAGGCTTTTATATATCTAATATGAAGCATTAAGAAAAAAGCTCTTCTTTTGCTTCAATTATGTTCTCTTTCGTCTTTATGTTTTAGGTGCAGACTTTGATTTCCCTGTGCTATTTAGATTAAATAGGTTTTTTAAAACCTTCAAGAGACAAAGATCTCCTATCCTGACTCCTCTTTTAGATTTGGAAGGTGTTGTACTATGCCTATTAATCTAGATGGAATATGTAACAGTTGTAACACATTTCATTATCCATTCTATGACTTTTGCAGGTATTTAAAGTTCTTTTAGGTTTTAGCAAGTGTGAATGGGAAAAGAAAAGAGAGAATATGAAAAGTGAGGGAACTACTTTGGAGGGAAAATAAAAAGTCATTTGCAAAGTGCAAATGAAAAGTCATTTCTCCCATATCGGCAAAAGAAATGGAAATTGTTGTCCTTATAGAAGGAAACACTTCCATTACTTCTTAAAGAGCTAAGAAGAAGATGCCCCCTCGCACTGTCGTCGTCGTCGCTTGGCTCGACTTTGGCTTTGGCTTTGGATTTGGATTTTGATGTGATTGATTGATAATTTTTTTGGATAAAATTTATTTAATCAGTTTTTTTTAAATCAAATAAATCCTGTTAATATTATCTCTTATAAATTTGCGGGTGACGGTAACATTCCAAAAAGTCGTTACTTTCCAAAAAGTAGTTATTTTCCTAACAGACACATTTTTTTGAAAAGTGATTATTTTTTCCAAAAGACACAACTTTCTGGAATAAACGGGTCTGAATAGATTTCTCTGAACAAACACGTTTCTTGCTGAAAATGACTATAAAAGGAAGTCAATTTTAGATTTTTTCAAACACTTAAAATTTTTCTTTGTCTGCATTTATTTTTCTCTCAAACAAAATTAAAGTGTCGACCGACTGAGTCTGTGTGACATGTTGTTGGTCTTAAGTTCGTTGAAGTTAAAGAAGTTTGAGGTACCGCTATTTCTTTAACAGGCTTAATCCGTTTTATCTTGGGAGAATTTAATCCATAACCTTGGGTACAGTGAGGGGATTAAATTTCTTAAGGACACACAGTAGTTTCTGTGGACTCGGATTAATTCTTGTATTTTATATTTTTTTCTACTTCATCTTATTTCTGTTTCTATTTATTAACCTTATAAATACAGGTTATTGTAAGAATAACAATCTTAAGAAATTTAACAGTTTCTGTATTTGAGGTTTCTGGATATTAAAACCTTTATGGTTTTCTACTCTGCTTGAATTTTTAAAATTCATTCGGTAAACGATTAAAAGAACATAAAAATTTTATCGTTAAATCAGAAACAATTTGTGTAAAGATTTGTTCTTTACTGTTAGTATTTCAAATACTTAATTTATCTGCCATTTGTGACCGAAAAAAAAAGACTAATTCAAGTCAAACAAATGCTGGAACAGTAAGTGCTGCAACAACAACGGTTGCACATAATCGTTCAAATGATGCATTAGCACCGGCTGAGAAACCTGCAAAGTTTTCTGGAGTCGACTTTAAGAGATGGCAGCAAAAGATGTTCTTCTATCTCACTACGTTGAGTCTGCAGAAGTTCATCAATGAGAATGTTCCTGTTATGTTAGATGAAACTCCGGCTGATGAATTATTCTTGGTAACAGAAGCGTGGACACACTCAGATTTTTTGTGTAATAATTATATTTTGAGTGGTCTACAAGATGATCTGTACAATGTGTACAACAATGTCAAAACTTCAAAAGAACTCTGGGATGCTTTAGAAAAGAAGTACAAAACAGAAGATGCCGGAATGAATAAATTCATCGTGGCAAAATTTCTGGGCTATAAGATGATAGACAGTAAGATTGTCGTCACCCAAGTTCAAGAATTGTAGGTCATAATCCATGATCTCCTTGATGAAGGTATAAATTTATTTAATGCCTATGTTAGAAATATTAAGTTTTCTCTTAATACTCACATAACCTTTAATGTAGGATTGATTGTGAATGATGCTTTTCAAGTGGCTGCAATTATTGAAAAGTTACCTCCATTGTGGAAGGACTTTAAAAACTACTTGAAACACAAACGCAAGGAGATGACTGTTGAAGATCTCATAGTAAGGTTGAGAATCGAAGAGGATAATAAGGGTGCAGAAAAGAGGTCACGTGGTAATTCAACAATATCTGGAGTAAATTTTGTTGAAGAAGATCCCACAAAATTAAAGAAAAGAAAGAAAGCATCTGATCCAAAAAGCAATCGTCCTAAGAAGAAATTCAATGGAAACTGCTTTAATTGTGGTAAACATGGTCATAGGGCTAATGAATGCCGGGGTCCTAAGAAGGACAAGAAAAAGAAGGATCAAGCAAACTTGGCTGAATCCAAAGGAGAAATGGACGATCTCTGTGCAATGCTTTCAGAATGTAACTTGGTTGGAAATCCAAGAGAATGGTGGATAGATTCTGGTGCCTCATGCCATGTTTGTGCCAACAAAGAATTATTTTCATCATATACTCCAGCACTTACAGATGAAAAATTGTTTATAGCAAACTCCGCTGTTGCAAAGGTGGAAGGAACTGGCAAACTCCTATTAAAGATGACATCAGGCAAGATGGTGACTTTGAATAGGGTATCATATGTTTCAGAATTGAAAAAGAATTTAGTTTCAATTCCAGTTTTGACCAAGAATGGATTTAAATGTGTATTTGTTTCTGATAAAGTAGTAGTAAGCAAAAATGATATGTATGTAGGAAAAAGCTACCTTAGTGATGGCCTTTTCAAAGTCAATGTAATTGCAGTTGATATGAATAAAGATTTTGCTTCTTCTTGCTTGCTTGAGTCTAAATGTTTATGGCATGAATGTTTCGGACACGTTAATAACAAAACCTTGCAAAAACTTATTAACTTAAATATTTTGCCAAAATTTGAGTGCAATAAATCAAAATGTCAAATTTGTGTTGAATCTGAGTATGCTAAGCATTCTTATAAATCTGTTGAAAGGAATTCAAATCCTTTAGAATTGATTCACGCTGATATTTGTGACATGAAGTCAACACCATCACGTGGTGGGAAAAAATATTTCATAACTTTTATTAATGATTGCACTAGATATTGTTATGTCTATTTGCTAAATAGTAAGAATTAAGCAATAGATGCATTTAGGTAATATGAAACTGAAGTTGAAAATCAGTTAGATAAAAAGATCAAAATTATCAGAAGTGATAGAGGTGGAGAATATGAATCTCCATTTGCAGAAATATGTTTAGAAAATGGAATAATCCATCAAACTACTGCTCCCTACACTCCTCAGTCTAATGGAATTACAGAAAGAAAAAACCGAACTTTAAAAGAAATGATGAATACATTACTTATAAGTTCAGGTTTACCACAGAACTTGTGGGGGGAAGCTATCCTTACAGTAAATCAGATACTTAACAAAGTGCCTCACTCAAAGACAAATGTAATTCCATATGAGAAATGGAAAGGTAGAAAACCCAATTTGAAATATTTCAAAGTGTGGGGGTGTCTAGTCAAAGTCCAAGTTCCTATACCTAAGAGGGTAAAAATAGGACCTAAGACTGTGTGTATTCATTGGATATGCCACAAGCAGTAAGGCATGTCGATTTTTGGTTCATAAGTCCGAACATCTGGATATTCATGATAATACGGTAATGGAATCAGATAGTGCTGAATTTTTTGAACATATCTATCCGTATAAAACTAGACTTGAGTAATCTAGTGGGGGATCTAAACAACCCAGAGAAGAACCAAAAGAGAATGAACAAAATGAAGAAAGTCCAAGACGCAGTAAACGTCAAAAGACATCTACTTCATTTAGATCAGATTTTGTAACATTTCTTCTTGAAAGTGAGCCTCAAACATTCAAGGAAGCAATGGTGTCTAGCGACTCAACCTCTTGGAAGGAGGCTGTTAATAGTGAAAGTGAATCAATCTTAAGCAATCATACTTGGGATTCGGTTGATCTTCCTCCAGGGAACAAACCCTTGGGTTCAAAATAGATCTTTAAAAGGAAGATGAAAGACGATGGAACTATTGACAAATATAAAGCAAGACTTGTTGTCAAAGGTTTTAGACAAAAAGAAGGCCTTAATTATTTTGACACATACTCGCCAGTGACTAGGATTACATCAATTTGGATGTTAATTGCACTAGCTGCAGTATACGGTCTTGAAATTCATCAAATGGATGTGAAAACAGCCTTTATAAATGGATAGCTTGAAGAGGAAATTTACATAGAACAGCCTGAGGGTTTTGTAGTTCCTGGTAAAGAAAAGAAAGTGTGCAAACTTATTAAGTCACTTTATGGGCTAAAACAAGCACCAAAACAATGGCATGCAAAGTTTGATCAAACCATGTTGTCAAAAGGATTTAAGATCAATGAATATGATAAATGTGTTTACATTAAAGATAATCCAAATCAGGAAGTTATTTTATACCTATATGTAGATGATATGCTTATAATGAGCAAAGACATTGCTAATATAAAAGCTACAAAGCGTATGCTTGCTAGTAAGTTTGATATGAAAGATTTAGGAGTTGCTGATGTGATATTAGGAATTAAAATTCTTAAAACTCCTAATGGTCTAGCATTGTCTCAAACTCATTATATTCAAAAGATACTTGAAAAATTCAAATTTTTGAATTTTAAAAGGGCAAAGACTCCAATTAATGTAAATCTTTATCTTGGAAAGAATAAAGGCGAAAGTCAGTCTCAATTGGACTATGCTAGCGTATTGGGAAGCTTAATGTATGTCATGAATTGTACACGACCAGACATAGCTTGTGCTATCAGTAAACTGAGTCGATACATAAGTAATCCTAATCATAATCATTGGTTGGCAATGAAGAGAGTTTTGGGATACTTAGATGACACTTAAAACTATGCTTTACATTACAACAGATATCCAGTCGTTCTTGAAGGATATAGTGATGCAAATTGGATTACTGGGTCAACTGAAACAAAATCCACAAGTGGAAACGTTTTTACTATTGGTGGAGGAGCAATATCTTGGAAATCGTCCAAACAAACATGTATAGCTCGCTCTACAATGGAGTCTGAATTCGTTGCTTTAGACAAGGCAGGTGAAGAAGCTGAATGGCTTCGGAATTTCTTAGAAGATATTCCATTTTGGCCCAAACCAATGGCCCCTATATGCATACATTGTGATAGTCAAGCTGCAATAGGAAGGGCTGGAAGCATTATGTATAACGGCAAGTCTCGTCACATAAGACGAAGACATAACTCTGTGAGACAACTACTCTCTAGTGGAATTATCACAATTGACTATGTGAAGTCAAAAGATAATGTTTCGGATCCACTTACAAAAGGCCTAAATAGAGAGGGAGTTGAGAAATCATCGATAGGAATGGGACTATGGCCGAGAACAAGTCATCGTGGTGGTAAATCTACCTAGAAGACTGGAGATCCCAAGATCTAGGTTCAAGGAGATAAAACAAAGTCATTGATGACGGTTCAACATTGTCAAAGAAAAAAATATTATTATTATTATTTTATGGTCCATTCTCATGATGAGACAATGTTTAGTAAACAAGATAAAGACATAAGGACTTTTTAATGGTTTCTAAGTTTGATACAGGGAATATCAAATGGTGTATCTATGGGATAACACATTTAGAAATCACATATGTAAGTGTGAAGTGTAAGCCGCTTCAAGGAGAATCCGGTAAGGCCAGTTCTTTAAGCACTTACTATCCAAGATGTGTTCATGGCTGAAACGAACAAAACAATGAGAACTAAGAACAGTTCAAGGGTTGATTGTGTGACATATGTTGTCTAGGTATACACCAAAGCTCGACGGTTCAAAGATATCAAATCTACCGATTGACCGAGTATATCCAATATATGTTCACTACGGAAAGTTTAAAGGGAAACCTACTTATCCAGATGCGATTAACCTTTACCTACAAGACACACAAGTTTTTTCATGCATATATTTTAACAATAGCCTTCCCCATTCATGTGGGGGATTGTTGGGTTTTAGCAAGTGTGAATGGGAAAAGAAAAGAGAGAATATGAAAAGTGAGGGAACTACTTTGGAGGGAAAATGAAAAGTCATTTGCAAAGTGCAAATGAAAAGTCATTTCTCCCATATCGGCAAAAGAAATGGAAATTGTTGTCCTTATAGAAGGAAACACTTCCATTACTTCTTAAAGAGCTAAGAAGAAGATGCCCCCTCGCGCCGTCGTCGCCGTCGCTCGCTCGACTCGGCTTTGGATTTGGCAAATGATGTGATTGATTGATAAATTTTTTGGACAAAATTTATTTAATCAGTTTTTGTTAAATCAAATAAATCCTGTTAATATTATCTCTTATAAATTTGCGGGTAACGGTAACATTCCGAAAAGTCGTTACTTTTCCGAAAAGTCGTTACTTTCCAAAAAGTAGTTATTTTCTTAACAGACACATTTTTTTGAAAAGTTATTATTTTTTCCAAAAGACACAACTTTCTGGAATAAATGGGTCTGAACAGATTTCTCTGAACAGACACATTTCTTGCTGAAAATGTCTATAAAAGGAAGTCAATTTTGATTTTTCAAACACTGAATATTTTTCTTTCTCTACATTTATTTTTCTCTCAAATAAAATCAAAGTGTCGACCGACTGAGTCTTTGTGACTTGTTGCTGTTCTTATGTTCGTTGAAGTTAAAGAAGTTTGAGGTACCGCTATTTCTTTAACAGGTTTAATCCGTTTTATCTTGGGAGAAATTAATCCTTAACCTTGGGTACAGTGAGGGGATTAAGTTTCTTAAGGACACACAATAGTTTCTGTGGACTTTGATTAATTCTTGTATTTTATATTTTTTTCTGCTTCATCTTATTTCTGTTTCTGTTTATTAACCTTATAAATACAGGTTATTGTAAGAATAACAAGTTCTTCTAGTATTTGTTTCAAAATAAACAATGCCAAGGAGTCATATGCTTTCTTCATGTCTACTTTCAACATGCATCTTCTGAAAACTCCTTGTCTGCCATATCCCTTCACCAACTCGTGTCTCAATTATGATATTGTTATTTATATATCTTACTGGAACAAACGCTGACTGGTTTGAGACCACCATTGTCTTCATGACCTGCCCTAACCTAGTAGTTATAACTTTGGATATAACTTTATAAATGATTAAGTAACATGATATGGGCTTATACTCACTGATCCTGGATTTTTCTTATTAGGAATGAGAGTGACATTTGTACAATTAATAGCTTGGTACTTCACCCCTTTGTTGAAAAAATTTTAAAACTGCATTAGTTACCTCCTCCCCACCAGTGACCATGCTTTCTTTAAGAACACTACATTCAAACCATCCTTCCCTGAAGCTTTCAGATCACCTATCCCTTGTAGAGTTGCTTTCACTTCCTTTCTTACTACAGGAGATGCTACTTGTATTTGTTGCGCTCTATTAAGTACTTTTCCTTTCCTCATTATAGATATGTCCACACTTGACAAGGTTGTAGCAGTCTGACCCAATAGTTCTTTATAAAAATTAATGGCCTTTTTCTCTATTGCATTCAAAGAAAATACAGTTACTCCTGTAGCAGTAATGAGACTTGTTATTGTATTTTGAGCTAGTCTACTGTTCATGTGGGCAAAAAAATATTTTGTATTTGCATGTCCTAACGTCAGTCATTGCACCCTTGATTTTTGCCTTATAGCACTCTCCTCCATCAAATTCCGTGTCTCTAGTTGTTGTCTCAGCTCCTTTTTTTATCTCCCTTATCCTGGACTCTTTTAGAATCTATCATATCATTTTTGTACTTGACGGAGTTAGGTTCTAATAAGTTGTATTTTGTCCTTCACTCCCCTAAACTCAGTATTATTCAGCCCTTTAATGAATCTTACCACTTTTTTATTTTCCACCAAACTGTCTCCATGTCCTCTTCAGAATGTCCTTGTTATGCTTGCTTCACTGCTTATATAAATCTTGGATGTTTTGCACAAAAAATAAAAACTTGAAAGTTTTAGCATTTTAGTTGGAATACCTGTCCAATGCAAACTTTAGAGGAGTATGATCAGAGTCCCTTGACCTTAATATGTTCACTGCTGTTGCAGACATATGTATCATCCATTCAACATCCTTTATAGCCCTATCAGTTCTACTACAAATGTGTCCATTAGTCCAAGTATATGAACCCCCTATTGTTTTTAAGTCATGTGTTCCAATCGCTATTAGGAACTCATTAAAATCTTTCACCTTCATGTCTTGTACTAAACTTCCTTGTGACCTATATTATGCTTGCATAATTGCATGATAATCCCCCATACATAATATAGGTCCTTGTGCATTTGCAGCCAAACCCCTCAGATCCTCCCATAGTGCTAGCCTATCGTGGATTGTCTGTTGTCCATATACTGCCACAAACATAAACTCCATACCACTATTTTTAGTTCTCGCATGTGTTTGAATGTATTGATAAGACTTGTTTCACCAATACATTCCACATAAAGAGGATCCCATAGAACCCAAATTCTTCCCTTAGAAGTGTACGTATAGTTATCACATCTCCAACCAGGTGAAATTTTTTGAATTACTTTACTGATTAATTTTTCCTTTATTTTATGCTCTAAAACAACTATAATGCTGACATTATTTTCCCTCATAAACAATTTTAGTCCCTTCTATTTATGAGGTTTATTTAAACCCCTAATGTTCTAAGTTGTGAGTTGCATATTCATGTGAATTTATATCATCCCTCACACCCTCTTTTGTCTTATTTTTTCCCAACTTCATTACTTGTACTCGCCTTCTCAAAGGTACTCAAAATATTGAAACCATTCCTCACCAAGACTTGGGGCTTCCACTGCTTATTAGGACTTTTGATTATTGTCTTTGTTGGTATCTGTTTCCATATCTATTCTATAAGTTCTTCCATAAGTTCCGTTGACCCTTGCATTTCCAGTTCCCCAACTTTACTACCATCCACTTCAGGTTGCCATTTTTTTAACTTTCTTGTATTGTGCTACATGTTTAATTGTGCATGCCATTTATGTTCTACCTGCATGCACTTATCATAGTACTCCGACACCCATTCATATTGCACTATTTTTTCAAATACCATGCCATTGAGATTTTCCACCTTCAGCTTTCTAGGAAATTCTCTAGCCACATCCATTTCAATTAGCACCCTACAAATGTTATTCAATCTACTTTAGTTGTACATTCATTTGCATAGGTCGACTATTGAGCAGATGAGGACTTGAGTATAGTACATCATTCCTATTATCTATGTTAGCAAATCGCACTAGGAAATACCTATTATTGTGATAGTATACCTAAGGTTTGCTCATACTATTCACTTGTAGAACAATATACCTTTCTACAACAACAATTGTAGGTGAATCCCCCACTACAAATAATATGAGAGATTGTTTCCATTCTTCAGTTGCTTTGTCAACTTCTTCCTTTTTCAGCTCAATGACCTTCTCCCCATTCTTCATTGCTGGTTTGATATAACCCAGGCTCATTCTTGTTCGAGTTGAAGAAGTTCATTCATTTCTCGTTAGGCTCGACATTTATATCTAACTTACTCTATGCATCTCATCGTGACTCATTTTCTAGGTTTTCCCCTTTCATAGTCATTTCGTCTGTAGATTTACTTCCCACGCTAATTTTGAAGTGCATTCTTCCAATGGTATTTAGGGCTTACCTCTTTTGATAGAAGAGGAGGCCACTGTTCCATTGGTTCCTTCCCTAGTTGTTCCTTTATTCCCCAGATCCAGTCTCTCCACCCTTCCCGGCATCACACCAACTTGACAACTTCCTTTTTCTTCCTTACTTACGCCATTCGAATAAGTGGGCGGACGTTACCAAATTACGCTATCATGCACAGAGAGAGATCAACATTCGTATTATGCTATCACCATTTCTTCTAAAAACATAGTATGGTATAGTTCGATACAAGAAGATTAGCTTATCATTAGTCTAAGAAAAAAGTACAAAAACTCAATATGTAAATATATAAAGTTTAATTTAAAGAAGATCTTCAATGTACAAGACAAACCAACTAAAATTTTATTAAGAAGCCAAGTGGAAAAATACAAAAGTAAAAATTTGTAAGTAGTGAGAGAGGGGCTTCTAAAACCTACCTCCAAAGCTACAAGTTTTAATACTTTTATAGATGATTGACACACTAGAATAATGACCAACACAATTTACAATGACTAATGAGTAAAATATAAGATAAGATGGCCAGCAATTGATAAGATTACATGGTGTACAAATATTAGAATAATGGTGTAACATTCCGAAAAATCATATGTCTAATGAAGAGCCCCAAATGCCCTTAGGATAGCCTATTATGGGTACATAGGAACCCCAATGCCCAATATTTCTCAATATTGGGCATCGTAAAGAAAAATTGACTAAGGGATATTAGCCAATTTTATATATACGAATAAGAAATATACTTTTTGGGTTGTCATACCCAATCTAAGATTCATTGACCAAGAAGTGTAGCTACAATGATGACCCTAAGCTAAAAAAATAGTGGATCTTTTATGCATAAGGTATGAGGCATCCAAGTGTCAAGCCTAGTATCATAGAGCATAGCACATGATCATTTAAAATGATCATGTATATTAAGCAGTGCCCAAGGACATGATGAGGGTCTTTGAGAAAATAAGTAAACATTCCCAAATGACCCATAAATAATAGTTAGTTAGGAAAGTGCAACCAACCCATGTGCAAACATATGTGCAAGACATGTGAAGAAGCTTCCAAAGGAGGGGACAACCCTAACCGAATTTTGTTAGGGTAGTTAGGGGGGAAAATGCGCACAAGGGACCACTCCATGTGGAGCCTAAACTCCCTACAAATTCTAGACTATGACATACTGCCCTAAATAACTAAAAAACCTAGGACTAACTGAATTGGACCCATTAGTGTACCCGACAACTTACGACCAAAATCGAGATGACACTAACCTAGTACTAGTTAAAGAGACAACCTAGTACCTAACCTAGGATGTCAAAAGAGTTAGTTAAGATCCTAAAGACATAAGGGTACTTTAGTAATTATCCTAGGATACTTAATTAATTAATTTATCAACTTAATTAATTAATTTAAAGAGGCAATACCGAAATCACAAAGCAATATCTAGATTTCGGTTAAAAGAAGAAAAAAATAACCTAGTACCTAACCTAGGAAGGATTAGTTATGATTATAACGTCTTAAGAGTACTTTACTAGTTAACATAGGTCACTTAATTAATTAAATTAGTCATTTATTAATTAAATTAGAGGGGTCAAACTGACATTTTTATAGTAACCTAGTACAACTCAAGAAACATCCTAGTATTTAACCTAAGATGGTCCAAAAGGGTTAATTTTTGTTCCAATGATTTAGGGGCACTTTAATAGTTACCCTAGTTACCTTAACTAATTAAATTAGCCATTCAATTAATTAATTTAAAGGGAAAAAACGAAATTCTTAGGAAATTTTTTAGATTTGATCAAGTATTGTGTTTTTCTGGTTTTGAGACAATCTAGGAGGGGCTTTTTTGTAATTAGTTAATTATATTATTTAATTAACTTATTAAACCCTAAGTTGAATGTTTCAAGATCAGTTCTTAAGCCTAAAAATCATGTTCAAACTCATAGACAAAAACGACATAAAAACAGTAAGCAACGAACGCAAGAAAAAGGCAGAAAATTTATCGATTTCTCTAGGGAAATTGTAAGGTTTCTTCAAGGTTCCGTTTAAGGTGGTCTTCGTATATTAAGTTCTACGTAAGGTATGGTTTTCTCTCTTTTACTTATTTCTCTAAGAGAACTTTCTTTACAATGATTCAAAGATCTTGAAAACTAGGGTTGTTCCTGTGTTCTCGTTGAACTCCTTTGTCCCTAGTATCCTTTTTGATTCCATGTTGAACATGTTAGATATCATGTTGTTGGTATGTGGTGTTCGATGATATTATGTGTAATGTTCTTGAATTATGATTGTCGATTAACCTATGAAGTTGTGATCGTATAAAGTAAGTGCTTAAAACGTGAATCATGAATCGACAATGTGTTAGTTACACCCGTAATTATTTTAATTGTTGATGTATTTGTCCGAATGTTGCATTGCTATTATTGTGACGTTATGAAGGTGTTAAAATTCATCAAATATTAATATGATGCTGTCAAATATGTCATAAAAATATTACCCTAAAGTTATGGACCAAGATTAGTTAAGAGAATGATACTATGTTAAGATGTGTTCGAAACTGTTATGTATGAAGATTATTACGGTTTGTTGTGTACACCTACTGTAAATGTGACTTGTTGATGATGTTGTTTTCGTTAAATGATCATATTATGCTGTTCAAGATGTTAAAAAACGTTATGCCTAAAGTTATGTTAAAAAGTTTGCTAAAAAGATCTCCATGAAATCATAATTTGAGTGATTGTTTGGCTTTTGCCAATAAAGTGGCTAACAATACATTCTCCAAAAGGGATGCATGCAAATGGTTATAATATTATCTCAAATAATTAAAAGTTGGCTAATGAATAATATACATATCCAACCAAGAATGAAAGAATGTAAAATTGGCCTATGCCAAGATGGTTATGTAATCTATACCCAAATGTTTATGCCAATACTAATCATATGTCAATCTTGTGTATCAAATATATTATAAGCACTTCTAAAGTAATACAATGAATCTATAACCAAGGGCATGCCACTCACTGATACAACTCCCAACATGCTTTTAAAGAATGATATATGAACTCATGAAACCCATTGAATGAAGTGCTCATCGTCCATAAACGATGATATGAATCTACTACACTAAAGTAAGTAAGTAACGTGAGTTATAACATAATTAAAGGGGTCTAAAGTAAGTAAGTGACTAGAAATGGGTATTAAAGAAAGTGACACAAGTCTCACTTACACCTAAGCTACTATGTTAAAAGAATACTCACGTATGAAGGTGTTAGAATTAGTGAGCTACTCTTATTAACACCAAAGGATGATATGTAATGAAAATTCACATTTCATTAATGTAAAGTAAGGATGACAAGTCATTAACACATTAACAGAGTAAGTAAATCTCAATCAAAAAGAAAGACTCCACAAAGCTTGAGTCAACACTAGAAGATAAACAAGAAATGAACATTTACGTAATGAGGTGAGTAATTATGTTAACCTATGATGCTAATGAAAATACTGACAACATGATAAAAAGCTAAGATGAATGGTGATACAAGTCTCAACCAAGCCTAAGTAAAGGTCACTAAAAGTACTCACCTAAGAGAGTGTTAAATATCAAGAGACAAGTCTCAGTCATACTCTATATGTAAGTATAAGGAAAATTCACACTTAATACTAATGATGATATGAGAAATCGTCTAATGAGAAATGATGCCCTCATGCTAGAAGCCAGCTTCCATGATGTAAGAGTTGAATGTAATCGAACTTTATACTTAGCACCGATAGGCTAGCTATGAGAAGTGATGTCTTTCTTCAGGAAGGGCAGAGGTTCACGTAACTCTCATGAGATGAGACTGTTTGGCATGTCGGGTATGGGTATCCTTATATATTCTAGTCTTTGAACCTATACTTCCAATATAGGGATCTAGCAGGGTTCAACTCCCTATATACGCTAGCATGTTTGGGTCACTTTGGTCGGTGATTCCACCTCTTTTCGGTGTGGGGTAGACACTGTATTTCATGATGCTCAAATGATCTATATTTGTTAAGTTTAATGTTCCAAATGAAAAAATGAGGCCATCCTCAAAGTATGAAAGATAATGAAATGAACGATATCGAAGGTGTTTGTGCAAGACAATGAAGAGGTGAAATCAGATTTAAGTAATGACATTAGGTCATTCTTGGTCATTACACTTCATGATCCCGATGAGGGTATTAAAATTCATCCTAGGTATAGCAGCTGGTGTTTACATCAGCCTACGAATGAAAGAAATGAATAATGTGAAGTATGAATTAACGAATGAAGCAGACTCTGTATTTGCTAAAGAAGGCCCTCGGGTTGAGGTCCCATATGTTGGGCTCTCACTTGAGATGTCTTATGATACATCAACAATTCCAAAGTCTCATGTATATGAAATATATAATATATAAAACATGAAATTAATGAAATCAATGGCATGATCAATAGAGAATTGCTTATGAAAGGTAATGAATATATAGTGTAAAGAATGACTCACAATAAGGTAGAAATCATTCTTTAGTCCTTGGATTACTTACATAGATTTATTATTTTGGGTATGGGACTACAATGAATCATTGTACTTCTAAGTAAAACATAGGACCAAAATAATTATTTAACTACACAACAAGAAGAATAAAAAGACTAAAAAATAATCTCAGTTTACAAGGAGGAGCTCTCGGCCTAAGAGGATCAAAAATCTCAAATCTTTGCCCGAGTTGTTTTAGAATTATGTTGATTATAATAATGTCTTGTAATCATATATAAAATGAGTTGTGTGCTTTGAATGCATTAAAATACATCATATTCATACCACAATTCACAACTAACGATTTATGAAAGTCTAGTGACTAGGCTTTCCAAAAATAGCATGTTGTTTAGGAAGAGCTTTCTATGGTCATGCATAGCCTTATGTTTATGTGTGCATACATCCCTACTTAGTACAAGTGGTATAATAACTCCTACTATGTAATATTTTATAGATGCAAGTTAAGGGATAGATTGACTATTCTAGCAACGGTTTGGACATCGATGTTTCTCCAGATCATTTTGTAGGTCCTCTTGATTTCGAGGATGCTACAGTTTTAGTCTAGCCTTAGTTTTTGAAAAAAATCTAGTGGATGTTGTCCCTAGCGTTTCTTTCGTACTTTCATTTCAAAGCTTTTGTAATAAGGCCGTGTTTGGCAAACGTATTTATGATATATTCTTATTCCAATTTAAACTGATTCTTATGAAAGATGGTTGTTATATTTATGTTGAGCTTAGTATATGATGAATTAATGAAATAAATATATGAAGTCTATGTTACTTCATACGTTTAAAAGATTTAAATTTTCCGCTAAAAATAACCATATGAATGTGATGAATGCAATATGAGTCTTGTCTACGACCTCTGAGAGGTCAACGACGCCGGTTGCAATCTTTATTCAGAAATCTGGGTCGTGACAAACTTGGTATCAGATCATGAGGTTAAAGTACCTAGGAACTAAAGCCCAAAACAACCGTGTTACGTAGTTTCTAGCTTATGGTTGTGAAGCCCACCACAATCATGACTTAGAGACTACACGATGATAGGAAATTCTCCCTTCTTCTACTCTTTATCGTGCTATTTAGAGCTTTGACACTTTGTGTCAATATAAGTATCTATCTTCCTTATTGTGTGTATGTGTAGAAGAATACACACAATAATTAGGTTGGCTAAGTGATCTAAGGCGCCAGGCTCAAAATCTGGCCTTCCAAGGAAGGGCCATAATGGAAATGCCCAACGTGGATGAAAGACGTGTGGTGAGTGTGGTTGTTCGCATGGAGTTGAATGCATGGTAATGTCTAAAAGCCTTCTATGAGTATTGATGAGGAGGAGAAGGATAAGTTGGCTACATACCAACTCAAGAATATGGCTTAGACATGGATTTGCTTCATAAGTGTTATGATATAATAGACTATAGAAAAGTGTCATAAATCTTCAGTTACCAAATAAGTTGGGCTAAAATGAGGGCGTGGTTCAAATCCAACAGGCCAAATAATTTCCAATCATAAATCCAATAAGATGTTATCTAAAGTATACTTATGCCACCTAGTAAGAGTCGAAGACTTAGAACAAGAAGTTTCTTCCATAGAATCTTTGTCCGTAGTAAATATGAGGTATGGTAAGAAAGGGAAGTTGAGTCTAAGGTATATAGCTCATTATGAGATCGTACAACAAGTAGGTAAAATTACCAAACAAGTTGGCTTTTATTCATCCGGTGTTTTACGTTTCGATGCTTGAGAGGTGTTTAGGAGATCCAACGTCTATCCTACCCGTCGAGGGGTTAGGAGTCAATGGAAATCTTTCTTTATGAAGAGGTTCCCGTTGCAATTTAGATCATCAAGTGAAGTGACTTAAGAACAGGGAGGTTCTCACCGTGAAGGGGTTATGGAGGAACACCCATGTTGAGGGGGCAAGATGGGCGAGGCCGAAATGCGGTCTCGTTACCCTCATTTGTTCAGTTCTTCAGATTAGATATTCTCTTCCTAAGTATGGTTTATGTTTAAGAAAAATCTAAGTTTAAGTGCTTTTAGTCGATTAGGTGTGGTAGGCCACTAATCATATGTCTTATAATAGCACCATGTAAGTTAAAACTGAAGTTATGTTTGCATTTCATGTGCTATTTGGTGTAGCATAGACATGTTTTTTCTGTGTTGCATGATTTGTGAGGTGCATTAAGTTAAGTGTGATTGAGAAGGAAATTCCTGAATCTCAAATATGAAGCTTCAGATAAGCGTGAATGATATGCATCATCCAAATAAGTGTGAATCAGATATTCACAAAACATAAACGTATAAGTATGATAAAGTAACCTTCGAAAGTCATTCTCTTTGTTTAAATGATGTGTAAGTGTCATTCGGGAACAAATGTTCCTAAGGGGGGGGGGATAATGTAACATTCCGGAAAATCATATGTCTAATGAAGAACCAAGTATGCCCTTAGGATAGCCTATTAGGGGTACATAGGCACCCCAATGCCCAATATTGAGAAATATTGGGCATAGTACCTATAATTAAGACCCTAAGCTAAAAACACAGTGGATCCTTTATGCATAAGGTATGAGGCATCCAAGTGTCAAGCCTAGTACCATAACACATAACACATGATCAATTAAAATGATCATGTATATAAGCAGTGCCCAAGGACATGGTGAGGGTCCTTGGAACAATAAGTAAAAATTCCCAAATGAACCATAAATAATAGTTAGTTAGGAAAGTGCAACCAACCCATGTGCAAACACATGTGCAAGACATGTGAAGAAGCTTCCAAAGGAGGGGACCACCTTAACCGAATTCGATTAGGGTAGTTAGGGGGAAAAACATGCACAAGGGACCATTCCATATGAGGCCTAACCTCTCTACTAATTCTAGACTCTAACCTACTTCCCTAAATAACTAAATAACCTAGGACTAACTGAATTGGACCCATTAGTGCACCCGACAACCTAAGACAAAAATCGGGTTGACATTAACCTAGTACTAGTTAAAGAGACAACCTAGTACCTAAACTAGGATGGTCCAAAGTGTTAGTTAAGATCCAAACGACTTAAGGGTACTTTAGTAATTACCCTAGTATACTTAATTAATTAATTAAGCAACTTAATTAATTAATTTAAAGGGGCGAAACCTTAATCACAAAGCAATATCGAGATTTCGGTTAAAACAAGAAAAAAACAACCTAGTACGTAACCTAGGATGGTTCAAAGGATTAGTTATGGTTATAAAGTCTTAAGGGTACTTTAGTAATTAGACTAGGTCATTTAATTAATTAAATTATCCATTTAATTAATTAAATTAAAGGATTCAAATCGAAATTCTTATACTAACCTAGTACAACTCTAGAAACATCCTAGTATTTAACCTAAGATGGTCCAAAATGGTTAATTTTTGTTCCAATTATTTAGGGTCACTTTAATAGTTACCATAGGTACCTTCATTAATTAAATTATACGTTTAGTTAATTAATTTAAAGGGGAAAAACGAAATTCTTAGGAAAAATTTCAGATTTGACCAAATATTGTGTTTTCTAGTTCTACTCAATCTAGGAGGGGCTTTTTAGTAATTAGTTAATTAATTTATTTAATTGACTTATTAAACCCTAAGTTTATTTAATCAAGATCAGTTGTTAAACCTAAAAATTATGTTCAAACTCGTATACAAAAATGCAAAAACAGTAAGCAACGAACGCAAGAAAAAAGCAGAAAATTTATCGATTTGTCTAGGGCGATTTCAAGGTTTCGTTCAAGGTCTTATTTTTAGATTAAGTTCTACATAAGATATGTGTTTCTATCCTATACTTATTTCTCCAAGAGAACTTTCTTTCCAACGATTCAAAGATCTTGAAAACTAGGATTGTTCTTGTATTCTCGTCAAATTCCTTTGTCCCTAGTATCCTTTTCGATCCCATGTTGAATAGGATAGATATAATGTTGTTGGTATGTGGTGCTGGCTGAAATTATGTTTAATGTTCTTGAATTATGATTGTCGATTAACCTATGAAGTTGTGATCGTATAAAGTTAAGTGCTTAAAACGTGAATCATGAATCGACAATGTGTTAGTTACACCCGTAATTGTTTTAAGTGTTGATGTGTTTGTCCGAATGTTGCATTGCTGTTATTGTGACGTTATGAAGGTGTTAAATTCATCAAATATTAATATGATGCTGTCCAATATGTCTTAAAAATGTTACCCTAAAGTCATGGACAAAGATTGGTTAAGAGAATGATACTATGTTAAGATGTGTCCGAAACTGTTATGTATGAAGATGATTACGGTTTGTTGTGTATACCTACTATAAATGTGACCTTTTGATTATGTTTTGTTCGTTAGATAATCATATCATGTTGTTCAAGATGTTTAAAAACGTTATGCCTAAATTTATGTTATAAGATTGGCTAAAAATATCTCCATGAAATCATAATTTGAGTGATTGTTTGGCTTAGGAAAATAAAATGGCTAACAATACATTGTCCAAAAGGGATGCATGCAAATGGCTATAATATTATGTTAAATAATTAAAAAGATTGGTTAATGAATAATATACATATCCAACCAAGCATGAAAGAATGTAAAATTGACCTATGCCAACAAAGATGGTTATGTAATCTATACCCAAATGTTTATGCCAATACTAATCATATGTCAATCTTGTGTAGTAAGAGTATCAAATATATTATAAGCACTTCTAAAGTAATACAATGAATCCATAACTAAGGGAATGACACTCATTGGTACAACTCCCAACACGCTAAAAAAGAATGACATATGAACTCATGAAACTCATTGAATGAAGTATTCATCGTCCATAAACGATGATATGAATCTACTACACTAAAGTAAGTAAATAACGTGAGTTATAAAATAATTAAAGGGGTCTAAAGTAATTAGTGACCAGAATGGGGTGTTAAAGAAAGTGAGACAAGTCTCACTTACACCTAAGCTACTATCTTAAAAGAATACTCATGTATGAAGGTGTTAGAATGTGTGAGCCAGTCTCATTAACACCAAAGGATAGTATGTATGGAAAATTCACATTTCATAAATGTAAAGTAAGGATCACCAGTCATCAACAGAGTAAGTAAATCTCAATCTAAAAGGAAGACTCCATAATGTTTGAGTAAACACTAGAAGATAAACAAGAAATGAACATTCACGTAATGAGGTGAGTAATTATGTTAATTTATGATTCTAATTAAAATGGTGGCAACATGATATGAGGATAATATGAATGGTCAGACAAGTCTGAACCAAGACTAAGTAAAGGTCACTTAAAGTACTCACCTAAGAGAGTGTTGAATATCAAGAGACAAGTCTCAATCATACTTTATATGTAAGTATAAGGACAATTCACACTTAATACTAATTAAGAGATGAGAAATAATCTAATGAGCAATGATGCCCCTCATGCTAGAAGTCAGCTTCCGTGATGTATGAGTTGAATGTAATGGAACTTTATACTGAGAACCAATAGGCTATATATGAGCGGTGATGCCTTCTTTCGGGAAGGGTGGAGGTTCATGTAACTCTCATGAAATGAGACTGTCCGGCATGTTGGGTGTGAGTATCCTTATATCTCCTATTCGTTGAACCAATACTTCCAATATAGGGATCTAGTAGGTTTCGACTCTCTATATACGCTAGCATGTTCGGGTCACTTTGGCCGGTGATTCTACCTCTTCTCGGTGTGGGGTAGACACTGGATTTCATGATTCTTACATGATCTATGTCTGTTAAGGTTAAAGTTCTCAAAGAAAGAATGAGTCCAACCTCAAAGTATGAAAGATAATGAAATGAACGATACCAAAGGTGTTTGGGCAAGAAAATCAGGAGGTGAAATCAGATTTATGTAATGACATTAGGTCATTCTTGGTCATTACACTTCATGATCCCGATGAGGGTCTTAAACTTGATCCTAGGTATAGCTGGTGTTTACACCAGCCTACGAATAAAGGAAATGAATAATGTAAAGTACGAATTAACGAATGAAGCAGACTCTGTGTTTGCTAAAGAAGACCCTCGGGTTGAGGTCCTATATGTTGGGCCCTCACTTGAGATTTCTTATGCTACATCAACGATTCCAAAGTCTCATCTATGTGAAATGTATAATATATAAAACATGAAAGTAACGAAATCAATGGCATGATCAATAAAGAATTGCTTATGAAAGGTAATGAATATATAGTGTAAAGAATTACTCACTCTAAGGTAGGGAAATCATTCCTTAGTCCTTGGATTACTTACATAGATTTATTGTGGGTATGAGACTACAAGGAATCATTGCACTTGTAAGTAAAACATAGGACCAAAAGAATTATTGAACTACACAACAAGAAGAATAAAATGTCTGAAAAATAATGTAAGTGTACAAAGAGGAGCTCTTGGCCTAAGAGGATCAAAAATATCAAATCTTCGCCCGAGTTATTCTAAAATTATGTTGATGATACTAATGTCTTGTAATCATATAGAAAATGATTTGTGTGCTTTTAATGCATTAATATTCATCATATTCATACCATAATTCATTACTAATGATTTAGGAAAGTCTAGTGACTAGGCTTTCGAGAAATAGCATGTTGTTTAGGAAGAGCTTTCTTTGATCATGCATAGCCTTATGTGTATGTGTGCATACACCTATACTTAGTACATGTGGTGTACTAACCCCTAGTATTTACCATTTTAAAGATGCAGGTTAAGGGATAGATTGACTACTCTTGCAACGCTTTGGACATCAGCGTTTCTCCAGACCATTTGGTAGGTCCTCTTGATTTCGAGGATGCTACAGTTTTAGTCTAGCCTTAGTTTTAGAAAATAATCTAGTGGATGTTGTCCCTAGCGTTTCTTTCGTACTTTTGTTTCAAAGCTTTTGTAATAAGGCCATTTTTGGTAAACGATTTATGATATATTCTTATTCTATTTCAAATTGATTCTTATGATAGATGGTTGTTATATTTATGTTGAGCTTAGTATATGATGAATTCATGAAATAACTATATGAAGTCTATGTTTACTTCATTTGTTTAAAAGTTTTAAATTTTCTGCTAAAAATAACCATATGAATGTGATGAATGCAAGATGAGGTTTGGCTGCGACCTCTTAGAGGTCAACGACTCCGGTTGGGATCCAGACTCCAGAATCCGAGTCGTGACAAATGTCCCACACATTTTACAATAGCCAATGAAACAAATATAAGCTAATATGCCAACAAATAAATTTCTTTTATGAAAGAATCTTCTTGATTAAAGTTTTTTTGTATTACCCCAATAATTTTATGTATGGGGTCTTTTGCTAAACCTTATCTTTTCCCTTGTAGGTTTGTAGGTTTGCTTCGATGAAAATTATTTCGCTTGTTCCTTAAGCTATTTTAGAAGAGTCTAGATGTTTTACACCCCTTTTTCTACTTAGAGTAATCCCAATCGAGACCAAATGTTCTCACAAGGGAGATATTGTAACAACTCGTACTTCAAAAAAGCTAAATTGAGATTCGTACAAGTTACTTTTCAATTTTGTGTTTTTTTGTCAACCTAATACAACCATATATTTTAACACATAATGATTTTGGTGACCCATGAGGTATCAAATAAAAAAAAATAGTTAGTCTTCTTTCCAACACCGCTGAGTTTGCTAATTTCCGAGCTCGGATGGAGTTATGCCCATTTGAATGCAACCTCTCCAATTAAGACATTTCATCCATTTTTAAGGAAGTGTGTTTTGGTCTTTTCCTTACCCTTAAAGGTCTACCCATCTTTTACCTACCCAAGTCAAGGTAAGTCAATTTTAGACATTCCAAAAGTGTTCAGAGATTTCAGAGCAAGTTTGAAGACAAAGGAGAAGGGTTTCAAGTGTTTTTTCATGATTTTGGGGATTTCACCAAAAAAAAGTGTTCTTTAAGGTCTGTAAGCTTTAATAGTTCCAATCATGTGAATTCATCAATAAATTCGTTCTTGAAGTTGTTTGAATTTGAATTCTTGAGAAGTTGTTGAAATTT
The DNA here is from genome assembly GCA_027704765.1 of Solanum habrochaites. Lineage (NCBI taxonomy): Eukaryota > Viridiplantae > Streptophyta > Magnoliopsida > Solanales > Solanaceae > Solanum > Solanum habrochaites. The sequence continues at coordinate 21,527,242 of JAKWJA010002496.1, forward strand.
TAGCTTCATTCTTTAAAAATGGAGTCATGTTGAGTCCGTGAGGTAAAGGTATTAGCAGTGAGTGTTGTTCTTGATGGATTTTGGGTAGGTTTTCATTGAAATTGTATTGTGTTTCTGAATCCAAACTAGTTGGAAGGAAACCATTCGATTCTAGATGAGTTAGACCTTGAATTTGAGATAGAAAGTTTGTCAAAAGTTCTGTGTTTAGGGTGGGGCATTGTGTCCCAAAGTTCCAGAAGGTCTGGGGCCTTGTGCCTGCAGTGCGCCTCATTTGAGCCCCAGTAAGGGAGACCTGGATCGGCATGCCACCGATGCGCTAGGGCGTCACGCCACTTTCCTTTCTATTCTTCGTTCCGTACTTGTTCTTTTGAGGCGAGTTTTCGTTCTTTTCTTAATTCAAACTACGTAAACCTTCATTATTCATTTAATATCCTATATATTCTAATCATAATCTTAAATATTTATTTCAAATTAAAGTAACGATTAAGAGTAAAATTCAAAAAATATTTAAGAGTCATTTTGAGAACTTTTTTACAATCTTTTATAACTTGAATAAAGACTTGAGTAAAAGATTATGAGAATAATGAGTGTTGTCTTTCATACTTCAAAATGAGTATAAGGGAACTAAGTATTTCCAACTATAAAGGCTTTTACATTTAAAACGAGAGGAAACCTTGATTTCTAAATGAACTTATGAGGAGATTTTGATCATTATCTCTTTTAAGAGAACCTTTTGAGTAAAAATCTCAAGTTCAAAATAAGTTATTTTTTATAAATTTGAGCATGAGTTTTATATATATATATATATATATATATATATATATATATATATATATAGAGAGAGAGAGAGAGAGAGAGAGAGAGAGAGAGAGAAAGAAAGAGAGAGAGAGAGAGGTAGTATTGAGCACCGATATGAGGATGAATTCAGACAACTCACATTCATCATAATCCATGTAGACAACATATGTAAATAATTATACTTTTTAGATGATTCTTTATTGCTTTTAAGCATAGATTAGTGGAGCTACTTATTTGAAATGTTCTATACCTCCACAAAGTATAAGACAATATTGACAATGTGGGCGAGACGCTAGATGATCACGTAGCTTATATTGATGGTTGTAGGTTAAACAAACTCCAAAATAAGAGTAACAAGTTAATTGTTGTATTTTTATACATTTTGAGTTAATGTCTATTGTTTTAAAAGCTTTATATATTGCATCTTATTATCATTGCTTCGTATTGATTTGATTGAGCTCATGTGAGTATGTCTTCCCTTTCTATCAGCTCAGACATATGTTTATGTTTCAGTATTCCCCTTACATGCTCGTACGTGTCATGTAATAACATCATTCAACTAGAAAACTTTTCATGATACAGATATATGTGTTCAGGGTTATCAATAGGGGATCCGTTAATACAACTTGCATTTCCAGTAAGCTTTGGTGAGCCTCCTTACTTCTGGAGGGTTCCACATTTAGATTTTAGATTTCAGTATTGTTAGGATGTCATGGGTCTTGTGCCGACTTTCATCATAGTATTTAAAGGATTTATAGATAATAGTAGTTGATGAGTCTTTTCCCTTTTTCCCTTTTTCTTTGTTGATGTTTTAAAAACTTAGAGTTGAACAATTATGTTCATTTGAGTATTTCAAATAGTTTTGAGTGAAACTATTATTATTAACGAGATATTATGAGTTGAGTTTTTCATTTGGGTTTCTTGTATTGATGGGTAAGTCTTCCGCTGAGTATCGAGTAAGGCCAAGGGTTCGCTTGAGGATTAATGATGGTTCTCGAGTGATAACCACACCTATGGTGTAGACTCGGATCATGACAGGCTGATTCCCCATTCTTCCGGAGTCATAACTTTATTTATTATGATTTTTGAAAACTTATAAACTCTCTTGGTATTTGCAAGGTAAAAATGTTGGAACTCACTAGACTTTGTTGTTGAGAGTATTACCTCGTAATGTATCGTGTGCTTATAAGCACGAGTAGTATAACAAACTGAATCAAGATATCATCACATTATTTGCCATGGGTCTTCTTTCCATTTTAGATCATTTTGTTTAAGAAGTATAATTTCCTTCTTTTAATTTAGATCAAATATTTCAATAATCTCATCATCTGTGTGAACTGTGGAATATGGTTGACAAATGTTATCTTTTTCTTGTTTGGACTATATAAAATACATGAATTCTTTGTACATTGAGTGATTGACATTAAGATCTATTGTACTGGAAATGTTTACGGTTATCAGCCTTTGATTTCCCATTTGAGCAAGGATATCTTCTTTACCCATTTCTACTTTTTTTCCCTTCTTGTGGACAGGGACCAAGAAGACCTTATCCTATCAATCATAATAATAGAAAACTAGTTTTTTGTCAGCCTTTTGGCCATTTCTCTTATCGTCTTTGATATTGTCTACCTTTGCATCAATTTTATCATTTTAGGCACTATCCTTATCAATCTCTACCATCAGCTTCTGAAAAAGATCTTCATTAGTCATACCTCTTTGTTGCACACCTTGATTATTACCTTGATCATGATTTTGATATTAAGGCCCATTCCCGTGAGATCGGTATTGGTTTTGCCCCTGCCCTGCTTTTGATTATGGTTTTTTTTATTTCCACCCCATGAGGAGTTGGTATGATTCCTCTAATTTGAGTTATATGTATTACTTCTAATTCTGTTTTTGTCTTAATTTTGTCATGATTATTTTTCACCTTTGGAGTCTCCACCTTTTTACATTTGTATACGTATTTAGGAGTTGATGTCGAATGAGAGTAGTTCTTTGCAAAAGTTAAATGTAAATTTGATCAATGTGTGTCTTTCTTACGATAGCTTGTAGTTAATCATTGTGCGATAACTTGCATAGTAGTTGAAGAGAAAATTCACAAGCTTACACCATTGAATGATGAGTCTATTCAATCAAAATTATTATTAGTACAAAGACATCATATTGAAATATTGCTATCAAATAAATTTCAAAAGTAATATTCGGACAATTTTAATTATGAATTTTTTGAATATATGAAGTCATCAACTTGATAAAAGTGTTTTCAATATGTCACAACACATAATTTAAGTATCTCTCATTGGCTCAAAATATTTCATGTTTTAAATTATTTGCCTTATATCTAAGAAAGTGTAGCGTCCATCTTTTTGTAATCACATACATATAAAGAAGTTGTTGAATGTGAATTGTGTTTTGTAAAAATTGCACAAAAATTAGATCAATATATACCTTTCTTATGATAGCTAGTGGATCTTGTCATTTTTGTTGTGAACACCTACAAAAAAATATATAGTTATTAAAAAGAAAATAATTTTACGTGATTTGATATTTGCATGACAAATTCCTATGTTACAAGATGTGAAATAACTATGACACACACGTTTACCTGTCCAAGTAAGATAAACTTTCAACTAAACAAAAAACATATATGAATAAGTCGAATGAAAGACAATAACTTATAATGTGAATAGAAAAAATAGAGAACATAATCAGAAGTAGAATAGAGAGACACAAACACAAAATTAATATGACAAAATGTGCCTACACAAAGTAGGATTGATAATCTAATAATTTATGAATTGGGATAGTTGTCTTGTGATTTTCACTATGTATACACAATATATAACACTTACTAAATGAATGTACTGTTGAATTGATCAAAATAATTTACTCCACATTGAATATACCAAACAACTTTTCAAATTCTCTATATTTTCATTATTAAGAAGAGATGTTTTACTTTTTGCATTAGGAATCGAAAGATAAATCATTTACATAAATTGAATACACATAACTACATGTTCTTTGATTTATCTAGTTCATTCACTTGCTCTATTATTATTTTTAGTTATTAGAAGATAGACTTACTTTTTAGTATAAAAATATATATAACATAAATAGGAGTTAAATAAATGACAAAATATTAATGAGTATTTTCGTGTATATAAACTATCGAATGACATTAATATTCTCCAATCAAGTATAATTCCTACCATATATATATATATATATATAGATATATATATATATATATATTATATAGATATATATATATATATATATATATATATATATATATATATTTTAGTATAAAAATATATATAACATAAATAGGAGTTAAATAAATGACAAAATATTAATGAGTATTTTCGTGTATATAAACTATCGAATGACATTAATATTCTCCAATCAAGTATAATTCCTACCATATATATATATATATATATATATATATATATATATATATATATATATATATATTTATAAACTATCGAATGACATTAATATTCTCCAATCAAGTATAATTCCTACCATATATATATATATATATATTGTAGGAATAATACTTGATTGAAGGATATTAATGTTATTCAATAATTTATGGACATTTTAGTTCCACAAATATATATATACTTAGTATTTACTAATTTAATAGAAGTTTTATTTCTATTTTTACACGTGAAAGGAAAAAATGACAAATCAATTTATTATTACTATTTAATATTTAATTAATAAAACATTTTATACATTTAGTATTGGGATAAAATGACAACCAAACTTCAAATTTTGGAGCTTTCCATTTTTAATAGTTTTTACTATTAATTATATATCATAATACTGTTAATTTTGGGATAAAAAGAAGACTTGCGGGTGACCTTGATAACAGAAAATTCACTACTAGATATTTGTTTACTTTTTCAGGGGGAGCTATATCATGGAAGTCAAAGTTGCAGAAGTGTGTTGCACTATCTACAACTAAATCTGAGTATATTGCGGCTACTGAAGCCGGCAAGGAGATGATATGGATAAAGTGATTTATTCAAGAGCTTTGTTTGAATCAGATGGAGTATATTGTCTATTGTGACAGCCAGAGTGTAATAGACCTGAGAAAGAACTCTATGTACCATGCAAGAACAAAACACATTGACGTTAGATATCATTGGATTCGTGAGAAAGTGGAGAATGAATCATTTCACGTCAAAAAGATTCACACAAGTGAAAATATTGCAAATATGTTGACCAAGATGATACCGAAAGACAAGTTCGAGTTATGCAAAGAACTTGTGGGTATAAGCTCTCTCTAAAGAAGTTGAAGATACTTTTTGCCAGTAAATGGGACTGGAGGGGGAAATTTGTTGAATCCATCCCATTTTTAGTCAACTTTAGCTATTCAATTGGTACAAACAATTGTTAAAAAGGAATAGTTTTTGGAGTTGAAAAGAAAAGATTTGGTAGTTGGCAAATTGATAAGATTTGCAACAATTTTTGACTTTGCTATATTTACCTATGTCATTAGTGACATAAGCATGATTTTATCCTTCTATAAATAGAGCATTCTTGCTCATTTGTAGAACACACCAAATTAGAGAGAAAAACCATTTTGAGAGCAAAGTGAGGTATTCTATAGACTATACAAGAAAATAGTCTGTGAAGAAAAATAGAGTGTGAGCGATATTTTAGTAAGACGGAAATCAAAAGAGTGTTGTTCCTTTTGAGTGTGTAGTAGTCACTTTGAGTATTGTATTCGTGACTACACAGTGTAAAATTCCTTACAATAGTAATATCACTTGCTCCTCTTGGCCCGTGGTTTTTTCCCTTATTCAGAAGGGTTTCCACGTAAAATTCTTGGTGTCGTTATTTTTCCATTTTATTTCCATTACTTTTATCATATATAATTTTGTGCTCGTCCTCGTTTTCCCAACAATTACAAGTTCATATGGGGCTCGATAATAACATGTCGTGGGAATATTCAAAACCTGAAAGATTTATAGTTTGGTAGGAAAACTTACCAAAGACCTCAATGAAATTTTTTTGCTTAACAGGATCAACATCAAAAAATGCTCCATATGTGGTTTTCTCATAATCAAGGCCTAATGACGACCTGCAGTAAAAAGAAATTCACAATGCATTCTAAATTTACAATTAGCTTAATTTGGCACAAGAAACTTTCAATCATTTATTTTAATTATTTGGTAAAATAAAAACCAATTCAAACTGAAAAAATCATTCAAAATCAAAACTGAAAAAGTTTATGTTATTAGTTGATTTGATTTTGTTTCAAGGGAAAAGGGTAAAAATTACTCATCCTTTCCTTCTTACTATTGGATCACTTCTACCCTAGCATAGATGTCTATCTAAGCACACCCACCCCACCGATTAGAAGATCCAACCTCCCCCCTTCACTTACACCATGGACACCACAAACGATAATTTCTCTGGCATTATTTTGGCCCCACCGGACTTCATTTTCTTCGCCTGATTCCGACGAATTTATGCCTCTTCATCTCCGGCGACAATTGGCATCCATTATCCAGATGAAAGAATTAATGGTTTTACCATCAGTGTTCAATCTCCATCTCCGGTGACAAGGGAGATAGTTATTCGGATGAGATAATTAACGGTTATAATGCCAGTGTTCAGCCTCCTTCGCCGTAGACAGTGGGGTTATGTTATCCCCATGAGATAATGAACAGTTTTGATGCTGGTGTTCAATCTTGCGGGCCTTTTAATGGGTAGGGTGGATTTGCTTAGGTGGACGTTTATATGGTATTCCTGACATATCTGTATCCACTTTAAGGTTGTTTTCATATTTTACTTAAACACTTCAACTAAGGAATGTACCTATTGAACACTTAAACTTTAAAAAATTTATACATATTTAACACAAACTGACAATCATTTGAAAAATAAAAACGTGTGTATCTCAAACGCGAATTCATATTAATTTTACCAATAATATGATGACACGTGACATTACATTTATTTTTTTTAAAACCTCTGTATAATTAATTTATAAAGTATTTTAAAATATAAAAAAAATTCATTTTTAATTAAAGTCTCCACCCTTCCCACTTTCCTCCTTCTTCTTCAGAAATATTCATTTTTGATTTTCCATGGAGTTGGTGTCGCTCCATTTCTTTCTTCCTTTCCATGGATCTACAATGACACACCATTGTTGTATATTCAAGCTAAATATGCATTATCTTTCATTTCGATAGCATTAAAATTTTTCACTCATTGTCTTCATCTTTTATACATTAGAAATTATTTATTAAAATTGAAAAAAAATTAATAGACTTTTGCCCAAAAAAATCTATTCATATTTTTTTATCATTGTAAATGAAATTTTTTCGAAATATTTGAGACGAAAATCAATATAAGAAAAAAGATGAAAACAGGAAAGAACAATGAGGGTGAGAGAAAGATAGGTGGAGGGAGTGTGGTCTGCTGTGTAAAAAAAATGGTGAAAGAATAATATGATAGAAAGAGAGAAGAAGACAACTGTCCTTCTTCTTTTTTGTTAATTATTTTTTTAAAAAATAAACTTAGGGGTATAAATTAAGAAAAAAAGGAAAAATATTATTTTTAATAAATTAACGCGCTCAAGAAAAGTGAATTACACGTTTTTTGCCATGTCAACATTTTGTGTCTAATAGGAATGACTTTTGAACAAATAAAGTGTTCAATTGGCACAAGAATTAGTTGAGGTATCTAAATTAATTATACGGACAACTTTGAGTGACTACAGATGACTTAAGCCTATTATAATTTACACATTGGATGCCACATCTTATTCTGTTAAAAGAAAATGGCAGAACTGATGTAATAGTAAGAGGGAACGGTTGTTTCGAGCCAAAATATAGTAAAAATGTTGTTTCGAATAGTTAAACCACATGATATTAGCAGCCTATAGGTATCTTAAAAGGGAGAAAGAAGAAAGATAGATACCTTTTCTGATCACTGCATATTAACACAACAAACTTGTCATTCTTTTTGAAAATTACAAAGAAGACCGCTGTAAATTCCTGAATATTACTTGAAGCCAACACTGTTAGGACCGAAAATAAGCAGGTGTAAATGTGGAAGCTACCAAAAGCAAACCTCGAAAGACCACGAGTAAGAAGATAACGAGAAATATACCAAAAGACACAGATTTAACGTGGTTCGGTCAATCGACCTACGTCCACAAAGGAGATGAGCAATCCACTATAAATATGAGAGTACAAAATACAGAGGGAAACAACCTCAACCAATTCACTCAGAATACATGGGAGGTTCACACAAGTGATAACGTATCAAGCTTGCGACCACAATTTCTCCCCCTAACCAAAAACTCTCAAAACTCTTAAGACTACATTGTGAATGCTAATTAAGTTAGAGAAACATGCCTCTATTTATAGAGTCCTAAATCTTTTCCTACCAGAAAAAGGATTAGTCAATCCAAAACCTTTTCCTAAAAGGAAAACCTATTTATGGTAAGAAATTTAGGGCAAATAAAACCTAACAAACACAAGCAAACCAAAAGGACCTACACCACTCTTGGAGGATGAACCTCTTCGGCTGCATATCTCTTGTGGATTCCTCCAATTTGAATCATAAACCTCTGCTCTATCAAACATTGGGATTGTAAAGGAGATTTCTACATCCGCCTGAAACAATTAACACTAGTAATTATATTCTCTATTTTAATTTATGTGAAAAGAAAATCGATGATACAAATAGTTTAGGGGGAAATGTCTCGAAAAAAATGCAACGATGTACTTTTGTGCAAGTTGGTGAAACTTGGTGGAAGTTGAAGCAAATGTTGAAGAGCTACATTGAAAGAATTATACCTGTGCCCAAGTGACACCTGAAATTTCAAGCAGTGAACTTGCTCTTAGTGTTGTAATTTGTAACTCAACTTGGCTTGTCCTTAGGTTTTCAATTTCTTCTACTGGACATTGAACCAATCGCTTCCCAGATTCGTCTAGCCAAATTTTCCTTGGAAACGCCTAAAAACATTCATTATTGCAATAACAAGCAAATTAATTCCGTAATTCTCACTAACGGGATTCAAAATAAAAAGAAGTTTGCACTTTTAAATTCATTACCTGAAGACCAGACCATCCTTTCATTATATCAATGTTGGCACTTGTAGACTCATTGACCCAAGCAAGCAAAATCCTCCTCTTTTTTTCACTGCCAAAGAAAGACTTGGAAGCATAATACTTCCCATAATCTAACCTTAATCCTGAATTCCTGATTCATTATCTATAGATCCCAAATCCGGAACAAATGTATCCATGTCATGATCATACGTTCCAATCGTGTAATATTCCATCTGAGATTGAAACACGCTAACCTTGAGTACATGTTTAACAGTTGATACTGGAGAAACATCAGGACATTCCCACATTCCAGTTTCGGTAGACGAATGCAGGGCATGCTCTGCTCCTATCCAGTGTATAAAGTCTGTACTAGTGTACAAGAGAGCGGTTCCAATGCTGTGTTCTCTTTCGTTTCCAATAATGACTCTCCATCTCCCATCGTGGCCTAACCAAGCTGTAGTCGGGTCCCTAAACAAGGTGGAATTGATGTTGTCCATATTGTTAGGTTCTATGATTGGATTTTGAGGTGATTTAATCCATTCTATGAGGTAAGGATCTGCTGGATTTTTGGGCATGCCTAGATTTTGAACTTGATTATTATTCGAGTCGATACCAGTATAGAGTTTAACTGGTGTGCCATCTTTGAGAATTGTAGCTGAACCTGACCAACAACCATTGAGGTCATATGGCTCTGAAGGCAAAAATGCTGGAGGGTGAATAGTCCAGTTGATTAGATCAGTTGATGTTGAATGGCCCCAAACTACGTATCCCCAGACAGCACTTCTAGGATTGTACTGGTAAAATAAATGGTATATTCCTCTGTAAATCATGGGCACTGCACATTTCACACAAAGTTACAATTTTAAAGTATTTGGATTCCAGACTCTTGTACTTAAAAATTACTAGTCCTAAATCAACAGTTTTTATATACTGAATGAATCTATTAATATTAATACAAAGTTTAATGATTAAAAAAGAAAACTTTCCATTAGGATCTATGATTCCCAAGTCATGCATTTCCCAGTATACCAACATTATAAGTAACAAAAAAAAAAACAAGGTTAGATTAGATTACACAAAATTAATCACAAATATGAAAAATGTTATAGATTGTACGTTCATCCAATTGTTGGGAGGTTGAAAATGATATGCAGATTTGTAGGGTTGATTATTTGCAGATAATTTCAAATGACATTGATCTATAGTATTGTAAACATTAAGCTGGTGAATATCTTCACTAAGTATAGGTATTATTATTGAGCTTAATAAGAGGAGTAAAACACAATAATAACAACCCATGAATCCAACAAAAAACAAGAAAAAGAGGGATTCAATTACTTGTTAGTGAAAATAATGTATATGAACAAAAATAAGTGACTACCCCCACTTTTGCAAGTCAATATTGTATATACCCCTCCTCAAAAATGTTGTATATATACCTATATTATCTAAAAAGAATGTTGTATAGTTATCCTTTTCGTTAATATGTTTATATATACTTAATTGAAAAAATTATAATGAGTAATACGTTTGGAATTTAAAATTCTTTTTTTTTTTGAAAATTCAGTTTGTTAACGAAAAAAGTAAATATATACATAATTTGTTAAGCGAAAAGGGTAAATATGTACTATTTGATAGATGCAAGGGTATATATGCACTATTTTTTTTTATCGAATAGTATAATGTTCTAATTTCAAAGTTAAGGGGTATATTTTCCCTACTTTAAGACACTGAGTAGTTTTGTCCGGAGTACTAATGGTTCAAAACGAATTTGGCTCCACTCTTTTCCATTTTCCCCATGTTTCTGCTTTAATCGGTGACATATGAAATAGTTTAAGTTTTATGACTAAGATATAATGGACGAAAGAAAATTTTCTAACCATGGTTTAGATAATAAATATAGGATAAATATAATATATCAATTTGATTTTAAAAATTTTATAATCCCACAATCTTAGTAACATATATTATCTTGTCTATAAATATAGTAAAATAACTCTTCCTATGCAAGATCCACAGCCTAACTATGTTACTTTGTGCTCATGGTTAATCTGAGTGCTTATTATGAATATTTTATTATTCATCGGACTTGGTGGGAGTAGGGACAAAAGAGAGAAACAATTAGACTTTTCTAAATTGACATAATAATTTATCCTATGATTAGGAAATTTATTTTAATCAGTTACATTTAGTCGTTAAATTTAACTTAAATCACGTGTCACCAATCAAAGCCACAATTTGGAAAAAATAGAGTAAATGGAAATGAAAAGCATCCAAAATCGTAGAAAATAATATGGTTCACGAAATTGACATTTGTTGCTTATAATGACCCTCTAGGTCATTTTCCCAGTATTACTTCATTTTTGACATTTAGAGTTTTCCTATAGCAATCTCAAGTCATTTATGACTTGTTGAAACTTATAGTTCTGTCGCCTGGTCATTCGTTTGATTTTTATTTGAATTTTCATATTTTGCAGCGTTTGAATCATGAACAATTGACTTTAGTAAAAACATTCGATAAACGATCTTAGAGTGCAATTCTAATTGTTCAATTAGCTTTGAAATGTCGGGGTTCGTGTAGAAAAACCTTTGATGTGAGTCTCGAGGCTTTTGGGATCATTTCAAGCTACCTTATAGATTTTGGCTAAAATGGAGCTTGGATGTGGGCCTACATTTTTTTGAGATGATCAAACTTGGAAGTTTCGATATATCTGTTGCGATTTGATTGTCTAATTTACTGGGGTAGTATACTCTGTTTGTGTGCACGAGTTCTTGAAAAATTCTAGAGCACCTGAGTGGAGTCCGTTGGGACAACTAATTTTGTTGGTGCCTGATGCTTGTGTAGCAACCTAACCCGACTTTGGATCGCTTAAATAGTGGATACTTAAGCAGCTAAGAAGCTTCTTTAGCGGTCCATGCCAACAAGGGGCTAGCCCCTTTAGCGGCTCTTACATCGCTTAAGTGATGGCAACCTTAGTGGTCAGTGCACTCCTTTAGCGGAGCCCCCATCAAGGGACTAGCTGCTATAGCGGCTAAGCCAATGCTTTAGCGGGCCTCCTAAAAGACATTAGTGACCATTTTGCAGCAACCGTTGGTAGTTAAATCTATTTCAGCCACATTTCCCCTAAGTTTTCATTCAATTCTTGTAGCTGGGAACTCATTTCTCTATGTGAAATTGGCGGTGGCAGTTGGAATTTTTCAAGGAATCATTTTAAAAGGATGTTAGTCTATTTGATTACGTGTGTTACCCGTAAGCCTACTTTATTCTCCTCTAATTTTAGCTTAAAATGGGAAATACTTGTTCATAAGGAGCATTAAATGTTTTGGGGCTGAATTAAGATAAGGATTGTGCCCGTCTTCGGGGTATAATATCTTAGAGTTGCTTAGGACCAATTGATAGAGTTGATTGTGGACCTCATCGCGCAGGTGCCCCAATATTTTTATAGACTTTGTTTTGTTCCATCTTCAATTGTTGTGAATTGGGTGTGAAAATATTTTTTATTTCGGCCATGATCATTTTATTTGATAGATGAAAGCAATGGAGTGCATCTCAAAATAGTAAAGCTCTTTTTTAGTTGATTTTGTAGCTCGTCTGATTGACTTTAAGGTAAGATATGTCTTACAAATCATAGATTGATATTGCGTTAGTATTTACTTGATGTTTAGCTAGTTTTGGGAGGGTTTCTAGCATGGTTTTTGTTTACTTTTTACAAACCCGGTCTTAACATCCTTTTTTGGTAATTATGGGGAACTCTAGCATGTTTACCTTAGTTGCATTGTTTCCTTGCCACGTTGTATCTTCATTCCCATTTTGTATTTATAGTTTAACTTATTCTTGGTCTTAGCTTAGTGTAGTGTCACAAAGTTAAAGTGTAACTTAAACTCCGTGCAACACTTTTAGAACTTACTCACTAATCTTTCAATATATTATAAGATTAGGTAAGTCCTTTGAAACTAAAATCGCTAAGACAGTGCATAAGAAATAGAAGAGAGCGTAGAAAGAAGGCTTTGTATTGCTTTGGGGAATGCTTTACACTTTGTTGGATGATTTACAAATGAGAGACCCTCTATCTATACTACTCCCTAGGGCCTAAGTGTAAATAATATTTACTTTGTAAGCCCCTAAAATGTTTATACTTTAGTTCTACTCTTGAATTCTCTCCAATTATAGAGAATTGCAAAGCCTTTCTTTAAAATATCTAGTCCCTAATCTAGAATTATCTACTAGCCTAGAGAATTCTAAGATATTTTCAAAGTCATTGTAGAGTATTCTAAGGAAAGATCTAGGGAATTCTGGAATCGCCCACTAAGCTCTCCATAGATCAATATTCTTCCTCCTTATTTTATGTCAAATTGAAGTGTAGCGGGTCATGACAGTAGGCTAGTGAGTGCCTTAGAATTGCTATTCCATACTCGTTATGCCATAGAATTCCTTAGACGTCTCTTTGGACAACCCAACTCATTTTGAACTGATGCAACGAATGTGAGTAAGATAATATGAAGCCTTATCTTGAAGACAACTCAAAATTAATAGACTTTCATCCATTACTTCCCCTTTGTTTCAGCCCTGATGTGTTTCAGTATTGATTTTGGGTCTTGTTGGTTATATTGGATAAGTTTTCAGGTTTCGAGATGGAGGAGGTCTTTGGTGACTCTAAATGTGGTATCACTCTTTGGTACATTCCCACATGAAGATGAACTTATGATTTCTGAGACATTCATGATCTACTAGACACGGTTGGAGGTCGGGGCATACTTGTACTAGCCATAATTTGAGGTCCAGACCCATTTATACTAGCCACGGTGTAAGGCCAGGACATACCTTTATTAAACACTATTTGAGTGAGGATACGCTTCTATTAGTTAGGTTTGAGTCTTGACATTGTGGTTCTGTTGGGTTCTCAGGGGTTCATTCGTCGTGGTCGGAATCTAAGCTCGCCCATTTACGTTCAAGAGTATATATAATCTTAGTCATAGCTAGGGATCCATTTGTTTTTTTTTTCATTTCAATTGCATAGTAGTGTACATTATGAACTTATGAGGGTCTAGTGTCACGACTGAAGGAACACCCCTTAGAAGTAACATGGCGTACTTGACCTCTCGGAGCACTTGTACAAGTCCATAGACATCATTCATCGCATCGTTCATAGAAATTTAACAGAAAATTTAAAACTTTTCATATCACATCAAATGCTAGAACATCACTTCATATATAGAAAATATCAGAAGTACATAATTAAAATCTAAGTCTCTTTTTCCATCTTAGACTGAACATCAATAGAGTAGAATAGGGACACGAACCTTAACAACATAAAATAATAATCTAAGCTATTACATAAACTTAAAGAACATCTTTGACATAGGAAATCCTTGAATCTTAAGGATCCCTCTTTGAAGCTTGGGAAACATCTATCAAGCTCTTCACCTTAGGAGACATCCTCTAGACATCACCACCTACACTTTGTGTAAAAAGGTAAAGAAGAATGGTCTTAGTAGAAGAATGCACTAAGTATGACAACCATATAAAAACATGCATTTAAAGAGGATATTTAGTTAGAAACTAAGCATCAAGTATTTTAGTAAACTTCATGAACATTAATACAATAAGCATCATATAGTTCACTTACTTCATATAGACATGTACACTAGTCATGACATCACATAAAGCCACATATCATATTTAAGGCACATTTAACATTTTCACAACATTGTCCTTCTCTTACCTTAACCCCTTTCCTTAAGCAACCCTCAAGTAGTACTTAGTACAATGTATCACATTAAGGTCATCCAAGATGTATTTCCACATAGCCTTCATCAATAAAACCACATACATATTCATAAAGTCACAAGCATATCATAAGACATAAGCTTCACATAAGAACCATCACCTAAGACAACCTCCAAGTCACACTAGTGCAATGTGTAGGTAGCATCCCATAATAATACTTACACCAAGTGTTCCAAAGAAGCCACCCTAGACTAGGCATATCATATTCAACAAGTCATAACACCTTCATTTATCACTAGACATAAGGCCACATACTTCATAACATCATATAAGGACTCATTCATTTACTACAAGTTTAGCCATAAGTCATTCAGTTCATATCATTGGTAAACCACCTTCAACCCCTTCACAAGCTTACTTGTGCAATGTACACATGGAGTCCTATACCCCACACATACCAAGCAAACTCATTTAGAAGCCATAAGTGTAGTTCACATTCATAATCATAAGTTATGTCTTGGCATAGCAAAGTCACTTCAACATGCATTCATACAAATCATACATAACATGTCTTAATTTCAGAAAGGTCCTAATTTTATCCTTTCTTAAAGTTCAGTTTTACAATGCATGGGTAAGGTCCATAGTCCTACCTATACTAAGTAAACTTCTCAAGGAGTTATGATTAGAGTTCATATTTTTATCTTAGTTCATTTCTTACTTTTGGGAGACAGATCCATACCGACATAGACCATATGAGCTACATGGAATCCGGTGTTCTACTTTCCAAGGTAGGACCTTCATACATAATAACTATTCCAGTTAGTCCACTAAGCTAAGACCTACGGGGGTATGTAGTTAAGGAAAAAGAAGATTGTTACTAGAAACCTTGACTTAGTAGAGGTGGAGGTTTCCATCTCACGAGACAACATCTATGATGGGAACCCGAACTTGCTAAACATGAAGGTTCTCTTGTGGGAAGCCAAACTTACTAAACGTAAAACCCCCACTCTCATTTTTAATGTTCACTCAGTGTTAAGCTCGATTCCCTTTTTAAGCGTCTTTAAGGTTTATTAGTAGTTAATAAAGTAGGTGTTAGGGACATGCTCCCTCATACATCATATAACTCAAAGGTTTCTAAGATGAGAATGTCCTTTCATCATAGAACCAATATTATGTGAGAATGTACTTTCACATAATTCTACCATTCATACATTCATGTGTGTGCGCATATATATGTGAGACATACTTTCACATAAACACCTCTAGGCAACATATGCTCATAACTCATAAATCATATACTTTACATGCATAGCAATAAACAATGGTGCATATGAGAACAATCCTTTCCTTATTCACCAATGAATCTATCCTACTCGTAGATATGCATGAGTTGTGTGTACATTGGTCAACATGATCACATAATGACAATAGCATGGTATTGAGGAAGCCACCCTCTAAAGATCACAAAACATGTACAGCACCCCTTAAGTCTTAATTCACACACATATTGAGTATTAAGGACTGTAGACTACATACTCAAATTACATCATAGGAGACAAGAACATATTCAACATTAGAATAGGAGACTCCTAACATGCATAAGATCACATATTCATATAGGGTTCACATAGGTAGGGGTCATGCTACAAGAGTATTCATCACGACTAACAATACAGACCACACCTAACCCTAACATGATCATCTACATGTATATAACATTATGCAAATACTTATATCATGCAACTAGAAAGGAAGACTATACATACAACTCCGCATGTGTGATCATCATAACCACACTTCACAAAATATCAATTTCCTTCAAGGACATGATCATAACATATATAGATAGACAAGAATGTAAATGCCACCACCATAAGTGGACCATACCACACAATGTCAATTCCAATACTTAAGACTAGGAAATTAGATCAACTTACCAAGCTATGATCATCGTTGATAAATTCTCCACAATTATAAACATTGGACATAGATAGAACTAGGATTAATCAATACACTTAAATCTAATCACAATTGAATCATCATCTAATCAAGATCACAAAACCCACATTATATCATAAATTGAGAGGTCAAGGAGATCATTGGTTCTTCATGGAATTGGGTTGAAAATAATGTTAAAACCATTGATTAATCATAAATTCTTCATTAGTATGCTTTCAAAATCAATTTGACAATGAGCCCATGGCTAGATTGAAATATCGGATTTTTGACCTTAGAATCGTGTTGAAAACCCTTTGAAAGAAATCCTTAGATGAAATATTAACCAAGAATCAAGGCTTACCATACCTTAACACAGGAAAAGCGACGAAATTTTGGATAATAAAGCTCTTGAAATTCATCTCCCTAGCTTGTTCTTGAGCTTAGTCTCCAATGGAGGTTTTGGGGGTTTCATATTTGTGAGGGAAGGTTTGATTTGAAGAGTGAATTCTAAAATAGGGTTAAAATTTTTAAAGTAACTTAAAATACCTAAAAATAGACAAAATAACCTTCCATACATTATTTGGGACATGGGGTAAATTTCCCAGTTCATCCCTAGCATGGCATCATCTGCATGGAGTAACATTGTAGGTCCAAATAACATGCATGGCGATGGACCATTGATGGAATGACGGTTCTATCCTGCACATCCGTAATTTGTGAGTTAGGATCAATTGGGGGCTAAGATCCCACGCCTTAGTTTGGAGCAATGTCCCCAATCGGCGGGGTGTCAACCCTACTACGGGGAGTAGATTGACACTGCCAAGGCAGTATTTTGCCAGCTTTTGGGTCCTCGACCCTTAGGGTGGTCCTTGGGGAGTTGTGCTCGGAAATTTAGCCCATAAATACATCCATATATATGTTAGGATCCTCCCCTATCAGTTAAACTCCAAACAACACTTCAACATAAACATACAAAGGCACACTAGCACACAAACGATTAGATTTCGAACGTCTTGGTCGTCCTTTAACGTTTGACTCCCAGACTCTTTAAAATGACTATCACTAGCTGTGACACTCTTAATTAACATGTTAATAACTCTTCAAGGCACATGTGAGGCTCCAGAGATCTTAATTCGTTTTGAGGGTTTTCACATCTAGTTAGTTTATAAGTTGTTGCTTTACTATACTTTTCACTGCTCCTAGATATTTGACTTATATAATTATACTTTCTACTATAGATTTGTTTGTACAACCTCAAGTCATCATTTATTTGCTCAATTTTTCAGTATGTTTTTTTCTTTTAGACAGTAGTGTCACGCCCCGAGCCTACACCCTGGGCATGGCCGGCACACGAAGACCTTTGTAGGCCTCGAGTGGACCCTTGACCTCACTTACTTAACTAAGTGGAAAATTTAACTCAATAAAACATTGTCATTTATTTACTGGAAGAATAATAAGTTGGCCAAATTGACAGTTAAATTCATAAAGAAATATCTGAAATACAAAGATAAGAGACTCAAAACTAAAATGTCTGGCTATCTTTGAAACCTCAAAAGTACTAAGGTGGATGTTAGGAAAGACCCCACAGCAAACTATAAAAAATAAAGCCTAAAAACGAATGAAAGTGTCCTTCGGAATGCAAGGATGCTCACCAGTGACTCTGAGTGCTCAACTCGAACAATGAGGTGCTGGATGATTTTGATCTTGGTTACCTTCAACTTCATCATAAGACAATGCATGCCAAATGACATCAGTACATTGAATGTGCGAGTATGCGAGTTGGAATATTAACAACAATTAAATCTTGAAAAAGAGTAAGAAGGAATACTTACCTTGGCTCTGTTCAGCTGATGAATAACTTGATTCAATATAAAGCAATAAAACACATGCAATGTGTAAAAGTTTCTAAATTAATGAAAACACTTAGTTCGTTAAAAAATGCAATAAAAACTCAATTTTACTTATATTTGAAGTAATATAAATTTTGTCGGAGATTCTCTAAATGACAACCATCACTATGAGTCTAAGTGATGGTACAATGTCTTATCTCATGTTAAGAACCGTCTTATACTTTGCCGTCGGTGTAAAACCTTAACTACTAAGTTGATCCACTAGTCTATGCTAAAAAATACTAAAGAATTATCTAAAAAGTATGACCCTTCTTTTGTCCATGTTGGATACATGGTTATGGGAGCTTGAATTAATATGAACTCGCGTCCCCATATCAGTGTTCAATATTACTCCCACAAATACTTAGCTCATATGTTTTTAAAACAACTTCTTCTCTTGTTTGAGGTAATTGCTCAAACTTAGCTGTAAAATATGTATTGGAAATTATAGTTTCCTCTTTACTAAAGCTAACCCAAAGACTGTCGGAAATCTCAGCTTCCTTTCTTTCTCAAAATGTGAAAACATTTGCAACTCTTAGAGAATACTTAGTTCCCTTAGAACTTTTGAGAAATGAACTCAACTCTTTAATTTTTTCTTAACTTGCAACTTGAGCCTTTAGAAAAGTTAAAACATTTGTTAAAGACTCTTGAAAACTATAATAACTTACTTTAACTTTCTTCTTAAATTTTAGACTTTACTTTAAACTACTTTGACTTTGATCTTAACTTTGGACTTAACTCTTTTCTTTCCATGAATGAAATTATGGATTCATGGTTATGATTCGCATTTTTTCATATTCCAGGTGTTTAGAAATCATTGGAAGTATTTAGAATAACCGGAGAGTGTTAATAAACATTAAAAATGCTTAAATAGGCTAAACGACGAAAACTGGGTAAAAAAATGCTGATTCTGACGCATCAGGGGCGCGCCGCACTAGCCGTATAGTTTTAGACTATTTTTGGGCGCACTAGAATAAGGTAAACTTACCAATAGTCCAAGACATGATCATCATGGATCAATCTCAACAATTCATAATCAATTGATATAGATCGCAATAGCAATAAGCAATACATCACAGTCTAATCACAATTCCATTAACATCTAATCAAGATCAAAAGACCCAAATATTAGGCTAAATTGATAGATTAAGGAGATCATGGGTTCTTTAAAGAATTACATTGAAAATCACCTTAAACCATTGATTAAAAATAAATTCACCATTAGAATGTCTTTGAAAACCTTTTGACAATGAATCCATGATTAAAAATTACTAAATTTTGATCACAGAATTACGTTGGAAAATCATTAAAATATCTCCTTAGATGAAAGGTTATCCAAGGATAAAGGGTTACCATACCTTAATAGAAGAATAGCCCATGCAATTTGGAGAAGAAAGTCTCTAAAAATTCTTTTTCTAGCTTGAGCTTGAGTTTTGCGTCCAATGGAGGTTTGAGAGTATTTGAAAGAGAAGAGAGGTTTGGATTTTTTATTTCTCATTGGGTATTTGTGTTTTGAATTGGGAATGGGGGTAAATAATACTTAATACCGTTACTAAACGACTCCCGAAGTACCCAAAACACCCCCATACTTATTGGACCTTTTAACCAAGTCTAATTTGACTTCAAAACGACGCAACCGAATCCGGGACATGGTTGCGCGATGCAGAGGCAACTCCTAATTTCACTTCACGAATTATTTTAGGCAGTGACCTTCGTGACTGTCATATGACGTAGGGCCATGTTGAGTTCCAAGCATGGGACATGGACTGGGATCCCGACCTAGGTTCTGCACGCTGCCTTGGCCAACGTTTGGGTCCTTCTCAAGGACCCTTACGGTGGTCCTCGGGGAGTTGTACTCGAACGTTGTGACCCTAAACATTTTTATTAAGAGAGTACGGTCACCTCCACTGTGTTTAGACTCTAAAAAACACATAAAAACAACACAAACATACAAAGACACACTAGCATACAAAAGACTAGTTTTCGGTCGTCCCTTGACGATTGAGTTCCAAATTCTTTAAAAAAACTATTAAAAGTTGTGATACCCCTTAGTTACATGTTAATAACTCTTAAAATACATGTGAGGCTCTAGATCATCCTAGTTCGTTTTGAGGGTTGTTACTATTTCAACAATCACAACAATACGAGCAAGATTTTCAATTTAAAAATAGCTATATTCAAAATAACTAAGATTAGAGGCGCCCAACACACATCATTAAGAAAAGATCATTTTCAAAAGAGTACAAACGTGATAATAATAAACACGGGGTTAAATCCTACCCTTGATGCAGAACAATATAAAATTGAGATGCTAGGCAACAAAGTATTCAGACCCCGAGCACAAGTCATGACTTAACACTTAGAGAATGGAAAGATATTCAAAATACTAGAGAGGTGAGAGATATGGAAGATTAGAAGCGAGGGAAAGTTAGAGAGTTTGAAGTTTAAACCTTTGGCCTTTTAATAACCGTCTTGTTCTGACCCGTTCGATGACACGCTGAGTAGTCACTTACCTCACCTAGTTTTGCAGTACCTCCAATTAGGTCAACCTACAAATTTCCAATAGCCACAATCACCATCCCTACACATCTCCAAAGTTCAACACATTAATATAACTTACCAATTACAATGTCCATAAGACTAGACCACCAAATCATCCATACTAATGATTAATCAAAACCCAATATGGTTATAAATACTATAAATCAACTATGAACAATTCTAACAATGATCAACATATAATTTAATATCCCATAACAATCTAAACATGAATTAAAAATAATTAGATCATAATCAATATACCCACTTTAGATCAAAAATTAGGAATTGAAGGAGTATATGGGTTCATGGAGTTTTTTTATCAGAAAACATCAAGTAAAATTGAATACTTCACAAATCATCAATTTAAACCCTTTAATACAAGAACCCATGCATAGAATTCTAAATAGGGTTTTAGGATATTTGTGATATTTTGAAAAGCCTTTGAAATTAGCTCCTTGAATGAGATAAGAATCAATGATGAAATCACCATACCTTATTTAAGACCTACCAACGAAATTTAGGTTGAAAACTTGTGGAATTTGATCCTCTTCATTGGAGCTTGAAGGTTCTTCAATGGAGAATTTTAGTAGAGAGAGAATTTAGAGAGAAGGGAGAGCTTATATATTTTTATTCTAAATGAGGGTTGGGATTCTTGATTAGGGTAATTTTTGTAAAATGACTTAAAATCAATGTATAATACACACATAAACTACCCAAAACACCCCCAAATTAATTTAACCTTTTAAAACAAGTAAAAATTAACTTTTATATTCGGAATTATCGTTGGGGAACATGTTCGTGTCGCTGAGGTGTTCCCACGAGTTTTGTTCATGGCTGGAAACAGTCCATAATGCGGAGTGGATTTCTCAACATACTATGAAAATCTTCCTTGGCAACTTCTTCCCCCACATATTTGGGTCCTCCTCAAGGACCCTTGAGTTGGTCCTTGGGGAGTCGTACCCCAACATTTTGACCCTAAACATGTACATCTAGGTGTTAAGGTTGTCCCCACTGAATTTAGACTCAAATAAAAGCCTAAAAACACATACAATATAAAAGGACACACTAGCACACACAAGACTAGTTTTCGAGTGTCTTGGTCATCCTTTGACGTTTGACTTCAAAATAACTCAAACCTGACCTTGGACACTGCTTATCATTGATTTAACAATTTATTAGCTCAATAAACACACATGAAGCTCTAATTTATCCTAGTTTATTTTGAGGTTCGTAACAATAGCACTGCATCGCGGAACTGTTCGACCACTCGCCGACTGCTACTTTCAATCGTCGATTTGATTTTATCCTTCAGGTTTTAATACACTAGACCATAAGGTGATACCAAGGACATTCGACGACATGCCTTATGGGTTAGTCGATCCTCAGTACTTCTTCTCTTCACTCTTTCAATAGTCTTGTTCCTTTGTGCTTCTTAGTGTCCATGCTTTGTTCCTTAATTAAAAGTTCTTAAAAATTAAGGATTTATATTAGTAATAGAGAAAAAATATGCTTTTGAGGACACTAAATCTAATAAATGAATCCCTAAATGAGTCCAAATCGTGGACTCATCAACGATGTATCCTCTACATATCTTTAAATCTTTTCAACTCATCAACGATGTATCCTCTACATATCTTTAAATCTTTTCACTCCTCTCTAATAAGTGGTCATTATTGAGGTGCCCCACCAATCCAAAAGGTAATTATGAGTGGGTATTATTGGTTTACAATACATCATGACTAAATTTAGTTATTCAAGGGGTGTGATGTCTTCCAAAGTCAAGGATCCATCTCTTGTCGGCATAAATTGCCAATGTCACATGTTTTGGAGGTGAAACTATTTGATGTGTAGGGAGTTGACTATTACATACTGGTGCTAGTGGAATATATGTCCAAATGGGTTGAGGCAGTTACCCTTCCTTGAAATTATGGTACAAATGTTGCTAGTTTTCTGAAGAAGAATATATTCTAAAGGTTTGGTACACCTAAATTGTTTATTAGCGATGAATGCTCCCATTTTTGTAATAAAGTGTTCAGTGAACTTTTAGTTATTATGGGGTAAAGTAGCACAAGGTGGAAACACAATATTATACAAAAATAAGTGGACAAGTTGAAGTATCGAATTGGGAGATCAAATTAAATTTGGCTAAGATAGTGAATGCCAACCGAACAGACTAGGCTAGAAAGTTTGATGATGCTTTATGGGCAAATCAAACAACTCCCAACACATCTATTGGTATGTCTCCATATTTGTATGTTTTTGGAAAGACATGTCATTTGCCTTTTGAGTTGGAGCTAAGGCATCTAGTCACTAAAGAAGTTAAATCTCAGTTAGAGTAAGATAAAAAATCTAAGACTGGATCAGATAAATCAAATTGATGCATTCGGTGTGAAGCCAAATGAGAGGTCTGCTCTTCAAAAAGGAAGGATGAAGTGGTATCATGACAAGCACATTAAGAAATAGACCTTCAGTCCTAGTGACTTGGTGCTACTTTTCAACTCCACGCTTTATCTTTTCATAGGAAATTGATATCCATATGGTCTGGGTTGTTTAAGGTAACTGTCGGGTGCTATTAAGCTTGAGAATGAAAAGGGATAGAGGTTCAAGGGTATGGTCAGGGAATCATGGCATACATTGGAGTCCTACATGAAGTGACAATAGTGGAGGAATGTAAACTTTATGAAGTTTGAGTAATCAGGTAACTTGTGTCACACCGTGATGTTAAATTTTGCATTTCTTGGGAGTCAACCCATTATTGTAAATGTATTTGGTATTTTATATTTTAGTATAGTTTCATTGTTTTATAGTATCATTGTGTGTTGTTATGTGCAGGAGAAAGTTGGACAAAAGAACTGAAGAGCTGAGAGTTGGAAGACGTCACGATCTCTATCACATACTGTGGTTGTAACACCCCGTATCTAAAACATACCAAAAATCAGCTTTTCAAAAATCTGCATGTGCAATCAACGTTCACCATCGATGGATGGTAGTCTTATCTACGCCCTGTATTGTACATCCCTCGTTTGATTCTGAAGCCCCCAAATGACAGATGGACCTACGGTCTGTAGGTTAGACTACAATCGTAGTCTGTTTCCATCAATCAAGACCCTACTTATCCACTCTCCGACAAGAACAACAATTGACCAACATGGTCCGTAGAATGACCTACGGATCGTAGGTAAAAATTAGCTGACAGTTAGGGGGAAAATACAGTTGGGTAAACTTGAATTGATCATACTATTAGAACAAAATATATTAGGTGTCCCATTACCTATAAAACGATTGATAATTGAATTAGCTTCCCATAGCCACAAAATTTACTGAATTCAGACCTCCGAGTAAAACGTTATGCTCGTTTTACTAAAGGCCTGTCGAACAGACCCAACATACGGACCCAAACGACAGACCGTCGATTGAACAATAGACCGTCAGTCCAGGTCGTTGTTTGGTCCGACAATAATTAACTCAGGGGTCTTCTGGTCTTTTCCCACTTTGTTTAAACTCTAATCTACGTCATTTTGACCCAAAATCATAAGATTTTAGTCATTTTAAGCGTAGAAACATAAGTAAAACTTACCTAAGTCAAATAATTAAATCAAAACATAGAAGATTAGAAGCAAGAAAGGAGAAAAAGGTCAAGAACCCTAGTTCAAGAACGCAACAAGGTTCCCTCAGTTCCAGCCCCGAAATATAAATATTTTTCGGTGGATTTCATAATCATGTATGTTGGATTTCAGTAGTGGGTTCCTATCACCCATTGGGTCCCTAATTTTCAGCCATATTCTTGATTTTCATATGATGATAAGATCTAGGGTTTCTAGGACTTCAACAACACTTCATGAATTAATTAGTTATATGTTCTGAATCAGATTTCCATGTTATTATTCAGTTCATCGAATGAATTTCATAATCCTAATTATGTATTTATTTAGTTCTTGAATTACACATAATAGGTCAGATATTTTAATTACTTCAGATATACATGTCTAAGTTATAAATGCATAATTACTAGATTAATTGTTGGATTCCCAATTTGCATGTTCGGTTTTTAGTTATCTAGTATTTACAAAAGCTCAGTCACAATCACTTAATTACATAATTTATTTGGAGTATCATAATACCCATTTAGACTAGGGTTCAGCCTACCCATTTAGTCCCAGAACTACTAGCCAAGTAGGTTGTAAGTCCCCTTTGTGGGTGATCTGTTTAGTGATCACGCCAGCATGGCTTTATATCTTTGGCAGGATATATTGGGTCCTCTCGATGAGGCATATACATTGGACTCCACATTTATCTCATGTGGTTTAATTATAAGTTATTAGTAGCTCCCATAGTTCAGTCAAACTCTCTAATGCATTGACCATATTTACAGTACAATTATTATTCAGTCTCAGCATGTTATAAATTTGATCATTGCATCTAGTTAGCTTATAATTAAGTACATCTTGTTCAAATTATTGTACTTGCTTTTGTACTTGTTTAGTGATGTGTGATTTCAGATTTATTCTATCCTACATGCTCGGTACCATCCATGTACTAACGCATACGTGCGCTACATCTTCTCGTGTTGTGGGTTCTGGTTCTTAGCATCCAGATCACACTAAGATTGATTCCCGATCTCTAATTTAGCAGATTTAGTGGTGAGTCCTCATTCTCCGAGGACAATATTCATTAGTTTCTTTTTAGTATTAAGTCCTTTAGTTTCAGTTTTTGCTAGACTTAGTTGGGGCCTATCCCAACATTTCTAGTCAGTTTAGAGGCTAATTTCAGACATAGTTAGATTCAGCTTAGCATTGAGTTATTATTTTATTTGTATTAAACTCATGTAAATTCAAATATATTACCTATAGTATATGGGTATTCCCAATATTTTCATTTAATATTATGATTTAGCTTCTGCATTAGTTTACATGTCCGCATCTCGGTGTAGTTTGGGGCGTGACAAACTTGGTATCAGAGCACTAGGCTTAAGAGTCTAGGATGGCTGAAAAGTCGCACTAAGTAGAGTCCTTTTCATGGGTGTGAAGTGCATCAAATCAAATGAGAGGGAGGCTATGAGGTGTTTTAGAAAAAAATCACTTTCTTGTTACTCTCATTGTATGTAAGGTATGATCTAATTCCATTCTAACTCGACGTTCTACGTTTCAGATCTTGCCTCCTCATAAAGCTAATGCCAGGAATGCAAATGAGCTCCTCCAGTCCCAGATAAGGAAGTCTCCAATGCTAAATTCAGGAAATGTCATTCAGATGTTGGCTCAAAGTGTCGCCAAGCAGAACAATCAGCGGGTTCAAGCAGATGGGAATAGAAATGGTGGATCGGCAGCAACAAGGGTCCGTGACTTTGTTAAGATGAATCCTCCTGAGTTCTTAGGATCACAAACTAATGAGGATCCTCAGAATTTCTTGGATGAGATCAAGAAGATCTTTGAGGTAATGCATGTCATTGGGAATGCTCGGATTTAGTTGGCATCATACAAGTTGAAGGATGTTGCTCATATCTAGTACACTCAATGGAAAGGAAAATAGTGGTACATATGCAGTTGCGATTACTTGAAATTGATTAGTGAGACCTTTCTGGACAAGTGTTTCCTAATAGAGATGAGAGAAGAAAAGCTCAGGAATTCATAAGCTTGAGGCAGGGAAACATGACAGTACAAGAGTATGAGATCAAGTTTAACCAACTCTCTAGGTATGCTCCTCACATGGTTGCTGACTTCAAGGCTCAGATGAATAAGTTCTTGTGTGGAGTGTCAAATTTGGTGAAAACTAAGTGTATAAATTCTATGTTATTGGGTGAGGGTGATAAGATTAGGGAACATGCCAAGGAGAATAATAAGGCTAGGATTGGGAACTATGACTATTCTCAGCAGAAATCGGGTGGTGGAAATTAGTCGCAGAGTCAGAAGAAGTTTTTAGCTACAGCCCCTTCGTCCGCTAGTGTTCCATCCTCCAAGACAGGTATGACCATAAGGCTAGGTCATCTGGCTCAAAGTCTCAGAGAAGTGTCTCAGAGAAGTGTTTCAGCCCCTTCTCGCATGTAAAGAAGGATGCTTTGGGTGAGGTCAGTCTGGTAACAGGTTGAGGGATTGTCCTTATTGATAGGGTCAAGGAGGTGGTAGTGGTAGAGCTTAGTCTACAACTTCATCAGCCCAACAAGTCTCCCGACTCAGCATGGTAACTCATCTGGTACAGGTGGCAGTCAACGTCAGAACAGGTTGTATACTCTTCAGGCTTGCCAGGATCAGGAGGGTTCTCCTGATGTAGTCACTGGTATGTTACGAGTCTTTGACCTTGATGTTTATGCATTGTTAGATCCAGGGGCTACTCTTTGTTTTGTAACTCTATACATAGCATTCCAATTCAGTGTTAGTCCAGAAACTTTTTCAGAACCTTTCTCAGTCTCTACTCCAGTCGGTGACCCATCTATAGTTAGACGAGTATACTGAAATTGCCATATCACAATCTCTCAGAAAGTCACCTCAACAGATCTTTTAGAGTTACGACTTTGAGCATCCGCAACCACATTGGCCTTGCCGGGTCAATACAGAAAGCTCATGTACTAATATTTCAACAATTCCAACCACCTTGTTTGTCGGAGATTCAACTCCTTTTGAGTAAACATATATTGGATACTCTTGTGGTCGGTATACACATCCACATGAACACAATACAAGTAATACCTCCATTTTTTCAACGCAAATACCACGGCTACTAACACAAGATCATGAGTTGGATAGTTCCTCTCATGAAGCTTAAGTTGTCTGAAAGCATAGGCTATTACTTTCCCATGTTGCATAATCACACACTAAACCCACTCGGGATACAACACAATACACAACGAAGCCCTTGGTACCCTCCAGTAATGTCAACACTGGAGCGGAAGTATGACTATCATTCAAAATTTAGAAGCTTTGCTCACATGACTCTGACCACTCATATTTCTTACTCTTTTAAGTCAAAGTAGTCAAGGGAGATGCAGTGGATGCAAAACCATTCACAAAACTTCAATTATAACCCGCTACACCCAAAAAACTCCTAATGTCAGTTGGAGTCAATTGTATAGGCCAATTTTTCACCACCTCGGTTTTTCTTGCATCAACCTCAACTCCCTCACCAAAGATGATGTAACCAAGAAATTCTACTTAAATCAACCAAAACTCACATTTGCTATACTTGGAAAATAATTGGTTCTCCATAAGCACCTGTACCACACCCTCAAAGTCCATGTGTTCACCCTCATTGTTCGAATATAGCAAGATGTTGTCAATGAAGACAATGAAAAATGAATCTAGGTAACTTAGAAACAACCTATTCATGAGATCCATAAATATGTAATGATCCGGACCCGAAAAATTATTCTTTAAAAATTTTGAATAGTCATTTGACTATAAATAATTAATTTGTGGACAATTTGGTTATTGTTAATAATAATGGGTCAAGTTTAAAATATTAAAATAGGTTAATAGAAATTATTACTTTTAATACATAATTAATTTAGAAAAGAAAAGGAAGAGGAGCAGAAAACTAACTTGCTTGCGGCGTGAACAGAGAAGGAAGGGGACAAACTGCTTCACGACTTCACGTAAGAAAATTTTTTTCAACTGAAGCTTTTCTAATTTCTCATATGATGCAGCATTAATTGCTTTGCATACAATCATTAATTTTTGTGCACATATATATATATATATTAATATTATATTAGAATTGAATTTGGGGTTTGGATATTTGGAATAAGTTCTTGGCAGAGAAAATTTATGTATGTGTTTGTCGTTTTCTTATAGAATTTGAGAAAGTGAGTATTGGCCAATCAATTTTGAAAGGGTTTATGGTATGATTGGCTAACCTAATTAATTTTTTAGCTAGGAATTTATTGTATATCACTGTGAGGTTTGAAATAGTGGATCATTTATGCACAATTATTAAGAGAATTCATAGAAGAGTGGGTTGTAAGATTCTTACCTAAATTGATACCTTTTTCGTGTTTTAGTTTCATATTGGAGATCTCTTATGAACATCGTGTTACAACTTTAACTATTATATATAATATTGGGTGCATATGAATAAGTATTAAGTATATTATACTATATGAATATAATTCAAATTATGATATTGAGAAGAGTGGACTCCACCTTAGATTCGGAACTTGAAAAATTATGATAGTTGAAATGTTAATTGGCATCAAGATTTACGAATTCAATTATAAGTTCTAGTGAATTTTTAGGTCAAGGTTAAACACATAAAAGTGTGAGTGTTGTTAGTTCTGAAACCTTATTGTGAATATATACTTGAATAGATTCCATTGGTTAAGAAGCTCAACAGAAAGGGAAGGCTCAAGTCCAAGAGTAATTATTCGATTGGCTAAGGCAAGTGGATTTCTAAACTCTTGTTAAGCGCATGATATTCGTGTATTTCCTTGTGTGGTGTTGCGAATGATTTTGAGACTTGTCGCTTATTTGTTAGTGTTGTATTCCTTGCTGTAAATTGTGTTTTGTTATCAAAATGGTTATTTCCTCATTTTCATTTGAGCATGCCAATTGCATTGTATCTGAGACATGATTGTGGTATAAGGATGTACCATTTCGAGGGTCGTATCGCGCACCGCGATGGATATTATATTTTGAGGGACGTATCGCGCACCAAAAAGGTTACTATTATCGAGGGTCCTGTCGTACGCCGCGACAGATGCATGGACAGATATGTCCCCCATGGGTCCTAGACTGAGAGACAGCGGGTGTGTATCGTTAGGAAAGTCATGCATCACTATATTTGACATTGCATCTCATGGCATTGCGCATTTTATTATTGATGAACTTGAACACGTGTTTCGATGATCTTGGGAGTGTTTCTCTGTGAAGCTTGTGACTATTGAATATTGAGTTGTTATTGAGAATGTGTAAACTGATATAGTGTGGTTATTGAGTTGTGTGTTTGGTAAACTGTAAACTGTTAGACTGTAGCATGGAGGTTTAGATAGGTTGTAAGGAGTGCCCGTATTTTGTTCACTTAACTTGTGTTTAGAGGTTTGCTTGTTGGGTACCGCGTGGTTTGGTACTCACCCCTTGCTTCTACAAATTTTTTTTGTAGGATACGAGCCCGGATCTTCGTGATACCTATCATTCTTTTCGCTTCCGAGGCATCTTGTGGAGGGTTGTGAGGTAGCTGTTTGTCATCTCAGCGAACTTTCCTACTCCAGTTTATGACTTTGTTTTTACTTGAAAGACAACTTCATTTTAGACTTTTAATTTATTTCAATTCTAATATTTACATTAGAGGCTTGTGCACGTAACAACCTGGTTTTGGGAATTGAATTAATATGACTTGGTTTCATAATAGAAATTGTTGTTGGATTGTCACTTAATTCCGCACTTTGTTAGATATTGGGTTTTAGGCTTACTTGTCTTGGTGGGATAAGACGAGTTCCATCACACCCATTTTTGGGTCGTGACAAAATATCACCGGGGCATTAGTTAGAGCCGAAGTACATTACTAAGAGCTCATAGTGACCATATCTAGTCTGAGATGTCATTTTTGGTGTATCCTCATCTCTTACCTATGTTGGTGATACCCGGATCTCAAGTCAATCTTAGAAAAGTAGCTTTCCCCTTGGAGTTGATCAAACAAGTCGTCCATCCGATGGAGAATATACTTGTTCTTAATAGTTACTTTATTGAGTTGGCGATAATCGATACACATTCTAAGGGAACCATCCTTCTTATTCACAAACAAAACAGAGCACCCCATGGAGAAATACTAGGTCTAATGAAGCCTTGTGCTAATAAATCATTGAGTTGAGCCTTCAACACTTTCAATTCGGACAGAATCATCTAATAAGGAGGAATTGAAATGGGATTTGTATTCTGTAACAAGTCGTTACAAAAATTAATTTTCATTTGGGAGGAATAATGGGAAGATCATTAGGAAAGACCTCTGGAAATTCCGTCACTACGAGGAACGACTCAATGGGAGGCATTTCGTAGTTTAATCTTAGACTCTTTAAATATGGTGTAAACAATCTTTATAGATCATCCTACAAGCTTTTAAACAAGAAATGATACGACCTCTAGGAATAGAATTTCCGCTCTTCCACTCTAAAACGGGTTCATTTGGAAAGTTAAACTTCACCACCCTCATTCTACAATCTATATAGGCAAAGCAAGCATGCAACTAATCCATAACCAAAATGACATCAAAATCAAACATATCAACTAGTTCAACATAAGTAACTTTATTAGGCAACATTATAGGAAAAATTATATACACCCTCTTTGCAACAACAAATTAACCCACCAGGTAGACACCATAAAAGGATTCAAGATATCGGGCAAAATGTCAAACTTTTTAGCTACTACAAGAGTAAAATATGAAAAGTTAGTACCGGGATCAACTAAATCTTATACATAAATATAAAAGACTTTGAACATACCGGTAACCACGTCGGGCGAATTCTGTTGCTCATCTCTAGAGTGGAGAGCATAAAAGTGATTCTTCTTTGGAGCATCATTAGAACCACTTGCTTGACCACTCTCTTTGTATGTACCCTTCACATTTGGTCAATCTCTAACCATTTGCCCACTTTTACCACAACAAAAACAATTATCCGTTCCCTTAAGGCAATCACCATAATGCTTCTTGCCACACCTTCCACAAGTTGGATTCTTTGTTGGTGAACTAGTACCTCTTTCCTTTTGAGGATTAGGGTTAGACACCCTATCATCCTTAGCCTTAGGGAACTTTGAAGGAAATTGATTAGAAACCGTCTTCTTGAACTTAGGCTTGTCTTGGATATCAAGCCTTCACTTTGAAAAACTACTATCAAAAGATCTTTCACTCTTGGAATCTCTAATCTTTCTCTTATCCCTTCCATGTTGCACTTGTTGACCATGAACCATGAGACTAGAAATGTTCATATTGTCATGTAGCATAGCCGAATGACATTATTCTTCCAACTCATCTGACACTCATTCATAGGATCGGAAACAAAAGAAGGAACATATTTTTACAATTTAGTTAATTTCAAGGAGAATTCAAGCACAGTCATACCTCCTTGACGAAGGTTGAGGAACTCCACCACTTTAACTTCCCGCTTCTCCCTAGGAAAATTCTATCAATAAAATCCTTTTTCAACACTTCCCAAGTCACGAGTCCACCTCTTAAAGGCCTTTTGTCCCTCCATTGGATGTACCAGCCTGAGCCACATCTTTGAGTTGGTAAGTGGCTAACTCGACCTTCTCTTTAGTAGTCAACCCCGTAGAATACAGGATCTTGTAGATTTCAACAACAAACTCTTGTGGGTTTTCTTAAACCTTGGACCCACAGAAAGTAGGGGGATCATCCTAGTAAAATCTCTCCAACGAGAGGCCATGGTCTCAACTTGTTGATTTTCTAGGGGTACAACCTCCTACTTGTTGATTTTCTAGGGCCGTCATGGCTTGAGCTTGGGAAGTGAAGGCTTGTGCTTGAGTAGTAATGGCTTGGACCATGTGGAGAAGGGCATCCCTTATGTCACCATCCGTCAAAGAAGGATGATTGACCGGATCTTGGTCATCATTAAAATCTTCCTCAAGAGGAGGAACTTGATTTCCTCGGAGAGGAACTCCACATTTGCAATCTCTTATTCAAGTCTTTGTGTCGCGTTCTTTCGAGTATACTTTGCATGTAATCATAATAAAAAGGATTAGATTCTAAAAGCACGTAGAGTCAAAACTCTAGAGGCACGATATTGGACTTTCAAGAAAGTGAGAGTTTACTAAGCATCTATAGGTTCCTATCCATAACTGTGGCACACTTCAGCATAATGAATACGAAACTATATAGACTTAGTTGAGAGAGACATCGACTCAAAGATATTCAACCTCATGCTCTGATACAATGTTTGTCACATCGGGGGAGCACCCCCTAGATGAAACCGGCATCGTCGTCATCTTTGAGGATTAATACTAGCCGTTTAGCTTACATCATTACATTCATAGATCAAAAACGAGAAAAAATTAAAACTTTTCATTACTTCTACATGGAAATTTACATAGATGTCTACATACATATAATTTTTATTTTGAGTATACATACACCCTTCATATAGAGAGATTACATAATCTTCTACTTTTATTGCACATAGATATATAAAATATAACATAGTCTCAAATTGATGTCTCATCTCATAACCATCTAACAATAGTATAACAATTTGATCCTAGCCCATACATCCATGGAATAAAGCTAAATATAGGCTATACAATGTTTAGTACTCAACTTAAAAAGAAAGAGAATAAGAGTCTTAAAACTAGAACAACATCATAAGCTTGATATTGGAATTGCCCTCATAAAGTGAAGACCTACCCATATTGGATAATTTAGAATTCCAAGTCTTCTTCAAAGTCGTCTCAAACTGCTTCAACGACAGGAACCTAACATTTTTGGGAAAAGGGAGAAAATTGGATTAGTACACTATTTTTACTAAGCATGAGACCATATGAACACATATTATTAAATCATGCTAAAATGGTACATTTCGTTAAAATATGCTACTTTACATTTAGAAAGTCTTATGCATATTCAAGAAGACCCTACTAATCAATAAGACATATTCATTAAGTCAAAAACATGTACATCACAAGACAGACAATACTAAGTCTACTCAAGTCAACATGCATATAACATACTTGAACACATAGTCAAAGCAACCTATCATCAATTTATAATAACAACAAGCATGAGTAAGAATTCATTAAAACATAACCAAAGCAAGACAATAACCTATTAACCCTCATTAAGTCAACAAGTGCAATGACCAAAAAATGCCCCATAACCTTACTTAATCAAGTAAACTCAACAAGAACCATCACCAATATCAAACTTCGCATAATGTATCATTTTAAGAATAGATATCGTCATAATTTAGAAATAGAGACCAAAGACATATTCATAAGTTAAACTAATCATCATGTAGTGTGATCAATGTATAAGATAATCATATACATATGATATACTATTATAAGCATATTCATAAATAAGAACATCCTCCTAAGACTTACATAAATCCAAACTAGTGCAAGGCATAGGTAGAGTCCCATACCCCTGCCTAGGCTAAGTCAAACCCCTTAGGTTATCCTAGTTAGATTTCATTCCTTTAGTTCATTTTAACTTTTGGGAACATCTTTCCCTAACCGACATAGACCACATGAGCTAATGTGGAATCTGGTTTCATGGAACCCTACACTAAAGGAACGCGGACTACTTGCCAAGGTAGTACCAAAACATGAACATAGCAACTATATAGATCCACTAGCTAGTATTCTTATGCAGGCAACATAGTTCAAGAACTAGGAGATATAGTCGGTATCCTCTTTGTGCTACATGCATTATAGTCTCTGATCTTAAGAGTAAATTTTTGATCTTACCTTTCGTATGTGTGAAGGGACACTCATCACTGTATTTCACTCGGTGCTAAGCTAGAGTCACTTTTGAAATAGCTTAATGTAGGTCATAGGGTCTAACCCTTGTATAATCATAATCATCATATCTCAATAAGAATTGCAGAAGAATGATCCTTTCATTACAATTCATACAAGGTATGTGAACACATTTACATAATCACATCATGATAAGGCACATTGGTAAGTTGTCACCATCCTTATATAATTTACATCTTAGACAAGACCTCACAAACCATAGTAAGGACATTTAAATTAAACTTCATACAAACCTATCAATCTTAAATACAATATGTACTTTAATGCAACATCAACACTTAGTCACAATTAACCATAATTCAAGTAAAGAATAGGGATCACGAGACTTACAAAGTCTCCTTCACAATCGATCATCAAGGTCTTACAATAAACACTTAAATCAACCCAATAAGGGTATTATTTCAAGATACATCAATAATCTAAATGATAACAAAGTCAACTAAACCATTACGTCACAATCCATCACTAGTTCATAACTTAGGATAAGAGAATTAGGTCAAAGTCATAATCTAAGTCAATTACTCAAGAACTAACATGATAGGAATATAATTTTGTATAATATATTCATAATTGGTACAATAACATCATCTAGTAGTAATTCAACCAATAACCAATTCAATTAAACCAACATTAAACAATTCATATAAAGATCACAACCTAGGGTTAAGGG
This sequence comes from Solanum habrochaites, assembly GCA_027704765.1. NCBI lineage: Eukaryota > Viridiplantae > Streptophyta > Magnoliopsida > Solanales > Solanaceae > Solanum > Solanum habrochaites. The sequence goes on from JAKWJA010002496.1 coordinate 21,562,362, forward strand.
GAATAGGTCATCTTCTACAAGCTAGAACAATCAATCAAGTAATAGCATAATTGAGTTATAATACTTGTTAATATATTCATAATATCTAAAAGAAACAAAAAAAAAAAATACAATTCACAAGGTAAACTTCGAGATTTGAAAAGACCCACTTTAATTTCATACTTTTGAAAACACTTTAATGGAACCCTTTGGGGAAAGAAGTACCAAAGGTAAAAGGAATCCCATACGTTTTTTTTTATGAATATTGATGGATAAACATTGGGTATTGAATACCAAGAAACCACCTTGACCTTTTCTTCTATGGAGTTGTTCGACTTGAGAGAAAGAAGACAGAAGGAAGAGAGTTTTGGTTTGGAAAATTATGAGAACTTAGGTTAGTACATTTAGCTTAGGGGTTTCTTATAGGTTATTAATTGAATTAATTAGACCTCCAATAACCCCTAACTAAACTCCTAACTCATCCAACTAATTAAATTAATTAATTAAAAATGTGCAGCAAAACAGTGACTCCACAGACGAGACGACAATCGACGAATTGTGAGTCCATCAGTGGGCATTGTTCCCTCCATTGTGGTCACTCGTCGATGAGTTCAGAGACTTTTAAAACCGCGACTTTAGCCAAATATTCAGAGCCATCTGTGGAATTCGTTGGTGACACTGTCTATTAACAGCTTTTGGTCACTTTTTCTAGGTTCCTCCTCAAGGGCTCTTAGTTGGTCCTTATGGAGCTGTTCTCAAATGTTTCGACTATGAACTACCTCTAATACGTGTTAGACACCTTTCCACAATTTTTTATCAATTCCCCACTACTAAAACATAGTCAAATTGGCTATGGCACACTAGCACCTCATTGAACTAATTTCCGGACGTCATTAACGTTCTTTGACATTTTGGTTTCTTAATTTCCTAATGACTTAAATAAACTATGGACCTTAAAACAATGTTTAAACCTCTTGAAATGTATGTTATTCTCCAGAACACATCTTAGATTTTCGAAGCGTTACACACATATATTGGGACAAACATAAAATTGTACTTGCAACTGTTTCATGTTTCAAATCTTCCAAATGTAGAATGGAAAAGTATGAGATGTTGTTATATCTTTGGTATCCAATTTCTCTTGCTGTGAGATGTCAGAGCCATTTCTTTTTAAATTTTTATCAAGCAACAGTACTCCTCTAACAAGTTTGATCAAGAGCATGAAGAAGAGAAAATTGATAGAGCTCTACTAGAAAATGTACTAGATATAATTGTTGAAATTGGAGTGTGATCAATGGATTATTATGAGAGCAATTTTGAGGTTACAATGGTCGAGGACACTGCGTCTTATTATTCATGAAAATATTTTAATCGGATCCTTGAGATTCATGTGCACTTAGAATCTTTCCAAGAGTAATTAGTCCTTGTGTACTCAAGTATTGCATCTTCAAAACCGTTCTCATTATAATCCATTGACCCCATTCCAATTTCAGCAAATATATCTAACACATTCTTTAATAGAGCTCTGTGAATTTGATCTCCCCAGAATCTTGATCAATCTGGATAGAGGAATATTGTTTTTCAATAATAATATAAAAAGAAAATTCTAGTGAGAACTCAAAGCAAGACAAAAGGGATAGCAGAGATATAACAACATCGCTAACTTTTCCATTTTACTATTGGTAGACCTAAAATATAAAATAGTTGGTAATAAGATTTTAACTCTATCCTAATATATGTGATTGACTTTTATTTTTATTCATTCCCATAAAAAGGGACATCTTTCCATACTAGTAACAATTTAACTTCAAATTTCGTGTTTTATTTTATAGCCACAAAGTTTCTATGGCTTACTTTATACCAGAAGTATTAAAATTCTTGTTTTTTATCTTAAAGTTTGTGCCGAATCTTAGTCAATAGTTCTATGTTTGTATCCATATTAATGATCACTTGACCCACTTCTTATTTTATTTTGACGATTACAATAGTCACTTAGAGGGACACCACTAAGAATACATTGACAAACTCCGCGTATGTTGTGTTATATTTTATTAGAATGATTTGGTACAAGGTTTATGCTGCTATAGTGAAGGAGTATTTTAATACCTTCAATCTTTAACATCATGAGGGATGTTATGTGTTGTGTATCTTGTGCTCGATATGTTGCTTGTTATGCTATGATATAATGACCCTCCAAGTCATTTCTATGTTTATGTCATCATTCCATAATTAATAGAATTAATCTAGCGACCACAACTAATTTATGACTTTCCAACACTGACTATTTGATCATCAAGTCATTCAATTGGGTTTTATACCAATTTTTCCGATTGGAGCTTTTGAAATTTGAAAAGTTGATTTCAGTCATAACCTCAGTCAAATGAAATCAGATTGTAATATGAAAGTTGCATAATCTCCAAAGCAGCAAAAATAGGCTTGTAGCATGGTTGGCACGAGCCCTAAGGCATACAGTCTGACTTTGGGGACATCTAGAACATTAGTATTTGAATTTTTGCTTAAGTTTTACTTCGGTTAACATTCTTTGTAAACACACTTGTATGAGAATTTCGTTAGAGAAGTTAGTTTTGGAATGTCGACTTTTGTCTAGAATTATCTTTGGCGAGCTTTTTGAAACTTGTGGTCTTATTTTGAGGCCTGTTTTTAGAAATTGGCTAAAAATGGCATTTGGGTGTGGGGCCATTTTTTTGTTGAAATGACCTTGTATTGAAATTCAAACAATGACAATGAATGGGGTACAATTTGTAGCATATTTTCATCGTGTCTCAAACGAATTATAATCGTCTATTCAGAGACTTCTAAAATAAAGAAAAATCTTGTGTTGTTGGTGCAGACCTTTAGAGACGATAATTTAGTCTTTTGGCGACTACATTTAGCATTTAGCGGCCTGAAGTGTTGTTTTTTTTATATTGACAAATTAGATTCTGCCTTATTTTGAATTATTAATATCTATATTCCAAAGCTCTGTTTTGGGTAATTCAAAAGTACGATGAGTTCGAGTTTGAGTTGGTTGTATGGGTAGCATCTCGAGTGTCTCTGGTTGTTGTGTACAATATTGGCGGAGTTTTTTGGTCCTCTTCTGGAGTGAATTCCTGAAATGACCGATCGGCTCCCATATTTCCTGATCGGAATTCAAAAATTAGTCTATCTCTAATTTTGATGATTTTAGTGATCGTGCATTGTTCTATTTTTGATATCGTGGAAGCATTCGAAGGCTATTCCAAAAGAAAAAGCTCTGGCAGAGTAACTTGGAGCATGCACGGTCAGCCTTTATGTAGGTAATGACTGTGTTTCTATTAGGTTCGTCACTCTCACTAGTCCAGATCTAACATCTAGTAGAGCCCAAAACATTGGCGCAGAGATGTCTGTAGGCTACAAAATGTCCTTACGGAGTTCTTCTATTTTTTTATAATTTTAAGAGGTTCTTTTCTTGTAAAAAAATTAATCGATTACTACTTGTTTCATGGTATTATACGATGGATCGCGAGCGCAATAGAGGTCTACCCGGAGGTCCGGCGGAAAACCAACTAGAGAGAAGGAGTACCCAAAATCCATAGGCTCAACCATAGTTAGACCAGATTCCTCCCTAGCTGGTGGGGCCTGGACTAGCCCATCCATCACCCACATCAGCTACCGCTGATGATCTATATAATATGCTTACGTATATTTTAGAAACTATTAGGGGAATTCATCCATATCAATCCCCAATACCAATTCTGAAGCTTGCTCAATTAGCATAGGGTCAAGCTATAGCAGCAGATCTAGAGGTTCACCAGTCATTGGTACATGCTGCCATTTAGCCAGATGTTTTGAACGAAGTTATGCGATTGAGGGAACAAAACATGCATGGGGTGTTTCTATGACTATAACCACGGAGGTTTTCTTGGGCAGTTGGTGAGCATGCACAAAAGTCCTTACTACTTGCTTGTAGCGACATTTGACTTTGGGGTTAGTGGAGTCGAATGCAGACTTTTGGGTTGGTGGAGTAGAGGGGAGCTAACTTCAAAGTTTATCCATTAGATGATCTATCCATGCAGTAGATGCGCTCTTTCATTGAGACCATACCACCAACGTTATTGCTAATAATGTAGACAGAGTTCTCTTAGAATATTTCTAACGACATTTATCCCGTAGAGCGTTAAAGATTGACTATTTAATGAGTTCCCAATTTTGGAATAGAGATCCATGACGGTGTCTGAGAATTAGGGAAGATTTCATGAGTTATCCCATCATCCCACCATGATCTTTTAAACAATCAAGGAAATACTCAAGTGCTTCATTGATTGATTGAGTTTGCAATTGCGTATTGAGTCGTAGCTTATGGTTTCAGTAGGTAGATCTTTTTGAGTTGTGGTCCATGCCCGCACATTTGAGTAGCTTTACCGTGAGGTCCACGGGGTAGTGTCTATAGATCCAGGAAGGATGACAATATTACTGGGGTCTGTCCTAAGCCTAGGGATACTCAGGACCTGGTTCATCTAAGGTTTCAGTTGATTTAGCCTAGTCTCCTATTTCAGGCATCATTGTTGTTATTAAAGGGTAACTAACACAACAACGATGGATATAGCGCCTGTCCAAGCTAGGGTCAAAAAAACTTTCAGATAAGTTCATCATGTTTGGGTTGCCAACCTCTAGTAGCGTCTAGATAATGGCATGGTTGTTTCACGAATGAGGATCATGGACATTTGTCTATACAGTGCCCTAGCTCTAGAATGGCCTTACCAACTCCTAAAGAAGTGAGACTTGTAGAAACAGTAGCCCCTCAAACCAGATAAAAAGGTCAGCATTAGGGTGTTCTTAGAGTCTCTCGGGGAGGAAGTGTAGGTGCCTGAGTTGATGTGCATGGTAGATAAACCTAGGGCCATTTCTATTCATCTCCAACTAGAGTAGAGGCCCATGCATTGAATAATGTGATCATATGTAAGATTGTCTTATGCCATCAGTCCACTTAATCCTTATTTGATCATGGTGCTACTTATTTTTATGTGTTTGCTTATTGTGATCCTCTATTAGGGGTGAATCTTAAACCCTTTGTGGTACCATTTCATGCTTCTACCTAGTAGGGGATTCTTTAGTTGTGAATCAAGTTTTTAGATCCACTGTGGTGAGAATTCGGTGGTAAGATATTGGGAAACATCTTATTGTGCTTAGTTTGATTGATATTTATTTCACCTTGGCCATGGACTCATTATCCCCTCATTGAGCAATCTTGGGTTTTTAAGCCAAGACTGTTACTGTAGACATGCCTTGTATTCCACCAATAGTGTGGCAGGATTTTTGTAGTCGCACATTGGTTGGGGTTAATTCTTATATAAAGGCTCGGAGGCTTGTGGTTGGGATTTTGGGGATATTCAGCTTATGTTAAAGATGTAAGTAGGGAGGGCCCTACAGTTGATTCAATGCTTGTGGTTTGAGAGTTGGCAGATGCGCTTCCCGCTAACCTTCTTAGCCTACCCCTGGAGCGGGATATTTATTTTTGCATTAATTTTGAGTTGGGTATACTTTTTTTTACATACCATTGTATTGTATTTATTAGTATAGTTTAAAGAGCTTAGTGTTTAACATCAGGATCTCATGGGTAAGGAATTCATTCTACCTAGTGTATTACGTTTTGGTGGACTATTATATTTTAACAAGAAGGACGGTACTATGTGGAGATGTATTAATCATAGACAATTGGATAATGTAATGGTGAAGAACAATTATGTTATTCCTCATATTAATGATATATTCGATACCTTTAGGGAGCCGTAGTGCTTTATAAGATAAACATGAGATCCAACAACCATCAGTTTAGGACTATAGAATCAAACATTTCTAAGACCATATGTAGGTATACTTTTGGACATTTTATGTTCCTTGTTATGTCTTTTTATTTAATTAAATGCCTCAGAAGCATTCATGGATTTGATGAATCATCTATTCGGGTTCTTGAGGATATGTTGTGGGCCTGTGTTATGGATTTTGAAGCTCGATGGAGCAGTTCTTGCCTTTGTTGGTGTTTGAATACAAGTACAACTACATTTCTAGCATTCAGAATTCCCCATTTGAGGCCTTGTACAGAATGTGTTGTCACACTTGAGTTGGCTTTTTAAGTATATGGAGCGTTGGTTATGTGGTAAAATTGTTTCAAGAGGTCTTGGTTCATCTAAGGTTAATTTAGGATATGGTCAGGTTGGCATAGAGTAGACATCAGAGGTATGCGGATCCAAGGAGTCGACAACGATATTTTCTTTTGGTGACCGGGTAATCTTCCCACTATCACCCATGAACGGAGTGATGATATTTAAGAGGCGGGGGAGGCTTATCCCTATGTAGTTTGTGACTTTTTAGATTTTGAAGAAAGTTGGTGGTGTGGCCTATGAGCTATTCACCCTGTTTTCAATCCTTGGATGTTGCGTCAATCTGTTTCAAATGAGTCTCATGTTCTCTAGTATCATGTCATGAGTTGGATGATCATCTCACGTATATTGAGGAGATAGTTGTTATTTTTCCTATAAAATTTGAGGCGATTGAGGTCTGTAGACATTCCTGTGGTGAAGGTCTATTTGAGTCATAACCTAATCGAGTAGGATACTTAGGAGACCAAGTGGACGAAGCAAGATCAGTTCCCTTGCTTATTTGAAACTCAGGTACTTCTTGAATTTTTCTTCTAAGGATGAAAGTCCTTTTTGTTGTGGATGTTGTAATGACTCTCCAGGTTATTTCTATGTTAATGCTCTTTTCTATCATTTAGAGTGTTCATGTAGGGATTATATGTTATTTATCACTTGTTGAAGCTACCTGTTTTGTCTCCTGGTCATTTGTTTGGGTTTTATGCCCCTTCTCATTATTTTGGAGATTTTTAATCTTGTAAAATTGATTTTCGTCATAACCTTCAATAAACGACCTAAAATGGGAATTCTAACAATTAAATTATCTCTGAAGCGGCCAAAGTAGGCTAGTAGTATGGTTGGCATGAGTCACGAGGCTTTCAATGTTACTTTGGGGAAATTTGTCACTTTAGTCTTTGAATTTTTGCTTAAGTTTATATGGGTCCATATTCTAGTATTGTATGAGAATTATGTTAGCACAGTTCATTATGGAATGTTGATTGTGGTCTAGACCGACCCTGCGCATGCTTTATCGTGGCTTCAGGTCATAATCTGAGGCCCATAGTAGAAATTGGGTAAAAATGCATTAAGGTCTAGGACTGACCTTATAGGGAAATTCAAGCCATTGAGTTTTCCATGTAAAATTTATTTAGGTAGCATATATGTTCTATTTTTATCTAGTTCCGAACGAATTCCAAGGGTCCGTCTCTTTTAAGAATTATAGTAAAAGATAATGTTGTTGGTGCAGACCTTTAGCGACTAGAATTTAGTCTTTTGGCAACTAAATTTAGCTTTTAGCAATATCAACTGCTTCTTATCCTATAGGGAATCATCAGATTCAACCTCATGTTGAAACTTTAGTATCTCGAGCTATAGAACTCCATTTTGGGTGATTCGAAGTCCAGTTTGTTCTAGTTTTCTTTGGATATATGGGTGACTATTTGGAGCATGTAGGGAATTATTTGATTGTGGTGTATCTATATTATAAATGACTTGCCAAATTCTCTTTTTGTGAAAAGTTTAGCATTTTTATTTGTTGTTTCATGCAACTATTCAGAGCTTCGAGAGGTGCTCCATTTGGGAATACAAGTTCAAGGGAGTTTCTAGGACCTCTTGAAGAAATTAATTCTTGGGTAGGCATGACATTTCTTGATTTTGACTAGGAAATGGTTCTCTCTCCGATTGTTATGATTTTATTGTCTAAACAACCACGCTAATCATGTTATTTTATTTTTTATAGCGTGGCAACAATTAAAGGTTTTTCGAAAAGGAAATGCTCCACTAGAGTGATTTGGAGTGTGTGTAGTTGGCCTTCGAGTAAGTTACAACTTCCATCCTTGAGATTTAGGTTGGTTATATTATTGTATGAATCTGGGTGTACTTGTAGTATCTCATCTCTTCTTCTTAGAATTGATGTTGCAGGGTTGATTTTTCATGTCGTTTCAGGGTTAGTACCATTTTGTCGAATGGGTGTTTATCTATCGGTACTTGTGAATTATTTGTTTGGATGTTTTTCTGTCGTTTCATGCGGAGTATCTAGTTGGTTGTTTATTTAATTTGGAATTTATATTTGTCCTTAGTCTATTATAGATTAGTGTTGCCTTATACCCATGCACCTGGTTGACTTTAATATGTTTCCGACGCCAATGTGGATGGAGTAAATCCTTGAAAATCGGCATAGAAGTCTTGGATCTGATAGTTGAGCTTAGTGTTGGTCTTTTTATTGCTTGTAATCCTTTTGTCTTCTCTCCTTATTTCTATGATATCAATGTGTTATTGGAGGCTTGATATTTTCAAGGTTTGGTGTCACGTTGTCTACTCTTGTGTAAGGTACTTGATAGTGGATGTTGATTGACATTGGCTTTGAGTTGATTCACACGTTTTATGAATTTGGATCCTCTACGGTGTTGATTCTATCCGCACTCTCTGGCATGTATTTGGTAGGTCCCTTTGGAGTTATAGATGACTTACCTAGCTTGCATTTGGAAGGTCCACGAGGTGACTAATTTTTGGGTAGTAGAATATAACTTACTTTAGGTCATCTTTTGAGTTAACAAGTTTGCAATCTCTTTCTAGCTGGGGCAGGGCTCCCGGGTGTGTTAGACGGTATACTTTATAGTCTTGGGTAGGGACCTAAGAGTGTTAGCCTATTAGGATTGTGGAATATGAATTCTTGAGGGGATTTATACACATTACTGAAGGGACTTATATACAACAAAAAGAAGTCACTTCTTAATGTTTACTCGCCTGGCACGGTAATGCCCTAGAGTTTCTAGAGGGCTAGGTTGCCTTATATGGAAGATAACAATTTTCACTGTGTTTGAGTTGTTTGTTGTGTATGTTCGGAGTTTTGTTTTCTCTAGGTTCCATAGTTGTTGCTTCTCTGTGTACCAATTGGCCTTATGGAAGTCTTTTCGGGTTCTTCTTTTTTTGTGCTTAAGTGTACCTAACATGTCTTGTGTTTGTGAGAGGGGGGGAGTAACTAGTAATGTTTAGGTTTAATATCCTTAGACTAGTTGTCCGGTTGCTCTACTCTTATTTTTGTTGACCTTTGTTAGCGTTTAATTCCTATATTTTCCGTCTGTTTTTATTTTTCTTGCTCAGTTGGCCTATCATGCATACATGGTACTTGTTTCTTTGGTATTCATTCTACACTTTGCAATTGTTTATGTGATACAGCTCTGAGAACCAGCTATCATTGTTGAGTTTGAGCCTGCAATAATCTATTCTAGGGACGTGGGTGAGCACATGTCATTTTTGGATATCTTGTCTCATTTCTGTATTTTCATTTTGACTTGCGTTTATCTTTTGTAGATATTCTTCTTTCTAAGGTCCACTTTTTTTACTTTCTCTTTCAGTAGTTTTGTACATGTGACTTGTAGCTTCTAGGAGGTATCTTTTGTATTCATAGTTTTGGGTTCGCTTTATCCTTGCTCTTATGTCTTAGGTTTATTTATGCTTCGCTTAGTTGAAGATTTTTTCCCTCAGTACCATTACTCACAAGGATCAGGATGTGGTTTGACTTGCCTACTAACGAGTTGATAGGCGCCATTATGTCTCGAGATATTGGGTCGTCACACATGATTAACATGTGTCATATCTTAAACAATCAAATATATGATGGTAGGTTTTCAGACGATATTATCTAGCAATGACAAAAAATTTCATACGCATTAGGTACACCTTCACTTAATATAATGCGAAAATATGCAAATATAATAATCAAAACACGGTTTGGGCCGAAACACGCTAGGAAAAACAATAAAATAGAGAACTACTTGGACAAATACCAAATTTAAGGGTCAATTTTTAAACCATATAGATTGAAGATATTTTGAATTACTAAAGTTGAAATAGTACTAGTTAGATAAATAGTACAAAGATGGGTTGTGTCGTTTGTTTGTGTTCATGGAATTTAATATAAGCGAATTCTTGATATGCATTCAGTCCAGGTACTATCACTTAATATTTCAAAAAAGTTGAACGACTATGTCATTGTGATGTTTCCACAACTATATGAGTTATTTAAAAAAGAAAAATTTATAATGTCATGTAATTCTATTATCACTAATGAGAATATATAAAACTAGGGAGAGCGGTTTGAGTTCATTCCAAATTTTCTCTTACCAAGCCGTTATCAACATCTCCAAAAACTAAGATATTAGGGTGTAGGTTAATTTTTAAACTAGCAGAATATTAATTATGAATGAGAAGAATTTTACGTATTCCAACACTAATATCATGTAACACGCAAAAATGTACCTTATTAAAATTTACAACTGCATGAAATTTAAAATCCTCAGTAGAAAATATAGATATACTCACATGAAAGTGGAACAGAGGGAAAAATAATTATTAATAATTCATTATCTTTCTATGAATATAATTAACAACAAAATAGCATATGAGTTTCTGAAGAGAGTCCTTATAGAATTCTCTCCATTGCTACATCTTGTACTTATTCACTATTAATAAATGGCCTAGTGGCCTGAACCTCTTTCTATATTCTTTGGCTGAACCTCGTTCTCTTTAAAATTTTCTCACTCGTCAAAATATTGCGCAATAAAAAAAACAATCTTAGCGATTGCAATAGACAAGTGTTATGGAGTGTTGAACTCATAAACAAGGTGAATTAAGAGAAATTTTTATATGTGGTAGGGATTAAATAATTTTTGAAAAGTGAGTTAAATTTGAAATAAAATAAATTAAACTCGATTCAACTATTATTTATACTTATATCGTGGAAGAAGGGTGAGTGGGAATTAATCTCACATGTTATTTGTCACCATAAAAAAAAATCATTGGACAAATACTAGAACATGACTCTCAAGAAAAGAACTTTAGTCGTATCCTAAATTTTTTTTATATGAACAAGTTATTTCTCTTTTAAGGTGGAACTTTGTGGGTTCTAAAACTGAAGTTATAATTGTATCAACATAGGGTTTGCAATTCAAAACTTGTGAAATAAAATTTCTCTAAAGACATAATATTTTTAAACTGAACTTATTATTCTATAGACACAAGTATCGTAAAACTAAGTCATGTAATACAAAGCTTGTGGGCTAGAATTTTTGAAGACATTTCACGACCTGTGCGTACACCCTGACGTGCCTGAAACATAAGAACCATTGCTCACCCCCATGCAAACCCTTATCCTATATAACTACAAGTGGAATACTAACTTGAGCATACATAAACGTCAAACTCAAAAAAATGCTAAGTCAAAATTTCAATATATCTCAAAACTCTCTGAATATACTATGTTTTAAACTTACGTTCTAGAGAAAACCTATGAAAACAAAGACTCTCAAATAAGATTTTTCAATGAATCTTCTACTGTACATGAGTGACGGAACAAGGCTAACTTCTCCTCAAGAAAATTGCTACTAATAACTCATAAAATTAGATTCCTGCAGAAGCTAGGTAGTCTCAGTCAAAAGTTGGAGAGCGGATTAAGTGATCTAGATAGACTCTTGTAGAGTATCCTAAGAATTTTTACTTGAATAAAAACATATGCAGGAAGAATGATATTTGTAAATTGAATGTACAAGTAATTAGTATATCTGAATAACAAATAAGTGAAAAATATAACTGCAACACATAACGATATACTGCAAACTTAATGTAAAAAAATAAAAGAATTAAATCATTTAAAACTTTGCAAAATATTTTCTCAACTGTGAACTCAACATAATAAGTGATATAAAAATACACTTTAAATCTATTGGAAGATTATCTAACCGACAGCCATCACAATGAGAAACATGATGATACGTCGTCTAGCCCACACTACCAAAAATGTCCTATACCTTACCGGGATATAAGACAACTCAACTAAGTGGATTCACTAAGCAATAAGGATTCATTCAAAAAGTATGACAATTTACCAATGTTGGCATATATATATATATTATGAGAAATATGAATTGTGTATGCTCATCTCATATCAGTGCTCAATACTACTTCGAATAATATATATCTTGCTCAATGTTATAAAACATACTCTTCCTGTGGTTTGAGATAATTTCTCAAAATATCCTCTTAAAGAGGTGTCTGGTGTTAAATATATCATAAATCATTAACTCAATTACAAATGATAAAATTATCTTGTCTATGTAAAAAACAGATACCTCTGGAAATACATAGTTCCCTTAAACTCTTACTAAATTCGTATTTAAAAATTATTCCTCAAAATATATTAAAATCATATTGTCATATGATTATTTTTACTCGATTATTGGTTACTTGGGAAGTCATACAACATAAACATTGATAGTATATCTAGATACCATACTGCTTAAACATGCTTCGTACACCCGACTATAAAACTAATCATGTTTTATAAACACTTCAAAACTCGTATTAACTTCCTCAAAATTTTAGTTTAAAACTCAAGTGTTGGCTTAAAAAAGTTTCTCAAGATTTATAACACGAAAAAGGTTCATGTTGTAGGGTTTCAGGATGAACTACTTCAACACTCTGATAGCCTTGTATGCCTGACAGAATAAGTTTCTTGACGAATCTTGTAGAAGAACTTTATTAGAAGGCTTGAAACTTTAGCTTGAAGTAGAAAAAAAAAATACTTTCTTGCGATCCTTGAATTATTTTCTGGAAATCTCTATGGACAAAAATTATATTTTCATTATTGATTCATAAATTTATGGTGGAATTTTAGTTGTAAAGAATGAAATTCTTGGGGAAGGACTTACCTTGAAGAAGAATCTTGAAAAAAATTTAAAGAATATTGATTGGAAGTCTTGTAATGAAAAGTTTCCTCGGGGTTATGTCTTAGGGTTTCAGAAAGAAGAGCATGTTGGATTAAAAGAAGAAAATATGATTGAATTGGGCCTTTAATTAATTAAGAAATTTTATTAGGGTTTTCTTAGAGTTTAAATTATAAGAACGACCATTTTAAATATTTCTCGTATGCAAATTTGTTACTGAACTCTATCAGGTTACTACAAACAAAATTGTACACAATTTTCCCTTATTTACTTTAAATAAGAAGAGTCATGATAGCTTAGGTGTAAGACTTACTGATTTGTTCTTTGAAAAGTGTAACCAACATTATAATTAATTGGAGGTTTGGTTTATGTTACCCATCTTTCTACTTTTTTGTTAATGTAATTAATATATGAGTCTTGGAGGAGTGAATGTTTGATTTTTCATTTTTTTATTTTTAAAACTTAGTTTTTCTAATCATTAATTGACTATCCATCACGTACTTGATGGTCCATGAAGCATGCCATGGCCGGTACTTAGTAAAATGGAATATGATATTTCAATGCCTAGATACCCGAAACTCTTCATGATTGTGATCAAGAACCGTTGCACGGACCAAGTTCCGTTTCATCATCTATGGTACTTACAACCATGAGAAACTTTACTCCTCAATGCATGTTTTCTTTAAACCCTTCACGAATAGCACCACTACTCGTCATGAGGTCTATGACCCATTTGGGCTTCCGTGGTCTTTACTTGGCCAAACAAAAACATAGTCCATCAAGGAATTCCCACAAGTTCAAATTAATGAGCTACAACACGAGCTATCATGATCACCACGACCCGTCTAGGTGTCCATTATATTTGCTTCACTAAAATCAACCTTCACTCCGCAAAGCCTGCTTATCGGACCTTCTTTACGAGCTTCATGATGGACCGTAAAAGAGACCACGACCCGTCTTGAGCTTTGTTGTCCTTGTTAAAGAATAAATAATCTTCTTCTCTTTTCTATTTTCCACATCCATATGTTTTACCTGTCCACCGTCACCAAGCACATCATATCCACAAATATACACTTGGTTCTAGCAATAATGTTTAGTTTTGAGCATCAAATCAGCTAAGATATCACAAAACATCAATAACCTCGACTTAGAATCATTAGTCGTATTTGCCAATCCAGTCGGTGACATGCTTAGTGGTTTCTTACCTCATCGAGTTCTATAAGACCCCCAAATAATTGTGGTCCAAATGGCGGACTTTATCGGGTTAGGTGACTTAAATGGCGATTTGCTAATGAATTTCTTAGTTTTACAGGCTCCAAATTATAATTATGTTTAGCCAAACAGCGATTTAAGTCTGACACTATGAACTCTCAGACAACAAGTTGAATGGATTATTTTTTTGCCAATCTATATTTCTCAAGCACTTTTAAAACTTGAATCTACACACTCAACACACCACTATTTACGGAAAGAATAATAAAAGTATTAAAAGGGTTTTGGGTTGCCAACCGAACAACATCTTAGTTAATTTCATCGCACAACGCAAATCACTCTCAGGTTCTATTAGTAGGTGTTTCCTCACTTTGGTTAGGTTACCCCTGTTTCTAAATCGTATTGAGATCCTTCAACATTTTATCTATTTGAGAGCCTAGTATCCGAATAAATACAACATAGGAGTTAGTAATCTGGTTTGACTTCAATGCATTCTCCTTTTAGTTCTTCGAATACCTTTCGGATGAGGAATGTTAGCATCTCTTTAATTTGTTCATCCTCTTTGCTCCTCAGCTTTATGTGCTCATAAGGTGGGACATATAAGTCCTCTTTCTGAATTGTAGATCAATTTTTTTTTAAACTTTTTGGTTAAATCATTAATTTGAGTTGAGAGGTCTTCTGAAATCTCACTTTACTTCTTGGTTGGACTTTTTTGAATGGTCGAGCAGTCGAGCTGCTATCACATATGATTTTTGTAGAAAACTACCATGGATAATTTTGTCAGCCACTACACCAATATTTTGACTGATATTACTGTAAAAGCACTCGAGAAGAATTATCTCGAGAATTTGTTGAGTTGTACATTAAATCAAAAGTGTTATAAATCTAAGCCGTGACTCATTAAGTTGTTCAACTCCAAAACATCGAATGTCTAGGATTTTATCCCGAAAGCAGATTTAAATGCAAGAGTCAAGTAGAGTTCTCATAAACTCAATAATCCAACAAATAATTTTGTAATTAATTCCTAGAACATGAAAGTCAGTGTACAAAAACACTAACAAGGATAATAAGTCTATAGGAAATGGATACAACCCAACTAAACATAATAAAATATAAAGTACTAGACTAAGTCCGAATGTGTGGACATAAGAAAAAAGATAACTCATGAAAGACCGGAAGAATTGGCTCCCCCTTGAATTCTAGTCGATCCATGGTCTTCATAAGGAGGTGTCTGAGTAGACTCCTGAAGATTCCCTAGAACACCAGTATAAAAAAAAATACAAGTTTTTACCCTTTAAAAAATTGTAGGTGAGACCTATAGTCACAACCTACGGATTGTAGTATGACATACGGTCCATACTTCAAGTACATAGTTCACCACTGCAACCCTTCCCCAAAGCAAACTCATTAAATAGGACAAGTATCGACCCATTAAAATAGACCTACATTTTGTAGACCAGGGTGTTCTAGGTCTATGTCCGTCAATAGAGTCCCTTTTTATCCAGCGTCTGACACGAACCACAATCGACCAGTAAAATCATTAGTTGGACCTACAAACCGTAGGAGATTGGTATTCAGTTTAGGGGAAATTGTTTATTGGGTCATCTTCAAGTGGCTATAACTCTTAGAAAAAAAGAATTAAATTATCCATAACCTATTATATTATAGATAATTGAATCCTCTTTGCAACGTTACCAAGTTTACTAAAATTCAAATTCCGAGTAAAATTTATTCTCGTTTTTAGTGAAGACCTATCAAGTAGACAAGAACTATGACCACAATTTACGTATTGTAGATTGACCTAGGGACAGTAAGTACTATCCATAAATCATTCCGATAAAGATTAGGTTAGGGGTCTTTTGGTCTTCTCTTATTACATTGGACCCCTAAGCTACGTCGTTTAGACCCTATATTGTGTGGTTTTAGTCAGTTTAAGCGTAGAAAGATAATTATAACTTACCTAAGTTATATCTTTAATCAAAACAGAGAAGTAGAAATAAAAGAGGATAAAAAGGTCAAGAACAATAATTTAACAATGCAACAACTTTCAAACTGTGCAAGACCAAAATCGAAATAATATCTCCATGGAATTCATCAGCATGTATGTGGGATTTCATTATTGTGTTCCTTTAGCTCATTAAATCCCTAGTTTTCGGTCATATTCTTGATTCATTTAATATTATCTTGACATAAGTTTTCTTGTATGTTAGAATTGATGGGTTTTAGATGTTAGAATTATCAAACTCAGATTACTATGTTCATATTACGTTTATCAAATAAATTTCAGAACCCGAGCTATGTGTTTATTTAGTTTTTAAAACTACACATGCTAGGTCATATAAATCAGTTATTTTGTTAAACATGCCTCAGTCATTAATGCATCATTATCATATTAATTATTGCATTCACAATTTGCAGGTTCAGTTTTGATCCATCTAGTATTACAGAAACTCAGTCATAGTACATTGACTACTTTATTCATTGTGAGTAGCATAATACCGAGTCGGACTAGAGTTCAGCGTACCCAAGTAGTCCCAAAATCACTAGCTAGGTAGGTTGTAAGTCCCCTTTGTATTAAGTGATCACACCATCATGTTTGTAAATCTGTCCGGGGTATATTGGATCCTCTCAATGGGGTGTATACATCGGACTCCATACTTAGCTCATGTGGTCTTATTGTCAGTTATTAGAAGCTCCCATCAGTTGACTCTATCGCATTGTCCATGTTTAAAGATCAGTCAGTATTCAATCAGCATATTTTAAATGTGTCCTTTGCATCTAGTTAGATCAGTATTCAGTATCTATATAATGTTCAGATTATATCAAGTCTTATTTACATTTTTAGATATACGTTATTTTTGATTTATTTTATAGTGCAGGCTCAGTACCTTTTGAAGTACTGATGTATACTCTACGCTACATCTTCTCGTGATGTACGTTCCAATTCTCACCATCTAGATTACACTTAGATTGGTTCTTGATATCGAGTTCAACAGAATCAGTGGTGAGTCCTCATTCTCTAAGGACAATAGTCATGAGATTTTTTTCAATATTTTTAGTACTTTAGTTTAGTTTTTCTAGACTTAGCTAAGAACTGTACTAGGATTTTTTGTCAGTTAGAGGTTATATTTATACATAGATAGATTTAGCTTAGTATTGAGTTAATATCTTCCATGTGTTAAACTCATAAGTTTTCACATATCTCCATTATATTATATGGGTGTTCCCCGTCTTTTCACATTTTTATGCTATAGAATCCGCACAGTTTCAGCTAGTCACTTTACATTTAGTACGATCATGATCATGCCAAGAGTGTTCTCTTGGGATCACATGTGGTCCAGTGTCCGGTATACACATCCATGAGGTAGCCTAGGGGTGTGAAAATCTTAGTATGAGAGTACTAAATTTATGTGTCCCAGGATATCTGAAAAACCGTACGAGGTAAAGTCCTTTTCATGTGTGTGTAATGTGCACCATATCTAATGAGAGGCAGGCTAGAAAGTGTTTACAGAAAGATTCATCTTCTTCTTGATCTTATCATGTGTAAGGTATGATCAAATTTCATTCTCATTTGACATTCTACATTTAGTAACTATGCCTTATCTTATAGATAACGCTAGGGATGCAAATGCCAGAAACGCTAATGCATTTTGTTCAATACCAAATAAGGAATTATCCAATGCGGAATTAATAAATGTTTGCTGAGAGTGTCACCAGCGAGAACAATCATTGTGTTCAAGCTCCTGTTAATGAAAATTGTGGAACAACAGTAGCAAAGGTACATTACTTTGTTAGGATGAATCAGCCATAGTATTTAGGATCACAAATTAGTGAGAATACCTGATTTCTTGGATGAGATTAAGAAGATCGTAGAGGTGATACATGTCACTGGGGATGATTAGGTTGAGCTAGCATCTTACACAATTAAGTATGTGTCTCATTTTTAGTATATTTAGTTGATAGAAAATAGGGGTAAATATTCTGCTCCTATCACTTAGGATTACTTCAGCGAAAACTTTATGGACGGGTTCTTCTCAAGGGAATTGAGGGAGTCAAAGGCTCAGGAATATAAGAACCTCACACAAGGTACTATGAAAGTCCAAGAGTATGGGCACATGTTTACCCTACTCTCTAAGTAGGCTCCTCATATGGTTGTTGATTCTAGAGCTCAGATGAATAAGATTTTGTACTGAGTGTTAGCTTTGCTGAAGACAGTGTTTAGGAATTCTATGTTGCTTGAAAATATGAGAATCTCTAGGCTCATGACTCACGATCAGTAGGTTGAGGGTGATAATCTTAGGAAACAGGCTAAGGACAACAAGAAGTCTAGGACAAGGAAGTATGAATATTCTTAGCAAAATATGGTAGTGGAAAATTCTCACAGACTCAATAGATGGTTTAAATCATATCCCCTTCATCATCTAGTGTTCAATCCTCCAAGAACAGGTTTGATCAGAAAGGTATGGTATTAGGATCTAAGTATCAGGGATGTGTTTCGGTACCAAAACCTACCCCACATTCCCTATGTGTGATAAGAACAATATCGGCTAGTGACTTGCACAAAATGAAAGATGCTTTTGATGCGGTCGTTCTGGTCACAAGTTGAGGGATTTCTCTACTAGATAGGATCAAGGAAGTAGTAAGAGCTCAGTCTACAACATAAACAACACCAACAAGTTGCTTGATTCTACATGATAACTCATTTTGTAGAGGTGGACATCAGTGCCAACAAAGATTGTATGCTATTTAGGCTTGCCAGGCTATGAAGGTTCTTCTAGTATGTTACGAGTTTTTGACCTTGATGTTTATGCATTGTTATATCCTGTATCTACTATCACCTTTGTAACTCATGTATTTAGCATTTAAGTTTGATGTAAATCTAGAAACTCTCTTAAAACTTTTCTCTCTCTCTACTCTAGTCGGTCACCCAGTTATAGTCAGACGAGTATACACAATTTTACCTATCACAATCTCTCAGAAAGTCACCTCAGTATATCTTGGAAATTTTGAAATGGTATACTTCGATGTTGTTCTAGGAATATATTAGTTAAATTCCTTTTATGCCTCAGTCGATTGTAGAACTAAGATTGTTTATTTTTAGTTTCTAGACAAACAAACCTTAGAATGGAGGGGTAGCAGCTTAGAACCTAGGTATCAATTCATTACTTACCTCAAGGCCATAAAGATGATCTATAAGGGTTATATCCATCATCTAGTTTGGATTAATGATTCTATCTCAAAAACCCCAACTTTGTTATATCCAGTATCTACTCTCTCCTTTGTAACTCGTTTTTATAGCATTTAAGTTTAATGTCAATCTAGAAACTCTTTTAGAACCTTTCTCACTCTTTACTCTAGTCGGTCACCCAGTTATAGCTAGACGAGTATACAAAATTATACCTATCACAATCTCTCAGAAAGTCACCTCAGTATATCTTGAAAATTTAGAAATGGTATACTTCGATGTCGTTCTAGTCATATATTTGTTAAATTCCTTTTATGCCTCAGTCGATTGTAGAACTAAGATTTTTTTATTTTTAGTTTCTAGACGAACAAACCTTATAATGGAGGGGTAGCAGTTTAGAACCTAGGTATCAATTCATTTCTTACCTCAAGGACATAAATATGATCTATAAGGGTTATATCCATCATCTAGTTCGGTTTAACGATTCTATCTCAAAACCCCCAACTTTTAGTCAGTCTAATGATGAGTGAATTTCCTAAATTTTTTCAACAAGATCTTCCTCGAGTTCCTCATGAAAGGGAAATTGACTTAAGAATTGATTTCCTTCAAGAAACCCAGCCTATTTATATTCCTCCTCACAAAATAGTTCCAACTAATCTTATGGAATTGAAAGCGAATTTGAAAGACCTTACAGATAACTGATTCATCAAAAAACCTATTTTTTTCATGGGGTGCGCTGGTGTAGTTTCTTTACAAGAAAGACTGTTTACTCAGAATGTGTATTTACTATAGACAGTTGAACAAGTTCATGATAAAAAATAAGTACCTATCCCGAGGTTTAATGACTTGTATGACCAATTTCAGGGTGCTAATCTTATTCAAAGATAGACCCCATATTAGACCTTCGTGAACTCAGAGTAATATATAGTCACATTTACAAAATAGCCTTCAAAACACGGTATAACCATTATGAATATGTAATTATGTCATTTGGACGGGCCAATGGTCCTATAGATTTCATGGATCCAATGAACAAATTTTTCAAGCAGTATTTGGACTTGTTCATTAGCGTGTTTATTAATGAGATCCTCATTTACTATAGATATTAGAAGGAACATATTACTTAATTGAGAGTTGTTCTGCAAAATTTTAAATATCGGCAGTTATTTGCAAAGTTCAACATATGTTAGTTCAGGATACAATCCATTCCTTTCATTTTTCACATTATATCTAGGGAGGAAATCCCAATGGATTCACGAAGATGAAAGTAGTGAAAAAATGGCCTAGACCTACATCTCGTACAGGCATCAGAAGTTTTGTGGGTCTAGCGGGTTATTATAGAATGTTTACGGTAAGATTTCCATCTATATCTGTAACGACCTGTTTAGTCGTTTGAGCAGCAGATTTTATTTCTAGAAAAACTGGCGGAGTCGACGTACCCCACGACGAACCGTCATGGGCACGACGGACCGTCGTGGGGGTCTCATTCCAAAACACTTAGAAACTGAAAATTTGGGTACTGAGAGCGACTCTCTGAACGTCACGACGGAATGGTAGGACGGACTGTCGTGTCCACGACGGACCGTCACAGACCATTCACTAGAATCAAGTCTCTGTATCGTGTGATGGACAGCAGGACGGACCATCGCAGGCACAACGGCCCGTCACAGGCTGCGTAATCCCAGGCGGGGTCGGATTTCTGTTAATTAAATTAAGGGGCATTTTGGACTATTTCCTGCTTTAATTATAAAGTAGTGGGTTAATGTTAATAAGTATAATTACTTGGGGGTTAAAAGAGGTAACCTTAAGTTAATTAGTGGGTTATTATTGCCATGTTTTATACTTAATTATATGATGATTAGGGTAAAGGAAATGGGGTTTGAATAAGAAAAATAGAAAGAACAGCAAGAGAGGGAGAACGAGTAGAGAGAGAGAGAAACAAAGAGGATAGCAAGGATTTTGAGAAGATAGCTTGTTGATCGCAATTCTTCGGTGGAGGTAGGTTATGGTTTTTATACTATTCGTAGTAAACTCTTAATAGCGAATGATATGTGTTGGGTTGTATTGTAAAGTCTTCTATATGCTTAATTGTATGCTTGTATGAATGTGATTATACAATTGTGATAAAATAAGCATGATAAAGATATTGAATCCTAAATCTTGAAAAATCTCCTTGTTAATGATGATGCCTTAGTATAAAAGAAGGCTTGATGAACTAAAGTAATGAGATTGATGATGCCTTAGTATAAAAGAAGGCTTGATGAACTAAAAGACTGAGGTTAGAGGATCGGGTGTCACGTTCCGACACCAGGGTAGAAATAAAGGATCGGGTGCCACGTTCCGGCACCAGGATAGAATATGGATCGGAGTGCCACGTTCCGGCACCAGGATAGAATATGGATCGGAGTGCCACGTTCCGACACAAGGATAGTATATGGATCGGGTGTCACGTTCCGACACGAGGATAGAATGAGGATCGGAGTTCCACGTTCCGGCACCAGGATAGAATATGGATCGGGTGTCACGTTCCGACACCAGGATAGTATGATGAGGATCGGAGTGCCACGTTCCGACACCAGGATAGAAAGATAATGAATCTTGAAATATGTTAATATACTCAATCTAATGAACCTAATCCCAAATGAATATGGTATTGAGGCTTGAGTCCTCATGTGTGAAATTGGCGGTACTTATAAATGATTATAGAACTCGTTGTTGCTACATGTTAAGAATTATAGTTGATTTATGATATTATCTGATATATACTGTTTTCTATTTTGAGTTGGCCGATGATACCTACTCAGTACCCGTGTTTTGTACTGACCCCTACTTGTATGTTTCTTTCTTTGTTATATGTGGAGTGCAGCAAGCATACCGTCGTCTTCAACTCAACCGCAACTCTAGCCAGTCTTCATTTCACCGGATTTCAGGGTGAGCTAATGCTTCTAGATTGGACTGGATCTTATTCCTCATGTCTTGATGCCTTGAAGTTCCGGCATGGACTAGCTTTTGTTATTTTAGCTTCTTAGAATACTCTTAGTTTAGTAATTTGATCATAGATTTTCTTGTGGTGATGACTTCCAGATTTTGGGAATAATAATAAGAATTGAGTTTTTATAAGTTATTTAATTTATTTCATTAATGAGTTTAAGTCTTCCGCATTTTATTTTGATATTTATGGTCGTAAAGTTGGGGTTTAGATTGGTTGGTTCTCTCACATAGGAGGGTAAGTGTGGGTGTCAGTCGCGGACCGTTTTGGGTCGTGACAAACTTGGTATCAAAACATTAGGTTCGTTGGTCTCATCACACAAGAACAGGTCTAGTAGAGTCTTAGGGAACGGTAGGGAGACGCCTTTACTTTTCTTTGAGAGGCTATAAGACTTTAGGAAAACTCCATTCTTTCTTTTCTTCTTTCGTGCTATTACTTGAATCCAATTGGTATCTAGGTGATACAAATTGGTATCTGACCATCTTCACTCTATTTCGCAGATGGTTAGAACTAGAGAAACAACGACTGCGCCAACACCAACATCGGCAAGACAAGAAGCGTCTGAGCCAGCCACTGGGGCTGTAGCTCAGAGAGAAGTAGTGACAAGAGGCCGTGGAAGAGGCCGTGGGAGGACGTCCTCTAGAGGAAGAGGACGAGCACCTAGCCCATCTGGTACTAGGGCGGTGACTCCTCCACCGACTGAGGAAGTGGTAATAGAGGGTGAGGAAGGGGAAAATGAACAAGTGCAGAATGAAGAATTGCCACCCCAACCTACCCCAGAGATGATCAATCAGGTTCTTGCTTATCTTAGCGGGTTATCTGATCAGGGCCAGACGCCTCCAGTGTTTTCTGCACCAACACCTCCGGTTCCGGAGGTACAACATGCCGCTACTATGGCTCCCCGCATGGATGCCTCATTGGAAATAGGCACGTTTCCTCGTATGACCACCGGGCCTATAATGACAAATGATCAGCATGAACTTTTCAGTAAGTTCTTGAAATTGAAACCTCCAGTCTTCAAGGGTGCCGAATCTGAGGATGCCTACGATTTTCTGGTTGACTGTCATGAGCTACTACACAAGATGGGTATAGTAGAACAGTTTGGTGTTGAGTTTGTGACTTATCAGTTTCAAGGGAACGCCAAAATGTGGTGGCGGTCACATGTTGAGTGTCAACCAACAGAGGCACCACGTATGACTTGGGCATCATTCTCTAGCTTGTTTATGGAGAAGTATATCCCCCGGACTTTGAGGGATAGGAAAAGAGATGAGTTCTTGAGCCTAGATCAAGGTAGGATGTCGGTTACTGCATATGAGGCTAAGTTTCGCGCATTATCCAAGTATGCCACCCAACTATGTTTCAGTCCACAAGAGCGGGTTCGCCGTTTTGTGAAGGGGTTGAGGTCAGAATTGCAGATTTCAGCCTTACAGGTAGCGGCTACGACAAAATCTTTTCAAGAAGTGGTAGACTTCGTGATAGAGGTGGAAGGGGTGAAGCCAGATGACTTCACCATGGCATCGACATCAAAAAGGTTTCGAAAGGGAGGTGAGTTTAATGGTTCTTACTCTAGAGGACAGGGTTCAGGAGGTTACTCGGCCCGACAAATTCAGTCTTCACTACAGACTGTAGTTGGGGGTCCACCTCAGACCAGTCAACACTTCTCTGAGAGACCTATGCTTTAATCCAGAGAGAGTTATGGAGGTGGGGAGACTGGGCATATCAAGAGGTATTGTCCAAAACAGAGCTACAGACCTCAAACAGTTAGAGGTAGAGGTGGGCATGGTAGAGGCCGTTATTCTGGAGAACGCGGTGGCCGAGGTAATGGTGGTCGCCGAAACGGCCGGGGTAACGGGCAAACTGGAGTCACTACAGTACAACATGGTAGGGGCAACGGGCAGACAGGTGATAGGGCCCATTGTTACGCTTTCCCTGGGCGGTCTGAAGCGGAGGCATCAGATGCTGTTATCACAGGTAATCTTTTGGTTTGTGATTGCATGGCTTCTGTATTATTTAATCCTGGCTCCACATTTTCGTATGTATCTTCCTCATTTGCTACAGGTCTTAATTTAAATTGTGAATTGCTTGACATGCCTATTTGTGTTTCTACTCCGGTGGGTGAGTCTGTGGTAGTTGAAAAGGTGTATAGGTCTTGTCTGGTGACTTTTGTGGGGATGAATACTCATGTAGACTTGGTTATCTTAGAAATGGTTGATTTTGATGTAATTCTGGGTATGACTTGGCTTTCTCCAAATTTTTCAATCTTTGATTGTAACGCTAAAACTATGACGTTAGCCAAGCCTGGGACAAATCCGTTAGTGTGGGAGGGTGACTACACTTCCAAGCCGGTTTGTATCGTCTCTTTTCTTCGTGCTAAGAGAATGGTTAGTAAGGGTTGTTTAGCTTTCTTGGCACACCTCCGGGATGATACTACCCAAGTACCTTCAATCGAGTCGGTTTCGATAGTCCGCGAGTTTTTAGATGTGTTTCCTGCAGACCTTCCTGGTATTCCACCGGATAGAGATATTGACTTCTGCATCGATCTTGAACCAAGTACTCGCCCCATTTCTATACCCCCTTATAGAATGGCTCCCGCTGAGTTAAGAGAGTTAAAGGCCCAACTTCAAGAGTTACTAAGTAAAGGTTTCATTAGACCAAGTGCATCCCCTTGGGGTGCTCCTGTTTTGTTTGTGAAGAAGAAAGATGGGAGTCTTCGGATGTGCATAGACTACCGGCAACTAAATAAAGTAATTGTTAAGAACATGTATCCTCTTCCTCGTATTGATGATTTGTTTGATCAGTTACAAGGTGCTTGTGTCTTCTCTAAGATTGACTTGAGGTCTGGTTATCATCAATTGAAAATACGGGCAGCAGATGTGCCAAAGACTTCTTTTCGAACCAGGTATGGGCATTATGAATTCTTGGTAATGTCCTTTGGGCTAACGAATGCCCCTGCTGCTTTCATGAGCTTGATGAACGGGATTTTTAAGCCATATCTGGATCTCTTTGTGATCGTATTTATTGATGATATACTGATATACTCCAAGAGTAAGAAGGAACATGAGGAGCATTTGAGAATTGTGTTGGAAATGTTGAGGGAGAAAAAGCTTTATGCCAAATTCTCCAAGTGTGAGTTTTGGCTAGATTCAGTGTCCTTCTTGGGGCACGTGGTTTCCAAGGATGGAGTGATGGTGGATCCTTCTAAGATCGAAGTAGTGAAGAATTGGGTAAGACCTACAAATGTGTCAGAAATAAGAAGCTTTGTTGGTTTAGCCAGTTACTACCGTCGATTTGGCAAGGGATTCTCTTCTATTGCTTCCCAATTGACGAACTTGACTAAGTAGAATGTTCCATTTGTATGGTCGGATGAATGTGAGGAAAGCTTTCAGAAACTCAAGACCTTGTTGACTACCACACCTATCCTTACCTTGCCACTAGAGGGTAAGAACTTCATTGTTTATTGTGATGCATCTTATTCTGGTTTGGATGCAGTGCTAATGCAAGAGAAGAATGTAATTGCTTATGCTTCGAGGCGATTAAAGGTGCATGAACGTAATTATCCGACCCACGATTTAGAGTTGGCTGCGGTGGTGTTTGCATTAAAGCAATGGAGACACTATCTATATGGGGTTAGGTGTGAAGTCTATACGGATCATCGTAGTTTACAGTACGTCTTTACTCAGAGAGATTTGAATTTGAGACAGAGGAGGTGGATGGAACTACTGAAGGATTATGATGTTACCATCTTGTATCATCCGGGAAAGGCTAATGTTGTGGCAGACGCCTGAAGTAGAAAAGCAGGGAGCATGGGTAGTTTAGCCCACTTACAAGTTTCTAGACGCCCATTGGCTAGAGAGGTTCAGACTCTGGCTAATGACTTTATGAGGTTAGAAGTAAATAAAAAGGGAGGATTGTTGGCCAGTGTGGAGGCGAGATCTTCTTTTCTTGACAAGATCAAGGGAAAACAGTTTGATGACGAGAAACTAAGCCGAATATGAGATAAGGTGTTGCGAGGAGAGGCTAAAGAAGCAATAATGGATGAGAAAGGTGTTTTGAGAATTAAGGGGAGGGTATGTGTACCCCGTGTTGATGATTTGATCCATACTATTTTTACAGAGGCTCATAGTTCCTGATATTCTATACATCCTGGTGCAACCAAGATGTACCGTGACCTAAGGCAACACTTTTGGTGGAGTAGAATGAAGCGCGACATTGTTGAGTTTGTTGCCATATGTCCAAATTGTCAGCAAGTAAAGTATGAACACCAGAGGCCCGGAGGAACACTTCAGAGAATGCCCATTCCTGAATGGAAGTGGGAGAGAATTGCAATGGACTTCGTGGTTGGTCTTCCAAAGACATTGGGCAAGTTTGACTCTATTTGGGTAATTGTGGACAGATTAACTAAGTCTGCTCATTTCATTCCGGTTAAGGTGATTTACAATGCAGAGAAGTTAGCCAGACTCTACATCTCAGAAATTGTTCGGTTGCATGGAGTTCCACCGTCCATCATATCAGATAGAGGTACGCAGTTTACTTCTAAGTTTTGGAGAACATTGCACGCGGAATTAGGTACTAGGTTGGACCTTAGTACTGCATTTCACCCTCAGACCGATGGACAGTCTGAGCGAACGATACAAGTATTGGAGGATATGCTTCGAGCATGTGTGATAGAATTCGGTGGTCATTGGGATAACTTCTTACCCTTAGCGGAGTTTTCGTACAATAATAGCTATCACTCAAGTATTGATATGGCTCCTTTTGAAGCGTTGTACAGGAGGAGATGTAGGTCTCCCATTGGCTGGTTTGATGCATTCGAGGTTAGACCTTGGGGTACTGACCTTTTGAGGGATTCGTTAGAGAAGGTGAAATATATTAAAGAAAATCTTTTAGCGGCTCAGAGTAGGCAAAAGGAGTATGCGGATCGAAAGGTTTAGGGACTTGGAGTTCATGGAGGGTTAGCAAGTCTTGCTGAAGGTTTCGCCCATGAAAAGGGTGATGCGGTTTGGAAAAAGGGGTAAGCTAAGTCCAAGGTATATTGGACCCTTTGAAGTTCTGAAGCGAGTAGGGGAGGTGGCTTATGAATTAGCCTTGCCTCCAGGGCTGTCAGGAGTGCATCCAGTATTTCATGTGTCCATGTTGAAAAGATACCATGGGGATGGAAACTACATCATTCGTTGGGATTCAGTTCTACTTGATGAAAATTTGACTTATGAGGAGGAGCCTGTTGCCATTGTAGATATAGAAGTCCGCAAGTTGAGGTCAAGGGAGATTGCATCCATTAAGGTGCAATGGAAGAATCGACCAGTTGAAGAATCCACTTGGGAGAAGGAGGCTGATATGCAAGAAAGATACCCACACCTGTTTACAGATTCAGGTACTTCTTTTCACTCTTGTTTTCCTTCTCGTGATCGTTCAAAGACGAACGATGGGTAAATTGGTATCTATTGTAACGACCTGTTTAGTCATTTGAGCAGCAGATTTTATTTCTGGAAAAACTAGCGGAGTCGACGGACCCCACGACTAACCGTCATGGGCACGACGGACCGTCGTGGGGGTCTCGTTCCAAAACACTTAGAAACTAAAAATTTGGGTACTGAGAGCGACTCTCTGAACGTCACGACGGAATGGCAGGACAGACCGTCGTGTCCACGACGGACCGTCACAGACCATTCACTAGAATCAAGTCTCTGTATCGTGTGACAAACAGCAGGACGGACCGTGGCAGGCACGACGGCCCGTCACAGGCTGCGTAATCCCAGGCGGGGTCAGATTTCTGTTAATTAAATTAAGGGGCGTTTTGGATTATTTCCTGCTTTAATTATAAAGTAGTGGGTTAATGTTAATAAGTCTAATTACTTGGGGGTTAAAAGAGGTAACCTTATGTTAATAAGTGGGTTATTATTGCCATGTTTTATACTTAATTATATGATGCTTAGGGTAAAGGAAAGGGGGTTTGAATAAGAAAAATAGAAAGAACAGCAAGAGAGGGAGAACGAGTAGAGAGACAGAGAAACGAAGAGGATAGCAAGGATTTTGAATATATAGCTTGTTGATCGCAATTCTTCGGTGGAGGTAGGTTATGGTTTTTATACTATTCGTAGTAAACTCTTAATAGCGAATGATATGTGTTGGGTTGTATTGTAAAGTCTTCTATATGGATCGGAGTGCCACGTACCAGGATAGTATATGGATCGGGTGTCACGTTCCGACACCAAGATAGAATGAGGATCGGAGTGCCACGTTCCGGCACCAGGATAGAATATGGATCGGGTGTCACGTTCCGACACTAGGATAGTATGATGAGAATCGGAGTGTCACGTTCCGACACCAGGATAGAAAGATAATGAATCTTGAAATATGTTAATATACTCAATCTAATGAACCTAATCCCAAATGAGTATGGTATTGAGGCTCGATTCCTCATGTGTGAAATTGGCGGTACTTATAAATGATTATAGAACTCGTTGTTGCTACATGTTAAGAATTGTAGTTGATTTATGATATTATCTGATATATACTATTTTCTATTTTGAGTTGGCCGATGATACCTACTCAGTACCCGTGTTTTGTACTGACCCCTACTTGTATGTTTCTTTCTTTGTTATATGTGGAGTGCAGCAAGCATACCATCGTCTTCAACTCAACCGCAACTCTAGCCATTCTTCATTTCACCGGATTTCAGGATGAGCTAATGCTTCTAGCTTGGACTGGATCTTCTTCCTCATGTCTTGATGCCTTGAAGTTCCGGCATAGACTAGCTTTTGTTATTTTAGCTTCTTAGAATACTCTTAGTTTAGTAATTTGATCATAGATGTTCTTGTGGTGATGACTTCCAGATTTTGGAATAATAATAAGAATTGAGTTTTTATAAGTTATTTAATTTATTTCATTAATGAGTTTAAGTCTTCCGCATTTTATTTTGATATTTATGTTCGTAAAGTTGGGGTTTAGATTGGTTGGTTCGCTCACATAAGAGGGTAAGTGTGGGTGCCAGTCGCGGACCGTTTTGGGTCGTGAAAATATCCTCTCTATGAACTAAATTTACTCAAAATAAGGAGAAGTTTATGTGATAAGATGATTGTGAGAATAGCTTTGCAAAATTTACATGTAGGTTGACTATAACTCCTGGTTCGACTCTAAAAGAAGGTTCAGATGGTTATATGATTTAATAGGATGCCTCAAGAGTCAGACTAGGTTGTATGTGGATACAAAAATGTAGGGTTATAGCTTATGATTCTAGGAAACTTATGGTGCATGAGAATAACTATCCAACTCATGATGTAGAGTTTGCAGCGGTAATGTTTACACGTATGATTTGGAGGAATTACTTGTATGGTGTTCATGTACACGTGTTAACAAACCATGAGATCCTTCAGTATGTATTTCCCCAAAAAGAGTTGAATCTTTGCTTGAGAAGATTGCTTGAGTTCAAAAGTATTATGATATATGTATTACCATCCTGGTAAGGAAAATATAGTGGAGATTCCCTTAGAATATTATCTAAACGTAGTGTTTCACATGTTGAGGAAGATAGAAGGGAAGTAGTAAAGGATGTTCATTGGCTTGCTCGCTTAGGAGTTCGTCTTATGAGCATATCACACAGTGGTGTAATAGTACTAAATGGGGTAGAATCTTAATTAGTAGTAGAGTTTAAGGAAAAGTAAAACTATCAAATATTTCTTTAACATAAGGGTGAAGTCCTCAACCATATAATGGAGGTTTTCTCCCATGAGGGGATACTGTACTTCATTATTAAGGTAGATTGTGTGTTCCTGTTATGGGTGAGTTGAGGCAACATATTCTTGTCGAAGCCCATAACTATAGATATTCTATTCATCCACCCGCCATATGATGTACAACAATATGCGATAAGTCTTTTGGTGGAATAGCATGAACAAGGATATAACAGATTTTAACAATAAGTGCCCTATCAAGTGAAGGTATAACATCAGAAACCAGGGGGTATGACTCAAGAGATAGAATTCCTACATAGAAGTGGGAAGTTATTAATACGGATTTCATTATATCGTTTTCTCTTATTCGAAGACAGCATGACTACATTTGGTTGATAGGTGACATAATAACTAAGTCTTCTTGCTTTTTGGCATTCAAGACTCCAAATTCGGCGGAGGACTACACTAAGCTTTACATTAGTGAGATAGTCAGTTTACATGGGGTTTCTTGTCAATAATCTCATATAGAGGTCCTCTTTTTAGCTCCCATTTATGGAAGTCATTTCAAAAGGTTTTTGGTACTCAGGTTAACCTTAGCACAAAATTTTGATCCGCGTACGGATAGGCTGGTAGAGCGTACAACTTAAACTTAGAGGACATGTTGAGAGCTTGTATGATCTACTTCAAGGGTTGTTGGTTTGATCACCTGGGTTGATCACCTTCCTCTTATAAAATTTACCTATAATAGTAGCTACCATTGCAGGATTTAGATGGCCCCTTTATCAGGAATTGTATAGGCGTAGGTGCAGAACTCATGTCGGTTATTTGGAAGAAAAGAAGTTGCCTTGATATGACCTGATTCAGCCTATTATTCTAACGAGAAGGTTGAATGCATTAGACATTGACTTAAAACAACCCAGAGTTGCAAGAAGTTTATTGCAAATGTAAGAAGAAGGAAACTAGAGTTCTATGTTGATGATTCGGTTTGGTTGAAAGTGTCACCATGAAAGGGGTAATGATATTTGGTAAGAAAGTGAAGCTGTATACTATATATATATAGGCCCTTAAACGATCTTGCAAAGGGTTGGCAAAGTGGAATATGAGTTAGAGTTTCCAGCACAACTAGCAGCAGTGCATCCGGTCTTCCACATCTCGCTTTTGAAGAATTGTATGGTTGATCCCACATTTGTAGCGCCATTAGAGACTGTGATTGTGAAAGATAGTCTTTCTTATGAGTATGTACCAGTTGAGATTCTTGATCATCGGATCAGGTGGTTGAGAAACAACGAAGTCTCTTTAGTCAAGGTCTTTTGGAGGAGTCAGTCCATAGAGGAAGATACTTGGGAAGCAGAAGAAACCATGACAGCCAAGTATCCTCACCTCTTTCCTTGATATTAAACTACATATTTATGTTGTAATTCCTGTTCAATTTTTCAGCCTTTTATGTGTAAGATCAATCTTAGTTTAATGTTCCTTAAGTTTGTCTAAAATTTTCAGCGTATTTCCCTCCATTTCCGCTAGTCTATTCTTCATTCGAGGAAGAATGTTCCCAAGGGGGATGTAATGTAACACATTGTATCAAAAAACAGACCAGATTTCAGCTTTTCAGAAATTGCAGGTGCAACCTACGATCACCATTAATTGACTCTAGTCTGACCTATGGTCCGTGCGGTAGGTCCGTAGATTACAACTACAACCCTTCCCCAAACCTAGCTGTAACAACCGGGTAGAACCCCCAGTAGTGCAGAATTAAAACTTTTTACAACAATTTTAGTAAGAAACTTCTTTTATAAAAACTAAGGAACAAGTCTGATTATCACAAGCCAATTTAAAGAGATATATAGTAATATCATAGTGTCGTTGGCCCTTTACATTGAAAGAAAACATACTAAGTCTTATACAAAGTCTTAAAAGAAAAAATAAAAGAAATATAATATACGTCCTCGAATGTACAAGAACATACCAATCTTGAGAGAATCGACTTTCCAAGCTTTGCCTCCTAAGAACCTTCACTATCATTCCACCTATACTTTGGAATATAGAAGAATATGGAATTAGTACAAAAATTGTACTATGGAATTATGCAAATACATGCAAAAGAGGACTATAATTTAACACAAACCATTAATGCAATTTTAGTAAAACCTTCATGAATCAAGTCACAAAGCATCATATAAAACATCATTTAGCATATAAGGTAAAACTCCCATAAACTTCAACATAGTCACATTTAAGAGTAAACCCATATCATGTAGACTTTTCCTATCCAAAATTATCTTAAGAATCACTAAGGCTAGACATGAAGAAACCGCCCATAAAATCTCTTCAATACACACCTAAGTGACCCTTAAGAATACAAAACATAAGCATGTTTCATTTAATTTAACAAGTCAACATTCAATACTAAAGACACAAGAGGAACACACATGTTTGTAGAAACTTCACATAAGGACCATCCTCCAAGACAACCCGCAAGTTACACTTAGTGAAATGTGCAAGTAGCATCTCATAATAATACTTCCAGCTTAGTGCTCCTTGAGAATTCCCTTAGGCGAGGAACATTACATTAATCATATACATAACTTTCTTTATACAAGAACTAATATCAACATGCTTCTTTAACATTCAACATAAAGTAATATTACTTCATTACCATAATATAATGACCAATTCATACATTTTCATATAAGGACGCACCAAGACAACCTCTAAATGATTACTTGTAAAAAGGGTAGATAACGTCTATTTCCAAAACCTAACCTAATTAGATCACCCATAAAAATACTTAGTTCATATCATTCATTTGTGGGGGCTATCTTTAACCAACAAAGATCATGAGATCCTAGACATGAAATCCCGGTATTAACCCCTACAAGATAAGGAATCTCCACTTACCTAAGGTAGGTTTATACACTTATCCTTTACATAGATTCTCCAATAGCTACGCCTATGCGGACGCATAGTTAAGGCATAAGGAGATTGCTTCTAAGCAACTCATATCTACTTACAAAGAGCACTTGTCTCAAGAGGTAAATTTTATACAACATATCTACTCATGAAGAGTATCCACCCCTTCCTCAAATCCTCTCGATTCAAAGCATAACTCCCCCACAGAGTCTTAAATAATCATTTACTTTAGGTTAAGAGATAACTATTCAGTACCACATCTCATCTATCAAAGAGAATTTACCCTTGGATGTTACTTTTGAATACCACATCTCAACTCACGAAGAGTATATAACCTCCAACCTATCTTGGAAAGCTCTTTGAAATAGTGAAGGTTGCTACTAAACACTTCATCTCAACTAAGGAATAGTGCTCACCCCAAAATCCCCCTTTAATAACTAGAGTTCTTTAGGAATTGTAGGGAGTTGTTTTAGACACTTTATAGTGGGTGTGACTACATGTGAGCACACCTTTCACATAATCACCATATTCATAAATTTGACTTCTAAATATGTTCATACTACATTTATCATAATTCATACAGTGTCATGCTTAACACATACATGTACTTCATTTAGACTTGATATCTTCAAGACACACATTAACAACTTCATAAAACACCACATGCAAATCCATCAAATAATAACTTTACTTCACATGCCATACTTTCAAGTCTACACTCACAATACCCCTATTTATACATATATATATATATATATATATATATATATATATATATATATATATATATATATATATATATATACACACTCATATACTTCAAGTAAACACCGCCATAAAAGGTGGATCATTACCACTCAAAATCATTTCAATAAGAACATTAACCAACTTACCCTTCATCCAAGCCTTAGCCAATTTTTCTGAATACATCACAAAATCCTCATAGTAAAGCATAACAAGGTAGTAGGTAATCCAAATACAACATAATAAAGACAACTCTAACATTATCTATTCAAATACAAAAAGCCCACTTCATAAGTTAAAAGTTGATTATATGCACGAGAATGAGTTAATTGGATTTTTGACATTAAAATCATCAACTAACAGTGAAAATAACTTATTTTATTCATTAAAACGTTTTCATTGAAAGATCCATGCATATAATCAAAAACAAAATTAAGAACTTGGAGTTTTGAAACACTTTTTGAAAAGTCTTTTTAATGGCTCCTTGATTGAAAGAAGAATCAAGGATAAACTACCATACGTTAATCGAAAGAAACCCAGCATATTTGGTGAACAAAATTGAAGCATTTGGTCTTTTTACTTGGAACTTGAAGCTTCTTCAATGGAGGATATAAGAGAAACAGTTTTGGAGAGTCTTAGTTTTGAAGTTGAGGCTTTTGATTTTATGGGGGAATTGGGGTTAAAAATTATCTAAAAATCGTGACCAAATCTTGGACATGGCTGCATGTCGCGGGGTCACCTCCAGATCTTGGTTCTAGATTCTATTTTGGGACATAATGGTTCCTTCTGACCCCGTGTCGCACGGGAAAATTTTTCCTTCAATGGATGCAGGTGTGACGTGCCCTTGGCTCCACATCCTAGCTGCCCGGCAGCTTCTTTGGCCAACGTTTGGGTCCTCCATGGGTACCCTTAGAGTGGTCCCCGGGGAATCCTACTCGAACTGTTTGACCCTTGGTATGTCTCTATAGGTTCTAGGGTCATCCCCACTTGTTTCAGACTCCAAAAAACACCTGAAAACATGCACAACAATGAAGGACACACTAGCGCGCACACAATTCTAGTTTCCGAGCTTCTTTGTCATTCTTTGACATTTGACTTCCAAACATACTTAACTGACCTCAAACACTAAATACTCACTATTTTATCACATTATTAAGTCATGAAACACATTCGAAACTCTAGTTCAACCTTTTTTATTATGAAGGTCGCTACATTCTCCCTTACATAGAAAAACATTCGTCCTTGAATGACCCTAAACACTTTCAAGGAAATCAACGACTTAACCAGAAGCTCAAAACACATAGAATCATGCGTATAAAATCCGTAGTCAATTCACCAAACTTAGAAGCAACACCAACTACACATCATTAGCATTTTAAGCAATACAAGAAAATTTTGAACTATTTAAACAATTCAAAGTACACACTTAATTCATCAATTTTATTTCACTTATGGAGCAACTACTTTCTCCAACATTAGACATACTCATCATATGACTATACAGCTCAAAATTTAATAATCTTCAAATCACACATTGGCATATAAACATAACTACTTTGAAGCAATTAAGGAAATATCACCAAGAGCATGTAAAACATCATATAATCATTGGCACTTATAACATAAGAACACATGCAACTCATACTTATATGCAAGACTCCAAAATGTTACCAAACTACTAAGGATTTTGGTCTCAATATTGAGTAAGAATAGAAGTAAAAGATAAGGATATCAGCTACATTACTACTTAACTCATTCTCCTATACTTAGAATAAACCTATCTTAAGCAAATCAAAAGAACTATAAGAAACCATGATTTATTGTGGCCTTCACTTCGAATTAGCTCCTTGTTTAGCTTGAAGTGCATCGAAACTATTTTTTGGAGCATTGAGATCCGTACCATAATGATTAGATTGGTTGGTCTCCCTCCCTTTTTGCTTGAAGATTAAGCAATCTCTCATCTTATGGCCCCTATTAACGCATCCAAACCAACCATTTGTACCGGTAAGAACCTACCCAGATGTTGCTTCCCACAAGTAGTACATATAGGCCTCTAAAAAGCATATCAACCTACTTGATAATTTTTGTGGGAGACCTTATACTTTTTCCCCATGGAAGACTCTTGATGATAAAACCGATTCTTGGATTTAGGATGACTTCGTTCATCCGACCTAGGATTCTTCCCTTCTCTATTCATTTTCCTAAGCTTGGAATCATCAATTTGTTAAGCATACACCATGAATATATAGGTATCCACATCATCATGGAGCAGTTATATACGGCACTCTTCTTCCACCAAGCTAGACACTCTCGTCACGAACTTATTCATTCTATTCCTGTAGTTGGCTACTAAGGTTGACCAATAATTGGAGAGTTGGGTGAACATGAGAGAATACTTTTTAACACGCATTCCTCCTTGACGAAGGTTCATGAATTTTACTAACTTTCTCTCCCTCAACTCTATGGGAAGAACCTGTAATGAAAGGCCTTCTTGAACACTTCCCAATCTACCAGACCTTCACTAATGGGCCTCTCATCCCTCAATTTCTCAAACCACTCTTGAGCCACATCTTTTAATTGATAGGCGGCTAGTTCCGCTTTCTCCCTAGGAGTCACACCCATAGCATCCACGACCTTGAACACCTCATCTATCAGATTCCAGAACTGGGAGTACTTGAATTAGGTTAACATCCAAATCCTACGTTAGCTCGGGCAACCACATGATTGGTGACGACTTGAGATTGAGTCATCATGAGTAGGGTCAAAGCCCGAAGAGCAGTCCTTATCTCTGCATTAGTCATATCCCCTTAAATATAGAGAGTTTTAGGAACTTGGGCCTCTTCAGGCATTTGGGTTACTTTGAGGTTCTTGAGGGGGAACCTTCTCATTCACATCCTCTTTGTTAGATATTGGGACTTGCTCACCAGGGGAGGAATTGTCTCATTATCTACTCCTCTCTCGTCCCTTCTAGCCGATGTCCTTCTCGAATTCATGTCATATAAACACAAGAGAAGAGGTTGAGAAAAGATACTTATAGAACTCAACTCTATGGCATGATACTAGAGTAATGAAGAAAGTGAAACTTCTATCGCCTTATAGCCTCTCGCTAATGGATGTGTCGCGACTCACACCGGTGAACAATACGCTACTACACTTTGGTTTTGATACTTTGGACCCTAAACTATTTCCAAAACATTTGCTCTAATACAAAGTTTGTAACGGCCGGAGAGCACCCCACTAAAGTTAACGGCGTCTCGAACTCTCGGAGGTATTTGACAAGCCTATTAGCTATTATTTTTTTATATAGGTATTAAAAGTAGTGCAGAATTAAAACTTTTCACAATAATAATAACAAACTTCTTTTAAAAAAAGTAAGGAACTAGTGTTGTCATCACAAGCCAACTTAAAGACACATCTTAATATCTTAGGGTCACGACCCTTTACATTGAAAGAAAACATACTAAGTCATATACAAAGTCTTAAAAGACAAAACTAAAATAAACATAGTCTATGTCTTCAAATATAAGAGGACATACCAATCTTGAGAGAATCCACTTTCCAAGCTTTACCTCCTAAGAACCGAGACACTAGAGGAACATATATGCATTTAAAAACATCACAAAGGACCATCCTCCTAGACAACCCCCAAGTTAGACTTGGTGCGATGTGAAAGTAGCATCCCATACTACTACCTCCATCTTAGTGCTTCTTGAGAATTCCATTAGACTAGGCACATCACATATATTATATACATAAGTTTGTTCATACAAGACATAATATCAATATGCTTCTTTAACCTTAGACATAACATCACATTACTTCATTAACATCATATAATTACCCATTTATACATTTTCATATAAGGAAGAACCAAGAATCCCTCCAAATGTCTACCTGTGTGCATTGGATAGATATTGTATTATTCCACAACCTACCCTAAGTAGATCACCCTTATCAAGACTTAGTTCATAGAATTCATTTGTGGGGGATATATTTAACTAACATAGACCACGACATCTAGACATGGAATCGCGGTATTAATCCCTAACGGATAAGGAATCCCCACTTGCCTAAGGGAGGGTCATATTCTTATTCTTTACATGGATTGTCCAATAGCTGCGCCTATGAGGGCACATAGTTAAGGATAAGGAGATTACTTCTAAGTAACTCATCTCTACGCAGAAAGAGCACTCGTCTCAAGAGGTACATTTGATACACCATCTCTACTCACGAAGAGTATCCACCCCTTCCTCAAATCCTCTAGGTGCTAAGCATAACTCCCTCGCGGAGTCTTAAACATTCATTAACTTTATGTTAAGTGATAACTATTTAGTACCACATCTCATCTATCGAACAATACTTATCTTTAGAAGTTACTTTTGAATGACACATCTCAAGTCACGAAGCGTATCCAACCTCCAACCTATCTTGGAAAGCTCTTCGAAATAGTGAGGTTGCTAATAAACACTTCATCTCCACTCACTAATGGTCTTAACCCAAATAATCTCCCTTTTGAGATTTGTTTAGGAATAGTAGGCAATGGTCTTAGATACTTTATCTGTACTCACAAAGCGTGTCTACTCTGCAATCCCCCATTATCATTCATTAACTTCATTCTTTCATTAATAGTGTGTGTGTGGGTACATGTGAGCACACCTTTCACATAATCAACATATTCATATTTTGGACTTCTAAAAATTATCATAATACATTTATAATAATTCACACACTATCATGCATCATATATACATGTATTTTATTTAGGCATAATAATTTCAAGACACACAATAACAACATCATAAAGCACAATATGCATATCTATCAAATCATCACTTCACTTCACATGTCATCCCTTTAAGGACATAATAAAAATACACCTATTAACTTATATATATTAATATACTTCAAGTAAACACAGAAACCAAAGGTGGACCATACCACTCAAAATCACTTCAATAAGAACATAAACCAACTTACACTTCATGCAAGCCTTAGACACCTTTTCTAAATACTTCACAAAATCCTCAAAATAAAGCATACCAAGGTAGTAGGTATTCCAAATAAGACATAAGAAACATAACTCAACATTTTCTATCCAAATACAGTAAACTCACTTCATAAGTCAAAAGTTGAGAATATGCATGAGCATACATTCATAGGGGTTTTACCTTAAATCATCAACTAACATTGAAAATAACATATTTAATTCATTAAAATGTTTTCATGCAAAGACCCATGCTTATAATAAGAAATAGAAGAATTTTGAATTTGAAACCCTTTTTGAGATGTCTTTGGAATGACTCCTTGAATGAAAGATGAATTAAAGATGAAATAACATACCTTAATATGAAGAAAACGACGATATTTGGTTATGAAACTTGAAGAATTTTGTTTTATTCAATGGATCTTGAAGATTCTTTGATGGAAAGTGAGTACCTACCCAACTTGGATGATCAATATTTCCAAGTCTTCTTCAAAGTTTTCGCCAAAAGTCCTTAAAGGACCGGAACCTAAAATGTTGAGGAAAAGGAAGATATGGGGTTAGTACACCACTTGTACTAAGCATGAGAATATATGCGCACATATCAAAACATGCTAAAAAGGGACTTCCTTGAAAACATGTTATTTTACCCTTTGAAAACCTTATGCACATTCAAGAAGACCACACCAATCAAAAAGACATATTCGTTAAGTCATAGGCATGTACATTACAAGACCAACAATACAAAGCATAGTCAAGTTAATGATCATATCAACCCACTTGCATATAATATCAAGACCACTCCAATCATCAAGTTGTAGCTTAAACAAGTATGGATAAGAGTAAATTTAAAAATAACCAAAGCAAGACAATTACCCATGAACCCCTTTCAAGTCAACAAGTGAAACGACCAAGCAAATCCCCATAACCATACTCAATCAAGTAACCCAACAAGAATCATGACTATAATCCTACTTCACATAGCACAACAATTAGAAGTGTATATCATCATACTTTAACAATAAATACCAACACATATTCATAAGTAAAAGTACTCAACATATAGTATCAACAATGTGCAAGTTCATCATGTACATATCATGTACCATTACCAGCATATTCATACATAATCACAACCTCCTAAAATTCCTTATAACGCAAACTTGTGCAAGGCATAGGTAGAGTCCCATACCCCTGCCTAGGCTAAGTAAAACTTCTTAAGTCCATTTAGTTGGTTTGTACTTCAATACTTCATTTT
The DNA here is from genome assembly GCA_027704765.1 of Solanum habrochaites. Classification (NCBI taxonomy): domain Eukaryota; kingdom Viridiplantae; phylum Streptophyta; class Magnoliopsida; order Solanales; family Solanaceae; genus Solanum; species Solanum habrochaites. The sequence continues at coordinate 21,602,122 of JAKWJA010002496.1, forward strand.
TAGTTTAAGGAACACTTGCCTTAACCGACATAGATCACAAGACCTAAGTGTTGAATATGGTATTGTAAAACCTTACACCGATGGATGGTGGTCTATGGCCAAAGTAAAACAAAACAAAAACATAGCTTTCTAGGTTGATACATTATCTAGTCTTCCTATGGGGGCAATACAGTTCAATAACTAAGAGATATGTCTAATACCTCTAAATACAACTTCGCAATTGGGGCCTTCTCTCGTAAGAATCCATTGGATGACTATCCTTCATTTGGGAGTCAACATCACATGTGAAACTATAGGGAGAATCTTTCTCCATGGAAAGCCATCACCTCCCATTGTCACGTTCACTCGGTGTTCAGCTAAGTGTCTTTTTGAAATATCTTTCTTTATTTATCATCACTTAGTTTAGGTCATATGGTCTAATCCCTTCTATAATCATTGTCGTTAGGTTATTATGAATAGCATGAGAATATCCTTTCATGGAAACCGTCATATGTGAGATTGGAATAACATAATCATCATGTCATAATAGCACACTTAGGTACTTCACAACCAACCTTATATAATTTCATCTTAAACATAATCTCACAATCATATAGTAAAGACATTTCAATTCATCATCATACTAACACCTACTTAGGATAATCATAAGTCATGCTTCAATTGAACTACATCATCAAACACAAGAAATCATAATTGAAGCAATGTTTATGATCATAAAGACTTACTCACTCTCCTTCAGTAGCCATCATCACGGTCTTACCATCAACCAACTAATTACATCCAACAATAGGTGTAGTAACATCAATCAATAGTAATTAACACCAGAACTAGGTCAATTGCATCAACACTATCTCAACTGACATCAATTCATAACCTAGGGTTAGGTGGAATAGGCATGAATTCTTCAAGAATTTGATCAAATCGTAAAAATACCTTACCCTAGTCAATCCATACATGAATTAGAATAGATCAAACAAGTCTAATGATCAATTCATTCTTCAATTCCCATCAATTCATGACCAAGATCCAATATTTGGGAAATTGGGGAAGGGAACATGATCAACATGAAATTTCATAAAATAATATCAATTAACCTACAATCTATACTCAATTAGTCGTAGGAAATCATTTATTCATCATCAATTTGAAGTTTAGAAGAAAACCCATTAGAATTGGAAAATCCCACTGAATAGATTATTTTGTAATCAACATTTAGAAGACCTCTTGGGGAAAGGTATCCCAAGAGTGAATAACACATACCTTAATGAATATTAATCCATGAAATTTAAGTGAAATCCTAGAGAAAATAACCTTCTTCTTCGATCTTTGTTCCTTCATCAATAGAGGAATTGGGGAGAGAGAGTAGAGAGAGATGATAGATTTTAGGTTTGTTTTGGGAATTTAAGTTTGGGTGAGTTATAAATGACTTAAACATACCCTTAGGATATATATAATCACCCCCTAAATTACCTAAAACACCCCTTTCTTAAATTGGTCTTTTTGTGAAGTCTAAATGTCAAAAATACGATTTTACCAAATCAGGGAAGTGACTCCGCATCGCAGGGCCAACACGCATTTTATTCAACAAAAAATAAAATTTTGGACAATGAGGTGCGTGTGGGCTGCGCGTCGCGCAACAGCCAACTAATTCTTTACTTTCGCAGGCTGCTTGGCAGCCTGCCCACCCATTTTGGGGTCCTCGTCCATGACCCTTCAGGTGGTCCTTGAGGAATCTTTATTTGAATTTTAGACTCTTTATACTACACTTTACATAATCAAAGTCTCTTTGCAGTTTTTAGACTTCATTTGACCCTCTGAATCCATCCCCAAACTTAGCGACGTCAACTAGTTCAATTAGGCTATTTTCCTGACCTCATGGACGTTCTTTGACGCCTTGACTCTAGAACTTCTCCGATGACTTATAAAAATTATTTTAGGTCTTAGAATAGTATCTAAACCTTTAGACACTCATGTTAGGCTCTAGATAAGGTGTCAAATTTTTAGAGTGTACATTTATCATGCATGCTCAACACCTTTCAAGTACTGATGCATACTGTGTGCTACGTTTCTTCTTAATATAGGTTTTGGTTCTCAGCATCTAGATCACGCAATATCCACTTCACCAAAATCAGTGGTGAGTCCTCATTCTCCAAGGACAATAGTTTCATGACTCGAAAGTATACCCTAGAAGAAATTGTATTCTCAAATCATGGAACAGTGTACTTAACCTCTCGTAGGTGTTCTACATGCCCTTTGACATCATTTCTTGCATACATGTCTGAAAAGTAGTGCGAAATTAAAAAATTTCACACGAAATAATAATACTTCATAGAAAATTATAGGAAAGACAATCTCAAAGTCTCCAATTTAGACATATGAATATATAAGGTCAAGGTCCATATATCAAAAAAATAGAAATTTCTATGTCTATTAAAATGTCTTCAATAAAAAAATTAAACATAGTGTTGTCCTCGAATCAATTGAGGACATACCACAACTTTGCTTGTATGAGTGCTAATATCCAAGCTTCACTTAAAACACTCCTCTTTAATTCCACCTTTCCCTTCACTGCTAAGACAAAATATAACATTCCGGAAAATTACATGTCTAGTGAAGAGCCTAATAGGTATTTAAGAATGTGTATTAGAGGTACATAGGCATCCCAATGCCCAATATTGAGAAATATTGGGCATAGTATAGAAGATTGTCTAAGGGGTATTAGCTAATTTCTATATAATATCCAAATAAGCAAAATATTGGGCATATTAGAAAATATTGGCTTGAAGGGTGTTAGCCGATTTTCTAACATTAATGAGATTGTTTAAGAAATGTAAATGCAATGAAGACCCTAATCTAAAAACATATATTTTCTTGTATTTTCACACAAAGTAATAGGTATCCAAGTGTCAAGCCTAGTACCATAGCACATGATCATTTAAAATGATCATGTAGACTAAACAGTGCCAAAGGACATAATGAGCATCCTTGGGACAATAAGTTAACATTCCAAAATGAATCATAAATAATAGTTAGTTAGGAAAGTGCAACCAACCCATGTGCAAGCACATCGGCAAGACATGTGAAGAAGCGGCCAAAGAAGGGGACCACCCTAACCGAATTAGGTTTGGGTAGTTAGGGGGGGAAACGTGCACAAGGGACCACTCCATGTGGGGCCTAACCTCCCTACAAATTCTAGACTCTAACCTACTTACCTAAATAACTAAATAACCTAGTAATAACCGAATTGGACCCATTAGTGCACCTGACAACCTAGGACCAACACTGTGTTGACACTAACCTAGTAGTAATTATAGAAACAACCTAGTACCTAACCTAGGATGGTCCAAAAGGTTAGTTATGGTCCTACCAAATTGAGGGTACTTTAGTAATTCCCCTAGGTTACCTAATTAATTAATTTAGAAAATTAATTAATTAATTTAAAAGGGCTAAAACCGAAATAAAAAGGAAACTTTTAGATTTCGGTTAAGACAAGAAAGGGAAAACCTAGTACCTAACCTAGGATAGTCCAAAGAGTTAGTTAAGATCCTAACGACTTAAGGGTACTTCAGTAATTACCATAGGCTACTTAATTAATAAATTTATCAACTTAATTATTTAATTTAAAGGGGCAAAATCGAAATCAAAAAGCAGTATGAAGATTTCGGTTAAAACAAGAAAAAGACAACCTAGTACCTAACCTAGGATGGTTCAAAGGATTAGTTATGGTTATAACGATTTAAGGGTACTTCATTAATTACCCTAGGTCACTTGATTAATTAAATTAGTCATTTAATTAATTAAATTAAAGGGGAAAAACCGAAATTCTTACACTAACCTAGTACAACTCAAGAAACATCCTAATACTTAACCTAGGATGGTCCAAAAGGGTTAATTTTTCTTCCAATGATTTAGGGAAACTTTAATAGTTACCCTAGGTACATTAATTAAATTATCCATTTTATTAATTGATTTAAAGGGGGGGAAACGAAATTTGTAGGAAAAAATTCAGATTTGACCAAGTATTGTGTTTTCCTAGTTCTAGTCAATCGAGGAGGGACTTTTTAATAATTAGTTAATCAATATATTTAATTAAATTATTAAACCCTAAGTTAGATGAGTCAATATCAGTTCTTAAACCTAAAGATTACGTTCAAACTCATAGACAAAAAGGACGCAAAAACAGTAAGCAACGAACGCAAGTAAAAGGCAGAAAATTTATCAATTTCTCTTGGGAGATTTCAAAGTTTCGTTCAAGGTGGTATTTCTAGATTATGTTTAACATAAGGCATGGGTTTATCTCATGGAGTTATTTCTCCAAGAGAAATTTATTTCCGATGATTCAAAGATCTTGAAAACTAAGGTTATTCCTGTGTTCTCGTCGAACTCCTTTGTCCCTAGTATCCTGTTCGATTCCATGTTGAATAGGTTAGAGATCATGTTGTTGGTATGTGGTGCTGGCTGATATTATGTTTAATGTTCTTGAATGATGACTATCTATTAAAATATGAAGTTTCATATAAAGTAAAGTTCTTAAAATGTGAATCATGAATCGACAATGTGTTAGTTACACCCGTAATTAATTTAAGTGTTGATGTGTTTGTCCAAATGTTGTATTTTTGTTATTGTGACGTTATAAAGGTTTTAAATCATAAAATATTAATATTATTCTGTCCAATATGTCTTACAAACGTTACCCTAAAGTCATGAACCAAGATTGCTTAAGAGAATGACACTATGTTAAGAATTGTCTGAAACTGTTATGTATGAAGATGATTACAGTTTGTTGTGCATACCTACTGTAAGGTTCAAAGGGATGATAGTGTACCTTAGCATACTTTACTAAGTTTTAGGAGTTGAAATTGTGTGAACGTTGGTAGAAAGGTAACTAATGGGTGTTTGAGTTTTTCCATGAAACGTCTGGGTACAAATTCCCAAAGACCAACTAAGGGTACTTGAGGAGGACTCCTCTAGTTTGATGCATCACTGCCTGGCAATGTGCATCGACGGGACAAATAACGGATCATGTGTGGATCATCGGGGCGTCGATGACACTATCGTCTGATATACCGTGGTTTCACGGTATTTTTAATGTCTTTTTCCTTAAGTTTAGTGTGTGTCCAAAAGCCTTTTTGTATTGATTTTTATGTAAGTTTCTCTTTATTTAATGGAAATCTTTCTGAATATGAATACGGAAGTTTTTGAGCAATAAATGCAGAAAAGTTACTACCTACAGGGCCTATGACGGTCCGTCGTGCTTGTAACGGTCCGTAGGTGGCATCGTAGTGAAGCTGCTTAAGGAAGATAGGGAAGTCTGACCAAGTGTGGGATTACGAAGTTCATGACGGACCGTCGTATCAATGACGTTCCGTCCTGGTGGTTCGTCGTGATGATCATAGAAGTAGTCCAAGTATCCAAATTCCAAGAAGTTTAAGTGTTATGGAACGGAGACCCTCGACGGACCGTCGTGCTTGAAATGGTCCGTCATACCTTTTTCGTTGAGGGTAATGAAGAAAGCAGATGAAGCATTTGTAAATTATAGGATGACTGAGGCCATGATGGCCTGTCGGGACCACGACGTCCCGTCACGAAGTCCGTCGACCCAGCCGCGTTTTGACAAATTTTCAGCAATTAGAGTCCTTCTTTTATTAGGTATTTGTTTTTTTATAAATAGTTCAAAAAACCTCATTTTTGCGGTTAGACACTCTTATAGTTAGATTCTCTTACGTTAGACTTTTGGTAGTTAAACACTTTTATGTTAGATTCTTTGTTATTAGATTATTTTGGATAGTAGACTTTAGATTGTTACACTTTTCTCTGTAGTTAATTGTTGGAGATTTTGTTGATTAATCAAGTAAATTTATGGATTTTATTCTTTCTCATTGAAGTTAGTGCATGAATTCTTATATTATATATATGAATATTGTGATTATGACTATGGGTAACTAAACTCCATAACTAGAGTTGTGGGAACCATGGGTAAATAATGAGGTAAAATCTAACTAAAATAACAATTCTAGAATAATGTCTTGCATGTATTGATAATTCTTTCGCTTAGAAGTCTTTTTAACGGATGGCCAAGGTTAGAACTCGCCTTAATGCTACAAGCCGGATCAAGGAGTTAGATAATATGAAAAGAATTATCAACATAGATTTAGTGTATACTATCTAATAGGCTAGTATATATTTGTACGAGGTAATAATTTAGTCAAATATCGAATACAATGCTTAATATGATGTAAAGGTAAGGGTTAGTATAACAATACACGTAGCCGGACCAAGGTGCGGAGTGAAATTTTCTAGATGCCGGACCAAGGATTTAAAAATACATAACTTATCACTTTGCATGCAAGATACTAGGAAAGAATGTTATAGTTAAATTATCAAGTTAGGAACATGTGGGGAACACTTAAACCCTAGTTACTTTTATTAATTGATTAAACTACAACATTTGAATCTGTTAGTTTTTTACTTTAATCCAGTTAGTTATTTTTACACATTTAGAAATAAAACCCCCCTTTTATTGTTTTTGTTTTCTAAGGAAATAATTGACCAAATAATAGTAATAATAGATTAAAATTAAGTCTTAACTATTTTCCTCCTGGAACGATCTCAACATCATTAGTTGGGTTCTTTACTTGATACGACCGTTTTACTTCTTATTTGAAAAGTAAGTTTGAGCGTTATCAAATTTTGGCGCAGCTACCGGGAAAGTAGCTTTTAGATTAAATTAAACTTATTACAATAGTTTAGTCGATATTTTCTTAATTTAACTTTGTTTATTGTTTTTTACTCTTGCAGAACTATCTTCCTTGTATGCAAAATTCACGGAGAGAAGAGAACCCTTATTTCCCTACGATCACGAATTGTTCGTTTGGTCTCATCACACAAGAACGAGTCTACTTAGAGTCCATAGGAACGATAAGGGGAGCCTTGACTTTATCTTTTGAGAGGCTATAGACTTTATTGGAAATTCCATTCTTTTTTTCTTTCGGCTGATTACTTGATCCAATTGGTATCTAGGTGATACAAATTGGTACTTGGACCATCGTCACCTATTTCGGCAGAATGGTTAGAACTAGGCAACACACTACCGCCCAACACAGCACCGGCCAGCACAGATGCGTCTGAGCCAGCCACATAGCTGTAGTCTCGAAGAGAGTAGTGCAAGGGCCCGTGGTAGGGTCGGGGGAGGACGTCTCTAGAGGAAGACGGACAAGCCCTGTCCATCTGTACTAGGGCGTTGAAATCCTCCACCGACTGAGGAAGTAGTAAGACAGGTGAGGAGGGGAGAATGAAACAAGTACAGAATGAGGGAATTTGGCCACCCCAACCTACCCACAGAGATGATCATCCAGGTTCTTGCTTATCTTAGCGGGTTATGTTATCGGGCCAGACACACTCAGTGTGTTCTGCACCAGCACCTCAGGTTCCGAGTTACAACAGCAGCACTATGGCTGCCCCGAATGAATGATCATTGAATAGGCATGTTTCCTCGTTGACTACAGGCCTATATGACAACATGATCAGCATAAAGTTTCATAAGTCTTGACAATTGAAACCTCCATTCTCAGGGTGATGAATTCTGAGGATGCCTATGATTTTCTTCTGGTTGACTGTCATGAACTACTACACAGATGGGTATAGTAGAACGGGTTTGGTGTTGAGTTTGTGACTTACAGTTTCAAGGGAACCCAAAATGTGGTGCGCGGTCCACATGTTTGAGTGTCGAACAAACAGAGGCACCACCTATAGACTCGGGCATCATTTTCTAAGCTTGTTTATGGAGAAGTATTCCCCCGGACTTTAGGGATAGGAAAAGTGAGTTCTTGAGCCTAGAGCAAGGTAGGATTTTGGGGGGTTTTTTACTACTTACTACTGCCATATGAGGCTAAGTTTCGCGCATTATCGAGGTATGCCACCCAACTATGTTTCAGTCCACAAGAGCGGGTTTCGCCGTTTTGTGAAGGGGTTAAGGTCAGACATTGCGGATTTTCAGCCTCCACGTACGCGGCTACGGGCAAAATCCTTTCAAGAAGTGCGAGACTTCGTGATAGAGGTGGAAGGAGGGAATCTGATACTTCACCATGCATACGACAATCAAAAGGTTTCGAAAGGGCGGTGAGTTTAATGGTTATTCTCTAGAGGACAGGGTTCAGGAGGTTACTCAGTCCGACATTTAGTCTTCATACAGACGTAGTTGGGGTCCACCTCAGACCAGGTCCACATTCTCTAAGAGACCTATCTTGACTCCAGGAGTGTTAGTATGTGGGGAGACTGTAACCATATAGGAGGAATGGTACAAATAGAGTTATAGACCCCAATATTAGAGGTAGAGGTGGTCACTTGGTGAGGCCTTTATTCTGGAGAAACGCGGTGGCCGAGGTAATGGTGGTCACCAAAAGGCCGGGTTAACGGCAAACTGTAGCCATCTACAGCAAAAACCTGGTAGGGCAACGGATACTGGTGGAGGAGCTCCATTGTTACGCTTTCCCTAGGCGGTCTGAAGCGGAGGCATCAGATGTTGTTATCCAGGTAATCTTTTGCGTTTGTGATTGTATGGCTTCTGTATATTTGACCCTGGCTCACATTTTCATATGTACGTTCGCATGTGCGAATGCGTCTTAATTTACATTGTTGAATTGCTTGACTGCTATTTGTGTTTCCTACTTACTTTTCCGGTGGGTGAGTCTGTGATAGTTGAAAGTAGTATAGCAGCTTGTCTTGTGACACTTTGTGGGAGCAATACTCTGTGACTTGGTTATACTTAGAAATGGTTGATTCGATGTAATTCTGGGTATGACTTAGCTCTCTCCCAAAATTTTGCAATCTTGGATTGTATTCTAAACACTGTGCACGTTAGCCAAGCCGGGAACAGATCCATAGTGTGGGAAGGGACTTACAACTTCCAATCCCGTTTGTATCGTCTCCTTTTCGTGATAAGAGAAGGTTAGAAGGTTGTTTAGCTGTACTTGGCACACCTCTCGGGATATACCTAACATGTACCGTTCAATTGGTCAGTTTGATAGTCCGCGAGTTTTTAGTNAACGAATTCGATTGAACCGAGGGTAAGGTGTTAGGCACCCCTCGAGTCCCGATGAGTTCGACCACGGTCGCTCATCTGACTTTGATATGACTAGACTTAATTTTGAATATTTTATTATTTTAAGATTAATATAAAATCGTTTTACTTTCATTCTTCATTTATTTTAAAACTTTTTAAAATCTCTTATATTATTTTAAAATATATGCTAAATTATTTTATTATTTTCGGTATGGTCCATTTAAAATTTGAAACACTTCATATTTATCTTATTATTTATTTTATTATCATGATTATTAGTTATTTATATATATATATATATTTAAGTTATTATGATGTAGAATTTATATAGGGGTTTAATAGTTAGGAATTTGAATTGTGCTAGATAAAAAACATTTTTAGAGTTCAAGTTAATTTAGAATTGATTTTTAAAGAAAAAAAATGATCTTAAAATATAAGAGGTATATTTTTATGAAAATTTATATTAATTTAGCCCCCCCAAAAAAAATCTAATAGATTAAAACAATTGATTTTTGAAAAAAACAAAATTTTGTTTTTTTTTTTTTCATTTTTCCTTTGCACATTTTTTGTAGTTACCCTTTTAATTTTTTTTTATTATAGATATATTGTAACAACATTTGTTTCTTTTTCTGAGAGTTTTTTTCTTGCCTTAATTAGCTATGTTTTTTTTATCTTTATGGTATATTATTTTTATTTATAATTTGCTATCTTCTAAAATGTAATAAAGTAATTTTTATTTTTAGTTATTTTTGTTTTCCAAAATTTCTTTCCCTTGATTTTTTTTCTTGATAATATTCTTGTTTTACTTTCTTTAGAAAGTTTATTTAAATCTTTCTTTTACGTTTGTTTAATTTTTTATTGTTCCCTTTTTTAGATAATTACATATTTATAAAAAATGTTATTACCTCCTTTTGTCTTCTCATTTTTTTTCATCTTTTTCACATAATTCGTTTTTTTTAAACTTTTTTTTTCCTTTTTTTTTTTTTTAAATTTTCTGCTTTCTAAAACGAATCTGTTTTTTTTAGCAGTTGTCGTTGTTTGTTTTTTTTGCATTTCGTTTTTAATATTATTCTTTTTGTTTTCTTTAATAATTTCTCAATTTTAACTTCTTCTTTTTAATATATATTTATGAATATAAGTATCATATTTCATCATGCAATCTCTAGATGAATTCATTTCTCTTTTTAATTAACATTCTACTTAGATATTTAAAAAAATAAGTCACTAATCTATTTTTATATCCTAAGCTAACAAGTCACCAATAAAATTTCAACCCAAATCTTTCAAGTGAAAAATAAACGGAAAAATATATGAATACTATTGACATTATCAACTCAATATCATTGAAGATAATAAGTTTTACAAAGTGTATCTTAAAAGCCTATAAAACAATAATAATAAATGCCTAACAATAATAAATATGATAAATGTGAGTTTGAAGAATTCAACTATTGGAACAAATTTTCATACAAGTAATATTATTTAAATCACGCCGAAGAATTTATAATTACCTGCTGCAAAATTGCTAACAACAAAAAAAGTTTTATCCACGAATTTGGCAACCAAGAGGAAAACATCTAACTCTACGTAATTCTTAAAAAAATCAAACTCACTTTTATTACTCTTTGCTTTTTTCTCTTCCTCTGTATTTCATTTTTTTTCCCCCTCCCCCCCCCGATCTACATCTGTGTGGTCTCTATAATCTCTCTGTATTTTTCAATGAACGGTGTACTTAGAATGTATTTTGACTGAGAGCTCTTCTTGGTGCTAATTAAAAGGAAACGTAATAGCGTGAGATTCAGATGTAATTTGAAATATTGGGAGGGAATTATGGTTGAGAACTAATTAAATAATTATCCTACTAAATAACTAATAATGGCAAAATTAGGTTTTTGGTAGTTTGAGGTATAATTCAGATAAAGGGAAGGTATATAGGAATAATTAGGACCTCTTTTTTTTTTTCTACCATTATTTTTTAAGAAACTAATATAAAGTTGAAGATTTCAAAAAAATACCATAAATTCATTAATTTTTATCATTTAAAGTAATTCTACACAATTTATTACTTTAAATTATAACTTTTTTTAAAATTGGTCTTTAATCATTTATATTTTGATAAAAAAAAGTGGTTGTTCACAGGTTTAGTACACACTTGTACTAGTATGGGGTATGGAAAGAAACACCAAGACATGGCTGATTAAGGAAAGCTACTCTCATAACGATATGAATATGCGAAAGCCAAGTCAGTGACAGCTTGAAGTGCTAAATCAGTTAGGAAGTCTGCTACGAGGTGAGATAACATGCCATCTCAATCTTTTAATTGCACCAACACATAACATTATTTCATATAGACGTACTTATATTACAGATCATTGCCACGTATATGTACTTTAGACCTTGGAATCACGGACTTAACATTAGCGACCTTCCCAAAATGAAATGAAGCTCAACATATAGGGACCTAACTAGGGATATCTTTAGCAAACACAGAGTCTACTTCATTCATTCATACGTACTTCATTTTCATTTTTTGTTCGTAGGACTGGTCTGTGAACACCAACTATAACTAGGATGTTGTTTTAAGACTCTATCGCGGTCATTGTGCCAATGACAAGAATGACATAGTGTATTACTGAGTATAGTTCACCGCTTATTATACTGATTCAAGACCTTTGGATATCATTAGTTTCATTATTTTATACTTTGAGTAACTTCAACTTTTACCGACATAGATCATGTGAGCATCATGAAATTGGGTGTCTTTCCCAACTGAAAGAGGTGGAGTCAACTTCCAATGCTGCAAACCAAAACATCCTATCTCGCTAGTTGGAAAAACACTGGCTAGGTCTATGTGGGAAGCCATTAGTTCAAATAATAGAAGATTTAGAGAGACCCATACCCACCTTAGTGCGAAAGTCTCATATTATGGGAATTAATGTTGAACCTCCGGCCTTCCCGAAAGAAGACATCACCACTCTAGATAAGCCCTATCGGATGTGCTCACGTTCAAAGAAATTCCTATTTACATCCAAACTCATACATCCATCGAGCTTGCCTTCAAGAATGATGGTAGTCATTAGATCATTAGATGATTTATCATCGATTCTTGATGTATTAAGTGTGAATTACCTTACACTTTACTATGAGTGAGATTGAGAGTTGCTCTCTTTAATTCAATACTCTAAGGTGAGACTTCTGGTGACTTACATTGGCATAGGTTAAAGCTGTCTCACTTGCCATAGCCTCATATTGTTGTGTAAAAAAAAAAACAAAAACCTTGTTTAATTTATTAACATATTCATTTCATCTACTCAATCTTTCATTATTTGTTATCGAATAGCATACATATGCTTTATTGGAATTTAATTGAGGGACATGGATTATAGGCGTAGATACAGGTGCTCACATAAATCAGTTGTTCATCATTTATCATATACATCTTAGGTTCACTTATTTTTAAACGTAACTGAACTTATGAATCCCATACGTCATCCATGAGGTGCTCGTTCATAATTGTCTAAGTGATTCATACTTAACCAAGATTATATGGACTACAAGACTTATGCATCTTGTAGGTATGTGATACGATCAACTTAATTCTTAAATAAGAAGTAAAGTGGTCGTCAAGTGTAATAACCCAACTAGTGAGGTTGGGATCGTTCCCACGAGGAAAATAGTTTAGAATCTAACATCAATCTATGTACTACTATGGTTCAGTCAATTACTTCCTTGGAAGAAAAACAATAAAGGGGGGTTTCTATTTCTAGTAAATGAAAATAACTAGCAAAATAAAAGGAGACAACTAACAGCTCGAATGTTGGATTTAATCAATTAATAAAGTACATAGGGGGTACATGTTCCCCACAGGTTCATAACTTGATAAGTATAACTATAACAATCTTTCCTAGTTATGCATGCCAAAGTGATAAGTTATGTATTTCTAAATCCTTGCTCGACATTTAGAAAATGTCACTCTGCACCTTGGTCTGGCTACAGTGTTGCTATCCTAACCCTTATCTTTCCTCAATTAAGCATCGTATTCGATATTTGACCAAGCTATTACCTGTACCAATCAATACTAGCTCATTAGATAGCTTATAATCTAAATCTGTTGATATTCTTTCCTAATTAATAACTCCGTGGTCCGGCAAGTAGCATTAAGGCGAGTTCTAACGTGGCCATCCATAAAAAAACTTCTATGCGAAAAGAATTATCAATCCTGCAAGACGCTATTCTAGAATATGTTTTAGTTAGGTTTTATTCATTAGTAGCCTATGGTTCCCCAACCCTAGTTATCGAGTTATTTACCCATAGTTATATTACATTATCAAATATGTAATATAAGGAATTCTGTACTTACTTCAGTGAGAAAGAGTACAATCCGAAGTTCACTTGATTAATCAGAAAAGTACAACATCAATGTGATAAAGTCTAAGATAATCAAAATCTCTCAAAGAGTCTACAAATAATCAAGAGTCTCACAATATTCAAAGGTCTAAATTTGATCCCGAGTTAACAATAATCGAAGTCTACCTCAAAAGACGGGTTTTTTGAACTATTTATAGAAAAAAAAACCTAATTAAACCAGGACTCTATTTGTGGAAGTCCGTCAAAATGCGGCGGGTCGACGACCTCGCGAGGGCCGTCGTGGTCATGACGGGCCATCGTGGACTCGTCGTCCCATACTTTGCAACTTTCTTTTCTTCTCTCTTCATTACCCTCGACGACAAGTATGACAGATTGTTACGAGCACAATGGTCCGTCGAGGGCTCGTTTCAAAAAACTTGAACTTTGGAGTATGGGTACTGGGCTACTTCTCTGATATTCAGACGAAGCTGCAGGACGAACCGTCATGGCTTGTGACGGTCCGTCACGCTTTCCGATACCCCACACTTCATCAGAATTCCCCATCTTCCTTTAGCAGTTGCCATACGCTACCACCTACGGACGCACAGGCATAAGGACCGTCACAAGCTCCATAGGTGGTCTCTTCAGCATTTTTCGCTCAAAAACCTCTGCATTCTCTTTTGGACAGACCATCCCTACAAATTAGGAGAAACATATAAAAAATTAGCACAAAAAGCTTTTGGACACACTAAACTAAGGTAATAAAAAATTATTAATAATATCCGTGAACCACAAATATCAACCCCTCACTCAAAATTCGTTTTGTCCTCAGCGACGCACAATACACAATCTTTGTACAATAGATCATGTTTTATCCTATGCAATCATGTTGGCTATCAATCCCCGATTAATACTCATCAATTTATGCATGCTATCACTATTAGGCTTAGAATTGAGGTGGAATCAGACCATGACACAGACGCCCATGCCAACTAAAACTGATCCTCCAAAGTTCTCACCGAGGTTGCTAATATTTCCGGTTATGAACTAGGGTCCTCACTTCAAAAAAAAATCCTCATTTTTTACCCCCCCCCAAAATGAATTTCAGTTTGAGTATAAGGAGTCTTTCAAACACGCTACTCTCAGAACAAACACTATCACACCATTCACCTATTGCTATAAGCTTGCCCTTATTTTCACTGCTTTAAGTTCACTATACAACCCTTAGGATCACAATAGGACTTTCTTAGCTTGTAACATAGGCTCAGGCCAAGTAGGGTATATTTAGGTTTACTTTAGTGACTTTTTTTCCCTCCTGACATATCGTCTAAACATACAATTTTCTATCATTTTATCTCGCCCAGTTTCTTATATTCTTTACCTTGCTATTTTCTCTTCTTTTTGTTTCATTTGTGTAAGTAACTTTTTCTTTTCTTGCTTGTATTTTGTATATTTTTTTTCTTTATTTTCTTTCAACTAATTTTGAGCACTTTACTTTTGTTCTTCTCTCTCTTTGTTTTTCAACCCATTTTCCAGAGCGTTCCTCAAATAGCCACCCTCAACTCATGCTTTGCCATGAGTCAAAGTACACAATACCAAGTTGTGTCAGGTCCATAAAAAGGTTTTTTTACTGCATGTAGCCACCCTCAACTTATGCTTGGCATAAGCTGAGGTGCACATGTCCAAGGAGGGACAAGGGCCCGCACATTATTCCCAGAAAAGATCAGTTGGGTGAAAAAGAAGAAAGGTCTAATTTAAGCTCAAATCATTTGGATCAAGAAGGATAAAGTTCATTTCGTTTTTCTTTAAATTAGGCCTAAAATGGCTACATTGAATAGGCCTATGATCCTTTCCTAATTGACTATTACAACTTACTTTTAGCAGGACTAAACAGACAAATTAGCTGAGTACAAATAGGGGACTATCAAATCTCCCACACTCACTGACATCTCTCACTCTACCAGATTATCAGACACCTGTTCAATTTTAGACTTAGGGTCATGCAGTGGTGTACCTCTATGTCATGCTTAGAGCCACACATTTATCAATTACTAGACAGTCATGCATAATTCTCCATTTTATCAAGATATCATTTTAGCATCATGCTCCAGAATTGAACTATGTGCAAAGATATGACATGCCAGTTCAACGGAAAAAGTAATCAGTCGTTCAGGAAAAAAGAACACAGACAAGAAACCCAAAAGAGGATAGTGAATTGGGCTACTCAGACTTCACCCTAACACTAACATTCCATTACCCCATCCCCAACAAAAAGACATGTATTGTCCCCAATGCATAAAAAAATTTACATACTAGAGTGGTAGGTGAAGCAAACGTGGGGCGCAAAGCACCGACGATCAACAGGCTGGTGGGTCCGGATTCGCGGAACCCACGTGCTCCGTAATCTGGCACCCTCAGTTGGTGTCCTCAGCAACAACAGCACTATCAGCAGTGCCTCCCGCTATCTCCACAGTTCGGGAGCTAGACGCCCAGCCGCTAACTCTCCTGCTCCTCATCTGGCGCGCCTCTCCTCAGCAAGCGAGGCTCTCCTCGCAGCCTCCATTTCACGGCCGCTCACTTCCGTGCTCGCGCCTCATCCTTCTCTCGGCCCATACGCCTCTTGGCATGCTCTCGAGGGGGAGGTGGTGAATCTCTGAGGTGGCGAATAGGGTCGCCAACTCTGTGTCTTCAGCAGGTCGACAGAAGCGGCCTCAGATTAGGCACCCTAGCCTCTAAGATCATGTCAATATCTGCGAAGACTGTCGACCGCAGCCTGAAGGATTGACACATCAAACGGAGGAGCGACCAGGCTAGACACCCCCAACTCAAAAGCGTCCAAGGCCGCTGGTGAACCTCAGCGATCTTACGCTCTGTATGCTGAACCATTTTCCGTTCCAAGCCTCTTCTGCCTCGGAAATAGACCTCTGCATCCACGGCTGGATATGATGTAGAAGTGTAGTCATTGCGCCTCTAATTTTTGACCATAGCAAGAGGGACCAGAGGTAAAGGGGCTCTACGAGAGGAGCTCGCGGGCAGTGCTACTACCCGGATAGACACGACCGGGGTAGTGTCAGTGGCTCCACCTGCGTAGCCCTGGGAACTGGGCTACGTATCAGCCAGATCGTCAGAAGTGGGGGCCGCTTTGGACGGGGTCCTCTGATTGATCCACTCATTGGCCTCTCTTCGATGATGCCGACTCACAGTGCCCAGAGGGGTATGAGCTGATCAATGTGCCATATAGGCACACCTGCGGACTGCAGAGAGAAAAGATCATGCATGGAAAGGGTAAGTAGTTGTGACCTAAAAGCCTCTCGTGATGAATGCCTGAAGAAGCCACACAAAATCAACCTCGAACCCACTATCATCTTCTCCATCATACTGCTCGACCCATTAACGATATATACAGCAACACTGGGGGAAAGGAAATAGCGGGAACATCCACAAAAACTTCGCCGTGAAAGTCAGGTTGGCCTTCTTGATGGCCCCCTTCGGCGCGGACATCCATTCGGCACCCTCTCCATCAATTGACAAGTGCAGGTCCATCTACCTCTTGTGGTCTCTCTCTACGATGGCTCGCACAGGAATTGGCCATCTTTAACAAGCTGCCATCGGTAGTCAAACTCGTAGTGAAAGGGGTCTAGTAGCACCAACACCCTCGCCGTATAGAAAACGGCGGATGGCAGGCGGGATGATATCGACCTGAACGCCTGTACTCGAACCTTCTCCAGTGGGGCCTGTTTGGCGGGGCAGCCTCCTATAAATCTGTGATCGCAGAGTCGCTACGTAAGATGCATAGAACTCTCGGACCATCTCTTCACTATAACATCCAACGCGACGTGCTGTCCACTCCAGTCGATGTTGGTGAAGATATTGTGGATCTCAAGCATATCAGAGAGACTTCCTATAAGGAACCCACCATTCAATGTAAGTGTCCGAGTCATAGCTCCTTTGTCATTCAGGAACTTTGCATCGGAGTAGACTTGAAATCTTCCGTCGACACCCCCCGGTTGGGCTGGTCAGTAACCGGGGTGGAGTGAACTATGAGCTGTGTGAATCGGGTGTGGATTCACAACTGTCCGCCTCATCAGACGAGGCCGAAAGTGCAACGCGCGCGCGGTGCGGGAACCTCAGCAGAGACGGAGGCCTCCTCCGACCACGAAACTCCTAAGGATCCAGAGCGCTTTCTCTTCGTTGGTGACCTAGAAGAGTGTGCCAGTCAGTTGCGCTCCTCATCAGACTGGGAGGCAGTGACTACGCCGGATGCCAACTTTTTAGGTGTGGCTCTGGCAGCACGTGCAGCACGACGGGAAGGGGTGAAAGTGCCTGGGGGCACGTATCTCGAGGTCACGCTCATCATCCGAGCCAATGACCAGGCGGGCGGACGGGGTGACAGACTTCGATCGCCTGCGTGCATAGACTCGATCTTGTTTAGGTGCCATAGTATATAGTACCGAACAGGATCAATATTAGTACTAGAAGTAGCAATAAGACAAACAAATACAAAAAAATTAAAATAAAATGACATTTCTAGAACAGTGAAGCACGACGGGCCAGGTGACGGCTCGTCGTGACTATGACGGACTCATGGGGTCCGTCGTGTCGACTTATTTATATGGAGACCCTGAAAGAGAGTCTCGGACAAGTTGACGGTATGTGCAGGACGGACCGTCACAGGCACGACGGTCCATCGTAGGTGTCCGTCAGAGGACACTTGAAAAAATATGGAGACCCTTACGGAGAGGGTTCTAACCATCATAACGATCATGCTGGATGGACCGTCGTGGGTATGACGGTCCGTCGTACTTGTCCATTTGAGGAAACATAGAAAAATGTAGAGAGACCCTTAGGAACAGGGTCTCTGACAACCAGAACAGTTGTGCAGTACGGACCGTCGTAAAGTCGACGGTCCATCACATATGTCTGTGGGAGGACACTTAGAAAAAATGAGAGAGCCTTAGGTGATAGGGTCTCTGACAACCAAAACGGTGTTGCAGGACAGACCGTCGTAAAGACGACGGTCCATCACAGTGTCCGCTGGAGGACAGTATAAAAAGTGAGAGACCCTTAGGAATAGGGTTCCTCACACCAGAATGGTTGTCAGGATGGACCGTCATGTGGATGACGGTCCGTCGCATATGTCTGTTTGAGGACACTTGCATAGAATTTGGCAGTGGGGTGTTAGAGCTTTGGAACGGACCGTACGACGGTCCGTGTGGTACGACGTCGTTATCGGGGTCTCGTTTGTAAATCAGTGACAGAACTGGGGTTCCCCATTCATCCCCTAGACCCAAATTGAATTGGTAGTGTCTGAACCTACATTTGTCTAACCCAAATACCTAGTAAACTAGCAATGCTAAAGACCTATTTCTAGGGTTATAAACACGTCAATTTCAATGATTTTTAACCTAGGTTAGACAGAATTTATATAAAAGAAATGAACATATCAGGAAGAACTAGGCTAATACTAATTGATAAACGAAATACAAAAATGCAAGATAAATGAGAGGAAATTAGAGCACATACCTGAGAATTGGAGAAAAAAAACAGATGGAAAGGTACTGGTGATCAAGAAGCACCCAAGCCGCAACTCCGACTAGTAGATGATAACTTTTAGGACTTTGGAGAATTTTGGGGAACAATGACGGTTGAAAAGGGAGGGAAATAGGAGGAATAGATGAAGAATGGTGATATTTTATTAAAAACCTCCATCCAGGTTAGGTCGGGTACGCCTCATTAATGACGCGACGATTCCTGACGACGGTCCATTTCATATTGGACGATCGTCGTAGGTTCCGTCGCGCGTGCGGTGCCTAGTTTGAAATACAGAAAGACGTACCTGCACGAAGGATGCATGCGACGGTCTGTCACAATTGAAACGGTCCCGTCACTATATCGTCAGTGACTGTTGCAGAGTAATTTTCTGAGAATTTCCTGGTGAGTGCCTGCAAATTAAAAACCCATTAGTAGAAAATGCTACCATTACTAGAAAGAAAAAACTATAAGTATTGGGTTGACTCCCGAAAAGCGCCTGATTTAATGTCGCGGCACGACTGAGGACACTTGATTACTCAGCCTTCATCAAGATGGTATGTCTCTATCACTTCATTCGCCGACGCAATTGCCCAAAATAGAGTTTTATTAGTTCTCTATTCACCTTAAACCGCACTCCCTACTTGGTTTTTAACTAAACTACTCCATGAGGGAATACTTGGGTATTCAAGTAAGGGCCAGTACGTTTGGTCTTGAGCTTGTCCGGAAGACAAGGCAACCCAGGACTTTCTAAAAGCACCAAATCCCCAACCCTAAACTCTTCTATTGCACTTTTTTGTTCATTTCCTTCTTCATCTTTTCTTTGTGGGAATGGCGGATACCAATTGGAGCTCACCACTCGTCTCCATGGTCCTAAAAATGTTGAAGGTGCCTTCTTCATTGTTCACAAAAAATTTCATCTACCCCTTTTCCATATCAACTAAGGCTCTACCTGTAGCAACTGAATGTCCTCCCAAGAATAATAGGCACTTTAAATTCGACTCACAATTAAGAATAAACAAAATCCGCCGAAATATGGATGACTCCACTTTTACTAGCATCATGGAGTATCCCTATAGGCTTTTCACTGTTCAATCAGCCATCGGTAGCTCGCATCGCCGTGGGTTTTGAGTTACCCAAACCCAAGTTCTTGTAAATCGAGAGGGCATGAGATTTATGCTTGCCCCTAGATCACATAATGCTTCGCCAAATGTAATGACCGACTGTACAAGTAATAGTGAACGCACCCGGATCTCTTTCTTTTGTACGATAGATCTTGAGAGCAATAGCACTACAATGCTGCAGTCTATATCATCTCTCGAAAGTGACCGATCTTTCTTGTAACCAGATCTTTCACAAACTTTGCATAACCGGGCATTTGTTCTAGAGCTTTACAAAGAGGACATTAATAGAAAGCTGCTTCAACATTGTTATAAAACACCGATATTTACCATCCTCGGTCTTTTCACTAATCTCTGAGGGAAGGGTGGTGGTGGTCTGGCATGGGAATTACCTTCATAGGGATTTACATCTATTCCAGTGCTCTCTTCTGCTTCACCACTACCTTTACCACCTTATCATCACCTTTCTCACCTTTTCTTCATTAGACGGCATAGGTGGGTCAATGGTTTGCTTACCACACGGGTAAGGATTGCCTTATAGTGCATCATTTTTCGGATTTTGGACAGTGTTGCTAGAAGAGTGCCCGGTTGCCGTGTGTTATAGTTGCATATAATTGGGCCATTTGCACTCAATTGGTTAATCGATATTGCATGTGTATCGACTTTTTGCCAAAACTGCTAAAATCATAGCTTAAGTCTTTAATATGCTCATCACTAGCATCGAACCTCCTCATCATTTGTGCAACAATCCTCAACTCGTGCATACTATCTAACCATCCCTAGGCGTAACTTTACGATTTTGAGGAGGGACATAGGGACCATTCCTGTCATTTCTGTTACTGTAGTTACCCCTGTTGAAGTTGTTGTCGCTGGTTGTAGTTTCCATCTCGCGACATAATGACCCTCAAAGTTGTAGTTACCATAGATTCGACCTTGGTTCCGTGACCTTGGCGCCAATTATCCTGATTTGAGCCTTGGGCGCTCGGTCGGAAACCCCCCGTCTCCTATTTACTGCATAGGAGTCCTCCGCATAATAGCATTCATCATTAGGAGGTGGTGGTTTAGGAAAGTAGTTAACTGCATTTACTTTTCTGCACCCTAGTGATATGTTTTGTACCAACCCAAGCTCAGTCTCATCTGAGCCATTTCTTCACGAATCTCATGTTGGTGGGTTATGATGTGGACTGTACTGCGAAGGTATTCTCCGGTATCTGACTTCCTAGTACTCCAAGCTTTATTGTTCCGAGAGTTTTCTCTAATTTTTCAGCAATCTCAGCATAAGGACACTCCCCATAAGATCACCTGTATAGTGTCAACGCTGCTTTATTATTATCATCATGTCCCTGATAGAAGTATTCCTTCACTGACTCCTCATCAATACGGTGATTTGGGACGCTTCTCAGAACGAGGTGAATCATCCCAAGAACTAAACTGACTCTCTTGGTAGTTCCACAAGTTGTTCACTCTGTCTTGTGTGTTTAATTTCTTGGAGACCGGATGGTAGCGTGCTAAAGAAAACATCCTTATTGTTTGTTCCAAGTGAAAATGAGTTGTAAGGGAGCTGAGTGAACCATATATCAGCCTCTCCCGTATAGTGAGAGAGGAAACACTCTAAACCATATTACATCCAAGTCCAAGTCAGGCTCCCTACACAACTTTTACACACTGCCCTTACCTTAGCTATTGGGCATGTGGATCTCAGAAGGTAGACTGAAAACAAACCTCTGGCGTGAGCATTGCATAGGATACTAGTTACCACGAAGGTGTGGCCTGGTGGTAGAGGAGGCAAGACAAGTGGCCCATCGGAGTCTGCTATGTGTCATAGCCTCTATAGTATGCTTGGGGTCGTGGAAAGAGATTTTGTCCCCTCTGTTGGTGTTCACCCGGAGCATTGGGTAACAACTGACCATGACATCAACCGAAGCTGGGATGTTCTGGTTGGATCATCATCATTTATTCCCAGTTTCTATTCATGTTGCGTATTATACGCTCTAATTCGCGATCGTAGGGAAACAAAGGTTCTCTTCCTCTTCGTGTATTTGGCATACAAGGAAGATGGTTCTGCAAAAATCAAAAACAATAAAACAAAAGTAAAATTAAGAAATATCAACTAAACTATAATAATAAGTTTAATTTATCTAAAAGCTACTTTCCCGGCAGCGGCGCCAAAATTTGATACTGGTTCCACAACCCTAGTTATGGAGTTTAGTTACCCACAGTCAAATTAAAATATTCAAATATGTGATATAAGAATTCATGACTTACTTTAATGAGAAAGAGTAAAATCCTAAAGTTCACTTGATTAATCAGAAAATCTCACACAACAATCAATGATAAAGTCTCAAGATAAACAATAACTCTCAAAGTGTCTCATCAAAATAATCAGAGTCTACAATATTCAAAGGTCTAAATTTGATCCAAGTCTTTGACCTGAATGCCACGTACTCAGATATGCTCAAGTAGGGCCTATTTGGCAGCGGTAGCCCACCTATCTATCTTTGATCGAGACTAGCAACGTAAGAGGCGTAGAACTCTCTAACCAACTCCTCACTTAACGACTCAAAGAACGCGTTGTACACTCCAGCCGGTGCTCTGGTGAAGAGATTGTGGATCTCTGCATAGGGGGAGACTACCCATAGGACCCGTGTCATGATGCCTTTATCATTTAATAACTTAGCGTCGGAATACATTGATATTTTCTGTCAACACACAATCGATTGGGCTGGTGGGCAACTGGGGTGAGAGCACTACTTGGTGAGTCGGGAGTGGAATCAAAACGGTCAGCCTCATCAAACGAGGAAGACTGTGCAGATGTGGCAGGGGCAGGGACTTCGGCAGACTCGTAGGCTTCCTCCGACCACGAATACCTAAGGAGCCAAATGCTCTTTCTTCATGTGTAGGGGCCCAGAAGGTGTGCCAGTCAGTGTGCGCTCCTCATCAGACTGGAGGCAGTGACTATGCCAGACGCCACCTTTTTGGGCGTAGATCTGGTAGCCTGTGAAGCTCTTGATGGAGTGGCAGTGCTTGGGGGCACGTACTCAGGATCATGATCATCATCAGAGCTATGACTAAGTGGGCTGACGGGACGACAGAGTTTGAACACCCACGTGTGTAAACTCGGTCATGTTTTGGTGCCATTAGAGATAGTACCTGTAAAGAATCAAGATTACTACGCGAGAGGAGAAAAACAAGATGAGAAAAAATAAAACAAAATAAATATAGCGGTAAGTGTTGTAATGAATTTTCTGCAGTAATAGTGAAACACGACGAACTAGGTGATGGCTCGTCGTGGGTACGACGGACCGTAGAGGGTCTGTCATGTCTTACTTCAACTATATTGATATAGGACCCCTGAAGGAAAGTATCTAACAAGTATGACGGCTAAGCAGGACGACCGTCGTGACAATGACAGTGTCGTGGGGTACTAGAAAATATGGAGACCCTTAGGAGAGGGGTCTCTGACGTCACGACGAATGTGCAGGACAGACCGTCGAAGTTATGACGGCGTCTGTAGGTTTCCGTCTGAGGACACTTAGAAAAAGTATGGATACCCTTAGGATATGGGTCTTTGACTGTCATTAGGTTGTGCATGACGGACCGTCAAGGGTATAACGGGCATTTGTTCTGGAGCTTCTACCAAAGGGAATTGATAGGAAGCTGCTTCAACATTTTTATAAAATGCCGATATTTACCCTCCTCGGTCTTTACTAATATCTGAGGAAAGGGGGGGTATAGGCATGGGAATTACCTTTGTAGGCACTTCATCATCTTTCTACTGTTATCTTCTACTTCACCATTAACCTCTACCACTTTAAATTATCTTTTGTCACTGTTAATTAGACGGCATAGGTGGGTCAATGGTTTGCTTACACGCGAGTGTGATTACCATACAATGTACATCTTTTTAGATTTTGGACAATGTTGCTAGGAAGAGTGCCCGGTTGCCGTGTGTTCACAGTCGAAATAATTGGGTCATTTGCAACTAAATCTGCTTAATCGATATTGCATGTGTATCAACTTCTGCCCAATACCGCCCTAAATCACTCCTTAACTCTTTAATGTGCTCATCACTAGCATCGAACCTGCTCCTCTTTTTGTGCAACATATCCTCAACTCGCGCCCTACTATTTCCACCATCCCTAGAAGTACCTTCACAATGTAAGGAGAGACATAGGGCCATTCTATCAATTTTGTTACCATGTTACCCCTGTTGAAGCTGTTTTCGGGTTGTAGTTTCCATATAAACATAAGACCCTCACGGTTATAGTTACAATAGATCCGAACTTGGTTTTCTTGACCTTAGCGCCAATTCTCCTGATTTGAGCTTGGGCACTCGGTCAAAAACCTCCTATAGTTTCATTACCGCATAGGATTCTCCTTATAATAACATTCATCATTTGGAGGTGGTGGTTTAGACAGTAGTTAAATACATTTATCTTTTTTGCACCGCCAGTGATATATTTTAATACCAAACCAAGATAAGTTTTCATCTGAACCATCTCTTCACGAATCTCATCTGTGACTGGGTTGTGAGTGGATTGCATTGCGAAGGTATTTCTCCCAGTATCTGACTTCCTAGTACTCCAAGCTTATTGTTCCGGGAGATTTTCTCTAACTTTTCGGTCCATCTCAGCATAAGGACATCCACATACGAACCACCCGCTATAGTATCCAACACCGCTTTATTATTATCATCCTGTCCCCGATAGGTATTCCTAAAGTGACTCATCATCTGTACGGTGACTGGGGACGCTTCTCAAAAATGAGGTGAATGTATCCCAAGAACTAGTAACTGACTTCTTGGTAGTGCCACAAAGTTGTTCACTCTGTCTTTGTGGTTTAGTTTCTTGTAGAACGGGTACTAACGTACTAAGAAAAAGTCCCTTAGTTGTTTCATGTGAAAATTGAGTTATAAAGGAGCTCAGTGAACCAATAGCAACTCTCCCATCAGTGAAGAGGGAAATACTCGTAAATTATTAATCCAAATCCAAATCAGTCCTCCCTTCACAACTTTACACACTGCCCTTACCTTAGCTATATGGGCATGTGGATTCTCAGAAGGTAGCCCTGAAAACAAACCTCTGGCAGTGAGCATTTGCATCAGGCTACTAGTTACCACAAAGGTGTGGCCTGGTGGGAAAGGGGGCAAGACAAGTGGCCCATCGGAGTATACTATTTTTCATAGCCACTGTAGTATTTTTGAGGACGTGGAGAGGGATTTTGTCCTCTCTATTGATTTTCACCTGGATCATCGGGGTAAAACAGACCATGACATCAACCAGAGATGGGATGTTCTGGTTTGGATCATCATCATTAATACTAAAGTTCGATTCATGTTGTGTAGTGTACTCTCTGAATCTAATGCCTGATACCAGTTTGTCTCAAGACCTAAAACGGGACCGCGACTGACACCCACACTTATCTTACTATGTGAAGCGAACCAACCCATCCAATTTCCCCACGTGTCAACCATAATAACAAAAATATAATGCGGAAGACCTAAAAACCATTAATGAAAATCCGATTAAATAACTTATAAAAAAACTCAATACTATTTATTCCCAAAACCTGGAAGCACTACCACAGAACTTAATCATCAAATTACTAAAAACTAAGAGTATCTAAGAAGCTAAATGAAGTAAAAAACTAGTCCCCCCTCTCCCCCTATTCCGGAATACTCAAGGCATCAAGACATTGACAGGAAGATCCGGTCCAATGCTAGATAGCAATAGCTCACCTGAAATCTGGCTTGATTGAAGACTGGCTAGAAGTTGCGGCTGAGTTGAAGCGATGGTATGTTTGGGGGAACTTCCACAAATGACAAAGAGAGAACATACAAGTGGGGGTCAGTACAAAACAACAAGTAATGAGAGGTATCATCGGCCAAACTCAAAAATAGAAAACACTAATATATCAAATAATATCATAAATCAACTAAAAATACTTAACATGTCAACAAACAAGTTCTATAATAATTAATAAGCACGCCAAGTTCACCCTGAGGACTCAAGCCTCAATGCCATACCATTTGGGAATAGGTTTCATTAGATTGAGTTTTAACATCTTTCAAGATTCATTAATTTATTTCTCTCGTGTCGTACGTGACACTCCGAACAATATACTACGTGTCGATTCGTGACACCCGATCCCCTTTACTTATGTGTGTTCGTGACACCCGATCCCCTAATTCAACGTGGCGGTCGTGACACCCGATCCCCTAATCTACGTTTTCGGTTGTGACCACCCGATCCCTAATTCTTACGTGTCGGTTACGGACACTCGTTACCTACTTCATCAATTAGTTCATTCAAGCATTCTTTATACCAAGGGCATCATCAATCATCATTAAACAGCAGATTAGGGTTTTCAAGATTTAGGATTCAATAGCTTCATCATGCTTATTTTATCACAATCTATATAATCCACCATTATTACAAGCATTAACAATTAAGCATATCAGCGAGAGTTTACAATACTACACAATAAATATCACGCTATGAAGGAGTTACACGAAATAGCATAAAAAACCATAACCCGACCGCCACACAAAGAATCGTGATCAAGCAAGCTAATCTTTACAAAGTCTTTGCTTTAATATTCGTTCTTCTCTTCTCTCGTCGTTTCTACCTCTCTCTATGTTCTTTCTATGATTTCATATTCAAAAAACTTTTCTTTGAAGTGCTACTAATATATAATTAAGTATAAAAGAGGTAAAAGGTAACTTTCCAAACCCCCTCCCCCGCCCCCCCCCCCCACACACCCGCCCCCCCCCCCCACTATTTATTCCAAGGTTGTCTCCTTGAACCCCCAAGTAATTGAATTATTATATTAATTCCATTAACTTATAATTATAAGCAGGAATAGTCCAAAATGCCCCTTAAAATATTAACAGAAAATCGATTTCCCCCTGCTGGATAACGCAGTCTGTGAGGGGCCGTTCGTGCCTGCGACGGCCTTCCTGCAGCTTCCGTCACCGAGTCAAACAAATAGATATTTCCCCAAGCGGTCTGTGCCGGCCCGTCATGCTGAGACGGTCCGTCCTGCCACCCAGTCTTGACGTTCAGAGAAACAATTCATTGTACGCAAATTTCTAAATTATAAGTGTTTTGGACGAGGACCCCATCGACGGTCCGTCGTGTATATGACGGCCGTCGTGGGATCCGTAGGACTCAGCACAGTTTTTCCAGAAATAACATCTGCTGCTCAAAACGACTAAAAAATAGGTCTTTTTTGTTACATTAAAAGTAGAATGGGTATAGATTACAGAAACCTAAAAATATAATTTACCCAATACTGAATAAAAATACTAAACAACGACAGATTACCAGATACAAATTAATTTTAGTAAATTTGATGCCAAATCAGGTTTTACCATCTAAGATTAGAAGAAGAATCTAAAAGATTAACAACATTCACAGTACCGAAGGTTTCTATGAATGGAACATATTCCCATTGGATAATAAAAAAAAAGAGGCACCAGGTAGGTATCAACATTTTAGGATAACTATTTTAACCCAGCTAGAAACTGATTGTATATATAGATGACATATTATTATATTCAAAACACAAGATGAGCATATAAGATTATTAGAAAAATTTCGATACATATTAATTAAACGTTCAGGTATAAGGCTTAAGTAAAAAGTAAAGCAGAAATAATCTAACCACAATAGAATTTCTACGAATACAAATAGATAAAAATGGAATAAAATGCAAACCAAATAGTACAAAAAATAATCACCCATCGCGAAAAATATAGATACAAAAAAGAAAAATACAATCATTTTGAAGGATTAGTAAATCAAGTAAGAGAATAATACCCAAAAATAGCAGAACATTTAAAACCACTACATTAAAAAACTTAAAAAAGGATGTTGAATTCCTATTTTGACAACAAAGATAAAGACAAAACATATAAAGAAAATATTAAGAATGTATGTAAGAAATTACCAAAAACTATATTTTCTTGATGAAACTAGGACATATCTATATAGTTGAAACAGATTCAAGGACCATAGTTAGGGAGGAGTATTGAAATATAAATACAACAAACGAAAAAATAGAACATCATGAAGAGATTATTCAGGATCTTATACGAAGCACAAACCAAAAAGGGAAATAAAAGAAAGAACTTATTTGCATTAGATAAAAGTTATAGCATTTGAACCATATAGTGTTTATAATAAGTTTAGTGTAAGAAAAAAACAGAAACAACACAGGTAAAATAGTGGATAACTAAAAGGTAGAAGATTCAGTTACAACAAAAGAAATAAGGAGATTATTACTAAATATATTAAATTTTACATTTACAATTGAGGTAATCAAGACTGATAAAAATCTTGTTGCAGACTACCTTTCAAGAAAGAGACACAATGAAAGACCTATTGGCCATGATGACAAATGTATGCCAAAAAATAGAAAAGATAGAGGAAGATGTACAAGATCTGAAGGAAAAAGCTAATAGTCAGCAACATGACTATAAACATGCGGAGCTACGTCGTTCGGCAAATAATAAACAGCCAGAACTAGAAAGAGACAATGGGAAACTCCAAAAAACCCATAACAAAATTTGTTTAAATGCAGCTGCAGGTACGAACAAAAAAGTTAGTGAAAAACCAAAAAATACAAACTTAAACCAACTATTTATAAAACCATTTATCTACAACCACAAATACAGTACCAGTAGAACCACAACATCTACCTACGCAGTTAGCTACCAAAGACAAAAAAAAAGATACAATATATTACACAATCCTACATTGAAAAACATATATAAAATCCAGACATATTTAACCCTAACCCAAGATCCACACAGACAAAAACCCCCAAAGAGGACTACATAACAGAAGCTACAAGGATAAAACAAGCTTCGAGCACAACCTAAAAATCATCCCAAATCCTAGTAAAAGGCTGTTCTAGTATGGATACTAAATACAGTTGATAGCTATCCGGAGAAGAAAATAATTTGGAATAACGGAATTACATAGAGAATTTCTGACATATAAAATATCACTAAAGGAAACCTATTTTATATAAGATCTATAATGCAACCAGCTGAGATACTAGTACGAGGAGATAAAATCACCAATTTTTGTTTTTTTTTTGGTACAAGTTGTAAAGTCGGGCCTAACCAGACATATGGATGATAAAGGGAACAGAGATAGAGCAACAATGCCCTTTCGAGATACCAAAGGTAGAAAATAACCTAAATTTTATGCGAACAAAAGAATAATTGGTATATCCACATTATACAAGAGTTAGCTAATAATTATTTAAATGGGCAATGCCATTTGGCGTTATATGCACGAGATCACGTAATGATATCTGCGAACTCCAAAGAGCTAAGGAAATACAGATATGGAGGAGTCAAGCGTGGATTTTGTGCATACTAAGCCAGAAGACAACCAATACGAAGAGCTTAAGAAGGAATTTATTTCAGAGGAACTACTAGTAAGATATTGCAAGCTTATCGCGAAACAAATACCCCAGCTCATAGATGCTCCAAGGGTAATGGAGAAGATAACGTAATACCAACAGTTGATTTGGGATCATAAAGACAGGATATATTAGAAAGATTCCTACAAGATAAAGAGAAAAGATATCTGTGTATAAAGTATTGTGTCTTATGGTTATCGTTTTGTGTCGGCTGAATATCAGACCATATGTAAAAAAAAAAAGATAAAAAAAGAGAGGTATTGTTAAAAGTATGTCGGCCAATAATGAACATAGGTCATTGACCAACAGTAAGTTTTTATTTTTTGTGTCGGGCAAATGTTAAAGGGGCAAGTGTAAAGAGTGTCGGCCATTTGGCTAAGAGTAAAGTTTTATGTATAAATGAGAGGGCGTCCTCATAAATAAAATCATCAAAACGGGCGCTCTGCTATAATTTTCTCCGTCTACAATCCGCTTTCCACAACCCCACAACATTATCTACAATATATGATCGTCATATTTTTATATATAGGAGTAAAAGATTATTCATAATAAAATTGAGAGGACATAAAAAAATATGATCCCATAAAATTTACATAGAATTAGTAAAGAGGTTCAATGTATACCTCGTGGGTATTTTTCTATGCAATGATGAGGGTTTGACATATTGTTGATTTCTTTATAAAAGATTACTCAATGAGCAGAATTTTATATAAATTGATTATCCGATGTAATCGATAAATGAAAAAAACAAACAAAGAGTTTGACAACATTCACAAGGCCAAAAATTGTTGATAAATGAAGAATAACAAAGAGGTGGTAACATTTAAAGGGGCCCTTTTTTACCACTTAGTTGATTTCCCTTTACATGTCTTCTCCTACCCCCACCACTTTTTTTTCCTACCATAGTCCTTCCTCTGACCTTTCTCTTTGACTTTTGTATTTAAGGATGATAAAAAAAATTATTATTTAATGTTCAATTAGATATTTTATCATATATCGCATAAACTCCTATGTTTTTTGGCCTAATACATCAACTGCTTACAAGTTTAATCAAATCTATCCAAACTTTTTATTTCCACTTACGCTTAAATATTGATCACTTGTAAATGGTCAAATCCAAGAAGCTTTTAATAACATTTCGAAGTCGAATGATGTACATATGTTGTTCTACACTACGTCATAATTGGTGATGACAATAAAAGAAATTATGATAGTCAATTATTTTTACTATGACAAATAGTGAAACACTTTAAATGTAATAGGTGAAATTGAAAAAACTAATTGGTATCTTGGGTACTAATAAATTCTAATATTTTGGTGTTGTTGACAAATTTTATACTTGAAAACTTTTTTTATATAAAAAAAAGGTTTATTAATAAAGAGATTTAACATGTAGACTAGCTATATTATTGAAAAAGTATGATCTAGTCTAGATCAATATTTAAAGATTAATATTTACTACTTTACTTTTTCTATATTTAAGGCTAATTATGAATAACTATTTATTCCACAATATGTTTTTCCATAGAGTAGCACAAGTTGCTTGCACTAAAAATCAACACAAAAATATTTGTTCATGCTCTATCAAGCCCAAAAAAGCAGAAACATAATGAATGGAAAACACACAATAAAAAAGGCCAAGATAAAATGGCCCAATCCAAAAAGAGGCCTTTTGCTATATCAACTACTATATTACTAGGGTTTGCAATAGATGGTTTATAATTTTATTTCACAACTTCCTCTCTCTACTGAATAAGTCGACATTGATGAGATTCCATAATATCAGTCTAGTTCATGTTCTTCTTTAGATGATCAACACTCATGGCCCTCCTTCGTGTACGTCGTTATTTCTCATCTTGTAGAAGTAAGATTTGCGTCTTTCGCTTCATAACTTGTTTTTTATTTGTAACCTAGGATTAAAAGGTGCATCTATTCATTCTTTTTTCCTATGTAGATGATTATTTCTTTGGATCATATTGTTGTAGATCTCTATGAGTGAACCGAGGATTGTTATCTTGGGTGCCAATTGGTTATCTCTATGTTAGTGTTTCTCTTCATTCATTATTTGATATGAGTCTAGTTTCTTTTTAAGAGATGGATCTATGTTTTTCAACTTGATTCAAGTCTAGATTCTTTTTTGATTGATGTATTAGTATTTTTCAGACTATATTTTGTCTAGTATCATTTTTATTGATGGATTACTATTTTTTCAGCTTGATTTGAGTCTTGTTTCTTTTTTATTGATGGATCTGCGTTTTGCTAAAACCTGATTTGAGTATCATTTCTATATTATTGATGGATTTGTATTTTTCTAGCTTGATTTGAGTCACGTTTCTTATTAAGTAATGGATATGTGCTTCTCAGTTTGATTTAAGTCTTATTTAATTTTAATTGATGGACATGTGTTATTCACCTTTATTTGTATCTGGTTGCCTTTTACATGATGATTTCGTATTTTTTCAGCTTGGTTTGAGTTTAGTTTAATTTTAATTGATGGATCTATGAATTTTAAACTTGATTTGAGTCTACATTTTTTTAATCAATGGAATTGTACTTTTTAGATTGATTTGAATCTAGTTTCTTCTTAATTGTTGGATATGTATTTTTTTTCCAGCTTGATTTGAGTGTAGTTTCTTTTTAATGGATGGATTTATGTTTTTCAATCTTATTTATGTCTAGTTTCTTTTAAAAGACGGATGTTTGTTTTTAAGCTTGATTTGACTCTAGTTTCTTTTTAATTCATTGATTTGATTTTGGGGTGGAAGCGATTATTGTAAGAGAGAGAGTTGGAAGAAGTTGGATTGTTTATTTATGAGGGAAAGCCCTCTATTTATACACAAAATTATACACTTTTGGCCAAAATGGCCGACACTTACTTTATACTTGGCCCTTTTACATTTGGCCGACGCAAGAAAATAAAAACTTTACTATTTACTTTTCATAGTGGCCTTTACTTTTATTACCGCCCGACACAATACTTTTTACATATGGCTGATATTCAGCCGACGCAAAATGACAAAAACAAAAAGACTTAACTTTACAGACTCATATTTATTATCTTTTTTTATATATATATATTTTTTTTATCTATTCTAGATGTACGTCTGGGACATAGTTTTCTTCTCCTTCACATTTTGTGCATAGGTGATCAGGATATTTTTGTCCTATAAACTTTCTGTATCTTGTCATCATATTATTACAAATATTTTTTTTTTTTGTGGGGTTTATTTTTTTCCTTATAGCTCTTGTTTTTGGTGTAGCTTCTGCCTTAGTAGACTTAGTATCCATTGTCTTATTCTTCCATGTCTGCTGATCTTATATCTCTTGCATTTGAATAGATATTGTTTGATCTCTGTTGTAGTATGTCCATAATGGTATGTTCTTCAATAATTATTTTTATCTCGTTCAATTATAGTTAGCTTATTCCGATAGTTCTTTATTTGCATAGATTTCGTAATATTACTCTTTGTATCGTCTTCTGGGTGTCTATTTCTCAGGGATATCCTTTCCCTTGTTAACCCGTCTTTATAACTTGTATTGTAAGGTTTGACTTCGTCTACAATATCTCTGCCGTAGCTGCGTAAACTTTATATAAAAATAAGTACCTTTTGAGTTACTCGTTTATACTGTAAAAAAGCTTTATATAGTTCTGGTATCTTGGATATCTCGTCCTCTGTTATCGTATATAACGCGGTACTTTATAGTCTATAGTTGTAGCAGTTGCTAACTAGGTTTTGGATTGGTTCCTGTTTGTGCAATTAATTTATTTATATCCTGGTAAATAGTGGGTATGTAGTCTTCGTCGGTTTTTTCATATTTTAAAGCTTAGGGTCTGGTTAAGAAAAGTCTGTACTTTGTATATATTTTCCTATATATGTTCTGAGATATAATTGTATGTTGTGTTTTTGGGAATGCTAAGCTGGGCTTTGTAGGTATTTGTTTTGTGGGGTGACAGACTATCTTTTGGGTACTTTTGAGGAGTATACGAATTTTGAGAATAATTTGTTCATATTTACATTTGTATAATTTTACTTATCCTCCTCCTTTTTGTAGCTTGTCCTGTATGTTGATGTCTGGCTGTAGCTGCATTGAACAAACATTGTTATGTTTTTGGGTTCCCACGTCTCCTGTAGATCTCTGCATGTTAAGTCTGCTGCTGACTTAGCCCGATTTTGAGCATGCTGCTGACTATTAGCTTTTCTTCATACTTTGTACGTCCGTTTCTATTCTTTTCCATCTTTTTGGGCATAGGTTGTCATCTATCCCGCATTTTTAGTGTATCTTTCTCTTAAGGTAGTCTGCAATGATAGTCTCGCAATTTAATTATCTCAATTTAAATGTAAAATTCAATATATTTAATCTAATCTTCTTATTTCTTTGTTGTACTGAATCATCTACCTTTTTAGTTAGCCACCATTTTACCTGTGTTATCTGTCTTACATCAATTTAATTGTAAACAATATATGGTTCGAATGCTAACAAACATCGTTATGACATTTCCTTTCTATTTATCCCCATTCCGTTGTGGCTCAGTATATGTTCCTGAGATATCTGCAATGTGTTCTATCTTTTCTTGTTATATTTATATTTCAGCTCCTCCTAACTGTGAATCACTTGACTCTGTTTCAACTATATCTGTAAATGCGTTACTTTCATCAAGAAAGTCTAGTTTTGGTAATTTTTTCATAATTTTTTATATTCTTTTTATCTTTTATCGTCAAATAATATTTCACCGTCCTTTTTAAGTTTTTTTCTGTATTGGTTTTACATGTTCTGTCTAATTTTGGTAATATATTATCTTACTTGGTTTAATAATCCTAAAAATGATTGTAATTTCTTTTTTGTATCTGATATTTTCGTTAAGGGTAATTATTTTTTGTATTATTGGGTTTTGCATTTTTTATTCCATTTTGTCTATTTGTATCCTAGAAAGCTATCTGTGGTTTTCATTACTTCTGCTTTACTTTTACTTAAGCTTATACCTGAATGTTTATATATTTATGAGTTGTTCTAATAGTTCCTTATATGGTCTTCTAGTGGTTGTTTTAAATATAATAATATGTCTCTGTATCAATGCAATTTTCTAATTGGTTAAAATAGTTATCCATGAAATGTTTGATATCTACCTGTGCATTTTTTACCCCAAATGGTATACATTTCATTCATCGAATCCTTGTGGGACTGTGAATTTGTTAATTGTTTAGATTCTTCTCTAATTTTGAGTGGGAAAATCCTGATTTGTAATCAATTACTACAATTTGTATCCTTGTATTTGCTTATCTTTAATATTTATTTGGTATTTGGGTAGTTATATGTTTAGTTTTGGCATTTAATTCCTGTAATCTATAATCATTTCCTACTTTTACCTTTTTTTGTTCACTGTGTTTTAGAACTATAATGGTGGTCTTGGTGTTTGCTATTACTCCTCTTGTATGTAATTGTTTTTTTAATAGTTCATTTATATTTATTTTAAATTCTTTGTAAATCTCAAGTTATATTTAATGGTTTTTGTGTTATTTAACTATTTTCGTCTATTAATTCAATTTTTACTTTTGTCTATGTTTTTCCCATCTTTTAGTGATCTCATTAATAATTGTTCTAATTGGGTTCCATTAATTATTCTGACCTCTGTCTATTGTAAATATAATGATTTCTAATTGTGTTTTTGTTTTTTTTTATATTTTCCCTTTTCCTGGTTTATATTCACTACCTTTTATCCATTGCATAGATTCCGTTTTTATTTTTTAACTCTTTTTGCTCCTATTTTATTGCCACATGCATAGTCAGCACCAGGTGTTTTTGTTTTATTGTGGGTCAAATTTGTCTAGAAATGGCATTCCTAGCAACATATTTTTTTGTTGTGAATTCAAAATTATAGATTTCTTCTATTGTAATATTTTATCCCATAATGTGTATTTTTAATATTTTTTGCTTGATATTAATCAATCTTCCTTCCTTATTAAATCCTGTTACAACCCTTTGTGTTTTAGTTTTTCCCATTTACTTCTGGCAAACAATCATATTTTACATAGATTTGCTTATGCTCGTGTATCTATCATAGGGTATCATATCTGTTGTGTATCCTTTTTAGATATTTTTTGGCTAGTATCTTATTTTCATTATTCATTTATTCTTTTTTATTATTATCTTCTTATTTTGACATGTTATTGTTAATTGTTGTTTTCTATATTCATGGTTTCACTTTCTCTAGCCATTTTAATTCCTAACGTGATATTATGGTTTCCTTGGTAATCTTAAATTGTATTTTAATGGAATTCCTCCTATATATTATTTCTTTTCTATTGTTTCTTCATTTGTATTTACTATTTCACTAGGTATCCCAGGCATATGTGTCCTGTTTTTTATAATTTTCTTCTTCTAATACTATTCTCTTGTATATGATTTTTCTTCTGTCCTGTGTTTTATCAAGATTTTATATTTTCTTTGATCGCATTATTCCCGTTATAAAATAAGATATTGCGTTGCTTTCTTCTAATAAATTTGGTGTTTGCATATTTTTCTTTTAGTGTCTTATCCTTGATGAGGTAGCTCAGTCACCTATTTATGATGCTTGTATTTGGTGTAATTGAGGTGCTTACTCTTCTTTTACGATTTCCAAATCTCCGTCTGTATCATTTCTTTATAGCTATAGTCATTATTATTCTATTACATAATTATTTTTTCGACCGTTTTCTATTTTTATCTTACATTTTATTCCTTGCTGTTGATTTAATGTTTGTTGTTCATATATATAGATTTTTAACTCTTGCTGTAAATATCTTACTTCCTGTGCTAACTCTATTCCTGACTTTTCCAATATATACGTAATGATTTATCTATAGTTGTATCTGTTAATGCTACTGTATAAAACACTATATAATTTAATTTTTTGATATTTATAATTTCCTTAACTGCACTGATTACCTTTTTTCTTATATGGTGTATTATTCTGTCATTTGTCTAATTATTTCAATGGGTGCATCTATTCCTTCTTTGAACAAGCTTTTATTAGTATTTCTGTTCCTTCTAAATGTACATATTTTATAGCTTCTTTATTTTATGTTTGTTATTTCCTTTTATTTATTATTCATTTGCTTATTATTGGTATATATGCTTTTTCCGCTTGTATATTTACAGTCTATCCGTGTTCTTTTTGACTACTACATAGTATTCTGTTTTTTGTCTTTTAAACCATTTTTTTTAATGTAAGTATTTCAAGTACTTTTCAACACTTAATCTAATCTTTTCCTCTTATTTGTTCAAAACTGTATTTCAAATATAATCTTTTGTGTGATGATTCTTCATTTTCATCATTTTCATTAGATATTATTTTATTTCTTTTCAACATTATATTTCTTCTTCTATTTTATATTATCTAAATTTTTCTTCTTCATTTTCAGTTTCTATATCTGATACTTCATAATATGCTGTCGTTACAACTTAATTCATAGTCATGTATTCTATTGCATATATTTTCATCATCGATGATTAATTCTGGCTATTTGTTTTTCTTTTTGGATCTTTTGGTAATTTACAATGCCTTAACTATATGTCCTATCTCTCCGCATGTAACAGGTACATTGGAGAGCTTCCATTGGTTTATATGGTCTTTACTTTATAATTTTTATTAATACCTTCGTCTTGGTTGTTTACCTTTATAACTTAGTTTTTGTTTTCTATAATTTTATATCATTGAATTTTTGTTTTTATTTGTACTCCAAATTGTTGTGCCATTCTATTTTTGAAACATGCTAATTTTTAGTTTTACTTTTGTTCCATTTTTTAATTTTGCCTTTGTGGTCTTTCCATCAGTGTGTCAACCATTGAGATAGGAATTTTATTCTAGCTCCTAAAGTATCTACTATCCCCTTCATTAGCCCAATCTTTAATAATTTTGTGCTAAATGGGTTCTGGTAAAGTTTGTAAATATTGTTGTCTTCTCTCTTTTTTAACTTCTCTAAATGTATTTTTGATTTGTCGTAATATTCCTTAATGCACAGTACATTTTTCAATGTAACACTTTTACTATTAGATAATTATTCATAAGTTGTTCTGTTATTTTTTTTCTCTATTTTGTTCTTTATATCTGTGGTCATACCCAAATTCATTTCTTTTGCTGATTCATATTTATCTAATATTTCTATATTTGTTTGCTGATGGGGATCCATCTTTTCTTAATCACTTCTAAGTTACTTCTAAGCTTTCGGGGGTAGATTTTTTCCAGCCATATGTTTGGTCCTACGAATGTTCTTTCTATGTAATCCTCGGTGTTTTCTGTTGTTTTTAGTTTGTGTCTATTAATTGTTTAGATATATTCTCTGTCCCTAGTAAATATTTGCTTTAATTTATGTCTGTGACACATCTAGATCTAGAAATTAGATTTTCACTTATTGTTTTGGTATCCAATTTTTATTTATCTACTGTTCCTATTACAGTATGTATCTATCTGATTGTTGATACTTTTCTGTATAATAATAGGTGGTGTCCATCTAGGACTGCTCTGGCCATTTAGGGACTATTATCTGGGGTTTGAATTCTTGACGTAACTGGTTCTATTCTATCTCCTGTGTTTATTTCTAATTTTTTTCAGTTTATTTACCTGTTTTTAAAATTTCTGTATATGTCTCACTTATGCCACTTATTTTCTTATTTTTGGTCATTTTCATTTTTCCTCTATTTCATTTACGTCATTTACTTCAAGATCTTCATTTAATTTTTGTTCCATTTCGTTTAGTTTATTTATTAATTCTTTTTCTTTTTGTATCTATTTTTCTTTTTGTGTATTTTCATATAACAAATTTTAATCTGCTAATTCTCGTTCTAGTTCGTATTTTCTTGTATTTTTCTTTCTTCTAAATGTTGTACTTCTTGTTTTGCTTTTACTTTTATTTTCTTTTCTCCTTGATTTTGTCTATTCTCCCTTTTCTTTTGTATTTTATCATGACTGTTAACTATCTTCTAATCTTGTTGTTCTTTTTCTAACATTAGATATAGATTATTTCCTCTTTTTTTATACCTTCCTTCCTAAATTTTGAAAATATTATCTTTATAGATCAGTCCATCTTGATTTTCATAGTTTTTTCATCTAGCTGCAAATTCTTCTTTTTCATTATAATTTAATAATTATGTATGTTGTAATCTATATTCAAGTGATCTAGTTCTATTCCTAACATAACTAGGTTTTTTCTTGTGTAAGTATTGATTTATTACATACTCCTGCTAATATATTTTTCTTTAATCTTTCTTTTCTATGTTTGAATGCTTGTCTTTTTTCATCTATCTTTTCTATCAATTGTTGGCGTATAATTTTCTTTGTCCCATGTTGTTTTTTTAATCACATACATATTTTATATCTCTTTTGAAATATATTTATAATAGTTTTTTCTTATCATTACTTTGTTTTGGTAAGTGTGATACTGTTCATATTCTATGTACAGAGGGTTTTAATTTTTTCCATATCTTTCGTACTTTTTATCAATCTTGGTTCTTTTTATTTTAGTTTCTTTATTTTTTGTTCATTATATTTTCTGTATAAAATTTTAAAGTCTACTTAATTTATTTGGGGTCTTAATTCTTTATCTTATATTTATTTGTACTTCTTTTTTGCCATATTTCAAACTTTTCTATCAATCATTAATCGTAATATATCTAATCATCATCTAAATCTTCATGACCCAAAATCGGCCCGACTGGCACCCACATTTACCCCATATGTGAGCTGAACAACCCATCTAAACCTTAACCTTTCAGATATATCAACGCAAATAATGCGGAAGACTTAAACTCATTAATAAAAACAATTCATACTATATTATATCCCCAAAATCTGAAGTCATCACTCACAAGAACATCTATCTCGAATTACTAAACTAGGATTATTTAAGACAAAATAACTAACAAGCTAGTCGCTGCACGGAAGTTCAAGGCCTCAAGCTTGAAGAAGAAGACCCAGTCCAGCTAGACGCATTAAGCCTCCGCCTGAATTTCCGATGAAGTGAAGACTGGCTAGATCTGCTGTTGAGTTTGAGTTTGACAGAACGTTTGCTGCCTTACACAACTAACAAGGGAAACATGAAAGGGGGGTCAGTACAACCACAACGTACTAGAGTAGAATTCATCGGCCACCTCAAAATAGTGAACAGTATATCATAATAATGTAAATCAACTACATACTCACATGTATGCAATAACAACATGAATTCATCAAATAACTACACCGAGTTCCCACATGAGGACTCAAGCCTCAATACCATACTTATTTGGGAATAAGTTCATTAGATTGAGTATATCCTTTATTTATAATCTTCACGTTCATTATCTTTCTTCCTCTTGTGTCGGTACGTGACCACTCCGATCCTCTAGTTCTATCCTTGAGCCGGCCGTGGCACTCCGATCCTCATATTCTATCCTGGACCGGAACGTGCACCCGACCATATCTATCCTGGTCCGGAACGTGACACTCCGCTCCTATATCTATCCTGGTACTGGAACGTGGCACCCGACCCTATTCTATCCTGGTGTCGGAACGTGACCTCCGATGCCTCATATTCATAAGCCTGGTACCGGAACGTGGCACCCGATCCATAATGCTATCCTGTGTCGGAACGTGACACTCCGATCCTCTATTCTATCCTTGTACCGGAACGTGGACCCGATCCCCTAATCCTCAAGCTTCTTACAGCTACTGCATCATCATTCTCATTATATAATTTATCAAGCCTCTTTCAAAACTAAGGCATCATATTCTCATTATATAATATATCAAGCATTAGGGTTCTTTCAAGAATTTGGGATTCAATAGCTTCATCATGCTTTGTATTCATCACACTTTCATAATCATATCATGCAAGCATACACTTTAGCATATCGGCAGGGTGTACAATACTATTCACCATAATTATTCACTATTAAGAGTTCACTACGAATATCGTAACATAAACCATAACCTACCTCCACCGAGAATGAATTTTCCAAAACAAGCTAATCTTCTCAAAATCCTTGCTATCCCTCTTCGTCTCTTCTCTTGTCGATCTCTCTTTCTCTGCTGTTCTTCTATTTTTCTTTTATTCAAACCCTCTTTCCTTTACCCTAATTAATATATAATTAAGAATAAAAGATTGCAATAATAACCCACTAATTAACTTAAGGTTACCTCTTTAACCCCCGAGGTAATTAGATTTATTAACATTAACCCTCTAACTTTATATTAAAGCAGGAATAGTCCAAAAACGTCGTTAAAACGTGTAAAGAAATCCGACCCAAAACAAAAAAAACTGGGATGGCGTAGCCCGTGACGGGCGCGTCGCGCCTGCGACGGTCCGTCCTGCTGTCCGTCGTGCTCCACAGAGACTTATTTTAAGTGGATGGCCTGTGACGGCCGTCGCGCCGCGACGTCCGTCCTGCCACTCCGTCAGATGTTTCAGAATTCGATTGTTCAGTACCCAATTTCAGTTTTCTAAGTGTGTTTTCGAGACGACCCCCTCCACTACGGTCCTCGTGGCCCTGTGACGTCCGTCGTGGCCTCCTTCACCTTTGCCGTTTTTCCATATAAATCTGTTGCTCAAACGACTAAACCGGTCCGTTACAATAGCTACCCATTTACCCTCTTTTCGTCCCTAACGATCACAAGAAGAAACCAGGGCAAAAGGAAATACCTGAATCTGTACACAAGAATGTGGGTATCTTTCTCGCATATCTGCCTCCTCTCCCAGTGGCTTCTTCAACTGTCTATTCTTCCATGCACTTGATGGATGCATCTCCCCCCCCCCTTTCTTACCTCAACTTGCGAACTTCTCTATCTAATATAGCAACTGGTGCCCCTTCATAGTCAAGTTCTCATCCAACACACTGAGTCCAAACGGATAATGTAGTTTTCCAATCTCCTGGTATCTTTTCAACAATGGACACATGAAATACCGGATGCCACTCCGGACACCTTGGGGAAGGCTAATTCATAAGCACCTCCCCTATTCGCTTTATCCTCAAATGTCCAATATACCTTGGACTTAGCTTACCTCTTTTACCAAACCGATCACCCGTTCATGGGGAACCTTCAACAAGACTTGTTCACCTTCTCTGACTCCAGGTCTCTAACCTTCCGGTCTACAATACTCCTTTTGTCTCCTTTGCGCCGCTAACGCTTTTCTTGGAATGCCTTCACCTTTTTCTACGAATCTCTCAAGAGAGCGGTACCCCAGGTCTTAACCTCGATGCATCAAACAACCAATGGTAGATCTACACCTCTCCCATACAATGCTTCAATGGAGCCATATCAATACTGGAGTGGTAGCTATTATTGTACGAAAACTCTGCAAAGGTAAGAAGCTATCGCCAATGGCCACCACTCAATCACGCATGCGCGAACGCATGTCCTCCAACACTTGAATCGTTTCGCTCAGACTGACCATCGGTCTGGGATGGACGCGTCACTAAGGTCACCTTACCGATTCTGCATGCATGTTTTCAAAACTAGAGTAAACTGCTACGCCTATCTGTATATGATAGTGGAACCCATGCATTCGAACGATTTTCTGAGGATGTAGATTTGCTACCTTCTCTGCATTGTAAGTCACCTTTAACCGATGAAATGAGCATAACTATGTTA
Source organism: Solanum habrochaites (assembly GCA_027704765.1). Lineage (NCBI taxonomy): Eukaryota > Viridiplantae > Streptophyta > Magnoliopsida > Solanales > Solanaceae > Solanum > Solanum habrochaites. Next base: position 21,644,219 of record JAKWJA010002496.1, read on the forward strand.
ATCTGTCCCCATCACCCAATTGCTCAAACTCCCCAGTGTTTTGTAAGACCAACCACAAAGTCCATTGCAATTCTCTCCCACTCCATTCAGGAAAATGGGCATTCTTTTAAGTGTTCCTTGGTCCTTTGTGTTCATATTTCACTGTTGACATTTGGACCTTTGGCAATAAAGTCAACAATATTGTCGCTTCCTTCTACTCCACCAAAAGTGTTGTTTTAAGTCCGATACATCTTGGTTGCACCCGGATTCATAGATACCTTGAACTATGAGCTTCTTCCAGAATAGTGTTGATCAAATTCATCGTGCTGGGTACAACTACCTTCACTTAACTCAACCCCTTCCTCGTCGATTGTTGCTTCTTTAGCCTCTCCGCGAACACTTATCTCGGATTCGCCTCAGTTTCTCATCATCAAACTGTTTGTTCCTTAATCTGTCAAGAAAAGAAGATCTTGACTCCACACTAGCCAACAATCCTCCCTTCTTCATTTTTTCCAACCTTCATCAGTCGTTAGCCAGATCCGAACCTCTCTAGCCAATGGGCGTCTAGAGGCCTTGGCAATTGAGCTAGACTTCCCATGCTTCCCGCCTTTCTACTTAAAGCACGCTACAACATTCGCCCTTCCCCGGATGTACAAAATGAGTGATGCGTAGTTCCTTCATTAGTTTCCCTCCATACTCCTCTGTCTCAAATTCAAATCTCTCTGACTGAAGAACTACTGTAGACTACCGATGATCCGATAGACCTCCACTTAACCCCATATAAATAGTGTCTCCATTGCTTTAGTGCAAACCCTTACCGCGGCCAATTCCAAATCAGGAGTTGGATAGTTACGTTCATGCACTTTGAATTGTCTTAAGCATAAGCAATCACAGTCTTCTCTTGCATTAGCACTGCACCCAAACCCGATAAGTGCATCACAATACACAATTAAAATTCTGCCTTCCACTGGCAGTGAGAATTGGTGCCTATCACAGATTCTTGAGGCTTCTGAAAGCTTCCCTCACACTCATCCGACCATACAAATGGAACGTTCTCTTAGTCAAGTTCGTCAATTGGAAGCACTAGAAGAGATCCTTTTCCAAAGCGGCGGTATTAGCTTAGCTAACCCACCAAACTCCGTATTTTCTGACACATTAGTAGGTCCTTACCCAATTCTTCACTCTTCGATCTTAGAAGATCCACCATTACTCCCATCCTTAGAAACCCGTGCCCAAGGAAGGGACACTGGCATCTAGGCCAAACTCGCACTTGAGAGAACTTGGCATAAAGCTTTTTCTCCTCAACGTTTCCAATACCATCTCAAATGCGGCCTCATGTTCCTTCTTACTCTTGAGTATATCAGTATACCATCAATAAATACGATCACAAAGAGATTCCAAATAGGGCTTAAAAATTCCGTTCATCAAACTCATAACGCAGCAGGGGCTTCGTAAGACCAAAAAGACATCACTACAAATTCGTAATGCCCATACCTGGTTTCTAAAAGCATTCTTTGGCACAATCCTTTGCTTGTAGTTTCCATTGATGATAACCGATCTCAAGTCAATCCTTAGAGAAGACACAAGCACTTGTAATTGATCGAATAAGTCATCATACGAGGAAGATTGACCTTGTTTCTTATAGTTTAACCTTGTTTCAACTGTCGGTATCTATGCACATCGAAACTCCCACCTTCTTCTCACAAAACAAAAACCGGAGCACCCCACTGAATGCATTGTCTAATGAAGCCCTTGCTCAACAACCTGAAGTTGAGCCTTTAACTCTCTTAACTCCGCGGGAGCCATTCTATACGGGGGTATAGAAATGGGGCGTGTGCCCGGTTCAAGATCGATACCTAATCAATATCCCATCTGGTGGGCATACCAGTATGATCTGCAGGAATACCTCCAAAAACTCGCGACCACCCGAAACCGCTCATCAAGGTACTTGGGTAGTGTCATCCTTTAATGGGCCAAGAAGCTAAACACCCTTTACTAACCTTTTCTTAGCAGAAGAAATGAGATGATCGCACCGATTGGAAGTGTAGTACCCTCACACACTAACGTCTGTCCCGGCTTGTCCCAATGTCACAGTTTAGCATTACAATCCAAGATCGCCAAATTGGAGAAAGCCACGTGCAATACCCAGAATTACATCAAAGTCCCCCATTTCTAAATACCAAATCTACATAAGTGTTTGCTCCCCACAACGTTCACCAACAAGACCTATGTACCTTTTTCACTACCCCAGACTCCCCACCGTGTTAGAAACACGCATAGGCATGTCAGTATTCCATCCAATGTAGACGCATTATCGAAAATGTGAGATACATATGAAAACGCGGAGCCAGTGGTCAATAATACAGATGCCATGCACTCACAAACCAAAAGATTACCTATGATACAGCACAGACGCCTCCGCTTCAAGATCTCCCAGGGAAACGTAACAATGGGCCCTATCGTTTGTCTGTCCTTGCCCCTACCATGTGCGTAGTATGTTTTGTTGTTTTTTTGTGTTGTGTGCTCCATTTTGCCCATCACCTTGCCGTTGTGATGACCACCATTACCCGACCGCCACGTCTCTCCAGAAAAGCTGCGCTCTACCCATGACACCTCTACCTCTAGCTAGTGGGGTTCTGTAACTCTGGTTTGGACAATACCTCTTGATTGTCCAACCTCCCCCACATCCATAACACTCTCGGGGTTCATGCATAGGTCTCTGGATTAGTGTTGACCGTTCTGAGTGACCCCCAACTGACAGTCTGTAAGTGAAGACTGAATTGGTCGACTGAGTAACCTCCGGAGCTCTGTCCTCTAGAGTGAGAAACCATTAACCTCGCCTCCCCTTCTAAACCTTTTCGATGTCGAGTCGTGGAGTCGTCTGGCTCACTCCTTCCCCTCTATCACAAAGTCTACCAACTCTTGGAAGATGTTTGCCGTACCCTACCTGTAAGGCTGAAATCCGCAACTCTGACTCCAAAAACAACCCTTCCCAAAACGGATCCGTTTTGTGGACTGAAACAAAGTTGGGTTGGCGTATCTGGATAGTGCGCGAAATTTAGCCTCATACGCGTTAAACTGTCATCCTCCCTTGCTCTAGACTTAAAAAAAAAGAACTCGTCCTTTTTCTATCTCTCACATTCTTGGGTTCTTCCCATAAACGAGTAGAGAATGATTCCCAAGTCATAGGTGGTGCCTCTGTTGGTTTGACATCACATGTGACCGCCACCACGTTTTGGCGTTCCCTTGAAACTGAATAGCTCACTAACTAACGCCAAACGTTCTACTATACCATCTTTGTAGTAAGCTCATGAACAATTAACCAGAAATCGTAGCATCCTCTGATTCTGCGCCCTTAAAGACTGGAGGTTTCAATTTCAAGAACTTACTGAAAAAGTTCATGCGATCATTTGTCATAATAGGCCATAGTCAGACGTGGAATGTGCCTATTCCAATGATGCATCCATGCGGGACCATATTAGCGCATGTCGTACCTCTGAAACCGGAGGTGTGGTGCAGAAACCACTGGAGGTGCCTGACCCGGACTCGGATAACCCACTAAGATACAAGTACTTGGTGATCATCTCTGGGGTAGGTGGGGTGGCATTTCCTCATTCTGCCTTGTTCCTTCTCCCTTCCTCCCCCTCTCTGATCACCTCCTCGGTCGGTGAGGAGTCCCGCCCTAGTATCAATGGGCTACGGTGCTTTCCTTTCTCTAGAGGACGTCCTCCCCACGACCTCTCCCACGGCCTCTGGCCGTTGCTCTTCACCCGACCAACAGCCCCGTGCTGGCTCAGTCGTCTTTCTTGCTCTCCTGGTTGTTGGCTGCGGTGCGGTCGTTGCTCTAGTTCTAACACTGCGAAATAGAGTGAAGATGTCAGATACCATTCGTATCGCCCAGATACCAATTGGCTCAAGTAGTAGCACGAAAGAAGATGAAAAGTGAAATTTCCTAAAGTCTTATGCCTCTCAATGAAAGTAAAGGCGTCCCCCCTACCGTTTCCTTAAGACTCTACTATACCTTTTCTTGTTTGAAGACGCAACGAAGGCTAATGCTCTGATAAATTTTGCACGACCCAAATCGAGCGCGACTGGCACCCCACTTTACCCCCATATGTGAGGACCCACCCATCTAAACCTTAACATTTCAAGATTATCAACAGAAAATAATGCGGAAGACTAAACTCATTAATTAAAAACAATTCAATACTATTATTATATCCCCAAAATCTAGAAGTCATCATCACAAGAAACATCTAATCTCTAATTACTAAACTAGGAGTATTCCTTAAGAACAAAATACTAAAAAGCTAGTCCTGCGAAGTTCAAGGCATCAACGTGAAGAAGAAGACCCATACAGCTAGACGCATTAGCTCACCCTGAATTTCTCGATGGAAGTGAAGCTGGCTAGATTCTGATGTTAGTTGCAGTGACAGACTTTTGCTGCTTATCACAAATAACAAAGAGGAAACTGAAGTAGGGGGTCATTACAACAACACGTACTGAGTAGATATCTCGCCAACTCAAATAGGGAACAGTAATATATCAATAATAATGAAATCAACTCATACTCAACATGTAGCAATAAGACTGAATTCATACAATAACTACACCGAGTTCACCCATGAGGACTCAAGCCCAACATACCATACTTATTTGGGAATTAATTCATTAGATTGAGTATATTCGTTATCCTTTCCAAGATTCCATTATCTTTCTTCCTCTTGTGTCGGTACGTGACCCCCCCTCGATCCTCTATTCTTCCTGGTGCCGAACGTGGCACTCCCGATCCTCTATTCTATCCGGTACCGGAACGTGGCACCCGATCCATATTCTATCCTGGTGTCGTAACGTGACACTCCGATCCTCATATTCCCTATCCTGGTACCGGAACGTGGCACCCGATCCAATTCATCCTGGTGGCGGACGTGACACTCCGATCCTCATCTTCTTCCTGGTACCGGAACGTGGGCACCGATCCATATGCTATCCTGGTGTCGGACGTGACACTCCGATCCTCATCTTCTATCCTGGTACCGGAACGTGGCACCCGAATCCCCTAATTCATCAGCCTTCTTTTACACTAAGGGCTCATCATTCTCAGTTATAATTTATCAAGCATTCTTTCATACGAATGCATCATCATTCTCAGTATATAATATATCAGCGAAAAAATTAGGGTTCTTTCAAGATTTGGGATTCAATAGCTTATCATGCTTTGTAATCATCACAAATTTCATTCATAATCATGCACAGCCTACAATTAAGCTATAGCAAGGGTTACAATAACTATCAACACATAATATTCACTATTAAGACGTTCACTACGAATATCTAACATAAACATAACCTACGCTCCACCGAAGATTGAATCAACAAGCTTCTTCTCAAATCTGCTATCCCTTCGTCTCTCTCTCTTGATCGATTCTACTCCTATCTCTGCTGTTCTTTCTATTTTTCTTTATTCAAACCTCTTTCTTTTACACTAATTAATATTAATTACGAATACAAGATGGCACTAATAACCCACTAATTAACTTAATGTTACCTCTTAACCCCAAGTAATTAGATTTATTAACTTAACCCTCTAAACTTTATATTTTAAGCAGGAATAGTCAAAAACGTCCTTTAAAACGTGTAAAGAATCTGACCCGAATGGGATTGCGTAGCCCGTGACGGGCCGTCGCGCCTGCGTACGTCCTCCTCTGTCCGTCCGTGCGGCCACAGAAATTTATTTTAGTGGAATTGCCTGTGACGGTCCCGTCGCGCCTGCGACGGTCCTCCTGCCACTCGTCCCATGTTTCAGAGAGTCGTTTTCAGTACCCAAGTTCAGATTTTCTAATGTTTCGAACGACCACCCTCCACACTGTCCTCGTGCCTGTGCGGTCCGTCGTGGCCTCCTTCACCTGTCCAGTTTTTCAGAATTAAAATCTGTTTGCTCAAAACGCTAACCAGCGTGACAAAGCTACATATCATAGTAGTTCACTTGTATACTTTGTATGGTTCACTCAGTCCAACCTGGGGTTGTATTCCTATTATTTCATTGTTACCAATTTGTCATAAATTTCTTTTTATATCAGTATTAAGATTTTTTCCGTATATAGAGTAGTAATATCTTGTAATCATCATCATCATCTATTAAATAGTAGTCATCTTTATCATTTTGACTAAAAGTTTTATTTCTTCCGACCTCTGCATGGATTATACTTATTATTATGAAATAATAATGATTTAATAATCATCTCGTTAGTCATACTACAGCTTTCTTCTTTGTTAGTTACCCTAACACGCCTCAACTTGTTTACTCCCCCTAAACGGCCTTCTTCCTACTGGGTTCAACCTTAGGATGCATAGTGTGGGCATACTTATCGAAGAATAATTCTGTAGCAAACCTTCTAAAGATGTTCATTATTGGATCTCTATTTTTCAACATGAATTAGAGTCTAGTTTGTTTTTCTTTGAAGGATCTGTGTTTTTGTAACTTGATTTGAGACTATTTTATTTTTAATTAATGGATGTGTGTGTTCCATTTTTATTTGAGTCTAGTTTCTTTTTATTAAAGGGTATGTTTTTTTCCAATTTGATTCGAGTCTAATTTAGTTTTAATTGAGGCTGTGTATTTTTCAGCTGTTGTAAATAGAAATAAATTGTTAGTATTCCCCACTCTTCCTAAAAATATTATGTGTTAGATAAAAAAATTCATATGCATAATGTAGTAATATTCAAAAGAAAAGATATTTCAGCTAACTTGGATGTTAGTTACGAACAGTAAGTAATTATATATAGAGAAATCTCTCTCTACTATCTATCTATCTATCTATCACTATTATAATATCTAGATAGTGTATATAATATATATATGAATGTGATTAATTGATTTTACAACTTAGATGTGTTTTACTCTAGTACATCTAACCGCTTTATATGAATATCAACTATTGACATGACCCTTCATTTTCTAGATATTGAATTATTAAATTAAGAAACAATACATTTTAAATTTCATTTACATTATTAATTCTGCCGTTGTCTTCTAATAATAACTTACATTTAAAAAAATGAAAATAATATTATTTTAATATTACTTAAATAGATTTCTAATTTAGACTAGGGATCAAATGGTAATCCATTTTTTTATTTTTATAGTTTTTGAACTTTATCAATATATGATATTATGTGATATGATATGCTGATGTGTATATTTATTACTGTTGTCTATCACTAGGGTATTGCACTGACAAAAGTATTTCAAGGTGTTGACAGATTCAATGGTCTTAAAGAAGGAAGATGAAAAATAAACTTAATAAATCATTATGTCCATAAATATACTACAAAGGTGATCTTCTCTTTTTCAACTAAATTCATTATAAATAATTGTTGGAAGAATTATTATTTTGTAGGGTAAATAATTTATAAATAAATTAATGTTGGAATGATTTGAGTAACACATAATTCTCTCTCTGCCATAAGGTTTTGCAATTATTTTTCTCCCTTGTTCTTGCTTTTCTAGTAATTCTATATATTTTCATCAAACAACTAAAATCATGGGCGTAAAACATTAATATATAGATCCGATGAATCGCATGATAACATGACTGAACAACATGATAGTGAGATTCACAAGTTTTTAAAGGATGATTTTAATATGGTTTCATATCGGTAGGAATTGGATGGAGAATCTTAATTACGTGTATTACCTTCAAAATACATCACAAGAGAGGAAACAAACATTAAATATGTTGACAACAGGCATGTAGTTAATTCCTCCGCTCTAAATCATTAATAAAATTTTGAGTAGTGTCCAGAGGATGATATTATAAAATAGTTAGTCCATTATTATCATACTAGAAAAGCATTTCATTTCTTAAACTTCATGGACACTTTTATCAAACAACATGTGTATTTTCAATCTAATCATGATTCTTTTTTGTCTCTAGACTGTTGTGGAAATAGAGTCTCTAGTCTTTCCCTATGGTTTCTTGCTTGTAAGAATTAAAGGAAGGACCGACAACTCTGTTCGCAAAATAGTCAAGGTAAATAAATTATGATTAAATTGAAAATCATCATTCATTTTTGAGAAAAGTGTAGTGAAATTTTATCTAATGAAGTAATTTTCTCGAATGTTAATAATGGACTAACTCTCTAGTAATTTCATTCTTGTGACACTGCTTTAAAATTATTTTTATTATATACAGGAAGGAAATGCACTACATGTTTCCTGGACAGGTATTTGATTTTTATATCCTCTGTTCTAATGTATTCTGCATCTAATGTATGTAACTAAAACACTTCATTCAACTCTTGCTGATAAGGAATAGTCTTAACGTTATCATCTGGAAACTTGTGAATCCCACAATCCAGTTGTTCGATCATGTCATCATCCATTTAATGGAGCTATCTATTATGTGTTTCTAGAAAAGAAAAGAAAAAAACAGCCCCTTTCTTTCTTTCTGTTCTGCCACTACTCGAGGTGCCGAAACGACGCAAAGGGGGGGGGGTCGGATGGCTACCAACTCATCCGGTGAAGAAACACGCTGCTCAAAACGTATTTCAAATCCTCCTTTGTCCTCTCCTTAACTTACCTTACCAAGAGAACCTCTTCGAAATCTAGTCTTTATATTGAATCTAGTGAAGAAAAAAAACAAGAATATCATCCCTTATTACATATTTACAGACATATGATTTTTTATGTCATACACTATCACTAAAAATGATATAACTATGTCTTAAATCAACAAGAATGTTTATCAATAGCCGAAGGAATTAAGTTGATGTTATCCCTATTATCACACTAGAACTCATGATTTCTACTGGTGAAAGGTCCAAAATTTTTCTTCTTTTTTACTTCATCTACATAAGCAATAGAGCAAACCGAGCGAGTCAATTTAATCTCTTCTTTGTGGGATCCCTTTTTCTTGGTAATCATAACTATAGTCTGTTCAACAACTATAAACTTTTTCTACTTCTTTTGGGAGAAACCTGCTACTCCAAGTGATGATTTCCGTGAAATGACATAGATACTCAGTAGTCTATATTTAAAGTTTCCCTGTGAGGGGGCTACACTCTGTTGTGATGTATCTAGTTGTATTTCATGTTTTTGGATAGAGGAAGTATGGGGGCTTATCATCTCATTCATGGTGCGAACTATTGCATATTTCCTCTCTTTTTTCTATAAAGCACTCTCAAACTTCATTCACCACTATTGTAAGTTACATATCATCCCTCTAGGAGGTATGTACAAGTTTGCACTTTTATTTCCAAAGTTATTTTTGTTTCCCTATTAATCTGTACTCCAATTACCTCAGTTCTACTACCAGGTCCCTTGGTAACGCTAACCTTGCGGTTATGGTATCCATTGACTCAGATATTCTGACCTTTGAAGCTATAGCGTTGATATTTGTTCCGATCATTGTTCACATATTTATTTTTATCAAATTGCGTTGGAGAAGCCTCAAAACTTTTCATCATGTGCTAAATTAATTTATCTTGATAACTTGCACATATTTGGTTGTTTTTATCTGATTTAAGATTTTTTTTCGTAAGATGTGGCAGCAGTTGAGTATCATGTCAAACTAAAAAACAAATTCTAGAAGAGGAAAAACCTAGAAAACATAATTACAAAAAATAATATAAAAGCCATGACCTGAACTCAGGTGGATATGTTTTAATAGATGATCATAGAAAAAAAGTTTGATTGAAAGAGAAAGACATGGAGTTTTGAAACTTGTGGTATAAACAAACCTATTGAAACTTTATGGATATAAAGTAAAACAAGAAATTTGAAGTAAAATTTTTGCTAAATATGGAAAGATGTCTTTTTTGATGAATGACTAAAAAAGAAAGAATATCACATAAATTGAGACAGAGGTAGAATGAAAAGTCAGAGATGTTCTTATATCTTTGGTATCTGTTTTCTCTTGCTTTGAGTTGTCACATCCATTTCTTTTTAACTTTTTATCAACCAACAATACTCCTCTAACAAGATTGATCAAGAGCATGAGGGACAGAAAATTGACAGAGATCTACTAAAGAATGTACTAGATATAATTTTTTAAATTAGAGTGTGGTCAATAGATTATTATGAGAACAATTATGAAGTTACAATGATCGAGGATACTTTGTCTTATTATTGTTTAAAAGCTTCTTATTTGATCCTTGAAGATTCATGTGCAGTTAGGATCCTTGCAAGAGTACGAAGTTGCTGTGTCCTCGAGTATTGCATCTTCGAAATCATTCTCATAATAATCCATTGACCCCATTCAAATTTCAGAAAATCTAGTCTCGATCAATATGGTTAGAGGAATATTGTTTTTCAATAAAAATATAAAAAGAAATGGTTGGTGAGACCTCAAAGCAAGACAAAAGGGATACCAGAGACATAACATCACTGACTTTTCTATTTTACTATTGGTAGACCTGAAATATTAAATATTTTCTCGTAAGATTTTACCACTATCTAATTTATATGATAGTCTTTTATTTTTAGTCATTCCCATTAAAAAAAAGGGACATCTTTCCATACTTAGTAACAATTTAAATTAAAATTTCATGTTTGACTTTATAGCCACAAAGTTTATACAGCTAACTTTATACCAGAAGTTTTGAAATTCTTTTTTTCTCTTAAAATATTTGTCCAATCTTAGTCAGTAGTTCTATTAATGTGGCCATATTAATGATCACTTGACCCACTTCTTATTTTATTTGAAAATTGCAATGATCACTTAGAAGGAAAACACTAAGAATACATTGACAAACTCTGTCCATGTTGTGGTAGATTTTATTGGCATGTTTTGGCACAAGGTTTGTGCTACTATAGTGAAGGAGTATTTGAATACCTTCAATCTATAGCATCATTACGGATACTATGTGTTGTGTATCTTGTGCTCGATATGTTTCTTATTCTGCCATGATATAATTATCCTTCAGGTCATTTTTATGTTTATGTCATCTTTCATAATTAAGAGCATTCCTCTAGTGACCACAAGTAATTTATGACTTGCCAGCAGTGGCTACTTGATCATCGCATCGTTCATTTGAGTTTTATACCAGTTTTGCTGTTGGAGCTTTTGAAACTTGAAAAGTTTATTTGACTCATAACCTCAGGTAAACGACATCAGATGGTAATTTGAATGTTGCATCAGCTCCAGAGCAGCAAAATTAGGCTGGTAGCATGTTGGCACGAGTCCTAAGGGATACAGTGTGACTTTGGGGACATCTAGCACGTTAGCCTTTGAATTTTGCCTTATATTTGATTTGGGTTAACATTCTTGGCAAACACACTTGTATGGGAATTTTGATAGGGAAGTTAGTTTTGGAATGCTGAGTTTTCTCTAGAATGACCTTTGGTGAGCTTTTTGAAACTTCCTATCTTATTTCGAGGTTCTTTTTTAAAATTGGATAAAAATGGCTTTTGGTTGTGGGGCCCATTTGTTGAAATGACCTCGTATCAAAATTCAAACAACGCCATATAATGGGGTAAAATATGTGATTTATTTTCATTGGGTCTTAAGCGAATTCTAAGGGTCTATTAAGAGGCTTCTAAAAAAACATAGAAAAATCTTGTGTTGCTGGTGCAGATCTTTAGCGACGAGAATTTAGTATTTTGGTGAATAGATTTAGAATTTAGCAAGCAGAACTTTTGTTATTCCTATAGAGAAAAATCAGATTCTTCCTTAATTTGAAAAGTTAATATATGTAGTTCTAGAGCTCTGTTTTGGGTGATTCAAAGTCCGATCACTTCATGTTTGAGCTGGCTGTATGGTTGGTATTTTGAGTGTGTCAAAAAGTCTCTGATTGTGGTATATTAACATTATAAGTGTCTCCCTAAGTCTATTTTGTTTAATTTCTTGCATTATGGTTTGTTGTTGCATGGAGCCTTTCCTATCCCCGAGAGGTTCTCTGTTTTAGAGCACAAGCTTGGTGAAGGGTTTCGGTCCTCTTTTGGAGTCAATTCTTGAAATTACCGATCGACTTTTCAATGCACTCTTTCATTGAGACCATACCACCAGGGTCCTTCGTAATAATGTAGACAAAGTTTTCTTAGGCTTTTTCTAAAGAAATTTATCCCACAGAGCATTGAAGATTGACATGTTGATGAGTTCTCGAGGTTGGAGAAGGGCTCCATGACGGAATATGAGAATGATGATTTCATGGGTTATCCCATCATTCCACCTTGTTCTTTCAAACAATGAAGGAAATAGTCATGTGTTTTGTCAACGGACTGAGGTTGCATTTGAGTAATGAGTCGTATTTTATGGTTTCAACAAGTGTATCTTTTCGCGATGTGGTCAATGCCCGCACATTTGAGTAGCTCTGCTGCGAGGCCCACAGGGACAACGACAATAGGTCCATGCAGGATAAAAATTTTAGTGGGGCCTATCCTAAGCCTAGGGATACAAAGGACCTGGTTCATCAGAGGTTTTAGTTGATTCAGCGTAGTCGCCAGTTTCAGGCATCATTGTTGTTATTAGAGGATCACCAACACAACTATGATGGTTATACCGCATGAACGAGTTAGGGTCGAGAAAGGTTTCAGATAATTTCATCAGGCCTGGGTTTGTGACGTCTAGTAGCGGCTAGATCATCATAAGGTTTCTTCACGTATAGGGATCTTGGACATTAGTCTATACAGTGCCCTTGCTCTAGATCATCCTTACCAGTTCCTCAAGCAGTGAGACCGGTAGCAACAGTAGACCCTCCAACTAGAGAAGGAGGTCAACATTAGGGTGTTAAGGAAGTATCTCGGTGAGGCAGTATAGGTGCTATAGTTTATGCGCGTGGTAGAGGAACCTAGGGTCATTTCTATTCAACTACACTATAGTAGAGTTCAAGGCATTAAATTATTTGAACATAGGTAAGGTTATCTTATACCACCAGTTAAATTCATCCTTATTTGTTCATGGTTCTACTTATTCTTATGTGTCTGCTTATTGTTCTCCTCGTGGGGTTGAATCTTAAGGCCTTAGTTTTACCATTTATTGTTTCTACCCAGTAAGGGATTCTTTAGTAGTGAATCAAGTTTTTTGATCCGTTTTTGTGACTATTCGGCGGTAGGATACTGGGACACATCTTATTGTGAATAGTATGGCGGATATTTCTTTGACCTTAGGCATGGTCTTGTTATACCCTCATCGAGCGATATTGGGTTGCTATGCCAAGACTGTAACTTTAGCCATGCTTCATATTGCACCGATGGTGTGGCAGGATTTTTGTAGTCGCACTCTAGTTGGGGTTATTTCTTATATACAGTCTACAGGCTTGTGGCTGGGGTTTTAGGAATATTTGGCCTATGTTAGAGATGTTAGTAGAAAGGGCCTTACAGTTGATTCAATGCTTGTGGTCTGAAATTTCACAAGATGTGTTTCCCACTAAGCTTGTTAGCCTACCCCTAAAGCGGTATATTTATTCATTAATTTTGACTTAGGTACTCATCTTATTTATATCCCATCATACGGTATTGACTTGTAGAGCTTAAGCAGCTTTATGTTTAGGTTCATGATCTCATGGGTAAGGAATTAATTTTACCTAGTGTTTTATATTTTGATGCGCTCTCATCTTTGTAAGAAGAAGGATTGTACTATGTGGAGATTTATTTATTATAGACAATTAGATAAGGTGACAGTGAAGAACAATTATCTTATGCCTCATATTAATAATCTATTTGATAACTTTAGGGAGATGTAGTGCTTTATATGATTGACTCATGATCCAACAACCATCAATTGAGGATTATAGAAGCAAACTTCCATAAGACAACATATAGGAATAATTTTGGCCATTTTGTATTCCTTGTTGTGCCTTTTGGTTTGACTAATACCCCTAAATCCTTCACGGATTTTATAACTCATATATTCAAGTTCTTAAGGATATGTTGTGGGACTATGTTATGGATTTTGGAGCTCAGTGGACCATTTCTTGCCTTTTGTGGAGTTTGCATATAACAGCAAATAAAATTCTAGCATTCAAAGTGCCCCATTTGAGGCCTTGTACGGAATGTTGTTTGCACTTGAGTTTGTTTATTTGACTCTAAAGAGCGTAGGCTATGTGGTAAACCTGGTTTTAAGAGGTCTTAGTTCAGGAAAGGTTAATTTAGGATAGGCTTGGGATAGCTCAGAGTAGACATCAGAGTTATGCGTATCCCATGAGTCGACCATTGATATTTCTCGTTGGTGACTGGGTATACTTCCTAGTATCTCTCATGAAGGGCGTGATGAGATTTGCGAGGCGGGTAGGCTTATCCCCATGTATTTTGGGTCTTTTGAGATTTTGAGGAATATTGGTGATATGGTCTATGAAATATTCACCGTATTTTCAATCCCTAGATGTTGCGTCAATATGTTCCAGATGAGTCTCATGTTCTCTAGTACGATGTTTTTTAGTTGGATGATCATCTCACCTACATTGAGGAGCTTGTTGCTATTTTGGCTAGAAATTTGAGGCGAGTGAGGTCTATAGCCAGTCTTGTGGTGACGGTCTATTTGAGGAATCATCTAATCGAGTAGGATACCTAGGGGACCGAGCGGGCGGCACGGGAACAATTCCCTTGCTTATTTGAGCCTTCAGGTACTTCTTGAGTTTTTCTTTTACGGAAGAAAGTCCTTTTAGTAGTGGATGTTGTAATGACCCTGCAGGACATTTCTATGTTTATGCCTTTTTTCCATCATTTAGAGTGTTCATGTAGTGATCATATGCCGTTTATGACATGTTGAGGCTAAATGTTCTGTATCCTAGTCATTTGTTTGGTTTTATGACGTTTCTCATTATTTTGGAGATTGTTAAACATGTAAAGTTTATTTTCGTCATAACCTTCGGTAAACGACCTAAAATTGGAATTCTAACAGTTGCATCATCTTCGGAGCGACTAAATTAGGCTAGTAGCATGGTTGGCATGAGTCCTAAGGCTTTCATGTTACTTTGGGGAAATTTGGCACTTTAGTCATTGAATTTAGGCTTAAGTTTTACATGGGTCCATATTCTTGATAAATAGGATCATATAATAATTATGTCAGCATGTTCATTTTGGAATGTTGAGTTTGGTCTAAAACCACCCTTTGTGTGCTTCCCCAGGGCTTCAGGTCATATTTCGAGGCCAGTTCTAGAAATTGGCTAAAATGCATTAACGTGTGGGGCCCACTTTCCATCGAAAGACCTAGTAGGGAGATTATAATTTAGCCATTGAGTCTGCAATGTAAAATTTAGTTAGGTAAAATATCTGGACTATTTTCATAAGGTCCCGAAAGAATTCCATGGGTTTATTTGAGACTCTTTTAAAAATTATAGTAAAAGCTAGTGTTGTTGGTGCAGACAATAACTAGTAGAATTTAGTCTTTTGGCAAATAGATTTAGCTTTTAGAAACAAGAACTTCTTCAATTTATATAGGGAATAATTAGATTCAACCTCATTTTGATACTTGAGTATCTCGAGTTATAGAACTCCATTTTAGGTGACTTAAAGTCTTGTTTGTTCGAATTTGCTTTTGATGTGTGGGTGACTCTCTAGAGCGTGTCAGAAAATCTTTGATTGTGGTGTATCTGCATCATAATTGGCTTCCCAAAGTCTCTTTTTGCGAAAAGTTTTGCATTTTTGTTTGTTGTTGCATGCAGCTATTCCGAGCTCCGAGAGGTGCTCCATTTGGAAATACAAGTTCGAGGGAGTGCTTAGGACCTTTTAAAGGATTCAATTGTTGGGTAGGTATGACATTTCGCGAGTATTACTAGAAAATTGTTCTCTCTTCAATTTTGATGATTTTAATGTCTAAACAACTATGCTAATCACGTGGTTCTATTTTTGATAGCATGGAAACAGTTAAAGGTTGTTCGAAAAGGAAATGCTCCAGCAAAGTGATGAGGAGAGAGTGTAGTTGGCCTTTAAGTAGGCTATAACTTCCTATCCTTTAGATTGAGGTTGATTGTGTTATTGTTTAAATCTGGATGTGCGGCTAGTATGTCATCTCTTCTTCTCAGAAACGATGTTGCAGGGTTGATTTTTAATGCCATTTTGGGTTTAGTACCATTTTGTCAAAGGGGTGTTTATCTGTCGGTACTTGTTAATGACCTATTAGGTTTTTTATCTATCATTGCATGCATAGTATCTAGTTGGTTGTTTATTTATTTTTGAATTTATCTTTGTCCTTAGTCTAGGATAGACTACTGTTGCCTTAGACCCATGCACCTGGTTTCATTTTATACGTATTCGACGCCAAGTGGACTAACTAAATCATTGTAGATCGGTATAGAAGACTTGGGTCTGATAGTTTAGCTTAGCGTTGGGATTTTTATTGCTTGTGATCCTTTTGGCTTCTCTCCTTGTTTCTACAATACTAATTTGTTATTGGAGGCATGGTATTTTCCTGGTTTGGTGTACGCGGTCGATTCTGGTGTGAGGTATTTGGTAGTGGATGTTGATTGACGTTGGCTTGGAGTTGATTCACCCGTTTTTGGAATTAGAGATCCTCTACGGAGTTGACTTTACCCGCACACTCTGCTTGTATTTGGTAGGGCCCATAGGAGTTATAGATGACTTCACTGGGCACGGCCAGGAGGTGATTAATTTTTTGGCTAGTAGGATATAACTTACTTTAGGTCCTCTTTTGAGTTAACAAGCTTGCACACTCTTTCATGCTAGGGCAGGGTTCCCTAGAGTGTTAGACGGTATACTTTGTTGTCTTGTGTAGGTCACTAATCCATACTACTGAGGGGACTTATATACAATCATAGAGAACTCACTTCTTAATTTTTTATCCGCCTTGATGGGTGACTCCCCAGAGTTTGTGGCGGGCAGGGTAGCCTGATAAGGAAGTCAATTTTTTTTATTGGGTTTGAGTTGTTGGTTGTGCCAGTTCGTAGTTTTGTTTTCTTTGGGTTCCATATTTGTGGCTTGTTTGTGTACCTCTTGGGCTTATGGGAGTTTGTTAGGGCTCTTGTTTGTTTGTGCTTGAGTTTACCTGGCTTATCTTATATGTGTGTGTGGGGGGGGGGGGGGGCAGCTAGCTACGTTTAGATTTAATATCCTTAAACTAGCTCTCTTTGTTCTACTTTTGTTTTTGTTGAAATTTGTTAGTGTTTGCTTCTATATTTTTCGTCTGTTTTTACTTTACTAGCTCAGTCGGCCTATGATGCATACTACACTATGCATTTCTTTTTGTGATTCAAGTCCGAGCACCAGCTATCATTGTTGAGTTCGACCCTGCAATAGTCTGTTCTAGTGACGTGGGTGAGCACATTGATTTCTAGGATATCTCGTCTCATTTCTATACTTACATTTTGACTTGACTTTTGCTTTTTTATATATTCTTTTTTCTAATGTCCGCATATTGGACTTTTACTCTTTCTTGTGACTTTCAGGTTCTGGGAGGTATCTTTTGTATATATAGTTCTGGGTTCGCTTCCGCCTTCCTCTTATGTCTCATGCTTATTTATGCATCGTTTAGTTGAGGATGTTCCCCTCATTATCATTACTCACAAGGTTCACGACATAGTTTTTCTTGCCTACTGGCGGGTCGATAGTCGCCATTATGACTCGAGATAATGGGTCATCACTCATTTAACCTGTGTCATATCTTAAACAATCAAACATGTGATAGTAGGTTATTAAACATAATTCTCTGGAATTGACACAAAAAATTGATATGCATAAGATACACCTTCACATGATATAATGCAATAATATGCAAATATAATATTCAAAAATGCTGCATCATGCTAGGAAAAAAATAAAATAGACTACTACTTGGACAAATACCAAATTTAAGGGTCAATTTTTAAACCATAAAGATTGAAGTGATTTTGAATTACTAAAGCTCAAATAGAAGTAGCTAGCTAAATAGAAAAAAAAATTGGTTGTGACGTTTTTTTGTGTTCATGGAATTTAAAATTAGTGAGTTCTTGATATGCATTCTGTCCATGCATAATCTCTTAATATTTCTTAAAAGTTGAATAATTATGTCATCATGACGTTTCCATAACTATATGAGTTATTTAAACTAGAAAAATTGATTATGTGGAGTAATTCTATTATCACTAACGAAAATATATCTAACGAGGGAGAGCGGTTTGAGTTCATTAAAAAACTTCTCCTACCAAGCCCTTATGAACATTTCAAAAAAAAAAAAACTAAGATATTAGGGTGTAGGTTAATTTTTTAAAAAGGAGTATATTAATTATGTACAAGAAGAATTTTACAGACTGCAATACCAATATCATGTAACGCGCCAAAACATACCTTACCAAATTTACAACTGCATGAAACTTCAAAACCTTAGTTGAAAATTTAGATACTCATATGAAAGTGGAACAACGAGAAAAATATTTTGGAATAATTCATAAACATTCATTGAATACAATTAACAACCTAATAGTATATAATTTCCTAAAGAGAGTCCTTATAGGATTCTCTCAACTGCTACATCTTGTACTTATTCACTAGTGATAAATGGCAAACTGGCCTGAATCTGTTTTTATAATCTTTGGGTGAACCTCGTTCTCTTTAAAGTTTTCTCACCCATCAAAATATTACGCCATAAAACAAAAATCAATGTTAGCTATGACAATGGACACTTTGTGTGTAGTGTTGAACTCATAAACAAGATGGTTTAATAGACATTTTTATGTGCGATAGGGAATAAAACAATTTTTTTACTTCAAAACCAAGACAAAATGAAAGGTGACTTTAATGTGAAATGAAATAAATTAAACTTGATTCAACTATGATTTTATATACATACTGTGGAAGAACAGTGAGTGGGCATGATACTCACATGTTATTTGTCATCATTCAAACAGTTTCATTGGAAAGTAATAGTACAAGCCTCTCAACAAGAGAAATTTAGTCCTATCCTACGAAAATTCTATATGAATAAGTTATGTCTCTTTTAAGGCATAACTTTGTGGGTTCTAAAACTAAAGTTATAAAGGTATCAACATAAGTTTTGCGATTCAAAGCTTGTGAAATAATTTTTTTTTGAAGACATAATATTTTAAAACTTGACATATGATTCTATAGACATAAGTATGGAAAAACTAAGTCAGGTAATTCAAATCTTGTAGGCTAGAATTTCTGAAGATATTTCACGACCTAAGCCTATACCCTCAATGTTACCGGCACTTAAGAACCAATGCTCGCGCCCAAGGAAAGCCTTATCATAGATGACTACAAGTGGAATACTAACTTGAGCATACTAAACGTCAAACTGAATAAAAGGCTAAGTCAAATTTTACTATATCTCAACACTCTTTGAATATACTAAGTATTAAACTTAAGTTCTAAAGAAAACCTCTGAAAATAAAGACTCTCAAATACGATCTATCTATGAAGACTCTACTATACATGAGTGCGGAAGAAGACTCACGTCTCCTCAATAAAATTAATACTAACAACTCATAAAATTAGTGTCCTGCAAGAGCAAGGGAGATCCTCTAACGGGCAACGATCACTATAAGCTACATTATGATACATCGTCTAGCCTACACAAGCAAAAGTGTCCTATACATTACTTGGATATAAGACACCTCAACTAAGTGGATTCACTAAACAATAAGGATTCATTTAGAAAGTATGATAACATATCAATATTGGCATATATATATATATTACGAGAAATATGAGTTTTCTAAGCTCATCCTACATCACTGTTCAATACTATTCCCATTAATATATACTTGTGCTCAATGTTATAAACATACTCTTCCTTTGGTCTAAGATAATTGCTCAAAATATCCTCTTGAAGAGGTAATATAACAATCTGAAAGTCTATGACATGGTCTAGAGCCTCCTTACATGAACTAAGACTCAAATAGTGAAATTGAGGCTAGTGTGCCTTGGCATGTTTCATGGGGTTTTAGAAGTCAAAATTTAATGAAAATTGGTAAAAAGATTTTAAACATATATAATAGTGTGTTTAGGGTCTAAACGTCTACATTTGGACTCAAAATCTGTCATTTGACAGTATGTAATCGACGGACCAAATGACAAGCCGTAGGTACAACCTTATTCAATTCCAAATATGGTCCCAAACACCACTCTCTCATCCATACGACACTTGTACAGTAAGGGACCATCGATGGACCTACGAACCGTAGCTCAGGGTCTCGTGGTTTGGGGGTCAAGTCGACTGTCCTAATTCTAGATAGTGAAAAAAGTTCGGGGAAAAGTGCTATGAGTTGACTTACCAAGGAAATAGCCCGATAGCCACCGTATTCTATTAAAGTGATTGGTGCACCGTGTCCATTCTCCCTATAATGGTAGGTGTAGATGAAAAAACTTTCTAGGAGAGGCACAGTGGGGAAATTCGAGATCTCTAAGTCAAAGAGAAGTGAGAAAACAGGGGTGGGGTATCCGTTAAAAGTCCTATGAGGAAGGAACCTAGTTCATGGAGGCAAACATGGGAGGTCGAGGCCAACATGAAACTTTTTGTTTTTATTTTCATAAACAATTTTACTTGCTAATTCTTTATCTAGTTTGTTTATTCTTGTATTTATTATTTCTTCTAAATGTTTGTCTTCTTGTTTGCTTGTATTTTATTTTTTCTATCTCTTGATTGTATATTTTCCATTTCTTTTGTTATTCTTATATAATGGCGCTGTTAAAACTATCTTCTAATCGCTGTTTCTTTTTCAACATTAGATAATAGATTTTTTCTTATTTTTTTATACCTTCTCAAATGTGAAAAATATTATCTTATTATCATTCATCTGATTTTCCTATGTTTTTCATCTACTTCAAATTCTTCTTTATTCATTATATTTATGAATAGTTATGTTGTAATCTATATTCAAGGTGATATATTCTATTTCTAAAAAAATATGTTTTGTTCTTGTATAAATATTGATTGATTACATACTCCTGCAAATAATTTTCTATTAATTCTTTATTATCTATGTGGTAATTCTTGTCTTTTTTCATCTATCTTTTCTATCAATGGCTGCTATATATTATTTTCATGTTTATTTTGTTAATAACATATATAATTTATACTCTTTTTGAAATTATATTTATTAAAGGGTTGTTTTTCTTATAATTACTTCGTTTTGGTAAGTTGTGATCGTTTCATATTATAGGTACAAGGTTTTAATTTTTTCCTATCTTTCATACATTTTATCTATCTTGGTTCTTTTTATTTAGTTTCTTTATTGTTGTTCATTATATTTTTTTGTATAAAATTTTAGAGTCTATTTAATTTATCTGTGTTCTTAATTACTTTTATATTATATTTATTTGTACTTCTTTTTTGCCATATTCAAACTTTCTGATTCAATCATTAATCTGTAAATCAGATCTAGAATCATCATATAAATCATAACATATCATAGTAAAGTTCATCTTGTATACTTTGTATGGTAACCTAAGTCAACCTTGGGTTGTTATTTTTATTATTTCTATGTTACCAATTGTCGTTAACATTCTTCTTTTTATATACAGTATTAAGACTTTTTTAGTATATAGAGTAGTAATATCTTGTATCATCATATATCTATTAAATAAAGTATTATTTATGACTAAAAGTTTTATTCTTCCGACCTCTTAATGGATATACTTATATATTATGAAATAATAAAAGTGATTAATAATCATCTCGTATTAGTCACTACTACATCTGTCTTCTTTGATTATTACCCTAACAACGCCTCAACTTGTTACTCCCTACCGGCCTTCTTGCCTACTGGTTTCAACCTTAGGATAACATAGTCTGGGCATACTATTCGGAAGAATATTAATGTAGCAAAACCTTCTAAGATGTTTAATTTATAACCTATTAAGTCAGATAACAATTATAATCCAAACAAGAGATTTTCAGGAATAAAATCTATTTAACTACTCATAAATTTAAGAGTGCATACCTGGTTTTTTGTAGATATGTAGCTCAGATTTTTCATAGTTATTAATTTAATTAAGCTAGCTTTGATACCAATTTTGGGGTGGAAGCGATGATTTAATAGAGAGAGTTGGAAAGAAGTTGGATGTTTATTTATGAGGGATAGCCCTCTAATTGATAAACCAAAAAATATACACTTTGGCCAAAATGGCCGAACTTACTTTATACTTGGCCCTTTTCATTTGGCCGACGCAAGAAAACAAAAACTACTATTTAACTTTTCATAGTGGCCGTTACTTTATTACCGGCCGACACAAGACTTTACATATGGCTGATATTAGCAGCGCAAAATGGACCAAAAAACAAAAGACTTAACTTACAGATCATATGTATTATCCTTTTTTTTTTATTATTATAGTTGTAGTCTGGGGACATAGTTTTCCTTCTCCGTCACATTTTGTTACATAGGTGATCAGGGATATTTTTGTCCTATCAACTTGCAGTATCTTGTCATCAGATTCGGAGAAATAAAATTTTTCCTATAGCTCTTGTGTTGGTGTAGCTTCTGGACCTTAGTTAGACTAGCTCCATTGTCTTAGTTCTTCCAGGTCTGCCTGATCGTTCTATCTCTGCAATTTGATTGATTTTTGTGTGATCCTCGGTTGAGTATGCCAGTATGCATTTTCATTCAAATAATTGTTGTTATTCTCGTTCCATATAGTAGCAATTCGATAGTTCTTTTATTTGCATAGAATCCGAGAAATCTAACTCTTGTATCTCTCCTGGGTGTTATCTTCTCAGGATTATCATTCCGTGTTAGCCCGATCTTAAACTTGTATTGTAGGTTTGACTTCGTCATTACAAGATCTCTGCCGTAGCTGCCGGTAGAGAACGTTATATAAAAAAGAGTACCTTGGTTACTCTTTTATACTGGAAAAAAGCTTTATATAGTTCTGGTATCTTGGATTATACGTACCTGTTTCTTAATATTACTGGGACTTAACAGTCCATAGTTGTAGCAAGTGGCTAATAGGTCTGGATTAGTTCCTGGTTGTACAATTAAGTTATTATATCATGGGAAAATACGGGTTGGTAGTCTGTCGGGTTTTTTCATATTTTTAGCTTAGGGTTCTAGTTAAGAAAATTCTGTTGTACTTTGTAATATTTTCTATATATGTTCTGGAGCTATGAAGTGTATGTTTGTTTTTGGAATCTAGCTAGCTTTGTAGTATTTGTTGTGGGGGGTGACGGACCTATCTTTGGGTACTTTGAGGAGGTATATGGTTTTGAGAATAATTTGTTCAATTACATTTGTAATTTACATAGCCTCCTCCTTGTTGTAGATTGTCCTGCCTGTAGATGTGCTGGCTGTAGTGCATTTGACAAACATTGGTTATGGGTTTTTTGGAGTTCCCAACGTCTCTTGTAGCTCTGCATATAGTCATGCTTCTGCGACTTATCTCCGCATATTTTGAGTAATGCTGATGACTATTAGCTTTTTCTTTCAGTTTCAGACTTTGTATTCGTTTTTATCTTTTCCATCTTTGGGAATAGGGTTTAACATAGCCAATATATCTTTAGTGTATCTTTCTCTTGAGAGGTAGTCTGCAATGAGATTCTCGTCAGTTTTAATCATCTCAATTGTAAATGTAAAATTCAAATATATTAATACTAATTTCTTATTCTTTGTTGTAACTGAATTCATCTACCTTTTTAGTTATCCACCATTTTTTACATGTGGTTATCTGTCCATTAAGATAAAATTATTTAGAAAACCAATATATGTTCGAATGCTAATAAACATCTATTATAATGCAAATAATTCCTTCTATTTATCGTACATTTCGTTTGTGCATTCAGTATATGTTCTGAGTCTAGTCCTCCACCTCACCGACCTGCTCTCCATACCTTTCACATCCCCCCCCCCCTTCGCCCCATTTTTTTCCATTTTTTCTTACACTTGCTTGAACTCACTCTCTTTTTGCCCACACTCACCCTTTTCCACCCCCCCTACCTCCTTATCTTGCCCCCCTCATTCTCCTTTACTTGTCGGACCAACCCGTCTGTGTCTTAATACCTGCAATGATGTTTCTATCTTTTCTTTGTTATATTTATATTTCAGTACTCATCCTGTTAACTGTGCATTCCACTTGAATCTGTTTCAACTATATATGTAAATGCTTTAATTTCATCAGGAAAGTATAGTTTTTTGAGAATTTTTTACATAGTTTTAAATATTTTTATATGTTCTTTATCTTTATACGTCAAAATAATATCAAGTCCTTTTAAGTTTTTTATGTAGTGGTTTTAGAATGTTATGCGAATTTTGGTAATATATTCCTTACTTGGTTTAATAATCCTAGAAATGTTTGTAATTTCTTTTTGTACTATATTTCGTTAAGGGTAATTATTTTTTGTATTATTATGGGTTTGCATTTTTATTCCATTTTGACTATTTTGTTATTCTAGAAATTCTATTTGTGCTTCATTATTTCTGCTTTACTTTTACTTAAGATTATACCGGACTGTTAATTTATGTTATGATTTTCTAATATCTTATATGTTCTTCTTGTGTTTTAGAATATTAATTAATATTGTCAATCTATGTCTAACACGTAATTTTCAATTGGTTAAAATAGTCTATCCAGAAATGTTTGATCTCTACCTGGAGTGGCATTTTTTCATTACCAAATAGTATAATACATTCCATTCCTAGCCTCCTTGTGGTCTGTGAATGCGTTAATTGTTTAGATTCTTCTTCTAATTTAGGTGGTAAAATCATGATTGCAATCAATTTACTAAAGTAGTGGTATCCCTTGTATTTGTTTTATCTTTAATATTTTAATTTGGTATTGGGTATTAATGTTTTAGTTTTGATATTTTAAATTTCTGTAATCTTAAACCATTTCTACATTTTACCTCTTTTTTGCTCAGTGTGTTTTATAACTATAAACATGCGGGCTTGTGGGTTTGCTATTAACTCTCTTGTATGTAATTATTTTTTAATAGTTCATTTATATGTATTTAAATTCTTGTAAATTATCAAAGTTGATTTTAATGGTTTTTGTGTTATATACCTATTTTCGTTCTATTAATTCAATTTACTTTGTCTTATGTTTTTCCATCCTTGTAGTGGATCTTCATTTATATAATTGTTCTAATTGTTCATTAATATTATGACTCTCTCTATTGTAAATATAATGATTGCTAATTGTGTTATTTGTTTTTTCATTTATATTTTCCATTTCCTGTTATTTTTCACTACCTTTATCCATTCCAGAGATTTTTCGTTGTTTATTTTTAATTTTGCTCCTATTTATTGTCACATGGAGTACGTAGTAAGCCACCAGTGTGTTTTTGGTTATTATATGTGTGGGAAAATTGTCTAGAAATGACCATTCCTAGAAAACATTATATTTTGTTCTGAATCAAAATTATAGATTTTCTATTGTTAATATGTTTATCCCAAAATTTGTATGTTTTTATATTTTTGCCTTGAGATTTAATAATACTGCCTTCATTATTAAATCCTGTTACTAACATTGGTGTTTTTAGTTTTCCCATTATCTTCTGGCAAAACAATTATATTTACATATTCTTTGGTTCTGCTCCTGTATCTATTCATAGGGTATAAATCAGTTGTGATCACTTCTATGGTAATTTTTGCGAGTATATATATTTTCATTATTCATTTGTTCTTTTTATGATTGAATCTTCTTATTTTGACATGTTATGTTAATTGTTCGTTTTCTATATTATATGGTTAACTTTCTCTAGCATTTTATGCTAAGTGAATATTATGGTTCCTTGGTATATCTTACATTGTATTTTAACTGCGAAATTCCTCCCTAGTAAGGATTTCTTTTCTATTGTTTCTTCATTTGTATTACTATTTCACTAGGTAATCCAGGGCATACGTGCCTGTTTTATAATTTCTTCTTCTAATATCATTCTCTTGTTATATGATTTTCTTCTTGTGCTTGGTTTATCAAGGATTTTCTATTTCTTTGATCCATTATTCCCGTTTAAAAATAATGATATATGGCGTGTTTCTTCTAATAAATTTTGGGGTATTTCATATTTTCTTTTAGATGTACTTATCTTGATTGGGTAGCTCTAGTCAACATATTTAATGTGCTTGTTTTGGTGTAATTGAGGTGCTTAATCTTTCTTTGATATTTCAAATCTCCTTCGTATCAATTCTTATAGCTATAGGCATTTTTTTTATTATATATTACAAGTAGTAATTTTTTTTCGAAAAAAGCGATGCTATTTTTGATCTTATCATTTTATTCCTTTGCTGTTATTTTATGTTTGTTGTTAATATATATAGATTTTACATTCTTACGTATATCTTACTTCCTGGTGCTAACTCTATTCCTGACATTTCCAATATAGTCTAATGATTTATCTATATTGTATTGTTCATGATACTGTATTAATGTACTTATTATAAATTTAAATTTTTGGTATATTAAATTTCCTTTAATGCACTATTACACTTTTCTTCATAGGGTTGTATTATTTCTGTCATATGGTAAATATATTTCAATGGGTGTATATATTCTTCTCTGAAACAAGCTTTATTTAGTTATTTCTGTCCTTCCTTAATGTACAATTTTATAGCTGCTTTTATTTTTTTATGTCTTTATTTCTATATTTATTATTCGTTTCCTTATTAGTGGTATATATAGGCTTTTTCGCTTGTATATTTACCAGTCTAAACGTGTTGACTAACTACATAGTATTATTCTTTGTCTTTTAAACCAAGTTTTTAATGTAGGTATTTTCAAGTATCTTTTTAACCTTAAATCTAATTCTTTTCCTTTTATTGTTCAAAAAATGTATTATTAAATATATCTTTTGGTGTGATAATTCATCTTTGATAATTTTTCTTTAGAATTATTTTTATTTCGTTTTCAGACATTAGATTCTTATTCTATTTTATTATTATTAAATTTTCTTCTTCATTTTCAGTTCTATATCTGATACTTCATTATGCTGTCGTTATCACTTAATTCCATTTGTTTTTTTAAGGTCCTATTTATTCTTTTGCCATATATTTTTAATCCATCCTATGATTAATTCTGCTATTGGTTTTCTTTTAGGATCTTTAGGTTTAACTTTACAATCCTGTAGCTTATATGTCCTATCTTTCCGCAATTTGTAACAAAGTACATGGGATACTTCCTCTTTGGTTATATGGTCTTTTTTTTTATTTATAATTTGTTATATAATACCTTCGTCTTGGTGTTATATTTAACTTTAGTTTTATTTTTTCTATAATTTTATATCTTTTGGATTTTATTTTTATTTGTACATCCAAATTGTGGTGCATTCTATTTTGCAAACAATGCTAAAATGTTTTATATTAAGTACATTTTCCATTTTTAATTTTTCTTTTTGGCTTGCACATATGTGTAAACCATTGAGATAGGAATTTATTTCTAAGCTCCTAAAAGATCTACTCTCCCTTCATTATCCAATCTTTATAATTTTTGTGCTAACTGGTTCTGGTAATTTTGTAAAAATATGGTGTCTTACTCTCTTTTGCTTCATCTAAATTAATATTTTGATTTGTAGTAGATATTCTTTAAATGCACAAGTATATTGTTCAATGTAACACATTTACATATAGCTAATTGTGCATAAGTTGTTATATATTTTTTCTTATTGTGTTCTTTTTATATCTGTTGGTCATACCTCAAAATCATTCTTTATTGTGATTCAGATTTATCTTAATATTTCTATATTTTGTTGCTGATGGGGATCCATCCATTTTCTTATCACTTCTAAGTACTTCTAAGCTTTCTGGGGTAGATTTTCTATCATAATTTGCTGTTCCTACGAATGTCTTTCTATGTGTCTAGGTGTTTCTGTTTGTTTTATTTTGTTTTCTATTAACTTTTAGATATATTTCCTTTCCAGTATATTGATCATTTATGTCTGTGTGAACAATTTAGATCTAATGAAATTATATTGTCACTTATTGGTTTGTATCCAAATTTTTATTATCAACTGTTCCTTTGCATTATTTCTATCGATTGTTGATAACTTCTGTATAATAAAGTAGGTTGTGGTCCATCTAGGGATAGCTCTAGCGACTATTATGGGACTATTATTCTGGGGGTTTTAACTCTTGGACGTACGGGTCTAGTTCAATCTCCTGTGTTATTCTTAATTTTTTCAGTTATTTTACCTGTCTAAAAATGTCTGTATATGTCCTCACTTAGTCACTATTTCGATTTTGGTCATTTTCTTTTCATCTATTTCATTACTCATTTACTCAAGATCTTCATTAATTTTTGTTCCATTCGTTTATTTTATTTGTTAATTCTTTTTCTTTTTCTATCTGTTTTCTTTTTGTTTATTTTCATATAACAATTTAATC
The DNA here is from genome assembly GCA_027704765.1 of Solanum habrochaites. Classification (NCBI taxonomy): domain Eukaryota; kingdom Viridiplantae; phylum Streptophyta; class Magnoliopsida; order Solanales; family Solanaceae; genus Solanum; species Solanum habrochaites. The sequence goes on from JAKWJA010002496.1 coordinate 21,672,398, forward strand.
TGCTAATCTACTTCTAGTTCGTTATTATATTGTAATTTTTTATTTCTTCTAAATGTTGTATTCTTGTTTTGCTTGTATTTTATTTTTTTATATTTCTCTTGATTTGTCTATTTCTCAATTTTCTTTGTTATTCCTTATCATGACTGTGAAACTATTTCTAATCTTGTGTTTCTTTTTTTCTAACATAGATATAGATGATTTTCTATTTTTTTTTAGAACTTCTTCCTAAATTTGAAATATTATCTTTATTATCATCCATATTGATTTTCATATGTTTTTTCACTACTGACAAAATTCTTCTTTTATTATTATTCAATTATGAATTATGTTATGTTGTATCTAATATTCAAGGTGATCAATATTTCTATTTTAACAATAAATATGTCTTTTCTTTGTGTATAAATATTGATTATTACATACTCCTACAAGATATTTCTATTAATCTTTCTTTTCTATGTCTTGATTTCTTTGTCTTTTTCATCTATCTTTCTAACAATTGCTGCTGATATATTTTCTGTCATGTGTTTTTTAAAGACATACATATTTATACTCTGTTTTGAAATTTATTTATTAAAGTGTTTTTTATTATCATTACTTGTTTGGTAAGTTGTGATAGGTCATATTCTATGTACAAGGGTTTTAATTTTTTTCATATCTTTCGTACCTTTTTATCTATATTGGTTCTTTTTTATCATTTGAGTTTTTTATTTTTGTTCATTTATATTTTTCTGTATGAAATTTTAAAAAGTCTACTTAATTATTGGGTTCTTAATTACTGTTATCTTAAGTGATTTTGTACTTCTTTTTTGCCATATTTCAAAATTTTCTGATTCATCATAATCTGTAAATATATATAGATCATTCATATAATCATACATATCATAGAAAGTTCATTCTGTATTACTTTGTATGGTTAACTCAGTCCACCTTGGGTTTTATTTCTATTCTTTATATGTATCAATTGTCAAAATTTCCTCTTTTTATATTAGTATGAGATTTTTTAGGGATTATAGAGTAGTAATATCTTGTATAATCAGCATCATCTATTAAATAAGTATCATCTTTCAATTTTTGACTAAAAGTTTAAAAGTTATCCTTCCGACCTCCTCTTAATGGATTAGACTTAATCTATTATGAAGATAAAAGGATTTAATAATCATCTCGTCTAGTCACTACTACAAATTTCTTGTTTGATTAGTTTAACCCTAACAGAGCCTCAACTTTGTGTTTACTCCCCTAAACGGCCTTCTTGCATAACTGGTTTCAACTTAGGATGACATAGTCTGGGCATACTATTCGAAGAATCTTTCTGTTCAGAAAACCTCTAAGATGTTATTATAAACATATTAAGTCATGATAAACAATTATAATCAACAGAGATTTTTCAGGAAATAAATCTATTTAGCTAATCATAATTTCAGAGTGTATACCTGTTGTTGTTAGATCTGTAGCTCCAGATTTTCCATAGTTCTTAATTTAATTAGCTAGCCTCTAATACAAATTTTTGGGTGGAGATGGAGTGGGATGGAAGCGATTATTGTAATAGAGAGAGTAGGGAAGAAGTGGGATTTTTATTTATGAGGGAAATCCCTCTATTATACATAAAAATATACAACTTTTAGGCCAAAATGGACGACACTGACTTTATACTTGGCCCTCCTTTTACGTTTGGCCGACGTAAGAAAAACAAACTTTACTATTACTTTGTGTTCATAGTGCCTTTACGTTTTATTTACCGGCGACACAATACTTTTTAACATATGGCTGATATTCAGCCGACACAAAATGACAAACAACAAAGGAATTAAATTTACAGCGCATTTTATATCCTTTTTCTTTTTTTTTTCCCTCTAAATTCTAGCCAAAGTTGAGGTTTGTAATCCTCTTAAAATGAACTAATTAATAATGTGGAATTTTGCTTGATTTGTAATATGTGCATAATTATGATAAAGATTCATGCTAGAATGATTTTCATGTAAATATTCTCATTTGCTTAACTTGCACTTATTTGTGATCTTGTTTATAGTTGTTTTCAAAAATAGTATTGAGCATGTTTAAATGTGACTTTAGGAAGTTTTCGCATGAGTGAGTCTTGATATTATGTTGAGTTCATGTTGATAATGAGAAGGTAGTTTCTCATGTTATGAAATTGAGTTATGATATGTGGTCAATTGAGTTTTGAGTTTCTATGTGAAATGTCATGGTTATGTTTTTATTTGAGTTGTAAACTACTTATATGCGATGGGACTCATAATGATTTTATGTTATTTATTATTGTTGTTTGTTGTGATACTAGTGTCGAGTCATCCTCTCCATATAAGAAGATTTTAGTGTCATTCGGGGACGAATGTTCCTAAGGGGTATAATGTAACACTCCTAAAGTATATGACTTGTTCTAGAGACTCCTTACATTAACTAAGACTAAAAATACTGCTTCTAAGCCTGAAATAAGGTATTGAAAGTAAGTAGGAAGTGTTAGAGTCAAAACGTCAAGAAACGACCATGAGGTTTTAAGACTAGTTAAGTTGAAGCTAGTGTGCCTTGGCTTGTTTCATGGGGTTTTAGGATTCTGAATATAATGAAATTTGCTAAAAAGGTGTTAAACATATAAAAAGATTGTGTTTTGGGTTAAAATGTCCGAGTAAGTCTCCTCAAGAACCACGACCCTACATTTGGACAAAAAAGATGTCATTTAACAATCGGCAATCAACGAACCAAACGACAAGTCATCGATGGGTCAATGGCCTGTCGATGGAGTCGTAGGTCCAGACTTAGTCAATTCCAAAAATTGTCCCAAAAACCACTCTTTAATAAAAAATATGCTTGTACATTACGGGACCGTCGATAGACCTACAAACCGTAGGTGGGGGTTTCGTTGTTTGGGGGTCAAGTCGATTGTCCTAATTCTAGCTAAGTGACTCAATTAGTTATTTAGTTAATTAATTAATTAGGGGTTGGGGTGGTTAATTAAGTTAGTTGAGGGACTATATAATACTTAACCTTCATTAAACTAATCCAACACCACATAATTCCCCAAACTCAATTCTCTCCAACTTCTCTCTGTTTTCTCTCTCCCCAAACTTGAACCTCCATTTAAGAACACTATAGCTTCAAGTCCAGGACGAATTCACAAAGGATTTCACCTCAAATTCATGACAAGATCATCACTAAGGTATGATTTATTTCACTCTTGGTGTTCCTTTCCCCAAGAGGCCTTTTCAAAGATGATTTTCAACTTCCCCAAAAACTAGGGTTTCAATCTAGACATGAGTTCTCTTTTTAAAACGAAATTGTTATTCAATTGGGATGAATTATAGTATTTTATCATTGTTTAAATAAGTATTGATGGTCAGTTGTTGTTAATCACTCAAGATTGTCCCTTTGAACCCTTGTTCTTCCCTACACTCATTATGCCTTGAAGTTCTATAGTAATTGTAGAAGATGATGACTATATGAATATGTAGAGTAGTATTTGCTATGTATTACTTCTTAAATTTACCTTGTTTGTGCATTGGATATGTATTATTTGGTAATTTTAAGTATGAAGGCAATGAAAGCGCAAAAAGACATGAAGATTGATTCTTGTTGAATTCAATTATGAAGTATGATTTAGTTAGTTTGTAATTCTTCTATGTATAATGTGTGGTTGTGATATTGATAGAAAGTAATCCTCATCCTTAACCCTAGACTATTGAATTTTCTATGAAGTATGCAAGCATCTTAAGATATGATTATTTTATGATTGGAAGTAACTTCTCATGACTATGATAAAGTGTTGAGTGAAAGGTTTACTCACTTGTATGCGGTTTTCTAAAGTGAAAGGATAGTTCTCACCTATTAATACGTATGAGTTATTATGATGAATTGTTCACATAGGGGTCTAGAAGAGACTTGTGTGATCTTTTACAAATAGTATGATGACTACTAAAGGAAATAAATCCTTATCACCGAAAGGGCATGTAAATGAGATGGAGGTCTCACGTTTTGTAACTCCAGATTCCAAGATATGTGTTGTCTCATGATATGGAACCCTCCACATCTAGCAAGTCAAGGTTTCTATAAGCAATATTATTGACCCTTAACTATGTGCCCATATAGGAGTATAGCTTAGTGAATCCACCTAGATATATATGTAAGAATGGTTACACCTTAGGCAAGGTTTAACCCTCTCTTTTCGGTGTGGGAAGAGAACACCGGATTCCATGTATCTCACATGGTCTCATGTGAGTTATTTCACTTCTTTCCATAATGAAATAAGGTAAATGAATAAATCAAGTGTGTGAACTATTATTAGGGCTTGTCTTAAAGGTTACTACATAGGTTGAGGTAGGGTATGAGACTTCACTTTCTCATTACACATGTGGGATCCTAAGGGAGGGTCTTAGTAGTGTTCCTGTATGATTAAATTGGTTACATGTTATGCATGTCAAGCTTTATATGAACTTATAAATCAAGCATGCTATAGAAAAGTATGAAGTTATGTTGTATACATGTAGTAAGTGACTTGTGATGCTTAGCTTTGGATAAGGTTATCGGGTCCTATTTTTGGCTTTGCACAAGTATTGCTTTCGGTATCTTATTTTGTTGGATTAAAATCATGATTAAGTTGGCTTGTAATGTTCCATATATGTGAATTTTGAGTTGTTGAACATAATGCATGGTTTTGACTAAATTGTGGCTTTTCTCATGCATTGATGATTTTATGCAGAGGAACCATACTTAGTACACGTGTTTTGTACTATCCCATATTTCTTCCCTTTTTTCCCAACATTGTAGGTTTCGTCTATTTAAGAGCTTCTAAGATACTTTACAGGGATACTTCGACTTCTTCCTCCAAGTAGTTGGTGAATCCTCCAAGTTTGATGATAGCGCCTTTTGATCTACCTTAGTAGTATTTCGATAGTCTAATGACGTTCATTTATCTCCTATTGTTGATGATATTGTTGTAAGCCCTACGTGGAAATTATGGATTTTTATAAGGGCTATGCCCGAATGTTCTACTTTGTTTTAGATGGTATAATGTGAGACAAAAGATTAGACTAATTTATATGTATTGATTATGTTGATTGAGTGAGAAGCCTATGTAAGCTTCATATGCGAGGAGTCTAAGTAAACTCCCTATACGATATGCTAGAGGTCTATACCTCTATGCAAGAACTTTCAAATTATTCTGCATTTTTTGACCGATTAAATATAATGATGAATGCTAAGGGCTATTCTGAGTCCTCTTTGAGGACGAAGATGCCGGTTATGTCTACGGGGTGCTCCTTGGTCGTGATAGATAACTGCTCTTAAATATATCATAACTCATTAACTCAATTAGAAATGAAAAAAATTCTTTTGTATATGTAAGAACAGATACCTATGGCAATACATAGTTCCCTTTTACTCTTACTAAATTCTTATTTGAAAATTATTCCTCAAAATATATCAAAATCATATTGTTATATGATAATTGGTGACTCGGGAATTCATACAACATAAACATTGATGGTATATCTAAATACCATACTTCTTAAACATGCATGGTACACTTGAGTATAATATTAATAATATTTTATAAACTCTTCAAAACTCATATTTACTTCCCCAAAAACTTTTAGTTTAAATTTCAAGTGTTGGCTTAAGAAAGCTTCCATGACTTATAACTATAAAAAAAAAAGGCTAATGTTGTAGGATGTGAGGATGAACTAGTTCAACACTATGATAGCCTTGCATGCATGACAGAATAAGGTTCTTGATGAATCTTGTAGAAGAACTTTATTAGAAGACTTGAAACTTTAGCTTGAAGTAGAAATATCAAGAAAAGCCTTTCTTGAGATCCTTGAACTTTTTTAAAGGATACATATATCGACAAAACTTATTATTTTCATTATTGATTCATAAATTATGGAGGAATGTGAGTTGTAAAGAATGAAATTCTTGGAGAAGGACTTACCTTGATGAAGAATCTTGAAAAAAAAATTAAAGAATCTTTAACGGAAGTCTTGTACTGAAATTTTCCTTGGTGTTTTGTGTTAGGGTTTGAAAGAGAGGAGAATGTTGGATTAAAAGAAGAAAATATGATTGGTTTGTGCCTTTAATTAAGTAATAAATTTGTTTAGGGTTTATGTAGAGTTAAAATTAGAAAAACGACCATTTTAAATTTTTCTCATATGCTAATTCGTTACTGCACTGTATCAAGTTACTATGAATAAAACTCTATACGACTTTCCTTTATTTACTTTAAATTGGAAGAGTCATGATAGCTTAGGTGTAAGGCTTACTGATTTTTTCTTTAAAAAGTGTAACCAACATTTTGATAAATTGGAGGTTAGGTTTATATTACCCTTCTTTATAGCATACTGTTAATATAATTAATATATGAGTCTGGAAAGGGCGAATGTTTGATATTTGATTTGGTATTTTTAAAATGCGGTTTTCGTAATCGATAATTAATAGTAGATACATAATACATAACCCTCAAACTTTGGTTCAATAAATAAATATCTAGTAAAATAAGTAAAATTTTGATAAATTAATTCAGTAATATGTATTGAAAAAAAATTATTTTTGCAACGTACATGATTGTCCAACATTTGAAATACTAGATTATAGGGAAATAATGTATAGATACTAGATCAATACAATTGATTCTAGTTTGATTGATTAAGTATGGAATAATTGTATTATATTTTTATGGGTATAATACGATAAAATAGTAACAACTAATGTTCAAGGTAATGTTTTTTTGGAGAACTAACATTATGGATTTTTTTTATTGGGGTTATGCAACTGTATAAACAAGTTATAGCTTTATTGAAGAACATATACTCTTAATCACTACGAGTTTATCAATAAGGGTTATAGTGAGATGAATATGATCTCTTCACCTCTAATTACTCAAATATTTTTATCTTGAAACTAAAAATATCGTGTGAATGGGATGTTTCTCCTTAATTTGATCTTACATAGCATGAGTTTAAATTAATTGACTTTTGTATGGCCCGTATTAGTGATACGTCCAAACCTACACTCCAATTAATAAGTATAAACGGTCGAAGTCAAGTTATAAAACTCAGTGTGAGTTGAGGTTGATCCCACAAAGAATTTATTTACAGAAATAGTTTCACTGTCACCTTTACCAAAATGTTGTTATTATTTCTTAGAGAAAGCAATGACAAAATGTAAAATGGGTTTGGTTGTCATATTCAATTAACCAATATTGTAAAATCTTCGTATTAACACAATCAATAAAATATTAACTTTAAGGTTGTCATGATTAATAAATGAAACAAGGGTTGTGTTTCCCATGATGTTACATCTAGTGTTTATTCATGAACGTGTTTCACGTAATAATTACCTATGCAAATTACATGCGAGTTAGGCGTATCAATGACTTCGTAGTCTTGTTAGATAACTTTCCAGTCAAACTTCTTGGTCTTAGAGTGTTATTCGATTTTAGCCTCACATAGTTTAGTGTCAAAATTCTCCTCTCTCGCACTTTGACTCCAATTCATCTGTTCAACACAAGTTTTCCCTTACTATTGATTTCTCTTGAACAATTAAACGATACAGGTTTGTTCTAACACGTGCAGTCATTATAATAAAATAATATCGAAAGTTGAGTTGTATATTAAAAATATGAATTACATTCTATTCGTATTACGAATCTAAACTTAGATTTCAGTCATAGTTGTGGTGTTTAGATACTTGTTTTTTCAATGAAATAAGCAAAGGTAAGTATGATTGCATTAAGAGAAATCACATACGACAATCAGTATATTCAAAGAACATTTGATATTCAAAAAGCAAAAAAAATTTTAATTCTTGATTCAATGTTAATCGGTCAAAAACCAAAGTAGATAAAATTTAGAAAGTAGTTTTTTGTTCAAAATATGTCGAGTTAATTAAAAATTACAGCCTAATTAATTCATATAGTAAGTCTAAAAAGAGTCCTACTGAAAGTAGAAATTTAATGTCGGGCAGCTTCAGGATGACCTAACGATCCATAACGTGCTTCATGGTCCGTGAAGCATGCCATGGACGGTATTTAAAAAAATGGAATGTGATATTACAATGCCTAGATACCGGAAACAATTCATGATTGTGATAAAAAACTATTGCGCGGACCACAGTCTGTTTCATCTTCCGTGGTCCTTACAACCATGCAAAACTTAACTCCTTAATTCAAGTTTACTTTAAATCTTTACGAATAACACCATGACTCATCATGAGGTCCATGAACTGTTTGGGCTTCCGTGGTCTTTAATTGGCCAAACCAAAACATAGTCCATCAAGGAATTCCCACACTAGATCAGCTTAATGAGCTACAACACAAGCTGTCATGATCACCACGGGCCATCTAGGCGTCCATGATCTTTCCTTGGCGATAATCAACCTTCACTCTAAAAATACTACTTATGAGGCCTTCATTACGAGCTTCAGGATGGACCGTAAAAGAGACGACAAACCGTCTAGAGGTATTTGGTCCTTGTTCAAGAATAAACAGTCTTCTTTCTTTTCTATCTTCCATGTCCACATGTTTTACCTATCCAACATCACCATTAACATCATATCTACCTACATACACTTGATTCTATCAATAGTGCTTAGTTTTGATCATCTAATCTGCCATGACCTCACGGCACATCAACAACCTAAACTTAAACCATTGGTCGTATTTTCCAATCAAGTCGGTGACATGATTATTTGTTTCTTACCTCGTCGAGTTGTACAAGACCCCAAATAATTGTGGTCTAAATGGCGGTCTTTATTGGGTTAGGTGACTAAGCCAACGATTTGCTAATGAATTTTTGGGATCGCCAAGCTTTACAGGCTCCAAGTTATAATTGTGTTGATCCTAAACACTATTTAAGTCTGACACTCCGACCTCTTAGGCGACAAGCTAATAGGATTTTTTGTTTGCCTATCTACATTTCTCAAGCACTTTAAACACTTGAATCTTCACACTCAACACACCATTATTTACGTAAACAATAATTAAAGCATTAAAAGCATTTCTGGGTTCCTCCCAAACAACGCCTTAGTTAATTTCATGGCACGACGCAAACTCACTCTCAAATTCTATTAGTAGGTGTTGCCTCACTATGGTTAGGCTACCCTTCTCCCTAACTCGTATAGAGATCCTTTAGCGCTTCATCTATTTGAGATCCTAGTATCCGAATAAGTACAAACTGGGAGTTAGTAATCTGGGTTAACTTCAATGTATTCTCCCTTAGTTCTTCCAATACAATATCCTAAGTGGTAGCTTTTTGATGAGGAATGTGAACAATAATTCAGTTTGTCCATCCTCTTTGCTCCTCAGCTTTATGTGCTCATAAGGACGGACATAGCGGTCATCTTTTATGAACTTGAGATCAAGCTCTCTAACCTTTTTGGTTAAATCATCCATTTGAGTTGAAAGACCTGCTAAGATTAAATCCCTCTTTGCTTCTTGGTTGGACTTTTTCCAGTGGTCGAGAAATCGAGCTACTACCACATATGGTTGTTGTACAAAACAACCACGGATAATTTGGTCAGCCAATACCCAAATTTCTTGACTGACACTTTTGTAAAAGCACTCGAGAAGAATTGTCTCGAGAATTTCTTGAGTTGGGCATTGAATCAAAAGTGCTATCAATCTAAGCCACGACTCATCAAGTTGTTCACCTCCTAAACCTCTAATGGCTAGGATATTATCCCGGAAGAAGATTTAAATGCAAGAGTCAAATAGAGTTCACATAAACTCTAAAGTCTAACGAACAATTGCATAATTAATTCCTAGAACATGAAAATCAATTTTAAAAAATACTAACTAGGATAATAAGTCTAATAGGAAATGGATACAACCCAATGAAACATAAGAAAATCTAAAGTACTAGTCTATGTCTGAAGTTGTGGACATAAGCAAAAAGAGAACTCATAGAAGCCCGGAAAAATTGGCTCACCCTTCAATTCTAGTTGATCCTTGGTCTTCTAAAGGAGGTCTCTCAATAGCAACCTGAAGATTCCCTATAACACTTGTATCGAAAAACATACAATTTTTAACCTTTTCTAAAATTGTAGTTGCAACCTACAGTCTCCATCCACAGACCGTAGTTTGACATATGGTTCGTACTTTAGGTCCGTAGTTCACCACTGCAACCCTTCTCCAAACCAAACTCAGAAAATCGGCTAAATCTCTACCCATTGAATAGACCAATATTTTGTGTACCAGGGTGGTCTTCGGTCTATGTCCATAGATTGAGGCCCCCTTTACCCAGCCTGTGCCGCGAACCACGATCGACCAGTACAGTCAGTAGATGGACCTACAAACCATAGGAGAAAGTTGGCAGTTAGTATAGGGTAAATTGTCGATTGGGTCATCTTCAACTGGGTATAACTCTTAGCACAAAATAATTAAATGTCCAATGACCTATTATATTATAGATAATTTAATCCTCTTTGCAATGGCATCAAGTTTGCTAAAATCCAAAATTCGAGTAGAAATTATGCTTGTTTTAGGTTCCAGTTCTCACCATCTAGATCATGCTTAGATTGGTTCTCAATATCCAGTTCAATAGAATCAGTGGTGAGTTTGTATTCTCCGAGGAAAATAGTCATGAGTATCTTGTATGTATTTTTAGTCCTTTAGTTTTAGTTTTGCTAGACATAGCTACACCATGTTCCATCATTTCTAGTCAGTTAGAGGTTACTTTAAGACATAGACTTATTGAGCTTTAGTATTGAGTTAATATCTTCCATATATTAAAATCATCAATTTCACATATCTCTATTATACTAAATGGGTGTTCCCCATCTTTTGATTTTATTTATGCTTATAGCATCCACATAGTTTCTATCACACACTTTATATTTAGTATGCTCATGATCATGCCAATAGGTTTATTTTGGTATCACTTATGAACCTATGTCCAGTGTATGCATCGAGGAGGTAGGCTCGGGGAATGAAAATCTTGGTATCAGAGCACTAGATTTTAATGTCCTAGTATGTCTGAAAAGGCGCATTAGGTAAAGTCCTTTTAATCGGAGTGTAGTGCGCACCACATCTAATGAGGGATAGACTGCAGAGTGTTTTAGGAAAACTTCATTTTCTTATTACACTTATCGTACGTAAGGTATGATCAAATTCCATTCTCACATGATGTTCTACATTCCACTGATTATGCCTCCTCGTTGAGCTAACACTTGGGATGCAAACGCCAGAAACATTAATGTAATTCCTCCAATCCCAAATCAGGAAGTCTCCAATGATGAATTTAGAAATGTTATTCAGATGTTTTCTTAGAGTGTCTCCATCGAGAACAATCAATGGGTTCAAGCTCCTGTTAATGCAAATTTTAGATCAGTAGTAGCAAGGGTACGTGACTTTGTTATGTCGAATCAATCAGAGTTCTTAGGATCACAAATTGGTGAGGATACCCTAAATTTTTCAGATGAGATTAAGAAGACTGAGGAAGATCGGGTTGAGCTAGTATCTTACAGATTTAAGGATGTGGCTCATCTTTAGAATATTTAGTGGAAAGAAAATAGGGTTACATATGTCTCTCCTATCATTTAGGATTACTTCAGTGAAACCTTTCTATACATGTTCTTCTAAAGGGAATTGAGGGAGGCAAAGGCTCAGGAATATATGAACCTCACACAAGGTACTATGAAAGTCCAGGATTTGGGGCTTATGTTTACCCTACTCTCCAAGTATGCTCCTCATATGGTTGTTGATTCTAGAGCTCAGATGAATAAGCTTCTATGTGAAATGTTTGACTTGGTGAAGATAATGTGTAGGAGTTCTATGTTACTTGAAAATATGAGAATCTTTAGTCTCATGACTCACGCTCAGCAAGTTGAGGATAATAATCTTAGGTAAAAGTCTAAGGAGAACAAGAAGCCTACAATAAAGAACTATTAATATTCTCAGAAAAAAAAGGGTGGTGGAAATTTCTCACAGATTCAACAGAGGTATTTAGCCACATCTCCTTTATCATCTTGTGTTCCATCCTCCAAGAACACGTATGGTAAGAAAGGCAGTGCATCAGGATCTAATTCTACGGAGGATGTGTTTAAGGTACAAAAACCTACCCCACTTGCCCTATGTGTGGTATGAACCATCCGGGCGAGTGCCTTGCACAAAATGAAAGATGTTATTGATGCGGTCAGTCTGGTCATAGGGTAAGGGATTTCCTAACTAGACAGGGTGAAGGAAGTATTATTGGTAGAGATCAATTTACAAAATAAGTAGAATCAGTAGTCGCTTAATTTAACATGATACCTCATTTGTTACAGGTGGCCTTCAGTGCCTAAAAAGGTTTTATGCTCCTTAGGCTTGCCAGCATTATGAAGGTTCTTCTAGTACGTTACAAGTCTTTGACCTTGATGTTTATGCATTCTTAGATCCATAGGCTAATCTCTCCTTTATAACTACTTTTATAGAAGTTAAATTTGATGTTAATCTAGAAACACTCTCAGAACCTTTCTCAGTCTCTAGTCTAGTCGGTGACCAAGTTATACCTAGATTGATATATAGAAATTTTCCTGTCACGTTCTCTCAAAAAGTCACCTTAGTAGATCTTGAAAATTTTGAAATGGTAGACTTCAATGTCATTCTGTGAATAGATTGGTTAAATTCCTATTATGCCTTAGTCAATTGTAGAACTAGGATTGTTCATTTGTAGTTTCTAGGCGAACCAATCTTAAATGGAAGGTTAGTATCTTAGCCCCTAGGTATTGATTCATTTCTTACCTCAAGGCCAAAAATATGATCTATAAGGGTTATCTCAATCATATAGTTTCGGTTAATGGATCTAACTCTGAAACCCCAACTTTTGAGTCAGTTCCAATGGTGAGTGAGTTTCGTAAATTTTTACAACAAGATTCTCTCCGAGCTCCTCCCCAAATGGAGATAAACTTTGGAATTTATCTCCTTCTATTCACCCAACCTATTTATATTCCTCGATACATATTAGCTCCAAATGATCTTATGGAATTGAAAGAGAAGTTGAAAGACCTTCTAGATAAGGTCTTCATCAAACCTAGTATTTTTTCATGGGGTGCGCCAGTGTTGTTTGTGAAGAATAAAGATGGTTTACTTAGAATGTGTATTTACTATAGACAGTTGAACAACGTAAATATCAAGAATACGTACATATCCCTAGGTTTGATAACTTGTTTTAACATCTTCACGGTGCTAATAATTTTCTAAAATAGACCTCAGATCAAGTTATCATCAGCTTAAAGTCAGAGATAGTGACATTATGAAAATAACCTTGAAAACATGGTACGTCCATTATGAATTTGTAATTATGTCATTTTGAGTAACCAATTCTCCTATCACTTTCATGGATCTCATAAACAGAGTTCTCAAGTAATATTTGGACTTGTTCGTTTATCGTTTTTATTGATTATATCCTAATTTACTATAGAAATGAGCAAGAACATGTGAGTCATTTGATAGTTATTATGCAGACTCTTAAAGATCGGTAATTATTTGCAAAGTTAAGAATATGTGAGTTCTGGTTGCAATTCTTTGATTTCCTTGGTCACATTATATCTAGAAAGGAGATCCAAATTGATTCACAAAAGATAGAAGTAGTGAAAAAATGGTTTAGACCTACATCTCCTATAGATATCAGAAGTTTCTTGGGTGTACTGAGACTTTTATCTATAGCCTCTCCATTATTGAAATTTACTCAAAACAAGATCCAATTTCTGTGGTAAGAGGATTGTGAGAATAACTTTCTAGAAATGAACACTCCAGGTTTGACTCCACTAGAGTGTTCAGATGGTTAAGTGATTTATTAGGATACATCAACAGTCAGAATAAGTTGTGTGTTGATGCAGCGATGTAGGATTATAGCTTATGCTTCTAGACAACTTGTGTTGCATGTGAATAACTATCCAACTCATTATCTAGAGCTTGCAAAGGTGATGTTTACACTTATAATTTTGAGGCATTACTTTTATGATGTTCATGTACACGTGTTCACAAACCATAAAAGCCTTTAATATGTATTTACCCAAGAAGATTTGAATCTTCGCATGAGAAGATGGCTTGAGTTCCTAAAGGATTATGACATGAGTATGTATTTCCATCCTGGTAAGGAAAATGTAGTAGGATATTCCATTAGAAGATTATCTATACGTAATGTGTCACATGATGAGGAAGAAAGAAGGTTTCTAGTGAAGGATGTTCATTCGCTTGCTCGCTTGGGAGTTCGCCTTATGAGCATATGAGACAATGGTGTAATAGTTCTAAATGGGGAAGAATCTTCATTGGTAGGAGAGTTTAAGGAAAATCAAGACAACTATCAAATATTTCGTGAACATAAAGGTAAGTCCAGAATCAGAGAGTGGAGGTTCTCCCAGGGGAGATGGTGTACGTCATTATCAAGGAAGATTGTGTGTTCCTGTTGTGGGTTAGTGAGATGCTATCTTGGCAAAACCATAATCTAGACATTATATTCATCCCCTGCTAATAACAGGCACCACGATCTGCAAGAGGTCTACTGGGGGGAATAGATCGAAGAGGAAGGAATTAGCAAGATTTTGTCCCCGAGTGCCAGTAGTAAGTGAAGGTTAGACATCGAAACCAGGTGGTATGACTCAAGAGATAGACATTCCTACATGGAAGTGGGAATTGATTAATACGAATTTCATTACAGGATTCCATCATACTCGTAGACAACATGACTCCATTTAGTTGATAGGTGATAGAATGACCAAGTCTTCTCGCTTTTTGGCAGTCAATACTAGAGATTCAGTGGAGGACTGCACAAAGCTTTAAATTAATGAGATAGTGAAGTTACACGGGGTTTCTGTCAACAATCTCAGATAGAGGTCCTCAATTTACCTCTCATTTATGAAAGTCATTTCAAAAGGGTTTTTGTACTCAGGTTAACCTTAGCACAACATTTCATTCGCATATGGATGGTAGAGCGTACAATTAAGACCTTATAGGACATATTGATAGCTTGTGTCATCTACATCAAGGGTATTTGGGATGATCACCTTCCTCTTATAAAATTCACATATAACAATAGCTACCATTTCTTCATTTATATGGTCCTTTATGAGGCATTGTATGGGCGTAGGTACAGATCTCCTTTTTATTATCTGGAAGTAGATGAAGAAGCCTCGATATGACTTGATTAAGTGAATTATGTTATGGATAAAGTAGAACTCATTAGAGATTGAATTAATACAACCCATTAAAGTTAAGGAACTATCGAAAATTAAAGTTACTCTTAGTGCAATGTGAAAGTAGAATCCCATACTACGACTTCCACTTTCGTGCTTCTTGAGAATTCCCTTAGACTAGGCACATCACATTTATGATATACATAAATTTCATCATACAAGACATAATATCAACATGATTCTTTAATATTCATTTGTGGGCGATAGCTTTCACCGACATAGATCATGAGATCTAGACATGGAATCCCTGTATTAACCGCTACAGCATGAGGGATCCCCACTTGCCTAAGGTAGGGCCATACTCTTAGCCTTTACATGAATTATTCAATATCTACACCTACGCGGGCGCATAGTTAAGGGATAAGGAGATTGCTTCCAAAGTAACTCTTCTCTTCTTACAAAGAGCACTCATGTTAAGAGGTACATTTGATACATCTATATTAACGAAGAGTATCCACCCATTCTTCAAATCCTCTCGATGCTAAGCATAACTCGCCCATGGAGTGTTAAAAATTCATTGACTTTAGGATAAGAGATAACTATTTAGCACCACGTCTTATCTATTCAAGAGTACTTAATCCTAGAGGTTGTTACTTTAGAATACCATATCTCAACTCACGAAACGTATCCAACCTCCAATCTATCTTGGAAAGCTCTTGGAAATAGTGCGGTTGCTACTAAAAACTTCATCTCAACTCACGAAGAGTTTTCACCCCAAGTTCCCCCTTTTAATTATTAGAGTTCTATATGAATAGTAGGGAATGGTCTTAGACAATTTATCTCTACTCACGAAGAGTGTCTACACTACAATCCCCCATTTTCATTCATTAACTTCATTCTTTCTTTCATAATCTGTGTGTGAGTACATGTGATCACACCTTTCACATGATCACCATATTCATATCTTTCACTTCTAAACATGTTCATAATACATCTATCATAATTCACACACTGTAATGCTTCACATATACATATACTTAATTTAGACATGATATCTTCAAGGCACACATTAACAACTTCATAAAACACCACATGCATATCCATCAAATCATCACGTTACTTGACATGCCATGCTTTCAAGGCACTAATCACAATACACCTATTTATACATATATATATTCATACACTTCAAGTAAACACTACCACCAACGGTGGACCATACCACTCAAAATCACTTCAGTAAGAACATAAATCAACTTACACTTCATTGAAGACATAGCCATCATTTCCCACTACTTCACAAAATCCTCATAAGAAAGCATAATAAGTAAGTACGTAGCACAAATGTGACATAAGAAACATAACTCTAATATTATTTATTTAAATACAATAAACCCACTTCATAAGTCAAAAGTTGAGAGTAAACATGAGAATAAAATCATCAACTAACATTGAAAATAACATATTTCATTCATTAAATCATTTTCATGCAAAGAACCATGCATAGAATGAAAAATCAGAAGAATTTGGAATTTGAAACCCTTTTTGAAAAGTTTTTGGAATGGCTCCTTGAATGAAAGAAGAATCAAGGATGAGCTTTCGTACCATAATAGGAAGAAACCCATGATATTTGGTGAAGAAACTTGAAGAATTTGGTATTTTCCTTGGAGCTTGAAGCTTATTAATTGGAGAATTTTGGAGAAAGGGTTTTGGAGGGTTTTCGATTTTTAAGTTGAGGGTTTTGATTTGATGGGGGAATTGGGGGTTAAAGTGTCACATACAGAGAGCACCTCCCCCCCTCAAAATACGACGACTAATCGTCCTATCAAAGGAACCTCAAAACACCTAGCGGTGCCATCTTTACAAATGCTGGAAAATTAAAAACATTTAATACTATATGAAGTGTACTTAGACTTCATGGTTAACACATATTAAGGTATACATAGACCCCTAATATAGAAGCTTACTTAGGCTTCTCTTATAACAACATTAATAAACAATACGTAAGGATAGTCTAAAAATTATCTCACATTAAAATAATCTAAAGAGTACGAGTTGGACTAAGCCAATAAAATCTCAATATGCCATATAGTACTTAATTAAATAGAATCCAAGAAACAAAAAAGGAATAAAGAGTGTCTCTTAAAGCTACTAAAGTCTTCATAAGCTAGAAAAATGAAAAAAGAGCATCCTCGAGCATGAGGACCTACCAATACTTGGAGAAAGGATTCCAAGCTTCTTCAATCAACAAACTTAATATTCAATGGCCGGATCCTATATTTGTAGTTATATAAAGTAAGGGGTTAGTAACCCACATGTACTAAGTATGGGAATATGCACATAACATTTAAGCACATGTATGAAAAAGGACCGTTTCTTTAGAAAGCATGCTAAGTCATTTAAAAACCTTTAATGCACATACAATAGAGAATATATAAGATGAGGATCACAACAACATAAAACATGATCATAACCAAAGACATAACATCATAAAATCATATTAACATTTCATGTATATTAGATCATATAACATAACATACAAGATGGATACAAATGATCCCATCCCAAGCCTACAAGTGAAATGATCATGTGAAGCTCAATAACCCCACATAATCAAGTAAACAAGATAGAAGACAGTAAGTAAAGCTTTTCTTGAGACAACGTATATCATAGGTGGTTATTACCACATAAAACAATATAGGCAATTAAAATTTTCGTCAAAATAACCAACATCATATAATAGTAACATCATGTATCATAAGCATTATACATTTCATGTTATCATATTATATAAGAACAGTCTCCTAGGACTTCCCTTAGAGTCAAATTGTGCAATGTCTAGGTAGAGTCCCTACCCCTACCTATACTATGTAAACTCCTCAAGTCACCCTAGTCAATGTCCATTCACTTGTCTTATATTTTACTTGAGGGAACATTTTCCTTAACGGACATTAGACAATGTGAGCTAAACATGGAATCCGGTGTCATAAAATCCCACACTGAAAGAAGGTGGTGTACCGGCCAAAGTAGAAAGAAACATGAGCATAGCTTTCTAGGTGAATCCACTAGCTAGTATTACTATGTTTAAAACATAGTTCAAGAACTAGAAGATATATTAGAAGCCCATAGTTCCACATTACATGGCAGCCTCTATCTCATGAGAGTCATGGTGAACCTACCTTCCAAGTAGAAAAGGGACACCTCTCATAGCTAGTTCATCGGTGCTAAGCTAAAGTCCCTTTATGAATAACCTTTAAGTCATTATTTATTCATAAATCTTATTATAGGTCATAGGATATTAACTCCTTCTGTAAAAATGATAATATGCACTTTAGGATAACGATAACAATTTTCATTCACCACAACCCTTCATTTGTGAGATTAACATATCACAACCATAGTGTGTAAGGCATACAAGATAAACATCATCAACTTGTGTTATCATATCCTTACTATGATCCCATATTTAACAGAGTCATATCCCAACATACATGCATAGCAACATCGTACATACTTCAATTGCATAGCAAAAACATTTATAGGCTAACATAAACATAATAAAGAACTCACGACTTTTGAAGACTTACCTGTTGCATCCAAGAACCTTCATCAAAAACTTACGTTAAATTTGAAACAATCATCCAAAAACATAGTGAAATACTCAATGACATAACCAATACCAACCCTTCAAGTTATATACGATACAAATTCGTAGTTAAGGATAAGGGAAAGGGTCATTAAAGAGTTAATTCAAGCTATAGTTCCAATCCCAACTTTACATGTTATCAAGTGATAAATATAACCCAATGAAAACCATAATTTTGAGAAGGAACATGCTTAACACAAAAATGAAACATTTCAAACCAATTACCCAACAATACAGACTTAATTAACCATAGAAAATTGTTATCTTTCATCATAAGTCATAAATCTTGAGTTAGGAACAAAACCCATTTTTTTAGAGTAAAAACTCTAGGAGTTAAATTCTTGAAAATCATCTTTGAAAGGAACTCTTGGGGAAAGTAATACCAAGAGTAGAAAACACATAACATATTGATGAATATTCCACGAATTTCGACTGAAAATTTTGAAGTTTTCGTCTTCTTACTTAAGTTTTTCTTGTTATTCAATGAAGTTTGAAAAGAGAGAGTTATTGAGAGAGATGAGAGTAATTTGTTTAATCTCATTTGAAGTGCATAAAAGTGGTCTAAAACTTACCTAAAATAATTAAAAACTCTTCACATAAAATTCCCAAAAGACCCTTCATTTGAATGGGTCTTTTTGTTATGATAAATTGCTTAAAATACGACTATATCGAATCTAGGAAGTGGTTGTCGCGAGGGCAATTTCATATTTTATTTTCATAAATCCGGTTCTAGGAAGTGATCCTCGTGGAGTGCACACATCAGGAGGCAAATTTCATGCCTCCACATGTTGAGTGTGAATCCCGCAGCAGCCTTCATTTTCAAGCTGCACGCATGCTGCTTTGGTAGTCTGCTTGCCCATGTTTGGGTCTTCCTCAAGGACCCTTCGGGTTGTTCTTGGGGTGTCATTATCGGACATTTGGACCCTTTGTACTAAATTTTACCTATCTAATGTCATTTTACAAGTTTTGGACTTCATTTGACACTCCCAAACCTTATCCTAAAATAGGGACGTCTACTAGTTCAAATTAGCTAGTTTCCGGACGTCAAGGTTTTTCTTTATCATTTTGGATCTAAACTTTTCTAATTGAGTTTAATAAATTAATATAGGTCTTGAAAAATAATTTTAATCAATATTTAATATTCTAAGCTCTAGAATATGTCAAGGAACATCCGGAGTGTTACATTATCCCCCCCCCCCCCAACGAACATTCGTCCCCGAATGACACTAAAATTTTTTGAAGGGTAAGGACAGACTCCATACTAGAAGCCCAACCAACATCAAAATATAATCATATTAAGTCACAAAGTTTTTAACAGCTCATAGGATTACTTCACAACTCCCTTCATCACATACGAT
Source organism: Solanum habrochaites (assembly GCA_027704765.1). Lineage (NCBI taxonomy): Eukaryota > Viridiplantae > Streptophyta > Magnoliopsida > Solanales > Solanaceae > Solanum > Solanum habrochaites. The sequence continues at coordinate 21,692,516 of JAKWJA010002496.1, forward strand.
AACATTACACATACCTACTCATTCATGATGCATAACATATAAGAGCTTCAACGTTTCATAATACATAATGAGGAACTACCTTTCATCATTAACATGAGCTCAGAATACACCAAAGAGTGACAATGCTATCACTCTTCTAAAGACAACAACAAAATAGCAAAATCTCAAGAAAACAACATGCACATTTCATATAAGTGCCAGATTAGAGCATGAAAGCAATTTTCTTAAAACTCAAATTGGTACATCTTTTACCAAAATATGCTTCGATTTAGAAAACAAGTCAATTTCATATTAGTCATTATTTTATCTATTAAGAGGAATGTCTAACCTAAAGGAGTCAAAACATTAGGGTAGCGGGACTTCAAGTCAGCTTTGGCCTCCCATGTTGCACCCTCAAAGTAATAGTTCCTTCATAGCAATTTTAAAGAGACAACCTTTTTGTTCCTCAACTTCTTGACTAGGTAATATAGGATCTCAACAGGAACCTCTTAATAGGAGAGGTTCCCATCCACCCCTAAACCTTCAACAGGAAGAATAGGCATCGGGTCGCCTATGCATTTCTTGAGCATAGATACATGAATCACCGGATGAACCAAAACTAATTCACTAGGTAATTTCAGCTCATAGGCAACCTTTCCAACCCATTGTAAAACCTCATAAGGACCAACATATCGGGGACTTAACTTCCCCTTCTTACCAAACCTCATCACCCTCTTCATAGGTGAAATCTTCAAATAGACATGATCACCTATTTCAAATTCAAGTCTCTTCTTCTATTGTCGGCATAAGACTTTTGCCGACTATTGGTTTTCTTCAATCTATCTCTTAAGACTCAAACATTCCCTATATCTGCATAGATAATCTTAGGATCAAGAAGTGAGAACTCACAAACCTCAAACCCTCCAATCGGAGACCTACATCTTCTACCATAAAGAGCTTCAAAAGGTGCCATAGAGATGCTCGATGGTAGCTATTGTTATAGGAGAACTCAATCAAAGGTAGGTGATCATCCTAACTTCCTTTGAAATTGATAAAGTAGGATCTTAACATATTTTCAAGGGTATGAATGGTACGTTATGATTGCCCATCCGTTTAAGGATGAAAAGCGGTGCTAAGTTTCACTTGAGTACCTAAACCATTTCGAAAGTCTTTCAAAAAACGAGAAGTGAATTTGGCACCCCTATCCGAAATGTTGGACAAATGAATCCCATTAAACTCACAATCTCATTAATGTAGATTATTGCATAATTTTCGACCGTATAAGTAGACTTAAAAGAAATAAAGTGCGCAGATTTGGTCAACCTATCCACAAATAACCCATATAGAATCATTTTGCCTCCTAGTTCGAGGCAACCCAACAACAAAGTCCATATTACTAGCTTCCCACTTCCTAGTAGGAACATCCATGATTTGGGTTAAACTAGTTGGTTTAAGATGTTCGACTTTTACTTACTGGCAGTTTGGACACTTATAAATAAACTTTGCAATGTCCCTTTTTGAACCATCTTATTAATAGACTTCCCTAAGATCATGATACATTTTGGGGGCACCAAGATTTATAGAATAACGATAACCATGGGCTTCTTCTAGAATTTAATTTCTCAAATTATCAACATACGGTACACATAATCTCCCCTGGTACCTAAGAAGAAAATCCCCCTTGGGAGAATGACTCACTGAGCTTACCAAGTACCGATTCCTTCAACTCCATGAATAGTGGATTAGGATGTTGATTAGATTTCACCTCAACCACTAATGATGAATCTGAGTTATGATGGACCATAAAATCACTATTTGGAGAATATTACGACCGTACACCTAGCCGAGCCAACTTATGAAAAATTTTCACAAGTTCTTTCTTCTCTTCTTCCACAAGCGATACACTACACATAGTCATATTACTCAAACCATCCGCAACCTCATTGGGCTTGTCGGGGTGGTAATGGACACTCATGTCATAATCCCTCAAGAAATCTAACTATATTCTCTGTCAAAGATTCAACTCCTTTTGTGTGAACACATATTGTAGACTTTTATGGTCAATAAACACACCAACATGCATACCATACAAATAATATCTCCAAATTTCAAGGGAAAAACTACTACAGTTAACTCTAAGTCATGAGTCGGATAATTCTTCTCACAAACTTTGCCTAGAAGCATAAGCTATCACCTTTCCATGTTACATGAGGACACATCCCAAGACCACTCGGGAAGTATCACAATACACTAAGAAGCCTTCATTACCCTCTGGTAAGGTCAACACTGGAGCGAAGGTAAGTTTGCCTTTCAACTCTTGAAAACCTTTTTCAGAAGCTTCCAACCACTCAAACTTCACCTTCTTTTGGGTATAGGTGTCAAAGGAAAAGCAATGGACGAAAATTCATCAACAAACCTTCTATAGTACCTAGCTAGACCAAAGAAGCTTCTTATGTCGGTGGGAGTCTAAGGTCTAGGCCAATTTATGATAGCATCCATCTTCTTCGGATCAACCTCTACACCCTCACCATAGATAACATTGCCAAGAAAAGCAACTGACCTCAACAAAAATTCACACTTACTAAATTTGGCATAAAGTTTGTATTCTTTGAGGACTTGCAAGGCCAACCTCAAGTAATTCTCATGTTCAATTTCATTCTTGGAGTGTAACAAAATATCATCAATGAACACAATCACAAATGAGTCGAGGTAATATCAAAAAATTCTATTCATTAGGTCCACAAACGTCACTGGGCATTTTCCAACCCAAAAGACATAACTAGAAATTTATAGTGACCATATCTAGTTTGAAAGTTGTTTTGGAAACATCTTCACCACTCACCTTATGTTGGTGATATCCCGACTTTATGTTAATCTTGGAAAAGTAACTAGCACCTTGGAGTTGATCAACGAGATCATCAATCCGAGGGATAAGATACTTGTTCTATATGGTGACCTTATTGAGTTGGCGATAAACAATGCCCATTCTAAGGGACACATCCTTCCTCTTCACAAACAAGACCGGAGCACCCCTTGGAGAAATACTAGGTTGAATGGAACCCTTGTCTAGTAAATCTTTGAGTTGGAGTTTCAAATCTTTCAATTAAGCCGGAGCCATACAATCTAGAGGAATTAAAATCAGATTTATATCCGGTAACAAGTCAATGCCAAAGTCAATTTCCCGTTCGGGAGGAACTCTTGAAAGTCCATTTGGAAAAACTTTTGGGAATTCCCTCACTATGGGGACTGACTCAATAGAAGGAGTTTCACATTCTAAATTGTTGACCCTCACCACATGGTGTAGACAACCCTTGGATATCATCTTACAGGCCTTCAAGCAAGAAATGATTTGACCCCTTGGCATAGAATTTTCTCCCCTCTACTCTAAAATCGGTTATTTTGGGTATTGAAATTTCACAACCTTTTTCTTACAATCTATGGAAGCAAAACAAGCATGAAGCCAATCCTTAACCAAGATGATATCAAAATCAAACATGTCAAGTTCTAACAAATCAAAAAGAGTAACTATATTGGGCAGCATTATAGGACATCTCCTATAGACTCTCTTTGCAACTACAAACTCACCCATTAGGTTAAAAACCAAAAAGTTTTAAAATTAGAAAACATCAGGAAGTACATCAAAATTCCTAGCTACCAAGCTGTAACAAAAGAAAGGGTAGAACCTGGTCAAGCAACACATAAACATTAACAAAGAAAACTTGTAACATAGTAGTCACAACATCAGGAGAGATCTCTCGTTCACCCCTAGACTTGAGTGCATAAAAATGGATCCCCTTTGGAGCTTCGGAGCTAGGAACGTTTGATTGAACTTGGCTATTCCCCTTTCCTTGCCTCTTCATATTACGATAATCTTTCACCATATGGACACCTTTTCCAAAACCATAGCAACTATTAGTTCCAACAAGGCATTCACATAATGTTTCTTACCACACTTACCACAAGTTGGTCTTTCTCATGGTGGATCAACATTTATCCCCTTTTTGGTTTAGTATTAGACACCCTATCGTTGAGAGTCTTGGAGAATTCGAAGGAACCTAGTTTGAAAACCTCTTTTTGAACTTAGGCTTGTCTTGAATGTCAAGCCTACTCTTGGAAGAACCACTTTCAGAAGATCTTGCCTTCTTATCTTCCCTATTCCTCTTCCTTAGGTGATTCTCCTCTACTTGTTTAGCATGAACCATCAACCTAGAAAGATCCATATTGTCATGAAGCATAGTTGCACGACATTCTTCTTCAAGCTCTTCGGACACGCCCGTTACATAATGGCTCACTTCATCCCTAGCATTGGAAACCAAAGAGGAAGCATATTTGGACAACCTAATGAACTTTAAGGAGTATTCCTTAACACTCATACCTTCTTGATGAAGGTTGATGAACTCCTCTACCCTAGATTCCCTTTTCTCCCTTGGGAAGAATCTATCAAGAAAGGCATTTTTGCTCCCAAGTCACGGGACCACCTCCTAAACCTTACTATCCTTCCAATGATTCTACCATGTCTGAGCCACGTCCTTGAGTTGATAAGAAGAAAGATCAGCCTTTTTCGTAGTACTCACTCCCATGGAAAACCAGATCTTATAGACTTCATCAAGGAAATCTTGGGGTCTTCATCAGCTTTTGATCCAAGAAAATAGGAGGACTCATTCTCATAAAATCCCTTAGACGGCTAGCCATAGTACTAGATTGTTGGTTCTCTCGAGGAACAACCTCCCTTTTAGCTTGTGTTGTAATGGCTTGAGCTTGAGTGGTGATGTCTTGGCCATTTCAAATAGGGCTTCCCTCACCTCACCATCCATCATGGTAGGAGGATTGAACGGAACATTCTCATTCGCAGGATCTTGCATTTGAGGTTGAACTCAATTGCCTTGGGGAGTAGGTCCCGCATTCGCAATCTCTTCTCTTACTCTTTTCGCGGTTGTTCTTCTTGTGTTCATCGCTTATAACCACAAGAAAGGGATTAAATGCTAAAATACACATAGTGTTAAAACTCTAGAGGCACGACATAGGATTACAAAGAAAAGAGAATTTTCCTAATCCTCACGTAGCCTCGCATTCATTATTGAGGCGCGCTTCACAACCATGAATATAACAATATATAATGTTGATTATTGAGACATCAACCCTAGTTTATTTAACTTCATGTTCTTATACAAAGTTTGTCACATACAAAGAGCACCCCGATGCGACCGGAGGCGGCATCCTCTCAGAAAACTCTGACAAGCCCTTAGCGTTAGTCATAACATGTTATCTGTTAAAAATGCAGAAAAATTATAAACTTTTAAATCTATATGAAGTGTACTTAGACTTCATGCTTAACATATATTGAGTTATATGTATACCCCTCATATATAAGCTTACTTAGGCTTCTCTCATATCAACATGAATAAACAATACGTAACGATAGTCTAAAAGTTGTCTCACATTAAAACCGTCTAAAAAGTACGAGTTGGATTTAGCCAATAAAATTTCAATATGCCATATAGGCCTTAATGAAATAGAATTCAAAGAACATAAAATGGAAAAAAGAGTATCTATTAAAGCCACCAAAATCTCCATAAGCTAGAATAACAAAAAGATAGAATCCCCCAATATGCGGACCTACCAATACTTTGAGAAAGGGTTCCAAGCTTCATCAATCGACCTTCTTAATGTTTTCGACCTTACATTTGTAGTTATATAATGTAAGGGGTTAGTACGCCACATGTACTAAGTATGGGTATATGCACATAACATTTAAGGATATGCATGAAAAACGACCATTTCTTTAGAAAGCATACTATGTCATTTGAACACCTTTAATGCACATACAATAGATCATATACAATATGAGGATCACAACAACATAAAACATAATCATAACCAATGATATAACATCATAAAATCATATTAACATTTCATATTCATTAGATCATATAGCATAACATACAAGATAGATACAAATGATCACATCCCAAGCCTACAAGTGCAGTGATCTTATGAAGCCCCATAATCCCACATAATCAAGTAAACAAGATAGAAGACAATAAGTAAATCTTTGCTTCATACAACCTATATCATAGGTCGTCATCACCACATATAGCAATATAGACAATTAACATGTTCATAAACATAACCAACATCATAAAATATTAACATCATGTATCATAACCATTATACATTTTCATGTTATCATATTACATAAGATCAATCTCCTAGGACTTCCCGTAGAGTCAACTTGTGCAATGTCTAGGTAGAGTCCCATACCACTACTATACACAAGTAACCCTAGTCAATGTCCATTCACTTGTATTACATTTTACTTGAGGGAACAATCACCTTAAACTACATTAGACCATTTGTGCTAAACATGGCATCCGGTGTCATGAAACCCCACACCGAAATAAGGTGGTCTACCAGCCAAAGTAGAACCAATCATGAACATAGTTGCTAGGTGGGTCCACTATCTAGTATTCCTAAGGTGGCCACATATATCAAAAACTAGGAGATATATTAGAGACTAATAGTTTCACATTACATAGCAACCTCTATCTCATGAGAGACATGGTGAACCTACCTTCAAACTACGGAAGGGACAACTTTCATACCTAGTTCATCGGTGCTAAGCTAAAGTTCCTTTATGAATAACCTTAAAGTCATTATTTATTCATAAATCTTATCATAGGTCATAGGATATTAAATCCTCTTACAAACATGATCATAAGTTATTTAGAATTAGGATGACAATTTTCTTTTACCACAACCCTTAATTTATGAGATTAACATATCATAATCATAGTGTGTAAGTTATACAAGATAAATCATCAACTTCCATTATAATATCCTTACCATGATCCCACATTTCACATATTCATAGCCCAATATATATGCATACCAAACCATACATACTTCCAATGCATAGAAACATCATTTATAGGCTAACATAAACATAATACAGTACTGACGATTTTAGAAGACTTACCTATTGCTTCCAAGAACCTTTATCAAGAACTTACATTCAGTTTAAAACAATCATCCAACAACATAGTGAAATACTAAATGACATATCCAATACCAACCCTTCAAGTCATATACAAGACCAATTCGTAGTTAAGGATAAGGGAAAGGGTCATTAAAGAGTTCATTCAAACTATAGTTCCAATCCCAACGTTTACATGTTATCAGGTGATAAATATAACCCATTCAAAACCATTTTTAGTGAAGGACAACTTCACACGAAAATCTAACATCACAAACCCAACAATACATACTTAATTAACCATAGAAAATCGTTATATTTCATCATAAGTCTTAAATCTTGAGTTAGGAAGAAAACCCGTTTTGTCTAAGTAAGGCCCCTAAGAGTTGAGTTCTTGAAAATCATCTTTGAAAGGACATCTTGAGAAAGGAATACAAAGAGTGAAAAACCCATACCTTATTGACGAATATTCCATAAATTTCGAATCAAAATCTTGAAGTCTTCGTCTTCTTCCTTAAGCTTTTCTTGTTCTTCAGTGGAGTTTGAAAAGAGAGAGCTCTTGAGAGAGATGAGAAGAATTTATTTAATCTAATTGGAAGTGTGTAAAACTGGTCTAAAACTGACCTAAAATCATTATAAACTCATCCCATAAAAAATCCAATATACCCTTCACTTAAATAGGTCTTTTTGTGAAGTTAAATTGCTTAAAATATTACTTTAACGAATCTGGGAAGTGGCTACGCGTCGCAAGGGCAATTTCATATTTTATTTTCGAAATCAGGTTTGATTCAGTGAACCTCGTGGACTCCACGCATCGCGAGGCAAATTGTTTACTTCCAAGTGTTGGTTGCGCGCAGACTGCTTTGGCAGCCTGCCTGCCTATGTTCGTGTCATCCTAAAGGACCCTTCGGGTGGTCCTTGGGGTGTCGTTACCGTATGTTTGGACCCTTTTTACTAAATTGTACCTATATAAAGTCATTATACAAGTTTTGGACTTCATTTGACACTCCAAAACCTTCACCAAACATAGGGATGTCTACTAGTTCAAATTAGCTAGTTTTCGGACATCAAGGTCTTTCTTTATCGTTATGGATCTAAACTTTTATAATTTAGTTTAATGCATTAATATAGATATCTACACACCATTTTAATAAATATTTAATAGGCTAAGCTCTAGTCTAAGTCATGGAACTTCTGGAGTGTTACATTATCCCCTCCACCCTCTTAGGAACATTCGTCCCCGAATGACATTAAAATCTTTTCGAGAGTAAAGATAGACTCAATACTAGCAGCCCAACCAACAACAACATATAATCATAATAATCTACCATGTTTTTCACAGCTAATAGGAGTACTTCAAAACTCCCTTCAACACATACCATAACATTACACAACAAACTCAATTCATGATGTATAACATACAAGAGCTTCTACGTTTCATAATACATAATGAGGAACTAACTTATCATCATTAACATTAGCGCGAAATACACAAAAGAGTTACCATGATATCATTATTCTCAAGACAACAATAAAACAGCAAAATCTCAAGAAGACAACATGCATACACATTTCATATAAGTGCAAGATTGAAGCATGAAAGCATTTTTAAAAAAACTCAAGTCAGTACATCTTTAACAAAAGCATGCACCTATTAAGAAAACAAGTCAATTTCATATTAGTCATTATTTTATCTATTAATAAGAATGTCTAACCTCAAGGAGTAATATATGAGGGTAGCGGGACTTCTTGTCGTCTTCGGCCTCCAATGATGCACCCTCAACAAGGTGGTTCCTCTATAGCGCCTTTACAGAGGCAACCTCTTTGTTACTCAACTTATTGACTTGGCGATCTACGATATCATCAGGGACCTCTTCGTATGAGAGGTTCTTATCCACCCTAAACATTGAATAGGAAGAATAGACACCGGGTCGCCTATGCATTTGTTGAGTATAGAAACATGAAACTCCGGATGAACCAAAGCTAGTTCACTAGGTTGTTTAACCTCATAGGTAACCTTTCCAACCCGTGTAAAACCTCATAAGGACCAACATATTGGGTACTTTACTTCCCCTTCTTACCAAACCTCATCACCCCTTCATAGATGATATCTTCAATTATACATGATCACTTATTTCAAATTCAAACTCTTTTCTTTTATTGTCGGCATAAGACTTTTACTGACTACATGATGTCTTTAATCTATCTATTATGACTCGAAATTTCTCTATATACTCATAGATAATCTAAGAACCAATGAGTTATGACTCACCAACCTCATACCATTCAACCGAAACCTACATCTTCCACCATAAATAACTTCGAAAGGTGCTGTGGATATGCTCGATGGTAGCTATTGTTGTAGGAGAACTCAATCAAAGGTTGGTGATCATCCCAACTTCCTTTGAAATCAATAACACAGCCTCTTAACATATCTTCAACAGTATGAATGGTACGTTCTGCTTGCCCAACCGTTTGAGGATAAATAGCGGTGCTAAGTTTCACTTGACTAACTACACCCTTTTGGAAGGCTTTCTGAAAAGGAGAAGTGAATTGGGCACCCCAATCCGAAATGATGGACAAAATAAATCCCATGAAGACTCACAATATCAATAATATAGATTCTTGAATAATCTTTGGCAGTATAACTACACTTAGCATGAATAAAGTTGACATATTTGGTCAACGTATCCAAAATAACCTATATGTTATCATTTTACCTCCGGGTTCGAGGTAACCCAACAACAAAGTCCATATTGATGGCTCTCACTTCCAAGTAGGAACATCCATGATTTGGCTCAAACCACCTGGTTTAAGATGCTCGACTTTGACTTGTTGGAAATTTGGACTCTTAGCAACAAACTTTATTATGTCCCTTTTTAAGACATTCCACCAATAGACTTCCTTAAGATCAGGATACATTTTGGTGGCACCGAATGTATAGAATAATGAGAACCATGGGATTCTTCTAGAATTTGAATTTTCAAATTATCAACATCTGATACACATAATCTCCCTTGGTACCTAATAACACCATCCCCCCCTTGGCAGAATGACTCATTATGCTTACGAAGTACCGATTCCTTCAACTCCATCAAAAAAGGATGAAGATGTTGCTTAGAATTCACCTCAACCACTAATGATGAATCGGATTTATGATGAACTATAAAACATCTTTAACAAGTTTTATTTTATTATTCAATATGAAACACACTACCCACAGTCATACGACTCAAAGCATCCGAAACCACATTGGCCTTAACGGGGTGGTTAAGGACACTCATGTCATAATATTTCAAGAGTTCTAACCATCTTCTTTGTCGGAGATTCAAATCCTTTTGTGTGAACACATATTGAAGACTTTTATGGTCAGTAAATACATAAATATGCACACTATACAAATAATGTCTCCATATTTTGAAGGAAAAAACTACAGTAGCTAACTCGAGGTCATGAGTCGGATAATTCTTCTCATGAACTTGAGTTGTCTAGACATATAAGCTATCACTTTTTCATGTTGAATGAGGACACATCTTTAGAGCACTCGGGAAGTATTACAATACACTACGAAGGCTTAATTACACTCCGGTAAGGTTAACATCGGAGCGGAGGTAAGGTTATCTTTCAACTCTTGAAAACCTTTTTCCCAACCTTCTGAACACTCAAACATCACCTTCTTTTGGGTCAAATCTTTTAAAGGAGAAGTAATGGATGAAAAAACCATCAACAAACTTTATATAGTACCCGGCTAGACCCAAGAAGCTTTTTATGTCGGTGGGAGTCAAAGATCAGGGCCAATTTTTAACCGCATTCTTCTTCTTCGGATAAACCTCTACACCCTCACCAGAGATAACATGGCCAAAAAAAGCAACCGACCTCAACCAAAATTCACACTTACTAAATTTGGCATAAAGTAGGTGGCCTTTGAGGACTTGCAAGGCCAACATCAAGTGACTCTCATGTTCATTGACATTCTTGAAGTGTATTAAAATATCATCAATGAACACAATCACAAATGAGTCGAGGTAATCACGGAAAACTCTATTCATTAGGTCCATAAATATCGTCGGGGAATTTGTCTACCCAAAAGACATAACTAGAAATTCATAGTGAGCACATCTAGTTTATAAAGCTTTTTTGGGAACATCTTCACCTCCTCCCTAAGTTGGTGATATCCCAACCTTTAAGTCATTCTTGGAAAAGTAACTAGCACCTTGGAGTTGATCAAACAGATCATCAACCTGAGGGATAGGATACTTGTTCTTTATGTTGATCTTATTGAGTTGGCAATAATCAATGCACATTCTAAGGGACACATCCTTCTTATTCACAAACAAGACCGGAGCACCCCATGGAGAAATACTAGGTTGAATGAAACCCTTGTCTAGTAAATCTTTGAGTTGGAGCTTCAACTCTTTGAATACGGCCGGAGCGAACCGATATGGCGGAATTGAAATGGAATTCGTATCCGGTAACAAGTCAATGCCAAAGTCAACTTCCCGTTTGGGAGGAACTCCTGGAAGGTTAGTAGGAAAAACTTCTAGGAATTCCGCAACTACAGCGAGTGACTCAATAGAAGAAGTTTCACATTCTAGACCTTTAACCCTCAATACAAGGTATAGACAACCCTTGGCTATCATCTTACAAGCCTTCAAGCAAGAAATGATTTGACCCCTTGGCATAGAATTTCCCCCCTTCCACTCTAATATGGGTTAATTTGGGAATTGAAACTTCCTATCCTTGTCCTACAATCTAAGGAAGCAAAACAATCATGAAGCCAATACATACCCAAGATGATATAAAAATCAAACATTTCAAGTTCTACCAAATCAATAAGAGTAACTCTTTTGGGAATCATTACAGGACATCCCCTATAGACTCTCTTTGCAACCACAGGTTCACCCATTGGGGTGCAAACCAAAAAGTGTTCAATCAAAACATCGGTAAGTACATCAACCTTCATAGCTACCAAAAGTGTAACAAAAAAAGGGTATAACCTGGGTCAAGTAAAGCATAAACATTAAAAGAGAAATCTTGTAACATACCAGTCACAACATCAGGAGATATCGCTTATTCACTCCTAGCCTTGAGTGCATAAAAATGGCTCCTCTTTGGAGCATCGAAGCTAGGAACACTTGATTAAGATTGGCTATTCCCCTTTCCTTGACTCTTCACATCAGGACAATCTTACACCATATGGCAACCTTTGTCACAAACATAGCAACTATTAGTTCCAACAAAGCATTCACCCATATGTTTCTTACCACAAGTTGGTCTTTGTCTTGGTGGATCAACATATTTCCCCTTTTGAGGTTTAGCATTAGAAATCCTATCATTGCAAGTCTTGGAGGAATTTGAAGGAACCTTGTTTAAAAACCACTTCTTCAACTTACGAGTGTCATTAATGTGAAGCCTACTCATGGAAGAACCACTTTCAAAATATATTGCCTTCTTAGCTTCCCTATTCGTCTTTCTTAGACGACTCTCCTCTACTTTTTGAGAATGAACCATCAACCTAGAAAGATCCATATTGTCATGAAACATTGCTGTACGACATTCTTCTTCAAGCTCTTCGTACACGCCCGTTACATAACGTCTCATTTTATCCCTAGCATTAGAAACCAAAGAGGAATTATATATGGACAACTTAATGAACATTAAGGAGTATTGCTTAACACACATACCTCATTGATGAAGGTAGATAAACTCCTATACCTTAGATTCACTTTGCTCCCTTGGGAAGAATTTGTAAAGAAAGGCCTTTTCGAAAATTCCAAGTCACGGGACCACCTCCTAAATCCCTACTATCCTTACACTGATTGTACCATATCTGAGCCACGTCCTTCAGCTGATAGGCAGCAAGCTCAGCCTTTTCAATAGTACTCACCCCCATGTAAAACAAGATCTTATAAAGTTCATCAATAAAATCTTGGGGGTCTTCATCAACTTTTGATCCATGAAAAATATGAGGATTCATCTTTGTAAAATCCCTCGGACGGCTAGCCATAGTACTAGCATGTTGGTTATCTTTAAGAATTCCTCCATGTTTGTTTGTGCTGTAATGGCTTGAGATTGAGTGGTGATGGCTTGGGCCATTTGAAATAGGGTTGCCCTCACCTCACCATCCGTTATGGCCATAGGATTGTCCGGAACATGATCATTCGCAGCAGCTTGCACTTGAGGAGGAACTCGATTGCCTTGGGGAGTAGCTCCCGCATTCCCAATATCTTCCCCTACTCTTCTCATGGTTGTCCTTCTTGTGTTCATGACAAGAAAGGATTATATTCTAAAAGACACATAGTGTCAAAAACTCAAAAGGCACGACATAGGATAACTAAAAAAACAGAATTTTCCTAATCATCACATAGTCACTCATTAATAATTGTGGCACGCTTCACATACATGAAAATAACACTATATAATGTTACAATCAATAGAATGTTAACTTCAAGGTTGTCATGATTAATTAATGAAACCAGGGTTGTGTTTCCCATGACGTTACATTTAGTGTTTATTCATGAACATGTTTCAGGTAATAGTTGCCTATGCAAATTACATGCGAATTAGGCGTATCGATGACTTCTTAGTCTTGTTAGATAACTTTACACTCAAATATTCTCGGTCTTAGAGTGCTATTAAATTTTACCCTCACATAGTTTAGTGTCAATGTTCTCTTCTCTAGAACATTTACTCCAATTCAACTGTTTAACTTAACTTTTCCCTAAATATCGATTTCTCTCAAATAGTTGAAAGATACATGAACGTTCTAACGCGTGCACTTATTATAAAAAATGAATAGAAAAATTTGAGTCTTATATTGAAAAGATGAATTACATTCTACTCGTATTACGAATCTACACTTTGATTCCATCATAGTTCTCACAATACTAGTTGTGGTGTTAAGCTGTTCATTTTTTCAATAAAATAAGCAAACATAAGTAATGAAGACATTAAGAAAATTACTTACGGCAATTTTTAGATTGAAATAACACTTGATATTCAAAAACCAAAGAAAACATTAATTCTCGATTCAATGTTAATCGGTAAAAAATCAAAGTAAAAAATATTTACAAATTAGTTTTTAGTTCATGATATGAGGAGTTAATAAAAAATTACAGACTTATTAATAAAAATAGTAAGTCTAAAAATAGTCCTACTCGAAGTAGGACTTAAATGTCGGGAAGCTTCAAGATGACCTGACGATCAATCACGTGATTCACGGTTTATGAAGCATGCCATGGTCGGTACTTAGTAAAATTGTATGTGATATTTCAGTGCTTAGATACCGAAAACTCTTCATGATTGTGATTACAAACCGATGCACGGACCACGGTCCATTTTAGCTTCTGTGGTCTTTACTTAGTCATGCAAAACTTTACACCTTAATGCATGTCTACTTGAAATCCTTCACGAATAGCACCATGACTCATCATAAGGTCCATGACCTGTTTGGGCTTCCGTGGTCTTTACTTGGCCAAAAAAACATAGTCCATCAAGGCATTCCCACTAGTTCAACTTAATGAGTTACAATACGAGTTGTCTTTATCACGACGGCTTGTCTGGGCGTCCATGATCTTTCCTTGGCTAAAATCAACCTTGTCTATGCAAAGCCTACTTATTGCACCTCCTTTACGAGCTTCAGGACGGACCATAAAACAGACAACGGCCCGTCTTGATTTGTGTGGTACTTGTTCCAGAATAAATAATCTTATTTTCTTTCATATATCCCATGTCAACATGTTTTACTTGTCCAACATCACCAATAACATCATATAACCTAAATACACTCGATTCTATGAATAATGCTTAGGTTTGAGCATCAAATCTGCCAAGATCTCACGACACATCAACAACCTCAACTTAGAACCATTACTTCTCCTCAATTGATAAGAAAAAAAAAACATTTGAGTCTTAAACCCCATAGATACCATATTAGAATAAACCAGCCATCTTAACCACAATTATCCAAAACCATCTATCTAATATGTAAGGATAAATTTATGACATCCCATTACCGACCGTCAACCATGCTTATGCTTGTGTATGTTATCGGCCAACATAATTTAACTATAAAATTTAGACATAGTTTCCTCACATTAGAGAAGTTCCTCTCACAAGATAATTGGGTCTAAAGAAAATTATGGGAGTCACAAAAAACTTCTAACAGAAAGAAAAAAAAACATAGGCTCGCCCTTGTTTTCTACACTCTGTCTTTCAAACAACTAGAGTAGGATTATTGATGGACTTTATAGTATTGTAGCATAGGCTCGGGCTAGGGAATGGAATATATTGTTTTATGATTTATTAATTTACCCTGGTTCTCCAATATATAATTATCACACAACTTTATCCGCTCGATTCTATCTTCTTTCATTTCAATATATCATAACAACGGCACCACTTTTCATTTCTTCATTTTTTCTTTTTATATACTACTAGATTCTTTGAACATGTACTAATTCTGATCACTTTACTATTTTGACTTTGTACTTTTAGCGCTGATTGAGTGAGCCTTCTTTTTACACTTTTTCCTATCTACTCGTGTTGTGATCACCCTCAACTTAAGATTTTGGCCTGAGTTGTGGCATTATATCTTTTGAGACCAAAGGATATGATATCGCGGGTAAGAGTAAAATTACTTGCAAGACTCAGAAAGGGTTCAAGTGTCATGCTTTCATTTGGTAGTTTATTTTTTCATTTTGAGTGGGCTTAGAAAAAAGGAACTAATGATCATATCTTATCTAGTTATTTTTAGATTTTCCCAAGACTACTTGGGCAAGTTCAACTTCTGTACGAAATGACAGGCTTCATACAAACCTCACACGCATATGACATATATCTAATTTCCAATTTCTTAGTTAACAAACTTATGTTCCAAGCTAGCAATGTTCAACATGTGAGTATCTTAGATATCATAGATGGATCCTGACAGTAAAATTTAAGATTAACACCGTACATGTTATAATTTCAAATAGAACAAAAAGTCTTAAAACTTATTTGTTCCATAGCTTAACATAAAAAACTTCACAGTTTCCTCAAAACATGAAACACCAACAGTTCACAATTTATCAAACAGCAAAACAAAGCCAACCTCTATGCATTCTATCAGTTCGATGGCAGGTCCCCACAACAACCTCTCCAAATAAAAGGATATTTCCCTCAAAGTAGACAAAGTAAAAAAATACAGGTTGTGAGGAGTGGTCTTACCTACGGTGCACTAGGCGTAGGTAGTCTATGTAGTGTGGGAACCCTTATCAACTAGTGCACTTTCGAAAACCTGCACTGGGTTTTGTTGACTACCACTAACAAGGGCAAGTACCACGCTACTCGAAGCGCCATCTAACACTGGATTTTGACTTTGTTGCGCAAGTGATTTTTCTTACTTCGCTAGCGTCCGAGACTTCTTTTAGAATTTCTTGTGTTGCCTCCTTTCCTCTTTGTAGAGGTTAGTCGTCTTCCTCTCATTAGAACGCCCATACTTTTGTTTCTCTTTATACATTTATATTTGTTAACTAATCCCATTAATTCATTCATGATAGAGATCTCACTAAATAGGTTCAACAAGGATTCTGAAACAACCGGGGGAGATAAAATGATTGGCTTCTCTGCTAGTTTAGAAATATAAGCTCTAACCTAAATCAACTGTGTCTTCAAATCCTCCACATTCACCCACCTGAAAGTACGTAACTGATTTTTCACATGTACCTCCAAATATTCCATCCTATCTTTTACAATAGCAAGCTCCTTCCGCTCCTCATGATTTAGTCGCTTCTCTGCAGCTAACACATCCTATTTTAATACTTGAGGTATTTTGAGTACGATCTGATCGACCATGGACTTGGTCTGCCACAGATCTGCAACCAATCCTTAACCCGAACTAAATGATAGAGATAACGTTTAGTTATCAGCTTTCTGGCCTTAAGGTAAGAAATGAATCGACCCATAGGCGCTAAGATACTAACCTTCCATTCTTAGATTGGTTTGTCTGGAAACTTAAAACGAATAATCCTAATTCTACAATATACTGAGGCATAATAGGATTGTAGACAATCTATGCCGAGAATGACATCAAAGTCTACCAGGGTTCCCTGACACTAGATTCCACATTAGCTCATGTGATCTATGTCGGTTAGGGCAAGATGTTCCCAAAAATTAAAATGAACTAAAGAAAAAGCTCTAACTAAGATAACCTAAGGGGTTTGACTTAACTTAGGTAAGGGTATGAGACTCTATGACTTGCACTAGTTGGATTTATGTAACTAGAAGCCCGTGGTTCTTATATATGAATCTGCTATAATAGTTATGATATGTATCATGATTATCTAATTACATTGATGAAACTACATGATGATTGTTTAACTTAAGAATATGTATGTGGTCTCTATTTCTAAAGGATGACGATATGTACTCTTAAAATGATATATTATGTGACGTTTGATATGGGTCATGTTCTTGCTGAGGTTACTTGATTAAGGTAAGGTTAGGGCATTGTTTGTTCATTGTACTTGTTGGACATAAGGGGTGAAGGGTACTTGTCTTGCTTTGATTATGTTTTTAAAGAACTCGATTCTGTCTTGTTCTTATTTATAACTTGATGATGGTGCTTTGACTAGTGTTAAGTATGTCCATATGCTGTTTTACTTGACTGACTTAGTATGGTGGTTGTATGTACATGATTTTGACTAATTGGATATGTCTTATTGATTTGTAGGGTCTTCTTCAATATGCATATGACTTTCTAAATGTAAACTAGCATGTTTTAACGAAATGTACCATTTTAGAATTATTTAATGATATGTGTTCATATGGTCTCATGCTTAGTAAAAATTGTGTACTAACCCCATTTTCTCCCTTTTTTCCAATATTTCAGGTTCCAGTCATTGAAGCGCTTTGAGACGACTTTAAAGAAGACTTGAAATTTTCAATTATACAATATAGGTAGGTCCTCACTTTCTGAGGGCAATTCCAGTATCAAGCTTATGATTATGCCTTGCAATAGTTTGCATTGAGGTAAGTCTTAAGAGGATGTTATTATATATGAATATTCTTTTAATAGTATATGCTACATATATGATGATCTTGCACATTGATGATACTACATGATGATTAGTTTCATTTATGAAAATTTGTTTGGTCCCTATTTCAAAAGTTTGAAGATATGTACTTTTAAATGATTATGGGGCTTTGCTTGGTCATTGAACTTGGTGACTTAATGAGGGTTCATAGGTAATTGTCTTGCTTTAGTATGTTTTAATAAACTCTTATTCATGCTTGTTGTTATTATATCTTAATGATAGCGTTGCTTTGACTATGTGTTCAAGTATGTGATATGCATGTTGATTTTATTAGACTTAGTATTGCTTGTCTTGTGATGTACATGCTTTTCACTAATTTTGATGTCTTATAAGTGGATGGTCATCCTAAATATGCCAAAAACGACTTTCTAAATGTAAATAGAATGTGTTTAAGAAATGTCCCTTTTAGCATGATTTCTTTTTAATATGTGTGCATACTGGTCTCATACTAGTTAGAAGTTGCTGTTACTAAATCCATTTTTCCACTTTTCCCACATTTAGGTTCCGGTCGTTGGAGGGCTTTGGGAACGACTTGAGAGACTGAATATCCATTATCAAAAGTTAGGTAGGTCCTCACTTTCCCGAGCGGGCCCAATGCTGATATCCAAAGTATGAAGTTGTTCTAGTTTTAATACTCTTATGTTCTTTACTTTTAATTTGAGTAATAAATATTGTCTAGCCAATATGTGGCTTTATTACATTGATGTATGGGCTAGGCCCGAATTGTTACACTCTTGTTAGATGGTTATGAGATGAGACATATATTTGAGATTATTTTATATTTTGTATATCTATGTGCATTAGAAGTAGAAGACTAAGTAATCTTCCTATACTAAGAGTCTATGTATACTCGATATAAAATTCTACTTTGAGAGTCCAAATTGGTTGTGGAAGTGTAGCAACTTCGGTTGGGTGATACACTACTAGTTCATGCATGTTAAGTTCCATTTCTAAGTATGATAAGAGCTTTGGATGTAAGTTAAGGTCATAATGAACCTTTAGCACAAAGTCGAGTTGAGAGGTTCTATAATTATTAAATTTTTCCTGTAAGTTAATTCAAGGATACACTCCAATCAATAATACCTCCTAAGAATGAGGAGTTTTGTGCCTTAATACCAACCATATGAATGGTCTTGAAGTCTTCTTTCAACTAGTTTTTACCCTTCAGCAATCCAAGTTATCTGTTAGGAGTTATACCCATTTTTCTAGGCACTCTATAGTCTGCGCGAACCGGTGTGACAAGTGTACGTCTACCGTGCAAGATTCAGCTACGTAACCATTCACATCACTTCAAAATTCTTTAAGTTTTCACTTCTTTAACGTTTTAGGAGGGGATTTTTTCTCTTCTCCACATCCCAAAATCCTCTAATTCTAAATAAACAATCTTCGCTCAAGAACTTCAAGAAACATGAAGAGTAAGGTTCATTGTTCAAAGTTTTTCTTCAGAATTTTTTACATAAAGGTATCTAAGACTATTCATATTGATGGACTTTGTTCTTCCTAATGTCGGTACACATCAATTTAGTCTTTAATCCAGGGTTATAACCTTAGTTTTGAGAAGTCTTGTTATGAGTTATGTTATTTGTTCTGTATTCTACATCCTTTATCATGAGTTGTTATATTTATTATCATAAATTTAGATCCTTGAGTTTTTCATGTCTATTGTTTTTAGCACAAATCATATTTTTTTGTTATAATGTTTAGAATCTTTTGAAGATAACATTTTTTTCTTAAACTGAATTCAGGAGGAAAAATATTAGTTTCCAGAAAGAGTTTTAACAAAATTTAAGCAACAATATTTTAAAATGACTTTTGAGAAGTGTTTAAGGGAGCAAAAAAATGGTTCCAGAAACTATATTTTTTACATTAAGAAGAGATCTATGATTCATGATAGTACGAAAGTTGAGTATGCAATCACTGTATGATCAATATGACATCTAGATATGCAATTTATGTATATAAAGTATGACTTCTCAATCATTAATAAACAATATCACAATGGACATTTGTTTTAAACTATTTTTCTCTGAGAACGTAAAGCATATTTAAAGTATCATTTAAAGAGAATTTCTTGTTGAAGTATAGGGGAATTGAATAATCCCAAATGTATCATTTTTTTACATTTAGAAAAGAAAAACTATGATTTCTAAATGAGTTTATGATTTGGAATATATTTTAGAGCAATTACCTCTTTTAAGAGGATAGTTTGAGTAATTATCTCAGACTAGAGAAATAATTTATTTTATTATTCGAGCAAGAGTGTGTATATAACAAATGCATGGAGATTTCTGTATCAATTGTGTGGAATAAGTGTAGTTGATATTCAGCTATAATATTTTGTTAAACTATAAAATTGAAAATACATCATTTAAGGCGATCAACACTTTAATTTGTTAATGCTTCTTAAATATTGTATGTGTAAAAATAGATAATTTAAAAACACTAATACATAACTCATTTGGGCTTAACACACAAATTAAATAAGACATAACAAAACAACAAAAAAGACAAAACCAACTTCCGATACCGCCGAAAAGGTAAGCCCATTAAGTACTTTGTTAAGTCTTGGGTTTTCTAGATAAACCTGTTTTCCTTCATTGCCTTATTCTATTACCACCGGATAGATGATCCCTCAGAGAGATAACAACAAGTTCCACCTCCTGAAGTCATTGTTCAATATTGAATTCAAAATGTTACTTCCTTTCTTATCGTAAAAATAAGAATAAGTGTTCTATACTTCCCTTACATACTTGTTCATACACCTGTTTTAGTTGATGAAAGTGCCTCAAGAATTCTGTTCTCTAATTTAATGGATTGTACTCCTTGTGCCCCACTTCTGGATCTTATCTAAGGAGGTTTGCTTTATTATTAATTATGTTGGTGAATTAAATGTCTTTTTTCCACTATTTTCATCATCTTGTAGAGGTTATCTCGAGTGCTTTTAAATGATTAATACAATTGGTTATAGAGTTAATTATTTTTAAAGATTTAAATGACCAAATTTCGTTGAAACATTTCAAAATACTTTCAAAATTTAAATATGAAAAGAATAGTTCATCTATTTAGTACTATTGTTTTTCATATTACTCAATTTTGTAAATAAACTTAACCAACAAAATATAAAAATAATATCGATATAAAAAAGGTCAGCAATAACCTTTCCTCTTTAGTTTATGACTAAAAATGATGGATACCATTTAAGTATACTTTTTTTTCATAAATATCAATTCTTGAAATTTGATATGTGAATGACAATAATAAAAATTATCATAGATATTGCAATATTTTATCTGTATAAATAATTTTCTTTTACACATATTATTACTCAACTAATATTTGAGTAAGGCTATCATAGAGATGTACGTTTACAAAAAGTGTACTTATATAATGATTTTACATACTCTTATAACTAGAGTGTTATAGAGACAAAAAATATAACATAAAATAGTTCTAAAGAATATTAGGCCGTTACACATAAATGTTGATATAAGGTGATGGTGATAATCGAGTATGAGGTATGCAAAATATGTATCTTAAACTAGGTCTTTTAATATACATACATACATATAATATATAGAATATATATATATATATATTGAGATAATATATTATATACTATACACATGAAATATAGTAACTAGTATTAATTTAATTGACTACATGAAAAACATCACCTACTGTGAAAAATATTTTATAAGGGTGATCCTTCATTTAATATATTGACTAAAGAAATTGGTATTGAGGATAAATTATCTTATGAAGATCCCGATACTGATAATGGATCGCCACGTTTGCAAGTTGAGAACCAAGGAAGTAGCATTAATCAAAGTCTTGTGGAGAAACATTTGTTAGGGAAGCTACATGGGAAGCTAAGGAGGATATGAAGAAAAGATACCTGCATCTCTTTAGGTCGGGAGAAATTGCAAATTAAGGTACTAATCATTTTCTTCGTATTTATTTCAGCTAGGTGTTAGATATTATCACCCTTAGTCTACTTAGAGTAATCTTATTCAAAGACGGATGTTCCCAAATGGGAGATATTAATACCTCGGTATTTGACAGAGCTAAAAATAGTAAGAACTAACTTTGAAATAGCAAAATATGAAGTTTTACAATTTAGGTAAGTTATGATTTGTTGGTCAATTTCAAACGACCATAACT
Organism: Solanum habrochaites; assembly: GCA_027704765.1. Taxonomy (NCBI): domain Eukaryota; kingdom Viridiplantae; phylum Streptophyta; class Magnoliopsida; order Solanales; family Solanaceae; genus Solanum; species Solanum habrochaites. Next base: position 21,714,704 of record JAKWJA010002496.1, read on the forward strand.
TTTTCTACATGATGAGTTAGGTGACTATTATAATTCAAATGAATGGTATTGGAATCTCTTTTTATGGCCACCGGGTTTTCTAATTTTAAAGATTGTATCAGGAATATATGTCAGTCGTAAGTTAGGTTGTCCATTTAAGAAAAGTTATTAGAAAATATGAGGCTTGATTCCCGTCTAATATCCATGGCTTGATTTGGAATACGTCCTCACTTGATAGAATGATCTCAATGACCAGTGTATTCATACCCAAGACGGTGGTGTAATAGAGACACTCAACGACAGAAAAGTACACTTAGAATACTAGATTTAGAAGTATTAGAAGAAGTCCAAAAAATGATTTTTAAAATGAGAGGAAATCCTTCAATTTTTAGAAAACAAAAAAAAAGTGTCAAAAGGTTCATTATGTGCCTTAGCGAAAAGTTAGAACATTTGAAAAGTCACAACCTTTAAGAAAGATAACACAATCGTTTATACGTCACAATTTTCATAAAAGTCAAAACTTTCATAAACGTCGCAACTTTTAATAAAACAGCACAACCTTCATTAAGCACAACTAGTCATAAAAGTCGCAACTCTTCATAAAAGTTTTAAATCTTCATTTTCTATTCACACTTTTTAAAACCCAACAATATTTTAGATCTTAATTACTAGTCATGACGTATTGTGTTCGTTCTTGAATTAGGATGGGTTTGATGAGTTCTTTAGATAATCATATGGAGTTAAAGATTTTTTGTGGGTCATATTCTCGTGTACTTTTCTGGTGTAGTACATTCTAAGTGATTGGGGAAGAAACCATTCAGTTTTAAGCCAATTAGGGTCACAAATTTATGGGAACATTCATCGGGTTTTCTATGTAGTTCCTAGGCCAACACGCCATTGATGCGCAAGGGGTGGAAGGCACATCAAACCAATATATGCACCAAGCATAGTTCTATGTTGTTTACGGTATTGCTCCCCACACCACTCAGTGTGCCATGGATGCTTGCCCCCACAGTTTCTCAATCGTTTAGACCATCTTAAGTCTTTAAAGGGATACCTTTACTCCCTTGATTCTATCTACTCTAAACTACTAGCATGTATTGAGATTTCATCATGCCATTGGAAGAAGTTTTATACAAATTGTTTTAAAACATGTTTAAAATGACTTGAACAATGACTTGAGGAAGAGAAAAGATGATCTCATTTTCTTTAATATAATATATCCCCCCACTTCCCTTCTGTAACGTTTAAGCTTTCTCTCCCTCTCCTCCCAACCACACACGAACTCCTCTCCTCGATCACTACTACCTTTTCTCATCTTGTACCAACTGGGAATCGTATTCCTAAGAGAAACCTTTTGAGAGGGAAAACCGATGAAGGAGTTACTGAACTATTTTCAGTAATATCTATTTTTAGAGAAACGTTTTGAGTAATACTCTCAAAGTGTAGAAAGAGGAAATGTTTTCTTTTGAAACATCATGAGCTAAGTTATAATTTTGGATTAGCATTGAGCACCATTATGGGGAGAGTTCTAACATCTAAAAGAGCCCATAAACTATGTACCCAATATGGGTAGAAAACGATCATATGTTTTAAATAATTCCTTTGTTTCATATTAAAACATAGCATGTTATTCACTTAGTAAATAAGTTCTATACCCCAACAAAGTATAGGACAACTTTGAAAATGTGGGTTAGAGTATTTATACGCACATAGCTCAATGTAACAACCGATTACCGTTCTTACAGAAAAGTCAACGGGATAAATTTTGGACCGAAATAGTTTTTGGTAGTATCTTGAAATTTTACCAAACTAGCCCATATTTAAATGAAATCAGAGTCAACAAGGACTAGATAAATATAATAATAAATGGGAGATTTAATTATGCATGTGATCACATGTGCAGATAGCTAAGACATTAAGGAACTCGTGCGACTTTGGAACATTAATGTTTGAAGGGGAGTAGAATCCCAAGCTTATCTTGAGAAGAAGGGTATTTTTCTTGAATGTATGTCTTTTTTTTTTTTTTGAGGATTGAGGTGTGTTGTGATATTGGGTTTGAAATCCTTGAACTAGCTCATTGTTTCTATGCAAGACACCAATGTGGGGTTGGTGTAGCGGGATGAGGACCATTGTGGCCGGACATACACGACTTAAGTCAAAAATAAAATCTAAAAATGTTTTATTCTACAATTCTCAACCTTGAGAGCTGAGGAACAATCCATGGGTCTTTCTTGTAGGTTTTCCACCACTTCTAGCACCAAAGATAAGGTTTTTACTCCCCAAACCCATTTTTTGATCCGTAGATCATAGTTTCTTAGGTAATTACCGATGGGGAAGGTTTTATCTGGAACTTATGGTGGAAAAATACCTAATCTAGTTAAGGGGATCAACGGTCCCACCTAGGTTTGATATTATTTGTTATAGTCTCGGTAATTAAGTTGTCACAACTCTCAAATTGAACTGGGTTAAACTAGAACCTATCATGCATGTATGATTTAATAAGGCCTTCAAATGATTAATATTAGTATTAGATGTCAGTTTCTTGTGTTTGGAAGTCAAACGTCATAGAACGTCAAGATGTTTGGAACCTCGTCCTAGTGTGTACAAGTGTGACTTTGCATGTTTTACGTGTTGTTTGGTGTCTAAATTGATAGTAGAGGTCTCTAACACCTAGATAACATGTTTAGGGTCGTAAAGTCCAGGTAGGACACCCAAAGAACCAACCTAATGGTCATTTTGGAGGATCCAAACCTTGGCAAGAAACTCCCAAAAAGTAGTCCAAACCACGACCGTAAACCACATCCAATGGTTCCATCGACGCCCAGTCTATTGTAGGAGTGGCTCCACACTTAGTTGTGAGAGCTTATCCCCCAAATTTTAATTTTCTGACAAAAATGATGCCCATCATGAGGCCTCGTTGATCACACGACAGCCAGTAGGTGGCAACTATCGTTTGACACCTGCAACTCTCTGCAGGTTTCTCGGTCAAGGTGAGGGTGTTTCTTGAAATGCACCGAAGGACCTAATTGATTCTTAGGCGGTTATTTTAGGTGTTTTTAGGTAGTTTAAGTTAGTTTATATACCTAAAACCTAATTTAGACTTCACTTTTCCAAATAAAAACCCAAGATTAAATTGAGTTCTCTCTACACTCCATTGAACCTTGAAGCAAGATTTAAGCTAGGATTGAAGTTCTTCACATATTTGTCCATCAAATTCATGGGATTTATTCAATAAAGATATGGTGATTCATCCTTAATTCTTCTTCCATTCAAGGAGCCAAAATCCGAAGGATTTTCAAAGATCTTTCAAAATCATAAATTCCTATTTTGAATTCTAAGCATGGGTTCTTGCATGAAAAGGTTTAAAGAGATGTTTTAGGGATTGATCAATGATAATTTAATGTTTTAAGATAAAAAAAAAATATAACCTTGTGTATGCCTTTTATTTTTAATTTTGACTCTAATGTGAGTGAATTGTTCATGACTTAATTGTATTGAATTCATGTGTAGATTGTATTAGGGTATTGAAATATGTATTTATCAATGTTAGAATTATTCATAACTTTCCTTGAAATTTTGATACCTATATTGAGTAGTGATGGATCATGGATATGGATGAATTGTTGGCCTAGTCTTGTATTCATTATTATTGTAAAGATCTCTTGTTATGTGGATTTGTTTGAAAGGATAAGGAATGGTGATTATAGATATTGGAAAGTGGTGAGTTGAACTTATTCCTTTATGTATCATAGAATTGATATTGTGTTGTCATTGATTGATATAGTCCACTTATGGTGGCGATGTTTAATTGTTATATATGTTAAGAACATCGCCTTATCGACATTATTAAATGAACTATAGTATGATCATGATATGTTATATGTGAAGGTATAAAGTTAATTTTCTAATGTGATGATCTTGTATGGGTAGTATAATGGTATGATTGAATATTCTTCCTCTCTAGTTATTGATATATGACGATGAAGAATTAGGGAGAGCCTTTTTACAATGATGTTATATCTTTTGTGGTAGATAAGTTTACCCTACTTGATATTTGAATTCTATTGAATGAATGAAAGAATCGAAGTCTAGGATCGGTAGACCTAAGTTGGTGCCCTTCCTTGAATGATTATATGAGGCATTCTAGAGTATGTCTTAAACTGGTAAACCTAAGCATGGTACCCCTTATTGATGAGTCTATAAGATTTATTTAATGTGAAACCTTAAATGATGTAAAGAAGGTTAGTAATAACGCTTGGATCGGTCGGCCTAAGGGTGCCTATTCAAGAGTAGTCAAGTGATCTATTCTAACAGAATTTGGTTGGCAGCCTTAGTGGACCCATCCGTGGAAGAAAAAGTATTATTAGTTTGTAGGACTTAGTGATGGTACCTTATCTAATATACCTAGGGAATGAATTACTCTATGAGAAACAAAGCAAAGCTTCGAGAGGATATGCTTTTGTTAGTTGTTCTAATTGAGAATGAGACTAGAGTACAAAGAAGCCCTTGATATCCCTTAACCATGTGCCAACATGGGATGATTACTAGTTATCCCTTTGGCAACTAAAACACCTTCCACAGTTTGGAGTCCATATGACACCGGATTCCATGCCTAGCTAATATGATCTATATCGATTAGTGACTATTCTCACCATATGGGATGTTCATATTAGTATTGGAGAAGTTCTACAACGTGTAGGTAGTGGAATGGGGCGCTATATATACATGGCATGAGTAGGCTTTGAAGATCCTAGGATGAGTTCCCTAGGTATTCCAAGACCATTATGTGATGTCTTATAATTATTTTCATGTCTATGAAATTGTATAAATGAATAATGTTTACTTATTTAGAACATAGTGAATAGAAAAGTTCTTATCTAGGGTAGTTTTGAGGAATACTAAATTGGTCTTGAAGAGGTTTTATGGGTGGTCTCTTCATGTCTTACTTAGGTGAGTCTTAGAGTAACCTTAAGTGGATAGTCTAAATGAGGAAAAGGAATATTCTTACTATTGGTAGTCTTGAGAATCATCTAGGTGTGTGTGAATGGGTTGTATGGGCGGACGCTTCATATCTTACTTAGGTTAGTCTTAGGATAAGCTTTGGTGGGAGGTTTAAGTGTTTATATGGATACAAAATGATTTTGGTTTTACCTTGTGGATTACTTGAATATGTCTTATTTATGAAAATTTAATTGAAGGGTGTTCTTATACTTGTTTTATGAGGTTTCTATCAAAAAAGCATGAAAAGTATGTTTTAAAGCAAATGTCCATTTCTGCATGGTTTTCTTGCATGTTCACCATGCTTAGTGCATTCAATGTGCTTATTCCATATGTTTTTGATGTCTACAAGTGTAGATGGAAAGTCACGATATTATTAGAAGTTGAAGCTTGGAATAGCCTTCTCTCAAGATTGATTTGTCCTCATATGTTCGAGGATATGGATTATGTTTTAGTTTCCTTTTCCAAAAGACTTTATAATAGACTCTTAACTTCTTTAAAATTGATGTAAGGGTTGTGACTCTATGAAATTATATGTGTCTAAGATGTCTTATGACGAGACTTAGTTCTTTCTTATATTTTAGAAAGATCTGAACTATTGTTGTGAAAAGTTTTAATTCCTCACTACTTTTCATATTTATGTGATGAATGAAGTCTAAGGGCTTGTATAAGACCTCTGAGACGTCGAATATGTTGTACAACTCCTATGGTGTACCCTTGGATCGTTACGAAAATGGTATTGAAGAACAAGGTCACGAAGTAGTCTTTAAGATTCAAAGTCTCATAAAGCCACATCTAGTAGACTCTTTTTCATCAGCGGTGAGTCGCGACACATGTATGAGCAAGAGGCTTTAGGACGATAGAAGTTTCCATTTCATAATTAATCTTGTGTCGTTCCATATAGTTGAGATTATAAGTGTCTTTTCCTAAACTATTTTCTTGTGTTTATATGACATGAATACAAGAAGGACGCCCGCAAGGAGAGTGGACGAGGAAGTGGTGACTGAGGGAGTTCCCCCCCGAGTTCAACAAGTTCCCCAAGGTTTAATGTTCTCTCACATGTCACTAAAAGTCCCATGTAATTAACTAACACTACTAAGACAAGATCGTTCTTTTGTGCGTTCACCACCAGATATGGACATATACAGGAGGTTAGAGGAGCTACTTGTCCTGTCAGACTACGCCACAACGCCCCATGATCGGCCCACAGTGAATAAATATGTAGGGTCTAGACTGAATAGATCTGAGCAACCACTATGCACCCTACGGTTAGCAGACTTTTGGTGAGACTACTTCCTTCCTACCTCTGTCTTTCCAGGTGGGAGATGATCTAGATACTTTTCTGGATGAGGTATTAGATAGTGTCTTCTATAGGGGTGACTTCTAGCAGAAGCGTGGAGCCTTGGTTATACCAATGAACAGGGGTTTTTCAGTGTGGTACAACAATGGAAAGTAAGAGTCGATGACTCGGGTCCAATGGAATGGGAAGATTTTAAGGAAGCATAGTTAGAAAGGTACTTTCTCCCTGAGAAGAGAGAGGATAATGTTGAGGACTTAATAAACCTTAGGTAAGTCAACATGAGTGTGGAAGAGTAATTATTGATATTTACCATATTGTCTAAGTATGCTCTATCTTTGGTATCTTATCATAGAGATGAGATGAGTAGATTCTTGACTTGTGTATCCGACCTTGTGAAGGAAGAGTGTCGTATGAAAATTCTCCATGGAGACATGACTATATATATAATCATCGTGTATTCTAAATCAATTGAAGATTCTAAACTTTGGAGGAGAGCTAGAGATGCTATGAGAAGAAGAACCGATGAGTAAGGTCAGCCTAGGTTTTATAAGAGGGCCCCAAATCAATATTTTCTTAATGCTCTTAAGGCCAACTATGAGGGAGGTGGTGGTTCTAAAACTGATAAACCTTTTTGCTCATATTTTGGGAAGCAACATTTTGGGAATTGTTTAGCCGGAAATATTTGGTGTTGTGGGTTCAGTTTCCTGTGGATTACAGCGATCATTTGACCCATGATCATCCCCACCAGAACTTTGAGCGCTTTCAGCTACCTACTATGTTATTCCCAGGACTACGAGGCAATTTGACCTCCCGATTGGCCACACAACGCGAGTATATCTTTCCTGAGTAACTGACCTGCGTGTACCCTGTTCGCCTACTATTACCAACCCACGTGCGTATATCTTTCTCTCACCATCATCCATCATTATTGCCACATCAACCTCACAATTTGTTAGTATTTGATACCTCCTTTGTGAACGCCACGTTAAGTCACTGAGTTCTTCCAATGTGTGTGTGTTGGTGCCGCGCTCCTAAGTGAGACTCTACAGGCTTGTTAGCGCTTCCCTTAGTAAGTGGGGAATGTGCTGTACATCACGGTACGTTGGTACCAATAAACCGTTTCCTGTTAGGTGAGCAATTAGTGATGTACTCCCTACTAATTACACCCACCACCAACAGTCACACATGTGAAGGTGCATGTAATCTGTTATGTCTCTTTACTCTATCATCATATACGACGCTAGAGAGAGGAATCTTATAGTATGTCTACGGTCGCTTGCCTTATCTCGCTAATTGAGGAGGACATAACTTGCCAAACCTGAATGATTCTTTAATCCTCGAGTAAACATATTGTAGAACACTGTCAGGTGAATGCACGTCTTCTCTGGTACAGTGAGCCTTATACTGATGTTTTGCGTATAATGTTGACCGATTTTGTGCATCCCCATTGAATACTACAAAGTGTTCATGCGTTAACCATTTAATGTAATCTTAACAGTGCAGCTCGCTTTCTAACACCTTTATATCATTTAATGTGTGCGCAATTAGAAATGGACTTACTGTATTACCAATAATGTAATGAGCATGATGATATATGGATAAGGAAGTTCCTCCTATGTAAATATGTGTAGAGAGTGTTAACATATGTTTGTGTACCCTATTGCATGGAGTAAGGTCAGTGATCAGTGATCTGTTACTTCACCTTCATTGTTGTGTTTTGCCAGCTCTTTATAGTATGATCTAAGACTGATCATTCCTAGCTCATCTGTGATTATGATGGTAAGCAAGTTGAGCACCTGACTAGTGTGAGTCATAATCTTTTAGAGAAAGTGGTGATCGTCAGATTAGTAGATCTACAGATGACTATCATTGCAAGCGAAGTCAGCACGTGTTCTGCACATGTAGGTGCGTGGACGAGAACATGTCCACCCGACACATGCCACTATACCTCGCAAACCTCCCATTCCGTGCTTTTAACCTACCCACTCGTGACGCCTTCAGCACATGTTCTATCATTTTATTGTTATGACCCCCCCGCGTCCCCCAACCACCCGGTTACAAATGTTGATCCGATCCCATTCTTAGTAGTAGATCGCCTAGTTCCTATTATATTTCTGGAAGTCAAATGGCGAAAAACGACCTAGACATTTAGAAACTAGTCCTTGTGTGTCATAATATGCCTTCACATGTTTTACGTGTTGTTTGGTGTTTAAATTTATTAGGGAGTACTCTAACACCTACAAGAACCGGTTAGTTTATGGTCCAAAACCGTCCTGGGTAAGACCAACCCAAGGGACAACTGAGGGTCCTTGAGGAGGACAAAAACCTTGGCAAGAAACTGCCAAAAGGCAGTCCAACCCGCGACCACCAAACCACGTGTAGTGGTTCCATCGACTCCCCATCGAATGGGGCATGGCTCTACACAATCGGTGGGATCATAGAACAAAACTTTCAAGTCTCTAACCAAAACAATTCCAAGGAGGATGCCTCGTCGATCAAACAAGATCCAGTAGGTGGCAACCGTCGTTTGACACCTGCAACATTTTTTAGGTGTCTCGTCCAAGGTGATGATGTTTTGACAAATTCACTCAAGGTATTAATTAAGTCATTGATAGTTATTTTAGGTGTTTTTAATTATATTAGTTAGTTTATAAACCTAAAACAAAATTTAGAATTAACTTTTACAAATCGAAACCCAAAATCAAATTAAGTTTTCTCTTGTATCCATTGAATCTTGAAGCAAGTTTGAACCTTAGATTGAAGTTCTTCATTGATTGCTCCCTAAATATCGTAGAATTTCTTCAATAAAGGTATGGTGATTCATTCTTTATTCTTCTTCCATTCAAGGAGTAAAATTCTAAATGTTTTTCAATGATCTTTCAAAAACTTAAAGTCTTATTTTGAATTCAAAGCATGGGTTCTTGCATTGAAAAGGTTTGAAGTGATTTTTTTTATGGATATTGACATTTTAATTGAATATGTTTTAGATAAAAATTCTATGAACCATGTATTCTGAATTCTACTTTTGACTTACAGTGAGTGAATGGTCACATTTAATGGTTACGGAATTCATGTGTAGATTGTACTAGGATATTGAATTTTTTATTGATCGATGTTAGAATTATTCATAACTTTTCTTATAATGTTGATATCTCTTACTGAGTAGAAATGATGGGACATGCCCCAGCTAAGTCTAGAAAAACTGAAACTAAAGGACCAAAAAAACTAAAAAGAAACTCATTACTGTTGTCGTTGGACAATGAGGACTCATTAGTGATTCTGCTGAAATGGAGATTGGGAAACGATCTAAGCGTAATCTTGATGTTGAGAGCTTTAACCTACATCATAAGAAGATGTAGCATAGAGTATGCATCAGTACTTGACATATATTTACCATGCAGGATAAAATACAATTGAAATAACATATAAGTGAACAATGTAAATAACAATGATATAATCTGAAAATGATATAGTTATTGAATACTAATTTAACTTGATGTAAGTACCACATTTATAAAATGTTGGCTGAATAGTGAGTGATTTGTAAACATTGTAAATACAATAGAGTGTGACAGAAGTGTTGGAGCTACTCTTAATCGACCATAAAAGCACATGACATAAATGTGGAGTGGGATGTATACGACCCATCGAGAGGACCCAATAGATCCGGCCAAACGTATAGAGGCATGTTGGAGTAATCAATAAAATGATGACCACAGAGGGGACTTACAACCTATTTGAATATTAGTTCTAGGACTATTTGGGTACGCTGAACCCTATTACAACTCGGTCTTATGCTACTCCCACTATTTTAAGTTGTTAACATACCATGATAGAGTTTTTGTAATACTGGATAGCTCAAAACTAAACATGCAAATACAAAATAGAACAATTAATCTAATTATCATGCATTTATGACTAAGGCATGTATAACTGAATGACTGATATATATCACCTAGCATGTATAATTATAGAACTAAAGAAATACATAGGTAGGGTGATAAAATTCATGCAATAAAAGTGAATGTTATCGTACTCATCTTATTTGGATCGTTCTAATAGTTAAAACACAATAGTTCTAAAATTGAAGAAACCCTAGGTGTAGATAATATTGAGGGAATCAATCTTGTGACTTAAAACTAGGGACCTAATGGGAGAATTTAATCAACAAATGAAATACGACAAACCTGATAATGAATTCCAAGGACAAATCTTTCTATTGGGTTTGGAATTGATAGAAACTTGTAGTCTTCTTGAAATAGGATTCTTGACCTTATTCTCCTCTCTTGATTTAAATTTTCTATGTTTTTTTATTGATTTGACATAGGTAAGTTCTACTTATGTTTCTAGGCTTAAATTGATTAAAACCTCATGATTTAGGGTCTATGCGATGTATCTTAAAGGTCAAACGAAATAGAATAAGACCAAAAGACCCCTGACTTAATTAATGTCAGAGTGACATACAAACAAGACGTACGAGCCGTAGGTCAATCTACAGTCCATAGATTGGAGCCCTAGGTCAAGTCTTCCTGATTGGGCATCACTAAAAAGAGGAAAACTTTTTACTCAGATATCGAATTTTAGAAACACTCGGTTGCGTTGTAAAGAAGATTAAATTATTGATCATATCATAGATCATGATACTTTCAATTATTCTGTGCTAGGAGTTATGCCCACTTGAAGCTCCCAATCAACAATTTCCCCCCTAATTGACTAATAGCCTTCACCTATGGTAAGACCTACGGTTCATAGGTCAAACTATGTACTGTAGTGGTGTTTCATGGTTCACATCCAAGTCTATATAAAGGGACGCTCGATCTATGCACACAAACATTAATTATGTTCTGGTCTTTCCAAAGTAGGTCTTTTCTATTTTCCTAGACTTAGCTGATTTTGTGAACTAGGTTTTGGGAGGGGTTGTGGTGGTGAACTACGTACATAAGGCATAGTCCATAGGTCAGACTATAGTCTATTAATAGCAACCGTAGGTTACACTTGCAATTTCGAAAAGCTTAAATCTAGTTTGTTTTAGGATACGATGTGTTACATTATCTCCCCTTTGGAAAATTCATCCTTGAATGAAGACTACACTAGCTGAAATAGAGGGAAAGGGCTGCAATTCCTACCACCAAACACTAGAAACTGAAGAACATACAAATACACTTAAAATTGAAGTTCAAACTTAAGGAACATCTACTAAGATTGATCTTACACATAAAAGGCTGAAAAACTTAGGAGGAACTATAATATAAAGATAGAGTGGAATGTGAAAGAAAGAGGTGAGGATACTTGTCTTTCATGGATGTTTCTGCTTCCTAAGTAGCTCTCTCTACATACTGACTGTTCCACAAAACATTGACTGATGCGATTTCATTGTTTTTCAACCTTCTAACATGACGATCAAGAATCTTAACTATTATATACTCATAAGAAAAACAATCTTTTATAATTACACTCTCTAATGGTAGTACAAATGTTTGATCACCCGCACAAATCTTCAAAAGCGAGATGTGGAAGACCGAATACACTGTTGCGTTCTGTTGGCAAGTCTAACTCATATGCCACTTTGAAAACCTAGAAAGATGTTGAAAGGGCCTACATTTACAAGACTAAGCTTTCCTTTCTTGCAAAATCACAACACCCCTCTCAAGAAACCAATTATCAACTTGGAACTCTAGTTTCCTTTTCCTTACATCTACAAAAGACTTTAGGCGACTCTTGGTTGTCTTAAGTCTATCTATGATGAGATTCACTTTCTCTGTAGCATAATATACTGGATCAGGTCATATAGAGGTTGATCCCCTACTTTAAACTAAACAACAAGAGATCTTCACCTACGCCTATACAATGCCTTATAAAGGGGTCATCTTAAAGCTTGAATGGTAGCTATTATTATAGGTAAATTTTATAAGAGGATGGTGATAGTCCCAACTACCCTTGAAGTATATCACACAAGATATAAACGTGTCCTCTAAGTTATGAATTGTATGCTCTACCAACCCATCAGTACGCGGATGAAATGTAGTGCTAAGGTTAACTGAGTACCAAAACCCTTTTGAAATGAATTCCATAAATGAGATGTAAACTAAGGACCTATATATGAGATTATTGACAAAGAAACCCCATGTAACCACAATATCTCATTAATGTAAAGCTTAGCATAGTCCTTCGCCAAATTTGTATTCCTGACTACTAGAAAGTGAGAAGACTTAGTCGTTCATTGAACTATCAACCAAATGGAGTCATGATGTCAACGAGCCACATTAATCACTTCCCACTTCCATGTTGGAATTTCTATCTTTTGAGTCATACCCCCCAGTTTTTTGATATTCTAGCTTCACTTGCTAGCGATTAGGGAATTTACTGACAAAATCTACTATATTCTTCTTCATGACATTCCACCAAAATACGTCCCCCCAGATCGTTGTATATCTTAGTGGTGGCTTGATAAATAAAATATCTAGAGTTATGGGCTTCGACATAAATATGTTTTCCCAACTCACCCTCAACATGAACACACAATCTACATTGATAGCGAAGTACACCATCTCCACCTTGGGAGAAAACCTCTACTCTCTGATTGTGTATGTAACCCTTATGTTAAAGAAATATTGGAAATCTATCTTGATTTTCCTTAACCTTTACTGCCAATAAAGATTCTTCCCTATTTAGAACTATTATACAACTATCTGATATGCTCATAAGGTGAACTCCCAAGAAAGCCAGCCTGTGAACATCCTCCATTAGTTCCTTTCATTCTTTCTCAACATGTGCCACACTACCTATATATAATCTTCTAAGGGAATCTTCTACTACATTTTCCTTGCAAAGATTGTAATACATTCTTATGTCATAATCCTTGAGGAACTTAATCCATCTTTGAAGGTGAAGATTCAACTATTTTTGGGTAAATACATATTGATGGCTCTTATGGTCTTTGAACACGTCTACATCAACAACTTACAAGTATTGCCTTCAAATCTTAAGTGTAGACTTCACAACTCCAAGCTCTAGATCATTAGTTGTATAGTTCTTCTCATGCACCATAAGTTATCTAGAAGAATAAGTTATTACCCTACATCGCTGCATCAACGCACAACATAATCTGACTCTTTATGCACCCCAATAAATCACATAACAATTTGAACCCTCTTGTAGAGTCAAAACAAGAGTTTTAATTAACCTACTTTTCAATTCTGCAAAGCTATTATCACAATTATCTTAACAAATAAACTTGTCATTCTTTTGAGTAACCTTAGTTAATGGAGAGGATATAGATGAAAATAATACCATAAACCTTCAGTAATGATATGCTACACCCAAGAAACTTCTGATATTTGTAGAAGATGTGGGTCTAAGCAATTTTTTCACTACTTCTATCTTCTATAAATCCACCTGATCCCCTTGCTAGATACAACGTGACCAAGTAAAGCAACAGATTTCAAGCAGAACTCATATTTGTTGAACTTTGCAAATAAAAGTCAATCTTTAAGAGTCTGCATAACAACTCTCAAATAATTAGCATGTTCTTTATAACTTCTATAGTTTAATGGTATATCATAAATAAAGACGAAAATAAAAAAGTCAAAAAATTTCTTGAACACTCTGTTCATAAGATCCATGAAAGCTACAAATGACATAATTAAAAATTCATAATGGACCTACCATTTTTAGAAGGTTGTTTTAAGAATGTCACTCTCTAAGACTCTAAGATAATGATAACCTGATATGAGGTCTATCTTTGAAAAAGTATTAGCAACCCGAAGTTGGTCATGCAAGTCATCAATCCTGGGGATATGAACTTAGTCTTTATTGTGACCTTGTTGACCTGTCTATAGTAAATACACATTCTGAGTGAACCATCTTACATCTTCACACACAACACTAGCCCACCCCATGGAAAAATACTAGATCAAATGAAGCCCTTATCTAGAAGGTCTTTCAACAACTCTTTCAATTCCGTAAGAATCAGTTGGAGCTATTCCATAAGGATGAATAGAAAAAGGTTGGGTATCTAGAAGGAGATCTATTCAAAAGTTTATTTTCCTTTCGTGAAGAATTCCTAGAAGATCTTGTTGAAAAAATTTAGGAAACTCCCTCACCACAAGCACTGTCTCAAGAGTTGGGGTTTTAAAGATAGAGTCCTTCACCCGAACAAGATAATAGTGTTAGTCCTTAGACATCATGTTTTTTGACTTGAGTTAATAAATGAACGGACATCTAGGCTCTAAGCTACTACCCTTCAATTCTAATACTGGTTAATGTAGAAACTAAAAATGAACAATCCTAATTCAACAATCCACTGAGGCATAGATGGAATTTAACCAATCTATGCCTAGAATGACATCGAAGTCTAATATTTAAAAATTTTAAAGATCTACTGAGGTGACTTTCACATAGACAGGTGACTTTATGAAAGAATGTGACAGGAAAATTCATGTATACCAGTCTAGCTATAACTAGATCACCGACACGAGTACGGACTGAGAAAGGTTCTAAGAGAGTTTCTATATTGACATCGAACTTGACTGTTATTAATAGAGTTACAAATGAGAGAGTAGCCAATGGATCTAAGAATGCATAAATTCCAAGGTCAGAAAGTCGTAATGTACTAGGAGAACATTCATAATCCTTGTAATCCTAAAGAACATACAACTAGTTTTGTAACTGAACACCAACTGTACCAGAGGAGTTATAACTTTGAGTCAAGCGACATGTTGGTGCTACTAATGTTGTAGACTGAGCTCTACTACTACTACATCCTTGACCCTGTCTAGTATGGTAATCCCTCAATCTGTGACCAGACTGACCGCATCAAAATCATCTTTCCTTTTGTGCAAGGAACATCTCCTGATGGTTCTTACCACACATAGGGAAAGTGGTAAAACATCAAGTGAGAATTGAATTTGATCATATCTTAGCATTAGCTCTACAAGGAGGCGTGAACATTGAAATGTAAAACATCAAGTGAGAATGGAACTTGATCATATCTTACACACAATAAGAGTAAGAATAAAAAGATGTTTTCCTAGAACACTTTGTAGTATGCCTCATTAGATGTAGTGTGCAATACACACTCATGAAAAAGACTTTACCTAGTGCGTCTTTTCACATATCCCAGGAAACTTAAACCTAGTGCTTTGATACAAATATTTTCATGCCGTGAAGCTACATCCTGGATGCGGACATGAGACATATCACCACATGTTATCCCTAGATAACCCTGCTGGCATGATCATAAGCATACTAAATATAAGTGAATGATAAAAAATATGTGGATGATATACTCGTAAATAAAAATTAGAAATAGGGAACATACATATATTGTAATACAGATATGTGAAAATTGATGAGTTTAATTCAAGGAAAATAGTAACTCAATAATAAACTGAATCTCTCTATGGCTAAAGATAACCTCTAAGTGACTAGAAATGATGGGACATGCCCAAGATAAGTCTAGCAAAACTAAAAGTAAGGACGGAAAATACTGAAAAGAAACTCATAACTATTATCCTTGGAGAATGAGGAGTCACCACTGATTCTACTAAACTCATATCAATAACCTATCTTAGGGTGATCTAAATACAGATATTTGGAACCTATATCACAAGAAGATGTAGCACAGAGTATGCGTCAAAACTTAAAAGGTACCGAGTATGAAAAGTAAATAGATGTAATAACGTTTAATTGAACAATGTAAATAAACAATGATATAATATGAATATGATATAGATCTAAATAATGATCTAACTGGACGCAAGGACCACATTTACAATATGCTGATTGAATACTAATTAATCTTTAATCATGCTCAATGCAATAGATTCTGATTGAACAATCGGAGCTACTAATAACCGACAATAAGACCACATGAGCTAAATGTGGATGATGATGTACACACCCCATTGAGAGGACCCAACATACCCATCTAGAGGTTTAGAGGCATGCTGGCACGATGAATAAAGTGATGCCTAAAGAGAGAACTTACAACCTTTCTGGCTAGTGATTGTGGGAATACTTGGTTATGCTAACCCCTAATCAAACTCGCTTTTATTCTACTCCCAATGAAAAAAATGGTTAACATATTATGACTGAGTTTATGTAGTACTCGATAGCTCAAAATTGGATATGCAAATGGTGAATGCTACAAATAATCAAATAATGATGCTTTAACGACTGAGGCATGTATAACTGAATAATTAAATTATTTAATCTAACATGTACAATTGAAGAACAAAAGAAAAACATATCCAGGGTTCTGAAATTGATTTAATAAATTGAATATCAACATACTAATCTAATTTGGATAATTCTTGCATCTAAAACCCAACAATTCTAACACTCAAAAAACCCTATGTCTAGATAATATTGACAGAATAAAGAATATGACAAAAAACTAAGGATTTAATTAGCTAAAGGAACATACTAATGAAATCCCACCATAACAACCATCAAGACAAAATAGGATGATCTAGAGCCTCACATGTGTTTTATGAGTTAAGAATATGTTAATAAAGTATGCCACATCTTGTGGTAGTCATTTTATGGATCTTGGGAGTCAAACATCAACAAACGACTAAGAAATTTGGAATCTAGTTGTGTGTATGTGCTAGTGTGCCTTCGCATGTTTTAATTTTTTTGTGTCAAAAATTATAGGAGAGGACCCTAAAATCTATCTTGATGTATTAAGGTTTGAAACGTCCGGTCACGACTACCCAAGGACCACCCTAAGTCTCCTTGAGGAGGACCCAAAGATTTGGAAAAATCTGCCAAGGTTTTGTCAAACCACGCCCTTGATCAACGACCAGTGGTCTGATGTATTCCCCGTCAAATAGGGGCGTGGCTTCATACTTAGTTGTGGGATCTTATCCCCCAAATGAGGGAGTCTCTGTCACAAACGATGGTGTGCAAGATGGCTCATCAACCAGATGACGCCCCATCGATTCCGTCAAAGCCACCTTTAACTCACTGTTAAGCCATGTCCAAATAAAAGAATGGGCGGTTATATTATCTTTTTTTAGGTATTATAATATAGTTAAAAAACGTAAAACCCCAATTTAGATTTCATTCTTCAAATCAAGCTTTCCCTCTCAAATTAAACTCTCTTTAGAACCTCCATTGAAGAACAAGCTTAAGATCAAGGGATGGGATGGATTCCAAGGGTTTTATTCTCCAATATTTAGTGGCCATTCGTCTATTAATTATGGTAACCCTTGATACTTAGTTAAACTTTCATTTATTGAGTTTTTTAATGGTTTTCCAATGTGATTCTAAGGTCAAATTTCCTATCTTTCGATATAATCATGGGTTTATTGTCAGGTTATTTTCAAAGTCATTCCTATGATGGACTTATGATTAATAAATTATTTTAATATGAATTTCAGTACAATTTCATGAAGAACCCATGATATCCCTAATCTCCCAATTGAACCTATAATTATAATATGTATGAAGTTTATGTGTGTAGTCTTCAATTATAGTATCATGAAATAGGTGTATTAATAAAGTTATGTATATATGAATGATGTTCTTAGTGTAAGGTATGGTCTACATGCTTGGTTGTGAGGAATATTATTTTAGAATGACCCCTACCTATGTTACCCCATATGAATATGTGATCTTATGCATGTTAGAAGTCTTCTATTCTAATTTTTAGTATGTTCTAGTCTCCTACGATGTAATCTGGGTGTGTGGTATATAGTCCCTAATACTCTATATGTGAGTTGTTTATGTCTTGAGGGATATTGTATATATGTTTTGGTCTTTGAAGGGTGACTTCCCCAACAACAATATGGCTGTTATTATGTCTTTATGATACCACTATGTACACATACATCTTATTCATAACTATGAGCATGAAAGATTCATGGTGTCAATTGAAAGGATAGTTCTCATATGCACAATTTTCTATTACTATGCCTGTAAAGTATATGATTAATGAAATACGAGCATGTTTTGTCTTAAGATGTTTATGTGAAAAGCTTTATCATATATGCACACATACACAATGAAAGTATGATATAATAAACTAGACTAAGTTAGGTTGATTTCCTTAATTGTACTCTTTGATGATTTCCTTAATTGTACTCTAAACTAGACTTCTTAGGATTACGTGCAAGGACATTGTCACATAATGTAGATTCTATGAAGAAAGTTCATTCTCATCATAGAATCCTTTGAGCTATATGATGTATGAGAGATAAAGTCGCTCAAGCCTACGTTAGGAACTAATGATAAATAAAGTCTTTAAGATATTAAAGAAGGAGTTTAAGTTTAGGATCGAGTGGATATCTACAATAAGGAAAAGAACCCTCCGCTAATAGAATAGGTTGGGTAATTCAAATGATACTCATGAGGTTGAAGCCTCTTTGCTAATGCAATAGGTCGGATTTCTAGAAGAAATCTTACTATCCCTTAAATACATGCCCCCGTAGGTTCTAGGTAGTGGATCAACCTAGATAGCTATTATGTATGGTTCTACCTTGGCAAGTAGAACACCTTTTTTAGGTGTGGGATTATATGACACCGGTTTCATGTAACTCACATGGTTTATGTTAGTTTTGGCTAAGTCTCCCTAATGTTAAGAAATGAACAAAGATATGATTATGAATATTGGTCATGATTACTTGAAGAATTACTTAGTGTAGGTTGGACTATTCACCCTACATAAACATTCCACAAGTGTACTTTAAAGAAAGTTATGATTAGGTTCTTTTATGAAATATAGATTATGGTTCATGTATGTAAATATGAATGTATGTTAGGATTTAATTATTTATGTAAAGACATGAATTATGATGATGCATGTGAATTACACTTATGTCTTTTCTTGGTATATGTGTGGGTGTGGGACTCCATGTGTACATTGCACAATTAAGCTTGTGAAGGGTTGTGAGGATGGTTTACCTATACTATGAACGGAATAAGTTATGACTAAGATGAAATGAATAAAAGAGTTCTCATGTGATGATTAATGAAATATGTAGGTCTGATGTCTAAGATTAATGCATGTGTGGTATGTTATTGAATGAGATGTGCCTAAGTCTAGGGTTACTTCCTAGGACCACTTGGTGTGAGTTGTATTATAGGATGCTACTTGTACATTGCACTAGTGATATTTGGAGTTGTCTTACGTGATGATTCTCATGTCTAGATTGTGGTGTATTGAATGTGTGTTAAATGTAATAAAATGGATTCAAGTATTTGTACGAGTGATATTCATGTCTATATGTTGTATGTGAACTCTAATGTGTTCTTACTGTGGAAATGTTCATCAATTTTAACTATAAATACATGATGTATGGTTTTTAACAACATGTCCTCTTTAAATCATGTTTTTGCATGGTTATTATTCTTAGTATATTCTTGTAATAATACAATTCTTCTTCATCTTTTTACACAAAGTGTAGTTTGTTCTGGCTAGAGAATATTTCCTAGAATGAAGAGCTTGGATAGATATTCCCAAGTTCAAGTGTGTCCTTATGAATCAATGACCTTCATGTCAAGTTGTTATTTAAGGTCATGTAATAGTATAGATTAATCATTTATGTTGTTAAGGGTCGTGTCCCTATTCTATTCTATTGATGTTGAGTCTAAGATGGCAAATGAGATTTAGAGTCTAAATTATGTACTTATGATTTTATAAATGATGTGATGATCTAGCATTATGTTATGCTATGAAATTTTTAAATTTTTCTGCTCATTTTATGACAATGCGGTTAATAAATGCTAAGAGGATTATCTAAGGCCTTTGAGAAGTGTACGACGTCGTGTGTCTTCTATGGTATACCCTTGGGTCGTTACAAACTTAGTATCAAGGCATAAGGTTTCGGGATTACTCTTTAGGTTTCAAATACTTATCGTGACACATATAGTAGTGTCTTGTTCATCGGTGTGTCTCATGACATGTATGACAGAGAGATTATAGGACGATAGAAGATTCAGTTTCTTCACTACTCTCGTGGCGTGCCATAGCGCTTTAATCTATATAATCTCTATCTTACATATCCTTCTTCCGTTGTCTTTTAGATGTGATTTCTTAGAATAGATGATGTCTTAAGGCTTTAGTTTGAAAAGGTGTGTTTTGACTCTTAAAAAGACTAAATCTAACTCTTTTCACAAAAAATCGGTCACGCCGACTTCTCCCTGCCGTCAAGTATTCAATACACAAACAACACCGATTGAGATGTGCGTACTTTTGTAGGTCTACTTTTGTTAATAACTCCCACATGTTTTCCTCAATCCTAATGGTAGTTTCGTTACCAGCAATCAAGATCACAATTCATAATTTTTAAAAAAGATATCATGAACTTTCTTAAACAATAACAATAAACTATGAAAATGAACTTGAAATTGCAAGATAAATCTCCAGACATAATCCGGAAATTGAGTTATTGCCAAACTTTGCAAAAACTAATCTCCAAATAAAACTAGAACAATACTAAAAGTGTCTAACCCTAAAAACGAGGTTTTAATACCTATTTATAGAATACATTATCCGAAATTAAAAGGAATTGAAATAAGGAAAATTTGTCCAAAAATGCGGGATTGATCGACGACCACTACTGATGGACCATCGATGTAAAGACGGTCCATCGAATGCCCTCGTCAGTCAAATCTTAGAATATATTTCTCTTCTTAAGATGACACCTTCTTATAATAAATCGACGAACAAACAACACGGTCCGTTTAAGCACCTACGGTCCGTCGATGCCCTCCGTGGCTCCATCCTTAAAAATTTTTTAACTTCGGGAACTGGAATTATCTCTGACCAATACAAGGGTCTACCAGTACGGTCTTTTGCTATACCGTCGTTCCCTTTTTTGCGAAAAACTTAGTCAAATTTCCCCGAGTTTATCCTTCAACCTGAACTGCACAACAACGATCAACACCTACAGACCGTTGTTTGAACGACGGGCCATTGATGTTCTTCGTAGGTCATCTTTCTGCACTCTTTTCCAAGTGCCTTCTGCGTTTCTTAATTTGGAAATCTTTCCTACAAAACTAACATAAAAACATGTTCAAACTACTACAAAAGGGCTCTAGACACACACAACTCATAAACTAAATGCATTGAAAGCACCGTGAAACCACAGTACATCAACACTCTCAACTTAAATTTCATTGTTTGTCCTCAAACGACGCAATATGACTCAAAACAACACTTGTACAAAAGTATACTCTTCTAAGATTTCTCAAATAAATGGATATCAATTCTAACTCTTTTTTTGTTTTAGTGCATGCTTACTCTCTCAGGTTCGACAAGCTAACTCATGTGGATCACATCATGACACAAACTCACCATGCACTGAAACTACTATAGTTTTGTCTCTCACAAAGGTACAAATTTTTTGACACCGTACTTGTTCCCTTACTTCGAAAGAAATCCTCATTTTTTTCACAAAGATTTTAAGTTTTGGTACAAGTATCTTTGTTCAACACTCACCCCAGAAACAAGTTCAAACATAGCTAGTACTCGTCGATATAGGGTTACCCTTATTTTCACTTCTTCGGTTCACCATAGAAGATTCTAGGATCACAATATGACTTTTTTGTCTTGCAACGTATGTTCTGGGTCATCTATGTACATACGGAACTACACTATTTTAGGCCTACGACCACACTAAATCTGGACAACCCTTTTAAATTGTTGCCTTAAATACTTTTGGGGGACGCTTTTTAAGAGTAGCACATTTTTTTAACTTTTAGATACAATAATATTAGCGTAAAGTGTACACTTTATAAGTGTTGTTAAAATTGGCATTTATATAAATTAACACACTTTTAAAGTTTCATAATTTTATAATTGTAAAAACAACACATTATAAATGTGGCCCCTTAGGGGGTAAACCTACAATTTAATATTCCCGTTTCCCTCCCTGTCCATATTTTAACATTGAAAACTTCTTTTTTCCCCCCCCCCCCCCTTTTTTTTTCCCGAGTCTTCCCATCGCCTCCCATTTTTCTTGCGAAATAAAAATATATAAAATAAAAATCATTTTCATATCTCATAATATAGGCATCCCTTTACTCTACATCTCTTTCTCAATCTTAATTCGTTTCCACTAAAATTGGTATCAGAGCTATTAACAAAATAAGCTATGGAAAACAAAATCCCGAGTATTGCCCAACTCTACAGAACAGGTTACCATTTAGATTCCTGATAGCTAAACTGCTTTATTCCAATAATATCTTGTTGATTATAACTGGTTGATCATGTTTTAATAATCGTTTATAATAACCATCTTTAGAAAGTTGCTAAAGAAATATTCTACGAGTAATACTGCCAGACTAATTCATCCTAAGGTTGAAACCGGTAGGCAAGAAGGCCGTTTAAGGTATTAAATCAGTTGAGTCGCTGTTAAGGTACTTGAATCAAGAAGAAAGTGTGTAGTATTAACAAATGAGATGAATTATTACATAAACCATATTATTACCTTAATCAATAATTATAATCTATTCAGAGGTTTGAAGTATAAACTTTAGCGAAAATATGATAAAATGAATCCTATTTATTAGAAGATGATGTTAATTACAAGATTTAGACTTTATATATAAAACTCTTAATAATACCGATTATTATGTCATGTTTTTTGGGTTTGGCGTCGGCCGAAAGATAGAAGCCAAGTTAAAGTATATTGTTCGGCCACTTCTATGGGCCACAGTTGTAAGTTACATCTATAAATAGAGGGTTTTTCTCCCTCATATAAAGGCCTCCCTTTCCTCTACAATCTCTGTTCTCACTATTATTCCTCTCCACTAAAATTGGTATCAAGCTAGTTAACAAAAATAAAACTATGAAAACAAATCCGTCGCCAAATCCTATAGAAACCTGTATACTCATTTATATTCCTGAGCTAAACCGCTTTATTCTAATAACACTCTGTGATTATAATTGTTGATCCATGTGTTAATATGTTATAATAATCATATTTATAAATTTGCTCAGAATAGTCTACGAGTAAGTATGCGTAGACTATTTCAATCCTAAGTGAAACCGGTAGGGCAAGAAGGCCGTTTAGGGGATTATACAAAAGTTGAGTGCTGTTCGAGTACTGATCAAGGAAGAAGTTGTAGTAGTGAACCAGACGAGATGATATATAAACCACTATTATTACATATAATAAGTATATCTATTAAGAGGTTAGAAGAATAAAATTGTGCGAAAAAATATATAAACTTAAATCCTATTTGTTTATTAGAGCGATGATGTAATTACAGATAATTATACTTTATATAATAAAAAGTCTTATACTGAACAAGAGAGGAGAATTTTATGAAAATTATTTATTATGAGAATGATAGAAGAAACAACCCAGGTTGGGCTGAATTAATTATACCCGATGATTTTGACATGTTATTGAATGATATAGAATTATTCCTAGATTCAATGATAAATTAATTTATACTAAAATTCTGGAACGGAAATTCTAAAGAAGAAATTGAACGACTTGTAAAACGACTAATTGAATATTTTTCAAATATTTGAGAACTAGAAGAATGAAATTAGAATATATTACAAAAACAACGCTAATGAATATCATAGATTAGATCTACTAAAGAGAATATTATGAAAAGATATTTGACTTCTTAAACCTATGAAGTAATCAAACATCAACAAAGAAATACTATACAAAATTAAAAATAGAAAGAAAAGACGAAAGGACACAGAAAAAGTTAAAACTAGATATACAATATGAAATATTACAATTACTAAAACAAATAATAGGACAACACTCTTTTGATCGATATAATTTTCTAAAACATAATATAAGTTGTGGGTTTGTAACCTGGAAAGAACAATTATGAAACAAAGAAACATATAAAACAAACAATAAGAGAAGATATTTAAAAAACACACAAGATTAAAACCCATGAAAGAAAGATTAGAAAAAATATTTCGCAGAATATGTAAAAATCAATATTAGCACAAACAAAAGTTTAATTTACTGGTAGAAATACAAAGAGAAATTGCCCTAAGAATCAAATTATCATCAACACATGATATAAGCTATAAACAAACCATAATGATAAGAAGAATTTGATTATAATAACGAAAAACATATGAAAATCAAATGTCTTAGTAATAAAATAATATTTTTCAACTTTAGGAGGACGTTTAAAAAATAGGAAATACTTAATATTTAATGTTAGGAAAAAGACGACAAAATTAGAAAGATAGTTTGACATATTAGGTAGACAACAACAAAGGAAAATGAGAATAGATTAAATCAAAGAAATTGAAAATATAAAAACACCAGCAACACAAGAAGTACAACATCTAGACAATAAAAAATCCAGATAGTGAATTAGAAAACAACTAGCTAAGCTAAATTATTATATGAAAACCAAACAAAACGAGTAACAGGTAGAAAAAATAATGAACTTGAATTACTAATGATATAAATAAGATTAAACAAAAACTAAATGAAAATCTTGAAATATACGAAAAAGATGAAATATGAATCATAACAATAAACTACCAAAACTCAGAATAATTGATATAAGTTTAACATACAACTAAATTCTAGAACAAGTAAATAGCCCGAAAAAATTAAGAAATAAATACATGAAATATAAATCAAAAGAAATCAACCCAGCACATCAAGAGTTAAACCTCAGATAATAGTCCTAGAAGTACTTCTATTGGACAACACCAACTAATTAAAAAAAGAGAATTATGACGATCAGATAGAACAAATGCAATTTGGAATAGCAGGTTAAATAAAAAATGGACGCCTCGACGAATAACTAACATATAACTTTTTAGATTAGATTGTTTACATATATAAATAAGAAATATTCTATGGGTATGAAATATATCTAAACCATTAATTGATAACAAAAAACAACACAAAAGAAAAATACGAGGAATATAGAAAGAACATTTGTTGGAACAACAAATTTATGGATGAAAAATTTTACCCCCAGAAAGGCTGAAACTCTACTCTCAGAAGTTGACAAGAAAATAGATGGATCTCCATCATCAACACAAAATATATATATTACGAGATAAATACGAATGAGCAATACGGAATGAATTTTGAGGTATCCAACAGAAATAAAGAACAAAATAGAGAAAAAATAATAATATACACTTATGACAAAATTAGTTATATATGTAAATGGTGGTTATATAGAAGAATCCACATGCACATTAAGGTACTATTATTACAAAGCAGATAATGATATTAATGAAGCAAAGAAATAAGACACAAATATTTTGACAAAACTACTAGAACCATTTACGGTACAAAAAGAATTAAAAGATTGAACAATGATGATTAG
Organism: Solanum habrochaites; assembly: GCA_027704765.1. Lineage (NCBI taxonomy): Eukaryota > Viridiplantae > Streptophyta > Magnoliopsida > Solanales > Solanaceae > Solanum > Solanum habrochaites. Next base: position 21,740,271 of record JAKWJA010002496.1, read on the forward strand.
TATTCTTTAGAGCTAATAATCAAATTTGTACATCAAGGGTTGTAGAAAAAAAAAAAAAAAAAAAAAAAAAAAACAATTACTGGCGAAACCAAAAGAAAAATAAAAATGGAAAAGTACTATTAAATCTAGCATGTTGTAAAACTAAAACAAACAGCACCACATTTGATTACCAATAATATTACAAAAACAAAGACCTAACGAATAAAATTATAGAAAAAAACCAAAACTAGATATAATACAAAAACAAAAGACAAAGATATTATGTAAAAAATGATAAAATACAACGACCGTATGACCAAAGAAAACACTATCAGAATGTACTTGTATAACTGCGGAGAGATAAGAGACCATTTAGCTAGAGATTGTAAGTCTACCTTAAAAATTCAAAAGGAAACAAATTGCAGAATTAATTATAGACATGAAGAATACATGCAAATAGAATATATAGACTACGACAATGAAAATGATAGTATAATGAAGTATCAGACTATAGAAACATAAATGAAGAATAAAATAAATGATCTAGAAAAGATGTAATGAACGAAGCAATCTAATGTCTGGAGACGACATAAAAATAATATCTAAAAGACTTCAAAATGAAGAATTATCAGAAGCAAAAAATATGTGTGATAATACCTTTTTGAACAAATAAAAGGAAAAGAATTAGATTTAAGCATTGAAAAAATACTTGAATCCCTAACCTTAAGAGTGGTTTAAAAGACAAAAAGATGAATATTATGTAGTTTAGCGAAAGACACATAATAGATTGGCCAAATATACAAAAGGAAAGGCACATATACTTACTAAATAAATGATAATTAATAAAGAAATACAAAGATATAAAGCTAAAACAACCCATAAAGTACGTACATTTAGGAGGAATAAATTTGATAAAAACTTGTTTTTAGAGAAGGAATATATACGCCTATTGAAAAATACTTAGCAGATCATGATAGAATTATACACCCTATAGAAAAAATGTAAATAAGTGCATAAGAGGAACATTTAATAATACAACAATTTAAATTTATAAGTAATAGCAACTACTCAAAAGCATTAAACAGATATAAATATAGATAAATCATTAGTTCTATATTGGAAAATGTCTGGAATAGAACTACACCAGGAAGTAAAATATTCACAGCAGAGAGTAAGACCTATATATACTAATCAACAAACTAAATTACACGAAAGAATAAATTGATAGAATAAAGTAGAAAATAATCCTTTTGAAAAATAATTACCATAATCTACACAATGATTATGCTATAAAGAATAGACATAGAAAAAAAGGGAAATTTAGAAAATTGTAAAAGAAAGATTAAGCACTTCAAGCGTAACCAAATACATTAACCAGCGCAACTCCTCAAGATGAGCCATTCTAAATTAAATTATGAAAATGCTACAAAATTTATTAGATAAGAAGAGTAACCCATACCATTACTTTATAACAGGATCATGGTACCAAAAAGATATAAAATTCTTGGTAAATACCAGGACCAGAAGAGACTTATAATAATAAGAGAATTAGTATGAGAAACAAATTATGGGCAAAACAAGACACTTATGCCTCAATTTACCTTGAAATAGTAACACAAGCGAAGAGATAACAGAAAAAGAAATAATTAGAGGAGGAATACCCTAATAATACATTTAAAATCTACCAAGGAACAAAATATTACCTTAGGAATAAATGGTTAGAAAACAGTAAACCATATATATAGAAAATGAACGAATTAACACTAACTAACTTGCAAAAATAAGAAGATAATTATCAAAAGAACTAAATGAATTATGAAATATATAACTTGCAAAAATTATTTAAGAAGGATACCACAATAGATATTATATCCGATCCCTATGAAGATACAACAGAGCAGAATAAAATATATGTAAATATAGCATTTACCCCAGAGGATAATGGGAGAAAAATTAAAAATAACCTATGGTGGTACCAGATGTAATAAGTTACGGAAGTAATGATTACATAAACACAAAAATATAAAAAACAAAATATGAGAAAAATCTAACAATAGAAAGAAATGTAGAATTTTGAATTTAACAAACAAAAAATATGTTATTAGGAATGCAGATTTCAAAAAGATTTTATTTACCACATATTATAACAAAACAATTGGTGGTTTCTACAAACCATGTGGAAAATACAATAAAGCAAACAGATTAATAACAAACACGTAACCCTATAAGCATGGATAAATGAAGTGAAAAAATAAATAAGTACATGAAAAAACATAAGTAAAATCAATACACAATTAAATTAATATATTTTACCTAGATAAAGGTTAATAATTAACGGAAAACCTAGAATTAACTAATAATTAGAATCCATTACAAGATGGGAAAAACATAAGACGCAAGTAATTGAACTAATAGATGAAAATAACATAATAACACAAAACCTTAAAATTAATTTAATTTTGACGATTTAAATAATTCAAATACACCTAGATGACACTATTGGAGAATATTATTATCAAGAAAGTGATAGCAAAATACAATCCAGCATTTAATACTTAATAAACTAGTAAACAAAAAGGTGTAAAAGCAGAATGGTCATACCATTATCTGCAATCTAAATGCCTAAAACTAAAACTATAAGTACCCCTAATAAAAATACCATTATAAAATAAGACAAATACAGGATATACTAGTTCAGTAAAGTTTGATTTCAATAAGTCTTTTATCAGTGAACCTAGAAAGCTGATCTAACAGTTAACAACATTTATGTACCGCAAAGGATTTTATGATGGACTGTTTTACCATTTGGATAAAAAAAGCAACGAGGGAGATACCAACATTTATGGACAACTTATTGTAACCATTTAGAAAATTCTATTGTAGATATAGATGATATAGTACTATATTTCCAAACCACGATGAAAATATAGGTTATTAAGAAAATTTATACAGAGAAATAAAACACTCATGTATAAGCTTAAGCAAAAAGAAAGAAGAATTAATGAACCACAGATAGAATTTCTAGGAATACAAATAGATACAAATGGAAATCAAAATGCAAACTCATATAGTACAAAAAATAATCACCCTTGATGAAAATATGATCCACAAAAGAAATTACGATCTTTTCTAGGATTAGTAAATCAAGTAAAAGAAGAGTACCAAATTAGCAGAACGTTAAAAAATTACATAAAGAACTTAAAAAAGATGTTAATATCATGTCATACAATGAAGATTAATAAAATAACATATTAAGAGTTTATTTAAAAAATTATCAAACTAGAATTTTCCTATGAAAATAGATAATTTACTTAGATTGTTGAAACAGATTCAAGTGTCATAGTTTATGGAGGAGTTTTAAATATAATATGAAAAAGAAAAAATAGACACCATTGTCAGATCTATTCAGGATCTTATGCATAAGCACAATAAAATGGGTAATAAATAGAAAATATTATTTGCATTATATAATGTTTTTGTTACATTTGACCATTATTGTTGACAATAAATTTATTGTAAGAACGATAACACAAGGTAAAATGGTGGATAAATAAAAAGGTACAAGCTCAGTTACAACAAAAGAAAATAAAAGATTGGTATTAATATATTAAATTTTACATTTACAATTGAGATGATCAAAAAACTGACCAAGAATTTTATTGGAGACTGAGGGTGGTGGGGTAATGAGTAGTTGATGAGTGGTAAGATTGGAGAGGCAAGAGTGATAAGCAAGCCAGAATCCAAGTGGTGATACAGGAGTTGGATAGGAGAGGTAGGAGACGAGAGGCGAGAGGATAAAGAGAATGATGGAGGGGAAAGGGGAGGGAACAGGTCGGGTATAAGTTTAAGATGTGTGATTGGGGGATAAAGGGGTAGAGCGGCGGGGGGAAGAAAGCGCGGATGTGCGAGGGGAGGAGATAATATGGGATGAGGATAGGAATTAGATCGGAAGGGATTTTAGCGGAAAGGCGAGGAAAGTAAGGAGGGAATTATAGAGGATGAAAGTGGATGTGACGAAGGTGGGGTGGAGGAAGAGGGAATGACGCGATGAAGGAGAAGGCGGGGGGTAAAGGGCAAAAAAAGGAGGGTAAATAGGAAATAGCAAATTAGGAAAGAGTTGTGACGATGAGTTCTGCAAAATGAAAAGGAGAGCGGGGGGGGGGCTTGTGTAGAGTGGAGCGAGCGTCGCGAGGGGAGAGGGGAGGTATGCAGAGGGGGGGAGTAAGTGGGTTTAGAAGGAGTGGAGGAAGGCGGGTACGTTAGGGGACAAAGGAGGGGACGGATGAGGGTACGGGGTGTGGGGGAAGGAGTAGGTTGAGAGTGGGGGCTGTCGGAAGAAAGGACGAGAAGAAGGTAGGTATTAAGTGTAGGTTGGGAATGAATTGAAAAGGTACAGGGACGGGAGGGGGAAGGTTAGGAGGGATGAAAGGTTGTCTGATAGAGCTTAAGGAGGGGAAGGGGGTAAGGAAAAAAAAGGAATAAGAGGGATGAGGGGGCGCGGAGGAATTGTACATAGAGGGGAAGGTGGATATGGAGGTGGGGATGGGGAGGAGGAGGTTTCGAGGAGGGAAGGGAGTATCGTTCGGGGGTTGGGACGTGGGCCTGGGAAAGGAGGAAGGTGGAGCGGGCGTATGCTTTACTAACAGTGTAGTGTTGGGGAAGAGGGTAAAGGACTGGTATAGGAGTCAGGTCATGCGTGGGCGGCTGCGGGAAGGAAGAGTGAATAAGAGTGTGAAATGGAGAGTGTGGGAGGTGGGGGGGTGAAGAGGGGGGGTGAAGGGTGAGAATGGAGAAGGGAAGCAGGCTGTGACTTTAGGGTTGCAGGATAGGGGGTATGAGGCGATTTAGAAATAACGGATGGGAGGGGGAAAAGAAAGGATGGTAATGTGTGAGGGAGAAGAGGTCGGTAGAGTGAATAGAGATTGGTTTGCAGTTGGGTGGATGTACTGGGAGATAGTATGCGTATGGAGTCAGGAAGGCGAGTGGGGGGGCGAGCTGATTGTGGGGGGGGCAAAGAAAAAAGGTTGGAGTTTAGTAGGGGTGGGACGTGCTAGCGCGCAGGGTAAAGGATAGTTAGGAGGGAAGGGATAGGGGGGAGAAAGTGTGTGTGTGATATGGTGGTGGATTTGGAGGAAGAGCAAGCGGGGGAATGAGGAGGGGTAGGGAGGGGAGTTGAACGATGGTAGGGGAAGGGGGGATGGGAGAAGAGTTGGAGAACGGTTAAAACGGAGCGTAGGAAATAGGGTTGTCTAGAGGCGGGGAAAGTGAGAAGGGGATGGCGAGGAAAGCTAGGGGAGCGAAGCGTGAGGTGAATTGGGGGAGGAGGAAGAGAGCGTGCAGGGTAATAAGAGGTTCCTACCGTGGACATGGTACGTGGAGGGAGAAGGTGGGGAATAAGGGGATGGGGGGAGTATGGTGGGAAAGAATACGAGGACAGTAGCTGTGAGTGGATTGGGAGGAGGTTGGGAGCGAAGTGGTTAGTTGAGGTAAGGATGAGCAGGAAGGGTGGAGTGTTAAGGAAGTGGAATGGTGGATTGCATAACGGAAATGACGGGGATAGGGAGGGGAGGTAGGAAGTGCGGGTTATTGTGGAGGCGTAAAAAGGGGGGGGAGGGCGAGGAGAGGGAAAAGAAGGGAAGTTGGAGTGGGGAGCGTAAGGAACGAATTTTGAAATTAGGAAAAAGGGGGGATTTTGATGCGAAGAAGGGGGCATTGGAAGCGGAAGGGGATAGGATTGATAGGGGGTGGGGTGGAGAGCTGAAGGGGGATGGGGTAGGAGGGTGGAGACTGGGGAGAGGAGGTGGATGGGGGTATGGAGGAGTTAAAGATCGTAAGGAGGAAGAGAGGAGGGGGAGGAAGTGTAGAAGGAGGAACGTGGGGAGTGGGGGATAGGAGGGTGGGGGTGTCTTAGCGAGTGGTGGACGGGGAATAGAAGAGAAATGTGGGATAGAAGAGGTGACGGAGCGGAAAGGGGGAGGGGTGGAGGGGTTCAGAACTGAATGGGGGTGTACGGCGATGGAATTTTAGTGACCCATGGAAGGGAGTTGAAGGCGCTCGGGGTTTAGGGGCAGAAGATGAGGCGGAAGGGGGCGGGTGGGGGCCGGGGGGGATATGTGGAGGTAAAGGCGAGTGGGGGGCGAGGAGGGGGAAGAGACTACAAATGTGGAAGTTGAGGGGTGAACAGAAAGGAAGAGTGGAAGTGGTGTGAGATGATGGTATGGGGGAGGTGTAAAGGGAGAAATCAGAGGATGGTGGGAGAAGCAAAGATGTTGGTAGTGGTGGGATGGAGAGTTGGGGGATAGGGGGGAAGGGGTGGTGTTTATGGGGAGGCGGACAATTGGTTGGGGAACAGGTGTAGGGTTGGAAAGTATGTTGAGAGAATGGGAAAGGGAAGCATGGGAGGAGGAAAGAAGGGGGGTGAGAGTAGACTGGGGGGGTGTATGTAGGGGTGAGTAATGACCGTCTCTCTCGCCGAGAAAGATACAATGGAGAGATCTTAGCTACAATGACATATTATCAAAAGATGGAAAAAACGGAGCATGAGTACAGATACTGAAAGAAAACAGTTTAACAGTCAAGAACATGACTTAAATATGCGGACTAAGTCATCAGCATAATTTAAAAAAATGCGAAGCTAGCAGGTGACTATGGGAAACACCTAAAATCCCAAACAAAAATTATATACACTGCAGGAAGTACATCTACCTCAAGACCATATAAAAGAAAATGATGACGATAAGGTAAAATATACAAAAATTAATAGGACCAAATATTTTCTAAACCTATCTTCCTCCACAAAATACCCCAAAGACATATTCCGTACCCCCCACAATAAATACTTACAAAGCCACAGCCTCGATTCACAAAAACAACATTCACACCATTTCATCAACTCATAATGTATATAGAAAAATATACATTAAGATACAAAAATTTTTTTTAAACCAAAACCCCAAAGCGACAAGGATACCAAAAACCCACGAAGATTAATTATATAACCAACACCTAAAGGTTTACACAACATTAATAGCACAAACCAGGTACGGAACCCAAACTTAGTAAGCAACTTTCTCCATTACGGGTTAATAATTACATAATATACAATAACGTAGAAGAATAGCACAAATACCAGAGCTATACAATGCATTGTTGCAATATAAAATAATAACCAAAGGGATTTATTTTACCATAAAGTTTCTATTCAGCAACAACAGAGATAATGATACGATGAAACAAACCTACGATACATTTATAAAGATGGATTGACTAGGGAAATGATAATCCCAAGAAAATGGATACAAAGAAGAGATCAGAAGGTAAATTATTCTGGTTTTTTATGCTAACAAAAGAACTTTGGAATAGCTACTATATTAAAACAAGCTATCAACCCTACTTGAACAGATGCATCTGGAGTTATTATAATAGCGATCAAAACAATAATATACACCAACTGTAAAGAAATCAGATTACAGATATGGAAGAGATAGGCAATGGAATATAATCTGTTGTTTAAACCGAGCAAATACCTACTACAAGAGCAATTCGGAAAAAATTTATTTCCCCGAATCTAATGGTAAGATATTTCAAGTTAATAGGACAAAAATATCCTGACCACTTATGTACAAAATGCAACGGAGAAGATAACTCCGTACCAAAAGTGGAGCTAAAGTGAAGATACATGTAAAATAATAAAGAGTGTAAAGCGTGTCGGCCATAAATAAAGTAAAGGCCATTATTATGTAAAGTTTTTTGTTGTTTAGCGTCGGCCGAAAGATAAAAGGACAAGTGTAAAGTATGTAAAATAATAAAAAGTGTAAAGTGTGTCCGCCATAAATAAATTAAAGGCCATTATTATGTAAAGTTTTTTGTTGTTTTGCGTCGGCCGAAAGATATAAGGCGAAGTGTAAAGTATGTTGTCGACCACATCTATTGGAAAAAGTTGTAAGTTACTTATATAAATAGAGGTCTTTCCCTCATAATAAAGGCATCCCTTTCCTCTACATCTCTTTCTCACTCTTAATTCCACTTCCACTAAAATATTTATAAAAAGAACTAAAGAACAAGATATTTCTCTTACAGATTCCTTGTTGAAGATTGAAGAGACAAAGAACACAATCACCTGATAGATTCCTTGTTGAAGAGTTGTTTCATCAGATTTCTTGTTGAAAATTTAACAAATGCTTCACAGATGAACTTGCCTCACGTTTTAAAGCTTTAGGGTTGTTGGAATGGAGTTTATAAGGTAAGAAATTCTATTTTTAAAAGTGTCAATTGTAGGATTAGGGTTTTGATATACTTTTTTATATTTGAAAGTCTATATTTCAACTTAGGGTTTTGATATCATGTGTTGTTGATATCAATTTTGTTTATTTTTCGGACTCTAGGTTGTATTTGTAGTAAATATAAATGGGTTGATTATCTTTGACAGTGTAGTTTTCTATTTTTTTGAACGTTGAATGTACCAGCTGAAGCTAAGTAGTCTTTCTCTGAAGAACTGAGTAAAGCTAAGTCGTCATCCCTGAAAACAGACTAGTTGAAGTTGGCGATAACTACAATTCTCTTATCGTTAATACAGATTTCGTCAAGAGTAAGTAGCTACTCTACTAATAATCTAGTACTAAAATGTCTTCTTGTCAATTGATTGAATTTTTGTTTTGTTTTAGAAGAGGAGAATAAGAAGTAATTAATTATTTAGGGTTGTTGGAATTGAATAAATGAAGAGTTATAGCTCAAATTCCATAGAACAGGAAGACTGTAACAAAAATTGTGAAGCATAGGCATATTAAGAAACCCAGATATAAGAAATTACTACTCGAAAGCATTTGAGTGAGTAATTTTCCATTGTTAATACCTTGTTTTAACTGCTGATATAAACTCCTATAATCTTATTCCAAAGCACATTGTAGAATTGTAGTGTCAACTATGAATTACTTGAACTTCCCTGTTATGGTCTGAATATGTCTCATAGTCTTATTGTATTCATGCTAGAGCTTGTGTGGTCTTTTAGATGTTTCAACATAGTTGTTTATTGGGAAGTTGTATAAATGTTTCAACATCCACTTTATAAATCCACAGATGTTTACTTTTGTCTGTTACTAAACCTCTGCTTATTTTCACACCATCTGCAAAATCACATGTTGAGGTTGTTGATATGATGGTTGTTTGTGAAGTCATTTTCTATGTATATTTGGGTGTCATTTTCATTATATTGTTGTTATATAGTACAAACAAGTTGAGTAGAGATAAAGTAAAGGGGGTGGGGGAGAATTGGATATATATGAGTGAAATGATTTAAATTTATTTTTTAATTTGAACATTTTACTTTTTCTCTTTTCATTTGGCTGTTGCTGCTCATTTTATGTATTTTGGTTGGTGATAATTGAGGTACTATTTCATGTTTCTTTGGTCAAAAAAAAAAAAAAAAACTAAGGCTTTTTCTATCTCTTTTCTCTCTTCCTTGAACCTCTAAACATTGTATTTCGTTATTTTTGTCTAATTGTTCTTCATCCAAATCATACTTTATTTTGTTTGATAATATATTTCTTTTATTGATGTATCAAATTGTGATGGTGGTTTTCTTTTTCGACTTGGTTGTTGGTTCGATTCTGCACAACAAGATCATTATAGTTATTATTAGTAGAAATAGTAGAGTTAAGTGTCTCACCTGACATATTCATTCCAAAGTGTTTTGGTTCTTCGTGTAGTTCACCTTCTTTCAAACTTTCCATTGCTCGTCTAATATCTAATCTTCTTTCTCCTTATCTGTTTGTTGATTTGTGTGTGTAGTTGTGGCTGTATCTGGTAATACTTTCTTGGTAGTGATAATAGGAGTTTCAAGGTCAATAAGGATATCTTTGAGCCTCATTTTGACTTAGTCAAGCAACAAATGATTGGACAATAGTGTACGGAGATGGGTCCGGGACTGTGTACTTATTAGCCTTGTGAGTAGACACATGATTCATCAAGTTTCTATCTTTTTGTAAATATAAAGAAGTTTGATTAATGTGTGTCATCTTCCCATTTTTCCAGCATAAGAATTAAAGTTCACTAACATTCAACTTTGTGTGAGCTTGTAATTCTAAGAACGGATGAACGAATCAAACATCAGTTTAGTTGAATGACTTCGGTACAACTATCAAATGAAAATTTCTGACATGTTATATAGCAAGGAACACAAACTGTTGAGTTTTGAGATGTTCGTGATTCATATTGTTTGGTTTTAGATTATGTTGGCCTATGCATGAGTAAGATGCTTTTATTTTTATCTTGCATTTAATTTCATGAATTTTCAGGATGGCCAGGTTTGTAAGCTATGTTTGTGAAGGTCACTTGGGATCGTATAACAATTTTACCATTAAGAGTCAACAGAAGAACCATAGTTTAATTTTTTTGTGGATGAGCTTCACATGATTCATAATACATCCAATGTAGTAATGAAATATTTGTATTATAAAATAACTAGTTTCAAAATGGTTTCCTTTCCATAAACACCATTTAAGTTTTATATTGGTGGCTGCTTGCAGAGTTGAGGCTTTTTATGACTGGCGCAAATGTATTACCATGTGTGTATTTGGGACGGTAAGGTTAAACTCATCCTTCTTGTCACTCATAGACTCAAGTATAATCAAGTATATGTTTTTTGGTAGCTTCTCCACACCTCCACCATTTCAGGTTTTCTTCAGTTTAGTTGCAATGGACTCCCGGCAACATTTTTGTTTAATTTTTTTCATAAATTCTAACATGAGTAATACTAGTCTCTTAGTCATTTATGGGTCTTTATTTCGTTTTCACTGTTACATGGTGTTTCTCACATCAATTTAACATTAAGTTGTTTTCATATGTATCATCAACCATTACGAAGATGCACACTGAACTATATGATGTTCACATTTAAGCATTGGTTGTGATGATGTGTGAAGCATATACCATTTACTTTTTAAACATATGTCAAACCATGTTGTGCTAGTGCTACCTCAAGACTTAAAAGTTATAACAATGTCTTCTTTACATACCATTTGAATTATTCCATAAAAGCAATGGTCCTACAGTTTCTTTCCACCTTGTGGTTCAGTTTCCCTCGCCGTAAAAGGTCTTATTATATCTCACAGACTGTTGTTATTGCATACAAAGAAGTGTCCTTACAGGACGATTGCATGAAAAGCAAGATATAAGTGACCGGAATAGATGGTTGACTGAAATACATGAGTTTCGTGCCTCTGGAAATGGTTGTGGCTCATGAAAATATCATTGTGCTGCCTAAATGATCGCTTAAAGTAAGAATGGTACTTCCTAGAATAATCAACCAGAAAGAGAAGAGTAACAAAATCTACAAACATATATTCACTTAGGTTCCCTACAAATTTCCTACAGGCCTAATACACCCAATAAGTAGGAGAGAAGATGAAAAAAATTTCTTGTTGGCACTAGTTGGTAATATCAAGAGGGCTGGTTGTATGAGGGAAGTTATTTTGTTTCTATGGCTCCCTATATTTATCATATAATGAGTAAAATGTATCTTCCAAATATTTTCCATATAATTCTTAATGATCCTCTTAACTGTCATCTATAATATAATCACTAAAAAGTTTCTTTTACCATTTAATAATTCTGTTAACTTAGAACATAATTTTTACTTATTATAGTGATTTTTGGATATATTTGCTCGCACCTTGACTATCGCACTGAAAAGCTTGTTGCAGCCTACCTTAATGATGTTCAGAAATTAGCTTACCATGGTTGAGTAGATATGCGCATATTATGTGTTATAGATGGCTTGAGTGTGAGATTTTAGGAGTTTAATTCTATGTATAATTAGTCAATAAGTCAACTAGTATTTCCTATATTATGTCATAGGACATGAAGTGGCTATGATAGAAAGCTTAGCTATGCGTATTTATCTTTTACTAGTAGATTGCAAAATAACCAAACCACTGAGACTTACCTTAACCTCAGAAGTTGTAGTTTCTAATTGATGAATCTCCTCCTAGAAATAGAGATTTTTTTGTGTTTTCTCTTTCCTCAACCGACTTCAATTAGTCAAGACTCAAAGTAAATAATTTTTAAATGTCTTTAATTATCGTCCTTGTAAAGAAAATAACACAAATAAACAAGACAGATATCTTTTGCAACCTCTTATAACCTAATTACTCCATTTTTATATTTTATTTCTTTTTCTTTCTGTGTTTTTGTCATTTGATTGAACTTGGGATTGAGAGCTCACAAAATATATACAATTGAATTGATTGGTAACGGTCCACTACTCCACCAATTAGAATTACCTTTTTTTCATTTATTTCTTTGAGAGTTGTTTCATTTCATGAAATCCAGAAGGATTAAAATAATACAAAGATAATAGTACAAAATTGAGTTGTTAATGCATAACAGGGTCTTTATACAAAGATTAAGGATTATGACTCAAAAGAGTGTAAGGGAATATCAGGGACTAGAACTTAAGGGATTGGCTTGAATTTGTATTTCATTAAAAAACATCATTTTAGTGATTTCATTGGTATTTTATATCATGTGTTTGCATATTAGAGATGTATAACATTCTGAACTTTTAAATGTGAGAAGGTGCAAGAATGTTGTTGATCCTTATTTTAATACTTATTTAAGATCAAATCAATTCATTTGAGTTGAAAACATGATAAGTTTTTTTATATATGTTAATATTAAGTATTGACAACTTCTTATCACATATGGGGCTGCAGTTGAACAAATTGTCCTGGTGTTGCAGTGGATTCTCTTAGATTTATTTTCCTTGAAGAAACTCTACAATGCGTAGTTTTTTGGACAGTTGATTATTGGTTCGAAGAGTTGGCGGACGCTGAATCCTTTCCGTTGTTTTTGGAGACTGGGATAAGATTTTTGAAGTGATTCTTGAACAAGTCAGTGAACTTGTTGAAATTCATCTTGAGAGGCTTCAGGTTAGTAATGCTGGTTTTGCTTCCATTTCTAAATGTTCTATTGCGAAATCTTGAACCGTAGGATGATAAACCATGACTAGTGTCTAGTGTGAACGTTATCTAACATTTAATTTTCTTTTGAATATGTAGGAAAATGCAGGTGATCAAATTACAATAATGGGCCCACGTCAACTCAATATATTGGAGAAAACAATATAGTGTATTTAAACAATTATTATCTTTATTTTAGTACATTGTGAAGTTTACTACCATACAACCTATTTTGTTTTTGTTTTTTTTTTTTTTTTTTTTATTTTTAGATATTCCTTTCTATATATGTAGTACCCGACATGTTTTTTGAAGTTTATTTTAAATCTATATATTAAATTATTTATTAGTTAATTTGAAGTTTGAGATCATTTATGTTATGCAATATGTGATTAGTGAATCTATCCTAGAAAAAAATATTATTTTTCAATTCATAATTGTGGCTATTGAATTCTAGATAACATTACCACACTTTAAAATTGTGGCTTATTGGTTATAAAATGTGTATGTACATTAAAAAAGGCTACACTTTATAAGTGTTGTTGTCTAAGAGGTATAAAAAGATACTCTTATAATGTGTGGACAATAGTAAAGAAAAGACCACGTTAGAAATTGATGTTTTTTCAAATTAAAGTGTTGCCAATGAGATGCTACAAAGCGTGGTCTTTGTACTTCATAGGCAATACTTTTTAAGCGTAGCTTCTACGACAACACTTAAGAAGTGTAGCCTGAGGTCAAAGGTTATGCCTTTTAAGGCTACCCCCAAAAAATTGTTGCCCAAAGTTCAAAAGGGTTGCCTTTTATCAATGGCCACACTATTTGCTAGTTTAGGCCACACTTCACAAGTGTGGTTGAAAGCCAAAAATGGTGTAGTAAGGGTAAATTTCAGTGACTTTTTACCCTTCTTGACAATACCGCTAAGCATCATACCTCTTTTCATTATCTTTTACGCCCTACTTTTCTTCTCTTTCATATTTGTCTTGTTCAATTCTGTTTTTTTGGATATGACTATTTCTTCTTCTTGTTCAACATTTTCTTTTCAAAGTCTTTTCTTTCATTTCTTTTACTTTTCTTTTCTCTTTCATTGACATTGATAATTTCAGTGAGTCACATCTTTTCACTCACTTTCCCTTTTCTTTTGAACATACAACTCTTTTCACACCCATTTTTGGGTTCTCACTCATAATAGCCACCCTCAACATATGGTTTTTTCATGATTAGAGATACACAATGCCCGAGGTCAGGTCAGGGCAAAGACAAGGTCGTTTTCTGCATTAGCGACCCTCAACTTAGGCCAAAGCCTAAGTTGAGATGCACATGTACGAGGAGGGATTGGGGCTAAAACGTTACACCCTAGGAAGGTGAGTTGGTGAGAAAAAAAATAAGTCTATTCTAGGCTCAACATATTTGGATAAAGAGGGATAAAGCATCCATTTGGTTAACTTCATTTTAGGCTAGATGTTTGCTAATTCAAACAAGGGCTATGATCCTTTCCTAGTCTTCTAACATAGATTCCTTTTGTATGACTAACAAGGCAAGTTCTAGCAAGCTACCAACTGTTGAACACTAAAAACTCATCACTCTCTTGACACCTCATTACACTATAAAATTGTTAGATTTCCCAGTTTATGTTTAAGTTGAGGGTCATGCAGCGGGTTCCTATCAATGTCATTATTAGAGCAAACACATTCAACTCATTTTCACCTATTTATGCAAGCACTTTCTAGGACGGGATCTAATTTAATTTCAATCATCATGCTTCATCTCTCATCTTTTTATACTTTGTAAAAATAAAGACATGCCGGTTCACCAAAAAATTAAGCAGTCTTTTGGGAAAAAGAACACAGGCAAGAAAACCCCGAGAGAGGATTGTGAGTTACACTACTTAGACTTTACCCTAACACACACTTACCATTTACCCCACCCCCAATAAAAAGAGCATGACATTGTCCCGAATGCATAATAAACATAAGTACATGGTGGTAGGTGAAGCAAACTTGAGGCACATAGCGCCGACATTCTTTCAACAAGTGGGCGAGTCCAGTTTTGCGGAAGCCACAACATCAGTGTTTTAGTCACCCGTAGTGGTGCCCACATCAATCTCCACACCATCAGTGGTCACCTGTATGGAACTAGAAGCCCCAACAGCCAAATGTCGTGCCCTAATCTGGCGGGCTCCTCATCTACCAAAGAAGTCCTCCTAGCTGCCTCGAGGTCCTTCCTCTCTTTCTTTCTTGCACGGGCATCATCTCCTGCCTCAGTAGTGAGGCTAGAACGGTTCCTCTTGACACGACCACGTGGCTCAGGCTGCAGCTCACTGAATGTCTTGAAAAAAGTGTCAAACACTATGTCCTCTACTAGCTCGATAGGAACACTCTCTAGTTCAACCCCCCTTATCTCCAAAATTGCTTCTATATCAGAACGCAAACTAGAAACCGCCTCCTGAAGAGTAGTGAAGTCTATCGTGGGGCCCTTGCGGGCTAGCACACGAAGCTCAAAGGCATCTAGCCGTTGATGCACCACCTGAATTTTTTGCTCAGTCTATTGCGAACCCCTTCTCAATATGGTCCTCGACGTCAGCGATGGACTTATACATCCAAGGTTTCATGTGGGGGAGTAGGGTGACCATTTTTGCCTTTAACTTTTGTACCTGCGCTAACGGAACAAGTTCTGCAGATGGAAGTGTTCATCGGGACGATTTGGGGGGCCTGTAGGCAGTGTGAGTGGAATTAGTTGGGGTGGTGTCAACCGGCTCTGAAGTACCTAGATTAGCCCATAGTCTAACTATACAATGTTCGCCAAGTTCTCACTCAACAGATACATCTCAACTGTGGGGCCTCTCCCTGGTTCCGCTACATTGTCCTTATCCTTGATGAGACCTATATCAACAGTTCCCACCCGACTACTGCTTGTATCTCAGTGCCAAATTGGCACTCTAGCATCCTGCACAGGTGGAAGATGACACAAGCAAAGGGGTAAGTAGTAGAGTTCTTGAAAGCCCTCTCGTGGATCACCGTGATCAACACCTTAGAAAAATCAATATCAAAATCCGCCATCAAGGCTGCTATCAACACTGCCTCTATTGCAAGTAAGAATATTATGTGCATTTGTTAGCGATAGATGGTGCTAGAGTACCAACCAGAAAAACTTGGCCATGAATGTGAGAGTGTCCTTCTAAATAAACTCTTGAGGGTATAACACCCAGTAGTCCCTGTCACCATCAGTCGCAAGATGTTAGTCCAGCCATTTATTCATTATCTCTCTCTGCTCAACAGTCCTCTGAAAGGAGCCACTTTTAAAAGTTTCCCACCTAGAGTCGAATTCTGGAGTAATGGGGGCCCATTGTGTCACAGTGGTGGATTCATTTAGGAACCGGCGGAGGGTGGCCTCCGAGATGTCAACCCGGCAGCCCTGAACTAGTATAGAAGTTAGTGGATCCTGTTTGGCCGGATTTGCCCGCGTATATATACAGCCTCTCAAAGTAGCCGCATAGGAAGCGTATAACTCCCTGAATAACTCCTCACTGTAGGTACCCAATCTCTGCACCATCTAGTCTAGCTTGTGCCGGTTAAAAAATTTGATCACCTCTTGCCATGTGAAAGCTTCCTGTAAGAACTCGACGCTCTACTGTATCCAATCGGTTCATCACCCCCTTTTCGTTCAACATTTAGGCGTCACTGTATACCTGCTGCCCATTGATGCACCACCTGCTTGGTTCCTCAGTAATTGGTACAAGATCATCTGCTTGAGGTGCGGGTGTAGACTCTAAGCTATCATTCTCATCAGACGAGGTTTGGCGGTCGTCACTCTCTGACTGAGTGGCTCTCTAGGATGCGGAACCTGAGGCAGTAGAAGTAGTTGACTCAGATTATTGGGCTGACCTGATTCAGAAGCATGATTGGAGCTGATCTCATTCAGAGCTAGAGGCAGCCCCGAAAGCTGAGCCGGTTAGTGTGCACTTCTCATCAGACTGGGAGGTATTGACTACGCAGGGAACCACCTTCCGAGGTGTACCCCTAGTGACTCGTGCAGAGTATGTTGGGGTAGCGGTACCCGAGGAGACATATGCAGTATCTTGTTCATTTTCAGATTCTTGAACCATCCGACACAATGGGGCAAGTGCCTTGGATTTGCCACGTTTGAAGTAGATAACATCCTTCTTGGGAGACATGTGTACCTGTAGAGCAATTATTAGTCTTACTTCAGCAATACTACACACTCAAAACAATTAGAGCGAAGAAAGGAACATATATTACAACATAGTTCATTTCGGCAACTTCAGGTCGACGAGCACCATCGACGATCCGTATATTAATCACAAGTCTGCCGATAGGGTACATCGTCTGACAATTAGAATTTTTTCAAATAAATCAAACATTTTAGACTTCTCTGATTGAAATGAGGAACGTGCAGAATAGTCGTCGATCAATCGACAGACTACTCCACTTCCTTCGTCTAACACTTAGAATTGTTTTAGAGATCAGTGAAAAATAAATTCTCTAAAGGAAACAACGGACGTGCAGAATGGTCTGCCAATCAATTGATGGACCATCATCCACTTCCTTTATTTCATACTTCAACAATCTCGATATGATCAAATCGACGGACCCCATGGATGGCCCATTGATTCATCGATGGTCTGTAGATGGGGTCTCATAATGTAGGCTTGAGATATATTTCAGGCCATTTTGACAGGTCCAATTTTTAGACAACTTTTTACACAATAAAGTTTAGATATTAACTTTTAACACCCTAAAAACGAATTCCTCATTCCTTGGGTTTCACTTTACAATAAGATTTCTTCTAATTCAGCCATAGTAAGAAACCCTAAGTCAGAATCGTCAGAGATACATAGATTCACATTTTATATAGTCTAGAAGGTTACACAACCACTCTCTATTATTCTGAGGGATGTACTACATAAGTTTTATCATGTAATTTTATCTAATGTAGTCCCAAGGACAAGACCCACTTCCTAATTTCAACTATGAATGAGAATTAAAGTTTTCTGAGAGATCGAAATACCTTTCTGAGAAGTGGAGTATTTGTGTGCACTTGCAAACTTTCAAGCACTTACCCATGCGCCCGAACTCTATCACCAGCTATAGAAAAATGGAGAAAAAAAGAATTTTGGGAAGAGAGTGTATGGGAATGGAAGGGTTTTGGTTTGGGAATGATATAAGAGATTAGAAGATGGTGGTTTGTGTTAAAGGAAAGAAATAAAGGGACAAAAAGGTTTATGGAAGGGAATTTTAAAATATTAGAAAGAGGGAATGGATTTAAACCGTTATGCCCTTAAATATTAACGACCGGGTCGGGCAGGGTCACTGGCAGTTTTGACCTAACAGACCCCGTTGACGGTCCGTCGACTTGGATCGTCGTTTACATTTATATACCTGGAATCTAAGGACATCATTGACGGTCCGTCTATGGGGTTCGTAGACCTATGCACTAGACCATTTCTTGCAGATCTTTGTTTTGGTCTTTGCACATGTAAAACCTATTAGGCCATTTTTTTGTGTTTTTCTTGACACTTTTGAGACAGAAACCCTACACTTATGTCTAGCCAACACTATCACATAAGCAAGAATGAAATAATATTAAAAACAAAATGAAACAAGAAAATATGACTATTCCTACAAAGAAAATAAAACTTATCGTTGGCTAGAGGATACACCTTGTGTTGCCTCCCAAGAAGCGCTTGATTTAATGCCGCTGCACGATGCATGATCCTTGATTACTCAGACATCATCAAGGTTGATGGCCCCACCACTCATGACAGTCTCTACCTGCCCCATGTTAATTTATAAATCCTTTGCCCGTTTGAATGGGGAACTTAACCAATGTTTCCTTCCTTATTCTTTAACTCAACTGCTCCTTGTAAGAACACCTTAGTGATGAGGAATGACCCTGTCCACTTGGACTTGAGTTTGCCCGGAAAAAAGCGTAGCCAAGAGTTGAATAGAAGAATCAAATCTCCAACCCCAAATTCTAGCTTTTCAATCCTTTGGTCGTGATACTTCTTCATCTTCTCTTTGTAGATGGCTGAACTTCTATCGGCTTTGAGGCAAAAATGATCAAGCTCATTCAACCAATTTAGTCTTTGGTCCGCCGCTTCATTCCAATCAATCTTTAGTTTCTTCATTACCCACTTTGTGTTCTAACTCGATTGGCAAGTGACAAGCCTTACCATATACAACCCTAAAAATTGAAATGCAAAGTAACGTTTAATGTGTCTAGAATGCCTACAATTAGACTGGGTTCACACGGATTGATGCAACTAGAACCAGGCGTATGAACCCTTGCGACATCCAACACAACTAACTTGGGGAGTTAGTTGAGCTAGGAAAGGTTGGGTCCAATAATGTAGGGCTCTCGAATATAAAAATGTACTCGGATGAGTCTTTACCGGACATAAAAAGTAGAAATCTTAAGTTTAGAGAGGGGTAAAATGGACTTTTTCTAGGATAAGGGTAGTATCGTAATTACCCTAAATATGTAATTAATTTTTCATTAATAAGATGGAGGGGTATTTTGAGGAGAGAGTGCCGAAATTTCCTTTTAGCAAAATTTTGCTCCACCGGGGTTCGAACCTAGGTGGGAGCAATGATTTAAATTGTTTTATTTAAA
The DNA here is from genome assembly GCA_027704765.1 of Solanum habrochaites. Classification (NCBI taxonomy): domain Eukaryota; kingdom Viridiplantae; phylum Streptophyta; class Magnoliopsida; order Solanales; family Solanaceae; genus Solanum; species Solanum habrochaites. The sequence continues at coordinate 21,759,833 of JAKWJA010002496.1, forward strand.
TTGATAAAATAATTTAATTAATTAATATTTATTATCTGATTTATGAAAAAGGAAAATAGGATTGGTAAAGGTTTGAAAGAGTCGTAGTTGATTAAGTCTAAACTACTCCATTTTATCCTAAACTACCTTTCAGGTTTTAATTATCTCTAATGTAAATATCTCTCTTTTCTATTCATGTTCTCTCTGCCTAAACACAATAACTTATTAGTAACCAAAAGTTCTTCACACTCGAAGAACTTTCACGTTAGAAACATATACAAAACATAACCAAAAACATTAGGAAAAAGGGAGGGGTTTTTCCGTCGATTTGATGTTCAATCTTTCGGACATGGACGTGATTTTGGATAGGGTATTTGGGAAGCAAGTTCAAGGTTTGAATGTCAAAATAAGGTATAGGTTTTCTTAATTTTGGTCCCTTTCCCAAGAGACCCTTTGGACTCAGATGTATCTATTCCGAAAACTAGGGTTGTTCCCCGTTGCATGTCCCTGTCACTATTTTCAATCGATTTGTAGATTGGGTATATTTGCTGGTAAAAATTAGGGATGTAATGTGTTTTCATGATGATTACGTTCATGTATGTATGTTCGGAGTTATGTGAATATTAAGCATCCTCTCTGAAACTATGTATTTATGTGTGTGCAATGTGTAGCCGTTACACATATACTCTTGGTTTGAAGTTCGAAAATGACATGTTATGGTTGTATTCTTACGTGCACAAACATGTATAAATCGTGATGTTCGTATATAATGTGGCTTATTTGATTGGAAACTATTAGCTATATAATTCCATGAAATGCACCGAAGATGTACTAAATTATCCATGAATTACCCAAAAATCTAAAGTGTAAATGTTGATGAAAATGTGATGAAAAACGTACATAATTTCTAGCATCTTGTTGATGAGTGTCGTCCAAGTGTATCATACTATATAAAATGAATTAAAAATAAGTGAGGTCACTGAGAATAAAACCTTGACCTCACCATGTTAAAAATCATAAGAATATTGTGATGGAAAAAGAATATGGCATGTGGGATTCGAACCCCTGTGCCTTGACCAAAACATGAAAAAGATATTGAAAAATAAAAGTTGAGGCATGTTGGAATCGAACCCACAATATCTCGACTGAATAAAGGATATTAAGAAGAAAATTAATGTGGGGCTGTGAGGGGTAGATACCACACCCTCTCGATCAAACGAAAATGGTTTAAGAAAAAGGAGAATAAAAGAAAATGAGGTTGTGGGGGTTTTATCCCACATCCTCTTGGTCCCAAATGAACCAAAAAATAAAGAAATTAAAGGAAAGTGAAAAGAAGGCATTGGTCTCAATATTGGGTCCCCAAGTCTAGTGGATCAAACTAAAATAAATAAAAACATAAGTGTTGTCCAAAGGATTCGAAATCGGGTTGCCTTTCCCAATTTCCGTACTGATACATAAGTCATACGAGAATAAATGTTCAATATAATTCAGCCTACATAGATAGCAATCGATGATATTGGCAAGCATACAATATGCATAAGTCTTGTATCACAAAATCTTTGGAAGATACGAATTACTTAATCGAACTATGAATGAAGCCTCATGGCTTGTATTTATAGACTCATAAGTCTATCATACGTTTAAAAGTAAGTGAACCTAAGATGTATGTAATGAAAGGATGTAACCTTAGAAGGGTTAAGTAAGAGGTGTGAATTACACTAAATGACCAAGTACATTGACATATATGAAATGAATATTCACGAAAAAAGGGTGAGTAATTATGAAATGAAAATGTGCTAAAGTTAATGAATGTGGTGACAACATTATAAGAGGCTAATGTGAAAGATTAGAACAATATCAAATGAGCCTAAGTAAATGTTACAAAAACGTACTCACCTATGAGAGTGTAAAGTTAATAAAGAGATCAGTCTCCATGAACACTCTAATAAAAGTATTGAGATTAATGTATACTTAATATTGATGATGAGATGATAAATCATCTAATGAGAAATAATGTCCTCATACTAGAAGCCAGCTTCCATGGAGTATGAGTTGAATTTAATGAAACTTTATATTGAGCACCTATAGGCTAGTTATGAACGATGATGCCTTTTCTTGGGAAGGGCGGAGGTTCAGGTAACTCTAATAAGATGAGACTGTCCGGCATGCCGAGTATGGGTCTCCTTATATCTCTTATTCTTTTAACCTATACTGCCAATATAGGGATCTAGCAGGGTTCATTTCCCTATATACGCTAGCATATTTTGGTTCAACTCTGCTGGTGATTCCACATCTTTTCGATGTGGGGATGACACACTGGATTTCATGATGCTTACATGATCTATGTCGGCTAAGGTTAAAGTTCCCAAAGAAAGAATGACACCAGCCTAAAACGATCCAAATAATGAAATGAACGATATCAAAGGTATTAAGGAAAAATAATCAGAGGTGATTCTAGATCAATTCATTACACGAGGTTTATTCTTGATAATTTCACATCAACCTATGAGAAGTCCTTAAAAAACTACATTCTGGGATGACTAGTGGTTTCACTAGTATATGAATGAATGAAATGAAGTCCGTTGAATGAATGAAGCAGACTCTGTTATGCTAAAGAAGGATCCCTAGTTCAGGTCCCATATGTTGAGACCTCATTTGGGAGTCTTATGTCAAGGGCTATGATTCCAAGGGTCTCATGGCCATATGAACGAATGAAAATATGAAAATATGTTCGCTATTATCAATATGTTATGTGCTATTTGTAATATGTTATGTGTTGTGTGAAATATGATATGTATAATGATGCATGTTACTCTCATGGCATTACTTTCCAAAATCCATTCTGGCAAGTCCACTTACTTTCCTAATCCAAACCTGCCAAGTCCACTGACTTTCCTAATCGAAATCTGGCAAGTCCACTGACTTGATTTTTTCCATAAATCATGATGTTAGGAAAGAGCTATTCTTACTCATGCATGTCCCTTGCGTGCGCTTGGAAATACCAATACGATATCTAATTTTAGGTGTAGGCATATGTGGACGTTAGAGCTTACGATATGACGTTGCAACTATCCGGACTGGAGCTTTCATCCGGATTTGGTAGGCCCTCATGCTTTTGAAGATGTCTACTGTAATTATCTAGCTTAGATGTTGGCTTTAGATAGTAGATCATGTTCCACTAGTGTTTCATTTCCATTTTTATTTCAGACATTGTATTGTTGCCGTTTTTGCAAAAATACGTTTAATGCAATTATGAACAATTTATTTCATTTGATGATCTTATTATTAGATGGTTGATTGTGAACGTTTATGAGTTTAAGTAGAATGTTTTTATATGAGTGTTAAGTAATAAAAAGTTCAAATTTTCCGCTAAAATTAACCTAGATGAAGTAAGGATGACGTATGTAGGCTTGATTGCGACCTCTGAGTGGTAAACGACGCCGGTCTCGTCTGGGGTGTAGATTCTGATAGTGACATATGGGAGTCTTGTATGCAGTCCTGTAGGCCCAAACACCATCATCAAGCCTCTCTAACCAATCCATTCGATTATTATTCACGATTTTCACCAGAATGTGCTTGATCTCTCGATTGTACACCTCAACTTGCCCGCTAGTCTGTAGATGATAAGGAGTAGCCGCATTAATGGAGAACACATTTTATCAATAGCCTTTGATTTGAAAAACTTTTGATAAAGTGAGACCATCATCAACACCAAAAAATTAAAATGACCCGAGGCGTTTTCCAATCTGGAGAAGATCTTCTTTTTCAAGAACGCAAATGACTTTATTTTCTTCATTGTTAGGAATCGCTATTACTTCAAGCCATTTAACCATAGTAAGACCGCTCACACAGTCTATACTTCATCCCCTTGAGAACTCACAAACTGGGGCCCATAAATCAGATACCATACCCCTAGGATTGGAAGGGGAGTTTCATGTCCTTCTCAACTTCCTCCATTTCCTTGGATCGATCACATGTCTTGTAGAAATCTGAGCTCTTGTGGATGGTTGCTTATAGACCATACTCAGATTTTATATGCGCAGTCTAGATTAATTGTGGTCGCGCCCACAGTTGAGGAGTGATATGCGTCCAAATACTCAACAATATCAACCTCTAGTACACAACGGCGAATAATCCCATCGGCCACTCCGTGTAAGTGGGCATCCCGAAAGAACTTTATCACATCATGCATGAACTTTTTCCTCTAGTTGAATGATAAATCCGATGGAACTACAAATCATCTTGCAAGATAGTTCGCAAAGTTTTTGAATCATGGGATCAAATCATTGAGAAGTGGACCAATACTGTTCGTCTGGGAATGCCTTATTAATTTCACCAGCCCTTTCACATTCACCCAATTCGCGTATCGCTTTCACCGCCAATGTAGACAAAATGGGTTTCCACTTGATTCTTCATATCCCACTTTTTATCTTTCACCTCGAAATCAAACTTTTGCATCATAATACCCATCAATCAACCTTGTATTCACATCCTTCTTTGGGCTACCAATTACCTCAAAGCGTCGAGGTCTTTGTGGACTATAACTTGGTAAAGAAGCAAATAGGATCAAAACTTTTTCGAAATTCAACGACCACGAGCAAGATCTTGTTTTCATTACGTGTAGTTTTTCTTCTGAGACTCATTTAGGGCCTTACCAACTAGTAAAAGGGGTGAAGGATTTTAACTCCTTCTCTAACTCAATACCACACAAATCAACCCCACTAGCATCACACACTTCTTAAATGCTTCCACTCAAATATGGTGAATAAAAAATGGGCGGGCGGACAACAACATCCCCTTAAACTCTTCCAAATGCTAAGAATGGATTAATAAAAATAGACTTCATTCAGTCTCAGTAGTTTTTCACAAAGGATGGCAATTTCCTTCCCCAAAAATCTATAATAAACCTCTGGTAAAAACCGGCATTTCCAAGAAAACTCTCCATTATGTCCCTAGCCGCATTGGAACATGCTCATTCCTCTCATTAGGTACCACTATCATCCCACCCTTTATAGGCACTCACTGATTAAGGACACCCAACTACTATCTGCAATTGGATAGATGACTCTGGAATCCAAGTAATTGATGATCTTCTTTTTCACTACCTCTTGCATAGATGGATTCAACCTTCTTCGGTGCTCAATACATGGATTGTGATCTGGCATTAGTTGGATTTCGTGTGAACAAATACCGGGAGGAATCCCAATAATGTCCACAATAGTTCAACCAATGGCTCGTTTCAATCTCTTCAACACTAAGGATTCTACTTGTTGCCCATTAAAATGCGTAGCAATTATCACTAGCAAAGTGTCATATCTACCCAAGAACACATCCCTTAGAAAATGTGGTTCAACCTTAAGGTTTAGTTTTGGAGTCTCCTCAATCAATGGTTTTGCGGGTGGAGACTCATGATGTTTCATATCTAACTCTAATATATTTTTTTTTGACCGATATTTATTTCGTTCAAGTGCAACCACTAAAGATCCAAAATCTTAGTGACCATCATATAAAATACATGATCACTGCCCCCGCTAAGTGCCTCACACCTATTCACTCTTCCAATTTTTACCTCAGATATACACTCAACCCTATAGATATAGAATATACATTTGATGCTCACACACACTTCCATGGACCTACTATTTTGGGGAAGTTGTTTCTTCATTGCTTAAGCTACAATTCATCCTACCCTTTTTTCCATATCAACCAATGCATGTCCCCCGTTGGAAAGAAAAATGGCCTCCCTAGAAATGGTAACCTCAAAATCACCTCACGGAAAGAATCACAATCGGTTTTGGATATTAGAATTACAACACCACTTTCACAAACACATAATGGAGTTATACACAATGGACCTCTTTACCGTTGATTGGCCATTTGGTTAAACCGCAAATTCGTAGTAGGCCTTTTTTGGCACCCAATTCTAACGTCCTAAAAATTGAAGAGCAATAGGTTTATTCTTTAACCAAGATCACATAGTGCTTTAGCAAAGCGTAGCAACCCGATTGTACATTGAATGGTGTAAGCGCAATGATCTTCCTTTTTCTACACTAGAGACCTTCTAGAAATAGCACTAATATATTGCATTCTGTCATCATCCTCAAAACTTACCGATCTCTTCTTTGTCACCATATCCTTCAGAAACATATCATAGTCAAGCATTTGTTTTTAATGGATTCTATCAAAGGACATTGATGGATAGTTGTTTCAACAATTAGGATCAATCGCCCCCCGGTATTTGACCATCCTCGGTCTTCCCTTTACTAATCTCTGGAGGGCATTGTTGGTGGAGGTATAGTAATGGGACGCACTTTATGAAACACCTTTTCTTCTATTAACTGTGTGTCGCACCACTCTCCACTCGTATTTACGATCCTCTTGGTCTTTTCTCAATCACTTCTACCACAGACAACTAGGTGGATCAATGGTTTGCTTAACCCGAGTAGTGACACCCTCATGCAATCCCATCATTTGTAGGATTTTTGGATTGTGTTTTCTATCCTACGAAATATGCAAGGTTGGTGGGTTGACAGTAGTAGACAATGAGCCATCTGTACCTCAAGATGATAATACAAAATCGCATATGCAATAAACTTTTTTCAAAATATTAGTGAAATACCTCTGCATCTCCTTGGAATGCTCATATCACTATATCATTCTCATCATCATCTTTTGTGCATATCCTCACTTCGCCATACTTACCTCAACCTTTCCTAGGAGCAATTTGCCGATTTTGTGGGGGATATAGGGCCCACAATCGATCATTCCTATTACAATCTTTACCCATGTTTGAAGTTTTTTGTCGCAGTTTTAGTTTCCATCTTATCTCATACATATTGACCCTCTATATTGTAATTACCATAGTTTCGACTTTGTTCCTTGATCTTGGCTCCAACTCTCCTGATTGGAGGCTGGGAATTTGGTCGAAAACCCCCGGTATGATCATATAATACTTAGGTATCTTCTTCATAATAGGACTCATCTACCAGTGGTGGTGTTTTAGTCAAATAGGTCACCGCATTTTCCTTCTGTGCACCTCCGTTCACATGTTTCAAAATCAACCCTAGCTCAATTCTCGTCTGTGCCAACTCTCCACGCATCTCACCTGCTATTGGGTTGTTTGTAGATTGTACTATAAAGGTGTTTCTCCTAGTGTCCGACTTTCTAGAGCTCCAAGCTTTGTTTTTGCGAGATATCCTCTCAAAATTCTCTGTGATCTCTGTATATGTGCACTCTTCATAGGAAACCCCCGCAATAGTATCGAGCACTATATTATGGTTATCATCTTGACCACGATAGAGGTATTCATTCAATGACTCATCATCAAGAAGGGCGTTTTTTGGGACGCCCTTCTCACCACACAATAACTCTTCCCAGCGTCCACCAAACTCCCACAAGGTAGTGCATAAGTTGTTAACTTTATCTTTGTGGTTGAGATTCTTGGAAACTAGGTAATACAATGCAAAGAACTTATCTTTCACTGATCCCAAGTGTAAATGGAGTTGTAGGGAAGCTTTGTAAACCTTATGGCGACATCTCCTGTCAGTGATAGAGGAAATATTTGCAACCCGATGACATTCATATCCATTTACGTCCTACCCACACAACTCTTACACATAGACCTTAGTTTGGCTATGTGATCATGAGGGTCCTTTGATAAAAATCCAAAGAATAAATCCCTCACGGAGAGCATTTGCATCAAACTTCTAGTCACCAGGAATGTGTGCCCAGGTGGAAAAGTGCTGGGGGCTGCATCATCAAAGAATTCTCCAATTGGTTTTCAACCTGAACATGATTGGGTGCCTCAACTGGTAATGGAGGTTGATGAATTGCCCCATCATCTAAATTGATTAGGTTCTGTTAATTTTCCATCCTTCGTAATGTACGGTTAAGTTCAAGATAAAATGGAATGAGTGGTTCTCCACGACTTTGTGTACTTGCATACACTAGAGATAGACCTAAAAGAGATAAAAACAAAAACAAAAAGAAAAATTAAGACATTATTGATTAAATAACAATAATGTGTTTAAAGTTAATCTAAAAGCTATAATCCTCGGCACTGGCGCCAAAATTTGATACACTCTAATTTTACCTTCCTAAAGAAGCATAAGCGGTCGTAATCAGAACACAACTATTAGGTTGGGGTCGATCCCACAAGTAAAATGTCTTAGACTTAAATTCGATGTACGATTATATCTATTTAACCAAGGTTTTTCTGAAAACAAGTAATTTTGGGGGGGGGGGGGTTGTGAAACAAGTTTCTTTGACACTCGAAGTTAACAAATAAGAAAAAGTAAAAATTGAGTTTTATCATGTTTTGAGACTAACCAGAGTATATTTGTTCCGCATAGGTTCATAGCACGGTATTCCTAGCAATAGCAATTCTTATGTAGTGTTTTGCATGTAAAGTGATAATATATGTATCTTTAAATCCTTGATACGACATCTAGAGAATTTCACAGCTTACCTTGTTATTGCTACTTGTGTATAAGCTACTAAGCATTGCCTTTACTTCACATTCGACATCATAATCGAAGTATGACTTAATTATTACTTCACACCAATCCACACTAGACTATTAGATAATATCCCTCTAAATTAACGTTTATAATTCTTTTTTATTACTACCTCCTTGGTCTGTCAAGTACCAACAAGGCTATTTTAATGTGTGCACTAGTTAAAAAGACTTCTAAATGAAAGAATTATCAATACATGAAAGAACATATTTCAGATTTGCATATTTTTTAGGTCTACTTTGTTTATTACCCATGGTCCCATAATCCTCAGTGAGGATTTAGTTACCCAAGCAAGAAATATCACAATTCATAATTTTTAAAGAAAATATCATGAACTTGATTCAACAGTGAGAATAAACCATATTAAATAAACTTGAAATTGCAAGATAAATCTTCAAACAAAATACGGAAATTGAATTATAACTAAAGTTTGCAAAAAAAGAAAATCTCCAAAACAAAACTAGAACAATACTAACAATGTCTCACCCCAAAAACGAGGTTTTAATCACTATTTATAGAAAACATTGTCCTAAACTAAAAGGAATTGAAATAAGGAATGTTTGTCCAAAAATGCGGCATTGATCGACGACCACTACTGACGGACCATAGATAGAATATTTTTCTCTTCTTCAGATGACACTATCGACGATCCGTCGACTACCTTTGTCAGTCCAGACATAGAATATTTTTCTCTTCTTCAGATGACACCCTCTCTGAATTAATCAACGGACCAACAACATGGTCCGTCGATGCACCTATGGTCCGTCGATGCCCTCCGTCGCTCTATCTTATTCCAATTTCAGGTACTGGAACTATCTCTGACAAAAACAAAGGTCTGCCAATATCGTCATTACGCATTGTAGTTCCACAGTTAGAGTCACCTTTCCCCAAGCTTCTCGTTCAGCCTGAACTGCACATCGACGGTCACTACTAACGGACCATCGTTTGAACGATGGGCTATCGATGTCCTTGGTAGGTCATCTTTCTGCATTGTTTTCCAGATGCCTTCTATGTTTTTGATTTGGACATCTTTTCTGCAAAAGAAACATAAAAACATGTTAAAACTATTATAAAAGGGCTCTAGACACACACAACTCTTTCACTAAATGCATTGAATGCACCGTCAAACTATAATGCATCACAAGCCTACGCCACAAGGAATAATTTCTGTCTTTAAGTTATAGCTCCGCGACATATAGGCGGTGTCATAAATAGGCTGTTTCGGCATCCCTTATGCCACACCTTGGTCCTACGAGAGAACACTTTGGTTTGTTCTTAGGGAGTCGTTCCCGGACGTTTTGAGCCTATGTATGTCCCTCTAGGTACTAGGGTTATCCCCACTTATTTTAGATTCCATACAATAACTAAAAACATGCACAACAAACAAGGACACATTAGCTCACACAAAAGGCTAGTTTCCGAATGTCTTGGTCATTCTTCAATGTTTGACTTTCTAACTCTTCAAACTGACTACTAAAGCTATATTATTCATCATTTTGACACCTTATTAACTCATGATAGACTCTAAGATGTCCTATTTCATTTTGAGGGTTATTACATTCTTTCCAACATAGACAACAGTCTTCCTCGAATGACACTAAAACACCTTCACGGATTAAAAGACAACAACAAAAGCTCATAAGCACACCATAACTTCAAATTCAATGTACCCTGCGTACATGGAACACATACTTCACGTACGTATACACCCTAAGCAATAAAAGCAATTAGGAACTATTTTCATAATTCATAGTGCACACATACTTAATCATTTTCATTGCATTATGGAGGAATTACTTTCTCCAACTTTCAACATGTTACTATTTTAATTATAAGGCTCAACATGCAATAACTTGTAAATCACACATTGGCATATAAGAATAACAATCTTTGGAAAAATAAAACAATTATCATTACATTCACACTAACATGCGAAATATAGATTAACTAACAATCTTCCCATTTATCTATGATATTGTAACAACCCGAGAATAAACCGTAGAAGAAAAAGTATTCTTGGATCGCAACATGGCATACTTGACCTCTAAGAGGTTTTCTACAAGCCTTTTGACATCATTCATTGCATACATGTATGAAGAGTAGTATGGAACAAAAAATTTTCACACGTAATAGTAATACTTCAAAGGATCTCTATTATAGTAAATTATAAAGAAAGGTTACGTCTCAAAGTTGCCATGTTAGACATACGGATATCTTGGGACACGACCAATACTTCTACACATAGAAAATATATAAGTCTATTACAATACTTCAAATATCAAAACTAAACATTCATGATGTTCTCGAATCTAGTGAGTACATACCAACACTTGCTTGAATGAACACTAATCCAAGCTTCCACTTCTAGACTCCTCTCAAATGCCACCTACACCTTTAGAGATAGACAAAACTTATTAAATTAGTACATTAGAATGCACTAAGTATGGTGTAATGCAATAAAATCATGCTAAAAGGACATTTATATAAAATATGCTCTTTTTGAGTAAAATTTCCTATAACAATTATAAGAGATCATATTATGAAAACATAAGAACATATAGTAACATTACACAATATAGCATCAAGATCACTTAAAATTAAATAAACAAGAGACCCTCCCACCAAAGGTGATTCTAAGGCTTAAAATTGAGTTGGACTTCATGCAAGCGCCCCATACAACCAACCCCTTCCACCCACCTAATGTGATCCTTTAGATTATCTAAGATATGATTATTCACATTTCATACATTTAACTCCGTACCTAGAATTACTCTAAGACACCTAAGTGAGACATGAATATACCACCCATACACCCTCTCCAAGCATACCTAAGCAATCCTTAAAGCTACTCCAGATAAGTACCTTTTCGTTAACATACTTTTAGCCTAAGTCATTCTATTCATTAAACCATTTAAGATAAATTCATTAATTTAGGAATTTCACATAATGTACTTAGAGAACATCTAAGGAACCTACACACTAACATCTTCAAAGCCTACTTATGCAATGTCTAGACAGTGTCCTGTTCCACTACCTAAACTTTATATTACTTCTCCGTCACTAGCATGTATCCGCATGATGAGGATAGGAAATAATCGACATACACCATATTATCTAGGCATGAAATCTGGAGTCAACCCTACTTTTATAGAGGGTGTTCTACTTGCCATTGGTAGAATTAGGACACAACCCATGTAGGAACATGGTTATGGAATATCAAGGGTTTTCTGTACTCGATTCTCCTTCTTAACTAGAGCTACATCGCAAGAATATTCTCTCAGTTCTAGCATTTTTTCTCACACAGTAATTCAATGAAGGAGCACATAAATAGATACCATATCTTGTTCATAACAAAATCATAATACACCTTACAAAAGATGGTCCACTAGGGCTGCCAACAATGGTTATTAAGATAGATCAATGATTTTGCTAAGTGTGATTTCATTCCATTCCAGCCAACTAATTCTAAGTCCATGATTTATACAAGAAGGATATCATTACGACTTTGAACTTCAATGATATCATAAACTTCTTTATATAAGGTTCCACATAAATGACCTTCTTAACCTTATAAAAGATCATATTCAAATCATACATATGCATTCATGACAAAGTTGCTTAAGTCTACTAAGTCAAGGATCCATATTCTCATTCTTTATACATAGGTCTACCTAAACAAAACACACTTCATAATAATCTTATCACATGTACAATATCATTCAAGTAGCATATAAGGAAAAATAAATATACTACAAGTCACCCTACACACCCTATAGAAATATCACTTTAATCAATCACAAGACACATATAGTCAACTAGGGAGATTCACACTCCAACATCAAGTATACACATATAAGGCATCAGTATAGCCTATCATGATCACATACAATCACTTAGAAGAACACATACTTTGAATTCACATATCCACACAACTCATCAATACCTTAATAATACTCACATATTTAGCTTATAACATGATAATATCCTAATTCATAAAGTTATGCTAACGAGGCCATATTGTTTCACAATTCATAAAGAAATGCTGACGAGGCAATATTATTCAAAAGTATAGCACATAAGCACCGCCAGTGAACCATACAAATCATCATAACAATTCAAAACCCATACTACACAATATAGGGAAGGTTAGGTCAATATACCACAATTTCGATCTCACAACTCCAATCTATAGCCAATTCTACCAACTCACTACACAAAGGTTATTACCAATAACCATGATCACCAATTCAATCCAATAAGCACAATATAAAATGAATCCAACATTATACAATATGAATTTAGAAATTTTGGACAGACTACATACAATTCAACCATGCTTATTTCATAATTCAATAGCCCACATAAAACTAAACAAGAAATCAACACTATTGAAGCATGATCAAATCACCCATAATATTGTCAAAACTAGGATTGCATGGTTTGCATGGGTTTCATCGGTTTTTGTGTTGTTTTCAAGTAATCAATTAATAGCAATTCAAATTCAATCATAATACCTTGAATTTTTCCAAAAAATGGGGTTTTATAAGAACCTCATGGCTAGATACAATTTAGAATTCATTTTGTGAGAAATTTCTTTTGAAAACCACTTTGGGAAAGGTATCCTTAAAGATGATACATTCAAGAATAAAAACCATAACTTAGTTGATGATAATCCACAAAATTTAATGCAAATTGATGGAGAAACCAATGTTCAAGTTCAAATCTCCCTTCAATCTTCAATAATTCTCAAGCTTGAACCGAATATCAAAGAAGAGACAACAAATCACAACTCCACTACTCAACATACTCCCCCACTTATAAGGAACCCATCACTACACAAGAGAGAAATATACAACATACCTGCATCATCACCCGAATTGGCTACCTTACCTTGAAGAACATGGAAGTGATTCCTCCTCGGAGCGCCACATTCTGGAACAGTTGGATTATTTTGCTTGGTATGTTTCCCCCTAGATGTAATGGTAGTACAATCCCTCACCTTATCACCTTCCTTAAAAAAAACCAAATCAATTACCGATACAAATTAGAAACTTCCAAAAATGCTTCTTCCGACAAGTAGAGAAAGTAGTCTTAACACTTTCAGAACTACCACCACCTTCACCCTTGACCTTAGGAGCACTAGTTACATATAATTTGGGGACCTCTTCTTAAACCTAGGTTTGTTTTTTAATCACTCCACCCTTCTTCAAATTGCTTGAAATCCTACAAAGATTGGAAACCTCAATAGATTGTGCACCCACCATAAGACTAGACAAGTTCATATCATTATGGATTATGGTCGTACAAAACTTTTCTTTCATATGGTCAAAAACACCGATAAAAAACCTACTCATATCATCCCTCGGGTTAGACACCATGGATTGAGCATACCTAGAAAACAAGGTGAACTTCAAAGAATAATCATCCACAATCATGTTTCTTTTCCTAAGGTTAATGAACTCTTCAACCATCACCTCCCTCCTCTCACAAGGAAAGTACATTCCTAAGAAAACCTACTTAAACTCCTCCAGCTCTGTAAGACCCGACTCAATCGGCCTATTATCTTTCTTTAAATGTACCACAATTGATCAACATCCCTCAATTTGTATGAGACCAACTCCTCCTTTTCACTAGAAGTCAACCCATAACACTAAACACCTTTTACACACCATCAACAAACTCTTTGGGATCTTCTTTCACCTTTGAGAAAAAAAAGATATAAGGATTCATTCTCACAAAGTCCCTCAACATAGAGTTCATAGTATTCTCTATATCATTCACCCTAGGTTCGATACCCCTATTCACATGAGTTGTCATCCCTCGTGCTAAAGCAATTAGAGCCTCTCTAATATTCCCATAAGTCTTCCGGGAAGCCACGGGAACCCATACCTTCCTCACCTCCAATATGGTGACTTGCAACCTTGGGAGGAACTTGGACACCTTGGGAAACATTAAATTCTTGTGGATCCAATCCACCTTGGGGAATTTCCTAATCCACCCCTTCCTCTTCAAACCTTCTTAAGGCCATTCTTCTTGTAGTCATAACCTTTAATAACAAGAGAAGAGATTAGGAGTAGAAACTTATAACCTCAACACTATTGGCACAACAGAATATTGATGGAGAAAATAAAACTCTATCGTCCCATAGCCCCTCGATCATAGATATGTCGCAACTCACACCGATGAACAAGACTCTACTGGACGTGGCTTTGATGAGACTTCGGATTCCTCAGACTACTTCATTGCCTATGCTCTCGTACAAACTTTGTCGCGACCTGAGATTACACTCAATAAAAAAAGGTATTCTCAGATCACAACAGGGCATACTTGACTTCTTTGATCTCTTGTACAAGCCCTTTGACATCAATCATTGCATATATGCATGAAAAGTAATGTGTAATTAAATATTTTAACATGAAATAGTAATACTTCAGAATATACCTTTTATAGAAAATAATGAAGAAAGGCTAAGTCTCAAAATCACCATCTTAGACTTACGAATATCTTGCAACACGACCCATACTTCAACATATAGAAAATATCTAAGTCTATTACAATTCTTTTAATAAGAAAACTAAACATTAATGATATCCATGAATCTAGTGAGGACATTCCAACACGCTTGAATGAACACTAATCCAAGCTTCCACTTCGAGACTCGTTTCAAATGCCACCTACACCTTTAGTGATAGAAAAAATATATTGAATTAGTAAATTAGAATGCACTAAGTGTAATGTAATGCAATAAAATCATGCCAAAAGGAATTTGTATAAAAACATGCTCTTTTTGGGTAAAACTTCATAAAACTAGCATAATAAATCACATTAAGTCAACATAAGAACATATAGTCGCATTATATAATATAGCATCACGATCAGTTCAAATCACATAAACATGAGAGCCTCCACCAAAGGTGATTCTAAGGCTAACTTGAATGACTTAAGAAGCGACCTCCCAAACAACTTGTAACATTCAAAAAAATCAAATGTTTAATTAAAATCCCAATAAGTTCTTAAGAATGTGTATCACGGGTAAATAGACATCCCAATGCACAATATTTACAAATATTTGGGCATATAGAAAATTTGGTCATAGGTAGAAATGTTGCTTATCCAGAGCTAAATTTTCAATATCTATAGTTTGTGTAATGGAATTTACTTATTGAAGACGCTACACAAAACAATGATAATTCTAAGTCGTCTTTACATACAGATCACCTGAACTACCGGGGCATCCATGTTTAAAGATGTATATCCATCACACATGACTCATTTAAAAGATCATGTAGGATTAATCTTGCCAAGGACATGTAGGATCCTTGGGACAATAAAGTAAACAATCCTCAAATGAACATAAATAATAGTTAGTTAGGAAAGTTTAACCAACCCATGTGCAATCAAATGTGCAAGACATGTGAAAAAGCGACCGAAGGAGGGGATCACCTCAACCGATTCGGTAGTTAGGGGGAAAAACGTGCACAAGGGACCACTCCATGTGGGGAAGAGGAAAGGGGAGAGATATGCCTCCCCCTCACGCTCCCCCTTCTCTCCACTAAACAACTACCCAAAATAACTAATAACCTATTACTAACCCAATTGTACCCATTAGTGCACCCGATAACCTAGAACAAAAATCGGGTTGACACTAACCTAGTACTAGTTAAAGAGAAAACCTAGTACCTAACCTAGGATGGTCCAAAAGGTTAGTTATAGTCCTAAAAAATAGGGGTACTTTATTAATTCCCATAGTTTACCTAATTAATTAATTTAGATAATTAATTAATTAATTTTAAAGGGAAAAAACCGAAAATAAAAAGGAAATTTTTAGATTTTGGTTAAGACATGAAAGGGACAACCTAATACCTAACCTAGGATAGTCCAAAGAGTAAGTTAAAATCCTAACAACTTAAGGGTAATTTAGTAATTACCATAGTATACTTAATTAATTAATTTAGAAACTTAATTAATTAATTTAGAGGGGCAAAACCCAAATCACAAAGCAATATCCAGATTTCGATTAAACTAAGAAAAAGACAACCTAGTACCTAACCTAGGATTGTTTAGAGGATTAATTATGGTTGTAACGACTTAAGGGTACTTTTTTAATTACCCTAGGTCACTTAATAAATTAAATTATCCAATTACTTAATTAAATAAAAGGGGTGAAACAGAAATTCTTACACTAACCTAGTACAACTCAAGAAACATCCTAGTACTTAACTTAGGATGGTCCAAAAGGGTTAATTTTTGTTCCAATGATTTGGGGGAACTTTAATAGTTACCCTAGTTACCAAAGTAATCTAAATTATCCCTTTACATTAATTAATTTAAAGTGTCACACGATTCTTAGAAAAATTTTCAGAATTTGGGCCAAGTATTGTGTTTTCCTAGTTTCTAGTCATCTAAGAGGGGATTTTTAGTAATTACTTATTAATTTTATCATTACCTAGTAAAACCCTGGTTGAATGAGTCAAGAATCAGTTCTTAAACATAAAAATATTTCACGTTCAAACTAATATAAAAAAAGGACGCAAACAGTAAGCAAAGGCAAACTCAGAAAAGGAAGAAATTAATCGATTTCTCTAGGCGTTTCAAGTATCTTCATTGTTTCGTTCAGGTTGTATTCGTAAGATTAATGTTCTAAATAAGGTATGTTTTCTCTCCTGGACTTCTTTCTTCCCAGAGACTTTATTCGAATGATTCAAAGATCTTGAAACCTAGTTGTTTCCGCGTCTTTTTTGTCGAATTCCTTCCCTAGTATCCTTGTTATGGTATCAATGTTGAATAGGTTACAAATCAGTTGTTGTTTGTGGTGATGGCTGATCTTAATGTGGTATGGTTTTTTTTATTAAATAATGATTGAACTGAACCTATTATTGAACTCGTTGATGTTATTGTCATTATGTGAATAGTAAAAAATGCATCTATTTTAAGCTATCTTCCGAACATATTCTGTATGAAGATGTACGCGTCTGTTGTGCCTATTTTGTTGTTAATATGACGTTATAAATATGATTATTCACAAATTCTTTGTGATGTTGTCCTTGTCCAAGATCTTAAAAAATGTGTATGCCTCAGTTACTGTTATATAGGTTAGCTAAAAGAGCTCCTTGTAAAAAATAATTTGATTGATGTTGCCCGTAGTCAATACATGGCTAACAAAAACATTGTTCAAATTTAAATGAGATTGGTGCTAGACTTTTATCCTCTAATAAGTAAAGATTGGATAATGAAATAATTGTATCCCAATGAGTTTGACTGATAAAACTTTTGGCTTATGCAACAAAATAGTTTACGAAATACTAACAGTCAAATGTTTATGCCAATACTAACTAATGTTATTCCAATAAATAGGCTACCACTACATTTCAAAAAAGTTTTAGGGAATAGGGTTGTCTATAATATTATGCTAAATAACTAATAAGATTGTATAATGTATAATGTAAGAAAACATAACCTGTTAACATGAAATGCTTATACCAACAAAATATGGTTAGGAAACTATGCCCAATTTTTTATGGTAATACTATTGGGGGTATGCAATAAAATGGATAAGATCATTGTCTAACAATGATGCATGTAATGTCTGTCATATTAATGTTAAATTATTAAAAGATTGTCTAATGGATCATATATATAAAATTTCAATATGAAACGATACAAATAATTGGCACATCCAACAAAATTGTTAGTAGTTTAATATTAAATGTTTAGGCCATTACTAATCATATCCAATATTGGTCTATTTAGAGTAATCAAGATAATATAATAAATTCTAAACTAATCAATGGAATTCATAATCAAGGGGCATGGCCCGCATTGGGACAACTCCCAACATGCTCTAAAAGAATGACATATGATCTTATGAGGCTTATTAAATGAATTTGTTCATCGTCCCATAACGATGATATGAATCACTACACTAAAGTAAGTAACGTGATTTATAGAAGATCGTAAGTGACCAATGGGGTGTTAAAGAAAGTGAGACAAGGTCTCAATAACATACACCCAGGGGGATGTTTAAAGTATGTATTGAAGTCTAGTATGTTAAAAGAATACTCCGTATGAAGGTTTTAGAATGGTTTGAGCCGTCTCATTAGCACAAAGGTTATAATATAAGAAAAATTCACATTTATCAATTGTAAAAATAAGGGTGACCAGTCATCAATCGAGTAGTAAATCTCCAATCTAGAAGTAGCCCTCCATAATACTTGAGTCACACTTAAAAGAAAAAAGAAAGAAATGAACATTCACTATAGGTGAGTAGTTATTTATCTATGAAGTGCTAATGAAAATGTGACCACATGATATATATTAGGATGATGTGGAGACAGTCTCAACCAAGCCTAAGTAAGTCAACTAAAAAACATAGTATTACCTAAGGAGTGTTGAAATCAAGATACAGTCTCATATCATACTTTATATGTAAGT
This sequence comes from Solanum habrochaites, assembly GCA_027704765.1. Classification (NCBI taxonomy): domain Eukaryota; kingdom Viridiplantae; phylum Streptophyta; class Magnoliopsida; order Solanales; family Solanaceae; genus Solanum; species Solanum habrochaites. Next base: position 21,778,759 of record JAKWJA010002496.1, read on the forward strand.
GTAAGGACAATTGACACTTAATACTATTGATGAGATGAGAAATCATCTAATGAGAAATGACACCCTCATGATAGAAGCCAACTTCCATGACTTATGAATTGAATATAATGAATTTTATTTGGAGCACCGATAGGCTAGCTATGAGCGGTGATGCCTTCCTTCGGGAAGGGCGGAGGTTCATGTAACTCTGATGAGATGAGACTTTCTGCCATGCTGAGTATGGGTCTCCTTATATCTCATAGTCTTTGAACCCATACTTCCAATATAGGGATCTAGCAGGGTTCAACTCCCTATATACGTTAGCATGTTGAGTTCACTTTGGACGTTGATTCCATCTCTTTTTTTGTGTGGGGGCAGATACTAGATTTCATGATGCTCACATGATATATGTCGGTTAAGATTAAAGTTCACAAATAAAGAATGATACCAGCCTCAAAGTATGAAAGATATTTAAATGAACGATACCGAAGGTGTTTGTGCAAGACAATAAAAAGGGGAAATCAGATTCAACTAATGACATTCGGTAATTTTTGGTCATTGCACTTCATGATCCCGATGAGAGTCTTAAACATCATACTAGGTATAGATGTTGTTTACATAAGCCTATGAATGAATGAAATGAATAATGTGAAGTACGAATGAACGAATGAAGCAGACTCTGTGTTTGCTAAAGAAGGCCCTAATGTTTAGGTCCCATATGTTGGGCCCTCGCTAGAGATCTCTTAATGCTACATAAACAATTCCAAAGTCTCGTGTATATGAAATGTATAATATATAACACATGAAAGTAATGAAGTCAATGGCATGATCAATAGAGAATTGCTTATGAAAGGTAATGGATATATAGTGTAAAGAATTAGTCACTATAAGGTAGAGAAATCATTCTTTTATTACTTACATGATTCATTGTGGGCATGGGACTATAATGAATCATTGCACTTGTAAGTAAATCATAGGACCGAAATAATTATTGAAATACACAACAACAAGAAGGAAAAGACTAAAAATAATCTAAATGTACAAACAGGAGTTGATGGCCTAAGAGGATAAAAAATCTCAAATCTTTGCCCGAGTTGTTCTAAAATTATATTGATGATACTAATGTTTTGTAATCATACACAAAATGATTTTTGTGCTTTGAATGCATTAAAATAGATCATCTTCATACCACAATTCACAACTAATGATTTAGGAAAGTCTAGTGACTAAGCTTTCATGAAATAACATGTTTTTTAAGAAGAGCTTTCTTTGATAATGCGTAGCCTTATGTGTATGTGTGCATACACCCATACTTAGTACAAGTGGTGTAATAACCCCTAATATTTACTATTTCATAGATGTAGGTTAAAGGACAGATTGACGAATCTTGCAACGATTTGGACATCACCGTTTCTCCAGACCATTTGCTAGGTCCTCTTGATTTCGAGGATGTTACTACTTTAGTCTAACTTTAGTTTTAGATAAAGCTAGTGGATGTTGTCCCTTGAGTTTCTTTCGTACTTTCATTTCGAAGCTTTTGTAATAAGGTCGTGTTTGACAAATATATTTATGATATATTCTTATTCTGTTTCGAATAGATTCTTGTGATTGATGGTTGTTACATTTATGTTGATCTTAGTATTCGATGAATTCATGAAATAACTATATGAAGTCTATGTTAAAACTTCCCAAAAAAATAAATTAACAAAGTTTTAATTTTCCGCTAAAACTATCTATGAAATCGTTGAATGCAGATGAGGCTTGCTGCACCTTTGAGAGGTCAACGACGCCGATGGCGCTAAGTATTCTAGAATCTGGTCTGACGATATGGTATCTGAGCATGAGTTAAAGTACCTGGTTTCTAAATCTCAGCCACCCACGTTCACTTATTTCTAGCTTATGGTGTGAGCTCGCACAATCAATGACTTAGAGACTACACGATGATAGAAAATTTTCCCTTTTTCTATTCTTTATCTTTCTATCTAGAGCTTTGACACTTTGTGTCGTTATTAGTATTTAACTCCCTTATTGTGTAAATGTGTAGAATAATACACACAATAATTAGGCATCAGGCTCAAGATTTGGCCTTGCCAGGAAGGGGCCATAATGAAAATGCCCATTGTGGATGAAAGACGTGTGGTGAGTGTGGTTGTTCTCATGGAGGTGAATGCATGGTAATGTCTAAAAGCCTGCTTTGAGTATTGATGATGAGGAGAAGGATAAGTTGCCTATATATCAACTCAAGAATATGAATTAGACATGGATTTGCTTCATAAGTGTTATGTTATAATAGACTATAGAAACAGGATAGTAAGGCTTCAGTTTCCAAATAACTTGGGCTAAAATGAGAAGGGTATGGTTCAAAAGCAACAGGCCCAGGCAGATGCTCAGCCTCGGCCAATTGTTGTAGCAAAACCCCCCAAGAGCAACCGGTTCTATGTGTGGAAAGGAAGAGAGGAACAAGAGAAGTTCACGGGTGTGGATAATGGTAACTTGCTTGTCTTCTCCTTTCCTATTTATGCATTATTATATCCAGGATCTACTTTGTCTATGGTAACTCCTTTTGTGACTAATCAGTTTGACTTACTTCTTGAGATCTTACATGAACTGTTTCTAGTTAGTACTTACAAAGGAGATAGTGTTAAGGCCAAAGGGGTTTGTAGAGAAATAGATTTCATAGTGTCAAGTCCGTTTGAGATTAAGTTGGGTGTCATTAGGTTAAAATTTTAAGGAAATAAGATGCTATCTAAGAGGTTAGATATACTCTTCCTAAGTCTTGATTATGTTAAGAAACTCTAAGTTTAAGTGCTTTTGAGGATTTGATATGGTAAGTCCCTAATCGTATGACTTATAATAGCACTATGTAAGTTAAAACAAAGTTATGTTGCTTTTTTTGTGTAGCATAGACATGTTTTCTGTGTTGCATGCTTTGTGATGTCCATTAAGTTAAGTGTGATTGAGAAGGAAATTCCTCAATCTCAAATATAAGATTAGACCAACTTTAGATATGCCATCATCCAAATACGTGTGAATCAAATATTCACAAAAGTGACTGTTTAAGTTTTTAAAAACAAAAAAAATGGGAAAAAACCAAAAAGTTAACTTTTCGTAGTCACCTATTTATTTAAATGATGCGTAAATGTCATTCGGGTAAGAATGTTCCAAAGGGAGGGGGGGGATAATTTAGCATTCCGGAAAATCATATGTTTAATGAAAAGCCCAATAGGTTCTTAAGAATGTGTATCACAGGTAAATAGGTATCCCAATACTCAATATTTAGAAATATTGGGCATATTAGAAAATTATGATCATAGTAGAAAATGTTGGCTTAGAGTGTTTTAGCCAAATTTTCAAGTATATATGAGTTTGTGTAATGAATGTACCAAAAAATGAAGACCCTAAGCTAATTTAAAAGTCGTCTTTACAAATCACATGAACTACTAGGCATCCAAGTGTCAAGCCTAGTACCATAACACATGACCATTCCAAAGGATCATGTAGATTAAACAGTGCCCAAGGACATAGTATAATAGTAAGTTAGGAAAGTGCAACCAACCCATGTGCAAGCACATGTGCAAGACATGTAAAAAAGCTACCAAAGTAGGGGACCACCCTAACCGAATTATGTTAGGGTAGTTAGGGTAAAAAACGTGCATAAGGGACCACTCCATGGGTTGCATAACCTCCCTACAAATTATAGACTTTAACCTACTGCCCTTAATGACTAATAACCTAGGACTAACCGAATTGGACCCATTAGTGAACCCGACAACCTAGGACCTTAACTGGGTTGACACTAACCTAGTACTAGTTAAAGAGACAACCTAATACCTAACTTAGGATGGTCCAAAAGCTTAGTGATGGTCCAAAAAACTTAGGGGTGCTTTAGTATTTCCCCTATGTTACCTTGTTAATTAATTAAGAAAATTAATTAATCTATTTAAAAGGTCTATAACTGAAAATAAAAAGGAAATTTTCAGATTTCGATTAAGACAAGAAAGGGACAATCTAGTACCTAACCTAGGATTGTCCATAGAGTTAGTTCAGATCCTAACGACTTAAGGTTAATTTTGAAATTACCCTATGGTACGTACTTAATTAATTTAGAAAATTAATTAATTAATTTAAAGGGGAAAAACAGAAATCACAAAGCAATATCCAGATTTTGATTAAACCAAGAAAAAGACAATCTAGTACCTAACCTAAGATGGCTCTAAGGATTAGTATGGTTATAACGACTTAAGGGTACTTTATTAATTATCCTAGGTCACTTAATTAATTAAATTATCAATTTAAATAAATAAATTAAAGGGGTCAAATCAAAATTCTTACACTAACCTAGTATAACTCAGGAAACATCCTAGTACTTAACCTAGGATTGTCTAAAAAGGTTAATTTTTGTTCCAATGATTTACGGGAACTTTAATAGTTACACTAGGTACCTAATTTAATTAAATTATCCATTTAATTAATTAATTTTTAGGGGCAAAACGAAATTCTTAGGAAAAATATCAGATTTGACCAAGTATTGGGTTTTCCTAGTTCTAGTCAATCTAGGAGGGGCTTTTTAGTAATTAGTTAATTAATTTATTTAATTAACTTATTAAAACCTATGTTTAATGAGTCAATATCAGTTATTAAACATAACAATCACGTTCAAACTCATATACAAAAAAGACGCAAAAACAGTAAGCAACGAACGCAAGAAAAAGGCAGAAAATTTATCGTGTTCTCTTGGGCGATTTCAAGGTTTCTTCAAGGTTCCCTTTAAGGTGGTCTTTGTAGATTAAGTTTTACATAAGGTATGGGTTTATCCCCTGAACTTCTTTATCCAAGAGAACTTTCTTTCGAATGATCCAAAGATCTGGAAAACTAGCGTTGTTTCCCGTCGTTCTTGTCGAACTCCTTTCCCTAGTACCCTTGTTATTATTTCAATGTTGAATAGGTTAGAAATCATGTTTTTGGTATGTGGTTCTGGATGATCTTATTGTGTATGGTTTTTTATTAAATGATGATTGAATGAACCTATTAATTGTACTCGTTTGATGCTAAGTGTTATTATATGAATTAAAATAGTGATATTATGTTAAAGATATGTCCGAAAATGTTATGTATGAAGATGTTATGGTATGTTGTGCATACTTGATGTTAATATTTATTTAAAAAGATAGTATATTCATCAAATGCTAATATGATGCTGCCCAAGATGTTTAAAAAAACTTTATGCCTAAAGTTATGTTATAAGGTGAGCTAAAAAGATCTCCATTAAAGCATAATTTGATTGAATGTTTGCCTTATGTCAATAAAAAGTCTAACAAAAACATTGTTCAAAATTTAAATGGGAATTCGCGATAATGTTATCTCTAAATAAATAAAATATTGGCTAATTAATAATGTATCCCAAATGGAGCATGATTACATGAAACTTTTGCTTATGCCAACACAATAGTTGTGAAATCTATAGACAATTGCTTATGTCAATACTAATCTTATGCCAATATGTTGGCTAACACTACATTGTCAAACAAGTTGTAGGGAATTGGATATATTATTATTATGTTAAAGTAAATAAATTTAGCTAATGTATAATGTGTAAAAATTAAGCATAGTGCCCATGCAAAAAATTGTCTATGCAAAAACAAATATGGTTAATGAAATCTAGTTGCCCAATTGTTTATGCCAAGTACTAATCGTATGCATAAAATAGATACCGATACAGAGTTCTTAAAAGTGATACATGTAAATGGCTAATAATATTATGTTAAATAATTAAAGGGAATGTATGGTTCATCATATTAAATTAAATATGAACATACGTAACTTTGGCACATGCCAAGGAAAAATGGTTATGTATTTTAAATTCAAAGGGTGGAGGACAACTTTTTAATTACTTAACTCGACCCTTCTCGGTCATTCAAATCCTATGACACAGCACAAACAAATCCTTACTTTCCAATACTAATCATATGTCAATCTTGTGTAGTTAGATATGCAAATGATAACTGAGCTTTTCGTCAAACTATTCAATTAACCCATAATTACGGGCATGTCACTCATTGGGAACAACTACAAACATTCTATAAAAGGAATGACCATAGAAAACTCATGAAACTTATTGAATGAAGTGCTAATCGTCCATAAAACAATGATATGAATTCTACTACCACTAAAGTAAATTAAGTAACGTGAGTTATAAAAAAAAAAGTAAAGTGACTAAAACCCCATGTCAAGAACAAGAATGGGGTGTTAAAGGAAGTAAGACAAGTCTGTCACTTACACCTAAGCTACTATCATAAAAGATAATCACTTATGAAGGTATTAGAATGTGCGAGCCAAGTCTCAGTAACACCCAAGGATGATATGTAAGGAAAATTCCACATTGCATCATTTGAAGTAAGGATGACCAAGTCATCCATAGAGTAAATAAATCTCAATCTAGAATCAAGTCCTCCATAAAGCTTGTGTCAAAAACACTAAATAGATAAAGAAAAAATGAGGCATTCACGTAATGAGGTGAGTTAATTATGTTAATTATGTTTCTAATTGAAAATGGTGAACACATGATAAGGCGTCTAAGATTAAATAGTGAGACAAGTCTGTCATCAAGCAGTAAAGGTACTAAAAGTACTCACATAAGAGAGTGTTGAATATCAAGAAGGAGGCAAGTCTTCAATTTCAGTTACTCTATATGTAAGTGTAAGGACCAATTCAAACTAATAATAATGATGAGATGACAAATCATCTTAAATTAGCAATGATGCCCTCATTCTAGGAGGCAGGGCTTCCATAAATGTCTATGAGTTGAATGTATGGAATTTATACTGTAACCGATAGCTTAGCTATGAGCGGTGATGCTCTTCATGGGAAAGGCGGAGGTTCACTGGTAAAAAATTTCTTTGAAATGAAACTGTCCGGCAATGCCCTCTTAAGGGTATTCTTTTATCTACTAGTCTTTTAACCTATTTCCAATATAGAGGATCTATAGAGAGTTCGAACTCCCTATAACGTAGCCAGGTTCGGGTCATGTGTCCTGTGTGATTCCACTCTTTTCGGTATGGGGCAGGACAGAGTGTCATGATGTAATAATCTATATCGGTTAAGGATAAAGTTCCCAAAAAAAAAAATAACGAGGCCAACCTCTAAGTATGAAGATAATAAAATGAACAATACCGAAGGTCCTGTGGTGTTTGCTGCAAAGGGACAATCAGGAGGTGAAATCAGATTCAATAATGACATTAGGTCAGTCCGGTTCATGGCACTTCATGATCCCGATGAGAGTTTATACTTACATCCTACGTATAGCTGTGTTTACATCAGCCTACAAATGAATGAAAGTAATAATGTGAAGTACAAATGAAACGAATGAGGGCAAGACTCGGTGTTTGCTTAAAGAAGGCCCTCGGGTTTGAGGTCCCATATATTGGAGTCCTTCACTTGAGGATACTTAATGAACATTAAAAACTATTCCAAAATCCGTGTATATTGAAAACAATGTTATAAATATATAGAAAAACATGAAAGTAATGAAAATTATATGGCAATGATCACAGAGAATTGCTTAAGGAAGGGAAGGTTTAATGAAGATATTAGTGTATAGAATGGACTCACTAAAGGTGGGAAATATTCCTTAGTCTTGGATACTTTTATCGATTCATTTGGTATGGACTAAAAATGAATCATGCCTTGTAAGTAAAAACATAGTCAAAAGATAATGAGATACAAACAAAAAGAAGAAAACGATTCTTAAAAAATAATCTAACTGTACACGACGAGCTTTGGCCTAGAGGATCAAAAAAACTCTAAAAATTCAGCCCTAGTTGTTCTAAAATTATGTTGATGGTAACTAATGTTTGGTTAATCATTATAGAAAGAGTTTGGATTTAAATGCTTAAATACATCATATTCATACAAAAAATTATCAACTACCGAGTTGGAAAGTCAAGAGGGACTAGGCTTTCCAGAAATAACATGTGTTTCGGAAGAAGAGCTTTCTTTGATCATGCATAGCCTTATGTGTAGTTGCATACACCCCATACTTAATAAAGTGGTTTACTAAACCCGACTTTTAATATTTTATATAGTGTAGGTTAAGGGACACATGACCGGACTCTTGACGACGGTTTGGAAATCAACTTTCTCCAGACCATTTTGGAGATCCTCTTGATTTCGAGGATGCTACAGGTTTTAGTCTAGACTTAGTTTTAGGAGAACGAGAAAGCTTAGGGATGGTAGTTAACCTAGCGTTTCTTGAATATTTCATTTTGAATCTTTTTTGCTAAGTTTGTCTTTGGAAAAAACATTAATTTTATGATTATATTCTTATTATGTTTCGAAGTGATTTTTATGATAAATGGTGGTTAATTTAGTTGAGACTTAGTATACAATGAATGGTGAAATAACGATATGAGTCTATGTAGTAAGTGATACGTCTAAAAAGTTTTAAATTTTTTTCCCTATAATTAACCATAGGAATGCCGATGATGGAATGCAAGATGAGTCTTGTCTGCAACCTTGAGGAGTTCTGACGCGGTCAGGTAGGGTTGGCTAGCGAACTAGCGATAAGAATTCTAGAATCCAGGTCTTGACACAATCCTTTCACACACACTTATGTCATCCTTTAGATCACCAAATATAAGATTATTCCCATTTCATAAATTTAACTCCCTACCCAGAATAACTCGTAGACTGACCTAAGTAAAACATGAAGAGACCGCCCATACACCCTCTCTAAGCTTCCCTAAGCAACCCTTAAAGCTATTCTAGATAAGTACCTTTTTATTAACATACTTTTATCTTAAGATATTATATTCATTAAACCATTTAAGAAATTAAGGAATTTCAAATAATGGTTTTAGAGAAGACCTCGCAAACCACCATACAAACATAATCAAAGCCAACTCGTGCAGTCTCTAGATAGAGTCACACTCCCCTACCTAAACATTATAGAACTTATCCAATACTAGCATGTATTCCACATTATGAGAATATGTATTAACCGACATAGATCATATTAACCAGGCATGAATCCAGAGTCAACCCTACTCCTATAGAAGGTTCCATTGCAATGGTATAAGAATTAGGAAACAAACCTATGTCCCAGGCAAATGGTTTAAGGAATATCTAGGTTTATTTCTATTCTAGTCCCGTATTTGCTAGATAACTCTCGACAAGAATATTCTCTTTGTGCTAGCCTTGGTTCTCATAGAGTTAATCAATAATAAAGGAGGCATAGGTAAGAGGTACCATATCCTGTTCGTTAAAAAAAATCATCTAACACGCCTACCAAGAGGGCCCCAATAGGGCGTGGCTAACCAAGGTTTGATTAATATAGATTAATGACTTTCCTAAGTATGATTTCATTCTGTTCCAGCCAAGCAACCCTAATTCAATTATTCAATCGGGAAGGATACCAGTATGGTTTCAAACTTCAAGGATATCACGTTCTTTCAAAAAGGTTCAACATAAATGACCTACTTAATCTTATTCAACATCATATTCCAATCATACATATACATTCATGACAATGTTTCTTTAGCCTACTAATTCAGGATTTCCATTTCACATTTTCACGTATCAAGTTATGGACATAGGTTTATACAAACAAGACACACTTCATTATCATCTTGATCACATGTACAATATCAATTTTAAAAAGTAGCATATAGGGACATATCACAGTACACATTGAATCCAAAGTAATACAATATTGAATTTATTAATTTAATAACAGCCATTTTTTAAATACACATTTATACCATGCTCTTTCATAATTCAATATCCCACATTAAACTACACACGAAAGCAGTAGTACTAGTGGGGTCATGATTGAAATAACCCATAAGTCAAAAATTGGAGATTGCATGGGGCATGAAATTCTTTAGTAAAAAATCATTTCAAATTGACATGCAATAAAATCATAATACAGTGGTTTTTTAAAAGTTTTATGCAAGAAGACATGTATAATCTACCAATTTAGAAGTCATCTTTTAGAAGTCTTGGAAACCACTTTGAGATGGAATCCTGAGAAATAAGAGAATTCAACGATGAAAAAACCATAAATTAAATTGATTCTAAGGCCACGAAATTGAATGCAAATTGATGGGGACAAAAACCAAGTTTTCAAGATCAAATGTCCCTACAAGCCTTCAATGGTGTTCTAAAGAGTTCTTATTTGGGTTTTGGGGGTTGTAATTTCGAATAAATGAATTCCCCTTAATTTTTTGTCAAGACTGATAAAACCCACTTAAAATACCCAAAATATCCATAAGGAAACCTACCAAATATTTTTAGGAAAGGCTTAGGTGAAATTTCCCAACCATACCCTTAATTATAACGAGACCACTTGTAAAAATCAGTAGGTGCCATCTATGGACCAAGTCTATGGGGAGTTAAACCCACGACGGGCCGTTACTAGTAAACCGTCAATGGGGTCAGAGAAATTAAAATTAAAAATAGGACTTAAGACCATACCATACTGGTTTTGAAGTTAGTTGGAGCAGTGGGGTTCTCCTTGAAGCACCCTTGGTTGGTCATTGGCAAATTTTTGCGGATTTTCAACCATAATATATTGTACAAAAGTAGGGAACTACCCCCCCCCCCCCCCCACTTCACTTTCAACCAAAAACGAACACGTAATTACTTGCCTGATACAGTAAGGACCCATAAGAAGTTTCAAAGCAAACCTTCGAAACGTCATGGATGTTTTTGGATGTTAAACCTACAAAACATCACCAAAAATTTAGAAGAAAATGCCCTCAAAAAATTAAATTTTAAACATTTTAGGACTTCAAACCTTCATGAAACAGGGTGGAGGCTCTTACCATTCACTTATGTCATTTAGAATTGTTATAGATATAATCAAGAGCATGACTGAAAATACACCCATTCTACAATCAAGACACATCAGAAATAGGACACATGCAAATATAATCATAGACAGACTCAAAACATAACCAAATTACTATGAATTGGGCTCTCATGATTTATTAGGAATTGAAGGAAAAAAATACAGGACATCCAACCCACCTTAGTAATCAACTCACTCTCCCCCACTTAGGGTAAACCCTTTCTAATGAACAATTTATAACAACCATAAGAACTATGCCATTACCGTGGTTATTCTTCAAGCTAAGCTCCGTTTTATCTTGAAACAACATAGAACGGTTTTCCTTTTTCTATAGGTTCCGTACCATCTTGAGGAGTTTGGTTGGTCTTACGCCCTTTTTTCCTAAAGGGGTAGGGCAAATCTCAATTATGAACCCATGCTACCATATCCAAAACCATTCCATCCGTACAGGCCAGACACTCACCCAAATTGTTGCTTATCAATGTATACAATCGATCTCTCATAAGGTACGTTCCCACCTCCACCTCCCTGTTCGTGAATTTTTGTCTTGAAACCCATCCTTGCTTACCATGGAAATATATGTATTATAAAACTCTCTTCTGGACTTATGGTACTCATGGTTTGTGTTAAGAGGTGCGACGGAATCTGATGGTCAATTTGAAGTTTTTTTCTGGCTGTTTTTTTGGTGCTACAAGGGTCGCTTTTGCAGAAGGGAGGGCCTGTTTCATAAGAAGGACCTTCTTCTTTAGAGAAACATTGATTCCTTTAAAGGCAAAGCCGAAAGCCATGTTCACTTTTTGTGGGGGTACCTAGAAGGGGTTTATCCAATTTTAGGGTGAGCCCCATTTTCCATGTTTAGCTTGGGAAAGCCATTGGTGGCGATTTGAAAAGGATTTCTGTTTCTAAATCAATTGGGTAAAACTTTTCATGATTCCTAAAAAATTCATGCCCTTTGTCATGTTTAATTTTAATATAAAAAATTTGGGAATTGATGGTAAATAGTAAATTTTTCAAGAACTCAAGTTTTCAACTAAAATGTAGATTTTGAATTTTTTGTGACGTTTTCAAAATTATTTTCTCCAATGAGTTCCTCAATCCTTGAATAAAATTTAAAAACATTAAATTTTGGACTCAAAACATTTTTTCGGAATTGGGTATGAATTGATGGGTTCATCTTTTTAATGTAATTGATGTGGGTACTATGGTTCTCGGAAATTTAATGTAAGTAATTGATTGTTATACATTGTGTGGCTTCAAAAGGGGAAGACTCAACTCAGGGAGTAATTAATTTTTTCACGTAAAGCAATAAATATGCTAACCCTTGTATTCTTGTAGAACTCATGTATTTATTTTATTAATTGTATATTGGGAGTAATACGGATGAAGTGAGGGCTAATTTTCTAGTTTATAAATCTCAATAAGTACAAAGGGGTTGAAATGAAAAGGCTATGTGATGAACATGATAGTGTGAAATGTCTTGTTGTGACCCTTATTGATTTATTGATAAAATGGTTGATAGCATAAATGTGCACTTGTATTGTATGAATTGTTGTTTCTTCCATGAGGTATGGTATTAGGTTTGCACATTGATTATTGAGGTCATTCCAGACAAGTTAATTGATATTAAGGCCTATGAGAAATGGTTTGAGCTATTGATATGACATAAAGTTGATGGGAAATGATTCGACCTAGTGATATTGTGCACATGGTAATTTTTTCCGACAAGTTTTTTGATATAAATCCATCGGGAAATGGTTTTGGCCAGTCATATTTTGCCTATGGGAAATTGGTCTTGTGAGATATCGAATATTCTAATTTAATGACTTTTGATTCTTTTGATTGATATACTCATTGCGTATGATTGATATACTTGAAATTGAGATTGACTTGATTTGTTTTGTTGTTGAATTGTTGTAGTTTAGTTGTGCATTTTTAATCTTGTGATATGTGTATTGTAGATATGTTAGGTTGTGCTAACTTTTGTATAGGTTTTATTCTGAAGGAGGTTCGGTTGGAGTGTAAGAGGTATTCTATCTCTAGATAGATGACATGTTCATTAGGTTTCTTCCTGGGTACCATGTTGTTTGTAATCATCCCGTTTTGTACCCTTGGAGGGTCGGAGACCAGATATGTGGATCTATTTCCCTACTTTAGTTTGAGGGCTTTCAATGATTTTGGACTGTAACGCTAGTTTACTGTGCATGCTCTACTTATCATTTCCCTTATACTTTTTTCTATTTAGGAAACAAAGGTAGAGACTTGTAAATATATCAATTCTGCAATTTATGTACTTAGACCATTGAACACGTGACAACCATATTTGGGATTTTTTTATAGACAGAATAGGCTTTCCACATTATCTTATTGTGCTTTATATTTCCACATTTTTTTTCCGTTGTGACCGTTCCGATAAGACAAAATAATTTTTTTTACACTACCGTTTGTTGTCTATAAATAGAGGACTACATTGTACATTCAGTAGGCTTGGTTTTTTTAAAATTATATTTCATTCTATTGTTGCATATCCTAGTATGTTTTTTAGAATCATTAGTTTTTGCTTATTTTATTAATTGTTTATTTTTAATTAAATGATTTTGTTTTTTCTGTTTATGCAAAGTTATTGTTATAAGAATTTCTCAATATAGATTAAATAACAAATGTAATTGAATTTTCAAGTAGGTTTTCTCAATTGAAACTGTTGAAAACACATTAATAAACCCTTAAAAATCTCAAATATATTCATCAACAACGTTACTCCTTCACAAACAAAAATGTGATTTTGTGCTCTTCAAAAAATCCTCTTAGAGTTAATAACTATGCATACCCATATTTTTTGGTTTTATGTTGTTGTCTATTTTTACTAAAATCTATCAGTGGATACTATGAACACATTAAGGATTGAAAGTTGATTTAAGTGTTATTCAATTTTTTGAGGTATCTTATTTAATAAAATAAGAACTTTTCTAGTCAGAATAATTTGTCATCATAATTGGATATGTCATGGTTTACTCTCCATTGGCTGTATATTTTTTCTCGCTCTTTGGTTGTCTACTTAAATTTTATTGATTACTTCTTACTTTGTATGTAATATAATTTCACCATGGCAAAGATCTTCGTTCTTTTAATTCTCTTTTTCCTTTCCCTTTTAAATTTATGTATTTCCAGAACTAGCCTTCCACTTTCATCAAAAGTTATAACTTTTTCTAAGAGTTGTTACTTTTATGAAAAATTGTAACTTTTATGAAAGTTTGTTACCTTTTTGAAGGGTTGTAACATTTCATAAGAGTTGTGACATTTCCGATAAGACACAATAAATATTTCATCACACTACTCTATGTTGTCTATAAATAGAGGAATTTTGAGACACTATAATTTTTAGGGTTTTTTCCCGCATAGGGTACGTAGTGAAATTCAAACGCATTAATTATGTTTTTATGAAAATTGTTTCATTCTTGAAAGTCTTCATGGATCTTATTGTTTAATATAAGTAATAGCGCTTCATGTAACTACGAAAATTTCTTTTTCCTATTTCGATGACCTTTTATTTTTTTACTTTGTTAGAGTTTGAGCAAAGATGATGAAAAATTTATATTCTCTTTTTCTACACGTTTCTTCATATAAAGAAAGAAAATTGATATGCTGTTGAAAAGGTTCATGGTTGAATTCATTACATTTGATTGTTTAGTGAACAAATCTTTTATCTGCCATTCTTATAAGTATGTTTTTTTCGAATTCAAATACATTATTTAAATATTTTATAAAGTGTAATTCATTTCTTAAAGTTTTGTTCCTTCTATTTCATGAATCATAATTTTTACTATAAATCATACTGATTCATGTGTCTATTGCAATTTTTTTCTGCAATTTTGGTGACTTTTTTCTGAATTATGTTCAAAATTTCAATGAGGATAATTGAAAATTTATCTTCTCTTTTGTCCCTTTCTACATGTTTTCTTCGTATACTTTTTGGGAAAATGGCTTGTGGATTCTGCTATATTGGTAGCACACAACAACAAATATTTGATAACTAATAGGAACCAATGATGAAGTTTGTTTTAAAAAACAACCAAATGATTCTCTTCTTGCTGCTTTGCAACAATCAGTATATTTCATTTGATTGTTTTTCTGTGTAACAATTATTTTGTGCCATTGCAAATATTCCTAAAAATATTGTATAGAGATCATTAGTTCGCATCTTTAATGAAAGGTAACTAATTTATCCTTATTTCTTTCTCTCTTTTTTTGGTAATATGAGGGAACGTGTTTTATGAAAACTACAAATGACAAAAATGTACCATAATTTTTTTTTTATGGCAATTGTTTTAAAAATTCTGCAATTTCCGAAGAGTTTTTACTTCTTACTCACGTAATTATTGTCATTTGGTTCAATGTTGATATAGACTAATATGACATTTATACAAAGTACCAACCTCCTCTAAATATATATATATATATATATGTATATAATTGTAGCGATAATTAAGTTATTAATTATCATTTAATTTCATTTTCTGTACCAATAACCCATTCTTTTGATAATGTTTTTAATTCTTTTTTTTTATAAAGAAGTAATAACTCTTACTTTTGGTTTCTTCAAAATTAAATTTGTGAAATGTAAACCTGGAAAAAGCCCAAAAGACTATCTTTTTAGAAAAAACAAGATATGAGAAAGTATCCCTTTTTTATTCTTGATTATTAGAAGTAAGTAAGATTCGTCCTTCTTCTTATTTTTTTGGATATTTGTGGTTCAAGAGTCACAAAAATTATGTTGTTGGATTTTTAAATATGTTATATCTTGTCAAAAGTGTTCGTTAGTTATATTCAATTTGATCATTAAGGTGCCACCGTATTCTGGTTGATATTTTATCTGGTTGATAATTGTCACCTTAGTTTTTTTGTACACCCATACATAACCCCATAAACAATTAACTTTTCTTTAATTCAAAAAAAGTTAGGTCCAAGGATATAAAATCTTAAAAATAGTAATGACTAATTTGAGACAATAACAAAAAAAAATGATAATAACATCTTTAGGGCCATTTTTAGAATATACATGATATGACATACAATATTAAAAAAGATATTCACCGAGGTCCATAAGAAAGGAGTCCAAAGTCGTCCATTTGAATTTGTTTAATTATGATCTTGTATGGACGTGATGTTTGATTTTACTTGGGAGTATTGTTGTTTGACTATTTTTTGTCTCTTTTTTAACGTTTGATGTTGTTCTTTATAACTTCTTGGAATTTAAATTCCATTACATCTGACCAAGTATTTCCAGGAAGATTTTCTTACACTTCTATTTTATAATTAAAATCTATCTATGACTCATAATTTTTGTATAACAAAAAATGAAATTCTTAAAAAATAAAGCAATTGAAGATTTCGGAGGAAAACTATTCCATAAGATAAAGTGTTCTTACCAATGTAATGTATGTATAAAAAATGAGTATTATTGAATGATCAAATGTAAGGTTTATAAAATAGTTTAATCCCATACGAAGCATGGGTAATTTACCTACTTAATAAATAAAAAAGGGTTTAAATGAAAAGGATATGTGATAAACATGATAGTGTGAATTTTCTTGTTGTGACCATTATTGAATGATTGATGAAATGTTTGATAGAATGAATGTGCACTTGAATGGTATGAATTGTTGTTTCTTCCATGTGTTAAGATATTACCTGTATTCATTCATTACTAAGCACTATTATGATATTTGTGATGCTTATGATGTCGAGGTCATTGCCGACTAGTTGATTGATATTAAGGCCTATGGGAAGTGGTTTCAACTAGTGACTTGACATAAAGTCGATGGGAAATGATTTCGGCTATTTATATTTTGCACATGGTAAACGGTTCCAATAATTTATTTTATATTAAGCTAATGGGAAATGGTCTTGGATAGTGAAATTGTGCCGATGAGAAATAGGTATGGTGCAAGGTCGATCGTTCTGATTTGATACATTTGGACACTTATGGATGATTTACTTGTAGTTTTGATTGATACACGATGCCTTCGACATTGATCTCTTTGTACAATTAAGATTGGACTTGATGTTGTGTCGTTGGAATGTGACCAATTGAGTTGTGAATTTTGAGCCATTGTAATAGGTGTAGTGTAGATTTGTTAGGTTGGGTGTTTTTAGGTGAGCGTTTTTGGTTTGAGGAGGTTCACTTTGAGGGTAAGTTGTATTCCAATTTCTATCTGATGGCATGTTTATTACATTTTTTGTTGGGTATTATGTTTTGGTTACTCAACCCTTGCCTTTACACTTGGTAGGGTTCAGAATTACCGAATTTGTGTGATTTCAATCCCCACCCACGTTGTCCCCTCCCCTTCCTCTCCATTTCATCTCTTTAGTTTGAGGATTTAAAGGATTTGGAATGTAGGTTTTGGTTACGTCGAGCATTCCCTCTTCTATTTCTGTATGTGTTGTCTTTTGGAAACCACGGTTGGGACTTCTGGTAATTATTTTTGAATCCTTATTGCAAGTATTTAGTGGCACTTAACATGAAACAAACAAAATGTGTGGATTTTTCTTATCAAAGGATTTAAGTTTACACATTAACTTGATTTTCTTTACATTTCATACCTTTATTTCGTTAATTTGGGTTGAGAGGAACTTATCTTGGTGGGAGAATACATGTGAAAGCACATCATTTGTTGGGTGTGCGTGATATGAAACTAATTTCCTAATTTAATGAACATACCTGTGGACTCCCAAACTTGTGGGAAAATGATACCACATTCTGTAGAGTCCCACAAAAATTCAAATGGCAGCAAATTACCTAGCTTCAAGGCTTGTCGAAGTGTATACTTGATGAAGCTACTGCTTAGAAATGTTACATAGCGGAAAAATTCCATAATCATTACATAAATGGAATTATAAACAAAACAATCACCAATATTCATACATAAAAGTATGCTGAAAAAATTTAACTCAAGATTTATCTTGAAGCGCGTGCATATATCTTGAAGTAAATACAAACTTATCTCACAAACAATTACAGTGATTCACAATTAATAATTGAACTCTCTCATTACTTTGGTGGAACCAAGAACTTTATAGAATACAAATTGGCTTATAGGTAGAAGTATTCGATTTATCGAGATTCCTCATAGTCAAAGAGGAGAGAAAATTATAAAATCCTCTGTCTTCAAGAAAACACCAAAACACACGTTTCTTCTGGAAGAAAACATACACGTACTTTCCTTCTTCTACTAGAAAATATGATTCTGCGGTTTCTAGTTTTAATGTGGTAAATGAGAGACCCACATAAATTTATTACTGAGGCTTCCTATTATGGAAATTATTGCCAAGTAATTAATATGAATTATCTTACCACCCTAATAAATTACAAAATCATTCCACTAAAAATTCGTAATTTTCCACTCCTATATTTATTGTCTAAAATTCACCATTAAACCTACTATGTAATTCCCCATATTAAGATTACCAATACGGAATCAATAAATTAATAATGACGAAGGTAATTCAATGATTAAACTTCCTTCGAGTAAAACGTAACTTTATTTCTTATGCCAATTCATAAATCTCACCAGCCGGGTTTACACATGGAAAACTGATAAGTTTAATAAAGGTTTGCAACTACCAATCCTATACAGAGACATGGTTCACTTATCGGACTAAATTTTTTTATCAAATATATTATTATCATCAATATACAGGCATTAAACTGGTGCATCTTCAAAAAATTTTACCTTTTAATAAATTAAAAACAATATTTCATACATTTACAAATAATATCATTATATCAAGATTAATATATAAGTACATTTAGTGTTAGAGAATTATGTTTTTAATCTCTTCAGTCTTGTCTAAAGCATCTATTTTGTTCGGTCGCGTTCGTTTTCAATTTACATACAATACACTAGCACGAGAAGTTAAAAATATACATTCTCATAATCAAGTAAAAAATATATTATTGCGTGCTACAATATTTGTGGATTGGTTTTTGTTTTTTTTGCCCCAATTTCCATCTATGATTGTGAACTATTTAACTTTGAATTCTATGAGCCGATGATTTAATCCTTGTGTCTATTAAGCTTAAACTTTAGTCACCCAAATCATCTACTGTATTAATATAAAGACATAATATACGACAATTGATTTATTTAATGAAACTTTATTGAATTGAATAAAGTGAATAAACAATTGGTCAATAATGAGATCTATCCAAATGCATGGTTAATAGTATATCTTAAAAATCACAACACAAGACTCATAACATGCACCTAGAACATTCAACACCGTTCTTCAAAGGTCTATCAAAAGATTGTTGTGGTTAAAAAGCTTTAGTGGAAATGGTATGCGGGTGTTGTTCACTGTGCAATCTTCACCACATCACATCCCCCCTTTGTTACTATACCTCGAAGCAATGGGTATTTCGCTCAACATGTTTTGCCTTCTTATGAAATTTGTGGTTCCTTTGAATTTGCAACCCCTCCACTCTTATCAACAAAACATTGTAAGTGTCATTTCTGTTGCAGGACACAAAGCCAAGTCTTTCAAAAAGTTTCGGAGAGCCACACTGCCCTCCTTAGTTGCCTAGAGGGGTCTGCGCATATTGGACTTCCAATTTGATAGAATCAACAACCAGGTTTTGCTTGACTTTGCTTCTCCAAAACGATGGTTCCACTCCCAAAGTTAAACACATTTCCTGAGGCCGACTCTATAGTGGCCATATCAGATTGACGTTTATGTGCACCAACTCATCGGAAACGATAGATTAACTTGTAATCCCTAGTCATTTGTTAGGTACTTGATTTATATGCTAACTTTTCACGACCCCAAAACGGAGTCATGAGTGGCACCCACACTTATACCTCCCAAGGGGGCGAACCGAACCAATGTAAACAAACTACAAAAATACAAAACACAACGTAGAAACAACCAAATGTTACTAAAATCCTTTCCCCAAAAAAAACTTGAAAGTCACCACATCAAGGGACACTCTAACGCCAATAAGTCTAAGAATATAAAATACCTAAGTAAAAGGATAGCATAATATGGTCCAAACGTATTATCGGACACCATGTCATGGACAGAGATAATCCAACACGATCTTGAATCGAATAGATCCACCCTGGGACCTGTGATATGCGAAGGCTAGCTAGTAGAGCTAAGGGAAATCTTAGTCATGGGTATACTCGTGTGAATTTAAAAAACGGAAGGCAAAAACAAAGAAAAACACAAGTACGATCAGTACGGGGGAACTATGTACGAGTACGGTAATCATCGGCAAACCCAAAATAGTTAACTAATATCAAAGAATAATAATATAAAAATCATTTATAGTACTTGAGGACGCAAACAAACAACATGAACAAGTGACAAGGAAGCATGTAAAGTACTCAAACACAGTATCAAGCACACACGGAGGGCTCATTGCTCCACACCAAGTTCATGAGAACTGACTCTTTGAGTTGCGTACATTAAATTAATTTCAATATCCTTTCCTTTAATGTTATTGTGTGTGGAACGTTTGACAATCCGATCGAATTATGACCGTGCTGCAAAAACGTGGACACTTCGATCCCAATATACCATGTCGGAAAAAGTGACATCTCCATTCCCAATTAATACCGTGTCGGAAAGTGACACTCCATCCAATCTAATATATCATGTGTAAGTTATCATTTTTATCACCACTTTCAATTCATTTATAATATTTCATCAAGCCTTCTTTATTCAAGGAATCACTTCTTTATTCAATAATATAAATTATACGATCTCAGGATTTCAGATCAATCACATAATATACAACCAAGTCACACAATTTCACAATCAAGTACATAGTAAACTTCACATATCAATCGCTATTTAGAGTTTATCTATCACAAGAAATAAACCATAACCTACCTCCACCGAAGAATCAAAGTCAAGCAACTACTTATCAAATGCCTTTCCTTTTTCTTATTTTCTCCGAACCGTTCCAATCTATCGAGTATATATATACATAACGTTTAAGTTAAAAAGCCCACAAACACTCTTATTATATGTCCAGCCTAGACCTAAAACTCCCTTAAAATCAATTTCCTAAAGTTTAAACCTATCGGTAAGTTTTAATTCTTCAAATATCATAACTTTGAAAGTAACTGAAAATAATTCGACACAACTAAGATTAAATCATCTATGTCTCAAACATTTTCAAATTTTTTAATTTATAAAAATTAATAATAATAAGTTATAATATCACAAATAAGCCTTGTTTTACACACGTGGCACGCGGCAGCCAACAATCTCAATTGTATACGCTTAACTTATTATATTTCAATTTCACACCATCACTAACCAATTGGTGCCAAAATAATTTTGTAATCATTACTAATAATTAGAGCATCAATATATATCTGCACATATCACATTAACAATATAAAATTGACAATTTACTTCTTTTCCCCAACTTCACTGTATAAAACAATAATAATAACATGACCTTTCTAAAATTACGATTATTTAATCTTTGATTACCTAATTTCTCTATGCGTTCTTTTTGCTACTAGTTATCCATCATATCGGTGGGGATGCCGCTTCTATGTCTTTCTATAACCATGCCCTAATTTATTTTATTTTGTTCATTTTTTTATCCTTATTATTATATGACTAATTATAAGAAGTGATAAAAGTTGTCGAGTATTAATTTTAATGTGATCTGCTATAACCACCAAACTAAATTAAGTATTTAAACAACTACTCCCACTAAGTCATAATTATAGTTATGAACTTGTCCAAAAACCACCCCCCATTTAGAATGTATCAAAAAAAAATATTTATCAAATTAAAATCTCTAGTAATCAAAACGAGCAAAAGGTCGTTACATTAGATACCAATTACCATCGTTTCCCTCGGAACGATCCAAAAGATGGTGGACGGTAAGAAAGTATAGAAGAATCACAAAAATGTGTGTATCTATTTTAGGCGTATCCTGCCTCAGTCTACCAACAGATTATATCGCAAACGTGGTAAGGCAATATCGTTTGGGGTATTTAAAGTATCATAAAAGGGGTGAGAGGACGGTGAAATCAAGACGCGCAAGGACAAGTTTGCATCTTCTACTCAATACTGCTGGCGTTCTCAGTACTCTCAACCAGAATCTATATCTGTTACATTGTATGTCCTGGTATTTGTTTACCTGTAAATTCCCCAACTAACACAAACAAAAACTATTTTCAATTTACTATTTTCCGCTGACCGATTATCCACTAGACCTTGATACAACCATCAAGAAAAATATTTCCTAACATGACCATGATAAGATCATGAATCATATTGTCTACAATTAGGAGTGAACTTGAATCAATCAACACACACTCGTAATTCATCAACCGTCACAAAACTTATTAAGATTACACTCTCATAACATAATATTCCCTCGATCTTAAGCAATAAAAATATGATCTTCATACATCAAGTAATTATTAAGGAAAATCAAAGTAACCTAATCCAAAGATGGAAGTGATCAAGTAACCACCATCGACTGGTACACCCAACATACATAACCTCTAACAATACCGTCGAAATGTTAGAAAAGTAGCTATTATAGACTAACTTTAAGAATGACAAAACAAGACTAATGATCCTCATATTAAATTATACATAGTGAAAAAATGATAAAGATGATAATATAAATCTTAATTCTACCGATCAAATGTAAATTTTCAAGGTAGATCTCCTATACGTTCTCATAAGAAAAGTTATATGTAGAACCACATATATTTCAATAGCCTAAAGACAACACCAAATATGTCATTTGACATAACCAAGTATTCCTAAACATCCTACCAAGAGGACAATCACAGAAGTGGTACATCCGATACACTACGAGGTCCACCGATAGAAACGAAAAACACAAGCGGGTGTAGAAAGTGAATCGTACTCTAAACCAGACCCATAATAAAGTCTTTGGTGACATAAGAATGTACTGAACCAATGTCGAATAACTCAAGATACTCCTTTCATAGTTCCAATAATCAAAAAATTTCATTCATCTTACTCTATCTCTTTGATTTTTTTAGGTACCCCCAATCACTAATTTAGTCCCTATGATATGTGCACAAATACGTAATTTATCGAACCCCACATCCATTGAAGTTAACACTTTAATACTAATAAAACGTCATAACCACACCAATCATCTACCTTACCCTAAAATCATCATTAGTATCAAAGTATTCTTATTACATACATGTTCAAACTATGGCTATCTCTCTTTCTATTTAAACATTTGATGACACATAGGAGTTCCATACAAGGATAATAACACTAATTTAAAACTTAATGATACCTTTGCATCGAGATTAAACTATTAAATCACACTCATAGTAAACTTCCGACCACTTCCACATACCATTCTTTAGCTACCATTTAAGGCAATCACATACATCATGTCAATACTTAGGGAAGTTCTTGGTCACTCAAATTATTTTGTATACTATAAGATCATAACCTTTATTTACCATTATATGTCTAGGTAACATATTTTAACATTCTATGTAGTCCTATCAATATAGTATCATTAACCCGACTCTGAATTCTTAATAACTATAAATTCTTCATAAGCATCTGAAATAATATCTCACCTTGTACATTATTCTTAAATTATTTATCATAATTTGAGCAATATAATCCCATGTAAAACACTAAATTTTACATACCTCAATGTTTGCCACCCAAATCAAAATTCAAACTTTATAAAAGATGATGATAATATAAACTTCTAATTAGTCTGTACCGGACTAGTTCACATCTTAAAGTCATATAAAAAAATCAAAACCAAAAATCAATACAAAGTTCAACTACCCCTCCAGGGTTGATATGAGAGGTTCTTATCCTTCCTTTTCACAAATTTTTCTCAGGATGAAAATTCTAAATACCTTCAATCCTTGAATCATATCACCTTGTTTCTCTATTTTCTACCGTATCTCCTTCCTTTTACGAACAACTCTTGACGTTTTTACTCACAGTCTAAATCAAAACACTGGGGAGGAAAAAAACTATTTCTTAGATCCTTTAACAATCAAAAATAACAAACAACTTTTTTGTATGGTCAAGTATTGTCCTCTAGTTTTTTAACCAATCTGATGAATCCATGATGCCCATGTTCATTAAACCAGGAATAAAGCAGGAGACTGAAAACAACGCGTCTATTGAACCCAATTTTCCAACCCTTTCAAAGATACTTTTTGTTCCTTCCATTTAGAAAATATTCCTAATCTCACCTATTTTGAAGGATACACATCCCAACAAATTTATCTTATTTTATTTTGGCTCGAAGCCTACTTTAAATTCTAATTTGAGCGGTGCGGTGTGTCCAACATTTCTCCTAAA
Source organism: Solanum habrochaites (assembly GCA_027704765.1). Lineage (NCBI taxonomy): Eukaryota > Viridiplantae > Streptophyta > Magnoliopsida > Solanales > Solanaceae > Solanum > Solanum habrochaites. Next base: position 21,802,940 of record JAKWJA010002496.1, read on the forward strand.
ACTTGTCATAAAACCACAATAGTCACTCAATAGTAGAAGATAATAGCTTAGTTCTCGCAAGTGATTATTACCATACTCAAGTTACATGTAACAAAGTTTTTATTTAATAATATAGTTGCCCTTCCCCCAAAAGATCATAGTCTACAAAAAACTTAGTCACCTTAACACCCCATTATACTCAAGGAGACGTTATTTACCCACTTAAGATTGTCCATTTCCGATATCAATCTAATTATTTGGATTTTTAATAAAGTGACAGTCCTCATTAGAAACCTTAGATACATTTAACAAACCCTAAATGTGTTAATTATTGTTACCAAAGATTCACACCAAAACTTTTCCTAAAAATATAATACAATCAAAGTACTTGTTGAAATAAATAAATTAGGTGCTTTCTTAAAATGTGGAAAGCAACACTGAAATCTCATTATCTAAACATGTGACTTCTAAAAATTCGTAAGAAGTTAGTAGGAAGTTAGTATTCACACTTTATAATCTATATATCCATTTTTCATTATACCCATAGTACCAATCTATGAAGTACATTAAAGTCACCAGTAGAATTACATCATGTCTCGCAAGATTGTACTCAAATAAAAATATTTTTCCATACGGATAACAATAGCCCACCAACCTTTTTGGTCTCTCATCCACGCTATATTCATCTTTCGGAGCTTAGGTGACAAACAAAAGGGATCGCAATTTATGCTCTAATAAGTAAGCACCGATTTAGCATTAATATTATGTGTAGTAGTCAATCCATGATCCTTTTTGATCTCCCGCCAACTATGAAATCATAAAAACAAATGATGCCTCAATTTGCCTAAACATAATTTCATTCATTCGCTATACAACCTATATATGGTAAGAAAGAAAAAACTCTACTTTTCTAGTTTTCCTTTACGAACCTTCTTGCATGCTGTCAGATATCTAGTTATTGCTACAAAAAGTTTTACTACTAGGCTTTGCAACTACAATATCCTCCATCATATTTCTTCCCATAGCTCAAGGTTGGGGTTTGAATGAAAGAAGCTAGAAAATGGATCGCCCACATTTTGGATCTCTCCAAAACATAAGTCAGAACTCACACTAAGGACCTCTCCACGAAATTCATTTTATGGGATGACTCAAAAACAATAAAAAATGAAATCAAAAAACATCGTCATAATCAATACCAGTTAAAGAATTCACTGTATGAACTGAATATAATAAAGCTGTTTAGCACTACTCATACAGGCCCTAGGCAATTGAGAAAAATATAACCTATTTCTAAAGGACACATGTCATTTATTTCTGTTGTTTGCTATTTCAACTTCAATACTCTAGTTTAACCATAGTGAAAATAGAGTGAAAAAAAATTCAGGATAGGGGATACCAATTTGTACTACCTTAGAAACAATTGGATTCAAGTAGTGCTAGGAATAAAAGAAGGAATGAATTTCCTAAAGTCCTAAACTCTCAAGAAAGTAAAGTTTCCCCTTACCGTTCCTCAAGCTCTACTAGATGTGTCCTTGTGTGCTCAGATCATTAAAACTAAGGCTTAGCTAAAACGTTTGTCAGTACCAAAATGAGTCGTGAGTGGAGCCCCACACTTTAACCCCAGGGGACCTACCAACAAATTTAACCTAACTTACAAAATACAAACATAACGCGGAAACTCAAATGTTACTAAATATCATTTCCCAAAACGTGAAAGTCACCACATAAAGGTCATCTAATCGTCAATAAGTATAAGAATATCTAATACACTAAAATACAAGGATAGAATGGTATGTGTCCGAAAGTATAGGACAACATGTCATTACCGAGATAATCCAAAACGAACTTGAATGAATAACTCACCATGGGACCTGATATGCGGTAGGCTATCTAGAGCTGAGGTAAATATTAATTAATCAGTACACTCTCTGCATTTAATAAAAGGAAAACAAAGAAAAAAAACAAGGTCAGACTCAGTTACGGGCACCATGTATGAGTAGGTAGCATAGGCCAAACCCTTAAAAGTAATAATATACAAAGAAAAATAGGATTTTAAAATTCAAACGATAGTACTTTAGAAGCAAAAACAACATGAAACAAGTGACAACTGAAACAAAGTAAGTAATCAACCACAATTACAAGACACACGAGGACTCATGCCTCCACAACCACGTTTCGTGAAAAATGAGTTTTGAAAATTGCGTACATTAAATTGATTGAATAGCATTTCCTTTAATGTTTACTATGTCGGAACGTGAAACTCGATCCCAATTATTACCGTTGTCGGAACCGTAACAATCCGATGCCCAATTAACTGGGTCGAAACGTGAACAAATCCGATCCAAATAATATCATTAATTTATGTCCATTTGTTATGAAAACCTTTCAATTCATTGATAATTTTCTCAGCCTTCTTTATTCAAGGAATGACTTTGATAAGAAGGATTCAAGAATAAAAATTCTACGATCTCAGGAATCAGATTCAATTCACATAATATATAAATCCAAAGGCACACAACCCACCCAATCAAGTACATAGTAAACTTCCCCAATTCAAGTTACAGTAGAGACTTTACCAAATCACTCAATAATATCGATCGCTACTAGAGTTTATCATGATATAGAAAATTAAAACATAAACCTCATCCACCGAAGAATCGAAAGTCAAAGCAATAACTATTCCCAATGTCCTGTCCTACATTTAGTTCCTCCGACCGTCCAATCTGTAAAGTATATTATTACATAAGGGGTAAAGTTAACAAAGGCCCATAAACCTCTATTATATGTCATTCTAGACCGAAAACTCCCGAATCAATTTCCTAAAGTTTTTACTATGGGTAAGTTTTTAATTGTTCAAAATCATAACTTTGAATGTAAATTTTAAAATACCTTCGATACACCTAATATTTAATATAATCTTCAATATATATAAAATTTTAATTTATAAAATAATAATATATAAGTTAAAATATCCACAAATAAGCATTTTGGTTACAAACAGTGGCACGCTGGCAACCAACCATCTTCAATCGTATACGGTGAACTTCTGGATTTCAATTTCACACATACACTAACCAATTGGTTCCAAAATAATTGTATTCATTACTAAAAAGTACAGAATTAACATATATCTGCACAGTATCACATTAAGCAATATTAAAATTGAATATTTACTTTCTTTTCCCAACTTCACTCATAATCTAATAATAACTGACCTGTATAAATTACGAGAATTTGAATCTTTTATTATCCTTAATTTCTCTATGCGTTTTCTTTGGCTGCTTATAGTTCATCCATAATATCGGTGGGGACGTCCACTATGTCTTTCTGTAAACCATGCCCTAATTTATTTCTTTCTCTTTTTTCCCCCCCCCCCCCCCCCCCACCCCCCCCCCCTCAGATTATTTTTAACCTAATTATTATATGACTCTAATTATAAGAAAGTGATATAAAGTGGGGTTCAAGTATTAATTTTAATGTATCTTCATAAACACTAACTAAATGAATTATGAAACTACTCCCTCTATTTCAGGAATGATAGTTATGAATCGTCCCAAAAAACCATTTAGAATTTATCGAAAAATATTTTATCAATAAAATCTCTAGTAATCAAAACGATCAAAATGGGTCGCTATATAACTGTTGTTCAATTTTCCATCCCGGTTCGATTTGAATCTGCTACCAGGCCCTACGATAAAAAGGAAGTATTAAGTCTCTAGTCCACAACATCGCATACATGAGTCTTCCTTCCGCAGACGCATCAAGAATTGTCTCATGTTTTCAATTATCTCATTTGTCTTGGGACATTGATCCTTAGATAGAGAAATTCCATGTCTGAAAGGACGAAAATCTTTCTTGGAATCATGCATACTAAACGTGGTAAGAATTGTATTATTGTAAGGAGCTTGAGATAAACCTAACATTCTTTTCTTGGGAACACGAAAAACCTTGATACCAATGACGTGAGAAGTTTCTCCCAATTTCTTCATATTAAAATAAGTGGACAACCATTCCTCAACTGAATTCATCAAGCCTAGATTATTTGCTATGAGAAAGATATCATCTACATATAATACCAAAATGCACCTATTTAATGCCATTCCACTTTTACACACACAAGACTCATCAAGACATTGCTCAAAACCAAAAGACATGACCGCATTGTAAAGAAATTGTTCCATGCCCTACAATGTTGATTTAATCCATAAATAGATCTTTTAAGCTTGCACAACATGTGTTCTTTTTCTTTTTTATATGAAACTATATGGTTGTCGCATAAATATGCTTTCGTCAAGACTTCCATTAGGGGAAGTTTTATTGACATATATTTACCAAATTTCATAGTCATAATTACCAGCAATGGATAAGAGAATTCTAATAGACCTAAGCATGATTACTAGGAAAAAAGTTTCCGCATAGTCTATGCCTTCTTTCTTAGTAAACCCTTTTGCAACACGTCTAGCTTTGTAATTTTACAATTTTTCATCTACTCATCTATTTTTATTATAGATCCACTTGCATCCGATGGGTTTGGATCCATCTACATTGGTTCTACAAGATCCCTGACTTTATTAGAGAACATGGACTCCATTTCTGATTTCATAGTAATAATCCATTTTTCTGCACCTTTATCTTGTAGTGCTTCATCATAATCATAGTTCAATAATCGAATCTTCCTGGATTGTTTCAAAGGAATCTCCCAATAGTGTATACTAAAGTGGTTCACTCTCCCACTATGACGATACACTACAGTTGCAGGGGCAGGTTCATAGAGATTTGCATTATTATGATCTTCTGGTCAAACCACATCATTTATAGGATCTTGAGTGTCCATTTTATCTTCTGCACCTTCTTCCTCTAATACAATCTGCTCACTATTAATCCCACTACTCTGATGCAATGAATTTTCAAGATCTTTTACTTGTGGATTTTTATGTTTTTAACATCTCTCACACTACTATAATGCAAATGGTATGTTAACTGTATATGGGGATTTGAATTGGTTTTCATTATTTTCGGTGACGGATTTGTTTATCTCTTTTCTGAATTCCTGCCAAAAAACTGTTTGATTCTAGGAAATATGGTTTGAAAAAAATCCATTTTCAAGAAACAGCATTGGTAGTCAGAATGACCCTCTTTTATGTAGGATTATAAAAATACCAACCTATCGTTCCTTTAGGGTATCCAAAAAACACATACTTTTGGTTTTTAGGTTCCAATTTTTCTGATTTCCCTTCAGAGGGCTGTGCTAGGATCCTTCAACCCGAAATATGTTTCAAACTAGGTTTGTTTGCCAGTTCCACTGTGTTGTAAAATGGTTGTCAACGGGAAAACAAATTAGACGGAATAAGTTCCAAAATGTAATTGCAGTTTCTATGGTCCATATCCCAAAAACGAAATAAGGCAAATCAACGAACTCATCATTGATCTAACCAATTTATGAAAGAGAGTTCTATTTCATTCGTTATGCTACACCATTTTGTGTGGCGTTTCTAGGTGCAGAATTTTGTGATTGAATCGTTGTTGATAAGTTAACTAATAAACTCATTAGAGAGGTATTTGCCTCCATGATCAAATCGAAATGACTTGATATATATTCCATGCGTTCTCCATTTTATCCCTAAAATCATTGAATTTCTCAAAGCATTCAGACTTACGGCGGAACAAATAAATGTATCCATATTTTGAGTAGTCATCAATGAAAGTCACGAAGTACTCATACCGACCTATCCCTTTAATGTTCATTGGGACACACCAATAAGAATGAATTAACTCTAGTTAATCATTTATTCTATTTCCTTTTGATGGGAAGGTCTCTTAGTTATTTTTTCTTCTAAACAAGATTCACATGTTGGGAGTTCATACACTTTTAGTGAACCTAAAGGCCCATCTCGAACAAACATTGAAATCCTATCTAGATTTATGTCACATAGACGCAAGTGCCATGGAAAAGTCTTATTAAAATCAGAAAAACACTTTCTTTTACTTAAAAGGATAACATTATTCAATTCTACGGTTTGTTGTAATTATGGAGAGACATTAATAATAAAAAGACCATGAATCAATTTACTAGAAGAGATAAGATGTTTATTATAGCTAATAAGACACCGTTGTTAATAAAATTAACATCATAACCATCTCTCAAATCTTTAGAAATTGAAATTAAATTTCTTCTAACAACAGTTGCATATAGAACCTCTTTTAATATTTAAACTCAACCACTATCAAAGAAAAAGGTATATTTCCTAATGCTAAAACTCGAGCTGCTAAGCTATCAAATTGAAAACACTAACTTCACACCTAATTATCTTGCGCTTTTCTTGAAACCCCTGCAATGTGGTGCAGATATGATCAGTGGCTCATGAATCTACACACCAATGTGGCAGAAACAACCATTTTAAATGTTTCAATGACAAGGGAAAGTGAGTTACCTGGTTTATTTTCTTCTTGGCTAAGAAATCTAGACAATGTGTCTTCCAATGGCCTGGCATCTTGCAATGAAAAAACATGGCCTTAGAATTTTTCACGCCCCTAGTTGGAGGTGCAGTTACCTTAGTTTTGTGAGTATTTTTCTTCTTTTGTACACCTTGCAATTTAGAAGTAAAACCTTTCTCAACACTAAGTGCCATTGTTGGTGCACGTTTTTTGACAAGAATCTCTGCCACCCGCATCTCATTCAACAATTGTGCAAAAGATAAACTCATTTAAACTTGGGAGTAATTGTCAATTTCAGCCCCCAAAACCTCTAATTCATTCAAAGACCTATCATCATCAGAACGTGGTCTCTTATAGGGGTACCTTGAACTATCTTAGTGTTCATGAGAGTGCTCATGGAAGTCTGCTTAAATGATCGACCCTGGTCTCCAGACATTTTTTTGAGATTCTCCACAATTTCAAAAGCAAACAACATAGCTTGATGTTGATGTTCCAAAACATTTGACATTGAAGCCATAATGTAACATTGCGCCATTTCTTATAAGCTAACCTATCCTCATCACTAGACTGTTCATTTGGTTTCAAAGGACATTCCTAATGAAGCACAAACTTATATTCTTCAGCAGTTAACATGATGTCGAGATTTCTCCTCCTGTCAACATAGTGAGAACCCTCTAATTTGTTTTGACCCAAGATAGTACTAATGGGATTAAAAGGAGACATGTGGAATATGAGATTGAAGAAATAGTTACAATAAATCAATAACACACTCATATAGCATTGAATATTTACATTCAAACTCATCAAATACATATATATTCATTCATCTTGAATAGCCAATCGTTAGGATAAAAGAACTATTCAAATAATATACATATATAACGACCGATTATTCACTCCATAAACTTATACAAAGCTAACTCAGTTGGAGAGTCTACTCTTAGTTTAAATCAAGTGAAAATCCTCTAGTTACATTGATCCAATCATATATTACTCAATTTAGGAGAGTTAATAGAGATTATGAAACTATCAATTAAATACGCAGTGAATTGTATTAAATTCATCCGATGGGGAGGAAGGTCTATGACAACACATAAACTTAATACTTCATTACTATTTAATCTTGGAAATTAAATAAAAGAACTCTAGTTACTATTTTTTTCCAAATTTTATACCAAAATTTCCAGAAAAAAATTTTCAACTAGAATTTCTAGTTCATTTAGTATAAATACAATACACACAAACAATTACAATCACATAAGAATTGTAGTTTCAATGTACAAAATTTGTGTCCATATAAAAATAGTTTAAAATATAATAGTAAAAAAATTTCATATTTTTTATTATAATGTATCAACATGCATTACTAACAAAAAAATCATGCATTAGTCTACCACTTTTACTATTCTCTCTTGTTAATCAAAAGGAAATCAGCAGTATCATTATGAGAAAATATTCCATTATTAAAAAAAAAAGAAACCAACATACGTAACAAAGTGATGTAAAATTCTCATCAAGCTGCCGCCATCCTGTAAGCGTCTCTTGAAGCCGTATGTACCCAATAAAACAAACCAATTTAAGTTTCTTCAATTCTGTACTTCTCATGATAAAATAAAATTTTCTAACCACGATTCATTCACACTATTTGACATACACATTTTACGTTATCTATAAAGATGCAAGTATGAATCTTGATGCCAATTATTAGAAAATAGCATACACAATGAAAATATTCCAGAATCATACATCTTGCATGAATACAAAAAACAATCACAATACACATCATATACAAAATATGCTTAAAATTAAGTCAGGAATACCTCTTAAAGTGTGTGAACATATCTTGAAGTAAATTCAACTCCATCTCTATAGCCTTCTACAGTGATCCCAATTAACAATTGAACTCTCTTAATACTTTTGTGGAAAAGTATTTTATAGAATACATAATTGTCTTTCTAGGTTATAAGTATCCCTACTTATAGAGATGTCTTCTTGTCCAAAGAGGAGAAGAAAGTGCAAAATCCTTTTTCTTCTATAAAAACTCAGACACACGTTTCTTCTTGGAAGAAATTATACTCACTACTTTTCCTTCTTCTACAAGAAAAATAGAATTATGAGTTCTAGTCGAATTGGGCACCGGAGGGACCACACAATTTATAAGTGAGGCTTCCTATTATGGAAATATTTTCAAATAATTAGTTTGAATTATTAATATCATAATATATAACAAATCATTCACTAAATATTTGTAATTGCACTCCTCTATTAATTTCGAAATTCACCATTAAACACTTGTGTAATTCCCCATGTTAAAATTACCGATACTAATCAATAAATTGAATTATTGAAGAATCTAATTCAATGATTAACTTCGTTAGAGCAATACATAACTTATTTCATGGGCCAGATTTATATATCTACGGGCCGGGTTAACGCATGAAAACTCATAAGCTTCTCATAAAATGTGTATCATAAATCTCTATACTGAGACATGGATTCAATCAACTAACTAATTATTTCACCAATATATATTATTATCATATAATCTACCAGTCATATTGTCCCATCTCGGAATCTCACCTTATTATAAATCAAAATGATAATTAATATATACTGATCATAATCGTTATATCAAGATTAAGAATATAAGTAAATTTAACAATTTAGAGAATATCATTTTATCAAACGTTCTAAAACATCTATATTTGCTCGGTCCCATTCAATACATATAAATTGCACTAGTACGAGAAGTTAGAACTATACCATTCTCATAATTAAGATAAATTAAATTTAATCTCGTGCTACAATCTTTCTGATGGTTTTGTCTAGATTACCATCAATGATTGTGAACTACATGTTTTAACTTTTAATAATAGATGATTTAATCTTCATTTTATAAGTTTAAACTCTATACACCAATCATCTATTGTATAAGTTAAGGACACTTATATGACAATTGATTTATTTAATGTAACACTTAAATGAAATGAATAAATGAATAAATAATTATTCAATAATGATACTGTATCAAAACGCATTGTTAATAGAATATCCTAACAACTACAAGACAAGACTTGAAGATCTTATTTTCCAACCTTTTAAGTTTTGTGACTTCAAATTTTGCAGATTTGATATGTGAGAGAAGACATGATGGGAAATTTGGGCCACTAGGCTTGCCAGTTTGCTTGAAATAAACTTTAAAATGACTGAAATTAAATTGCAATCTCAAATAAATTTAAAGAAACATATATTGATAAATAGCACAAATACTATAACGTTACTCCCTTTATTCTTCTGTCATATGGTACTTATTCATGATTCGAGGGTCGTGTCTGGTGTATTTCTCAAATAAGGATAAACCGAATTTGATCTTCTTATGAATATAACATGATGGGATACATTCAATGTTTTTTCAAGGGAGTATAATACCCTTTTTATAAGCATGAACTATAATTTTAGTTTTCAGTAGCCTCAAAAAATTCTAATTTAAATTGAATAAACCTTGTACACCCGCAACCTGAATTGAATACGTAATTTATATTCCTACAAAATTTCAATGACAACAAATGCCCACTGCTTGAAGCCTTGTTGGAGTGTAGATTTTATGAAACTCAAAGACGAGACTTGAATTACTCATTCTTCTACATTTGACGTTTTGTGACTTTAGATTCACAGATATTGCTCTATATAAGAAGATATTTAGGAAAAAATTTGATCCCACTAGGCGTGTTAATTTTTTTACAATACATTGTAAAGAAATAGAAAATAAATTAAAATTAACACTAGAATATGAAGAAACATATATTTATTGATAAATAATCTGGGGTATAATTGTATTATTCCATTGATTCCTCCGTCATAAGATTTATTTATGATTTGAATGTCTTTTGTGACATATTTTCTGAACTTGGATTATCTATATCTATCTCTTTATAAATAATCCTCGAATTTGTGAAATATTTGTGATGAATTTTCAAGGTAATATATATACAAATGAACTAGGGTTCAGGGTTAAGTAGCCTCCTAGAATCATAATTCTAACTGAACACACCTTGTAGAGTGTCATGACCCAACTCACCAAGTCGTGTGGGAACCTACATACCACAACCTATGTAAGAGATCCCTCATACCCAAAAACTTAAAACATGCGGACATTTGAATAAGAGGAAATAATATAATAACGAAATTCTAGATTAAAAATCCTTTAAATAATTTCAACTTAGGACTTAAAAGTAATTAACACACCTACAGATCTAGTCTAAACATCACCAACCTGCATCCAGACTATATCCAAAAGACATATCAAGAGTACTATCAGTACAAACACACGTACTACTAGGCATCATTGATCAATACGACACGCACAAAATAACATAGGAAATCAACTAATAGGATCACAAAATAAGCCACCCACTTCTCCACCTTCTCAACAGCAAAAGCATCAAGTTCTTGATCATAAACTAACCATTCTTACTCATTAAGGACCCAAGTTCCACCCATGAGCACTCCAACTAACCGTTCCCTATGAACTCTTACCTCATAGTAATATTACTCAATTTTACGTCACATAGTATCCTACAAAAAACTTCCCTACCACTAAACCCAATATCTTTCCCCAAGGTGAAACTCATCTAAGCATATTCAATCACATAGACTACCTTTCTCTTTCAGTATTTACAACACACTAACAAAACTCCCTATCCATTAATCGTACTTGTACCCTTTACCCTTAAACTATACCCCAAGACTTTGCTCAATAAAAGAAAAATCAGGATAAACCGTCCCAACATATAACTACTAGGTGCAACTTAAATAATTCAACCGAACTATATTATCACCTGTAGATACTTAATATATGTAACACCCGCCTTTTCGTAACGTAAAAATCACTCGTATCTTCATGGAAAGACTAGAAGGGTTGTAATAATTTAAGAATGATATGTTATGTCTTTATTTAAGTGATCAAGGGTCCTATCACAACTTTTGAAGTTAGGTAACTGACAAAGTTTAATTTGGCGAAAGTTTTTGTAAGTTCCTTTTTAAACATTTCCCTTAAATTTGAGTCAAATATCTCAAAAAAATTCTGCCAATACATAAAGATTTAAGGGCCTAAAAACCTATGAAAATGATGTTTTATGAGTCTAGTTTCCAAGGCATTTTTCTATGACTTTATAAGAGAGAATATTCATGTTTTTCGGAGACCGTGCAAGAAGGCACATGAGGTGGTTCCCCTCGGTTGGTGGAACTTTTTATATATAATCTTCTTTGACTTTTCTTCATTTTTCATAGTGAAGAACAAAAAAATAACAAAACCCACTTCAAGGATCAGCCAAGTTATATACTTTCTTGACTTAAGTTCTTGATCGAAGTTGTAGAAAGTTTTTCTATGCGTTAAGCTCTTCACCATGGGATAATTTGTTTTTTTTTTATTTTGTAGAATTTCATACTTTAGTGTTGGTACAGTAAGGGTTTGGTCATATTTTCATGTTTTGAGGTGGATTACGAACTTAGGATCAAGGTAAGAATATTCTTTCATCGATTATATCTTTAATAAGCCGCAAATAGCCATTTGTGATGGAAATACATATCTTTTTTCGGATTATCGTGATATCCTTTATTCTTGTGTGTTGATTATGGTGCTTCATTGTTGTAGTATCAAGGAGTTTTGTGGTTAAAAGTATTTAGGCCATGTTATTTAAGTGAAAAAGGTATCTTATGTCTATTCCCTACTTACGACATGTTTCCTTAAACCTTAGGAGCAATGTAATTGGGTTGTCATCCTTGTTACTTAAAGCCATTATTGTTGATTCTTGTCTACTCGACTTGATATAATCCTCCCTTGTCGGGATTCTTATCAAGTTAGAAGCGTCTTTATGTTAGAAACGACTAAGAAGCTATTTGTATAGGTTGCTTATAACTAAATTGTTCGCTTTTAGAGATAAAATTGTTATTTTTTACCTTGGATCTATTGTGGTTAGTTGCACGAATGTGATCTATGCCTAGAAGGGCTATGTTCTTCCTATGGGGCTATAAGGATGCCTAAAAAATCTATGAGCTACATATGAGGATATATCGATACCTAGAAGGTCTATCAGTAGCCTAAAGGTCTACATTAATACCGAAAATGCCAATGTGCTTCCTACCGTGCCATGTTGCTACATAAGAGGGTTATGAGTTGTCATAAGCTATGTTGATGCCTACAAGAGTAATGTACTACCTACGGGTTGCATAAATGCCTAAGGGCTATGTGACTTCCTGCGGGGTTAGGGGACTGCCCATAAGGGTATATAGAGTAATAAGAACCTTTTGGGATTGTAGGGTCCTAAATAGGTCCTCTTTTGTGAGGTTAGTACATGCCAAGCTTATCGGGTCTTTGTTATGTTTTTTTATAAGTTTTTATTTATGATCAAGTTAGTACGCTTATCCTCTCCTTTATTTATTTATTAGACTATTCGAGTATATTAGGATACCTGATCATAGTATATTGCCTTTCCTCCTATGTACATTATCGTTACTAGCTCCATTGCATTGGAGAACTCCATTAATGCATGTAGGTTGTGACAGATGACCCAATAGACCTCCTTAGCTGTAAGATTGACTTCTATCTGATTGGATTGCTCTTCTCCTCCGGATCTGGCAGAGTTTGGAGGTTTGTGAGCTTTTGTTGTATATATTCTTATGGGTAGTTTGGGGCTCTGTCCCACCAATCTTTACTACAGTTAGAGGTTTGTAGGCTACTGTGTTGGGTGTATAGCTATGTTATGTCTATGTTAGCCTAGCTTGTTGGTTTTCTTAAGCTTGTGAGTTATTTGATATATTATCTTGATATATACATGCTTTCAGTTTTGCTATAGAGATCATGGCAGCCAAGATGGCCCAATAAGTAATTCTTTGCTTGTTGTCTATTTCTTTCTATGAACTCTTGGGATTAGCTATTTCATCTATAGGTTTGTTGGCAATAACCTTGTCGTTCAAGGGCTTGGTTTTAAGAAGAGATATACTTGTTTTTTTTTCTTTATTGTGTGTGGCTGCCATGCGCTAGTTGCAAATCGTTCAGGAGGGTGGGCTTGGGCCTGAGTTTTGTATTATGAGCTAGTTGAGCCCCTTATTTTTGGGGCGTGACAAACTGAGTATTAGAGCAACGTTGTGTCCTGTGAAGTGTACAAGCTCTGTCTAGTAGATTCTTATTTATAAGTGTGTTGTGCACCACATTTGATAGGCAAGAAGCTACCGGGCATTTTAGATTGAGTATCCTTCTTTGGATCACCTCATGTTATAAAGAGGTTTCTTAAGGGTTGATGTTTCAGGATTATAACTTATATTCGTATGCATATAGAGATGAATGAAACTGGATGTACTATAGCTAGACAAAGGATTGATACATCTATAGGCGAGGGTACCGACAAGTTAACAAAGGTGGAGGTAGCACATTGTGAGACATAGTGGGAGACATTTTCTCAACCCCCAATAAATTCTCTGTTGCTTTAGGAGACCTCGAGGGCTATAATATCCCCTACTCCACCAACAGTTCAACCACTAGTCCCTTTTATTCCATCTTATCAGTATTTTAAGATTGCAATATGTATGTTAGCCTAGTTAGTGGTTGCAAAAAGCCAGCCAATTGCGCCAAATTTGTTGGGTATTCTGAGGGGCCCTAAAGATAGAGTGTCTGTGAATTTCTTTCATTGAATCCTCTAAAATTTACAGGGATAGATCGCATATAGAGTACCAAGGTGCATTGATTTTTGGGAGGGCTTGACTTAGACCATATAAAAGCTTGTTCAACAACTGCATAAAATTATAATATAGAAATCTCGTTAACTAAGGCCTTTGCACAAGAAATAGAAGATCATCGACATCTAAAATATATGATTTAGAGGGTCTCAAGAGAGACAAAAAGGGGCTACACTCGTTAGTTCATATGGGGATCTTCAAGGTGGTCTCAGACCCTGATATTCTAGTAGGCCCACCTAGAATTCCATCACAGTAGGTCCAGGGTAGAAGATTTGATCGTCAGGGAATCTTAGGCCAAGGAGAGGTTTCACGAGCACCAAACTCCCAGTACAAAAGGGGTTAAAGCCATGCTTGGATAACATTATAGCCTTACACCACTTGTGGTAGGATGCATTTTGGGAGGTGCACGTAGGGTTCCATAAGTTGTTATTCGCATGGAAAAAAGGGTAATGGGTTGTATCTTACGTTTTGAAGGTAGGTAAGTTTCTAAATGAAATTTGGTGAAAGTTACCATAAATTCCATTATAATGATATCTCTAAAATATGGTTCAACTATCTCGGATGTTTTAACCCAATCTATACAGAGTTATGGGTCTCATAACCTCTGAAATTGAAGGTCAATGATTGTAATTTCTTAAAGCATCAAACCTTTTGTTATTACAACTTCAGAATAGAAAGATACTCACATTTTTGCTAGACTGTCCAATCAAGCACGTGAGGTGCGTCCCCTAGGTTTGTGGAACTTATTATATATCATCCATGCCTAGAAGCAATCTGTTCTTCCTATGGGTCCATAAGGATGCCTAAAAGTATATGAGGTTCATACGAGGATATATTGATGCCTAGAAAGTCTATGTGTAACATACATGGCTATATTGATGCTTAAAAAGGCTATGTGCTTTCTATAGGGCCATGTTACTTACTAAATGTCTATGAGTTTTCTATAAGTTATGTTGATGCCTAAGAGATCTATGTTATTCCTAAGGGACTGTTTAATGCGTAAGAGGTCTATGTGACTGCCTATGGTGCTAGGTGACTATCGATAGGGGTATATAGACTGATTGGATCCTTCTGGGCTTATGGAGGACTGGGTAGGTTGTCTTGTGTCTCGTTTGTACCTAACGACATTATGATAGCTTTGTTAGGTTGTTATTTTATTATTTTTGATAAGATAAGATTTAGTAGCAGGTCAGTACACTTATTTTATCCTTGATTTATTTATCGAATTATTCCAGTATATTAAGATACATGCTTGTAGTCTATTGTCTTTCATACTCTGTACGTTGTTCGTACTAACAACCCATTATAAGGGGCACTGCATTCAGGCATGGCGGTATCGATCGAAGAATTAATAGACCTTCTCAGCTATAGGATTTACTTCTATCGGTTAGCTAACTTATTTCCTCCAAAGCTGCCACATTTTGGAGGTTTGTTAGATTTTGTCATAACTATTTTTATAGGTAAGCTGGGGCTATGTCCCACAAATCTTTGGAACTCATAGAGGCTTGCACACTAGCGTGGGGGTGTATATCTATGTTATGGCAATGCCGACCTAGTTCTTAATTTTACTTAAGCTTGTAGTTGATTGATATATTGTCTTCATATATACATGCTTTAAGTTTTGTTATTAAGATTATGGTTGATTTGACGACCCAATAAGTACTTCTGTTCTAGTTGTGTATTTCTTTATATGAACTCTTGGGAGTAGCTGTTTTGTTTATAGATTTGTTGATAGGGGACTTACCGACCGAGGGCTTAGTTTTAAATTGAGATATACTTTTTCGTTTTCACTATAGCATTTGGTTATCAAACTCTAGTAGCAAAAAGTTAAAGAGTAACACCTCGGGCCTGAGTTTTGCATTAGGAACAAATTGTGCCCCTTTATTTTACAGGATCACAAATTGGGTATCCGAGGAGCGTCTTATTCGATGTAGTATATAAGCCGTATCCAATTGAGTCATGTTTATAATGTATTTTTCATCATATTTGATAAGCATGAAGCTACTGGGATTGTTGGAATGACTATTTGTTTGCTCACCTTGTGCTATAGAGTTGTATCTTAAAGGTTGAGATTTGAGGTTTATAACATTAATGACCGGAGAGTACCCCTCAGACGTTACCGACGTACTCAACCCCGAAGAGGTCTTATACAATCCCTTAGCATAATCATCACTGCATAATGAACTTGAAATAACAAAAAATTTAAAATTTTGTACAATAAAAGTTCAAACTTTCATTTCATAAGAAAAATAGTAATAACGTAATAACATTGTCACACATACACCATCTAATAAATAGAGTTCAACAAAAAGTCTTCAAATAGGTTCCTTAGTCCTTTGGACAAAAGAATTTTTATAACAAATGTACATAAGGAAAGAATTAATAATTCTATAACATCAATAAAAATATAATTAAGTTGCATAAAATGAAATAGTCCTCTCATCCTTGAGGATCAACCACAAATCTTGGAGATAAGAAGTTCAATATTTCATCAAAGAGGTAGGAGCAACTGATTAGGTGGAACGTATACTCATAACATAAAGAAGAGTAAAGGGTTACTGCAACTAATTCACTAAGTATGGAGAAATGCATAGAAACCATTGAAACATGAGAAAGGGACATTATGTGAAAGTATGCATTTATGATGTTTTATAAAGACTTTCACATCCTCAATACAACACATAAGGGAAATACCCCAATCATGTCCAACTACAATGAAGTTGTAGCTTTGGCACATCTTAAGACTCACTTGTGCAATATAGAGTTAGCATCTCATTATACCAACTCTACTAAGTGATACTTAGAACTCACCTTAGCCACATAACTACCTTTCCATTCACTATCTTTCATAATGATGAGTTAAACACATACATCATGAACAACATTTGAATATAAGAACATGCTCACTATAACCATTTTCCATTTGATATCTACTAATAACCACGAACAACAACCTTTTAAGCCTACTAGTGCAATTACATAGAACATTCACGATATAATGAGTTTAGGGAAGAACAGTGGTCCAAAGTGAAATCTCAAGTGATTATCAACAATTATCTATAATTCCATAGTTAATAAAAAATAAAAGATCATATTTAAACACAATTTAATAATAATTTCGTTTTGAAAAGTTGACCTACGTATAGATTTTAACCCTAGTCATGGGAGATTTTCAAATTCATCTTTTGGAGGGATATCTTGGGGAAGGAATCCCATGAGTGAAAGAAAGAATACCTTAGGGATGATTCACCAAGAATTTGAGTTGGATTCCTTGGTGAATTCATATCCTTCTTGAAGCTCTAGTGTTCCTTCAATGTTGGTTTGAGTTGGGGAGAGATAAAGTAGATAGAAGTTGGAGCTAAGTGGGTTTTGGTAATTTGGAGGAGTTAGGTTAGTTTAATGAGTTGGAACCTTTAAATATTCCCTAAATAACTTAATTAAAAACCCATTAAACCCTAATTAATTTATGAACTATTACAATACCTAGGCACTTCTTGACCAAAATTGAAAAGTTGAGGCAGACAACAATGATTAACACCCATCTACGGGACGTCGATAAGACCACGGACCGTACTGGTGGTCAATGGAGTTGGTCAGATAGGGGTGTTTGCAAGATTCTTGAGAATTGCTAAGTTTTATCCAAAAAGCCACAGCAAGGGAGCGTCGTTCAAATGAAGGCTCATCATTTGGTCTCGTGGTTCCACATTGCCAAAAGGCAGTTTTAAGGTTCAATATATGGGTCCTCCTCAAGGACCCAGAGGGTGATCCTTGGGGATTCGTACCCGGACGTATCGACCATAAACACACTCTACATGTTTCCCCAACCTCTTCCCCAATTATTACTTCAATACGACTCTTTTAAACCCCTTGAAACATTCAAGGGCACGCTAAGTCAGTTTCATTAATCTCCAAACGTCGTGGTCATCCCTTGACATTATGACTATAAAATATCCTAAATAAGCTTATTACTTTTGTTTTAGGTATAAAGAATCATTATTCAACATATAATGGTGTAATCTAGGTCATGGAATTTATGGGGTGTTAAAATAACCCACCTTTAGGAATATTCTTCCCCGAATGACAGCTTAAACCTTTTATTGGGAAAAAGGAAAAGATTCAAGACTAGCAGCTCAACAACAAGAATTATCATAATGAGTAACAACTCATAGAAGGAATTTAAAATCCTTTCCACGCATAAACATAGCATTTACTGATAGGAATTTAATCCACATTTCCTGACCCATATTAACATGAGTACAACATGAACACCTTCGAAGAGTTGACATGCAAATTTCTCATCAAGACACCACTAAACATGTTCCACACAATTCATATGAAATGAATATAGCACATTACATATATAAGTGCCAGTTAACCACGAGAATGTTATTTCATGAAAACTCTATTTAGGCATGAATTGCTACAAGAATATCTAATACTAGATATAAATGATAAGTTCAACATTATTCATAATATTCATTTAAGGGAACTAATAAACTCAACCTTGAATAAGAGTAAGAGGAAAAAGATGAGGGTTGCAGAACTTCATGTCTGCCTCAACCTCCCATGTTGCACCCTCAACTAGGTGGTTCCTCCATACAAGTTTTACAAGGGCAACCTCTTTTTTCCTCAATTTCGTAACTTGATGATCCAAGATCTCAACCGGAAGATTTTCAAAATAAATGTTCTCATTTACCCCTAAACCTTCTACAGGGAGAATCGATGTGGGATCACTATAGACTTTTTGAGAATATACACATGGAATACCGAATGAATCGAGGCCAATTAAATTTGACAACTTTAAATTATATGCCACTTACCCTACTCTTTTCAAAATTTCATAAGAGCCCACATAACGGGGACTAAGTTTCCTTTTCTTTGAAAACCTTATCACCCCTTTCATGGGTGAAATATTCTTATAGACCTAATCACCAACTTCAAATACAAGATCTCTCTTTCTATTGTCGCCATAATATTTTTGCCGACTGTAAATTATTTTCAACCTCTCTCGATGAGTCAAACATCATCCATCACCTCATATACTATTTCAGGACCAAGAAGAGAAAACTTACCCACTTCAAACCATTCAACCGGGGAACAACACCTCCTACTATAAAGTGATTCAAAAGGTGCAATAGTGATACTCAAATTGTAGTTATTGTTGGAAGAGAAATCTATAAAAGGTAGGTGATCATATCAATTCCTTTTAAAATCAATTACACAAGATCTCAACATGTCTTCAAGGGTTGGAATGGTGCGTTCCGCTTGTCCATCCGAGAAGCAGCCCTAGAAGTAACCAGTGTCGTAGTCCTCGGAGAAGACTAAGACTATCCTCTTAACATTCGCTATTATGTTCATAAGTTAAAAAATGCTGAAAATTTAAACTTTTCAGCCACATCTACTTAATGATGTTTACTTAGACCTCTCGCTTACATAAACTCCTCGCAATAATTAACATACTTAGTCTTCTACTTTTATGTCACATATATATAACATACAAAATATAGTCTTAATTCGGATGTTTCTGATTAAACTATCTAAATGGAATAGAACAATATGGGCTTAGCCCTTACACAAATGCATAATTGCCACTGAGGACCTACAACAATGTCTGGAACAATTAAAGTGAAACAAATAACATTAGACTATAGCAAGTCACATATTTATAATCAGAAAACGCACAATCCTGGGATCTTGAGGACATTCAAACAGTTGGAGAAATGATCCAAGCCTTCCTTCGAAACTGGTCACGAATCCTTCAACGACCGAAATCTAAAATGTTTGGGAAAAGGGAGAAATAATGGTTAGCACATCATGTTTACTATAGAAACATATGTACACACCACATATGATTATATTATAACCACAAAGCATATTCATATGTTTCTAACATTATAACATAAGTACAACCCTTGCCCATAAACCTTCACCAAGACTACTAGTGCAATGGTCAAGTGAAGCACCATATCTCCACTCAACCAAGACAACTAACGAAAGGATAATGAATAATGTCTAACTTCACATAAAATATCATGATAAGTATTAATATTCATATCTAGAAATATAAAATATTAACATGAAGAATCAACGTAAGCATAATATTTATTTCATAAGAATCACTTCCTAGGATTTTCCTAAAGGCCAACTAGTGCAATGTTTAGGTAGAGTCACATACCCCTACCTAGACTACGTTTAACCCCTTAAGTCCTCCTAGTTAGAGTTTGATTTATTACTTTATTTTACTTTTAGTAACATCTTGACTTAACTGACATAGACCACATGAGCTAATGTGGAATCCGGTGTCATAGTACCCTACACCAAAATAAGGTGAACTACTTGCCAAAGTAGTACCAATACATTAAAATAACATATAGTTGGATCCACTAGCTATTATTCCTATAGGGGCAACACATTCAACATCTAGGAGATGTGTTTTGGGATCCACTTTAAGAACCATGCATTATAGTCTCCAATATCATGAGTACAATAGTGAACCTACCTCACTATTTGGGAAGGGACACTTCTCACTACTAGTTGACTAGGTGCTAAGCTAGAGTTCCTTTTGAAATGTCTTTCTTTATCAATCATTACTTATTTTAGGTCATAGGAGAATATATCCTTGTATAATAATAGTCATAACCTCAATAAGAATTTTATGAGAGCACTTTTTATTACAACCCTGACATGTGAGATTACAACATTAACATCATCATATCATATTAAGGTACGTAGGTACTTCATAAAAAACCTTATATCATTACATATTAACATAATGTAACAATATACATAATAAAGATATTTCAATTTCATCATCATACCAACACCTAATTAATTCAATCATAAGGTATATTTAAATTTAAATTCATCACCAAGTACATGCAACAATAATTGAAGTAAAGGTTTGAGATCACAAAGACTTAGCCAATCTCCTTCACAAGCCATAATCCAATGTTTTACCATAAACCATACAAGTCAACCAAAAAAATGGGTGTAAATCATCACACAATAGTAATTAACACAGTAATGAAGTCAATTTCATCACTACAACTCAACTTAACAATAGTTCATAACCTAGGGTTAGGGACTTGGGTCAATTTTATGATCTATTCAACATACTAGGTTAACTCATTAGGAACTAGCACAATTGAATCATAATACATCATAATATAAGAATAACAATCCAAATAAACCATAGGTAATACAATATAGAAGATAAAATTCATATTAGGAAGAAACGCGTATGAAATCATCTCTTTAAAAACCAATTTTTTGAAAGAACCCTTTGGCGAAATGAATCCCAAAGTTGAAGAGTTCTGATACCATGGTATTATTTTAACATTGATGGAGGAAAGTGATATTATTGCTTCCCTAATGACCTTGACTGAGCCCTTCAATGGAGTTCTTCTTTGGGAGAGAGAAAGTAGAGAGAAGGAAGAGAAATTTGGGTTTGGGAAATTTTGGGTGTTTAGTTAAGTTTATGCTTAGGGTAGGTTATACAGTTGACTAACTAACCTAATTAACCAACCTATAATATCTAATTAGACCCATAACGACAAACTTAATTAAGTGACCCAACTAAATTTAAAAGTAAAAGGCAGGCCTAACCTACGAGACCCCGGCTTATGGGTCGTAGGTCAGTCGACTACCTCACCATTAACCGTCCTGTACGAGCATCGTTTGGATCAGAGTGTTGCCAAATTGGCCTATTTGATAAAATATTTAATTCACCATCCCGTAGGTATCGAAGCCCCATCGATTAGGCCATGCCTCGTCACCTGCAACTGGCGGTAGCTACTACATGCACTCCCTTATTTAGCAGGTTTGGGTAAAAATGAAGGGGTCCTCCTCCAGGACCCTTAGGGTGATCTTTGGGGAATCATATCCAAAACGTTCGACCCTAAACCTATACTGATATGCTTTAGATACATTTCTACCAAATTTCATCCATTTGCGACTCTTAAAACCTCGTGAAATAGGCTAAGACACACTAACACCTCTTTGACTATTCTCGGGACGTCGTGGACGTTCCTTCATGTTTTAACTATAAGACTTTTAATTGACTTTTGTACATTATTATTGACCTTTAGATAGTGTTACAAACCTTATATACTCATGTGAGGCTCTATATTAGGTTTTAGACTTTTGGAGTGTTACACCTCGTATAGTTACCAGCCAACCCTGAAAAACTCAAATGTCAGTAGTATTCAAAGGTCTAGGACAACTTTTGAACACTTTAATCTTCCTAGGATATACCTATAAAACTTCATAGGGACAATGTGACCAAGAAATACAACTGGTCTCAACAAAAATTCACATTTACTAAACTTAACAAAAAGTTGGTTATCTTTGGGAACTTAGAAAACTATACTCAAATGGAATCTATGGTGATTCTTACTCCTAAAAAAGTATCTAGATGTCGTCAATAAAGACATTCACAAACATATAAAGATAATTCCTAAAAACTCGATTCATAAAGTCCATGAAAAACGTCAGGTCATTTGTTAGACCAAAGGATATAACTAAGAGTTCAAAGTGACCATATATTGTTTGTAATGTTGTTTTCGGAATATCAACATCCGCCACTCTAAGTTGGTGATAACCCGACCTCAATTAAGTCTTTGAAAAGTAACTCGCTCCTTGGAGTTAATCAAACAAATCATCAATCCTAAGGAGTAGGTACTTATTCTTTATGATTACCTTGTTCAATTGAACATAGTCGATACACATTCTCAAAGACCTATCCTTCTTCTTCACAAACAATACCGGGACACCACATGGAGATATACTTGGTTGAATAAAAACCTTATCTAGAAAATGCTTGAGTGGAGCCTTTAGTTCATTCAACTTGGACGGGGCCATCCGATAAGGAGGGACTGAAATAGGTTGTGTATCTGATAATAATCAATGTTGAAGTCAATTTACTGTTTGGGAGTAATTCCAAGCAAGTCATCATGAATGACTTCTGGAAATTCCTTCACTACGGGTACCGAATCAATGGGAGGGACCTCAGATTAAAGATCCTTAACCCTCACTATGTGATAGAGACAACCCTTTGCAATAATCTCACAAGTTTTTAGACACGAAATGATCTTACCCCTAGGATTTGAGTTTCCTCTCTACCACTGAAAAATGGGTTCATTAGGAAACTGAAATTTGACTACCGTTGTCCTACAATCAATAAAAGAACAACAAGAATGCAACCATCAATATGACATCAAAATCTAACATGTCATGTCCTATTAAGTCAACTAATGTAACTCTATTGTGCAAAGATATAGGAAAACCCTCATAGACTCTTTAAGCCACCACGGAATCACTTACCTATGTAGAAATCGAAAGGGTTCATCCAAGATATCGGGTAGTATATCAAATCTAATTGGTACAAAAGGGGTAACAAAATACAACATAGCATCAGGATCAAACAATGCATATACATTAAAGGAAAACAATTGTAGCATACCGGTAACCACATCGAGAGTGCTCTCTTGATCGACTCGGGATCTGAGAGCATAAAAGTGATTCTTTTTAGGGGCTTTTGGATTTGGGGCACTTGTTTGTCCTTGAGCATTTTACCTTCCTTGAGATTTCATCATAGGAAATGTCTCTTCATGTGACCACTCTTGCCGCAACCATAACAATTACCTGTTCTAACTAGGCACTTACCATCATGTTTTCTACCACACTTTGCACAAATAGGATTCTCAAAATAAGAACCACTACTTTTTTACACTTCAGCATTGGGAGTAGATAACTTACTCTTGTTTACCCTAGGAGTATTAAGAGGTCCTTGGTTGGAAAACCTCTTCTTGAACCTCCGTTTGTCTTGAACCTCAAATCTAGTCTTGGAAGAATTCCCATCTTCAGTTCTTATCTTCTTCAACTCCCTACCAACTTGAATAAGCTTTTGCTCCACAATTTGTTAAGCCAGAACCATGAGAAGAAAGATGTCGATACTAGGTATCAACATAGCAGACATACATTCATTAACTATAAGGTCAGATATCCCCATAACAAATTTGTTCATGTTATCCCTAGAATTCACAACAACAGTAGGAGCATGCTTTGATAGTAGAGTAAACTTTAGGATATACTCCTTCACACTCATACCCTTGGTGAAGGTTGATTAGTTCTTAAATATTACTCTACCTTAATTCTAAGGGAAAGAACATATCAAGGAAACTCATCTTTAAAGCTTCCCATGTAATCCAGCCTTCTCTAACCGGCCTCTCATCCTTCCATTGCTCATACAAAATTTGAGCCACATCTTTGACTTGGTAGGCGGCTAGTTCCGCCTTTTCTTGAGAAGACACACCCATAGCATCAAGAACTTTAAGCACTTCTTCAATGAATCCTTGTAGGTCCTCCTCCATCTTTGAACCAAATAATGTAGGGGGATTCATCCTTGTGAAATCCCAAATCCTTGAAGTAGTAGTGCTAGATTTGAGGTTCACTTGTACCCTACTATCCCTAGCAACTTCAGTTTCTAACACTTGGTCAAGCTACGAATAGTCGCCCTTATCTCAACGTTAGACATAGTCTCTTCTTCAATCAGAACATGATGGTTTGAGATGCTTGATGGGGAACTGCCTCATTCAAATACTCCTCCTCCGCCCTTAGAGAATTGTTCTTGTTATAAATATTGACTATAAGCACAATAAAAGGATAATAAGAAAGGAATAGATAGATTTAAGAATTTTAGGCATGACTAAAGAATAACAAAAGAGTGAAAATTCCAAAGCATCTCATATTCTCTCATTCATAAGTGTGGTTCACAATTATTAATAAGACCCTACATAGATGTGGTTTAGTGAGACATCCATCATAATGTTACTAAACGTCATGCTTTGATACCAGGTTTATAACGATCCAAAGTACCCCTAGGAGTTACCGGCGTCTTCATACATGAAGAGGACTTACACTATCCCTTAGCATACATCATGGCATATCATATGAAGAGAAAAGTGTAGAAGATTAAACTTTTACATAGTGAAGTATACTTATGCTTCTCGCTTACCATATCTCGAGTTTACATAGACTCCTCGCTTATAATGTTTACATAAACTTCTCAATTTGAATATTCATTATAAACATAGTCTAATATTGTTCTCACATATAACCATGTAAATAGAATTAGAACATTTGGGCATAGACCTTACAAGTACAATATGCCACATATAGGCTTACATCAAAGTCTCTACATAAGGAATGAATAAGTTTCTTTAGACATAGTCAATATAACAAAAGTTAGATATGTGGCACTATCCTCGAAACATTATGGATTCACAAACAACTTGTTAAATGATCCAAGTCTTCCTTGGCAATGGTCATGAACTCCTCAACGACCAAACTAAAAATGTTTGGGAAAACGGTTGAAATATGGGTTAGTGCATCACACGTAAAGTATGACATTTTTTTTAACACTCTGAAATTTCAAGACCTAATCTAGATCCTCACATGAATATATAAGACATGAAAATTTTTTGTAAGACCTAAGATGATGTTTATAATCTATTTAGGAAGTTATAGAGGCAAGAAAAGACGTCAAGGAACGTCCATGACGTTCGGAGATATGTGAAAAAGGTGATAGTGTGCCTTAGCCTATTTCACGGGGTTTTAAGATTCAAAAATTGACAAAATTTGGAAAGGTGTCAAACATGTATTAGAATATTATGAGGTTGAAATTTCCAGGTACGACTCCCCAAGGACAAACCTGAGTGTCCTTGGAAAGGACCCTTCAAAATGACCAAAAAGCTATCAAAAAACAGCAACATCTACTCTTGCCAAATGACGGGGAGTCGATGCCTCCGTGGAACAACACTTAGACATTTTATAAAAATGGAAAAAATTCATACTATTAGACTCAAACTATGGATGTGGAGGATGGTGGGGGGCAGTGTCCCTCAACTAACCTACAGACCATAGGTCGGGCTTTCGTAGGCCTGCAATTTTTCTATTGGGTGTTAAGTGACTTCATTTAATTAGTTAGTTAGTTAGGGGTTTAATAAGGGATTAATTTTTTTTAAAGTAGGTTAGTTAAGTTACTGTATAAACTACCCTAAGCCTAAACCCAACTTAAAACCTCCTCGTTGCCAAGCATAAATTACTCTTCCTTCTCTTTACATACTCTCTCTCCCACAAAGGAAATCGGTAGGAGGTAAAGGACAAGGTAAATAGGTCTTCAAGAACACCACTTTCCTCAATCAAACTTCAATAAATATTAAGGTATGGGAACCTTTCACCTTTTGTATTCCTTTCCTCATAGGATTCTTTCTAAATTGGTTTCAAAAAGATAAATTTCATATGGGTTTCTTCCTAATCCGATATTAAAATGTTTCAATGGTGTTTTTCGTGATATATTTATGTTATTATTATTATATTATGATATATTATTTGTTAATTTAGTTAATTCTTGATGATTATGAGTAATATGTGGTAGATTTGATGAATTTGACCCAATTTTGTAACCCTAGATTATGAACTCTTGTTGGATTGATTAGGATTGATATAATTGACTTATAGATTATGTTATATACTCTTTTATGATCATATAACACATATTGTTGGGTGGAACTTGATGGTTGATGGAAAAACCATGTGTGATGGCTTCTAAAGGAGATTGAGTAAGTCATTGTAATATCAAACATTTCCTTCAATTATATGATGATTTGTGCTTGGTGACGAAGTTCAATTGAACTGTATATTATTATTACGTTAAGTACAATTGGTATGATGATGCAATTGAAATGTCTTGATTATGTGACTTATGAGATTATGACTATGATATAGTTATATAAGGTTGGTGATGAATTTGCTATGTGTCTTATTTTGATATTATGATTTTAATGTGTTAATCTTACATATGAGGGTTGTATTGAAAGGGCATTCACATGAAATTTCTATTGAGATAATGATTATGAATATACAAGTTGTTAATCCCCTAGTACCTAAACAAAGTTACGATTTTTAAAGAAAGACATTTCAAAAGTGACTTTTACTTAGCACCGAGCGAATTAATAGTGAGGAGTTTCCCTAGCCAAGTAGAGAAGGTAGGTTCACTACTGTACTCGTGAGATAGAGAATACAATGCCCATGACATGAAGAGGGTTTCAAACATGCATCCTAGTTCTCGAACTATGTTGCCTCCATAGGAATACTAGCTAGTGGATCCCCCTAGAGGCTACGTTCATGCTTGGTACTATTTTGGAAAGTATTCACCTTCTCTCCGTGTAATGTTTTCATAAAAGCGGATTAAATATTTAGTCCTTGTGGTCTATGTCGGTTAAAACAAGTGTTCTCGAAACTAAAATAAAGTAATAATGTGAATACTATAAAGGATGACTTAAGGGGTTTGACTTAGTCTAGGTAGGGGTATGGGACTCTATTTTACCTATGCATTGCACTAGTTGTCCTTGAGGGAAGTCCTAGAAGATTGTTATTATGTTATTATAAAGAAAATCTTATGCCTATGTTGACTTTCCATGTTGATGATCCTATATGATGTTTATTTCATTTATGAACATGATATTGGTATAATATTTCTAAATATGATGATGACTACTAGTGATGCTATGTTATTTTATGTTAGGCATTACTTGTGATCCTTTGTTTGGTTTACTTGGTTAAATGAGGTTATGGGACTTTTTTTTGTCATTGTACTTGTAGGATTAATGGTTGGTTATGACTAAGGGTCTTAAACATGTTTAAATGTTATGAAATCATATACATGCTTTGGTTTTATAACATGATGTTGGAGTTGTTTTTGTTATATACTTGAATATGGTATTATACATTTTGACATGACTATAATTAATGATGTTGGTCTTTTGTTTTACATGGTTTTAACTTAAGGATTATGTGATGATTGGCTTATATGGGTTCTTGGTCGTGCATAAGGCTTTTCAAAGAAACTTAACATGCTTTTGAACAAATGTTCCCTTTATCATAATTTCTAAGCTTATGTGTGCATGTGCTTCCATACTTAGTAAAAGTGGTGTACTAAGCCATATTTCTCTGTATTTCCCCATCATTTTAGCTTCCAGTCGTTGAAGGGTTATTTTCCAATTTGCAAAGAATACATGGATCATTTCTCCAAGCATGGGCATGTCCTTACTTCCTCTACGAATCCAGTGTAGGATAGGATAGCGTTGACTCTTCATGTGACTCCTCACTTCCTCTACGAAGGCTTATTAGATGGATCAATAGTCACAATATCATCCTATACCCAAGAAATGTATACGGTGGCCCTAGTAATGTGAAGTGAATAATTGCATCATTACTAGGTTCATGGCAATTACTGTCAGTTATACAAACTTCTAACAAGTAAATTATATTATTTTTATGTTGCTATCGTTGCGTATTATATTGTAAGAATTAAATATTTTTTTCATTTCATATTAATTTATTAATCAACTTTTTTTGTTCTAGTATTTCAAAGACAAATTATAGTTTGCTATAGCCTTTCAAGTGCAAGTACATTCGATGTAATGACGCTATTAGACCTACATCACTTCATGATGCAGATACATGTGTTCAGGTTCATCAAAAGGCGAATCATAGAGATTGTTATCCATTCGTGGACAACATTTTGTGAGGCCTATTTGATTTTAGAGTACTCTATTTCATTTTAGTTAGTACCACAAGGAGGTGTCGTGGATCTTGTCCAAACATTTGTCTCAGATTTATAGAGACTTTTGTAAGCGAATTGAGTAGATGTTTTCCATGATTTATTTAGGATGTTAAGTATTTTTCAAATCCAATATTTTAATATTTTCTCAAAAATCCAACATATTTAAGGTTTGGCATATTTTTTTAATATCATTTTAGCCAGACCAAGGGTTCACTTGGGTAACCAAAACGGTTGTCGAGTACCGATCGCGACCACGGTATAGGATCAAAGCGTTATACTTTTATTCTGTATTCTAAATCTTGTATGTGCTCTTTCAAATAGTGTTTTATCTCTATTCCTTATATTAACTTTCATGCCCGAGGCTACCCCATAGACGCGAACATAGGACCTAGGATCACAAGGGATCCCAAGCTAACCCTGATGGCATGATCACGTGTATACTAAAGATAATAAATTTATGTGAAAGCTAAATAAAATTAAAATGAAAAGATGAGGACTACCCATATACTATAACTGATATATGTGAAATTGATGAGTTTAATACAAAAAAGATATTAATACATTACTAAGTTTAAACTAACTATGTCTGAAAATAGCCTCTAACAAACTAGAAATGATGGGACAGGCCCCAACTAAGTCTAGTAAAACTTAAACTAATGGACTAAAACTACTAAAAGAAACTCATGACTATTGTCCTCAGAGAAGGAGGACTCACCAGTGATTCCGCCGAACTAGAGATCGGGAATCAATCAAACCGTGATATAGATGTTGAAAACTTGAACCTACATCACGAGAAGATGAAACGCACGTATATGTTAGTACTTGAAAGGTGTTAAGTATGTAGGGTAGAGTAAAGATGAAATATCATATAACTGAACAAAGCAATAAAGCAATGAAATAATATGAACATGAAAAAGATGATAAAATACCAGACATCACTAATCTGAATGCAATATCCAAGATGAGACTGAAACATTCAACCATTTTCAATGTAATGGATTCAGACTAAACTTTTGGAAATACTAATAACCAATAATAAAACAACATGAGCTAATTGTGGAGTCCAATGTATACGCCCCATCAAGAGGACCCAATATACTTTACCAGATGTATAAAGGCGTGCTGGCGCGATAACTAATCTGATTAAAATAGAGGGGACTTACAATGTACTTTGCTAGTATTTCTACGTTTATTTGGGTAACCTGAACCCTAGTATGAATGGTATTATGCTACTCCCAATTAATTTAGTGATCAACACATTATGTCTGAGTTTCTGTAATACTGGATAGCTCAAAAATGAACATGCAAACTGAGAATGGAACAATTAATATGATACTAATGCATTAATAAATGAGGCATGTATAATTGAATGACTGATATATCTTACCTAGTATGTGTAATTCAAGAACGAAAGAAATACCTAGCTAGGGTTCTTAAATTCATGCAATAAACTCAGTAACAACATGTTTATCTGATTTAGATAATTTTATCACTTAAAAATTCGACAATTGTAGCATTCATGAAACCTAGGTCTATTCATAATAAGTGAATGAAGAAACTCACTTAAACCTACAGTTCATGTTGAAAAATACACATTATTAAATAAACTCAAGGATCAGTATGAGTTACATAACTCATAGTAATTGTTGTTGCTTACATTGAGAAAAAGGATAGTTTGATTTATAAAAAGAGCTATGAACTCGAAAATATTTTAGAGAAGTTATCTCTTTTAAGAGGATAGTTTGAGCAATTATCTTAGACAATATAAAGAATATTTTTAAATATGTTTTAGCAAGAGTATATACATTATTTAAAGTAGTATTGAACACTAGAATGTGGATGAGATTAAGTCTTAGTGTCTTCATATATATCTTAGTGGATCTACCTAGTTTAGAAGTTCAATACCTCGACAAGATAAAGGACAATTCTGCTAGCGTGGGCCAGATGTACTATCATCACATAGCTCAGTGATTGTAGTCGGTTAAAAGATATCCAAAATAGAGTAAATATTATTTTTATGTATTCTTATATGAATTTTTAAGTAGACATTTCTATTTATAAAGCTTTAACTATTACATTTTTTATTTTTACACATTTATTGAAGTTGCGTTGATGTTATTATTCTTCCAGTCTTATCTATTAAGCTACCCTTGCTTCCAGCATATCGTACATTCAATGTACTAATGTCATTCGACGTGCTTCCTTTTATTATGCACAAGCATGTGATCAGGATTATCAAAAAGTTGTTCGCTGAGATCACTCTACACTCCAGTTAGCTTTTGATGAGCCTCCTTGTATTCTGGAGGCCTTCACATTTACTTTTAATGTAGTAGTTTTGAGATGTAGTGGGTCCTGTCCCCGTGTCTTTTTTTAATATAAAATGCTTCAGAGTTTCTTATAGTTGAGGAGTCTTTCAACATTTAATTTATTTTGAGTTTTTTTACAAACATTAAATATTGTCATTGAGAACTTCCCTTCTTTGTGAGTGAAACATTCGAGTGCAATACATTAAATTTAGTTATAAGCCTATTATATCTCAAATAAGTTGTCCGCATATAGTCAATTATGATGAGGGTTCTCTTGTGTCTCACCCGAGCCTACACCCCTAAGGCGTCTATAAATCGAGAATTATTCTTGGTCTCAAGCGAACCTTGGTCTAGCTTAATACTCAGCGGAAGACTTTCTCAACATCACAAGAACACAAAAGTAAATGGTTTTCTCAAAATAAAAATCACAAAATATTAAGGAAAAAAACATTCAACTGGCCAAAAGTGGAAACCCAATTCTATAAACATAGCAATGAAAAATTAAGTAGAATGCTGAAAAACTCTTCTATCTATGAAGATTCCACCAAGTACTATGCTGGATGATGGGAAAAAATCCGATCATCCTTTAAAAACTAAAAATGAAATCAAATGGGTCCCTCTAGAAAGTACGGAGGATCACCCAATTATACTTGGGAATGCATTTTTTCAATGCATCGCCCGTGATGCCCTATTTTCCCTGATCTGCATCATAATGCTACCGCCAAATGCGTCAGTAAATGGATTGTCCGAATATGCAAGGGAACATTAACGCAAGACATAAGCTGAATAACACAAAAAAGGAAACTACATACCTCATCTACCAATTGAGATATACTAAGGATAATTTGTAGGAACAATCATAAATACTTAGTTCACTAATTAACTCATTATAGGCAAACCAATAAATGAGGTCGATAAAGAAAACATTTTAAATAGTATATAATAACTCTAGGTATTTATAAATATAATTTATTCCTTACTATTATTTGGGAACGAGATCTCTAACAATAACAATCACTATCAGTTATGAATCATACAACGTCTCGCCACGCCGCTAAAATTGTCCTACTGTCAATGATAACACATCATCAACTGAGGGGATCACTAAGAGATGTTTAAAAAGTATAATGAATCTCTAAAAGTATTGAACCTTTAACCATGTTACATACATGGTTGATGAGGATTTTGAGTTGTAGAACAATACTACTAAAATATATAACTCATTCTCTATGTTTAAACAATTTTCATTGTCAAACTTTATATTTTACTAAAAAGATACTCTTGAAAGAGAGAGATAGTACTCAAAACTCAAAATGAAAATTAATTTGGAACAACAAGGTTTCCTCATTTTATTGTAGAAAAAACATTTACTCCTGGGAATATTAGTCCCATATATTCATTTTTAAAAATTAATTAAGCTCTACTCTCTTCATCTCATACTCCAAGTAATCCAAGGCTAAAAACACTTTTTAGAATTGTAAAGAATTCTTAAACAACTACTAAAAGGTCTCCCAAAATAATCTCAAACATGAATCTTGATTTAATTATGATATGATGTAGGATCTTTCAATGATTCGTGAAAGTTTACACAGTTGCTATAAGAAACGTGCGTAGGCACAAACCGGGATCATGAGCACTACGTAGATATAATTAAAATATTTGGTTGCGAAAAATAATTTGTGAAATACTAAGTCCCATCCTCTCAGCAATATGGCGAGAGGTTAGGGGTAAACATTTGATAGGTACTAGATTTAAAAAATCTCGGCCACAAGGACCCAGCGATATTTACCGATCTTCTTTCTCTCCCAAAAAGTCGTTCAACTCATATACATTGAAGAAGCTAGGTCACAACAACGAATTCTTATAACCAAGAATAATCATGGTGAAAACCACACAACAGGATATCAATGTACTGATAAATCGCAAACCCCTCCCCTCAACAAACTCAAAACACATTCATTCCCATTGAATTCAAGAACCTTTCACAAACTCAAGAATTCATATATAAGAATGAATTCATGGGTAAAGGTTTAAATGGGTTTGAGGTGAAACAAACCAAACACTATGGAAAATTTACAGCCTAGAACGAATCAAATCCTGGAAGGAAATCCATAAATTGTGATGAATGCTTGAAGCTTCCTCACTGTTTCTCCATCTTGAAAACTTAGCAAAGGTGATTGAACGTTTTTTGAGTTAAGCATAAGATGATTTCTGAAATAAGCTTTCACCTTTATTAGGTGAAAAACCAGTTGTAGTCTAATGGGTAGGGAAAGACCAATTTACCCCTATGAAAAAGGATGAACTCCTTACTAGATAGGCTGAATTCAAACATTGCATACCTCCCTTTCGAACTCAAATTGGCAAATCGGGGGTTGAAAAGAGGAATCAAAGATATTTCTTGTGATATATATGTCCACCCTAAATCATATTGTATTATGAATGTTTGGTCGTTGAATGTGACCCCAAAACTCCCAATTTAATATTAACTTGCAAAATCATAAATTTAGCTCTGTCCATGTTATTTCTTTCTAAAATTAGTGTGTTCTATTACAGAGGTGTTACAACTTGGGGACCAACAATGCTTCTATTTCTTGACTGCCGCCTACGTCCAGGGTTTATACTTAGGTTGTGACAGATATTAAGTAGCCTCAAGAACAATTTTTGTTAATAATGAAATACATAGGAATATCAATAAGAAAAAAAAATTAAGGATTATATAGCTTACGACTAAAGAAAATTATACGGAAACAAAATAATTTCTCATCATACACGAACTCTAACTTTCTAAATTAAATTTATTTTTTGGTAGTTTATAAAGTAGTTACATAGAATTTTGAATTTCAGAAATTTATGGTAAATAACTATAGTAAATTATTTACAAACTTTACATAATTCATAGTTTCTAATTAATTCTCTAGGACGTCCACTTCAAAGAAACTAAAAGACCCTCCTATTTTCCCCTTGATTTTCACCTCTAATAATATTACTTCTTTGCTTATTCTTTATGCGTTACCTCAATTTATATATTTTAATTCACCTTTTAATTTAAATATTTCATAAATAATCCACCTTACCAATTACCTACAAATTGTTCCAAAATTTACCCCGATCTATGTTAGATTTCTTTCAGCTAGTTTATTAAATAAATATTAAATTAATGAGTTATCAAGTTATTTAACGAGCTATAATGCAAGCAATGGATGAAATTATGTTATCGCCTCATAGCAAGTGGTACCTTTTTGGTTTTGAGGCATTTCAAATAGGTAATTTTTTTATGCAGTTTATTGATCATAATATTAGGGAAGTTTATGATTTTATGGTTGAATTAAAGTATGATTTTTTATATATAAGTTGTGAAATAAAACTATTATCACAAGAGGCGCAATTAGGAGGACAAATATTTCTCTATCATTTTATGGAAATATGATTAATATAGTAAAAAATAATGTTAAAATTACCAATTGACACTGCATAATTTATGGGCACAAGATTATCTAGGATATTGTATGATATTGTTTGGAAAAATAGATAAACGTAATATTCGTAATTATTTTTACCTTTGACGCCATGAAAAATGATCTATGTCCACTTATTAAAGATTCATCGCAAATCCTTATCAAAACTTAAACATTGTGATAATAGTGCGTAAGGAACAAATAATGTCAAATAATATGATTGGTATTTGGAAATACACATCGAATATAATATTAAAACAATACTACACATTTAACAGTTCTGTACCAGATGACTAATATCTTATTTAGATGAGTTTTATCTACAAAAAATATCCTACTTGAGGAGGCAAAAATGATTCTTTTTGAACTCACCTCGATGGAAATATCTCGGGCATTGAAGAAGTCTACAACTTAATTTATTTTTAGAAGTATGATCAATTAGTTATTCATAGTGAATACAAGTAGATGTATTAATTTTCATATATGAAAAAAGAGAATTGTCATTGCTGATTTCATATTTCACTACTTTGTTTAAGACTAGATAGTAGTCTTTTTTGTCGATTTTTTAGGCTTTTATTGATAAAATTAAAACACAAATGCATAACCACTTCAGATCTGATCCAAAACCTAATCCCTATAAATACTTCCTTAGGTCTAGGATTTTCTAAATAACTCTTTTCCTTCTCTCGCCTTCATCCCTAAAAACCTAAAAATTATTTCCTCTTTTGGCCATACAACAAATTCGATAATCAATGACAAATAATTTCGTTTTTTATAAATCATATTTTGTCACTAAAAATTTTGTGAGACAAAAAATAATTCGTCACTCAGTCGTCATTAATATGTGTCTCTAAAAGTAAACAAAGACGATTTAGTGCTTTGTTCCTAAAAGTATTATATTAACTATAAAAAGAAAAAAATCGTCTCCAAATGATCAAACATATATTTTTGTAGTTAATATTATGCTTTGTCACTAAAAAGGTTATTACTACCAACAAAATTATATCGTTGCTAATTGTTTTACTTCAATCAATTAAGAAATCAATTATCTCTATAATTATATTTATTTTGGAGTTGAACAAAATCTAATTTCGTCAATAATGGCTATATTTTATATCCTACCTCAATTTTTCTAAACCCTTGGCCAGCACCTCGCACATTTTGTTGTTATGCGGAATCGAACTCACAACGTTCAGTTTTAAAATAAATAGTGTTTACAATTAGATCAACTCTCTCTTTTCTTACTGTTTTGATTTATTTTGTACTTCATTCACTTCTTTCAAATTTAACTTTTGTAGAAACAATATATTATATTATTATTTATACTCGTACAAATGCATGAAAATTACCACAATTCATTTAAATGTAGATTATATTTTAATTAAACTTCGTATTTTTTAAAATATCTTTAATTAAATATATTCAATACAATTTAGTCATCTTATTTAATTTTTTTTTGTAAATTTTTAAAAATTATTCTATACAATTATAGAATTGTTCTAAATAAAATTTTGATTCAATTAAAAAATGACTAATCGGTTCAAGTTGAACATCGATACCTATAGCTATAGTACTTCATCATAATATATTTCAAATCCTATTTGGTTCATTTTTTAAATTTGTGATGTTGATTTTTAGTTTATTTTAATTTTCACCCGATGGACAAAGTTAATAGAAAATTCATGAGATATATCGCACCTACAAAGTTTAAATTTGAAGTGATGTTATTTCTGGATACATATTTACGTATGTAATGAAATACAATTAAATATGTGACTATTTATAGATAAAGCATATAGATGACGTATTCTGGTAGGTTTAGCATCACCAATCAATTGACCACACAAAAAATAGCACCAAATACTGAAAAATAATTTATTACGTGCTTATCAATTAAAGGCTATTAAATAAAAAATAAAAGTGTAAAATAAACAAAATATTCGTGCTATAGTGGTAGAAACGTGCCTACTCGCAATAAATTATTACCCTGGATTGTCTTTTTCAAATGATGCATTTATATTGTGTAATTTAGACAATGAGCATTGAACTTCTTCGTTCTACGATCGGAATTCGTCGTTTCCTATTTTTCACTTGTCAATTAAGAGTGGTCTCGGGTCTATTTCTTATGAAGCACTCAAGTATTTCATATTAAGTGTCAGATTGATAATTATGAATTAATTTAGCAAAAAATTGTATTTAGTATGAATTTTTCATAGTAGAAAGAAAAATGTTGAATAATTCACTCCAAATTTAGTTGAGCAATTTCATATCTATATAGTTGTGAATGAAATTTATTTATTGTCACTGAATTACCAGATTAATTAAAACACAATAAATATTGTACCAACTATTTATAATATTAGTGTAGAAATAATGTCATATTTAAAATATAAATTTCAAAGATAAAAGTTATAATATTAACATGAACTCTAATTTGTCGATATTGTAACAACATTTTTTTAGAAAAACATTCTGATGTACAAAATTTTATTTAAATTATAAGAAAAAAATATTTTTCATGAATTAGATAATGATTATTGATAGAATAATTTCACCGGTACTTCAATTAGTGGCTAACCGTACTCAACAAATGATGCAAACAAATTTATTGGTGGAAATTGAGCATACAAAGCTTTTATACGGAGTTCATGTTTGTCACTACTAAAGAGTGATTCATATATTTAAGAACGAAAAGGAAATTTGGTCACTAAAGCGAAATTATAATAGTGATTGAAGTTGGAGTATATAGTAGTGACACAATATATGTGTCATTGCTAACTTTATTCGGACTAACCATATTAACCAATGGCGACCATAATTTTTTGCAAACAAATTATTGGGACAAAATTTTGCTACAACTTTTGTGTTTCGTCTAAAATTAGGGAGCAATGTTGAATTCTTCTCCTCGCTTCCTTGTGTTATCAAATAAAAAGAGTTAAGTCTTTCTATTTCCTTCTTTCCTAGTTCACTAGCCCTGAGTATCTCACAAGTTCATGGGAGTTGTGTTATACTTAGGGGATTGTGCTCGGTGCGTTACTTCTTGATCTTATATGAAGGAAGGATAATTAATCATTAGGTTGGTGATTGCTACTTCTTTTTTCCCATTCTTGGTATTACATAGGATTTCTTCGATTTCTGTTACCTTACCGGCGATGCTTGAATGAAGTGCATGTATACCTTCTTTCCACCTCCTCATACTTGGAATTAAAGCTTCTCCAAGGTTAAAAGGTCTCCATCTGACTCAAATCTTCCTATTTTTCTAAATAAAAAATAGTCTAGGCTAAATAACATTTCACATTTCCTATTTCCCCTTTGTCTTTTGAAAATGATGCACATGTGAAAAACCTATGTTGTAGCTTCTGCTTCCCCATTATTTCCTTAACGTAATCTGTAGTATTGAGTCTTTTTTAATTGTTATTGTGAAATCAACGGCGAGCATTCAGAGCATATGTTTTTTCAAGGATGTTCATACCTGTACGAAAGGAGGTTAGTAACTTAATTTTTAATCAAATAGTCAAAAGATAAAAATTATTACTCACTTGGTTTCAAAAGAGTGCTTAGTTTTAATGGACACAAATTTTAAGAAAACTATATTTTATGGTCCTAAATGAAATTTATTTCAAATATACAAAACACAATTCTCTTTAACCTTGTGGCTGTAACCATGTCATATGGAAGTTGAAACAAAAATGTCACCAACAAGGAAAATAGGTCATTCTATTTTAAACGGACTAAAAGGAAAAGTATATCATTCTTCTTGAAACAATTGTATTTTTTTATTTTAAGACGAGAAAGTCAAACACTGAATGATATCCTTAGCTTGTTTCTATTAGTTTATCAACTTCTTGTTTTTTCTAATAATGAAAGGGATTTTTTTTATTTTTTTCCTTCAACAATAAAATAGGATATTTGTTAAAGAGAAAAACAACTAAATATAGTTGTAGGAGCCTAGGTTCGTACCCAGGACTTTTAAGGAAAATTTGCATTTCTTTAACTATAAAGCTATCTCTGTCTTTTATTGCAAGGGTGTTTAACAATTAGTACATATTCAAAAGTATAATATTTAAACCTATAGATATAACAAAAAATAATGTGACGAATGAGTTTCACTTACTACACTAAGTGTGTAGCTCCACTCTGTTATAATTTTTCTTCCGTTGCAGAATCCTGAAAATTGTCGAATATTGAATTTCCTCTTTTATAGGAATGTATGAAAGTAATCTATACATTGATGCACTTCCCTCGTGGTATTGTAAATCTGGATTGTTACCTTGTAAGTTGTCCCTAATGTTTCAACGTTGTTTATTATCCGAAAAATCTTCCTCTAAAACAGTGCTCATATTTAATGAATGTCAAATGTAGACATGATGATGCTAGATATAACTTCCAAATCAAATAATAAATTTTAATCTGATGTGATTAACTTTTTTAAAAAAGTTGATGGGCGTTATTGTGTATTTCAATGACGCTGCTCCTCAACGGGATTAAAAGCAATGCTAAGTTCATAGTTCTTCAATTTTCATGGTTCACTAGAAGCTATTGTATGTGAGATAGGTGAAGGCTCGTGAACTTGCTTACCAAAGAAATCTTCGTCATAACTTTTGCGAATCATTATAAAAATTGATTATTTTAAACGTTGAAGACTATTTTATGATGTTCTATTTGACCTGAGAGTAACACGGCATGTTATGATGTTAGTATGTATCTTAACTCTAGAGTGTCATAATCAAGAAATAGAAGTGACTATTGACAAGGTGATTCTAATCATATGATTAAGTTCTTAAGAACGTATGAAAAGTACCGTAACAAAGAAGTCTAAAGACATAGAAAGTGCAAAGCATCGTATATTATTTAATGATACAATCAAAAATTTTCTACTGACCAAATACGATTGAGATAGAGGAGGAAAGATTGGAGCGACTTCAAAATACAAATAGAGATCTGGCTTTAAAATTAGTCTGAACGTTTTTCTGCTCTATTATTTATTTCCTGTATGCATGAAGGATGTTTTTCCATAACCTTATTTTTCATGCTTAAGATGAAAATATTATGTGTCCCTAGGGATTTAGAGGAAATATAGTCCTTAATTGTTATATTATAACATGAATAGACTTATAATTAATTTGTTTAGTGTGAAAAGAGATTATGTATTATTAAACTATGATTGCAATATTTTGATTTTCATTAAAGAAAGATGCAACTTAACCCCTATAAGTCATGTCACAAAGTTTCTTATCTTCCTATTTAAAGAAAGATCTGACATCTTTTGCAAGCTTTGGTTCAATCGCACCCAATAGTCACTCAATGCTTCTTAAATTATTGTAATTCATCCCCCAAATGTTTATAACGGATAAAATTAATTTCATCTCTAGTTCAACGAAACACATAAGGTTAGCATTGTTTAAGCCATGAATTTTGTATGGAAATATTTGCACTTAAGTGGTAAAAGCAGACCAATAAACCTTCTTGGCTAATTCCAAGAGAAAATATCGATAAAAGAAATTACCATGGACTAATTTCAAGACAAAGTATCTATCTATATTTGAAGTGGTCAAGGAATAAAAACGCTCCGTCTTGCTTCATCCATCTCAATTCTTCTCACAAGTCGGAAAAAGATAGATATAGGTTGCACAAAAAGATGAGGTTTTTTAATACATATATAGAATATGAATCTTTTGTAGACTCATCACCATATCTATGAAAACATACATCTTGTTTGGGAACATGAGGGAACAGGGGGAAATGAAGAAACTCGAAAAGGTTTTATATTTGAAAATGAGTGAGAAGAATGCCTGACAATGAGTTTGTATATATAGATATATACCCACACATATAGATATATATATACATTACAGAGATGATATGTATATAATAACACTATATATACATTATAGATACATATATATATATATATCTATATATATATATTATATGTATGTATAGACATAATATATAATATCATAGTCACGAACAAAAAATTGTCACGATAGGATGAAGAGAAGTTCTATACATTTGTACGGGTTAAGAATCGGGATGTAAATTAATGAATGTCACGGATTCATAGTGAATTCACATGATGATATAGCTCCTAAAAATTGTCCATACATGCTACTGATTATGAATTGGACGTATACAAACTCTTGATCTCCTTGTAGATAATATTATTATATCTACTTTTAAAATTACGTATATGTTTGTTCACAATTCTCATAAATAAATATTTGTCTTTCTAAGTAATCATAGTTCTAAATAAATAATTTTCTGGGGAAAGGAGATATTTACATGTGGTTTGTGTCTGAGAAATTGTCTACTTTAATAAGCAGCGTTTATCAAAGATTTGATGAAGGAATCGCGTGGATGTTAGGACACGAATGAATGTTGGTGGTTCTTGCAACTTCCAGCTGAGATGAAAGAAAAGAGGTCTATTACTGTTCAAGATTGATTGAGTTGAGATGACTGTTCAAGATTGATTAGAGTTGAGAATGATTAGTCTGCCTTAGATATAAGTTCGTCTTCTGGAACAAAAGAGGTGAGGTTCAATGAAAATTGTTAAGCATATAAGGTGGCTAGAGAGGCTTAATTTAACCTCCCTCTTTCTTCTCTAATGGGTATCACATTGAGGTCAGGTGATTCAAGCAATGCATTAGTAGGTGTATATGGGAATAAGGAATGGACGAGGTATTGCATTCTATACATTTGCAAGCAGACCCTGATATATGCTCAAGCTTATTAGAACTATGAGTGAGAAGAAGGATAAGTTTGCTCATGTTTACCTTGAGAAGTTCGAAATATTTGATAACTACCAAAGGGGTTGGTTTAAAAAATTTTGGGGTTTTATAGTGACCATGTACCTAAAAAATTTACATATTCAACCAGAAGGATGCTACGTTGCAACAAATTTTCCGATTAAAGTGCGGAAAAATTAAATGCAGCAAAAAATAATAAAGAAAAAAAATATAATTATTAATGGAATCGTGTGAGTACAATTTTTTTGTTGTTTCCTGATTCTTCTCTCCTATGTTTTTCCAGGATTCGAGGGCTTCAGATAGCGTAATTCTCGATGTAGGATGATGTAGACCTCTTGATATGTATTTGGCTCCAGGAATTGTCGGAAAGGAACTTGTTGAAAGTTCATATCTGGGAAGACTCATTGATTGATCCTTTGAAATATATGTTAGGTGATGTTTATCTTATGTAGGACCCCCTTGCGACGGATTGCTCGCGAGAAGTCTGGAAAGCGTGTGTCGTTTCAAGTGGATCTCCGGGAGACTAGGTGGTCTCCTTCGAAGAGCTATGTGTTGATATTGTAGCTCTCCAATTGCAAAAGAAATGTTGTTAAAGAGTTTTTTCATTACAATGTCATGTCACCCCTATTTTATGGTTTGTCGGGGTTGACAAGGTTTGGACAAGTTTGCATATGATGGCCAAAGGAAATGTAATTTTCGAACTTTTGGACTGTTGTAATTGGTTCTTGAAATTGACTGAGCTACAAGCCATATGGACACGGGGACTCACCTTGTTTGTTCGTGATGCCTAGTCTCCTGTGGAACATGGATGAGTTTTGGCTTCAAGGTGAAATGGAACTTGGAATTGAATTTAATAAAAATGGACTTATTATGTGTAAAACCTAAATTAATTATTAAAATAAAATAAACATGGATTTATTACAAATTTTCTATGAATAAAATATAATAAAATTTGTGTGTCTGAGGATGCACGACTTCAAGCCTTGTTGAAATTTAGGTTGCCAAACACTGGGTGGACAAGACTTAAAGTATTCATGTATGGTAATTTTTAGCGTGTTCAACGTGTAGGTTGTCAAAATTGACTAGTGAAATGGGAAAAAAAAAAAAAAAGGGTGGAATTATTTAGAAGGCGTTGTTGTTGGGACTTAAAGAGTATTTGTTTCTTGTAATCGCATTCTAACTAGGTAACTACAAATGATTTGTTTGTATGATCTCAAATTTATTTGTTTAAACATTCTTGCTTCACAACCATGTGAACCCTCTATATTGATTTCAAATAGATAGGTCTAGTGAGCAGTAACATTGTGTGATCTTCCTTGCAAGGTGTGAGAAGAACAAGTAGATTAACTGGATCTTGAATCAAATAAAAGGAATATTGACATTCCTTTGGTTGATTTTGTAAGAATCATTCTTTAAAATCTCAAAATTATTCCTTTCCTTAGATTGGATGATAGGAAGGGATATGATGGATTTTCCAATTTTACGAAAAAAAATTCCTTTTAACGACATACAGTATCAAAGGACTTCAATATAAGAATCTCCCATGTACAAAGTATTGATAAAAAAATAATTGGACAAATAATTCTTCTAACCAAATCAATGTGGAACTCCAAATTTGGTGTCTTCTTTTCTCAATCTCGTTCAGTCCCAACAAAACTTCATTTTCTTAGTGTAGAAATTTCCAAATGATGAGCGGATTCGTTTGGAA
The DNA here is from genome assembly GCA_027704765.1 of Solanum habrochaites. Taxonomy (NCBI): domain Eukaryota; kingdom Viridiplantae; phylum Streptophyta; class Magnoliopsida; order Solanales; family Solanaceae; genus Solanum; species Solanum habrochaites. Next base: position 21,845,929 of record JAKWJA010002496.1, read on the forward strand.
AAAACATGATTGGTAGTACTGCGGCCTATACGGAAATCAGCCTTAAAAACCTTCCAGATTTTTGGGAATCAATTTTTGAAGTTGGATCCCGAATCTGTCATTTCTTCTCACAGCTATGCGCAATCTCACAAAAATTTGTTTTATTAGTGTAGAAATGTCCAAATGACTAGAGGCTTGGTTTGGAAGAAAATATATTCGTATTACTACGGCCTATAAAAAATCAGCCTTAAAAACCTTCCAGATTGTCGGGAATCAATTTTTGAAGTCGGATCCAAAATCTGTCAGTTGTTCTCACAACTATGCGCGATCTCGCCAAAACATCAGTTTCTTGGTGTAGGAACATGAAAACTATGAGAGGCTTGATTATGGAGAAACTGACTTCGATTACTCCGACATATCAAAATGCATTCACGTAGAAACCTTTTGGCTCACGAAAATAAATTTGTTACGTTGGACCCAAATCTGACTTCTTCCCGGCTATGTGCAAACCTCCAAAACATAACTTTCTCAGTGTAGGTGCATTCAATGATGAGACACTTGATTATGAGAAAATAGACTTTTTTATATGAACATATCCCAAATCAATGCTAAACTCATTACGGATCGAGGGCTCAAATTTTGAGCTGGTATCAGTTATGGAGTTTCCCAACTCAGGCTTGCGTCTGAATTTTTCGTACTATTTCTTGCAGTAATTTGTGTGGTTTGCATCTTTATTTGCATTGACATGGTTTTAAACAGTGGAGATGATTTCAAGAGTGAGGTTTACGTAATCTAAAAATCTGCTATTGCACCGCAAATGACGAAAAAAGATTATTGTGCTACTATTATGTTTGTCTGTCATATTAAAGGTTCATTCACTTATAAATGTGTTATCAAACGTATATCCACAAGAAAAATTGAAAACTCGTGCAGGTGCGCACGATAGAAGCCAATATTTATTCGTTTTTGTTTAGGTTTTCCAAAAGAGAGTACCATATCTTGACATCTTATCAGAAAATGTTAAATAACATCGTAATGGCAAAGGGAAACACATGAGGTACCTACACTTTGATGTTGTTGTTGACATATTACAATTTAGCGCGACATCTACCTTTTCCAACAAGGATTAGGCAAACCCAATTCCTTTAGTGTTTCGCCTTAACCTTATAGCAGAGTTGGTGAGAACTCGAATTCTTTAGCTTTCATTGAGAATTGCGAGACAGATTGGGGGAATTCACCTTTCTTGCCGGCATGGTTGAATAAAAATTGTACTTGAAATATCTAACAATTTTATCCTTCTCGACTTTCACTTTCGCAACATCTGTAGTATAAATTCAAACTTAAAGTAGGAGTATTAAAATTGCGATTTCTTTTCCATGGGAAAAAGGACTCAAAGAACTACATTAGGGTACGAATCTCGGCCGAAGACTTAATAGATTTGTCAAGATATCCCTTCAAAGTCACCTCATGGTTTTTCCTTGCTCAACTCTTTAGATTTAAGCAATTGTGAAATAAAATCTATAACTTGGTGTAGGGACATCGAAATGATGCGATTCTTATTTCATTGGAACTATAATTGATAGACTGACAACCTATGTTAAAATCACAGCCAAAACATGTATGTATTTTTATAAATATGTCTATGCAGTTTAATTTCGAAATATAATGGTCTATTTTGAAGTTTTGAGTTGTCGTGGTGAAAACTCCATAACTTGGCATAGAAACCTCTGAATCACAAGCTGATTTTAACATTGCGAAGTAGACTCCAAGAATCGCAATATATGTGAAAATCATGGTCAAAAAATTAGTAAATTTTAAAACAAATGCACCCTTGAAGTCAGATAAGATTGTCTTGCTCAACCTTTTCTTGATCAGTTGTGAACATTGGAACTCAATGACTAGCTATATGATTTAAAAAGCTAGTCATAATTCCGAATGCCACAATTTTTTATCATTGGAATTAAATTTAGAGAAAATACGCCAAGCGACACGTACTCGGTGAAGAGGATCAAGTAAGTTATACCATAGTGCAAGATGATGAGTGTTTTTTTTATTAGACCGTACACAGTTTATACTCTTGGGGGCCGGGAGTAAGGAGATGCAGTTTATTGCTCATACATTAAGGGAGGGTTGTTAACTTGCAGTTAGGGCTCGTTGTTGAGTTGCGGAGCCCCAATTTGGAAAAATACAATCACTGTAACTGGTCTTCTAACCTTTAGTGGGTAAAATCATTAATGTACTTCATTTGGAGTTTGTTTCATATCGCATGTGAAGTGGTTCATACTGATTTGTTCCAAACTATTGAAGTCGGAAGTTTAGAAAGTACCTTGATGATCTGGCCTTTGCGGGCAAACAAATGTCTAAGGTTCATCACCTCTCATGGAAGAAGGCATATTATTGGAGGTGTTTATTGTTTTCTTCAAGACGGAACTTTAACTTGTTGAAAGATCCCAAAATGCAGGTGACGGAATCTTCTTATTTTTATCGATGCATAGCATTCTGAAATGAATAATAATCTAGTTTGAGACTGCATGGTTAACTCAGCTGTCGCACCAGCGTCAATGATGATCGTCCTCTCGTAACAATGTCATGATATTTTCTTTAAGGGAAGCATTTTGTAGTGTGAATGACCGATGATGCGGTGAAATTTAAATAGATAGTGTATCATCGACTTTATTATAGATTCTTGGGTAAAACTTTGATTTGAAGGAAGACTTCTGGTTAGCCGCTGTCAAGAATCGCAGGCCGGAAACGGCCAGGAGTGCATTAAAAGCTACTCTTTGCTTGTACCTCACTTCAAGGAGATTGATTTTTTATTCTTGCATTGTGATTGTGTACAAATCCTTCGAAATTTGGTTATCCCAGAGGCCTTTCATATATTATTGTTACCACCAACAACTCATGAGTCTTTGTGTAGTAGAATGACTTTCGAATGTGTATGTCTTCTTTTTTAGGATTAAAGGATGTGATGTCTTTCCATGGCTTCCAATGCTCAACTCCAGTCATGAGTGATGTGTAGCTTAAGTCTTCAAGTCGAGGTTTAATCCTGAAGGATATATACAAGGACCCCATGTTTCTGTATACAAATTTCAATGTAGAGGATTTTCAGAATGTTGATCATTACAATCACGGATCAGCATTTGCCAATGATTGATGTAGTCCACCATGAGTTCATCCATACATTGTTTGTGTTTGTCAACTCCATCATGCTAATTGTACGGCGAGTAATGTTTGAGAAACGAATGAGAAATGATTTTGTCTTTTCCACAACTATCACTTAATTCGGCTCCAAGTCCATATACCATCAAAGGGTTTCTTTTATGAAAGTACAAATCTTGAATAGAAGATCAATGTGTACCGGGACTGCACAAGTCTCGCGAAATGGGAAATATGTTGCGTGGATTTCCCTTCCATCAAATGCTCAATTTTGGTGGTTGATATCTAATTGGCAGTAGTAAACCTGATTTGCCTTAGAGAATACGATTTGAACATCCTAAGGAAAGTTTTGAAGGACCACCATATTGCGCTTTATTGTGTTTGTGATCATTATTTGTAGTGGTTGAACTGTTAGAGTTGCAAATAAAGGGCAGTTACTGTTTTGAGCTTTGAGAGTAAAACTGACTTGTTGAGGGAATCAATATCAACTTTTTTGAGTTTTAGTTGTCCTGTGATTCTTAGAGTTGTAGAGATCTAATTGCTCATTGTGAAGAAGCTTGAAGATTTGTATCAATATACCTTCTTCCCAGGCTCTATGATTTGCTCCATCATTGAGAACTTCTCGTCCATGTCAGCTGCGTCAACCATAAAGGAGTTAGCCTTTGTAGAAATTGAAGAATCTGTTGAACTTTTAGATTCACCAAAGTTGAAGCCAGGGTGAGAAAGTTCATCAAACAACTTTTATACAATGTTACCCCTGGGGATTGCAGTTTTGAGTGTCATTCGACACTTGCTCTTTCTTGGCATATCGAAAGAGGTGAAATATTCAGATCCATACAAGACACTTGTCTTGAACTTGTGTCGAGTGATTTATAAACATCACTAAAATCAACAAATGTGGCAACACTAAAGTCGTTGGATGAAATATCATTAATCTTCTTAAAGGCCATTGCAGAGTTCAACATGTTTTTTTTTGTAGGAGGCAGCGATGAATAGCAAAATTGGTTCCACTGGGCGTGCCAAATTTGTTCGCAGCAAATTTTCGTAATCGTGGAAAATTAACTGCAAGCAAAATAAATAAAAGAAAAATACCATTTTATTAATGAATCGTGTGATTATAATCCTATTGTTCTCTTGATTCTTCTCTCCTAAGTTTCTCATGTGATTCGAGGGCCTTCAGTAGCATATTTCTCGAATGTAGATGAGTAACCTCCTTGCGATGTATTTGTCTCTGGAATGCGAAAAGTGATCGTCGGTTGCAAGTTGCTCCGGAAAGAAAATTCGTTGATTCAATTTGAAGAGGTATGAGTTGATGTTGTAGCTTATGTAGACCTCTTCGGACGGTATTTGCGGTGATGATGGGTTGACATGGACTTTGGACATGAAGTTAATAACTGGACGTATATTATTTGTAAAGCCCAATTAATCATTTCAACCCAATAAACATGGATTTATTCCAAAAATTTCTATGAATAATTGATTAAAATTTGGTGTGTCGTTAACACTAACCAAAGGCTTATGAGATAGATATTTCTTCAAGAGTTTACTTTGAACAAAAAGACCAAAAAATGTCCATATTCGAGGTGAGAAGAATTATCTCGTGGTGCATGAAAACGAAACCAAATAACATGAGAAGGTCTCTGGATGAGAGTTTGATAAACTGAGAATCTTCAAAGTTTGTGTATGATAGATTCATAAATTTATTAGTGTGTGGAGTGTTCCCACCTGGTGCAAATAATCACAAGAAATCAGAAGTAGGTGAATCAGGGACACTAAATTTACATATGGACTGAATACTTTGTTTAAACAAGTAGTGAATCATGTTTTTAGAAGATGCATTCCGAAAACGAGGTCAAGCAAGTACCCGAGAGTTGTGATATAATCCTTATGAAGTTAATTATTGAGTAGAACTCAGACGTTGAAGTGAACGGTAAACATTTCGCTATTCCATTTTTCAAAGACTTATATCTTATGTGAAAGAATGTGGATTGGAAAAATTGGCGTACTATTCATGAAGACATGGAGATACCACTCAACAATATTCTTGATGGTAGAGGTCGTTTGATGTGTGGGGTGTTTACTTAATGGGTCCCTTCTTACATCGGAAAGAATCCAATACATTCTAGGCACTTGATTAAGTTTCCAAATTGGTTCAGGTTTGTAGTTATTTCCATGAATGATGCAAAGGTGGTGATTAAAATAACAAAGAAGCACAATTGTCACTCAGTTTGGTACGCAAAGGGCGATAATAAGTTGTGGAGGCAAGCAATCATAATCATTTTAGGATGAATTTTCTGACGAAGTGTGGTATACGTCATAAGGTAGAAAACATACCACAAACAAATAGTGAACAAGTTTAATTGTTGATGAGAAGCAATAAAATTTACAGAAAATAGAGAATGCTCAGTGAAAAAGATGAAAAGATTGGATCTCGAAGACCTGTTATGTTTATGGGATATATAGCGACCAGCATATAAAACACCCATAATGACTCCTCCCTTACCATATGGTGCTTAGAAAATGTTAATCTTCTGGGTAGGTTAGAGCATCACTAATTGGGTGAGGGTGATAAAGAAGACATTTGACCTAGATCTAGTGGTAAGAAATAATAGGACGAGGTTGACCGGAAAATTAGGCTGGAAGGATCCATTCTTATAGAAAATGGCAGTTGTACCAAAGAGAAAGTCCAAGACGATAGAATGACAAGACATTGTACACACCCTTTTTCCATGCAATTAAGGTATACTCTTCAACTCTAGACTTAGCTTATTCCCCAAAATACTAAGGTCTAAATGAAGTTGTCCCTTTTAAGTGTTGAGGATGACACAAAATTTTGAGGTTGAACCTTATGGAAAAGATGCAACAAGATTCTTGGTCAAAGGTCCAAGGATCAAGCACTATTTTTATAAAAATGCCGATTTAGATTGAGAATCTCTTGACCTAAAAAGCGAATGAATCCCAAAGTGAGTCGAGCCCGATATAAGAAGCGCTCCCGAAAGAGAAAACGCAAAACCTATGAAATTATTGTTGCCCATCTGGCGTAAAAACATATGTATTCGATTACTTAATAAATATTAGAAACACGCTGTAACCAAAATTTCACTGAATCAGTAGAAAGAAAGAACAGAAATTTAATTCCAAAAAAACAAAAAAATCTGTATAACACGTACAGAATGAAAAAGTTCAGGTTCACTGAAATCAGAGTGTCCTTTAAGGACTTATTCCCTCTGTATCAGAGGATTGTTTTGAAATGAACCTTCCAGGGTAAAATGATTTCAATCACCAGAGTGTAGATACCAAAAAACTCTGGTGGAGCAAACTACTCAACAGAGTTAAAATACACGAAGTAAGAGAATTGTTGTGCAGAAGAAGAACAAGAGATAGAACTGTTGTAAGGAAAAATTCTGTAGAGGAAATGGTATTGATAGGCAAGAGGACAGTTCGAAAAGGTTACAACATTTATGAATCCACACAACCAATAATGAAAAGTTCGCTACCTTTCAAAATGAACTGACGGTTCTGAAGTTGACAACCTTTCATAATAAGCATTTGACAAACAGCGGGAAATTTAATAAATGGGAAAGTTTTAAATAAAACACCGGTCGTATCGATCCAAGTCGTGGTCGGGTAATCAAGAAAACGTTGAACGGTTTCGGAAGTTTCAACTAAATACTTAAAACCGTATTTGTATCAAATAAATTATTGAAAACATTTTAGCCAAAAGCCGAGGGCTGCGACGCGGACGGCGCGAGAGGATCATTCTTTCCAACCTTTTTAAAACTAATATTGAATGATTCTATATTAAATTCTCCTATTTTCTTTTCCACCAGATGAGGGACAAATGCCTTTTCATTAAAGCATTGAGGATCTTTTTCACATTTTCCAAACTCTCAAGTTATCAACTTTCAAGTTCCTCTCTGCCCTATTTCCATCAATCTGCTACTACCTAGCCAATCCACCCAATTCACACTATATGCACACAATTAACCTTTTTTTATGGTCGTACGATTGTGGTTCGTTTCAGCCATAACGTCCTCTTGGTTTATGAGGTATAGAGAATAGGCTTGTGACATAAATTCTCTTTGAAGCGGCTTATTCACATCACATAGGTTATTTCTAAACCGTCGTCATCTCGTTAAGATACACTATTTTGTAAAATACTACCAAACTTAGCAAATCATAATAAAAAAACATAAGTTTTATAATACCTAGGAACAAGTCTTAAGTCTAACCTTATTCCTAAACATTGTCTTCATCATGGAATACAGTTGAGTTAATTCACAATGTTGATGTCACGACCAAAAACCGAGCCGCAGGACTTGCACCCACGGGCAACCACATTTACCCTCCTATTTGACAGCGGAACCACCAATTGAACCCTTATCCATTTCAATTTATAACCAAACATAAGTAATGTGAAGACTAAACTCATAAATAAAAGACAATTCAATAACTTCTTAAAAATTAACATTATATCCCCAAACTTGGAAGTTCATCACCACAAAAAATCTATGGATCAAGTTACAAAACTAGGAGTATGCTAAGAACGCTCAAACAAAGAAATAAATAAAAGCTAGTGTATCTATGCGAACTTCAGGCATCAAGACATGAGGGAAGGAGATCCAGTCCAGCTAGAAGATTAGATCAACCTGAAAGATCCGGGAGTTGTGTTCTTTATTGTTGTCTTGTGACGAAGAATGGCTGAACTAATGTTGAGTCGAAGATGCCGGTCGTTTGCTGCACTCCAAAATAACAAAAGGAAAACATAAAAGTCGGGGTCAGTAAACCACAAGTAATGAGTGAGGTATCATCGGCCACTCAAACAATAGAAGAAACAATATATCTCAGATAACATCATTAAAACAACTAATATTTTAAAAACATGTGACAGCAACAAGTACAAAATTATTATAAATCACCGATCATATCTATGAGGACTCAAGCCTCCATTGCCAACTTATTTGGGATACATGTTCTTTAGATTAAGTATATTAGTATCTTTCAAGATTAATGAGCTTTATTCCCTCTTGTGTCGGTAGTGACACTTCGATCCACTACTACTATGTGCGGAACGTGACACTTGATCCCCTACTACTATGTGTCGGAACGTGACACCTCGATCCCCCTACTACTATGTGTCGAGAACGTGAAATCCGATCCCGGTAATTTCAATGTGTCGGTACGTGACCTCCGATCCCCTACATCTAAGTGTCGGTTCGTGGACACACGTACCACTAATTCATGTGCGGTAGTGCATACGCTCCACTAAATCTCATCCCTATTAATATAAGCCTCTTTTATACAAGGCGTATCCATCTCCTCCACTTTAGTTAATCAAGTTCTTTATATCAACGGATCATCATAACAAGATATTAGGTTTTTATCAAGATTGGGATCAATAGCTTCATCATGCTTGTTTCATACAATAATATAAGAAAACCAAATCAGATACACACACTAAGCATAAAGAAGACTCATAATTACTACCCAACACATATCATTGCTATAAGAGTTTACTACGAATAGTGTAAAAGAAACCATAGCCTACCTCCACCGAGATCGTGATCAAGCAAGAAAATTCCTCAATTTCTGTTGTCTCTTCGTTCCTCTCTCCTCTGACTGTTCTCCTCCTCTTTTCCTTTCTGTCTTGTTCTTTCTATTTTTTCTTATTCAAACTCTTTCTTTACCCGTAATTATTAGTCATTAAGAAGGAAGATGGAATAATAACCACTAATTAAACTTAAGGTACTCTTTTAACCCCCAAGTAATAGACTTTTAAATTACCTCTAACTTATAATTAAAGCAGGAATAGTTCAAAAAACGTCCCTAAAACGGGTAAAGAAATCCGACCCGAACTGGGATTGCGTAGGCACGTTGCCGGGTCTGTCCGACTGCGACGGTCCGTCTGCGTCCGTCGCATGCAACAGAGACTTCGTTTTTAAGTGATGGCCTGTGACGGGCCGTCGAGCTGCGAAGGCGTCCATCAACTCCCGTCACGCCGTTCAGAGAGTCGATTTTCAAGATACCCAATTTCAGATTTTCTAAGTGTTTTTGACACAACGACACCTCCACGAGGTCGTCGTGCCGTGACGGTCCGTCGTGGCCTCCGCACCCTCTGCCAGTTTTTCCAGAATAAAATTGTTGCTCAAAAGACTAACCGGATCGTTAAATAGAAGTACCAATTTACACATCGTTCGTCCCCGCGCGAACGATCAAAGAAGGAAAACTAAGGGCGAAAAGGATACCTGAATCTGTAAACAGATGTGGTTATCTTTCTCGCATATTGCCTCCTTCTCCCACGTGGTTCGGCAACGGTCGAGTTCCATTGCACCTTGATGGATGCATCTCTCTTGACCTCAACTGGCGAAACTTCTCTATCTAAAATAGCAACAGGCTCCTTCCTCATTAAGACAAGTTTCATCAAGCAAAATTAACCCACGGATAATGAAGTTCCATCCCCATGGTACTCTTTTTCAAATCGAACATGAAAAACACCGGATGTATCCGGGAGACTGGAGGCAAGGCTAACTCATAGCCCACCTCCCTACTCGCTTAAGACTCAAAGGGGCACCATGTCCTTGAGCTTAGCTTGCCTCTTTTACAACCGCTCACCCCTTTCTTGGTGAAACTTTCAACAAGACTTCGTTCACCCTCATGAATCTAAGTCTCTAACTTTCGATCTGCATATGTCCTTTTGTTCTACTTGGCGCCGCTAGAAGCTTTCGTGAATAGATTTAACTTTTATACGAATCCCCAAAGGATCAAGTACCCCAAGCGGTTAACCTCGAATGTATCAAACCAAACCAATGGGAGACCTAGCTCTTCCATTACAATGCTCAAAGGGGACCATATCAATTGGAGTGATTATAGAATATTATTGTATGAAAAACTCCGCTCAGGGTTAAGAAGACTATTCCCAATGGCCACCGATTCTATCACAATGCACGAAGCATATCGCAACACTTGAATCCGTATTCGTCAGAATGACCATCGGTCTGCGGATGGAACGCGGTATCAGGTCCAACATAGTACCCAATTCTGACATGCATGTTTTCCAAAACTTAGAAGTAAACGGACTCTATCTGATATGATGGACAGTGGAACTCCATGCAATCGAAACAACTTCTGAGATGTAAAGTTTGGCTAACTTCTTGCATGGTACGTCCCTTAACCGGAAGAAATGAGAGACTTCGTTAATATGTCCACAACTCACCCAAATGGAGTCGAAACTTGCCAATGTCTTTGGAAGGACCAACACGAAGTCCATGCAATTCTCTCCCATTCCATTCAGGAAGGGGATTCTTGAAGTGTTCTCCGGGCTTTGGGGTTCATACTTTACTTGTTGACAATTGGAATTTGGCAATAAAATCCACACAAATCCGTCATTCCTCCACCAGAAGGTGCTTTAGGTGCCGCGCTCCATCATGGGTGCGCCCGGATGTATCGAGTAGACCTTGAAACTATGAGCCTGTCAGAATAGTGTTGATCAAATCACGACGCGGGGTAAAACATACTTCCGTAATCATCAAGACACCATTCCTCATCGATTTAGCTTCTTGTCTCTCCTTGCAAACTTTATCTCGGATTCGGCTTAGTTTTCGTCATCAAAACTGGTTTCCAGGATCTTGTCAAGAAAAAGAAGATATTGCCCACACAAGCGAAAAATCCTCCATTCTCATTTACTTCCTAATCCATTAAGGGCGTAGCCAGATCTGAACCTCTCTAGCAATGGGCGGCCTAGAAGTTGCAAGTGAGCTAGACTTCCATGCCTTCCGCCTTCTACCTTAAGCATCCGCTACAAACTTCGCCGTCCCGGATGAACAAAATAGGGAGTCGTATTAGCCCGTAGTTCCATCCATTCCCTGTCTCAAATTCAAATCGCTCTGAGTTGAGACATACGTAGACTACGATGATGTATAGACCTCCACTTCCTTTTTAACCCCATATAAATCGGGTCTCCATGTTTAGTGCAAACACTACCGGGCCAATTCCAAATCATGAGTTGGATAGTCCGTTAGGCACCTTTAATGGTCCTTGAAAGCATCAGCAAGCCACATTCTTCTGCAGTAGCACTGGCACCCAAAACGAATAGGATGCATCAAATATAGACAATGGAAATTCTTCATTCCACGGCAAGGTGAGAAGTGGTTGCAATGTAACATAGTCTTGAGCTCTGAAAGCTTTCCTCACACTCATCCCGACCATACAAATGCACATTTTTGCTAGTTAAGTTCGGTCCGTTGGGAAGCAATAGAAGAGAATCCCTTGACAAATCGGAGGTAGAAGCGAGCTAACCAACAAAGCGCCTATTGGCTGGGACACATTAGTAGGTTCTTACAATATCATACTTCGATCTTAGTAGGGGATCCACCATAACTCATCTTAGAAACTACGTGCCCAAGAATGACCACTAAGTCTAGCCAAAACACTCACACTTAGAGAACTTGGCATAAAGTTTTTTCTCCCTCATAACTTTCAATCCATTTCAATGCCTCTCATAGTTCCTTCTGACTCTTCGGAGTCATATCAGTATATCATTCAATAAATACGATCAAAAAGAGATCCAAAGATGGGACTTAAAAATCCCATTCATCCCCAAACTATGTGACGCAGCGGGGCTTTCGTAAGACCCAAAGACATCACTACAAATTCGTATGCCATTTACCTGGTTCTAAAAGCAAGTCTTTGGCACATCCGTTGCCCGTATTTAATTGATGATAACCGGATCTCAAGTCAATTTAGAGAAGACACAAGCACCTTGTTTAAAAAAATGATTCGAACAAGCATCAATGCGAGGAAGCGGATTACTTGTTCTTATAGTCACCTGTTCAACTGCCGGGTAGTCTATGCACAGTGAAAAACTCCATCTTTCTTCTTCCAACAAAACGGAGCACCCCAAGGAGATGCATGGGTAATGTAAAGCCTTGCCTCAACAACTCTTGAATTGGGGCTTGTAACTCGCTTAACTCCGGGGGAGCCATTCTATAAGGGGTATAGAAATGGGGCGAGTACCCGGTTCAAGATCAATACAGAAGTTCAATATCCCTATCATGGTGGCCTACCCGGACGATCTGCAGGGAAACAACAAGAAAACTCAGGGCACGAAACGATCATCGAAGGTAATGGGTAGTGTATTCGTGAGATGTTTGCCAAGAAAGCCTAAAACACCCCTGTACGACACCAGTTTCTTAGGCACCGAAGGAAGGAGAGGATAAGACAGGATGGAAGTGTAGTCACCCTCAACACAAAGGATCTGCCGGCTGGCTACGTCCCCGTTTTAGCATTACCATCAAGATCGCGAATTGGGGAGAAGCCAAGTCTAACAGAATTACATCAAACTCAACCATTCTAAGAGATAACCAAATCTAAAAGTGTTACTTCCCAACAAGTCACCAAACAAGACCTATATACCTTTCACACTGACCACAGACTCACCCACCGGGTCGAAACCTACGAATAGGCGTATCAGTATTCACAATGTAAATTTTAGACATTAAGCCATGAGGAAGATAATAAGAAATGTGGCCCAGGATCAAACATATGGAAGCCATGCAATCACAGACTACGAAGATACCTGTGATGACAGCATCAGATGCTCCGCCTGTGGATCTCCAGGGAAAGCATAAAATGGGCCCTTTCGTTTGTTTGTCCGTGCGCCTACCATGTTGTGCGGTAGTTGGACTCCAGTTTGCCCATATTAACGGAAGTTTGGTTAACAACATTTCCGACACCACGTAATCCGGAATAACGGCCTCTACCATGACCACCTCTGCCTCTTAGCTATTTGGGGGTATATATAACTTGTTTTGGCCAATTCTTCTAAATGTCCAGTATCCCCACATCCATAACATTCTATGGAGTCGGGCTGGGTCTTCAGAGACGTGTGACCGGTTGAGGTGGGACCCCACCACTTACAGTGTAGTGAAGACTGCTGGAGTCGAACTGAAGTACCTCCGGAAAACCCCTGTCTCCGAGTACGAACCATTAAACTCCCCCCTTTTCGAACCATCTGATGTAGATGAGTGGTGAAATTCATCTGGCTTCACTCCTTCACTACCACGAAATCTACATTCTTGGAAGGATTTGGCCGTAGCCGTTACTGTAAGGCTGAAAATCGCCAATTCTGGATTCTAAACCCTTCAACAAAACGGGAAATCCGCTCTGTGGACTGAAAATAGTGGGGGGGCATATCTGGATAGGCACGAAACTTAGCTCATATGAATGGATCAGCACATCCTACCTTGCTCTAGGTCTCAAGAACTCGTCCCTTTTCCTATCTCTCAAGCCTGGGAATCTAGTTCTCCATTAAAAAAGCGAGAGAATGAGCCAAGTCATAGGTGGTGCCTCTGTTGGTTGACACTCAACATGTGACCGCCACCACCATTTGGCATTTCCCTTGCAAATGGTAACTCACGACTCAACACCAAACCGTTTACTATACCTATCTTAGGTAGTAGCTCATGACAGTCAACAGAAATCGTAAGATCTCAGTTTCGCACCCTTGACGACTGGAGGTTTCAATTTCAAGAACTTACTGAAAAGTCATGCTGATCATTTGTCTTATAGCCAGTAGTAGGCGTGGAAAAGTGCCTATGTCAATGAGGCATCCATACGAGGGGCCCATCGTGGCTGACTTGTGTACCTCTGAAACCGGATGGTGTGGTGCAGGAAAAGTGGGGGGTGCCTGGACCCTGATATGACACCCACAAGATAAGCGAGCACCTGACTGCTCATCTTGGGGTAGGTTCGGGGTGGCATTTCCCGTTCTGTAAGTGTTCATTATCACCATCCTCCCCTTATCATTAATACTCTAGTCGGTGGAGGAGGTCACGCACCCCTCGCACGAGTGGGCTAGGCGCTCGTCCCTCTCCATCTAGAGGACTTGCCTCACGACTCTACCGCGGCCGTCTTGCACTGTTGCACTTCGAGCTACAGCCCCAGTGGCTGGCTCAGATCTGCTGATGTTGATGTTGGCGTAGTCGTTGGCTCTAGTTTAACATCTGCGAAAAATAGAGTGAGTATGGTCAGATACCCAATTTGTATACCTAGATTACCAATTGGATCCAGTAATAGCACGAAAGAAAGAAAGAAAGAATGGAAATTTTCCTAAAGTACTTAAGCCTCTTCAAGAAGAGTAAAAGGGTCCCCTACCGTTCTTTGACTTACTAGACCTGTTCTTGTGTGATGAGACAAAAAACTAATGCCTGAACCAACTTTGTCCCACCCAAAACCTGAGCCGCGACTGGACACCCACATTTACCCTCCTATGTAGCGCAACCAAAACAATTGCACTTATCATTAATTAACTAACAACATAAAGCAATGCGGAAGACTTAAAACTCATAAATAAAAGACAATTACAATAATTACTAAATTCTTCAAACACCTTAATTCCCCAAAAATCTTGAAGTCAATCACACAGAGAACATCTATGATCCAATTTACTAAACTAAGAGTATTCTAAGAAGCTAAAACAACTAAAAGCTAAGTCTATGCAGAAATTCAAGGATCAAGACAGGAGGAAGGCGATCCCGGTCCAAGCTAGAAGCATTAGCTCCCCCTGAAGGATCGGTGTGACGAAGACTGGCTTGAATCCGTTGATGTCGAGATGCCGGTACGTTTGCGTGCATACAAAAAAACAAAAGGAAAAAATAAAAAGTAGGGGGTCAGTACGGTAAGTACAACACAGTAGATGAGGATCAGCGGCAACTCAAAAATAGAAACACTCTAATCTCAAGTAACATCATAAAATCAACTAAAATTCTTAACATGTGATAGCAAAACAATACAAACATCATTCGATAATATCAACGATCATATCTATGAGGACGCAAGCTCCATGCCATACTTACTTTGGGATATAGTTCTTTAGATTGAGTCTATTGTATCTTCAAGATTCATTATCTTTATCCTCTTGTGTTCGGTATCGTGGACATTCCGATCCCCTACTCCTATGTGTCGGAACGTGACCCTACCGATTCCCTACAACTATGTGTGGAACTGACACCTCGAATCCCTACTACATGTGTCGGAACGTGACACTCCCATCCCTAATTCAATGTGAGGTAGGACACTCGATCACCTACATCTACGCTGTGTCTGGTTCGTGACACCCGGTCCCACTAATTTATGTGTCAGTACGTGAAACCTCCGATCCACTACTCTAATTTATTAATTTCAAGCCGTCTTTTATACCAAGGATCATCATCTCATCACTTAGTTCATCAAAGCTTCTTTATATAAGGCATCATCATTAAACAAGAGATCGGTTTTTATCAAGATTTGGAGTCAATAAGCTTATCATGCTTGTTCAGCACAATCATAGATATATAAATCAATCATGCATACACACAAGTAAGATAAAAGAAGCTCTATAATACTACCAACACATATCATTCGCTAGAAGAGTTACCTAAGAAAGTGTAAAAGAACCATAACTACCTCCACGAAGGAATCGTGATCAAGCAAGCAAATCCTCAATTTCTTATGGTCCTCTTCGTCTTCTTTCTTTACTCGTTTATTTTCTTTTTCATTTAATGTATTTGTCTTTATATTTTTCTTTTCCAAACCCTCTTTCTTTTACCCTAATTATTATTGTCATTAAGAATGAAAAGAGATGGAAAAAAACACTAATAACTTAAGGTTACCTCTTTAACCTCCAAGTAATTAGACTATTTAAAAATTAACCCTCTAACTTTATATTAAAGAAGGAATAGTCACAAAACGTCCCTTAAAACGTTGTAAAGAAAATCGACCGCACTGGGATTGCGATGCCCTCGTGACGGGCCGTCGCGCCGCGACGGTTCCGTCCCTGCTGTCCGTCGACTGCAACGAGGACTTGTTTTAAGTGGCTGGCCCTGTGACGGGCCGTCGGAACCGTGCGCCGGTCCGTCTGCACTCGTCAAGACGTTCAAGAGTCGATTTCCGTACCATTTCCGATTTTTAAGTGTTTGAAACGACAACTCCACCGACGGTCCGTCGAGCCCGTGCCGGTCGTCGTGGCCTCCGATCACTCTGCCCGTTTTTCCAGAATAAAATCATACTGTTGCTCAAAAGACCTAAACAGGTCTTCAGTTTGAACATAGCCACAACTTTGTTTTTTCCTTGATATAGCTCTGGGATCACAATTTGTAGTAGAGTTAGTTCATTGCTGAATTGTCCTAAGCGTAAACCATCGCCTTAGATGATATTTCAACTGCCTCTGTCACTAGCTTTCGTTATGGAATTGAAAATTGTTTCTTGACTTTACATAGTCAATTGTGATATTTCGACTAGAGAGCAGTTGTCTTACGAAGTTCTGTCTCCGTCGTATATGACGAGACTTCCTGTTGTGCATAACGCTCTCTGCCCTACCTATTGTTGCTTGACTATCGCAATGTATGCAACGAAGGTCCAACAGTTTTGGGCAGAATGAAATATCCTCTAAGAAATTTTGGAGCCATTCAACTTCTTCACCAGTCTTATCCAAAGTAATTAATTCAGATTTCATTGTAGAGCGAGCAATATGTGACAGTTTGAATGATTTCCAAAACTCCTCCAAAGAATGGCACGACAAAAGGTGACAAGTACAACTTATGTTGCGACCTATTAGTTGAATAACCATAACCATTGTGGATTTAACTTCATTTGACCCAATCAAATTTGCATCACTATATCATTCAATCACAATAGGATATTTTATATAATGCAAAGCATAGTGTTGTGCATATTTCAGATATCCCAACATACGTTTCTCTCCACCTAGTGAGTTTGATTCGAATTACTAGTGAACCGATTCAGTTTGCTAATAGCACATTCTCTATATTTCCATTAAGAGTCACTTTTTGACCTTCATTCTTTTGAAATGTAAAACTTAAATCAATTGGAGTTTTGACAATATTGAGATTTAGAACTTTAACTTATCCAATACTCTTTCAATGTAAGGATATTGAGATAATGCTAGTCCCTGAGGAGTTTTGATAATCCTGACCCCTAAGATCAAATCAGCAACTCATAAGTCCTTCATATTGAACTTGCGGGGACAACATGAACTTGTAGCATTTATTTGTCGATGCTTACTCAGTATTAACATTTCATCAACATCTCAAGTAACAATGATTCATGCTTCATAAAGTTTTTAATGTAAACACATTATCACATAATTAATTTGAATCCGATTTGCCAATATTGTTTGTCCAAATTTCGCATGCCCCTTGTCGGGGTTGCTTGTGAGTCCATAAGTTCGACTTCACAAGTTGCACTTTGTTTTCCGTTACCAGGAACTATAAACCATTATGTTGGTCATGTAAATTTCGTTCCTCCAACTCTCCATTTAAGTTGTTGTCTTCACATCCATTGGTAGATTTAAGATCATGTACTGCTGTAGTGTGTTAACATCTAATTTATGTTATTCCCTAGTACTAGAGAGTAGGGCGTTGCAAAGTAGGCAGACCTTTCTTTGTCAGTATACCGTTTGACTTACCGTCTATCCTTATATTTGTCAATAGGTGCACATAGTTTATTTCCTTTTAAAGACCACTTTGTCCTAAAGGTTTATTCTAGAGGAAGATCAGTCAATTCCCATTGTGTATTTATTAAAATTGATCTGATCTCATTATTGACTAGTTTTTTCGAATAAGTTGACTCAGATGAGATAGAGTTGCTAAAAAAATTTAGGTTCATTTTTAAGCATAAGCCAATAAATAGGTTCCGAAAGAAGCTGTTTCGGTTGGGCAGTACTACGGCCTAAGATCCTCACTAGTTGGGTATTTTCATGATTTTCTCGTGGTGTTAGTCTTCACTTTTCACTCAGTTCCGTTAAAATACGGAATAAACGTTTTACAACAGTATCTGCGTTATTGTCAATTATCATATTAACATGAATTTAATGATTATCACATTTGTGAAACAAAAATTGGCAGGCCTTACTGTTCACAGCATATAGAATAAATACACAGTCTACTATTTTGGGTCCCATTTTTACCATCTTCGGTCAAGGAACCTCTACCTTGGCACCCCCACACTATGAAATATTTCAAGTTGGGTTTCCTTCCTTTCCACAACTCATATGGAATTGATTGTGTTTTTCGATGAGGTACCCTATTGAGTATCTTATTAGGCGTAAGGATGTCTTCCCCCAAAGGATTCGTGGGGAACCAGAATTGATCATCAAGACATTCATCATTTCCTTTAATATTCTGTTCTTCCGTTTCTCCAAACCATTTCATGTGGTGTATAAGGTGCAGTAGTTTGATGAATAATACCATATTCCAAACATATCTCTGGAAAAGGAGATTCATATTCTCTACCCCTATCACTCCGAATCATTTTTATCTTTAGATTCAATTGGTTCTCCACTTCATTTTTGTATTTCTTAAATGCATCAATTGCTTCATCATTACTATTAAGCAAATATATATAACAAAATCGAGTGTCTTCATCAATAAAAGTTATAAAAATACCTTTTTCCACCACGAGATTGTGTCGACTTCATATCGCATATATTTGTGTGAATTAAGTCTAAATTTATAGAATTTCTTTCAACAGACTTATATGGATTTTTAACTAACTTACATTCCACTCAAATTTCGCATTTCGATTTATTGCATTTAAATCAGGCAATACTTCAAAAATAAACAATTTTCGCAAGACTTTGTAATTTACATGTCCCGAACGGGCATGCTATAAATCATTTGACTCCAATAAGTAAACAGAAGCAGAATTCTTATTAATACTGTCAACAACCATTATATTCACTCTGAAAAGACCCTCATTGAGACAACCTTTTCCTTTGAACTTTTCATTCTTACTTATTACAACTTTATTACTAACTAGGACACACTTAAACCCATTATTAACGAGTAGTGCAACAAAAACTAAATTCTTCCTAATAGTAGGGACATGCAGAACACCGTTCAAAGTCAACACCTTACCGAATGCCATTTTCAACATTATTTACCCAATTTCTGCAATCCTTGTTGTTGCTATGTTTCCCATGAACAAATCTTCATTGTACTCAGCAGGAGTGCACGGTTTAAAGTCATCTTTCGCAGAGCAAATATGTCTAGTGGCACCTGAGTCGAGAAACCTCTCCTTGGGATTTCCAACTATGTTACATACCGAAATCATTGCACACAAGTCATCTGCATTTTCTATCTTTTCCATGATGTTTGCTTGACTTTTGACTTTGCCTTTGTTTTGTCCTTTCTTGGAGCACGACAATCAGAAGACCTACGACCAGCCTTGCCACAGTTGTAATAGTTGCCTTTGAATTTCTTCTTGTCCTGTTCTGACTTCTACCTGTTGAACGTCTTTCTCTTTTTGTCTTTGGTAGGAGCTTCTTCAACAATATTAACTCCAATGATTGTTAAGCTCTTATGAGACTTCTTTTCGGTGTTTTTTTTATCTTCCTCGATCTTGAGCAAAATCACAAGATCTTCAAGCTTCATTTCTTTACGCTTGTGCTTTAGATAATTCTTGAAATCGTTACACGAAGGAGGCAACTTCTTGATCATGGCAGCCACTTGAAAAGCTTCATTTACTACCATACTTCAGCAATCAGATCATGGAGAATAAGTTGAAGTTCATGAACTTGTGATCCAACAGTTTTACTATCTACCATTTTATAGTCTAAAAAATTTGCGACCAATAACTTCTTCAAGCATGCATCTTCTGACTTGTATTTCTTCTCAAGTGCATCCCCAAATCTTTTGATGTTGTTATTGCACTATAGACATTATATAAGTAGTCCTCTAAAGAACTCAAAATATAGCCTTTCCATAGGAAGTCTGCTTGTTTCCATGCTTGAATATTCATTAATTTTCTTGGTCTGACATATCTGCAGCAGGCGCTTGATTTTCTGCAATGGTAAATTTCTACAGACCAAGACTAGAAAGCCAAAAAAATACTTTTTGCTGCCTTCCTTTGATATAGTCTTAGTAAGCAATAAATGATAATTGCAGACTTCAAGGAGTACAAAATCACAAAGGTTTTTATCTCTACCAGAAACACAAATTAATATTAATTAATAATTTCATTAAGATTGTTCCCAATCTGTGTTTAAAAAATCAGAATTACAGATTCTAACAAATTTTGCTGCAAAACAAAGAAACCAAAGTTTACAGAATCAATAAGAAAGAAAAACAAAAATTTACTTCGCCAAAAAAAAAATCTGTAAAACACATATCAAAATCTGTAAAAATTTTAACAGGAAAAAGATCAAGTTCAGTGAACTCACAGTTTCCCCTTAAGAAAATTATTCCCCTCTAGTATCCGAGGTTTGATTTGGAATTGATCTCCCTGTGTAAAATGATCTCAATAATTAGAGTATAGATACAAAAAATCTGATGTCAGCGAATTACTCAACATCAGTGAAATACACGAAGTAATTGTTGTGCAGAAGAAGAAGAACAGATCAGAAAAATTCATAAGGAAAAATTCTTAAGAGTGAATGGTATTTATAGGCAACAGGAATAGGTTCCGAAAGTTCCAACCCTTTCCGAATCCACAAGACCATTAGTGAAAGTTTGCAACCTTTCAAATGGTACTGACTCTTCCTGAAAATTGCCACCTTTCAGAACAGTCATTTCCAAAACAACGAAAATTTTAAGTAAAACAGGAAAGTTTGTAAGTCAAACGGGTCACGCGCGGAACCTACTTAGGTTGGGTTAATCAACTAAAAGTTGAAACGTTTCAGTTAATTTCAACTAAATAACTGAAAACGTTTCTGTTATCAACTAATTAATTAAAAATATTTTGGCCATTTAATTAAATTAATTAATTAAATAATAAAAATAAACTTTGTACAAAAAATAATCTCTCGATCATTTTCCAAAGATAAAGCCGAAGCCAAGCCGAGGGACGACGGCGACGGAGCGAGAGAAGTCCCTGTTTCTAACCCTTTTAACAATTAATAGGAGTGTTTCTATATTTAAACTTTGATATTTTTATTTCCACCACCGATGAGGGACAAATGTCTTTTCATTGAAGAACAAGAGGTTTTTTAAAGTTCCCAACTCTTAAAGTTCTCAACATTTCAAGTTCTTCTATTTCTCTCTGTTTCCTATGAATTCTTCCTACATACCCAACAATTATTTAATAATTAGTTATTTTTTGTTAATTTGTATTTTCTTTCTTGACTTTGGTAGGATTTAGTTAAATCTTAATAACTTTTATTAGTTAGGAACTATTCAAATAAACAAGAAGACAAAATGAGAAAAATACAAAAAGATGACTCATGCCACCACCAAAGCTAAGGCACTGGGTGAGAGGAAACCCACCATTATTTTTAACGTAATTTGGTAAATGCATTCGAATTTGAAGGTGTACCACAAAAAAGGAAGAGAAGTTGCATGAAAAAATGTACGAAACGGATGTTTGATCGTTTGAGTGCACCACACTATGCGTGTAACAACTAGAACCTTGGATAGAGATTGACCATGCACATCATGGGAGGTGCCATGTTACTAAAACCCATTTCGGCCGTACCTGCGAAATCGTGTGCCAGCCTCCCTTTCTTCCTAAAAACTTCTAAAAATTCATGGGTCCACTCAAAAATTCCACCTTAAATCATATTCCTTAAAAAAATTAATCATCAGTTTCTCTCAATCCCAAAACAAAATCGCAACCCCTTTCTCTCAAATTCACTCAACCCTGACAGTTTTCGTGTACTTCTTTCACCTTCTTCCCCACAAAAATCCTAATATTCTCTGCTTTTTATTTCCCAAAGCTTTTGCTAACTGCCATTCTTCTACTAACAACCAACAAAACCCATCAACCACCAAAGAAAAATCAAATCCAGTAAGCCGATCAACTCATAATCATGAAGGTTAATGTGGTATCATCGTAATAATTATCTAAACATATAAATTAGAATAGGAATTCTCTCGAAACATATGAAAAATACAGGAAAATCGTAGTAAAAGGATATACAAATACACCCAAGATCATTATGTCTTATGGTTTACGACTTGAAAACAAACACAGTTATAGAAGGACTTCTCTATACCAAGAAGTAATTTAAAAATTTAAAATAAAAAATAATATGGCAATTCAATCATGTAATAAGAACATTGAATTAGTATAATATGTCAAAAAATTAGTATTATTTACCGAAATCGCTTTTTTTTTAATAGCTAATTACATTATTTCCCTAATATTTTTCATATTCAAGAAATCCCTTAAAATTTATGGATATCGGATACATAACAGGACTTCCGGATAAATCACTGTACTACTGAATACATTAGTAAACATTCATATACATATGTAAGGGTTGTATACTAGAGAAGGGATGTACAAGAGAGGGGATATGACATCCAAATACATAGGTGAGAGATGTATCCGAGAGGGGGACATGGATGTATCAGCGAGAGGAGAGATTGTATCCAAGAGGAGATTTTTGATTTTTTTTTCTTTAAATGGTATAAAGTTATAGAAATTATGATAAATAAAATGTGTATTTAGCTAATTTTTCTAAAAATTTAATCTGTTATAATTATCAAGAAAATTTTTAAGGATAATATACTTTTGACTAGAAAAATCATACTGAAACAAAATAATTTGTAATCGTAGCAGAAATAAATTAGATTTAACTATTTGGTTGGTTATTAAATGGTAAAATCTAACTTTAAAATTTTGAAATTTAATGATAATTAACTATAATATGTTATTTACAAGCTTTATGTGTATTAATTTTGAATTGTTTTTATCTCAAGGACTGGCTCTTGAAAGAAACTATACAAACCCTCCTCTTTATCCTTTGTTTGCAACAAATTTTGAAGTAACAAAAAAATAAATTGCAAACACAAATAGAATATGAAGAAGCATAAGTTTATTAATAAACTTTGTAGTCATAATTTCATATCTCCCTTGATTTTTCTCTGATAAGATATTTATCCATGATTTGATGACCATCAATTTGTTGAATATTTTTCGAATTAGCATGATTCATTTTGACCACTCTATCAATATTTCATCAATTTGTTGAATATTGGATTTTTTAAGGGAATATAGTACATGAATTGAAATGACCTAATGTTCCACCAATTTATGATTTCTTCCCCTCCTGATATTAATCCAAAGTCATTTCGGATTGATTTGAAAAGTTACTTCGAACTTTGAGTTAGTTGAGAATTTTGTAAGTGCTTTTGGAAGGCTGTCTCTCAAAAGTGGTTTCTTTTGGAGTTTCAAATGTCACAAGGGAATTTGTCGATTCCATCGATCATAAAATATGGAATTGGAATTCTGTAGTTGTCGTCTTAACATTCAGAGACCTTTTAGAGGATTTGAGGTCATAAGTTGTAAAATTATGACAATTTAGCCTTGTTGTTGACTTTTACAACATCCGGGGTTCAATGTAACAATCCAAAAAAAATATAAATAAATAAGAATAAATAGGTATTTAAGGGCATAATGGTCCTTTTGCGTATTATTAAAATAAACAAGATTTGTATTAATTTATTTTAAATTCTATTTGACTAATTCTTGAATTAGTCTCCTAATCCTAATAGTTCTCTCTCTCTCACGCTTGTTAACTATCTCTCTAGCGTTCTCGATGTTTCTCACGTTATTCTTCCAAATATCAACAGTTCTTCCCGCTTGAAGAACTCACATGAAATTTTAAGAAAAAAACAAAACAACCAAAACCATTAAGGCGAAGAGAAGTTGTTCCTTGAGTGGTGTGGATGTTGAAGTAACTTGGACTGATTTTTGGAGAGAGTTTTGGGTAGCGAATTCTTCGTTTGAACATCAATAAAGGTATGGGTTTCTCTCATGGAATTCTTCTCCAAGAGTACTTTCTTTCGAACGTTTCTTAAACTCTTGAAACTAAGGTTGTTCCCCTTTGTATATCCTTGTCCTTAGCTCCCTAAAGAATTTGTAGGATGGGTATGTTGTGCTGCTAGATTTTTGCATGAATGATGTGTTTAAATTAAATATGAATGTATTTATGTGCGGAAAATCATGATAATGATCATCAAAATATGACAGGAAAAGTTGATGTATGGGCGTGTATAGGGCAGTATTTTAGGCACTGTTTGGGGTGTATAAGTCGTGTAATTTATGTGTTAAATGGGTGTACAATGTGATTTTCATTATGATAAAATATAGTGAATTGAATGAACCATGAAATCTCTCTAAGAACTAATGTGAAATTTGATGAAAAAGTGTAGAAAAAAAATCATGGAATAAATTTCCAGAACATAGAAATAGGCTTTAAAAGAATCAGGAAATTTTTGGACGTCAAAGAAATAAAAAAAAAAGTTTTGAGGCCTGCAGGGATCGAACCCTGGACCTCCCTGCAGCATGCCTTACTAAAAAAAAATGGAGCTGACGGGGATCGAACCCTCAACCCTGTCTTGCGCAGAAAAATAAAAGAAAGAAAAGGAAATGGGGCTGGAGGGGTTCGAACTTACGACCAGCTCCTCCCTCTCGAAAAGAAAAAAAAATAAAGGAGAGGCGTGGGATTCGAACCCACGACCTCCCAGTACGCGAAGAGGATGGTTTTTAAAAGAAAAAAAATATTAAGAATAGAGGGGCTGTGGGTTTTCGAACCCACCACCTCACAGCCCCCCTCAGCGAAATTGAAACAAAAATAAGGGAGGCTATGGGGGTTCGAACCCACAACCTCCCCTTGTAGTGAACCTAACTAATCAAAAATATTAAGAGGTTTGGGGGCTCGAACCCCTTACCACTTTTGTTAAATTAATAGTAAAATTAAATAGAAAATTTAGCCCTTTATGTAAATATTGAGATTAAGTAGAATTCTAATTAAAATAGAAAATTATTTATTTTAATGTAAATAGGGATATTTAATTTTATAGTTTTAATTAAAATGAACATTAATTCTTTTATGTAAATATTAGATTACGTTAGATTCGAATTAAAATGAAACATTAATTCTTTTTATTGTAAATATGAGATTTAATTTAGAATTCTAATTAAAATAGAAAATAATTCCTTTCATGTAATATGGAGATTTAATTTCGAATTATACTTAAAATAAAAATATGAATATTTATTATTTTATGAAATGTTGAGATTTAATTTAGGAGTTCTCAGGTTTAGATATTAGAAATTAAAGTTAATGAAAAATATAATGATACCAATGATTGATGAGTGGGGTTCCGTGCCCAAACCTCCTTATTGATACCATATTCCCTACGTGATTAAAATATTTCAAGAATAAATGTCATTTACCTTGATAAACAATCAAGATCTTGTATAATAGACAAGATACAATAGTCGTGTAATTACATAATCTTAGGAAGTAAAAATCCCTTAACGAACTATGAATGAGCCCCATGGCTTGTATTATAGACCCATTAGTCCTAACAGACTTCAAAAATTAAGTGACCGAATATGTACTAAAATGAAATGAGGACTCATATGAAGGTTAAGTACGAATCTAAGATACGCTAAATGGCCGAGTGGAATTGGCATATGATTAATATGAAACTATGATATTAAGAAATGAACACTCACGTAATGAAGAAGGTGAATAACTATGATGACAACAAGGTGCTAATAATAAGATAGGTGCAATCATGATGTGAGGCTAATGTATATGTGAGAGCAATCCCAAATGAGGCCTAAGTAATGTTACCATACGTACTCACCACTGAGAGGTAAGATAATGAAGAGATCATTTTCTATGAACACTCTAATGAAATATGATCACAACACTTATCTAATTGAGATAAACAATAATCTATTGAGCTATTTATTCCTCATAACTAGAGCAAACCTTCCATATGTATGAGTTGATGTTAATGGAACTTTTATACAAGCACCGTGGCTAGTTTCAATGAGCGGTGGATGCTTCCTTTCGGGAACGGCGGAGGTTCACGTAACACTCATGAGTGAGACTTTCCATCTTTGCTTTATGAGTCTCCATACATCTCCTAGTCTTTGACACCCTATGTTGCCACTATAGGAATCTGGCGGTGGTTAAATTTCCATATCGCTAGCATGTTATTGAATGCTTTGGGCCGGTGATTCCACCCTTTTTTCGGTGTTGGGGGAACACTGGATTTCATGAGGCTCCAGTGATCTATGTCTGTTTAAAGTTAAAGTTCCCAATGATGAATGAGGTCAGCCTCAGTGAATCATATAAGAATAATGATACCGAATGTGTTAGGATATGATATCAAGAGGTGCGCTAGATTCAGGTAATGACTTAGGTTATTCCTGACCATTGCACAGCAAACGGGATGAAAGTCTAAACTATCTCCAGGTATACCTGGTGTTCGGCACTGGCCTATGAATGAATTGAAATAAAATCGTAAATGAATGAAGCAGACTCTGTGTTTGCTAAAGAAGGCTCCCTAGTTGAGGTCCCATATGTGAGCCCCATTTTGTAATGTCTTAAGGTTACGTCTATGATAATAAGGTCTATGGTATATGAATGAATACTATTAAAGAAATTATGGTTATATGTTATGTCTATATGAAGATGTTAATGTGTTGTGTTCTCGCATAATTATAATGATGCATGTCATTCTCACGGCAGATAACTTTCCCATCTCAATTTAGCAAGTCCCCTGACTTGCTTCCAACATCATGTTGTAGGAAAGACTATTATTCCTTATTCAATGTCCCTGTTGTGTGCTGCATATACCCATACTTAGTACAATTGTGTACTAATTCCATAAAACAATCTACTTTGAGGTGCAGGCACAGGTGGACGCTAGAGCTACAGGGTTCGTTAATGCATATATCCCGGACGCAGCATTCATCCGGAGTTTTGGTAGGATCCTCATGCTTTCGGGGATGCTACCGGTTTACATTCTAGCGTGCTTAGATTTAGCTAAGTGGATCCTGTTCTCACTAGCGTTTCTTTACTGTTTTCGTTGGTTCAGACTTGGTTGGTGTTATTTGACAATATACAATAATACTTAATGAATTATTTCTTTCAGTTGCTTATCTCTTAATTGTTAGATTGTTGATGATGAACGATTAGCTAAATATAAAGAAGTTTAACAAAGTATGATTAAAGAATCAAATTCAAATATTCTGCTAAAATTACCTCTGTAAAGTAGAATGACGTAAGTAGGTCTTTGTTGCGACCTCTGAGAGGTCAACGACGCCGGTCTCGTCTGGGGTTTAGATTCTAGTCGTGACATTCATATTCTCGGATCGGAATTCCGAAAGTTTCTTTGGATTAGGGGGATGATTTTAGGTCTAGGTTAGGTCTTGTTTGATTTTTTAGAGGCCCCGATCTTCTTTTAGTCATTTAGGCGAGTTGGTTTCTTTTCGTTTTCACTGATGTTGGATCAAGGAGAGAAAAGATTCATGTTTTGATGGTTCCATTGTATCTAGAAATTTGAGTGTAATCCATTTTAATCTATAGTTTGTGTTCACGGGGTTGCAGACGAATCTTGATGGTCAATTTGATTTTTCCTTGGCTGTGATTTTTGGTGCTACAAGGGTCGCTTTTGCAGAAGCAAAGGGCCTGTTGCATAAGAGACCTTCTCTTTAGAGAAACATGATTCCTTTAAGCAAGACGCACCATGTTCACTTTTGCGATACCTAGAAGGGGATTCTCAAATTTTAGGGTTTGAGCCCCATTTTCCATATTTTAGCTTGGAAAGCCATTGGTGGAGATTTTCAAAAGGATTTCTGTTTCTAAATTAATTGGGTAAACTTTCATGATCCTAAACCTTCATCCCTTTGGTAATTGTTTAATTATAACGTTAAAAATTCGAATTTGATTGGTAATGTAAAACTTTTCACGAACTCAAGTTTTCAATAAAATGTTTAGATTTTGATTTTTGTGACGTTTTTCAAATTATTTTCTCCAATGATGTCCATAATCCTTGAATCAATTTAAAAACATTAAATTTTTGACTGAAAACATTTTTTCGGAATTGGGGTTCTGATTTTGATGGGTTTTTCAGTTTTTTTTTTTTAATGTAATTTATGTGGGTATCATTGTTCTTGGAAATTTAATGTGAGTAATTAATTGTTATAGATTGTGTGGCTTCAAATGGGGAAGACTCAACTCATGGAGTAATTATTTTTTTCACGTAAGGCAATAAATATGCTAACCCTTGTATTCTTGTAGAACTCATGTATTTACTTTATTAGTTGTATATTGGGAATAATACGGATGAAGTGAAGGGTTAAATTTCTAGTTGATAAATCTCAATAAGTACAAAGGGGTTGAAATGAAAAGGTTATGTGATGAACATGATAGTTTGAAATGTCTGGTTGTGACCCTTATTAATTTATTGATAAAATGGTTGATAGCATAAATGTGAACTTGTATTGTATGAATTGTTGTTTCTTCTAAGAGGTATGGTATTACTTTTAAACATTGATTATTGAGGTCATGAACGTCTAGTTAATTGATATTAAGGCCTATGAGAAATGGTTTGAGCTATTGATATAACATTAAGTTGATGGGAAATGATTCCAGCTAGTGATATTTTGCACATGGTAATTGTTTCCGGAAAGTTATTTGATATAAATCCATTTGGAAATGGTTTTGGCCAGTCATATTTTGCCTATGGAAAATGGTCTTGTGAGAGATCAATTATCTCTCTTTTACAAGTGCATTCTTGATTCTTTTTTGATTGTACTTTACACTTTTTATGTTTGTGCGTATTGATTGTTCTAGCCCTTGAAACTGAGATTGACATGATTTGTTTTGTTGTTGAATTGTTGCAATTGAGTTGTGCATTTTGAATCTTATGATATGTCTATTGTAGATATGTTAGGTTGTGCTAACTTTTGTGTAGGTTTTATCTTGAGGAGATTAAGTGGGAATGTAAGAGGTATTCTATCTCTAGATAGATGACATGTTTATTAGGTTTGTTCCTGGGTACCGTGTTTTTTGTACTCATCCCTTTCTTCTACACTTGTGTAGGTTTCGAGACCGGATATGTGTTATCTCTTTCCCTACATTAAGTTTGAGTCTTTTCAAAGATTTGGACAGGTAGACGCTAGTTACTTTTGCATGCTCTATTTATCATTTCCCTAGTACTTTTTTCTATTTGGGAAACAAAGGTAGAGACTTGTAATTATATCAATTCTGCACTTTATGTACTTAGACCATTGTACATGTGACAACCATATTTTTGGTTTTTTTATTGACAAAATAATTTTTCTACATTATCCTATCGTGCTTTATATTTCCACATTTTTTCCCGTTTCATTGGGTGTAAGCTTACTTGTCTAGTGGGAGTAGACATGTGCCATCAAGTCCTTTTTCGGTTGGGATATGAAATAAGGTTTACAGTCGAGTAGTCTTCAAAAATCCTAACTGGAATTGGACACACCTAGTATAGTCACAACTTGAAATGAACACATCATGCAGAGTCCCACAAAATTTCTTATGTCTAGAAATACCACTGCTTCAAGGATTGTCAGTGTAACTAATTGTTTCACTTAAGACAAGTGATCTTCCATATAGAACTCATGCATTTCATTTATTACTTGTGTATTTTGAGTAATAGTGATGAAGTGAATGGTTAATTTTCTAATTAGGACGTGATGTCACCGCCACAAGCCATTATTCTCTTTAAATTTATTTTATTTCCAAAACTATCCTTCCTATTCAATTAAAAATTGTGATTTTTATGAGAATTTGTGACTTTTATGAAAACTTGCAACTTATTTCAAGAAAAGTTGTGACTTTATGAAGAGATGTGACTTTTATGAAATGTTGTGACATTTTCGAAGGGTTGTAACTTTACCAAAGAGTTGTGACCTTTCTGATAAGACGCATTAATTATTTTTTTTATAATACCCTTTGTTGTCTATAAATAGAGGACTACCTTGTACATTCAGTAGGCTGGATTTTTTAAAAATTATATTTCATTCTTCTGTTGCATATCCTGGTATGTTTTTTAGAATCATAAGTTTATGCTTATTTTATTAATTGTTGATTTCTTATATATGCTTTAAACTCTTTTATTTCTTTTTATGCGAAGTTATTGTTATAAGAATTTCTCAATGTAGATTAAATAACAAATGTTAATTGCATATTCAAGTAGGTTTTATCAATTGAAATTGTTGAAAACACATTAATAAACCCATAAAAATCTCAAATATATTCATCAACAACGTTATTCCTTCACAAACTAGAATGTGATTTTGTGTTCTTCAAAAAATCCACTAAGAGTTAATAACTGTGCATACCCATATTTTTTGGTTTTATGTTGTTGTCTAACTTTTACTAAATTTTATCAGTGGATATTATGAACACTTTAAGGATTGAAAGTTGATTGAACTGTTATTCAATTTTTTGAGGTTTCTTATTTAAAAAAATAAGAACTTTTCTAGTCAGAATAATTTGTCATCATAATTGGATATGTCATGGTTTACTCTCCCTTTAATGTATGTTTTTTCTTGCTCTTTTGTTGTCCACTTAAATTTTATTGATTATTTTTTATTTGGTTTGTAATATAATTTCACCATGGCAAAGATCTTCGTCCTTTTAATTGTCTTTTTCCTTTCCCTTTTAAATTTATTTATTTCCAAAACTAGCCTTCCACTTTCATCAAAAGTTATGACTTTTTCTAAGAGTTGTGACTTTTATGAAAAGTTGTAACTTTTATGAAAGGTTGTGACCTTTCTAAAGGGTTGTAACATTTCTAAAGAGTTGTGACCTTTCTGGTAAGGCATGATAAACATTTCTTCAGACTACTCTATGTTGTCTATAAATAGAGGAATTTTGAGCCACTATAATTTTTGGGTTTTTTTCCCTCATAGGGTACATAGTTTAATTCAAAAGCATTAATTATGTTTTTATGAAGTTTGTTTCATTATTGAAAGTCTTCATGGAGCTTATTGTTTACTATAAGTAATAGTGCTTCATGTAACTATGAAAATTTATTTTTCCTATTTCGGTGACCTTTTATTTTATTACTTTGTTAGAGTTTCAGCAAAGATGATGGAAAATTTATATTCTCTTTTTCCACACGTTTTTCATATAAAGAATGAAAATTGATTTCAATTGCAATGCGATATGTTGTTTTTTTGAATTCAAATACATTAATTAAAAATTCTATAAAGTGTGATTCATTTTTTAAAGTTTTCTTCCTCCTACTTCATGAATCATATTTTTTACTACAAATAATAGTGATTCATATGTCTATTGCAATTTCTTTCTGCAATTTTGGTGATTTTTTCTGAATTATGTTCAAAATTTCTTAGGATAATTGAAAATTTATCTTATCTTTTGTCCCTTTCTACATTTTTTCTTCATATACTTTTTGGGCAAATTGCTTGTGGGTTCTGCTATATTGGTAGGAACCAATGATGAAGTTTGTTAAAACAACCAAAATGATTTCTCTCTTGCTTGCCACAATTAGTATATCATTTTGATTGTTTTTTCTAGGGTACAATTATTTTGTGCCATTGCAATATTCCTAAAATATTTGTATAGAGATAATTAGTTCGCATCTTTTATAGAAAGTTAACTAATTTCTCGTAGTTCTTCTTCTCTTCTTTTTTGGCATATATGAGAACATGTTTTCATTAAACTAACAAATGACAAAAATATGCCATAACAAAATATTTTTTATTGGCAATAAATATGCACTTTCACGAAGAGTTCTACATTCTTTACTCACATTAATTAATTGTCATTGGATTAAATGTTGATATAGACTTAAATGACATTTATACAAAGTACCAACTGCCTCTATAAATATATATATATTTTGCGATAGTTAAGTTATTAATTATCGTTTAATATCATTTTTCTGTACCAGTAACCCATTCTTTTGATAATGTTTTTATTTCTTTTTTTTATAAAGAGGTAATAACTATTTCTTTTGGTTTCTTATAATTAAATTTGTGAAATGTAAACCAGGAAACAACCCAAAAGGCTATCTTTTAGAAAAATATATTAAGAAATAACCCTTTTTCTTCTTGATTATTAGAAAGTAAGATCGTCCTTATAATTATTTTTTGATATTTGTGAGTTCAAGAGCTCACAAAATTGTGATGTTAGATTTTAATATGTTATATGTCAAAATATTCGTTTAGTATACTCCATATTGATCATTAAGTTGCCACCTACTTCTTGGTTGATAGTTTTATTAGTTTTTGGTAACTTCATACTAATCATAACAATAACTATTCTTTAATCCAAATAAGTTAGGGCCAAGAATATAAAATCTTCAAAATAGTAATGACTAATTTGAGACAATAACAAAAAAACACATATGATAATAACATCTTTAGGGCAATTTTTAGAATATACATGATATGACATACAATATTAAAAAAGAGATTGATCGAGGTTCATAAGAAAGGAGTCGAAGGTTGTCCATTTGAAAATGTTTAATTATGATCTTGTATGGACGTGATGTTTCATTTTACTTGGGAATATTGTTGTTCGACTATTTGTCTCTTTATTAACGTTTGATGTTGTTCTTTATAACTTCTTGGAATTTAAAATTTTCATTACATCTGACCATGTATTTCCAGGAAGATTTTCTTAGACTTCTATTTTATACTTAAAATCTATCTATGGCTCATAGTTTTTGCATAACAAAAAAACGAAATGTTTAAAAAATATAGCAATTTAAGATTTCGGAGGAAAACATTGCCTTAAGATAAAGTGTTCTTGACAATGTAATGTATGTATAAAAAATGAGTATTATTGAATGATGAAATGTAAACTTAATAAAATATTTTAATCTTGTGCGAAGCATGGGTAATTTACCTACTTAATAAATAAAAAAGGGTTGAAATGAAAAGGATATGTGATAAACATGATAGTGTGAATTGTCTTGTTATGACCCTTATTGGTTGATTGATGAAATGTTTGATAGCATGAATGTGCACTTAAATGGTATGAATTGTTGTTTCTTCCATGTGTTATGATATTACTTGTATGCATTGATTACTAAGAACTTTTATGATATTAATGATACTTATGATGTCGAAGTCTTTGCCGACTAGTTAATTGATATTAAGGCCTATGAGAAATTGTTCCATCTAGTGACTTGACATAAAGTCGATGGGAAATGATTCCTTCTATTGATATTGTGCACATGGTAAATGGTTCCGATAAGTTATTTAATATTAAGCTAATCGGAAAGGTTCTTGGGTAGTGAAACAAAATTTGTTCTGATAGAATTAGTAATGTACAAGATCTATTGTTCGATTGACTACATTTTGATGGCTTATTTAGTTTACTTGTTAGTTTTGATTGTACAGTTATTGCCTCTATTGCTCTACTTTCAGCAATAAGATTGACTTGATCTATTTTGTCGTTGGAATGGACAATTGAGTTTTGTATATTTTTGAGCACTGTAATATGTGTATTATTAGATTTGTTAGGTTTTGGGGTTATTTTTATGTATTTTTGTTTGAGGAGGTGCACTTTGGGATGTAAAGTATGTTGTGGTACTCACGCCCGTCTTCTACACCTTAATCTAGGTTCAGATACCCAATTTGTGGGATTTCCTCCCATCTCCACCTTGTTCCCTCACCCTTCCTCTTCTTTCTTCTCTTTTAGTTAGAGGATTTTAATATTTGGATAGTTAGGTTTTGGTTATTTCGGCTTTCCCTTCTCTTTTCTTTAGGTTTGTTTCTTTTTTAGAAACATGGTTTGGACTGGGACTTTGTAATTATTTCGATTCTTATTTCATGTATTTTGTCACTTGTACTATGACAAACAAAATTTGTGGATTTGTTCTTATCGGAGGGTTAGTTTACCCATTACTTTATTTGCTTTACATTTCAACCGTTATTTCGTTTAAGTTGGGTTAGAGAACTTTATCTCGGTGGAGTAGACATGTGCAAGCACCTCTTTTTTGTCTAATGATCCTAAACGAGCAAGGTTCCTAATGGAATTGAACATAACCATTGTGGACTCCCAACTTTGGGGGGAAAAATGAAAAACCCACATTATTAGATCCCACTAACTTACAAATGCTGCTGCAAATACCTCGGCTTCCATGCTTGTCGAGTGTATACTTGATGAAGATACTTTTAGAAAATAGTATACACAGCGGAAGCATTCCATAATCATACATGCATGAATATAAACAACAATCACAAATACGCATTACATACAATGTATGCTGAAAATTAACTCAAGATTACCACTTGAAGCGTGTGCAGATATCTTGAAGTAAATCTAACTTTATCTCTACAGTGTTTTACAGTGATCCCAATTAATAATTGAACTCTCTCATTAGTTGGGTGGACAAGGATTGTATAGAATACTGAATTGGCTTTATAAGTCGGAAGTATCCCTATTTATAGACATTCTTCCAAGTCCAAAGAGGAGAAGAAATTGTAAATCCTCTTTCTTCAAGAAAAACTCAAACACACGTTTCTTCTTGGAAGAATATTTACACCCTACTTTCCTACTTCTACTAGAAAACATGATTCTGAGTTCTAATTAAATTGGGCACTGGAGAGACCACATAATTTATTACTGAGGCTTCCTATTATGAAAATTATTCCAAATAATTAATTTGAATTATTCTTACCATTACAAATTACAAATCATTACACTAAAAATTCATAATTGCACTCCTCTATTTACTTCATCACCATTAAACACTTATGTAATTCCCGATGTTAAGATTACCAATACTAATCAATAAATTAAATAACTGGCAAATTTATTTCAATGATTAACTTCCTTCAGAGTAATACTTAACTTATTTCATATGCCAAATTCATAAATCTACCACCCGAGTTTACACATGAAAACTACTAAGATTCTAATTAAAGATGTACTACCAATCTCTATACTGAGACATGGATTCAATTTACTAATTAATTATTTCACCAATATATAATATTATTATCCGATCTACTAGGCATATTGGTGCATCTCAGAATCTCACCTTTTAATAAATTAAAATGATAATTAATAGGTATAGATCATAATCGTTATATCAAGATTAAGAATATAAGTACATTTAACAACTTAGAGAATATGTTTTTATCATTCTATCTAAAGCATCTATCTTTGTTCGGTCTCATTCAATACATACAAAATACACTAGCACGAGAAGTTAGAACTATACCATTCTCATAATCAAGATAAATTATATTTAATCTCGTGCTATAATATTTGTGATGGTTTTGCCAAGATTTCCATCTATGATTGTGAACTATAACTTTGAACTTCTATGAACCGATGATTTAATCTTTTGTGTATAAGCTTAAACTTTATACACCAAATTATCTACTGTATAATATAAGGACACATATATGACAATTGATCTATTTAATGTAACACTTTATTGAATTGAATAAATGAATAAACAATTGTTTAATAGTGATAATATATCAAAATGCATGGTTAATAGTATATCTTAACAATCGCCCACATAGACTCATAACCATGCACCTAGAACTTCAACACCCATTCCTTCAACATGTCTATCAAAAGATTTTTTTGGTAAAGCTTTAGTGAAATTTTATGATGGGTTGTTCTCTGATGCAATCTTCACCACCATCACATCCCCCCTTTGTACTATACCTCGAATCAAATGGTATTTTCGCTCAATGTGTTTTGCCTTCTTATGAATTCGTGGTTCCTTTGAATTTGCAACCCCTCCACTATTATCACAAAACATTGTAAGTGGCATTTCTATTGCAGGAACAAAGGCCAAGTCTTTCAAAAAGTTTCTGAGCCACACTGCCTCCTTAGTTGCCTAAGAGGCTGCTGCATATTCGACTTCCATGATAGAATCAACAACACAGGTTTACTTGATGCTTCTCCAAACGATGGCTCCACCTCCCAAATTAAACACATTTCCTAAGGTCGACTCTCTAGTGTCCATATCAGATTGACCGTATGTGCACCAACTCATCCGAATGATAGACTAGCATGTAATCCCTAGTCCTTTTTAGGTACTTGATTATATGCTTAACTTGTCACGACCCAAAACAAGTCATGAGTGGCACCCACACTTAACCTCCCAAGTGTGCGAACCAAAAAATTTAACCTAACATAAAAAATACAAACATAACGCGGAAACTCAAATGTTACTAAATATCATTTCCCAAAACCTGAAAGTCACCACATCAGGGACATCTAATCTCCAATAAGTCTAAGAATATCAAATAGACTAAAATGGCAAAGAATTAGAATTGGTATGGTCGAAAGTTATAGGACATGTAATGACAGAGATAAATCCAGCACGACCTTGAATGAATATCTCACCACTGGGACCTGAGCTACGGGGAGCTAGTAGAGCTGAGGGAAATTGAAAGTATCGGTACGTTCACTACATTTTAATAAGGAAATCAAAGAAAAACACAAAGTAGGACTTCCATACAGGTTTCAAATGTACTGAGTAGGTATCATGGGCCACCCAATATAATTAACTAAATATACAAGAAAAATAGTATATAAAATCAAATATAGTACTGAGGAAGAAACCAAAACAAACAGAACAAGTGATAACTGAAAGCATTAAGTAAATCAACCACCCAATATCAGCACACACGAGGACTCATGCCTCTATCACCACGTTCTTTGTGGAAATGAGTTCTTGAGATTGCATACATTAAAAATTAATTCAAATCCTTTTACTTTAACTGTTACTGTGTCGAAACGTGACACTCGTCCAAGTATCCGTGTCTAACGTGGACACTCAATCCAATATTTACCGTGTCGAAAAACGTGACATCTGAATCCAATTATACCGTGTCGGAAACGTGGACACTCCGATCCATAAATATATTAATTTATCATTTGTATCACCACTTTCAAATTTATTGTATAATATTTCATGAAGCCTTCTTCAATTGCACAGTATCACTCCGATAAATCAGAAGGATTCAAAGATATAAATTCTAACGGGATCTCAGGATGTCAGATCAAATAACCATAATACACAACACAAGTCCACACAACCACACAATTCAAGTAACAAGTAAACATCAAATCAAGTTTAAGGATATTTACAATATCCCAATAATATCAATCGTTATTTAAAGTTTATCTATCACATAGAAATACCCATACACTCTACACCGAAGAATCGAAGTCAAGCAACTTTCTTCTCCAATGCCTTTCCTTTCCTTAGTTCCTCCGAACCATTTCCAATCTATTCAACTATATTATAATCCATTAAGGGTAGTTACAAGCCCATAAACACTCGTATTATATGTCAAGCCTAGCACCTCTAAAAAACTCACCTAAAATCAATTTCCTAATGTTTAAAACCTATGGGTAAGTTGTAATTCTTCAAAAATCATAGCTTTGAATGTAATTTAAAATATTCGATTAACAACCTAATATTAAATCATCTATCTTCAATATATCAAATTTTAAGTTATATATAATAATAATAGTTTTAACAATATTCACAAAAAACTAAA
This sequence comes from Solanum habrochaites, assembly GCA_027704765.1. NCBI lineage: Eukaryota > Viridiplantae > Streptophyta > Magnoliopsida > Solanales > Solanaceae > Solanum > Solanum habrochaites. The sequence goes on from JAKWJA010002496.1 coordinate 21,883,354, forward strand.
GCCTCTGGTTAGAAAAAAACAGTGGCCCACACTGCACCAACATCTCAATGTATTACGCTTGCAACTTTATATTTTTTAATTCACAATCACTAACCAATTAGGGCCAAAAATAATGTTTTAATCGTTTACTAATATTTACAGATCAACATATATCTTGCACATTCACACTAAAACAATATTAAAAATTGACAATTTACTTCTTTTCACCAACTTCACTCTGATAATATAATAATAATAAACGTCACTTTAAAAATCTACGAGGACTAATCTTTGATTACTAATTTTCTCTATGCGTCTTCTGGCTGCTGCTAGTTCTCCATTCCATATCGGTGGGGAAGCCTCTTCTATGTCATTCTGCAAACAATGCCCCCTAATTTAGAGAGTTACTTTTCTTAAGATTTTTTTTACCCTAATTATTATATGACTAATTATAAGAAGTGATAAAAGTGGTCTGGTATTAATTTTAACGTTACTTTCTATAACCACCAACTAAATTAATTATTAAAACTATTCCCACTAATTTAATAATTATCGTCCAAAACATCCATTTAGAATCTTTCGAAAAATATTTTATCAAATAAAATCTCTAGTAATCAAAACGATCAAAGGGAGTAGTTACATTAGATAACAATTTATCCATTGTTCGTCCTCGAACGATCAAAGTTGGCGAGGGTAAGAAAGGTTAGAAGAATCAACAAAATGTGTGAACATCTTTTATGCATATCATGCTCAGTCTCCCAAGATTTTACCTCAAATGCATCAAACCAACCAATTTGAGATCTACAACTCCTCTCATACAATGCCTCAAATGGGTCCATCTCAGTAATCTAGTGATAATTGTTGTTGTATGTAAACTCAACTAACAAAAATAAAACTATTTTCAAGTTTACTTTTCAGCTGACCGATTATCCCACTATACCTTGATACAACCATCAAGACAAATATTTCCTAACATGACCATGATAACATCATGAATCATATTGGCTACAATTAGGAGTGAACTTTAACCAATCAACACACACTCGTAATTCATCAACTGTCGCAAAACTTATAAAGATTATACTCTCATAACATATTATTCCCTCGAGCTTAAGCAATTAAAAAAATGATCTTCAGACATCAAGTAATTATTAAGGAAAATCTAACACATCTAATCCAATGATTAAAGTAATCAAGTAACCACCATCTACTGGTACACCCTAACATACATAACCTCTAACAATACCGTCGAAATGTTAGAAAAGTAGCTATTATAGACAAACCTTAAGAATGACAAAACTAGACTTAATGATCCTCATATTCAATTATACATAGTCAAAACATGATTCTAATGACGAGATATATAAAATCTTCAGTATATGTTAAGTTAGAACGGACTTAATCTCAGAATAAGAGGTGGTTGGAGTTACTCATTAATAACTATATGAGTATTCCCTCTCACCTGGTTAAGGCTAATGTTGTTGTTGATGCGTTGAGATAACTATATATGGATAGTACCACCCATCTTGAGGAATACAAGAAAGAGTTAGTCAAAGATGTGGACAGACTTGCACGATTGGTGTCCGATTAATGGATTCAAATGAACGAGGAGTAGTGATGAATAATGGGGTTGAATTATCATTTGTGTCTTAATTGAAAGAGAAACAAGATCAAGACACCATTTATCTTGAATTGAAGGAAAATATTCACAAGCAGGAAGTGATACCTTTTGAACTAGGGGAGATGGAGTGTTAAGATATCAAATTAGACTGTGTGCACCCAAGGTGGATGAAATTCAAAATAGGATTATGGAGGAATATAATATCTTCAAATACTCTGTCCATCGGGGTTTCACAAAAATGAATCGTAACTTGAGAAAAATTTATTGGTGAAGTATTATGAAGAGGGGCATTGTAGAGTTTGTTGCTAAGTGCCTAAAATTGTCAACAAGCAAGGGTAGAAAACAACTAGGACCCCAAGTGGGATGGAATCAGAACATAGAATTTTAGAATGGAAGTGGGAGATTCAATAGTATTTGGTAAATATTTTACCGCGGGTCTCGTAGCCAGCATGAGAATTTGGGTGCATTGTAGATCGGGATGAAAAACTCCAGCCCATTCATATCGATAAAGAAAATTAACAGAGAACTATGCTAAGTTAAAATATCACAAAAAAGGTTGACAAACTTTGATGGAGTAAGTGTCCATCATTTAGATAGAGGTGTGCATTCACCACACAATTATGGAAGTTTTCCAAAAAGGTAAGGGTGCGCAAGGTAAAAATTTGAGGTAAATCCTTTCCATCCTCAGTTTGATGGTCAGCCAAAGAGCACAATTTAGACTTTATAGGACATGTTGAGGGTATGTGTGATCTATTTTAAGGGTAATTTGGATGATCACTTACTTCTCATTCAGTTTGCTTAAAACAACAACTATCACTTTAGCACCCATGTAGCTCCTTATGAGGCTCTTTATGAGAGAAGATGTCGATCTCCTATATGATGGTTTATGGTTGGTGAAGATTGGTTGGCACGACCATACTTGGTTCATCAAGATATGTAGAAGGTGAATATCATTTCGCGTTGAAAATAACGTAGAGTCATCAGATATTCTATACTGATGTTAGGACAAAGATACTTAGAGTTTGAAGTGGAAGATTGGCTTTATTTGAAGGTTTAGCTCATGAAGGGTTTTATGGGGTTTGGGAATAAGGGTCAGTTTAGTCTAAGGGATTGGAAATGTAGTATATGAATTGGAGCTACCTCCACTTTTAGATATAGTCTATGAGGTATTCCTCATTTCAATGTTGAAGAAGTGTATGAGTGATCGTTTTCTTACACCGACTGAAGATATGTGTATTAAAAATAACCTATCTTATGAGGAGATTCACATACATATACATTTCAAGGTTTAAAAGTTGAGGACCAACGATGTTTCATCAGTCAAGGTCTTATAAAGGACTTAGTTTTTTTTAGTAAGCTACTTAGGAGGTTGAGTAGGATATGAATGAAGGGATACCCACATCTCTTGAGTCTGGAGAATTACCAAATAAAGGTTTACTTAATCCTTTTCTTGACATTTAATTAGTTGAAATGTTTGTGTTACCATCCCAATTATGTATTGAGATAAATGTTTGATGTTACACCCTTATTTCTACTTATATAATCTTATTCTACTACAAAATGTTTCAGAGAAGGGAGATATTGTAACAATCACTGCCCTAGAAAAAGTTAAATTAGAAAGAACTAAATTTAAATAAACCAAATCTAAATTTTTTCAAGGTTATGCTTAAAATTATTTATTTTGGGATCAAACTTAAATGAAAATACTTTCTTACATGATGAGTTAGGTGGCCCATAAGATATTCAACTGAAAGTTTTTGAATCTATTTTCAACAAATTAGTTTCTAAGTTTTGAGATCCTATGAGGGAGATATGCTCGTTCGTGTAAAGTCTATCTAATTACGGAACGCTGACCCCTTTAATGAGGGGTATTTTGTTTCTTGTCCTCCATGAGATTTAACGTTTTTAACAATATATGGTTCAAATATGATTAAAAAAACGAGTTTATCCTAAGTCTAAATTTCTGAGAAAGCTAGGGAAATAACTCAGAGGAGAAGGATGGTTCAAGGAAGTCTTTACAAGATTTGAGAAAATCACCAAGAATTCGGTTCTTTCAAGGTTACATGAGGTTTCTTTAGTGAGTGATATGTTCATACTACGCCCATTTTTTTCTCAAAAGTGTATTTATTTAAATAAATAATCCATGAAGTCATTATGTATAGGTTCTTGATAAATTGTGAAGGTTTTACTTCATTCTTTACTAATAAAGTCATGTTGATTGTTAAAGTGCGGGTTTGCGAATGAGTGTTGTCCTTGGTATAGATTGAGGGAGTGTTTGATGATTTTTATTGGGTTTTTGAATCTAAATGAGTTTGGAAATGAATCATCTCATTCAAAGTGGGTTAGTCCATGAATTGTACAAGAAAACTCCTCCAAATTCAGGGCTTGGCGTTGGGCATCGTGCCCCAAGGCTTCACGAGTTAGCGCGACACACAAGTAGGATGTTGAATCAGACCTAGTATATGATGGCTGACATGATGTGCCAGTAGCATGTCCAATCATCCCCCCCCCCCTAAATGGGGGCCCTAGAACGACATGCAAGTAGGATGTCCACTCAGACTCCTAGTAGATGGGGGAATAGAGCGTAGCTCTAGTAGAAATCCCAATCAAACTCCCAGTAAATTGTTCCTTGTCTATTCTCATTCTGTGCCTGTTCTTTTGAGCTAACTCGTCATTCCTCTCATTACTATAAACTATCTAAACCTCCATTAACCATTGAAGGATCTTATGAATATTCTGATCATCATTGTTAAACTAACATTTCAAGTCAAGATAAAGTTAGGAGGGAAGTTCACAGGTTTTATTTTATAAGCATTTAAGATTTTTGAAATGCTACTTATAATAATAAATATCTTTATGTATCTATGTTTATTATTAAACTTGAAAGATATGTTCACAATTATAAGTTTAAAGAATATAAACACGTCTAACTTTTGAAAAGTATTTCAATCAAGAAAGAAGTACATTCCTTGTAATGAGAGACTTGAGCAAAATGTTATATCTATTATTTTGGGAGTTGTATCGACCACTGAGTTTGGCTAGAGTCTGATATGATTCGGAAGTCCCATAGAACTACATAGCCAGTGTAGGATAGGATAACGTTGACTTTTCATGTGACTCCTCACTTCCTCTACGAAGGCTTATTATATGGATCAATAGTCACAATATCATCCTATACATAAGAAATGTATACGGTTGCCCTAGAAATGTGAAGGTAATAATTGCATCATTACTAGGCTCATGGTAATGACTGTCAGTTAGAGAAACTTCTAACAAGTAAATTATATTATTTTCATGTTGGTTTCGTTGCGTATTATATTGTAAGAATTAAATGTTTTTTTTCATTTCATATTAATTTATTAATCAATTTTTTTGTTCCAGTACTTCAAAGACAAATTATAGTTTACTATAACCTTTTCAAGTTCTAGAACATTCAATGTAATGATGCTATTAGACCTACATAACTTCATGATGCATATACATGTTATGAGCATCTAGTAAAGGCGAATTTTAGAGATTGTTATACATTCACGGACAACACTTTGTGAGGCCTATTTGATTTTAGATTAATAAATTTAATTTTAGTTAGTACCACAAGGAGGTGTCGTGGATGTTGTCCAAACATCTATGTCACATTGTTAGAGACTTTTTAAGCAAATTGAGTAGAGGTTTTCCATGGTTTTTTCAGGATGTTCTGTTTAACTCATGGTTCATCTTAAGTATTTTTCAAAGCAATATTTTAAGATTTTCTCAAATATCCAACATATTTAAGCTTCCGCATATTTTTTAATATCATGTAAGTCATTTAACCAGGCCAAGGGTTCACTTAGGTAAAAGAAATGGTTGTCGAGTGCTGGTCACGCCCACGGTGTAGGCTCGAAGCGTTATACTTTTGTTCTGCATTGTTCATCTAGTATGTGCTCTTTCAAATAGTGTTTTCTCTTTATTATCATATGAACTTTCACGCCAGAAGCTACCCAATAGACGCAAACATAGGACCTAGGACCACAAGTGATCCCAAACTAACCCTTCTGGCATGATCATGAGTTTACTAAAGATAATAAATTTATGTGAAAGCTAAATAAAATTAAAATGAAAAGATGTGGACTACCCATATACTATAACTAAGATATGTGAAATTGATGAGTTTAATACAAAAAAGATACTAATACATTACTAAGTTGAAACTAACTATGTCTGAAAATAGCCTCTAACAAGCTAGAAATGATGGGACAGGCCCCAGCTAAGTATAGCAAAACTTAAACCAATGGACTAAAACTACTAAAAGAAACTCATTACTATTGTCCTATGAGAATGAGGACGCACCACTGATTTCGCTGAACTAGAGATCGGGAATCGATCAAACCGCGATATAGATGCTGAAAACTTGAACCAACTTCACGAGAAGATGTAACGCACATATATGTTAGTGCTGGAAAGGTACTATGTATGTAGGGTAGAGTAAAGATGAAATATCATATAACTTAACAAAGCAATAAAGCAATGAAATAATATAAAGATGAAAAAGATGATAAAAATACACGGAAATGGACTAATTGAATGCAATATCCAAGTGAGACTGAAATATTTGAACCATTTTTTTTAATGCAATGATCCAAACTAAAATGTGGGAAGATACGTAATAACCATAATAAAACAACATGGAGCACTAAATGTGGGAGTCCGGATGTATAGTTCAATCAAGAGGGACCCAAAATATACCCTACCAGATGTATAAAGGCATGCTGCGTATAACTAATTTGATTCAACTAGAGGGGACTTACAGTGTACTTTGCTAGTATTTCTAGGTTTATTTGGGGTAACCTGAAACCCATTAGTTGAATGGTATTATGCTACTTACCAATTAAGTAAAGTGCTTAACACAATTATGTACGAGTTTCTGTAATACTGGATAGCTCGAAACTGAACATGCCAAACTGAGATTGAACAATTAATATGATACTAATGATTATAAATGAGGCAAGGTAATGAATGAGATATACTGAACTAGCATGTGTATTCAAGAACGAACGAAATTTACCTAGCTAGGGTTTTAAATTCAGCAGTAAAAGTAAGTGCACATGTTAATTGATTAGATCATTTATCCACTTAAGAACCTGACAATTCTAGCATTCATGAAACCTAGGTCTAGTCATAATAAGTGAATCAAGAAACTCACTAAAAACTAGGGATCCAATGGGTAAAAAGAACCCACTTGTAAAATCCCACATGCCTGGTGACGAATTCCATGGAGAAATATTTTGATTTAGGGGGCTTGAACTGAAACAAACTTGTTGCAAAGAACTAGGGTTCTTGACCTTTTTCTCCTCTATTGCTTCTAATTTTCTATGTTTTGATTAATTATTTGACTTAGGTTAGTTCTAGTTATGTTTCTATGCTTAAACTGACTATAACCTCATGATTTAGGGTGTAACCAACGCAACTTATGGGACAAACAAACAAGGAAAAGAGCTAAAGACCTTTTACTCAAAAGCTGTCGGAGTCACTGACGAGTCGACTAACGATTCGTACTAGTTGAATGTCATTCGCGACTAAGGAATGAAAATTAGACGGATTCAACTAACAGACCGTATGTTGACTAACGGTGCGTACTGGTCGACCGTCGTTCACGATTGAGGACTGAAGGTTTAGTGGCCCATCGACAGAGTTGACTGACGAACCGTAAGTTGACTGACGGTCCGTAGTTGGCTATGTCGCTGACATCTGCAACTTTTGAAAATCTGCATTTTTTGTCTATTTTTGATATGCGGTATTACATTAACTCTCTAAGTCTTCATTAATCCTTGAGTGATCCTACACATCCTTGTCACTTCTCTTAATTATGATTTTAAATTAAAGTAAGTTAAAAGGAAATTTAAGAGGTCCTTTGAGTCAGTTTAGAAGTCTTTTGTAATTACCTATAAATTTGAACTGAAGGTCCAAGAAAATAAATAGAATAATGACATGGGTTGTATTCTGATGAAAAATAATATAATGGAGCTAATTATTACATTAAGGTCCTTTAGTCGATTCATTCCATTCTATATTACATCATGAACTCTGTGAATTGAGTATTTTTAGATGAGTAATATCGATGAGTTCTGAGTATTGAGTTTCGATATTTTCATTGTGATCCTTCAGTTTATTTTTTAATGTGTATTTTTCAACATGAACTCTAGGTTGAGTTATAACTCTTGAGAACCCTCTTAAGCCAAAACTATGTTTTCCAAGAAAGTTTTAAAAGACATTTTTTGTAATGTTTAAGGGAACTAAGTTTTCTAAAATGTATAATTTTTACATTGAGAAAAAAGATAGTTTGATTTATAAAAAGAGATATGAGCTCAAAAATATTTCAAAGCTGTTACCTCTTTTAAGAGGATAGTTTGAGCAATTATCTTAGACAATAGAAAGAGTATGTTTAAATACGTTTGACCATGAGTATATACATTATTCAAAGTAGTATTGAACACCGGAATGTGGATGAGATTAAGTCTTAGTGTCTTCATCCATAGCTTAGTGGATCCACCTAGTTGAGGTGTTCAATACCTCAACAAGATAAAGGACAATTCTGCTAGCGTGATCTAGATGTACTATCATCACATAGCGCAGTGATGGTTATTGGTTAAAGGATATCCAAAATAAGAGTAAATATTATTTTGTTGTATTTTTATATGCATTCTAAAGTTGACATCTGTTATTTATAATGCTTTAACTATTGCTTTTTTTATTGTTACATTTTTATTAAAGTTGCGTTGATGTTATTATTCTCCAGTCTTATCTATTAAGCCACCCTTGCTTCCACTTCTCATTGCATATCGTACATTCAATGTACTAATGTCATTCGATGTGCTTCCTTTTATTATGCACAAGCATGTGTTCAGGATTATCAACAGGTTGTTCGTTGAGATCACTCTACACTCCAGTTAGATTTTGATGAGCCTTTTTGTATTCTGGAGGCCTTCACATTTACTTTCAATCTAGTAGTTTTGAGATGTAATGGGTCCTGTCCCTGTATCTTTTTATAATATAACAGGCTTCGTAGTTAGTTTTAGTTGAGGAGTTTTTCAACAATTACTTTATTTTTAGTTTTTTACAAACATTAAGTATAGTCATTGAGAACTTCCTTTCTTTGTGAGTGGAACATTCATGTGCAATATTTTAAATTTAGTTATAAGCCTATTATATATCAAATAAGTTGTCCGCTTATAGTCAATTGGGATGAGGGTTCTCTTGTGTCACACCCGAGCCTACACAACTAAGGCGACTTACAATCGATAATCATTGTTGGTCTCAAGCAAACTCTTGGTCTAGCTCAATACTGTTGGGTTTTATTTGCCCTGATTTATTACTATAAGTAGGTTTTCCTTTTAGGAAAAGGTTTTGGATTGACTAATCCTTTTTTCTGGTAGGAAAAAGTTTAGAACTCTATAAATAGAGGAATGTTCATTCAACTAATCAGCATTATTAACAATGTTTTGTAGTCTTTAAGGCTTTGAGAGTTTGGTTAGAGGGAGAATTTGTGGGCACAAGTTTGATACGTTATCACTTGTGGGAACCTCCCATGTATTCCTAGTGGGAATGGTTTGAGTTGTTTCCCTACTGTATTTTTTTGTTACTCTCATATTTATAGTGGTTTGCTCAATCTCCTTGTGGAGTTAGGTAGGATTTGACCGACCAAGTTAAATCTTTGTTGTCTTTGGTATTTTCTCGTGTCTTTCTTATTGTGGTCTCGTGTGAGGTTGCTTTGCTAGATTCCGCATTTACACCCTACTTATTTCTTGGTCCTAACAAGTGGTATCAGAGCAAGATTCAATGACGGAGTCAGGATTAGTGGTTCGATAATTGATGATTTTGAACAGGTTAGAAAGAGGCGTTCATCTTGACGGGTTGTAGTTATAGCCGCAACCTTTTTGACAGTAATGAAGATTTTGTTGGAGAAATGGTTAAGAGAGGTTCTCTGTGTTGAGACATAAAGTTTGCAAAGGAGATTCCGGAGGGAGAAGCAAAGTTGTTAAAAGATTGAGTTAAAGAAGGTGGACAAATATTATTTGTAAGAAATTTCAGGCCAAGGGGAGAGTGTTGGGTTGTATTTGCCCGGATTTCTTACCATTAAATAGATTTTCCTTTAGGAAAAGGTTTTGGATTGAAGAATCCTTTTTCTGGAGGAAAAGTTTAGAACGACTATAAATAGAGGAAGTTCCTTAACTTCATCAGAGTAACCAATGGTAGTCTTAAAGGCTTTGAGACTTTTGGTTAGAGGGGGAGAATTGGTGGGTCACAAGTTTGATACCGGTATCACTTGTGTGAACCTCCCAATGTATTCCGAGGTGAATTGGGTGAGGTGTTTCCCTCTGTATTTTGTACTCTCAATTTTATAGTGGAGTTGTAATCTCCGTTGTGGACGGAGGTCGATTGACCGAACCACGTTAAATCTTGTGTATTGTGGTATATGTCTCGTTGTCTTCTACTCGTGGTCTTTTGAGGTTTGTTTTGCTAGCTTCCGCATTTACACCTGCTTATTTCCGGTCTTAACAAATACTCAGTGGAAGACTTTCTCAACATCACAAGAACACAAAAGTAAATGGTTTTCTAACATTAGCCATTGAAAATTAAGTAGAATTCTCAAAACTCTTCTATCTATGAAGCTTCCAACAATACTATGATGGATTTTGGGAAAAGACCTCGATCATCCTACAAAACTAAAAATGAAATCAAAGTGTGGATCCCTCTAGAAAGTAAAGAGGATCCCCAATTAAACATTAGGACTCCAATTGATATCAATGGATTGCCCATTAATGACCTATTTTACATGTATCTGCATCATGAATAATACAACCAAATGGCGTCAGCAAATGGATTGTACGAATATGCAAAGGGAACTTTAACGCAAAGACATAAGCTTGATCTAACAGAAACAAGGAACATACTTACCTCATCTCAACTCAATTGAAATATACTCAAGGATAATAAACTCAGAAATACTTAGTTCAATAATTTAATCCATTATAGAGCAACAATAAGTGATGTAGTATAAAGAAAACTTTTTAAAATAATAGATAATAACTCTAGTTATTTATAAATATAATAATATCTCCTTATTGTGATTTGGGATATTCTCTAACCAATAACAATCACTATGAGTTATTTAATCATACAACGTGTCGCCCACACCACCAGAATTGTCCTATAGCCTGCCAAAGTATAAGACATCCTCAAATGAGTGGATCAACTAAGCGATGCTTAAAAAGCAATAATGAATCATCTAAAAAGTATGATCCTTTACCCATGTTGGAATACATGGTTGATGAGGATTTTGAGTTGTCTGAACAATACTACTACAAATAATATAACTCATTCTCGTATGTTTAAAAACATTTTCTCATTCTCAATTTTGATTTTATTACTAAAAATATACTCATAAAAGAGATAGTACTCAAAACTCCACATGAATTATTTTGGAAATCAAGGTTTCCCTCATTTTAATAGTAAAAAAATATTTACTCCTGGGAATACTTAGTTCCCATATATTCATTTTTAAAAATTAAGCTCTACTCTCTTTATCCTCATACTCAAGTACTCAAGGCTTAAAACACATTTTAGAATTTTGTAAAGACTTCTTAAAATTACTCAAAGGTCTCCCCCAAACATAATCTCAAATGAATCTTGAATTTAAAATGTCAATTCAAGAATGATGACTATGATGTAGGATCTTTCAATGATTAGATGGAGTTTACACAATTGATTATAAGAAACGAGCGTAGGCTCAAACTCGGGATCATGAGAGCCACGTAGATAATAATTAAAATATTTGGTTGCGAAATAATTTTTTAAATACTAAGGTCCATATCCTCTCTGCAACGGGGAGAGGTAGGTATTATTATGGGTACTATATTCTAAAGAATCTCCGCCACAAGGACCACGATGAATAATTTTGGCTGATCTTTTCTTTGTCTCCCAAACTCGATTCAACTCATATACCTATTTCAGAATCTAAGGTCAAAACACACGAATTCTTATAACCCAGAATAATCATGGTGAACACCACACAAGACATTATCAATTTACTCAACTCATTCGCAAACCCACCCCTTAAGAACTCAAAACAACACTTCATTACAAATTGAATTCAAGAACCTTTCAACAACTCAAGAATTCAATATATAAGAATGAATTCATGGGTGAATGGTTACATAATTGGTTTGACGGAAAATAAATTCAACAATATGGAAGCTTACATTTCCCCTTTTAGAACGAATTCAAAATCCTGGACGAAAGATCATAACATTTTGATTGAATGCTTTGAAAAAGTCCTCCCTTTTCTCCTCTTGAACTCAGGCAATGGTTCTGACCAATTTTTGAATTTATTCATAAGATTGATTCTAATCAACTTTCACCCTTTATGAGGTGAAAAACAGTTTTAAGACTAACGGGTAGGGAAAAAGACAATTTACCAGTCATGAAAACGGATGAAATTACCTTAAATAGATACGCTGAATCAAAACATGCATATCTCCCTCATCCGAACTCAAAATTTAGCAAACTCGGTGGGTTGGAAAGAGGACTCAAAGATCTTTCATTTTATATAATATTGTCCACCTATATCATATTGTATTGAATGTTAAGGTCGTTTAAATGTGACCCAAAACTCCCAATTTAATATTAACTTGCAAAATTATAAATTTAACTCTTTCCATGTTATTTCTTTCTAAAATTAGTGTGTTCTATTATAGAGGTGTTAAAACTTGGGGACCAACAATGCTTCTATTTCTTGATTGTCGCCTACGTTCATGGTGTGTGCTTAGGTTGTGAAGTTATTAAGTAGCCTCAAGAACAATTTTTGTTAATAATGAAATACATAGGAATATCAACAAGGAAAAAAATTTAAGGATTATATAGCTTACGATTAAAGAAAATTATACGGAAACAAAATAATTTCTCATCATAATTTTTAATTAATTCTCTAGGATGTCCTCTTCAAAGAAACAAAAAAACCCTCCTATTTTCCCCTTGATTTTCACCTCTAATTACATTTCTTCTTTGCTTATTATTTATACGTTTTCTCCATTTATTTATTTTGATTCACCTTTTATTTTAAATGTTTCATAAATAATCCACCTTACCATTATCTACAAATTGTTCCAAAATTTACCCCGATCTATGTTAGATTTCTTTGAGCTAGTTTATTAAACAAATATTAAATTTATGAGTTATCAAGTTATTTAACGAGCTGTAATGCAATCAATTGATGAAATTATGTTATCGCATCATAGCAAGTGGTACCTTTGGTTTTGAGGCATTTCAAATAACTAATTTTCTGTTGCAGTTTATTGATCATAATATTAGGTAAATTTATGATTTTATTTGTTGAATTTAAAGTATGATTTTTATACATTAAACTTGCATAACTATTATCAAAAGAGGAGCAATTAGGAGACAAAATATTTCTCTATCATTTTTATGGAATATATGTATTTAATATCAGTAAACAATATTTTGTTAAAATATACAATTGACAATGTATCATTTATGGTTATCAATACTTCTCTGGGATAATTTTGCTGAATTTTGTTTGTGAAAAATTAGATAAATGTAATATTCTTTTAATTATTTTTACATTTTACGCCATGAATAATGATCTATGCCATTTATTAGAGTATTCATCGCAAGTCATTATCAAACCTAAACATTGTGGTAAATTAGTTGTTAATGAACAAATAATTTCAATAATTATGATGGTATTTGTAATACACATAGAATATAATCTTAAAATCATAATAAACATTTAACAGTTCTTACAATTATCGACTAATATCTTATTTAGATGAGTTTTATCTACAAAAAATAGTTTACTTGAGGAGGAAAAAATGATTTTTTTTGAACTCACCCTCGATGGAAACATCTCAGGCATTGTAGAAGTCTATAACTTAATTTATTTTTGGAAGTATGATCAATTAGTGATTCTTAGTGAATACAAGTAGATGTATTAATTTTCATATATGAAAAAAGAGAATTGTCATTCCTGAATTCATATTTGACTACTTTGTTTAAGACTAGATATTAGTCTTTTTTGTCAATTTTTAGGCTTTTATTAATAAAATTAAAACACAAATGCATAACTCATTTGGGCCTATAACCCAAATCTATTAATATGTAGCAAAACACTCAAACAGATACTACCCACTTCAGATCCGATCCAAAAACTAATTCCTATAAATACTTCCTTAGCTCTAGGATTTTCTAAATCACTCTTTTCCTTCTCTCGCCTTAATCCCTAAGAACCTAAAAATATTTCCTCTTTAGGCCATACAACAAATTTGATTACCAATGAAAAATAATTTCGTCTTTTATATATCATATTTTGTCACTAAAAATCTTGTGAGACAAAAAATAATTCATCACTTAGTCGTCACTAAATGTGTATCTTTAAAAGTATATAAAGACGATTCAATGCTTTGTTCCTAAAAGTATTATATTAACAACAAAAAGAAAAAAAAATTGTCTCCACATGCTCAAACGTATATTTTTGTAATTAATAGTATGCTTTGTTACTAAAAAGATTATTACTACCGAAAAAATTATATCGTCGCAAATTGTTTTACTTCAGTCAGTTAAGAAATCAATTATCTCTACAGTTATATGTATTTTGGAGTTGAACAAAATCAAATTTCATCAATAATGGCTATATTTTATACACAAAAAATTATTTTATTCTTAAATGTATTAGGGATAAAATTTATCAGTATAAAAATGGTTTATTTTGATATTAAATTATATATATATATATCCTACCTCAATTTTTCTAAATCCTTGGCTAGGAGCTCGCACATTTTATTGTTATGGGGAATCGAGCTCAACAACATTAAGTTTGGAAGTAAAGAGTGTTTACAATTAGATCAACTCTCTCTTTTTTTACTGTTTTAATTTATTTTGTACTTCATTCACTTCTTTCAAATTTAACTTTTGCAGAAAACAAAGTAGATATATTATTAATACTCATACCACAATGCATGAAAAATTACACAATGATTAAATGTAGATGATTTTTAGTTAAACTGCGTATTTTTTAAAATATCTTTAAATATATTCAATACAATTTTGTCATCTTATTTATTTATTTTTGTAAATTTTAAAAAATTATTCTGTAAAATTATAGAGTTGCTTGAAATTAAAATTTCGATTTTATTAAAAAACTGACTAATCGTTTCAAGTTGAACATTGATACCTATAGCTATAGTACTTCGTCATAATATATTTCGAATCCTAGTTGGTTCATTTTTTTTATTTGTGCTTTGATTGTTTAGTTTATTTTAATTTTCACACTGATGGAAAAAATTATTAGAAATATCACAGCTTCACAAAGTTTAAATTTGTAAGTCGATATTATCTTTGTATACTTACTTTACGAATGTACCTGGAATTTCAATTAAATATGTACATATTTATGGATAAAAGCTTATAGATCAACTTAGTCTATGTAGTTTACCAATTACAAATCAATAGACACACACAAAAAGTAGCACAAATATTTGAAAACTTATTCTATTAACGTGCTTATCAATTAAAAAGTATTATTAAAAAAAAGGTGCTAAACAAACAAATATTAGTCATATAGTGGTAGAACCGTGGCCCACTTGCAATACTTATAACCTGGATTGTATTTTTCAAATGATGCATTTTATTATTGTGTAATTTAAGAAAATTGATGCATTGAACTTCTTCGTTCTTAAAAAATTGATCGAATTCGTCGGGTTTTAATATTTTACTGTCAATTAAGAATGGTCTCGGTCTATTTCTATGAAGCACTTGAACATTCATTTTAGTAAAGTTGTCGCTTGTAATATGCATAATTGTAGGGAAAAAATTGTATTAGTATGATTTTTTTTCATAGCAAAAATAGTAAAATAATTCACTACAAATTTAAGTTTGTAGCAATTTAAATATATTAGATATTTTGTGACAAATTTTGTCTTCTTGTCACTATATTACAGATTAATTAGGACACAAAAAATATTTTGTCACCAATTATTTATATTATTAGTGAGAAATAATGTTCATAATGAAATCTAAATTTTCAAAGATAAAAATTCATAATATTTAACTACGACTCTAATTTTTCTAATTGTCACAAAAACATTTTTTAAGAAAAAAATTTTCTTTGTGTAAAATTTAATAAATTATAAGAAAGAAATAGTTTATCATAGAATTAGAAGAATTCGTAGCCGATGAAATTAATGTTTTCCACCAATAACTTTAAATCATGGCTAACAGTTACTAAAACAAATGGACGCCAATAATTTTTTGGTGTGAGAAATTTCAGCGTAACAAAGCTTTTCTACGAATTTTCATGTTTCGTCACTAAAAAGTATGGTCTATAATTTAAGCACCAATTAGTAAATTTTTGTCACTAAAAGTGACTAACTAGTGGACGAATTTGATGTGATACTATAGTGAAAAAAAATGTGTCATTGATAACTTATTTCGTGACTAACATTAGTTAAAGAATGGCGCCAATTAATTTTTCCTTATGGAAAAAATACTGGACAAAAAAATTTTGCTATAGAGTTGTAGGAGCCTAGGTTGTACCCAGGACTCTAACGAAAAATTGCATGCTTTAACCATTGAGCTATCACTCTCTTTATTGCAAGGGGTGTTAACAATAAGTATTTATTCCAAAAGTATATAAAATATAAACTATATATTCAAAAAAAAAATATGACGAATGATGTTCATTTACTACACTAAGGTGTGTAGCTCCGCCCCCTGTTATAATTTTTTCTTCCTTTCGCATATATCTCTGAAAATTTGTGAATATTCACAATTTCCCTCTTTTTATAGGAAATGTTTTGCGAAGTAGTCTATACTTGATTTCTCTTCCCTCATATATGTTGAATTCGAAGTGTTTACCTTGTAAGCTGTCCCTAATTTTATCAAAAACTGTTTGTTATTATCCGAAAATCTCCAAAAACAAGACTCTATTTATTGAAATGTCAAATGTAGAAAGGAATGATAGATTAACTTCCATATACGAATAAATTACATCTGATGTGATAACTTTTTTTAAAAAAATTGATGGGCCGTGTTGTGTATTGTTAATGGACGTTGCTCCCCCTCAACGCGGATTTAAAAGCAAAGGTAAATTTCATTGATGTACTCAATTCTCATGGTAATAGAATTATGTATGTGGAGGATTATGGGTGAAGAAGATCCATGGAACTTCTTTTCAAAGATAACTCTTTGTCATAATTTTTGTGAATTAAATTATAAATTGCTTCTTTTTAAACGTTGAAGACTATTATATTATGGTATTTTCTTGACCTGAAGTAACAATACATGTTATGATATAGCTAAGTATCCTTGACTCTAACAGTGTCATAATCAAGAAATAGGCAAGGGACTACTTAAAAGGTGCTTCTAATCATATGATTAAGTTATAAGAAAGTTATCAAATGCAATAGAACAAAAGAATGTATAAACACAGAGAAGTGCAAAAACGTATATCTTATTTAATGCTACAATCAATTTGTTTCTACTGACAGAGAAGAATGAGATGGAGGAGGAAGTTGAGCTACTTCAAATACCAAATAGAGATTCTTGGATTTAAAAAAATTATATGAATGAACGTTTTTTGCTTCTATTATTTATTCTTTATGCAATTAATGCATCTTTTTCCAAGAATATTATTGTTCATGCTTTTTAAGATGCAAAATCTTATGTGTCCCTATATTTAGAGAAAAAATAATAGTCTATCTTTATTTAAACATGAATGGAACTATAATTAATTTGTTTAAGTGTTGTGAAAAGAAAGATTCTATATTATTAAAACTATGAATTCAAAGAATTTTGATTTTCATTAAAATAAGATGGCAACATTTTTAACCCTCATAGGTTCAGCGTCACAAAGTATGTATATTCCTATTTGAAGAGAAGAATCTGAAATTGGCAAGCTATGTTTCAAATAGCACCAAATATTCACGTCAAGCTTAAATTATTCTTAATTCATCCCTGTTAAGAGGATAAAAAAAAATTTCATCTCTAGTTCAAGAACACATAAGGTTAGCATTGTTAAGACATGAAAGTTTTTGTTATTGGAAAATATTGCAATTAGTCGTAAAAAGCAGAAAAAACCATTTTTTGCTAATTCCACGAAAAACAAATATCTATAAAAGAAAAATTATTATGGGTAATTCCAAGAAAATGTCTCTATATATATTTTGAATGTGGTCGAAGCGAATTAAAAATGTTTCCATCTGCTTCTTCAGACAGGGAGTCGCAAATCTTCTCTACAAGTAGGAAAGGAGAGGACTATAGTGCCACCAAAAAGATGGAGTTTTTTTATAAGTATCTTGAATAGAATCTTTGTTTATATTTTATCAAACCATATATTCATGGAAAACTTAACATCTTTGTTTGGACAGGAAGGACCGGGTGATGAAATGAAGAGAAACTCGAAACTTTATTGGAAAATGACTTGGAAGTATAGTAATACTGACATGATGAGTTTTTTATTTATTGTAACTGTGAACATACAGACATACATACATACTACAGACATACATACATACATAAGACATGACATACATGGACTATAATAGATCTATATATAGATAGATATATATATATATATATATATCTATATATATATATATATATATATGTTCTTTCTGAAATATTTATATCTATGTTATTTATATTTTTTACTTAAGACTATGGATAATGTACAGGCACGTTCCAAAAGATTCTCACTAGCGATGAAGAAGTTCCTGTACATTGTTTTCCCTGTAAGAATCGTGTAAAATTAATGCTGTCAAGGATTTAATAGTAACATTCACCGAGGATGATATAGCTGCTTAAAAAATGTTATCACACATGCTCCCACCTGGATTATGAATGGACTTATACAAACTCTTGATCTCCTTGTAGATTAATACTATTTAACTTTTTTTTTAAAATTACGTTATATTTTGTTCCAAATTCTCATTCAATCTTAAAATTCTGCTCTTTCAATAAGTAATTTATAGTTCTAAAAATTAAATTCATTTTCTTGGAAAAGAAAAATCATTTCATGTTTTTTGTTTCTAGAAATTGTCTACTTAAATGGAAGCAGGAGTTTATCAAAGATTTATTGAAGGACATCGTCGTGGGTGCTTATGACCTACGTATGAATGTTGGGTGTTTCTTGCAAACTTCCAGATAGATGAAAGCAAAGAGGGTCTATTAACTTGTTTCAAAAAAACAGTTAGAGTGAGTTGAGAATTAATAGCGGCTAGACTGCTAGATTTATAGTTTATCTTTTGACAAAGAGGTAAAAAAATTTGAGTTTCAAATGAAAAATTGTGTTAAATCATTTAAGGTGCTATCTAGGAATTTAATTTAATCTCTCTTTATTTTTTCCTAATTGGGTATCACATTTTGAGGTCATGTGGTGATTGATTCAAGCAATGCCTTAGTAGGTGTAATATTGGGAATAAGGAAGGACAGGGTGGGCATCTATATATTCGCATAGCAAAAACCTTGATTATTCTCAAGGCTTAGAGAATAAGATTTAGAAGGATAAGTTTGTGCTCAGGTTTGCCCTTGGACAGTTAGATCATATTTTAAACTAACAAAGTTATTGTTTATAGTTTACATCGTACCAAAATTTACATATTCAACCAGCAAGGATGCTGTGCTAACTGTTCGCAACACATTTTCGTAAAGTGCGGGAAATAAATGCAAGCAAAAATAATAAAATAAAAGAAAAATACAATTTTAATAATGAATTGTGTGAGTACAATTTTGTTGTCCTCTTGATTCTTCTCTCCTATGTTTCTCCGTGCTTCGGGGGACTTTTGTAGCGTATTTCTGGAATGTAGGATGATGTAGACCTCCTTGAGATGTATTTGATCTTCAGAAATGTCGAAAAGCGCTTCGTCGTTGCAAGTTCGTATCCGGGAAGAACTCCGTTGATTGATCCTTTGAAGAGATATGTAGTTTATGTTGTATCTTATGTAGACCTCCTTGAGATGTATTTGATCTCCGAGAAGGTCGTCAAGCGCTTTGTCGTTGCAAATTGATCTCCGGGAAGAACTCTGTTGGTCACTCCTTTGAAGAGCTATGTCGTTGATGTTTTAGCTTTCTCCAATTGCAGAATGCTTGTTAAATTTTTTTTTCATAGAATGTCATGTTTATCCCCTATTTATAGTTGTAGGGGGTGGACAAGGTTGCATATGATTGGCCAAAAGTTGTCACTTCAACACTTGGCATGCTGTAATTGGTTCTTGCACTTGACTGGTCTAACACCTCATTTGGACACGTGGCGTCACCTTGTTGGTTTTGGATGCCTAGTCATTGTGACACATGGCATGAGTTTGAACTTCAAGGTGAAATGGAACTTGGACTTGATGTTAATAAAAATGGACTTATTTATTTAAATAACCCAAAATAATCATTCAACCCAAATAAACTTATTTTTATTACAAATTTTATATGAATTAAATAAAATAAAATTTGTGTGTCTGCAGATGCCACTACTTCAAGCCTTGTTGAAGTGTAGGTTTGCCAACACATGGTGACAAGACTTGAAGTCTTCATGTATGTGTATTTTTTTTAGACGTGTCAACGTGTAGGCTTGTCAAATTTGACGACAAAAGTTAAAGTATTTATGAAGGCATTGTGGACGTAAGGTATTGTTTATTTCATCGATTCTAAACTTAGGTGCCTACACATAATGTGTTTGATGATCTAAATTTTTTTTTTGTTTTAAAACATTTATTCTTGCATTGGAAACCAAGGAACCCTTTATATTGGTTCAAAAGCATGTTAGTGAGTAAGTAACATTGTGTGATGCTTCCTTGCGCAAATGTGTGAGAAGAAACAGGAGATTGACTAATATTGAATTCAAATAAAAAGGAAATTGACTTTCCTTTGGTGATTTTGTTAGAATCATTTTGAATTATCAAGACTTATTACTTTCCTTTTGATTTAGATGATAGGAATTGATATGATTTGATTATTCCAATTTTTTAAAAAAATTACATTTAAAAGAAATAAAAATTATTCAAAGGAACTTCAATATAAGAATCTCCCATGTACAAAGTATTGATTAAAAATCATTAAAAAAATAATTCTTCTAACCAAATCAATGTGGAACGCCAAATTTGGTATCTTCTTTTCTCAATCTCGTGCAGTCCCGACAAAATTTCATTTTCTTAGTATAGAAATTTCCAAATGATTAGAGGCTTGGTTTGGAAGAAAAAAGATTTGTAGTACTGCGGTCTATACGAAAATCAGCCTTAAAAACCTTCCATATTTTCGGGAATCAATTTTTGAAGTTGGATCCCAAATCTGTCAGTTCTTCTCACAGCTATGCGCAATCTCACCAAAATTTGTTTTATTAGTGTAGAAATATCCAAATTACGCGAGGCTTGGTTTGGAAGAAAAAATATTCGTAGTACTAAGGCCTATCAAAAAATCAGCCTTAAATACCTTCCAGATTGTCGGGAATCAATTTGTGAGTCGGATGACCACGAACGAGAAGAAACAAGCTCCCTACGGCAGCAAGGTTCCGTTATCAACAGAACTATGCAAGAAACACGGACTCCTGTACAACGAGGCCACAAACACACGCGAGAAGAAAGCCCAGAGACCGAGCACATGTCATCGTTTCTATGAGGACCTTGTGGAGGAACACTCAAAACTAGAGAGGCTGATGATGAAGAAATAGACTTCTATTACTACGGTATATCCAAAAATCACAGTTAGAAACCTTTTGGATCGACGAAAATCAATTTTTTAAGTTGGACCCCAAATCTGGACGTTCTTCTCACGGCTATGTGCAATCTCTCCAAAACATCACTTTCTTAGTGTAGGTGCATTAAAATGATGAGACACTTGATTATGATGAAACTAGACTTTTTGTTATACGACATATACACAAATCAACGTTAAACTCCTTCCGGATCGACGGGAATCAAATTTTGAAGTTGGTAATCAATTCTAACCATTCTTTCGCGTGCCATAGCTTAGGATTCGTGCTATTGCTATTGTTTAGGGGCGTCAAGACCGGGTTCCTACTTTTTCTTTTGAGAAAGAAAGAGGACTGGACAGCGAAAGAGGATGCAGAAAGAGCATGGAAGTTTCCCCTCAGGATTTTGCGTCTTTTGGACATATTTACTTGTTTCAAATTTCTTGTAGGTAAGGTTTGTGCTTTTTGCATGTTATTTTGCATGACATGTTTCTTAAACAGGGAGATTGATTTTCAAGATCCGATTTGACAGTAATTCAACAATAATGCTATTTGGCACCGAAGTCCGAAACAAGATTGTTTGTGCTGCTCTAAGTTTGTAGTCATATTGAGGTTTTATCACTTACTACATGTGTTATCAACAGATATTAACTAAGAAAAATTGAAAAAAATTCGTGCAAATTGGGCACTTATGGCTCCCAATTGATCTTTTTTTGTTTCAGGGTTTTCCAAAAGGAGGGTCAACCAATCTTACATTGTTCAAAGAAGGGTAATAACATTCGTAATTGCAAATGAACACATGATATACCTAAACTTTTGATTATAGTTTTTGCATATTACAATTTAGCACGACATCGATCTTTTCAAACGAGGATTAGGCAAACAATCATTTCGTGTTTAGCTTAAACCATCTTTGCAAAGTTTGTTGATAATATCGACTTCTTTATCTTTCGTTGGAGACTTGGCGAGACACTACTTGGAGAATTCACCTTTCTTTCCGCATTGGTGGAATCAACTTGTCACTTGAAATCAGCTCACAATTTTATCCTTCTCGACTTTTCAACTTGGCACATCTTAGTATAAAATTCACAACTCAAAGTAGGAGTATTGAAATTGTGATTTTCTTTTTCCGATGTAAAAAATGACTCAAAGAACTATACAATGTGTAAGAATCTCGGCCGAAGACTTTATAGATTGGTCCATATATCCCTTCAAAGTCACCTCATGGTTTTCCCTCGCTCAACTCTTTAGCTTTAAGCAATTGTGAAAGAAAATCTGTAACTTGGTGTAGGGACATCAAAATTATGTAATTCTTATTTAATTAGAAGTATAATTGATACACTGACAACCTATGTGAAAATCATAGCCAAAACCTGTATGTATTTTTACAAATATGTCTGCGCAGTTTATTTGAAAAAAAAAAATATTAATGGTCTTATTAGCAGAGATTTGAGTGGTCGTGGTGAAACTCCATCACTTGGAATCATAGGAAACCTCTGAATCACAAGCAGGTGTTACATTGATAAGTAGACTCCAAGAATTGCCAATATATGTGAAAATATTGGAAAAAACTTGTGAATTTTACAAATGAGCCTTTGAAGGTCAGCTAAGAGGTCTTGCTCTACTCTTCTATTTTACTCATTTGTGACACATGTGAAAATCATCTGCTAGCTAGAGTATATGATTTTAAAGAGCTCGGCAAAATTGATTCCTGCAACGCCACCAATTTTTTTTTTACTTATTTGACTGAAAATTAAAGTAATTTTACTCCAAGTGTCTACGTTACCTCGGTGAAGAAGATCAAGTCCTATCATAGTTCAAGATTGATAAGTTTTTTTTTTAGTAGACCGTTACACAGTTTATTACTCTTGGGGCCGAGGAGTAAAGGAGTAACATGCAATTGTATGCTCATACTTAAGGATAGCATTGTAACTTGCAGTTTAGGGTCGTATTATCCGAGGAGAATTTGGGAAAGAACATTCCCTCACTGTAACTAGTCTTCTAACATTTTGTGATAAATCATTAATGTAATTCACTTTGGAGTTTGATTTCATGGTTTGGCAAAATTGATTCAAAAATTGATTTTGTGTCAACTATTGAACGTCGGGTTTAGACGTACCTTGATGATCTTGGCCTTTTGCGAGGAGAACCCAATGTCACAATTGTCATCACCCTCTTAATTGAAAGAAGGCATCTATCTTGGATGTGTTTATTGTTTTGTTCTAGATGGAAACTTTAAACTGGTCAAAAGCCTTCCCAACATGCAGTATGTGACATCCTCTTCAATTTAGGCGATGCCATAGAATTCTAAAATTGAATCATATTTAGTTTGAAATTAGCATGGTTTATCACAACTGTATCACCATCGCAATGATGGATCTTTCCCTCTCATACAATGTCATGATTTTTTACGTTAAATTGAAGCATTTGTTGGGTGTGAGATTATTGCAAGCCCCCTCTTTCCTTCCTCACCGATGATGCGGTGATGAAATTTAAATAGATAGGTCATCGACTGGGTTGTGGATTATTGGGTCGGTTTGATTCTAGGAGTGCAATGAACTTTCTTTGGTTCTCAGGAACGTGAGAATCGAGGAATGTCAGAGTGAGTAAAAAGATACTCTTTTGCTTGTAACTCCTCACGGTTAGATTGTTTTTGACTTCTCGCATTTATGATGTGCACAAAGCAATCCGAATTTAGGGGTCTCCCGAAGGCTTTCAATAGGTTTGCTTACCTCACAACTCATGAGTGTGTACAACGACTCTTTGAATTGTATGTTCTTCTTTTTTAGGATCAAACACATTTTTTGTGAGTCTTTCCATGGCTTCCAAGTCAACTCCAGTAATGAGTGCGTTTAGCTAATTCTTCAAAGTTCGAGGCTTAAATCCCTTGAAGGTATATACAAGTCCCCAATGCATTCCTGTATACAAATTTCGACTGCAGAGATTTCAGAAGTTTTGATCCTTGCAATCTAAGCTCGGTATTTTCAATGTTGATGGAGGTCCACAAATGAGTCATCCTTACCTTGTTTGTGTTGTGTTCAACCCATCGTAATTATTGAACGGCGAGTACTGTAGAAACGATTGAGAATTGATTTTAGTTGTCCCCAACATCAATAATCAGGCTCCAAGTCCATATACACAATCAAAGGAAGTTTTTTTAATGAACGGAACAAATGCTGGACAAAGAAGACTCAATCAGGTGTACAGGCCACTGCCTATAAGTCTAAATGAAATGGGCAATATGTTGCCTGGATTTTCTGCTTCCATCAAATTGCGCAATTTTGGTGGTTGATATCCGAATTGCATTAGTTAAACCCTTGATTTGCTTTTCGAATACGGACTTTGAATATCCTAAGGGAACTTGGTGACGGACCACCAATTGGCTGAATTGTGATTGTGATCATATTTTGTAGTTGTTGAAATGTTAGAGTGGGCAACTGAACCATAGTTTGCGGCTTTGAGAGTCAAATTAAACTTGTTGACGGAAATCAATACAACTTTTTCTTTAGTTTTAGATTGTGATGTGACTCTCTAGAGTGTTGAGATTCTAACTGCCCATTGTTGAGCAACTTGAATATTTGTCACAACAAAAAAAATTTAGGGGACTTCTTCAAGGATTCAATGATTCGCTCATCATTGAGAAACTTTCTCATTACATGTTCAGCGTCGTTAACCCATAAAGGATTAGCCTTTGTTTTGAAATTGAAGAATCTGTTTGAACTTTTAGATTCACCAAAGTTGGAACCCAGAGTGAGAAAGCTGCATCAAATAATTTTTGATAAATGTTACCCCTGGGGTTGCAGTTTTGTGGTCATTTCAAGACTTGCTCTTCTGGGAAGTATCCAAAAGAGGTGAAAATTCAGATCATTCAGACACTTGTCTTGAAAACACTTGTGTCGAGTGATTGGATCAACATTACTAAAATCAACAAATGTGGCAAAACTAGAGTCCTTGGATGAAATATCAGTGATCTTCTTGAAGGTCATTGCAGAGTTCAACTTGTTTCTTTTGTAGGTGGAAGAGACAAAGAGAAAAATTGGTGCCACTGGCCGTTCCAAATTTTTTCGCAGCAAATTTTCAAAATCACGAAAAATTAACTGCAAGCAAAATAAATAAAAGAAAAATACCATTTTATTAATGAATCATGTGAGTACAATTCTATTATTCTCTTGATTCTTCTCTCCTAAGTTTCTCTGTGACTCGAGGGTCTTCTGTAGCATATTTCTTGAATGTAGTATGATGTAGACCTCTTTGAGATGTATTTGATCTCTAGGAATGTCGAAAAGTGCTTCGTTGTTGCAAGTTGATCTCCGATAAGAACTTCGTTGATAAATCCTTTGAAGATATATGTAGTTGATGTTGTAGCTTATGTAGACCTCCTTGAGACGTATTGGATCTCCGAGAAAGTTGGGAAGCGCTTTGTCGTTGCAAGTTGATCTCCGGGAAGAACTCAATTTATCACTCATTCGAAGAGCTATGTCATCGATTTTATAGCTTTCTCCAATTGACGAATGCTTGTTGAACTCTTTTTTCCTAGAATGTCATCTCCATCTCCTATTTATAGTTGTAGGGGGTGGAAAAGGTTGCATATGATTAGCAAAAGGATGTCATTTCGACACTTGGTATGTTGTAATTGGTTCTTGCACTTGACTGGGATTAAGACCTCACTTGGACACGTGGTGTCACCTTGTTGGTTTCGGATGCGTAGTCATTGTGACACATGGAATGAGTTTGGGCTTCAAGGTGAAATGGACTTTGGACTTGAATTTAATAAAAATTGACTTATTAATAAAGCCCAAATTAATCATTCAACACAAATAAACTTGGATTGATTCAAAATTTTATATGAATTAAATCTAATAAAATTTGTGTGTCTACACTAACCAAAGGCTTATTAGATAGATATTGCTTCAAGAATTTGACATTGAAATAAAATACAAAAATTGTCCATATTCGAGGTGAGAGGACTTCTCTCATGTGCATGAAAAGGAACAAATACATGAGAAGTCTCTAGATGAACAGTTGATAACCTGAGACATCTTCCAAGTTTTGTGGTATGCTGATATCATAAATTTATTAGTGTGTGGAGTGTTCCCACCTGGTGCAAATAATAAAAAATGAAGTAGTTGAAGCATGACACTAAATTTTACATCTGGAATGAATCATTCTTGTTTAAACAAGGAGTGACTCATGTTGTTAGAAGATGCATTTCAAAAACGAGGTCAAGCTAGTACCGGAGAGTTGTAATATAATCCTTATGAAAGTAATTTTGGAGGAGAGCTCAAGACATGCAAGGTAATACAATTTCGCTTCTTTTGGACCCCTTTATTCAAAGACTTTATATCTTATGTGAAATAATGTGATTGGGGTAGAAAATTGGGTACTATATCATGAAGACATGAGATGCCACTCAACAATATTCTTGTGGTAGAAGTCGTTGATGTGTGGGGTGTTTACTTAATGGGTCCTTTCTCACCATCTGAAAGAATCCAATACATTCTAGTGACAATTGATTATGTGTCCAAATTGGTCAAGGTTGTAGCTCTTTCCCGTGAATGACCAAAGGTGGTGATTAAATCATAAAGAAGCACACTTTCACTCGTTTTGGTACTCCAAGGGGGATCATTAGTGGTGGAGGCAAGCACTTCATAATCCATTTAGTGATGAATTTTCTGACTAAGTGTGGTATATGTCATAAGGTAGCTACAACATACCACCCACAAACTAATGACCAAGTTTAATTGTTGAATCGAGAGGCAAATAAAATCTTATAGAAAACAACGAATGCTCAATGAAAAGATTGATCTCGGAAACATGATTATGTATTATGGATATATAGGACAGCATATAAAACACCCATAATGACTCCTCCCTACCATATGGTGCTTAGAAAATGTTTCATCTTCTGGAAGATTTAGAGCATCAAGTACATTGGGTGATAAAGAAGTACAATTTTTACCTAGATCTAGTTGGTAAGAAAATAATAGGACGATTGCTTGAACTTTAGGAGTTCAGGATCCATGCTTATGAGAATGCTGAGTTGTACAAAGAGAAGTCCAAGAGATAGCATGACAAGGACATTGTACCACACACTTTTGCTCCGTGACAATAAGGTGTTACTCTTGTACTATAGACTTAAATTATTCCCCAAAATACTAAGGTCTGAATGAAGTGGTCCCTTTAAAATGTTGAGGATGACACAAAATTGTGCGGTTGAACCTTATGGAAAACATGCAACAACATTCTTGGTCAAAGGGCAACAGGTCAAGAACTATTTTAGTAAAAATGTCAATTTAGATTGGGAAGCTCTTGAGCTAAAAGACAAATGATCAAAGATGAGTCGAGCCGCGATATTAAATAAGGCGCTCCACGGAACGCAACCTATGAAATTATTGTTGCCAATCTGTGTTAAAAAAACACGCATTATTGATTCTAATAAATTTTATAGAAACACAAAGTAACCAAAATTTACTGAATCAGAAAGAAAGAATAATAGAAGTTTAAATCACAAAAAAACTAAAATTTGTATAACACGTACCAGAATGAGAAAGATCAGGTCCACCGAACTCACAGTGTCCCCTTAAGGAAATTCTTCCCCTCTACTATCCGAGGTTTGATTTGGAATATGACTTCCTAGGGTAAAATGATATCAATAACAAGAGTACAGATACCAAAAACTATGGTGTGAGCAAACTACTCAACAACAGTAAAATACATGAAGTAATTGTTGTGCAGAATAAAGAGAAGAGATCAGAAAAAATTCATAGGGAAAAAATTCTTAAGAGTAAATGGTATTTATAGGCAAGAGGAACATGTTACGAAAGGTTGCTACCCTTTTATAATCCACACAACCATTAATGAAAGTTTGCAACCTTTCAAATGGTACTGACTATTCCTGTAAGTTGCAACCTTTCAGAACAGTCATTTCCAAAACAGTGGGGAAATTTACCAAACGACCGGCTCGCGCTCCGATCCAAGTCGGGTCGGGTTAATCAATTAAAAAGTTGAATGTTTTGGTTAAATTCAACTAAATAATTCAAAACGTATTTATTATTAACTAATTAATTGAAAACATTTTAGCCATTTAATTTAATTAATTAAATAAATAAATAATTAAAACAAACTTTGTCCAAAAAATAATCTCTCGATCGATCATTTTTCCGAAGCCGAAGCCAAGCCGAGGGAGCGGCGATGACGGCGCGAGAGGGATCCCTCTTTACAACCCTTTAACAATCAATATGAATGTTTCTATATTTAAACTCACCTATTTTTCTTTCCACCACTGATGAGGGACAAATGCCTTTTCATTAAAGCATAAGAGGACTTTTCAAGTTCCCAACTATTCAAGTTCTAAAATTTTCAAGTTCCTCTATTTCCCATAAATTCTTGCTACATACCCAGCAATCCCCCACAATGATGGGGAATGGTTATAACATAGGAATGCACAGACAAGTGTGTACTTTACAGGCAAAGATTAATATCATCTAGATAAGTAGGTTTCCCCTTGGACTTTCTGTGGTGAACATATGTCGGATATACTCAGTCAATCGGTAGACACGATATCTTTGAACAATCGAGCTTTAATGTATACTAAGACAACCATATGTCACAATTAACCCTTTTCTATTGATGGTTTTGTTTTAGCCATGAACTCCTCCTGGTTTCATTAGTGTAGAGAGAATAGACTTTTGACATAAAATTCTCTTTGAAGTGGCTTCCACTTCACACTCACATAGGTTATTTATAACCGTGTCATCTCGTAGATACACTATTTTGTCAAATTTGCAAAACTTAACAAATCATTAAAAACTTTAAGTTTTATAATTACCTTAGGAACAAGCCTTAAAAGTCTTAACCTTATTCCTAAACATTGTCTTCATCATGAGAACGGATTGAGTTAATTGACAATGTCGAACAATCATCCACAACTTTGTTTTTATCCTTGAATCTAGCTCTTGGGATCACAAGTCTGCTAGATAGAGTTACCGTCATGCTGACTTGTCCTAAGTCGTAAACCCATTCCCTTAGATGATCTTTAAACTCCCTCTCTCACTAGGCCTTTCGTAAGTGGATCTGACACATTGTCTCTTGACTTTAACGGCCTTCTCATAACATTTATATAGGACTTTTGGCAACTCTGTGCCATTTTCAATCTATCTTGAAAGACTTTCACTTTCTCCTTGGATTGGTGAACTAAATATGATCCTATTAACCCTTCTTCACCAACTTCGATCCACCCAATAGGAGATATGCATCTTCTCTTAAAAAGAGCCTCATATGGAGCCATTTTGATGCTTAAATGATACATGTTGTTGTTAACGAGCTCAATGAGAGGTATGTGATCATCCAAATTACCTTTGAAGTTAATCAACAAGCTCTGAAAGTTTTCTTATAAGGTCTGAATAGTAAGATTTGATTGTCCATCCGTCTTAGGGTGAAAAGTAGTGCTTAAGTTCACCTTTGAACCCAGACATTTCTGGAAACAGTTCAAGAATTTTCTAGCAAAATTGTACACGTCTATCTTAAATAATGGAGACAAGAACTCCATGAAGTCTTACTACTTCTTGAATGTACAACTTAGCATAATCCTATGCCGAATAGGTAGTCTTTGCCAGCAAAAAGTGGGTTGACTTTTTCATTTTATCTACAATTACAAAATAGAATCATGTTGCCTGTGAGATCTTGGTTGGCCTGTGATGAAGTCCATATTAATCATCTCCCACTTCTATTCTGGAAGTTCTATAGTTTGAGCCACACCTCTTGCCCTTTGGTGCTCTATTTTCAATTATTGGTAATTTGGGTACTTGGAAACAAACTCAATGATATCCTTCTTCATGGCATCCCCCCAATATACCTCTCTCAAATCACAGTACATCTTGGTGGAACTCGGATGAATGGAATACATGGATCTATAAGCCTCCTCCAAGATTCTTTCTTGGAGAACATCCAACCTAGGTACACACAATCTACTTTGGTAGTTCAACACACAATCACGCCCTTGCTCAAAAGCTAATACTCTTTCCTTGTGAAGATTTTCCTTCAAGTCAAGAAAAATGGGATCTTGGTTTTGTTTATCTTTAACATCTTACACTAGTGATGATTCAACCCCATTAGACACCACAATACCTCCTTCTGTGAAATCCATAAGTCTGACTCCTAGGCGTGCAACAACCTTATTAACTCCTTTTTTCTTCTTCAACTTGGGAGGTGCTCCCAATGGATAACCTTCTTAAAGCATGAGTAATACATTAGCCTTACATGGGTGGTAACGAATACTTGTATCATAATCTTTGAGTAATTCTAACCACCTCCTTTGTCTAAGATTTAGCTCCTTTTGAGTGAACACATATTGGAGGCTCTTGTGATTAGTGAATATGTGAACATGAACACCATACACCTAGTGACACCATATTTTCAAAGGAAACACTACTGCAACCATTTCTAAGTCATGAGTTGTATAATTATTCATATTAACCTTTAAATATTTTGAGGCATAAGCTATAACCTTGCCATTCTGCATCAACACACAGCCCAAAACAACTCCCGAAGCATCAGAGTACACAACAAAATCTTAAGTACCCTCTGGTAAGGTAAAAACTAGAGTGGTAGTTAATCTCCTTTTAAATTTCTGAACACATTTATCACTAGCTTCAGACAATTGAAATTTGACTGTAGTTTGAGTTAGCTTGGTCGAAGAGACAAGATAGATGAAAAACCTTCAAAATATCTCCTATAATAGTCAAGTAAACCTAAGAAACTTGTTATATCTGTTGATGATGTAGTTCTAGGACGACTTTGATTTGCTTCTAACTTTAGGTGGCAACTCTAATCCCATCACCGGAAACAACGTGGCCCAAGAATGCCACCGACTAAAGCCAAAACTCAAACTTGGTATATAACTCCTTATATTTCAATTTCTGCAGAACAATCTTGAGGTGACTAGCATGATCTCTTGATTCCTTAAATATATTAGTATTTCATCAATGAAAACGATGACAAACAAATCTACATAGGGTTTGAAGGCTCTGTTCATAAGATCCATGACTGATGAAGGCGCATTGGTAAAACCAAAGGACATAACCAGAAACTCATAATATCCATATCGTGTTCTAACAACAATCTTTGGAATGTCATAAACTAATGATAGCCTGATATGAGATTATTTTTGAGAAGCAAGAAGCACACTGAAGCTGATCAAAAAGATCATCTATCCATGGAAGAGGATATTTATTCTTGTTGGTCCCCTTATTTAATTGGTCGTTTATAGTCTTATATGATCCTGAGGGACACGGGAACCGAGGTGAGGGATTCGTGACTTCCACAGTCCAGTGGGTATGAGCGTGTGTTGTGTCTTGGATTTACAAGACAAGAGGGCACCCCCCTTCAGGTGGAGTAACATTGAGTCAACTGAAGTCTTCTTGCCATCGTTTGATCAACAAGTCGTCGTTTTGGCCAGATACTTGACATTTGGAGAATAATATCCCACAATTAAGTGTGGATTCACGACCCCAATTGACGGAGCATAGATGGAACCACTAGATTTGGTTTTGTGGTCGTGGTTTGGACTTTACTTTTGGCAATTTCTTTCCATGGTTTAGGTCCTCCTCAGGGACCCTTAGGGTGATCCTTAGGGATCCGTACCTGGATATTTAAATCCTAAACATGTTCATCTAGGTTTTTTAGTCCTCTCATATCAATTTAGAAACCAAACAACACATAAAACATGCAAATGCACACTAGCACACACAAGGACTAGTTTCCAAACGTCTTGGTCGTTCGTCGATGTTTTACTTCCAAACTCTATAAACTTACTTCCAATAGTATTATTTGTCATTTTAAAACTTTATTAACTCATAACACATAGGATAGTCTCTACTTTAACGTAGTTCATTTTTAGGGTAATGACAACTTTTTATCAACCTTAGGTCGGACCGTTGATCCCCATACCCAAATTAGGAATTTTTCCACCATAAATCCCAAATCATAACACTCCCCCATCGATAATTATACAAGAAACTATGTTCTACTTACCAAAAATGTGTTTGGGGAGTAAAATCCTTATCTTTGGTTCTAGAAGAGGTGGAAAACCTACAAGAAAGACCGCAGGGTTGTTCCTCAGCTCTCATGGTTGAGAATTATCAAAATAAAACATTTTTAGAGTTTATTTTTGACTTAAGTCAGTATGTCCCGCCACACTAGTCCTCAACCTACAACAGAGACTTCATATTGCTGGCTTGCACGGAAACAATGAGCTAATTCAAGGATTTAAAACCAACATATCACAGCACACCTCCATCCCATGACATTTAGAAAAATACCCTTCATACGAAGATCATTTTTTGGAGTTATACTCCCCTCATTTAAATTCTATAGAGTCATACAGGTTCCTTAATGTCTTAGCTATCTACTCATGATATCAAATCCATATTTAGATCTTTTTTTACCATATTTGTGTAGACCTTATTGACTCCGTTTTCCTCTAATATGGACTATTTTGGGAAGATTTCAAAATACATTCAAAAAATATTTTTTGTCCAAAATTTTTCCCATTGACTTTTCTATAAGAACTGCAACCGTTCGTTACAATGAGCTATGTGAGTACACATCATCTAACACGCGTTGTCAGATATGTCCTGTACTTTGCCGGGGTATAGAACTCCTTAACTACGTGGATCCCAGCTCTATTCGAAAATGCAATAAAAGAATTATCTAATACATATGATCCTTTTCTACCCATATTGGATACATAGTTTATGGGGTCTTTGAGTTGCTAGAACTCTCCCCATAACGTTGCTCAATACTAATACAAAAATATAACTTAGATCATGATGTTTTAAAGAAAATATTTCCTCTTTCTCCACTTTGAGAGTATTACTCAAAAGGTTTCTCTAAAAATCTATATTACTTAAAATAGTTTATGAGTTCTTTCATCGGTGTTTCCTCTTCTCGTAGATGTGCTCTTGCAGAATACTGAGTTCCCATATATTATTTTAAAGAAATAGATCAGATTTACTCTTCCTCAAGTCATTTTTCAAGTTATTTAATATATTTTTTAAAACAATTTGTATAAGACCTCTTAAAATGACTTGAAGAAATCTCAAGACATGCTATTAGTTTAGAGTAGTTAAAATCAAAGGGGAGTAAAGGTACCCTTTGAATGAAATAAGACGGGCTAAATGATGGAGAAAATGTGGGGGCAAGCAACCATGGCACACTGAGTGGTGTAGCGAGCCAGCCCCTAAACAACATACCACTACTCTTGGTACACTGTTGAGGTGATGTGACTTCCTCCCTATAACATCGGTGACGTGTTACCCTAGGCACTACCAGAAAACTCGATGAATTGTTCCCATAAATTTGTGACCCTAATTGGCCTAAATTTGAATTGTTTCTTCCCCAATCACTTAGAATCTAATACTCCACAAAAGTACAGAAGATATAATAAACAAAAAAACTTAAACTCCACATGATTGCCTCATGAACTCATCAAACCCATCCTAATTCAAGAACGAAGACAATACTTCAAGAACAATTACTAAGATCTAAAATATTGTTGGCTTTCAAAAGGTTATAATGGAAAATGAAGATTTGCAACTTTTATGAAGAGGTGAAACTTTTATGAATAGTAGTGACTTTAATGAAAGGTTGCGACTTTTATAAAGAGTTGCGACTTTTATGAAAAGTTGGTAATTTTATGAAAAGTTGTGACTTTTATGAAAGGTTGTGTTCTTTCCTAAAGGTTGTGATTTTTGAAAAAGTTGGATACCTTTTCGGTAAGGCACAATAATAACCTTTTGACACTACCCTTTGTTTTAAAATAACTAAACGAATTCCTCTGTTTTTAAAAATTAATTTTTTTGGAATTCTTCTACTACTACTAAATTTAATTTTCTAAGTGTACTGTACTGTCGTAGAGTGGATGACTGATAGCAGCGTTTTGGCTATCAATACACTGTTGATTGCGATCATTCTATTTTGGGAGGACACATTCTGCGATTATACCCAGGGTTCACATGGATTGATACGCATAGAGCCAGACCTTAGAACTCTTACTATGGCCAAGCCAACTAAATTTGGAGTTAGTTGAGCTTGGAAAGGTTTGAACCAACAATGTAGGGCTATCAAAATGAAGATTTAATCGAAAGAGTCTTTACAGGACTTAAAAGAAGAAATTTTTAGCTTTGGGGGTCCAGTGGTAAAATGGTCTTTTCCACGCCAACGGGAATATCGTAATTACCCTAAGGAATTAATTAATTAATTAGTTATTTTAATCAAAGAACCAATTAGGCTGGGTTTACCAGAAATGGTCCGTTTCACAAGGTTCACTACACCAGACTTCGAGCCCCAATGGAAGCAACATATTGGTTATTTAATTATGTTCTATAATCTGATTTTTTATGGGCATAATGTTCCTTTAACTAAGCTAATAGAATAAGGTTTTTATTAAAATTAATAAGGAGTCCTAGTTTGACTAATTCCGAAACTAAAACTCCTAATATTAGACTACTCTCTCACAATCTCTCTCTCAAGTTTCATCATCTCTCTCACGTTTATTTATGCAAAAACCACTAGAAGAACATAAATAATATTAAGGGTTCTTCACACTTGAAGAACTCACATGAAATTTTAAGAAAAACAAAGTAACCAAAAACGTTAAGGCAAAAAGAGAAGTACTTTAGGTGCTGAGCGAGTCGGTAGAGAGTGATAGTGGTTGTTTGGACGTTTACGAAGCTTGGACTGATTTTGGAGAGGGTTTGGGGCAGAAACTTCAATGTTTGAACAATCAAATAAGGTACGGGTTCCTTTCTTCTTGGTCCCTTTCCCAAGAGAACCCCTTATTCAGTCATTCTGTCTGAAAAGTAGGATTGTTTTTCCCGTTGCATGTCCCTGTCACTAGCTCCCAATAATTCGTAGGTTCGGTATGTTTGCTGGTAGATTTAGGTATATGTGATGTTTTTGTCTTGGATGAATATGTTTATGTACGTGAAATCATGAAAATGACAATGAATGTGTGTTCGAAGTTATGTGCAAGTGTGTGCAAGTATGTGACTTTGGCAAGGGTCTCGGCTTGATGCTCAAAATTTGATAAAGTTGTAGTTATTGTTTTATGTACATAAATCCATGAAAAATTGTGATGGTCATTTAAGGAAATGGTTGATTTTAGCGGACCATAGTTTAGCTAAATGAACTCATGGAAAGATGCGCCTCTAAAAATTAAAATTGGTATATGAATACGCCCATAAGAACTAACATGAAAAGGTTTTGAATTATAAAGGAAGCTAAAATTATGAACAACTTTCTTGCTTGGTGTACCTTAATTTACGTGCAAAAAGAAGGTTTTGTAAATCTGGGAATTACGGAAATTTTAATACATATTAAATAGAGTGGGCCACCAGGATTGAACGTTGTTAACCTCACCCTAGGCTACTAGAATTTAACGAAAAGAACGAAAAAAATAGAAAGAACAGAAAGGGGGTGGTTGGGGGGAGGGAATGAAAATTGGGTATTGCTAGATTAGTCTGCTTAGATTAGGAGAAGAGAAGAAAAGAATTAAAATTATTCAAAAAATAAAGGGAGGCGTGGAATAGAACCCCCGACCTCAGGGCAGCAGCGATTTTATTTTAAAGAATTAAAAGAAGACAAAATAAGAAAAGAGAATGGCGATTTTTTTGGCAAAGGAATCGAACCACGACCTCAGGCTTGGAAATGGAAAGTAGAAGGTTTAAATTAATTAAAGAAATCAAATAAAAGTGCGGGATGTGGGGGTTCGATCCACTAACCGGCACTGCCAAACGTCTAACTTAGTGAATTTTTTTAAATAACAATAAAGAAAGGAGGTTGTTGGGGGTTTTCGAACCCAACAACCTAATAAGCCCTAAGAGGAAGAAAATTAAAAAGTTAATAAGAAGGCTGATGTGGGCTATTCGAACTACACACCACCCAATTCCCAGCCAAAAATAAAGAAAAATTAAGAGGCTATGGGGGTTTGATCCCACAACCCTGGTTAGGCTAAAGTGGGCAACAAGATGATAATTAAAAACATATAAAAAGGGTGTGGGGGTTTCGAACCCACTACCGCCTTCGAACAAACTCAGAGAAAAACCTAGTAGAAAGGTAGTAGAACTAAAGATCCATATTAATGATTGGGGTAATCTAGATAGATTCCCAATATCATGTAGATATTAAAAATAAACCTCAAGAAAATTTAAAGGTTATCAAGTGATTCGAACTTGGTTTTCCTTGCTTAAACATCTTGTATTGATACATAAATCATACATGAACAAAATATCAAGAATAAAGCCACCTACGTAGATCAAACTCAATATCGTGTCATATATAAAAAACATAAGCTTGACTACATAATCTTTAGGGATTAAGAATCATTTAACAAACTAAGAGTGAGTGAAGCCCCATGGCTGTGGTGTTTATGACTCATAGTCTAGCATACGTTCAAAAGTAAGTAGTAAACATAAGATGTATTGTAATTGAATGAGAACCCTAGAACGTTAAGTCTGGTGTAAGATACACTAAAGATGCCAAGTGCATTAGGCACATAAGATGAGTTAACAATGAAAAAGGAGGGGAAAGAAACATGAAATTATGAAACCCTAGGAAGGGTTGTTAAGTAAGGGTGTGAAACACACTGACATGGGCAAGTGCATGGTATATGATGAATACAAATTTCATTCATTGTATAAGACGGGGGGAGTGAGTAACAGTAACGATGAAAAGGAAAAAGGTGCTAATGATAAGAATACGGTTACAAACATGATATGAGGCTAAAATTGTTGTAAATGACGGGAGCAATCTAATGAGCCAATTAATGTTACTAAACGTACTCATTGGAGTGTAAGATAATGAAGGAGGATACCAGACTCTATGAACACCCTAATAAAAGTATTGAGCTTGCACACTCAATATATGATGAGATGAATGAAACATCTATAATGAGCCTATGATGTCCTTTAATAGAAGCCACTTCTCTATGACGCTGAGATGAATGTTACTGGGAAATTTAACTAAAGCACGATAGGCTTGATATGAGCGGTGATGGATCCTTGATTTAGGAAGGAGGAGGTTCAGGTTCACCGTAACTCCCATGACATGAGATGTATTGGATTCGTCGGTGTTATGGGTATCGTATATCTCTAGTATTCAAACCTTATAAAGCCAATATAGGGAATCTAGAGTGGGTTAACACTTCCGATGTACGCTAGCATGTATGGGTCACTTGTGCGGTTGATTCCAACTCTTTTTGGTGTGGGGAGGGGGGGGGATACGGGACTTTGTCATGATGCTTAAATGATCTAGTCGGTTAAATTCAAAGTCCCAAATGACTGAATGAGGCCAACCTCAACTGATGCATTATAATGAAATGAATGGTAACAAAGGTTAGGAGCGATAATCAAAAGATGAGTTGATTCAAGTAATGAAATAGGTCATTCTTTGCATTGCACAATGAACCTAATGAAAGTTCTTAAAACTAAACCTAGGTTAGGTGGTGCTTAAATTGGCCTATGAATGAAATGAAAGGAGTACGTATGAATGAACGAAGAAGCCTCGCTGTTTACTAATGAAGACTCCTAGTTGAAGTCCAATCTGTTGAGCCTGCATTCTGGATGTCTTGATGTTAAGTTTTTGTTTAAAAACACCATTATTCCAAGGTCTCATTGACATCTGAATGAGAAATATATGAAAGGAAGTTATGTGCTACATGCAAATATGTTGGATGCTATAAATTGTGATATTGTGTAAATGTTATGTGTTGTGGTACTGTTTATTCTCATGGCATACTTCCTATTCAGAAAATCATGGATAGCTCACTGACTTTCCTTAATTCAAATGGAAAGAAAGCTCATTGAATTACTAATCAAAATTTGGAAACTTTCCTAATCTCACTTTTCGCAAGTCTGATGAACTGTGAACTTCCATTAAGAAAGTTGTTCGAGGACCAAGACCTGCTTTCTAATTACTGTCCCTTGGGTGTGCTTGAATATATTTTTTAACACTGTATACAATAAATTTAGACAGTGGTACTAAACCTATACAACCTACTAGTTTAGGGCTTTCCGCCACAAGTGGATGATAGAGCTATAGGATCATCGCTGCACTTATCCGAACGTTTAGCATTCATCCGGTTTTAATAGGTCCTCATGCTTTCGAGGATGCTGCTATTTTATATTCTTTCTTAGTTTTAGAGTTGAGCTCGTGGAGCATGTTCCACTAGCGTTTGTTTCATGTTTTTATTCAGACTATGTATTTGTGCCATTATAGCAATTGTACACCTAATAAGAATTAAACTATTTCTTTCAGTTGATTATCTCTTAATGTTAGATGGTTGATGGTAAATAAATACGTATTTATGAGAATGTTTTTATAAGTATGTTAAGAAACACAAAGTTTCTAATTTTATTCCAAAATTAACCTATGTAAACTAAGAATGACGTAAGTAGGCTTATCAGCGACCTCTGAGAGGTTAACGACGCCGGTCTCGTCTAGGTCTAGATTCCACTCGTGACACCTAACTTAACTAACCTAATGAACACAGTGCCTCAACCCAATAGACCGTGATAACGGGACATAGGTTAACCCATGATCCGTGCTGGTCAACCGTGGGTGGGTTTCGTGGAAAAATTTTTACGATATTGACACACAAGGCATGGACCCCTTTACGGGACGTAGGTCCCCTCGTGGGTACACTACCTTGGTGCAGATTCTAGGGCACTCCTAGGGCTTTCTCAAGGACCCTTGGTTGGTCGTTGGGGAGTTATACATGTACGTTCTAACTCAAAACCCTTTGATCTAAGTATGGAATATAAACTTTATCCCCCACATCATGTTCTAGAACCCTCATGTAAATCTCTAGCTTAGCCTACAAGCTTTCAAGTGTTACAATCTTCCCATTGAGAATATTCATCCTCAAATTATGATTCTAAGCACCTCTTAAAGGAAACGACTCTAGAATATCAGCCTATCATGCATTCAACACATCAAAATGCACATAAACAAGGGAGGAAATCTTCAAATCCAAGACAAACATACCCAATGCAACACAAGGAACTAGAAACTTCATCAAACAACCCCAAAATACATGAAATTGTACGTCTAGTCATGTTCAAGGAGGAGCTACCATCTCCTAGATAGAACATTCCCAACATACACTCATGGAGATCATATGCAATTTACTTACACTGGTGATAGCTCCCACACATGGAGCAAGTACACTTAGTTAATGGATACCCTCTACCTTTATCTAGGTTAAACCTAGGGGTATTGGGAGAACCTTGACTGAAATACCTTAGTTTGACCTTACGTCTACCTTGTCCATCAGAATTATAAAAGTTCTAATGTCATTTGAGTAATAATTAATTCTTAAAAAAATTATCCTGTTTTAATTTTAATGATTAATTATTTTTTAATATTTTTTTAAAAAAAGTAGTCTTTGGAGTCCAGCTAAACAAGTCTTGTCTTGTTTCGTTAGAGAACCGGGATGGGTACTTCTTAAAAGATCTGAAACTACCGGTACCGATCTGTCGTGATTGTGGTAAAGTATCGGCTTGTGGTACCCGGTTCTCTTCCAGTTCTATTCCTGTTCTGGTCTTTCCTTGACGGTAGTCCTTGTTCGGGTTCTGTTGCCACCCATACACATAGTTTGCGACATCTTAGAACCATTCTTAACCTTGTTCTTTGAATGACATGTTTGTCAGGACCCAGAGGTACACTATTGATGTTAAATGACACATACGATTCCGAAGGGCTCAATGTAAGCCACTTAGCATATCATAACATAAGATAATAGGAAAGTGCGGAAATTTTATAACATCTTCAATACAATCAAAGTCTTTATAAAAGGAAAGTGGTTACACTTGTTTCAAACCATTTAAAAAACTTTGAATAACTCTTGGGACAGAACCCATACAATAGTCACAAGATATGAGAATACAAGAGAAAGAGGATATTTGATCAAATCCTCGATGCTATGATGACTGACAAAATCATTCAACTCTTTGTTGTTCTAGAAACCTAGAAAAAAAATTAGAAATCAAAATTACAGACCCACATTTAATGAGAATGTATGCAAGAATATGTTTTAGTAAAAAAGTACTGAATATGATGGATAGTGTAACATCATAAGAGCATAATGTAAGCATTTGTCAGCATACGCCATATATCATAATCATAAGTGATACTTATGAAACATAAACTATAAGCATAAGAGACGACAACATACTCGTAAGAATAATGTCCAACATAGGCATCATATAAGCATAAAAAACCTTTAGTCGTTCATCTCATAATAAAAACACATCATACGTAACTTCAAGTCATACTTGTGCAATGCATGGGTAAGACCCCATAATCTCACCCATACTAAGAACTACATTAGACATAATACACACTTATCATGTTGGATCCATCTTCCATTAGTTAAGCATCAAAAACGTTAGTCTTTATTCATAATAAAAAAACACATTCACTAGTACCTCAAGTCATACTTTTGCATTGCATGGGTAAGACCCCATAAACTCACCCACACTAAGAACTACATTAGACATAATACACACTTATCATGTTGGATCTTATCCTTACCTTACTTGTAATACTCCGCAAAATGATAGGGTAAATTAGATCCTAAACATGAGGGTAAATGTCATGAATGAGGTTTAAAGGAATCAAGGCCAAGAGGAAAGTTCATAGGCAAAGGGTCCAAGCCAAGGCTACCCATAGCTTTAGCATTCTGCCTCACCCTTCACGAGTAGGACATCTACCATGGTCCTCACTACGGCTTGTGAAATGTTCTCGTGGCCTTGCCTTGGACATTGCATGATGTCAAACATAAAATCCTAGCTAGTGCCTCAACTTTCCCAACCATCACCATGGCTCGTGGGAGGCCTCGTGGAGTTGACTTAGGCATTGATCTAAGGGTCCCAAGTTGAAAGGGCACTGCCTCAACGATCCCGAGAGGAAACACGGCTTGTGATATTTACCACGCCTCGTGGATCCCCTTATGGTAATGCCTTGGGATTCTGATCCTAAGGCACCACTTTCTAAGCCACTGCCCTCACACTTCGAAGGTAGGACCATAGGTCGTGGTCCTCACCACAACACATGGAGTGGAATGGTTTCTGGGTGGGGTTCACTATATAAGGGTCTTTTAGGTCTTCTTTGTATTTTTAAGGGTACTATATAAGTTTATTTGAAGTCAAATTAACCCAATTCGTCATTAATTCAAAACACCCTTATGAAGAATGTGTCCACTTAACCCATATAATACGAGCATGTATAAATACACCCTTATAAAGAATGTGAACCTCTTATTTCAGATAGGAAATTCTCATACATATATAAACACAACAAACTACTTATCTGATGCCATTGCAAATAATACATGCAACTTCAATTTAGTTTTTTCAATAAAGTTCTACAATGGTCATGACAAAGACAATATAAAATTAATTTAAAATTAAACACTTTTTTGATATAACCAAACATCTTTAATTAAATCTCCCAAAGATTCTTCTACATAAATATTATTCACCCATTCATTAATAAAAATTATATCCAAATAATAATTGAAATGCTCATAATCATGTAACTCATCATCACTAGTAGCAATTTAAGACACATATGCTTTTACATACATTTATACAAGAATAGGATGTGTAAGCCTACCAAGTCAAGATTATGTAGTGAAAGTATGTTTTCAATCAAAACACATTAACATTCTATACAACATCATCGTTAAATCATTGGAATCACATGCAAGAATACTTCAAGAAATCATCACCTTAATTCTACTAGATTCATATTCATATAGTTATCAAGTAACCACCTCCACCATAAGTGGATCACACATCAATGTCTCACAATTGTAACTCAATAAGAAATAGGTCTCAAATCTTATTTCCAAGATACTACAATGAAGAATAAAAGTGACATATATCCATAAATAATTCCATCATCAGTATGAGCAATTCAACAAGAGATTGATCACAATATACCTTCAAGGCTTTAGATCAAAACTCACCAACACACAAATACATCAATACCTCAATACAAAATACTTCTCCATCATAAGACATAATTAATTACATGAATCCATATACTAACTTCATATTGTCACATGATATTCAATATACATTCATAATCATACAATTTCCATTCAATTTGGGTGTTTAGAGGAAGACATGGGTTCTTGAAGGAATTCTATAGAAAATCAAAATAAAATCACCAATAAAATATAAATTCATCAAATATAAATTTCATATAAAATTTTTACCAATGACTCCATGCTTAGACTAGAAATTAGGATTTTGACCTTTTAAAAAATTATAAATCTATTTTTGTTTAGCTCCTTGAATGGAAGATTATCAAGGGTATAGGTTCACCATACCTTATTATATTATAAAATCTGAAAAATAACTTGGATACATTGAAGAAATTGACCTTGAAACCTTGAGTTCTTAAACTCTAATGGAGTTTTCTGAGAGAGAGAGAGAGTTTTTGGGGAAGACGTGTTCTAACTTTTGGGGTTTCGAATTAATAAAATCAAAAAAAACCTTTAAAATGTTGTAATACTATTTAAATACCTACAAAAACCTAAAATAGTCGTTCATACACTTAAAAAACTTGGGGTGTATTTACCAATTCAATACCACCTTAATCGTTCTTCTACTAGCAAAACAGTACCAAACAAGTCCACCACCCCTCGACCGTGGATTAGTCTACATGAACATTGATTAGGTTCGAAGTTATGGTCAGAGACTAAAACATTATAGCACATTGAAGGATTTATCCTTTCCTAAGACTTATTATCCATAGATACATCTACAGGCCTTGGTTTGGGGTCTTAGATCATGTTGCCTTGGAATCTTCATGGCCAGTGATGGGTTCCTCCTCAAGGAGCCCTTAGGTGGTCATTGGGGATACTACCCAGATGTTTAAACCCTAGAATCAATGATCTAAGTGTAGGAACCATTCACCTTGATTTTAAACCTTCAAAATATACACAAAACTTCAACAACAAGACACTGCAATAGACTAGCTCACAGGACTAGTTTTCGGACGTCGTGATAATTCCTTGATGTTTGACCTCAAAACACTTTAAACTAAACTCAAAAACTCATTTCTCATCATTTTAATCAAGTTACCACATAAAACACAGGTACGAGGCTCTTGTTCTTTCTATTCCATTTTAGAGTCATTACGTTACAGATACTTTATCAATTGAAATCATAATAATTCTCCAAGATTTTAAAAATCCAAAGTCTAAACAAGATATGTAGAAAAAAGGAACTTATTGCTTCCTAAGGACCTAGTGGATGAAAGGAACCCACTAGTAAAAAACCACATACCTGGTGCAAAAATATACAGAGAAATCCTTCTATTTTGGGGCTAAAACTTGAAGCAAACATTTTGACTATTCTTGGAAAATTGGTGCCTGTTTCTTGTCTTTGTGCTCTAAGTTTTGATGATTTTAGGTGAATAAAGGTTTTGGGTAGGTCCTAACTAGATTATTAGGGTTAAACTGATTAAAATGACATTGTTTAGATGCTCAATTCGTAGGGGAAAAGAACAAAATGAACATGACTTAAATGTTGGATAGGATTGACCACAGATCCACTAACGGACCATCAAAAACAGCACGGCTCGTTAACTGGGTCGTGGGTGATGGCTAGAGTCTACTGGTTCTTGGAACCCTCTTCTACGGTACACTTCATGAGCCGTGAAGGCGAACTTGGTCCTTTTTATGCTTGTAGGGGTCTACTAACTCAAGACAACAAACCCATCAACAACTCTTCATCGAGACCACGACCTGTGATGTGGTCCATCGTTTGATGCCTGATCTTTGGTAGTTATGCCTCGTTTCCACAACCCATAAAATGAATTATGTGGGGGTCTATATCGCCTAGGGGCATTATAGAGCACCACTTATGGGTGGTTTTGAACCACGAGCAGGTCGACAAATTGTGGTTCCATTTATGGTCCGTGGACCCTTCCTTGGTAAACCAAAAATTCTGTTATTTAGGTCTATTATGTTCTAAGGGATTACATTAGCAATGCAATGTTTTAGTGCACAAGTTAACTTAACAGAAGACCCAATTATTCCTCAAAACCCTTTTTACATGTTTTCCCCCATAAAAATTAGGGTATCTT
Source organism: Solanum habrochaites (assembly GCA_027704765.1). Lineage (NCBI taxonomy): Eukaryota > Viridiplantae > Streptophyta > Magnoliopsida > Solanales > Solanaceae > Solanum > Solanum habrochaites. Next base: position 21,927,834 of record JAKWJA010002496.1, read on the forward strand.
GGTAAATAATTTTTTAATGCAACACATGCTATAGTCAATGCATCAAACCAAACAATGCAATAGGATAATCTATGCATAAATAATACATGCTTTGCTAATACAAGAATTACTTAAATACTTTAGCATTATTGTTATACACTCAACCAAATGACCCATTGTATTTGGGATATTTTGTGTGTCTCTTTGAATAAATAAGGACTATATGTTGAATACAAATGGATTAAACTTTGCTAACCTAGGTAGAGGAGGATTAAGTGATTTTAGGATATTTTGAAGAGTACAAATACCAAATCACATTATTAGTGAGTTGTATGTTATGAATCGTACTAGAGAATGACCTAAACCAATAGAAATATTTTTTTGTTCAATAGAGGACCTTCAAACAGAACAATTTTAAGAAGTAAACAGGGTTGCAAAAATTTCTAGTTAAAGGATCAAGGAAGTAAGTTGTAACACCCCAAAAAATCTACTCATAGAGTACAAATTGGTTGTCAAAGTGTATCAACTTGGTTGGGTGATACAGTACTAGTTCATATATGTCAAGTTCCATTCCTAAGTATCATAAGTGCTTTGGAGGTGATTTAAGGTCATAATGAACCTTTAGCACAAAGTCTAGTTGAGAGGTTCTCTAGTTATTAAGTTTGTTCTTGTAAGTTCATTCAAGGACACATTTCAATAAATCACTCCTCCTAAGAATGATGAGTTTTTTATTTTTAATACCAACTATGTGTTAAAAGTTATACCCATTTTTCTAGCCACTATGTAGTATGCGCGAACCGGTGTGCGAAGTGTACGTCAACCGTGTAAGATTCAGTTGCGTAACCGTGAACATCACATTAGAATTATTGAAGTTTTCTTATATTTTCACCTTTTAGGAAGGGTATTTTGTCTTTTCTGCATTCCAAAACACTCTCATTCTAAAAATCAATCTACGCTTAGGAACTTCAAGAAACATCAGGCTAGGGTTCATTGTCAAGAGTTTTTCTTCAGAGTTCACTATATATAGGTATCTAAGACTATTCATATTGATGTACTTGGTTCTTCCTAATGTCGTACGTCTCAATTTAGTTTTTAATATACGGTTATAACCTTAGTTTTAGAACTCTTGATATGAGTTATGTTATTGATTCTTTATTTTACATCCTTGATCATGAGTTGTTATATTTATTATTTTACATTGAGATCCTTGAGTTTTTAATATATATTTCTTTTACCATGAATCCTATTTTGAGTTATAATGTTAGAATCTTTTAATGAAAAAATTTTTCTTATCAAACTGATTTCATAGGAAAACAAATATGAGTTTTGGGAAAGAGTTTTAACAAGATTTCAGCAATAATATTTTAAAGTATCTTTTGAGAAGAGGTTAAGGGAGAACAAATGGTTCCAGACACTATTTTTGTTTACATTTATAAGAGAACTATGATTCATGATTAGTATGACACTCGAGTATCCAATCAATATATGAGTAATATGATATCTAGATATGCAATTTATGTTTACGCAATACAACTTCCTCACTCATTAATAATCTTGTCATAATAAACAGTTGTTTTAAACTTTTTTTCCTAGAAAGTAAAGTAGATTTAAAGTATTGTTTTAAGAGAATTTTTTATTGAAGTCTAAAGGAACTGAGCACTCCTAAATGTATCATTTTGTTAAATTGAGAAAAGAGAAACTTTGATTGCTAAATGAGTTTTTTATTTGAGTGATTTTTTTTTGAGCAATTACCTCTTTTTAGAGGATAGTTTTAGCAATTATCTCAATCTAGAGAAAGAATATGTTTTATTTATTTGAACATTAGTCTCTCTCTCTCTATATATATATATATACATACATATATATATACACACAAACACACACACACACATATATATATACTCACACACACACACATATACACATAGACACACACAACTCACATACTATGACCAAAAGAGGAACATTAAGAGATTGGAGATTTCTCTATCAATTGTGTGGAACAAGTGTATTTGATATTCAGGAATAATATGTTTTTAAACTATAAAAACAAAAATATATCATTTAAGCCAATCAAAACTTATGTGTGACAATGCTTCTTAAATTTTGTATGTGTAAAAATAGATAAATTCAAACACTAATACATAACTCATTTGGGCTTATCAAAAAAATTTAACAAGACATAACAAAACAACCTAATAGACAAAACTAATCTCCAATCCCGGCCGGAATGAAATCCCTTTTAGTACTTCCTTAATTATAGGGTTTTCTATATCAACCTCTTTTTCTTCATTGCTTTATTCCATTACCACCGGAAGGATGTTCCCTCTTAGGAATAACAACAAGTTCCACCTCCTTATGTTATTGATCAATATTAAATTCAACATGTTACTTCCTTTCTTATCGTAAAAATAAGATTAAGTGTTCTATATTTTCCTGACATTCTTCTTCATACACCTGTTTTAGCTGATGAAAATGCCTCTGCAATTGTGTTCTCTAATTTAGTGAATTGTCTTCTTGTGCTCTACTTCTGAATCTTATCTCTAGGTGAGATGCTTAAATATTAGGTTGGTGATTTGAATATATTTTTTTTCACTCTTTTCATCATCTTGGGGATCTTATCTCAAGTTCTATTAAATGATTAATAATTTTAGTTATAGAGTTAATTAATTTGTAAGATTAAAATGACTAGCTGTCATTGAAACATTTCAAAATACATTCACAATTAAAATATGAAGAGAAAGTGAATTTCTTTAGTACTATAGCTTTTCAATTTACTCAATTTTGTAAATAAACTTAACCAACAAAATATAAAAATAATATCGATATAAAATAGGTCACCAACAATCTTTCCTCTTGAGGTTATTACTATAAATGATGAATACTTGAAAATAGATATGTGCATGACAATAATAACAATGATCATAAATATTGCAATATATTATCTTTACAAGTAATATATCTTTTACAACATATTCTTACTCAATAAATATTTTAGTAAGGTATCATAAAGATGTACCTTTTGTCACGACCGGGGTCTAGACCCTAGCCGCAACCGGCATCGTTGACCTCTCTGAGGTCACAGACAAGCCTACTTACATCGTCATTACATTCGTTCGGTTAATTTTAGTGGAAAATATGAAACTTTTTGTTTTGTTTAAAGTGTACATAGACTTCATAGTTATATCATGCATACTCATATAAAGAAGTTCATTACTCATGTGTATCAACCATCTAATAAAGGATTATTCAATTTTGAAATGAATAGTATTATAGAATAAGTAACAATTTCCAAATTTGCACCTTTACATAAGCCTAAAGAAAAAAAGAAAGAAATACTAGTGTAACATACTCCACTATCCCAAAACTATTACTAAGCTCGAAATGTAACGGCAGGCATCCTCGAATGCATGATGACCTACCAAGTCTGGTTGAGAAGCTCTGGTGTGCGAACAACTGCAATGAATGTCTTCAACACCCTCCTGAACCTGCACCTAAAATAGTATAGTGTATGGGATTAGTACACATTTGTACTAAATATGGGGGTATGCAAGTACACACCAAGGACATGCATGATTAAGAAGATCTCTCTCCTAACGATATGAATTATGGAAAGCCAAGTCAGTTGGACTTGCCAAATCAGATTAGTAAAGTCATGCTATGAGAGTAACATGCATCATCATTCGTTTTATATTGCACACAACACATAACATATTTCATATAGCACGTACTTATATTACATATCATTCGTTCATATGTCTTTAGACCTTGGAATGACGGACTTAACATTAGGACATCCCAAAATGAGGGATCAACATATGGGACCTCAACTAGGGAGCCTTCTTTAGCAAACACAGAGTCTACTTCATTTATTCATACGTACTTCATTTTCATTTGTTCGTAGGACAGTGTGAACACCAAATATACCTAGGATGTTGTTTAAGACTCTCATCAGGTTCATTGTGCAATGACCAAGAATGACCTAGTGTCATTACTTGAGTCTAGTTCACCTTTTTATCATCCTATCCAACCACCTTTGGTATCATTCATTTCATTATCTTTCATACGTTGAGGAACTTAAACTTTAACCGACATAGATCATGTGAGCATCATGAAATGCGATGTCTTACCCACACTGAAAAGAGGTGGAGTTACTGGCCAAGGTGAAACCAAAACATCCCTATCTCACTTAGGTGGAAAAACACTGGCTAGTTCCCTATGTTGGCAGCATAGTTTAAATAATAGAAGATAGGGATCTTCCCTAACGAAGGCATCACCACTCATAGCTAGCCTATCGGTGCTCCGTTTAAAGTTCCTATTTATATCCAACTCATACATCATCGAAGCTTGCTTCTAGCATGAGGTAGTCATAGATCATTAGATTATTTATCATCTCTTCTTTACGTATTAAGTGTGAATTGTCCTTATACTTACATATAGGTGAGTACTTCTGTTGACCTTTTATTGGCATAGGTAAATTTTGTCTAACTTTCACTAGCCTCATATTGTTGTGTAACCTTGTTCTTTCTTAACATCTTTTCATTTCATCTTTACTCATCTTTCATTATTTGTTCATCGTATAACATACATATGCTCTCTTGGAATTTACATTGAGGGACATGGATTCTAGGCGTAGATACATCTTGTCTCACTTGTTCACTTATTTCATCACATATATCTTAGGTTCATCATTTCATCACATACAACTTAGGTTCACTTTTTTGTAAAACGTACACTCAACTTATGAATCCATACGTACAATCCATGAGGCTTCGTTCAAAATTTTTCTAAGTGATTCACACTCAACCAAGATTATATGGTACAAGATTTATGCATCTTGTATATTCCAAGTGTAACAACCCTAAAAATGGATATGCTATGTAATGCTTAATGTTTCTAGAATGTCTATGATAAGACCGGGTTCACACGTATTGATGCGCATAAAACCAGATCTCTGAATCCTTGCAACAGCCAAGCTAACTAACTTGGGGAGTTAGTTGAGCTATGAAAGCTTGGGTCCAGCAATGTAGGTCTCGCGAATATGAAGATTTACTCGGATGAGTCTTTACTAGACATAAAAAGTTGAAATCTTAAGTTTGGAGGCTCTAGGGGTAAATTGATATTTTTCCAGGCTAAGGGTAGTATCCTAATTACCCTAAATATGTAATTAATTAATTAATTGATAAGGTGGAGGGGAATTTTTGGGTAGAAAGGGTCGAAATTACCCATTGAGCAAAATCTTGCTCCACCCGAGTTCAAACCTAGGTGGGAGCAATGATTTAACTTGATTATTTATATTGTTGAATTAATTTAATTAATTAATATTTAAATGTTTATTTAAGAAAAAGGAATATCTTATTTTTGTTATTAATTTATTAATTAATGTGGCGGTTTGGGGCGGGTCGACACGGAGGGATCCATTTTCACGATGGGGACGTCACGGGTTAGAACCTCGACGGAAGCAACATTTAAGTGGATTAAATTGAGTTTTATAATCTGATTTTTTTAAGGGAATTATGTTCATTTAACTAAACTAATTAGATCAGATTTTCAAAGTTCGAAAGAGTCACAGTTGACTAAGTCTACTTCACCTAATCCTAACCCACTAACCTCTTTCACGTTTATCTCTCTCTCCTTCACGTCTATCTCTCTCTCATTTCACACTTTCTTTCTGGCTGCCAAACGTGAGAAAAAAAATAAGAAAAAAAAAGTTCTTCACACTTGAAGAACTTGAAGGCAAAACACAAACGTTAAGAAAAATGTAATAATCTACTCGGGTAAGGTGTGAGTTTCAGGATTGGACGTGAATTTGGAGAATTTTTTGGCACCAAGTTCAAGCGTTGAACAACGTTCAAATCAGGTTGCGTTTTCTTACTCCTTCTCTCTTTCCCAAGAGACCCTTAAGACTCAGATAATTCTATTCCAAAATTAGGATTGTTCCCCATTACATGTTCCCTATAAATAGCTCTTATCACTGATCTTAGGTTTGTATGTTTGCTTGTAGATTAGGCATGAAGTGTGATTTTCGTTATATTGCATTCATGATTATGTGTTCAAAATTGTATGAACGATGAAATCTGTATGTCGAAATTTTGTCAAAATGTATGTGTATGCCGTTACATGATTTTTGGTTTTAAGCCTTAAAATATGTTTTCATGGTTGAATTTTATGTGCGAATGTTTATGTAAACCATGAGGTGTAAAAGTAGTATAATGTTGCTGTATTTAATGGTAATTCTTGGCTGAATATTACCATAAAAAGATTACAATTAAAGATGCACCAAATTATCCACGAAATGTCTTAAGAATTAACGTATGAATGATGATAAAAAGAAGCAGAAAATAGTGTACAAATTTCAAGCATTTGGTAGGTTGGGTTCGGCCAAACAAAGTGGTACAAAATGCAATGAAAAATAAATGTAAAATAAGTGAGAACACAAACGATTGAACCCAAGTCATCATTACATGAAAGATACAAAAAAAAAGTCAATAAAAGATTTGGAGGAAAATGGATTGGAAGGGACCAAATTTCCAGCTTGCTGGAAATTTGGAGTCTCGGCCATAGATGAGGAAAAATATCTATGTTTTAAATTTTTTTAAAATGTAAGGTCATTGGGTATTTAACCTATTACATCACCAAATGAAAATTACATAAAACGTCATAAGAAAAATTAAAGGAAAATAAGATGTGGTGAGTGGGGATTGAACCCACAACCTCTTGAATGGATGAGAGAGTAAGGAGAAAAATAAAGGAGAAAATAAAATGTTGAGAGTGGGGATTGAACACACAACCTATGGAATGCATGAGAGATCTAGGAGAAAAATAATGGAGAAAATAAAATGTGGAGAGTGGGGATTGAACCCACAACCTCTTGAATGGATGAGAGAGTTAAGAGAAAGTAAAAGGAGAAAATAAATGTTGATAGTGGGGATTGAACACACAACCTCTTGGATATTTTAGAAAGTTAAGAGATAATTTAAAAAAAATATAATGAGCTTGTGGGGGATTTAACCGACAACCTCCATGCCTTAAAATGAAAAAAAGGAGAGGAGAACAAGAAACAAATATTATCGGGTTGATGGAAATCGAACTAGGGTCACCCAAATATGAAAAATGCAATCATCAAGTTTAAAATAAGATTAATTGTTGTTCAAGGGATTTGAAATCGGGTTCCCATGACGAATTCCGTATACGTAAACAAATATTTATTGAGTACTGCCTTTAAAGATCGAAATCAATATCTTGGCATATCTAGCATAAGTCTTGTACCACATAATCTTGGGTAAACATGAATAACTTAGACAAACTATGAATGAAGCCTCAAGGCTTGTATGTGTGGAGTCACAAGTCTCGCATACATATAAAATTAAGTGAGCCTAAGTTGTCTGTGATAAAATGATGTAACCCTAGAATGGTTAAGTAAGAGTGTGAAACACACTAAATGTCCAAGTGCATTGGCATATCATGAAATAAACATTCACGTGAAAAAGTGAGTAATTATGAAAAGCAAATGTGTTAAAGTTAATGAATGCGGTTACAATATGATAAGAGGCTAATGTGAAAGATTAGAGCAATTTCAAATGAGCCTAAGTAAATGTTACAAAAATGTACTCACTTATGAGAATGTAAGGCTAATGAAGAGACCAATCTCTATGAACACTTTAATGAAAGTATTGAAGTTAATGCATACCTAATACTAATCATGAGATGAGAAACCATCTAATGAGCTATGATGTCATTCTAGAAGTATTCTTCCATGATATATGAGTTGAATGTAATGAAACTTTATACTGAGCACCGATAGGCTGGCTATGAGCGGTGCTTCCTTCCTTTGGAAAGGGCGGAGGTTCATGTAACTCTCGTGAGATGAGACTATCTGGCATGGCGGGTATGTGTCTCCACATATCTCCTAGTTTTTGAACCTATACTTCCAATATAGGATCTAGAAGTGTTCAATTCCTTATATACGCTAGCATGTTTTGGTTCACTTTGGTCGGTGATTCCACCTCTTTTCTTGTGGGGATTACACACTGGATTTCATGATGCTCACATGATCTATGTCGGTTAACGTTAAAATTCATAAAGAAAGAATGAGGCCAGCCTCACTGAATGCACATAGTGAATGAATAATACCAAAGGTGTTAGGACAGATGTTCAATAGGTGACCTAGACTTGAGTAGTAACACTAGGTTATTCTTTGTCATTACAAAGCAAACCCGATGAGAGTCTTAAAATACATCCTAGGTATGACTGGTTGCTGCACTAGTATATGAAAGAATTAAAATGAAGTACGTATGAATGAATGAAGTAGACTTTGTTTTTGTTAAGAAGGCTCCGTAGTTGAGGTCCCATATGTTGAGCCCTCATTTCGCGAAGTCCTAATGTCAAGTCCATGATTCCAAGGTCTCATGGCATATGAAAGAATGATATGAACTATGTGATATAATATGTGTAATATGTTATATGTTGTTTACAAAATGATATGTATGATGATGCATGTTACTCTCATGGCATGACTTTCCTAATTCGAAATTGGCAAGTCCACTGACATGACTTTCCATAATTCATATCGATAGGAAATATCTCTTCTTAATCATGCATGTCCTTGGTGTGTGCTTGAATATAACCATACTTAGTACAAGTGTGTACTAATCCCATACAACTCTACATTTTTAGGTGCATGCATAGGTAGACATTAGAGATTACAGGTCGATGTTGAAGCTATCCGGACGTGGAGCATTCATCCGATTTGGTAGGCCCTCATGCTTTCGAGGAAACTTTCCCATTATATTGTAGCTTAGATATAGGTTTGAGTTAGTGGAGTATGTTCCATTAACGTTTCTTTCTCATCTTATTTCAGACATTGTATTGGTGCCATTTTGGCAAGTATACACTTAATGCAGTATGAAACTATTTCTTTCATTTTTTTTATCTTAATATTAGATGGTTGATTGTGAAAGTTTATAAGTTTAAGTAGAATTTATTATATGAATGTTACATAAGAAAAAGTTCAAATGTTCCGCTAAAATTCACCTAGATGAAGTAACAATGACGTATGTAAGCTTGTATGTGACCTCCGAAAGGTCAACGACGCCGGTTTTTCCTGGGGTCTACACTCGGATTGTGACACAAAGGTCTCGATTTCTATTCCTATAGGAATCTTTCATTAAGTATTAATTCACGTAAGACTTATGCATCAATACGAAATTGGGCAAGGGAATCCGGTTTCAAATTCCTTGAGCAACACTTAATCGTATATTAAATTTTTATTTAAAATTTAAGTTGGGGGACCCAAGTTCGAATCCCAACTCCTACATTTCTTTTTTTACTTTCCTCTCCTTGACTTTTTTAGTTTTTGGCCGAAAGGATGTGGGATCGATCCCTCACAACCTCATTTTACTTTCCTTTAGTTTTTCTCCTAATTTCCTCACCTATCCGAGAGGCTGTGGGTTCGATCCCCACATACCTCATTTTATTTTATTTTCATTTTACTCCTAACACTTCACTTGAGCCTTACCCCATTTTGAATCCCCCTTACCTCATTTTTTTTGTTGAATTTTTTATAGCTTGCATACGATGTGGTCTTGGGTTCAATCCCCAATGACCTCATACATTTTAATTTTTTTTTAAAAAAAATTCAAGTTACTTTGCCGAACCAAATTTAAAGAATGCTAGAAATTTGATCATGTTTTTCCTGTCTCTTTTTGCAGCATTTATACGTTAGTTCTTAGGAAATTTCGTGGATCATTTAGTACATCTGTAGGTGGATTTTCATGTTTACATTTGATCAAGAGTTGGCACTCAATTCAGAAACATTACACCACTTATGAACATCACGATTTACATAAGCAATTGCACGTAAACTACAAGAAATTAAAAATGCAATTTCATGCTCCAATCCGTCACTACATATTTTTGGAAAAACATCTTTCCTTACTCACATAATTCCGAACATAAATACATTCACATAATTACCACAAAAAATGTTACACGTCTAATATATACCAGCAGACATACCAACCTAAAAACATCAAGAGGAGCTAGTGACAGGGACATGCAACGGGAAACAATCCTAGTTTTTGTATAAGAATCGATTGAATCCTAGTGTCTTGGGAACATGACCAAGAGGAAGAAAATACATACCATTTTTCTTGGTTTAATACCTTTCAAATATGATCTAAAGTGCTGCAAACTCCCACGAAAAACAAATGCTTCTCCTAAAAAACTCACGCGCAAACCGTTTTAAATATGCTTTCGCTTTTCGTTTTTAGTTTAGTTTTTCTTTTGAGTTTTTGTGTGAAATTTCGTCAAGTGATGAACTTTTTTTTTATTTTTGCTGATAAATAACGTGAGAAGAGAGTGGAGAAAGTCGTGAGAATGAGAGTGGAGAGAGATGAGAGTAAGTGTAGGTGTTTTAGTTGAAGACTTAGTCAAATTAGGACTCCTTTTTATTTATTAATTTAAAATCTAATTTTTTAAGGTTTAGGTGAAATGAATCAGCATTCAATTAATTAAATCAGCTATTTAATATTAATCAATAATATTTAACATTGCTTTCACCAAGGATCGAACTCGGGTGAAGATTAACTTGCGAAAAGTGTAAAATTCTTCCAACCCTTCCCGAATTGCCAACCTTTTTATATTAACAAATTAATTAAATAAATACTAAGGGTAATTACAATGCTACCCCTAGCCTGGAAAATACCATTTTACCCCTAGACCCTCCAAACCTAAGATTACCCCTTCTAAGTCCGGTGAAAACTCATCCGGGTGAATCTCTTCAATTTGGGTGCCATACATTGTTGGTTCCAACCTTTCCTAGCTCAACTAACTCACCAAGTTTGTTGGCTTTGCTGGTACATGGTTTCTGAGGTCTGGTTCCAGGCGCATCAAGCCGTGTGAACCCCGTCTAATCTAGGCATTCTAGGTACGTTAAACATTACTTAGCATAGTCATTTTCGGGTTGTTACACTTTTACAAAAAGAATACTTCTATAATGAATTTCAACAATCTTATAAGTAGAGTGTTATAGAGATAAAAAATATAACATAAAAATTAGTTCTAAAGAAAATTAGGTCGTTACACATAAATGTTGATATAAAGATGATGGTTAAATAGATAAATGAGTGTATGCAAATGTTTAACATAACTAGTTCTTTGAACATCACCTAGTGTGAAAAATATATATATGGGAGATCCTTCACTTAACATATTGACTGATGAAATTGGTATTAAGGATAACTTATCTTATGGGGAGATTCCTGTTCAGATTATCGATTGCCAGGTTTGAAAGTTGAGAACTAAGGAAGTAGCATCGATCAAAGTCTTGTGGAGAAATCGTTTCTTAAGGAAGCAAATTCAGAGGTTAAATAGGATATCAAGAAGAGATACCCACAACTCTTTGGGTTGGAAGAAATTAAAAATTAATGTACTAATCCGTTTCTTGGCATTTATTTTAGTTGAAATGTTGTGTTACTTAGTATTTTCAGTGTTTCATCTAGGTGTTAGATGTTAACACCCTTCGTCTGCTTAGAGTAATCTTATTTGAGGATAGATGTTCCCAAGGAGCAGATATTTTAGAACCTCGGTATTTGAAAAAGCTAAATATAGTAAGAACTAAATTGAAAAAGCAAAACCTACAATTTTTTATGTTAGGAATAAGTTATGAATTATTGGTAAACTTCAAAAGATCATAAATTTATGTACAAGATGAGTTAGTTGACCTTATAATTCAAATGAATGGTCTTGGAATCCCTTTATAGGTTTTGGAGCTCGTATTAGGAATATATGCTTGTTTGAAGTTAGGTTGTCCATTTAAGGAAAGTTACCCAAAAATATGAGGGGTATTTTGATCTTTTCCTTAACCAATCTGAATAAAACGATTTTTTGTAACATTTAGGGGCCAAAATTATTTGGTTATGTTTTCACAAACCCAATTTATAGTTAGAGTTTTGAGAGGAGTTCAAAAAGTGGAGAAAAGGAGAAAAGTTCAAGACGTTTGTTAAGATTATTGAATTTTTGTACGGATTTAACCAAGGGGTTGTCCCTAAGAGGTATGTGAGCTCTCACAGTGTTGAGCTTATTCACCCACATGCCTATAATGTTATTTTCAACGTACTTTGTTCTTGAAGTTGATGAATTTTAGTTCTTAATTAGTGTTCTTGAAGTATTGTGTTCGTTCTTGAATTAAGATGGGTTTGATGAGTTCAAGAGATAATCTTATGGAGTTTAATATTTTCCATTACTTATATTCTTTTTTACATTTATGGAGTATACTATTCTAAGTTATTGGGGAAGAAACCATTCGATTTTAGGCCAATTAGGATTACAATATTATGGGGAAAATTCATTGGGTTTTCAAGGTAGTGCCAAAGGCAACGCACCACTAATGCGCCAGGGGTGAAAGGCACATCACACCAAGAATAGTGCTATGTTGTGTAAGGGCTGGAGACCCGCACCACTCAGTGTGCCACGGTTGCTTGCGTGCACCCTTTCTCCATTGTTTAGCCCGTCTTAGTTCTTTCAAAGGGTACCTCTACTCCCCTTTGATTGTGACTATTCTAAACTAGTTCTGAAAATCAATAAATAATTCATAACATGAGCGGTAACATTTAATTCATAATTCAAATTCAAGGTAGAGCTAAGAGTCATGTCTTGAGAGTTCTTCAAGTCATTTTAAGAAGTCTTATACAAATTGTTGTAAAAATTGTTTTAAATGACTTGGACAATGTGTTTAGGAAGAGTATAGCTGATCTCATTTTCTTTAAAATGATATATGGGAATTCATTATTTCCAAGAACAAATGTTTTTACATCTAAGACGAGAGGAAACACCAATGAAAGAGTTCATGAAATGTTTTCAGTAATAAAGATTTTTAGAGAAATATTTTGAGCAATAATCTCAAAGTGGAGGAAGAGAAAATGATTTCCCTAAAACATCATGAGCTAAGTTGTATTTTTTCATTATTATTGAGAATCGATATGGGAAGAGTTCTAACAAGTCAAAAATCCCATAAACTATATTGTCAGTATGGTTAGGAAAGGAACATACAATTTAGATAATTACTTCATTGTATTTTCGTATAGAGCAGGGGAGACAGTTAGTTAAGAATTCATATACCCCGGAAAAGTATTAACAACTATTACATAGTGGGTTAGCTGATCTATACTCACATAGCTCATTGTAATGATCGATTACCGTTGTTATAGAAAAGTCAACGGTAAAATATTTTAGACCAAAATATTTTTGTGGTATCTTGAAATTTTCCCAAACTAGTCCATATTTAGATTAAATAGGAGTAAATAAGGTCTAGGGAAATTTGGCAACAAATGGGAGATCTAATTATGAATTTAATCACATAAGTTGATAGCTAAGACCTATAGGAAACCGTACAACTTTAGAGAATTGAATTGAGACGAGTTAAACTCCCAAAACTGAACTTAACATGAAAGGGTATTTTCTCAATGTCATGGGATGGAGGTGTGTTGTGTCATGTGGGTTTAAAATCCTTGAATTGACTCACTGTTTCAATGCAAGCCACCAATGCAGGGCTACTGTAGCGGATTGAGGACTGTTGCAGCGGGAAATACGTGACTTAAGTCGAAAAGAAACTCTAAAAATATTTTATTCTAAAATTTTAGATCTTGACAGATAAGGAACAACCCATGTGTATTTCTTGAAGGTTTTCAACCTCCTTATAGCACAAAGGATAAGGTTTTTACTCCGCAAACCCATTTTTCAATCCATAGAACATAGTTCTTATGTAGTTATCGATGGGAGAGGGTTTTGATATGGGATTTTGGTGGGAAAAGCCCTAAGCTTGATATGGGGATCAACAGTCTGACCTATAGTTGATATTATTTATTATCGTTTGGGTAATTAAGTCTTTTTTATTGACTCTCTTGTTATATTATTGGTTGTAGAGCAAGAACATGCGAAAAAAACCTGAAAAGGGAGGAATCAAGTTTCATAGGGGGTTCAAGCTTTATGTGAGGTGGGATATGGTTGTTATTTCATGTTGTTTTGATGTATGTTATTATTTACTTAATTATAATGCATATTGTATGTGAATCTCTCATTATTGATCACATTAATAAGAAATGAGGATGATTGAATAATTGTATGCCAATAATCATGGCTTGATTATATTATTATGAAAGTGTACATTGTGATTGTGATTGTGATCGTGACTCATTGAATTGTATTGGGTGTCAGATTCTCACACACTAACTTGGATTAGCTGTCACGTTCCAAAGCACATATGTAATTTCGTTATACATCCGGTTCACGAACTTGGATCAGGTACTATGTACCCGTATAGTAATAATTTGGGTATGAGTTTCATGAGAGGATCATTGACTTAGCATATACATATATCTTTGAGAGTGAGAAGTTGTGCTTTGTTCTTAAGTGAGAATTGATCTTTTATATGTTTGATGTATGCGTGTTTATTGTGTTGTAATGACTTATCTATGTTTGACTTTGGGATAGTCGCGGGGTCGTACCTCTACGCTATGGTTTTATGCTTATACAACATTTTATCTTTCTTTGTTGAATGCTTGGAATGTCACGCCCCGAGGCTATCCCCTGCACGTGAACATGGGACCTAGGAACACATGTTATCCAATGATAAATGTGCTGGCATGATCATGGACATACTAATATAAAGTGAATGATAGAAATTATGCGTAAGCTATAGTAAAAAAAGATGGGAGAATATCCATATACTATAACAGAGATATGTGAAAACTGATAAGTAGTACAAGGAAGATATTAACTCTATACTAAGATTAATCTATTTATGTATTAAAATAACATCTAACCGACTAGAAATTATGTGATAGGCCCCAACTAAGTCTAGAAAAACTGAAACTAAAGGACTAGAAACAAATAAGAGAAACTTATGACTATTTCTAACACCTATAAAAAGAATTGGGTGAAGCGACATCCTAACACGTGTGTCATAAGATTTTAAATTCCTAAAATGGTCTATAATAGTGTTTTAAGTCATTGTTTAAATTTTTGAAGTGTTTGGAGATCAAATGTCCAAGAACATCCAAGACTTTCAGAAGTTTTGCTTTGAAACGTGCTTGTGTGTTTTGGTGTGCCTTTGCATGTTTTACGCATTCGTTTTGGTTGAAATTTATGTGAGAGGTTCCTAACATCTATACGAGTGTATTTGAGCTGGAAAAATCTTTTCATGACTCCCCAAAGGCCAACATAAGGGTCCTTGAGAAGGACCTAACCTTGGGTTCAAGAAAGCCAAAACAATCCCAAACCATGGAGGCATCAAGAACGCTTTGTCCAATCGACGCCCCATTTATTGGGGTGTAGCCCCATACTTGGTGGAAGAATCTTAACATCCAATTCAATGAGCCTTTGAACCAAATGACAGACTAGCATAACGGTCCGTTGGTGGGTCTACGAGGTGTAGATGGTGTCTGTCAATTGACACATGTAGATTTTCTGCAAGTGTCTCGCCAAAGGAGGTTTTTTTGGGAATTTCACCTACCTTACTAAGAATTTTTTTCGGAAATTATTTTGTGAAATTTTTGGTAATTTATGTACTTTTATAAGTCTAAAACCCCAAGTAAAGTCAATATTAAAAATAAAAACACAAACCCCAAAGAAGAACTCTCTAGACCTGCATTGGAGCATGAAGCAAGGTGGGAGCTTGGAGCTTTATTTCTCCATCAGTCCAGTTTCAATTTCATGTCTAGTCATCAATCAAGGTATGTTATTTTATCCTTGAATCTTTTTTCTTCAAGGAGCAAAATTTCAAAGTGTTCTACAAGACATTTCAAAAGATGAATCTCCTATTTTGTTATCTAGCCATAAGTTCTTGCATAAAATGTTTTGAATCAATGATTTATGATTGAATTGATGTTAATTTGTTGATTTTAGATCAAAAACTCCATGAACCCATGCATATCATGACTTCCTTATTTTGCGTAACTTACTTTGGGATATTGAATCATGTAAGAAGCTTGTTATAATTGTATGTAGGCTGTCCTAAATTGATAAATTTCATACTTTATTATCTTGGATTATTGTATATTGTGATTATTGGGTTGAATTGGTGATTATGGTTATTTTTAAGAGCCTTTTCATGTGCATTGAATTGTATGAATTTGATATGGATTGGAGTTGTTGTGGATGGAATGTTGGTATGTTGACCTAACATTCTCTATATTTTGTAGTATAGGTATTTCAAATGTGATTTTTTTATTGTCCACTTATGGTGGCGGTTCTTATGTTATATATTTGAGAACAATATGGCCTCATTAGCATTACTTTATGAATTGTGAAGAATGTGGCTTTGTCGGCATTACATAATGAACTATGATCTTATCATGCTATAACTTCCATATGTGATAATTGAGAGGGTTTATATTATTTATGCGTACATGTGAAGTGAAGTCATGTTTTCTTCTAGTTGATGATAAGTTTCTACAGTAGATTATGGTGATGTCTTAATGTGTGATTGATTGATGTTGGATTATGAATCTTCCTAGTTGACTAGTTGAGTCTTATTATGAGATATTATGATGATTATGTATGAGTGAATAGGGTGACTTGTAGTATACTTAGTTGACCCTATGAGCTACACGAATGTGATTGTACATATGATAAGATGAAGTATGTGTGTGTGTCTTGTTGTGGTAGACTTATATCCCTCTACTTGATACTTGAAGAAGGTGAATATGAGTGTTGACTTAGAAGGCTATAGCACCTTTGTCATGAATGTGTATGAACTGATTGAAATATAAACTTTAACATAATTAAGAGGGTCATTAATGGGGAACCTTCAACCTAGATAGAAGGTATGACATCCTTGAAGTTGAAAGTCGTAATAGTATCTTTCTTTTGTGAATGGTGGACTTAGGGGTTGGTTGTCTTGAAAGGTTTGAAATAATCCTTAGCAAATTTATGAAGCTATCCTATTTAACCATTGTGTAATAGTCTAGTTGACCCCCATTGGTAATGTGTATTATGATTTGGTTGTTACTTCTATATGGTACATCTTCTTATGCCTTTAGATTGAATTACTTAATGAGAACAAAAGCTAGTACCGAGAGAGCATTCTTGGGGAGTCACTTTACTTATGTTGATACTAAAGAACAAAAAAACCCTTGATATTACTTAACCATGTGCCTACATGGGATGTGTCCTAGTTTATCCTTGGCAAGTAGAACACACTCCATCATAGTAGGTTAGATTCCGTATTCCATGCCTAGCTAGTATCGTCTATGTCGATTATTGGCTATTCTCCACATGTGGGATGCATTCTACTGTTCGATTAGTTCTACAATGTTTAGGTAGTTAAATGAGACGCTATCTAGACATTGCACGAGCACGCTTTGAAGATGCTACTGTGTAGGTTCCTTAGGTCTTCTCCAAGACAATTATGTGAAGTTCTTAATTGTTGAATGCATCTTAAATGGTTTAATTAATATAGTGACTTTAGTAAAATACATGTTAATGAAAAGATAGTTATCTAGAGTAGCTTTAACGATTCCTTAGGTAGGCTT
Source organism: Solanum habrochaites (assembly GCA_027704765.1). Classification (NCBI taxonomy): domain Eukaryota; kingdom Viridiplantae; phylum Streptophyta; class Magnoliopsida; order Solanales; family Solanaceae; genus Solanum; species Solanum habrochaites. The sequence continues at coordinate 21,945,344 of JAKWJA010002496.1, forward strand.
GGAGAGGGTGTATGTGCGGTCTTTTCATGTCTTACTTATGTTAGTCTTAGAGTAATTTTAGGTAGGGAGTTTAATTGATAGGTAGTCTTTTGGAACACTCGGGTATGTGTGAAGGGGTTGTATGGGCGGTCACTTTATAACTCACTCTAGTGAGCCTTTGACAAACCTTAGGTATGAGGGTCTCATGGTTGTGTGTTTTGATGTGATCTTGATGCTATATTGTGGAATGTGACTTATATATGTTGATGTTGACTTGTAAGTGACTCTTATACTTGTCTTGTGAGGTTTTCTTTTAAAAGAACATGTCTATACAAATGTCCTTTATCATGGTTATAATTGCATGTCACCATACTTAGTGCATTTTAATGTACTAATTCCATATATTTTGTGTAACGACCCGGCTTCTGCAATTTGGATCTCAACTGGCGTCGTTGACCTCTCAGAGGTCGCAGACAAGCCTCATCTTGCATTCATCACATTCATATGGTTATTTTTAGCGGAAAATTTAAAACTTTTAAATGTATAAAGTATACATAGACTTCATAGAGTTATTTCATTAATTCATCATATACTAAGCTCAACATAAATATAACAACCATCTATCATAAGAATCAATTTGAAATAGAATAAGAATATATCATAAATATGTTTGTCAAACACGACATTATTACAAAATCTTTGAAATAAAGGTACGAAATAAATGCTAGGGACAACATCCACTAGATTTTTGTAAAACTAAGGCTAGACTAAAAGTGTAGCATCCTCGAAATCAATAGTACCTACCAATTGGTTTGAAGAAACACTGATGTCCAAACCATTGCAAGAGTCGTCAATATGTCCCTAAACTGTCATTTATAAAATAGTAAATAGTAGGGGTTAGTACACCACTTGTACTAAGTATGGGTGTATGGACACATAAACATAAGGCTATGCATGATCAAAGAAAGTTCTTCCTAAAGATCATGTTATTTTATGGAAAGTCTAGTAACAATACTTTCCAAAATCGTTAGTTGTGAATTATGGTATGAATATGATGTATTTTAATGCATTCAAAGCACATAACTCATTTTCTATATGATTACAAGAGATTATTATCATCATAAACAAGTCACATTTACAGTAGGTATGCACAACAAAATGTAATCATCTTCATACATAACAGTTTCAGACAAATCTTAACATAGTATCATTCTCTTAAGCAATCTTGGTTCATGACTTTAGGGTAACGTTTTTAAGACATATTGGACAACATCATATTAATATTTTATGAATTTAAAAACTTCATAACGTCACAATAACAACAATACAACATTCATACAAACACATCAACACTTAAATTAATTACGGGTGTAACTAACACATTGTCGATTCATGATTCACATTTTAAGCACTTAACTTTATATGCAACTTCATAGTTTATAGACATTCATCATTCAAGAACATTAAACATAAGATCAGCCTGCACCACCTACCAACAACATGATCTCTAATCTATTCAACATGTAATCAAAGAGGATACTAGGGACAAAGGAGTTCGACGAAAACACGGAAACAACCCTAGTTTTCAAGATCTTTGAATCATCGGAAATAAAGTTCTCTTGGAGAAAGAAGTCCACGAGAGAAACCCATACCTTATGTTAAACATAATATAGAAATACCACCTTGAACGAAACCTTGAAGAAACCTTGAAATCTCCCTAGAGAAATCGATAAATTTTCTGCCTTTTTCTTGCGTTCGTTGCTTATTGTTTTTGCGTCCTTTTTGTCTATGAGTTTGAACGTGATTTTTAGGTTTAAGAACTGATATTGACTCATTTAAATTAGGGTTTAATAAGTTAATTAAATATATTTATTAACTAATTACTAAAAATCCCCTCCTCGATTGACTAGAACTACGAAAACACAATACTTGGTCAAATCTGAATTTTTTCCTACGAATTTCATTTTTCCCCTTTAAATTAATTAATAAAATGTATAATTTATTTAATGTACCTAGGGTAACTATTTAAGTTTCCCTAAATCATTGGAAGAAAAATTAACCCTTTTGGACCATCCTAGGTTAAGTATTAGGAGGTTTCTTGAGTTGTACTAGATTAGTGTAAGAATTTCGGTTTTCCCCCTTTAATTTAATTAATTAAATGACTAATTTAATTAATCATGTTACCTAGGTTAATTACTAAATTACCCTTAAGTCGTTATAACCATAACTAATCCTTTGAACCATCCTAGGTTAGGTACTAGGTTGTCTTTTTCTTGTTTTAACCGAAGTCTGGATATTCGTTTCTGATTTCGGTTTTTCCCTTTAAATTAATTAATTAAGTTGATAAATTAATTAATTAAGTAGCCTATAGTAATTAATGAAGTACCCTTAAGTCGTTAGGATCTTAACTAACTCTTTGGACCATCCTAGGTTAGGTACTAGGTTTTCCCTTTCTTGTCTTAACCGAAATCTAAAAGTTTCCTTTTTATTTTCGGTTTTAGCCCTTTTAAATTAATTAATTAACCTAGGGGAATTACTAAAGTACCCTAAAGTTGGTAGGACCATAACTAACCTTTTGGACCATCCTAGGTTAGGTACTAGGTTGTTTCTATAACTAGTACTAGGTTAGTGTCAACACGGTGTTGGTCCTACGTTTTCGGGTGCACTAATGGGTCCAATTAGGTTAGTACTAGGTTATTTTGTTATTTAGGGATGTAGGTTAGAGTCTAGAATTTTTAGGGAGGTTAGGCCCCACATGGAGTGGTCCCTTCTGCACGTTTTTCCCCCTAACTACCCTAACATAATTCGGTTAGTGTGGTCCTCTTCTTTGGCCGCTTCTTCACATGCCTTGCAGATGTGCTTGCACATGGGTTGGTTGCACTTTCCTAACTAACTATTATTTATGATTCATTTGGGAATGTTAACTTATTGTCCCAAGGATCCTCATTATGTCCTTTGGCACTGTTTAGTCTACATGATCATTTTAAATGATCATGTTCTACGGTACTAGGCTTGACACTTGGATACCTATTACTTTGTGTGCAAATACAAGAAAATATATGTTTTTAGCTTAGGGTCTTAATTGCATTTACATTTCTTAAACAATCTCATTAATGTTAGAAAATTGGCTAACACCCTTCAAGCCAGTATTTTTTAATATGCCCAATATTTTGCTTATTTGGATATTATAGAGAAATTAGCTAATACCCCTTAGATAATTTTCTATACTATGCCCAATATTTCTCAATATTGTGCATTGGGATACCTGTGTACCTCCAATACTCATTCTTAAGGACCTATTGGGCTCTTCACTAGACATGTAATTTTCTGAAATGTTATATTTTGTCTTATCAGTGAAGAGAAAGGTGGCATTGGAGAGGAGTGTTTTAATTGAAGCTTGGATATTAGCACTCATACAAACAAAGTTGTGGTATGTCCTCAATTTATTCGAGGACAACACTATGTTTAATTTTCTTATTGAAGACATTTTAATAGACTTAGATATTTCTATTTTGTTGATGTATGGACCGTGACTTTATATATTCATATGTCTAAATTGGAGACTTTCATACTTAGTCTTTCCTATAATGTTCTATGAAGTAGTTTGAAGTATTACTATTTCGTGTGAAAATTTTTTATTTCGCACTACTTTTCAGACATATATGCAATAAATGATGTCAAAGGGCATGTAAAATACCTCTAAGAGGTTAAGTACGTCGTGCCATGATTTGAGAATACAATTTCTTCTAGGGTATAATTTCGAGTCGTTACACTATTGTCCTTTAAGAATAAGGACTCACCACTGATTTTGGTGAAGTGGATATTGTGTGATCTATATGCTGAGAACCTAAACCTACATCAGAAAGAAATGTAGCACACAGTATGCATCAGTACATGAAAGGTGTTGAGCATGCATGATAAATGTACACTCTAAAAATTTTACACCTTATCTAGAGCCTAACACGAGTGTATGAAGGTTTAGATACTATTCTAAGACCTAAAATAATGTTTATAAGTCATTGGAGAACTTTTAGAGCCAAGGCGTCAAAGAACGTCCATGACGTCAGGAAATTAGCCTAATAGAACTAGTTGACGTTGCTAAGTTTGGGGATGGTTTCGGAGAGTCAAATGAAGTCTAAAACCTGCAAAGAGACTTTGATTATGTAAAGTGTAGTATAAAGAGTTTAAAATTCTAGTAAAGATTCATCAAGGACCACCTGAAGGGTCATGGATGAGGACCCCAAAATGGGTGGGCACGCTGCCAAAGCAGCTTGTGAAAGTAAAGAATTAGTGGGCTGCTGCGCGACGCGCAGCCCACGCATTCCTCACCGTCCAAAATTTTATTTTTTGTGGAATAAAATGGGTGTTGGACCTGCGACGCGGAGTCACTTCCCTGATTCAGAAAAATCATATTTTTGACATTTAGACTTTACAAAAAGACCAATTTAAGAAAGGGGTGTTTTAGGTAATTTAGGGGGTGATTATATATATCCTAAGGGTATGTTTAAGTCATTTATGACTCACCCAAGCTTAAATTCCCAAAAAAAACCTAAAAGCTCTCATCTCTCTCTACTCTCTCTCCCCAATTCCTCCATTGGTGAAGGACCAAAGCTCGAAGAAGAAGATTAATTTCTCTAGGATTTCACTTAAATTTCATGGATTAATCTTCATTAAGGTATGGGTTATTCACTCTTGGGATACCTTTCCCCAAGAGGTCATCTAAATGTTGATTACAAAATAATCTATTCCATGGGATTTTCCATTTCTAATGGTTTTTCTTCTAAACTTCAAATTGATGATGAATTGTGATATCCGATGACTAATTGTGTATAGATTATAGGTTAATTGATATTATTTTATGCAATTTCATGTTGATCATGTTCCCTTCCCCAATTTCCCAAATCTTGGATCTTGGTCATGAATTGATGGGAATTGAAGAATGAATTGATCATTAGACTTGTTTGAACTATTCTAATTCATGTATGTATTTACTAGGGTAAGGTATTGTTAATATTGGATCAAATTCTTGAATAATTCATGATGAAACCTATTCCACCTAACCCTAGGTTATGAATTGATGTTTGAGATAGTATTGATGCAATTGACCTAGTTCTGGTGTTAATTACTACTGATTGATGTTACTACACCTATTGTTGGATGTAATTGGTTAGTTGATGGTAAGACCATGATGATGGCTACTGAAGGAGATTGAGTAATTCTTTATGATTATAAACATTGCTTCAATTATGATTGCTTGTGTTTGATGATGTAGTTCAATTGAAGCATGACTTATGATTAGCCTAAGTAGGTGTTAGTATGATGATGAATTAAAATGTCTTTACTATATGATTGTGAGAGTATGCTTAAGATGAAATTATATAAGGTTGGTTGTGAAGTACCTAAGTGTGTTATTATGACATAATGATGATGTTATTCGAATCTCACATATGACGGTTGCCATGAAAGGATATTCTCATGCTATTCATAATAACCTAATGACAATGACTATACAAGGGATAAGACCCTATGACATAAACTAAGTGATGATTAATAAATAAAGATATTTCAAAAAGTCACTTAGATGAACACCGAGTGAACGTGACAATGGGAGGTGATGACTTTCCATGGAGGAAGATTCACCCTATAGTTTCACATGTGATGTTGACTCCCAAATGAAGGATACTTATCCAATGGATTCTTACGAGAGGAGGCCCCCATTGCGAAGTTGTATTTAGAGGTATTATAGCTATCTCTTTGTTATTGAACTATATTGCCCCCATAGGAAGTCTAGCTAATGTATCAACCTAGAAAGCTATGTTTTTGTTTGGTTTTACTTTGGCCATAGACCACCTTCCATCGGTGTATAGTTTTCCAATACCATATTCAACACTTAGGTCTTGTGATCTATGTCAGTTAAGGCAAGTGTTCCGTAAGCTAAAAATGAAGTATTGAAGTACAAACCAACTAAATGGACTTAAGAGGTTTTACTTAGCCTACGTAGGGTATGGGACTCTACCTATGCCTTTCACAAGTTTGCGTTAAAAGGAATTTTAGAAGGTTGTGATTATGTATGAATATGTTGGTAATGGTACATGATATGTACATGATGAACTTGCACATTGTTGATATTACATGTTGACTACTTTCGTTTATGAATATGTGTTGGTATTTATTGTTAAAGTATGATGATATATACTACTAAGTGTTGTACTATGTGAAGTAGGATGATAGTCATGATTCTTGTTGGGTTACTTGATTGAGTATGGTTATGGGGCTTTGCTTGGTAGTTTCACTTTTTGACTTGATAGGGGTTCATGGGTAGTTGTGTTGCTTTGGTTATGTTTAAATGTACTCTTATCCATACTTGTTGAAGCTATAACTTGATTATTGGAGTGGTCTTGATATTATATGCAAGTCGGTTGATATGATCATTAACTTGACAATGCTTTGTATTGTTGGTCTTGTGATGTACATGCCTATGACTTAAGGAATATGTCTTTTTGATTGGTGTGGTCTTCTTGAATGTGCATAGGGTTTTTAAAGGGTAAAATAACATGTTTTCAAGGAAGTCCCTTTTTAGCATGTTTTTATATGTGTGCATATATTCTCATACTTAGTACAAGTGGTGTAATAACCCCATATCTTCCTTTTCCCCAACATTTTAGGTTCCGGTCCTTTAAGGACTTTTGGCGAAAATTTTGAAGAAGACTTGGAAATATTGATCTTCCAAGTTGGGTAGTCCTCACTTTCCACCAAAGAAGCTTCAAGATCCATTGAAGAAGACCAAATTCTTCAAGTTTCATGAACAAATATCGTCATTTTCTTCATATAAAGGTATGTTACTTCATCTTTAATTCATCTTTCATTCAAGGAGTCATTCCAAAGACATCTCAAAAAGGGTTTCAAATTCAAAATTCTTCTGTTTCTTATTCTAAGCGTGGGTCTTTGCATGAAAACATTTCAATGAATGAAATATTTTATTTTCAATGTTAGTTGATGATTTAAGTTTGAAACCCCTATGAACGTATGCTCATGCATATTCTCAACTTTTGACTTATGAAGTGAGTTTATTGTATTTGGATAGAAAATGTTGAGTTATGTTTCTTATGTCTTATTTGGAATACCTACTACCCTGGTATGCTTTATTTTGAGGATTTTGTGAAGTATTTAGAAAAGGTGTCTAAGGCTTGCATGAAGTGTAAGTTGGTTAATGTTCTTATTAAAGTGATTTTGAGTGGTGTGGTCCACCTTTGGTGTCGGCTTGAAGTATATAAATATATATAAGTAAAAGTAGGTGTATTTTTATTATGGCCTTAAAGGGATGACATGTGAAGTAAAGTGATTATTTGATAGATATGCATATTGTGCTTTATGATGTTGTTAAAGTGTCTTCAAATTATTATGCCCAAATAAAATGCATGTATATGTGAAGCATGATAGTGTGTGAATTATTATAAATGTAGTATGACAATGTTTAGAAGTCAAAAATATTAATATGTTGATTATGTGAAAGGTGTGCTCACATATACCCACACACACACTATTAATGAAAGAATGAAGTTAATGAATGATAATGGGGGATTGTAGAGTAGACACGCTTTGTGAGTAGGGATAAAGTATCTAAGACCATTGCCTACTATTCCTAAACAAATCTGAAAAGGGAGATTATTTGGGTTAAGACTATTAGTGAGTGGAGATGAAGTGTTTATTAGCAACCTCACTATTTCGAAGAGCTTTCCAAGATAGGTTGGAGGTTTGATACGCTTCGTGACTTGAGATGTGTCATTCAAAAGTAACTTCTAAGGATAAGTACTCTTCGATAGATGAGATGTGGTACTAAATAGTTATCACTTAACATAAACTTAATGAAAGTTTAAGACTCCGCGGGGGAGTTATGCTTAGCACCTAGAGGATTTGAGGAAGGATTGGATACTCTTCCTGAGTAGAGATGGTGTATCAAATGTACCTCTTGAGACGAGTGCACTTTGTGAGTATAGATGAGTTACTTAGAAGCAATCTCCTTATCCTTAACTATGAGCCCACATAGGCGTAGCTATTGGATAATCCATGTAAAGGATAAGAATATGACCTTACCTTAGGCAAGTAGGGATTCCTCATCCTTTAGGGGTTAATACCTTGCTTCCATGTCTAGCTCTCGTGGTCTATGATTGGTAAAGATATCCCCCACAAAAGAATGCTATGAACTAAGTCTTGTTAAGGGTGATCTACTTAGGGTAGGTTGTGGAATAAGACAATATCTATCCAATGCACACAAATAGACATTTGGAGTGTTTCTTGGTTCTTCCTTATATGAAATGTATAAGTGGGTCATTATATGATGTTAATGAAGTAATGTTATGTTATCTATAATGTTAAAAAAGCATGTTGATATTATGTCTTGTATGAACAAACTTATGTATATAATATATGTGATGTGCCTAGTCTAATGGAATTCTCAAGAAGCACTAAGATGAGGTAGTAGTATGGGATGCTACTTTCACATCGCACCAAGTCTAATTTGGGGGGTTGTCTAGGAGGATGGTCTTTTGTGAAGTTTCTAAATGCATATATGTTCTTGTAGTGTCTTTAGGAAGTTTCTTAGGAGGTAAAGCTTGGAAAGTCGATTCTCTCAAGATTGGTATGTCCTCTTATATTTGAATACATAGACTATGTTTGGTTTAGTTTATTCTTTTAAGACTTTTTATATGACTTAGTATGTTTTTTTTTTCAATGTAAAGGGTCGTGACCCTAAGATATTAAGATGTGTCTTTAAGTTGGCTTGTGATGATAAGACTTGTTCCTTACTTTTTTATAAAAGAAGTTTGTTATAAATATTGTGAAAAGTTTTAATTCCGCACTACTTTTCATACCTATATAAAAAGAATAATAGCTAATAGGCTTGTCAAATACCTCCGAGAGTTCGACGACGCCGTTAACTTCACTAGGGTGCTCCTGGTCGTTACAAACTTTGTATTAGAGCAAATGTTTTGGAACTAGTTTAGGGTACAAAGTATCAAAAGCAAAGTCTAGTAGAGTATTGTTCACCGGTGTGAGTCGCGATACATCCATTAGCGAGAGGCTATAAGGCGATAGAAGTTTCACTTTCTTCATTACTCTAGTATCATACCATAGAGTCGAGTTCTATAAGTGTCTTTTCTCAACCTCTTCTCTTGTGTTTATACGACATGAATTCGAGAAGGACACCGGCTAGAAGGGAGGAGGGAGGAGTAGATAATGAGACAACCCCTGGTGAGCAAGTCCCAATATCTAACAAAGAGGATGTGAATGAGGAGGTTCCCCCTCAAGAACCTCAAAGTAACCCAAATGCTTGAAGAGGCCCAAGTTCCTCAAACTCTCTATATTGAAGGGGATATAACTAATGCAGAGATAAGGGCTGCTCTTCGAGCATTGACCTAACTCATGACGACTCAATCTCAAGTCGTCGCCAATCATGTGGTTGCCCAAGCTAACGTAGGATTTGGATGTTAACCTCATTCAAGTACTCCCACTTCTGGAATCCGATATTTGATGAGGATAAAGCCTCCTACTTTCCATGGAACTAAGGTGGATGAAGATCCACAAGGCTTCATAGATGAGGTGTTCAAGGTCATGGATGCTATGGGTGTGACTCCTAGGGAGAAAGCGGAACTAGTCGCCTATCAATTAAAAGATGTGTCTCAAGAGTGGTTTGAGAAATGGAGGGATGAGAGGCCCATTAGTGAAGGTCTGGTAGATTGGGAAGTGTTCAAGAAGGCCTTTCTTGTCAGGTTCTTCCTATAGAGTTGAGGGAGAGAAAGTTAGTAAAATTCATGAACCTTCCTCAAGGAGGAATACGTGTTAAAGAGTATTCTCTCATGTTTACCCAACTCTCCAATTATGGCTCAACCTTAGTAGCCAACTATAGGGATAGAATGAATAAGTTCATGACATGAGTGTCTAGCTTGGTGGAAGAAGAGTGTCGTATATAACTGCTCTATGATGATGTGGATATCTATAGATTTATGGTGTATGCTTAACAAATTGATGATTCCAAGCTTAGGAAAATGAATAGAGAAGGGAAGAGTCCTAGGTCAGATAAACGAAGTCTTCCTAAATCCAAGAATAGGATTTATAATCAAGAGTCTTCCATGGGGAAAAAGGATAAGGTCTCCAACAAAAATTATCAAGTAGGTTGATATGCTTTTTAGAGGCCTAGATGTTCTACTTGTGGGAAGCAACATCTGGGTAGGTTCTTACCGGTACAAATGGTTGGTTTGGATGCGTTAATAGGGGTCATAAGATGAGAGATTGCTTAATCTTCAAGCAAAGAGGGAGACCAACCAATCTTATCATGATGGTCCATATCTCAATGCTCTATAGAAGAATCGTTTCGATGCACTTCAAGATAAATAAGGAGCTAATTCAAAGTGAAAGCCCTAGTAAATCATGGTTTCTTATAGTTCTTTTGATTTGCTTTAGATAGGTTTACCCTAATTATAGGAGAATTAGTTGAGTAGTAATGTAGTTGATATCCTTATCTTTTGCTTTTATTCTTACTCAATCTTGAGACAAAAATCCTTAGTAGTTTGGTTACGTTTTGGAGTCTTGCATATCAGTATGAGTTGCATGTTTATGTTATAAGTGTCAATGATGATATGATGTTTTACATGCTCTTGGTAATATTTCCTTAATTGCTTCAAAGTAGTTATGTCTATATGCCAATGTGTGATTTGAAGATTATTAATTTGGAGCTTTGTAGTCATATGATGAGCTTGTCTAATGTTGGAGAAAGTAGTTGCTCCATAAGTGAAATGAAATTGATGAACTAAGTGTGTACTTTGAATTGTTTAAAAAGTTCCAAATTTGCTTGTGCTGCTTAAAATGCTAATGATGTGTCGTTGGTGTTGCTTCTAGGTTTGGTGAATTAACTACGAATTTTATGTGCATGATTCTATGTGTTGTGAGCTTCTGGTTAAGTCGTTGATTTCCTTGAAAGTGTTTAGGGTTATTCAAGGACGAAAGTTTTTCTATGTAAGGGAGAATGTAGCGACCATCATAATAAAGAAGGTTGAACTAGAGTTTCGAATGTGTTTCATGAGTTAATAATGTGTTAAAATAGTGAGTATTTAGTGTTTGAGGTCAGTTAAGTATGTTTGGAAGTCAAATGTCAAAGAATGACCAAGAAGCTCGGAAAAAAGAATTGTGTGCGCACTAGTGTGTCCTTCATTTTTGTGGATGTTTTCAGGTGTTTTTTGTAGTCTGAAACAAGTGGGGATGACCTTAGAACCTATAGAGACATACCAAGGGTCAAAAAGTTTGAGTAGGATTCCCCGGGGACCACTCTAAGGGTACCCATGGAGGACCCAAACGTTGGCCAAAGAAGCTGTCGGGCAGCTAGGATGTGGAGCCAAGGGCGCTTCGACCTGCATCCATTGAAGGAAAAATTTTCCCTTGCGACACGGGGCCAAAAGGAACCATTCTTTCCCAAAATAGAATCTAGAACCAAGATCTGTAGGTGACCACGCGACATGCAGCCATGTCCCAGATTTGGTCGCGGTTTTTAGTAAACTATTAACCCCAATTCCCCCATCAAATCAAAAGCCTCAACTTCAAAACTATGACTTTCCGAAATTGTTTCTCTTAAATCCTCCATTGAAGAAGCTTCAAGCTCCAAGTAAAAAGACCAAATGCTTCAATTTTCTTCACCAAATATGTTGGGTTTCTTTCAATTAAGGTATGGTAGTTTATCCTTGATTCTTCTTTCATTCAAGGAGCGATTAAAAAAACTTTTCAAAAAGTGTTTCAAATTCCAAGTTCTTAATTCTGTTTTTGATTATATGCATGACTCTTTGCATGAAAACGTTTTAATGAATAAAATAAGTTATTTTCAATGTTAGTTGATGATTTTAAGGTCAAAAATACAATGAACCCATTCTCATGCATATACTCAACTTTTAACTTATGAAGTGGGCTTTTTCTATTTGAATAGATAATGTTAGATTTGTCTTTCTTATGTTGTATTTGTATTACCTACTATCTTATTATGCTTTATTATGAGGATTTTGTGATGTATTCAGAAAAAAAGTGGCTAAAGCTTGGATGAAGGGGTAAGTGGTTTAATGTTCTTATTGAAGTGATTTTGAGTTGTATGATCCCTTTGTGGAGGGTTGTTACTTGAAGTATATTGCTATATATATATGTATAAATATAGGGGTATTGTGAGTGTAGGACTGAAAGTATGGCATGTTGAAAGTAAAGGAGTTATTATTTGCTGGATGCATGTGGTTGTTTTATGAAGTTGGAAGGTTGTGTCTTGAACAGATATCAAGGTCTAATGAAGTTCACATGAGGTGTTAGGCAGACAGTGTATGCATTTGATAAAGTAGGATGAACATTTTAGAAGTAAAAGTAAATTAGAATTTTATGGTGATTAGTTGAAAGGTGTGCTCACTTGTAGTCACACACAATATGAATGAAAGAATTAAGTTAATGAATGAAAATGGGGATTTAGGTAGACAAATTTCGTCGAATAGAGATTAAAGTGTCTCACAGACAATTCCCTACTATTCCTAAAGGAACTCTCGTTATTAAAAGGGGGATTTTGGGTGAACACAGTATTCCTTAGTTGAGAGAAGTGTTTAGTAGGCCACCCTTCACTTTGCAAAGAGCTTTCCAAGATATGTTGGCGGTTGGATACGCTTCGTGGTGAGATTTGTTATTCAAAAGTACATCAAGGATAAAATACTCTTTGATAGATGACGAGTGGTACTGAATAGGATATCTCTTACCTAAGTTAATGAATAGTTAAGACTCTGTGGGGAGGCATCTTGCACCGAGCGGATTTGAGAAAGGGGGGGATTCTTCATGCGTCGATATGTTGTATCAAATGTACCTCTGGAGACAAGTGCTCTTTGTAGGAGAGATGAGTTATTAGAGCAATCTTCTATGCCTTAACTATGCTCCGACATAGGCGTTAGCTATCGAGAATCCATGTATCAAGGATAAGTGTATAAACGTACCTTAGGTAAGTGGGGCTTCCTATCTGGGGAGGGGTTATGGTAGGCGGGTTTAATACCGGATTTATGTCTATGATATCATGATCTTTGTCGGTTAAAGTAGGCCCCACAAATTACACTGATATGAAACTAAGTCTTCTTCGCGGTGATCTAATTTGTTAGGTTTTTTGTTTTTTTTTTTGGAATTATAGACGTGATCATCTGTGTACAAGTATTCATTAGAGGTTTATTGGTGCGTCATTATAGGAAAATGTATGAATTGGTCATTATATTGTGGTGGTATGAAGTAATGTTACTTTATGTTGAAGTTCTTTTATAGAGCATTTTGAATTAGTTCCATGTCTAACGAAGTTATGTATCTGATTAATGTACTGTTCCTCGCATAAGGGAATTCTCAAGGAGCACTAAGCTTGACAGATTAGTATTGAGATGCTACTTGGAACATTCAATACGTGTAACTGCGGGTTGTCTTGGAGGATGGTCCTTATGCGAAGTTTCTAAAACATGCTGCGTTCCTATAGTCCTTTAGTATTGCATGTTGACTGTTAAATTAAATGAAGCATGCTTATCTTTGGTGTCTTAGGGTCATTTAGGTTTGTATTGAAGCTTTCTTGGCGGTTCTCATGTCCTATCCTAATGATTTTAAGATAATTTTGGATAGGAAAAAATATATTTATATGGGTTTAGCTGTTACAGTGACTATGTTGAAGGTTATGGGAGTTTTACATTATATGATAAATGATGTTTTATATGATGCTTTGGGACTTGATTCCTGAAGGTTTTTCTTGAAATGGCTATTAAGGTTTGTGTTAAATAAGCGTCCTCTTTTGCAGTTTTTGCAATAATTCATAGTACAATTTTCATTCTAACATCCATGAGACTTCTATATTCCAAGTATAGGTGGAATGATAGTGAAGGTTCTTACGAGGGGCAAAAGCTTGGAAAATCGAATTCTCTCAAGATTGGTATGTGGTTGTACATTCGAGGACGTAGATTATATTTCTTTAATTATTGCTTTTAAGACTTGTATAAGACTAGTATGTTCTATTTCAATGTAAAGGTCCCAGGACACTAAGGATATTTACTATCATCTTAAGTGGGTTGTGATAATCAGACTGGTCCTTACGTGTTATAAAGAAGTTTCTAACGAAATTTTTGTAAAAAGTTTTAATTTTGCACTACTGGGGGCTACACGAGTCGTACAGCGTTTTGGGGAAGAAGGGTTGGTGTAGTGTAATTACGACCTATCGCACAGACCATAGGTCAGACTAGAGTCAGTAATAGTGATCGTTAGGTTGCACATACCCTTTCTTGAAAAGCTGAACTCTGGTCTTGTCTTTTTCACAAGTGTTACATTACATCCCCTTGGGAACTTCGTCCTCGAATGAAGAATTATACATCGGAAAAGGAGGGAAAAACAAATGAAAAATTTAAGAAAAACTTAAAGGAAACAGGAAACTTTAAGAGTGATCTACACAAAAAAGCTGAAACAATTGAAGACGAATTACAACATAAAGATGTAGTTTAATATCAAGCGAAAGAGGTGATGATACTTGGCTTTCTGGTTGCTCTGCTTCCAAGGATCTCATTCTATGACTGACTACTCAAAAGACCTTTGACTAAAGGAGACTCGTTATTCTCAACAGCCTAACTGACCAACCCCCCCCCCCACCACCCCCCCCCCCACCCCCCCCCCCCCCCACCACCTGTGATCAGAACTCAATTGGTACTACTAATAAGACAAAGACTTCTTTCACAGTCACACTCTTAATGGAGCTAACAAATGTTGGATCAACCGTACATTCTTCAAAAGCGGAGAGGTGGAAGGACAGGATGCACTGCTGCTAGTTGTGCTGGAAACTCTAAATCATATCAACTTGCCAACCCTTTGCAAGATGGGAAGGGCCTATATATATATAATGACTTACCTTCTCTTACCAATTCTCACCACCTTCAGGGGACACTTTCAACCAAAAGATCATGAACTGGAACTCTAGTTTCCTTCTTCTAACATTTGATTAGATAAATTCTTGCAACTATGGGTTGGCTTAAGTCAATTGTCTAAGCGTCAACCTTTTCGTTTTGAATAATAGGCTGAATCAGGTCATATAAGGAAAATTCACCTTCTTCCAAATAACAACCGGAGTTGTGCACCTACGCCCATACAATTCCTATAAGGGGCCATCTAAATTGCAATGGTAGCTACTATGATAGGTCAATTTATAAGAGGAAGGTGGTGATACAACCCAGGGGATAAACCCTACCAGCCCTACCTTGAAGTAAATCATACAAAGCTATCAACATATCCTATAAGTTTAAGTGGTACGCTCTACTAGCCCATCCGTAACGCAAGGACCCAAATTTGTGCTAAGCTAACTGAGTACAAAAACTTTTGAAATGACTTCCATTAAAATGGGAGCTAAAAGAGGACCATATATGAGATTATTGAGAAGAAGGAAACCCCCTTAACTGAACTATCTCACTAATGTAAAGCTAGTGTAAAAAAGTTTCCTCGCTAAATTTGGAGTTTGAATTGCCAAAAAAGCGAGAAGAAGATTAGTTATTATGTCACCTATAACCAATGGAGTCATGCGATCTCGCGAGTAAGAGAAATATTAAGAAATCTGTATTAATCATTCCCACGGTCCATGTAGGAATGTCTACTCTTGATCATACCCCCTGGTTCTGATGTTATACATTCCACTGATGGCCACTGGGGGCCACTTATTGACAAAATTGTTATATCCCTGTTCAGATATTCCACCAAAGGACTTATCGCAGATTGTTTTTGTACCATCATGGCGGGGGATGAATAGAATAGATATTAGGATGGTCTTCGACAAGAATAGTTGCGTCAACTCACCCATAACACAGGAAACCACACACTTACTTAAGAATGAAGTACAGTACCCCTACTGGGAGAACCTCATATCTGATTGAGGTTTTCACCCTTATGTTAAGAACTATTGATAGTGTCTACTTTTCCTTAACTACTACTATTGAAAGATTTACCCAATTTATACTTTACACCACTGGTTGATATGCTCATAACAAGAACTCATAAGCGAGAAAGCCAAGGAACAGCCTTTACTACTTACCTCTATATTAACATCATGTGAAACACTAAGTTTAGATAATATTCTAAGGGAATCTCCCACTACATTCCTTACCAAGCTGGTATACATATCATATCATACACTTTTGACTCAAGAAAATTCTCAGGCAAAAGATTCAATCTTTAGGGTAAATACATATGGATGAAGGCTCTCATGCGTTTGTTAACAAGAGTAACATGGAACACCATACAAGTAATGCCTCCAAATCATAGTGTAAACATTACTGCTGCAAAATAAATCATGAGTTGGATTTAGTTATTCTCATGCAAACATAAAGTTGCCTAGAATCATAAGCTATGACCCACATTTTTGTGTCCAAATACAACCTTTAGTCTGACTCTTGAGGCATCCTAATAAATCATCTTAACCCACTGAAACTTATGGTAGTGTAGAAACAGGAGTATAGTCAACTACTTAATTTTGCAGGGGGATATCTCACAATCAACTTATCAAATAAACTTGTCCTTATTTTGAGTAAATTTAGTTCATAGAGAGGATATAGATGTAAATCTTACCATATACATTCTATAATAACCTGCTAAACCCACAAAACTTTTTATATCTGTACGAGATGTAGGTCTAGGCCATTTTTCACTACTTTTATCTTCGTGAATCCATTGGGATCTCCTCTCTAGATATAATGTGAAAAAATGAAAGGAATGGATTGTATCTTGAACTAACATCTGTTGAACTTTGCAACTAACTGTCGATATTTAAAATTTTGCAGAACAACTCTCAAATAAATAATATGTTCTTGCTTATATCTATAGTAAATGAGGATTTCATTAATAAATACGATAACGAACAAGTCAAAATATTGCTTGAAAATTTTGTTCATTGGATCCATGAAAGCTATAGGACCATTGGCTCGTCCAAATGACTTAATTACAGATTCATAATGGTCATACCGTGTTTTAAAGTCTATTTTCGAAATGTGACTATATATTACTCTGAGTTCATGATAGTCTAATATGGGGTCAATCTTTGAATAAGATTAGCACCCTGAAATTGGTCAAACAAGTTATTAAACCTGGGGATAGATACTTATTCTTGATCATAACCTTGTTCAACTGTCTATAGTAAATACACATTCTGAGTAAACCATCTTCCTTGTAAAAAAACTACACCGGCGCACCCCATGAAAAAATAGGTTTTTTGATGAAGCTGTTATCTATAAGCTCTTTCAAATGCTCTTTAAATTCCATAAGATTAGTTGGAACTATTTTGTGAGGAGAAATATAAATAGGCTGGGTTTCTAGAAGGAAATCAATTTTGAAGTCAATTTCCCTTTCATGAGGAACTCGGGGAAGATCTTATTGAAAAAATTTAGGAAACTCACTCATACTAGACATGACTACTAAAAGTTGGGGGTTTTGACATCGAATCATTTAAACCCGAACTAGGAGGATGGTATACCCTGATAGTCATCTTTATAGCATTGAGGTAAGAAATGAATTTATACCCTAGGTGCTAAAATGCTTATCCCTCATTTAAGGTTTGTTCGTATAGAAACTAACAAATAAACAATCTTAGTTCTAAAATGACTGAGCATAAAAGGAAATTTAACCCAATATATCTTTAGAACGACCCGAAGTATACCATTCAAAATTGCTAAGATATTGATGAGGTGACTTTCTAAGAGATTGTGCTAGATAAAATTTTGTTATACTCGTCTGACTATAACTGGGGTGGGACCGAACTAGTTAGAGAGTGAGAAAGGGTCTAAGAGAGTGTTCTACATGACATCAAACTTACATGCTATAAAAATGAGTTACAAAGGACTGAGAGTAGGATACTGGATATAAAAATGCATCATAATATCAAAGGTCAAAAGCTCGTAACATACATAGAAGAACCTTCATAGCCTGGCAAGCTTAAATAGCACACAACCTTGTTGGCACTGAGTCCACCTCTAAAAATGAGTATCAGATAAGTAAGCAAACTTTTGTTGGTGTTGTTTATGTTGTGAGTGAGATCTTAAACTACGTCCTTGATCCTATCTAGTCGGCGAATCCTCAACCTGTGACAGAAGACCGATCCAAAAGGCATCTTTCCATGTGTTGCGAGCACACTAGCCGAGATGGTTCTTTCCACATATAGGGAAGTAGGGGTAGGTTTTGGTACCGAAAAAACACGTCAATGATACATAGATATGATCAAACTGTTTCGGAGGAGTTGAAACACTAGATGATAGGGGATGTGATGTAAAACCATCTACTGAGTCTGGAATTGGCCACTACCATATTTGCTAAGAATATGTATACTTCCTTATCCTAGACTTCTTGTTGTCCGGAGACAAGTTTCCTATAAGATTATCACCTCAACCTCTGAGCGTGAGTATGGAGCCTAGAGAGTCTCATATTTTCA
Organism: Solanum habrochaites; assembly: GCA_027704765.1. Taxonomy (NCBI): domain Eukaryota; kingdom Viridiplantae; phylum Streptophyta; class Magnoliopsida; order Solanales; family Solanaceae; genus Solanum; species Solanum habrochaites. Next base: position 21,963,801 of record JAKWJA010002496.1, read on the forward strand.
CACAACATAGAATTCCTAAACAACTGTCTTCACCAAAGCTAACACTAAGTTACAAAATCTGATCATCTGAGCTCTCAGAATCAACAACCATATGAGGAGCCGACTTGGGAGGAGTAGGGTAAACATGTGGCCCTACTCTTGGACTTTTATAGTACCTTGTGTGAGGTTCTTATATACTGGCCTTTGACCCCTTAATTTCTTGGAAGAACCTATCCATAAAGGTTTTCGATGAAGCAATCCTAAGTGATGGAGTCCGATAGAGATGTACCCCTATTCTTCTATCCACTAAATATACTAAAGAGGAGACACATACTTAATTGTGTAAGATGCAGCTCAACCTAATCATCCCAGTGGACATTGTATCACCTCTACGATATTCTTAATCTCATCCAAGAATAAGGTATTTCTCACAATTTGTGATCCTAATTACTATGGCTGATTACCTAAACCAAGTAATCTACCTTCTATTGTTGTATTCCAGAATGCATATTACGGGGAGCTTTAACCCATTGATTGTTCTCGCTGGTGAACACTCTCAACAATTTCTTAATTCCGCATTGGAGGAATTCTTATTGGGATCGGAAGACCGACATACCTTTTCTGGCATTTTGCAATGCCTTAGCGTTTATGCTAAGAGGAGGCATGTACTAAATGTAGAATGTCCAAATGAGAATGCGAATTTGATTCATTACCATTACAACTGATAAGAGCAAAGAAGAAGTGAACTTTGAAACACTTTCCTAGTGCCTTAATCAGTAGAGAGTGTGCCACATTACACACACATGAAAAGGGATCTTTAGCTCGTATGGCTTTTTAGATATCCTAGGACACATAAATTTAGACTCTCATACTAAGCTGTCACACTCGTTAGTGCTACCTCCTGATGGGGATACCGGACAGAGTAACACATGTGATCCCAAAGCCAACCCTCTTGGATGATCATGAGCATATAAATGTTAAAGTGATGTGAAATTGTGTGGATGCTATAGAATAAAAAATGTGAAAGACGGGGGAAACACCCATATATTTATAATGGAGATATTTGAAAACTGATGAGTTTAACGCATGGAAGATATTAACTCAATACTAAGCTAAATCTATCTATGTATAAATAGAACCTCTAACTGACAAAAAATCCTAGTTACAGTTCCCAGCTAAGTCTAGCAAAACTAAACTAAAGTACTAAAAATATTGAAAAAAAACTCATGACTATTGTCCTTAGAGAATGAGGACTCACTACTGATTCTGTTGAACTCGATATCAAGAACCAATCTAAGTGTAATCTAGATGGTGAGAATTGGAACGTACATCACGAGAAGATGTAGCGTAGAGTATACGTCAGTACTTCAAAAGGTACTGAGCCTGCATTATAAAATAAAGCTAAAATAACGTATATATAAGCAATGTAAATAAGCATTGATATAATCTGAACATTATATAGATACTGAATACTGATCTAACAAGATGCAAGGGACACATTTATAATATACTGATTGAATACTGACTGATCTTTAAACATGGTCAATGCAATAGAGTCGAATTGATGGGAGCTAGTAATAACTGACAATAAGACCACATGAGCTAAATATGGAGTCCGATGTATACGCTCCATTGAGTGGACCCAATATACCCCGACCAGATTTACAAACATGTTGGTGTGATCACTAAAATGATGCCTACAAAGGGGACTTACAACCTACCTAGCTAGTGATTTTGGGACTACTTGGGTACGCCGAACTCTAGTCCGACTCGGTATTATGCTACTCACAATGAATAAAGTATTCAATATATTATGACTGAGTTTCTGTAATACTAGATGACTCAAAACTGAACCAGCAAATTGTGAATGCAACAATTAATATGATAATGATGCATTAATGACTGAGGCATTTATAACTAAATAAATGATATACATGACCTAGCATGTGTAATTTTAAAAACAAAATAAATACATAGCTCGGGTTCTGAAATTTATTTGATAAACGTAATATGAACATACTAATCTGATTTTGATAATTGTAACATCTTAAACCCATCAATTCTAACATCCAAGGAAACTTATGTCAAGATAATATTAAATGAATCAAGAATCTGACCGAAAACTAGGGATTTAATGGGCTAAAGGAACACAATAATGAAATCCCACATACATGCTGATGAATTCCATGGGGATATTATTTTGATTTTGGTATTGCACAGTTTGAAAGTTGTTGCATTGTTAAACTATTGTTCTTCGCCTTTTTCTCCTCTTTCGTTTCTACTTTCTATGTTTTGATTAAAGATATAACTTAGGTAAGTTATAATTATATTTCTAGGCTTAAACTGACTAAAACCTCACAATATAGGGTCTAAACGACGTAACTTAGGGGTCCAATGAAATAAGAGAAGACCAAAAGACCCCTATCCTAATCTTTGTTGGAGTGATTGATGGATAGGACTTACTGGCCCTAGGTCAATCTACAATACGTAAATTGCGGTCACAGTTCTTGTCTGCCTGATAGGGCTTCACTAAAACGAGCATAATTTTTACTCGGAATTTGAATTTTAGTAAACTTGGTAACGTTGCAAAGAGGATTCAATTTTCTATAATATAATAGGTTATGGATAATTTAGTTCTTTTTTTCTAAGAGTTATACCCACTTGAAGATGACCCAATAAACAATTTCCCCTAAACTGAATACCAACCTTCTCCTACGGTTTGTAGGTCCAACTAATGATTTTACTGGTTGATTGTGGTTCATGTCAGACGTTGGGTAAAGGGGGACTCTATTGACGGACATAGACCTAGAACACCCTAGTCTACAAAATATATGTATATTTTAAGGGGTCGATACTTGTCCGATTTAATGAATTTGATTTACGGAAGGGTTGCAGTGGTGAACTATGGACTTAAAGTATGGACAGTATGTTAGACTACAATCCGTAGTTTGTGACTATAGGTCTCACCCACAATTTTTGAAAGGATAAAAACATGTATGTTTTTCGATACTGGTGTTATAGGGAATCTTGAGTAGTCTACTCAGAGACCTCCTTTTGAAGACCATGTATCAATTAGAATTCAAGGGGGAGCCAATTCTTCCGGTCTTTCATGAGTTCTCTTTTTGATTATGTCCACACATTCAGACTTATACTAGTAATTTATAATTTATTATGTTTAGTTGGGTTGTATCCATTTCCTATAGACTTATTATCCTTGCTAGTGTTTTTGTACACTGACTTTCATGTTCTAGGAATTAATTACAAAATTATTTGTTAGATTTTTTGAGTTTATGAGAACTCTACTTGACTCTTGCATTTAAATCTGCTTCCGGGATAAAATCATAGCCATTCGATGTTTGGGAGTTGAACAGCTTAATGAGTCACGGCTTAGATTTATAACACTTTCGATTTAATGTACAACTCAAGAAATTCTCGAGATAATTCTTCTCGAGTGCTTTTACAGTAATATTAGTCAAAATATTCGTGTAATGGCTGACAAAATTATCCATGGTAGTTTTGTACAAAAATCATATATGATAGCAGCTCGACTACTGGACCATTCGAAAAAGTCCAACCAAGAAGCAAAGTGGGATTTCATCTTAGAAGATCTCTCAACTCAAATTAATGATTTAACTAAAAAGGTTAGAAAGATTGATCTACAATTTAGAAATGAGGACTTATATGTCCCACCTTATGAGCACATAAAGATAAGGAGCAAAGAGAATGTATAAATTAAAGAGATGCTCACATTCCTCATCCGAAACTCTACCAATTAAGATAAGGTTTTCGAACAACTAAAGGAGAATACATTGAAGTCAAACCAGATTACTAACTCCTATGTTGTACTTATTCGGATACTAGGATCTCAAATAGATAAAGTGTTGAAGGATCTCAATACGAGTTAGAGAGAGGGGTAACCTAACCAAAGTGAGGAAACACTTACTAATAGAACCTGAGAGTGATTTGCATCGTGCGGTGAAATTAACAAACACGTTGTTTGGTAGGCAACCCAAAACCCTTTTAATACTTTTATTATTCTTTCCGTAAATAGTGGTGTGTTGAGTGTGTACATTCAAGTTTTAAAAGTGCTTAAGAAATACAGATTGGCAAACAAATAATCCATTCAGCTTGTCGTCTGAGAGTTCATAGTGTCAGACTTAAATCGCAGTTTGGCTCAACATAATTTTAATTTGGAGCCGATAAAACTCAAAAATTCATTAGCAAATCGCCATTTAAGTCACCTAACCCGATAAAGTACGCCATTTGGACCACAATTATTTGGAGGTCTTGTAGAACTCGATGAGGTAAGAAATCACTAATCATGTCATTGACTTGATTGGAAAATACGACTAATGATTCTAAGTCGAGGTTGTTGATGTTTCGTGATATCTTAGCTGATTTGATGCTCAAAACTAAACATTATTGCTAGAACCAAGTGTATATATGTGGATATGATGTGCTTGGTGATGGTGGACATGTAAAACATATGGACATAGAAAATAGAAAAGAGAAGAAGATTATTTATTCTTTATCAAGGACAACAAAGCTCAAGACGGGTCGTGGTTTCTTTTACGGTCCGTCATGAAGCTCGTAAAGAAGGTCCGATAAGAAGGCTTTGCGTAGTGAAGGTTGATTTTAGTGAAGCAAATATAATGGACGCCTAGACGGGTCGTGGTGATCATGATGGCTCGTGTTGTAGCTCAATAATTTGAACTTGTGGGAATTCCTTGATGGACTATGTTTTTGTTTCGCCAAGTAAAGACCATGGAAGCCCAAATGGGTCATAGACCTCATGACGAGTCGTGGTGCTATTCGTGAAGGATTTAAAGTAGACATGCATTGAGGAGTAAAGTTTCCCATGGCTGTAAGTACCATAGCGGATGAAACGGACCTTGGTCCGTGCAACGGTTCTTGATCACAATCATGAAGAGTTCCGGGTATCTAGGCATTGATATATCATATTCCATTTTACTAAGTATCGGCCATGGCATGCTTCACGGACCATCAAGCACGTGATGGATGGTCAATTACTGATTAGGAAAACTTAATTTAAAAAATACAAAATGAAATATCAAACATTCACTCCTCCGTGACTTATATATTAATTACATTAACAAAAAAGTAGAAAGATGGGTAACATAAACCTAACCTACAATTAATCATAATGATGGTTACACTTTTCAAAGAACAAATCAGTAAGTCTTACACCTAAGCTATCATGACTCTTCTTATTTAAAGTAAATAAGGGAAACTTGTGTACAATTTTTTTTGTAGTAACCTGATTGAGTTCAGTAACAAATTAGCATACGAGAAATATTTAAAATGGTCATTTTTGTAATTTAAACTCTAAGAAAACCCTAATAAAATTTCTTAATTAATTAAAGGCCCAAATCAATCATATTTTCTTCTTTTAATCTAACATTCTCTTTTTTCTCAAACCCTAACACAAAACCCCAAGGAAAATTTTCATTACAAGACTTCCAATCTAGATTCTTTAAATTTTTTTCAAGATTCTTCTTCAAGGTCAGTCCTTCCCCAAGAATTTCATTCGTTACAACTAAAATTCCACCATAAATTTATGAATCAATAATGAAAATATAATTTTTTTCCATAGAGAATTCCAGAAAATAATTCAAGGATCTTAAGAAAGTTTTTTTTTTATTTTTCTACTTCAAGCTAAAGTTTCAAGCCTTCTAATAAAGTTCTTCTACAAGATTCGTCAAGAAACGTACTATGTCAGGCATGCAAGGCTATCAGAGTGTTGAAGTAGTTCATCCTGAAACCCTATAACATGAACCTTTTTCGTGTTATAAATCTTGAGAAACTTTTTTAAGCCAACACTTGAGTTTTAAACGAAAATTTCGAGGAAGTTAATACGAGTTTTGAAGTGTTTATAAAACATGATTAGTTTTATAGTCGAGTGTACGAAGCATGTTTAAGCAGTATGGTATCTAGATATACTATCAATATTTATGTTTTATGACTTCCCGAGTAATCAATAATCGAGTAAAAATAATCATGACAATATGGTTTTGATATATTTTGAGGAATAATTTTCAAATACGAAATTAGTAAGAGTATAAGGGAACTATGTATTCCAAGAGGTATCTGCTTTTTACATAGACAAGATAATTTTATCATTTGTAATTGAGTTAATGATTTAAGATATATTTAACAGCAGATACCTCTTTAAGAGGATATTTTGAGCAATTATCTCAAACCAGAGGAAGAGTATGTTTTTTAACATTGAGCAGGATATATATTATTGGAAATAGTATTGAGCACTGATATGGGATGAGCTTACACAATTCATATTTCTCATAATATATATATGCCAACATTGGTAAATTATCATACTTTTTAAACGAATCCTTATTGCTAGTGAATCCCTTAGTTGAGTGTTTAAACCCGTAAGGTATAGAACATTTTGGTAGGTGGGGCTAGACGATGTATCACATGTTTCTCATTGTGATGGTTGTCGGTTTAGAGATCTCTCAAAAGATTAAAGTGTATTTTAATAACTTATATGTTGAGTTCACAGGTAAGAAAATATTTGTGGCAACTTTTAAATGGTTTAATGTTTTATTTTTTACATTAAGTTGGCAGTTAGCGTTATGTGTTTGCAGTTCTATTTTTCACTTAGTTATTCAGATATACTAATTACTTGTTACATTCAATTTACAAAAATGTATATTTCATTTCAATATGTTATTTATTAAAGATAAAAATGCTAGGATATCTAAAAAGAGTTCTATCTAGATCACTTAATCCGCTCTCTCTCCAACTTTTTGGTGAGACTACCTAGCTTCTGCAGGAGGAATCTAATTTTAATGAGTATAGTAGCAATTTCTTGAGAGACGTTTTAGCTGTTCCGACACTCTTGTTATGTAGAGGATTTCATTGAAAAGTCTAATTTGAGAGTCTTGTTTTTGAGAGTTTTTCTCTAAAAACTTATGTTTAAAACATAGGTATATTCAGAGAGTTTTGAGATATATTGAAATTTTGACTTAGAATTCTTTGAGTGATGTTTATGTATGCTCGAGTTAATATTCCACTTGTAGTGTGATAGGATAGTTTTCTTGGGGGTGATCAATGTTCTATGTGTCAGGCACGTAAGGTGTACGAATAGGTCGTTGAAATGTCTTAGGAAATCTACCCCAAGCTTGAAATTACATGACTTACTTTTACGATACTTATGTATATAGAATCATAAGTTACACTTTAAAAATATTATGTCTTTGAGCATTTTATTTCACAAGTTTTGAATTGCAAACCTATGTTGATACATTATAAACTTCAGTTTTTAGACCCACAAGTCCACCTAAAAGAGAAATAACTTATTATAAAAAAAAAAATTAGGATACGACTAAAGTTCTCTTCTTGGGAGGCATGTTCTAGTATTTGTCCAATGAAATTTTTTGGATGATGACAAATAACATGTGAGATTCATGCCCACTCACCCTTCTTCCACGGTATAAGTATAAAATCATAGTTGAATCGAGTTTAATTTATTTTATTTCAAAGTTAACTCACCTTTCACCTTCTCTTGGTTTTGAAGTCAAAAATTATTTAATTCCTTACCACATATAAAAATTTCTCTTAAACCACTTGTTTAGGACTCTTGAAACACTCCATACCGGTCTATTACATCGTAAGATTGTGATGTTTTTTTTTATTGCGCAATATTTGTGGAAGTGAGAAAATTTAAAGAAAACGAGGTCAGCCAAAGTTATAGAAAGAGGTTCAGGCACTAGGCCATTTATCAATAGTGAATAAGTACAAGTGTAGCATTGGATGAGGATACCTATAAGGACTCTCTTCGAAACTATAGCTATCTGGTATTAATATATCAAAGAAAAAAAAGTTAATGAAGTATTATACTTATTGTTCCCTCCGTTCAATAAGGAGTATATCTATATTTTCTTAATTAGGATTTGCCAATTTCATGCAGTTGTAAATTTAATAAGGACCATTTTTGCGTGTTACATGATATTAGTGTGGAAAATCGTTAAATTCTTCTCATCAGTATGAATTTTTGATGGTTCAAAAATTAACATACACCCTAATATTAGTTTTTGGAGATGGGATAAGGGCCTTGGTGACAAAATTTTGAATGAACTCAAACCGCACTCCTCGTTTTATTATTCTCATTACTGATAATTAGAATTACATGACATTATAAATTTGGCTTTTTAAATAACTCATATAGATGTCGGAAACATCACAATGACATGTCGGCAAACTTTTGAAATTTATATGATAGTGCCTGACTGAATGCATATAAAGAATTCGTTATATTAAATTGCCATGAAAAAAAACAAACGACCACAAACCCATCTTTGTCTATTAATCTAAACTAGTGCTATTTCAACTTTAGTAAGTCAAAATATCGCTTCAATCTATATGGTTAAATATTGACCCTAAATTTGTATTCGTCCAAGTTAGTTCTCCTATTATTGTTTTTCCTAGCGTTTAAGGTTGCCCAAAAACGTTGGTTTGATTATTATATGCATATGTTCGCATTATATCAAGTGAAGGTGTACCTAATGAGTATTGATAAAATTTTGTGTCATTGCTAGATAATCTCGTCTGTGGAAAACCTACCATCACATATTTGATTGTTTAAGATATGACACATGTTAATCATGTGGACACCCAATATCTCGAGACTAATGGCGACTATCAATCGTTAGTAGGAAAGTCAAAACCCAATCTAACACTGTGAGTAATGGTATGAGGGAACAATCTTCAACGGAAGCGAAGCATATAAATAAACATAAGACATAGAGCAAGGATAAAGCTGAAAACCAAAACTATAATACAAAAGATACCTCCTAGAAGCTACAAGTCACATGTACAGAACTACTGAAAGACTAAAAGTCAAAAAAGTGGACCTTAGAAAGAAGAATATCTAAAACAGATAAACTCAACTAAAAATGTAAATACAAAAATGAGACGAGATATCCCAGAATGCCATGTGCTAACCCACTTCCATATAATAGATTATTGTAGGCTCGAACTCAACAAGGATAGCTGGTTCTCAGAGTTGTGTCACATAAACAACTGCATAGTTTAGAATGAATACCAAAGCAACAAGTACCATGTATGCATGATAGTCCAACTGAGCAGGGAAAAGTTAAAAAAGAAGATGGAAACTATAGAATTTAAATGCTAACAAAGGTCAACCAAAAATAAGAGTAGAGCCAATCGGACAGCTAGATAAGGATATTTAAAACTAAACATGGTAGCCTACCCCCCCCCCCCCTCCACAAACAAAAAGACATGTTAGGTACACTCAAGCAATAAAGAAAACCCCGAAAAGATGCCCATAAGGCCAATTTGGTACACAGAGAAGCACCAAACTATGGAAACATAGTGAAATTAAAACTCTGTATGAATAGACACAAACCAACAATCAAACACAATGGAAAAAATGTTATCTTCCATATCAGGACACCTAGACCTCTAAGAAAACTCATAGGGCTTTTACGAGCTAGGCGAGTAAACAGTTAAGCAGTGACTTCTTATGGTTGTATAAGTCCCACAGTAATGTGTATAAATCCCCTCAAGATTCCTATCCACCATCCAATAAGGATAAACACTCTAAGGGCCCCTACCCAAGACTATAAAGGTATAGGGTCTACACCACCCGGGAGACCTGCCCCAGCTAGAAAGGATTGCAAACTGTTAACTCAAAAGATGACACTAAAGTAAGTTATATCCTACTACCCACAAAAAATTAGTCACCTCGTGTGAAACCTGCCAAAATGCCATCTAGGGAAGTCATCTATAACTCCAAGAGACCTACAAAATTACATGCCATTAGAGTGCGGAAAAATCAACACCGTTAAGAGGATCAAATTCATAAAAAGTGTGAATCAAATCAAAGACAATGTCAATCAAGTACACTATCAAGTACCTTTACACCAAAGTCGACACGTGACACCCCAACCTTGAAAATATCATGCACCAATCAACACTTGATATCATAGAAATAATGAGAGAAACACAGGAGATTTACAAGCAATATAAAAGGACCACAAAACTAAACTCAAAACTATCAGATCCAAGACTTCTTAGCAGATCGGAAAGGATTTAGTCCATCCACATTGGCGTCAGATACATATAAAGTCAACCAGGGGCATGGTATAAGCAACCACTAGTTCTAATTACGACGAAGGACAAATATAAATTTCCCAAATAAATAAAAAAACAACTAGATACTCCGCATGAAATGACAAAAAAACATCCAAACAAATAATTAACACTACCGATAGATAAACAACCTTCGAACAAAGGTTACTAACCCTGAATGGCACGAAAAATCAACCCTGCAACATCCATTTATAGAACAAGAGATGAAGATTACTACAAATACACCCAGATCATATAATAATATAACCAACCATAAATCTCAGGATGGGAAGTTGTAACTTAATTGAAGGCCAACACACAACTCCAAATCCACTCTGCTGGAGCATTTCCTTTCGAACAACCCTGTGATTGTTGCCACGACTATCAAATTAAAAATAACATGATTAGCGTGGTTGTTTAGACAATAAAATCATAAAAATCAGAGAGGGAGAACATTTCTCAATTAAAAAATCAAGAAATGTTATGCCGACCAAGACTTAATTGCTGCAAGAGGTCCTAAAAAATACCTTTGAACTTGTATCCCAAATGGAGCACCTCTCGAAGCTCTGAACAGCTGCATGAAAAAACAACCAAAAATGATAAACTTTGCACAAAAAAGACTTGCAAGCCATTTATTACAGATACACCACAATAAATATGCCCGACATGACCAAAGAGTTACAATAGATCCAAAGAACAACTTGAACAAACGGACTTCGAATCACCCAAGGGTTCAAGCTCGAGATACTAAAGTTTCAAAAATGAGTTGTAATATGATTAGATTCCCTTAGGGAAGAAGCAGTTGATGTGGCTAAAAAGCTAAATTTAGTTGCCAAAAGACTAAATCTAGTCGCTAAAGTGTCGGCACCAAACAACATTATCTGTAAGATAAATTCTTAAAGAGACGGACCCTTGGAATTCGTTCGGAACTCGATGAAAATAAACCATATATGCTAGCTAACTAAATTTTACATGGCAAACTCAATGGCTAGAATTTCCTTATAAGGTCATTTCGACCAAAAGTGGGCCCTAGACCTTAATGTATTTTTACCCAATTTCTACTATGGGCCTCAGATTAAGACCTGAAGCCACGAGAAAGCTTGTGTAGGGTCATTCTACACCACAATCAACATTCCATAATGAACTGTCTAATATCACTCTCATACAATACTAGAATATGGACCCATATAAAACATAAGACAAAATTCAAAGACTAAAGGGCCAAATTTCCCCAAAGTACATTGAAAGCCTGTGACCTAATCCACGCCATACTACTAGCCTACTTTGGTCGCTCAGAGATAATGCAATGTTAGAATTCCCATTTTATGGTCGTTTATTGAAGGTTATGACGAAAATCAATTTACAAGTTAAAAATCTCCAAAAATTGAGAAGGGACATAGAAAAACCCAAACAAATGACCAGGAGACAAAAAGGTAGCTTCACAAGTGATAAATAAACATATAATCCCCTACATTAAACAATCCTAAATGATAGAAAAGAGCATTCATTAAAATGAAATAAACCTGGCGAGTCATTACAACCTCCACAACTAAAAGACTTTCATCTTAGAAGAAAAATCAAGAAGTACCTGAGTTTCAAAATAAGCAAGGGAAACTGATCTCTCTTAGTCTACTTGGTCTCCGAGATCCTACTTGATGTAGGGTGAGACTCAAAGAGGGCCTTCCACTGGAATGGCTACAGGACTCAATCGCCTTAAAATTTAGGAAAAATAGCAAAAACTATCTCCTCAATATGCGTGAGATGATCATCCAACTCATGAAATGATAATAGAGGCACATGAGACTAATTTAAAACATATTAACGCAACATCCAAGGATTGAAAACAGGGGGAATAGCTCATAGGCCACACAACCAACTTTCTTCAAAATCTCAAAAGTCCACAAATACAGGGGTACGCATCCCTGCCTCTTAAATATCCTCACTCCCTTCATGGGTGATGTGGGAAGATTACACGGTCACCAAAGAAAATATCATATTCGAATCTGGACGCCATACCTCTGATGTCAACTTATGCAACACGACCCATATCCTAAAATTAACCTCTCATTGAACCAAGACTCTTGAAATAGTTTTTTACCACACAACCGATGCTCCTTAGACTTAAAAGCAAACTCAAGTATGACAACAATTTGTAAAGGCCTCAAAATGGGGAATTCAGAATGTCTAGAATTGTAGTTGTAGTTGTTGTCAAAAACACCACCAAAGGCAAGAATGCTCATCGAGATTCAAATCATAACACAGGGCCCACAACATATCCTCAGAACCGAAATAGATCATCAACCCATGTTGACTGTTCAGAGCATTAGTCCAAAAAAAGGACATAACAAGGAACAGTAAAATGTCCTCCAAAAGTATACCTACAGTGGTCTTAGAAATGTTGATTCTATAGTCCTGAAATGATGGTTGTTGGAAGCTAAAAGTTATCTTATAAAGCACTACGGCTCCCTAAGGTATCGAATAGATCATAATATAAGGATAACATAATTGTGCTAACCATAACATTATCCAATTGTATATGATTAAGACATCTCACATGTACAGTCCTTTTCTTTTTTACAAATGATAGTACACCAAAATGTAATAAACTAAGTAGAATGAATTCCTTTACCCATGGAGATCCTGATGTTAAACAATAGCTCTTTAAACTCTATAATCAATAACAGTACAAGATGGTACGTAAAAAAAATCATACCCAATCAATATTAATGCCAAAACAATTCCCGCTCCTAGGGGTAGGATAGAATATGTTACGGAAGCGCATCTGCGAACTCTCAGACCATCAGCATTTGAATCAATTGTAGGGCCATCCCTATTACATCGTTAACAAAGTGAATGTTCCCAAAATCCCACCCACCAAGCCTCCGAGCCTTTACATAGAATAACCCCAACCAGTGTTCGACTACAAAAATCATGCAACACTATTTGTGGACTACAAGATTGTCTAACGTAACAGTCTCGCATAAAAACCCAAGATTCACAATTGAGGGGATAACGAGTCCATGGCGAAAGGTGAAATAACTATCAAATCAAAAACTAAGCACAATAAGAGGTTCCCAATATCTTACCAACGAATGCTCACCACAGGGGATCTAAAAACTTGATTCACAACTAAAAGAACCCTACTAGCTAGAAGCACGAAATGGTTACCAGAAGGGTTCAAGATTTTTCAACCGGATAGAGGATTCACAATAAGCAGACACATTAAAAATAGTACCACCATGGTCAAAATAAGGATGAGTGAACTGATTTCATTAAGACAATCTTACATATGATCACAGATTCCATGCATGGGCATCTACTCTAGTTTTGGAGCTAAATAGAAGGCCCTAGGTTTTCTCTACCATGCCACATCAACTAAGGGACCTAACTGTTCATCCCCAAGAGAATCTAAGAACACCCTAATGTTGGACCTTGTATCTTGTTGAGGGTCAGCTGTTTCTACAAGTCTCCTTCTTGAGGAGTTGGTAAAGTCGTTCTAGAGCTAGTGGCACTGTATGACAAATGCCTGATCCTCATTCGTGAAACAAGCATACATTATTAGCCGTACTAGAGGTTGGCAACCCAAGCAGTATGGGGGTTTTTTTTTTGGATGAACTTATCTAAAACTTTTTTTGACCATACATCGGGACAGGCGCTAAACATCGTGGTGTGTTAGTACCCTTTAAATAAAAATAATGCTGCTGAAATGGCGGCGACTAGGCTGACTCAAACTTAAAACCTTAGATGAAACCTGGTCCTGGATTATCCCTAGGCATAGGACAGACCCAGTAATGTTGTCATCCTTCCTGGAATCTATTGCACATACCCCGGGGACATCACGGTAGAGGACTCAAATGTGCGGGCATGGGACCACAACTCAACAAAGATTCTACCTGCTGAAACCAATAACCTACGGACTCATGACGCAATACAAACTCAATTCATCAATGAGCACTTGACTGATTTCATTGATTGTTTGACGATCATGGTGGGATGATGGGTAAACTCATGAAATCCATTCTTTATGGCCCTAATTCTCAGACACCGTCATGGATCTTGCTCCAACATCGCGAACTCCATAAATAGCAATTAGTAACGCTCTAGAGGATAAAATGTCGTTTAGAAATATCTTAAGAGAAACTGTTCAACATTATTAGCAATAAACGTGGTTGTTTATGGTCTCCATGCAAGGTGCATCTACTGCTGGCCAGGACCATTCTAATGGATAAACTTTAAGTTAGCTCCCCTCTACTCTACAACCCAAAAGTCTGACTCGCTCCAATAACCCCAAAGTCCAAATGTCGCAACAAGCAATAAGTAAGACTTTTGTGCATGCTCACCAACTTCCATTAAAAACCTCTGTGGTATAGTGCAAAAACACCCCATGCATGTTTTATTCCCTCAGTCGCATAACTTCGTTCAAAACATCTGTCTAAATGGCAGCATGTACCAATGACTGGTGAACCTCTAGATCCGCTGCTATAGCTTGACCCTATGGTAATTGAGCAAGCTTCAGAATTGGTATTGGGGCTTTAAGTGGCTGAATTCCCCTAATAGTTGCTAAAATATACGTAAGCATATTATATAGATCATCAGCGGCAGCTGATGTGGGTGGTGGATGGGCTACTCCAGGCCCCACAAGCTAGGGAGGAATCTGGTCTAACTATGGTTGAGCCTATGGATTTTGGGTACTTCTTCTCTCTAGTTGGTTTTCCGTCGGACCTCGGGGTAGACATCTATTGCGCGTGCGATCCATCGTATAAAACCATGAAACAAGTAGTAATCAATTATTTTTTTACCAGAAAATAACCTCCTAAAATTATACAAAATAGAAGAACTCCGTAAGGACATTTTGTAGCCTCCTGAAGATAATTCACAGACATCTCCGCGCCGATGTTTAGGACTCTACTAGATGTTAGATCTGGACAAGTGAGAGTGACGAACCCACTTACTGCTCAATCTAATGAAAACTCAGTCATTGCCTACATAAAGGCTGACCGTGCATGCTCCAAGTTACTCTGCCAGAGCTTTTCCTTTCAGAATAGCCTTCGAATGCTGCAACGATATCAATAATAGAACAATGCACGATCACTAAAATCATCAAAATTAGAGATAGACTAATTTTTGAATTTCGATCAGGAAATATAGGAGCCGATCGGTCATTTCAGGAATTCACTCCAGAAGAGGACCAAAAAACTCCACCAATCTTGTACACAACAACCAAAGATTTTCTTACACACTCGAGATGCTACCCATACAACCAATTCAAACTCAAACTCATCGTACTTTTGAATTACCCAAAACAGAGTTTTGGAATATAGATATTAATATTTCAAAATAAGGCAGAATTTGATTTGTCAATATAAAAATAACAACACTTCAGGCCGTTAAATGCTTAATATAGTCGCCAAAAGACTAAATTATCGTCTCTAAAGGTCTGCACCAACAACACAAGATTTTTCTTTATTTTATTAGAAGTCTCTGAATAGACGATTAGAATTCGTTTGAGACACGATTAAAATATGCTACATATTCTATCCCATTCATTGTCATTGTTTGAATTTCAATACAAGGTCCTTTCAACAAAAAAATGGCCCCACACGCAAATGCCATTTTTAGCCAATTTCCAAAATGGGCCTCAAAATAAGACCACAAGTTTCAAAAAGCACGCCAAAGATCATTCTAGACAAAAGTCGACATTCCAAAACTAACTTCCCTAACGAAATTCTCATACAAGTGTGTTTACCAAGAATGTTAACCAAAGTAAAACTTAAGCCAAAATTCAAAGGCTAATGTTCTAGATGTCCCCAAAGTCAGACTGTATGCCTTAGGACTCGTGCCAACTATGCTACAGGCCTATTTTTGCTGCTTTGGAGCTTATGCAACCTTCAGATTACAATCTGATGTCATTTAACTGAAGTTATGACTGAAATCAACTTTTCAAATTTCAAAAGGTCCAATAGGAAAAATTGGTATAAAACCCAATTGAATGACTTGACGATCAAATAGTCAGTGTTGGAAAGTCATAAATTACTTGTGGTCGCTAGAGTAACGATATTAATTATGGAATGATGACATAAAGATAGAAATGACTTGGAGGGTCATTATATCATAGCATAACAAGCAACATATCGAGCACAAGATACACAACACATAATATCCATCATGATGTTATAGATTGAAGGTATTAAAATACTCCTTCACTATAGCAGCACAAACCTTGTTCCAAAACATTATAATAAAATATAACACAACATGCGCGGAGTTTGTCAATGTATTCTTAGTGGTTTCCCTCTAAGTGACTATTGTAATTGTCAAATAAAATAAGAATTGGGTCAATTGATCATTAATATGGATACAAACATAGAACTATTGACTAAGATTCGGCACAAAGTTTAAGAGAAAAAACAAGAATTTTAAAACTTCTGGTATAAAGTAAACCATAGAAACTTTGTGGCTATAAAGTAAAACACGAAATTTGAAATTAAATTGTTACTAGAATGGAAAGATGTCCCTTTTTATGGGAATGAATAAAAATAAAAGTCAATCACATATATTAGGATAGAGGTAAAATCTTATTACCAAATATTTTATATTTTAGGTCTACCAATAGTAAAATGGAAAAGTCAGCAATGTTGTTATATCTCTTATATACCTTTTGTCTTGCTTTGAGTTCTCACTAGCATTTTCCTTTTATATTTTTATTTAAAAACAATATTCCTCTATCCAGATTGATCAAGGTTCTGGGGGAGAGCAAATTCACAGAGCTCTATTAAATAATATGCTAGATATATTTGCTGAAATTGGAATGGGGTCAATGGATTATAATGAGAACGGTTTTGAAGATGCAATACTTGAGTACACAACGACTTATTACTCTTGCAAAGATTCTAAGTGCACGTGAATCTTCAAGGATCCGATTAAAATATTTTCAAGAATAATAAGACGCAGTGTCCTCGACCATTGTAACCTCAAAATTGCTCTCATAATAATCCACTGACCACACTCCAATTTCAACAATTTCATCTAGTACATTTTCTAGTAGAGCTCTATCAATTTTCTCTTCCTTATGTTCTTGATCAAACTTGTTAGAGGGGTACTGTTGCTTGATAAAAATTTAAAAAGAAATGGCTCTGACAACTCACAGCAAGAGAAAATGGATACCAAAGATATAACAACATCTCTTACTTTTCCATTCTACATTTGGAAGATTTGAAACATGAAACAGTTGCCAGTACAATTTTATGTATGTCCTAATATATGTGTGTAACACTTCAAAAATCTAAGATGTGTTCTGGAGAATAACATACATTTCAAGAGGTTTTGACATTGTTTTAAGGTCCATAGTTTATTTAAGTCATTTAGGAAGTTTAGAAACCAAAATGTCAAAGAACGTTCATGACGTATGAAAATTAGTTCAATGAGGTTCTAGTGTGCCATAGCCAATTTGACTGTGTTTTAGTAGTCGGAAATTGATAAAAATGGTGGAAGGGTGTCTAACACGTATTAGAGGTAGTTCATAGTCGAAATGTCTGAGAACAACTCCATAAGGACCAACTAAGAGCCCTTGAGGAGGAACCTAGAAAAAGTGACCAAAAGCTGTTAATAGACAATGTCACCAACGAATTCCACAGACGTCTCTAAATATTTGGCTAAAGTTCCAGTTTGAAAAGTCTCTGAACTCATCGACGAGTGACCAGAACTGAGGGAACAATTCCCACTGATGGACTCACGATTCGTCGATCGTCGTCTCGTCTGTGGAGTCACTTTTTGTCTGAGTTAGGAGGTTAGTTAGGGGTTATGGGAGGTCTAATTAATTCAATTAATAACCTATAATAAACCCCTAATCTAAATTGACTAACCTAAGTTCCCATAATTTTCCAAACCAAAACTCTCTTCCTTCTGTCTTTTTTCTCTCAAGTTGAACAACTCCATAGAAGAAAAGGTCAAGGTGGTTTCTTGGTATTCAATAACCAAAGTTTCTCCATAAATATTCATAAAAAAGAAAAGGTATGGGATTCCTTTTACCTTTGGTACTTCTTTCCCCAAAGGGTTCCATTAAATTGATTTCAAAAGTATGAAATTAAAATGGGTCTTTTCTAATCTCGAAGTTGACCTTGTGAATTGCATTTTTTAATGTTTCTTTAAGATATTATAAATATATTAACATGTATAATAACTCAATTATGCTATTACTCGAATGATTGGTCTAGTTTGTAGAAGATGACCTATTCCCCTTCACCCTAGCTTGTGATCTTTATATGAATTGTTTAATGTTCCTTTAATGAATTGGTTATTGATTGAATTACTACTAGATCATGTTATTTTACCAATAATATTAGACGAAATTATAGTCCTATCATGTTATTTCTTAAGTAATTGACTTAGATTATGACTTTGACCTAATTCTCGTATCCTATGTTATGAACTAGTGATGGATTGTGACGTAATGATTTAGTTGACTTTGTTATCATTTAGGTTATTGATGTGTCTTGAAATAATACCCTTATTGGGTTGATTTAAGTGTTGATTGTAAGACTTTGATGATCGATTATGAAGGATACTTGGTAAGTCTTGTGATCCCTATTCTTTACTTGAATTGTGGTTAATTGTGACTTAGTGTTGATGTTGAATTAAATTATATCTTGTATTTAATATTGATTGGTTGGCATGATGTTTAATTTAAATGTCCTGACTATGGTTTGTGAGGTCTTGGCTAAGATGTAAATTATATAAGGACAGTGACAACTTACCAATGTGCCTTATCATGATGTGATTATGTAAATGTGTTAACCTCACTTGTATGAATTGTAATGAAAGGATCATAGTTATGCAATTATTATTGAGATATGATGATTATGATTATACAAGGGTTAGACCCTATGACCTACATTAATCTATGATGATTAATAATGACATTAAAGACATTTCAAAAGTGACTCTAGCTTAGCACCGAGTGAACTACCATGAGGAGTGTACCTTCACACATAGGAAAGGTAAGATCACAAATTTACTCTTAAGATTGGAGACTATAATGCACATAACATAAAGAGGATACCAACTATATCTCCTAGTTCTTGAACTATGTTGCCCGCATAAGAATACTAGCTAGTGGATCCACATAGTTGCTATGTTCATGTTTTAGTACTACATTGCCAAGTAGTCCGCGTTCCTTTAGTGTAGTGTTCCATGAAACCAGATTCCATATTAGCTCATGTGGTCTATGTCGGTTAGCGAAATATGTTCCCAAAAGGTAAAATGAACTAAAGGAATGAAATCTAACTAGGATAACCTAAGGGGTTTGACTTAGCCTAGGCAGGGGTATGGGACTCTACCTATGCCTTGCACTAATTTGGCTTTATGTAAGTCTTAGGAGGATGTTCTTGTATATGAATATTCTTATAATAGTATATGATATGTATATGATTATCTTATACATTGATCACACTACATGATGATTAGTTTAACTTATGAATATGTCTTTGGTCTCTATTTCTAAAGTATGACGATATGTACTCTTAAAATGATATATTATGTGAAGTTTGATATTGGTCATGGTTCATGTTGAGTTTACTTGATTAAGTAAGGTTATGGGGCATTTTTTGGTCATTACACTTGTTGACTTAATGAGGGTTAATGGGTAATTGTCTTGCTTTGGTTATGTTCTAATGAACTCTTATTCATGCTTGTTGTTATTATAACTTGATGATAGGTTGCTTTGACTATGTGTTCAAGTATGTGATATGCATGTTGACTTGACTAGACTTGGTATTGCTTGTCTTGTGATGTACATGATTTTGACTTAATAAATATGTCTAATTGATTAGTAGGGTCTTCTTGAATATGCATAAGACTTCGTAAATGTAAACTAGCATTTTTAATGAAAAGTACCATTTTAGCATGATTTAATAATATATGTTCATATGGTCTCATGCTTAGTAAAAATGGTGTACTAATACCATTTTCTCCCTTTTCCCAAACATTTTAGGTTCTAGTCGTTGAAGCGCTTTGAGACAACTTTGAAGAAGACTTGGAATTCTAAATTATCCAATATGGGTAGGTCTTCACTTTATGAGAGCATTTCCAATATCAAGCTTATGAAGTTGTTCTAGTTTTAAGACTTATGCTCTTTCATTTTAAGTTGAATACTAAACATTGTATAGCCTATATTTGGCTTAATTCCATTGATGTATGGGCTAGGATCAAATTGTTATGCTATTGTTAGATTGTTATGAGATGAGACATCAATTTAAGACTATGTTATATTTTATATATCTATGTGCAATAAAAGTAGAAAATTATGTAATCTTTCGATATGAAGGGTGTATCTATACTCAAAATAAAAATTATATGTATGTAGACATCTATGTAAACCTCCATGTAGAATTAATGAAAAGTTTTAAATTTTTCTCATTTTTGATCTATGAATGTAATGATGTAAGCTAAGCGGCTAGTCTTAATCCTCAAAGATGACGACGACGCCGGTTACATCTAGGGGGTGCTCCCCCGATGTGACAAACATGGTATCAGAGCATGAGGTAGAATATCTTTGAGTCGATGTCTCTCTCAACTAAGTCAATGTAGTTTTGTATTCATTAATGTGAAGTGTTCCACACTTATGGATAGGAACCTATAGATGCTTAGTAAACTCTCACTTTCTTGAAAGTCCAATATCGTGCCTCTAGATTTTTGACTCTACGTACTTTTAGCATCTAATCCTTTTTATTATGATTACATGCAAAGTATACTCAAAGAAACGCGGCACGAGGACTTGAGTAAGAGACTGCAAATGTGGGAGTTCCTCTCCAATGAAATCAAGTTCCTCCTCTTGAGGAAGAGGTTAATGATGACCAAGCTCCGGTCAATCATCCTTCTTTGACGGATGGTGACATAAGGGATGCTCTTCTCCACATGGTCCAAGCCATTACTACTCAAGCACAAGCCTTCACTACCCAAGCTCAAGCCATGACGGCCCAAGCAAATTAGGAGGTTGTACCTCGAGAAAATCAACAAGTTGACACCATGGCCTCTCGTTGGAGAGATTTTACTAGGATGATCCCCCTACTTTCTGTGGGTCCAAGGTTGAAGAAAACCCACAAGAGTTCGTTGATGAAATCTACAAGATCCTTTATGGTATGGGGTTGACTACTAAAGAGAAGGTCGAGTTAGCCACTTACCAACTCAAAGATATGGCTCAAGCTGGTACACTAATTGAAGGACAAAAGGCCTTTAAGAGGTTGACTCGTGACTTGGGAAGTGTTCAAAAATGATTTTATTGATAGAATTTTCATAGGGAGAAGCGGGAAGATAAAGTGGTGGAGTTCCTCATCCTTCGTCAAGGAGGTATGAGTGTGCTTGAATACTCCTTGAAATTAACTAAATTATCAAAATATGTTCCTTCTTTTGTTTCCGATCCTACGAATGAGTGTCGGATGACTTGGAAGAATAATGTCATTCGGTATACTACATGACAATATGAACATTTATAATCTCATGGTTCATGGTCAACAAGTGGAACAGGGAAGGGATAAGAGAAAGAGTAGAGATTTCAAGAGTGAAAGATCTTTTGATAGTAGTTCTTCAAAGTGAAGGCTTGATATCCAAGACAAGCCTAAGTTCAAGAATATGGTTTTTAATCAATTTCCTTCCAAGTTCCCTAAGGCTAGGGATGATAGGGTGTCTAACCCTAATCCTCAAAAGGAAAGAGGTACTAGTTCACCAACAAAAAAGCCAACTTGTGGAAGGTGTCGCAAGAAGCATTATGGTGATTGCCTTAAGGGAACGGATAATTGTTTTTGTTGTGGTAAAAGTGGGCAAATGGTTAGAGATTGACAAAATGTGAAGGGGAAATACAAAGAGAGTGGTCAAGCAAGTGGTTCTAATGATGCTCTAAAGAAGAATCACTTTTATGCTCTCCACTCTAGAGGTGACCAAAAGAATTCCCCCGACGTGGTTACCGGTATGCTCAAAGTCTTCTATATTGATGTATAAGATTTAATTGATCCCGGTGCAACCTTGTCATTTTTTACTCCTGTAGTAGCTAAAAAGTTTGACATTTTTCCCGATATCTTGAATCCTTTTATGGTGTCTACCCTGGTGGGTGAGTTTTTTGTTGCAAAGAGGGTGTATATATTTTGTCCTATAGTGTTGCCTAATAAAGTTACTTATGTTGAACTAGTTTATATGTTCTATTTTGATGTCATTTTGGGTATGGATTAGTTGCATGCTTGCTTTGCCTTTATAGATTGTAGAATGAGGGTGGTGAAGTTTAACTTTCCAAATGAACCCGTTTTATAGTGGAAGAGTAGAAATTCTATTCCTACAGGTCGTATCATTTCTTGTTTAAAAGCTTGTAGGATGATCTATAAAGGTTGTTTATACTCTATATAAAGAGTCTAAGATTAAACTACGAAATTCCTCCCATTGAGTCGGTCCCCGTAGTGACGGAATTTCCAGAGGTATTTCCTAATGATCTTCCCGTTATTCCTCCCAAATCAAAATTAATTTTTGTAACAACTTGTTACAGAATACAAATCCCATTTCAATTCCTCCTTATCAGATGACTCTGTCCGAATTGAAAGAGTTGAAGGCTCAACTCAATGATTTATTAGCAAAAAGCTTCATTAGACCTAGTATTTCTCCATGGGGTGCTCTGTTTTGTTTGTGAATAAGAAGGATGGTTCCCATAGAATGTGTATCGATTATCGCCAACTCAATGAAGTCACTATTAAGAACAAGTATATTCTCCCTCGGATGGACGACTTGTTTGATCAACTCCAAGGGGAAAGCTACTTTTCTAAGATTGACTTGAGATCGGGGTATCACCAACATAGTTAAGAGATAAGGATACACCAAAAGTGACATTTCAGACTAGATATGGTCACTATGAGGTCTTAGTAATGTACTTCGGCTCTTACTAATGCCCCGGCGATATTTATGGATCTCATGAATAGGTTGTTTCTGAAGGACCGAGGATTCCATTGTCATTTTCTTCATTGACAACATCTTGCTATATTTTCGAACAATGAAGGGTGAACACAGGACTTTGAGGTGTGGTACCATGCTTATGGAGAACAATTATTTCCAATATAGGCCAAATGTGAGTTTGGTTGATTTCAGTAGCATTGTTGGTTACATAACTTGGTACGGTCAGTAGTTGAGGTGTGATGCAAGAAAAAACGAATGGTGAAAGTGAAAAACTTGGCCTAGACCATTGACTCCAACCGAAATTACTTTGAGTCTTGGGGTAGCGGGTTATAATTGAAGGTTTGTGAATGGTTTGGCGTCCACTGAATATCCCGTGACTACTTTGACCTTAAAAAGAGTATGAAATATGAGTTTGTCGGAGTCAGAATTGAGTGAAGCTTCTAAATTTTGAATGGATAGGCTTACGTCGCTCCGATGTTGACATTATCGGAAGGGTACCAAGGGCTTTCGGTGTGTATTGTGTGTTTCCCGAGTGGCGTTTAGGTGGTGATTATAAACATGGGAAAGTAAATAGCCTATTGATTCTAGACAACTTAGCTTCTGAGAGGAAATCCCAACTCATGATCTTGTGTTAGTGTTAGTGGTATTTGCGTTGAAAAAATGGAGGTATTACTTGTATTGTGTTCATATGGATGTGTATACCGACCACAAGAGTATCCAATATATGTTTACTCAAAAGGAGTTGAACCTCCGACAAACAAGGTGGTTGGAATTGTTGGAATATTACTACATGAGCTTTCTGTATTAACCTGACAAGACCAATGTGGTTGCTGATGCTCAAAGTCGAATGACCATGGTTAGTGTGTCTCATTTAGAGGAAGCCAAGAAATATGTAGTGAAAGATGTTCGTTGGTTGGCTAGATTAGGTGTTAGGTTGGAAGATTCTCCGAATGGTAGTTTTATGGTCCATCATAACTCAAAGTCATCATTGGTGGTTGAGGTGAATTCAAAACAACACCTATATCTGCCATTAATCGAGTGTAATGAATCGGTTATTTGCAAGCTTAATAAATCAGTCTCCTTGGGGGGGATGGTGTCTTGAGGTATCAAGGAAGGTTGTGTGTTCCCAATGTAGATGGTTTAAGGAACCGGATTCTTCAGGAATCTCATGGGTCCCGTTACTCCATTTATCGGGGTTCTACAAAAATGTACCATGACCTTAGGGAAGTGTTTTGGTGGGAAGGTTTGAAAAATTACATAGCACAATTTGTTGCAAAGTGTCCAAATTGCCAACAAGTGAAAGTTCGAACACCAAAAGCCAGGTGGTTTACTTCAAGAAATTCAATTTCCTATTTGGAAGTGGGAAGACATTAATATGGATTTTGTGGTATTTTTCCTCGGACCCAAAAGAAATATTAATCTAAATGGGTGGTTTTGGATAGGTTGACCATACAACTCGTTTTATTCCTGTCAAGTCTAACCATTCGGTTGAGGATTATGCAAGGATCTTCATAGATGAGATTGTGTGTCGCCATGGTATTTTCTTATCCATCATATCAGATAGAGGTGCACAATTCACATCTACATTTTAAAGGTCTTTCCAAGAAAGATTGGGTACCAAGGTGAGGTTAAGCACCACTTTTCATCCCCAAATGGATTGTCAATTGGAGGGTACTATTCAAACCCTTGAGGATATTCTTAGAGCTTGTATCATAGTTTTGAAACGAAATTGGGATAAACATTAACCTTTGGTGGACTTTCCTTAAAATAATAGCTACCATTCAACTATATCTATGGATCCTTATGAAACCTTGTATGCTAAGAGATGTAGATCTCCAATCGGATGGTTTGAAGTGGGTGAGTATTCGCTTATTTGTTCCGATTTTATTTATCAGACTTTTTAGAAAGTTTATATCACAATAAACCGGTTGCAAACGGAATATACTCGCCAAAAGTCTTATGCCGATCATAGGAGAATGGATTTAGAGTTTTAAGAAGGTGATAAGGTGTACTTGAACATTTCGCCTATGAAAGGGATGGTTATATTTGGCAAGAAAGGGAACTTGAGTCCTCGTTATGTGGTTACCTATGAAATCTTCCAAAGGGTTTGTAAGGTCGCCTATGAGTTGAAAATTTCTAGTGAATTGACATCGCTTTATCCGGTTTCCATGTTTCTATGCTTAAGAAGGGTATTGGTGATACCTAGTCCATTCTCCCTATTGAGAGTATTGGTGTGAAGGATAACCTCTTTTATAAGGAATTTCCAGTTCAAATCCTTGATAGACAAGTAAAGGAGTTGAGGAAAAAAGTGGTGACTTCCGCTAAGGTGTTATGGAAGAACCACGTAGTTGAGGATGAAACATGGGAGGCCGAGGCCGACATAAAGTAATGTTACCCTCATCTATTTGGAAACTAAGGTTAGTCATTCCTCTTAATAATGAAAATAATAACTAAAATTGAAGTTTCTTTTATTTTTTGTGAAGTTTTGCAAAACTGTGCATTTTTTGTGTCATTACAGTGAAATTATGCATTTTGACTTAAAAATTTGCAATTCTTCTTGTTTTGAGTTATGTTGTGCATTTCGATGTGGTTATTCTTTATTAAATGATATTGATCATGTTTGTAAGATGAACTTTGGCATAATTGACTAATATATGAAGTCTTGAGATCATGTTGTTGTTGTGACAAGGGAATTCCTTATAATGTGATGTTTGAGCCTTATAAGTGGTAATTGAAGTTTTAAAATGCCTTGTATGAATTTTGTTATTGATTTTGTAACTCATGTTGTCATGTGTTGTTGATTGGTTGGGCTGCTCCTCTTTAGTCTATTCCTTCCTTTCAAAATATTTTAGTGTCATACGGGGATGAATGTTCCTAAGGGGGGGGGGGTTAATGTAACACCTCAAAAATCAAAGATGTGTTCTAGAGCCTACATAAGTTTAAAGAGGTTTATTCACTTTTTTAAGGTCTATTTTAGTGTATATAAGTCATTTAGGAAGTTAAGAAACCAAAACTTCAAAGAACGTCCATGACGTCTGGAAACTAGTTCAATGAGATGCTAGTATGCCTTAGACTATTTGACTAAGATTTAGGAGTCGGAAATTGATGAAAGTTTGTGGAAGGGTCTATAACACGTATTAGAGTTAGTTCATATCAAAAATTTTAGGTACGACTCCCCAAGGACCAACTAAGGTCCCTTGAGGAGGACCCTTGCAAAAGCAGCTAAAAGCTGTCAATAGACAGTGTCTCCAACGAATGCCACAGACGGCTCGTGGTCCAATCGACGGTGCTTCGATTTCCTCCGTAGATGTAAACTTAGAATATTAGGCCAAGGGCCTGGGTTTACAATTCTATGAACTCATCGATGATTGTGCATCACGGAAGGAACAATGCCCGTCGATGGACACACGATCCGTCAATCGTGGTCTCGTTTGTGCAGTCACTATTTTGTTGTGCGTTTTTAATTAATTCATTTAATTAGTTGTCTTAGTTAGGAGTTTAATTAGAGGTTAGGGGAGGTCTTATTAAGTTAATCAACAACCTATATAAAGCCCCTAAGCTAATTACACTAACCTAAGGTCTCATAATTTCCCAAACCCAAACTATCTTCCTTTTCTCTTCTTTCTCTCTATAGTTGAAGAACTCCTTAGAAGACAAGGTCAAGGTTGGTTCTAGGGCTTAAATCACCAAAATTTCTCCATCAATATTCATCAAAAAACAAGGTATGATATTCCTTTCACCTTAGGAACTTCTTTCCCCAAAGGGTTCCATCAATTTTGTTTCAAAAGTATGAAATTCAAGTGGATCTTTTCCAATCTCTAAATTTATTTTGTGAATTGCATTGTTTATGGTTTATTTTGGATATTATAAATATATAATCATGTATTATAACTCAATTATGCTATTTTTTTATGGATTGGTCTAGTTAGTAGAAGATGACCTATTCCCTTTAACCCTAGGTTGTGATCTTGATATGAATTATGTAATGTTTGTTAAATTAAATTAGTTAGTGGTTGAATTACTACTAGATTATGTTATTGTATAAATTATGAATATATTAGGATGAATTGTAGTCCAATAATTCTATTTGTTGAGTAATTGATCTAGATTATGACTTTCACTTAATTCTCTTATCTTAAGCAATGAACTAGTGATGGATTGCGATATAATGATTAAATTGGCTTTGTTATCATGTTGGTTATTTATGTGTGATGATATTAAACCCTTTATTGGGTTGAGTTAAGGGTTGATTATAAGACCTTGATGATGGATTATGAAGGAGACTTGGTAAGCCTTGTGATCCTTATTCTTTACTTCAATTGTGGTTAATTGTGACTAAGTGATGATGTTGCATTGAAGTATATCTTTTATTTAATATTGATAGGGTTGGTATTATGTTGAATTGAAATGTCTTAAATATGGTTTGTGAGGTGTTTACTAAGATGTAATGATATAAGGATGGTGATAACTTACCAATGTGCGTTATCATGATGTGACTATGTAAATGTGTTAACCTAACTTATCTGAATTGTAATGAAAGGATTATACTAATGCAATTCTTGTTGAGCCATGATGATGATGATGATTATACAAGAGTTAGACCCTATGACCTACATTAAGCTATGATGATTAATAATGACATTAAAAACATTTCAAATGACTCTATCTTAGCATCGAGTGAACTAGAGTGAGGAGTGTCCCTTCCTACATAGGGAAGGTAGGATCACTAATGTTCTCTTTATATTGGACACTATAAAGCATCTAGAATAACGAGGGTCCCAATTATATCTTCTAGTTCTTGAACTATGTTGCCCCCATAGGAATACTATCTATTGGATCCACGTAGTTGCTATGTTCATTTTTTGGTACTACCTTGGCAAGTAGTCCGCCTTCCTTTGATGTAGGGTTCCATGACACTGGATTCCACATTAGCTCATGTGATCCATGTCGGTAAGGTCAATATGTTCCCAAAACGTAAAATGAACTAAAGAAAAAACTCTAACTAAGATAACCTAACGGGTTTGACTTAGCTTAGGTAGGGGTATGAGACTCTATGCCTTGCACTAGTTTGGATTTATGTAACTCTTAGCAGGATGTTCTTATATATGAATATTCTTATAATAGTATATGATAGGTATATGATTATCTTATATATTGATGACACTACATGATGATTAGTTTAACTTATGAATATGTATGTGGTCTCTATTTCTAAAGTATGACGATATGTACTCTTAAAATGATATATTATGTGAAGGTTGAATGGTTTAATGGTTCTTGTTGAGTTTACTTGATTACCTTTAAAGTTATGGGGCATCTGTTGGTCATTGCCTTGTTTGGACAAATGAGGGTTAATGGATAATTGTCTTGCTTTGTTATGTTTCAATGAACTCTAATTCATGCTTGTTATTATTATAACTTGATGATAGTTTGCTTTGGCTATGTGTTCAAGCATGTGATATGCCTGTTTACTTGACTAGACTTTGTATTTTTGGTATTGTGATGTACATGATTTTGACTTAATGAATATGTCTTATTGATTTGTAGGGTCTTCTTCAATATGCATATGACTTTCTAAATGTAAACTAGCATGTTTTAACGAAATGTATTATTTTAGAATGATTTAATAATGTGTTCATATGGTCTCATGCTTACTAAAAATGGTGTACTAACCCCATTTTCTCCCTTTTTTCCAATATTTTAGGTTCCAGTCATTGAGGCGCTTTGAGACGACTTTGAAGAAGACTTGAAATTCTCAATTACCCAATATGGGTAGGTCCTCACTTCCTAAGGGCAACTCCAGTATCAAGCTTATGATTATTCCTTGCAATAGTTTGCATTGAGGTAAGTCTTACGAGGATGTTATTATATATGAATATGCTTTTAATAGTATATGTTATGTATATGACGATTTTGCACATTGATGATACTACATAATGATTAGTTTCACATATGAATATTTGTTTGGTCCCTATTTCAAAAGTTTGAAGATATGTACTTTTAAATGATTGGGCTATGTGAAGTTTGATATTGGTCATGTTTCTTGTTGAGTTTATTTGAT
This sequence comes from Solanum habrochaites, assembly GCA_027704765.1. Classification (NCBI taxonomy): domain Eukaryota; kingdom Viridiplantae; phylum Streptophyta; class Magnoliopsida; order Solanales; family Solanaceae; genus Solanum; species Solanum habrochaites. Next base: position 21,992,902 of record JAKWJA010002496.1, read on the forward strand.
TGAGTAAGGTTATGGGGCTTTGCTTGGTCATTGCACTTGGTGACTTAATGAGGGTTCATAGGTAATTGTCTTGCTTTAGTATGTTTTAATAAACTCTTATTCATGCTTGTTGTTATTATAACTTGATGATAGGGTTTCTTTGACTACGTTTTCAAGTATGTGATATGCATGCTGAATTTAATAGACTTAGTATTGTTTGTCTTGTGATGTACATGCTTTTGACTTAATGTATATGTCTTATTAATTGGTATCGTTTTCTTGAATATGCAAAAGACTTTCTAAATGTAAAATAGCATATTTTAATGAAATGTCCCTTTTTAGCATGATTTCTTAATATGTGTGCATATGGTCTCATACTTAGTACAAGTTGTGTACTAATCCCATTTTTCCCCTTTTTCCCAACATTTTAGGTTCCAGTCGTTGGAGGGCTTTGGGACGACATTGAAGAAGACTTGTGATTCTCAATTATCAAAGTTGGGTAGGTCCTCACTTTCCGAGGGCAATGTCCATATCAAGCTGATGAAGTTGTTCTAGTTTTAATACTCTTATGTTCTTTACTTTTCATTTGAGTAATAAACATTGTCTAGCCTATATATGGCTTTATTACATTGATGTATGGGCGGCCGAATGGTCAACTATGTTAGATGGTTAGGAGATGAGACATACATTTGAGATCATTTTAAATTTTATATATCTATGTGACAAAAAAGTGAGAATTGTAATCTTTCTAATAAGAGTTACGTTAACTCGATATAAATATTATGTGTATGTAGAGGTATATTTAAACCGCAATGTAGAAATAATGAAAAGTTTTCAATTTTCCGCGTTTCTGACATATGAATGTAATGATATAAACTAAAGGGCTAGTCTTAGTCCTAAAAAAGGACAATGACGCCGATTACGTCTAGGGGGTGCTCCCCGAATGTGACAATGTGGTGCTAGTTCCTTTTTAGTATTTCCCCAAAAAAGGACATCTTTCATATTTAGTAAAAGTTTAACTTCAAATTTCTTGTTTTACTTTATAGACATAAAGTTTCAATAGCTTAGTTTATACCACAAGTTTCAAAATTCCTTCTCTTTCTCTTCTAATTAAACTTTTTTTCTATGATAATCTATTAAAACATATCCACCTGAGTTCAGGTCATGGCTTTTGATTTGTTTTTTGTAATAATGATTTCTAGGTTTTTCCTCTTCTAGAATTTGTTATTTAGTTTGACACGATACACAACTGCTACCACATCTTATCGAAAAAGATCTAAAATAACATAAAACAATCAAGTATGTGCAATTTATCACGACTAAATTTATCTAGCACATAATGAAAAGTTTAAAGGCTTCTCGATGCAATCTGATAAAAATAAATATGTGTTGATGCTTAGGACAAATATCAATGCTACAGCTTCTAAAGTCATAACATCTGACTGAATGGATACCACAATCTCAAGGTAATCATAACAAAGGAACCAGGTAGTAGAACTGAGGTAATTGGGGTCATGGTTAATAGGGAAACAAGAACAACTTTGGAAATAAAAGTTCAAATTTGTACATACCTCCCATAGGGAGATATGTATATCACAATAGTGGTGACTGAAGCTTCAGAGTGATCTAAAGAACTAATAGATGACATATGCAAAAGTTCAAACCATGTTTGAGATGTTCAAACCCCATACTTCCTCTATCCAATAAAATGAAATGAAAATTAGAGACATGAAAACAGAGCGTAAGCCCCTCACACGGAAAATTTAAAGAAAGACTATTCAGTATCTATCTCATTTCATAGAAATCATCACTTGGAGTAGCAATTTTCTCCCAAAAGAAGTAGAAAAAGTTTATAGTTGTTGAACAAACTATAGTTATGATAACCAAGAAAAATGGAGCCCAAGAAGAAGAGATAAAATTGACTCGCTGGGTTTGATCTATTGCTTATGTAGATGAAGTAAAAAAGAAGGAAATTTTTGGACCTTTCACCATTGGCAATCATGAGTTTTCTACTGTCTAGTGTGATAAAACAGATAACATCGACTTAATTCCTTTGGCTATTGATAAAAATTCATGTCAATGTAAGACATAGTTCTATCATTTTTAGTGATATTGTGTGATATAAAATCATATGTCCTTCGCTTTAAGGGATGATCTTCTTGTTTTTGTTTCTGTAGATTCAATATAAAGACTAGATTTTTGGAAGATTTTCTCTTTTTAAGGTAAGTAATTTATAGGCAACGTAGTATTGGAATGATTTGGATCACACATGGTTCTCTTTGCCGTTGTGATTTTGTATCCATCTCTCTCCCCCCCCCCCCCTTTTCTTCTTGCTTTTATGGAACCTCAATTAGTTTTGCATTAACTTAAATAAATAAAATCTTGTAAGTACCGCATAATAGATAAATCCTTTATATGAATGATGGCATGACAGAACAATTGGGTTGTGGGATTCAAAAGTTTCCAGAGGACAATGTTAACACTATTTCTTATCATCAAGAGTTGAGTGAAGTGTTTTGGTTACCTACATTAGATGTAGAATACATTAGAAGAGACGACATAAAGATCAAATACGTGTCCAGGAAACATGTTGTGTATTTCCTCCACTCTATATTATAAGTAAGCTTTCAAGTAGTGTCCCAAGATTGAAGCACTAGATAGTTAGTCCATTATTAACATTCGAGAAAAGTACTTCATTATATAAACTTTTACGACACTATTCTCAAACATGGATGATGATTTTCAATTTAACCATAATTTGTTTGTCTTTAGTCTTTTCTGCGAATGTAGTTGTCGGTCCTTCCCTTAATTCTAACAAGAAAGAAACCATAGGGAAGGAGTAGAGACTCTATTTCCAGAACAGACTAGATACAAAAATGAATCATGATTAGATTGAAAATACACATCTATTGTTTAATAAAAGTGTACATGAAGTTTATGAAATGAAGTGTTTTTCTAGTATGATAATAATGGACTAACTTTTTTATAATATCATCTTTTGGATACTACTCAAAACATTATTAATGATTTAGAGCAGAGTAAGTAACTACATGTCTATTGTTTACATATTTAATTTTTTTTTTCCCTTTTGTAATGTAGTTTGCAGGTAATATAGGTAATTAAGATTCTCTATCCAATTCCTATCGATATGAAACCGTTTTGAAGTCATCCTTTGGAAACTTGTGAATCTCACAGCCATGTTGTTCAGTCATGTTATCATTCTATTCATCGGATCTATCTATTTATGTTGTACACCCATGATTTCATTTGTTTGATCAAAATATATAGAGTTACTAGAAAAGCAAGAAGAAGGAGAAAAATAATTACAAAACCGTAATGGCACAGAGAAATATGTGTTACCCAAATCATTTCAATATTAATTTACTTATAATTAATATACCCTACAAAAGAAAAAAATTTCCAACAATTCAATTTTATAATAAATGTAGTTGAAAAAATAGACACCTTTATAGGATATATATGGACATATTGATTTATAAACTAATGAATTACCCCTGAGCATGATTTATTTTTCATCTTCATTCTTTAAGACCGATGAATCTGTCAAAACATTGAAATACTTTCGTTAGTGCAATACACTAAGACAACAGCAAAAAAAATATACACATCATCATATCATATATTACTAAAATTGAGAAACTAAAAAGATGAATAAATGAATTACCATATGATCCCTAGTCTAAATTAGACATCTATTTAAGTAATAATAAATAATAATATTTTAATTATTTTTTGAATTGTAAGTTATTTATTAAAAAGACAATGAAAGAATAAATAATTAAAATGCAAAGTATTTAAAATACATGTCAATGGTATAATGAAATTTCATGATGAGAAATATATATATATAATCATATATTATATAAGTCGGGAAAATTTTTTGTAATGGAACCCAGAAAGCTCTCTTTGAATTTTGGAAGTATTTATTTAACTTAAGTTAATTAATCGAGGTTTATGGCTAAAGTGATTTAATTTATTAAGTGACCCTATAACCATGTTAAGACTATATTTAATAAAACTGGGGGTATAAAACCTATCACTTTTTAGTACATCATTTATTTTTTATGAAAAAAAAAAAGAAATAAGAAAAAAGAAGAAAAGTCGAAGGCTGAGGCGGCCGATTCTCCTGTTCTGAAATCTCACACTCCCCCGAAAGGGTTTGCAAGTAGCCTGATTTCCCATTTTTCTATATGTCTCTAATTAATTTTATCCACAGTTTCAATTCTAGGTACCATGTTCAATTATTTTTATCATGAAGTAAAGGACATATTGTTAGCATATATATTAGTAATTATGATTATATAATTTAATGGTAGTATGATTTGTTGATTGTTATTCCATTTTCATCATTTAAGCATGTTGGATGGCTTGTTGATATGAAATTGAATCATAGTGTTGTAAGGTGTGCAATTTATGTTGGATAAAATGAAGAGATAAAACTGTAGTAGCTAAATAATTGAAAAAAATAATAATATCGGACTTTGAACTAAGATGGCTGCCAAGTATTTTGGGGTTTCTGGGAATAACACAAATAAGATGACTGGGAAAATTGTTACAATAGCATGGAGAGTAATTAAACAACCGCTTAGGGATGAGGGAAAAGTTGGGAATTTGTCAGAATTGACCTTTCTCTTATGCGGACAATAAGTAATTTCCGCGTAGCGTGGAATTTGATGTTTAAGATTTCTCATGCACCAATACACTGGATTCATATTTTGATATATGAGACTAAAACCTTAAGTTTAAAATTTGAGGAAATTGAATGATGACATGTTATAGGCATTAAGGGGTAAGAACTTGATTATAAAATTTGGAGTGAGTTTTTGGCGTCAGGTCTTAAAACACATTAGTAATATAAGGTTGATAGTTTCGAAATCTTACTGTGGTCATTAATTGAATAGATTCCTATTGGTTCGGAAGCTCAACGGAAAGGGAAGGCTCAGTCCAAGAGTAATTATTCGAATTGACAAGGCAAGTGGATTTCTAAAACCCTGTAAGCGTATGAAATTCGATATTCTTGTGTAGTGTGAGAATGACTGGAGACTTGTGCTATTTGTTGATGTGTATGCTTGTTGTAGATTGTTGCTTGGTTATCAAAATGGTTAGTCCCTCATTTATTTGGCAGGTCATTTGCATGTATCTGAGACAGTGTATGGTAAGAGGAGGATGTACCATTTCAGGGTGTCGTATAGCCGCCGCGAGGATATGATATTTCGAGGGGCCGTATCGCGCAACCAAGAATTTTACGATTACGAGGGTAGTGTTCGTGCGCCGCAACAGAGACATGGACAGATATGTCCCCCATGGGTTCACGGACTGAGAGACAGCGGGTGGGGATGTGTATCGTTAAGAAAGAACATGAATCATGATATTTGACCGTGCATTCATGGCATTGCACATGTTATTATTGATGAACTTATAACGTGTTTTGCTGATCTTGTGATTGTTTCTTGTGAAGCTGGGACTGTTGACATTGAGTTTTATTGAGATGTTGTAACTGATAGATGTGGTATTGAGTTAGGTGTTTGGTAAACTATTAGGCTGAGCATGGAGGTTGAGATAGGGCGGTAAGAGTTACCGTTATTGTTCACTTAACTTGTTTAGCGGTGTGCTGTTGGGATACCGACGTGCGTTTGGTACTAACCCTTGCCTCTACAAATGTTGTAGGTTACGAGCCCGGATTTTTGTGATACCTTCCATCTCTGTTCAAGGCATCTTATGGAGGATTGTGGGTAGTGCTTGTCATCTCAGCAAAAATGTCCTACTCCAGTTTATGACTTTTGTTTTACTTGAAAGACAACTTCATTGTAGACTTTTCTATTTTATTTCCAATTCTAAATATTTACATTAGAGGACTTGTGCAGCGTGAAAACCTGAACTTTGGAGATTGGGATTAATATGACTTGGTTTTATAATCAGGAATTGTTGTTGGATTTATTTACTCTACAACTTTGTAGATATTGGCGTTTAGGTTGACTGGTCTTGGTGGGATTTGACGAGTGCCATCACACCATTTTTGGTGTGACAATTTTAAGTTTTTAAGGTATATTACGAAAATATCTTTCACCATTTTTTGAATGAAAATTTTTTTACTAATTGAAAAATGAAATCAATAATAACAATTAAAACTGGACCAAAAATACATGATTAGATGTTACAATTATATTTTTGATTTCTTAATTGAATTTGATTGTTAAAACTTTTAGTTTCTACCATTAACCACATTCATGCACAAAAACTGTCAGTACTAATTTCCCCTTATTAATTGGAATAAAAAACTATAATACCACACACTTTGTTTCATCATATAATAGTTCTTCTGTGAGGAGTATTTTTTATTGATCATATTTTTCATTGATTGTGCCTTCGTTCATTTTTTAGTTTCATGGTTGTTGAAGAAACACAAATCTATAGTTCTGGTAATATTTTTTTATGGTCAGTATTTTTGTATTGTTTGGTCCTTCATTCATGGTTTATTTTTAATGATTGTTGGAGTATTTCGATCCCAAGAAAGAAAAAAAAAAAATTTCAGCCTTGGGGCTAGTTCTAGCCTTACAATTTTCTCTCATTCACCCAAAAATAGTTGGAGATTAAGAAAGGCAAAAAGTATAAATTACTAAAAAAAAAATTTATATGCACCAAAGATATATAGGGTACTCAGACCAATGTCGAGAAAGTTATATCTGGACCTATATAAATTTATAACAGTCACAGAGGGTCAAACGTGCAAGGCACGTTCCCAGAAACTAGTATATATAAATATATATATATATATAATATATATATAGTATATATATATATATATATTATACGCACATACACTTAGGCAAGGTGTTTTTATTTACAACCTTCATTTATTTCATAAATATAACTATTTATGTATCACTTACCTGGATGGCCTCTCGTCGTAAAGATATTTAGGATAATTGAAAAAGATTTATCGAGCTATAATTATTTAGACTTATTTGGATTAAACCGTAGTTATTGTTATGGTCATCGTATGGAGTTAAAAAAAACCAATGCAATTACCAACCAAGGACTAGGTGACATTTGAATGTTCACAATGGCATATACTAAACAAAAAAATTGACATATAACATATTAAAATCTCACACCATAATTTCGTAAGCTCTAGAACTCATAAATACTCAAAAATAATAATAAATACAACCTAACATTTATAGCAATCAAAAATAAAAAGGCATGTTGCTTAATATATTTTTCAAAAAGATAGTCTTTAGGGTTTTTCCAAGTTTACAGTTCACAAAGTTAATTGAAAGTAGCCAAAAGAAAGAATTATTACTTCTTTATCAAAGAATTTAAAACTTTATCAAAAGAATGAGTTACCTAAAGTCCCTAAAGTAAATAGCAACATCGAATCTAATGACAATTAATTTGTGTCGGTAAAGGCTGTATGATTCTTCGTGAATGTGCATATTAATTGACAATAAGAAATTATTTTTGTCGTAGTGTATTTTAGATAGTTATTAATTTCACGAAAGCATGATCTCTTATATGCCGAAAAAGAAGAGAAAAAGAAATAAGACAAATCTGCTAACTTGCTATAAAAGATGTAGACTAATTGTCTCTTTACAAATATTCTAGGAATAGGTGCAATGGCACACAAAATGCTTGTACGAAGTAACAAAATAATATACTAATCGTCGCAAACAAGAGAGAAATCATTTTTGTTCTGTTAACAACTTCATCATTGGTTCCATAATAGTCATCAAATATAGCACAACCCACAAGCAATTTTTCTAAAAATTATATGAAGAAAACCTGTAGAGAGGGACAAAAGAGCAGATAAATTTTTAATCATCCTCACTGTAATTTTGAACATAATTAAAAAAAAGTCACAAAAATTGCAAAAAAAAGTTGCAATAAACACATGAATCACAATGATTTATAGTAAAAAAAATTAAGTTTCATGAAATAGGAGAAAGAAAACATTGAGAAGTAAAACACAGATTATAAGAAACTTGATTAGATTATTTGAATTCGAAAAAACATACAAATAATAATGACATAAATTAAGGATTTCTTTACTAAATCAATTTTCTTTGTTTGTATGACGAAATGTGTAAAAAGGAACCAAAGAGAACAGAAATTTCTGATCATCCTTGTTGAAACTTTAACAAAGTTAACTAAAGGTCACCAAAATACGAAAAATAAATTGCCATAGTTACATTAATCACTTTGACTTAGTAAATGTTAAGCTCCCTAAAAACATTCTAGAATGAAAAAACTTCATAAAAGCATAATGTGAGAATGCAAAAGTACCCCCCTAGAATATAATCGAAATTTCAGTGACATACCTTAACTAAACTAAGATCCTATTGCCCCCCTGAACTTTATTTTTTGTAATTATATACACATTTTGCCTTACGTGGCATACTCCATGACCCCATGTAATTGAGGGACGTGGGAGATATTACGTAAGCTAAAAAAGTGCACAGAATTACAAAAATATAAGTTCGGGGGTGGGGGTGGGGGTGGGGGTGGGGGAAATAGGACCTTAAATTGGTTAAGGTGTCTCTAGGATTCCGGTCATAGTTTAGAGAGATACATGTGCATTTTTCCAAACATAATTAATGTATTTGAATTTTACTACCCAATAGCGAGAAAAAGATACAAATTATAGTGGCATGAAATTCCTCTATTTAAAGTCAACATAGGGTAGCGTGAACAAATATATATAGTGCAATATCAGAAAGGTGACAACTCTTGGAAAATATACAACCCATTAGAAAGGTCACAACCTTTCATTTAAATTAAAGTTTTTCATTAAAGTCACAATTATTCATAAAAGTCGCAACTCTTCATAAAAGTCACACCTTTTCATGAAAAGGAAATATGAGTTTTGAAAATAAATATATTTAAAACGGAATGTTGGCTTATGGTGGTGCCACGTAGGCTGGCGGAGGGTTCACTTTTATATAAATATATAATATGATATGACTAATTCAAGGGAATAAAAAATCGTAGTTTAGTTAAGGTATGTCACTGAAATTTTAGTCATAGTCTAGGGATACTGTGCCTTATCTCATTTTATTTGTGATAAATAGGATGTTTTATTTTTTTTAATTTTGTAATAACATTTTATAGAACCTTCTTAGCGCAATACTAATAATTTCTTATGCACTGTAGTTTCAAAATATTGATGAGATTGTTAAAATGTCATATCAGTATTTGTAAAAGTTAAAAAAACAATATTACTTCCATATAGAATATATAGAAATAGTTGTATGGTCAATACTATTCAATTTATAATTTGTTATGAAGAAAATGTTTGTCTTATGGTTATTTTAACAGTCTACTTTATTTAAGACATTGCAAATTTGGTAACAAGTTTACACTTTTGTAGTCACTTATTTAAAAATATTTTATATATACAGACGCTGCCCACACCTCCCATTTTTTTGGTTTAATTATTGTGTTGTTTTAGTATTCAAACAAGTAATTATATACATCTAGACTTGTCATTTAGTTTGAGACTTGCATTACATTTTAGAGGCTCTTGTACTTATGACACTATATTATGGAGTGATATTTAAGCTTTTCCACATTTCGTTCCGTGAAAAACTTATGGGTCGTTTGACAGAGTGTACTTGAAAATATAATGCATGTATTAGCATTGTGTATTACTAGTACTTTGTATGTTACTATTTTTCGATAAATTTATAATAAATGCTTATGCATACAATCTATTGTTCATTAATGTTCATTACGAATATCAAGGATCTAGGTATTAAAGGTCACAACTCAAGCCTACCCCCTTGACGTAAAATAGGACCTAGAATTACGAATGACCCCAACCTAACCTTGATTGATAAGAATCAGGTTACCAAAATAAACAAGAAAATAATGCGGAAGCGAAATATAAAGATTAAAGACGAAAATTGAAAGATATGTGAATTCCAAGATAAAATCCCAAATCTCAACATGAAGTGCAAATAACCATAATTGATATAATTATTCAAAGTTAGAGGATTAAGACTTATTATGATAATTATAATAAATTCAATTCAGCAACTTAGATAAAAAAAGTAATCTAGACCTCTATTGGGAAGAAATTAGAGAGAAACTTAGTATAACACTAATCACTTTACCTAATTTACAAATAGAAACCAAAGATATCAAATGAATAATTAATATTACCTCTTAAAGAATCGTTCTTATAAGGTTGTAAGATAAATCAATAGTCACCACACACAAAGGTGTAAAGAAGAGAAACCTCTCAAATAATATTAATCATCTCTCAAAAATTATAAAATCAACCCCTATATATAAGGAAAACCTATCCTAAATAGAATATGATTTAAATCCTACTTTTATGGAAACTTTACATTAGGAATACTTTAAACTAGAAAACATTAAGCTAGGAAACAAGAAAACTTTAAACTAGGAAACTTTTTTAAACCCGGAATACATTAAAATAATGTTCTTAAACCAGGAATCTTTTTAATCTAGGAAAACATTACAATAATGTTTTTTAACTAGAAAGCTTTGACGAAACTTTGACTTTAACCATTCAGCATTTTGGGATCCTTTGTTGGGCTTTGTTTGACCCAATCTTCTTCCTTTTGGGCTTGAATTTGAACATATGTTTCGTGATACACATATTCTTGATTTTAAATTAAATCCTGTCAACTTTAGTGCAAGTAGGCTCAAATGGATGTTATCATTCCCCTACTTTTTAAAACAATCCATCCCCGAATTTAAATCTCCATAAATCAAGAAGATGTGCATTAGCAAACAACATCCATTACTTGAGAGAAATAATGGTAGAAACAAAACAAGATAGTGACCATGTATCCACTTAACCCAATTAATCAATTAATCCTGGCATGTATAAATGCACCCTTAAAAAATCATGTGAACATCTAAATCCTAATAGAAAATTCTCATACATATATAAACGCAACAAACTCCTTTTCTAGATGTCATTGCTAATGATACATGAAAATTCAACTTTCTAGATGCCATTGCAAATGATACATGCAACTTCAATATACTTTTTTCAATAAAGTTCTCCAATGTTCATGACAAATACAATATAAAATTCCTATCAAATTGAACATTTTTATGATACAAACAAACATCCTCAATTAAACCTCCCAAAGATTCTTCTACATAAATATTATTCACCCATTCAATAATACAAATTGTATCAAAATAAGCATTAAATTTTGTTAATCATGTAACTCATCATCACTAGTAGCAACTCAGGACACATATACTTGAACATTCATTTATACAAGAATAGGATGCATAAGACTACCAAGTCAAGATTATGTTGTGAGAGTATGCTTTCAGTGACAACACATTCAGATTCTATACAAGATCATCATTCAATCATTGGAATCAGATGTAAGAATACTTCAAGATATGATCTCCTTAATTCTACTAGATTCACATTCTTACAGTTATAAGGTAAACACCTGCACCATAAGTGGATCACACATCAATGTATCACAATTGTAACTCAATAAGAATAGGTCTCAACTGTTATTTCAAATATACTACAATAAAGAAGACAATTGACATATACCCTTGGAAGAGGTGGATTAGGTGATTTTTAGGGTATTCTGAAGATTACAAGTGTCAAATATGCATTATTTGTTAGTTCTATTTTATGAATCGTACTAGAGAATGACCTCAAACAATAAGAAATCTATTTTGGTTCAACAGAGGACCTTTCAAACAACACAACTTTAGGAAGGAAATAGGGTCCCAAAATTTCTTGTTAAAGGATCAAGGAAGCAAGTTGTAACACCCAAAAAATTCTACTCTCAGAGTCCAAATTGGTTCTGCAAGTGTAGTAACTTGGGTTGGGTGATACACTACTAGTTCATATATGTTAAGTTCCATTTCTAAGTATGATAAGCGCTTTGGATGTAAGTTAAGGTCATAATGAACCTTTAGCACAAAGTCGAGTTGAGAGGTTCATATAATTATTAAATTTTCCTGTAAGTTTAGTCAAGGAAACTTTCAAATCAAGCAACATCCTAAGATGAGGTGTTTTGTGCCTTAATACCAACCATATGAATGGTCTTGAAGTCTTCTTTCAACTAGTTTTTACCCTTCATCAATCCAAGTTATGTGTTAGGAGTTATACCCTTTTTTCTGGGCACTCTATAGTCAACGCAAACCGGTGTGCCAACTGTACGTCAACCATTCAAGATTCAGCTGCGTAACCATGCACATCACTTTAAAATTCTTTAAGTTTTAACTTCTTTAACATTTTAGGAGGGGATTTTTTCTCTTCTCCACATCCCAAAATCCTCTGATTCTAAATAAACAATCTCCGCTCAAGAACTACAAGAAACATCAAGAGTCAGGTTCATTGTTCAAAGTTTTTCTTCAGAATTTTTTACGTAAAGGTATCTAAGACTATTCATATTGATGGACTTTGTTCTTCCTAATGTCGGTACACATCAATTTAGTCTTTAATCCAGGGTTATAACCTTAGTTTTGAGAAGTCTTGTTATGAGTTATATTATTGATTCTTTATTCTACATCCTTTATCATGAGTTGTTATATTTATTATGATAAATTTAGATCCTTGAGTTTTTCATGTCTATTGTTTTTAGCACAAATCGTATTTTTTTGTTATAATGTTTAGAATCTTTTGAAGAAAACATTTTTGTCTTAAACTGATTTCACGAGGAAAAAATATGAGTTCCCAGAAAGAGTTTTAACAAAATTTAAGCAATAATATTTCAAAGTGACTTTTGAGAAGTGTTTAAGGGAGCACAAATTGTTCCAGAAACTATATTTTTTACATTGAGAAGAGAACTATGATTCATGATAATATGAAAGTTGAGTATGCAATCAGTGTATGAGCAATATGACATCTAGATATGCAATTTATGTTTATGCAGTATGAGTTCTCAATCAATAGTAAACAATATCACAATAAACATTTATTTTAAACTATTTTTCTGTGAGAAAGTAAAGCAAATTTAAAGTATCATTTAAAGAGAATTTCTTATTGAAGTATAAGGGAACTGAATAATCCCAAATGTATCATTTTTTTACATTTAGAAAAGAAAAACTATGATTTCTAAATGAGTTTATGATTTGGAAGATATTTTAGAGCTATTACCTCTTTTAAGAGGATAGTTTGAGTAATTATCTCAGACTAGAGAAAGAATATATTTCATTATTCGAGCAAGAGTGTGTATATAAAAAATGCATGGAGATTTCTCTATCAATTGTGTGGAATAAGTGTATTTGATATTCAACTATAATATTTTGTTAAACTATAAAATCGAAAATACATCATTTAAGGCGATCAACACTTTTGTTTGATAATGCTTCTTAAATATTGTATGTGTAAAAATAGATAATTTAAAACACTAATACATAACTCATTTGGGCTTAACATACAAATTAAATATGAAATAACAAAACAACAAAAAAGACAAAACCAACTTCCGATACCGCCGAAAAGGTAAGCCCATTAAGTACTTCGTTAAGTCTAGGGTTTTCCAGATCAACGTCTTTTCCTTCATTGCTTTATTCTATTACCACCGGATATATGATCCCTCTGAGAGATAACAACAAGTTCCACCTCCTCAAGTCATTGATCAATATTGAATTCAACATGTTACTTCATTTCTTATCGTAAAAATAAGAATAAGTGTTCTATACTTTCCTTACATACTTGTTCATACACCCGCTTTAGCTGATGAAAGTGCCTCCAGAATTCTGTTCTCTAATTTAGTGGATTGTACTCCTTGTGCCCTACTTCTAGATCTTATCTAAGGAGGTTTGTTGTATTATAAATTATGTTGCTGAATTAAATGTCTTTTTTCCACTCTTTTCATCATCTTGTAGATCTTATCGACGAGGTGCTTTAAATGATTCATCAATGGTTCTTTAAAGAGTTAATATTTGAATGATTGACTGACCAATTTTGTTGAAAACGTTGTGTTCAAAATAATTTTCAAAATTTAAAAGGAAATATGAAAATGCATGTATTTTAGTCTATGGTTTTCATATTACTCAATTTTGTAAATAAACTTAACCAACAAAATATAAAAATAATATCGATATAAACAAAATCAGCAATAACCTTTCCTCTTTAGTTTATGACTATAAATGATGGACACCATTTAAGTATACTTTTTTTTCATAAATATCAATTCTTGAAATTTGATATGTGAATGACAATAATAAAAATTATCATAGATATTGCAATATATTATCTTTGTACATAAAATTTTTTTACACATATTATTACTCAACTAATATTTGAGTAAGGCTATCATAGAGATGTATTTTTACAAAAAGTGTACTTATATAATGATTTTACACATTCTTATAACTAGAGTGTTATAGAGACAAAAAATATAACATAAAAATAGTTCTAAAGAATATTACGCCGTTACACATAAATGTTGATATAAAGATAGTTAAAATGAGACGTAGATGGTATGACAAAAGATTGATCTTAACCAGCTTCTTTATATATCGATACATACATAACATATATATAATATATATAAATTATAGATATAGATATAGAGAGTATTAAGATAGATAGATAGATTGATTATCATATATTCACTAGTATAATTTAAATATGAATACATGAAAAACATCACCTACTGTGAAAAATATTTTATAAGGGTGATCCTTCATTTATTATATTGACTAAAGAAATTGGTATTGAGGATAACTTATCTAATGAATATCCCCATACTGATAATGGATCACCACGTTTGCAAGTTGAGAACCAAGGAAGTAGCATTAATCAAAGTCTTTTGGAGAAACGTTTGTTAAGGAAACTACTTGGGAAGCTAAGGAGGATATGAAGAAAACATACCTGCATCTCTTTAGGTCCGGAGAAATTGCAAATTAAGGTACTATTCATTTTCTTCATAATTATTTTAGTTTAAATGTTGTGTTACTTAGAATATTGATTATTTCAGCTAGGTGTTAGATATTATCACCCTTAGTCTACTTAGAGTTATCTTATTCAAAGGGATGTTCCCAAGGGGGAGATATTTAAGTACCTCGGTATTTGACAAAGCTAAAAATAGTAAGAACTAACTTTCAAATAGCAAAATATGAAATTTTACAAGTTAGGTAAGTTATGATTTGTTGGTCAATTTCAGACGACCATAACTTTTTCAACATGATGAGTTAGGTGACTATTATAATTCAAATGAATGGTCTTGGAATCTCTTTATATGGCCACCGGGTTTTCTAATTTTGAAGCTCGTATCAGGAAGATATGTTTGTTGTAAGTTAGGTTGTCCATTTAAGAAAAGTTACTAGAAAATATGAGGCTTGATTCCCGTCTAATATCCGAGGCTTGATTTGGAATATGTTCTCACTTGATAGAATGATCTCAATGACTAGTGTATTCATACCCAAGACGCTGGTGTAACCGAGACACTCAATGGCAGAAAAGTACACTTAGAATACTAGATTTTGTAGTAGTAGAAGAAGTCCAAAAAAATGATTTTTTAAATGAGAGGAAATCCTCAATTTTTAGAAAACAACAAAATAGTGTCAAAAGGTTCATATTGTGCCTTACCGAAAAGGTCATGAACATTTGAAAAAGTCACAACCTTTAAGAAAGATAACAATCTTTCATAAGTCACAATTTTTCATAAAAGTCACAACTTTTCATAAAGTCGCAACTTTTCATAAAAGTCACAACCTTTCATTAAAGTCACAACTATTCATAAAAGTCGCACCTCTTCATAAAAGTTTTAAATCTTCATTTTCCATTCACACCTTTTAAAACCCAACAATATTTTAGATCTTAATTACTATTCATGAAGTATTGTGTTCGTTCTTGAATTAGGATGGGTTTGATGAGTTCTTGAGATAATAATATGGAGTTTAAGATTTTTTGTGGATTATATTCTCGTGTTAATTTATGTGTATAGATTCTAAGTGATTGGTTTTTTTTTTTTTGTTAGGGAAGAAAACCATTCGGTTTTAGGCCAATAGGGCACAATTATGGAACATTCATCGGGTTTTCTATTGTAGTGCCTAGGGTGGTAGCAGACGCCATGATACGCTATGGGGGAAGCAAATCCAAACCAATATAGCACAAGCATAGTGCTACTGCTGGTTTACGGTAGGATCCCCAAACCACTCAGTGAGCCATGGTGTGCCCCACAGTTCTCCAATCTTTTGGAACCTCTTAAGTCTTTCAAAGGGTACCTTTACTCCCCTTTGATTCTATCTACTCTAAACTACTAGCATGTATTGAGATTTTATCATGACATTGGAAGAAGTTTTATACAAATTGTTTTAAAACATGTTTAAAATGACTTGAACAATGACTTGAGGAAGAGCGAAGCTGATCTCATTTTCTTTAATATGATATATGGGAATTTAGTATTCCTAAGAGAAACATTTTGAGAGGGAACACCGATGAAAGAGTTCCTGAACTATTTTCAATAATATCGATTTTTAGAGAAACCTTTTGAGTAATACTCTCAAAGTGGAAAAAGAGGAAATGTTTTCTTTTGAAACATCATGAGCTAAGTTATATTTTTGGCTTGGATGGCATGAGCACCGTTATGGGAGGTTCTAACATCAAAAGCCCATATAAACTATGTACCCCATCGGGGTAGAAAACGATTCTTGATTTGTAGATAATCCTTTGTGCCTATTCAAACAGAGCAGGTTATCCACTTAGTCAATAAGTTCTATACCCCAACAAAGTATAGGACAACTTTGAAAATGTGGGTTAGAGTATTTATACGCACATAGCTCAATGTAACAACCGATTACCGTTCTTATAGAAAAGTCAACGGGATAAATTTTGGACCGAAATAGTTTTTGGTAGTATCTTGAAATTTTACCAATCTAGTCCATATTTAAATGAATCAGAGTCAATAAGGTCTAGATAAATATACTAACAAATGGGAGATTTTATTATGCATATCATCACATTTGTAGATAGCTAATACATTAAGGAACTCGTGCGACCTTATGGAATTTAAGTTGAGGGGAGTAGAACACCCTAAACTGATCCTAGCATGAAGGGTATTTTTTGAATGTCATGGTATTGAGGTGTGTTGTGATATTGGGTTTGAAATCCTTGAACTAGCTCATTTTTTCAGTGCAAGACACCAATGTGGGGTTGGTGTAGCGGGGTGAGGACCATTGTTGCCGTACATACATGACTTAAGTCAAAAATAAAATCTAAAAATATTTTATTCTACAATTATCAACCTTGAGAGCTGAGGAACAACCAATGGGTCTTTCTTGTAGGTTTTCCACCACTTCTAGCACCAAAGATAAGGTTTTTACTCCCCAAACCTATTTTTTGATCCGTAGATCATAGTTTCTTAGGTAATTACTGATGGGGAAGGGATTTGATCTCGGACTTATGGTGGAAAAATCCCTAATCTAGTTATGGGGATCAACAACTAGGGTTGATAGTATTTGTTATAGTCTCGGTAATTAAGTTGTCACAACTCTCAAAATGAACTAGGTTAAACTAGAACATATCATGCATGTATGAGTTAATAAGTCCTTCAAATGATTAATATTAGTATTAGATGTAAGTTTATAGAGTTTGGAAGTCAAACGTCAAAGAACGTCAAGACGTTTGGAACCTCGTCCTTGTGTGTACAAGTGTGACTTTGCATGTTTTACGTGTTGTTTGGTGTCTAAATTGATAGTAGAGGACTCTAACACCTAGATAACATGTTTAGGGTCGTAAAGTCCAGGTAGGACACCCCAATAACCAACCTAATGGTCATTGTGGAGGACCCAAACCTTGGCAAGAAACTCCCAAAAGGCAGTCCAAACCACGACCGCGAATCACATCCAATGGTTCCATCGACGCCCCGTCTATTGGGGGCGTGGCTCCACACTTAGTTGTGGGAGCTTATCCCCCAAATTTGAAATGTCTGACCAAAACTATGCCCATCATGAGGCCTCATTGATCACACGACAGCCAGTAGGTGGCAACTATCGTTTGACACCTGCAACTCTCTTCAGGTTTCTCGGGCAAGGTGAGGGTGTTTCGGGAAATGCACCCAAGGACCTAATTGATTCTTAGGCGGTTATTTTAGGTGTTTTTAGGTAGTTTAAGTTAGTTTATATACCTAAAACCTAATTAAGACTTCACTTTTCCAAATAAAAACCCAAGATTAAATTGAGTTCTCTCTAGACTCCATTGAACCTTGAAGCAAGATATAAGCTAGGATTGAAGTTCTTCACATATTTGTCCATCAATTTCATGGGATTTATTCAATAAATATATGGTGATTCATCCTTTATTCTTCTTCCATTCAAGGAGCCAAATTCTGAAGGATTTTCAAAGATCTTTCAAAACCTTAAAGTCCTATTTTGAATTCTAAGCATGGGTTCTTGCATGAAAAGCTTTAATGTGATATTTTATGGGTTGATAAATGATAATTTAATGTTTTAAGATAAAAAAAAACTATAAACTTGTGTATGCCTTGAATTCCTAATTTTGACTCTAAAGTGAGTGAATTGTTCATGAATTAATTGTATTGAATTCATGTGTAGATTGTATTGGGGTACTGAAATATGTATTTATCAATGTTAGAATTATTCATAACTTGCCTTGAAATATTAAACCTATATTGAGTAGTGATGGATCATGGATATGGATGAATTGTTGGCCTAGTCTTGTATTCATTATTATTGTAAAGATCTCTTGTTATGTGGATTTGTTGGAAAGGATAAGGAATGGTGATTATAGCTATTGGAAAGTGGTGAGTTGAACTTATTCCTTTATATATCATAGAATTAATATTGAGTTGTCATTGATTGAAATAGTCCACTTATGGTGGCGATGTTTAAGTGTTATATATGTTATGAACATCGCCTTATCGACATTATTAAATGAACTATAGTATGATCATGATATTGCATATGTGAAGGTATAAAGTTAAGGTTCTCATGTGATGATCTTGTATGGGTAATATAATGATATGATTGAATATTATTCCTCTCTAGTTGTTGATATATGACGATCAAGAATTAGGGAGAGACTTTTTATAATGATGTTATATCTTGTGTGGTAGATTACATGACCCTACTTGATATTTGAATTCTATTGAATGAATGAAGGAATCAAAGTCTAGGATCGGTAGACCTAAGTTGGTGCCCTTCCTTGAATGATTATATGAGGTATTCTAGAGTATGTCTTAAAGTGGTAAACCTAAGCATGGTACCCCTTATTGATGAGTCTATAAGCTTTAGTGAATGTGAAACCTTAAATGATGTAAAGAAGGTTAGTAATAACGCTTGGATCGGTAGGCCTAAGGGTGCCCATTCAAGAGTAGTCAAGTGAGCTATCCTAACAGAACTTGGTTGGCAGCCTTAGTGGACCCATCCGTGGATGAAAAAGTATTATTAGTTGGTAGGACTTAGTGATGGTACCTTATTTAATATACCTAGGGAATGAATTACTCTATGAGAAACAGGCCAAAGCTTTGAGAGGATTGACTTGTGTTAGTTATTCTACTGAGGCATGAGCTAGAGTACAAAGAAAGCAATTCATATTCTCCTAACCATGTGCCAACATGGGATGATTACTAGTTATACCTTTGGCAAGTAAAACACCTTCCACAATTTTGAGTCCATATGACACCGGATTCCATGCCTAGCTAATATGATCTATATCGATTAGTGACTATTCTCACCATATGGGATGTGCATTCTAGTATTGGAGAAGTTCTACAACGTGTAGGTAGTGGAATGGGGCGCTATCTATACATGGCACGAGTAGGATTTGAAGATCCTAGGATGAGTTCCCTTGGTATTCCAAGACAAATATGTGATGTCTTATAATTATTTTCATGTCTATGAAATTGTATAAATGAATAATGTTTACTTAGTTAAAACATATTGAATAGAAATGTTCTTATCTAGGGTAGTTTTGAGGATTACTAAGGTGGGCTTGAAGAGGTTGTATGGGTGGTCTCTTCATGTCTTACTTAGGTGAGTCTTAGAGTAACCTTAAGTGGATAGTCCAAAATGAGGAAAAGAATTGGAAAAGGAATATTCTCTACTAATGGGTTAGTCTTGAGATCATATAGGGTTGTATGATGGGTTTTGTATGGGTGGCCGCTTCATATCTTACTTAGGAGTCTAGGATAACCCGTTAGTGGGAGGTTTAAATGTTTTATATGGAGAAAAAATGATTATTGGTTTTTACCTTGTGGATTTAATGAAGTATGTTTTCTCTTGAAAATTAAGTGAAGGTGTTTTCTACTTGTTTTATTGAGGTTTCTATCAAAAAAAGATGAAAAGATTTTTAAAGTAGATGTCCATTTCTGCATGGTTTTCTTGCATGTTCACCATACTTAGTGCATTCAATGTGCTTATTTCATATATTTTCGATGTCTACAAGTGTAGGTGAAACGTCAAGATATTCTTAGAAGTTGAAGCTTGGAATAGCCTTCTCTCAAGATTAATATGTCCTCATATGTTCGAGCATATGGATTTTGTTTTAGTTTCCATTTCCAAAAGACTTTATAATAGACTCTTAACTTCTTTAAAATTGATGTAAGGGTTGTGACTCTATGAAATTATAAGTGTCTAAGATGTCTTATGACAAGACTTAGTTCTTTCTTATATTTTAGACAGGGATTTGAACTATGTTGTGAAAGTTTTTAATTCCTCATACTTTTCAATTCTATGCCATGAATTGATGTCTAAGGGTTGTATAAGGACCTCGGATGTCGGAATATGTCGTTAAACTCCTATGGTATACCCTTGGATCGTTACGAACATGGTATCAAAGAATAAGGTTATGAACTAGTCTTTAAGAGTCCAAGTCTATAAACCAAAATCTATGACTCTTTCCATTGCGGTGATCGTGGACCACCTGTATGAGTGCGCCACCGCCGCTATAGGACGATAGAACTTTCCTTTTAATAATTAACCTTGTGTCGTGCCATACAGTTGAGGTTATAAGTTTCTTTTCCTAATCTATTTTCTTGTGTTTATATGATATGAATACAAGAAGGACACCCGCAAGGAGAGTGGATGAGGAAGTGCTGACTGAGGGAGTTCCTCCCCGAGTTGAACAAGTTACCCCAGGTTTCATATTCCTCAAGTTTAAAAAGTTCCTATAACTAATCAAGGTAATGAGTTTTTTGTGGTTCCACCGGATATGACTAATGAGGAGGTTAGAGGAGCTCTTGTTGTCCTAGCCTTAGCTATGATGGCCCAAGCGAATAAAGATGTAGGTCCTAGAATGAATAGTCTTGAGAGTACCATGACCTCTAGGTTGAGAGACTTTGTGAGGATGAATCCTCCTACCTTTATTGGCTCTAAGGTGGGAGATGATCTTAATCCTTCTTGGATGAGGTGTATTAGATAGTGTATTCTATGGGGGTGACTTCTAGGGAGAAGGTGGAGTTGGTTTCATACCAATTGAAAGGTTTTGCTTCAATGTGGTACACACAATGAAAAGATAGTAGTCCGATTGAATCGGGTCTTATGGAATGGGAAGAGTTTAAGGAAGCATAGTTAGAAAGGTACTTTCTCCATGAGAAGAGAGAGGATACGGTTGAGGAGTTAATAAACCTTAGGTAAGTTAATATGAGTGTGTAAGAGTAATTCTTGATATTTACCATGTTGTCTAAGTATGCTCTATCTTTGGTATCTTATCATAGAGATGAGATGAGTAGATTCTTGGCTTGTGTATCCGACCTTGTAAAGGAAGAGTGTCGTATGAAAATTCTCCAAGGAGACATGACTTTATTTATAATCATGGTGTGTTCTAAATCAATTGAAGATTCTAAACTTTGGAGGAGAGGTAGAGATGCTATGAGAGGAAGAACCGATGAGAAAGGTCAGCCTCAGTTTTATAAGAGGGCCCCAAATCAAAATTTTCTTAATGCTCTTAAGGCCAACTATGAGGTAGGTGATGTTTCTAAAAATGATAAACCTATTTTCTCATATTTGGGGAAGCAACATTTTGGGAAGTGTTTAGCAAGAACTATTGGGTATTTTAGTTGTGGAAAGGATAACCACAAACTAAGAGATTGTCCTACTATTGCGGCTAGAGGAGGAGAGGCCAAGGAATCTCCTAATGAAGGTACGGTTCCTATTCCTCCAAATCGTGGTCTTTTCTATCACCTCAAAGCTTAAGCAATTTAGGATGAAGGTACCGGTAAGTTATAGTTTGCCCTTTTGACATTAAGTTGTTGGGTTCCTTCTAAGTGGGGGAATGTGGTGAATAGTTTGGTTGATGAATCTTTTCTCTTCTACTCTTCTCTATTCAAGATTGAGAGTAAGAACTTATAGTAGCATGTCGCATGTATTTAAGAGTCTACGTAAAAATGAATTTCTTTAATCTCCTAACATTGTGCATATTTTCATGGAATTATGTTTATATGGTAAATTGAGCTTAAATGATGTTGTGTCTCATGTTGATGTGCATCTTAATGAATTGCCTAAGTGTTGCATGAGTTAATTTGTAAGTATTCTTAACAGTGTATCTCTTAAAAATATTTCATAATTGTGTTTTATTAGAAATGGACTTACTGTGATTACAAATAATGTAATGAGCATGATGATATATGGATAAGGAAGTTCCTCCTATGTGAAATTAAAAGGTATAGTTTTATTGCATGGTAAGTTGTTGATGTTCTTACTTTCTTGTTGTGTTTTGAGCCTCTTGAATTGTGTAGATTCGATGTTCCTCCAAGCTATGTGTATTCTGTGGTATGGTTATGAGCTGCTAGTTTTGAGTATCTCTTAAAAGTGTTAAGAGTATTTCAGTGTCATCGAGGACAGTGTTGTATTAAGGGGCGGAGAATTCTGACCTCCAATTTGAACTATGGTTAAATTAAAACTGAGAGGACTATCATGTATGTTATGAGTTAATAAGGTTACAAAATGATGATTATTAGTATTAGATGCTAGTTTATAGATTTTTTAAGTCAAATGTCGAAGAACGACCAAGACGTTTGGAAACTAGTCCTTGTGTGTGATAATATGCCTTCACATGTTTTACATGTTGTTTGGTGTTTAAATTTATTGGAGAGTACTCTAAAACCTAAAAGAAATGGTTTATGGTCAAAACGTCCGGGTAAGACTCCCCAAGGACCACCCTGAGGGTCCTTGAGGAGGACCAAAACCTTGGCAAGAAACTGCCAAAAGGCAGTCCAACCCGCGACCACCAAACCACGTCCAGTGGTTCCATCGATGCCCTATCGAATGGGGCATGGATCTACACTATCGGTGGGATCATAGCCCCAAAATTTCAAGTCTCTAACCAAAACAATGCTAAGGAGGATGCCTCGTCGATCAAACAAGATCCAGTAGGTGGCAACCGTCATTTGACACCTGTAACTTTCTGTAGGTGGCTCGGCCAAGGTGATGATGTTTTTACAAATTCACTCAAGGTATTAATTAAGTCATTGATAGTTATTTTTGGTGTTTTTAATTATATTAAGTTAGTTTATATACCTAAAACCTAATTTAGGATTCACTTTTACAAATCGAAACCCAAAATAAAATTAAGTTCTCTCTGGAATCCATTGAATCTTGAAGCAAGGTTGAACCTTAGATTGAAGTTCTTCATTGATTGATCCCTAAATTTCGTAGAATTTCTTTAATAAAGGTATGGTGATTCATTCTTTATTCTTCTTCCATTCAAGGAGCAAAATTCTAAAGGCTTTTCAAAGATCTTTCAAAAGCTTAAAGTCCTATTTTGAATTCAAAGCATGGGTTCTTGCATCAAAAGGTTTGAAGTGATGTTTTATGGATTGATCAATTTTAATTTAATGTTTTAAGATCAAAAATTCTATGAACCCATGTATTCCTTGAACTCCTAATTTTGACTCTAAAGTGAGTGAATTAATCACGGTTTAATTGTACTGAATTCATATGTAGATTGTACTAGGATATTGAATTGAATATTGATCAATGTTTGAATTATTCATAACTTTTCTTATAATGTTTATATCTCTAACTGAGTAGAAATGATGGGACACGCCCCAGCTAAGTATAGCAAAACTGAAACTAAAGGACCAAAAATACTAAAAAGACACTCATTACTATTGTCCTTTGACAATGAGGACTCATTAGTGATTCTGCTGAATGGAGATTGGGAAACGATCTAAGCGTAATCTGGATGTTGAGAGCCTGAACCTACATCATAAGAAGATGTAGCACAGAGTATGCATCAGTCCTTGACATATATTTACCAGTATGGATTAAATACAATGAATACATATAAGTTGAAACAATGTAATGTAAATAACAATGGTATAATCTGAAAATGATATAGTTATTGAATACTAATGTAACTTGATGTAAGGACCACATTTATAAAATGTTGGCTGAATAGTGAGTGATTTGTAAACATTGTCAATACAATAGAGTGTGACACAAGTGTGGGAGCTACTCTTAACCGACCATAAAAGCACATGACATAAATGTGGAGTGCGATGTATAGGACCCATCGAGAGGACCCAATAGATCCGGCCAAAGGTATAGAGGCATGTTGGAGTGATCACTAAAATGATGCCCACAGAGGGGACTTACAACCTATTTGACTATTAGTTCTAGGACTATTTGGGTACGCTGAACCCTATTCCAACTTGGTCTTATGCTACTCCCACAGTTTTAAGTTGTTAACATACCATGATAGAGTTTTTGTAATACTGGATAGCTCAAAACTAAACATGCAAATAGAAAATACAACAATTAATCTGATTATGATGCATTTTTTACTAAGGCATGTATAACTGAATGACTGATATATCTGACCTAGCATGTATAATTATAGAACTAAAGAAATACATAGCTAGGGTGATAAAATTCATGCAATCAAAGTGAATGCTATTGTACTCATCTTATTTGGATCGTTCTAATAGTTAAAACCCAACAGTTCTAACATTGAAGAAACCCTAGGTGTAGATAATATGGAGGGAATCAATAATGTGACGTAAAACTAGGGACCTAATGGGAGAATTGAATCAACAAATGAAATACGACAAACCTGGTAATGAATTCCAAGGACAAATCTTTTTATTGGGTTTGGAATTGATAGAAACTTGTAGTCTTCTTGAAATAGGATTCTTGACCTTATTCTCCTCTCTTGATTTTAATTTTCTATGTTTTTATTATTGATTTGACATAGGTAAGTTCTACTTATGTTTCTAGGCTTAACTTGATTAGAACCTTATGATTTAGGGTCTATGCGATGTAGCTTAGAGGTCAAACGAAATAGAATAAGACCAAAAGACCCCTGACTTAATTAATGTTAGAGTGACATACAAACAAGACGTACGAGACGTAGGTCAATCTATGGTCCGTAGATTGGGGCCCTAGGTCATGTGTCCTGATAGAGCATCACTAAAAACAGGAAAACTTTTTACTCAGATATCAAATTTTAGCAACACTAGGTTGCGTTGTAAAGAAGATTAAATTATTGATCATATCATAGATCATGAGACATTCAATTACTCTTTGGTAGGAGTTATGCCCACTTGAAGTTCCCAATCAACAATTTCCCCCTTAATTGACTAATAATTTTCACCTATGGTCAGACCTACGCTCCATTGGTCAAACTATGGACTGTAGTGGTCTTTTATGGTTCACATCAAAGTCTAGGTAAAGGGACCCTCGATCTATGCACACAAACATTGATTGTTTTCTTGTCTTTCCAAAGTAGGTCTTTTCTATTTTTCGAGACTTAGCTGATTTTGTGAGCTGGGTTTTGGGAGGGGTTGTAGTGGTGAACTACGTACATAAGGCATAGTCCATAGGTCAGACTATAGTCTATTAATAGCAATCGTAGGTTACACTTGCAACTTTGAAAAGCTGAAATCTGGTTTGTTTTTGGATACGATGTGTTACATTATCTCCCCTTTGGGATCATTCATCCTCGAATGAAGACTACACTAGCTGAAATAGAGGGAAATTGCTGCAATTCCTACCACCAAACACTAGAAACTATATGTCTGGCTGATCTTAGTTCCAAGAACATACAAATACACTTAAAATTGAAGTACAAACTTAAGGAACATGTACTAAGATTGATCTTACACATAAAATACTGAAAAACATAGGAGGAACTATAATATCAAGATAGAGTGGAATGTGAAGGAAAGAGGTGAGGATACTTGTCTTTCATGGATGTTTATGCTTCCTAAGTAGCTCTCTCTACATACTGACTGTTCCACAAAACATTGACTAAAGCGATTTTATTGTTTTTCAACCTTCTAACATGACGATCAAGAATTTGAACTATTATATACTTATAATAAAAACTATCTTTCATAATTACACTCTCTAATGGTACTACAAATGTTTGATCACCCGCACAAATCTTCAAAAGCGAGATGTGGAAGACCGAATACATTGTTGCGTTCTATTGGCAAGTCTAACTCATATGCCACTTTGCAAACCTAGAAAGATGTTGAAAGAGCCTACATATAGAAGACTAAGCTTTCCTTTCTTGCAAAATCACAACACCCCCTTCATGGGTGACACTTTTTAGAAACCAATTATCAACTTGGAACTCTAGTTTCCTTTTCCTTACATCTACAAAAGACTTTAGGCGACTCTAGGTTGTCTTAAGTCGATCTTTGATGAGTTTCACTTTCTCTGTAGCATAATGGACTGGATAAGGTCATATAGAGGTTGATTCCCCTACTTTAAACTAAACAACAAGAGATCTTCACCTACGCCTATACAATGCCTTATAAAGGG
Organism: Solanum habrochaites; assembly: GCA_027704765.1. NCBI lineage: Eukaryota > Viridiplantae > Streptophyta > Magnoliopsida > Solanales > Solanaceae > Solanum > Solanum habrochaites. Next base: position 22,019,596 of record JAKWJA010002496.1, read on the forward strand.
GTCATCTAAATTCTTGAATGGTAGCTATTATTATAGGTAAATTTTATAAGAGGATGGTGATCGTCCCAACTACCCTTGAAGTATATCACACAAGCTATAAACATGTCCTCTAAGTTATGAATTGTGCGCTCTACCAACCCATCTGTACGCGGATGAAATGTGGTGCTAAAGTTAACTGAGTACCAAAACCCTTTTGAAATGACTTCCATAAATGAGATGTAAACGAAGGACCTATATATGAGATTATTGACAAAGAAACCCCATGTAACCACAATATCTCATTAATGTAAAGCTTAGCATAGTCCTTCGCCAAATTTGTAGTCCTGACTACTAGAAAGCGAGAAGACTTAGTCGTTCATTGAACTATCAACCAAATGGAATCATGATGTCAACGATTATGAGGTAACACTATAATGAAATCCATATTAATCACTTCCCACTTCCATGTTGGAATGTCTATCTTTTTAGTCATACCCCCAGGTTTCTGATGTTCTAGCTTCACTTCCTGGCGATTAGGGAATTTACTGACAAAATCTACTATATTCCTCTTCATGACATTCCACCAAAAGACTTCCCACAAATCGTGGTATATCTTAGTGGTGGCTTAATAAATAGAATATCTAGAGTTATGGGCTTCAACATAAATATGTTGTCTCAACTCACCCTCAACAGGAACACACAATATACATTGATAGCGAAGTACACCATCTCCACCTTGGGAGAAAACCTCCACTCTCTGATTGTGTATGTAACCCTTATGTTAAAGAAGTATTGGAAATCTATCTTGATTTTCCTTAACCTTTACTGCCAATATATATTCTGCCCTATTTAGAACTATTATACCACTATCTGATATGCTCATAAGGTGAACACCCAAGAAAGCCAGCCTGTGAACATCCTCCATTAGTTCCTTTCTTTCTTCCTCAACATGTGCCACACTACCTATATATAATCTTCTAAGGGAATCTTCTACTACATTTTCCTTGCAAAGATTGTAATACATACTTATGTAATAATCCTTGAGGAACTTAATCCATCTTCGAAGGTGAAGATTCAACTATTTTTGGGTAAATACATATTAAAGGCTCTTATGGTCTTTGAACACGTCTACATCAACAACTTACAAGTATTGCCTTCAAATATTAAGTGTAGACTTCACAGCTCCAAGCTCTAGATCATGAGTTGGATAGTTCTTCTCATACACCATAAGTTGTCTAGAGGAATAAGTTATTACCCTACATCGCTGCATCAACGCAAAACATAGTCTGACTCTTTATGCACCTCAATAAATCACATAACAATTTGAACCCTCTTGTAGAGTCAAAACAAGAGTTGTAATCAACCTACTTTTCAATTCTGCAAATATATTATCACAATCATCTTAACAAGTAAACTTGACATTCTTTTTGAGTAACTTTAGTTAATGGAGAGGTTATAGATGAAAATCATACCAGAAACCTTCAGTAACGACATGCTACACCCAAGAAACTTCTAATATCTGTAGAAGACGTGGGTCAAGCAGAACTCATATTTGTTGAACTTTGCAAATAAAAGTTAATTTTTAAGAGTCTGCATAACAACTCTCAAATAATTAGCATGTTCTTTATCACTTCTATAGTTTAATGGTATATCATAAATAAAGACGAAAATAAAAAAGACAAAAAATTTCTTGAACACTCTGTTCATAAGATCCATGAAAGCTACAAATGACATAATTAAAGATTCATAATGGCCCTACCATTTTTAAAAGGTTGTTTTAAGAATGTTGCTATCTGAGACTCTAAGATAATGATAACCTGATATGAGGTCTATCTTTGAAAAAGTATTAGCAACTTGAAGTTGGTCATGCAAGTCATCAATCCTGGGGATATGAACTTAGTCTTTATTGTGACCTTGTTCAACTGTCTATAGTAAATACACATTCTGAGTGAACCATCTTACATCTTCACACACAACACTAGCGCACCCCATGACAAAATACTAGGTCAAATGAAGCCCTTGTCTAGAAGGTCTTTCAACAGCTCTTTCAATTCCATAAGATTAGTTGGAGCTATTCCATAAGGATCAATTGAAAAAGGATGGGTGTCTAGAAGGAGATCTATTCAAAAGTCGATTTCCCTTTATGAAAGAATTCCGAGAAGATCTTGTTGAAAAAATTTAGGAAACTCCCTCACCACAAGCACTGTCTCAAGAGTTGGGGTTTTAAAGATAAAATCCTTCACCCGAACAAGATAATAGTGTTAGTCCTTAGACATCATGTTTTTTTATTTGAGGTAAGAAATGAATCGACATCTAGGCTCTAAGTTACTACCCTTCAATTCTATGATTGGTTCATGTAGAAACTAAAAATGAACAATCCTAATTCAACAATCCACTGAGGCATAGTAGGAATTTAACCAATCTATGCCTAGAATGACATCGAAGTCTAATATTTAAAAAAATTCAAGATCTACTGAGGTGACTTTTAGAGAGACAGGTGATTTTTTGAAACAATGTGACAGGAAAATTCATGTATACCCGTCTAGCTATGACTAGATCACCGACTAGAGTACGGACTGAGAAAGGTTCTAAGAGAGTGTCTAGATTGACATCGAATTTGACTGTTATAAAAGGAGTAACAAAGGAGAGAGTAGCCTATGGATGTAAGAATGCATAAACATCAAGGTCAAAAACTCGTAATGTATTAGGAGAACCTTCATAATCCTTATAATCCTAAAGAGCATACAACTTGTTTTGGAACTGAACACCAACTGTACTAGAGGAGTTATAACTTTGAGTCAAGCGACATGTTGGTGCTGCTAATGTTGTATACTGAGCTCTACTACTACTACTTCCTTGACCCTGTCTAGTAGGGTAATCCCTCAATTTGTGACCAGACTGACCGCATCCAAAACATCTTTCCTTTTGTGCAAGACACATCTCCTGATGGTTCTTACCACACATAGGGAAAGTGGGTATGTTTTGGTACTTGAAAAAGATACCTAAGACTAAGAGCCTCATACCTACCTTTCTTATAATAGGTGTTCTTAAAGGATGGGACACTAGGTGATGAATGAGATGTGGCTCAAAACTTCTGCTGATCTTGTGAGCAATTTCCACCACCTTATTTTTGCTGAGAATATTCGTAGTTCATTGACCTAGCCTTCTTCTTCTCCTTAGCATGTTACCTAAGATTATCACCCTATACTTGTTGAGCGTGAGTCATGAGCTTAGAGATTCTCATAATTTCAAGCAACATAGAATTCCTACACATTGTCTACACCAAGTCTAACACTCTATACATAAACTTATTCATCGAAGTTGTGGAATCAAATCCCATATGAGGATCATACTTAGAGAGTAGGCTAAACATGACCCCATAGTCTTAGACATTCATAGTTCCTTATGTGAGGTTCATATATTCCTCAGCCTTTTCCTCCCTCAATTCCCTTGAGAAAAACCTGTCTAGAAAAGATTGCTGAAGAAATCCTAAGTGATAGAAGAAGCATTTGTACCCCCATTATCTTTCCACTTAGTATATTAAAGATAAGACACATCTTTAATTGTGTAAGATGCTAGCTCAACCCGATAATACGCAGTGACATGCGTCACATCTAGGATCTTCTTGATCTCATCCACGAAATTTAGAGTATCCTCACCAATTTGTGATCCTAAGAACTCTAGTAGATTCATCCCAACAAAGTCACGGACGTTTGCTACTATTTATCCACAATTTGCATTAACAAGAGCTTGAACCTACTGATTGTTCTGGTCGACAACACTCTAAGCCAATATCTGAATAACATTTCCAAATTCAGCATAGAGACTTCCTGATTTGGGATTGGAGGAATTGAGTTAGCATTTCTGGCATTTGCATTCCTAGCATTAGCTCTACAAGGAGGCGTGAACACTGAAATGTAAAACATCAAGTGAGAATGGAATTTGATCATATCCTACACACGATAAAAGTAAGAAGAAAAAGATGTTTTCCTAAAACACTTTGTAGTATGCCTCATTAGATGTAGTGTGCAATACACACTCATGAAAAAGACTTTACCTAGTGCGTCTTTTCATATATCCCAGGACACTTAAACCTAGTGCTTTGATACAAATATTTTCATGTCGTGAAGCTACATCCTGGATGCGGACACGAGACATAGCACCACAAGTTATCCCTAGATAACCCTGCTGGCATGATCATAAGCATACTAAATATAAGTGAATGATAAAAACTCTTTGGATGATATAATCGTAAATAAAAATTAGAAATAGGGAACATACATATAATGTAATAAAGATATGTGAAAATTGATGAGTTTAATTCAAGGAAGATAGTAACTCAATACTAAACTAAATCTCTCTATGGCTAAACATAACCTCTAAGTGACTAGAAATGATGGGACATGCCCAAGCTAAGTCTAGAAAAACTAAAAGTAAGGAATGAAAATATTGAAAAGAAACTCATGACTATTATCCTTGGAGAATGAGGGGTCACCACTGATTCTATTAAACTCATATCAATAACCAATCTAAGGGTGATCTAAATACAGAGATTTGGAACCTATATCACAAGAAGATGTAGCGCAGAGTATGCGTCAAAACTTGAAAGGTACTGAGTATGCAAAGTAAATAGAGATGTAATAACGTCTAACTGAACAATGTAAATAAACAATGATATAATCTGAATATGATATAGATACTAAATAATGATCTAACTGGATGCAAGGACCACATTTGCAATATGCTGACTGAATACTAACTAATCTTTAATCATGGTCAATGCAATAGATTCTGACTGAACAATGGGAGCTACTAATAACCGACAATAAGACCACATGAGCTAAATGTGGATAATGATGTACACACCCCATTGAGAGGACCCGATATACCCATCTAGAGGTTTAGAGGCATGCTGGCATGATGAATAATGTGATGCCTAAAGAGAGAACTTACAAACTTTCTGTCTAGTGATTGTGGGAATACTTGGTTATGCTAACCCCTAATCAAACTCGGTATTATTCTACTCCCAATGAAAAAAATGGTTAACATATTATGACTGAGTTTGTGTAATACTAGATAGCTCAAATTTGGATATGCAAATGGTGAATGCTACAACTAATCAGATAATAATGCTTTAACGACTGAGGCATGTATAACTGAATAATTAAAATATTTGATCTAACATGTGTAATTGAAGAACAAAAGAAAAACATATCCAGGGTTCTGAAATTCATTTAATAAATTGAATATCAACATACTAATCTGATTTGGATAATTCTTGCAGCTAAAACCCAGCAATTCTAACACTCAAAAAAACCTATGTCTAGATAATTTTGACGGAATAAAGAATATGACAAAAAAACTAAGGATTTAATGAGCTAAAATAACATACTAATGAAATCCCACCATAACAACCATCAAGACAAACTAGGATGATCTAGAGCCTCACATGTGTTTTAAGAGTTAAGAATATGTTAATAAAGTGTGCCACATCTTGTGATAGTCGTTTTATGGATCTTGGGAGTCAAACATCAACAAACGACCAAGAAGTTTGGAATCTAGTTGTGTGTATGTTCTAGTGTGCCTTCACATGTTTTACGTTTTTTTTGTGTCCAAAATTATAGAAGAGGACCCTAAAATCTATATTGATGTATTAATGGTTGAAACGACCGGGCACGACTAGCCAAGGACCACCCTATGTCTCCTTGAGGAGGAGGACCCAAAGATTTGGAAAAATCTGCCAAGGTTTTGTCAAACCACGTCCTTGATCAACTACTAGTGTCTGATGGATTCCCCGTCAAATAGGGGCGTGGCTCCATACTTAGCTGTGGGATCTTAGCCCCTAAGTGAGGGAGTCTTTGTCACAAACGATGGTGTGCAAGATGGCTCGTCAACCAGATTACGCACCATCGATTCCGTCAAAGCAACCTTCAACTCACTGTTAAACCACGTCCCAATAAAAGAATGGGCGGTTATATTACCTATTTTTAGGTATTATAAAATAGTTAAAAAACATAAAACCCCAATTTAGATTTCATTCTTCAAATCAAAGCTTTCCCTCTCAAATTAAACTCTCTTTAGAACCTCCATTGAAGAACAAGCTCAAGATCAAGGTATGGGATGGATTCCAAGGGTTTTATTCTCCAATATTTCGTGGCCATTCTTCCATTAATTTTGTTAACCCTTGATACTTAGTTAACCTTTCATCTAATGAGTTTTTAATGGTTTTCCAATGTGATTCTAAGGTCAAATTTCCTATATTTCGATATAATCGTGGGTTCATTGTCAAATTATTTTCAAAGTCATTCCTATGATGGACTTATGATTAATCAATTATTTTAATATGAATTTCAGTCCAACTTCATGAAGAACCCATGATCTCCCTAATCTCCCAATTGAACCTATAATTATAATATGTATGAAGTTTATGTGTCTAGTCTTCAATTATAGTATCATGAACTAGGTGTATTAATAAAGTTAAGTATATATGAATAATGTTCTTAGTGTAAGGTATGGTCTACATGCTTGGTTGTGAGGAATATTATTTTAGAATGACCCCTACCTATGTTACCCTATATGAATATGTGATCTTATACATGTTAGAAGTCTTCTATTCTAATTTTTAGTATGTTCTAGTCTCCTACGATGTAATCTGGGTGTGTGGTATATAGTCCCTAACGCTCTATATGTGAGTTTTTTTATGTCTTGAGGGATATTGTATATATGTTTTGGTCTTTGAAGGGTGACTTCCCCCAACACCAATATGGCTGTTATTATGTCATTATGGGACCACTATGTACACATACATCTTATTCATAACTATGAGCAGGAAAGATTCATGGTGCCAATTGAAAGGATAGTTCTCATATGCACCATTTTCTATTACTATGCCTGTAAAGTATATGATTAATGAAATACGAGCATGTGTTGTCTAAAGATGTTTATATGAAAGGCTTTATCATATATGCACACATACACAATGAAAGTATGATACAATAAACTAGACTATGTTAGGATTATTTCCTTAATTGTACTCTTGGATGATTTCCTTAATTGTACTCTAAACTAGACTTCTTAGGATTACGTGAAAGGACATTGTAACATAATGTAGATTCTATGATGAAAGTTCATTCTCATCATAGAATCCTTTGAGCTATATGATGTATGAGAGAGAAAGTCGCTCAAGCCTACGTTAGGAACTAAGGATAAATAAAGGCTTTAAGATATTAAAGAAGTAGTTTAAGCTTAGGATCGAGTGGATATCTACAATAAGGAAAAGACCCCTCCACTAATGAAATAGGTTGGGTGATTCAAATGATACTCATGAGGTTGAAGCCTCTTCGCTAATGCAATAGGTCGGGTTTCTAGAAGAAATCTTACTATCCCTTAACTACATGCCCCCGTAGGTTCTAGGTAGTGGATCAACCTAGATAACTATTATGTATGGTTCTACCTTGGCAAGTAGAACACCTTTTTTAGGTGTAGGGTTATATGACACTGGATTCCATGTAACTCACATGGTTTATGTTAGTTTTGGCTAAGTCTCCCTAATCTTAAGAAATGAACAAAAATAAGATTATGAATATTGGTCATGATTACTTGAATAATTACTTAGTGTAGGTTGGACTATTCACCCTACATATACATTCCACAAGTGTACTTTAAAGGAAGTTATGATTAGTTCATTATTGAAAAGATAGGGAGTATGGTTCATGTATGTGCAATTATGAATGTATGTTTAGGATTTATACTTATGTTCAAGACCCATGTGGAATTATGATGATGCAGTGAATATACACTTAGGCTTCTTTCTTCTAAATGTCGTTTCTTTGTATATGTTTGGTTTTCATGGGGCAATATGTGTGACAGTTGAACAATTGAGCTTGTGAAGGGTTGTGCGAGTAGGTTTTACTTTTATAAATATGAACGAAATATAAGGTTATGACTTAAGATGTGGAAAATGAATATATAAAAATATTTTCTTATTGCAGATCATTAATGAGGTATGTAGGCCTTATGTTCTGAGGTTAATGCATGTGTGGTATGTTTTATTTGTTTCATTGAACGCGATGTGCCTAAGTCTAGGGTTTACTCCTAGGACCACTTTGGTGTGAGTTGTATTATAGGATGTTACTTGTACATTTGGACTGAGTGGATATTTGGGAGGTTGGTCTTACGTGGAGATTCTCATGTCTAGATTGTGGTTTATTGAATGTTGCGTTGTTATTTTTTTTTAAATGTAAATTTACAATGGATTATTTTCAAGTATTTGGTATGAGTGAATTCATGTATATATGTTGTATCGCTGACTCTAATTTGTTCTTTCCTTACTGTAGCAATGTTCATCAATTTTTAAACGATAAATACATGATGTTATGGTTTTTTAACAAAATGTCCCTCTTTTACTTCAATCAGTTTTTGCCATGGTTATCATTCTTAGTTATTCTGGTAATAATACAAGTTTTCTTCATCTTTTTACCACAAAGTTGTTAGGTTGTGATGGCTAGAGGAATATGTCCTAGAATGAGAGTTGGATAGGGAAATTATTCCCAGTTCAAGTTTCCTTTAGAATATCAATGACTTCATGGTCAAGTTGTTATTTTATAATTTCAAGGTCATGCAATAGTATAGTTAGGTATTAATCATTTATGTTGTTTTGTAAAGGGTCGTGTCCCCTCGTCGATTCTCATTTGATGTTTAGTCTAAGATGGCAAAAATGAGTTTTAGAGTCTAAACTATGTACTTATAATTTTATAAATGATGTGATGATATTGCATTATGTTATGCTATGAAATTTTTTAATTTTTTCTGTCGTTTATGACAAATGCGATGAATCAAAATGCTAAGAGGCTTATTCAGGCCTTGATGAGAAGCGTACGGACGTCGTGGTCTTCTAGGGTTATTATACCCTTGGGTCGTTTACCCAAAACTTGTATATCAGGGCAAATATAAGGTTTTGGGATTTACTCTTTAGGTTTTCAAATAATTCTTTATAGTGACCACATCTAGTTAGAGTCTTGTTCATCGGTCGTGCCTCGTGGAACAATCTATGAGCGAGAGCTTATAGGGGACGATAGAAGTTTCCGTTCTTCCACTACTCTCGTGGCGTGCCATAGCGCTTTAATCTATATTAATCTTTCTCTTAAATTTCAATTCATTCATGGTTCTTTTAGACATTGTGATTATTATTAATAGATGAGTCCTCAAGGCTTGAGTTTGAAAAGGTGAGTTTTGATTCTTAAAAAGACTAAATCTAACGCGTGCACTCGTTCAAAAGACTTCTAAACGAAAGAATTATCAATACACACAAAAATCTATTTGAGATTTGCGTATTTGGTAGGTCTACTTTGTTAATTACTCATGTTTCCCACAATCCTAATGGTTGATTTCGTTACCCATGCAATCAAGATCACAATTCATAATTTTTAAAAAAGATATCATGAACTTGCTTAAACAATAACAATAAACTGTGAAAATGAACTTGAAATTGCAGAATAAATCTTTAGACCATAAATCCGGAAAGGAAATTGAGTTATGCGCCAAACTTTGCAAAAAACTAATCTAAAAAAAAATAAAAATAAAAACTAGAACAAGACTCCTCTAAAAGTGGTTCTACCCTAAAACGAGGGTTTTTTAATCCCTATTATAGAAAAAATTGTTCTGAGAATAAAAGGGAATTGAAAATAAGGAGGGAGGAAAGTTTGGGTCCAAAAGCGCGGGATTTGACGGACCACCACTTACTGATGGGGACGATTCAATGTAAAGGACGGTCCGTCGAACTTTCGAATGGCCCTCGTCAGTCAAATCTTTAGAAATAGATTTCTATTCTAAGATTGCAACCTTCTCATAATAAATCGACGAACAAACAACACGGTCCGTTGAAGAGCCTACGGTCCGTCGATGCCCTCCGTCGCTCCATCCTTAGAATTTTTCAAACTTCGAGTACTGGAATTATCTCTGACCAATACAAGGGTCTACCAGTACGGTCCGTTGCTATACCGTCGTTCCCCTTTTTTCGAAACACTTAGTCAAATTTCCCTGAGTTTCTCCTTCAGCCTGAACTGCACAACGACGATCAACACCTACAGACCGTTGTTTGAACGACGGTCCATTGATGTTCTTCGTAGGTCATCTTTCTGCAATCTTTTCCAAGTGCCTTCTGCGTTCTTAATTTGGAATCTTTCCTAACAAAACAAACATTAAAAACATGTCACAACTACTACAAAATGGCTTTTTTTTTAGACCACACACAAACTCATAGCTAAATGCATGAAAACACCGGTGAACCACAGTAATCAACACTCTTCACTCCTTAATTTTCTGTTTGTCCTCAAACGGACGCAATATGACTAAAAAAACAACACTTGTCCAAAAAACGTATATTTATACTCTTTCTAAGGAGATTCCTACAAAAACAAATGGCATCAATTCTGACTCTTTTTTGTTTTTTTTATTTAGTGGGCATGGCTTACTCTCTCAAGTTCGGACAAAGCAACTCTATTGTGGAATCACATTTCATGACCACAATACTATCCTTGCACTTGTGAAACCAACTATAGTTTTGTCTCTCACAAAGGTACCAATTTTTCAACACCGTACTTGTTCCCTTACTTCAAAAGAAATCCTCATTTTTTTCGCAACGATTTTAAGTTTTTGTACAAGTATCTTTGTTCAACACTCACCCTCAAAAACAAGTTCAAACATAGCTAGTATTCGTCGCCATATAGTTACCCTTATTTTCACTTCTTAGGTTCACCATAGAAGATTCTAGGATCACGATATGACTTTTTTTTTCTTGCAAGTATGTTCGGGGTCCATGTAATTTATATGGAAGACACTACAACCATTTTATTTTAGGACTACGGAACAACACTAATCTGGACAACCCTTTGTTTGTAAAATTCGTTGCCCTTACCTCCTAAAATACTTTTGGGGGACACTTTTACAAGAGTAGGCCCCATGTTATTTAAAACTTTTTAGATAGCCAATAATATAGCATAGTGTACACTTTATAGTGTTGTTTTTATAATTGGCATTTATATATTTAAATTAACACACTTTTTTTTAAAGTGTATTCATATTTTTATAATTGTACAAAACAACACATTATAAAATGTGCACCTGAGTGGTAACCTAAATTTAATATTACCTCCAATATTTTTAACATTTGAAACGTCTTCACTCATTTTTCTTGGGAAAAGAAAAAAATAGTATATATATAAAAATTAAAAATCATTTTAAAAATTCATTTCAAGCTAAAAGGAAAACTTCAACTTTATTTTATTCCCTTCAAAACATTAGGGTAAACGTTTCCACTTCCTCTCAAAAATTTGCAGTTGGTGAAAAGGAGTGTGCATTTTTCAGCAGAGGAGAGGAGATGAGAAAGAAATTGGGCTTTTCTCTTCAAAGAAGACCCAAGAAACACGTACGATTGCGTCAACCAATTTTCACTCAAACTTCAAGCTGAAGAACCACAATCTAAGCTAAGGAAATGAATAAAACAATACGTTGTTTTCTTGGAAAAAGAACATAAAGAACAAGGATATTCCCTCTTTACAGATCCTGTTGACGATTGAAGAGATGAAGAACACGATTTCTGACAGATTCCTGTTGAGGAGTGTTTCATTCAAGATTTCTTGTGATTGAAAATTTAACAAATGCTTCACAGAGTGAACTTAGCCTTCACGTTTTTTTTTTTTTTTTTTTTAATTTTTTTTTTTTTTTTTTTTTTTTTTAATTTTTTTTTTTTGGTTTTTTTTTTTTATTTTTTTCTATTTTTTGTTAAAGCGTTAGGGTGTTGGGGGAATGGAGTTTTTATAAGTAAGAAAAAAAAAAAGGGTTAAGAAGAAAGAAATTCTATTTTTAAAAGTGTAAGTACATTAAAATTATAGGTTTTTTAGGGTTTTTTGAATTGTATTACTTTTTTATATTTTGAAAAGTCTATATTCAACTAGGGTTTTTTTTGATATCAATGTGTTGTTGATAATTATAACATTTTGTTGGGATTTTCGGACTCTTCTAGGTGTATTTGGTATTAATTAAATATAATTGCGCGGTGGGTTTAGTTGTGATTATCTTTTGACAGGTTTGTTGTTAGTTTCTATTTTCTTTGAACGTTTTTTTGTGTTGAATGTACAGCTGAAGCACTTAAAGTGTCTTTCTATGAAGGAAAACTGAGTGAAGCGAATCTTAAGTTCGTCGTCCCCTGAAAACAGACGAAGTTAGAGTTGAAGTTGGCGATAACTACAATTCTCTTTCTCCTTAATACAACAAAATTCGTCAAGTAGTAAACAGTAGCTACTCTACCTAATATCTAGTACTCTAAAATGTCTTTTGTCAATGATTTGGTTTGAATTTTGTTTTGGTGTTTTTTTTTAGAAGAGGAGAATAGAAGTGAAGTAATTAATGACTTAGGGTTGTGTTGGGAATTGAATAAAATAAATGAAGGATGGTTTATACAGCTGGCTTGAAATTCCATAGAACAGGAAGACCAGTACCGAAATCGTTGAGGCATTAGGAAGATTCAGAGGCCCAGATATAAGAAACATTACTAATGGAAAGCATTGAACGTGAGTAAAGTGTAAGTTTTCCATTGTGTTTAACTACCTTGTTTTTTTAACTGCTGATTTATAAAAACTACCTATTCCTATATACACCTTATTCCAAAGGGCACAGTTGTTTTGTAGAATTTGTAGTGTCCAAACTATGGAAGTACTTGAAACTTCCCTGTTATGGTCTGAATATGTCTCATAGGTCTTATTGTATTCTGTTAGTTAGAGCTTTGTGTGGTCTTTTAGATGTTCAACTAGTTCGTTTATTGGGAAGGAGTTGTATGGAATGTTTCAACATCCACTGTTATAAAAATTCTCAGATGTTATTTGGTCTGTTAACTAAACCATCTGCTTATTTTCACACATTTCTTGGCAAAATCAACATGTAGAGGTTTTGTGAGATTATGATGGTTGTTTGTTGAAGTCATTTTACTATGTATATTTGGGTGTCATTTTTTCATTAATTTGTTGTCTTATATAGTACACACAAAGGTTGCGTAGGAGGAGATAAAAGTTTAACGGGGGGGGGGAGAATTGGATTTATATATGAGTGGTGATGCAAAATGCATTTATTTTTTTTTTTTTTAATTTTTTTTGATTTTTTTTTTTTTTTAAATGATTTTTTTTAATTTGAGCTTTTTACTTTTTTCCCTTTTTCTATTTTTGGCATGTTGCTGCTCTTTTATTGTATTTTTGGTTGGTGATAATTGAGGTACTTTCTTTGTTACAGAAGGCTTTTCTATCTCTTTCTCTCTTCTTGAACCTCTCAACTGTATTTTAGTTATTTTTGTCTAATTGTTCTTCATCCAAATCATCCTTTATTTTGTTTGATAATGTATTTCTTTTATTGATGTATCAAATTGGATGGTGGTTTTCTTTTTCTACTTGCTTGTTGGTTCGATTCTGCACAACAAGATCATTATAGTTATTATTAGTAGAAATAGTAGAGTTGAGTGTCTCACATGACTTATTCATTCCAAAGTGTTTTGGTTCTTTGTGTAGTTCTCCTTCTTTCAAACTTTCCATTGCTCGTCTCATATCTAATCTGCTTTCTCGTTATTTGGTTGTTGATTGTTGGTGTGTAGTTGTAGGTTGTGGCTGTTGTAGGCTGGTTATATACTTACTTACTTGTGTGTTGTGAAATAGGAGTTGCAGTTCCATCAGGATATCATTGAGCCTCATTTTGACGTAGTCAAGCAAACAAATATGAATTGGACAAATACTTGTAACGGAGATGGGTCCGGGAACCATTGTATTTATTAGCTTGTGGAGGACAACATGATTCATTCATGTTTCATCTTTTGTTTGTAAATTTAAAGAAGTTTGATTAATGTGTGTATCTTCACATTTTTCACATGAGAATTAAAGTTCACTAACACTCGCAACTTGGGTGTGAGGCTTGTTAAATTCTTGAACGGATGAATTGCCTGAATGGATAAACCATCCGTTTTAGTTGAAATGGACTTCGGTTGTACAACTATATTCAAGATGAAACTTTCAGAGTTCTGACATGTTATATGTAGGAACACCCCAACACTTGTTGAGTTTTGTTGTTTGAAATGTTCGTGATTCATATTGTTTTGTTTTAGATTATGTTAGCCTATGTATGAGTAAGATGCTTTTATTTTTTTCTTGCATTTGCATTTCATGAATCTTTAGTATGCAGGTTGTAAGCTATGTTGTGAAAGGTCACTTGGGCATCTTATAACAATTTTACAATTAAGAGTCAACAGAAGAACCATAGTTTATTTTTTGTGGATGAGCTTCACATGATTAATAATGAATATCCTAATGTATTATTAAATATTTGTATTATAATATAACTAGTTTCAAAATGGTTCCTTTTCAATAAACAACAATTTAATGTTATATTGGATGGCTGCTCGCAGAGTTGATGCTTTATTATGACTGGCGCAAATGCATTACCATGTGGTATTTTGATGGATAAGGTTGAAACTCAATCCTTCTTTTCACTCAGTAGACTCAAGTATAATCAAGTATAAGTTTATGTAGCTCCTCCATCTCCAACATTTCAGGTTTGCTCCGCAGTTTAATGCTAATACTCAGGCAACATTTTTGTTTAATTTTTTTCATAAGTTCTAACATGACTCATACTAGTCTCTTAGTCATTTATGGGTCTTTATTTCGTTTTCACTGTTACATGGTGTTTCTCACATCAATTTGACATTAAGTTGTTTTCATATGTTTCATCAACCATTACGAAGATGCACACTGAACTATATGATGTTCAAATTTAAGCATTGGTTGTGATGATTTGTGAAGCATCTACCATTTACTTTTAAACATATGTCAAACCATGTTTTGCTAGTGCCACCTATAAACAATGTCTTCTTTACCAACCATTTGAATTATTCCATAAAAGTAATGGTCCTACAGTTTCTTCCCACCTTGTGGTTCAGTTTCCTTCGCGTGTTAAATAACGGTCTTATTATTTCTCAACAGGCCGTTGTTATTGTGGACAAGAAGTGTCCGTACAGGCGATTGCGATGAAAAGCAAAGATTATAAGTGACGGATGCTGGTTGGACTGAAATACATGAGTTTGGTGCTTCTGGAAATGGTTGTGGCTCCTGAAAATAGCATTGTGCTGCCTAAATGATCGCTTAAAGTAAGAATGGTACTTCCTAGAATAATCAATCAGAAAGAGAAGAGTAACAAAATCTCCAAACATATATTCACTTAGGTTCCTACAAATTTCCTACAAGCCTAATACACCCAATAAGTAGGAGAGAAGATGAAAAAAATTTCTTGTTGGCACTGGTTGGTAATATCAAGAGGGCTGGTTGTATGAGGGAAGTTATTTTGTTTGTATGGCTCCCTATATTTATCATATAATGACTAAGAGTATCTTCCAAATATTTTCCATATAATTCTCAATGATCCTCTTAATTCTGTTTATATAATGACTAAGAGTATCTTCCAAATATTTTCCATATAATCACCAAAACAAGTTTCTCGTCCAATTAATTTAAATTTCTGTTCAGCTTAGACATATGTTTAGTATTATAGTGATTTTTGGATATATTTTCTCGCAGCTTGACTATCTCACTGAAAAGCTTGTTGCAGCCTACCTTAAAGATGTTCAGAAATTAGCTTACCATGGTTGAGTAGATATGCGCATATTATGTGTTATAGATGGCTTGAACCTGAGATTTTAGGTGTTTAATTTTATGTATAATTAGTCAACAAGTCAACTAGTATTTCCTATATTATGTCCAAGGACATGAAGTGGTTATGATAGAAAGCTTAGCTATGCGTATTTACCTTTGACTAGTAGACTGCAAATGAACCAAACCACTGAGAGTTACCTTAACCTCAGAAGTTGTAGTTGCCAATTGATGACTCTCCTCCTTTGTTTTGTTTAATCTTTCGATCACCGACTTCATGTTGTCAAAGACTCAGTAAAATATTTTTAAAATTGTCTTTATTATCTTCTTATAAGAAAATAACACAAATAGAACAAGACAGGTAATATCTTTTGCAACCTCTTATTAACCTAATGACTACAATTTTTATATTTTATTTCTTTTTCTGTGTTTTTCAGTTGATTGAACTTGGGAGTGAGAGCGCACAAAAGCTTTACAAAGTGAATTGATTGGTAACTCCACCCATTTTGAGTACCTTTTTTTTTCATTTATATCTTTTGATGAGGTTGTTTCATTCATGAAATCAAGAAGATTCAAAATAATACAAAAGATAATATGTACAAAATTGAGTTTGTTAGATTCATAACAAGGTGTCCTATACAAAAGATAAGGAGCTATGAAGTCCAAAAGAGTGTCAGGGGAATATCAAGGGACTAGACTTAAGGGAGTGGCTTGAATTTTGTATTTCATTAAAAAATCGTTTTTAGTGGATTTAATTTGGTATTTCATATCATTTCTTGCATATTAGAGATGTATAACATTCTGAACTTTTAAATGTGAGAAGGTGCAAGAATGTTGTTGATCCTTATTTTGATACTTATTTAAGATCAAATCAATTCATTTGAGTTGAACACATGTGATAAGTTTTTTATGGCATATGTAATATTAAGTACTGCAATACTTCCTATCACATATGGGGCTTGTGCAAACTGAACAAAAAATGTCCTGGTGTTTGCAGAGTGGATTCTCCTTAGATTATTTTCCTTAAAGAAAAACTATACAATGCTAGGTTTTTGGAGAGATGATTATTGGTTCGAAGAGTTGGCGGCCGTGAAGGCACTACCGTTTTGTTGTTTGGAAGGAGTGGGATAAGATTCTGAGTGATTCTTGAAACAAGTCAGTGAACTTGTTGAAATTCATCTTGAGAGGCTTCAGGTTAGTGATGCTGGTCTTGCTTCTATTTCTAAATGTTCTGTTGCGAAATCCTGAACCGTAGGATGATAAACCATGATTAGTGTTTAGTGTGAACGTTTTCTAACATTTAATTTTCTTTTGAATATGTAGGAAAATGCAGGTGATCAAATTTCAATAATAGGCCCACGTCAACTCAATATATTGGAGAGAACGATATAGTGTATTTAAACAATTATTATCTTTATTTTAATACATTGTGAAGTTTATTGCCAGTACACCTCTTAAAGATATTCCTTTCTATATATGTAGTACCCGACGTGTTTTTTGAAGTTTATTGTAAATCTATATATTAAATTATTTATTAGTTAATTTGAAGTTTGAGATCATTTATATTATGCAATATGTGATAAGTGAATCTATCCTAGAAAAAATTATTATTTTTCAATTCATAATTGTGGCTATTGAATTCTAGACAACATTGCCACACTTTAAAAATTGTGGCTTTATTGGTTTGAGGAAAATGTGTATGTACAGTAAAAAAGGCCTGGTACACGTTATTAAGTTGTTGTTTCCTAAGAGGTATTAAAAGATACTCTTTTAAGTTGTGGGACAATAGTAGTTAAAGAAAGACACGCTTAGAAAGTGAGTTTTTCAAAGTATTAAAGTGTTGCCAAAAGAGATTGCTACAAAGCATGGTCTTTATACCTCATAGGCAACGCTTTTTAAGCGTAGCTTCTACGACAACAGTTAAGAAGTGTAGCCTAAGGTCAAAGGTTATGTCTTTTAAGGCTACCCCCAAAAAAGTGTTGCCCAAAGTTCAAAAGGGTTGCCTTTTATCAATGGCCACACTGTTTGCTAGTTTAGGCCACACTTCACAAGTGTGGTTGAAAGCCAAAAATGGTGTAGTGTGGGTAAATTTCAGTGACTTTTTAGCCTCCTTGGCATTACGCTAAGCTCATAACTCTTTCATTGTCGGTGTATGCCATAATTTTTTTGCTCTTTCATCCTTCGGCTTGTTCTATTCGTTGTTTTTGGATATGACTTTACTTTTCTGTTCGTCAATTTGTTTCGTTCAAATTCTTTTCTGTTCAGTGCGTGGGACTTGCTCGGTTCATCGTGTCAAGTGCACATTGAGTAATTCAATGAGTCACAGGTTCGCTCACTTTCCCCTTTCTTTGAACATACAACGCTTTTCACAACCCATTTTTGGCGTTCTCACTATAATAAGACCAAACCTCAACTCATGGTTTTTTAATGAGTAGAGATACACAATGCCCGAGTTAGGTCAAGGGCCCATACGAGGGCATTTCTGCTTAGCCACCCTCAAACTAGGCTTGAGTGTCAACATATACGCAGGTAGGGTTAGGATTGGGGCCAAAAAACGTTACCACCATAGGAAGGGTTGAGTTCGGGAGGAAAAACAATAAGCCTATTCTAGGATAAAAATTTGGATAAAGAGGGATAAAGGCTTCCTTTGGTTCAAACCCATTTTAGGCTTAGATGTTTGCTATTCAAAAAAGGGATATATCTTTCCTAGTCTTATTAACATAGGCCATTTGCGTGACTAACAAGACAAGTTCTAGCAAGGTACCAACTGTTGAACACTCAAAATTCCTCACTCTCTTGACACCTCATTACACTATAAAATTGTCAGATTTCCAGTTTAGGTTTTAGTTGAGGGTCATGCAGCGGGTTCCTATCAATGTCATTCTTAGAGCAAACACATTAAACTCATGTTCACCTATTTATGCAAGCAATTTCTAGGACAGGATATAATTTAATTTCAGTCATCATGTTTCATTTCTCATCTTTTGATACTTTGTAAAAATAAAGACATGCCGGTTCACGAGAAAATTACCCAGTCTTTTGGGAAAAAGAACACAGGCAAGAAAACCCCGAGAGAGGATTGTGAGTTGCGCTACTCAGACTTTACCCTAACACACACTTACCATTTACCCCACCCCCAATAAAAAGAGCATGACATTGTCCCGAATGCATAATAAACATAAGTACATGGTGGTAGGTGAAGCAAACTTGAGGCACATAGCGCCGACAATTTCTCAACAAGTGGGTGAGTCCGGTTTTGCGGAAGCCGCAACATCAGTGCTTGGGTCACCCGTTGTGGTGCCCACATTAATCTCCACACAATCAGTGGTTCTCCTATTAGTGGTCACCTGTATGGAACTAGAGGCCCCAGCAGCCATCTGTCATGCCCTAATCTGGCGGGCCTCCTCATCTACCAAAGAAGTCCTCCTAGCTGCCTCAAGGTCGTTCCTCTCTTTCATTCTTGCACGGGCATCATCTCCTGCCTCAGTAGTGAGGCTAGAACGGTTCCTCTTGGCACGACCAACGTGGCATAAGGCGTGATGGGATTGCGTCTCCACTGAAAAGTTCTTGAAAAAGTGTGCATAGCACTATTCTCTGCTAGCCGCTGATGGCACACTCTCCTGTTCGGCCCCCTTTATCTCCAGAATTGCATCTACATCAGCACGCAAACTAGAAACCGCCTACTGAAGAGTAGTGAAGTCTATTGTGGGGGACTTGTGGGCTAGCACACGAAGCTCAAAGGCGTCTAGCCGTTGATGGGCCACCTGAATTTTTTGCTCAGTCTATTGGCCCACCCCCTTTTCAATATGGTCCTCGACCTCAGCGATGGGCTTCTGCATCCAAGGCTTCATGTGGTGGAGTAGGGTGGCCATTTTTGCCTTTAATGTTTACCGAGGCTAACAGAAAACTAAGTTCTACAGTGCCAAGGTGTTGAGCGAGACGAGTTAGGGGACGCCCTTGTTAGGGCAGTGTGAGTGGAATTAGTTGGGGTGGTGTCAACAGGCTATGAAGTAGCTGGATTAGCCCATTGGTCTAACTCTATAATGTCCGCCAAGTTCTTACTCTACAGATGCATCTCAACTCTGGGGCCTCTCCCTGGTTCCGCTACATTGGCCTTATCCTTGATGATACTTATATCAACAGTGCCTACCCGACTACTGCTTGTATCTTAGTGCCAAATTGGCACTCCGGTATCCTGCACAAGTGGAAGATGAGACAAGCAAAGGGGTAAGTAGAAGAGTTCTTGAAAGCCCTCTGGTGGATCACCGTGGTCAACACCTTAGCAAAATCTATATCAAACTCCGCCATCAAGGCTGCTACCAACACTGCCTCTATCGCAAGTAAGAACATTATGGGCATTTTTTAGCGATAGGTGGTGTCAGAGTACCAACCAAAAAAACTTGGCCATGAATGTGAGGGTGTCCTTCTTAATAAACCCTCAAGGGTATAACACCCAGTAGTCGCTCTCACCATCAGTCGCGAGATGTTAGGCCAGTTCATTATCTCTCTCTGCTCAGCGGTCCTCTGAAAGGCGCCACTTTTGAATGTTTCCCACCTAGAGTCGAATTCTGGAGTGATGGGGGGGACCATTGTGATCAGTGGGATTCCATTTAGGAACGCGGAGGGTGGCCTAGAGCGGATGTAACCCGGTAGCATGAGCTAGTATAGATCTGAGTGGATCCTGTTTGGCAGGATTTTCCCGCCTATATATACAACCTCTCAGAGTAGCCACATAGGAAGCGTATAACTCCCCGACTAACTCCTCACTGTAGGTACCCAATCTCCGCACCATCTGATCTAGCTTGTGCCGGTTAAAAAATTTATTCACCTCTTGCCGTGTGAAAGCTTCCTGTAATAACTCGACGCTCTACTGTTTCCAACCGGGCCATCACCCCCTTTTCGTTCAACATTTTGGCGTCACTGTATACCTGGTGCTGCCCATTGATGCACCACCTGTTTGGTTCCTCAGTAACAGGTACAAGCTTATCTGCTCGAGGTGCGGGTGTACACTCTAAGCTATCATCCTCATCAGACAAGGTTTGGCGGTCATGACTCTCTGACTAAGTGGCTCCCTAGGAGGCGGAACCTGAGGCAGTAGCAGTATTTGACCCAGATTATTGGGCTGACCTGATTCAGAAGCATGATCGGAGCTGATCTCATTAAGAGCTAGAGGCAGCCCCAAAAGGTGAGCCGGTTAGTGTGCAATCCTCATCAGACTGGGAGGTATTGACTACGCAGGGAACCACCTTCCGAGGTGTACCCCTAGTGACTCGTGCAGAGTATGTTGTGGTAGTGGTACCTGGGGAGACATATGCAGTATCTTGTTCATTTTCAGAGTTATTGAACCATCCGACGCGATGGGGCAAGTGCATTGGATTTGCCCCGTTTGAAGTAGATAACATCCTTCTTGGGATCCATGTGTACCTGTAGAGCAGTCATTAGCCTTACTTCAGCAATACTACACACTCAAAACAAACAGAGCGAAGAAAGGAACATAAATCACAACACAATAAAGTTTGGCAACTTCAGGTCGACGAGCACCATCGACGATCCGTATATCAACCACCAGTCTGCCGATAGGGTACATCGTCTGACACTTAGAATTTTTTTCAAATTAATCAAACATTTTACACCTCTCAGATTGAAATGAGGGATGTGCAGAATAGCCGTCGATTAATCAACAGACAGTAGTCCACTTCCGTCGTCCAACACTTAAAATTGTTTTAAAGATCAGTGAAAATAGGTTCTCTAAAGGAAACAATGGACGTGCAGAATGGTCTGCCGATCAATTGATGGACCATCTTCCACTTCTTTTGTTTCATACTTCAATAATCTCGATATTATCAAATTGATGGACCCCATGGATGGCCCATCGATTCATCGACGGTCTGTAGACGGGGTCTCATAATGTAGGCTTGAGACAAATTTCAGGCCATTTTGCAAGGTCCAATTTTTAGACAACTTATTACACAATCAAGTTTAGACATTAAATTTTAACACCCTAACAAGTAATTCATCATTCTTGGGGTTTCGCTTTAAAATAAGATTTCTTCTAATTCAACCATAGTAAGAAACCCTTAGTCAGAATCGTTACTGATACAGAGATTCACATTTTATATAGTCTAGAAGGTTACACAACCACTCTCTATCATTCCGAGGGACGTACTACATAAGTTTTAGCATGTAATTTTTTCTAATGTAGTCCCAAGGACAAGACCCACTTCCAGATTCCAAATTTCAACTATGAATGAGAATTAAAGTTTTCGGAGAGATCGAAATACCTTTCTGAGAAGTAGAGTATTTGTGTGCACTTGCAATCATTCAAGGACTTAGCCATGCGCCCGAACTCTATCACCAGCTATAGAACAATGGAGAAAAAAAGAATTTTGGGAAGAGAGTGTATGGGAATGGAAGGGTGTTGGTTTGGGAATGATATAAAAGATCAGAAGATGGTGGTTTGTGTTAAAGGAAAGAAATAAAGGGACAAAAAGGGTTATGGAAATGGATTTTAAAATATTAGAAGGAGGGAATGAATTTAAACTGTCATGTCCTTGAATATTAACGACCGGGTCGGGCTGGGTCACTGGCAGTTTGGACCTAACAGACCCCGTTGACGGTCCGTCGACTTGGACCGTCGTTTACATTTAGACTTAGAAATTTCAAGAGACATACCTAGGATCTAAGGACATCATCGATGGTCCGTCTATGGGGTCCGTAGACCTATGCACTAGACCATTTCTTGCAGATCTTTATTTTGGTCTTTGCACATGTAAAACCTAGTAGGCCATTCTTTTTGTGTTTTTCTGGACATTTTTGAGACAGAAACCCTACACTTATCTCTAGCCAACACTATCACATAAGCAAGAATGAAATAATATTAAAAACAAAATGAAACAAGAAAATATGGACTATTTCCTACAAAGAAAATAAAACTTATCGTTTGGTAGGGATACACCTTGGGTTGCCTCCCAAGAAGCGCTTGATTTAACGCCGCTGCACGATGCAGGATCCTTGATTACTCAGACTTCATCAAGGTGATAGGCCTCAACCACTTCATGAACTGTCTCTACATGCCCCATGTATATTTTAAATCTTTGCCCATTGCTGTGAACTTTGTTCCGTCCTTATTCTTCAACTCAACTGCTCCTTGTAAGAACACCTTAGTGATGAGGAATGACCCTGTCCACTTGGACTTGAGTTTGCCCGGAAACAAGCGTAGCCCAGATTTGAATAGAAGAATCAAATCACCAACCCCAAATTCTCGCTTTTCAATCCTTTTGTCGTGATACTTCTTCATCTTCTCTTTGTAGATGGCTAAACTTCTATCGGCTTTGAGGCGAAAATGATCAAGCTCATTCAACCAATTTAGTCTTTGGTGCGCCGCTTCATTCCAATCCATCTCCAGTTTCTTCATTGCCTGCGTGGCTTTGTGTTCTAACTCGATTGGAAAGTGACAAGCCTTCCCATATACAACACTAAAAATGGATATGCAAAGTAATGTTTAATGTGTCTAGAATGCCTACAATTAGACTGGGTTCACACGGATTGATGCGCGTTGAACCAGATGTATGAACCCTTGCGACATCCAATTCAACTAACTTGGGGAGTTAGTTGAGCTAGGAAAGGTTGGGTCCAACAATTTAGGGCTCCCGAATATGAAAATTTACTCTGATGAGTCTTTACCGGACTTAAAAAACAAAAAAGAGAAATCTTAAAGTTTTCGAGAGGGGTTAAGGTTTTAAAGTGGTATTTTTCTCAGGATTAAGGGTAGTATCGTATACCCTAAATATGTAATTTAATTTTTCATTTAATAAGATGGAGGGGTATTTTCGAGGGAGAGAGAGGGTCGAAAGTGCCTTTTAGCAAAAATCCTTGCTCCACAGGGTTCAAACTAGGTGGCCAACGATTTTAAATGGTTTATTTAAATTCGGTAAATTATGGAATTAATAAGATTTATTAGCTGATGTAAGAAAAAGGAAAAATGGGGATTGTTAAGGTTTGAAAAGATCGTAGTTGACTAAGTCTAAAAACTACTCCACATAATCCTAAAACATCCTTTCACGTTTTTTAAAATACTTCTAAGGTCATTATCTCTCTTTCTTTTCACGTTCTCTCTGGCCTAAACCCATTTACTTAATCACGAACCAAAAGTTATCCACCACTTGCAGAACTTTTTCACGTTAGGAACCCATATCTAAAAAACATAACAAACAAACATTAGGAAAAAAGGGAGCGTTTTTTCGTCGAGTTGCTGTTTGCATTCTTTCGGACTTGGACGTGATTTTGGAGAGGGTCTTTGGGGAAAGGAAGTTCAAGGTTTGAATGTCAAAATAAGGTATCAGGTTTTCTTACGTTGGTCCCTTCCCAACGAGACCTAGGACTCTAGATGTATCTATTCGAAAAACTAGGGTTGTTCCACGTTGCTATGTACTGTCCACTAGGTTCCCATCGACTTGTAGGTGGGGTATATTGCTGGAAAATTAGGGATGTAATGTGTTTTCCTGATTGAGTACGTTCATTATGTATGTTCAGGTATGTGAATTTAAGAATCCTCTATGAAAAATGTGTGTATCTGTGTGCATGTGTCAGCCGTGAACATACTTTGGTTTGAAGTTCGAAAATGACATGTTAGGTTGTATTCTTCCGTGCACAAACATGTAAAAATGTGATGTTCGTCTTAATAATGTGGATTGATTTGACTGGAAAACTATAGCTACATGAATCCATGAAACACATTGCACCTAGATGTACAAAATTATCCATGAATTAACCTAAAAAACTAAAAGTTGTAAATTTGATGAAAATGAGATGAAAACGTACATAATTTTCTAGCATCTTGTGATGATGTTCATCCAAGCTAATTGGGTTGTGTATTTCATGCTATGTAAGATAATTAAACATAAGTGAGGTCAATGCTGAGAATAAAAAACTCTGACTCACCATGTTAAACTTTTTAGAAAATAATGTGATAGAAAAGAAATATGGCCATGTGGGATTCAAATATGTGTGCCTTACCAAAAATGAAAAGAGGATATGAAAAATAAACGTTGATGCATGGGGAATCGAACCCATTAATATCTACAGGCTGAATGAAGGAATTAGTAGAAAAAATAATGGTTCGCCTTGTGAGGGGCGTCGATACCACACCTGCTCGGTCAAACCCAAAATGGTTGTTTAAGGGAAACCAAGAGGATAAAAGGAACATGAGGTTGTGGGGTGCGATCCCCACATCAATCTCTGGTCCCAAACGAACAAAAAATAATAAGAAAATTAAGGGAAAAACCAAAAAGAAGGCATTAAGTCTCAATTTGGGTCCCCAATTCCTAGTGGATCCAAGACGTAAAATAAATAAAAATGTAAGTGTTGTCCAAGGGATTCGAAATTGGGTTCCCTTTCCCCCATTTTCCGTACTGATAACATAAGTCATCCGAGAAATAAATTTTCAAAATAATTATCGCCTATCATATATAGCAATCGATGATTTTGGGCAAGCCTACAATATGCATAAGTTCTTGTAACACCAAACATTTTGGATTGCTATGCATTACTTAATCAACTATGAATGAAGCCTATGCTTGGAGTTTCTAGACACTAAGTCGAGCATACGTTTAAAAGTAAGTGAACAAGAGTATGTGTAACTGAAAGGATTGTAACCTTAGAAGGGGTTAAGTAGAGTTTTTGTGTGAATTACACTCAAATGGCCAAGTGCTAGGGACAGAGGAGGACAGGAACAGGGCACGAAAAAAAGGGGGAGGAAGGAGGAAGTGAGGAAAAGAAAAAGGCTGTGAAGGGAAACGGCGACGGGGGAAAGAGGAGAAACAAGAGCCAAAAGGAGCCGAGAGGAAAGGGGGACCAGAACGGGACGCACAGAGGAGGAGGTGGGAAGGGGGGGAGGGGGGGTAAGGGGGGGGAGGGGGGGGGACGGAGAGGGATAGGAAAAGAAGAAGGGAAGAAAAGGAAAAGAAGGGGGGTGGTAATGGGGGAGAGGAAGAAGAAAAGGGTGGAAGGAAAGGGAAAGGGGGGGGGCAGGGTGGAAGGGATGGATGAAAGAGGGAGAAGGGGGAAGGGGGGGGAGGGGGAAAGGGGGGGGGAAGGAAAGGGTGGGGGGGGGGAGGGGTGGGGGGGGGGGAAGGGAAGGGGGGAGGAACGGGAAGGGGAAGGGGGAAGGGGGTAAGTGGGGAAAAGAGGGGGGGGAAAAGGGGGGAAGAGGAAAGTATGAAGAATTGATGGGGGGTGGTGAAGGTGGGGGGAAGGGGTGGGGGGGGGGGGGGAAAGGGGGGGGGGGGAAGGGGGGGGAGAAGGGTGGAAGGGGGGGGGAATGAGGGTGGGGGAGAAGTTTAAATAAAATTTTTATAATTGTGTTTTAATTTTATATTTATATTAAATAATTTTATTAATTTTGTTTGTAATTTTTAAAGAGATTTGTCTCCATGAAACACTCTAATGAAGTATTGACATAAGTAACTTAATTTACTATGATGACATCATAAATAATCTAATGAGCAATAATATCATCTATACTAGAATCCAATCCATGGCGTATGATTTTGAATTTAATGGAAACTTTTAGATTGAGTCACATTAGGCTAGTTCTGAACGATTTTGAGTAAACTTTTTTTGGGAAGCGCGAGGTTCAGGTACACTATAAAAGATGAGACTGTCCGGCATGCCGATTATGGTTCTAGGGAGGTAGAGACTAAGAGGACGGCGAATAACATTTCGTGCTCCACTCTTTCTGGGTTTTCTGTGGTGCTCGGTTTGGATGGATCATTTTTGGTCTGGTGGGGAACCGAGGTGGATGGGTCGGGATGCGGAGGCTCAGGTGCGCCATTCTTCTTGGCCCCACCCCCCCTAACGCTCGCCCCAGTCCGCCTATTTCTTGCTTGTCTTTACTATCGTTCTTTTCTCCTTTTGTCCTTCGTTTTGTTTTTGCCGTTTTGTTATCCGTTCGCTCCCGGTTCCCTCGTCTCCTCTTGCTCATTTCTTTGTGTTCCACACTATACTACCAATATATGGATTCTAGCAGGGTTTCAAATTCCCTATATACGCTAGCATATTTTTGTTCACTTTGCTTGGTGATTCTAACCTCTTTCGACTGTGCGGGATGACACACTGGATTTCATGATGCTTACATGATCTATGTCGGTTAAGGTTAAAGTTCCCAAAGAAAGAATGACGCCAGCCTCAAACGATCCACATAATGAAATGAACGATAGCAAAGGTATTAGGATAGAACAATCAAGAGGTGATCTAGACTCAAGTAATGACACTAGGTTATTCTTGATAATTTCACAGCAAACCCGATGAGAGTCTTAAAACTACATCCTAGGTATGACTAGTGGTTGCACTAGTATATGAATGAATGAAATGAAGTACGTTGAATGAATGAAGCAGACTCTATTATTGCTAAAGAAGGCTCCCTAGTTGAGGTCCCATATGTTGAGACCTCATTTTGGGAAGTCTTAATGTCAAGTCCATGATTCCAAAGTCTCATGGCATATGATCGAATGATATGAAATATGTTATTTGCTATTATCAATATGTTATGTGCAATACGTAATATGTTATGTGTTGTGTGTAATATGATACGTATGATGATGCATGTTACTCTCATGGCATTACTTTCCTAAATCCATTTTGGCAAGTCCACTTACTTTCCTAATACAAACCTGGCAAGTCTACTGACTTTTCTAATCCAAATCTGGCAAGTCCACTGACTTGACTTTCCATAAATCATGTTGTTAGGAAAGAGGTATTCTTACTCATGCATGTCCCCTGCGTGCGCTTTCAAATACCAATACGATATCTAATTTTAGGTGTAGGCATATGTGGACGTTAGAGCTTACGGTACGACGTTGCAACTATCCGGACTGGAGCTTTCATCCAGATTTTGTTGGCCCTCATGCTTTTGAGGATGTCTACTGTTATTATCTAGATTAGATGTTCGCTTTAGATAGTAGAGCATGTTCCACTAGTGTTTCATTTACACTTTTATTTCAGACTTTGTATTGTTGCCGTTTTGGCAAAAATACGTTTAATGCAATTATGAACAATTTCTTTCATTTGTTGATCTGAATATTAGATGGTTGATTATGAACGTTTATGAGTTTAAGGAGAATGTTTTTACATGAGTGTTAAGTAACAAAAAGTTCAAATTTTCCTCTAAAATTAACCTAGATGAAGTAACGATGACGTATGTAGGCTTGTTTGTGACCTCTAAGAGGTCAACGATGCCGGTCTAGTCTGAGGTCTAGATCCCGGTAATTACATATGGGAGTCTTATATGCAGTACGGTAGGCCCAAAGAGCATCATCAAGACTCTCTAACCAATCCGTTCTATTATCATTCACGATTTTCACCAGAATTTGCTTGATCTCTCGATTGGACACCTCAACTTGCCCGCTTGTCTGTAGATTATAAGGAGTAGCCGCATTATGGAGAACAACATATTTATCCAATAGCCCTTTGATTTAAACAACTTGTTATAAAAGTGAGAGCCACCATCACCAATAATGACCCTAGGCGTTCCAAATCTTGAGAAGATATTCTTTTTCAAGAACACAATGACTCTATTTTCTTCATTGTTTGGAATCACTATTACTTAAAGCCATTTAACACATAGTCGACCGCCACAAGTATATACTTCATCCAATGAGAACTCAAAAACTGGCCCATAAAATTAATGCGCCATAGGATTGAAGGGGAGTTCATGTCTTCTCAAAATTCCTCCATCTCCTTTGATCGATCACGTCTTGGAGAAATCGTGAGCATCTTTGTGGATGGTTGGCTAATAGTAACTGTACTGCAAGATTTTATGCGCAGTCTAGATATCACTGTGGTGCGCACCCACAGGCGAGGAGTGACATGCGTCCAAAATACTCAACATATCAACCTCCAGTACACAATGCCGAATAATCCCATCGGTACAACTCCGGTGTAAGTAAGGCTCATCCCAAAAGAACTTTATCACATCATGCATGAACTTTTTCCTCTAGTTGAAGGATAAATCCGCTAGAACTACATCACTTGCCAGATAGTTCGCAAAGTTTTCGAACCATGGATCAAATCCTGAGAAGCGACCAATACATGTTCGTCTAGGAATGCATTATTAATTTCAGCCCTTTCACCCAATTCGCGCATCGCTTCATCCTCCAATCTAGACAAATGGGTTGCCACTTGATTCTCATTCCCCTTTCCATCTATCACCTCGAAATCAAACTCCTGCAATAATTATACCCATCTAATCAACCTTGTCTTCGCATCCTTCTTTTCTATCAAGTAACTCAAAGCGGAGTGGTCTGTGTGGACAATAAACATGGTACCAAGCAAATAGGAGCGAAATTTTTCGAATTCAAACACCACCGTGAAAAGATCTTGTTCAGTTACCGTATAGTTCTTCTGATACTCATTTAGGGCCTTACCACAAAGTAAAAGGGGTGAAGGATTTTATCCCTTCTCTAACTCAATACCACACAAAATGCAACCCCACTAGCATCACACATCTTCTTAAATGACTCACTCAAATATGGTGAAAAAAATGGGCACGGACACCAACTTCCCCTTAAACTCTCCAAATGCCTTCAGAAAGCATTAATAAAAATAGAACTTACATTCATTCTCTAGTAGTTTGCACAAAGGATGTGAAATTTTCAAAAAATCCTTAATAAACCTCTTGTAAAAACCGTCATGTCCAAGAAAACTCTCCATCATGTCACTAGCCGCATTGGAACAAGCTCATTCCTCTCATTAGGTACCACTATCATCCCACCCTTTTTAGGCATGCACTGAAAAAGGACACCCAACTACTATCTGCAATTGGATAGATGACTCTAGAATCCAAGTACCTGATGATCTCCTTTTTCACTACCTCTTGCATAGGTGGATTTAACCTTCTTTGGTTCTCAATACTTGGATTATGATCTGGCATTAGTTTTATTTCGTGTGAACAAATACCGGGAGAAATCCCAATAATGTTCGCAATAGTTCAACCAATGGCTCATTTCAACCTCTTCAACACTAAGGATTCTACTTGTCGCCCATTAAAATCCGCAGCAATTATCACTCGCAAAGTGTCATATCTACCCAAGAACAAATACCTTAGATAATGTGGTACAACCTTAAGCTTTAGTTTTGGAGTCTCCTCAATCAATTGTTTTGCGGGTGGAGACTCGCGATGCGTCATATCTAACTCTAATTTCTTTGGTTTTGACCGATATTTATTTCGTTCAAGTGCAACCACTAAAGATACAAAATCTTCAATACCATCAGTATCAAAATACATGATCACTGCCTCTAGTGCCTGAACACCTAGTCACTCTTCAATTTTTACCTCAGATATACTCTCAACCCTATAGGATATATAATATACGGGTTGAAGCTCACCACTTTGCTTCATGCACATATGTATTTTAAGTTTTTTCTTCATTGTTTAAGCTACAATCCACCTACCTTTTTTCTATATCAACCAATGCATGTCTGGTGGCAAGAAAATGGCCTCCCTAGAATAATGGGAACCTCAAAATCAACCTCGCAGGCAATAATCACAAAATCGGTTGGAAATAGAAATTACTCCACTTTCTCAAACACATAATGGAGTATACCAATGGATCTCTTTACCGTTTGATTGGTCATTAGTAACCGCATCGTAGTAGGCTTTGGGTCACCCAATTCTAACTATTTAAAAATTGAAAGAGGCAATAGGTTTATTATTGCAGCAAGATCACATAGTGCTTTAGCAAAGCGTAGCAACCCAACTGTACATTTAATGGTGAAAGCGCAAGGATATTCCTTTTTCTGCACCAGAGACCTTCTAGAAATAGCACTAAAATATTGCATTCTATCATCATAGTCGAGCATTTATTTTAATGGATCTATCAAAGGGACATTGATGGATAGTTGTTTCAACATTATGATAAATTGCCGGTATTTACCATCCTCGGTCTTCTTGACTAATATATGAGGGAATTGTGGTGGAGGTATAGTAATGGGGACCACTTTATGAGACATCTCTTTTCCTATAACTGTGTTGTCCACAAACTCTCCAGTAGTCTTTACAACCTCTTTGTCTTTTCTCATATCATCTTCTACCACAGACAACATAGGTGGATAAATGGTTTGCTTACCCCTCGAGTAGTGACCACCATGCAATGCCCATCATTTTTAGGATTTTGGATGTTGTTTCTACGAAGAGTGCAAGGTTGCGTGGATTGACAGTAGTAGACAATTGAGCCATCTGTACCTCAAGATGATTAATCAAAATCGCATATGCATCAACCTTTTGCGAAATATTAGCCAAATCACCTCTCATCTCTTTGGAATTCTCATCACTAGTATAAATTCTCCTCATCATCTTTTGTAGCATATCCTCAACTGGAGCCATACTACCTCCACCTTTCCTAGTAGCAATTTGCCGATTTTTTGGGGGAATATAGGGTCCACTTCGATCATTCCTATTACAATATTTACCCATGTTGAAGTTTTTATCGTAGTTGTAGTTTCCATATCAAACATATTGACCCTCTAGGTTGTAACTACCATAGTTCTGACCTTGGTTTCCTTGATCTTGGCGCCAACTCTCCTGATTGGAGCTTGGGAATTTGGTCGGAAACCCCCGGTCTGATCATTTACTACATAGGTATCTTCTTCATAATAGGACTCATCTACCAGTGGTGGTGTTTTAGTCAAATAGATCACCGCATTTTCCTTCTCTGCACCTCCGTTCACATGTTTCAAAATCAACCTTAGCTCAGTTCTCGTCTGTGCCAACTCTTCACGCATCTTATCTGCTATTGGGTTGTTTGTAGCTTGTACTACAAAGGTGTTTATCCTAGTGTCCGACTTTCTAGTGCTCCAAACTTTGTTGTTGCGAGATATCCTCTCCAACTTCTCTGTGATCTCTGTATATGTTCACTCTTCATAGGAACCCCCCGTAATAGTATCGAGCACTACATTATTGTTATCATCTTGACCACGATAGAAGTATTCATTCAATGACTCATCATCAATGCGGTTGTTTGGGACGCCTCTCACAAACACATTAAATCTATCCCAAGAGATACTCACCAACTCCCAAGGTAGTGCTACAAAGTTGTTAACTTTATCATTGTGGTTGAGCTTCTTGGAAACTAGGTAGTACCTTGCAAAGAACTCATCTCTCATTGATCCCAAGTATTAATGGAGTTGTAGGGAATCTTAGCAAACCTTATGGAGGCATCTTCTGTCAGTGATAGAGGAAATACTTGCAACCCGATGACATTCAAATCCAAGTCCCACCTACCCACACAACTCTTACACATAGACCTTAGTTTGGCTATGTGATCATGAGGGTCCTTTGATGGAAGTACAAACAATAAATCCCTCACGGTGAGCATTTTCATCAAACTACTCGTCACCAGGAATGTGTGCCCAGGTGGCAAAGGGGGTAGGACAAGATGTTCTTCAGAGTCAACAATGTTTACGTTGCCCCAATAGTAATCCTCAGGTCATTGTGCTGGGAGCTGCATACTCAAAATATTCTCCAATTAATTTTCAACCTAAACATGATTGGGTGCCTCAACCGGTAATGGAGGTTGATGGATATCCCCATCATCTAGATTGGTTGGGTTTTGTTAATTTTCCATCCTTCGTAATGTACGGTTAAGTTCAGGATCGAATGGAATGAGTGGTTTTCCTCGGCTTTGTGTACTTGCATACACTAGAGATAGACCTAAAAGAGATAAAAACAAAAACAAAAAAATTAAGAAATTATTTAGTAAATAACAATAATGTGTTAAAGTTAATCTAAAAGCTAGAATCCTCGGCAGTGGCGCCAAAATTTGATACACTCTAATTATGCCTTTCTAACGAAGTATAAGCGGTCGTAATAAGAACACAACTATAAGATTGGGGTCGATCCCACAAGTAAATAGCTTAGACTTAAATTCGATTTACGATTATGTCTATTTAACCAGTTTTTCGGAAACCATACTTTGAGAGGGGGGGGGGGGCTATTGAAACATGTTCTTTCTTTGACCCCCCGAAGTTACAATAGCAAAGTAAAATGAGTTTTTTTATCAAGTGTTGAGATCACCAGGTATATTGTTCCGCATAAGGTTCATAGCACGACATTTTCTAGAAATAGCATCTGTATTAGTGGTTTGCATTAAGTGATAATTTTATGTATCTCTAAATCCTTTGTATGACATCTAGAGAATTTCACAGCGTACCTTGGTCTGGCTACTTTATTATCAACTACTAATCATTACCTTTACTTCACATTAGACATCATAATCGATGTATGACTTAGTTATTACTTCACACCAATCCAAACTAGACTATTTGATAATATCCCACTAAATCAACGTTGATAATTCTTTTTTATTACTACCTCCTTTGTCTTTAAAGTAGAAACAAGGCTAGTTTAATGTGTGCACTAGTTAAAAAGACTTCTAAACAAAAGAATTATCAATACATGAAAGAACCTATTTGAGATTTGCATATTTTTTAGGCCTACTTTTTTAATTACCCATGGTCCCACAATCCTAATTGTGGATTTAGTTACCCATGCAAGAAATATCACAATTCATAATTTTTAAAGAAAAAGTTATAGACACCTTTCCATACTTTGTATTTGGAGTACTTCATTTAATTTCTTCCTTACATTATTGGGCTTTGGCGGGCGTTTATCATGCCACTTCTGGGACCTGAGACACTTGAAAATCTTTCCCTTCTTTGTTATCTCTTGAGAATATCGAAATAAAATGACCACATTTTAGGGTATTTCACTTAATCGAGTGTAGGTATAGGTGCTTTTCTTCTTTAATTCAAGGCTCTATTTCTGGAAATATCATGACTGATTCAACAATAAGAATAACCCCAAAAATAAACTTGAATGGCAAGATAAATCTTCAAACACAATATGGAAATTGAATTATTGCCCCAAGTTTGCAAAAAAATAAATCTCCAAACAAAAACTAGGAAACAATTACTAAACATTCTCACCCCAAACGGGGTTTTAATCATATTTAATAGAAATATGTCCTAAATTAAAAGGAACTAAAATAAGGGAAGTTTGTCCAAAAACACGGCATTGATCGACGACCACTACTGACGGACCGTCGATAGAACGACAGTCCGTCGACTGCCTTTGTCAGTCAAAACATAGAATATTTTTCTTTTCTCCAGATGACACTATCGACGATCCGTCGACTACCTTTGTCAGTCCAAACTTAGAATATTTTTCTCTTCTTCAGATGACACCTTCCTGGAATTAAATCAACGGAACACGATAACATGTCTTCCATGCCCTAGGTCCTCGATGCCCACCGTCGCTCAATCTTAGTCCACTTTCAGGTACTGGAACTATCTCTAACAAAAACAATGGTCTGCCAATATCGTCATTCCACTTTGTAGTTCCACAGTTAGTCACCTTTCCCCGAGCTTCTCGTTCAGCCTGAACTGCACATCGACGGTCACCACCAATGGACCTTTGTTTGAACGATGGGCTATCAATGTCCTTCGTAGGTCATCTTTCTGCATTGTTTTCCAGTTGCATTCTATGTTTTTGATTTGGACATCTTTTCTGCAAAACAAACATAAAAGTATGTTAAAACTACTACAAAAGGGCTCTAGACACACACAATTCTTTCACTAAATGTATTGAATGCACCGTCAAACAATAATGTATCACAAGCCTGCGCCACAAGGCAGAATTTCTGTCTTTAAGTTATAGCTCCGCGACATGGAAGGCGTGTGATAACAGGACTGTTTTCTGCATCCTCAGGGCACACCTTGTTCCTCTGAAAAGAACTCTTGGTGTGTTCTGGGAGTCGTTCAGAAGTTTTTGAGTCTTGGTATTACCTCTAGTTACTAGGGTCATCCCCACTTATTTTAGATTCCATACAACACCTAAAAACATGCACAACAAACAAGGACACATTAGCTCACACAAGAGGCTAGTTTTCGAATGTCTTGGTCGTTCTTCAATGTTTGACTTTCTAACTCTTCAAACTGACTTCTACAACTATATTATTCATCATTTTGACACCTTATTAACTCGTAAAACTCATGATAGGCCCTAACATGTCCTATTTCATTTTGAGGGTTGTTACATTCTCCCCAACAAAGACAGCAGTCGTCTTTGAATGACACTAAAACACCTTCACGGATTAAAAGACTTCACCAAAAGTTCATAAGCACACCGTAACTTCAAATTCAATGTAGCCTGCTTACAAGGAATATATACTTCACGTACGTATACACCCTAAGCAATAAAAACAATTAGGAACTATTTTCATAATTCATAGTGCACACATACTTAATCATTTTCATTGCATTACGGGGGAATTACTTTCACCAACTTTCAACATGTTCCTCTTTTCATTATAAGGCTCAACATGTAATAACTTGCAAATCACACTTTGGCATATAAGAATAACAATCTTTGGAGAAATAAAACAATTATCATTAGATTCACACTAACATGCAAAATATAATTTAACTAACAATCTTCCCATGTGCGATGAATTGTAACAACCCGAAAATAACCCTCGAAGAAAAATTATTCTTCGGATCGCAACATGGGCATATCTTGACCTCTCAGAGGTCTTCTCAAGCCTTTTGACATCATTCTTGTCATACATGTAGGACAAGTAGTACAATTACTAAAACTTTTTCAACTAATAGTAATACTACTGTTCAAAATATCTCTATTATAAGCAATTATACAGAAAGGTTACGTCTCAAGTTGCCATGGTTAGATCATACGAATATCTGGGACATAACTACCATACTCCCACCCAGAGAAAAATATATACGTCTATTACAATACTACTTTCAAATAAGAAAACTAAACATTCTATGTTCTCGAATCTAGTGAGTACATACCAACAACTTGGCTTGAATAACACTAATCCAGCTTCCACTTCTAGTCTTCTCTCAAACCACCACCTACTCCTTTGAGAAAGACACAAATTTATTGAATTATAATTGAATGCACTAATAGGGGTAAGCAATAACATATGCTAAACGGACATTTATATAAAATATGCTATTTTTGAGTAAAATTTCCTAAAACAATTATAAGAGATCATATTAAGAAAACAAAAGAACATATAGTAACATTACACAATATAGCATCAAGATCACTTAAAATTAGGTTAACAAGAGACTCTCCCACCAAAGGTGATTCTAAGGCTCAATTGAGTGACTCATGAAGAGTGCGCCCAGACAATCCCTTCACACATACCTATGTGATCCTTTAGATTATCTAAGATATGATTATTCACATTTCATAAATTTAACTCCCTACCTATAATAACTCTAAGTCTCACCTAAGTGAGACATATACCGCCCATACACCCTCTCCAAGCATACCTAAGCAATCTTTAAAGTTACTCTAGATAAGTACCTTTTCATTAACATACTTTTAGCCTAAGTCATTATATTCATTAAACCATTTAAGATAAATTCATTAATTCGGGAATTTCACATAATGGTCTTAGAGAACATCTAAGGAACCTACACACTAACATCGTCAAAGACTACTTATGCAATGTCTAGACAACGTCCTGTTCCACTACCTAAACTTTATAGTACTTCTCCATCACTAGTGTATATCCCGCATGATGAGGATAGGAAAAAACCGACATACACCATATTAGCTAGGCATGAAATTATTGAGTCAACCCTACTTTTATAGAGGGTGTTGTACTTAGCAATAGTAGAACTAGGACACAACCCATGTAGGAACATGGTTAAGGAATATCAAGGGTTTTTCTGTACTCTATTCTCCTTCTTAACTAGAGCTACTCCGCAAGAATATTCTCTCAGTTCTAGTATTTTTTCTCACAGAGTAATTCAATAAAGGAGCACATAAATAGGTACCATATTTTGTTCATAACAAAATCATAAAACACCTTACCAAAGAGGGTCCACTAGGTCGCCAACACTGGGTTTATTAAATAGATCAATACTTCCTATTGTGATTTCATTCCGTTCCAGCCACCTAATTCTCAAGTCCATTATTTATACAAGAAGATACCATTACGACTATGAACTTCATGATTCAAACAAAATAAACCCTTCTTTCTATATAAGGTTCCTACATATGTGACCTTCTTAACCTTACTAAAAGATCATATAAAATCATACATATACCATTCATGCTACAGGTGCTTAGTCTATCTAAGGCCAAGGATTGATATCCCATTCTTTTATTGATCAAGTAAGGTACATAGGTCTACATAAACTAGACAACACCTCATTATAATCTTATCACATTACAAATATCATTCACGTACATATAGGAAAATAAATATACTCAAGTCACCTACCACCCTATAGAAATATCACTTTAAATCAATCACAAGACACATTAGTCAACGAGGGGAGTATCTCCAACATCAAGTATACACATAAAGGCATCCTATATCCTATCACGATCACTACAATCACTTAGAAGAACACATCGTTGCTTCAAATATCCCACATAACTCCATCATCCCTTTAACATATCACTATTCAGTTAATACCATGATAAAAATCCTAATTCATAAAGTTATGCTGACGAGGCCATATTTTTTCACAATTCATAAAGTAATGGTGACGAGGCAATATTATTCAAAAGTATAGCACAAATCATCATAACAATTCAAAACCCATACTACCCAATGTAGGGAAGGTTAGGTCAATATACCACCATTCCGACCTCACAACTCCAATGTATAGCCAATTCTACCAACTCAATACACAAAGGTTATTACCAATAACCATGATCACTAATTCAATCCAATAAGCACAATATAAAATGAATCCAAGATTATACAATATGAATTTATAAATATAGTATAGACTACATACAATTCAACCATGCTTATTTCATAATTCAATAGCCCACATAAAACTAAACAAGAAATCAACACTATTGAAGCATGATCAAATCACCCATAATATTGTCAAAACTAGGATGGCATGGTTTGCATGGGTTCATCGAGTTTTTTTTAATATAATCAAATGAACATCAACCATAATACATTGATTCAAAACGTTTTATGCAAGAACCCATGGCTAGATTACAATTTAGAAGTTCATATTTTGAGAAAGTCTTTGAAAACCACTTTGGAAATTGGATCCTTAAAGATGATACATTCAAGGATAAAAACCATACCTTAATTGATGCTAATCCACAAAATTTAATGCAAATTGATGGAGAAACCAATCTTCAAGTTCAAATCTCCCTTCAAGCTTCAATAATGTTCTAGAGAGTTCTTCTTTGGGTTTGGGGTTTTGATATTGATTAAAGAATTCCCCTTAAGCTTCAATACTTATAAAATCCCTTAAAATACCAAAAATACCATTAATAAACTACCCAAATAATTTTGTGAAGAGTATGCAAAATTTCAAACTTACCATTGAGCTAGCCGAGACGTGTGCAGAAAATCTACACATTCCATCTACGGACAAGTCTACGATGCGTCAACCCATCAACGGGCCATATTGGCAACCGTCGATTGGGTAAGAGCCTTCCAATTTAGAGCTTAAGATCCCTATCCAAAGACCCAGCTACTCCCTCCACCTACAGGGCGTTGACTGACGTACTGGTTGTCGATTGCCTTCCGTAGGTTGGACTGGTTTCAATTGTTTTTGGATGCATGTTGAGTCCTCCTCAAGGACCCTTTGGTTGGACCTTGGGGAGTTTTTCCCGGACATTTCTAACCCAAATATAGTTGTACACATTATAGGAACCCCCCCACATAAATTTCAACCTGAACGAACATGTAAAACTTGCAGAGACACTCTAAGGCACAGAAGCATATTTCAAGAAAAACCTTCAAATGTCATGGACATTCTTGGACGTTTAACCTCAAAACATCACCAAACTTTAGGAAATGACTCAAAAATCACTATAAACCATTTTAGGAGTTCAAAACCTAATGTCAAACATTTTAGGCTCTAGTTTCACCAAAGTCATTTTAGAGCTGTTACATTCTCCCCCACTTGGACAACATTCATCCTCGAATGACATTTGTTTCATTTAATGAACTTTCAAGAGATAAGAAACTAAATAATAGCACCACATAACCATACCTCAAAATTCATAATACAATTTGGAGGAACACCAATTTCACATAATCAAGATACTCAAAACACAACAAGAAGATAGAAACTAGTCTACAACTCATCATCAATAAGTTCGAAATCCCTTCTATTAGGATGAAATGCCTTCTCCACACTTATTATTCTCATATAATCATTCAACCACTTATAACCCTATTCATCAAGAACAATCAGTGTCAAAATTGAAAAATCTTTACAGTGAATTGACAAACCTTATAGTTAATTATTCTAAAACATTCAATAATGCAATATAAGCAATTTATGATGGAAACATGACAATATGAGAGAAAAAATAATATTAATTCAGTTTACGACATAAACTTAACTTCGTGAAATGCAAAATCTAAGGAATCAATGAAATTAAATTTCAACAAGACTCCTAAACACAATGCAACTTACAACTTGCTTATATGACATTCTAATTCTCAAGCTTGAATCAAATATAAAAGAAGAGACAAAAAATCATAACTACACTACTCATCATACTCCCCCACTTATAAGGAACCCATTACTACAAAAGAGAGAAATATACAACACACTTGCATCATCATTTTGCTACCTTACCTTGAAGAACATAGAAGCGATTCCTCGTCGGAGCACCACATTCTGGAACAGTTGGAGTATTTTGCTTGGTATGTTTTCCCCTAGATGTAATGGTAGTACAATCCCTCACCTTATCACCATCCTTACAAAAACCAAAGCAATTACCGGTACAAATTAGAAACTTCCAAAAATGCTTCTTCCCACAAGTAGAGCAAGTAGGCTTAAGACCTTGAGAACTACTACCACCTTCACCCTTGACCTTAGGAGCACTAGGTACATATAATTTGGAGCCCTCTTCTTAAGCCTAGGTTGGTTCTTCTAATCACTCCACCATTCTTCAAATTCCTTGAAATCCTACTAAGATTGGACACCTCAATAGATTGTGCATCCACCATAGGCCTATACAAGTTCATATCATTATGGATCATGGCCGTACGGAACTTTACTTTCATATGGTCAGAAATACCGATAACAAACTTACTCATGTCATCCCTAAGGTTAGACACCATGGATTGAGCATACCTAGAAAACAAGGTGAACTTCAAAGAATACTCAACCAAAATCATGTTCCTTTTCCTAAGGTTAATGAACTCTTCAACCTTCAACTCCCTACTCTCACAAGGAGAGTAATTTCCTAAGAAAACCTCCTTAAACTCCTTCATCTCTGTAAGACCCGACTCAACCGGCCTATTATGTTTCATTGAATGTACCACACTTGATCAACATCCCTCAATTTGTATGAGACCAACTCCACTTTTTCACTAGAAGTCACCCCCATAACACTAAACACCTTTTACACACCATCAACAAACTCTTTGGGATCTTCTCTCACCTTTGAGCAAAAAAAGATATGAGGATTCATTCTTACAAAGTCCCTCAACATAGAGGTCATTGTATTCATTATAGCATTCACCCTAGGTTTGGTACCCCTATTCACATGAGTTGTCATCGCTCATGCTAAAGCAAGTAGAGCCTCTCTAATATTCCCATTAGTCATATCCGGGGGAACCACGGGAATATCATTACCTTCACCTCTAATACGGACTTGATCACCTTGTGGAGAAACTTGGACACCTTGGGAAACTTTAAATTCTTGTAGATCCAATCCACCTTGGGGAATTTCCTCATGCACACCTTCCTCTTCAAACCATCATAAGGCCATTCTTCTTGTAGTCATAACCTTTAATCACAAGAGAAGAGATTGGGAATAGAAAATTTTAACCTCAACTCTATTGGCACAACAGAAGATTGATGGAGAAAGTGAAACTCTATCATCCCATAGCCCCTCGATCATAGATGTGTCGCAACTCACACCGATGAACAAGACTCTACTGGACGTGGCTTTGATGAGACTTCGGATTTCTCAGACTACTTCATTGCCTATGATCTCATACCAACTTTGTCGCGACCCGAGATTACACTCTATAACAAAAGGTATTCTCATATCACAACAGGGCGTACTTGACCTCTCTGGTCTCTTGTACAAGCCCTTTGACATCAATCATTGCATACATGCATGAAAAGTAATGTGTAATTAAATATATTAACACGAAATAGTAATACTTTAAAGAAAGTCTAAGTTCAAAGTTACCATCTTAGACATACGAATATCTTGTGACACGACCTATACTTCAACATATAGAAAATATCTAAGTCTATTACAATTCCTTTTATAGAAAAACTAAACCTAATGATTCCATGAATCTAGGAGGACTCCAACCGCTTCTTGAGAACCCAATCCCAAAGCTTCCACTTCGAGACTCGTCTCAATGCCAAACCTTCCCCTTGAGATAGACAAAATATCTGGAATTAGTAAATGAGAATGCACGAAGTATAATGTAATGCAATAAAATCATGCTAAAAGGAATTTGTATAAAACATGTTGTTTTTTAGTAGAACTTCATAAAACTAGCATAATAGATCACATTAAGTCAACATAAGAACATATAGTCGCATTACTTAATATAGCATCACGATCACATCAAATCACAGAAACATGAGACCCTCCACCAAAGGTGATTCTAAGGCTCACTTGAATGACTTAAGAAGCGACCGCCCAAACAAAACATTCCAAAAAATCATATTTTTAATTATAATCCCAATAGGTTCTTAAGAATGTGTATTACAGGTAAATAGACATCCCAATGCACAATATTTACAAATATTTAGCATATTAGAAAGTTATGGGATAGTAGAAAATGTTGGCTTAGAGAGTATTAGCTAAATTTTCAAGTATCTATGAGTTTGTGTAATGAATGTACCTGATTGAAGGCCCTAAGCTAATTAGAAAGTCGTCTTTACTGATCACGTGAACTACTAGGCATCCAAGTGTAAAGCCTAGTACCATAACACATGACTATTTAAAAGGACCATGTAGATTAATCAGTGCCCAAGGACAGAGTGAGGATCCTTTGGACGATAAGTAAACATTCCCAATTGAAGAATAAATAATAATTAAATAGGAAATTTCAACCAACCCATGTGCAAGCAAGTATGCAAGACATGTCAAAAAGCTGCCAAAGGAGGGGATCACCCTAATCGATTCGGTAGTTAGGGGGGAAAACGTGCACAAGGGACCACTCCATGTGGGATATAACCTCCCTAGAAATTCTAGACTCTAACAAAATACCCTAAATAACTAATAATCTAGTACTAACACAGTTGGACCAATTAGTGCACCCGATAACCTAGAACCAAAACCGGGTTGACACTAACCTAGTACTAGTTAAAGAGACAACCTAGTACCTTAACGCTAAAGGATGGTCCCACAACGGTTAGTTATAGTCCTAAAAAAAACTTAAGGTCCTTTATTAATTCCCCATATGTTACCTAATTAATTGAATTTAGAAAATTATTAATTAATTTAAAAGGGAAAAAACCGAAAATAAAAATGAAAATTTTAGATTTCGGTTAAGATCATGAAAGGGACAACCTAGTAAACCTCCTAGGAGATTCCAAAAGTTAGTTAGATACTAAAACTTAAGGGTACTTTATAATACCCAAGGATACTTAATTAATTAATTGTAGCAACTTAATGAATTAATTGCAGAGGGGCAAAACAAAATCACTAAGCAATATCCCGTTTCTGTTACACCAAGAAAAAATACCCTAGTACCTACCTCGGAGTGTTAGAGGATTACATTCTTGTTGTATAACGACTTAAGGGTACTTATTTAATTACCCTAGTCACTTAATAATTAAAATATCCATTTAATTAATTACATAAACAGGGGTGAAACTAAAGATTCTTTAACTAACCTAGTACCCCTCAAGACACTCCTAGTACTTAACTTAGGATGTCCAAGAGTTAATTTTTTGTTCCATGATTTAGGTGAACTTTAATATTACACTAGTTACCATGATTAGTAATTATCCATTTATTAATTAATTTAAAGGGTCAAAACGAATTCTTAGAAAAGTTTTCAGATTTGGCCAGTATTATTTTGCCAGTTTCACTAGTCAATCTAGGAGGGGCCTTTTGTATTACTTAATTAATTTATATTTAATTAACCTATTAAAAACCTAAGTTTAAATGAGATCAATATCAGTCTAACATAAAAATCATGTTCAAACTAATAGTACACAGGGCGCTAAACAATAAGCAACAAGCAAAAGGTGGAACATTTATATCGATTTCTCTAGGGCGATTTCAAGTTTCTTCATGTTTCGTGTAAGGGGGTATCGTATATTACTTTTCTAAATAAGGTATGGGCTTCTCTACTGGACTTCTTTTCTCCAATAGAACTTTCCTTTCGAATGAATTCAAAATCTTTAAACTAGGGTTGTTTCCCGTTCGTTCTTGTCGAATCCTTTCCCTATTCCTTGTTATGATTTCAATTTGAATAGTTAGAAACCATGTTGTGGTTATGTGTGCTGGATGATCTTAATGTGTAATGGTTTATTTATTAAATATTGATTGAATGAACCTATTAATGTGACTCTTTTGA
Organism: Solanum habrochaites; assembly: GCA_027704765.1. Taxonomy (NCBI): domain Eukaryota; kingdom Viridiplantae; phylum Streptophyta; class Magnoliopsida; order Solanales; family Solanaceae; genus Solanum; species Solanum habrochaites. The sequence continues at coordinate 22,062,836 of JAKWJA010002496.1, forward strand.
TTGCTAATTCTTATTAGTGAAATTAAAAGAATGATACTATGTTAAATATATCTCCGAAAATATTATGATGAAGATGTTACCGGTCTTTTTGTGGCAATAGTTTGTTCTGTTAAATACGTTTATAAAGATGGTATATTCATCAAATTCTCATATGATGTTGTCCAAGATGTTAAAAAAATGTTATGCCTAAAGTTATGTAATAAGGTTAGCTAAAAAGATCTCCGTGAAATCATAATTTGAGAAAATGTTTCCCTTATGTCAATAAAATGGCTAACAAAAACATTGTTGAAAATTTAAATGAGAATTGGCTAGAATGTAATATCTAAATAAGTAAAAGATTGGCTAATGAATAATGTATCCCAAATGGAGTATGATTGAATGAAACTTTTGCTTACGCCAACAAAATAGTTACGAAATCTATAGCCAATTGCTTATGTCACCAATACCGATCTTATCCAATAATAGCTACACTACACGTCAAAAAAGTTGTAGGAATTGGCTATAATATTATGTTTAAATAACTAAAAGATTTATACTGTAAATGTATAAAAACTTAATCAGTTGGAACATGAAATTGGCTTATGCACCAAATATGTTTGAAATCTATGCCCAATTGTTTATGGGTAATAATACTAATGGTAGTACCAATTAATGTATACGAACATGGTCCGAAAGTGATCATGTAAAATGTCCTGTCATATTAGGTAAACTAATTAAAAGATGTCTAATGGAGCATACAGATTAATTTAAATATCAACGAACATATAATTGGCACATCAACAAAAATTTTATGGATTTAATATTAAACAGGTTGAGGGGAATACTATCCTATGCATATTGTCTGTTTAGAGTATCAAAGGATAATAGAGAAATTCTAAGTAATTCATGAATCCATAATCAAGGCATGCCACTCATTGGACAATTCCCACATGCTCTAAAAATGACATATGAACTCTGACGTTTATTAAATGAAGTGTGCAATCGTCCATAAACGATAATGATCTACTACCACTATTAAGTAGAACGTGAGTTAGAACATATAAAGTGTCTAAAAGATGGTAGTACAGAATGGGGTGTTAAAGGAAGTGAGTTAATTCTCACTACACTAACTACTATTTAAAGAATACTCATGTATGAAGGTGTTAGAATGTGGAGCCATTCTCATTAGCACCAAAGCTTATATGTAAGGGAAAATTCACATTTCATCAATTTAGAAAAATAAGGATTACCATCATCAATAGAGTAAATAAACTCAATCTAGAACTAGCCTCCAAATACTTGACTCAACACTAAAAGATAAAGAAAATGAGATTTCCACCGTAATGAGGTGAGTATTCATGTTCTCTTGATGCTTAATGAACATTGTGACAACATGATAAAATGCTAATATAATGGTGAGAAAGTCCACCCAAGCCTAATAAGGTCACTAAAGTATCACCTAAGATAGTGTTGAATATCACAAGACACAGTCTCATCATACTCCTATAATGTAAGTGTAAGACATTGACACTTAATCCTGCTGAATGAGATGATAAATTAAATCTAATGAGAAATGACAGACCTCTCATGCTAGAAGCCAACTTCTATGATTTTGATTTGAATTAATGGAACTTTATATGGAGCACCTATAGGCTAGATATGAGCGGTGGATGCTTCCTTCGGGGAAGGGCGGAGGTTCGGTAACTACTCTGATGATATAAGACTGTCCGCATGCGATTATGGGTCCTCTTTATCTCTATAGTCCCTTTGACCCATACTTTTCCAATATAGGGATCTAATCAGGGTTCGACTCCCTCTATATGTTTAGCAAATGTTTCGGTTCACTTTGGCCGTGTTCATCTCTTTTTATGGCGGGCAAATACTGGATTTCATGATCCACATGTATAGTTTCCGGTAACTTAAGTTCCCAAATAAAGATGAGGCCAGCCTCAAGTATGAAAGATAATTAAATAACATACATAAGGTGTTTGTGCAAGACAATCAAGTGAAACAGATTTCATATTGACATTAGTCATTTTTTGCATTGCACTCCTGTCCCGATGATAGTCTTAAACATCATCTTAGGTATAGATTGGTGATTACATCAGCCTATTACTAAATGAATAATGTGAAGTACGAATGAACGAATGAGCAGACTCTTTTTGCTAAAGAAGGCCCTCGGGTTTAGGTCCCATATGTTGGGCCCCACTTACTGCGATGCCGTTAATCCTACATAACGATTCCAAAGTCTCGTGTATATGAAATGTATAATATATAACACCATGAAAGTATGAAGTCAATGGCATTATCAATAGAGAATTCTCATGAAAGGTCATGAATTATAGGAATAGATGACTCACTATAAGGTAGAGAAATCATTCACTTAATCCTTGTGATTTAACTTACAAAATTCATTGGGTCTGAGACTATATGAATCATTGCACTTAAGTAAAATCATAGACCGAAAGAATTATTGAACTACAAAACAACAAGAAGAAAAAGAAACTAAAAATAATCTAAATGTCACAAAGAGGAGCTGAATGCCTAAGAGGATTAACAAATCTCAAATCTTTGCCCGAGGTGTTTCTAAATTATGTTGATGATACTAATGGTTTTTGTAATCATATAGAAAATGATTTTTGTGCTTTGAAATGCCTTAAAAATACATCATCGTCATACAACAATTTCACACTAACGATTTAGGAAATCAGTGACTAAGCTTTCATTAATAACATGTTTTTAATGAAGCGCTTTTCTTTGATAATGTGTAAGCTTATGTTTATGTGTGGCATAACCCCTACTTAGTACAAGTGGTTACTACCCCTATATTTACTATTTCATATATAGGTCAAAGCAGATTGATGACTCTTGCCAACGATATGGACATCAGCGTTTCTCCAGACCATCTTCTAGTTCCCTCCTTGATTCGGGATGCTACAATTTAGTCTAACCTTAGTTTTAGATAAAGCTATGGATTTGTCCCTTGCTTTTCTTTTCGTACTTTCATTTCGAAGCTTTTGTAATAAGGTCGTGTTTGGCAAATATATTTATGACATATTCTTATTATGTTTCGAATTGATTCTTATGATAGATGGTTGTTACATTTATGTAGATATTAGTATATGATGAATTCATTAAATAACTATATGAAGTCTATGTACACTTTATACAATTAAATTTTTTAAATTTTCCTCTAAAATTAATCATATGAATTTGATGAATGCAAGATGAGGCTTGTCTGCGACCTTTGAGAGGTCAACGATGCCGATTGCGATAAGGATTCTAGAATATGGGTCTTGACAAACATGGTATCTGAGCATGAGGTTAAAGTACCTAGGTTTTAAATCTTAAGACAACCACATTACGTAGTTTCTAGATTATGGTTATGAAGCGCGCCACAATCAGGACTTATAGACTACAAGATGATAGAAAATTTTCCTTCTATTCTTTATTGTGCTATATAGAGCTTTGACACTTTGTGTCATTATTAGTATTTAACTCCCTTATTGTGTGATTGTGTAGAATAATACACACAATAATTAAGATGTTCAAGTGGTCTAAGGCACCAGGCTGAAGATTTGGCCTTGCCAGGAAGGGGCCATAATGGAAATGCCCAACGTGGATGAAAGACGTGTGGTGAGTGTGGTTGTTCGCATGGAGGTGAATGCATGGTAATGTCTAAAAGCCTGCTTTGAGTATTGATGAGGAGGACAAGGATATGTTGGCTACATATAAAATCAAGAATATGACTTAGACATGGATTTGCTTCATATGTGTTATGTTATAATATACTATAGAAACATGATAGTAAGTATTCAGTTTCCAAATAAGTTGGGCTAAAATGAGAAGGGTGTGGTTCAAAAGCAACAGGCCAAGCCAGATCCTCAGCCTCGACCAAATGTTGTAGCCAAACCCCCTAAGAGAAACCGGTTCTATGCGTTGAAAGGAAGAGAGGAACTAGAGAAGTTCCCGGATATGGATAATGGTAACTTGCTTGTCTTCTCCTTTCATGTTTAGGCATTTTTATATCAAGGATCTACTTTGTCTATGGTAACTCCTTTTTTGACTAATCAATTTGACTTACTTCATTAGATCTTACATGAACTGTTTCTAGTTAGTACTTGCATAGGAGACAGTGTAAGGCCGAAGGGGTATGTAGAGAAATAGATTGCATAGTGGAAATTCCCTTTGAGATTATGTTGGGCGTCATTACGTTCAAATCTTAAGGCAAATAAGATGATATCTAAGAGGTTAGATATACTCTTTCTAATTCTTGTTTTGGTGTAAGAAACTCGAAGTTAAGTGCTTTAGTGGGATTGGATTGGTAAGTCCCTAATCGTATGACTTTAATAGCACTATGGGTGAGTTAAAAAAAACAAGTTATGTTTGCTGTTTTTTGTGTAGCAGTAGACAGTTTCCTGTTTTGCATGCTTTGGTGATTGCATTAAGTTAAGTGTGATTGATAGGCAAAAAAATTACTCAATCTCAAATATGAAGCTTCATGACAAGCTTGAAGATTGCATCATCCAAATAAGTGTGACAAATAGTCAACAAAAGATAAAAATGTTTAAGTATGACAAAGTACTTCGAAGTCCCTATTTATTTTAAATGTGTGTAATCCATTCGGGGAAAAGAATGTTCCAAAAGGGAGGGGGATAATTTAGGCATATCCCCTAAAAATCATATGTTTAATAATGAAAAGCCAATAGGTCTTAAGATGTGTATCACGGGTAAGTAGGCATCCCAATTCTAAATATTTAGAAATATTGGGCATATTAGAAAATTATGGACATAGTAGAAAATGTTGGCTTAGAGAGTGTTAGCGAAACTTTCAAGTATCTATGAGTTTGTGTAATGAATGTGCCAAACATGAAGACCCTAAGCTAATTAAAAAGTCGTGTTTACAAATCACATGAACTACTAGGCATCCAAGTGTCAAGCCTAGTACCATAATACATGACCATTCCAAAGGATAATGTAGATTAAACAGTGCCCAAGGACATAGTGAGGATTCTTGGGATAATAAGTAAACATTACCAAATGAACAATAAATAATAGTTTGTTAGGAAAGTGCAACCAACCCATGTGCAAGCACATGTAAAAAAGCTACCAAAGTAGGGGACCACCCTAATCGAATTCGGTTAGGGTAGTTAGGGTAAAAAAGGTGCACAAGGGACCACTCCATGGGTTGCATAACCTTCCCTATACGAATATAGACTGGAACATACTTCCTTATGACTTATAACTAGTACTAACCGAATGGAACCATTAGTGCACGCCGACAACCTAGACAAATTGGGTTGAACACTAACCTAGAACTAGTTAAAGAGGACAACGCTAGTACAACCTAGGATGGGTCCAAAAGGTTAGTGCTAGTCCATAAAAAGTTAGGGTCTTTATTATTCCCATATTTTACATTATTAGTTAATTTTAAAAATACTTAATCTATTTTTAAAAGGTCTAAAACCGAAATAAAAGGAAATTTTCAGATTTCGATTAAGACAAGAAGGGACAACATAGTACCTAACCTGGATTGCCAAAGAGCTATTAAGATCCTAATCACCTTAAGGGTAATTTTGAAATTAACAACTACGGTACTTATTAATTATTTAGAACTTAATTAATTAATCTTAAAGGGCATAACCGAAATCACAAAGCAATATCCAGATTTTGGGTAAAAAGAAAAAACAACAGTACCATAACCTCGATGGCTCAAAGGATTAGTTTATGTTTAGGACTTAGTAATTTAGGTAATTATCCTAGTCACTTAATTAATTCAATTATAAATTTAATTAAATAAATTAAAGGGTTCAAATAAAAATTATTACCTAACCTAGTACACAACTCAAGAAACACCCTAGTAACTTAACCTAGGATTGTCCAAAAGGGTTAATTTTTGTTCCAATGATTTACGGCACTTAATAGTTACCCTAGGTAACCTTGTTATAAAATATCTTTAATTATTAGTTTTAAGGTAAAAACGTATTCTTAGGAATACTTCAGATTTGACCAGTATTGTTTTCCTAGTTCTAGTCATCTAGGAGGGATTTTTTCGTAATTAGTTAATTTATTTATTCAATTAACTTATTAAAACCTAAGTTAATGAGTCAAATATTAGTTCTTAAACTAACAATCACGTTCAACTCATATACAAAAGGGGGCGCAAAAAACCAAAGCACGAACGCAAGAAAAGGCAAAACATGTTATCGTGTGCTCTAGGGCGATTTCAAGGTTTCGTTTAAGGTGATTTTCGTAGATTAATATTGTACATAATGTATGTTTTAATACTCCTGACTTTTTATCCAATAGAAGTTTCTTCTAATGATTCAAAGAATCTTAAAAATTAGGTTGTTTCCCGTCATTCTTGTGCGAACTCCTTTCCCTATATCCTTTGTTACTAGTCAAGTTTATAGTTTAGAATCATGTTGGTTGGTATGTGTGATGGATGATCTTATTGTGTATGGTTTTTTTATTAATACAATGATGAATGAACCATTTAATTGGTCTCGTTTGAGCTAAGTGTTATTATGTGAATTAAAAGAAGATACTATGTTTAACGATATGTCCAAAAATGTTATGTATGAGATGTACGGTCTGTAGTGCATACTTGCTGTTATATATTAATTGGATAAAGATAAATATTCACATCAAAATGCTAATATGATGATGCCCAGAGGTTTACAAAAAAATTTATGCCTAAAGTTAGGTTCTAAGGTGAGCTAAAAAATCTCCATGAAAGCTTAATTTGATTGAATGTTTGCCTTATGATCAATAAAAAGCTAACAAAAACATTGTTCAAAAATTTTAAATGGGAATTGGGTCTATAATGTTATCGCTAAATAAAATAAATAAAAGATGGCTAATGAAGCTGTTTCCCTAATGAGCATTGATTAGCATGAAAACTTTTGCTTATGCAAAAAATAGTTATGAAATCTATAGACAATTTCTTATGCAATACTTACCTACTCTTATGCCATCAAGGGATAACACTACCTTGTCAACAAGTGTGTGTAGGGATTGGCGATATTATTATAGTCAATAACTAAAATATGTCTAATGTATAATGTAATAGAAAGTTAAGCATGTTGACATGAAACTGTCTGATGCAAACAAATATATGTTACGAAATCTATGCCCATTGTTTTTAATGGTCAATCTAATCGTATGCCAATAAATAGCTACCGATACATGTCAAAATGAAGCATGTAATTATGTAGCTATAAATATTATGTTCATAGATTAGGATTGGCTATGGGTTCATGCTATTAAATTTACATATTATCATACGTAAAATTGTCACGGTGTGCCAACAAAAATGGTTATGTAGTTTAATATTCAAGGTTTAAGGCCTAATAGCAAATCATATTTCAATGTGTGTATTTAGAGTATCAAATGAATATCTGAGAACTTCGAAACTATTCAATTACCCATAATTAAGGGCATGTCACTCATTGGGACAAGCTCCAACATCTATAAACAGAATGACATATGAACTCATAAACTTATTGAATGAAGTGCTCATCGTCCATAAACATGTATAATATACTCACTAAAGTAAGTAAGTAAAGTGAGTTATAAAAAAAATTAAAGTGGTCTAAACTAAGTAAGGTGACCAGAATTAGGGTGTTAAAGAAAGTAAGACAGTCTCATTTACCCAAGCTTTCTATAACTAAAATCTACTCACTTATTAAGTGTTTAGATGTGCGACAATTACTCATTACACCACGGATGATATGTAAGGAAAATTCACATTTCATCATGTGAAGTAAGGATGAACCCAGTATCAATAGATAAATAAATCCACTCTATGGCAAGCCTCCATAATGCTTGTTGTCAACACTAAAATATAAATAAGAACAGGACATTCGACGAATGAGGTGAGTAATTATGTTAATTATGATGCTAATAAATTGGTGAGACAAGTCCTCACAGCCTACTCAGGTCACTAAAATTACTCCATCTAAGAGAGTGTTTGATATCAAGAGACAGTCTCAATCATACTCTATATTTAAGTGTAAGGACAAGTCACACTTAAACAATGATGATAATTGATGAAATCATCCTAATTAGACAGTGATTCCCTCATGCTAGAAGTCCAGCTTCCATAATTTATGAGTGGAATGTAATTGATCTTTATACTCACCGTAGGCTTAGCTATACCGGCGATGCCTTCCATTGGAAAGGCGGAGGTTCACGTAATCTCATGAAATAAACTGTCCGGCATTCCCCGGTAATTGGTCTCCTTATATCTACTACTTTGAACCTAATATTGCCAATATGGGATATAGTAGGGTTCAACTCCTATATACGCAGCATGTTCGGGTCATTTTGGCATGTGGATTCCACTTCAATGTTTGGTATGGGGCAAGACATCCACAGAATTTCATGATCTAAACCTGATATATGTCCGGTTCAGGATAAAGTTCCAAATAAATAATGATCCCAGCCTCTAAGTATGAATATAATGGAAATGAATGATACCGAAGGTGTTTTGTGCAAGACAATCAGGGAGTGAATCAGATTCAGTAATACAATGGGTCATTCTCATTCATTGCACTTCATGATCCCGATGATAGTCTTAAACTTCATCCTAGGATAAGCGGTGTTTTCATCAGCCTACGAATGAATGAAATGAATAATGTGAAGTATCATGAACAAATGACGCAGACTCGTGTTCGCTAAAGAAGGCCCTCGTTTGAGGTCCCATATGTTGGGGCTCATTGGAGATGTCTTAATGATACATAACGATTCGAAAGTCCGCGTGTATAATAAATGTATAATATATAAAACAGGAAAGTAAATGAAATCAATGGCATGATCACAGAGATTGCTTAGAAGGTCATGAATATATAGTGTATAGGATGACTCCTATAAGGTAGGGAAATCATTCCTAGTCCTTGGTTACTTATACGATAGATTGGGTATGGGGATAAATGAATCATTGCACTTGTAAGTTAAAACATACGACCAAAAGAATTATTTAGTTCTACAAAACAACAAGAGAAAAGATCTTAAAAATAATCTAAGTGTAAAAGAGAGCCTTGGCCTAGAGATCAAAATCTAACACTTTCGCACGAGTTTGTTCTAAAATTATGTTTGATGATACTAAATGTTTGTAATCAGATAGAAAATTAGTTTTGTGCTTTAATGCTTTATCAAATACATCAATCTTCATACAACACTCACAATCTAACGATTTGAAAGTCTACGTACTGGCTTTCCAAAATAGCATGTTGTTTCGAAGAATTGTCTTTTAATCATGCAATAGCCTTATTGTATGTGTGCATACACCCAACTTAGTAGAAGTGGTGTACTAAACCTACTATTTACTATTTCATACTGAGGTTAAGGACATATTGAACAACTCTTGGCATGGGTGGACATCAACGTTTCTCCAGACCATTTGGTAGGTCTTCTTGATTTCGAGGATGCTACAGTTTTAGTCTAGCCTTAGTTTTAGCCAAAGCTAATGGATGGTGTACCTAGAGTTTATTTAATAATTCTATTTTGAATGTTTTGTACTAAGATTGTCTTTGGCAAACATATTTATGATATATTTTTATTATGTTTCAAATTGATTCTTATGATAAATGGTTGTTACATTTATGTTGATCTTAGTATACAATGAATTGATGAAATAACTATTTGAAGTCTATGTATAATTAATACGTCTAAAAGCATTAAATTTTCCGCTAAAATTAACCATATGAATGTGATGAATGCAAGATGAGGCTTGTCTGCAACCCTTGAGAGGTCAACGACGCCGGTAGCGATAAGAATTCTAAAATCTGGGTCTTGACACAACCCTTTCACACACACCTATGTCATCCTTTAGATCACCAAATATAAGATTATTCCCATTTCATAAATTTAACTCCCTACCCAGAATAACTCGTAGACTCACCTAAGTACAACATGCAGAGACCGCCCATACACCCACTCCAAGACTACCTAAGCAATCCTTAAAGCTACACTAGATAAGTACCTTTTTATTAACATACTTTTAGCTTAAGATATTATGTTCATTAAACCATTTAATAAACATTCACCAATTAAGGAATTTCATATAATGGTTTTAGAGAAGACCTCGCAAACCACCATACTAACATAATCAAAGCCTACTCGTGCAGTCTCTAGATAGCGTCACATTCCCCTACCTAAACATTATAGAACTTATCCAACACTAGCATGTATCCCACATGATGAGAATATGTATTAACCGACATAGATCATATTAACTAGGCATGAAATCCGGAATCAACCCTACTCCTATAGAAGGTGTTCCATTTGGCAATGGTAGAATTAGGACACTACCTATGTAGGCACATGGTTAAGGAATATCTAGGTTTCTTTCTACTCTAGTCTCCTTATTTGCTAGATCTACTCTCAAAGCATATTCTCTTGGTACTAGTCTTTGTTCTCATAGAATAATTCAATAAAGGAGCATAGGTAAAGGTACCATATCCTGTTCATAAAAAATCATAACACACCTTAACAAAGAGGGTCTAGTAGGGCTGCCTACAGATGTTATTAAGATAGATTAATGACTTTCCTAATGATTCATTCGTTCCCAGCCAAGCAACCCCTATTCCATTTTCAATTCAAATATCAAAATCGAGAGGATACCATGACGGTTTTCAAACTTCAAGGATATCACCTTCTTTCAAAAAGGTTCCACATAAATGACCTACTTAATCTTATTCAACATCATATTCCAATCATACATATACATTCATGACAAAGTTGCTTTAGCCTACTAATTCAAGGATTCATATTCACATTTTTCATGTATCAAGTATGGGACATAGGTATACCTAAACAAGACACACTTCATTATCATCCTATCACATGTACAATATCATTAAAGTAGCATATAGGGACAACTAAATATACTAAAAGTCACCTTATACACCCTATAGAAACATTAATATAATCCATTACAAGACACAGATATTCAACTAGGGAGATTCATGTATAGTCACTTAGAAGAACACATACTTTGACTTCACATATCTACATAAGTCATCAAGTCTTTCAAAATACTCAAATATTCATGTTGTAAAATGATAATATCATAATTCATAAAGTAATTCTCACGAGGCCACATTGTTTCATAGTTCATAAAGTAATGCCGGCAAAGCAACATTATTCACATGTATAGCACAAAAGCACCGCCACCATAAGTAGACCATACAAATTATCATCATAATTCATAACCTATACTACAAAATATATAGAACGTTATTTAAACTTACCACCATTCCAATCATTCAACTCCAATCCATAGTTAATTCAACAAACTCAATACAGAAAGGCTCTTGCCTATACCCATGATCACAGATTCAATCCAATAATCACAATATACATTGAATCCAAGATATTACAATATGAATTTTATTAATTTAACACAGCCTATATACAATTCTACCATACTTCTTTCATAATTCAATATCCCACATTAAACTACACAAGAAATCAATACTATTGGGGCATGATGAAATCACCCATAAGTCAAAATTAGGATTGCATGGGTTCATGAAACTTTTAGTCAAAAATCATCAAATTGACATCAATAAAATTATAATACATTGGTTTAAAATGTTTTATTCAAGAACCCATGGATAGATTACAATTTAGAATTTCATCTTTTAGAAGTCTTGGAAAACCACTTTGAAGATTGGATCCTGAAATAAGAGATATTCAACGATGAAAACCATACCTTAATTGATTCTAAGCCACGAAATTAAATGCAAATTGATGGAGAAACCATGTTTCAAGATCCAATGTCCCTTCAAGCTTCAATGGTGTTCTAGAGAGTTCTTCTTTGGGTTTGGGGTTTTGATTTTAATAATGAATTCCCCTTAAGGTTCAAGACTTCTAAACCCACTTAAAATACCCAAAATATCCATAGGAAACCTGCTAAACATTTTTAGGAAGGCTAGGTGAAATTCCCAACATACCCTTAATATGGCCGAGACACTTGTAGAAAATTAGTAGGTGCCATCTATGGACCAGTCTATGGGGAGTTAACCCATCGACGGGCCGTACTGGCAACCGTCATTTGGGTCAGAGCCATGAAAATAGGATCTTAAGATACCTACACTATGTCCCTACCTACGCCCTCCACCTACGGGGCGTCTAGTGCCTTCTGTAGGTGTTACTGGTTTTGACAGTTTTGGTATGCAAGTTGGGTTCTCCTCAAGCACCCTTTGGTTGTTCGTTGGGGAGTTTTTGCGGATGTTTCCAACAATAATATACTCGTACACAAGCTAGGAACTCCCCCCCCACATCTATTTCAACCAAAACGAACACGTAATACTTTCCATGATACACTAAGACACACAAGCACGTTTCAAAGAAAACCTTTCAAACGTCAAGGATGTTTTTGGACGTTAAACCTACAAACATCACCAAACTTAAGAAACTGCCTCAAAAAATAATTTTTAACCATTTTAGGACTTCAAAACCTCATGAAACCTGTGGTCGGATCTACATTCACTTAAGTCATTTTAGAAGTGTTATAGATATAATCAAGAGAATGCTGAACATTATACCATCCAGGACACTTATAACATAAGGAGACATGAAAATCATACTCATAAGAAAGACTCAAAACATAACCAAATTACTATGAATTTGGCTCTCAAGATTTATTTAGAATAGAAGGAAAATATACAGATATCAACCACCTTACTAAGCAACTCACTCTCCCCCACTTAGGTTAAACCCTTCTAATGAAAAATTTATAACAACCATAAGTAACTATGCCTTACCGTGACCATCCTTCAAGATAAGCTCTTTTTTTAGCTTGAACTACATAGAAATGGTTCTTCCTATTAGTATTAGGTTCCGGACCATCTTGAGGAGTTTGGTTGGTCTCCTTCCCTTTTTGCCTTGAGGATAGGGAAATATCTCATCTTATGGACCTTTCTACCATATCCAAAATATCCATCCGCACCGGCAAGACACTTGCCCAATTGTTGCTTCCCACATGTAGTACATCTATTCCTCTCATATGTAGTGACACCTCCACTCCCTCCTTGTGAAGTTTTTTGGAAACCCTATCCTTGCTTACCATGGAAGAATCTTTATTATAAACCTCTTCTTAGACTTAGGTGGATTTGGTTCATCCGACCTCTCCCTCTTCACATCTCTATTAATCCTACTAATCTTGTACTCCTCAATATGTTTGGCATACACCATGAGTATAGAGTAATGCATATCATGATGGAGAATTATCGTACGACACTCTTCTTCAACAAAACTTTGACACTCCAATCACAAACTTATTCATTTAACCCTAGAGTTGGCTACCGAGGTTGGGCATACTTAGAGAGTTTGATGAAATTGAGAGAATATTCCTTCACACTCATTCCCCGTTGACGAAGGTTCATGAACTCCAATAACTTTTTCTCCCTCAACTCTAAGGGGAAAAACCTAACAAGAAAGGTCATATTGGACACTCACCAATCTATCAGTCCTCCCCTTACGCGTCTCTCATCCCACCACTTCTCAAACCACACTTGTGTCACATCTTTTAGATAATAAGCAACTAGTTCTACTTTTTCTCTAGAGGTCACTCCCAAAGCACTTACCACCTTGCATAATCTATTAAGACTTTTGGATCCTCATCCACCTTAGTTCCATGAAAGGTGGGAGGATTCATTTTCATAAAATCTCGGATTTTTGTAGCGAGATTAGTTGTATTGGGTTGAGGTCTAACTCCTATATTAGTTTGGGAAACCACATTATTTGTGACGTCTTGACCTTTAGTCAACATGAATTAGGTCAAAGTTCGAAAAGCAACTCTTATCTCCACATTAGACACATCTCCTTTAACATTGGGAGATAAAGGACCTTGGGGCACTTGAGGTACTTGAGGGAGAACATCCTCATTCACATTCCCTTAATTAGATAAAATGACTTCCTCACCCCGTAGAGGAACTCCTTCAATCCCTAATCCTTCTTCCACTTCTAGCGGTTGTCCTTCTCATATTCATATACTATGAATACAAGAAAAGAGATTAAGAAAACACACTTATAGAACTCATTTCTATGGCACGGCACAAGAGTAATGATGAAACAAAAAATTCTATCTTCCTATAGCCTCTCGCTCATAGATCTGTCGCGACTCACAATGATGAACAAGACTCTATAGACAACTCTTGTGAGACTTTGGATCCTATGACTATCTTCACAAAACTTTATGCTCTGATACAAAGTTTGTAATGACCGGGGAGCAAACCAAAGTTGTCTTAAGGCGTACTTAACCTCTCGAGGGTATTTTACAAGCCCCTTAACTTTCATTCATCACATATGTATGAAAAGTAGTACAAAATTAAAACTTTTCACAACATAACTAATAACAAAACTATTTTGTAAAATTAAAGAATGAGTCTCATCATCACAAGTCCACTTAGACACGTCTTAACGTCGTAGGTTCATGACCCTTTTCATTGAAACAAACATACTAAGTCTTATACAATTCTTTAATAGAAAGAAAACTAAACATCATATATTCGTCCTCCAATATATGAGGATGTGCTAAGGGACTTTTGAGAATTCTACTTACCAAGCTTGAACTGTAAGAACCTCACTTTCCTTCCACTTATTCTTTTAGAATAGCAAGAATATGGAGTTAGTACAAACATTGTACTAAATATGGAAATTTTAAAAAAATGCGTTAAGATGGACATTTTAATTTAAACATACTTTAATGCTATTTTGGAAAACCTTCATGAGTCAAGTGTACAACACATCACATAATTAATCATTATAATAGAAGGTAATGGTTCCACCATTATCAAAACATAGCTATTTACTTTAATAAATTTATTAGTCATTTAGAACCTCCATCTAAAGTTATCCTAAGACTCACCTAGGTAAGTCATAAAGAGACCGCACATCCACCCTCTTCAATCCATACCTAGATATTCCTTAAGAGTACCAAAGACAAGGATACTACATTTCATATTTACAAGTAAACATTCATTACTTAGTAGAAAATTCATGCATTTAAGGTCATCACATTAAGATCATCCTCTAAGGCAACCCCAAAGTTTCACTTGTGCAATGTGAAAGTAGCATCCCATAGTACTACTTCAACTTAGAGGTCCTTAGGAATCACTCTAGATTAGGTTCATCACACTCATATTACATAACCTTCATCAACATTAGACACTTAATCAACATGATTCATTGACACTTGTAATGCTTAAAGTCAACCTACTTCATAAACATCATATAGTAACTCATTCATTCATTAACATTAAAAGTACACATCAAGACTCACTCCAAATGCCTACTCGTGCAATGGATAGATGGCATCCCATTCCACCACCTACAGTAATAATACACCCTTTGGAAGACCTAGTTCATTACATTTGTTTTGTGGGGCTAGGTTTAATTGATAAACACCATGAGAGTTTGACATGAATCCTGGTACTAACCCCTACCTGATAAGGGATCCCCAGTTGCCTAAGGTAGGGTCACTCTTTAGCCATTACTTGGATCTTAAAAATTATTCCTATACGGGTGCATAGTTAAGGGATAAGGAGATTGCTTCTAAGTACTACATCTCAACTCACAAAGAGTATCCACCGATCTTTCGAATCCTTTCGGTTTAAGAATAAGTCTCCACGGAGTTTTAGACATTCATTTCAATCGTTAGTTATAGGTTAAGATATTCTACCAAGTACTACATATAAAGTCACGAAGTGTAAAAACCTCTTAGGTTTCTACTGTATACTTCATCTAAACTCATGAGGAGTATTCAACCTTTAACCCATCTCTAGAAAGCTCATGTGAATAGTGAGGTTGCTCATAGACAAGACATATCACCTCACGAACAGTGGCCACCCTAAAACTCCCCTTTTTTCATTCATTAGAATTTTTATGAATATTGACGTTGTCATTAGACACAACATCTCTACTCACGAAGAGTGTCTACCCCAAATCCCTCATCCATTCATTATGTGTGTGTGAGTTTATGTGATCAAGCCTTCACGAAATCACAATATTTATTAACATAGACTCCTAATCATGATTATACTACATTCATCGTACTTCATACACTATCATACTTCACATTAACATCAACACACTATCATATTTCACATTAACATCATACTTCAATTAAACATAGCATCTTAAAGACACACATTCATAACTTCATAAGACAATCTCTTTACATATGCTTCATAGCATCATTTTACTTCACCTTCAATGCATTGAAGTCCATAATCACTATCCACATATGCAATTCATATGCACTAATTAAAAACCACAACCATAAGTGGATCTCACCACACAAGATTGATTCAACATACTAGAACAACATACTAGAACAATTGAGATCACTTACCCTTCATTCAAGCCTTGATTACACTTGATCAATTTTCCAACAATTCATAAGTATTAGGCATAATTGGCAGTAGGTAATAACAATATAACATAGTATATACATATTCTAACAACATATAATCAAATACATTAAACCCACTTCATATGCCAAAATTAGAGAATTTTCATGATCATGAGTCCATAGAGTTTTCAATCATAAATTCATCAATAAATACAAAAAACATCATAATTAATCGATTAAAACCTTTTCATGCAAGGACCTTTAGAATTCAAAATTGACGAATTTAGGATTTTGAAACCTTTTGAAAAGCCTTTGGATTGGCTCCTTGAACGAGAGAAGAATCAAGGATGAACTACCATACCTTTTTAGAAGAAAATCCACGAAATTTTGTTAAGAAAAAACTGAAAGTCTTCAATCCTAGCTCTACCTTGAGTCCACGCTTCAATGGAGTCTTGAGAGAGTGTTTTCTAGGGAAAAGGGTTTTGATTTATAAAAAGTTAAGTCTAATTTAGGTCTTAGGGTTATAAGCTAACTTACAATAACTAAAAACCCCTAAAATAACCTTCAATATTTAGTCCCCAATTTACTCCAAAAAAAACCTACACTCATTGGACCTTTTAACCAAATCTAATTTGACTTAAAAATGACGCGACCAAATCTTGAACATGGCTGCGCATTATGGGGACACCTTCAAATCTTTGTTATGCAATGAATTTTGAAAAATAATTGTTCATGAAAAGCCCACGTCGCAAGATAAAATTTCTTCCTTGAAGTGACAGATGTGCGACGCGCAGGCGATGTCACAAACAGCCTGTTTCGGCAGCCTTCATGCCACACCTTTGGTCCTCCTCAAGAACCCTTTGGTGGGTCTTTAGGGAGTCGTTCCCGGACGTTTTGACCCTAGGTATGTCTCTATAGGTAATAGGGCCATCCCCACTAATTTTAGACTCCATAAAACACCTAAAACCATGCACAACACACAAGGATACACTAGCTCACACACAAGACTAGTTTGTGAACGTATTGGTCGTTCTTTGACGTTTGATTTTCTTACTCTTCAAAATGAATTATAATGCTATTATTCATCTTCTTAACACTTTTTTAACTCATAAAACTCATAATAGTCTCTAACATGGTCTATTTCATTTTAAGGGTGGTTACATAGTTCCTCAAAATGGAAATCAGTGTGAGAAAGCATGTGTGCATGGAAATATTCGTAGGAATAGTCCATGTTTGCTTTTATTGCTTTAAATTCGTGATTGTACAAAGTTAGTGTTTCCTTATAAGTTGGTGCATTGACTATAATGTTATATTGATGATTGAATGTTATGAGTTGCTAAATTGCTCATTATGTCCTTGGAAGTGTCTTAAGAGTCATTCCAGGATGAATGTTCCTAGATTAAGGATAATGTAACAACCCACAAAATGAACTAGGATTATATAGATCCTCATATATGTCTTAAGAGTTAAGAATATGTTAATGAATTGTGTCACAACTTCTGATAGTCGTTTTAATGTGTTTGGAAGTCAAAAGTCGAAGAACGACCAATACATTTTGAAACTAGTCGTATGTATGTGCTTGTGTGCTTTGGCATATTTTATGTGTCTTTGGTGTCAAAAATGATAGTAAAGGGCCATAATATCTATATGGACGTATTAAGGGTCGAAATTTCCATGCACGAATCACCAAGCACCAACATAAGGTTCCTTGAGGAGGACTTACATATTTGCAAAAATCTGTGAAGGTAGTGTCAAACAACGCCCATGATCAACGACCGGTGGTCTTATTGACGCCCCGTCAAATGGGGGCGTGACTCCACACCTAGCAATGGGATTTTAGTCCTCAAATAAGGGAGTCTCTATCAAAAATGGCAGTTTACAGGATGACTGGTCAACCACACGGTGCCCTATCGATTGCAACCGTCAAAGCTACCTGCAACTCATTGTTAAGACACTTCCAACCAAGGGGTGAATTGGGAAATTCAACCCACGTCCTAATGAAAGCATGGATGGTTATTTTGCCTATTTATGGGTATTATAAGTTAGATAAAAACCTAAAATCCCAATTTAGAATTCATTCTTCAAATGAAACCTTTCACTCTTAAAATAAACCCTCTCTAAAACCACCATTAAACACCAACCTGAAGATCATGCTAGGGTATGGATTCCAAGGGGGGTCTAATCAAAATTATTGTGGCCATTATTCTATTAAGGTATGGTAACACTTGATCCTTAGTTATCCTCTCATCTAAGGAGTTCTTTCAAAGGCTTTCCAATGTGATTCTAATGCCAACTTTCCTATCTTTCAATCTATCCATGGGTTCATAATCTAATTGTTTTCAAATTTATTCTTATGAAAGAATTATGATTAATATATGAATTTAAGATAAATTTCAATCCAATTCCATGAAGAACCCATGATCTTCTTAATCTCTAAATTTAGCCTATAATGTGGGTCTTGCGATCTTGATTAGATGTTGTTGAATTGTGATTAGATTGTATTGTATTGTTTAATCCTATTCTTAATTATATCAATTTATAATGAATTTTTGAAAATTGGTCAATGGTGATCATAGATTGGAGTATTGGTAAGTTGACCTAATTTCCTAATCATTAGTATTGGAATTGATGTTGTGTGGTATGGTCCACTTATGGTGGTACTATTTACATTCTTGTCTATCTATACATGTTTAGATCATGGACTTGAAGGCAATAGATGTAAAGTGAATTCATATTATGATTATCATGTCTATGAAGTTGATGTGTGTAGTCTTAAACTCTAATATCATGATCTTGGTGTATTAGTAATTTTAAGTATATGTGAATGATATTTGTAAGGTTAGGTATGGTCTACATGATTAGCTGTGAGGAAAAAAATTGTAGAATGACACCTGCCTATGTAACCCTATATGAATGTGTGATCTTATTCTTATTAGGAGTCCTCTATTCAAATGTTGAGTATATTCTAGTCTCGTATGTTGTAATGTGGGTGTGTTGTCTATAGTGCCTAATTCTCTATATATGAGTTGTTCATGACTTGAGGAATATTGTATATGTGTTGTGGTCGTTAAAGAGTGGTCTTCTGATGTATCATGGTCACACTGTGTTTTCAATGTATTTTGCTTAAGTGTTATATGTGTCTACAACCTTTTTGTAATATCTTTAACATGTTTTTATGTTTGTTTTGAAGGAAATGTTTGGTTTGAAAAGGAAGAAGGCCGCTGCAAAAGTGAAAAAGACAACCTACGAACGCCATCGACGGCCCGTCGTTTAACCGACTATCCGTAGGTGGTGACCATCGATGTGAAGTTCAGGATAAGGGAGGAAATTAGGGAAATAAATGTGGACTCACGAGCGCAAATGACTTTCTATCGATTGATCGACGAACCATACTGATGAATCGTCTATTTCTTCAAAGAAGGTTTTCAGGACATGACTTTTCACGATTCTATATTTAAAGCGACGGAGGAGCATCAATGGATCGCATATCAATCGACAAATCGTACTGCACGTCCATCGTTTTTTAAGAGAAGATGCTAATCCGATTGAGAAAAATAATTCTAAGTCGGGCCTAACTGAGGAAGTAAATGGTCTGTCCTTCTATCGAACGTTCTTATTTTAATTCCTTATTCTTTAGGAAAATGTTTTACATAAAAAGGGGATTAAAACCTCATTTTTGGGTTAGAAAGTCTTGGTATTGTTATATTTTGTGTTAGAGATTATTGGTTGCAAACGTTTATCAATTATTCAATTTTTTGATTCCTGTTGAAGGATTTTCTTGCAATTAAAAGTTGAATTTTTATTTTCTTCTAGTTGTTAAGTAAATTTATTAATTGTTTCTTAAAAACCATGTATTATGATCTTGCTTGCATGAATAACTAAATCCCCAATAGGGTTGTGGGATCCATGGGTAATTAACAAAGTAAACTTAACAAATAAGCAATTCTCAAGTAGGTTCATTCATGTATTGATAATTCTTTCACGTAGAAGTCTTTTTACCGAGTGCACACGTTAGAACTCACTTTGTTGCTACTTGTCGATCCAAGGAGGTAGGACTAAGAAAAGAATTATTAACATAGATTTTGTGTGGTACTATCTAATAGGCTTGTGTTGATTGGTGCAAAGTAATAACTAAGCGATACATCGATTCTGATTTTTAATATGATTTAAATGTAAGGGTTAGTAACTTATACACACGTAGCCAGACCAAGGGACGGGGTTAAATTCTTTAGATGTTGGACCAATAATTTAGACATACATAACTTACCACTTTACATGGAAAACACTAGGAAGAATTGCTATTGCTAGGAATATGACGTTATGAACCTATGGAGAAAACATATACCCTAGTTAGTCTCAAAAACATGAAAAAAAACTCCATATTTTACTTTTTCTTACTTGTTAACTTAGAATTTTTTAAGAAACTTGTTTCATAAATAAAAACTTTACTACTTGCTTGCATAAAGATCTTGGCTAAATAAACGTGATTTTTAATTGAAGTTAAGTCTATACCATTGTCCTCCTGGGATCGACCCCAACCTACTAGTTGGACTCTTTACTTGATTACTACTGCTTATACTTCTTTAGGGAGGTGCAATTTGAATATCAAATTTTTGCACCGCTGTAGGGGAATTTGCTATTTAGATTAACTTTAATTATTGAAATTAATCAATGATTTCCAGATTTTACTTATTCTTTTTCTTTTTGTTACTTTCCAGTCTAGCACTAGTGCCTGCAAGGTACACTGATCCGAGGAGAACCTCTCATTCCATTTGATCCCGAACTTAACGCACATTGAGAAGGATTAAAAATCAATACATCCTGACAAATCTAGGTGATGGGGAAATTCATCATCCTCCATTACCAATTGAGGCACATAACCATGCTCGTGATGATAATCAATTGGATAATGCTTTGGTGATGCAACCTTCAAAATCACAACCTCAAGAAGTCTATAGGCGCAATATGAACATCACAAATTACGATGGGTCTGTTGTCCTACATCGTGTATCCCATGCGCACATGTTTGTGAAGATGAGTAGCTTGATGTAGATGCTTGCCGCAAGGGGCTTTTTTGCAGAGGACCCACATGCTCATATAGCCAAAATGATGTCTGTGTGGGTAGGCCAGACATGGATATGAATGTCATCACGGTGCGAGTGCTTCCTCTATCACTAACACGAGATTCCGTGATATGGTTTAAAGAACTAGCCTATAACTATATCTATAACTTGGGATCATTTGAGAGATGTATTCTTAGAAAAGTATTAACCAGTGGCCAAGAAGCTCCACCATAAGGATAAGGTGAACAACTTTGTTGCACTACCTGTAGAGTATGTGAGTAGCTTTTGGGACAGATTTACTGCGTGTGTGAGAGGCGTCCCAAACCACTACATTAATAATGAGTCGTTGAAAGAGTACTTCTACAGAAGTCAACATGATAACAGTAAAGTAGTGCTCGATACTATTTCAGGTGGTTCATACGGAGAGTGCACATATGCAGAGATTGCAGAGAAGTTATAGAAGATATCTCAAAACAACAAGCTTTAGAGCATTAAAAAGTCGGACACGTGGAGAAACACCTTTGCAATGAAAGCTACAAAAGACCTAGAGGTAGATGATATTCGTGAAGAGATGAAACAAATGAGAAATAATCTAGGGTTGGTCTTGAACATGTGAGCGAAGGTGCAGAGAAGGTTAATGCTGTGAACAACTTTACTATACAACCACCGACGGTACATGTGTACTATTATGAAGAAGATGCCTATGGAGTGAATGATTAGACAGGGAGTTTCCAACCAAAAGCCCAAGGATCCAATCAAATGAATTGGTGCCAAGGTCAAGGAAACAAAGTTCAGAACCATGGTAACTACAACCAAAAAGGTCAATATGTCCGACATGGAAACTACAACCGCAACAAGAACTTCAAGTAGAATAATTATAGTAACAAAAATGATCGGAGTGGGCCCTATATTCCCTCATAAAATTGTGAAGTTTCTTCTAGCGACGGTAGAGTTACTATGGTTCGAGTTGAGGATATTCTACTGAAGATGATGAGGAGGTTCGATGCTAGTGATGAGAATGTCAAGGAGATGAGAAGTGACCTATCTAACATTGGACAGAAGGTGGACGCACATGTAGTTTTGATTAGGAAACATGAGTTACAAGTGGATCAATTGTCCACTACGGTGAAGCCATGCCGACCTAGCACTCTTTGTAGCAACACTATAAAAAATCCTTAAAATTATGGGCATTGCATGGCAGTCACTACTCAAGGGGTAAGCAGACCATTGATGCACCTATGCTGTCTGTAGTAGAAGATGATATAAGAAAAGACAAATAGGTAGTAAAAGCTAGTGGAGAATTTGTGGACAACATGGTGAAAGAAGATGAGGTATATCACAAAGTGGTTCCCATTCCTAGACCTCCACCACCATTCCCTCAGATATTATGAGGATAATTGAGGATGGTAAATACCGACGATTTTATCACTATGTTGAAACAACTTTCAATGAATGTCCCTTTGATCGAAGCTTTGTAATAAATGTCCGGTTATGCTAACTCTATGAAGGATATGGTGACTAAGAAGAGGTGTGTGAGTTTTGAGGATGATGACAGAATGAAGCATTGTAGTGCTATTGCTACAAGATCTCTTCAACAAAAGAAGAAAGATAATGGAGCTTCCACTATTCTTTTTACAATCGGGTTGCTACACTTTCCTAAAGCACTATAGCATATATCTTATCCCTCTTTCCATATATATGAAGTTAGGCTTGGGTAACCCAAAGCTCACTATGATGCGGTTACTGATGGCCAATCTAACAGTTAAGAGGCCTATTGGTATACTCTATAATGTGCTTGTTATTCTTGACTATGAGGTTGATTTTAAGGTTCCCATTATTCTAGGGAGACCATTACTTGCCACCGATCCTGCATTGGTAGATATGGAAAGGGCAAATGAAATTTAGGTTGAACAATGAAGAACCAACTTTCAACATATATAGGTCCATGAAGCAGAGTGGTGAGCTCCAAAAGGTATCTACTATATCCTACAGGGTTGAGAGTCGATCAACGGTAAAAACATAAGAGTGACAAGGTGTCGAGGCACTAGTGGCAGTGATTATGAATTTTTATAGTAATGGAATTTAGTAGTATGGGTCTTTCGTGGCTGCACTTGTACGAAATGAATATCGGTCTAGACTAAAGAAATTGGAGTTAGATATGAAGCATCGTAAGTCTCCACCCGCAAAACCATCTATTAATGAGGCCCCAAAATTAGAGCTTAAGGCTTTGCCATCGGATCTGAGGTATGTGTTATTCGATAGAGATGATACTTTGCCATTATAATTCCAGTAAATTTCAATGAACGACAAGTGATAGGCCTAGTGGCGGTATCGAAAAGGTTCAAACAAGTCACTGGTTGGACTATGGTGGACATTATTGGGATCCCCCCAGTCTCTGTTCCCATAAAATCCAACTCATGCCTTATCACAAACCAAGTATTGAGCACCAAAGAAGGTTGAATATACATTGGTAGTGACGAAGGAGATCATCACGTGGTTGGATTTCAGAGTCATTTATCCTATTGCGGACAGTAGTTAGGTATGTCATGTTCAGTGCGTCCCTCAAAAGGGTGGTATGATAGTGGTACCTAATGATAAGAATGACCTTGTTCTGATGTGGCCAATGACCAGATGGAGAGTTTCACGACCGGAAC
Source organism: Solanum habrochaites (assembly GCA_027704765.1). Taxonomy (NCBI): domain Eukaryota; kingdom Viridiplantae; phylum Streptophyta; class Magnoliopsida; order Solanales; family Solanaceae; genus Solanum; species Solanum habrochaites. The sequence goes on from JAKWJA010002496.1 coordinate 22,086,895, forward strand.
TAAACCCCAGACGAGATTGGCGTCGTTGACCTCTCAGAGGTCGCATACAAGCCTACATACGTCATACTTAATCTAGGTTAATTTTAGCAAAAAATTTGAAACTTTTTATTTCCTAACATGCTTACGAAACATTCTATTATAAATATTTAATTGTTCACATTAAACCAACTAACAATTAAGATCATCAATGAAAGAAAGCAGTTTATTATAATGCATAAAGAGTAATGCGTCAAAAATGGCAAACCAATACAATTTCTAAACAAAATCGGGAAATAAACGACGAGGGAAATACTTCACTAGCTCAATCATACAACCCTAAGCTTAGAATAGCATGTAAATAGGAAAAGCATCCCGTAAAGACTGACGGGCATCCAATCCAGATGAATGCCGAATCCTGCATAGCTGCAGCATGACCCTTGTAGCTTGCGTTCCACCTGTGCCTGGCACCTAAAAGTATAGAGTTGTATAGGGGTTTAGTACAAAATTTACTAAGTCCATGGGATATGAAAAATACACGCCAAGGACATGCATGAGAAGAATAGCATCTTCCTCGCAAACATGTTATACCAAAAGTGTCATGTGCAAGCTGGGACTTGCAAAAGTGAGATTAAGCAGGAGTGAACTGCACAAATTTGGATTAGGAAAGTTTAGAGCTTTCAAAATTTGATTAGGAACGTTCTGCAATGATATGTCACATTGCACCATCATACCTTAACATTTTGCACACCCAATGGACACAACACGCTACACATACCACATATCATAATTCATATAACACATAACTTTGTTCATATCATTGCCATGAGATCTTGGAATCATGGACCTTGACATAAGACTTCCCAAAAATTGACTCCCTCCCGTGCTCAAACATATGGCGACATCAATAAGGGAGTATGGCATTAGCAAATCCACACGAGTCTGCTTTCTTACATCATAAGTAATTACATTTTATTTCAATTCATGGGCTGTGTTGTAACACAGTTATCACCATAGGATGTAGTTAAGACTTTCATCGGGTTGTTTGTGCCAATAACCAAGAGAACCTAATTCATTATTGAGTCTACAACTCACTTATGATATCCTTATCCTACGCACCATGGTGTCGGTTCGGTTTATTATGTGTATCACTGTGAGGTTCGCGCCTTATTCATTCACGGGGAAAAGTTAACTTTTAAACAACATTAAGATCAACGCGCATCATGAAACTTCAGTGTCATGAAAACCCCACAAACTGAAAAAACGGTGGAATCACTGGACAAAGTGACCCAAAACATGCGAGCGTACCGTGGAATTTAACCCCGCCAGATACATCTATTGGCTTTGTAAGGTTTTGGAAAACGACTAGGAGATAGAAGCAGTCCATACCGGCATGCCCCCGGACCAGTATCCATCTCCAGTGAGAGTTACCGTGACCTCTTGCCCTCTCCCTAAAGAGGCATCACTGTCAATTAGCTAGTATTACGGTGCTCAGTATAACGTCTCCGTTACATTCAACTCCAAAAATCATGGAGCTGGCTATAGTCATGCGGAACATTCCTATAGCAAAGAGAGAGCCATGGCAGTGACAGGGAACCGCCCCACAGGACGGATGGTAGACCACTGGCGGCCCGCCCGGACACCGACGAACCAAGCACAGGGACCCCCCTCCCCTTCCCCCCCCTCCCCCCTTTAATGTACTCTCCCCCCCCCCCCCCCCCTACCCCTTTTTCCCTCCCCCCCCCCCCTCCCACCCCCCCCCCTCCCCCCCCCCCACACCCTTCCTCCCCCCCTCCTTTCCCCCGTTCCCCCCCCTTCCCCCCCCCCCCCCCCCACCCCCCGTCCCTCCCCCCCCCCTTCACCTCCGCTCCCCAGTTCCCACCCCCCCCCCCCCCTCACCCCCCCCCCTTCCCCCCCCCCCCCCCCTCTGCTACCCTCCCAACTCCCCCCCCCCCCTCCCCCAACCTCCCTCCCCTCCCATAGAGTGTTATCGAGACTGCTGTCCTCTTCATTAACTTACCACTATATAGGTTGGAGACGTTTGGTAACATTTACTTAGACGCTATTTCGAGACATTCTGTACACTCTTTTTAATTAGCCACTCATATCTTGTTGTCACCACATTCATTCAACTTACACCATGTGCTCTTATAACTACATACACCTTTTACTCCCGCATGTCATTTCATAATCTGCAAAAGGACACTTGGCCCATTTGTGTGGTTCACAACTCTTATTCCTTTATAGGGTCTTCATCATTTCACGACAATAATTATTGGTCATACTCATATATGCACTTGGACTTTAGTTGTGGTTTGCCCGTCTAGACCTCTAGGGTAACATTCATTTCATTACATACATCTTAGATTCACGATATTTAAAATGTATCGCTAGACTTATGGGTCTATGCAATCACCCAAGCCATGAGCTTCATTATGTTGTTCATGTATTCATAATCTCTCCTAAGATTGAGTACAAGGACTATGCACTCTTGTACCTCGCTATGCCAAATCTGAATTCAATCAAAAGTGGGCTAGCATTGGTCTTAACAGATTTACACTCACGTCTATGACTTATGCAATCAATACGGAAATTTGGGGAAGGGAAACCCGGTTTTTTTTTTAACTCATATGAACCAACTCCTTACATTTTTTTATTCCATTTTTGTTTTGATTTGATCCATATGGCTTGGCGCGACCAAGTTCAAAGCCCTGTGATGACTTCATTTTATTTTTTCTTAATTTTCTCTTCATTTTTCGCTAATGGAAACTAAGTGGATGCGGATCGAACCCCCACAACCTTATTTACTTTTATTTTCATTTGCCTTTAAATTTCTCTCTTTGGCCGAGGGGTTATGGGTCATTCGACAGCCACAACCCCTCTTTCCAACTTTCTTGTAGTTTCTCTCTGAATCTGCCTATGGAGTAGTTGGTTCGCATTCCCACGCTCACATCTTTTTTCTTTATTCCTTTGACTCTTCCTTATGCCTAGATGAGTGGTTCAATTCCCACAGTCAAAATCTTTCTATTGCATTTCTCTTTACCTCCTCAATTCCTAGAGGTCATGGGTGCGATTCCCATCCTCTCCTTACTAATTAAATCTGATCTCGAGACGGTCATGGGTTCCGGATTCCCATCCTCTCCTTCAACTTATTAAATCTGATGGAAGGTGGTGGGTTTAAATACCATGCCTCTCATTTCTTATTTATTTTTAAGTTACATTTTCAACACACAATCACCATGGTTCGAATCCCCTTCAAAACTTTTCTTTTGACCTTCTTATTTTCATGGGTTTTTCTTTAAACCTGGTGAGGTTAAGAGCCTTAAATCCTCACGTCCTCACTGTTTTATTTAATCTTTGTTCAAACTTTTGAACACTCCTTTACTTACAGGAAATTCATGACTCGAACGCTGAACTTTTCTTTTAATTTTCAGTACCCCGTAATCATTTCATCAAGTTACACCATTAGTTCTTAGTGGGCAATTTCGTGTGTAATTAGACACGTTTTAGGTTGTGTGTTTTCGTGAATTCGTTTGCCAAGTATTATCCCTTAAATCATCCACATTTCATCGTTATGAACATCACCCCACCTTTCCATCAAACACGTGTACTGCAATGATAAAGGAACTCCATTCCATGCCATGTCAGTCCTTAACACCCCATGAACAATCAGCCACGGAAATCACACACACACACACGCTAGTTAAATTTTCGGACAAACATCAACCATAACGTCAACATAACTTCACCCCCCCCAAACATACACCCTATTAAAAAAATATCATCAGGAAAAACACGTTTATCCCGAGTTTTGTACATGCAAACATACACCCAACAACCTATGATCAATGGGAGATTAGTGGCAGGGATAGCCACGCGACGGGGGAACAATACTACCCGTTTTCGGAATCATGAATGATATCTTGAACCTTAAGGGGTCTCTGGGAAAAGGGCTCCCCAATATAGAAGAGAAACCCATATTATTTTTCACAATTCAAACCTCACCAATTTCTGCCTAAACACAAACCACTCCAAATACCACGTCCAAATCAAGACCAACCGGAGCTTCAACACCCAACTTGACGAAAAAATCCTTTCTTTGGCCCTAACGTGTTTTATTATGTTGCTATGTTTTCTAATTTTCGTTGTGAGTTATTCAAGTCGTGAAGCAATTTTGTTTCCTTCTGTTTGTATGTTTTTGGCAGAGACAGAAAAATCATGTGGAGTAACGTAAGAGTGATAGAGAGTGAGGCAGAGAGATGAGCGTGGTTGCAAACAATGTTTAGGCTTGAGTCTAGTTTAGGAATTAGTCAAATAAGCGTTTTATAATTATAAAATATGATTTCCTTTTAATTTAAATCAGAAAGAAACTAATAAATATAAATTAATTATATTAATTATCAATCTTAAATTAAAAATAATTTAATTCATTCTTCCACTAGGTCGAACCCGGGGGAGTAAGCCACTTAACTTACAGAGCCCAAATTCGGCTCCTTTCAGCCGCCAAACTTGCCCCCTCCACATTATTATTTAAAAGTAATTATAGCATTAGGGTAAATTAACCAATGCTACCCTTTGAGTGGAAAGGAAACCATTTCACTCCTAGCCCCCTAAACAACCTAAGATTTCCACTTTTGAAGTCTCTGTAAAGCGACTCCGTCACCCCGATTCATATTAAGAGTCTACATAGTGGAACCCAAACTGTCCTAGCTCAAAATAACTCCCCCAAATTAGTGGCTGGACTCGTATAAGGGTGTCTAAGTTCTGGTTCTACAAGCATTCAATCGTGTGCGGAACTGGTTCTAAGTCCGTTGGAATTGAGAAAGTTCAGCATTACATCAGCATATCCCATGTTAGGGTCTGTTACAGAGAGATTCACTGGACTACCAAAAAAGTTGACCTTGCTTTGACTGGCAAGGAAACCATTTCCCCGATGTCCTTTATGCAAAGATGTTTAGACCCAGACTCGCATGCAAATGGTGGTATTGTTTTCTTGATGGGCCTATTGGTGGCTTACCAACCAAAATTATATCTGCCCCGAAGATGAACGCAACAAATGCCGCACTTTCCGTGACCCCCTTATCGGACCATTTCTGTTGCTTTCAAACGTATGTATTTGTGGTTATTTAATGCCCCCCCCTGGCAACCAGTTAGCATTGTATGATTTTATATCTCTGTAGGTGGAGGCCACTTATTGAGGTACTCAGGATGATTTTTCTATGGTTGGATCCTCCTTCTGATCGGTGTTGTTTTTGAGTAATGTGCTGAGGTGCTCCAAACGTGTGATGCTGTCCTTTGGTGCTTACTTTGGGCGCACGACTGCCCTGTCGTGGTCCCGTCACGCTCTCGTGTTGGGGCCCCTCGCCTCGCAGCGCCGGGCGTTCGCGGTTGCTCGCGCTCACGTCGCCGTGCTCTCGCGCGTTGTCCTCCCCCTCCCCCTCTCACCCAGGTTTGGTTTTACAAAAGTTTATTATGGATATCGATGGATTTCCACCGAACGGTTATTGAGGAGTTTTAACCACATTTTTGGGGGGGACACCCTTTGTGCAATCTGCTCGAGACAGATGTAAGTTTCACTCTTTGAAAATCCTATCTAAAAGACCTTAGGAGTTGATGAAGGAGAATTTCGGCGGTCCTCTACCCCGATTATGCACCAAATTTGGTGAGAAATTTTAGGTTGATGGCGATGCTAGTAGGGTCGCACTTCTGCGTGGTCCTACAATCCCCCCGGGTAGAGAAGACGATAAAAATTCTTCACCCCATTTACCTATACAAGTAATGTCAGACATGCAAGCTAAAAGAACTACATGGTATACTGAAGGGCTTTCTCATCGTGTTGTTCCATTCAAAAAAACTTCACTTCGACCCACTTTGCTTCACAATTAAGGGGATAGTGATAAAGACCACCCGCGTTGAGGTACTTGATGGCTAAAAGGATGACGCAAGCCAGGTTGAGTAAAATGGGTTGTTATACGGCAAAAGAGTTCTGATTTTTCGCAGTTAAAGATAGAAAGGGAACTTAGAATCAAGTTGCAGATCACTTGTCTAGATTAGAGGAAAGGGAATTTAGATAACGCTTGCAATCACCTTGTCTAGATTAGATGATTAAAGCTATGCCCGGATTAGAGGAGAAAACGGTGCGAAATTCGATTGCATGCATTCCAGCACTGACATTTACTGCCTCCTTCTCAAGATTTGATCCCATGGTTTGAAGATTTTCCAAATAATCTTGAAAATGATATATATATCCATCGGAATTGTCTTTCCATCAGAGGAAGAAGTTCATATATGAGGTGAAAAATTTCTTTTGGGATGAGCCTTACGTATACCTGAGTTGCACAGATGGGATCATTCGTCATTGTGTAACGGAGGATGAGATGGTTCAATTGCTTTGGCAGGCATGGTCACTTATTACAATGTGGGTAGGGCCCACCACATAGTGGTTAGACTTAAATCTAGCCATAAGATTGTATGTGGGGGGTAATATTGGGCATCCATTCACTAAGATGCTCACAAGTTTTCCAAATTATGTGATTGGTGCAAACAAGATGCAGGAATTTCAAAGAGGCAATAGTTCCCTTTAAATCCTATTTTGGTGATTGAGTTATTTAATGTATGGGCCCCGGCATCGATTATTTTGAGGGGACCATTTGTGATTTAATGAGGATGCAGTTATTATTATACTTACGCGCGGTCGACCAGGTTCAAAACTGGGTCAAACCAGCTAATTAGCGTTCCTAACAATAAAGAAAAGAGTGTCACGACGTTCTTGAAAAAGAATATATTTTCTAGATTTGGCACACCGAGGGCCATTGTAAGTGATGGTGGCTATCACTTTTGAATAAATTTTTAAAAGCGATATTAGATAAATATGGGGTTCTTGATAATGTAGTTACCCCTTACCATCCACAAACAAGTGGGAAAGTTGAGATGTCCAATCGAGGGATCAAACAAATTCTGACAAAAATAGCGAATGCAAATAGAACGATTGATCAAGGAGGCTTGATGATTTTTTTTGGGCCTACCGCACTGTATATAAGACTCCAATAGGTATGCCTCCATACAAACTTGTATATGGGAAGGCTTGTCACTTGCCGATCGAGTTAGAGTAGAAAACAATGAGGGCAATGAAGAAACTGAAGATGGATTGGACTAAAGCAGAAGAACATAGATTAAATGGGTTGAATGAGCTTCATGAGTTTCTCCTAAAGGCCTATGAAAGTTCATACATCTACAAAGATAAGATGTAGAAGTATCACGACAAAATAATTCAAAAGCGAGATTTTGCAGTTGGTGATTCTATTCAACTCTAGGCTATGCTTGTTTCCGAAAAACTCAAGTCCTTCATTACTAAATTATTTCCATATGGAGCGGTCGAGTTGTGGAATAAGGAAGGTGGAAACTTCACAGTCAACAGACCATGCATAAAGATCTACCTAGGACATGTAGAAAGTGTACATGAAGTGGTTTAGGCATACCATCTTGATGAAGTCTAAGTAATTAAGGGGTCTGCGTCGTGTAGCAACGTTAAATCAAATGCTTCTTGGGAGGAAACCCAAGGTTTATCCTCTGTCCAACGATAGGTTTTATTTTATTTTTATAAATAATAATGTTTTTGATTTGTTGTAGTTCTTACTCTTAGTTCATTATTGCTTATGTATTAGTCTATGCTAGAGATAGTATAAGGTTCGTATCTCAAAAATTTCTAATAAAGCACAAAAAGAATGTCTTAATAGGTGTTGCATGTGCAGGGACCAAAAAAAAAATCTACAGAATGTGGGATTATGTAGAGGTCTACGGACCCCATCGAGGGGCCTTCATTTAATAGAAAGACCGTCGATGGTGTTCATAGATCCCAGGTATGTTTCTTATTTTGATTAAGTCTAAAAGTCATCGAAGGTGACATTCGACGATCCGTCAACTAAGCTTCAGATCGTCGACGGGTTTTCATGAGTCCAAAATGCCTACGGCCTGACAGGGGTTTCCTGCCGAGTAATATAAACGGACATAATTGTTTACATTCATTCTCACCTTAAAATTCTTTTAAAATTCCCTTCCATAATTGTTTATATTCCTTTAATTCCTTCTTATATCACCAAACGTAACCTTTCAAAACCTCATTTCACTCCCAAAATAAGAATACTCCCATGCCCAAACTCTCTGTTCCTAAATTTTGTCTATCCCTCCATTGTTCTTCGGTCAGTGATTCAGTTCAGGCGTGTGGGCTACTCATCGAAAATTCGCATGTGCACCCAATCACTCCACTTCTCCAAAAGGTATTTCGATCTCTCTAAATAACTTAGAATTCTCGTTCATATATTAAATTAAGATTTTTGATGTGGGTCTTGACCTTGGGACTAGAATCTATGAAATTGAATGCTAGAACTTGTGTAGTTATATCCTTCAGAATGATAGAGAGTAGTTGTGTCACCTTGTAGTCTATATAAATTGTGTGTATCTCTGTTTTGTTGCAAATTCCGACTTACGGTTTCATATAATGGCTTAATTAGAAAAATAATTGTGTGAAAACGAAACCCTAGGAATTACAAATTTGTCTTATGGGATGATGAAAGTGAATATCAAAACTTGATTATGGAAATAAAAGTGTCAAAAGTTTGTTCCTTGCAAAAAGGCCTGAAACCCGTCTCAGGCCAACAATAAATAACCCCATTAACAGACCGTTGATTGATTGAAATGTCGTCGATAGGGTCCGTTGATTGTTCAAACGGAAAACTATCTAAGTCTTAAATGACAAAAGTGGACTATGGTTTGTTGATTCATTGAAGGACCGTTCTGCACGTCACTCGTTACTATCAAAGAACCTATTTTAACTAACTTCTAAAATAGATCTAAGTTTTAGACGACAGAAGTGAAATACGAGCCATAGATTGATTTCAAAACCTATACTACTTACCCCTTTGCTTGTCTAGTCTTCTCAATATGCTGGGAAGTTGGAGTGTCAATTTGACAATGTGACATGGTTTGTAGCCCGACAAGGACAGCGGATATAGGCCTCATCAAGGATGAGGCCAATGTAGCGGAACCACGGAGAGTGCGCAGGGTCGAGATGAATCTGATGAGCGATAATTTAGCAGATACAATGGGCTGATCCTGCTACTTTAGAGCCAGCCGACATCAGACTGGCTGATTCCACCAATGCCACTAGTCGGGCCCCTAACTCCTCCCACTCCACACCCCATCGGCAACACTGGTCCCCCTAGCACGGGTCCAGAAGTTTGAGGCTCAGATGGCCACCCTGCTCTACTATATGCAACCTTGAATACTGAAATCCATTACTAAGGCCGACGATCGAATTGAGAAGAGAGTTGGCCAGCAGACAGAGCAGAAAATTTTGGCACTTCACTAACACCTAGATGCCTTCGAGCTACGGGTGGTAGAACGACCATCCCCTTCTATAGACCTGTCTACTCTTTAGTTTGCGGATGATAGTTTGAACTCTTATCTGGTTTTAATCTTAGAGATGAGGAAGACTGAGCGGGTGAGTTTAGTAATCAAGCTAGCGGAGGATACAATGTTAAACGCTCTATTCAAGACTCCTATTGAGGTACATCCTAAGAAGTAGGATTGTACTAAGAGACACCATACAAGACACACATTTGAGGGCAATGATGAGGCCCGTGTACGAAAGAGGGAGAAGACGGTGTTACAGTGGGCGATGAGAGCTTATTTGGCTGATGAGGCAATCCGACGGCACAGAGAGGTGGAGATGGCTGCTAGGGCATCTAGATCGGTACCTGTGTACAGGGGGAGAAGCACAATGATGGTGCAAAAATTCATGCGGGCACTATTGAGGGTGTCCCAAGTGATGATCTGATAGGTTCTGAGAAACTGGACCCACCCACATGTTAATAGTTCTTGAGCGCTATGCGCCAGAGGTTTGTTTCACCTACCACCATATTATTTTATTTTTGTTGTGTTGGGGAAAATTGGAAATTTTTTTGGTGGGGGTGGGGTAAATGGAAAGTGAGTTGTAGGGTGAAGTCTAAGTAACCCAACTCACAATCCTCTTTTGTGTTTTTCTTTTCTGTGTTCTTTTTCCCCAAGAAATTGTTTACTTTTCTATTGAACCAGCATATCGTAGTTTGTACAAGTATAAAAGCATGAAAAATGAAGCATGATGACTGATAAAATGATACCCCTTCCTGGATAGTTCTTGCATGTAAAGATGAAAACAAGTGGAATGTGTTTGCCATAAGCATTGCATAGATAGGCACCCACTACATTACCTTCAACTAACAACTAAACTGGGAAAACTAATACTTTGATAGTGTAATGAGGTACCAAGAGAGTGTGAGAAGATTTGAAATGTTCAATAGTTTGTACCCAACTAGTACTTGCCTGGTTAGTCCTGCGCAGGGAATCTGTGTTAGAAGCTAGGAAGTGATCATATGCCTTTATTCGAAATAGCCTATTTCTATCCTAGAGGAACATAAACAAATGAAAGAATTGTCCCTTGTCCATCAAAATATGTTGATCTTTTAATAGACCAGTTTTTTTTATTCACCAACTCACATTCCCAAGGTCTAAGGTTTTGGCCTGAGTCCCTCCTTTGATATGTGTGCCTCTACATAGTCCAATAGCCTAAATTGAGGGTGGAAAATATAGAAAGTAACCTCTTCTTCGCCATGACTTGACATCGGGCATTGTGTACGTTAGCTCATGGAAAAGCCATGAGCTGAGGGTGGCTATTATAAGTGAAGACCCAAAAATGAGTAGAAAAGAGTTGAATGTTGAAAAGAAAAAGCTTAGTTAAGCAAAAGATGTGATTATGTGAAATTATCAATTGATTGAAAAATAAAAGAAAAATATAAAATAAAAGAAAGAAAAGAGATTTGATTGAGAAAAAGATGCAAAAGAAGTAAGAGTCACATCCAAAAATATGGAAGCAAGGCAAAGAAGAAGAGATAAGAAAAATAGGGTGTCAAGGGTAACGAAAAGAGGTATAAAGCTAAGCAGTATTGTCAAAGAGGGCAAAAATTCACTAAATGTACCCAAATATACCTTATCTGAACCTTAACCTACATTACAAGCCAAGAAACTCATACCGTGATCGTAGAGTCTAGTGTGGTGAACCTAAGAAGTGAAAATAAAGCCAAACCTATGACGAAGAGTACTAACTGTATTTGAACTTTTTCTTGAGCATGAATATTAAACAAAGATCCTTTTACCCAAATTCATAATAGTTGAGTTTAAAATGAGGATTTATTTTGAAGTGTGGGCACTAGTTGCGGCATAAGAAATCTTATACCTTTTTAAGAGGAAAAATGGTAGAGGTGTCTAGGCACGGAGAGTTTGTGGCATGATGTGATCTGAATGATTTATCGTGTTTAACCTAACAGAGTGAGCCTGCACTAAATCAAAGAAAGGCTTGGGGTTGATAGCCATTTGATTCATAGGACTTAAAGCATATACTGTTGCACTAATGTTTTTTTGAGTCATTGTGTGTCGCTCGAGGATAAAAAATGAATTTAAGTTGAGGGTGTTGATGTACGGTGGTCACGCGATGTTTACAATGCATTTTTCTTAAGATTTGTGTGTATCTACAACCTTTTGTAGTAGTTTTAATAGGATTTTATGTTTGTTTTGCAGAAAAGATGTTCGTTTTGAAAAGTAGAAGGAAGTTGAAAAAGTGCAGAAAATGACCTGCGAAGGCCACCAACGGACCGTCTATTGACATAGACGGCCCGTCATTCAATCGACGGTTCGTATGTGGTGACCATCGATGTGCAGTTAAGGCTAAGGGAGAGCATCAAGGAAATCTAACTAATTTTGTATTAATGAGCACAAACGACGGTCCGTCGATTGGTTCACAGAAGGTTCTAGTACCTGACTTTTAAAGATTCTAAGTGTGAAGCTGCAGAGGAGCATCGATAGACTGTATATGAGTTGATAGATCGTACAATAGGTCCGTTGTTTCATTCAGAGAAGATGATAAGGCGATGAAGAAAAATGATCAAAGTCTGGACTGATGGAGGCAGTCGACGAACCGTCGTTTCATCGACAGTCCGTCAGTAGGGTCGTCGATTGAAGCCGCCTCAACTGAATAACTTTCCTTCTTTTCATTCTTTTTTCTTTAGGAAAATCTTTTCTATAAATAGGGGATTAAAACATCTGAGGTTAGAAACGCTTAGTATTATTGTATTTTGTGTTGGAGAATATTGGTTGCAAACTTTTATCAATTCAATTTTTTAATTCGTGTTGAACAATTTCCTTGCAATTTAAAGTTGAATTTCTAGGTTTCTTCCTATTGTTAAGTAATTTCATAAAGTATTTCTTAAAAACCATGAATTGTGATATTACTTGCATTGGTAACTAAATCTACAACTAGGGTTGTGGGAACAATGAATATTTGACAAATAAGCAATTCTCAAGTAGGTTCTATCATGTACTGATAATTATTTCATTTAGAAGTCCTTTTAATGAGTTCATGCGTTAGAAATCTCCTTATTGATACTTACCGGCCGATGGAGGTAGGAATTATAAACATCGATTTAGTATGATAATATCTAATAGGCTAGTTTCGATTGGTGCAAAGTAATAAATAAGACATACATCGATTATGATTTCTAATATGAGGTAAAGGTAAGGGTTAGTAGCTTATACACATGTAGTTGGACCAAGGTACGGGGCCAAATTCTTTAGATGTCGGACCAAGGATTAAGAGATACATAACTTACCACCTTACATGCAAACATTGGGCAGAATTACTATTGCTAGGAATACGGAGTTATGAGTTAGTCTCAGAAACTTGATTAAAACACAATATTTACATTTGCTTACTTGTTAACTTAGAATTGTTTATGAAACTTCTTTCACAATAAAACCCTTTAATTACTTGCTTTCGGAAAGACCTTGTTTAAATAGTCGTGAATGTTAATTGAAATTAAGTCTAAACCATTTTCCTAATAGGATCGACCCCAACCTACTAGTTGGGTAATTTATTTGATTACGACCCCTTATACTTCTTTCGGGAGGTGTAATTTGAGCGTATCATTTCCCCAAAACCAATGTGGCTGCTATTATGTCATTATAAGATCACTATGTGTAGACACACATTACATGCATAATTATAAGTAGGATAGATTCATGGTGTCAATTGAAAGGGTAGTTCTCATAAGCACCATTATTTGTTGCTATGCATGTAAAGTGTATGATTAATGAATTATGAGCATGTGTTGTCTAAATGTGTTTATGTGAAATTATTTCTCATATATGAACATACATTCACATGAAAGTTGAATGAAGCACATTAATGATGATCTAGAAAAAAAAAGTGTCTTGGATGGTTTCCTTAATTGTACACTAAACTAGACTATGTTAGGTTTATGTAAAAGCACATTCTCACATAATGTCGGTTCTATGATGAAAGTTCATTCTCATCTTAGAAACCTTTAATCTATCTCGTGTATGAGGGAGCATGTCCCTAAATCCTATTTTATGATGTAATGATAAATAAACTCTTAAAGATATTAAAGACGGAGTTTAAACTTAGCACCAAGTGGATATGTACAATGAGAAAAAGATCCCTCCGCTAATGCAATAGGTTGGGTCATACAAGTGATACTCATGAGATAGAAGCCTCTCCACTAATGCAATAGGTAAGGTTTCAAGAAGAAATCTCACAATCTCTTAATTACGTGCCCGCGTAGGTTCTAGCTAGTGGGTCCACCTGGATAGCTATTATGTATGGTTCTACCTTGGAAAGTAGAACACCTTTTTTCGATGTGGGGTTATATGACACTGGATTCCATGTTATTCACGTTGTCAATGTCGGTTATGGACAAGTCTCCCTAAAGATACGAAATAAACAAAGATAAGATTATGAATATTAGTCATGATTCCTTGAATAAATATTTACTGTAGGTAGGACTATGGACCCTATTATTACATTGTACAAGTGGACAATAAAGAAAGAATGATTAGTTTCCTTTATGAAATAAGGATTATGGTTCAGGTATGTAAATATAAATATATGTTAAGGTTGACTTTACTTATGTAAAGACATGAATTATTATGGTTTATAAGAATTAAACTTATGGCTTCTAAATAGGTTTTCTTGTATATGTGCGGATATGGGACTCCATGTGTACATTGCTCAAGCAAGCTTGTGAAGGGAAACTGAGGGTGGTTTACCTTTAATATGAACTAAATAAGTTATATCCAAGATTAAATAAATGAAAGAGTTCAAATGTGACCATTAATGAAGTATGTTGGTCTTATATCTAAGGTTAATGCATGTGTTGTATGGTATAGAATGAGACGTGCCTAAGTGTAGGGTGACTGCTTAAACCCACTTGTTGTGAGTAGTACTATGGGATGCTACTTGTACATTACACTAGTAAGATTTGGAGGTTGTCTTAGGTTATGGTTCTTATGTGTAGATTGTGGCCGTAGAATATGGTTTAATGTAACAAAAAAGCTTCAAGTATTGTTATTAGTGATATCCATGTGTATATGATGTATGTGAACTATATTTTTCTTATTGTAGCAATGTTCATGAAGTTTTACTATAAGGACATGATGCATGGTCTCTAACTAAATGTCCTCTTTAAATCATGTTTTTGAATTGTTATCATACATAATGCATTCTTGTACTAATACTACTCTTCTTCATCTTTTTACACAAAGTGTATGTGGTGATGGCTAGAGGAACGTTCCTAGAATGAAGAGAATGGATAGCTATTCGCAAGTTCAAGTGTTTCTTATGATTCACGAACCTTCATGTCAAGTTGTTATTTAAGTTAATGTAATAGTATAGATTAACCATTTAGGTTCTTAAGGGTCGTCTCCCTGTTCTATTCTATTGATGTTGAGTCAAAGATTGCAAATGATACTTAGAGTGTAAACTATGAACTCATTATTTTACAAATGAAGTAATGATCTAGCATTATGTTATGCTATCAAAAGCTTTAAATTTTTCACTAATTTTATTACAATGCGATGAATGAATGCTAAGAGGCTTGTCGAAGACCTCCGAGAGGTTGACGACGCCGTGTAAATTCTAGGGTATACCCTTCGGTAGTTACACCCACATACATGGTGATGAATTTCTATGGAGAAATCTTTTGATTTTTGTCTTGCGCAAATGGAAACTTGTAGCATTCTTGAAATAGTGTTCTTGATTTTTTTTTCCTTTCTTGCTTCTATTTTCTATGTTTTGATTAATGATATAACTTAGGTAAGTTCAGTTATGTTTCTAGGCTTAAACTGACTAAAACTTCATAATTTAGAGTCTAAATGACGTATCTTAAGGGTGCAAAGAAATAGGAAAAGACCAAAAGACCCCTGACTTAATTTTGACGGATTTGCTGACGGATAGGACTTACGGGCCTTAGGTAAATATACAGTTCGTAGATTATTGTCATAGTCCATGCCTGCCTGATAGGGCTTCACTAAAACGAGCATAACTTTTTACTCAAAATTCGGATTTAAGCAAATTCAGTGGCATTACAAAAAGGATTCAATTATATATCATATCATAGGTAATCGGTCATTTAATTCTTTTGGGCTAAGAGTTATACCAACTTGAAGTTGACCCAATAAGAAATTTCCCCTAAAATTGAATGTCAACCTTCTCCTACGGTCAGACCTACGGTGTGTAGGTCCAACTACTAACTGTACTGGTCGATCGCGATTCATGTCAGGGGCTGGGTAAAGGGGCCCTCGACCGAAGGACAGAGACCCCAGACCATCTTGGTCTACGAAATGTAGGTCTATTTCGTGGGTTGAGACTTAGCCATTTTTTGAGTTGGGTTTGGGGAAAGGTTAAAATGGTGAATTATGGACCTAAAGTACGGACCATAGGCCAGATTATGGTCCGTGGATGGGACTGTTTGTTGCACCTAATATTTTTCAAAGGATGAAATATGGTATGTTCTTGAAAACTTCTGTTATAGACAATGTTTAGGTGGCTACTAAGACAAATCCTTTAGAAGACTAGGGATCCACTAGAACTCAAGGGTGAGCCAATACGTCCAGGCTTCCATGAGTTCTATTTTTGCTTATGTCCACATATTTTGACTTAGACTAGTACTTAAGTTTTTCTTTTGTTTAATTGGGTTGTATTCATTTATTATAGACTTATGATCCTTGTTAGAGCTTTTGTACATTGACATTCGTTTTCTAGGAATAAATTATGCAATTGTTTGTTAGACTTTTGAAGTTTATGTGAACTTTATTTGAATTTTGCATTTAAATATGCTTCCAGGATAAGATCCTACCCATTAGACATTTGCGAGGTGAGCAATTTCATGAGTCGTGTCTTAGATTTGAACACTTCTGATTCAATGTCCGACATATGAAATTCCCGAGATAATTCTTCTCTAGTGCTTTTGAAAAGTTTAATAAAGAAAATAGGGTATTGGCTGAACAAATTATCCATGGTTGTTTAGTCCAAAAACCATATGCGGTAGCAGCTCTACTGCTCAATAATTGGACAAAGTCCAACCAAGAACCAAAAAGGAATTTCATCTTAGAAGGCCTCTAAACTTAGATGGATGATATAATAAAAACTCTTAGAAATCTTAATCTCCTGTTCATAAAAGATGACCTCTATCTCGTACCTTGTGAGCACATAAAGCTGAGGAGCAAAGAGGATGGTCAAACTGAAAAGATGCTAACATACCTCATTAGAAACGCCACCACTTAGGATAAGGTATTCCAAGAACTAAGGGAGAATATTGAGGTTAAAACAGATTACTAACTCCCACGTTGTACTTATTCTGATACTAGTCTTTCAAATAGATAAAGTGCTGAAGGAGCTCTATACGTGTCAGAAAGACTGGTAGCCTAAAAAAAAGTGAAGAAACAACTACTAATAGTACTTGAGAGTAATTTGTGACGTGCTATGAAATTAACTAAGGTGTTGTTTGGGAGGAAACACAAAACCGTTTTAATGCTTTAATTATTGTTTCTTAAAATATTTGTGTGTTGAGTGTGCATATTCAACTGTTGAAAGTGCTTGAGAAATGATGATTGATAAAAAAATAATCCAATTATCTTATCACCTAAGATATTAAAGTGTCACATTTATATCTCCCTTTGTCTCAATACAATTACAACTTGGAGCCTGTAAAACCCGGTGATCCCAAAAATTCATCAGCCAATTGCCCACTAAGTCACCGAACACGATAAAGATAGTCATTTGGACCATAATTATTTGGGGGTCTTGTACAAATCAGTGAGGTAAGAAACCATCAAGATTTTCACCGAGTGGATAGGCAAATTTGAATAATGTCGTCGAATGAGCCCGCATTGGAGGGTTTTAAATAGAGAAGTATTTTGAAATTCCAACCTCTTCACTTTCGCTCATTTTTATATTCCACAATTTCACACTGAGCTAGTATTTTCTAGATTTTCGCATACCATTAGTATTTGTAGTTGATTAAGTGGTATTTGGATCTGGATCTTTATGTCGCCTAAAAGACATGCATTGAGGAGTAATGTTTTGCATGGCTAAGTAAGAACCACATAAGCTAAAATGGATCATGGTACACACAACGGTTCGTGATCACAATCGTGAAGTCTTTCTGTTAACTGGGAATTGAAATATAACATTTCCATTTAACTAAATATTGGCCATTGCATGCTTCTAGACCGTGTAGCACGTGATGGATTGTTAGGTCATCCTGAAGCTGCTCGATATTTCAGTCCTACTTCGAGTAGGACTCTTTTTAGACTTAGTATATAAATTAATTAGGCTGTAATTTTTAATTAACTCGTCATCTCTGGAATAAAAAACTACTTTCTAGAATATTATCTATTCTTGTTTTTGACCGATTAACATTGAATCAAGAATTAAAGTTTCCTTTGGTTTTTGAATATCAAGTGTTCTTTGAATCTACAAATTGTTGTAAGTGATTTCTCTTTTTGCAGTCATTAATTACTTATCTTTGCTTATTTAATTGAAAGAATGAGTAGATATACACCACAACTAGTGTTGTGGGAACTATGACTCAGATCTATGTGTAGATTCGTAAAACGAGTAGAATGTAATTCATATTTTCAATATACAACTCAAATTTTGTTATTCATGTATTATAATTAGTGCACACATTAGAACGTCCCTGTATCTTTCAATTGTTCGAGAGAAATCGATATTTAGGGAAAAGTTAAGTTGAACAGTTGACTTTGAGTAGATGTTCGAGAGAAGAGAGAAGAGAACTTTGACACTAAACTATGCGAGGTTAAAATCAAATAACACTCTAAAGATCAAGAGATTTGAGTGGAAAGTTATCTAACAAGACTAAGAAGTCATTCATACACCTAACTCGCATGTAATTTGCATCAGTAATAATTACCTGGAACATGTTCTTGAATAAACACTAGATGTAACGTGATGGGAAACACAACCCTGGTTTCATACATTTATTATGAAAGTCTTGAAGTTAACATTCTATTGATTGTGTTAATATAAAGATTTCAACAATATTGGTTATTTGAATTTGACAACCAAATTCATTTTACATTTTTTGATTGCTTTCTCTTTGTAATAACAACATTTTGGTACAGTCGACAATTAAAATTATTTATGTAAAGAAATTCTCTGTGGTATCAACCTCATCTCACACTTAGTTCTATAACTTGACTTCGACCGTTTATACTTATAATTTAAAGTATAATTTTGTACGTATCACTAATCAATGCCATACAGGGGTCAATTAATTTAATCTCTTTCTATGTAAGATCCAATTAAGGAGAAAAATTCCATTCACACGATATTTTAAGGTTCAAGATAAAAATATCTAGATAATTAGAGTTGAAGAGATCATATTCATCTCACTATAAAACATTGATAAACTCGTAGTGATTGAAGTAAATGTACTTCATTAAATCTATAACTTGTTTATAGAGTTGCATAACCACAATAAAAAAATCCATGATGTTAGTTCTCCAAAAAAAAAAAACATAATCTTAAACATTAGTTGGTACTATTTTATTGTATTATACCCATAGGAATATAATCCAAATATTCGATAATTAACTAATCGAATTAGGATCTATTGTATTTATCTAACATCTATACGTGATTTCTCTAAATATTTCAAATGTTGGAAAAATTATATACCTTGTCAAAATAATTTTTTTGTAATACAAATTACTGAACTACTGTATCAAAGTTTTATTTATTGTACTAGATTTTGGTTTATTGAACCAGAGTTTTAGGGTTACGTATTATGTATCTACTCTCAATTACCAATTACAGAAACCGAATTTATAAATACCAAATCAAATATCAGACATTGACCTCTTCCAAACTTATATATTAATTATATTTACAAAAAAAATTATAAAAAAGGGTAACATAAACCTAAAATCCAATTAATCGTAATGTTGGTTAAACTTTTCAACGAACAAATCAGTAAGTCTTACACCTAAGCTATCATGACTCTTCAAATTTAAAGTAAATAATGGAAAGTTGTGTAGACATTTTTTCGTAGTAACCTAATACAGTGTAGTGCAAAATTACCCAACAAGAAAAATTTAAAAGGGTCATTATTTTAAATTTAAACTCTAAGAAAACCCTACACAAATTTCTTAATTAATTAAAGCCCAAACCAATCATAATTTCTTCTTTAAATCCAAAATTCCCTTCTCTCTCAAACCCCAAGACAAACCCTCAAGAAAAAATTTCAGTACAAGACTTCCGTTCAAGATTCTTTAAATCCTTTTCAAGATTTCTTTTCAAGGTTAGTTCATCTCAAACAATTTCATTCTTTACAACTCAAATTCCTTCATAAAGTTAAGAATCAATAATGAAAATATTAATTATTGTCGATGGAGATTTCTAGAAAAAGTATTCAATGATCTCAACAAAGGTTTTTCTTGTTTTTTCAACTTCAATCTAAAGTTTCAAGGCTTCTAATAAAGTTCTTCTACAAGATCCAGCAAGAACCTTATCATATCAGGCATTCAAGGCTATCATAGTGTTGAATTGGTTCGTCCTCACACTCTTCAACATGAAACTTTTTTGTGTTATTAATCTCGAGAAGCTTTCTAAAAGCAACACTTAAGTTTTTAACTATGTTTTTGAGGAAGCAAATATGAGTTTTGAAAAATAGTTTATAAGACATGATTAGCATTACTCTCGAGTGTACCATGCATGTTTAACCAGTATGATATCTAGATATACCATCAGTGTTTTATATTAAATAACTTCCCGAGTCATCAATGATCATATGACATTATGATTTTGATATATTTTGAGGAATAATTTTTGAATACGAATTTAGTAAGAGTATAAGAGAACTATGTATTCCCAAAAGTATTTGGTTTTACATAGAAAAAACAATTTTTTTTCATTTCAAAATGAGTTAATGTGTTAAGACATATTTCAGAGTTGTTACCTCTTTAAGAGGATAGTTTTAGCAAATATGTCATACCGGAGGAAGAGTTATGTCCTTAAACATTGAGCATGAATATATATATTATTGGGAATAGTATTGAGAACTGATATTAAATGAGCATAGACAACTAATATATCTCATAATATATAAATTCCAGCATGGACACATTATCATACTTTTTTGATGAATCCTTATTGCTCAGTGAATCCACATAGTTGAGGTGTCCTATACTCCAATAAGATAGAGGACGTTTTTGGCAGTGTGGGCTGGATGATGTATCATCATGTAGCTCATAGTGATGGTTGTCGGTTAAAGAATCTCCCAATAGTGTTAGAGTGTTCTTTTGTATCACTTATTATGTTCAGTGTAGAGTTGAGAAAATATTTTGCAAAGATTTAAATGATTTAATTCCTTTATTTTTTACATTAAGTTTGCAGGATATTGTTATCTGTTGCAGTTATTTTTTTCACTTACTTACTTGCTATTCAGCTATATTACTTACTAATACATTCAATGTACATATGTCATTCTGCTTGCATCTTTTAATTATTCAGATACAAATTGTTAGGATCCTCAACAAGTGTTTGTCTAGATCACTTAATCCGCTCTCCATCTTGAGTCAGACTACCTTGCTTCTGCAGTACTCTAATTTTATGAGTTGTTAGTAGCACTTTTTTGTGGAGCAATGGGTCTTGTTCCGACACTCATGTATAGTAGAGTCTTCATAGATAGATCGTACTTGAGAGTCTTTATTTTGAGAGGTTTTATTTAAAACATAAGTTCAATACTTAGTATATTCAAAGAGTTTTGAGATATAGTGAAATTTTGGCTTAGCATTTCTTTCAGTTTGACGTTTATGTATGCTCGAGTTAGTATTCACTTGTAGTCATCTAGGATAAGGGTTTTCTTGGGGGATGAGCAATGTTTCTTAAGTGTCGATCATGTCCAGGGTGTAGGTTCGGGTCGCGAAATGTCTTCATAAATTCTAGACCACAAGCTTTGAATTACATTGCTTAAATTTACCGTACTTATGTCTATAGAATCATAACTTCAGGTTCAAAATATGATGTCTTCAGAGATATTTTACTTCACAAGCTTTGAATTGCTAAACTTTTGTTGATACAATTATAACTTAAGTTTTAGAAACCACAAGGTTATACATTAAAAGAGAAATAACTTACTCATATAGAATTTTTGTAGGATAGGACCTTCTCTTGTTGAGAGGCTTGCGCTAGTATTTGACCAATGAAACTGTTTGGATGATGACAAATAACATGTGATAATAAAGCCCTCTCATCGTTCCTCAACGGTATAAATATATAATCATAGTTGAATCGAGTTTAATTTATTTTATTTCACATTTAAGTCACCTTTCACCTTGTCTTGCTTTTGAAGTCAAAAATTATATTATTACCTGTTGCACATAAAAATCTCTCTTAAACAACCTTGTTTATGAGTTCCACACTACACAACAATTTTACATTTCCATCACTAACATTGATTTTTGTTTTGTGACGTAATATGTAGATGAGTAAGAAAACTTGAAAGAGAACGAGATTCACCCAAATATTATAGAAAAAGATTCAGGTCAGTAGGTCATTAATGGCTAGTTAATAAATACAAGATGAAGCAACTGAGAGAATCCTATAAGAACTCTCTTAAGGAACCCATATACTATCAGGTTGTTAATTGTATTCAAAGAAAGTATATGAATTATTTAAAATTATTTTTCTCGTTGTTCCACTTTCATTTGAGAATCAAAATTTTCTAGTGAGGTTTTGAAGTTTCATGCAACTGTAAATTTAATAAGGTACGTTTTGTCGCATTACATGATATTAGTGTTGTGATATGTAAATTTCTTCTTGATTATAATTAATTTGCTGCTGGTTCAAAAATTAACCTACACACTAATATATTAGTTTATTTTTTATGTAAATGTTGATAAGGGCTTGGTAGAGGAAGTTTTATGATGAACTCAAACCGCTCTCCCTCATTTGATATATTCTCATTACTGATAATAGAATTAGTTGACATAATCAGTTTGTCTTGTTTAAATAACTCATATAGTTGTGGAAATACAGTGATGACATAATCGTTCAAATTTTTGTAAATATTAAGTGATAGTGCATGGACTGAATGCATATCAAGAACTCACTTATTTTAAATTCCATGTACACAAACAAACGACATAGCCAATTTTTGTACTATTTATCTAACTACTGCTGTTTCAGCTTTAGTAATTCAAAATCTCTTCAATCTTTATGTATTTAATAATGACCCTTAAATTTGGTATTTTTCAAAGTACTAGTCTAATTTATTGTTTTTCCTAGCGTGATTTGGCCTAAAACTTGTTTTGATTATTATAATTGCACATTATCGCATTATATCATGTAAAGGTGTATCTCATGCGTATAAAATTTTGTGTCATTGACAAAGAATATTGTTTCAAAATCTATTATCATATGTTTGATTGTTTTAGATATCACACAGGTTAATCATGTGTGATGACCCAATATCTCAATCCATAATGGCGCCTATCAACCCGCCAGTAGGCAACCCAAACCATGTCAGGAACCTTGTGAGTCATGTACTGAGGGGAACAATCCTCAACTAAGCGAAGCAAAAATAAACATGAGAAATAAGAGGAAGGCAGAAACAAACCCAAAAATATATATACAAAATATACCTCCCAAAACCTGTAAGTCACTATATATACCTCGACCTCGTAACACCCCAACCAGGAAACTACCATGCCTCCAATAACACATGGATATCATAGAAATAAGGAGAGAAGCCAAAATTATCACAAGCAATAAAAAGCCCAAAGCTAAGCTCAGCTATCAGACCCAAGTCTTCTATGCCGATGTAGAAGGATTTAGTCCATCCACATTGGTGTCGGAAACTTACAAAAGTCAACAAGGTGCATGGGTGTAAGGAAATACTAGTCAATCCTAGAGTATGGACAAAGATATATTACAAAATAAATGAACAACCAACTAGATTTTATGCATGCAACACTAGATAGACAACCATACAGGTAATTCACAAGTACAGACAGATAATCACCCCTTCCAAAACATTGTTAATAACCTCGAAATGGCATGAAAAATCAACCTTGCAACATGTTTTCTGAGAAGAAGAGATGATATACTGGCCGCACAGCCAAATTCACACAATAATACAATCAACCTCAATCTAAAGGATTAAAAGTAGTAGACCACTCTAAGACAGCTACACGCTCTCCAAATCATTCTTCTGAAGCATTTCCTTTCCGAACATCCTTTGCTTGTTGCCACACTATCATAAATAGAATCACATGATAAGCACGGTTATTTAGACACAAAAATCATAAATATCAGAGCGAGAACCATTTCATAGTCAAAATCGGGAAATACATACCTACCAAGAATAGACTCCTTGAAGAGGTCCTAAACACTCCCTCAAAATTGTATTCCCAAACGGAGCACCTCTCAGAGCTTGGACCATTTGCATGCAACAACAAACAAAAATGCAAAACTTTTCACAAAAGATACTTTTGGAAGCCACTTATATTGCAGATACACCGCAATCAAAGACTTTTCGACATGCTCCAGATAGTAACCAACACATCAAATGCAAACTCGATCCTAGAGGACTTCGAATTACCCAAAATGGAGTTCTATAACTCAATATACTGAAGTTTCAAAATGAGGTTAAATCTGATTATTCCCTATATAACTAGTAGCAGTTTTTGTCGCTAAAAGCTAAATCTAGTTGCCAAAAGACTAAATTATAGTCGCTAAAAGCATGCACCAACAACACCAGCTTTTGCTATAATTTTTAAAAGAGTCTCCTAACGGACACATTGAATTCTTTTAGGTCTCGATTAATATAGACCAGATATGCTACCCAACTAAATTTTACATTGTAGACTCAATGGCTCACTTAGAATTTCCATAAAAGGTCATTTCGACAGAAATTAGCTCCTACACCTTAACGCATAATAGCTAATTTTAAAACGGAACTCGGAATATGACTTGAAGACTTGGGGAAGAACGCGAAGGGTCATTCTAGACAAAACTCAAAATTCGAGAATGAATTGTGCAGACATAATTCTCATACGAGCGTATTTATTAAGAATGTGGACCCATGTAAAACTTAAGCAAACATTCAAAGACTAAAGCACAAAATTGCCCTAAAGTAACACCGAAAGCCTCAGGACTCATGACAACCATGCTACTAGCCTAATTTGGCTGCTCCGGAGATGATTCAACCGTTAGAATTTCCATTTTAGGTAGTATATCTGACGTTATATCAAAATTAACTTTCAAAGTTTAAATATGTCCAAAATAATGAGGAACGACATAAACCCAAGGAAATGACCAGGAGACAAAATACTTAGTGCCACCAAGTCATAAATGGAAAATGATCTCTAAATGAACACTCTAAATAACTGAAAAAAGGCATTAACATATAACTGTACTGGAGAGTCATAACAAAATCCACTACTTAATGGACTTCCATCAGTAAAAGAAAAAGTCAAGAAGTACCTGAAGGCTCAAATAAGATATGGAACTTCTCCTGCACCTCCCAGTCGGTCTCCTACGTGTCCTACTCGATTAGATGTTACCTAAAATATACCTTCACCACATGAATGTCTATAGATGTCCATCGCCTCACATTTCTAGCAAAAATTGCAACTAGGTCCTCAATATAGGTGAGATGATTATCAAACTCAACGACATCATACTAGAGAACATGAGACTAATCTAGAACATATTGACATAACATCAAAAGATTGAAAACAGGGTCAATATATCATAAGACACATTACAAATTTTCCTCAAAATCTCAAATGTCCGAAAGTACATAGGGATAAGCTTGCACCGCTTCCAAAATCACATCGCGGCTTTAATGGGCAATACTTGGAATAATACTCGGTCACCAATGGAAAACATCAATGGTCGACTCCAGGGATCGGCATAACTGTAATGTCTACTATGAACCACCTAGTCTATCCTAAATTGACCTTACTTTAACTAAGACCTCTTGAAAAAGAGTTTTACAACACAGCCTAGGCTTCTTAGAATTAAACAAACCAACTCAAGTGCAACAACACATTCCGTACAAGGCCTCAAATGGGGAACTCACAATGCTAGAATTGCAGTGGTTGCTTTATTCAAACTCCACCAAAGGCAAAAACAAGTCCACCGAGCTCCAAAATCCATAACATAGGCCCACAACATATCCTCAAGAACCTGAATAGATGAGTCATGAAATCCATAAATGCTCCATGGGCATTAGTCAAACCAAAAGACATATCAAGGAAAACACGTTCGCCAAAACTAGTCCTACATGTTATCTTAGGGTTGTTTGCTTCTACAATCCTCAACTGATGGTTGGTGGATATAAACTTAAAGTAATAAAGCATAAAGACTCCCTAAAGTTATCGAATATAAAATTAATATGAGTCATAGGATAATTTTTCTTCACCATCACCTTATCCAATTGTCTATAAATAATACATCTCCATATAGTATCGTACTGCTTCTTACAAATATGATAGCGCAACATAATACACTAGGTAGAATATATTCCTTACCCATGAGATCCTGAAGCTAAAGACTAAGCTCCTTAAGCTCTACAAGTAAATACAATACAATGGGATGGAAATAAGATGAGTACCTAACTCCAAATTAATGCCAAAATAAATATCCCTCTCCAAGGGTAGGTAACGAAGGTTAGCGGGAAACACATGCAAACTTTCAGACTACAAGCATTAAATCAGCTGTAAGGCCCTTCCTTCTAACATCTCAAACATAAGCCAAATATTCGGAAAACCCCAGCCACAAGCTTATGAGCCTGTATATACGAAATTAACCCAACTAGTGTGCGAGTATAAAAACCCTACCACACCATCGGCGGAATACAAAGCATGGCTAAAGTAACAGTCTTTGCATAGTAACCCAAGGACAAATAAACATCCACCATACTAAGCACAATAAGATGCATTATAGTATCCTACCAACGAATAGTCACCATAATGGATCAAAAAACTTGATCCACTACTAAAGAATCCTCTACTGGGTAGAAACACAAAATGGTACCACTAAGGGTTCATGATTCACCCCGAATCGAGGAGCACAAAAAGTAGACACATAAAAATAAGTAGAAGCATGATCAAATGACGATGAATATGAATGATGGCATAAGTAAACCTTACCTATGAGTATATTATTTAATACCTTGGCCTCTACTCTAGATAGAGATGAATAGAAATGGCTCTAGGTTTCTCTACCATGCGCATCAACTCTGGAACCTACATTGCCTCCCCGAGAGCCTTCATGAACAACCTAATGCTGACCATGTTCTTTTATTGGAAGGGTTACTGTAACAACCAGTCTCACTACTTGAGGAGTTGGTAAGGTCAATCTAGATCTAGGGCACTGTATAGACTAATGTAGAAGATCTCCATACGTGAAGTAACACTTCGATGATCTAGTCGGTATTACAGGTCGGCCAATCCATACTAGATGAACTTATCTCAGAACTTTCTCGGCCCTAACTTATACAGGTGCCGTAACCATGGTGGTTATGTTGGTTACCCACTAATAATAGCAATGATGCTTTAAATGGGAGACTAGGTTGAACCTACTGAAACCTCTGATGAACCAGGTCCTGAGTATCCCTAGGCTTAGGACAGTCCCCACTAAAGTTGTCATCCTACCTAGCCCTATTGTTGTTGCCCCGTTGGCCTCACGACAGAGCTACTCAAATGTGCGGGCATGATCCACTACACCCCGAAAAGATCCTCTTCCTAAAAGCATAAACTACGACTCAATACTCAACTGCAACCGTAATCCATTAACGAAGCACTTCACCATTTCCTTCCTTCTTGGAAAGATCATGGTGGGATGATGCAATAACTCATGAAATCTGGCCTCATTCTTAGATATCGTCATGAAGCCTTGATCCAACCTTGAGAACTCATGATAAATTCAATCTTTAAAGCTCCATAGGTTAATCTCATTAGAA
Source organism: Solanum habrochaites (assembly GCA_027704765.1). NCBI lineage: Eukaryota > Viridiplantae > Streptophyta > Magnoliopsida > Solanales > Solanaceae > Solanum > Solanum habrochaites. The sequence goes on from JAKWJA010002496.1 coordinate 22,114,251, forward strand.
AAATCCACAGAAAACTATGTCTGCGTGATTAGCAAGGAATCTAGTGGTATAGTCTAAATGAAAGAGCACACCAATTGCCTAGCCAGCTCATCTAATGAATAAGTTGTGAATTAGCTCCCCTATACTCCACCAACCAAAAATTCTACACTCGACTCGACTAACCCCAAAGTTTTATGTCCTTCCCAGCAAGAAGTAAAGAACTCATGTGCATCCTCGCCAACTTCCCAAGAAAACCTCCGTGGTTACTATCTTAGAAACACCAAAAGAATTTTTTGTTCCCTCACTGGCATAACTTCGTTTAAAACATCTAGCTGAATAAAATGGCAACATCTGTCGACGACTGCTGAACCTCTGGGGCCGCTACTATAGCTTTACCCTACAGTAATTGAGCCAGCTTCAAAATTTGTGTTGGGGAATCAAGTTACTAAAATATACGTAAGCATAGTCTATAGAACATTTGAAGCAGCTAGTGTGGGTGGTAGTTGGGCTTGTCCAGGCCCGATCGAATAGGGAGGAATCAGGTCTAACTAGAGCTCCACCTATGGCTCTGGGTACTCGTTCGCTCGAGTTGCTGTTGCATCCCTGTTTCGGGATCAACATCTATTGCGCGTGCGAGACATTATATGATACTATGAAACAAATAATAATCGATAAAATTTACTATAAAAACATTTTTAAATGATAGAAAATAGGAGAACTCCCTAAGGAATTCATGTAGCCTTCAGAAGATAATTCGCAGACATCTCCGCGCTGATCTTTAGGACACTACTAGATGTTAGGTCTGGACTAGGAGACTAACGAACATACTTAAAGCTCAATATAATGTAAACTAAGTCGTAGCCTACTTAAACGTTGACCATGCGTGTTCGAAGTTACTGTTCCAGAGGTTTTCCATTCCGAACGGTCTAGGAATGCATCCATGAGATTAAAAATAAAACCATGCACTCTAATTTACTAAAATCATCAAAATTAGAGATAGACTAATTTTTGAATCAAGATCACGAAATGTTGGAACCAATTGGTAATTTTATGAATTTACTCCAGAAGAGGTCTAAAACCCTCCACCAAGCTTGTGCTCCAAAAGTGAGAACCTCTCGGGCCTGGAAAAGATCCATGCAACAACAAACCATAATGCAAGATTTTCTATATAATTTTAAAAGTCTCTGACTAGACCCATAGAATTCATTCGAGACCCGATGAAAGTAAACCACATATTCTACCCCATTCAATGGCGTTGTTGGATTTTCCATACGAGGTCATGTCGACAAAATAATGCGCTGCACAGCCAAATTCCATTTATCCAATTTCCACAACGGGCCTCGAAATAAGATGGGAAGTTTTGAAATGCTCACCAAAGGTCATTCTAGACCAAACTTGGCACTTTGAAAACTAAATTCCCTTAAAAATTTCTCATACATGTGTGTTTACCATAAATGTTAACCAAAGTCAAACTTAAACAAAAATTAAAAGGCTAATGTGCGAGATGTCCCCAAAGTCATACCGTATTCCCTAGGACTCGTTCCAACCATGCTACTAGCCTAATTTGGCTGCTCAGCAATTGATGCAACCTTCAGATTACCATCTGATGTTATTTATTTGAGGTTATGATTGAAATCTACTTTTCATGTTTCAAAACCTCCAACATGAAAATGGGTATAAAACCCAAATAAACGACTCGACGATCGAATAGTCAGAGGTAACAAGTCATAAATGACTTCAGGTCTCTAGAGGAAAGCTCTAAATGACGGAAAGGTGATATATACATTGAAATTTCCAGGACGGTCATCATATCATGGCACAAGAAGCAACATATCTAGCACAAGATACACAATGCATAACATCCGTAATCATGCTATATATATTGAAGGTATTCAAACATTCCTTAACAATAGTGGCACAAACTTTGTTCCAAAACATGCCAACAAAATCTATCATAAAGTAAGAGTTTGTCAATGTATTCTTATTGGTTTCTCTCCAACTGACCATTGCAATTGTAAAATAAAATAACAAGTTGGTTAAGTGATAACTAATATGGCCACAAACATAGAACTATGGACTAAGATTAGGCACATAGTTTAACAAAGAAAAAAGAATTTAAAAACTACTGGTATAAAGTAAGCTATTGAAAGTTTGTGGCTATAAAGTAAAAAATGAAATTTGAAGTTAAATTGTCACTAAGTATAGAAAGATGTACCTTTTTTTTATAGCAATGACTAAAAATAAAAGACTATCACATAAATTAGGATAGAGGTAAGATCTTACTAGCAACTATTTTAGATTTCAGGTCTACCAATAGTAAAATGGAAAAGTCAGCGATGTTGTTATATATCTGGTATCCCTTTTATATTTCTTGGAGTTCTCACTAGCATTTCTTTTTAGATTTTTATTTAGAAAACAATATTCCTCTACCAGATTGATCGAGAGTATGGGGAAGAACAAATTGACAGAGCTCTACTAAAGAATGTGCTAGAGATATTTGATGAAATCGGAATGGGGACAATGGATTATTATGAGAACAATTTGAAGATACAATACTCGAGGATACTCCGGCTTATTATTCTTGCAAAGATTCTAACTGCGCATGAATCGTAAAGGATCCGATTAGACGCTTTTCAATAATAATAAGTTGCTTTGTCCTTGACCATTGGAACATAAAAAATTTTCTCATAATAATCCATTGACCGCACACCATTTTAAACAATTATATCTAGTACTTTCTTTAGTAGAGCTCGGTCAGTTTTCTCTTCCTCACACTCTTGATCAATCTTATTATAGGAGCACTATTGGTTGATAAATGTTAAAAACAAATGGTTGTGAAAACTCAAAGCAAGAGAAATTGGACACCAAAGATATAACAATATCTCTGACTTTTCCATTCTAGTATTGGAATATTTGAAGTAGGAAACAGTTGCCAGTACGATTTTATCTTTGTCCCAATTTATGTGATACTCTTAGTCATTCCCCAAAAAGGACATCTTTCCATATTTAGTAAAAATTTAACTTCAAATTTCTTGTTTTACTCTATATCCATAAAGTTTCTATAACATAGTTTATACCACAAGTTTTAAAATTCCTTCTCTTTCTCTTTAATCAAACTTTTTTTTCTATGGTCATCTATTAAAACATATCCACCTGAGTTCAGCTCATGGCTTTTATATTATTTTCTGTAATTATGTTTTCTAAAGTTTTCCTCATCTATAATTTATTTTTTTTGGTTCAACACAATACTCAATTGCTGCCACATCTTACAAAAAAAAAGATCTAAAATCAGATAAAACAATCAAATTTGTGCAAGTTATCACGACTAAAGTAATCTAGCACTTGATAAAATGATTAGGGTTCCTTCGTCACAATTGGATAAAAATAAAATATTTAATGACGCTAAAAAAAAATATCAACGCTACAGCTTCAAAGGTTAGAATATCTGAGTCAATGGATACAACAAACGCAAGGTTAGCATAACCAAGGGAATGCGGAGGAGAATCTGATGGTGAATTGGAGTCACGGTTGAATGGGAGAAGGAGGAAACAAGGGTTAACTTTGGAAACAAAATGTGCCACATGTAATAACGTCTAGAGGGAAGATAGTACTCACAATAGTGGGTGAAAATGAAAGCTGAAAGTGCTTTACAGAACTTCGAGAGGACATATGAAAATGCTCGCACCATGTGTTAGATTATCACCCCTATACTGCCTCTATCCAAAATCACGAAATTCAAATTAGAGACATCACCAGTGAGCGTAACCCCCTTGCATGGAGACATTAAAGAAACAGTATTGAGTATGTCTCATTTCACGGAAATGATCACTTGGAGTAGCAGGTTTCTCCCAAATGAAGTAGAAAAAGTTGATAGTTAATGAACAAACTATATTTATGATTACCAAAAAAAAGGGAGCCCACATAGAAGAGTTAAAATAAACTCGTTGGGTTTTTTCTATTGTTTATGTAGATGATGTAAAAAAGAAGGAAAATTTTGGACCTTTCACCACTGGAAATCATGAGTTTTCTACTGTCTAGTGCAATAATAGGAAGAACATCTACTTTATTCCTTTGGCTATTGATAAACATTCTTGAAGATGATAGAGACATGTTTTACTCCATTGCTTGTAGAGTGATACTGTACGATAATACAAATCATAATCCGTTTAAAATGTATACGGGATTGATCTCTGTTTTTTCCGAATTAGATTAATATAAAGACTAGATTTTTGAAAGATTTTCTCTTTTTAAGATAAGTAATTCATAGGAAAAGTAGTATTGGAATTATTTGGATCACCATGGTTCTCTTCGTCATTATGATTTTTTATCCATTCCCCCCGCCCCTCCCCCTCCCTCTTTCTTAATGATTTTCCGGCATCTTAGTTAGTTGTTCATTAAGAAAAATAAATAAAATCCTGTAAGTACCACATAAGACCATTAGCTCCCTTATTAAAGGATGAGCGAGGCAAAGACAACCAACACACCAGATCGCACTCGTAGCGCGCCTTGCGGGGAGCCTGGGGGACGTGGGGCGGAACCAACCTGGGGTTGTGGGGTTTACAAGTTTCCACAGGACAACGTTAAGATTATTACGTATCAGCAAGAGTTGAATAAAGTGTTTTATTTACCTTCATTACATGAAGAATGCATCAGAAGAGAGGACATAAAGATCAAATACCTGTCAAGAAACATGTAGTGTATTTCCTCCCCTCTATATCATAAATAAACTTTCAAGTTATGTCACAAGAATGAAATCACTAGATAGTTAGTCCATTATTCGCATTCAATAAAAGTACTTCATTTTATAAACTTTCACTACACTTTTCTAAAACATGGATGATGATTTTCAATTTAATCATAATTTGTTTATCTTTGGATTGTTTTGCAAATGGATTTTTCGGTCCTTCCCTTAATTCTTACAAGCAAGAAACCATAGGGAAGCACTACAGACTCTATTTCCAGAATAGTCTAGAGACAAAAAAGAATCATGATTAGATTGAAAATACATATCCATTTTTTGATAAAAGTGTCCATGAAGTTTATGAAATGAAGTTTTTTTCTAGTATGATAATAATGGAGTAACTATTTTATAATATCATCTTTTGGAAGCTACTCAGAACTATATTAATGACTTAGAGTGGATGAAGTACATGTCTATTGTCAACATATTCACATCTTTGTTTCCTCTCTTGTATTGTAGTTTGCATGTAATATAGGTAATTAATAGTCTTCATCGAATTCATACGGATATTAAACAGTTTTAAAGTCATCCTTTAAAAACTTGTGAATCCCACGACCATGTTGTTATAGGTCAAATTCGAGTTCATTTGAGAGAGAGAGAAGGAAATGAGCGTGGTGTAACGACCTAGAGAGAGAGAGAGGAGGGGAGAACCGGATGAGGAAAGGGGAAGGAAAAATAATAGAGTTACAAGTAAAGCAAGAAGAAGGGAGAAAAATAATTGCAAAACCGTAACGGAGGAGAGAGAAGTATGTGTTTCTCAAATTATTCCAATATTAATTTAATTTTAAATTATAAAACATTTACCCTACAAAAGAAAAATTCTTCCAACAATTCAACATTTATAATGAATTTAGTTTAAAAAAAGAAGATCACTTTTATAGTATATTTATGGACATATGATTTATTAAGTAATAAAATACCTCTGTGCATGGCTTATTTTTCATCATTAAACTTTCAGATCATTGAATCTGTCAATACATTTAAATAATTTTGTTAGTGCAATACCCCAATGATAGGCAACAGTAATAAATATACACATCATTATATCATATCATATATTATTAAAATTGAGAAACTAAAATGATGAAAAAATGGATTACCATATTACCTCTAGTCTAAATTGGACATAATTAAGTAATATTAAATAATAATGTTCTAAGTATTTTTTGAATTATAAGTTATTTGTTAGAAAGACAATGTCAGAATTAATAATTAATATGAAATTTCAAATGTATTGTTTCTTAATTTACTGATTCAATTATCAAGGAAAATGAAAGGGTTCTTTGTCTGTTAATGGATACTTCATATTAAATCGGTTGAGTAGTCACTACTAGATTTAACAAGAATGGATATGGTATGTTAGGTAAATAAGAGAATGGAAAGAAAAGAATGAAGATAGGCTAGACCGGGCACTTGTCGGGTGGTGCGTGCAAAATGAGTCGAGGCGTGGTTGGGGGGGTGGAGATGTTATAGAGTCCCCCATAGTGGGAGTGCGTATGGATGTGTGGGTGAGTCGGAGTTGTGATTTTGTTTATTTTTTATGATGTGTGTGCGTAGTGTGAGTGACTGTGTGCACGTGTGTTGTGTGTTCGCTGGTGATGTATGTGTGACGACGTGACATGTGTGCATGTGTGTGGAGTCTGTGTGCTACGCGCAGTGGTGAACGCAAGTTGTGTGTGCGCGACTGCGGTGAGTGTGTGTGAGGGGTCCGCGTGGTCGCGCGCGTTGTAGTAATTGTCTTATGTAAATATTTTCTATTGTAATAACAATGCCAAGTTAGCTAAAAATGTCTTTCTTTTTAATATACTACATTACCATATGTAAGTTTAACACCATCGATCATACACATTATTTTTAGAAGAGTGAGGACGACTAGCAATTATTTTATACAAAATTCAATTACCTTCGAAAAATACGAGATGTATCAGCTATGTGCGGGTCTCTTCGTCGGTAAAATTAGTTAGGAGATTTAAAGGTTTAGACTATAAATGGTAGACTTATTATTTAGGAGCAATAAATACATAAAAGGAATGATTCAAAGAAAGCAAATTAGAAAAGCGAGTTTAATTAGCTATTAGAATCTACTTCACTACATCTTCTTCTATTTAGTTTTTTTTTAGAAATTACTATGATTGAATTTATTGAAAATGTAAAATAAATATATCACAATGTACATGCATATTATTACCGTAGCATGTAATATAGCATGCCAATAATTTTATTGTACTTTTAGAAATTGTTTGCTTTTTGTAAAGAAAGAACTAATGTCATTTATTTTTAATTTTTATTATTAGAACTATTTTTTATTTTTAAAATTTTTAAGTTCATACACAAAAATTAAAAGAATATTATGGACTAGAGGAATTATTACTTCTAACAGAAATTTCAAATTGGAAAAAAAATTAAGGTATATAACATAGTATTTTAACTTTCTATAATAAAAAGCAAAATTTCAGGACAATCTAAAAAATATTCATCTAAAGAGGTACACCTTTTCAAAATTCATCTCATCAAAAACATAACAGTACTGATCTAACAAATGTGTAGTTCAGAATTATTGTAAGTCATACGATAAGTTATTATTTAAGTTTAATGAAATACGCTCACCATTCCAATAAGTTTTAGATTTCGTGTTTTCTTATTAAAAATATGATATCTTAATATTCAAGAAAAAATAGTTTGAACTAATGGACTATACATGTGAAGCACTTGTACTGGTGATAATGCGTATAAACATAGATACTAAAATCTATAAATAATTCCAAACACTTTTAGTGTAATTCAAAATCGTTACAATTTGATTGAGATATAGTTGACTACAAATAAATTTTGTTTTATCCTCCTACCATGGAATTTATTGGAGAGAATGAAGGAAAAATTACACCATCAAAAGAAAGAGTGTTGGGTGTTAATACTAAAAAGATAGTATTTAAATAAATAAGTATAAAAATAATAGTTAGTATTTTAGTGTGAAGACTAGAGCCTTAGTACTGCTTAGGATTCGTAATCCTTTATTCTAGGCCGTAATTTCGGATTAGTACTCCGTCCTATTAGTCTTCCTGATAATATATCCCCGATTGTATTCCCTTATTAGGTTAACACTTCAGCAAGACAATAAATAGTCTTCATGGTATCAGGGCCAGGAAACCTAGATCGTCTTTTCTCTAGGTTTTTTTCTCTCTTTAGGGGACGCGACGTTCCATGCTCTTCTCTTGGGCGCGGCCAAGCCATGACAACGTGAGGTGATCTCGTTCGATTTAACTTCCTTCTGGACGTTTTTTAAAACTTCCTTCTCAGGGCATCTTCAGCCCTATTCCGTAAAAATTAATCAGATCCATAAATTACCCCTAAAGGGGATCAATCACCGTTCTTTACAGCCCTTGAGGCCAGATTGACCTTGTCTTCAAATACGTCGATGGGGAAGCACAGGAAACGCGCCGCCAGAGAATTCCTCACCGCAACGGCAAATAGAAAAAAAACCAATACGGCCCATGCCAGCCTGGAAAAGCCGGATGGCCAGATCCGATCCTTGTTGTTGCAGTTCATCTCGTACCACGGGGTTAAGATAGAAAACACAATCCGGATCCTGACACAATGCTTCAGCCTGGTGGCAGGCCCTCGCAAACACGCTATGCATCAATTTCCCACTCTCATTTTTTCAAAAGGCGTTTTTAGTGTGGATCGTCTGACACACCAATACACAAAAGGGCCAAGAGAAACATAGGGAGAGGAGGAGAAGAGGGCGAGTATAAACCATGAATAACAAAAAAAGCGACACCTAGAGACGAATTATTCCCGAAACAAAGATCTCAGTCAAGTGTGCGTCTTGTATCGGGGGCGTTCCCATCCGCTACTCCTCCATTAAAACAGGCGGGTTCGCATCAGTAGCTGAAAACCCGAAAGGGTGAAATGGAGATCTAAGCCACGCCGCAGAACTAGGTCGACTCTCCTCGGTGGGTAAAAAGTGAAGAAATAACGTGGATCTGGAGAGCAAACTGCTTCTCCGAAGAAGAGCCGCTGTTTGGGAAGCGGCCACCCGGCGCATCACCACAAGCAAGAAAGAACGGAGGGGCGCGGCGCTGGGCGGGGTGGCAGAGGCCAAGGAAGGCGCTCGCAGAACGAAGGAGGCAAGTAACGGAAGCCAGAGAAGAAAAAGGAGACGGGCAGAACGCGAGAGGTAGGAGGGCGTGTTGCGGCGGACGAGGCAGGCCTGGAGAGGATACACAAGGATGAAGACGTAAGAGAAGAAATAGGACGAGGATGGGAGATGAGCAGCAACAAAAACTGGAACCCCACTTATGCGGCACCAGGCAGGGAGGGGGCAGTTATTCTTCCAGCGGCGGGCAGGGGCACCTACGAGCGGGCATCGTCCAACTGTGTCAAAGTCTGTCAGGCGGACAACGGACACACCGTTGTTCGTGCTGGATTTTTTTCGGTTATGAGAGGCTCGAATAATAGTCGATAAACCAAGCCAATAATTATGCCATCTAAGCCGGCCCTTCCTCTGAATGGTTGTGGGATATACTGGGGGACAACATGCACGTTACCTTCTGATCTATCCAAGCTTAACGCTCAAATCCACATATCAGGCTCCAATGGATTACTGGGTGGCAACGGTTGGTCCAGCTTAATATTTCTCCCACTAGGTACGGGTACCAATAATAATACCCCACCGCTATCTTTGTCATACTAGGTAACCTATCACTACGGTCCCTTCCTATTAAAACGCAATCTCCTTTCAGGATTCAGCATTCACAAAAAGACAATGAATTGCTCACTCTTGTTCACTTCATGATTTCAAAAAGATCCGAGAAACAATTACTACCAAGAGGGTAGTTGAATTTTCTGGTCCCCGGGTGAGAATGGTCTGTCGTTCTGTCCTGGCACAAGTAGTATGCCCACCCAATCAGAAAGCGTTCCTGTGGTCCGGTGGCTCTTTCGGCTGATGGCCACATCGATGTCTGTTGTGGCAACAGTCGGTGCTGGGTCACTCGTCTACTCAAATAATAAATTCTTTAATGTAGTCATTAGGTTTTTCCTTCCAACCATATCATGTAACATTGGACTCCTGTTTCAATTTCTAAAATCTAATAAAATTACCTTTGTTTTATATGAGAAGCGTACAACGTGCAACTTTTCATACTATTCAATTAGGAATTATGGGGTAAAGTCTACTGATTATTCCTAATTTGCTGGTTTTCGCTGATTATATTTTGTTTTGTGTGTGAGAAGATTTTACAAAGAATACACTTGTTTTGTTAAAAAGCCACAACCTAAAACACAAATCACAGGATACAGCCACCTTTGTTACCTTTGAAAAAAGAAATGTTCAAAACACAATTTCAATGATCATGTTAAACTTTTTCAAAGTGACAATCGAAAGGGAAATGTAAATAACATCTTTGGGCCCGTTTTCTGCAATCCCTGGGAAACTATATACATCAAACCTTCCTGTCCATACACTCCCGAACAGAATGGGGTGGGACCTGAGGTAAGCATCGCCATCTCATTGAAACGGGCGGTGTTACTCTTCCACATCATCTCATCTCCCTTGTCTCCTGTGGGTAGAAAGCTCTAGCCACCGCAAACTGGCCTCATTAACAGGAATGCCAAGTCACACCCTCTCCAAAAAAAAAACCTATCCACTCCTTCCCAAGAACTTCAAATATACAAAAAACCTCCGCATCTTTGGTGTCTTGCACTACCGCCTTGGGCTACGCCCTCATATTACTCACCAAATTACCAAGCCCCGATCCCGTCCTTGATTTGTTGGGGATATCATCCACCTCCAAGGGGTTTTCGCTGTGTTTGACCCACAAACTCATAAAGTCTCTACATTATCTCGTCATGTCAAATTGTCGAAAATGAGTTTCCCATACGAGTCTAGTTTCCTCTACAAAAATACATCATTTCAGTCGGAGGTCTGCATATGAGTTTGCACCGGAGCGGATTGGCGTCCTTCCCTTTTTCCAACATACTCACAGGGTCCCTCACCACCTTCCCCCACACCTTCCACACACACCCACACCACCCATGAATCACCCTTAGACCTGTCACCCACAAGTACACCCTGGACCACCACAAAACGAACCGACAAACCAGGGACCCGAACAACGCCAATTTCCACAACACTCGCCCGATCCGTTTTTGGAGTCTTCCCGGCCACCCCTGATCACCACCGCCCGTGCCACCCCCCAAATACTCATCCCATGTGAAACCCGTGGCAACAAAGCCGGTATCTTTTTTTAAACCCAAAACCTTCGGCTACATCTACCAATACACCCCTTCCCGATTGAAACCAACAACCTACTCTGTTGCATCAAAAATTTGCTTATTGGCGTCATTGCTATGGATGACGAGTTTAAGGCTTTGACTGATAGGAAACTGGGGTTCGTTATACCCTAAGCCATAGGGGGCGGCCACCCAGTGGGCTGTGAGTTGTATTTTGGTGTTGTTAAATGGGTGTTTGTAACAAATTAAACACAATGCTGATGGAGAAGAGTATTCCAGGTACAAGGCTCTGGTTGTTGCTAAAGTACCATCAGGAGTATGCGCTTGATTACGTCCGAGACATTCGTCCTGTTATTCGGCAGGAAACCATTCGCCTAGGTCGTCACTCGCCGTGGTGCGACAGACACTTGGTTCATCAATTCAGTGTGAGTTTCCAATGCTGTCTTCATGGCATGCTTGATGAGAATATCTACATGAAGGCAAACCACAAGGCTATGTGATTCCAGCTTCCCTCAACATGTTATTTTCAAACTCTAGAAGTCTCTTACGGGCTCAAGCAAGCACCCAGTGCTTGGTGTTACCACACATCTGAAAACGTTTCCTCAGGGACTCGGCTTCACGTTATGCGACAGGACACGGGTCTGTTTTAGCTCGACATTCAGCCACCAGCTCACGGTACAGTCATTTTCTTGTCGCTATGTAGATGTTATCATTCATTACCGGCTCTACTGCAGCTCTCATTCAGGATTGTACTTAGCTATGATACTACCTTCAAAAATGAAAAGGACCTTGGCCCCCGTTAATTATTCTTGGCATGGAGGTCGGGATAGGTGGAGCGATTGTTCTTCATAGTCAAAATATGCTCTCGAGATCTGCTTGCAGAGAAAAGGTGGAACTGGAAAAAGGCAAACAGTCAACCAACACCGATTGGAGTGTCTCGTCTTACAGATGGGGCCGCACTCACCCTTTGCCTTATCACCCACTTTGCCACAGGCCTCATGGGGCTCTACTAGGTATTGGCCAGACCCCGTGGCCTGACATCCAGTTTGCTGTAAATCGAGTGCTCAGCGGCAGCATCAAGCAAGGGCTGAAGGGAGAACGGTAAACGTTGCCAGGTGAATGATTACCATTGTCTAAAACGACCGAGTTCCAGGGTAAATTTTTGGCCGACTCTTGGCGTGGTTTACTCAAATTTCGGACCCGGGGAAATGGAGTAGCTTCGGGGTTTCTAGATTCAACGTATTGGCGCGAAGAAAAAAATGACAGAAAATCTACATCGAGGTTTCTCGTTTTTTGTGGGCCGCCCGCTCGAAGCCTATCTCCTAGTGTATATAAAAAAACAACCCAAGGTCTCTCGCGGTCCTCAACTGAAGCTGCAATACTCCGGCAGGTGCTCTTCTTGCGCCTGAGACCATGTGGGTCACATATATTCTTCGCAACTCCGCCCACGGCCACTCACACTGTTCTGCTCCCTATTGTGACAATACAAATGCAGACACATCTGTGTGGCCAAGAAATTCCGTTCAATACACACCAGAATAAAGCCCTGTTGATTACCGATTCTCTTGTTCGCGATGAAGTTCAGAGCCGGACAAGACTATGCAGTCGTACCAACTGAAGAAACAACCGGACTGATATTCTCACAAACCTGTCTCCAGTAGCCGACAACAGATTACCTCAGTCCAAGCTTACCGGTTGCTTCCGCTCAGCTCAGGCTTGAGGGGGATAAACAGATCGTCTTAAATAAGATAGTATAAAAGAATATAGTATTTAACTGGGTACTAATCCTAGTCCTAGTAGGTTAGTACTCCTTAACCAGATCCTATGTAGGATTAGTATCCTCCATATATCTTCTATATATATCTCCCAGGTATTCCCTTATTGGGTAACACTTCAATACAATCAATATTCCTTCAAATACATTGAAAAATAAGAAAATGAATCTCTACTTTATTATGTAGTAGTTTGAAAGTGTAAGAGAGTATACAACTATAATAATAATAGGGAAAACTCCTTGCATACAAACCAAGTCATTAAATTCATGTCATTTACATAAATTGGATTTATAAAATATAAATAATTGGTAATACTAAAATGTAATAAAATAGTATTTTTCTTATTTGAAGAAGGTCGACAACTTGTAGTTTCACTATACCCCTCTGAGTTGAAAAATACACATCCTCAATTTAAACTAAATTATACTTAAATCAAGATGAAAAACACATATCCTTCAATTAAAAAGAAATCAGATTCAAATAAAGATGACACACACAAATCCATTAATTAAAAACAAAATAGCCTCCAATCAAGTTACAAATACATAGATCCATCAATTAAGACCAAACTAGATGCTAATAAAGTTTAAAAATAGTGATCTAATAATTCAAAAGAAACTAGACTCAAATTAAGTTGAAAACTACAGATCCATGAATTAAAATGCAACTAGAGTCAAAATCAAGCTGACAAACACAGATCCATCTGTAAAATGAAACTAGAGTCAAATCCGGTTGAAAAATATATATTCATCCATTAAAAAAAACAATACTCAAATCAAGCTGAAAAAAATACATATCCAGCAATTAAAAAGAAACTAGGTTCAAATTAAGTTGAAAAGTAAAATTCCATTGATTAAAAAAAGGTAGACATAAATCAAGTTGAAAAAATATATATCCATCAATTAAAAATAAACTAAACTCAAATCGAGCTGAAAACTCTGAACCATCAACTAAAAGGAAATTAAACACAAATCAAGGTGAATAACACATATCCATCAATAAAAACGAAATTATCTAAAATAAGGATGAGAAACACATATCCATTACTGAAGAAGAAACTAGACTCAAATCAAGCTGGAAAAAATACAACTCCATCAATAAAAAAGAAACGGGACACAAATCAAGTTAAACCAAAACCCAGATTTACCAATAAAAAAGAAATAAGACTTAAATCAAGCAGAAAAACAGAAATCCATCAATAGAAATTAAAATAGACTGAATATAGGCTAAAAAATACAGATTCATCAATTAAAAAGAAAAAAGATTTGAATCAAGTCGAAAAAGACAGATTCATCTCTTAAAAAGGAACTAGATTCATTTCAAACAATGAATAAAAAGAAACACTAATATAGAGCTAGCCAATAGGCACCCAAGATGACAATCTTCTATTTACTCATAGAGATACACAACAATATGATCCAAAGAACTAATCATTTATATAGAAAAAAGGAATGAATAGATGCACCTTTTAATCCCAGGTTACAAATACAAAAATAAGTTCAGAATAGAAGGACACAAATCTTAATTCTACAAGAAGAGAATCATCGACGTAGACCAAAGAGGGCCATGAGTGTTGATCATCCAAAGAAGAACATGAACCTAACTGATATTGTGGAATCTCCTCACCATCGACTTATTCAGTATAGAGAGAAAGTTGAGAAGTTAAATTATGAATTATCTATTGGAAGCCCTAGTAATATAGTAGTTAATATAGCAAAAGGCTTCTTTTTTGGCATGGGATATTTTATCTTGGCCTTTTTTTATTGAGTGTTTACCATTCATTATATTTCTTCTCGTTTGGGCTTGATTGAACCTGAACAAATATTTTTGTTTTGATTTTTAGTGCAAGCCGCTTATCAACTCCATGTAAATAACATATTGTAGAGTAAATAGGTATTCCTTATTAGCATTAAAGAATAAAAAAAAATTATATTAGTATATATTAATCATTAAATGTTCATCTAGACTAGATCATTTTTTCCCCACAATATAGCTAGTCTACACGTTAATTCTCTTTATTTATAAATATTTTTTTGTAAAAACATTCGTCGACATAAAATTTGTCAACAATGCCAAACAATAAGAATTTATTTAGTATCCATGATACACATTAGTTTTTTGAATTAACCTATTACAATTAAAGTGTTACACTATTTTGTCATAATAAAAATAATTTACTATCACAATCTTTATTATCATTACCAAGAAGGATGAAGTATAGACCACAAGTGTACATCATTCGTCTTTAAAATGCTATTAAATCTTGGTGGAATTGACCAAGTACAAGTGAACAACATTTAAGCGTAAGTAAAAATTAAAAGTTAGGATAGATGTGATTAAACAGGTAATAAGCAGTTGACGTATTAGGCCAAAAACAAAGAAGTTGGTGTAATTCTAAATGATTAACATATCTTATATATTTTTTAAACAATTATATATAAAATTGAATTCTATAAAAGAAAAAAAGAGAACGACCAATACAAAAAAGTAAAGAAAAATATGGTGTTTTATTTTAAATTTTTTTTTAGAGTTAAAAAAATAGTGTTTGTGTGTGTATATATATAAAAGAAAATCAAAATTTGAATAAAATTTGTTTCCTACAATAAATTGAAATAGAATAAAATATCTAATTGAACATTAAATAATAATTTTCTATCACCCTTAGATTACAAACTTCAAAAATTAAATGTTGCTACCTCTTTGTTTTCATTCATTTATCAATAATTTATGGCCTTGTAAACTCTATCAAACTCTTTGTTTTTCATCATTTATCGATTAAATTGGATAATAAATTTATATAAAATTCTCCTCATTAAGTAATCTTTTATAAAGACATCAAGAATATGTCAAACTCTCACCATTGCATAGCAAAAAAACTAAAGAGGTATACATTGAATCTCTTTACTAATTCTATGTAAATTTTATGCAATCATACTTTTATGTCCTCTTTACCATTGCATAGTAAAAAAACTAAAGAGGTAAACACGAAGTCTCCTACCTAATTTCTGATGTAAAATTTTTCAATAATTACTTTTATGTCCTCTCAAGTTTTAATAATAACTAATATTTACTCTATATATTAAAAAGTATGAGATCTTCATTTTTCAATTATACAATTTCCTACAAGAACCTCCAATTGTAGAATTTTCTTCTATGAAAAAAAATTTCCGAACGCTATTAAATCTTCATTCATCAATGAAGAAAAGAACATAAGCAAGACAACTCCGAATATTTGAAATAAATTTTATAACTTTTTTTCAGTATAAGGCATAAGTACTCCCTTAGACTATAACTAGAATTTTAGAGTCAAACCTTAACTACACAGAGGTCCTATTACACCCCGAATTCATTTTTGTAATTTTGTACTCTTTTTTTTTTCAACGTGGCATCCAAACATATCCCACGTGCCTCAACTTGATGCAGTCACAAATTGTTTTACGTAAGTCAAAAGCTATTAAAAATTTTAAAATAAACTAGGTAAATTACCCGTGCTTCGCACGGGATTGACTATTTTATTAAGATTACATATGATCATTAAGTAATATTCGTATCTATACATACATTACATCGTGAAAAGCATCTGATCTTAAGTAAATGAGTTCCTCTAAAATTTTAAAATGCTATATTTTTTTAAAAATTTTCATATGCTTATACAAATATTATGAGTCATAGATAGATTTTTATTATAAAAAAGAAATATAAGAAAATCTCCATGGAAATAGTTGGTTATATGCAATAAAAAAATTTTCAAATTCCAAGAAGTTATAATGAACAAAATCAGACGTTAAAAAAGAAACCAAAAAACTTCGAACAACCACACTCCCAAGTAAAGTGGAACATCACCTCCATACAAGGTTAGAATTAATAAAATTCAAATGGACGACCTTGAACTCCTTTATTATGAACCTCAAACAATCTCGTTTTTATCAATGTATGCCAAATCAAGTATATGCTAAAAAATACTCTAAAATTGTTATTATCATAAATTTTTTTTTGTCATTATCTCATAATAGTCACTACTATTTGTATGTTCTCATTCACCGTCCTTAACTTATTTGGAGTGAATCATAGTTATTGTTATGGTCAAAGTATGGAGTTAAAAAAACCAATGCAAGTACCAAACAAGCACTAGGTGACATCTTAATGTTCACAACGACATATACTAAACAAAAATTTTACACATAACATATTAAATCTCACAACATAATTTTGTGAGTTGTGGAACTCACAAATATACAAAAATAATAATAAAGACGATCTTACTTTTCTAACAATCAAAAAGAAAAAGACATGTCGCATAATATGTTTTTTAAAAAGAGAGTCTTTAGGTTTTTTCCAAGTTTATAGTTCACAATGTTAATTGAAAGAAGCCAAAAGAAAGAATTATTATTTCTTTATCAATTTTTTTAAATGTTATCAAAGAATGAGTTATCACTTTAACGATAATTAGTAACTTAATTATCGCTACGTATGTATTTCCAGACGTAATTGATACCCTGTATAAATGTCCCTAAAGTCTATGACAACATTCAATCCAATGACAATTAATTAGTGTCGATAAAGGTTGTATCACTCTTCGTGAACGTGCATATTTATTGCTGATAAAAATATATTTTTTTCATAGTGTATTTTGGACATTTTTTAGTTTCACGAAAGCATAATCTCTTATATGCCCAAAAAGAAGAGAAGAAAAAATATGGCATAGGTGCAATGACATACAAATTATTGTACCCAAGAGAACTTAATCCAAATAATATACTAATTGTGGCAAACAGAAGTGCAATCATTTTGGTTTTTTTGACAAACTTCATCATTTTTTCCGTATTAGTTATCAAATATTTGTTATTGTGTGCTATCAAATTTAGCAACAACCCACAAGCTGGTTTTCCAAAAATTACATGATGAAAACTTGTAGAGAGGGACAAAAGAGACGAAAATTTTTCAATCATTCTCACTAGAATATTGAACATAATTAAAAAAAGTCACTAGAATTGCAAAAAGAAGTTACAATAGACAGATGAATCACTATGATTTATAGTAAAAAATTGAACTTCATGAAATAGGAGGAAGAAAATATTGAGAAATGAAACACACTTTATAAGAAGCTTAATTAATGTATTTAAATTAAAAAAAAACAAAAAAATAATATTTATATAAATAAAAGAATTGTTTACTAAAGAACCAAATGTAATGAATTCAACCAACAACCATATCTGCAGCGTATCACATTGCGATTGCATTTAATTTTCTTTATTTATATGACGAAACGTGTAGAAACAGACAAAAGATAAGAGAATTTTTTGATCATCCTTGTTGATACTTTAACAGAGTTAACAAAATGTCATCAAAATTAGAAAAAAATTGTCATAGTTACATGAATCACTATGACTCATAGTAAAGATTAAGCTCCATGAAAACATTCTAGAATGAAACAAACTTCATAAAAACTTCAATAATGTATTTGAATTTGACTACCCTATAGCGAGAAAAAACCTATAAATTATAGTGATACTAAATTCCTCTATTTATAGACAACATAGTGTAGCGTGAACAAATGTTTAGTGTGCCTTATCGGAAAGGTAACAATTCAAAACTCTTTGGAAAAGTTATAACCCTTTAGAAAAATCACAATCTTTCATTAAAGTACCTATTTTTTCATAAAAGTCGCAGCTCTTATAAAAAGTAACATTTTTTCATAAAAGTCGCAACTTTTCATGAAATGGGAATAGTAGTTTTGGAAATAAATATATTTGAAAGGCAATGCTGATTTATGGTGGTGTCACGTAGGCGTCCGTAGGGTTCGCATTTATATAAATATATTACTAGTTCAAGAGGATAAAGAACCTTAGTTTGGGGAAGGTATGTCACTGAAATTCTAATCATTATCTAGGGATACTTGTGTCTTATCTCATTTTATTTGTTATAAATATTAAGCTATATTTTTTACTTTGTAATAACATTTTATAACACATTCTATTAGTGAAATACGAATAATTTCTTACGTATTGTAATTTCAAAAATATTGATGGGATTGTTAAAATGTTACATCAATATTTGTAAAAGTAAAAAAAAGTCTATTAGTTCCATATAGATTATACAGAAATAGTTGTATAGTCAATACTATTCCATTTATCATTTGCTATGAAGAATTTTTTTGTCTTATAGTTGTTCTAATAGTCTACTTGATTTAAGACATTGCAAATTTGGTAACAATTTTAAACTTTTACAGTTACTATTTTAAACTATCATCTATACACACACGCAACTAATTATATTTTAGAGGCTCTTGTACTTATGACATTAAATCTTGCATTGATATTTTAGCTTTTCCACATTTCGTTTAGCGAAAAACATAGGTGTTATTTGATATAGTGTATTTGAAAAAATAATATATGTATTAGCATTATGTATTACTAGTACTTTGTATGGTTGTCACACCTGGAGCCTACACCCTTGATATGACCGGCACCCAACGACCCTTGTTGGCCTTGAGTGAACCCTTGTCATGGCTCAATTAACTCAGTGGAAGACTTAACTTAACTCAAGTATAAAGCTGGTACATTCTGATGATAAAACAAAAAAAAAAGGTACTTAAAAAATAATAATTGGGGGGACCAAAATGCTCTAAATTCTCAAAGTTTTTTTTAAAAACTTCTGAATGTAAGATTAAAAGAGACGAAAACAGAAAACTATCCTGATATTCATTGTCTATGAAGCCCCTAATACTAATAAGATGAATGTTGGGGAAAATCCCACAACATTCCATAAAGAAATAAGAAAGAAAAAGAATTAAAGAGTCCTCTGGAATGCAAGGAGGCTCACCACTGACTCTGAATGCTCAAGTTGGATCAACGAGGCACTTGATGCCGATCCTAGTCACCTGCGTCTACATGATAAGACAATGCAGGCAAACTGAAATCAGTACATTGAATGTACGAGTATGCGAGTTGGAATGTTAAACAACAACTACTAAGATTGAAAGGATTAAGAATGAACATACTTGGCTCTACTCAATTCAAGAAGTCATTAAATCAATATAAAGCCATAAAGACACATGCAATGATAGAGAGAGAGTATATGAGAGAGATATATAGATATAGGATATAATAGAGTATATAGATATAGATAGAGAGTAGAGATAGAGATATTATAGATATAACACACAACACACAACCACACCACACACCCACACACACACAGATAAACGTTTAAAACAAATAAGTACTTGGTTCGTTAAAGGTAATACAACAATAAATTCAACTTTACTTATCTTGTAAAGTAATACAATTTCTGTAGAAAATTCTCTAATTGACAACTATTATCATAAGCCTAAGCGATGGTACAACGTCTTACCTTACGTCACAAGAGGAAGGCTATAAAACTTGTCGTCGGTATAGTACCTGAACTACTAAGTGGTATCACCAAGGAATCATATAAAAAGTGTGACCCTTAATATTTCAATACGGGCTACATTGTTTATGGAGACTTGAGTTGATATAAACTCGAGTCCCCGTATCGGTGTTCAATACTACTCCCAAAATACGTAGCTCATTAGTTTTTAAAACAACTTCTTCTCTGGTTTGAGGTAATTGCTCAAAAATAGCTTTAAAATATCTCTTGGAAATCATAGTTCCCATTTTATAAAACTAGCCAAAGGCTCTTTGGAAGTCTAGCTTGCTCTTTTTCTCAAAATGTGAAAAAAACATTTGTAACTCTTAGGTACTACTTAGTTCCCTTATAGCTTTTGAGAAATGAAATCACGGTTTACTCTTATCTTTACTTGAAACTTAATTCTTAGGGAATACTTTGTTCCTTTATAACTTTTGAGATTTAAACTCAACTCATTACTCTTTACTCATCTTGTAGCTTGAGACTTAAAACAAAGTATTTTTTTCTTAACACTCTTGAAAAATTTAATAACTCACTTTGACTTGCTACTTCTTATTGTTTAGACTTGACTCTTAACTTCTTTGACTTTGATCATAACATTCCTTGAATTGGATTATAGATTCAAGAACCATGTTTATGGATGATTTCATGATCTTTAGATTTATTTTAGAGCGTTGGAATCAACTAGGACTTGCAGGTACATCACTTAGGAACTCTGTACGAAAAGATGGGAGGGGGGGGGATGAGATATCTAGGTGAGCCTTGTGCTCTGAGAGGCATGGTGCTCTAGAGCCTGACATACATAGACTGTCCTGAGGGGCTCTGGCTGGCGTCGCGTGCCAGGCCTTGTCAACATAGGCTGCCCTGAGGGACTCTGGCAGGCGCAGTGCCCAAAGTCTTATTAGACGGGATTTTCGAATTCTCTTCTCCTATTTTCAATTCTAAACCTTCTAAACTCCCATAGATCTCAGCCCAAACACTTACGATCTCTAAAATACTCAATACCTAATAGTTTAAACTTGTAAAACTACCCGGAAACACAAATTAAACAACCCAAGGTATACAAGAACTCAACCAACAAGAATTCAACGTTTTTCATAAAAAAATTTCAATGTTCATCATTCAATGTACTCTAGTTACGCTGAACAAAGGATATTTTTGTATGGGTGGAATAGTCCATCACAGAAATATCTCACATACCTAAAAGGGATCACTTTTGACGAAACTTACTCAATGATCTTGGCGAAATCTTGGTCTTTTTCTCTTTTCTCCGTCTTCTCTTATCTTTTCTCCCATGTCCTAAGCGCATTCAATATTCTTTAAATGGACTTAAGACTTAATTTTAACCCTAATGAACCCTTAAAACAAATTTGGAAACAGTAAGGTTAAAAGATGACTTTTCCCTTACTAAAATTTGAATTGGATTTTCCTCAATCCAACCACCCAACTTCCGATATCATATCTCCCTCATATGATATTGAAATTACACAAACTCGACTACGTCGAAAAGATCTCTTCAAGGGATTTCCAACCATTTAACGAACTGGCACTAACTCATCTTGAGCAAGAAGTTATGGTTGTCTGAAAATGACCAAAACTTGCTTTTACACTTGGGAAATTTTCAAGATTTCTCCTATTCTTTCCAGTAATAACCATTCTACGATTCTTTGTTTAATCCTAGATATTTCAGTTTACGAGATGTTACAATATATCCCCTTTGGAAACATTTGTCATCGAATGAGAATTTTTCCACTAGGCTAAGGGTAGTAACTTTATTTAAGCACTCAACCAACAAAACAAGTAATACATGTTTACACATGGACTTATAAAGTGCTAAGAAGAGAATTAGTACCTTGATTTGCATTCTCTCTAGATCAAAGAGATGTGGATATCTGTTCTTCGTATCCTCCTAAGCTTCCCAAGTTTCTTCTTCAACAAATTGGTTTCTCCAAAGCACCTTGACTGATGCCACTTCCTTAGTCCTGAACTTGGGCACATCACGATGCAAAATTTGAACCAGAATATCCTCATAGGATAAGATATCCTTAATCCTAACATTGTCAATTGATACAATCAATTAAGGATCACCCAAACATTTCTTTAACATAGACACATGGAATACTTTATGAACCACTTCTATCTCTTGGGGTAGCTCCAACTCATATGCCACATTGTAAACCCTCTTTGAGATTCTATAAGGGCCAATATATCATGGACTAAGTTTCCCCTTCTTACCAAACATTAGATCTTTCTTCATGGGTAAAACTTTAAGATAAACCAAGGCCAATCGTCCACTTCAAGCACTAACGACCTTTTCCTAATATATGTTTATGAATTTTGGCAACTCTGTGCCATTTTCAATATCTCTTAAATTAGTTTAACTTTCTCCATGGCTTGGTGAACTAAATCTGGTCTTAATAACCTTGCTTCACCAACTTCGAACCACCCAATAGGAAATTTGTATCTTTTCGTATAAAAAGCCTCATATGGAGCCATTTGGATTCTTGAATGATAATTGTTGCTTAAGAGAACTCAATGAGAGGTATATGACCATCCTGATTCCCTTTTTAGTCTATCACACAAGATCTAAACATATCTCTAAGGTCTAAACAGTACGACCTGTTTATCTATCTGTCTGAGGATGAAGTGCAGTGCTTAAGTTCATCTTTGAATCTAAACCTTTCTATAAATATTTCATGAATTTCGCAGTAAATTATGCACCTCTATCTGAAAAATTGGGGACCGAAACTCCATGAAGTCTTACTACATCTTGACTGTACAACTTAGCATAATACTTGGTTGAATAGGTAATCTTTAACGGCAAAAAGTGGTCTGATTTTGTCATTCTATCGACAGTTACCCAAATAAAATCATGATGGCTGAGAGATGTTGCCAGGCCTGTGATGAATTCCATATTAATAATCTCCCACTTCTATTCCGGAAGTTCTATAGTCTGAGCTAAGCCTCCAGGCCTTTGGTTCTCTACTTTAACTTGTTTGAAATTTGGGCACTTGGCAACAAACTCAGCAATATATTTTTTCATGTCTTCCACCAATATACCTCTCTCAAATCGCGGTACATCTTGGTGGGACCCGGATTAATGGAATACCTGGAACTATGAGCCTTATCCATGATCCTATTTTGGATTCTGTCCACCCTATGTACACATAATCTACCTTGGTACTTCAGCACACCATCTCCCTCTTATTAAAAAGCTAATACTCTTTCCTTATGAACATTTTCCTTAAAGTCAAGTAAAATCGAATCTTGCTCTTTTTTTATTTCACCTCCAAAACTAGTGATGATTCAGCACTATTATTCTCCACTATCCTTCTTCATGTGGAATCCACAACGCTGACTCCCAAGCGTGCGAGTCTATGCACATACTTAACTAAATCCCTATTTTTTTCTTCAACATGGGCGGTGGTCCCCATAGATAACCTACTTAAGGCATCAACAACTACAGTAGCCTTACTAGGGTGCTAAAGTATACTCATATCATAATCCTTGAGTAATTCTAACACCTCCTTGTAAGAGATTTAGCTCCTTATGAGTGAACAAATATTGGAGGATCTTGTGATCAGTGAACATGTCAACATGAACACCACGCAAGTAGTGACGCGATATCTTCAACGAAAACACTACTGCAGCCATATCTATGTCTAGAGTTGGACAATTCTTCTCATGAACATTGAAATGTCTTGAGCCATAAGTTATGATCTTTCCATTCTTCGTTAACACACATCCCAAACTAAATGTTGATCCATCACAGTACACAACAAAACTTTGAGTACCCTCTAGCAAGGTCAAAATTGGAGCGGTAGTTAATCTCATTTTTAATTCCTGAAAGCATTTCTCACAAGCTTCTTACCATTAAAACTTGACTGTCTTTTGAGTAACCTTGATTAAAGAAGACAACATAGATGAAAACCTTCAAAAAAATAATATATAATAGCCAGCCAAACCTAATAAACTCCTTAAATTTGTTGAAGATGTGGGTCTACGCCAACTCTGACTACTTCTATCTTTTGGGTATCAACTATAATCCCATCAATAAAAACAATATGGCCCAATAATGTCACCGACATAAGCCAAAACTCACATTTGGAAACTCTACATAGAGCTCCTTATCTTTCAAATCTCGTAGAACAATCTGAGGTGACTAACATGATCTTCTTCATTCCTTGAATATATCAGTATGTCATAAATGAACGAGATGACAAACAGATCTAAATAGGGTTTGTAGACCCTGTTCCTAAGGTCTAAGAACGTTGTAGGCACATTGGTCAAACCAAAGGACATAAAAAAATACTCATAATGTCCATATCTTTTTCAAAAATTTGTCTTTGGAATGTCATATTCCCAATCTTTAAATTGATGGTAGCCTGATCTAAGATCTATTTTCGAGAAGCATGAAGCACCCTGAAGCTGGTCAAAAAGATCATCTATCTTTCGAAGAGGATATTTATTCTGGTGACCTTATTTAATTAGTGGTAGTCCATACACATCGTGACGGAACCATCCTTTTTCGTTACAAACAAGACTAGAGCTCTCCAAGGTGAGACACTTGGTAGAAAGAAGCATTTATCTAATAAATCTTTCAATTTTTCTTTATAACACCTCGTATCCAAAACAGACCAAAAATCAGCTTTTCAGAAAATCTGCAGGTGCAGTCGAGGATTTCAATTGACAGAGCATAGCCTGACCCGCATTCCGTCCTGCACATCCGTCGATTGACTCAGAAGCCCCACAAAAATTCAGTTTAGAAAATTCGGCTAAATCCTAATCGACGGACGGACCTACATTCCATAAGTCAGAATATGTTCAATAGTCTGTAGCCATCAATCGACACACCCATTCACCAACTCTCTGATACGAACCATGGTTGAACAACACGGACCTTCATTCTATCTATGGTCCGTAGGTCTGACCGACGGAAATTAAAAGATAGCTAGAGGGGGAATGTAATTGGGTCGAATTTAATTGATCATAACTCTTATCACAAAATTAATAAGGTATCACATGACATACTTACAAATAGATAATTGAATTAGCTTTCCATAGCTTCCAACCTTTCTAAAATCAAACCTCTGATTAAGAAGTTATGCCCGTTTTAGTAAAGAACTGTCGAACAAAGCCAACCTACGTACCCAAACGACGGACCGTCTATTGAACGACGGACCGTCAGTACAGGCCGTCATTTGGTCCGAGAGAAATTAACTCAGGGGTCTTTTGGTATTTTTCCACTTTGTTCAAACCCTAAGATACGATGGTTTAACCGTAAATCGTGATATTTTAGTCAGTTTAATTCTAGAAATTAAACTAAAACTTACCTAAGACAAATCAATAATCAAAACTTAGAAAATAAGAAGAAAGAAAGGAGAAAAAGGTCATGAACCCTACTTCAAGAACGCAACAAGGTTGCACTAGTTCCAGCCCCGAAATCTGAATATTTCTTAGTGAAATTCATCACCATGCATGTGGGATTTCACTAGTGAGTTTCTTTCACGCAATGGGTCCCTAGTTTTCAATCAGTTTTTGATTATGTTATCATGATTTCACCTAGGGTTTCTAGAATTTCGATAAAACTTCATGAATTTATTAAATATATGTTCCTGATCAGATTGTAAAGTAATTATTCAGTTTGTCGCATGAATTAAAAAACCCTAGCTCTATATTTCTTTAGTTCTTGAATTACACATTCTAGGTGAGATATTTATATTATTCAGATATATATGCCTCAATTATTAAAGCATAATTTCCTGATTAATTGTTGCATTCTCAGTTTGCATGTTCAGTTTTGAGCTATCCAATATTTACAGAAATTCAGTCATAATATGTTAATCACTTAATTCATTGGGACTAACATAATACCGAGTTAGATTGGGGTTCAACGTACCCACTTAGTCCTTGAGCTAAACATAAGGCACGCACAGACACTGTGAACGAAAGAGGTCCAGAATAGAGAATTCCCCTATGAAGTGGAAGGGCGATATCACGGGGCTTGAAGGGGAAAGAGAGGGAAAGGCAAGAGGGGGCTAACACAGGTAGAAGAGCCTTATACCTCGATGTAGGGGTATATGGAGGTGGGGCAAAGGCCCTAGGGGGAACGATGAGGAGACAGTACACCTCGGGACTCCACATTTAGCTCATGTGGTTTTATTATCAGTTATCAGTAGCTCCCATAGTTCATTCAGACTCTCTTGCAATGACCATTTATCAGTATATTTAGTATTCAGTTTCAACATGTTATAAATTTGTCAATGCATCCAGTTTGCTCAAAAATCAGTACATCATGTCAGATTATTATACTTGCTTTTGTACTTGTTCAATTATGTTTTATTTCAGCTGTATTCTATCTTACATGCTCAGTACCTTGAAGAACAGATGCGTACGCGTGCTACATCTTCTCGTGATGTAAGTTCTGGTTCTCAGCATCCAGATCGCGCTTAGATCAATTTCCGATTTCCAGTTCAGCAAATTCAGTGGTGAGTCCTCATTCTCCGAGGACAATAATCATGAGTTTCTCTTTAGTATTTAGTCCTTTAGTTTCAGTTATTGCTAGACTTAGTTGGAGCCTGTCCCAAAATTTCTAGTCAGTTTAGAGGCTATTTTAAGACATAGTTAGTTTTATCTTAGTATTGAGTTAATATTTCCTTTGTATTAAACTCATTGTATTCAAATATCTACGTTATAGAATATGGGTATTCGCCATCTTTTCATTTAAATTATGATTTAGATTTCATAACAGTTTATATTTTTTAGTATGCTCATGATCATGCGAGCAGGATTAGCTTGGGATCACCTGTGGTCCTAGGTCTCGTGTCCACGTCTCAGGGTGTGACATTCTTTTAGCTCTTTAAACTCGGCTGGTGTCATTTTGTATGGAGAAATAGAGATAGGACGAGTATCACGAATGATGTCTATGCCAAATTCTATCTCTCTTTTTGAAGGGAATCCATGTAGATCATCAGGAAAGACTTCTGGAAAATCTTTGACTATAGAAACTAACTGAAGGAAAGGTACCTCATCACTTTTGTAATTAACTCGGAATAATTTATAGATACACCCCTTTAAAACTACTTTCTTACCTTCAGGTACGAAATGAAATGACCCTTAGGCACTGCTGTGCTACTACTCCACTATATGACTGACTCATTAGGAAACTGGAACTTGACAACTAAAGTTCTACAGTCTATTGATGCATAACAAGTATAAAGTCAGTCCATTCCTAGAATGACATCAAAATCTATCATGTATAAGTCTACTAAATCAGCCAAAGTGTTCTTGTGAATGATGGAAATTTGACAATCACGATAAGATTTTTCCGCTATAATAGACTCCCTAACAGGTGTAGAAAAACAGAAGGGTTCATAAATTTTTTCAAGAAGAATCTCAAACTGATTTGCAACATAAGGATTTATAGAACGTAAAATTTCTTACAGGGTCTAACAAATCATAAACAACAAATGTACAGAATTGGATCATACCCGTTACAACATATGGAGAGTTCTCTTTTTCTTGGCGGATAGCGATTGCATAGCGATTGCATAGGGACGGTTTGCGTCTCCGCTAGTAGTAGAAGTGGCTCCTCTACGTGCAGCGCTTTATGGTGGAGAAACTGATGAAGATTGGGCTCTATTGCCTAGATTTCCACCTCCGTGCTTATTCTTAAGACACTCTTTCATGTAGTGCTGCTCTTGACCGCATTTGAAACAACCATCTGACCATCACGACACTTAGCAACGTGGTTTCTACCACACCTACCACATGCTGGAGCAAAATTGCCCTTTCTACCACACTACCTAGTGATAGGGCTTGTCTAGTCTTAAAGTTCTGAAAATTTTGTCCATTATACTCACCTCTATTTCTGGGCTCAAGTGCACTAAATAATGATGGTCCATAACAGTTTTCTTAATAAAATTGTGGTCGACTTGAACCAACCTTAAGTTGACCAGACTCATTATCAGTCTTTGGTTTCTTGTTTTTGAACTCCTATGTATCCATCATTTCTCCTCTTCAACTTGTTGCACATAGACCATTAACCTTGAAATTTCCATGTCCCCTATGAATATTGCAGCCCTACCTTCCTTCCTTCAAGCAAAACCTAAGCCAACAATAAACAAGCTCATTCTACTTCTCATATCCTTAACCATCTCCGGAGCATAGCGAGACAGTGGTGTGAACTTTAGCCCATACTCATGAACAATCAAGGAGACCTGTTTAAAAGTACAGAAATCTCTTACCTTTGCTTCCTTCAATTCTCGGGGGAAGAAAATCCCCAAGAAGGCTTCTTCAAACCAAGCCCAACTTGGATGTTGTGCATCCTCATATCTGTTCTCCTTCAACTAATTAAACAAGCCTATCCTTATTTTTCATTTGATATGTGGCAAGTTTAATGCTCTCAGCATCTACCACATGCATCATATCGAAGACCTTCTTCAACTTTTCCACAAAGTTTTTCGGATCCTCCGTAGTGCTCGAACCAGTGAAGCTAGGAAGATTCATTCTTAGGAACACACGAATACTGGAGGTGTCTTCCTCCTACTATCGAGCTCTTCCCTATTGACAAACCTAGTTAGTCACCACTTGGCCTAGCATCCGGATTTCCTCAAGTAACTCTATATTGGTACTTTTCCCTTGAGATTGTACTTGAGGTACATTTGGTACCTCCAGCTCTTCTACATTTCTTCTGTCCGGATGACCTCTGACTGCTCTTCGTGGAGGCAAGTAGATCTAAAACACGCGCAAGCACAAATTAGAGGGAAAATTATAGGGATAAGTCTAATGCACGAAATGAGTATGAAACAAGGGAGAAATTCCTGAATATTACAGTCTCATAATAATAGATGTGGCACTTTTCACACCGATTACTAAGACTCTACATACACGACTTCATAGACTTCCTAGGACTCTTAAACTCTGTGCTCTAATACAAAGTTTGTTACGCCCGGAGCCTACACCCTGGATGTGGCTGGAACCTAACGATCCTTGCTGGCCTATAGAAAAACCTTGGCCTGGCTCACTTAAATCAACGGATGACTTAACTTAACTCATGTATAAATATGGAACATTCTCACGAGAATATAATTTAAATAATTAACTTAGCCAAACATAAGTCCTAAAGTTAAAACATCTAACATGTAAGATAAAAGATACTAAAATTGAACTATGTTACCTCTACTTCTAATAAGATGAATGTTGGGAAAAACCTCACAACATTCCACAATGAAAGTACGAAGTAAAAGCTATTAAAGAGTCCTCAAGGAGGCTCACCACTTACTTTAAATGCTCAAGCTGGATCAACAAGGCGCTGGATGTTGATCCTAGTTATCTTTGTCTACATCATAAGATTATGCAGACAAACAGGCATCAGTACATTGAATGTCCAGTATGATAGTTGGAATTTTAAACAATAACAACTATGTTATAAAGGATTAACAATGAACTTTCTTGGATCTTCTAAACTTAAGAAGTCATAACTCAACATAAAGTATTAAAGACACATTCAATACGTATATAAAGTTTGTAAAATAGTGTAAACAATTAGTTCATTAAAGATAATACAATAATAAAGTCAATTTTACTTATATATGAAAGAAATATAGTTTATGTGGGAGGTTCTCTAACCAAAAACCATCACTATGATCCTAAGTGATGGTACAACGTCGTACCCGTCTGTGGCAAAAGAACGCTCTAACACTTTGCGTTGATATAGAAACCGGAAAACTAAATAAGTGGATCCCACTAGTCTATATGAAAAAAGCCAAGACATAAGGAATACATCTAAAAAGGTATGAACCTTTATATGGACCATTGATAGCCTACAATGGTTTGATTTATGGAGACTTGAGGTTTGATTATTGAATACTCGATTACGCATATCAGTGCTTCATACTACTCCCAAAATACTTAACTCATATGTTTTTAAAACAAATTGTTCTTTGGTTTGAGGTAATTGCTCAAACTTATCTTTAAAAACTCTCTTGTAAATCATAGTTCCTATATTCTAAAACTAGTCAAAGGCTATGTAAAAGTCTAGATTCCTCTGTTTTTCAAAATGTGAAAACATTTACAACACTTAGGAACTATTTAGTTCCCATATAGCTTTTGAGAAATGAACTCACTCTTTGCACTTTTATTTAGTTGAAATTTAACTCTGAGGGAATCTTAGTTCCCTTATAACTTTTGAGATTTAAACTCAACTAATTACTCTTTACTGAAATTATAGCTTGATCCTTAAAAAAGTAAAACTGTTTGATTAAGACTCTTGAATAATTTAAGAACTCATTTTTTTTTTTTGTATTTATCCTTATATTCCTTGTATTTATCCTAGTAATCCATTATATGTTAGTGTGGTGGGGTGCGAGGGGTGAATTGATATTTACTGTAACAAACTCGTACCTTTATTGTTTAGAATAAACAAAAAAATTTGGACATTCTAGGACAATATCCCTTATAGCAGGAAAGATGCCGCTACGTAGAACAGGAATTACAAGAAATCATATTTTCTCTATCGTAAAATACCTTCGAAACCTAAGAAAAGTTGCTCTAAGAATAGGAATAAAGGAGAAGGAGATTTATGGCATTGGGATGGAAATTTTTTGCTGAAACTTGGAAAAATTCACCATCACGAAGCCCAAAAAAAAAATCTAAGTCAAAAACTCCGTGCAACTGCTTGGTGCCCAGGTAGGCTTGATTTTGTAAATGGATTAGTTTAAATCTTTGCACATTAAGTAACATATGTGAATCGATGGTAGGTTTTATTTGTAGGCCTTCATTCACAATTTACTTTTAAATGTAAACCTTAAAAAATAAACCTTAGATGATGAATGAGGGCTAAGTATGGTCGAATTAGGGTTTGCATGAGGTGCATGATTTGGAACCCTTTGGGAGGTGATTGTTGCGCTTATATGATCGTGTGATGTATTATTCTTTCTACTCCCATGTGATGATTGTTAATTCATACTTGTTATAAATAAGATGGATGAATACTTATATGCCATCCATGAATCACTTCTTTGTTGTAATTATGGAGTATTTTTGCATAACTAACTGAGATTGGATTACCTCGTTTTGGCATAACTAACAGGACCAGATTTCTGACAGGTTCGGCTTATTACTAATAGGGATTGGATTACATATTCTAGCACTAACTATTGGGTGTTCGGGTACCACATTATGTGGCACTTAACGGTTTGGGTTTTGGTGTTCACTGCGAGTACCCAACATCCTTGACCTAGTGGGGATAAATAAGATGTGAAGATAATTGTTGCTCTTTATAATAAGAGATTGATATAGGATCGTACAACCCCAAACTCAAGTTCTGCAATTGGTTCCTAATGCAAAACATAGGCTTGATTTGACCCTGCTGAACCATTTGATACTAGCGAATGGCAGCCACACACAATCAAGAAAAAAAATTGGTATATCTCGACTTAAAATTGTACACTCACCCGCGAAGACCTAAGTCAACAAATATATAAACGAAATAGCTACTCCCAAGAGTTAATAAAAAGAAATAAAAACTAGTAAAAAAGTCGTAATTGGGACGTCAAGGCCACCATTATCCCAATAACACAACTGTGAAAGCAGGGTTCTTATGCGCCAAGAAATACATCAAACAGCTGGTCATAGCTTCATGGTACTCAACAAAGTTAGGCTAGCATGGAGAAAATATAGATATACACCCCACACACTAGTCTGCAAGCCTCTTAGTAGTAAATATTAGTATGATAGGGCCCCAGTCTACCCTTAAAAATATATACAACAAAATCTAATAGACCTCCAAACTCAGGAAGCTCTAGAGAAAGGGTCTAGCCAACTGGATAGAAGTCAATGCGTGCTGTTCCAGGAAAGTTCTACTCGATCGTTCTAATACAATACTTACAAGCAATAATGATAGCGCCCCCAAGGAAACAGGTCCCGTCAGTAGTACTTAATAATGTACAGAGTATGAAAGAAAAGAGACTATGAGTAGGAATCATAATATACTAGAATATTCTGATAAATAAATAATGATAAGTTTATTGACCTGCTCTTAAACCTAAAGATATCATAAATAATAAAACAACAACCTAACCGAGCCCCCTTAAGCACAACAGGTATAAAAACACACAAGACCACGTACTCGCCATCATAAGCTTGGAAGGTGCAAATCCGTCTATATACCCCAATAGGTAGTCCTCTAGCACCGTAGGCATTTACATAACCCTCTTAGTTTTTAATATATCCACATAGGCAGAACCTAGACCTCTTAAACATCAACATAGCTTATAGACAACTCATAGACCTCTTAAGAAAAAACACGGCCATGTTCGGAAGTACATAGCCTTCTTAGGCGTCAATATATCCATATAGGCAACTCATAGCCCTCTAGGCATCAATATAGATTCTTAGGAAGCTCATACCCCTTTTCGGCATCATGATAGCCCCGTAGGAAGAAAATTTCCCTTCCCCATCCCTTCTTTAAAAACCACCGAATCCTCCTTGACTCATGCACTTGAGAGTCGTTTCTCGCCGTTTGATTCCATGGACATCCTACAACTATTAGCTCGACCAGTCCTTCTCGTCTTTCTCTTGGAAGTAGAACTAGACTAGACGAAAACAGGGTGAAGGGGGGGATCTATAATAAGTTTATCGTTAGCATTAATTTGTGGCACTCCCAAATGCTTGCAAATAGAAGTAATAATCCCTAAAAGAAAGAATGCATTCTTCTGGACGAGGTGAAACATCACTCGGAGATAATTTTCTCCCCTTGATTTTAATGGATGGAATGTATGGTGCAAGATACCACCAAACCCCAAGGAAAGGTCATACTGGTATGGTTTCTCGACGGGAAGATCCTCGTAGTCACGACGTGTTCTAGCAACTATCTTCAATTCGACAGACAACTCTGTGCCTAAGAATACATTTCAGCGAGTTATATAGCCAAAGTTAACTTAGATCTCTGAAGCGCGGGCTGGGATTCTAACTGGAGTGTTTATCCCCGACAAGCCACGATCTCAGGATCTATCTTAGATTGGCATGGAAGTTCACGTTAGGAACATTGGGAAACTCCAAAACAATCCATTGAATAGCGGGGGAAGTCTGCAAGTGGGGAAGTAAACTCCTTGCCAATAAAGATAAGTGGGGTAAGGTTCGCGCTAAGGCAAATATATCTAGATGATGGGATGGCAGTTAAAAAACTCCCTTAGACAAATACCACAGGGGAAGACTTAGTTAGTGGAACAAACCCGTGTTGTGGTAGTCATGATGACACTCCCCACATGAGGCATCAAGAAACCGGATGAATGGTACATTATCTCCGTCATGAATTTCTATTAATATAACCTGCAATAAGTTGAACATGATTTAGGGTGTGTTAGGATATTCGAATAAGGCAAAAATCTAAAAATAGAAAAATCATGTGTTAAGGGTGTAGGACACTGTCTGGCGCATCCCATCACAAATGTCATAATCCAGCCTTGGCGGAATTATGAAGTCGTCCATCGAGGGATGAAGGCGCCAAATCAGCCATCATCTGAGACAAAAACCAGGCACGATAATAGGGCCTTTTAGTCCTAAAACCCTCATTTTCAAAAGATGCTAAGCATATGTTAGTATTATAACTATCCTAGAACTTAAATATACAATCATATCAATAATTACACTTGAACAATGGCCAAACTAAACTATTATACCAAAGGACCCTTCACCTTCCCCCAACCAGCTTAGCACCGATTTGCCATTCTTTATGTGAAATCCTTAAGCACATGATGTTGTGGAGACATTGGGGACGTAAGGGAAGTTACCATGCTATGTTTATAATGTCAAACTAGGAACCTAGTTCAATTTCAAAATAACAAGCCCAAAAACCGCATAATTTCAAACATTAAGCGTCATGAAGTTATTATTAATAATGTATCACACTAAGGAGCTTAAAAGTAGAGAATTTTACGTTGATTAGACATTCCGAGCAATTAAGTGTTAATGTTATTTGAATTTTTGAGGGGATAGACAGAAAGTGGGTGAAAATGAAAATTTCCCCTTATATAGTTCATGATCTCCCACTTTGGCAAGAGACCTCTTGCCACACTGGCCGTGCCCAACCAGGAGGGCTCGCGCCTTGGCACGAAAGACCCTGTAATTTAAAATATTTTTACTTATTTGTGTGTTGCTGCACTTTTTACTTAGTCTTCGACCCTAATGCTTTATTACGTCAATAAAACTACTGAGTCATCATTCTTTGTGATTCCGTAGTGAATCATGTATTTATTGTAGAAGTAAATTAAGATAGGTTATGTCATGTTAGGTGCATTAGTTATTCTAGGATGAAGATTGTATCTCATGTTTTGAAGTTATGTAAATGGTAAAATGAAAGTTGGTGAAAGTTACCATATGTTCAATTTTAACGATTTCTCTAAAAAATTTGGGTCAAATGCCTCAGAAGTTTTTCTCCTAATCTATAAGGAGTTATGGGGTCCACAACCTATGAAATTGAAGTTCTGCAAGTCTAGAGCATCAACTTACTCCCAGGTGGCCATCATCTCGAAGAGTGGGCGCTTAGCTCAATAAGGTTATGAATGGGCATCCAGACTCGAGAGATCTAGTCCAGGGATAACTAAGAGTGCCATTATTGTTGTGATGTACCCTGATTTTGACTTAACAAACATCTCTTATTGATTGGTATGATCTACATGAATATGCATAAGACATTCTAAATGAAAAATAACATGTTTTAATGAAATTCCCTTTTTTAGCATGATTGTGTGCATATGGTCCCATACTTAGTACAAGTGGTGTACTAACCCTATTTTCTCCCATTTCCCCCCACATTTTAGGCTCCGTTCGTTGAAGGGATTTGAAAAGACATTGAAGGAATGCTTTGAATTATTATTCATCCAAGTTGGGTAGGTCCTCACTTTCTTAGGGCAATGCCAATATCATGCTTATGAAGTTGTTCTGGTTTTGTGACTCTTATGCTCTTTCATTTTCATTTGGATACTAAACATTGTAAAGCCTATATGTGGCTTTATTTCATTGATGTATAAGACTATGTGATATTTTATATATCTATGTGCAATAAAATTAAAAGACTATGTAATTTTCTTATACAAAGGGTCTATGTATACTCGATGTATATTATGTGTATGTAGATGTCTATGTACACCTCAATGTATAAGTAAAGAAAAGTTATTGTGTTTTTACCTATGAATGTAATGATGTAAGCTAATAGGCTAGTCTTAGTCCTCAAAAAGGACGACGACGTCGGTTACGTCTAAGGGCTGCTCCCCGGATGTGACAGTAAGCTCCCATTTTGCAGGCTCTATTCCAAATGACGGTCACTGTCATGGATTGTCGATGAGACGATGCCAAGTAGGTGTTGTCCGTCATTTGATGGTCCGCATTTTGCTGCATCATCTCGGACAACCTAAAGACATTAAGTAGATTTGTAATTTTTAGATCAAAATGCAATTAAAAGTACATTACTTAACTCAAGACTAGATATCTAATTGTTCTTCTCACTCTATTTTCAACAATATAATTTTGTTCCTTATAATTTATGTTGTATTATCTTTGATTCATCGTGTATTGTAATTATCGAATTGAATTGTTGACTATGGCTATTTGTAAGAGTCATGGTATATTGAGTTTTTTGAATTGGCTATGGACTGAATTTGTGATATTGGATTAATGGTATGTTTACCTAACTTTTCTAATATTGTGCATTATAGGTCTTAGATGACAATGTTGTTTGGTATGGTCCACTTGTGGTGGCGGTGCTTATGTGCTAAACTTGTGAATAATGTGGCCTCATCGACATTACTCTATGATTATGGATTTATCATGTTATAACTTAATTATGTGAATATTGTGAAGGACTTGATGACTTATGTATCTATGTGGAGTCAAAGCATAGTTGATGATATGTGTCTCTACTAGTTTATAGTGTAGTCATTATGTGTATTACTTGATGTCAAAGTAGTTTGTTTCTTGATAGATTATATGAGACTTGTGATAACATAAATTTATGATTACATTGTGGTAAATATAGTAATTGTCACATCCCAAAACCATACCTTAGAAGTTAGGGTATAATCTTGGATTGTAACCAGCGGCGTCGAACTCCCGGAGTTCTTAGACAAGCCTTTTTCATACCATTCATTGCATATACATAGTGAAAAGTAGTGCGAAATTAAAACTTTTAACAAAACATAATATAGTCTTCGAAATCTCTTTCATATAAAAGTAATATTAAATACTGTCTCAATCTCATCATCTTAAGACACTAGAATACTTGGGACACGGACCATACTTCACAAAACGAATATAGAAATACTTAGTCTATTACAATACTTTGAAGGAAAACATAAAAGAAATATATATGCCCTCGAGTCAAGTGAGGACATACTTCAACTTCTCTTGAACGGTCTTCTAAGTCCAAGTCTTCACTTATCGAAGCTCCTCACCTACCATGAACTATATAAAAAGATAAAACCATGGAATTAGTACAACCACATATACATAGTATTGCTTTATGCAAAAAAATCATGAAAACAGACTTCATTGGAAATATGCATCTTTTCATTTAGAAATCATATTCTAATTATAATAACATCATTAATTAATTTAGAACACATAAAGAATTTCTAGAATGTAACTTCCTCACTTAAAATCATCCTAAGATTCAGTTAAGTCACACAAAGAGAGACCGCCCATACACCTTCTCTAGATGTGCCTAAACGACTCTTAAGATTACCTATCAAGTAACATACATACTTAGAGAAATCATAAACATCAAGGTAAGATTCTTCTACCAAAGGTGAACTATAAGTCTCACTTTAGTGAGTTGTGAAGCGACCGCCCATACAATCCCTTACATACACACTTAAGAGATCCTATAGACTCCCTAAGATAGAATCACTCTCACTAAGTCACAAACACATAGATTATATGAAATTCTCTTCCCAAAGGCTGTCAAAAGACTTACATAAGTAGGTCAAGAAGATAATGAACATGATTGACCTCTTCAAGACTACCTAAATAATACTTATGACTTTCTATGTTCAGATCATGTCCACATAATCAACATCTTTCCTAATTAGAGTAATTCTGAAGACTCATCTAGGTAAGATACGAAGTGACCATTCCTATGCCACCTTCACACCTTAAGTAGACAACCCTTAACTACTCTAGATAGGTACTATTTCCTTTTACATACTCCATACCACAAGTCATTAGTTCATTAAGACTCATACATCACATAAAGGACATTCAAATAATGGTCTTGGACGAGACCTAGGAACTCCACATAACACTTTTGAAGACTATTGTTCAATGTCTAGATATCGTCCCATACCACAACCTAAACTTCATACACTCCTCTAATGATAATAGGTATTCTATATGATGATAATAGACAATAATCGACATAGACCATGATATTTTGACATGGAATCCAGAGGTCTATCCTACTCCGATGAGGTTGTTCTACTTGCCAATGGTACAACTTAGACACATCCCATGTAGGTACATGGTTAAGGAATATGAAAGGCATACTTTTTATTCTAGTTACATACTGAACTAGAACTACTTTACCTTACCATACTAACTCGGTGCTAGCCTTCGTTCTCATAGAGTAACTTATACATTAGGTTCATATAAAATGGTCCCATAACAAGTTCATAACCCAATAACATTTACCCCACCAAGGAAGGTCCACTAGGGCCTCACAATGGCAACAAGAATCTCATGATGAATTTTCTAAGGATTAGTATGATGCCGTTCCATCAAACTAACCTTATGTCCATCATTCCTTTACTTTGAAGGATACCATTACGGATTACACTTTAATCAAACTAAACCTTACCCTTAAGTCAAGGTTTTCACATGTAATTCATACATTAAAGACTAAGATTTGTAAAACCCTAAAACAAGTAATTACATATTCATAATCATATATACATCAAGCAAGAGATACAAGTCAATCAAGAGAAGACATCTCATACTTCACTTTTAACACATAATACAAGTCATTCTAGAACCACCTCTAAAACAACCTAACATAATGAAGTCATCAAATATGTCATCATAACATCGTTAATATACTCCACATAGACACAGAAAGTCAATTAGGAATAACCAAGACTAAACCTAACACTATAATCATAATGTTAAGTCAAAGTCTAACATGATCACTCAAGGCGACATAAGTAGAAAAATGCATATATGACTATATAATTTCACAAGTAGGTAGATAATGTCATTCTTCACATAATCAAACTACACAAATAGCCACATAACTTCAAGTAGTTTCCAATAAGGTCATGCTCATCATATTGCATAAAGTACACCGATAAGGCCACATCAATTGCAAGTACAACACATAACACCGCCACCATAAGTGGACCATACAAATCACAATAGAATAGATGTATAATTAATATCAAATTAAATAAAATGGGGTATAATACCTTCATCTTTTCATCTCAAACATCAATTCAAAGCCAAATCAACCAATTCCACATCACAAGGCCCTTACCCATGGCCATGAACAATAATTGAAAGCAATAACCATAACACTCAATGAATCTACATATATCCAATATAGGTTCAACAAATCTAAGATCAATTAGATATCAATTTAATATAATTCTTATATCACTAGAAAGCCCATAAGAAACTACATAACAATTCTACAATATTAGCTTAACATCAAGTAACCCAATAAGTAGTCAAAACTAGGGTTCATCCAAATTCATGGGTTCATAGGTAATTTATATTAAAATCATCAATAAAATATCAACTAGATCATAACTCAATGTTTATAAATCATTTGTGCAAGAACCCATGGTAGAATCATGAAATTGGACAATTCACTTTTAAAAACTTTGAAAAATATCTTGAGAGTTGAGCTTTTTGATGAAACGACTCTAAAGGATAAAAATAAATACCTCAAGGATTATAATTCTTCACTTTGATGAAGAATTTCGATACAAAAATCCCTCACCAAGATGCCTCTTCAATTGGGTCTTCGATGGAGGTTTTTGGATATTTTCTATGTGTTTTGGTTTTATGATTTTCAAGAATGAGGTTTCCATGTGATTACCTTTTATATACTTAATTAAAATACCCAAAAGACCCTTAATAAACCGCCAATGAATTAATTCATAAGTGGGGTGAATTTACCAATTCACTTCTAACTTGGCAGTAGCCTAAGCAGGAAGACAGGTGCATGCGAAGCCTGCCCTTGATGAGGCATCACAGCCACGACTTGCTATCACAGGCCTCCGTCAGTGGCAATAGTTGCTTGACAAGCTTCCATTATTCACTCTTGTCTAAGTACCTCATGACGGGACCCTTTGACAGGGCGTCAACACGCCTACAAGCCGTCAACGTCTCAGTCAATTGGGGTCTGCCAGGGACTGGCATGCCAACAGTTTTGGGTCCTTCCTCAAGGACCCTTAGATGGTCCTTGGGGATAATTTTTGAGAAGTTTCCAACCCAAATATGATCTTATATAAGTTTAACACCTCTCACATGAATTTCATCAATAACGAACACGTAAAACTCGACGAAACACGCTAAGACGTACAAGGTCGACTCAAGTCATATCTTTCAAACACCTTCACGAAAGTTTAACCACTGCCTATACATTCTATATTAACTATATTAATAACTTTAAAACACCGTGAAACACACATTAACACATATAACTACATTTCAAACATTTAGTTGACTTAGTCGTCAAGCGTCATAGTCGTCCCTTCACGTTTGACTTCCAACACCCCTAATACTTTAGCTATTGACTATATACTATATTTTAGACTTATTTAGGACATTATAACATCAATACCAACATTTTAGTCTCTAGTTAACCTAGGTCATCTTCGGGGTCTTACAATCAACCCCACTTAGACAACATCCTCGAATGACACTTGCCACTCTCCGAACACGTTCAAGATTAGAGACTCCACTAGTAGCTAATAACCATTCCATACAATACATAGTCAACAAGAAAACATCAATTTCACATCGCCAAGAGATTCACAACACAAGAAGAAACTAGAAAAATTCTTATAAATCATTATGCCACCTAATACATATGCTTTAATTCAAATAGTAAAAAATCATTTTATACTCAATATCCTACTCATATACCTTAGTTCGAAACACATCACAATATTTTTTGGAAACGAATCAATTAGTCATTTTCTCACAAATATGGCAGCATGCAATTTTAAAGCAACAATGATTTTTAAGCAATTTTTCAAAAACCCACATTTTAAGCAATTCATCATATAAACATGGTATTATGCAAAACAACATCATATAAACACATCTTACAACATAATCATGGCTTCATAAAAAACACAATGCAAGAAGTTAATGAAATTCAATTTCAACCAAACTCCTAAACATCATGCACAAGCAACAAATTCAAGGACTTCTATCCCATCTACAAACCATACTCCCCCACTTAGAAGGAACTCATATCTTAACAAAAGAAACAGAACTTACAAACATCATCATCACTCTCCTTTTCATCGGGCTTCTCCACCCTAGAACGGAGTGCATAAAAATGCCTCTTTGTTGAAGCATAATCCTTTCGAACACTAGGAGCAACTTTCTTACCCTCTCTACCTCTAGAAGCAATCGTAGGAAAATCTCTCACTTTGTGCCCATCTTTACCACAACCAAAGCAACGACCGATACCCAAAAGACACTAACCATAATGTTTCTTGCCAAAATTTGCATAAGTAGGCTTGCCATCCTTGGAACAACCTCCTTTCTCAACCTTGAACTTAGCACTCCCAGATTCTCCTTGGGATTGGACCTTCTTCTTAAACATATTTTACTCTTGATCACTAGCACCACTCCTTTTGAAACTTCTATCCATCCTTATAAATTTAGACTCTTCAATTGATTGTGCATACACCATGAGTCTAGCTACTAGGGTAATATTATCATGCAACATAGCGGTACATCAATTTTCCACCACTATCGGCTACCCCGTCACAAAATGACTCATTTTATCTCTTTGATTGGATACAAGAGAAGGGGCATACCTAGAAAAAATTGATAATTTCAAAGAGCACTCCTCAACACTCACATTGCCTTGCTTGAGATTGATTAACTCCTCAACCCTAATTTCTCTCCTCTCTCAGGGAAAGTACATACCAAGAAAAGCTTAATTAAATTATTCCCATTCAATAGGACCCGATCCTTCCGGCTTATTATCCTTCCATTGAATGTACAGAATTTGAGAAACATCCCCAAATTGGTACAAAGCCAACTCTGCCTTCTCTGTAGATGTAACCCCCATAGCACTCAAAATGTTGTACACTCCATGAAGAAATACTTGGGGATCCTCATTTACCTTACAACCAAGAAAGATAGCAGGATTCATCCTCACAAAATCTCTCAAACTAGATGTGATAGTGCTCTCCATAACCCTAGGCATCATATTCAAATTTGCTTGCATAATCACGACTCGGGCTATAGCAATCAAAGCCTCTCTAATCTCCCTATTATACATCTCCTGGACCTTAATATCTCCTTCCACATTAGGAATAGGACCACCTTGGGGAGGAACTTGGGCATCTTGAGCACCTTGAACTCCCTTCCCACCTTGAGGAACTTGCTCAACTTAAGGAGGAACCACCTCATTCACCCTCTCCTCTTCCACACTCCTAGTGGCCTGATACGCTCAAACTTACTTCTCAAATAAGAAGTAAAGTGGTCGTATCAATTAAAGAACCCAACTAATGAGGTTGGGGTCGATCCCACGAGGACAATAGTTGAGACTTAACTTTATTCTATTATTACTATTATTTAGTAAACTTTTTCCTTAGAAAACAAAAAGATAGAAAAGGGGGTTTTTAACTCTAAATTAATGAAAGTAATTAACTAAATTAAAGTAATCAACTAACTGATTAAAATCTCAGAGCTTTAATTAATTAATAAAAGTAACTAGGGCTTAAGTGTTCCCCACAGGTTCCTAACTTGATAATTCTAACTATACAAATTCTTTCGTAGTATCTTGCATATAAAGTGATAATTTATGTATCTCTAAATCCTTGGTCCGGCATCTACAAAATTTCACTCCGCAACTTGGTCCGGCTACGTGTGTTGCTATACTAACCCTTACCTTTACCTCATATTAAGCATTGTATTTGATATTTGACTAAGTTATATCCTCATACCAACCGACACTAGCCTAGTAGATAGTGTACACTAAATCTATGTTGATAATTCTTTTACTATCATCCACCTCCTTGGTCCGGCAAGTAGCATTAAGGCGAGTTCTAACGTTTGCCATCCGTTAAAAAGAATTTTAAACGAAAGAAATATCAATACATACAAGATAGTATTATACAATTGCTATTGTAGTTAGATATTAGGTCATTATTTACCCATGGTTCCCGCAACCCTAGTTATGGAGTTTTAGCTACCCATTGTCATAATCACACTATTCATATATTTAATATAGGAATTCTGGCACTTAACTTTAATGAAAAAGAATAAAATCAAGAAATTCACTTGATTAATCAACAAAAGCACCAAGAATCAATTCCAGAAAAAGTGTACAATTACTGAAATTAATCCTTCAAAACATGAACAAGTGAACTAAAGATTATCGAAAAGTCTAACCGTCCAACCAAAAGTCTAACAAAAAATCTTACCCCAAAAATGAGGTTTTGCGAACTATTTATAATAAAAACAAAAACCTAATAAAAGAAGGATTCTAATTACTAAAAATCTTTCAAAACGCGTCTGATTCGACGAACCTCGTGACGGACCGTCGTGGTAACGACGGGCCGTCATGGCCTCCGTCATCCCATGTTTCACAAATTCTTCTACTTCTTTCTTCATTACCCTCAACGAACATGTATGACGGACCGTTCCAAGCACGACGGTCCGTCGAGGGTCTCTGTTCCATTATACTTTAACTTCTTAGAATTTTGGTACTGGAATACTCTCTAATCATTACGACAAACAAGAAGGATGGACCGTCGTGGCTATGACGGTCTGTTATGAACTTCCGTAATCCCACACTAGGTCAGACTTCCTCATCTTCCTTCAGCAGCTTCTCTCCTCACTATGATGCCACCTACGGTCATTCAAATAATGATCTTGGACAAGACCTAGGAACTCCACATAAAACCTTCCAAGTCTATTGTGCAATGTGTAGATCGCATCCCATACCACCACCTAAACTTCATAAACTTCTCTAATGCTAATACGTATTCCATATGATAAGAATAGGCAATAACTTACATAGACCATGATAGCTAGACATGGAATTCGGAGTTCTATTCTACCCCGATGAGGTTGTTGTACTTGCCAATGGTAGAACTTAGACGCATTCCATGTAGGCACATGGTTAAGGAATATGAAGGGCATACTTTGTATTCTAGTCTCATACTTAACTAGAACAACTCTCCCTTACCATACTCACTTGGTGCTACTCTTCGTTCTCATAGAGTAATTCATACATTAGGGTCATATAAAATTGTCCCATTACAAGTTCATAAC
The DNA here is from genome assembly GCA_027704765.1 of Solanum habrochaites. Lineage (NCBI taxonomy): Eukaryota > Viridiplantae > Streptophyta > Magnoliopsida > Solanales > Solanaceae > Solanum > Solanum habrochaites. The sequence continues at coordinate 22,157,886 of JAKWJA010002496.1, forward strand.
ACAATCACATTTACCTTCCCAAGGAAGGTCCACTAGGGCCTCAAAATGGCGATAAGAAGATCATGAGGACTTTCCTAAGGATTAATATGATGTTGTTCCAGCCAACTAACCTTATGTCCATCATTCCTTTATTTTGAAGGATACCATTATGGCTTACACTTCAATCAATCTTAACCTTACCCTTAAGTAAAGTTTTTCACATAAGAGACTCTCATAGTATCATTTAAAGTCACACGTCATTCATACATCTAAAACCCTAAATCAATACATCACATATTCATAATCATATATACATCCAGCAAGAGATACAAGTCAATCAAGACAACACATCACATACTTCACTTTTAACACATAATACAAGTCATTCTAGAAACACCTCTAAAACAACGTAACATATTCAAGTCATTATGTATGTAATCATAACATCAAAAATATACTCCACATATACTCATAAAGTCGATAAGGAATAACCAAGACTTAACGTAACACTATACTCATAATGTCAAGTAAAAGTCTAACATGATCAATTGAGGCAACATAAGTAGAAGAATACATATATGACAATATAACTTCACATGTAGGTAGATAATGTCATGCTTCACATAATCAAACTACACATATATCCACATAAATTAAAATAAGGCCATGCTCATCATATTGCATTAAGTAACGCTGACAAGGCCACGTCAATTGCAAGTAAAACACATAACACCGCCACAATAAGTGGACCATACCTATCAAAATAGAATCGATGTATAATTATCAAATTAAATAAAATAGGACATCATAACTTCATCCCCTCATCTCAAAATTCAACTCAAACACAAATCAACCAATTCGACATGACAAGGCCCTTACCCATGGCCATGAACAATAATTGAAATCAATAACCATAAAACTCAATGAATCTACATCTATTAAATCTAGGTTTATCAAATATAAGATGAATTAGATATGAATTGAATACAATTCCAATATCATTAGAAAGACCATAAAAAACTACATAATAATTCAACAATATTATCTTAATACCAAGTAACCCAATAAGTAGTCAAATCTAGGGTTCATCCAAATTCATGCGTTCATAGGTAATTTATGTTAAAATCATCAATACAATATCAATTAGATAATTATTCAATATTTATAAATCATTTATGAAAGAACCCATGGTAGAATCATAAAATTGGACAATTCACTTTAGAAAACTTTGAAAAACATCTTGAGAATTGGGCTCCTTGATGAAACGAGTTTCAAGAATCTAAAGTCATACCTAAAGGATGATAGTTGTTAAATTTTATGAATTACTTTGACACAAAAACCCCTCACCAATCTGCCTCTTCAATTGGGTCTTCAGCAGAGGTTTTGGGATATTTTATAAGTGTTTTGGGTTTATGATTTTGAAGAATGAGGTCTCCCATTTGATTACCCTTTGTATACTTAATTAAAAAACCCAAAACACCCTTAATAAACTGCAAATAACTTAATTTATAAGTGGGGTGAAATTACAAATTCACCCCTAACTTGGTAGAATCCTGCGCAGGAAGACAGGTGTGTGCGACGCCTGCCCTTGACGGGGCGTCACAGCCACGACAGGCCGTCACAGGCCTCAGTCGGTAGAAACAGTGGCAAGCCAAGATTCCATTCTTAATATTCTTATAATTACCTCATGACGGGACCCTTTGACAGGGCGTCAACAGGCCTATGAGCCGTCGACTGCTCCATCATTTGGGGTCTGCCTGGATTGCCATGCCAATAGTTTTTGGTCCTTCCTCAAGGACCCTTAGATGGTCCTTGGGGATAATTTCCCGGACTTTTCCAACCCAAATATTATATTATGTAATCTTAAAACCTCTCACATGAATTTCATCCAAAACGAACACGTAAAACTCGACGAAACACGCCTAGACGTACAAGGTCGACTCAAGGCATATCTTTCAAACACCTTGGACGTTCTTGGTCGTTTGATCTCCAAACTTTACGATACTTTAACCACTGATTATACATGATATATGAACTATATTAATAACTTTAAAATACCATGAAACACTCATAAACACATAAAACAACATTTTAGACATTTAGGTGAGTTAGTCGTCAAACGTCTTAGTCGTCCCTTGACGTTTGACTTCCGACACCTCTAATACTTTAAATACTACCTACATACTATATTTTAGACTTATTTAGTACATTATAACATCAATACCAACATGTTATTTTATAATTAACCTATGTCATCTTTGGGGTCTTATAGTAATCTATGGATAACATTGGTTGTGCCTATGTGCTTCTTGAATGATATGCTATATGTTTTGTAATGAAGTATGTGTGTGTCTTGTGTTGGTAGAATTGTGTCCCTTAATTGATAAATGTGCAATTTAATATGACTTCTTGAGTTAGTATGTTGAATATTCTTAGTCTTGTATGTGTGATTGACATGTGACCTTGAACATAGTTAAGAAGGTCCTTATGTAGAATATTTATTCTACATGGAAGGTTATGATATCCTTGAAGTTGAAAACCGTAATGGATCCTTCTTGTGTGAATAATGTACTTAGGGTATGTTGGATGGAATTACATGACATCATCCTTTGGGAATATCATTGAGCTATCCTCTTGAACATTATATGTAGCCTTAGTGGACCCTCTTTGGTAAAGTGTAATGTGATTGGGTTCTGAACTAGATATGGAATCTTTTTAGCTACTCATTTATTGGAATATTGTATGATAACAAAGGCTAGCACCTTGTAGTAAGTTGATTTAGTTACGATGACATTAGATAACAAAGAAACCCTCGATATTCCTTAACCATGTGCCTACATGGGATGTGTCCTATTTCTACCATTGGAAAGTAGAACACCCTCTATCGGAGTATGTTCATGACTCTGGATTACATGCATAGCTAGTATGGTCTTCGTCAGTTATTGCCTATACTTATCATATGGGATACCTACTAGTGTTAGAGAAGTTATATGATGTTTAGGTGGAGGTATGTGATGCTATCTAGGCAGAGCATGATTAGGCTTTGAGATGTTAGTGAGTGAGTCCCCATGTCTTCTCCAAGACCATTACTTGAATGTCCTTAAATGTTGAATGTCTTTTATGTGAATTAATGAAGATACTGACCTAATTTAGCAAGCATGTTAATGAATAAGTACTTATCTAGAGTAGCTTTAAGGATTGCTTAATTAAGGTTTGAAGGGAGCTTAGAAATTTTCTCTTCATGTCTTACCTAGGGTAGTCTTAAGAATAACTCTAGATAGGATAAGTTGATTAATGAAGTGATAATGAACTTATCTTAGGTAGTCTAAAGGATCTCTTAGGTGTGTGAAGGGACTGTATGGGTGGTTGCTTAATAATTCACTCAAGTGAGCCTTAGAATCACCTTTGGTTGGAGGATCTCATATTTATGTGTTTTGATGTACTCTTGATGCTATCTTCTAATATATGAAGTTACAGTGAGCTCACTGTAATGCTTACTGTAATGTTACTATAAGTTGATATAAATGGAATGTAACTTGGAATGTGTTTTAAATGTGATGTTTGGTCATTAAATATGATTCTTATACTCTTAATGTGAAGTTTTAATCCAAAAGAGCATATTTCTAACAAATTTTCATTTCTCATGATTTTATGCATTATGCTATACTTAGTACTTGCATTGAACTATTTCCATACATTTTGTCTACATCTAAAGGTGTAGGTGGAAGGTGAGAGGCGTCTTGAAGCAAAGCTTTGAAACTAGGACTCTTTCAAGCAAAGTTGGGGTATGTACTCAATTGATTCGAGGACATTACTATCTTTAGAATTCTTTTATTCAAAGTATTGTAATAGATTAAGTTTCTATATCTCGTATTGTATGGGTTGTGTCCCAAGTATTCTTGAGTCTAAGATTGACATATGTTGAGAATTATTATTTCCTATGATATAAAAGATGTTTTAAGATATTTCATGTGAAAATTTAATTCCGCACTAATTTTATGCATGTATGCAATGAATGATGTATAAGTCTTGTACAAGACCTAAGAGATGTCAAGTACGCCATGTTGCGAATCCAAGAACATCATATTTTCTAGGGATGTCAAGTGCGCCGTGTTGCGAATCCAAGAACATCATATCTTCTAGGGTGTACTCTCGAGAGTGCCATTATTTTTCGGTATGTAAGCCCATATCACATTCTGAGAAATATTTGTAAGGTTTATTATGAGTTAGATTTGACAAATGAGTTGGCACCAGTTGATGTTGTTTTCCATGTCTCTATGTTGAACAAACGTGTTGGAGATCCCTAATCCATGGTTTCATTTGAAGGTTTTGAATTTAAGTAGAATCTTTCACATAAGGAAGTTCTAATTCTGATTTTAGACCAACAAGTTAAGAAATTGAGGAATAAGGAAATAACATACGTGAAATTATTGTGGAGAAATCATTTAGTTGAGGGTGCTACTTGGGAGGCTGAAGCCGATATGATGTTCCGATAGCCGCATCTCTTTTCATCTACTCCTATTCTTTTGAGTTAATGAGCTCCTCTTGGTTTGTCCTTTGTTTCTGAGTCATATGTTTTATGTGTTCCCATGATTTCCTTATGTTATGAATGATCATGAAAACTCATGTTTGAAATAAAATGAGTTTACATGATTTGCTTTCGTCATGTTGTTGTAAAGTTAGAATGAGATGCCGATAGATTTCATGAGATGAATTGATAAACATACTTTAACGATTATTTTTTGAAAACGAATTGCATATGGTCTCCATGAGATTGTGTTGAGCATGGTGTTTGCCTGGAGAAGGTATTTCCTCCTTGAACAGAAGAAATTTTCAAAATTCATGTATATTGGATTCTTAGATGTAGTTTATTCATCCTTATGATACATTGAGTATGTATAACTTTGATTTGAGGTTTCCTCCGTGTATATGTCCATTGCATGCATGATGGTTTGATAGAGTAAGTTTCACCCTTCTTATGATGTTTTTATAATATCCTAGCTTGGATTAAATAGTTCCACTTTGGTTGTATGAATTTTATTGTAGGTGGGGTTGTTAGTTACTCTCTTAAACTTTAATACATGTTTGAATTTCATTCGAGGATGAATGATCTCAAGGGGGAGATATTGTAACACCTCGTATTCAAAAAAGGGTAATCTGCGAGAAAAATTTCCTATTCTTCTAAAATTTGAAGCAAAAAGCAGTTTTCCAAAATTTGAATGTGCTATTCCATGCTAGCCATCCACGGTCCATGTATTGGATTGCAGACTGTAGGCATAGTATGTAGTTTACAACCTTGACCTTGCTCAAAAGAATCTGAACCATGGACAGACCAACGGACCTTTTGTGGATCCATGGTCCATGATTGGAAACCTTCAGGTTGGTTTCTGACAACAAAAAAAGGAAATGTAGGATGGCCCGTCATCCTAATAACGGTCTGCCGTCAGCAATCCGTGGATGGTTTGCTAAAAACTTTTTCAGGGATAGTAAGGTCTTTCCTAAGTAATTTGTTCCTATACAATGTCATTTAGTCTTCATTAAGGCCCTATATAAGTATTTTCAACCACCAAATTATCCCATTCACTTCAATATTCAAAATTCACAAAAGAAGATCATTCTCTTCTTTAAAATATTTCTCTCTGTAGAAACTTGAAAAAGAAGAAGAATAAGGACTCTATCTAGGATTTTAAGTCATGGTTTTAATTCATCAATTGAAGTATTGCATTTGTATTCAATGTATGATTGTTTTCATGCATGGATTCCTTCCATTCATACAGTTCAAAATTCCTCTATTTCAAAAGGTAGAATTCCAATATTTTGATAGGGTTTTCTTTAGTTACCATGGGTTATTTTCATTATTGATTTAAATGATTGAATTATTTTCTCTCATGCATGAATTCATGAAAAATGATAATTTAATGATGATTCCCTCATAAACCCATGTAATCCCCATGTTTTTAAGCTATGAATAATTAGATGTGTGATTTTGAGTATAAAGCAAGTGTTAATGAAATTAAGCATTTAATTCAATCTTTATATGCATTTATGATGAAGTCTATATCTAACCCATGTTTTCTAAGTATTCAGGATTGAAACTGGGTTTTGAACCTCATGATGTGAATTATGGACTTTTGCCTTTTCGTATGAGATCTGTGCAGATGTTATAAGACTGTTTGGAGAGTAAAGTACCAATGATTATGATTTCTTATACAAAAAAAAATCCCATGTACAAACAGCAAGATGTGAAAGATTTTCTTCCATAAAAAGGATTCTTAGGTTGAAAGGATATTTCACCCAATTGATACAAATATAAGGAGCTACCCTAATGAAACTAGCTTGGATTGATTATCCTAGGATTCCTTTCAACGTACAATAAGTTCATGTATGAAATAACTATTCAATGGGAATTATGCTTAGAAGCGAGAGGATGTTGAGATAGAGGCTCTATCATTAGTAGAGTCTAGGTTATTAGAAGAAATATCCTTACCCCTTACCTATGTTACCCCATAGGATGATTATCTCAAGAGACATTAGATAGTGAATCCACATAATTAGCTAGAAGTTTATGCTTCTACCTTGGCATATATGACAACCTTGGGATTACGTGTGATTATATTATAGATCATATGGTTTCTTTGTCAGTTAAGGTTGATTCCCACATTTTTAATGAACTATGGTTACTTTATGACTTATGTTTTCTAAATATTTTATATCATTTTCTGCTTTTGTCAATTGCATGTGCTGAAATAAAATGTCTTTGTTAGTATGATTTAATTAGTTTATGCATGGATATCACACTTGGTATATTACTTTACGAGTTAACCCATCGGTGGCCCACTAAAGTTGGCTTCAACTTATAGTTAGACACATGAACCAGGCTTTGTTCATTTTAGATACATCATGTGAGGCCCTGATGTGTAATTTTAACACTTTTTTTACATTCAACAAAAATATAATGGTGAGTGTGTTCCACTTGTGGATGATGTGTAAAGTGACAAATTAAACAAGGACACTTGTCATTTTGTTAAAAATAATGAACTATCAATTATTATTTTTAAATGTCCAATGGATCGATGACACATGGCATTTCTTTTCAAATAATAATAAAAATGACTAAATCACCTTAAAAAATCTTTAGGATAAGCATAACCAACCCCACCCCCACCCTGATCATGGTCTTCTCACTGCATACAACCCTTTAGTGAACTTGTGTAACTCAATTTTTTTCAAATAACTGCAACCCCACAAATTTAATTAATAAAATAAAATTCTACAGATTTATTGCTTAAAAAATTCTACAAGCCAATGAACTTCTAAAAATACAAATGTATACGTATTAATATTACATTGTTAATTTTTTTTAAGGAGATTATCTTATTTTTTACTAACTTTTTATTCATCCCCAATTTTCATTTTTTTCTTCAAAATTTTAGTAGTTTTCCCTCAAATTAAATTGAGGAAGAAGGGCATCATCCTTGGGAAATCTTAGGGAAAGCTTTGACATTTTAAATTAGATTCCTCGTTCGTAGCATCATATATTTCACCATCGAAAAAGTTCAAGCTTAAGAAAATGGTGGTTGAAAAATGGGTAAGAAGAAGGAAATATAAAATACAAATTGGTTAAAAAAGAGTCTTAGGCGAGGTTAATGAGTTGTTCACAATGACTATGCCATATCAGCAAAAAGTGTTAATTGACACATCAGGGACTCACATGAGGTGTCTAAAATGAACAAGGCCTAGTTCCAGTGTCTAAGTGAAAGTTGATGCAAACTTTAGGGGGCCACCGATGGGTTAGCCCATTTTCTACTAATGCATACTCCTGTCTAAATTTCTCTAAATGTAGGGTCCGACCAGAAGGGTCATTAGTTTTTAGCTAGAGGTTCACTTGAGATATTCTGAGCTTTTGTGAGTCCTCATGCTTCTAGGAGGGACTTTTATTGTTTTCAGTTGCCTTCACGTATATGACTTTTGGACATGATGTATGGCCTAAACCTATTTTTCTTTTATATATTAAATGGCAATGATGAGACAAAATCTTTAAACTTTCGCTTTTATTGTATAAAATGTTTTGGCCTTGGTCTATTTTTTTTACTCAAATAGTTTTATTTCTTATGGTATGAGAACTAAGTGTCTTTTATGGTGTCCTTCAGGGTTCGATAAGCCATGTTCAATGGCGTCACTATTTTGACCCCCAATCAAACTCTTAGTATATGGTTAATTTTCTGTTCTCATTCTGTACTTGTTCCTTTAAGTTAATTTGTCATTATCTTTTTATCAAAGACTTTATAATATTCATTAATTATTAATGGATATTATATATATTATCATCATCATCTTAAACTCACATTTTCAAGTTAAGATAATGTTAAGAGGGAAGTTCAAAGGTTTTATTTCCTAAACACTTAAGAGTTTTCAAATTCTATTTATATAACTAAACGTATTGATATGTATTTCATATTAATTATTAAACTTAAAAGATACGTTCACAACTACATATTTTCAATAATGTAAACACGTCTAATGTTTGAAAATTATTTCAAACAATTATGCAGTTTATTTCTTGTAACGGGTGAATTGCGCATAGTGTTATATTTATTATTTTGGGAGTAGTATCGAGCACTTATTTGGGTTAGAGTCTCTTATGATTCAGAAGTTCATACAACTACGTAGACATCATAGGAAAGGATAGCATTGACTTTTCAAATGACTCCTCACAGCCTCTGAGAAGGCTAATTAGATGGATCCATGGTAATGATATCATCCTATACCCCAACAAAGTGTAGGGTGAACCTAACAGCATGAGGCAAAATGTTGCATAATTGCTATGCTCATTTGAAATGGTGTCATTTAGAGAAACTCCCCACAAGTAAAGTATATAGTTTTCATGGTTCTTTCATTGAATATTATATTTTAAAGCATAAATGTTTGTTTTTCAATTAAAATCATGTATTAATCCAATTATATTGTTTTAATCATTCAAAGAAATATTATTATTTAGTCTAATATTTTCATAGACCAGTACATTTTATGTGCTGATGTCATTATATCTGCGTCATTTCAAAATGCATATACAAGTATTCAGGATAATCAATTGGCAAATCATTGAGATTGTTATCGCTCGAAGATAACATTTTGTGAGTCCTCGCTTTTGGGGGACTCCATTTCATATTAGTTAGAAACTATATGAGGTGTCATGGGTCTTATTCCGACAACCACCTAACACTGTGAGACACTTCGTAGACAAATTGAGTAGGTGTTTTCCATTGTTTTGTCGGGATTTTCTGTGAAAAAATTATAGTTCATGTCAAACAATTTGCAAAGAGAGTATTTTAAATTTATCAAGTGTTCAATTGTTGACCTAATAAAGATTGTTTGTATATTGTTAAATGGAAAGTAAGTAAAGTAGTTAGGCCAAAGATTGAGTTAGGGATAAAAAATTAGTCATACCCAGGGTGTCGGCTTGGGGCATGACAAACTTAGTAACATAGTACAAAGTTTAGAAGTCATAGGGTGTGTATGAAGTCATGTCTATAGGTTCGTAGTATCGTATGAAGTGAGAAACATCAATAATTAAGAGGCTACAACATTTAGGAAAACACTTGACTTTCTTTTACACATGTTCGTGCGATATCGTTTAACTCTATGAATGTTTTATCGAACTCATGCTGAGGCTTATCTTTCATTTAATGCCTCCACAAAGAGATGCTCAAGGACGTCCTGTTAGAGTTAATGTTAATCCTCAATATACAGGGGTTCTTATTAATAGAATGAATGTTAACCCTCAAGATACATGGGTTCTTAATGCACCAGAAGTGCAACCAAACATGGAGATCTCACAAATACAAAATTTAGAAATGCAAGTCCAATATTGACTCAAGTGCTGACAATATAGGTTCTCGCCAAAGATTTAGACATCAGGGTGGGACAAAGGCATGAAAGTTCGAAGATATTGTGAGGATGAGAACCATAGAGTTCACTAGGTTAAAGCTAAATAAGCATCCAAAAAGCTATGTGGATGAACTTCGGAAGGTGTGTGAGGTCATGCATGTTGTTGATGTTAAAGCGTTGAATTATCTACCTACTAACTGAAGGGTATTTCTAGGATGTGGTTTGATTAGTGGAATAAGAGTATGGTCAAAGGTGCACCCCATTTAATTTGGGTTGTGTTTGCAGATTCCTTCATAGGATAGTTCTTTTCTCGCGAGCTACGGTGACAAAGTTAAGATAATTTTTTAATCTAAAACAAGAATACATGATTGTGCAAGAGTACAGACCCAAGTTCACTAAATTGTCTCATTATTCTCAGAAATGTGGCTGATATGAGGAGAAAAATGACCTTTCTCGTGTATAGAATGTCCCACTTATAAAGAAACGAATGTAAGGTGACTATGTTGATAGGAGACGTGGATCATACACAGGATTATTATTCATGTATAGTAGCTTGATGAATACATGTTGAAGGAAAGGGAAGATTTTTTTAGCTAGAGGTGTATTAAAAATGTCATGAGTATGGCCAGCACAAGACTGGGAACATTAATCAATCATCTTTTCAGAAAAGGTCATCTAGACCTGCTCCATCGTCATCTTGTGCGCCTACACCAAGGAACATGAATGATTACAGGAATCAAAACTCAAAAAATTTAAGAGTTCAAGGCTCTCAATCGTATGGTAGTGTAGAAGAAGGTGCCCTCACAATGTAAGTGTCGTAAGATTCATCTGGTGAAATGTAATGTTGGTACTGATATTTGATACAAGTGTGGAAGGATGGGTCAGTTTTTTAATGAGTGTTCCAAGTACAGTGAGGGAATAGAGGCCATTCTTCATTAGTATATCTGTTAGACAAATATGCTCTTAGAGGATCTACTTCTGTGATAGGCAGAGGTACAAGCCGTTTGTCTGATATCACCAGCCTCCAAGGGCAAGAGAATACACCAAATGTTGTCACTCGTATGATCAAAGTATTTACTTTTGATGGATATGCTTTACCTGATTCAGGTGTGAGTTTATCTTTTGTGATTCCATATATTTCTATGAGATTTGTTATTTTTACCAAACCACTTCTTGATCCATTTAGTGTTTCCAAACCCTTTTGTGAGTAAACTCTAGTTGAGAAAATTTATTGTGGTTGTACCATTTCTGTCAATCACAAAGACACATGGATTAGTTAGTCCAGTAAGACATGGTAATTTTTTATGTTATACTATGTATGGAGTGGCTTCATGCCTCCTATACCTTAGTTGATTGTATAACTCGAGCAGTTAAGTTCAAGTTTCTTAATAAGCACATGGAGGAGTAGTTTAGCAGTTCCTATGGGTCGTTTTATTTCATACCTCAATGTAATAAGGTTAGTTTCCCACGAGTGAATCTATCACTTTTCCTGCGTTAATGAATCAAGTCCCGAGACTCCCACCACATATTCAATAATTTTCAATTGCTAGTGAGTTTGCAGAGGTCTTTCCATATGATCCTCCCTAAGGTCACTCCTAAGAGAATAGACTCTAGTATAGATATTTTTGTCGATACTCTTCTTGAGTTTCCAGAGGTCTTTCAAGATGATCCTCCCGGAGTCACTCCTAAGAGAATAGACTCCAGTATAGATATTCTTCTTGATACTCATCTTATCTCCATTTCACCATATAGAATGGCTCTGATTGAGTATAAATAGTTAGAAGAATAGTTGAAAGATCTTATTAAGATAAGCTTCAATTGACCAAGTTTCTCACCTTGGGTCTCTCCAATCTTATTTCTGAGCAACGAATATGGTTATGTTAGAATATGTATAGATTAATGTCAGTTGAACAAGGTTACAATCAAGAATAAGTATCCTCTTTAGAGAATTAATATCTCTTCTATTAACTTCAGGGTTCCACTTGTTTTCCAGGATAGACCTCTGAAAAGACTTTCATCAGTTGAAAGTAAGATAAAGTTAAATATCTAAGATAACATTTACGAAATGTTATGGTCATTATGAGTTTCTTCTCATGTCATTTTGTTTGAATAATTGTTTGGTGATGTCATCAAAGACACAACATCCAATGCAAGTGTCAACAATTGAACCATAGTACTGTACCCAACTAAGGGTTGGGGACGTTTCCATAGGGAGTGGTTGTGAGAATTAATAGAAAAGTAAAATTATGTTCTAAATAGTTGTATCTAAAGATATTATTGAATAAAAACATTATAAATCAAATATGGCATGATGCAAATGTCAAATATGAGTGGGGTTTTTGTCACTAGTAGTAAAAACAATAAAAATAACACGAGTACTAAATCAATATAGGGTGAATTCTCGGGATGTGATCGAGAATACGTGTTAAGCTAACTTGTTGGGTACATTCTTCAGACATGTAATTTATAGAATACTTGTGACTAGGCTAAGCTTAAGGGAGATAAGATATCTCTCGAGCAACTTACCCAGTTTTTCAAATGGGTTCATCTCGGATACCCACTTGTCGCATGAAGAACAACCTACACCTTAACCTACTCACTCTCTCTCTCGAGCTGAGTGTGTGGGAATGAGACTACAGTTCACTCTCTCGAGATGAGCCTCATCAGCCTACTCCCACCGACCATTAATTTAGTAGTCTTAGTTTCAAGCCTCTCTAGAGGAAGTCGAACAGGCATAAATAAACTTGTATTTGCAACTAAAAATTTATTAGATTCATTCACAACTACTAAAAAAAATTTCAATTTAGCTACAATAAATCTACAAGCTAGAAAGACCCAAAAACAATCTTACTAAAAGTTTTAGAATATTCAAAAATAAGCTAAAACAATCCACAAATATTTTTAGTTTTAAGATATTTCTGTCGCAACGGATAGTTCGGCGTAATAAGTCAGAATCACCGAACAATTCATCAATTCAACCTCTTGTAGCGTTATTGTCGTGTTGCCTTAATCCCAAAATCTTCGTGTTCTGTATCAATGGGCGATAAGGTGTTGCTTTGCGGAACTACTTTGTGATTCACCGACTGCTTCTTTTGCTGTGCTGATTTGGTCCTTTGCTTCAAGTCCCATCACACCGGAACAAAGGACAATAGTCAAATCTATCGGCTAGTCGCCAAGTGGAATTGGACATCCTAAGGCCTTCATTTATTCTTTATTTCATCTTTTTTTCTTGTTTTTTCTAATTAGTATCCATGCTTTTCCTCAAACTCAAAATAGCTTAAACTCAAGGTTATTCATAAGTGAGACAAAACAAGCCTTTGAGGACACTATTTCTATCATAATATTTCCCTACATGAGTCCAATCTATGGAATCATCAATAACCCCAATGGCCTTTGAGGACACTATTTCTATCAAAATACTTCCCTACATGAGTCCAATCTATGGAATCATCAACACACCCAATCCAAAATTTTTCTTTTTCTCAAGTAAAACTCTAGGTTAGAAGTTCAAAAGGATATCTCAAACAGTGCTATGCAAGATTCAATAATGATTATGCACAACAAGACTCAATTTACTTATGCAAGGATAATTTGTGTACCCAAAGATTCAAGTTGTTACACACAATTACCAAAGATTCTCAAGATCACAATTCTTGCTTCAAAGGCAAGTTCAAGTTAAACAAACGCTTCCAAATGCCCTCACACGAATGATTATTACATTTTCACACACATCATATGTAATATTTTAATGTTCGGGAATCAAATACAAGTCTCACACTCATAAAGAAGAACACAATGCATTTTTTAACCCATAAGTTTGCCCGTATTTTCCTATTAATACTTGTTTTGGGTTTCTCAAGATAAAAAAGATCTTTCTGAGGCTTGTAATTGGGTTGGGTGCAAAGGTATGGTCAATCAGGCTTAGTGACTAAGATTTTCATCAAATGTGGTGCATACAAGACTTCCTTTCCTTTTATTCATCACATGCACTATTGCTCATAAGTCATCCATTTATTCAGTTTTCTATCATATGTTGGGAACCACTTTTTTCTTTTTGTACTTTTCAATTTATTTCATAACTTTTTCTTTTACATTCTTTTTCTTTTTCTATCAAATTTTTGTGTTTTATATGGAAGGGTTCCATTTTTTTCAACACAATGGGTATAAAGGATCCTTTTAGCACTTTATTGACTTGCCACATCTTTTCACCATACGCCCAACTTAGGCTTTTGACCTAAGCTCACAACTCAAGAGGATTATATGTAAAAGGCTAAGAGAAGTTTTATTTTTGTTAATTTTCTTCCAAAGAAGGTAAGGCTCAAGGCGTTTTGAAGAGAGTTTAACAAACTAACAAGGTAGGTCACAAAAGAGTTATATGTTAAACTGGCTCCACACAGTATAAATTTGACTAATATCATATCAAGAGATAGTCATACTTAGTCAACTGGACCAACGGGGTAAATTATAGGTGTTGTCATTTATGGTTTAATGTAATCTTATCACATAAGGCATTCGACACTAAAGTCAAACAATACTCTACATTTTTGCAAGTATGCAACTGTCGTTGCAAGAAAATCAATTCAACAATTGGCTAATCACAATAAGATGCAAAGAATTCACATATTGTCTTATGCATATTCATTTGTCTTTGTTGTAGATGTTCATTCATTTTTGTTCGATTGTGACCACTATTCATGTAATTGATATTGATCGAAACAATGACTTAGATTTTCTTAAGAACAACCACATTTTCAAGAATATACAAGAGGTGGCAAAAATTTACAACAAATTTAAAATCATTTTTTCAATTGTACCCAAGAGGAAGCCATAAACTTGATTAAACATAAAAAAAAATAGATAAAAACACAATGTAATCATACAACCCAAATATAATCACAAACAAAAATAGTAATAGTAGTTACACAAAAGGTGTAGACCTCACCCCACAACAAAATAAAAGTTTTTGTCCTTAAATGCACATAAAAGTATCCAAAAATGAAAATATATTAAGACAGAGATAAAGGTAAAGAAAGGTCATGTCTATGAAATCTCTCTCCCTGTTAGGGTCTCTATGGCTGGTTTAACCGTATGTACTTAAGCATCAGTGCCCGGAGTCTCCTTAGAAGGTATAGCAGTGTCAAATATCCTAGGGGCTACTGTGGACATCTTTTTAGGTGATGCCTGGGTCACCTGATACACCATATGATCTACCATATTTGGCAAATTGCAAAATATACTCTACTACTCTTGCACTGATATAATCACCTTGTCCTTTTCTCCTTTTAATTCCTCATCAATTGTGCTCTTCTTATAAAGGTCTCCGGTGGAAGCCTGCGTAATACCTGAGCTCTCAAGAGTGTCCAAGTCATCTACCCTCCCTTTTAGTGAACTAATATCGGTAGACTAGGTATGTTCGTCCTTATGTCTACAACTAAGCTTACAAAGTTATTACCTTGGAAGATATCCCATATATTTTCTCACAAGGTGTGACTCTCACAACCAAGGTGTAAATATCATATTGAAGGGGTCTGAGGTCAACAACAATGTCACTCTCGATCATCCCTAGAACTATTCTCTCATGTCGGGCTGCTCGCGCATATTCTTATTGAGACAATTGTCCCTTTTTCAACATCATGGCCTAAGTAATCTTATCTAGATGGGAAGATAAAAAATCACCTAGTATCTGTGAAGAAGATGGAGGAAAAAATGTAACTTAAGGATCAGAGGCTAGAGTCTTCACTGGTAGCGAGTTTAGATCGACCTTAAGGGTAGTGTCTCCTCGAACAACTCCCTTCCTCTTAGCCTCCTCTCATGTGTATTCGTCATCATTTTTTCGAATGTCAGTGGAGAAATATGGAATGAACTCAAAATATCACGTTGTGTCTCGAGGAACTTCAACTCACTGGTGTAACTTAGTCACCAAGACTAGCAAAGGTAGAGAATTTAGCATCTACTTTTCTCTCATGGCCATTTATTGATAAATCAACAAACACACTCAATACATCTCCTAGACACGGTAGAACTAAGGCAATTTTCTTTGGGAAGACATAAAATGGATTAGTTTTGAGATGGCATGATACTATTGTTGAAAACGAAACGAGAACCGGGCAGCGATGTCCATACCTCTTTTCTCAATAGGAGCTCCTACCCTAATCCATTTTGGGGTGTTGTCAGAAATCATAGAGGCCGGCCAACCCTCCAAGTAATCTAGGGATGGAACAACATTTAACCCTTCATAATGAAGTTTAGAGTGTAGAGACCTACCCAATATATTGTTAACACACTCGTTATGTCACTCCACTTTCTTGCCTCTGACCAGGATGGACTTTAGTATCATGAACCCTCTTGCCTATTTCTTGTTCTGGGGCATCAACTCTCCATGAAATGTCTAAAATTCCCTAACCGAGGAACGAATATATGTATAGGGGCCTCGAGGCCTTGTGAACTACTTGGACTTATGGTAACAAAGTGTGTCAAAAACCTTAGAATATTTTACATCTAGACCCTCCCTCCATTGATAAGAGTTTCTTTTCTTTGATGGTTTGCACCCTTTTTCCCTTTAATTTGTTCAATAGTATAGGCTGAGATATGATAGAGGGTGTAGGGACACTGGAGGTGCCCGAGCGGCTCTGATGTTGGAGGAGTTGCTGCGGATGAAACTCCAGTGGATATGTGTTGAGGTCTATCATAGAGGCAATTTTGTAAATGAATCAAAGTTTGATCATATTAAGGATCATAAAAATCAATTTGGGCCTCTATAGATACCCCTTTCCTCGCTATATGTTTCTTCCTTTTTCATTTATCTCCTTGTGGGAGTTCTTCTCTTCAAAGAGGATTTCATCCTCCTTAATTTATTATAATGCCTTGTGCTTCTTTATTTGTTGGAATGTTGAAGTTTGTACTATTGTATCAACAAGTGATCGAGAATAGTTAAAAAATATTAAACACACACACATCAAACCTATTGTAGACAGTACTGCTATCTAGATCGGCGAATCGCCGAAGGTCTTCGGCTAGCTAAATCGGGCTCAGTGAAGAAATTGGCTTCAAAATATAGCAATTTGGTGGTTGAAAGAGTTATTCGGTGATGCATCGACTACTTTCAATGAGTACGGGTTTATTCGTCGAACTGCACAGTATACACTCTCTTGAGACAAAATCCAACAATGAAAGTATAATTAAGCACAGGCCCATGACAACCATCCCTGAGAAATACTCATACTTTTCCATGTTTTATTAAATTTGGCCATTTGGCAATGTTTGTTCTTATGGATATGGTTACCCTTTCAATTGTTAAAGCAATTTTCTCTATTTAACACAAACACAGGTTATTATGACTTCATTTAAGCAATCAAAACAACATGCTTGCACAACCCAATGAGATTACATTAAATCATAATCAATACAAATACGAGCATTTGATGATCAAAACAATACGGACAATATTTTGAATTTCAAATAGGAGACGATAATATGATTGCAAAATATTTTAATCCTTGTAGGGAGGCCCAACACACATCAAGACGATACTATGATTGCAAAATATTTTAAAAGTTTTCAAAAATAAATTCGGGGTTTTAGGACTAACCTTTAATGTCGACTGAAATATAATTGAAATTCTAGGCGGCAAAAAAATCCTTGTACGAGCACCTATCAACAACAAAAATATTAATCAAAGGCAAGGATATTTAAATTGCTTTCTTCATGTGAGAATGTGAAGTTTAAAAAGGAGGAAAACGGAAGAAGTTCAAATTCAAGGACTATTATCCAATATAAATCACCTAGTTCATGTATATTCGGCAACATTATATTAATCACCGTTCCACTCGGCGATGCACCGAATTGTTGCTTTCTTCGCCATGTTTTATATGGCATATACATTATTTGTAGTTCAAAACGATAGAGAATATCAGGGCCACTAATCAATTCCTCAATACGCCTACAGGATCCTCAGTTTTACAACAAGCACTTTTCAACACTTTTTTTTGCTTTATCCTACAAAATTAAGACACCATTATTCTGACATATTAATTTAAATCCACAAAACCTTGGGTTGCCTCCCAAGAAGTACCTTATTTAACATCGTGGCACAACATGAGGTACCAGTCAAGGGTTGTCTTTGGGGTTAGACCTTATGCCATCTGATAACCCTCCTTTATAGCCCGGATAGTGATGAGGCAATACGTGGTCCAAGAGGTCTCAATCAACTTGATTAATCTTGAGTGGGAGACACTCGTACTATTTTGTACCTCCATGCTTTCCCTCAGCGCCTCTAGCTTTCTGTATTGCTTTTGAAGCTTTTGAAGAATGACTAATAGTGTATCCTCTATACGTTTATTATCATTTCCCTAGACCTTTCTCGTTCACAAGGAGGCATGTACCTCCCTTGGCTTTTGCACCAATTTTCCACATCTAAGATTTTTGTGTCCATGTCATTCAGCTGAGTTACCAGTGCAGATATTTAAAATAACCGTCGGCTTCTTGATTTTCCACTGCTTCCCTCTTACATGCACAGGATGCCTCGACCAATGACAACTCAAAACAAAATAATACTAAACATAAATTTAGTAAAACTAATACTCATAAGAAATAAAATTCTATGTAACTACATATTTTCACGTAACGCCACTCCCCGACAATAACACCATTTTTATCGGTAATGTCATCAGAGACGCAACTTCCAATGCAAGTGTCCACAATTGAACCGTAGAATATGAACCCAAAAAGGGTTCTGGCATTTCCATTAGGAGTAGTTATGAGAATTAATTGAAAAGAAAAATTACATTATATCTAGTCGTAGATAAAGATATTATCAAAAAAAAAAATTATAAATCAAAGATGCGGTGACGCGAGCGTCAAATATCAATGGGGGATTTTATTGGTGGTAGTAAAAACAACAAAAATAACAAGAGTACTAAATCAATAGAGAGGAAATTCTTGGGATGTGATTGGGAGTACGAGTTAAGCTAACTTGTTGAGTACAAGCTTCCAACATGAGATTGATAGAATAATTATGACTAGGCTAAACTTTAAGGGAGATAAGATCTTTCTCGAGCAACTTACTCCATTTCATTGGGCTCCTTTCGGACACCCACTTGCCGCATCAAGACAGCTTACACCTTAACCCACTCAATCTTTGAAGCTGAGTGTGTAGAAATGAGACTACGACTCACTCACTCATGTTGAGCCTCATCTCGACCAACTCCCACTGACAATCAATTTAGTAGTCTTAGTTTCATGACTTCTCTCTCGAGCAATCCAAAAAAACTTAAATAAAATTGTATTTGTAACTACAAATTCAATAGATTTATCCACAACTACCACATATCACAATTAAACTACAATAATCTATCAGTTAAAAGATCCAACAATAATCTTAACCCATATTCGCTAAATCACACACCATTAATTGCAGTTTTTAGCCAAACATCAATAGATAGAAATATACGTCTAAATGAACTTACATTCAAATGCGAATGAAGATTTAAGTCTTGTTACATGCCAAGAGTGAATAATTCACACGACCTAAGTCCAATTCCATGGAGATGAACCATTTTGGTCTTCAAGTTCTTGTCCAAAAACCTTGTCAGACTTATAGCTCAAAAATTGATAAAATTAAGCATATAATTACTAAAAATTTTGAAATATTCGATACGAAACTAAAACACTCCTCTATTATGCATAGTTTTCATAGATTTATGTTGCACTGAATAAATATTCTTAGTGAGTCAGAATCGCTGAACAATTCGGCCATTTTCCCTCTGGTAAACCCAAGCATCTTTGTGTTCTGTATCAATGGGTAATAAGGTACTTCATTGAAGAACTTCTAGGTGACCCACCCACTGCTTCTTTTCTCTACTGATTGGATCCTTTCTTTTAGGGCACAGCACAATGTAACAAAAGGCGATAATCAGACCTATTGGGAAGTCACCAAGTGGACTTGGCGATCCACAAATCTTCATTTCTTCATTGTTTTGCTTCTTTTTTCCGAGTACTGTCCATGTTTTTCCTCAAACTAAATAACTGAAACTTCATCATTATTTGAGACAAAACAAGAATTTAAGGGCACTATTTCTATTAAAATGTAACCATAAATGAGTCCAATTTGTGGACTTAGAATTTAAGGGTATTTTTTCTATTAAAATATAGCCATAAATGATTCCAATTTGTGGACTTATCAATAGTGCTTTTGCATCTTTCATGGGCCTTATGAACAGATTGTTTAAGCTTTATCTATATATGTTTGTGATTGTATTTATCGATGACATTCTACTCTACTCAACGCGTGATGAAGATCATGCAAGTCGTCTCATAGCAGTTGTTCAAATTGTCAAGGATACAGAGTTTTATGTTAAATTATTTAAGTGTGAATTTTCGCTTTAGTCTTTGGCATTATAAGGTTACTTTGTTTCTGGAAATGGGGTTCGAGTTAACACTAAAAATATTGAGGTATTGAAGAATTGGCCAAGATCCACATCTTCAACTTATATTAGGAGTTTATTTGTCTTAGTTAGTTATTATAAGGGGGTTTGTCGAGGGGTTTTCATCAATTTCATTCCCATTGACTAAGTTAAATTAGAAAACAATAAAGTTTTAATTGTCTGAAGAATATGATAAAAACTTTCGGGAATTGAAAACTATCTTGACTATTGCCCAAATGTTTACCTTGAGAGAAGGTATAAAAGGCTTTATTATGTACAATGATGTGTCTAGTATTTGACGGGTTTTATGATGATGCATAATGGCAAGGTTATGGCTTATGCCTCCAGAAACCATAAGAGTCACAAGAGGAACCTAACCCTTGACCTAGAGTTTGATGAGGTATTGTTTGTTTGAAAATATGACATCACTAACTTTATGTTCTTCATGTTGATTTGTTCACCGGTCACAAAAGTCTTCAGTATATGTTAAGTTAGAAAGAACATAATCTTACACAGGAGAGGTGGTTGGAGTTACTCATTAATTACTATATGAGTATTCCCTCTCACCTGTTTAAGGCTAATGTTATTGTTGATGCTTTGAGATAACTATACATTGGTAGTACCACACATATTGACGAAGACAAGAAAGAGTTAGTCAAAGACGAAGACAAGAAAGAGTTAGTCAAAGATGTGCACAGACTTGCACGATTGGTCTCTGGTTAATGGATTCAAATGACGAGGAGTAGTGATGAATAATAGGGTTGAATTATCATTTGTGTATTAAGTGACAGAGAAACAAGATCAAGACACCATTTTGCTTAATTTGAAGGAAAATATTCACAAGCAGGAAGTGATGGCTTTTGAACAAGGGGAGATGGAGCGTTAAGATATCAAAGTAGACTGTGTGCACCCAAGGTGGATGAACTTCAAAATAGGATTATGGATGAATCTGATAGCTCCAAATACTCTGTTCATCGGGGTTCCACAAAAATGAATCGTAACTTGAGAAAAATTTATTGGTGAAGTATTATGAAGAGGTGCATTATAGAGTTCGTTGCTAAGTGCCTCAATTGTCAACAAGCCAAGGTAGAAACTAGAGCCCAAGTAGTATGGATCAGAACATAGATATTTTGGAATGGAAGTAGGGGATGATCAATATGGATTTTGTAAATATTTTACCGCGGTCTCGTAGGTAGCATGATTGAATTTGGGTGATTGTAGATCGGATGACAAAATTAGCCCATTCTTACCGATAAAGAAAATTTACCAGAGAAGTATGCTAAGTTAAATATCCAAAAAGTTAACAAACTTGATTGAGTTTCAGTGTCAATCATTTAAGATAGAGGTGTGGAATTCACCACTCAATTATGGAAGTTTTTCCAAAAGGTTTGGGTTCGAAGGTAAATTTCAGTAATCCTTTCCATCTTCCGTTTGATGGTAAGTCAAAGAGCACAATTCAGACTTAAGAGGATATGTTGAGGGTGTGTGTGATGTATTTTAAGGGTAATTTGTTTGATCACTTACTTCTCATTGAGTTTGCTTAAAACAACAATTATCACTTTAGCATCCATGTGGCTCCTTATGAGGTTCTTTATGAAAGAAGATGTCCATCTCCTATTTGATGGTTTATGGTTGGTGAAGATTGGTTGGTAGGACCATACTTGGTTCATAAAGCTATGAAGAAAGTAAATATCATTTAAGCGTTGAAAATAATGTAGAGTCATCAGAAATTCTATACTGGTGTTAGGATAAGAGACTTACAGTTGAAGTGGACGATTGGGTTTATTTGAAGGTTTAACCCATGAAGGGTGTTATGGGGTTTATGAATAAGGGTCAGCTTAGTCTAAGGGATTGGAAATGTAGTTAATGAATTGGAGCTACCTCCACAGTTAGATATAGCCTAAATTCCTCATTTCAATGTTGAAGAAGTGTAGGGTGATCATTTGCTTATACCGACTGAAGATATGTGTATTAAGAATATCCTATCTTATGAGAAGATTCACATACATATAAGTTTCAAGGTTTAAAAGTTGAGGACCAATGATGTTTCATCAGTCAAGGTCTTACAAAGGAGGTTGAGTAGGATATGAAGAAGGGATACCCAAATATCTTTGAGTCTAGAGAAATTACAAATTAAGGTACTAATACTTTTCTTGACATTTATTTTAGTTGAAATGTTGTGTTACGTCGCATATTGAGTACTTGAGATAAATGTTTGATGTTACCACCCTTATTCTACTTATATTAATCTTATTCCACTACAAACGTTTCAGAGAAGAATATATTGTAACATCCCGCCTTAGAAAGAGTTAAATTTAGAAAGAACTAAATTTTAAATAACCAAATCTGAAATTTTGCAACTTATGCTTAAGTTATGATTTTTGAGTCAACTTCAAAAGAAAATAATTTTCTCTAAATGATGAGTTAGGTTTCCCATAAGACATCAACTGACTGTTTTTGGAATTCTTTCTCCAACATAACTATGTTTTCTAAGTTTTGATATCGTATGAGGGAGATATGCTTGTTCGTAGTAAGGCTATCCAATTAAGGAAGCTTACCCCAATTAATGAGGGGTATTTTGGTCTTTTTCTCTATTTTTTTTAAACGTTATTAACAAATATAGGGGTCAAATATGATTATAATAGTTTATTCTAAGTCTAAATTTCCGAGAAAGCTAGGGAAATAACTCAAGAGGAGAAAAGAGGAGTTTCAAGAAGTTTTACAAGATATTTGAGAAATCACCAAGAGTTTGGTTCTCTCAAGGTACATGAGGTTTCTTATAGTGATGGATATGTTCATCCTCACGCCAAACATGTATTTAATTCAATAAATAATCCATGAAGTCATTATGTATATGTTCTTGATATATTTTGAAGGTTTTACTTCATTCTTTACTAATAAAGTCATGTTGATTGTTAAAAGTGTGGGTTTGCGAATGAGTGTTTTCCTTGGTATAGATTGAGGGAGTGTTTGATGATTTTATTGTGTTTTGGAATCTAAATGAGTTTGGCAATGAATCATCTCATTCAAAGTGGGTTTGGCAATGAATCATCTCATTCAAAGTGGGTTATTAATATTTTGATTTTATTAAAAAATGGAATAATCTGTTCAAGTTGAACATCGATACCTATAGCTATAGAACTTCATCATAATAAATTTCAAATCCTAGTTGGTTCATTTATTTTTATTTGTGCTTTGATTTTTTAGTTTATTTTAATTTTCACATTGATGGAAAAGTTAATAGAAATTCACAAAATATATCGCACCTTCACAAATTTTAAATGTGTAAGTCGATGTTATCTCTGTACACTTACTTTACGTATGTATGTGGAATTACAATTAAATATGTACATATTTATAGATAACATCATATAAATCGACTTAGTCTATGTAGTTTACCAATCATAAATCAATAGACATGCACAAAAAATAGCACAAATACTTGAAAAATTATTTTATTTATCGTGCTTATCAATTAAAGTGTATTAATTAAAAAAAATAAAAGTACGAAACAAACAAATATTAGTGATATAGTGGTAGAACCGTGCCCCACTCGCAATACTTATGACCTGGATTGTATTTTTCAAATGATGCATTTTATAATTGTGTAATTTAAGAAAATTGATGCATTGAACTTCTTCGTTCTTACAAAATTGATCGAATTCGTCGTTTTTAATATTTTCACTTGTCAATTAAAGAATGGTCTCTGTCTATTTCTTATGAAGCACTTCAATTATTCATTTTGTAAGTTGTCGCTTGTAATTATGAATAATTGTAGCAAAAAGAATTGTATTTAGCTATGAATTTTTTTCATAGCAAAATAGTTGAATAATTCACTACAAAATTTTAAGTTGTAGCAATTTAATATCTTACATATTTTGTGACCATTTTTTTCTTCTCACTAAATACAGATTAATAAGAGACAATAAAGTATTTGTTACCAATTATTTATATTATTAGTGATGAAATAAATGTAATAATTAAATCTAAATTTTCAAAGATAAAATGTATAATATTTAACTACGAACTCTAATTTGTCGATATTGTAACAACATATTTTTTTAGAAAAAATTCTCTGTGTACAAAATTTAATAAATTATAAGAAAAAAATATTTTATCATGAATTAGATACATTATTAGTGATGAAATAATGTTTCACCGATAACTTTAAATTCATGGCTAACAGTACTCAACAAATGACGCCAACTAATTTTTTGGTGAGAAATTTCAGCGTACAAAGCTTTTCTACGGATTTTCATGTTTCGTCACTAAAAGTATGTGTCTCATATATTTAAGCACTAAAAGTAAATTTTGTCACTAAAAGTGAATAACTAGTGACGAATTTGATGTTTACTATTAGTGACAAAATAATGTTTCATTGATAACTTTCGTGACTAACACTACTGAACAAATGGTGCCAATTAATTATTTTTGTGGAAAACATTACTGGATAAAATTTTGCTACAAATTTTTATGTTTCGTCACTAAAATTATGGATCAATGTTGAATTCGTCTCCTCGCTTCCTTGTGTATCAGCTAAATAAGAGTAAGTCTTCTCTATTTTCCTTCTTTCCTAGTTCACTTGCCTGAGTCATCTCACCAAAGTTCCTTTGGAGTTGTGTTCTCACTTAGGGGATTGTGCTCCTTGTGCGTTACTTCTTTATCTTATCTGAAGGAAGGATAATTGATCATTAGGTTGTTGATTGCTACATCTTTTTTCCCGTTCTTGGTATTACGTAGGATTTCTTCGATTTCTGCTACCTTACCAGCGATGCTTGAATGAAGTGCATGTGTACCTTCTTTCGACCTCCTCATATTTGTGATTAAAGCTTCTTCAAGGTTAAAAGGTTTCCATATGGATCAAATCTTGCTATTTTTCTAAATAAAAAAGTCTAGGCTAAATAACGTTTCACATTTCTTATTTCCCCTTTGTATTTGGAAAATGATACATATGTGAAAAACCTATGTAGTAGCTTCTGCTTCTCCATTATTTACTTAACGGTAATATTTTAGATATGAGTTTTTTAATTTTTCATTGTATATAATCAACGGCAGAGCGTATATTTTTTTCAAGGGTGTTCATACTTTTACGGAAGGGGGTCAGTACTTAATTATTTTAATCAAAATATTTAAAAGGATTATTACTCACGTTGTTTCAAAAAGAGTGGCTTAGTTTAACTTGACACAAATTTTATGAAAGCTAAAAATATTTTTGAATTTTATGGTCCTAAATGAAAGTTATGTCAAATATACAAAACACAATTCTCTTTAACCTTGTCCGTAACCATGTCATATGGAAGTTGAAACAAAAAATATCACCAACAAGTAAAAGAGGTAATTTTTTTTAAACGGACTAAAAGGAAAAATAGATCATTCTTTTCAAAACAAATATATTTTTTTAATTTAAGACGAGAAAGTCAAACACTGAATGATGTCCTTAGCTTGTTTCTATTAGTTTAGCAACTTCTTGTTTTTTCTAATAATGAAAGGGAGTTTTTCATTTTTTCCATCAACACCAAAATAGGATATTTGTTAGAGCGAAAAACAACTAAATATAGTTGTAGGAGCCTAGGTTCGTACCCAGGAATCTAAGGAAAATTTGCATTGCTTTAACCATAGAGCTATCTCTCTCTTTTATTGCAAGGGTGTTTAACAATTAGTATATATTCAAAAGTATATATATTTAAACCTATATATTACAAAAATAATCTGATGAATGATGTTCATCTTACTACACTAAGGTGTGTAGCTCCGCCCCTGTTTATAATTTTTCTTCCTTTCGCCTCTATCCTCTAAAAATGTGTGAATATTCAATTTCTTCTTTTTATACATTGATTCTCTTCCCTCATTGTATGCTGAAATCTGATTGTTTACCTTGTAAGCTGTCCCTAATTTTTTCAACTGTTTGGTTTACTATCCGAAAATCTCCTAAACCGTACTCATATTTATTGAAATGTCAAATGTAGAAAGATGATACATATAACTTCCATATAAAGAATAAATTTACATCTGATGTGATATATTTTTAAAAAAAATTGATCGCCTTATTGTGTATTTCAATGACGCTGCTCCTCAACGGGATTTAAAAGTAAAGATAAGTTCATTGATGTTCTCAATCTCATGGTAACTAGAAGCTATGTATGTGATATTATGGGTGAAGAGCTCCTTGAACTTCTTTACAAAGATAAATCTTCGTCATATTTTTGCTAATAAATTATAAAAGTGATTCTTTTTAAACGTTGAAGACTATTATTATTATGCTCTCTTTGAACTGGATGTAATAATGCAAGTTATGATATAGATAAAGTATCCTTAACTCTAGAGTGTCATTTAAAGCCAATAGCAGTGGACTACTCTTTTTTCTTCCAAGTGCGTCTAATCAACAATGATAAGTTCTTAAGAAAGTATGCAAACAATATACCAAAGATGTATAAAACAATGGAAGTGCAAAGAAGCATAGTATAATTTAATGACTACAATCATTTTTTTTCTACTGACAGAGAAGAATGAGATGGAGGATGAAAGGTGGAAGAACTCAAAATACAAATAAGGATCTTGGCTTAACAATTAGTATGCAGCATTTTTCTTCTTCTATTATTTATATCGTCATGCATTGAATCCAGTTTTTCCAATAATAGTATTTTTATGCTTAAGATGCAAATATCTGTGTCCCTATGTTTAGAGAACAAATAGTTTGTATCGGTTTTATAAAATGAATGGATTTATAATTAATGTGTTTAAGTGTGAAAAGAGATTAGTGTATTATTAAACTTGATTTCAAAAGAATGTGAGTTTAATTTTTAAAAACAAGATGAAACATTAACCCTCTATAATTGTAGCGTCACAAAGTTGTATCTTCATATTTAAAAAGAGAATATCTGAACTTTGGAAGGCTATGAGTTTATAGCACCAATATTCCACTTCAATGCTTAATTATTGCTTAATTCAGCATGTTATAAACGGGATAAGAACCATTTGCATCTTTAGCTCAAAAGACACATTAGTTAGCATGTTTAAGACATGAAATTTTTGTTATTAGAAATATTTGACTTAAGTCGTAAAAGCAGAAAAACCCTTTTTTTTTAAATTCCAAGAAAAATATCTATAAAAAAAATTATGATTGTCTCTTCCAGACAAAGTATCATCGATATTTGAGTGGTCGAAGGAATATAAACCGCTTCCGGCTTGCTTCTACATATTAATTCTTTCTTAAAGTAGGAAAGAGATAGACTATAGTTACACCAAACAAAGATGGAGTTTTTTTTATAAAATAGATGAATATGAATCTTTGTATACTTTATTACACTATATATGAACACTTACATCTTTGTTTGGCATGAAGGGACGGGTTGAAATGAAGAACTTGAAAAGTTTCTATTGAAAATGGATTGGAAGCAATACCTGACAATGAGTTATATATATATATATACATATAATATATCTATATTCCTTTAGAAATATTTATATCTATGTTATTTATATGTTGACTTAAGGACATGCTATGTGATAGGCACGTCAAAAAGATTATCACTATAGGATGAAGAGAAGTTTCCCATACCATTTGTTGATGTGACTAATCGGGTAAAATTAAGATGTTGAGGATCATTGTGAATTTACCAATGATGATCATTATCTGCTAAACAATGTCACCACACATGCTACTAATTTGGAATGGACTATACTTTACTCTGCTATCCTGTAGATATATTATTTATCTCTTCTTTTAAAATGATGAACGTTATATTTTTTTTACAAATTCTCGAATATAAATATTTGCTCTTTTTATAAGTAATTATAGTTCTAAAATAATTTTCATTGCTTGGAAAAGGAGATTCCATTTCATGTGGTTTGAGTTTAGAAAATTGTATACCTAAAATGCGAGCAGAGTTTATCAAAGATTTGATTTGAAGGACATGTCGTAGATGCTATGAATAGTGTTATGAATGGTGGGTGTTTCTGCAAACATCCAGATATGTGAAAGCAAAGAGGTCTATTAACTTATTCAACAACGGTTAGAGTTGAGAATGAATTAGCTGCTAGACTTCTAGATTTATAAGCTTATCTTTTGGTCAAAGAGGTCAAATTTGAGTTCAATGAAAATTGTGTTAAAGCATTTAAGGTGCTAGAGAGGAATTTAATTTAACCTCCCTCTTTCTTTCTCCTAATTGGGTATCACCATTTGAGGTTATGTGTGATTCAAGCAATGCATTAGTAGGTGTAATATTAGGAATAAGGATTGACAGGGAATTGCATTCTATAAATTTTACAAGCAAGACCCTTGATTATGCTCAAGCTTATTAGAATATGATTGAGAAGGATAAGTTCGCTCATGTTTGATCTTGAAAAGTTTAGATCATATTTTGTAACTACAAAAGTTATTGTTTATAGTGACCATGTACCTAAAATTTACATATTCAACCAGAAGGATCCTAACTGTTCGCAACAAATTTTCATAAGTGCAGAAAATTAACTGCAAGCAAAATAAATAAAAGAAAAATACAATTTTATTAATGAATCATGTGAGTACAATTTTGTTGTTCTCTTTATTCTTCTCTCCTAAGTTTCTCCGTGATTCGAGGGCCTTCAGTAGCGTATTTCTCGAATGTATGATGATATAGACCTCCTTGAGATGTATTTGATCCAAGGAATGTAGGAAAGTGCTTCGTCGTTGAGAGTCATATATGGGAAGAACTCCGTGTTGCACGCACCACAGGGCAAACCAACACACCCAGGAGGAGAGGGACCAGCTCCACCGCCTAGTAGTCAATTTAGGGGACAGCCACCCCCCATCACAGGGATCGCCTCATCACAAGCCAGGTTCTACCACCCCAGGATCTAACCCACGGCGTGGGCACCACCAGAAGGAGGGGTGCATTACTTGATAGCCACTAAGTGCGGAACTTGGAATTCCTAAGATGCCCATTGATCCTTGAAGAGATATGATAAGGCTGTTGTCTCTTATGTAGACCTCCTTGAGACATATTTGATCTTCGAGAATGTCGGGAAGCACTTTGTCATTGCAAGTTCATCTCCGGAAAGAACTCTGTAGGTCACTTCATCGAAGAGCTATGTCGTTGATGATGTAGCTTTCTCCAATTGCAAAATGCTTGTTAAAATCTTTTTTCATAGAATTTCATGTCCATCCCCTATTTATACTTTTAGGGGGTGGACCAGGTTTCATATGATTGGCCAAAGTATGTCATTCCGAGACTTGTCATGTTGTAATTGGTTCTTGCACTTGACTCGTACTAACACCTCATTTAGAGACATGGCGTCACCTTGTTGGTTTCAGATGCCTAGTCATTGTGACACATGACATGAGTTTAAGCTTCAAGGTGAAATGGACCTTGGACTTGAATTTAATAAAAAATGGACTTATTTATTTGTAAAACCCAAATTACTCATTCAACCAAAATAAACATGGATTTATTCAAAATTTTGTATGAATTAAATATGATAAAATTTGTGTGTCTACAGATGCCACTACTTCAAGTCTTGTTGAAGTGTAGGTTTTCCAACACTTGGTGACAATACTTGAAGTATTCATGTATGTGTATTTTTTTAGACGTGTCAACGTGTAGGCTTGTCAAATTTGACGACGAAAGTTGATGTCTTTATGAAGGCATTGTTGGGACCTAAAGAGTATTTGTTTCTTGTCATCACATTCTAAATAGGTCACTACAAATGATTTATTTGTATGATCTCAATTTTTTTTTGTTTAAACATTCTTGCTTGACAACCACGTGGAACCTCTATATTAATTTCAAATAGATAGGTCTAGTGAGTAGTAACATTGTGTGATCTTCCTTGCAAGGTGTGAGAAGAACAAGAAGATTGACTGGATCTTGAATCAAATAAAAAATATATTGACTTTCCTTTTGTTGATTTCGTAAGAATCATTCTTGACATCTCAAGACTTGTTACATTCCTTTTGATTTAGATGATAGGAATTGATATGATTTGATTCTTCCAATTTTACCAAAAATTTCCTTTTAAAAGAAATAACAATCATTCAAAGGAACTTCAATATAAGAATCTCCCGTGTACAAAGTATTGATAAAAAAATCATTGGAAAAAGAATTCTTGTAACCAAATCAATGTGGAACTCCAAATTTCATGTCTTCTTTTCTCAATCTCGTGCAGTCCCAACAAAATTTCGTTTCTTAGTGTAGAAATTTTCAAATGATGAGAGGCTTGGTTTGGAAGAAACAAGATTTGTAGTACTGCGGCCTATACCAAAATCAGCCTTAAAAACCTTCCAGATTTTCGGGAATCAATTTTTGAAGTCGGATCTCAAATCTATCAATTCTTCTCACAGCTATGCGCAATCTCACCAAAATTTGTTTTATTAGTGTAGAAATGTCCAAATGACGAGCATCTTCGTTTGGAAGAAAAAATATTAGTAGTACTACGTCCTATCAAAAAATCAGCCTTAAAAACCTTCCAAATTTTCGGGAATCAATTTTTGAAGTCGGATCCCAAATCTGTCAGTTCATCTCACAACTATGCGCGATATCGCCAAAACATCAGTTTCTTGGTGTAGGAACATTCAAACTATGAGAAGCTTGATTATGGAAAAACTAGACTTACATTACTACGACATATCCAAAAGTCACTGTTAGAAACCTTTTGGATCGACGAAAATCAATTTTTTAAGTTGGACCCCAAATCTGGACGTTCTTCTAATGGCTATGTGCAATCTCTCCAAAACATCAGTTTCTTAGTGTAGGTGAATTCAAATGATGAGACACTTGATTATGATGAAACTAGAATTTTTGTTATACGACATATCCACAAATCAACGTTAAACTCCTTCCGGATCGACGGGAATAAAATTTTGAAGTTGGTCATCAATTCTGGAAGTTCCCCTCATGGATTTGCGCCTTTTGAATATTTCTTGCTTCTATACCGTAATTCAAAACTTCATGCTATTAGCACCGCAATGCCGAACAGGATTGTTGTGTTGCTCTTCATGTTTGTCATGTCATATTGAAGGTTTATTCACTTACTACATGTGTTATCAAAAGTATATCAACCAAGAAAAATTGAAAGATTTGTGCAGTTGGAACTTATGGCTCCATTTTTTTCTTTTTTTGTTTCAAGTTTCCAAAAGAGTGTCACCAATCTTTACATCTTATCAAGAAAATGTAAATAACATTCGTAATTGCAAATTAACACATGATGTACCTACACTTTTGATTGTAGTTTTTGCATATTACAATTTAGCACGACATCTATCTTTTGAAACGAGGATTAGGCAAACAATCATTTAGTGTTTAGCTTAAACCTTCATCATTGAATTGGTTGAGAAAATCGACTTTTTTAGCTTTCTTTGGAGACTCTGCGAGACACTACTTGTAGAATTCACATTTCTTGCAGCATTTGTGGAATAAACTTGTCACTTGAAATCAGCTCACAATTTTATCCTTCTAGACTTTTAAACTTGGAACATCTGTAGTATAAAATTCACAACTCAAAGTAGGAGTATTGAAATTGCGATTTTCTTTTTCCGATGGAAAAACGAGTCAAAGAACTACACTATGTGTAAGAATCTCAGCCGAAGACTTTATAGATTGGTCGAGATATCCCTTCAAATTCACCTCATGGTTTTGCCTCGCTCAATTCTTTAGCTTTAAGCAACTGTGGAAGAAAATCTATAACTTGGTGTAGGCACATCGAAATGATGCGATTCTTATTTCATTGGAAGTATAATTGATAGACTGACAACCTATATGAAAATCACAGCCAAAACCTGTATGTATTTTTACAAATATGTCTGCACAATTTAATTTAAAAATATAATGGTCTATTTCGCAACTTTTAGTGACCGTGGTGAAAACTCCATAATTTGGCATAGAAACCTCTGAATCACAAGTCGATTTTTACATTGCGAAGTAGACTCCAAGAATTGCAATATATGTGAAAATCATGGTCAAAAACTGTGTATTTTTATGAAATGCCGCCTTTGAAGTAGATAAGAGGTCGTGCTCAAACTCTCTTCTTTAACTCGTTTTTGTGCACATTTGAACTCATATGCTACATATCATTTTAAAGAAAGAGTAGTCTGATGATCCCGCAATACCAACTAATTTTGTACTCATTTGACTGAACTTAGGAGTAATTACTCGAGCGCCTACGTTACCTCGGGGAAGAGGGATCAAGTCATATCTAGTTCAAGATATGAGTTTTTTATGAGACCGTAAAAGTTTATAACTATTGCGGGTTAGGAGAACATGCAGTTATGCTCATACCTTAAGAAGCGTTGTAACTTCAAGTTTAGGCTCGTATGTTGAGGAGCAATTTTAGGAAAATTCTATCACTGTAACTGGTCTTCTAACTTTTGTGATAAATCATTAATGTACTTATCTTTGGAGTTTGATTTCATGATTTCGCATTGCCGAAGTTGATTCATAATTGATTGTGTCAACTATTGACGGTCGGAGTTTAGAAGTACCTTGATGATCTGCCTGTTGCAAGCGACTAATGTCCAAGTGTCATCACCCTCTACATTGAATAAGGCATCTATCTTAGATGTGTTTTTTTTTTCAAGACGGAAACTTCAACTGGTTCAAATCTCCCAAAATACAGTATGACGACATCTTCTTCAATTTTTAGCGATGCCATAGAACTTTTGAAATTGAATCATAATCTAGTTTGACACTAGCATCGTTTCTCTCAGCTGTCTCACCATCGTCAATGATGATCTTTCCTTCTCGTACCAGGAATTTCTTTGTGGTGTCATGACAGTTGATGCAGGGAAATTTACAATAGATTGGATCATTGACTCTATTGGATTCTTCGGGACGCTTTGATTATAGGAGTGCAATGACTTTCTTGGTTAGCATCTCGTCAAGAATCGAAGGAAAGTCAGAGTGTGTAAAAAGATACTCTTTTGCTTGTAACATCTTCAAGGTAGATTGATTTTTCACTTCTTGCATTTGCTGATGTGCTACAATCTCTTAGAATTTTTGTCTCCCGTAGGCTTTCATATAATTTATGGTTACCTCCACAAACTCATGAGTTGTGTAGTCTAACGACTCTTTGAATTGTATGTCTTCTTTTTTAGGTTCAAAGACATGTGATGTATTTCCATGGCTTCCAATGCTCAACTCCAGGTCATGAGTGCGTGTAGCTAATTCTTTAAAAGTTTGAGGCTTAATCCCTTGAAGGATATATACAAGGCCCCAAAGCATTCCTTGTATACAAATTTCGACTGCAGAGATTTTAGAAAGTTGATCCTTGCAATCTAAGCTCAACATTTGCCAATGGTTAATGTAGTCCACAATGAGTTAATCCTTACATTATTTTGTGTTTTTCAACTCCATCATGCTCACTTTACGGCGAGTACTGTAGAAACGATTCAGAAATTGATTTTCTAGTTGTCCCCACTATCAATTAATTAAGGCTCCAAGTCCATATACCAATCAAAGGAGTTTTCTTTTAATGAACGTACAAACTGCTTGACAAGAATATCATCATGTGTACCGGAACTGCTACAAGTCTCGACGAAATGGGCAATATATTGCCTTGGATTTCCCCTTCAATCAAATTGCTGCAATTTTGGTGGTTGATATCAAATTGGCATTAGTAAAACCTTGATTTTCTTAGAATACTACTTTGAATATCCTAAGGAAGTTTGTGACGGACCACCATATTGAGATTTAATTGAGTTTGTGATCATATCTTGTAGTTTTTGAACTGTTAGAGTGGCAACTGAAGTATACTGTTTTTTGGGCTTTGAAAGTCAACTGACTTGTTGAGGGAATCAATGTTAACTTTTTCTTGAGTTTTTAGATTGTGATGTGACTCTCTAGAGTTGTAGCTTATGTATACCTCCTTGAGATGTATTTGATCTCCGAGAAAGCTGGGAAGCGCTTTGTCGTTGCAAGTTGATCTCTGGGAAGAACTCTATTTATCACTCATTCGAAGATCTATGTCGTCGATGTTGTAGCTTTCTCCAATAGAACAATGCTTGTTGAACTCTTTTTTTCCCTAGAATGTCATCTCCATCTCTTATTTATAATTGTAGGGGGTGGACAAGGTTGCATATGATTAGCGAAATGATGTCATTTCGTCACTTGGTATTATGTAATGGTTTCTGCACTTGACGGGTGACGAAGATCTCACTTGGGACATGTTTCTGTCACCTTGTTGGTTTCGGATGCATAGTCATTGTGCCACGTGGCATGAGTTTGGGCTTCAAGGTTAAATGAACATTGGACTTGAATTTAATAAAAATGGACTTATTTATATCTAAAACCCAAATTAATCATTCAACCCAAATAAACATGAATTTATTCCAAATTTTATATGAATTAAATCTAATAAATTTGTGTCTACACTAACCAAAGGCTTATTAGATAGATATTGCTTCAAGAATTTGACCTTGAAATTAAAGACCAAAAAGGTCCATATTCGAGGTGAGAAGACTTATCTCATGTGCATGAAAAGGAACTAATACATGAGAAGTCTATGGATGAGCAGTTGATAACTTGAGACATCTTCGAAGTTTTTTGGTATGCTAATATCATATATTTATTAGTGTGTGGAGTATTTCCACCTGGTGCAAATGATCAAAAAATTGAAGTAGTTGAAGCATGACACTAAATATTACATCTGGAATGAATCTTTTTTGTTTTAATTTTGAGTGAATCATGTTGTTAGAACATGCATTCCTAAAACGAGGTCAAGAAAGTACACGAGAGTTGTAATATAATCCTTACGAAGGTAATTATGGAGGAGGAAAGCTCAGAAGTGCGAAGGGTAATACAATTCGCTCTTTTGGACCCTTTATTCAAAGACTTTATAATCTATGTGAAAGAAGGATTGGGATAGATAATGGGTACTATATCATGAAGGACATGGATGCACTCAACAATTTTGTGGTAAGAGTTGTTGATGTGTTGGGGTGTTACTAAAGCGTTGTTAGTCTTTCCGTGAATGAGTCAATGGTTGTGATTAAATCATAAAGAATCACACTTTCACATGTTTTGTCTACAAGGGGGTCTAAGTGGTAAGGCAAGCACTTCATATGCATTAGTGATTGAATTCTGACTAAGTGTGGTATATTCATAAGGTAGCTACAAATACCACCCACAAACGAGTGACCAAGTTTAAATTGTGAATGGAGAGGCAAATAAATCGTTAAGAAAACAGTGAATGCACAATAAAAAAGATTGATCTCGGAAAACATGATTATGTTTATGGATTTATAGGACAGCATATAAAAAACACATAATGAATCCTCCTTACATATGTGCTTAGAAAATATTTATTATTCTGGAGATTAGAGCCTCAAGACATCTAGGTGAAAAGAAGAGAATTTTACATAGATCTAGTTGGTAAGAAAATAAATAGGACGTATTGCTTGAACTTTAGGAGTTCAGGATCCATGCTTATGAAAATGCTAAGTTGTACAAAGAGAAGTCCAAGAGATAGCATGACAAGGTCATTGTACCACACAGTTTTTTTGCAGGACAATAAGGTTTTACTCTTCAACTCTAGACTTAGATTATTTCCCAAAATACTAAGGTCTAAATGGAGTGGTCCCTTTGAAGTGTTGAGGATGACGCAAAATTGTGCGGTTGAACCTTACGGAAAACATGCAAAAACATTCTTGGTAAAAGGCCACGGGTCAAGAACTATTTTTGTAAAAATGATGATTTAGATTGAGAAGCTCTTGAGATAAATGAAAAATTATCCAAAGCGTAGTCAAGCCACGATATTAAACAAAGCGCTCCACGGAACGCAACCTAAGAAATTATTCATGCAAATTTGTGTTAAATAAGACAAGAATTACTGATTCTAATAAATTTTGCAGAAACACGAAGTAACCAAAATTTAGTGAATCAGTAAGAAAGAAGAACATAAATTTAATTCACAAAAAAAATAAAATCTGTATAACACGTACCAGAATGAACTCACCATGTCCCTTAAGGAAATTATTCCCCTCTAATATCTGAGGTTTGATTTGGAATATGACTTCCCAGGGTAAAATGATTCAATCACCAGAGTATAGATACCAAAAAACTCTGGTGTGAGCAAACTACTCAACAATAGTAAAATACACGAAGTAATTGTTGTGCAGAAGAAGAAGAAGAGAATAGAAAAATTCGTAAGGAAAATTTTTGAAGAGTAAATGGTATTTATAGGCAAGAGGAACATGTTCCGAAAGGTTGCAACACATTAAGAATCCACACGACCATTAATGAAAGTTTGCAACCATTCAAATGGTACTGACTGTTCCTGAAAGTTGAAACATTTCGGAACAGTCATTTCCAAAACAACGGAAAATTTAAATAAAATAGGAATGTTTTTAAATCAAACGGTCGGCTCGCTCTCTGATCCAAGTCGAATTAGGTTTATCAGTTAAAATGTTTAATTATTCGGTTAATTTCAACTAAATAACTAAAAATGTATTTGTTATCAACTAATTAATTGAAAAAATTTAGCATTTATTTAATTTATTAATAATTACAATAATTTAAAACAAAATTTTTCCAAAAAGTAATCTCCGATCGCTCATGTTCCGAAGCAGAAAGCCAAGCGAGGGAGAGACGACGTACGGTGCGGAAGGATCCCTTGTCAAACCCTTAAAATTAGTCTGAATTTTCTATAGTTTAACTCTCTATTTTTCTTTCCACCCACCGATGAGGGACCATAAGGCTCTTCTCATTAAAGATAAGAGGACTGTTCAAGTTCAAACTCTTCAAGTTCTAAACATTTCAAGTTCCTCTCTTTCCCCTCTTATTCCCAGAAATTCTTGCACATACCCAGCAATTCGCCTACATGATGGGGAATGTTATAACATAGGAATGCACAGACAAGGTGTAATTGGTACTTTCAGAAGGATTAATATCATCTAGATAAGTAGGTTTCCCCTTGGGACTTCGTGAAGAAGAGATATGTCGGATATACCTCGGTCATCAGTAGACACAATATCTTTGAACTGTCGGGCATTAAGTAACTTAGACACCAATGTTCACACAATTTACCCTTTCTGTTATGATTCTTAAGATGTGTTCGTTGAGCCTGAAACACATCCTGGTTTAGAGTGTATAGAGAATAAGATTTTGACATGAAATCTCTTTGAAGCGTGCTTCCAATTCTTCAAATTCACATAGATGATTTCTAACTGGAAATTCTCATAGAACACTATTTTGTCAAATCTACAGAACAAACTAAACAAAATCTACAAACTTTAATTTTATAATACTTAGCAATATCCTTAAAGGGCGTAACTTATTACTAAACATTATTCTTCATCGTCGCTGAGAATGGATTGAGTTATTGACATTGTCGAACCATCAACCAAAACTTTTGTTTTTATCCTTTAATCCAAGCTCTTTGGATCCATTTGCTAGATCGGTTACCGCATGCTAACTGTTCCTATCCGTAACCCATTTCCTTAGAGATCTTTCAGCTGCTCTCTCACTAGGCCTTTCCTTAGTGGATATGAACACATGTCGCTTGACTTTCATAGTCAATTGTGATATTTCCATAGGAGAAGTTGTATACGTGTTCTTCTCCGTCGTCTACGACAGATTCCAGTGTACATAACGCCCCTCCTGCCCTACCTATTGTTGCTTGACTATCACAATGTATGCAACGAAGGCCCAACAAGTTTGGGCAGAATGGAATATCCTCTAGAAATTTTGGATCCATTCAGCTTCTTCACCAGCCTTATCCAAAGTAATTAATTCAAATTTCATTGTAGAGCGAGCAATACGTGTCAGTTTGGATGATTTCCAAGAGACTGATCCTCCACCAAGTATGAACACATAACCACTTGTGGATTTTACTTCATTTGACCCGATCAAATTTGCATCACTATATCATTCAATCATAGTAAAATATTTATTATAATGCAAAGCATAGTGTTGTATATATTTCAGATACCCCAACATATGTTTCGTCGCCATCCAGTGAGTTTGATTCGGATTACTAGTGAACCAATTGTTTCTAATAGCAAAGCGATTTGGTCGCGTACAATCAATATACATCAAACATCCATAAAACTTGGCATATTCTAATTGAGAGTCACTTTTTTGCCTTCAATTTTTTGAAATGTACACTCTCTTCAATCAATTGATTTTGGCCAATATTGGAAATTCAAGTACTAACTTATCCAATACTCTTTCAAGTAAGGAGATTGAGATTAAGCTAGTCCCTGAGGTTTGAGAATCTGACCCCTTAAGATCAAATAAGCTACTATAAGTCCTTCATACTCGGAACTTGCTGGACAACATGCACTTAGAAGCATAACCTCGTCGATGTCTGTATCATTATAACATGTCATCAACATACAAACAAAAAATGACTCTCATTGATAGAACGTTTTTAATGTAAACAATTATCACATTCGTTTATTTCAAATCAATTGGCCAAACATGCTTTTGGTCAAATTTAGCATGCCTATTGTTATGGGTGATTGCTTATTCCATATAAATTGACTTCCAAAAGCAGCATACTTTCTTTTCTTTACACGAACTATACTCTTCAGGTTGTTCCATGTAAATTTCTTCCTCCAACTCTCCATTTAAGAAGTATGTCTTTACATCCATTTGGTGGATTTTAAGATCATGCACTGCTGCTAGTGTTGTTAACATCCTAACATGTTATCCCTATTACTAGAGAGTGTGTGTCAAAGTAGTCCATACTGTTCTTTTGTCAGTACCCTTTGACTACCAGTCTAGACTTATATTTGTCAATAGTCCCATCAGGTTTCATTTTCCTTTTAAAGATCCACTTTGATCCTAAAGTTTATTTTCTGGAGGAAGATTAGCCAATTCCCAAGTGTGATTACTTAAAATTGATTCGATCGCACTATTGACTGCTTCTTTCCAATAAGTTGACTCAGATGAAAAAGAGTTGCTCTAAATGTTTAAGGTTCATTTTTAAGCAATAATTCCATTAAATATGGTCCGAAAGAAGCAAGATTCCATTGGCAAGTACTACGCCAAAGATCCTCACTAGTTAGTGTATTTTCTGTTGATTTTTCTCGTGGTCGTTTAGGTCTTTCACTTTTCAACTCACATTCAGTTTAATACGGATAAATATTTTCAAAAAACTCTATGTTATCTTACTCAATTATCGCAATAACAATAATCTCATGATTATCACATTTGTGAACCAAAAATTGTCAGGCCTTACTGTTCACATCATATAGAATAAATACACAGTCTACTATTTTGTGTCCAATTTTAACCCTCTTCGGTAAAAGAACCTCTACCTTGGCACCCATACACTTTGAAATATTTCAAGTTGGGTTTGAGTCAATTCCACACACCTCATTATGAAAATTGATTGGCTGTTGATGGGGTTAGGGACCGTGGGTATCTTATTAGCCGTAAGAATGTCTTCCCCACAGGATTCGTGGTGAACTTAGAATTGATCATCAGGCATTCCTCATTTCCTTTAATGTTTGTTCTGTGTTTCACCAAAACCATTATCATGTGTGTATAAGGTGCATAATTTGATGAATTAATTACATATTCCCAAACATTATCTCTGGAAAAAGGAGAGTCATATTCTTCTTCTCTATCACTCCGAAATTATTTTTATCTTTAGATTCAATTGGTTCTTACTTCCTTTTTGTTATTTCTAAATGCAATCAATTCTTCATTCTTACATTTAAGTAAATATACATAACAAAATTGAGTGTCGTCGCAACTAAAAGTTATAAAAAAATACGTGTTCCACCACAAAGATTGTGTCGACTTATCATCGCATATATTTGTGTGAATGAAGTCTTAGTTGGAATTTCTTGCAAAGACTTAAAAGATTTTTAACAACTTAATTCACACCCAATTTCACATTGATCTTCTGCTATTTAAAATTCAATGAAATACTTCTAGAATAACCAATTTTTGCAAGGCTTTGTATTTACATGTACCAAACGGGCAGGCTATAAATCTTTGATCCAATAAGTAACAGAAAGTAGAATTCTTAGTGATACTTTAAAAACCATGTCGTTCAGTCTGAAAAAGGACCCCATAGGAGCCTTTTTCTTTGAAAAATTTCATTCTTACTTATTACACTTTTGTTACTAACTAGGACACACTTAAACCCATTATCCACGAGTGTGCAACAAACATAAATTCTTCTAATAGAGAGGGACATGCAGAACACCGTTCAAAGCAACACCTACTAATGTCATTTTCAACATTATTTTCCACTTTTGCAATCTTGTTGTTGATTGTTTCCATGAAAATCTTCATCGATTAACAGGAGGGATGTGTACATTTTAAAGTCTTCTTTCACAGAGCAAATATGTCGAGTGGCACATGAGTCGAGAACCCTCTTCGGAATTCCAACTAAGTTACACTACGACGAAATAATGGAACAAGTCATTGCATCTTAGATGTTTTACCACAATGTTTGCTTTACGTTTTTGCATTTGCCTGTCTTTGTTCTCTCTGGAGCCGACACTCAGAAGACCTACGATCAACCTTGCCTCAGTTGTAATAGGTTTTTGCCTTTTGATTTGTTCTTGTCTTGTTTGACTTCTGCCGTTGAAATTCTTATCTATTGTCTTTGGTAGGAGCTTCTCAACATATTAACTCCAATGATTGTTGACTCTTATGAGACTTCTTTTTGGTCCATGTTTTTATCTTCCTCGGTCTTGGACAAATAGAAGATCTTCAAGCTCTTTCTGGACGCTTGTGCTTTAGGTAATCTTGAAATCGTTCCAAACGAATGAGGCAACTTCTTCGATCAGCAGCCACTTGAAAAAACTCGTATTACTACCATATTATTCAGCAATCAGTCATGGAGAATAAATGACGTTCATAAACTTGTGATCAACAGTTTACTATCTACAATTTTATAGTCTAAAAAATTTGCGGACCAGAAACTTCTTCAAGCACTGCATCTCTGACTTATATTTCTTCGCAGTGCATCCACAAACTATTTTGAAGTTGTTATTGCACTATAGGGCATTATATAAGTCATCTTACGCACTACAAAATGTAGGCCTTCCATAGGACGTCTGCCGTTCCATGCTTGAAGAATCATGAATTTCTTGTCTGACTCAGCAACAGGCATTGAAGTTTCTTCACTGGTAACATTTCTGCAGACCAAGAGTGAGTCACCAGAAAAACTTTTTGCTGCCATCCTTTAAATTCACAACAGTGAATTATCCGTTCCCTGACTTATGGTCACAACTGTCGGGGCTGGTGCGCACAACAATTTTAATAAACGTTGTTGTCCTTTCTGATAAATAAAAAAAGGATCGATATTAGGCTTAGTAAGGCAAAAATTATAACTGCAGACTTCAAGGGGAGTATAAAATCACCAAAGGTTGTTGTTCTCTACCAGCGACAACACAGATTGATATTAATTAATATTTCAACTAAGATTGTGCAAAGCATGTTTAAAAACAAAAAACAGAAAAGAAATCTAATTCTAAAAATTTTTTGCAGAAGAGCACAAAAACGAAAGAAGAAACCAAATTTACTGGAATAAGTAAGAAAGAAGAACAAAAATTTAATTCACAAAAAAAAAAATCTTTAAAACACGTACCAGAATCTAAATAAATTTTAACAGGAAAAATATCAAGTTCACTGAACTCACTGTGTCCCCTTAAGGAAATTATTCCCCTCAAGTATCCGAGGTTTCATTTGGAATATGATCTGTCAGTGTAAAATGTTCTCTATCACTAGAGTATAGATACAAAAAATCTGGTGTCAGCGAACTACTCAACATTAGTAAAACACACAAAGTAATTGTTGTGCAGAAGAGGAAGAAAAGATCAGAAAAATTCATAAGGAAAAATTCTGTAGAGTGAATGGTATTTCTAGGCAAGAGGAATAGGTTTCGAAAGGTTGCAACCCTTTCAAAATCCATATGACCGTTCATAAAAGTTTGCAACCTTTCAAATGGTACTGACTGTTCCTGAAAGTTGCAACCTTTC
Organism: Solanum habrochaites; assembly: GCA_027704765.1. NCBI lineage: Eukaryota > Viridiplantae > Streptophyta > Magnoliopsida > Solanales > Solanaceae > Solanum > Solanum habrochaites. The sequence continues at coordinate 22,200,087 of JAKWJA010002496.1, forward strand.
AGAACAGTCATTTCCAAAAAAATGAAAAATTTAAATAAAGAAGGAAAGTTTTTAAATCAAACGGGTCGCGCGCGGATCCTTGTTGGGTCGGGTTAATCAACTAAAAAGTTGAAACATTTAAGTTAATTTCAATAAAATAACTGAAAACTTTTATGCTATCGACAAATTAATTAAAAATATTTTGGCCATTTAATTTAATTAATTAGTTAAATAATTAAAACAAAATTTGTCCAAAAATTAATCTCTCGATCATTTTCCAAAGATAAAGCCTAAGCCGAAACCGAAGCCAAGCCGAGCGACAACGACGATAGCGCAAGAGAGGTCCCTCTTTTCAACCCTTTAACAATTAATAGGAGTGTTTCTATATTAAACTCTCATATTTTTATTTCCACCACCGATGAGGGACATATTTCTTTTCATTAAACAATAAGAGTTTTTTTTAAGTTCCCAACTCTTCAAGTTCTCAACTTTTCAAGTTCTTCTATTTCTCTCTATTTCTTATGAATTCTTCCTACATACCCAACAATTATTTATAATTAGGTATTTTTTGTTAATTTGTATTTTCTTTCTTCACTTTTGTAGGATTTAGTTAAATCTTAATAACTTTTATTAGTTAGGAACTATGTAAATAAAGAAGACAAAATTATAAGAATTCAAAAAGAAGAGTCATGCCACCACCAAAACAAAGGCACTGGGTGAGAGGAAATCCACCATTATTTTTAAAGTAATTTGGTTGATGCATTCGAATTTGAAGGTGTAGCACAAAAAAGGAAGAGACGTTGCATGAAAAAATGTACGAAACAGATGTTTGACCGATCGAGTGCACCACACTATGCGTGTAACAACTAGAACCTTGGATAGCGGCTGACCATGCACATCATGGGAGGTGTCATGTTACTAAAACCCATTTCAGCCGTACCTACGAAGTAGTGTGCCTGCCTCCCTTTCTTCCAAAAAAATTCCAAAAATTCATGGGTCCACTCAAAATTCTACCTTAAATCATATTCCTAGAAAAAATTAACCATCAGTTTCTCTCAATCCCAAACCCAAATCGCTAACCCTTTCTCTCAAATTCACTCAACTCTGAAAGTTTTTGTGTTCTTGTTTCACCTTTTTCCCCAAAAAAATCCCAAAATTCTCAGATTTTTCTTTCCCAAAGCTCTTGCTAACTGCCATTCTTCAACTACCAACCAACAAAACCTATCAACAACCAAAGAAAAATCAAATCCAGTAAACCGATCAAGTCATAATCATGCAGGTTAATGTGTGATCATCGTAATAATTATCTAAACATATCAATTAGAATATGAATGCTCTCAAAACAAATGACAAATACAGGAAAATCATAGTAAATGGATATACAAATGCACCCAAGATCATTATGTCTTATGGTTTACGGCTTGAAAACAAACACATTTATACAAGGACTTCTCTATACCAAGAAGTGATTTAAAAAATTAAAATAAAAAATAATATGGCAATTCAGTCATGTAATAAGAACATTAAATTAGTATAATATGTAAAAAAAAAATAGTATAATTTACCGAAATCGCTTAGTTGTAAGAGCTAATTACATTATTTCCCTAATATTTTTCATATTCAAGAAATTCCTTAAAATTTATGGATTTCAGATACATAACAGGACTTCTGGATAAATCACTGTACTACTGAATTTATTAGCAAACATTCATATACATATGTAAGGGTTGTATCCTAGAGAGAAGGGATGTACAAGAGAGCGGATATGACATCCAAATACATAGGTGAGAGATGTATCCGAGAAGGGGACATGGATGTATCAGGAAGAGGAGAGTGTATCAAAGAGGAGATTTTTTTTTCTTTTGAAATTGTATAAAGTTATAGAAAATTATGATAAATAAAATGTGTATTTAGCTAATTTTTTTCTAAAAATTTAATCTGTTATAATTATGAAGAAAATGTTTGGTTAGCAATTGAAAGAATAGGAAGATCCATAAAGATGACTTTCTAAATTAAATTTAACTGTTTGGTTGGTTATTAAATGGTAAAATCTAACTTTGAAATTTTGAAATTTATTAATAAATAACTATAATAATTTCTTTAAAAGCTTTATGTGTATTAGTTTTGAATTGTTTTTATCTCTAGGACGTGCTCTTGAAAGAAACTATACAAACCCTCCTCTTTATCCTTTGTTTGCAACAAATTACGAAGTAACAAAAACATAAATTGCAAACACAAATAGAATATGAAGAAGCATAAGTTTATTGATAAACTTTGTAGTTATAAGTTTATATCTCCCTTGATTCTTCTCTGATAAGATATTTATCCATGATCTATATCGGTCAATTTGTAGAATATTTTCGAATTAGCATGATTCATTTTGACCACTCTATGAATATTTAATCAATTTTTTGAATATTTGATTTTTAATATAATATAGTACCTTTTATATATGCATGAATTGAAATGATATAATGTTCATCAATTTATGATTTTCCATCTCCTGATATTAACCCTGAGTCGTTTATGATTTATTTGAAAAGTTACTTCGAACTTTGAGTTGGTAGGGAATTTTCTAAGTGATTTTGGAAGGCTAAGTTTCTCAAATTTGTTTCTTTTGGAGTTTCAAATGTCACAACGGAATTTTGTCGATTTCATTGATCATGAAATATGGAATCGGAGCTGTGTAGTTGTCGTCTTAAGATTCAGAGACCTTTTAGAGGATTTGAGGTCGCAAGTTGTAAAATTATGACAATTTAGCCTTGGTGTTGATTTTTACAACATTCGGGGTTTATATGCTCGGATCGGAATTCCGTAAGTGTCTTTGGATTAGGGGGATAATTTTAGGTCTATGTTAAGTCTTGCTTGATTTTTTAGAGGCCCCGATCTTCTTTTAGTCATTTAGGCGAGTTGGTTTCTTTTGGTTTTCACTGATGTTGGGTCAAGGAGACAAAAGATTCATGTTTTTATGGTTCTATTATGTCTGTATGTTTGAGTGTAATCCATTTTAATCTAAGGTTTGAGTTCACGAGGTTCCGGACGAATCTCGATGGTCAATTTGATGTTTTTTTCTTCGCAGTGTTTTTGGGTGCTACAAGGATCGCTTTTGCAGAAGCAAAGGGCCTGTTTCATAAGAGACCTTCTCTTTACAGAAACATTATTCCTTTAAGCAAGACGCGAAGCCATGTTCACTTTTGCGATACCTAGAAGGTGTTTCTCCAATTTTAGGGTTTGAGCCCCATTTTCCATTGTTTAGCTTGGAAAGCCATTGGTGGCGATTTTGAAAAGGATTTCTTGTTCTAAATCAATTGGGTAAACTTTCATGATCCTAAACCTTCACCCCTTTGGTTATTGTTTAATTGTAATATAAAAAATTGGGAATTTGATTGGTAAATAGTAAAACTTTTCAAGAACTCAAGTTTTCAACTAAATGTAGATTTTGAATTTTTTGTGACGTTTTTCAAAATTATTTTCTCCAATGAGTTCCTGAATACTTGAATAAAATTTAAAAACATTAAATTTTGGACTCAAAACATTTTTTTGGAATTGGGTCTGAGTTGATGGGTTCATTTTTTAATGTAATTGATGTGGGTACTATTGTTCTTAGAAATTTAATGTGAGTAATTGATTGTTATAGATTGTGTGGCTTCAAAAGGGGAAGACTCAACTCAGGGAGTAATTAATTTTTTCACGTAAGGCAATAAATATGCTAACCCTTGTATTCTTGTAGAACTCATGTATTTACTTTATTAGTTGTATATTGGGAGTATTACGGATGTAGTGAAGGGTTAATTTTCTAGTTGATAAATCTCAATAAGTACAAAAGGGTTGAAATGAAAAGGCTATTTGATGAACATGATAGTGTGAAATGTCTTGTTGTGACCCTTATTGATTTATTGATAAAATGGTTGATAGCATAAATGTGCACTTGTATTGTATGAATTGTTGTTTCTTCCAAGAGGTATGGTATTAGTTTTACACATTAATTATTGAGGTCATTCCAGACTAGTTAATTGATATTAAGGCCTATGAGAAATGGTTTGAGCTAGTGATATGACATAAAGTTGATGGGAAATGATTCCACCTAGTGATATTGTGCACATGGTAATTGTTTTCGACAAGTTTTTTTATATAAATCCATCGGGAAATGGTTTTGGCCAGTCATATTTTGCCTATGGGAAACTGGTCTTGTGAGATATCGAATATTCTTATTTAATGCCTTTTAATTCTTTTGGTTGATATACTTATTGCGTATGATTGATATACTTGATATTGAGACTAACTTGATTTGTTTTGTTTTTGAATTGTGGCAGTTGAGTTATGCATTTTTAATCTTGTGATATGTGTATTGTAGATATGTTAGGTTGTGCTAACTTTTGTGTAGGTTTTATTTTGAGGAGGTTCGGTTGGAGTGTAAGAGGTATTCTATCTCTAGATAGATGACATGTTCATTAGGTTTCTTCCTTGGTACCGTGTTGTTTGTAATCATCCCTTTCTTCTACCCTTGTGTAGGTTTCGAGACAGGATATGTGTGATCTCTTTCCCTACTTTAAGTTTGAGGCTTTTCAAAGATTTGGACAGGTAAACGCTAGTTACTTTTGCATTCTCTATTTATCATTTCCCTTAGACTTTTTTCTATTTTGGAAATAAAGGTAGAGACTTGTAATTATATCAATTCTGCAATTTATGTACTTATACCATTCAACACGGGACAACCATATTTGGAGGTTTTTTTATAGACAGAATAGGCTTTCCACATTATCCTATTGTGCTTTATATTTCCACATTTTTTCACCGTTTGATTGGGTGTAGGCTGACTTGTCTAGTGGGAGTAGACATGTGCATTACGTCCTTTTTTCAGTTGAGATATGAAATAGGTTTACAGTCGAGTAGTCTTCAGGAATCCTAATTGAAATTGGACACACCTAGTATAGTCACGACTTGAAATGAACACATTATGCAGAGTCCCACAAAATTTCTAATGTCTAGAAATACCACTGCTTCAAGGAATGTCAGTGTAACTAATTGTTTCACTTAAGACAAGTGATCTTCCATATAGAACTCATGCATTTCATTTATTAGTTTTTTATTTGGAGTAATACTGATGAAGTGAATGGTTAATTTTCAAATTAGGACGTGATGTCACCACCACAAGCCAGTATTCTTTTTAAATTTATTTTATTTCCCAAACTATCATTCCTATTTAATTAAAAATTGTGATTATTATTAGAATTTGTGACTTCTATGAAAATAAGCAACTTTATTCAAGAAAAGTTGTGACTTTATGAAGCGATGTGACTTTTATGAAATGTTGTGACATTTTCGATGGGTTGTAACTTTACCAAAGAGTTGTGACCTTTCCGATAAGACACAATAATTATTTTTTTACACTACCCTTTATTGTCTATAAATAGAGGACTACATTGTATTCAGTAGGCTCGATTTAAAAAAAATTATATTTCATTCTATTGTTGCATATCCTGGTATGTTTTTTAGAATCATTAGTTTATGCTTATTTTATTAATTGTTGATTTTTAATTAAATGATTTTGTTTTTTCTGTTCATGCAAAGTTATTGTTATAAGAATTTCTCAATATAGATTAAATAACAAATGTAATTTAATTTTCAAGTAGGTTTTCTCAATTGAAATTATTCAAAACACATTAATTAACCCTTAAAAATCTCAAATATATTTATCAACGTCGTAAGTCCTTCACAAACAAAAATATGATTTTGTGTTCTTCAAAAAATCCTCTTAGAGTTAATAACTATGCATACCCATAGTTTTGATTTTTTGTTGTTGTCTATGTTTTACTAAATTTTATCAGTTGGATATTGATGAAACACATTAGGAGTGAAATTGATGTTTAAGTGTTATTCAATTTTTTGAGTATCTATTCAATTAAAATAGAACTTTCTATCAGAATAAGTTGTATCTTAATGAGAGTATGGTTCATGGTTTACTTTCCCTTATGTATATTTTTTCTCTCTCTTTGGTTGTCTACTTAAATTTTATTGATTACTTTTTCTTTTGTATGTAATATAATTTAACCATGGCAAAGATCTTCGTTGTTTTAATTCTTTTTTTTCCTTTCCCTTTTAAATTTATTTTTTTCCAGAACTAGCCTTCCACTTTCATCAAAAGTTATAACTTTTTCGAAGAGTTGTGACTTTTATGAAAAATTGTAACTTTTATAAAAGGTTGTGACCGTTTTGAAGGGTTGTAACATTTCTTAAGAGTTGTGACCTTTCCAATAAGGAACAATAAACGTTTCTTCACACTACTCTATGTTGTCTATAAATAGAGAAATTTTGAGACACTATAATTTTTAGGTTTTTTTCCCGCATAGGGTACGTAGTGAAATTCAAACGCATTAATTTTGTTTTTATGAAGTTTGTTTCATTCTTGAAAGTCTTCATGGAGCTTATTGTTTAATATAAGTAATAGTACTTCATATAACTACGGAAATTTCTTTTTCCTATTTTGGTGACCTTTTATTTTTTTACTTTGTTAGAGTTTCAGCAAAGATGATGGAAAATTTATATTCTCTTTTTCTACACGTTTCTTCATATAAAGAAAGAAAATTGATTTCAATTGCAATGCGATATGCTGTTGAAAAGGTTCATGGTTGAATTCATTACATTTGTTTCTTTAGTGAACAAATCTTTTATCTGCCATTCTTATATGTATATTTTTTTCGAATACAAATACATTATTTAAATTTTTTATAAAGTGTAATTCATTTACTAAAAATTTGTTCCTCCTATTTCATGAATCATAATTTTTACTATAAATCATAGTGATTCATGTGTCTATTGAAATTTCTTTCTGAAATTTTGGTGACTTTTTCTGAATTCTTTTCAAAATATCAATGAGGATAATTGAAAATTTATCTTCTCTTTTGTCCCTTTCTACATATTTTCTTCGTATACCTTTTGGGCAAATGGCTTGTGGGTTCTGCTATATTGGTAGCACACAACAACAAATATTTGATAACTAATAGGAACCAATGATGAAGTTTGTTAAAACAACCAAAATGATTTCTCTCTTGCTTGCAAAAATTAGTATATCATTTTGATTGTTTTTTCTTGGGTACAATTATTTTGTGCCATTGCAATATTACTAAAATATTTGTATAGAGATAATTAGTTCGCATCATTTATAGGAAGTTAACTAATTTCTCATATTTCTTCTTCTCTTCTTTTTTGGCATATATGAGAACATGTTTTCGTTAAAACTTAAACAAATGACAAAAAGATACCATGAATATATAAATAATAGATATATATATATATTATATATATATATCATATATATATATATATATATAGTATATATATATAATAATATATATATATATTTAGAGATAAATATGTATTAAGTATAGTTAAATTCATTTTCTATACAGTAAACCCATTCTTTTGATAATATTTTTATTTCTTTTTTATAAAGAAGTAATAACTCTTTCTTTTTGTTTCTTATAATTAATTTGTGAAATGTAAACCTGGAAACAACCCAAAAGACTATCTTTTAGAAAACTATATGAAGAAATATCCCTTTTTCTTCTTGATTATTAGAAAGTAAGATCGTCCTTATTATTATTTTTGGATATTTGTGAGTTCAAGAGCTCACAAAATTGTGTTGTTACATTTTAATATGTTATATGTCAAAATATTCATTTAGTATATTCCATTTTGTTCATTAAGGTGCCACCTACTTCTTGGTTGATAATTTTATTAGTTTTTTGTAACTCCATACTGTAACCATAACAATAACTTTTCTTTCATCCAAAGAAGTTATGGCCAAGGATATAAAATCATAAAAATAGTAATGACTAATTTGAGACAATAACAAAAATAAATATTATAATAACATCTTTAGGGAAATTTTTAGAATATACATGATATGACATACAATATTAAAAAAGAGATTCACCGAGGTTCATAAGAAAGGAGTCCAAGGTTGTCCATTTGAATTTGTTTAATTATGATCTTGTTGCACATGATGTTTCATTTTACTTGGCGTATTGTTGTTGAATATTTTTGGTTCTTTTTAAAGTTTGATGGTGTTTTTATAATTCTTGGAAGTTTAAAAATTTCATTACATCTGACCAAGTATTTCCGGAAGATGTTCTTAGACTTCTATTTTATAATTAAAAATCTATCTCTGACTCTACTTTTTGTTAAAACCCAAAAAGGAAATGTTTTTAAAAAATAAAGAAATTAAGTTTCGGAAGGGGAAAAACTTTTCCGTAGAGAAAAGTGTGTTCTTTGACAAGGTAATATATGTATAAAAAAATTATTATTATTGAATGATCAAATGTAAACTTAATAAAATAGTTTAATCCTGTGTGAAGCATGGGTAATTTACCTACTTACATGATAGTGTGAATTATCTTGTTTTGACCCTTATTAATTGATTGATGAAATGTTTGATAGAATGAATGTGCAGTTGAATGGTATGAATTGTTGTTTCTTCGATGTGTTACTATATTACTTGTATGCATTGATTACTAAGCACTTTTTGTATTGTGATTGCTTATGATTGTCGAGGTCATTGCCCAGCTGTTGATTGATATACGGCATATGGAAATGGTTCCAACTAGTGACTTGACATAAAGTCGATGGGAAATGATTTCGGCTATTGATATTGTGCACATGGTAAATGGTTACGATAATTTATTTTATATTAAGCTAATGGGAAATGGTCCTGGGTAGTGAAATTGTGCCGATGAGAATTAGGTATGGTGCAAGATCGATTGTTCTGATTTGATACATGTTGATTCTTATGTATGATTTACTTGTTAGTTTTGATTGATACACTTATTGCCTCTCATTGATCTACTTTACAATAAGATTGACTTGATCTGTTTTGTCGTTGGAATGTGACAATTGAGTTTTGTATTTTGAGCATTGTAATATGTGTATTGTAGATTTGTTAGGTTGGGGTGTTTTTATGTAGGTTTTTGTTTGAGGAGGTTCACTTTGAGCGTAAGTTGTATTCAATTTCTATATAGATGGCATGTTTATTACATTTTTTGTTGGGTACTATTTTTTGGTACTCACCCCTTGCCTTTACACTTGTCTAGGTTCAGATACCGAATTTGTGTGATTTCCTCCCACTCCACGTTGTCCCCTCCCCTTCCTCTTCTTTCTTCTCTTTTAAGTTTGAGGATTTTAAAGGATTTGGATAGGTAGGTTTTGGTTACTTCGGTATTCCCTCTTCTCTTTTTCTTTATGTGTTGTTCTTTTTTAGAAACAACGGTTGGGACTTTGTAATTATTTTGATTCCTTATTTCAAGTATTTAGTGGCACTTACACATGACAAACAAATTTTTGGATTTTTCTTATCAAAAGGATAAGTTTTACACATTACTTGATTTGCTTTACGTTTCCACCTTTATTTCGTTTAATTGGGTTGAGAGGAACTTATCTCGGTGGGAGTAGACATGTGAAAGCACATCTTTTTTTGGGTCATGATATGAACTAATGTTCCTAATTGGAATTGAACATACCTTGTGGACTCCCAAGTTTAAACGAACACATTCTGTAGAGTCCCACAAAATTTCAATGGCTGCAAATATAGTATACATAGCGGAAGCATTCCATAATCATACATACATGAATATAAACAACTATCACAAATATTCGTTACATACAAAGTATGCTTAAAATTAACTCAAGATTACATCTTGAAGCGTGTGCAGATATCTTGAAGTAAATACAACTTTATCTCTACAAACATTTACAGTGATCCCAATTAATCATTGAACTCTCTCATTACTTGGGTGGACAAGAATTGTATAGATTACTGAATTGGCTTTATAGGTTAGAAGTATCCCTATTTATAGAGTTCCTTCCTAGTCAAAAGAGGAGAAGAAATTGTAAATCCTCTTTCTTCAAGAAAAACTCAAACACATGTTTCTTCTTGAAAGAAAATATACACTCTACTTTCCTTCTTCTACTAGAAAATATGATTCTGAGTTCTAATTAAATTTGGCACTGGAGAGACCACATAATTTATTACCGAGGCTTCCTGTTATGGAAATAATTTCAAATAATTAATTTGAATTATTCTTACCATAATAAATTACAAATAATTCGACTAAAAATTTGTAATTGCACTCCTCTATTTATTTCAAAATTCACCATTAAGCACTTATATAATTCCCCATGTTAAGATTACCAATACTAATCAATAAATTAAATAACTGACGAATTGAATTCAATGGTTAACTTCCTTTAGAGTAAAACATAACTTATTTCATATGCCAGATTAATAAATCTACTAGTCGGGTTTAAACATGAAAACGACTAAGCTTCTAATTAAAGGTGCACTACCAATCTCTATACTGAGACATGGATTCAATTAACTAACTAATTATTTCACCAATATATTATATTATCATCCAATCTACTAGGCATATTGGTGCATCTCAGAATCTCACTTTTTAATAAATTAAAATGATAATTAATACATACAGATCATAATCCTTATATCAAGATTAAGAATATAAGTACATTTAGTAGTTTAGAGAATAAGTTTTTATCAGTCTGTCTAAAGCATCTATCTTTGTTCGGTCGGGTTCAATACATACAAAATACACTAGCACGAGAAGTTAGAACTATACCATTCTCATAATCAAGATAAAATATATTTAATCTCGTGGTACAATATTTGTGATATTTTTACCCAGATTTCCATCTATGATTGTGAACTATAACTTTGAACTTCTATGAACCGATGATTTAATCTTTTGTGTATAAGCTTAAAATTTATACACCAAATCATCTACTGTATAATATAAGAACACATATATGACAATTGATTTATTTAATGTAACACTTTATTGAATTGAATAAATGAATAAACAATTGTTCAATAATGATACTATATCAAAATGCATGCCTTCAAACATGTCGAGCAAAAGATTTGGTGGTAATAAAAGCTTTAATAAATGGTTAGCGGATTGTTCTTTGATGCAATCTTCCACCACAATTCACATTCCCCCTTGTACTACCTCGAATCAACGGTATTTTAGCTCAATGTGTTTGCCTTCTTAGAATTCTGTGGTCCTTTAATTTAAAAAAAACCGCGCCACTATTATCACAAACAGTGTAAGTGGAATTTGTGCAGGAACAAAAGGCCATGTCTTTCAAAACGTTGTTTGAGCCACACTTGCCTCCTTAGTTGTCTCAGAGGCTGCTGATATTGGATTTCCATGATAGACTCAACAACAAGGTTTGCTGATGCTCTCCAAACGATGGTTTTCCACCTCCCAAAGTTAAACCATTTCCTGAGGTGACTCTCTAGAGTACTTATTGAGATTGACTGTCTGATGCAACCAACTCATCGAATGATATATGTCGTGAATACCTAGTCCTTTTTTAAGTACTTGATATTATGTTACTTGTTGAACAAACCGAGTCGTGATGGCACCCACCTTCACCTTCCCAAGTGAGCGGAAAAGCAAACCAACCAAGAGGTAAACCTAACTACCCAAAATACAAACATAAACGCGGAGGAGGAAACTTCAAATTTACTAAATATCATTTCCCAAAACTTAAAAATCACCACATCAAGGACATCTAATCTCCAATAAGTCTAATAATATAAAATACACTAAAATAAAAGGATAGTATGGTATGTGTCCGAAAGTATAGGACAACATGTAAGGACCGAGATTATCCAACACGAGCTTGAATGAATAGCTCATCCTGGGACCTGATATGCGGAAGGCTAGCTAGAGCTAAGGGAAATCTGAAGTCATTGGTACACTCGCTGAATTTAATAAAAGGAAAACAAAGAAAAACACAAGTAGGACTCAATACGGGGCAACATGTACTGAGTAGGTATCATCGGCCAACCCAAAATAGTAACTAATATACAAAGAATAATAATATAAAATCAACTATAGTACTTGAGAAGCAACAAACAACATGAACAAGTCACAACTGAAGCAAGTAAGTAATCAACCACAATATCAAGCACACACGAGGACTCATGCCTCCACACCAGCTTCGTTGAGAACGGACTTCTTTGAGATTGCGTACATTAAATTAATTCAATATCCTTTTCCGTTAATGTTATTGTGTCAGCACATGACACTCCGATACAATTATACCGTGTCAAAACGTGACTCTCCAATCAAAATATACCGTGTCGGAACGCGAGACTCCGATCCAATTATACCGTGTCGGAACGTGACACTCCAATCTAATAATATCATTAATTTATCATTTGTTATCACCACTTTCAATTCATTAATAATATTTCATCAAGCCTTCTTTATTCAAGGCATCACTTCGATAAGAAGGATTCAAGAATATAAATTCTACGATCTCAGGATTTCAGATCAATCACATAATATGCAACCAAGTCACACAACCACACTATAAAGTACATAGTAAACTTCACAATCAAGTTCATAGGAGACTTTACAATATCCCTCAATACATATCAATCTCTATTTAGAGTTTATCTATCACAAAAAATAAACCATAACCTACCTCCACCGTAGAATCAAAGTCAAGCAACTACTTATCCAATGCCTTCCCTTTCCTTATTTCCTCGGAACCATTCCATCTTAATAGAGGTATTATATATGATAAGGTTTAATTAAAAAAGCCCATCCAAACACTCGTATTAATGTCCAACCTAGACTAAAACTCACCTAAAATCAATTTCTAAAGTTTAAACCTAGGGATGAAAGTTTTAATTCTTCAAAAAGCATAACTGAACGAATTTAAAATAAGTCGATAAACTAATATTTAAGTTCAGCTATCTGGAATATACAAATGTAATTTACAAAAATAATATAGGTTAAATATCACAAACTAAAGCCTCTTAGTTACACACCAGTGGCACGCTGGCAGCAAACATCTCAATGTTATACGTTGCACTTATATTTTAGAATTCACACATCACTAACCAAATTGGTGCCAACAAAAAGTTTTAATCATTACTAATAATACAGCATCCACATATATCTGCACATATCAAATTAACAATATAAAATTGACAATTTACGTCTTTTCCCCAACGTAACTCATAATACCAATAAGTTATTAACATGACATTTCTAATATTACGAGATTGAATTTTGATTAACTATTTTCTCTATGAGTTTTCTGGCTGTGCTAGTTCCCATCATATCGGTGGGGAAGCCGATTGTTGTCTTTCGAACCAGTGCCCTATGATTGTATTTTCTTATTTTTTTATCAAATTATAATGGACTAATTAAAGAAGTGTCAAAGTGGTACAGTTATTAATTTTATGTTATCTTCTATAACCACCAATTAAATTAAGTATGAAAATACTCCCATAATTCATATATAGTTATAAATTTTCCAAAATAGCCATTTAGAATGTATCAAAAAAAATTTTATCAAATAAAATCTCTAGTAATCAAAACGATCAAAGAGGTCGTTACATTAGATACCAATTTACCCATCGTTTGTACTCGAACAATCAAAGATGGCGAGGGTAAGAAAGGATAGAAGAATCACAAAATCGTGAAATCTTTTTATGATATCCAGATCTAGGCTCCCAAAATGCATCAAACCAACGCCCCCCCCAAGTGGAGATCTACACCTCCTCTCATATGATGCCTTCAAATGGGTCAAATCTCCACGAAGCTAGTCGATAATGTATTGTAGGTAAACTCAACAAAAAAAATTACAACTATTTTCAAGTTTACTTTTCAGCTGACCGATTATCTACTAGACCTTGATACAACCATCAAGACAAATATTTCCTAACATGACCATGATAAGATCATGAATCATATTTTCTACAATTAGGAGTGAACTTGAACCAATCAACACACACTCGTAATTCATCAACCGTCACAAAACTTATCAAGATTACACTCTCATAACATAATATTCCCTCGAGCTTAAGCAATAAAAAAATGATCTTCAGACATCAAGTAATTATTAAGGAAAATCGAAGTCATCTAATCCAAAGATGGAAGTGATCAAGTAACCACCATCGACTGGTACACCCAACATACATAACCTCTAACAATACCGTCGAAATGTTAGAAAAGTAGCTATTATAGACTACTTTTAAGAATGACAAAACTAGACTTAATGATCCTCATATTCAATTATACATAGTCAAAACATGATACTGCATTGAATAAATATTAATTCCTCCCTTTTTGCTTTCTACCGATCAAAATGTAAATTCCATGGTAGTTTCTTCCGATAGTTCTCATAAGAAAAGTTATATGCAGAACCACATATATTTCAATAGACTAAGGACAACACCAAATATGTCATTTGATATAACCAAGTATGACTAAACATCCTACCAAGATGACAATCACAGAAGTGGTACATCCGATTCACTACAAGGTCCACCGAAACGAAAAACAGAAGCGGGTGTAGAAAGTGAATCGTACTCTAAACCACACCCAGAATTAAGTCTTTGGTCACATAAGAATGTACTGAACCAATGTCGAATAACTCAAGACACTCCTTTCATAGTTCCATATCAAACAAATTCATTTATCTTTACTATATACTCTTTGATTTTTTTTAGTACCCACCAATCACTAATTCTACGTCCTCCTATGATTATGTTGCCACAAATACTTACATTGATCGAACCAACAATCCATGAATGTTTATAACCACTTTAATACTAATAAAACATCAGAACAACACCAATCATCTACCTACCAAAACAATTCAGTAGATCAAATTATTCTTGATATAATTGCATGTTAAAACTTATGGGCTTATCTCTCTTCTATTAAACAGGTGTTGACACTAGGAGTTCCACAGACAAGGATAATAACAATAATTTAAACTTAATAGGATTACCTTCAATCGAGGATAAAAACTATAAATCCCACTTCAAAACCTCAATTCCGACCACTTCCACATACCATGCTTTAGCTACCATTTAACGCAATCACATACATCATGTCAATACTTAGGGAAGTTCTTGGTTACTCAAATTATTTTGTATACTATAAGCTCATAACCTTTATTCACCATTATATGTCTAGGTAACACATCTTAACATTCTATGTAGTCCCATCAATATAGTAACATTAACTCGACTCTGAATTCTTAATAACTCTAACTTCTTAATAAGCATGTAAAATTATATCTCACCTCGTACATCATTCTTAAATTATTTATCATAATTTGAGCAATCTAACCCCATGTAAAACACTAAATTTTACATACCTCAATGTTTCCCACCCAAATCAAAATTCAAACTTTATAAAAGTTGATGATAATATAAACTTCTAATTAGTCTGTACTAGACTAGTTCACATCTTAAAGTCACATAAAAAATCATAACCAAAAATCAATACAACGTTCAACTACCCCTCAAGGTTGATATGAGAGGTCTTATTCCTTCACTTTTCTCAAATTATTCTATGGATGAAAATTCAAAATGTCAATCCTCAATATATCACTTTTTGTTTCTCTAGTTTGCCTACCGATCTCATCCTTTTACCAACAACTCAGCGAATTTTACTTTCACCCACTCTAATCAAAACTCCTGAGGGAACTATTCCTTAGATTCCTTTAACAATCAAAAGTTAACAAACATTTTTTTTATGGTTCAAGTTTGTCATTAGTTTAACCCTCAATCCGAAGAAACCATGGACCCCCATTAGCATAACCAGAACCACAGCAGATGAAAAACCACGTCTATGAACCCAGTTTCAACCATTCAAAGATTACATTTTTGCTCTTCAAATCCGTTTAGAAAAAAGTCCAATCTCACTATTTCTGAAGGCTAACACCCTAGGAAATTTTATCTTATTTTAATTTGGCCTTTACTACTTTAAAATTCTATTTGAGTGCCCCGCGTCCCAAACATCTATTAAAACTTGTCATACAACAACATCGTCACTCAATAGTAGAAAATAATAACCTTAGTTCACGCCAAGTTCATTATTACCATCTCAAGTCGTTCTAAAAATTTTTTAGTAATTAATATAGTGCCTCCAAATCCATAGTCTATCAAAATTCTTGTCACCTTCAAACAATAACTCAATGAAATATTTTATCCCCATATAGATTGTCATTCCAATATCAATTCTACTTATTTGAAGTTTTGAGATAAAGTTTTAAAATCCTCATTGAGAAACCCTTAAGATACCAAAATTTCACAACCTAAATGTCTTGTAAATTGTACCAAAGATGTTTTGTTGGGTTTAGTGCGTGTCGATGGAAAAGAGAACCAAGAAAAAATATAACAAGTGAGAGAAACTACTTCGGAGAGAAAATGAAAAAGTCATTGCAAAGTGGCAATGAAAAGTCATTTTCGTTATAAATTCAGGGTAACGGTAACATCCGAAAAGGTTGTTACTCTTTCCGAAAAAGTAGTTACTTTCGAAAATTGGTACTTTCCAAAAAGTAGTTATTTTTAACAGACACAATTTTTCGAAAGTTGTTATTTTTTCCAAAAGACCAACATTCTGGATAAAATGGGTCTGAACAGATTTCACTGAACAGACATGTTCCTTGCGAATGAAAAGGGTATAACGGAAGTCAGATTTTTGATTTTTTAGATAACTGAAAATTTTCTTCGTCTCGCATTTATTTTTTTCCTCTCAAATAAAATCAAAAGTGTCGATCGACTGAGCGTGTGGGACTACGTTGTGGCTCTTCAGTTCGTTTTTTGAAGTTAAAGAAGTGGTGACGCTTACCCCCCCCTCGCTCGCATTCCCTTATCGCCCTCTCCATTTCCCTTACCCCCCGCTTCCCCATGCCGGGTTACACCCCCCCCTACCCCCCCCCCTTAAAGTCGTAGGTACCGCTATTCTTTAAAACAGGTTTACTCCGTTATCTTGGGAGAATTAATCCATAACCTTGGGTACAGTGAGGGGATAAATTCCTAAGGACAACAGTAGTTTCTGTGGGGACTCGGATAATTCGTTATTTTAAATTTTTTTGCTTCATCTTGTTTCTGTTTGTTCATTAACTTATACATACAAAGTTATGTAAGAATATAATCTAAGAAAGTTAAAGCAGTTTCTGTATTGAGGTTTTTCTGGAGATTAAACCCTTTATGGTTTTCTACTCTGCTTTGAATTTTTAAAGTCATTCGATTAACGATTTAACGACCATAAAAAACTTTATCGTTACAAAGCATAAACAGTTGTGTAAAGATGGGTTCGTTATTGTTAGTATTTAAATTACTTAAATGTATTCTGCCATTGTGACAGGAAAAAAATGACTAATTCAAGGTCAAACAAAGCGGGCTGGTTGTTGAACAGTAAGTGGCTGCCCCCTTTCGCAAATACAACAACGTTGGCACATAATCGCTTCAAATGGAGCGCCTTAGCACCGGGTGAGAAAAACTGCAAAAACTTTTTCTGGAGTCAAACTTAAAGAGATGGGCAGCAAAAAAGAATTTTTCATCTCACTACGTTGAGTCTTGCAGAAAGTTCATCACTGAGAATGTCCCTGTTATGTCAGAGGAAAACTCCGGCTGATGACGATTCTTGGGGGGAACAGAAGAATGGACACACTCAGATTTTTTGCTTGTAAAAAATGATATTTGAGTGGTCTGCAAGATGATCTGTACAAGGGTAAGCAATGCAAAAACCTCAATAAGAACTCTGGGATGCTTAGAAAAGAAGTACAAAAAGAAAGATGCCGGGGAATGAAGGAAGAATTCATTATGGCAAAATTTCTGGACTATAAGATGATAGACAGCTAAGAAGTCGTCACCCAAGTTCAGAATTGCAGGTCATAACCATGATATCCTTGCAGCAGGTATAAATTTATTTTAATGCCTATGTTAGAAATATTAAGTTTTCCCTCTTAAGACTCACATAACCTTTAATGTAGGATTGATTGTGAATGATGTTTTCAGGTGGCTGCATTATTGAAAAAGTTACCTCCATTGTGGAAGGACTTAAAAAAACTACTTGAAACAACCAAAAGCACGGAGGAGACTGTGACGATTCCGCTCCCAACCTCTACGCTCACGAAGCCCTCGCCCAAGCTGGGTCCCCCAAAAAAGCTAAACAAAAACAGTTTTGGAGAAGTCCCCACGGGGGAGTAGGTTGAGAATCGAAGAGGATAACTAAGCTGCAGAAAAGAGCCCCCCCGGTCACGTGGTATCAGCAATATCTGGAGTAAATTTTGTTGAAAGCGATTCCACAAAAATTATTTCAAAGAACAGAAAGAAAGCATCTGGTCCTAAAAAGCAACTCCTCCTTAAGAAGATTCAAGGGGAAAACGCTTTAATTGTGGTAAACATGGTCATAGGGCTTAACCCTGAATGCCGGGGTTAAGAAGGACAAGAAAAAAGAGAAGGATCAGCAAACTTGGCTGAATCAAAGGCGAAAATGGATGATACGTTGGCAATGCTTTCAGAATGTAACTTGGTTGGAAATCCCAAGAGAATGTTGCGAAGATCTGGTTGCATATGCCCAGTTTGCAGAAACAAGAAGTATTTTCATCCTATATCCAGCACTCGTACAGATGAAAAATTGTTTATGGGCAAACCTCCGCTGGTTGCAAAGGTGGAAGGGAAATGGCAAAAGTCCTATTAAAAGATGACAGCAGGCACACCCCCGGTGGTGACTTTGAATAGGGTGTCAATGTTCCAGAAGTGAGAAAGAATTTAGTTTCAATTCCAGTTCTGACCAAGAAGGATTTTTAAATGCCGCTGTATTGTTTCTGATAAAGTAGGTAGTAAGCAAAAATTGAACGTATGTAGGAAAAAGCGCTACCTTAGTTGTGGCCTTTCAAAATCAATGTAACGTTGTCAGTTGGAGTGATATGAATTTAAACATTTTGCTTCTTCTACTTGATTGAGTCTAAAGTTTATGGCCTGAACGTTTGGGACACGTAATAAACAAAACCTTGCGAAAAAGATTAACTTAAATATTTTTACCAAAATTTGAGTGCAATAAATCAATAATGTTCCCACAACTTTGTGTTGAATTCTAAGTATGCTAAGCCTTCTCTATAAAACTGCTTGAAAGAATTTCAGGAATCCGTAGAATTATTCACACTGATATTTGTGACTCGAAGGCAAAACCATCACGTGGTGGGAAAAAAAAGTATTTAATAACTTTATTGGGGGACGATTGCACTAGTATTGTTATGTATATTTGCTAAAGAGTAAGGATGAAGCAATAGATGGCATTTAGGCAATATAAAACTGAAGTTGAAAAAATAGTTTTGTTAGATAAAAAGATCAAATGATCAGAGTGATTAGAGGTGGACGGAATGACCCAATCTACATTTGAGAAATATGTTTAGAAAAAATGAATAATCCATCAAACTACTTGTCCCTACACTCCTCAGGTATAATGGAAATTCGCAAGAAAGAAAAAATCAAACTTTAAAAGCAGAAAGATGAACAGCATTACTTATAAGTTTATGTTACCACGCACTTGTGGGGGAAGCTTCCATTACATCAAATCAGATATTTAATAGAGTGCTCACTCAAAGACAAGTAAGTCCATAGAGAAATGGACAGGGTTAGAAAAACCCAATTTGAAATAGTTTCAAAGTGTGGGGGTGTATAGCCCAAGTCAAGTTCCTATACTCAAGAGCTGGTAAAAAATAGGACCTAGATGTGGATGTGTATCATTGGATATGCCACAACAGTAAGGCATGTCGTTTTTTTTGGTTCATAAGTCAGAACATCCGGTCATTCATGATAATACTGTGCTATGTCAGATGTTGATTGAATTTTTGGAACATATCTACTCCCATATAAATAACTAGAATTGAGTATCTAGTGGGGGATTCTCCAAACACCCCATGAGAAGAACCAAAAGAAGATGAAACCAAAATGAAGAGAAAGAAAGTCCAAGACGCAAAGTCCAAACGTCAAAGAAATATACTTCATTGGATCAGATTTTGTAACATTTCTCTTGAAAGTGAGCCTCAAACATTCAAGAAGCAGCAAGGTTGTGTCGAGCGCTCAACTCTTGGAAGGAGGCTGTTAATGTGAAATTGCATCAATCTTAAGCAATCACCCTACTTGGTTGAGTTGTTGATCTTCCATCCAGGGACAAACCGTGGGTCAAAAGACTCGTTAACAGAGATGAAAGACGATGGAACTATTACAAATATTCACAAGCCAAGACGTGTTTGTCAAAGGTTTTAGACAAAAAGAACCGGTCTGCTTATGTTCACACATATTCGCCAGTGACTAGGATTACATCAATTCGGATGTTAATTGCACTCGCTGCAGTATACGGTCTGTGAATTCATTCAAAATGGATGTGAAAAACAGCCTTCTTAAATGGAGAGAGCTTGAAGAGAAAAATTTACCATAAACAACCTGAGGGGTTTTGTAGTTCCTGGGATAAAGAAAAGAGAAAAGGAAAGAAAGTGTGCAAAGTATTTAAGTAACTTTTGGGCCTAAAAACAAGCACCAAAAACAATGGCAGGCCAAAGTTTGATCAAACCCCAAGTTGGCAAAGGATTAAGATCAATGAATTGTGATAAATGTGTTTACCATTAAAGTTTACTCCAAATCAGGAAGTTAATTTTATGCCTATATGTAGAGATATGCTATATAATGAGCAAAAGACATGCTAAATATAAAAGCTACAAAGCGTATGCTTGCTAGTTAAGTTTGACCATGAAGATTTAGAGTTGCGGCTGTGAATTAGGAATTAAAATTCTTTAAAATACTAACGGTTCCGCATTGTCCTCAACTTCATTATATTCAAAAAGATAATTGAAAAAATTCAAATTTCTGAATTTATTTGAAAAGGGGCAAAAGACTCCAATCGATGAAATTTCATCTTTGCAAAGAATAACCAGGCGAAAGTCAGTTCAATGGACTATGTAGCGTATTGGGAAGCAATGGATGCATGATTGTACAAGACCCAACATAGCTTGCGCTATCAGTAAACTTGAGGTGCTACACAAAGTAACCTAATCATATCATGGTTAGAAACTTGAAGAGGAGTTTTGGGGAATACTTTGATAAACTCAAAACTACTTGATTAACACTTTACAACAGATATCCAAGCATTCGTTCTGAAGGATTAGTGGCAAAATGGATTAATGCCGGTCAACTGAAACAAAAAATCCCACAAGTGGATATGTTTTTACTATTGGTGCGAGGAGCAATATCTTGGAAATCATCCAAACAAAACATGGTATGACGCTTACAATGGAGTCTGGAATTCATTGCTTTAGACAAGGCAGGTGAAGAAGCGGAATGGCTCCGGAATTTCTTAGAAGTATCCATTTTGGCCCAATAACCATGGCCCCCTATACTGACAGGTTACATTGGATAGTCCAGAGTGCAATAGGAAAGGGCCTGGATCGCTTTGTATAACGGCAAGTCTCTCACAAAGACGAGACATAACTCTGTGAGACAACTCCACCTGTGTCTAGGGAAATATACAATTGGACTATGTGAAGTCAAAAGATAATGTGCCGGATCACTTACAAAAGCCCCCCCCCCCCCCCCCCTATTTCCTAAAATAGAGAGGAGAGGAGAAATCCCATCGACGGGCAATGGGGGACTAGGCCAGAGAAAAAAGTCATAGTGGGCGCTAACTTACAGAGAAGGACTGGAGATCCCAAGATCTTAGGTCAAGGAGGATTAAAACAAATCATTGATGACGGTTCAAATTGTCAAAGGAAAAACTAAAATTAAAATATTATTATTATTTTATGGTCCACTCATGATGAGACAACTCTGGTTAGTAACTAGGATTAAAGGACATAAGGAACTTTTAATGAGTTTCTAAGTTCCTGAGACAAGGAATCAAATAGTGTATATATGGGATAACCCTATTTAGAAATACCTATGGAAGTGTCTTGTGAAGTGAAGCCGCTTCAAGGAGAATCAGGTAAGGCCAGTGTCTTAAGCACTTACTATTCCAAGATGTGTTCATGGTGATGAAACGAACAAAACAAGAGAACTAAGAAAAGTTCAAGGTGATTGTTTGTGACAATGTTGTCTAGGTATACACCCAAAAAGCTCGGACGGTTCAAAGATATCAAATCTACGATTGACCGGTTATTAGAGATATATGTTCACTCCGGAAAGTTTAAAGAGAAACCTACTTTATCCAGGATGCGATAAACCTTTACCTAAAGACCACACAAGTTTTGTCATGCATATGTTTGAAACAATAGCCTTCCCCATTCATGCTGGGGGATTGTTGGGTTTTTAGTGAGTCTAATGGAAAAGAAAAAGAGAAAATATCCAAAAGTGAGGAGAACTACCGGAGGAGAAATGAAAAGTCCATTGGACAACAGTGCAAATGAAAAGTCTCTTTCTTAAATTTGCAGTCGGGTAACGGTAAACATTCCGAAAAGTTGGTATCTTTCCGAAAAGTCGTTACTTTTCGAATAAAGTCGTACTTTCCCAACAGTAGTTATTTCCTAACAGACACAATTTTTCGAAAAGTTGTATTTTTCCAAAAGACACAACCTTTTTTCCGATAAAAAATGGGGTTGAACAGATTTCAACGAACAAGACATGTTCTGCTGAAAATGGCTATAAAAGGAAGTCAATTTGATTTTTTAATAACTGAAAATTTTTCTTCTTTCTCGGCATTTTATTTTCTCTCAAATAAAATCAAAGGGCGATCGACTGAGTCTGGGTGACTTGTTGCTGTTTTCAGTTCGTTGAAGTTAAAGAAGTTTGAGGGTACCGCTATTCTTTAACACGGTTTAATCCGTTTTATCTTGGGGAGAAATTAATCCATAACCTTGGGTACAGTGAGGGATTAAAATTTCTTACGGACAACACAGGTAGTAGTTTCGTGGACTCGGATTAATTCTTCTATTTTAATTTTCTTGCGTCATCTGTGTTGTTCTGTTCATTGTTGTTTTAACTCTCATAAATACCAAGTTATGTGTAAGAAGAACAAGATTCAACACCATATTTCTAAAAAATTAGAATACAATCCAAGTACTTTGTAATTATAAACTAGTTGTTTTTAAAATGTGAAAGCAACCACTGAATGATTTGACCCCTAAACCATTTAATATACCCTATAAATTCTTAAACTCAGTCTAGCATTCACATTCATAATTCGATATATCCATGCCTTTTATATACCCATAGTACCCCACAACGATGAAAGTACATAATCACCAGTAGGGAACATCATAACCCTCGCAAAGATTTACTCAAATAAAAAGATTTTTTCCATAAAGTGGACTACAATACGCCACAAAACATGTTTGTCTTTCATTACAAAGCTTATTCATTCTGTGCGTAGCTTAGGTTGACGACAAAAGTAACACAATCTAACTTTAATTAAGTAAGCGAGCCAGTTTCCGATAACAGATAGTATTAATGTAGCTAGCAATCATGATCTTTTTGCAATATACAAACAATCTACGAGTAATCATAAAAAGAGACCTTATGCCTCAATTGCCTCAACATAATTTCATCATTCGCGATACAACCTATAAAAATTAGAAAAATCATAACCCTTAACTTGAATTTTCTAATTTAACGATGTTCATTTTCTAGTTTTTTACTTACGAAACATTATTGCATGTTGGCAGATATGTTAGAATGGTACAAATAAGTTTCAACTCTATGTGGAAAACCCATCCCCCATCATCCACGAGACTTTACCAAGCTCAAAGTTGGGGTGAAATAAAGAACGCTAGAAAATGACACAAATTGCATCTACCCAAAACTATTAAGTTCAGAACTCAACAATAAGCCTTTCACGAATTCATTTTATCCGTCACAACTCAAAAACAATAAAAAATGAAACCGAAAAAATATGAAATCTTATTAAATTCAAATTACACTAAGAAAATCCAACTGTATGGAACTTAATATTAATAAAATCATCGTTGACAACTACTCATTACATGCCATGTTAGTCAATTGAGAAAACTATAACTATTCTAAGGACACAGTTTCTTTTTCTTTCTGTTCGTTGCTATTTAAACTTCGAATACGCTAGTTAACCTAGGGAAATAGAGTGAAGAAATTCAGATACCAATTTTACTACCTAGATACAAGTGGATTAAATAGCTTGCACGAAATAAAGAACGGAATGAAATTTTCTCTAAAATTCCTATCAACCTATCGAAGAAAATTAGTAAAGGTATCCCCTTACTGTTCCTCAAAACTCCTACAGACGTTGTCCTGTGTGCTGAATCACTAACCTAATGTTCCTCTCTTGATCCCATACCTCAAGGCCGGTCACGACAACAAAAGAGTCGTCAGTGGCACCACACGTAACTCCAAGTGGGAGAACAACAATTGAACCTAAATTACATAATACCAACATACAGCGGAAATCTCAAAATGGAACTAAATATCATTTCCAAAACCTTTAAAGTCACACCATAAAATAAATCTAAGCTTCAAAAGTATAAGAATATCAAATATCTAAATAATAAGGATAGAATAGTATGTGTCGGAAGTTAGGACAGTATGGTCATGACCGAGATAATACCAACACGAGCCTTGATATGAAGAGCTCACTTGGGGGACCTTATATGCGGGAGGGCTCGCTAGAGCGAGGGAAATATGAAGTCATAGTTACACTCGTGCATTTAATAAAAGGAAAACAAAGAAAAAACACAAAGTAGGGACTACAGTAGGGGCAATGTATGAGAGGTATCATCGGCCAACCACAACAATAGTAACTAATATACAAAGAAAAAGAGTATATAACAATATAGTCCTTGAGAAGAAGCACAAAAACTAACATGAACCAAGGAAACTAAACTGAAAGCAAGCACGTTAGTCAACAACAATATCAAGCACACACGGAGGACTCATGCCTCAACACCACGTGCGTTGAGAAATGAGTTGTTCTTTGAGATTGCGTACATTAAAATTAATCAATACCTTTCCTTCATGTACTGTGTAGAAACGTGGCACACTCCAATCCTTAAGTAAAATTGTCGAAACTGATTATGCGATCAAAATAATAATCATTATGTATCATTGTTATGACCACTTTGAATATTGATAATATTTCATTCAAGCTTATTATTCAAGCCATCACTTCGATAAGAAGGAATCAAAGAATATAAATTCTACAATCTCAGGAAATGCAGGATCAATCACATAATATACAACCAAGCCACCACAACACACAATCAAAGTACATTAGTAAAAACTTCACAATCACAAGTACATAGGAGACTGTACACATATTAAACTCGGTACATATAAAAAATCTCTAATTTAGAGTTTATCTATGAAAGGAAATAACAACCATCAAAACCTCCACAGAAAAGAATCGAAAGTCGAGCAACTACTGTCTCCAATGCCTTTCCTTCCTTATTTCAATCCCCGGACCGTGCCAATCTATCAAGTATATAAATTACATAAGGTGTAAAAGTTAACAATCCATAATTAAACACTCTTCCAGTATATGTCCATTCCAGACCTAAAAACTCCACCTTATGAAAACCAATAATAAAGTTGAAAACCTATGGGTAGTTTTAATTCTTGAAATATCATAATTGAATGTAATTTAAAATAATTCGACACAACTAATATTATCATAATATCTTCAATATACAAATTTTAATTTACCGATAAATAATAAGTAAGGTAAGTAAATATCCCCAAACGAAAGCCCTCTGGTTATACAAAACAGCTCAGTGCGGCCACGCTGTCTTACCCATCTTATCGTAGCGCTTGAACTTACTCCCTCTCTCCATAATCTCAATCGACCACACATCACTAAACCAATTGGTTCCAAAAATTAATTTGGTAATCATACTAACCAAATTACACATAACATATATCTGCACATATCACATTAACAATATAAAATTGACAATTTAAGTTCTTTCCCCAACTTCACTCTATAATATTATAATAATAAATCGACCATTATAACCCCCCCCCCCAATTACGAGAATTTAATCTTTGATTACCTAATTTCTCTATGCAAATCTTCTGATGCTGCAAGTTATCCATCAATGCCCGGGGGGGGAAGCCACTTCTATGTATTTCACCCTTGTAACCATGCCCTAACTATATTTTCTTTCTTCACATTTTTTACCTAATATTATCCTCTATGCCTAAGTATAAGAAAGTGATAAAAGTGGTCCCAGTATTAATTTTTCACATGGTTTCTTGCGATAACAACCAACTAAACTTAATTATTCACTAAACTACTCCCCACTAATTTCCGGTAACTTATAGTAGGAATATTCCAAAAACAAGCCCTTTAGAAATCTACCGAAAAATATTTTCAAATATAAAATCTCTATAATCAAAAAGATCAAGGGGGGTCGCTACTACCTGGTGTCCAGTATCTCCTTCCATGGGTTCGATTGATGATATGCTAAACCATCTGCCTCGACAAAAAACCCGCGTATAATGTCTATCTAGTAAACAATCATCGCATACATGCGGAATTCCTACCGCGGACGAATAGTATGGTCTCATGCTTCTATTTTTCTCATTGTCTTGACATTAAGCCTTAGATAGAGAATTCCAGTCTGACAGGACGAAAATCTTTTCTTGGAACATGCATGCTAACGTTGGTAAGAATTGTATTAATGTAAAGAGCTTGAGAGAAACCTACATCTTTGTTTGACGAACACGAAAAATCATGATCCCAAAGACCGTGAGAAGTTTCTCCCAATACTTATACTCCAAATTACTGGAAACCATTCCACCCCCTAACGAATTCATAAAGCCTAGATATTGTCCTATGAAAAGCTATAATCAAATATAATACCAAACACAACACTTTATATTCCTTCCAGTTTTGTATACCAACAAGACTAATCAAAGACATGGCGATAAACCAAAAGACATGACTGCATTATTGAAGCAATGTTCCATTTTGGCCCGAGAGGTTGTTAATCCTAAAATTTATTTAAGCTGCATACATGTGTTCTTTCCTTTTTTCTAGAAACTAGATGGTGGTCGCAAAATATGGTTTCATCAAACTTCCATTTACGGCTGAAGTTTTCTTGACATCATTTGCCAAATTTAATACGTCATAATTACCAAGCAAAGATAAGAGAATGATTAATAGACTTAAGCATGATACTAGGAAAACAAAAATTTCCTCATTAGTATATCCCTTCTTATTAGTAACCCCATTTTGCAATACTTCTCCTTGTAGAGCTTTTTAAGTTACACTTTCTTACTCTACTCCTCTATTTTAGTATAGATCCAATTGCATCCGAGGGGTTTGGATCCATCCCCCTCTACACTGTGGTTATACAAGATCCCAGACTTTATAGAGCACAGACTCCATTTCGGATTCAAGACACAATCCATTTTATGGAACCTATATTGTAGTACTTCATTGTAATTCATTAGTTTTCAAATATTGACTCTTCCGGTTCGTGTCAAAGAATCTCCCAATTAAGTAATACTGAAGTGGTGTTCCCTATCCCACTAAGACGATACACTACAGTTGCAGGGGCAGGTTCATAGAGATTTCAGTAATATGACTTGTGGTAAAAACCACATCATTATAGGATAGTGAGTGTCATTTGATATTCTTGCACCTTCTTCCTCTAATAAATCAGCACATTATTACTCACAATACCTTGATGCAATTGATTTTTCAAGTCTTTTACTTGTGGATTGTTTATGTATATGAAAACATATCTCACACTACTATAAGAAATGGTATGGTTAACTTAACATGTTGATTTGATTGGGTTTTCATTATTTTTCAGGAGACTGATTTATATCTATATGCTAATTCCTTTAAATAGTTTGCTTCTAGAAATATGGTTTGTTAAAAAATCCATTTCCCGAAAACATGGCATTGGTAGGTCACAATGACCCTCTTTTTCTCTAGGATTATAAAACATACAAACTTTCGTTAATTTAGGGTATCTAATACAACACCATGACTTCTGTTTAGCTCCAATTTTTCTTGCCTTTCCTTTCAGCACATGTGCTAAGAATATCCAAACACTAATATGTTTCAAACTAGGTTGTGCCAGTCCACTGTTTATTAATGGATTTGTCAAAGGAACAAATTAGAAAGGAAACTAAGTTCCAAAATGTAATTTGCAGTGTTATGGCATATCCCTAAAAAAGAATAAGGCAAATCAAACTAACATCATTGATTAACCATTTCTGAAAGAGTTCATTTATTATTCTTGCTACACTATTTTGTTCTTGGCGTTCTAGGTTCAGACATTTGAGATGTAAATTCCTTGTTCCAGCGATAAGTAACTAATAAAACTCATTAGAGAGGTATTAGCCTCCATGATCAAATCAAATGACCTGGATATATATTCCATTGCCTTCGTTATCAATTTTATCCTTAAAATCTTGAATTTCTCAAAGCATTTCAGACTTACGGGAACAAATAAATGTATGCCACTCTTTGTTAGTTCATCAATGAAAGTCACCGCCAGGTACTCAACCCACCTATACCTGAAGTTCCTGGGACACACAAAATAAGAATGAAATTAACTACAGTCATCATTTTATTCTTTTCCTTCTGATGGGAAAGGTCTCTTAGTCTTTTTACTTCTAAAACCACGATTAACACCTGATTGTGGAGTTCATCCACTTTAGTTAAACCATCAAAAGTCCCATTCTCGAACCAAATCTCACTCCTTATCATATATTATGCAATAGATCAAAGAGGCAATTGGAGAACAGTTTACTGAAAATAAGAAACGACACGCTTTCTTTTAATTAAATAGGCTGAACACCTTAATTGCAAGTCTCGGTTTGGTGTAATTATGGGAGACATTATCGTAATTAAAATACCATAACAGTTACTAGCAGAGATAAGCGTTATTAGCTAATAGGACAAAGTTAGTAAAAAACACCTAACATATAATTCTGTGAACTGGCCCACGGTGCACAGTTAAGCACAGTGGGACCAGCGGCGGGCAACGAGACGGAGACACGCCGAGTCGCCGACGGCCACGCAGCAGTGCTCTGCCCTTAAATTTCTTCTAACAGCCCAGTGGCATATAGAACCTCGTTTAAAAATTAAAAACTCAACCTACCTCCTATCAAAGGAAAAAAATCGTATACCCTTTCCTTTAAGGCTAAAACTAGAGTGCTAAGTATCAACTTGCAAAAACACTAACCTTTCACATCTAATTATCTTGCACCCGCTTTCTTGAAACGTCCCCCTGCAATGTGGTGCAGATATGATCAGTGGCGCATTGAATCTACACACCAAAGTGGCAGGAGAAACCCAACCGTGTAAATGTTCAATGACAAGGGAAACTGAGTTACTGGTCCTTGTTTTCTTTCATTGGATACAGAAATCTGGACCAAGTGTCTTCCATATGTCCCTTGGATCCTGCAATGAAAAAAACTTGGACTTAAAATTTTTTCCACATTTTTGAACCCTAGTTTGAGGCGCCCCCTTGTTCAAATTACCTTCAGTTTTGTGAGTTTTATCTCTTTGTGCACCCTTGCAATTAGAAGTCCAAACCCTTTCTCAACAATAAGTGCCATTGTTGAGGGCTCATTTATTGACAACTCATTCCCTCTCACCGCCCCGCATCATTCAAACACCATGTTGCAAAAAGATAAACTCACTCTAATATATAATAATTGGCAAAAAGGTTGAAAACTGTGACCCCCGCAGATACTTGCAATCGCATTTCAACTTGGGAGAGTAATCCCCTGTCACCCATTTCAGCCCCCCCAACCAAGCACCCTTACGTATACACACCACGGATGTCAAAGGACTATCATCTTAGAACATCGTCTCTCTCCATAGTGGTGCCCTCTCCTTAAAACCATATTAGTGTTCATGAGAGATGGGCTCATGGAAGTGTGTTAAATGATCGACCTAGTCTCCCAGGACATTTGTTTGAGATTCCCAGCATGTCAAAAAGCAAAACAACATAGCTTTATGTTGATGTTCCCAAAAAAGTGGGACAGTAAGCCAATAATGTAAAATCGCCCATTAGTATACCAGAGTGAACTCTTATTCCTAAGCACTAGAGTTCATTTTGGTCCTCAATGGACTTCAATCCTGAAGCTACACGCCACAGGATATTCCTTCAGCAGTTAAGCCATTGAGGGTCGCCACTGATTTTCCTCCTCATCAACATAGTGAGAACCCTCTAGGTTGTTTTGAACCCAAAATAGTACTACGGGGATATTAAAAGGACACTGGGAATAGTGAGCTGAAACGAAAAAGTACAATAAAATCAACCCAAACACACTCATATAGCATTCGATCCCTATATTATATTCAAGCTCATCACCCTATTACATGCTATTCATTCATCTTGAATGAGCCAATCGTTACGGGATTGGAGCACATTCAAACTAATATACATCATAATGACTGATTATTCACTCCATAAAACTTATACAGAGCTAATCAGCCTGGAGAGTCTTACTCTGAGTTCAATCAAGTGAAAAATCCTCTTGTTACATTGATCACACCTATATATTACTCAATTAAGAAGAGTGTTAATAGAGATTATGAAACAGCAATTAAATTACGTAGTGAATTGTAATTAAATTCACCTCCGATGGGAGAGTAAGGTATATGAAAACACTAAACTTATCACTTCACTACTATGTAATCTTGACAATAAAACTAAAAGAACTCTAGTTAAAAAAAACCGTTTCCGCAAATTTTATACAAAAAATTTCCAGAAAAAAAATTCCTGCACCCCCCAACATAGAATTCTAGTTCATTACTATTGAAAATTCTAATACACCGAACAAATACAAGCCCAAAGAATTGTAGTTCAAGTATAAAATAGGTGCCATATAAGAATAGTTTAAAAATATAATTAGTAAAAAAAATTCATTGTTTTATATAATGTATCAACATGCATTATACAAAAGGAAAAAATGCATTAGTCCAAATTTTACTATGATCGTCTTTTAATCAAAAGGGAAACCAGCAGACATTATGACAAAATATTCCAGTATTAAAATTAAAAGCACCAAGTACGAACCAAAGTGATGTAAATTTCTCATCAAGATGCCGCCATATGGAAGCATCTCTTGAAGCAGTATTGTACCCAATTAAAAAAAACCAATTAAGTTTCTTCAATCTGTTCTTTCGTTTGATAAAATAAAATTTACTAACCACGATTCATGCACACTATTTGACATACACATTCTAGGTTATCCATAAAGTTGCAAGTATGAATCTTGATGTCAATTATTAGAAAATAGCATACACAATGAAAACATTCTAGAATCATGCATCTTGCATGAATACAAACAACAATCACAATATACATCATATACAAATTATGCTGAAAATTAAGTCAAGATTACCTCTTGAAGCGTGTGAACATATCTTGAAGTAAATTCAACTCCAGCTCTACAGTCTTCTACAGTGATCCCAATTAAAAATTGAACTCTCTCAATACTTTTGTGGAAAAGTATTTTATAGAATACATAATTGTCTTTCTAGGTTAGAAGTATCCCTATTTATAGAGATGTCTTCTTGTCCAAAGAGGAGAAGAAAGTGCAAAATCCTTTTTCTTCTATAAAAACTCAGACACGCGTTTCTTCTTGGAAGAAAATATACACACTACTTTTCCTTCTTCTACTAGAAAAATAGAATTATGAGTTCTAGTCGAATTGGGCACCAGAGGGACCGCACAATATATAAGTGAGGCTTCCTATTATGGAAATAATTCCAAATAATTAGTTTGAATTGTTATTATCATAATAGATTACAAATCATACCACTAAATATTTGTAATTGCACTCCTCTATTTATTTCGAAATTCACCATTAAACACTTATGTAATTCTTCATGTTAAGATTACCGATACTAATCAATAAATTTAAATTATTGAAGAATCTTCAATGATTAACTTCCTTAGAGAAATATTTAACTTATTTCATGGGCCAGATTTATATATCTACAGGCCGGGTTAACACCTGAAAACTCCTAAGCTTCTCATAAAAGGTGTATCATCAAGCTCTATAATGAGACATGGATTCAATCAACTAACTTGTTATTTCACCAATATATATTATTATCATATAAACTACCATGCATATTGACCCATCTCGGAATCTCACCTTTTTACATACAAAAGAATTAGGGTTCAAGGTTAAGTAGCCTCCGAGAATAATAATTGGAACTGAACACACCTTGTAGAGTTTCATGACCCAACTCACTGAGTCGTGTGGGAACCTACATACCACCACCTATGTAAGAGAGCCCTCATATCCAAAAAACATAAAACATGCGGAAATTTGAATAAGAGAAAATAATATAATAACGAAATTCTTGACTAAAAATCCTTTAAGTAATTTCAACTTAGGACTTAAAAAGTAATTAACACACCTACTGATCTAGTCTAAAGAGGCACACAAGATACTAAGTGTACCATTGGACAAGATTAATAACATACACAACTCCCACAATGCAAAAGGAAGAATGGAAGCTTCCAGAGAATTTATTGATCTTCACCTAAGGAAACATCACCAACCTGCATCAAGACTATATCCAAAAGACATAACAAGAGTTCTATCAGTACAAACACACGTACTACTAGGCATCATTGATCAACCCGACACGCACAACATAATATAGGAAATTAACTAATAGGATCACAAAATAAGCCACCCACTTCTCCACCTTCTCAACAACAAACACATCAAGTTCTTGATCATAAACTAACCATTCTTACTCATTAAGGACCCAAGTTCCACCCATGAGCACTCCAACTAATTGTTCCCTATGTACTCTAACCTCATAGTAATATTACTCAATTTTACGTCACATAGTATCCTACAAAAAACTTCGCTACCACTAAACCCAATATCTTTCCCCAAGGTGAAACTCACCTAAGAATATTCAATCACATAGACTACCTTTACTTCTCTTTCAGAATTTACAACACAGTAACAAAACTCCCTATCCATTAATCGTACTTTTACCCTTTGCCCTTAAACTATACCCCAAGAGTTTGCTTAATAAAAGGAAAATTAGCATAAACCGTCCAACATATAACTACTAGGTGCAACTTAAATTATTAAACAGAACTATATTATCACCTGTAGATACTGAATATATGTAACACCCGCCTTTTCGTAACGTAAAAATCACTCGTATCTTCATGGAAAGACTAGAAGGGTTTTAATAAATTAATAATGATATGTTATGTCTTTATTTAAGTGATCAAGGGTCCTATCACAACTTTTGAAGTTAGGTAACTGAAAAAGTTTAATTTGGCGAAAGTTTTCGTAAGTTCCTTTTTAAACATTTCCTTAAATTTGGGTCAAATATCTCGAAAAATTTCTGCCAATACATAAAGATTTAAGAACCCCAGAACCTATGAAAATGATGTTCTATGAGTCTAGTTTCAAAGACATTTTTCTCTGACTTTATAATAAAGAATATTCATGTTTTTCGGAGACCGTGCAAGAAGGCACATGAGGTGGTTCCCCTAGGTTGGTGGAACATTTTATATATCATCTTCTTTGACTTTTCTTCATTTTTCATAGTGAAGAACAAAATAATAACAAAACCCACTTCAAGGATCATCCAAGTTATATAATTTCTTGACTTAAGTTCATGATGGAAGTTGTAGAAAGTTTTTCTATGCGTTAAGCTCGTCACCATGGGATAATTTGTTTTTTTGATTTCGTAGCATATCATACTTTAGTGTTGGGACAACAAGGGTTTTGGCATATCTTCATGTTTTGAGGCGGATTACAAACTTATGCTCAAGGTAAGAATCTTCTTTCATCGACTATAGCTTTAATAAGCTGCAAATTGACATTTGTGATGGAAATACATATCTATTTTCGGATTATCGTAGTATCCTTTATTCTTGTGTGTTGATTATGGTCCTTAATTGTTGTAGTATCAAGGAGGTTTGTGGATAAAAGTATTTAGGCCATGTGGTTTTAGTGAAAAATGTATCTTATGTCTATTCCCTACTTACGACATGTTTCCTTAAACCTTAGGAGCAATGTAATTGGGTTGTCATCCTTGTTACTTAAAGCAATTATTGTTGATTCTTGGCTACTCGACTTGATATAATCCTCCCTTATCGGGATTCTTATTAAGTTAGAAGTGTCTTTATGTTGGAAACGACTTAGAAGCTATTTGTATAGGTTGCTTATAACTAAATTCTTCGCTTTTAGAGATAGAATTGATATTTTTGACCTTGGATCTATTGTGGTTAGTTGCACGAATGTGATCTATACCTAGAAGGTCTATGTTCTTCCTATGGGGCTATATGGATGCCTTAAAAATCTATGAGCTATATATGAGGCTATATCGATACCTAGAAGGTCTATGAGTTTCCTAAAGGGCTACATTGATACCGAAAACGCCCATGTGCTTCCTACCCTTCCATGTTTCTACATAAGAGGGTTATGAGTTGTCATAAGCTATGTTGATGTCTAATAGAGTTATGTACTACCTACGGGTTGTATTAATGCCTAAGGGCTATGTGACTTCCTACGGGATTAGGGGACTACCCATAAGGGTATATAGAGTAATAAGCACCTTTTGGGCTTGTAGGGTCCTGAATAGGTCCTCTTATGTGCTGTTAGTAAATGTCGAGCTTATCGGGTCTTTGTTATTTTTTTTTATAAGTTTTGATTTAAGATCAAGTTAGTACGCTTATCCGCTCCATGATTTATTTATTGGACTATTCCAGTATATTAGGATACCTGCTCATAGTATATTTCCTTTCATCCTCTATACATTATCCGTACTAGCTCCATTGCATTGGAGAACTCCATTAATGCATGTAGGTTGTGACAGATGACCTAATAGACCTCATTAGCTGTAATATTGACTTCTATCCGGTTGGAATGCTCCTCTCATCCGGAGCTGGCAGAGTTTGGAGGTTTGTGAGCTTTTGTTGTATATATTCTTATGGGTAGGCTGGGGCTCTGTCCCACCAATCTTTACTACACTTACAGGCTCGTAGGCTAATGTATTGGGTGTATAGCTATGTTATGTCTATGTTATTCTAGCTTGTTGGTTTTCTTAAGGTTGTGATTTATTTGATATATTATCTTGATATATACCTACTTTCAGTTTTGTTATATAGATCATGGCAGCCAAGATGGCCCAATAAGTACTTCTTTGCTTGTTGGCTATTTCATTCTATGAACTCTTGGGCTTAGCTATTTCATCTATAGGTTTGTTGGCAATGTCCTTGCCGGCCGAGGGCTTGGTTTTAAGAAGAGATATACTTGTTTTTTTTAGTTATTGTGTGTGGCTACCATGCGCTAGTTGCAAATGGTTCAGGAGGGTGGCTTGGGCCTGAGTTTTGTATTATGAGCTAGTTGATCCCCTTATTGTTGGGGCGTGACAAACTGAGTATTAAAGCAACGCTGTATCCTGTGAAGTGTACAAGCTCTGTCTAGTAGATTCTTGTTTATAAGTGTGTTGTGCACCACATTTGACAGGTAAGAAGCTACCAGGCATTTTAGATTGACTATTCTTCTTTGTCTCACCTCATGTTATAAAAGGTGTCTTAAGGGTTGATGTTTCAGGCTTATAACTTATATTCATATGAATATAGAGATGAATGAAATTGGATGGACTATAGCTAGACAAAGGATTGATACATCTATAGGCGAGGGTACCGACAAGTTAACAAAGGTTGAGGTATCCCATTGTGAGACCCAGCGGGAGACATTTTGTTCAACCCCCAATAGATTCTCTGTCACTTTAGGAGACCTCGAGGGCTATAATATCCCCTACTCAACCAACAGTTGAACCACTATTCCCTTTTATTCCATCTTATAAGTATTTTAAGATTGCAATATGTATGTTAGCCTTGTTAGTGGTTGCACAAATCCAGCCAATTGCGCCAAATATTTTTGGGTATTCTGAGGGTCCCTAAAGATAGAGAGTCTGTGAGTTTCTTTCATTATATCCTCAATAGTTTACAGGGATAGTTCGCATATAGAGGACCCTTAACACTTTGTTAATCAGTTTCATAGGATCATCAATCATGCACACCTCAACCACTGATTCAGTTGTGTTAGAAGTATTTCAAATGCGCCATGTTGAAGTACTGTGGTATTGAAAGTTGAGATAAATCTAGGGGAAAAGATGCAGTTGTACCCACTGTGGATAGCTTTACATAAGATTTAATAGATAATTATTTGCCTCGAGAGATTAGGGATTGCAAGGTGGACAAATTTTAAACCTCTTAAAGGGCGGCGTTAGTGTGTGAGAGTACCGTTTTAAATTTGATTCATTGTCTACATATGCACCAAAATTTATTGATACGATGCATGACAAGGTTCATTGATTTGTGGGAGGGCTTGACTTAGACCATATAAAAGCTTGTTGAACTACTGTACAAAATGATAATATAGAAATCTCATTAACTTAGGCCTTTGTACAAGACATAGAAGATCATCGACATCTAAATATATGATTTAGAGGGTCTCAAGAGAGACAAAAGAGGGCTACGCCCGTTAGTTCACATGGGGATCTTCAGGGTGGTCTCAGACCTTGATATTCTATTAGGCCCACCTAGAATTTCATCACAGTAGTTCCAGGGTATAAGATTTGATCATCAGGGAATCTTAGGCCAAAGAGAGGTTTCACGAGCACCAAACTCCCAGTAGCACAGGGGTTAAAGTCACGCTAGGATAACAGTGTCGCGTTACACCACTTGTGGTAGGATGCATTTTGGTAGGTGCACGTAGGGTTCCACAGGTTGTTATTCTCATGGAAAAAAAGGTTATGGGTTGTATCTTATGTTTTGAAGGTAGGTAAGTTTCAAAATGAAATTTGGTGAAAGTTACCATAAATTTCTTTATAATGATTTCTCTAAAATATGGTTCAACTCTCTCAGATGTTTTAACCCAATCTATACAGAGTTATGGGTCCCATAACCTCTAAAATTGAAGGTCTATGAGTCTAATTTCTAAAGCATCAAATCGTTTGATCATACAACTTTGGAACAGAAAGATATTCATGTTTTTGCTAGACTATCCAATCAAGCACTTGAGGTGCGTCCCCTAGGTTAGTGGAACTTTTTATATATCATCCATGCCTAGAAGCGATCTGTTCTTCCGATGGGTCTATAAGGATTCCTAAAAGTATATGAGGTTCATACGAGGATATATTGATGCCTAGAAAGTCTATGTGTTACATACATGGCTATATTGATGCTTAAGAAGGCTATGCGCTTTCTATAGGGCCATGTTACTTCCTAAATGTCTATGAGTTTTCTATAAGTTATGTTGATGCCTAAGAGAGCTATGTTCTTCCTAATGGACTGTTTAATGCCTAAGAGGTCTATTTTACCGCCTACGTTGCTAGGTGACTATCGATAGGGGTATATAGACTGATTGGAACCTTCTGGGCTTATGGAGGCCTAGGTAGGTTGTCTTGTGTCTCGTTTGTACCTAATGACATTATAATAGCTTTGTTAAGTTTTTATTTAATTATTTTTTGATAAGATAAGATTTAGTAGCAGTTCAGTACACTTATCTTATCTTTGATTTATTTATCAGATTATTCCAGTATATTAAGATACATGTTTGTACTCTATTGTCTTTCATACTTTGTACATTGTTCGTACTAACAACCCATTATAGGGGGAACTGCAGTCAGGCATGGTGGTATCGATCGAAGACTTAATAGACATTCTCTGCTATAGGATTTACTTCTATCGGTTAGCTAACTCATTTCCTCCAAAGCTGCCACATTTTGGAGGTTTGTTATATTTTGTCATAACTATTTTTATGGGTAGACTGGGGCTATGTCCCACCAATCTTTGAAACTCATAGAGGCTTTCACACTAGTGTGTGGGGGTTTATATCTATGTTATGGCGATGCCAACCTAGTTCTTAGTTTTACTTAAGCTTGTAGTTGTTTTATATATTGTCTTCATATATACATGCTTTAAGTTTTGTTGTAAAGATTATTGTTAATTTGATGACCCAATAAGTACTTCTGTTCTAGTTGTCTATTTCTTTATATGAACTCTTGGGAGTAGCTGTTTCGTTTATAGATTTGTTGATTGGGGACTTACCGACCGAGGGCTCAGTTTTAAGTTGAGATATATTTGTTTGTTTTCATTATAGCATTTGGTTATCATACTCTAGTATAAAACAGTTCAAGAGTGACACCTCGGGCCTGAGTTTGGCATAAGGAGCCAATTGTGCCCCTTTATTTTACGGGATCACAACTTGGGTATCTGAGGAGCGTCTTATTCGATGTAGTATGTAAGCCGTATCCAATAGAGTCATGTTAATAAATGTATTTTTCAGCACATCAGATAAGCATGAAGCTACTAGGATTGTTAGAATGACTATTTGTTTGCTCACTTCGCGCTATAGAGTTGTATCTTAAAGGTTGAGATTTGATGTTTATAATTGTAATGACCAGAGAGTACCCCCCTAGACGTTACCGGCGTACTCAACCCCGAAGAGGTCTTATACAATCCCTTAGCATAATCATCATTGCATAATGAACTTGAAATAACACAAAATTTAAAATTTTGTACAATAGAAGTTCAAACTTCCATTTCATAAGAAAAACAGTAATAACATAATACCATTGTCACAGATACACCATCTATTAAAAAGAGTTCAACAAAAAGTCTTCAAATAGGGTCCTTAGTCCTTTGGACAAAAGAATTCTTATAACAAATGTACATAAGGAAAGAGTTACTAATTCTATAACATCAATAAAAAGATCATAAAGTTGCATAAAATGAAATAGTCCTCGCATCCTTGAGGATCAACCACAAATCATGGAGATAAGAAGTTCAATCTTTCGTCGAAGAGGTAGGAGCAACTGATTAGGTGGAACATATACTCATAACAGAAAGAAGAGTATAGGGGTTACTACAACTAATTCACTAAGTATGGAGAAATGCATAGAAACCATTGAAATATGAGAATGGGACATTATGTGAAAGTATGCATTTATGATGTTTTATAAAGAATTTCACATCCTCAATACAACACATAAGGCAAATACCCCAATCATGTCCAACTACAATGAAGTTGTAGCTTTGGGACATTTTAAGACTCTCTTGTGCAATGTAGAGTTAGCATCTCATTATACCAACTATACTAAGTGATACATAGAACTCACCTTAGCTACAACATTACCTTTCCATTAACTATCTTTCATAATGATGAGTTAAACACATACATCATGAACAACATTTGAATATAAGAACATACTCACTAAAACCATTATCCATTTGATATCTACTAATAACCACAAACAACCACCTTCTAAGCCTAGTAGTGCAACGTACAAGTGAAGTCCCATAACCCCACTTCTACTTAGTAATATCGTATGGATATCATAGACTAGTTCATACCTCTTCCATTACTTTATTAATTAGGGAAGATCAACCATAACCGATGTAGACCAGGAAAGCTTACATGGAATCAAGTGATATAGAACCCTACACAAAAAAGAGTGTTCTACTTGCCAAGGTAGAATCTACATACTAGATACTATGTGGACCCACTAACTATGACCTATGGGGGCACGTAGTTAAGGGTTAGGGAGATTGCTTCTAAGGACTCTACCCATTTCATTAACAGGGAAGTCCCCATCTCATGAGTATCACTATGATGACCCAACCTCTTGCATTAACGGGAGGGTAATTTCATCATTGGACATATCCTTTCCATGCTTACTATACTTTCATAACAAACTATCATTACTTCTTTTCATTGTATCTACATGTGTGAAGATAAATACATCTTCATTCAATACAATTCAACATAAATCTCTTAGATTCTTTAGGTGAGAATACACTTTCATCCTAGAATCAACATACATGTAGGGGGTAGTACTTTTCACAATATCAATTATGGTGTTTCCATGATAACTATAGTTTCACTCAACGCAGGAGACTAGCTTCATCCCACACAATTCATGGAACATAATAGGTAGGGGTCAGGAGAGTACAAACCACTTCACAATACCTTTCTTTTATCTTTTCATAAGCCATGTATCTTACAAGCAACTTTAAAGTTTATTTACTACATTCTCCAACATACATATACAAACCCTAAGATTTACCCTGTTTTCAAGGTTAAGAATCAAGTATCATAATCACCTCTATATAAATCACAATAGACATGAAAACAGATTCTATGGCTAGATAATCATCAAATACAATACATCATATTCATCTCTATCCAATTTATTCGATAACATTCATGAAATTAGGTCATATGATACACATGGTTTCTTCGAAGATTTTCATAATAGAATTCATCAATTAACCCCAAAATAATCATTATATAAGGCACATAACATAAATCAAATGATACAGGAGTGAACCCATGGATAGATTACAATCCCTAGTTTTTGTCACCATAACAATTTTGAAAACAGATGTTTTGAAGGACTTGATGGAGAAACTAATCCATGAATCAACATCCCCATACCTTATTTGATGATATTCCATGAGTTTGAATTGAAAAGTATGGATCTTGTGTGCCCTAGATTGAGCTCTTCATTGTTCTTCAATGGTGGGTTAGAGAGAGAATTTGTGAGAGATCAGAGGAAAAGTGGGTTTTGATTTTTGATTTGGGAAATATCAAATGTTGGATGGTTTAGTAAGTTTAAGTCATTTAATATATCTAAAATTACCAAATTAGACCAACCCGACAGTTAATTGGCTAACTGTGGAATTTACTAATTCACCCTTAACCTAGCAGAGACTTTCACCAGCTCGAAGTAACCATCAATGACCTCCAGTCGACAGTCTGTTGTTTTATGAATGAACCATCCCTGAAAAGCGTTGTTTGGTTAAGAGAGTAATGGAATGTAACCTTGTCTCCAAAAATCTAAGTGTGGACTCACGACTCCAACGACGGAGCCTGAGTTAGTCGTTGGGGCGTGGTTTTGCCCTTGTCATTTGCCTGCATTTTTTACAGCTTTTTTGGAGAAATGTTTGGGTCCTCCTCGGGGGCCCTTTGATTGGGACTCGGGAAGTCGTACATGGATGTTTTAACCCTAAACACAATCAAATGTGTACCCTAAGAAGTTTCATAAATTTGTACCTCCATGTGATCCTTCAAACCCCGTTTTAAACCTTAAGCCATACTAGTAAATTTTCCCTAGTCCTCGGACATAGTGGTCGTTCTTTGATATTTAGGATTTAATATTTCCTAATCAAGTTAATTATGTTAGTTCAGGTGTAGAATATTCATTATTAACTCTATGAGGATCTAGTCAACATCAAGTAACTTCCGGAGTATTTCAATAACTGATGTTTGTATGGAGATAGAGATGACTGACACTAGCCAGACTACACCTAGACAAGGGATAGATAAATCTGCAGGCGAGGGTCCCAAATATTTACCACAGGTTGAGGTATCCCATTGTGAGACCTAGGGGGAGACATTTTCTCAGCCCCCTAGTTTCTCCATCTTTTCTGGAGACTTCGTGGGCTACAGGATCCCCCTGATACATAAATAGTACAACCTTTAGTCCCTTTCGTTCCAGCTTATCAGGAATTCATGAGTGCAGTATGTATGTTAGTGTATTTAGTAGTTGTACAGTGCCAGCTCGTTGCGCCAGATATTTCCTGACCTTCTGAGGGGCCTTGATATTCAAGAGTTTGTTGATCAGCTTCATAGGATTTTCAGAGTCATGCACACCTCGATGATGGAGTTGTTGAGTTAACAATTTTTCTGTTACATGATATTATAATATTGTGGTGCAAAAGTTTGGAGAGATACAAGGGAAAATATGTAACTCTAATCACTTAAGATAGCTTTACAAAAGCTTCCATAGATTATTTTTCCTCCAGAGATTAGGGATGGCTGGGTGGACCAGCTTCCAAACCTTTGACAATGCGGCATGGTGCCCGAGAGTACGGGCAAAGATTAGACTCATTTTCTAGGTGTGCCCCAGCATTTGTTGATACAATGCATGATAAGTTGCATAGAATTGTTGAAGGGCTTGACTCAGACTATACAGACTCTTTTTCTACCACTTAACTAAATGATAATAATGATATCTTGTGAATTTATGCTTTTGCACATGACATAAAGGATCATCGACATATACATTATATGCGTGAGGGGGTCTCGAGATACAAAAGAGGGATTTGCCCGCTTGTTCAGATGTAGATTTCCAGGGTTGTCCCGAACCGTTATAT
This sequence comes from Solanum habrochaites, assembly GCA_027704765.1. Classification (NCBI taxonomy): domain Eukaryota; kingdom Viridiplantae; phylum Streptophyta; class Magnoliopsida; order Solanales; family Solanaceae; genus Solanum; species Solanum habrochaites. The sequence goes on from JAKWJA010002496.1 coordinate 22,242,054, forward strand.
TTAAGTAGGTCACCTAGACCTCCACCATAATTGTTCCAGGGTAGAAGATTTTATCATCACATACTATCAGTCCCAGGTGAGGGTTCGTGAGCATCAGACTCTCAGCAGTAGGGGATTCAAGCATGGCTAGGACAAAAGCACCGTGTTGTACTACTTGTGGTAGGATGGATTTCGAGAGGGGCACACAGGGTTTCACATGTTGTTATTCTTATGGACAAATAGGGCATGGGTGGAGGAACTGTGCAACTGTAGGTTAGGGTGGCAAAAAGTAGAAGACCAGATAAGTTGTAGGTTCTTCTTCATCAACACTGTCTATAGGTAGTGGACCCTAGACTTTAGCAAGTAGTGGCAAGGCGGAGGCATGGAGAGAGAATCTAGTTTTGGTAGTGTATAGAACAGTACATATTCATTAGTTGGCCTGCAAGAATCAAAGACATCACTAGATATTGTGACATAGGCATTAATTGTTTGCTCCAATTCTGTTTATGGTTTTATAGATCCTGGATCTATTCTATCTTATGTAACTCTATTTATTGTGGGGAAGTTATTTGTAGTATCAAAGACATTAGATCGATACTTTATTCTATCTACACAACTTGATGAGTCTATTATTTTGAAGAGAGTGTATCGAGGTTGCACGATAGAAATTATAGACCGTCAGACCACTGAAGACTTGGTAGAGTTAGAGATGTTTCATTTTGACGTCATTATGGGCATGGACTAGTTAGCTTCTTGTCATGCTAATTCTGAGTACCGGACAAATATAATTATTATATTCCACTTTCAAGAAGGCGGATTAGGAATTTAAAGTCGATACAACAACGGAAAAAGGTATATTTATTTCCTATCCTAAGGTGAGAGGGATGATTATTAAGAGTTATATTTATCATGTAGTTCGCGTTCGTGATATAGCTTTAGAACCACCGACTCTTCAGTCTACTCTAATAGTAATGGGTTTTAAGACATATTTCTAGACGAGCTCCCTAGTACCACCTAAGAATGGGAAATTGATTTTGCAATCGATATGCTACCAAGTACACAACCCATATATATATCCCTTATTATAGAATTTCTCCAACCAAGATAAAGAAGTTAAAGGCTCCACTAAACGACTTTTTGGGTAAAAGCTATATCAGCCTTATTGCTTCACCATGGGGTGAGCTACTGTTATTTGTAAGGAAGAAAGATGGATCACTAAGAATGTGTGTCGATTACCAACACTTGAGTATGGAACGATGACTTGTTTGATCAACTACAAGGTGCTAAGTTTTCCTTAAAAATTGATTTAAGATTACGATACCACAAGATATGAGGCCGGGAAAAATACGTTCCAAAAGTTCTTAGAACTAGATATGGACACTTTGAGTTCTCGGTAATGTCTTTTGGATTTACTGATACCCAGCAGTGTTCATGGATATTATAAGTAGTATATTCAGGCCGTATCTAGAGTTGTTTTGATTTATTTATCAATGATATTTTGGTATTTTCAGATTCAAAATGTAAGCATGAAAATCAAGTACGAGCACACCTTAAGGATCTTCGAGACTGATAACTTTATGCAAAATTTTCTAAGTGTGCGTTCTTGGAGTATGTAGATTTCTTAGGACATATAATATCAAATGTAGACATTGCGGTTGATACAAAAAAGATTGAGCCATAAACACTTGGCCCAGAACCATGACTCTTACTGAGATTTGTAGTTTCCTAGGGTTAGTTCGATACTACATAAGGTTTGTAGAGGGGTAATTTGCAATTTCAGCACCATTAACGATTGACTCAAAAACATCTAATTTCTAGTGGACTAAGGCTTGCAAGCATAGTTTCGAGGAGTTAAAGGAAAGGTTGACACCAACACCAGTTCTAACATTCCTAAATTGTTCAGAAGGCTATGCGGTGTACTGTGATGCATCTGGTGTGGGGTTAGGATGTGTTCGATTGCAACAAGGTAAGGTTGTTACATATGCTTGAGGCAGTTGAGAAAACATAAGAATAACTATCCAAAAAACAATTTAGAGCTGGCTGCAGTAGTGAAAGCGTTAAAGATCTAGAGCCACTATTTGTATGGCGTTCATGTTGACATCTTCACAGATCACAGTAGCCTTCAGTATATCTTTAGTCAGAAGTAGTTAATTTTGTGACATCATCGATGGCTTGAGTTACTCAAAGACTAAGATGTGAATATTTTATATCATCTAGGAAAGGCGAATGTTGTAGATGACTTCCTTAGTCAAAGATCTAAGAGTATCTTATCCAATATAGGTGTTGAAAAGTGTAAGTGAGCGTAGGAGCTTCATCAATTAGCTAGCTTGGCAGTCACATTGTTAGAAGCAGATTATAGTGGGGTAATAATTCAGGAAACTTCTATATCATCTCACCTTGTAGAAGTAAGATCATGGAAACAAGAGAATCCTAGCCTAGTGCAACTTACAACAAAGTTTCAAAATCAACAGACTTTACCATTTCATATATAAGAAGATATAGTCTTAGATATAGTGGTCGATTGTGTGTTCCGAATGTTGCAGTGCTTTGACATCTGGTTATGCAAGAGACACACCATTCCCGTTATTTTATTCACCCAGGTTAAAAGAAGGTGTACAATGATATTAAGGAGATCTATTGGTGGCACGAGATGAAAAAGGACATTGCTGATTTTGTGTCATAGTTTCCTAACTAGCAACAGGTGAAGGTTGAGAACCAAAATCCCACTGGGCTAATTCAAGATATAACCATTCCTTTGTGGAATTATGAAGCAATTAATATGTATTTTTTCAGAGAATATTAAGGAAAAAAAGATTCAACTGGCCAAAAGAGGAAACCCAATTCTATAACATTAGAAATTGAAAATTAAGTAGAATTCTCAAAACTCTTCTATCCATGAATCTTCCAACAATACTATGATGGATGGTGGGAAAAGATCTCGATCATCCTTAAAAACTAAAAATGAAATCAAAGTGTGGATCCGTCTAGAAAGTAAGGAGGATCACCAATTAAACTTTGGGACATCAATTGATATCAATGGATCGCCCGTTGATGACCTATTTTACATGTATCTGCATCATGAATGATATAGTCAAATTGCGTCAGTAAATGGATTGTACGAATATGCAAGGGGAACATTAACGCAAAGACATAAGCTTGATCTAACAGAAACAAGGAACATACATACCTCATCTCAACTCAATTGAAATGTACTCAAGGATAACAAAACTCAAAAATACTTAGTTCAATAATTTAAACTCATTATAGAGCAACAATAAATGATGTAGTATAAAGAAAACATTTTAAAATAGTATATAATAAGTCTAGGTATTTATAAATATAATATTATCTCCTTACTATGATTTGGGAGATTCTCTAACCAATAACAATCACTATAAGTTATGTAATCATACAACGTCTCGCCCACGCCGCCAGAATTGTCATATAGCCTGTCAAAGTATAAGACATCCTCAACTGAGTGGATCCACTAAGAGATGTTTAAAAAGCAATAATGAATCATCTAAAAAGTATGAACCTTTACCCATGTTGGCATACATGGTTGATGAGGATTTTGAGTTGTCTGAACAATACTACTACAAATAATATAACTCATTCTCGTATGTTTAAAAACATTTTCTCATTATCAACTTTAATAATATTACTAAATAGATACTCTTTAAAGAGATATTACTCAAAACTCCACATGAATTAATTTGGAAAACAAGGTTTCCCTCATTTTAATTGTAGAAAAACATTTAGTCCTGGGAATACTCAAGTACTCAAGGCTTAAAACACATTTTAGAATTTTGTAAAGACTTCTTAAAATTACTAAAAGGTCTCCCCCAAACATAATCTCAACTTAATCTTGAATTTAATTATGACTATGATGTAGGATCTTGCAATGATTAGATGGAGTTTACACATTTAATAATAAGAAACGAGCGTAGGAACAAACTCGGGATCATGAGCGCTACGTAGATAAAAATTAAAATATTTGGTTGTGAAATAATTTTTGAAATATTAAGGTCCATATCCTCTCTATAATGGGGAAAGTTAGGTAACATTATGGGTACTCGATTTTAAAGAATCTCCGCCATAAGGACAACGACGAATAATTTTACCTGATCTTTTCTTTCTCTCCCAATGTCGATTCAACTAATATACCTATTCAAGAATCTAAGGTCAAAACACACGAATTCTTATAACCCATAATAATCATGGTGAAAACCACATAACAAAATATCAATTTACTCAACTCATTCGCAAACCCTCCCCTCAACAACTCAAAACAACACTTCATTACCAATTGAATTCAAGAACCTTTCAAAAACTCAAGAATTCAATATATAAGAATGAATTCATGGGTAAATGGTTACATAATTGGTTTGAGGGAAAACAAACCCAACACTATGGAAGCTTACATTCCTAGAACGAATCAAATCCTTGACGAAAATCCTAAAATTTGATGAATGCTTGAAGCTTCCTCCCTTTTTCTCCTCTTGAACTTAGCAATAGGTTATTGAACGTTTTTTGAATTTAGCATAATATGATTCTAATAAGCTTTCACCCTTTATTAGGTGAAAAACAGTTTTAAGTCTAATCGGGTAGGGAAAGACCAATTTACCCCTCATGAAAACGGATGAACTACCTTAACTAGATAGGCTGAATTCAAACATGCATATCTCCCTCATCCGAACTCAAAATTTGGCAAACTCGGTGGGTTGGAAAGAGGACTCAAAGATCTTTTATTTGATATAATATGGTCCACCTAAGTCATATTGTATTGAATGTTATGGTCGTTTGAATGTGACCCAAAACTCCCAATTTAATATTAACTTGCAAAATCATAAATTTAGCTCTTTCCATTTTATTTCTTTCTAAAATTAGTGTGTTCTGTTATAGAGGTGTTACAACTTGGGGACCAACAATGCTTGTATTTCTTGACTGCCGCCTACGTCCAGGGTGTATGCTTAGGTTGTGACAGTTATTAAGTAGCCTCAAGATCAATTTTTGTTAATAATGAAATACATAGGAATATCAATAAGGGAAAAAATATAAGGATTATATAGCTTACGACTAAAGAAAATTATACGGAAACAAAATAATTTCTCATCATACACGAACTCTAACTTTCTAAATTAAATTTATTTTTTTGGTAGTTTATAAAGTAGTTACATAGAATTTTTAATTTCAGAAATTTAATTGTAAACAACTATAGTAAATTATTTACAAGCTTTACATAATTCATAGTTTTTAATTAATTCTCTAGGACGTCCACTTCAAAGAAACTAAAAAACCCTCCTATTTTCCCCTTGATTTTAAGCTCTAATTACATGAATATACTCTTGGCTTATTAGTTGATAAGTTCTGCCTATATATAGTATTTGAATGCACCTTTATTTTAAATGTTTCATAAATAATCCACCTTACCAATTACCTACAAATTGTTCAAAAATTTACCCCAATCTATGTTAGATTTCATTGATCTAGTTTATTAAACAAATATTAAATTTATGAGTTATCAAGTTATTTAACAAGCTATAATGCAAGCAATGGATGAAATCATGTTATCGCCTCATAGCAAGTGGTACCTTTTTGGTTTTGAGGCATTTCAAATAGGTAATTTTTTTGTTGCAGTTTATTGATCATAATATTAGGTAAATTTATGATTTTATTTGTTGAATTTAAAGTATGATTTTTATATATTAAACTTGCATAACTATTATCAAAAGAGGAGCAATTAGGAGACAAAATATTTCTCTATCATTTTTATGGAATATATGTATTTAATATTAGTAAACAATATTTTGTCAAAATATGCAATTGACAATGTATCATTTATGGTGATCAATACTTATCTGGGATAATTATGCTGAATCTTGTTTGTGAAAAATTAGATAAACATAATATTGTTTTAATTATTTTTACCTTTTACGCCATGAACAATGATCTATGTCCATTTATTAGAGTATTCATCGCAAATCATTATCAAACCTAAACATTGTGGTAAATTAGTGGTTAATGAACAAATAAAGTCAATGATTATGATGGTATTTGTAATACAGATAGAATATAATCTTAAAACCATAATAAACATTTAAAATTTCTTACAATTATCGACTTATATCTTATTTAGTTGAGTTTTACATACAAAAAATATCTTATTTGAGGAGGCAAAAATGATTCTTTTTGAATTCACCCTCGATGGAAACATCTCGGGCATTGAAGAAGTCTATAACTTAATTTATTTTTGGAAGTAAGATCATATAGTGATTCATAGAGGATACAAGTATATGTATTAATTTTCATATATGAAAAAAGAGAATTGTCATTCTTGAATTCATATTTGACTACTTTGTTTAAGACTAGATAGTAGTCTTTTTTGTCGATTTTTTAGGCTTTTATTGATAAAATTAAAACACAAATGCATAACTCATTTGGGCCTATAGCCCAAATCTATTAAGATGTAGCAAAACACTCAAACAGACACTACCCACTTCAGATGCGATCCAAAAACTAATCCCTATAAATACTTCCTTAGCTCTAGGATTTTCTAAATCACTCTTTTCCTTCTCTCGCCTTCATCCCTAAGAACTTAAAAACAATTTCCTCTTTTGGCCATACAACAAATTCGATTACCAATGACAAATAATTTCTTCTTTTATAAATCGTATTTTGTCAATAAAAATCTTGTGAGACAAAAAATAATTCGTCACTCAGTCGTCCACTACTTGTGTCTATAAAAAGTATTACAACGACGATTCCATGCTTGTTCCTTTAAAGTACTGTATAAAACTACAAAAATAAAAAAAAATTGTCTCCACATGCTCAAACCATATATTTTGTAGTTAATAGTATGCCTTTGTCACTTAAAGGTATTACTACCAGAAAAAATTATATCGTCGCGAATTGTTTCTCAGCAGTGAAGAATCAATTATCTACTATTATTGTTATATGTTATTTTTGAGTTGAAAAAAATGCGGACAATTTCACGTTCATCCATGCTGAAAGTGGCTCTATGCTTAATATACCAAAAAATATTTTTGTACTTAAATTTTTTGTATTAGGGAAAAAATTTATCAGTATAAAAATGGTTATTTTGAATATTAAATTACCATATATATATATTCATATATATATATATATAATATATATATATAGATTATATATATATATATATATATGGCCTACCTGCATCATTTTTGTTAAAGTCCGTGGTCCAAGGGCACAGGAGATTGTTACATTTGTTGTTATAGGGAATCGAGCTACACAACGTAAGTTTGGAAGTAAAGAGGTTTACACTTAGATAAGCTCTCTTTTTCTTACTGTTTTGATTTATTTTGTACTTCATTCACTTCTTTCAAATTTTTAACTTTTGCAGAAACAAAGCATTATATTATGATTTATACTCGAAGGACGCTGACAAATTGCACATGAGAAACATTCCCACATTCATTTAAGTGTAGATTATATTTAAATTTAAAACTGCAATTTTTTTAAAAATATCTTTAAATATATCAATACAATTTTGTCATCTTAATTATCAAGTTACAGTTCCCTCAGTTTGTAAGGATGTTTTAAGATAGCAGAAGGCGTAAGTGATGCGGCAAAAATTATAAAAATTTGATATAAAATAAAATTTGAATTTTATTAAAAAAAAATGAATAATCGATTCAAGTTGAACATTGATACCTATAACTATAGTACTTCATCATAATATATTTCAAATCCTAGTTGGTTCATTTATTTAATTTGTGCGTTGATTTTTTAGTTTATTTTAATTTTCACACTGATGGAAAAAATTAATAGAAATTCATGAAATAAATCGCACCTTCACAAAGTTTTAATTTGTAAGCCGATGTTATCTTTGTATACTTACTTTACGAATGTACGTGGAATTACAATTAAATATGTACATATTTATAGATAAAAACTTATAGATCGACTTAGTATATGTACTTTACCAATCACAAATCAATAGACACACACAAAGAGTAGCACAAATACTTGAAAAATTATTCTATTTATCGTGCTTATAAATTAAAGAGTATTATAAAAAAAAAAGTGCTAAGGAAAAAAATTATCAGATAGTGGTAGAACGTGTGGCCCACTCGCAATAACTTATAACCAGAGCTTGCACCGAGTGTGTGTTCAAGAAGATAATTTGATATTGTGTAACTTTAGAAAATAGATGATAAACTTCGCTACTTCGTTCTTAAAAAATCGTCGCATTCGTCGGTTTTAATATTTGCATTGTCAATAACGAATGGTCTCCGTATATTTCTTTGAAGCACTTCAATTATTATTTTGTAAGTGTCGCTTTGTTAATTATGAATTAGTTAGTAGGAGAAAAAAATTTGATGGATGAATTTATGCCTAACGAACTGATTTTTTTTATTGCAAAATAGTTGAATAATTCGCTACAAATTTAATTGTAGCAATTTAATATATTACATATTTTGATGACAACTTTTTTCTGTCGCTAAATCAGATTAATTAGACACAATAAAATATTTGTCACCATGATTTATATTATAGTGACGAAATAAATGTCCTAAATAAATCTAAATTGTCAAAGCTAAAATAAAAATTTATAGTATTTACTACGAACTCTCTTCAATTTGTCGATATCACCATTGTAACAACAATTTTTTTTAGAAAATAATTCTTGTGTACAAAATTTAATAAAGATAAGAAAAAAAAAAATAGTTCTATCATGATTAGATACATTCTTAGATGAAAATAATGTTTAAACCAATAACACTTAAAAGTCATGGCTTAGTACGTATTCAAACAAACATGACGCAAACAATTTTTAGGTGAGAAATTTCAGCGTTTAAAGATTTTCTACGGATTTTTCATGTTTCGTCACTAAAAGTATGTGTTTTCTCATATATTCAAGCCACCCAAAAGTAAATTTTGTCACTAAAAGCGAATAAATCGTGACGAATTTGATGTTATTACTATTATGAAAAAATTAACACCCACGACGCGACCATGATAAGTTTAATTCGTGACTAACACTATTTAACAAATGGCGCCAATTAATTTTTTTTTTTTGTGGAAAACATTACTGGACAAAAATTTGCTACAAATTTTTGTGTTTCGTCACTAAAATTATGGATCAATGTTAAATTCGTCTCCTCGCTTTCTTGTGTATCAGCTAAATAAGAGTAAGTCTTCTCTAGTTTCATTCTTTCCTAGTTCACTTGCCTGCGTCATCTCACCAAAGTTCCTTGGGAGTTGTTGTTCTCAGTTAAGGGGGATTGTGCTCCTTTGTGCGGTATTCTGATCGTATCTGAAGGAAGGCTTAATCCTCATTCTGTTGGTGCCAACCTGCTCTTCTAGTACCATCCCACATTCCAAGATGATATTACGTAGGATTCTTCGATTTCTGCACCCCAACCCCCCCTAGGCCCCGCCCCAGCTTCGCCACAACCCATGAAGGCATGTGTACGCCCCAGTGACTCTTCCACCCTCGTATAATGTGATTAAGCTTTTTCAAGGTAAAAGGTTCTCATTGGCTCCAAATTATTTCCTGATCTTGGGCATGTGTATCCATTACCAATTCAAAACACCTAGTCTATTGGCCTTATTATACTTACCACAGTTCTTGACCCCATCTCCCCCCCACCCCATTTTCTCAATTCTACACGTTCCCCCCCTTTGACTTTTGATGAAATGATGCATATGTGAAAACCTATGTTGTTGTAGCTTCTTGCTTCCCAATTATTTCCTTCAACGGTAATCTTTAGTATGACGTTTTTTTTTAATTTTTCATTGTTTTATTAATCAAAGGCAGAGCGTAATTTTTTTTGAGGGTGTTCATATTTTACAAAGCGGGCGGTTCAGTACTTAATTATTTTAATCAAATATTCAAAAAGATTATTACTCACTCTGTTTCAAAAAGAGTGGCTTAGTTTAACGTGACACAAATTTTAAGAAAACTCAAAATATTTTTGAATTTTATGGTCCTAAAGGAAAGTTATGTCAAATATACAAAACACAATTCTCATTAACCTTGTGGCCGTAACCATGTCATATCATAGTTGAAACAAAAATGTCACCACCAAGTAAAAGAGGTCACTCTTTCTTAAACGGACTAAAAGCAAAAGTAGATCATTCTTTTTGAAATAAATGTATTTTTTAACTTTAAGATGAGAAAGTCAAACACTGAATGATGTCCTTGGCTTGTTTCTATTAGTTTAACAACTTCTTGTTTTTTCTAATAATGAAAGGGAGTTTTTCATTTTTTCCTTCAACAACAAAATAGGATATTTGTTAAAGCGAAAAACGACTAAATATAGTTGTAGGAGCCTAGGTTCGTACCCAGGACTAAATATAGAGCTATCTCTCTCTTTTATTGCAAGGGTATTTAACAATTAATATTTATTCAAAAGTATATAAATTTAAACCTATATATATATATATATATATATATATAAATAATATGACGAATGATGTTCATCTTACTATACTAAGGTGTGTAGCTCCGCCCCTGTTTAGAATTTTTCTTCCTTTCGCATCTATCCTCTGAAAATTTGTGAATATTCAATTTCCTCTTTTTATAGGAATGTTTGCGAATTAGTCTATACATTGATTCTCTTCCCTCATTATATGCTGAAATCTGATTGTTTTCCTTGTAAGCTGTCCCTAATTTTTTCAACTGTTTTGTTTATTATCCGAAAATCTCCTAAACAATACTCATAATTATTGAAATGTCAAATGTAGAAAGATGATAGATATAACTTCCATATAAAGAATAAATTTACATCTGATGTGATATTTTTTTAAAAAAATTGATGGCCTTGTTGTGTATTTCAATGAAGTTTCTCCTCAACAGGATTTATAAGAAAAGCTAAGTTCATTGATGTTCTCAATCTCATTGTAACTAGAAGCTATGTATGTGAGATTATGGGTGAAGAGCTTCTTGAACTTCTTTTCAAAGATAAATCTTCGTCATAATTTTTGTTAATAAATTATAAATTTATTCTTTTTAAACGTTGAAGACTATTATTATTATGTTCTCTTTGACCTAGAAGTAACAATGCATGTTATGATATAGCTAAAGTATCCTTAACTCTAAGAGTGTCATGATCAAGAAATAGGAAGTGACTACTGACAAGGTGCTTCTAATCATATGATTAAGTTCTTAAGAAAGTATGCAAATGCAATATAACAAAGAATGTATAAACACATAGAAGTGCAAAAGAAGCATATATTATTTAATGACTACAATCATTTTTTTTTCTACTGACAGAGAAGAATTGAGATGGAGGAGGAAAGATTGGAGCGACTTCAAAATACAAATAGAGATCTTGGCTTTAAAAATTAGTATGAACGTTTTTCTGCTTCTATTATTTATTCCTTTATGCAATTGAATGCATGTTTTTCCCATAATATTATTTTTCATGCTTTAAGATGCAAATCTTATGTGTCCCTATGATTTAGAGAAAATAATAGTCCTTATCTGTTATTATAACATGAATGGAATTATAATTAATTTGTTTAAGTGTTGAAAAGAAGATTCTGTATTATTAAACTATGATTTCAAAGAATTTTGATTTTCATTAAAATAAGAGGAAACATTAACCCTCTCTAAGTTCAGCGTCACAAAGTTATGTATCTTCCTATTTAAAAGAGAAGATCTGAATCTTTGGCAAGCTATGGTTCAATAGCACCAAATATTCACTTCAATGCTTAAATTATTGCTTAATTCATCCATGTTATAACGGATAAAAACAATTTTCATCTCTAGTTCAAAAGAACACATAAGGTTAGCATGTTTAAGACATGAAATTTTTTGTTATTGGAAATATTTGCACTTAAGTCGTAAAAGCAGAAAAAACCATTTTTGCTAATTCCAAGAAAAAATATCTATAAAAGAAAATTATTATGGCTAATTCCAAGACAAAGTATCTATCTATATTTTGAAGTGGTCGAAGGAATAAAAACCGTTTCCGTCTTGCTTCTTCCATCTCAATTCTTCTCTACAAGTAGGAAAGAGATAGACTATAGTTTCACCAAAAAGATGGAGTTTTTTTTATAAGTATCTATGAATATGAATCTTTGTAATACTTTATCACCATATATAATGAAAACTTACATCTTTGTTTGGACATGAAGGGACCGGGTGAAATGAAGAAACTCGAAAAGTTTATATTGAAAATGATTGGAAGTAATACCTGACAATGAGTTTATATATATATATATATATATGTTCTTCAAGAAATATTTTATATCTATGTTATTTATTTTTTTGACTTAAGACTATTGATAATGTAATAGTCACGTCCAAAAGATTCTCACTATAGGATGAAGAAGTTTCCTATACATTTGTTAATGATGTCGAGGATTTCATAGTGAATTCACCGATGATGATATAGCTGCAAAAAAATGTCACCTCACATGCTACTGATTATGAATGGACTATACAAACTCTTGATCTCCTTGTAGATAATATTATTTATCTTTTCTTTTTAAAATTACGTTATATTTTTGTTCCAAATTCTCATAATATAAATATTCTGCTCTTTCATAAGTAATTATAGTTCTAAAATAAATTCATTTTCTTGGAAAAGGAAGATCATTTCATGTTGTTTTGTTTCTAGAAAATTGTCTACTTTAACTGGAGCAGAGTTTATCAAAGATTTGATTGAAGGACATCGTCGTGGATGCTATGACCTACGTATGAATGTTGGGTGTTTCTTGCAACTTCCAGATGAGATGAAAGCAAAGAGGTCTATTAACTTGTTCAAGAACGGTTAGAGTTGAGAATGAATTAGCTGCTAGACTTCTAGATTTATAAGCTTATCTTTTGGACAAAAAGGTGAAATTTGAGTTCAAAGAAAATTGTGTTAGGGAATTTAAGGTGCTAGAGAGGAATTTAATTTAACCTCCCTCTTTATTTATCCTAATTGGGTATCACCATTTGAGGTCATGTGTGATTCAAGCAATGCATTAGTAGGTGTAATATTGGGAATAAGGAATGACAGGGTGTTGCATTCTATACATTCTGCAAGCAAGACCCTTGATTATTCTCAAGCTTATTAGAATATGATTGAGAAGGATAAGTTTGCTCATGTTTGCCCTTGACAAGTTTAGATCATATTTTGTAACTAACAAAGTTATTGTTTATAGTGACCATGTACCTAAAATTTACATATTCAACTAGAAGGATGCTAACTGTTCGCAACAAATTTTCGTAAGTGCGGGAAATTTAATGCAAGCAAAATAAATAAAACAAAAATACAATTTTAATAATAAATCGTGTGAGTACAATTTTGCTGTCCTCTTGATTCTTCTCTCCTATGTTACTCCGTGATTCGAGGGCCTTTCGTAGCGTATTTCTTGAATGTAGGATGAAGTGCCTCCTGCGATGGAGTGATCTCCAGAAATGTCGAAAAAGCGTTGTCGTGTGGCACGTTAATATCCGGGAAGAAAGTTTTTGGTTCAAACGTTTTGCTCTCCCCCCCATCACTTTTCGCACACCATGTCCCGTTGATTGATAATTTGAAGAGATATGTAGTATTTGTATCTTATGTTAGACCTCCTCTTTTTTAGACGTATTTGATATACCGGCAGGTTCGGGAAGCGCTTCTTTGCTCGTTGACAAAATTGATCACGGGAAGAAACTCCGTTGGCACTCCTTTGAAGGCATGTCGTTGATGTTGTGCTTCTCCAATGTAAGAATGCTTGCCTTAAAGCGTTTTTCATTAAAATGTCTTGTCCACCCCATTATAGTTGTATGGGGTGGACAAGGTTGCATTATGCTGGCCAACACGGATGTCATTAACACTTGGCAGTTGTAATTTGTTATGCAATTGACTAGGCCATAACCACCTCATTGGACACGTTGCGTCACCTTTGTGGTTGCGGAGGCCTAGTCATTGTGGACACATGGATGGTTTGGGCTGATTCAGGTGAAAGGGAACTTGGACTTGAATTTAATAAAAATGGACTATTTATTTGAAAACCAAATTAATCATTCAATCCCACAGTAAACATGAATTTTATTACTAACTTTATTGAATTAAATATAATATTGTGTTGTCTGATGCTCACAATGCCCACTACTTAAAGCTTGTTGTGAAAGTGTAGGTTTCCAACACTTGTGACAAGACTGGAAGATGTCATGTAGTGGATTTTTTACAGACGATGTCAACCTGTAGGCTTGTCAATATGATGACGAAAGTTGAAGTTCTTTAGTGAAGGCATTGTAGGGAATAATGAGTATTTTTTTTGTCATCGCATCTAACCGGGTTCACTAAACATGATTTGCTTTTATCTGATCTCAATTTTTTTTTGTTTTTTAAACTTTAAACATTCTGCTTGACAACCACGTGACCCCTCATATGGTTTCAATTAGATAGGTCTAGTGAAGTAGTAAACAAGTGTGAATATTCACTTGCAAGTGTGAGAAGGACAAGGGGGGGGGAAAGATGACTGGATCTGCATCAAATAAAAAGGAATATTGACTTCTCCGTTGGTGATGTTGTAAGAATCATTCTTTACATTCAAGACTTATTACATTCTTTTGAGTTAGAGTGATAGGAATTGAGATGATTTGATTATCCAATTTTACAAAAACCAACAAATTACTTTAAAAGAAATTAAAAAGTATTCCACCAAGGAACTGCATATAAGAATCTCCACGTTTACAAAGTATGACTTAAAAAAAAATCTTTGGAAAAATAATTCTTCTAACCAAATCAATGTGGAACTCCAAATTTGGTATCTTCTTTTCTCAATCTCGTGCAGTCCCAAAAAAATTTCATTTTCTTAGTGTAGAATGTTCCAAATGATGAGAGGCTTGGTTTGGAAGAAACAAGATTTGTATTACTACGGCCTATACGAAAATCAGCCTTAAACACCTTCCAGATTTTCAGGAATCAATTTTTGAAGTCGGATCCCAAAGCTGTCAGTTCTTCTCACAGCTATGCGCAATCTCACCAAAATTTGTTTTATTAGTTTAGAAATGTCCATATGATGAGCGGCTTGGTTTGGAAGAAAATATATTCGTAGTACTACGGCCTATCAAAAAATCAGTCTTAAATACCTTCCAGATTGTTGGGAATCAATTTTGAAAGTAGGCATCCCAAAATCTGCAGTTCTTCTCACAACTAGCGCCGATATTGCCACAAATATCAGTTTATTGGGTAGGAAAATCAAATATGAGCGGCGTCTTGTTAAGTAGGAGAAACGATCCGTCGATTTTACTACGGCATATTCAAAATCACATGAGAAAACGTTTTGGATCGACGAAAAATCAATTTTTTAAGTTGGACCCCAAACTGGACGTTCTTCTCATGGCTAGGTGCAATCTCTCCACAAACACCTTCAGTTTCTTAGTGTAGGTTGATTCAAATGCCGAGAGGGACACTTGATTATGAGGAACTAGATTTTTGTTATACGACATTCAACAACTCAAACGTTAAACCCCTTCCGGAGCTCGACGGGAATCAAATTTTGAAGTGGTCATCAATTCTGGAAAAAGTTCCCCTCATGGATTTGCGTCTTTTAATCTTTCTTGCTTCTATACGTAATTCAAAACTGCATGCTATAGGCCACCGCAAGCCAACAGGATTGTGGTTGGCTCTTAGGTTGTCATGTCATTTGAAGGGTTATCACTTCTACTACATGTTGTGTTATCACAGTATATCAACCAAGAAAAATTGAAAAGATTTGTGCAGTTGGAAACTATGGATCAATTTTTTTCCTTTTTTGTTCAGTTCCAAAAGAGTGTCAACAATCTTTACATCTTATCAAGAAAAATGTAAAACATTCGTAATTGAAAATTAACAATGATGTACTACACTTTGATTGAGTTGTGCCCATATTACAATTAGCACGAATTATCTTTTGAAACGAGGATTAGGCAAACAATATTAGTGTTTTAGCTTAAACCTTTAATAATAGGAATGGTTTGAGGAAAATCGACCTTTTTGCTTCTTGGGACTCTGCGAGACAATACTCGACAACGAAAAATCAATTTTTTAAGTTGGACCCCCAAATCTGACGTTCTTATCAAGGCTTATGTGCAATCTCTCCAAAACAATCACTTCTTACGTGTTGGTGCATTTGAAATGATGAGGACACTGATTGATGGGAAACTAGACCCTTTGGTTATAGGACATATACACAAGTTCACGTTAAACTCCTTCAGGATCGACGACGAGAATCAATTTTGAACGTTTTTTTGGTTTAAGTTGGTTATTCCATTCTGGGAAGTTCCCCTCATGGATTGCGTCTTTTGAATTTTATTGTTTTTATTTCTAGCAGGTAATGTTTGTGATTTTTCATCTTAATTTTGCATCAACATGTTTTCTTAAAAAGGGGGAGGGAGATTGAGTTTCAAGAGTGTATTATACCGTATTCAAAACCTCATGCTATTCGAGTCACGAAAATACCGGAAATCCTAAAGATTGTTGTGATGAGCTTGGTTGTTATGTTTGTCAGGTCATATTGTGACAGGTTCCGTACTTACTACAGTGTTATCAAAAGTATATAACCCAGGAAAAAGGATAAACTTCGTGCAGTTGAGTTAGGCACGATGGCTCAAATTTTTTATACTTTTTTTGTTTCATATTTCCAAAAGCGCGTCACCAATCTTGACATTATCAAGAAATGTAAATAAACAATTGTATGTGCAAATATCCACCAAACACCATGATGTACCTACCAATTTGATTGTAGTTTTTTTCATATTACCAATTTAGCGCGATATATACCTTTTAAAACGAGGAGGGATTAGGCAAACAATTCATTAGTGTTTATCTTAAACCTCATAGCAGATTTGGGTGATAAAATCGAATTCGTTTAGTTGTCATGGAGACTTGGAGAGACACTACTTGGCAGAATTCCACCTTTCTTGCGGCATTGGTGGAATCAACTTGTCACTTGAAATCAGCTCAAAATTTATTCCTTCTCAACCTTCACTTGGAACAATCTATAGTAATAAAATTCAAAACTCAAGTAGGAGTAGAAATTGCATTTTTTCTGTTTCCGATGGACAGAAAAAAAACAACTCAAAGAACTATTATCTCTTGTGTGTAAGAATCTGGCCGAAGACTTTAAGATTGGTCCCAGGATCTCTTTCAAAGTCACCTAATGGTTTTGCCTCGCTCAACTCTTATATTTAAGCAATGGTGAAAATAAATCTATAATAAATTGGGTAGGGACATAAGACAAATGATTTTGTGTTGTAATCTTATTTCATGGAAGTATAATTAAGTAGCTGACACCTATGTTAAAATCATAGCCAAAAACCTGTAGTATTTTACAATAATGTCTGCGCAGTTTTTTAATTTTGAAAATATAATGCTTTTGCAGCTTTGATGTCGTGGGTTTTAAAACTCCAAACTTGGCATAGGAATACAAGAAATCTCTGAATCACAAGCCGATTTTTACATTGCGAAGTAGACCCCAAGAATTGCAATATATGTGAAAATAATGGTAAAAAACGTTGTGAATTTTTACAAATGAGTCTTTGAAGTCAGCTAAGATGTCTTGCTCAACTCTTCTCTTTTACTTATTTGTGACACATTTGAACTCATATGCCAGATATATGATTTTAAAGAGCTAGTCTAATGATCCTTCAATGCCACAAATTTTTTTACTCATTTTACTTAACTTAAAGTAATTACTCAAAGCGTCTACGTACCTCGGTGAAGAGGATCAAGTCATATCATAGTTCAAGATGATGAGTTTTTTTATTAGACCGTACACAGTTTATACTCTTGGGGCCAGGAGTAACATGCAGTTTATGCTCATACCTTAAGGAGGGTTGTAACTTTAAGTTTAGGCTCGTATATTGAGGAGCAATTTTGGGAAAATTCCATCACTATAACTGGTCTTCTAACCTTTTGTGATAAATCATTAATGAACTTCACTTTGGAGTTTGATTTCATAATTTCGCATTGCCAAAGTTGATTCATAATTTATTTTGTGTGAACTATTGAAAGTCGGAGTTTAGAAGTACCTTGATGATCTGCTTTTTGCGAGCGACCAATGTCCATGTGTCATCACCCTCTTCATTGAAGAAGGCATCTATCTTGGATGTGTTTGTTGTTTTCTTCAAGATGTAAACTTAAACTGGTTCAAAGCTCCAAAAATGCAGTATGACGACATCTTATTCAATTTTTAGCGATGCCATAGAACTTCTAAATTTAATAATAATCTAGTTTGACACTAGCATGGTTTATCTCAACTATCTCACCATCGTCAATGATGATCTTTCCCTCTCATACCAATGTCATGATCTTTTCCTTTAAAGTGAAGCATTTTGTGGTGTGATGACCGATGATGCGGTGAAATTTAAATAGATAGGATCATCGACTTTATTGGATTCTTCGGGTCGGTTTGATTCTCGGAGTGCAATGACTTTCTTGGTTATCAGCACGTGAAGAATCGCAGGAACGTCAGAGTGAGTAAATAGATACTCTTTTGCTTGTAACTCCTTCAAGGTAGATTGATTTTTCACTTCTCACATTTGCTGATGTGCTACAATGAATTTGAATTTTGGTCTCTCGGAGGCTTTCATATAAGTTATGGTTACCTCCACAAACACATGAATTGTGTATTCTAACGACTCTTTGAATTGTATGTCTTCTTTTTTAGGATCAAAGACATGTGATGTCTTGCCATGGCTTCCAATTCTCAACTCCATGTAATGAGTGCGTGTAGATAATTCTTCAAAATTTCGAGGCTTAATCCCATGAAGGATATATACAAGGCCCAAATGCATTCCTAGTATACAAATTTCGACTGTAGAGATTTCAGAAAGTTGATCCTTGAAATCTAAGCTTAGCATTTTCCAATGATTGATGTAGTCCACAATGAGTTCATCCTTACCTTGTTTTGCGTTTGTCAACTCCATCGTGCTCTTTGTACAGCGAGTACTGTAGAAATAATTGAGGAATTGATTTTCTACTTGTTCCCGACTATCAATTAATTCAGGCTCCAAGTCCATATACCAATCAAAGGAGTTTTTTTTAATGAACGGACAAACTGCTTGACAAGAAGATCATCATGTGTACCGGCACTACTATAAGTCTCGACGAAATGGGCAATATGTTGCCTTGGATTTCCCCTTCCATCAAATTGCTGCAATTTTGGTGGTTGATATCCAATTGGCATTAGTAAACCCTTGATTTTCTTAGAATACGACTTTGAATATCCTAAGGAACTTTGTGACGGACCACCATATTGAGCTTTAATTGTCATTGTGATCATATCTTGTAGTTGTTGAAGTGTTAGAGTGGCAACTGAAGAATACTGTTTTGCGCTTTGAGAGTCAACTGACTTGTTGAGGGAATCAATATCAACTTTTTCTTCAGTTTTTAGATTGTGATGTGACTCTCTAGAGTTGTAGAGATCTAACTTGCTCATTAGTTGAGCAACTTGAAGATTTTTGTCATCAATAGACTTCTTCAAGGATTCAATGATTTGCTACATCATTGAGAACTTCTCGTCCATGTCAGCTTCGTCAACCATAAAGGATTTATCCTTCGTTGAAATTGAAGAATCTGTTGAACTTTTAGATTCATTAAAGTTGAAGCCAGAGTGAGAAAGTTCATCAAACAATTTTGATACAATGTTACCCTAGGGATTGCTTTTTTGAGTGTCATTCGAGACTTGCTCTTTCTTGGCATATCCAAAGAGGTGAAATATTCAAATCTATTCAAGACACTTGTCTTGAACTTGTGTCAAGTGATTGGATCAACATCACTAAAATCAACAAATGTGGCAACACTAGAGTCCTTGGATGAAATATCATTGATCTTCTTGAAGGTCATTGCAGAGTTTAACTGTTTCTTTTGTAGGAGGAAGATAAGAAGAGCAAAATTGGTCCCACTGGGCGTGCAAAATTTTTTCGCAACAAAATTTCATAATCGAGGAAAGTTAACTTCAAGCAAAATAAATAAAATAAAAATACCATTTTATTAATGAATCATGTGATTTACTAATTCGATGTGTTCTCTTGATCTTCTCTCTAAGAGTCTCTGTGATTCGAGGGGGGGGGGGGGGGGGCCTCTTCAGTAGCATATTTCGTGAATGGCAGTATGATGTCGGAACTCTTTAAGACGTAGTTGATCTCTAGGAATGTCGAAAAGCGCTTCGTTCGTTGCAGTTGATCTCGGGAAAGAACTTCGTGAAAATCCCTTTGAAGAGAGATGAGTGATGTTGTAGCTTATGTATACATCCTTGAGATGTATTTGATCTCCGAGAAAAGCTGGGAAGAGCTTTGTGTGCAAGTTGATCTCGGGAAGAACTCTCATTTATCACTCATTCGAAGATCTATGTCGTCGATGTTGTAGCTTTCTCAAGAAGAATTGCTTGTTAAAACTCTTTTTTCCCTAGAATGTCATCTCCATCTCTTATTTATAATTGTAGGGGGTGGACAAGGTTGCATATGATTAGCGAAATGATGTCATTTCGTCACTTGGTATGCTGTAATTGGTTCTTGCACTTGACTGGGACTAAGATCTCACTTGGACACGTGGTGTCACCTTGTTGGTTTCGGATGCATAGTCATTGTGACACGTGGCATGAGTTTGGGCTTCAAGGTTAAATGGACTTTGGACTTGAATTTAATAAAAATTGACTTATTTATTTAAAGCCAATTAATATTCAACCAAACAGCACGCATTATTATAAAATTTTATAGAATTAATCTAATTAAAATTGTTGTTCTACATAACCAAAGGGGCTGATAGAGACAGCTTCAAGAATTGACCTGGAAATAAAGACCAAAAACGAAATCTATCGAGGGTGAGAGGACTTCTATCATGTGCATGAAAAGGAACAAATACATAGGAAAGTCTCCAGAATAACAGCCTGAACCTGAGAATCTCCAAGTTTGTGGTATGCTGATATAATAAATATTTATTAGGTGGGGAGTGTACCAAGTGTTCCCACCTGTGCAAATAAATAACAACATGGAATAGTTGAAGCATGACACTAAATTTTACATTGGAATGAATTCATTTTGTCTAAACAAGGAGTGACATTGTTGAGAAAGATGCATTCCAAAAACGAGGGTCAAAGCAAAAGGTACCCGAGAGTTTCTAATATTGTAATATAATCATTATGAAGGTAATTTTGGAGGAGGAGATCAGCCATGCAAGGTAATACATTTTCTCTTCTTTTGGACCCCTTTATTCAAAGACTATATCTTATGTGAAATAATGGTATTGGGGTAGAAAATTGGGTACTATATCATGAGACATAAGATGCAACTTCAAAAATATCTTGTGGTAGAAGTCATTGATGTGGGGGTGTTTAATTAAGGGTCCTTTCTCCCCATCTGAAAGAATCCACATACATTATAGTGACAATTGATTATGGTCCAAATTGGTTAAGGTGTAGCTCTTCCCACGTGTGAATGACAAAAGTGGTGAATAAATCATAAAGAACCCACACTTTTCACTCGTTTTGGACCTCCAAGGGGGATATTAGTGGTGAGGCAAGCACTTCATAATACATTAGTGATGAATTTTCTGACTAAGTGTGGTATATGTCATTGGTAGCTAAACATACCACCCACAATCAATGACCAAGTGTATTGTGAATCGAGAGGACATAAAATTTTATAGAAAACAACTGGAAATGCTCCATGGAAAATATTTATCTCGGAAGGAAACATTGATTATGTACTTATGGAGTATATTAGGACGAATATAAAACACCATAATGACTACCTCCCTCCATATGGGCTTAGAAAAAATGTTTCATATTGTGGCAGAGTAGAGCATCAAGATATTCGGTGAAAAGAAGTACAATTTTACCTAGATCTAGGTGGTAAGAAAATAATTAGGTGATTTTGCTCGAACTTTAGGAGGTCAGATCCCATGCGTATGAGGACTGCTGAGTGTCACAAAGAGAAGTCCAAGAGATAGAGGACCCAAGACATTGTACCACAACACTTTGTCTCCATGAAAAAGATGGTATTACTCTTCAACCCTATAGACTTAAAGTATTCCCCAAAAATACTAAGGTCTGAATGGAAGTGTCCCTTTGAGTGGTGAGGATGACAGAAGAAAAATTGTGAGGTTGAACCTTATGGAAAAGATGCAACAACATTTGGTCAAAGGGGCCACGGGGTCAAAGAACTAGTTTTTGTAAAAATACCGATTTAGATGGTGAAGAAGTTCTTGAGCTAAAAAGGGAAATGACCCAAAGATGAGTCGAGCACGATATTAAATAAGGACCTCCACGGAACGCAACCTATGAAATTATTGTGCCCATCTGTGTTAAAAAACCAGCATACTAGATTCTAAAAATTTTTATAGAAACAAGAGTACACCAAAATCTTTTTACTTTATATTTTATCAGTAAGAAAGAAGAAATAGAAAGTTTAACTCACAAAAAAAAATTTAAAGCGTATAACAGTACCAGAATGAGAAAGATAAGGTGCACTGAACTCAAACAGTGTCCCTTAGGAAAATTAAATTCCCCTCTACTATCACGGGTTTTGATTGGAATATGAAATTCTCAGGGTAAATCTATCAATCAACAGAGTATAGATATCAAAAACTATGCGTTGAAGACAAATAAACTCAACAACAGTAAAATACACGAAGTAATTGTTGTGCAGAATAAGAAGAAGAGATCAGAAAAAATTCATATGGAAAAATTCTGAAGAGTAAATGGTATTTATAGGCAAGAGAAACATGTTCCAAAAGGTTGCAACCCTTTCATAATCCACACAATCATTAATGAAAGTTTGCAACCTTTCAAATGGTACTGACTCTTCCTGAAAGTTTCAACCTTTCAGAACAGTCATTTCCAAAACAGCGGGAAATTTAAATAAAATGGGAAAGTTTTAAAATCAAACGGCCAGCTCGCGCTCCGATTTAAGTCGGGTCGGGTTAATCAACTAAAAAGTTGAATGTTTCGGTTAATTTCAACTAAATAACTAAAAACGTATTTATTATCAACTAATTATTCGAAAACATTTTAGCCAATTAATTTAATTAATTAATTAAATAGATAATTAAAACCAAACATTGTCCAAAAAATAATCTCTCGATCGATTATTTTTCCGAAGCCAAGCCGAGGGAGCGACGACGATGGCGCGAGAGGGATCCCTCTTTCAAATCCTTTAATAATCAATAGTAATGTTTCGATATTCAAACTCTTCTATTTTTATTTCCACCACCGATGAAGGACAAATGCCTTTTCATTAAAGCATAAGAGGACTTTTCAAGTTCCCAACTCTTCAAGTTCTAAACTTTTCAAGTTCCTCTCTTTTCCTCTATTTCCCATCAATTCTTCCTACATACTCAACAATCCCCCACATTGATGGGGAGTGGTTACAACACAGGAATGCACAGACAAGTGTGTACTTTACCGACAAAGAATACACTTCCCGTTGTGAACATATGTCGTATATACTAGGTCAATCGGTAGACACGATATCTTTGAAAAGTCGGGCATTAGTGTATACTTAGACAACAATATGTCACACAATTAACCCTTTTCTGTTTATGATTCTTACGATGTGGTTAGTTTCAGCCATTGAACACCTCCTGGTTTAATGGAGTGTATAGAGGAATAAATTTGACATGAAATTCTCTTTGAAAGGCGCACTCAAATTACACCTAGTTGATTTATAACTGTAGTAATCTCATAGATACATATTTTGTCAATTCTACAGAAACTAAACAAATCTTATCAAACTTAAGTTTATTAATTACCTTAGGAACAAGCCTTAAATGTAACCTATTCCTAAAGATTGTCTTCATCTATGAGAAGGTATTGAGCACTGAAATGTCAAACCATCAGCCAAACTTTGTTTTCTCCTGGAATCGAGCTCTTGGTATCACAAGTCTGATAGATAGAGTTACCGGACATGTGACTTGGCCAAGCCATAAACCCATTAATTAATGATCTTTCAACTGCCCTCTCACTAGGCCTTTCGTTATGGATCTGACATGTTGTCCGTTGACTTTACATAGTCAATTGTGTGATATTTCCATAGAGAGAAGTTGTTTCTCGGTGTTCAGTCTCGTCGTATAGACTAGACTTCCCCTGAAAATAAGCTCCCCTGCCCACCTATTCTGATTGACTATCACAATATGCAAAGAAAGGTCCAACGGTTGGGAAGAATGGGAATATTACTTTAAGAAATTTCGGAGCATCAACTTCTTCACCACCTTATCCAAAGTAATTAATTCGATTTCATTTAGGAGCGAGCAATACGTGTCAGTTTAGTGATTTCCAATAGGTGCTCTCACCAAGTATTAAAAATAAACCACTTGTGGATTTATTTCATTGACCCGAAAAATTTGCATCAATTATCCTCTCAATCGCAGAGGGATATTTATTATAATGCAAAAAAGCATGTGTTGTGTATATTTCAGATATCCAAAACATTACGTTCTCGCCATCCAGTGAGTTGATTCGGATAATAGTGAACGATCAGTTTGCGAATAACCACAGTTATATCTGGTCGGTACAATTCATTAAGTATACATAAAATTCCCAACACTCTTCCAATTCCAATTGAAACACTTTTGATCTTCATCTTTTGAAAATGTACAACGTAAATCAATTGCAAAGTTTTGACAATGATTGAAATTCAAAGTTACTTAAAAACTTATCCAAATACTCTTCAAGGTAATGAAATTGAGATAATGCTAGTCCCTGGGCGTTTTTGATAATCCTGACCCCTAAGATCAAATCAGCAACTAAATTAAGTCCTTCATATCGACCGTGCTGGACAACATTCACTTAGTAGCATTTATATCATTGATGTCTTTACTATTATTAACATGTTCATTTTAACATACAAAAAAAACAATGACTTTCCTGATTATAATGTTTTTAATGTAAAAAACACATTTATCACATTGTGAATCTTGAATCAATTTGCAAACATGTTTGGTCAAATTTTAGCTGCCATTGTTTGGGTGCTTGGCTGGAGTTATTAAAGTGAATTCACAAAGTAGCACACTTTCTTTTCTTTACCAGGAAACTATAAACCCTTGAGCTTCTTCCACGTAAATCTTCATCAAATCTACCATGTAGAAGTAGTCTTACCTCCATATGCATTGGATTTTAAATCAGCACTGCTGCTAGTGTTATTAACATCCTAATTGATGGTATCCCTATAATGGATAATATGTGGAAAAGTAGTCCAGGAAATTTATTGTATCAGTACAGTTGACTACCGTCTAGCCTATATTGTCAATAGTCCCATTCAGGTTTCATTTCCTTTTTAAAGATCCCTTTGACCGAAAGGTTTTGTATTTTCTGGAGGGAAAGACCAGCCAATTTCCCAAGTGTGATTACTTAAAATTGATTCGATATCACTATTGATGCTCCTTCCAACAAGTTGACTCGATGATTGATAGATTTAATTAAATGGTTTAAGTTCTTCATTTTTAAGCAATAAGGTGATAAAATATGCGTCCGAAAAGAAGCAGGTTTCCATTGGCAATACACGGCCTAAGATCCCACTGTTAGTGATTTTTCGTTGATTTTTCTCTGGTCTTTTAGGTCTTTCAACTTTCAACTCAAAATTAGGTTTAATACGGATAATTGTTTTCAAAAAAAAACTCGGAGGTATCGAATCCATTATAATATTAACATGAAATCTCATGATTATCAATTTCTGCAAACCAAAAATTGGCAGGCCTTACTCTTCCAAACATATAGAATAAATTACACAGTCTACTATTTTGGGTCCAAATTAACCTCTGCGGTAAGGAACCTTACCTGGCACCCCCAACACATTGAAATATTTCAAGTTGGTTTCCTGCCTTTAAAATCTCCTATCGGTATTCTTTATTAGACCGTAAAGAGTCTTCTCCCAAAAGGATCATGGTGAACAATAATGGATCATTCAAGGCCTTCATCATTGCCTTTAATGTTTCTGTTCTTCGTTTCCGCCCAAACAATTTCATGTGGTGTATAAGGAGCAGTAGTTGATGACTAATACCATATTCCAACAATCTCGTCCAAAAGGAGATATATTCTCTAACCCCTTATAATCAGAATCATTTTTTCTTTAGATCAATGGTTCTCCATTTCATTTTGAGTATTGTTTAAAGCATCAATTGCCTTCAATCATACTATTAAGCAAATCTATATACATAACAAAAATTGAGGTCGTTTGTCCAATAAAAGTTATAAAATTACTTTGTTCCATAACGAGATTGTGTCACTTCCATATAGCATTTTATTTTGTGTGAATAAGTCTAAAAGTTTTGAAGTTTTTCACAGACTTAAAAGATTTTTTAACAAAACTTACTTTCCAACAAATTTTGCATTTCGATTTTTATTGCATTTAAAAATAACAAGACTTTCTAGTATAACAAATTTCGCAAGGGATTTGTAATTTACATGCCCCAAATGGGCATGCTATAAATCATTTGACTCAATATAAAGTAAATAGAAAGCAAATTCTTATTAATACTGTCAACAACCATTACATTTAGTCTAAAGAATACCCTCATTGAGGTGCCCTTGTTTTTTTACATTTGAAACTTTATCATTCATTACTTATTAAATTATTACTAACTAGGACACCTTTAAACCCATATTAACAGTAGTTGCAACAAAAACTAAAATTTTTCCTAATAGTAGGGACATTGTAAAATCCCGTTCAAATCAAACACCTTACCGAATGTCATTGCAACATTAACCCAATTCGGGACAACTTGTGGTGGGCTATATTTCCCATGAAAATCATCATCTACTCAACAAGAGTGTACGTTTCAAAGTCTGCTTTCGCAGCGCAAATGTGTCGAAGTGGCGCCTGAGTCGAGAAACATCTACTTGGGATTTCCAACATAAGTTAAACTACCAATATCCTTACCAACACAAGTCATCTGCATCTTCTATCTTTTCTCTGATATGCTTTGATTTTTTGACTTGCCTTTGTCTTTGCTTTCTTGGAGCAGGAAAATCAGAAAGACCTACGACCAGCCTTGCCACAGTTGTAAAGTGCCTGAAATTTGTTCTTGTTACTGTTATTTACTTTGCCAATTGGATTTCTTACTTATTTTTCTGTGGTAGGAAGCTCTTCAACCAAGATAACTCCAATGATTGTTGAGCTCTTCTGAGACTTCTTTCGGTGTTTTTTTATCTTCCAAAAATCTTGAGGAAATCCACAAAGATCTTCAAGCTCATTCTTTGCGCTTGTGCGTTTAGAAAAATTCTTGAAATCGTCCACGAAGGAGGTAAACTTCGAGAATCATTGCAGCCACTTGAAAAGCTTCATTTCTACATTACCTTCAACAATAGATCATGGAGAATAAGTTGAAGTTCATGAACTTGTGATCAACAGTTTTACATATACCCATTTTATAGTCTAAAAAATTTGCGACCACAAAACTTTTTCAAGCATGCATCTTCTGACTTAATTGCTTATAAGGGCATCCACGACTCTTTGAAGTTTTAGCACTATAGACATTATATAAGTCATCCTCTAAAGACACTCACCAATTAGCCTTACATAGAAAAAATCTACATGTTTCCATGCTTGAATAATCATGAAATTTCTTTTTCTAACATATCAGCAGCAAGCGCTGGAGTTTCTTTACTGGTAAATTTCTGAAGACAAGGATTGGTAAGCTAGAAAATACTTTTTGCTGACATCCTTTGAAATTCACACCAATGAATTTACCCGGATTCTCTAAATCATCAGATTTTAGTCAGTTTAAGCCTAGAAATATAATTAAAACATATCCAAGTCAAATCATTTAATCAAAAACTTAGAAAATTAGAAGCAAGAGAGGATAAAAAAGCTCAAGTACCCTAGTTCAAGAACACCACAAGCTCAAGCAGTTCCAGTCCCGAAACATAATTATTTTTTCGTGGATTTCATCACCAGGTATGTGGGATGTCACTAGTGGGTTCCTGTCACAGGGTCCTAGTTTAGCCAGTTCTTGATTCTCTTTCAGACTAACAACGGGTGTGCTAGAACTTTGATTAATTCATCCAATTTATTAATAGTTCCAAATAGGATATCAAGTTATTACTCAGTTATAGCAGCATTTAGAACCCTAAACTTGTATTTGTTAGTTCTTGAATTACACAGCAGGGTCATAAGGTCAGGAACACATCAGATATACATGCCCTCACTTATCAAGCATATTTACATGATAATTGTTGCATTCTCAGATTTCTGTTCAGTTTTGAGCTATTCAGGATTTACAAAATTCAGGATATAATAAGTTAATTAACAAAAAATTAATGGGAGTACGCATAATACCGAGTTTGGACTAGGTTTTAGCATACCCAATAGTCCCAGAAACTACTAGAAAGTAGGTTGTAAATCCCCTCTGGTGGGCCAATCCGTTAGTGATCACGCCAGCAGGCCTTTATACCCTTTGGCAGGGTATATAGGGGGTCACTATCGATAGGGCGTATACATCGGACTCCACATTTTAGCTCAGTAGTGTTATTATCGGATTATTAGTAGCTCTCAAAAGTTCAGTTCCGAATCTCTTGGTTGCCCATTTATCAGTATATTACTTATCTCAGTATCAATCATGTTATTTAAATGGTTTCATGCATTCAGTTAGCTCAGCAATCAACACATCATGTTTCAAATTATTTATATTATTTTGTGCTCTGCTCAGTTATGTTTTATTTCAGCTGTACTCTATCCTACATGCTCAGTACCTTTCAAGTACATGCGCATACGTGCGCTAGATCTTCTCGTGATGTAGGTTGAGATTCTCAGCATCTAGATCACGCCTAGATCGATTTCCCGATCTCTAGTTCAGCAGATTCAATGGTGAGTCCTCATTCTCCGAGGAAAAGAGTCATAAGTTTAATTTCAGTGTTCAGTCATTTAGTTTCAATTTTTTCTAGATTTAGCTGGGGCTTTTCCCAGTATTTCTAGTCTCATTTAGATGTTATTTTCAGAAATAGCTAGATTCAGCTTAGTATTGAGTTAATATTTTTTTGTATTAAACTAATTATTTTCAAATATCTCACTTATAAAATATGGGTATTCCCCACTTGTCATTTTAAGTATGATTTAGCTCCGCAAAAGTTATTATCTTTAGTATCTCAGATCATGGCCAGCAGGGTATATGGGGATCACTTGTGGGGTCCTAAGTTCCCATGTCGCGTCTCGGGGGTCGTCGGGGCGGACAAAAAACTTGTATCAGAGTACTAGGTTCAAAAAAGTCATAGATGTCTGAAACGCACACTAAGTAGAGTCTTTTCATGCGGTGTGAAGTGCACCAATCTAATGTTAGGGGAGGCTTGAAGTGTTTTAGGAAAAAAACTTCACTTCTTGTACTCTTATCGTGCTAAGGTATGATCAAATTCAATCAAAATGACGTTGTGCGATTAAGATCATTGCCTTCTGGTAAAGCTAGGCTGGAATGCTAATGCCACGCAATGATGACTCAATTCTTCTAGTACTAGATAAGGAAGTTTTTAAATGGAGATTTTCAGGAATGCCAATTTAGGTTTTGGCTCAGACAATGACATCAAGAACAATCAGCGGATTCATAGTTCCGGACTAATAGAATGACTTGATAGTGGCAGCCAGCGTTTGTGATTTTTTTAGGATTGAATCGCCTAAGTGTTTAGGGTCACAAGTTAGTGAGGACCCACAGAAATTCATTGTGGAGGTCAAGGAACATATGTGGTGTGATGTCAGTAATGTTAGTGATAGGCATGAGTGAGATGGATCCTACCAAACTCAAGGATGTGACTCACATATGGTTCACTCATTGGAAAGACAACAAACATGACTTTATCTTTTGTAACTCAGTATAGCAGTCCAAATCAGTGTTTGTCAAGAAACTCTCTCAGAACCTTTCTTCGTATCTACTCCAATCGAAGACCCAGTTACAACTACAAGGATATACATAAATTTCCCTATCAAAGTATCATAGAAAGTCACCTCAGCAGATCTAGTAGAGTTAGAAATCATAGACTTTGATGTCATTCTAGGCATGGATTCGCTACATTGTATCTATCGAAGGGATCCGAGTGGATTCGCAGAAGATAGAAGCAGTGAGACAATGGCCCAGACCTACCTCTGCTAAAGATATCAGATTTTTCTTAGGTCTAACAGGTTATTATAGAAGGTTCGTGGAAGGATTTTCATCCATAGCCTCACCATTGACTAGGTTGACTCAAAAGATGGTCAAGTTCCAATGGTCAGATGATTGTGAGAAAAGCTTCGCAGAATTGAAAACTAGATTGACTATAACTCCTGTCTTGACTCTACCAGAAGGTTCAGATGGTTATGTGATCTATTGTGATGCATCAAGAATTGGCCTTGGTTGTGTCTTGATGCAAAGATATAAGGTTATATCTTTTGCCTCTAGAAAGCTTAAGGTGCATGAGAAGAACTATCCAACTCATAACCTCGAGCTTGCAGTTGTGGTGTTTGCACTAAAGATATGGAGACACTACTTGTATGGTG
This sequence comes from Solanum habrochaites, assembly GCA_027704765.1. NCBI lineage: Eukaryota > Viridiplantae > Streptophyta > Magnoliopsida > Solanales > Solanaceae > Solanum > Solanum habrochaites. The sequence goes on from JAKWJA010002496.1 coordinate 22,272,436, forward strand.
TTCATGTAGATGTGTTCACCGATCATAGGAGCATTCATTATGTGTTCACCTAGAAAGATTTGAATCTTTGCCAGAGAAGATGGCTTGAGTGCCTTAAGGATTATGATATGAGTGTGCATTATCATCCTGGAAAGGCGAATGTAGTGGCCGATGCTCTTAGTAGATTATCTATTGGTAGTGTAGCCCATGTTGAGGAAAAAATGAAGGAGCTAGTGAAGGATGTTCACAGGCTTGCTCTCTTGGGAGTTCGCCTTGTGAGCATATAAGATAGCGGTGTAATAGTTCGGAATGGGGCAGAATCGTCTTTTGTAGTGGAGGTTAAGGAAAATCAAGAGAGGGATCTGATATTGGTTGAACTAAAGGGTGCAGTGAACAACCAGAGAGTGGAGGTTTTCTCCCAAGGGGGAGATGGTGTACTTCGCTACCAAGGTAGATTGTGTGTTCCCGATGTGGGAGAGTTGAGGCAACATATTCTTGCAGAAGCTCATAACTCCAGGTATTCTATTCATCCAGGTTCCACTTAGATGTACCACGATCTGCGGGAAGTCTATTGGTGGAATGGCATGAAGAGGGATATAGCAGACATTGTGAGTAAGTGCCCTAATTGCAAGTAAGTCAAGGTAGAACATCATAAACTAGGAGATATGACTTAAGAGATCTATATTCCTACTTAGAAGTGGGATGTGATCAATATATATATCATCACAGGGTTACCTCGTACTCGCAGACAACATGACTCAATTTGGGTGATAGTTGATAGGATGACTGAGTCTTCTCGCTTTTTGGTGGTCAAGACTACATATTCGGCAGAGAACTATGACAAGCTTTACCTTACTGAAATTGTGAGGTTGCATGGGGTTCCTTTGTCTATCATCTCAGATAGAGGTCCTCAGTTTACCTCTCATTTCTGGAGGTCATTTCAAAAAGGTCTTGGTACTCAAGTTAACCTTAGTACAACATTTCATCCACAGACGGATGGGCAGGCAGAGCGTTCTATTCATACCTTAGAGGATATGTTGAGAGCTTGTGTGATCGATTTCAAAGATAGTTGGGATGATCACCTTCCTCTTATTGAGTTTGCCTACAATAATAGCTACCATTTCAGCATTCAGATGGACCCTTATGAGGCTTTATATGGGCGTAGATGTAGATTTCCTGTTGGTTGGTTTGAAGTAGGTGAAGAAGCTTTGATAGGGCCATATTCAGTCCTTTATGCTATGGAGAAAGTGCAACTCATTAGAGATAGACTTAAGACAGCCCAAAGTCGTTACAAATCTTATGCAGATCTAAGGAGAAGGGACCTAGAGTTCCAAGTTGATGATTGGGTTTTTCTGAAAGTCTCACCTATGAAAGGGGTGATGAGATTTGGAAAGAAAGGGATGCTTAGTCCTAGATATGTAGGACCTTACAAGATCTTGAAAAGGATTCGAAAGGTGGCATATGAGTTAGAGTTGCCAGCAAAATTAGCAGCAGTAATCCGGTCTTCCACATCTCACTCTTGAAGAAGTGTGTGGGTGACCCAGCCTCTATAGTGCCATTAGAGAGTGTGGCGGTGAAAGAAATTTTTTCTTATGAGGATGTACCAGCTAAAATTGTTTACCGTCATGTTAGAAGGTAGAGAAACAAAGAAGTCGCTTCATTCAAGGTTTTGTGGTGGAGTCAGTCCGATTCAACTCTTGCTTGAGATAATAGTTCCTCTTCAGTTTTACAATCGTTCATGCGTAAATTCAGTTTTAGAATCATGTTCCCTCAGTTTGTACTTTCATTTTTAGCGTAATTGCATGTACTCAGAACTAAATTCAGTCAGCATTCAGTTCTCAGTGTTTAGTAGTGGGGTTTGCATCTCTCTCCCTCGATTTCAGCTAGTTTAGTCTTCATTTGAGGATGAATGTTCCCAAGGGGGAGATAATGTAACACCCTGTAGCCAAAATTGATCGAAAATTAGTTTTTTAGAAAAATCTGCAGGTGCTACAAACGGTGGAATCAACGGATCGTATCCTGAACCACAGTTTGTCCTGCACAAGTGTCGATGGGATCAGAAACTCCCAAAAATTTCAGCATATAAAAATTGGTTAAGTCTTGGACGACGGACGGACTTACGGTCCGTAGGTAAAACGACGGTCCGTAGTCCGTGACCGTCGATCAAGACCCTAACCCACTCTCTTGAAAAGAGCTATGGAATGACATCATGTTTGTTAGGTGGACTATGTCCGCAGGTGGGAAAATTTGCAGCCAAATTAAGGGGAAAGAAGTTGGGTTAACTTAAAAGGATCACAACATCTAGCACATCAATGAAATAGGTCTTGATGACGACCCACAAAAAGATAAGAATTATCTCCATTATTCCACCGACCATGCTAAAATAAGACTTCAAATAAAAAATTTATGCCCATTTTTGATAAAAGCTGCGAATAGGCCTCCACGATTGACCCAACGATAGGGTGTCAGTGGCACAGACAGACGTCAGTCCTGGCCGTCGTGAGGGGCCCGATAGCAACTACAAGGGTCTTTTGGGACCTTTCTACTCCGTCTAAACCCCAAAATACGTCGTTTACCCTAAATCTCAGGAATACTAGTAACCTGAAAAATCATTTAAAACTATATCCGTCAAATATTAAATAAAAAATTGAAATTAGGAGCAGAAAGGAGAAAAAAACTCAAAGAACCCTAGTTCAAGAACGGCAAACAAGATACAGTAGTGCAGCCCCGAAACATAAGTATTTTTCCGTGGATTTAATCCCAGGTATGGGGATTTCACTTAAAAAACACCAAAAAAAAAAAAACTGGGTTCCTTCACCCATTGGTCCTTAGTTTCAGCAGTTTCTTTATTCTCTTATATTAATTAAACTACGGTTTCTAGAACTTTGAGATAACTCATAATGATTAAATATATGTTCAAATAAATTCTAAGGTTATTACTTCGATATCGCACAAATTTCAGAACCCAACGTATTCTTGGAGTTCTGAATTAACACTCTAGGACATATATTTCAGACACTTCAGATATACATGCCCCAGTTATCAATCATAATTACCGATTAAATGTTCATTCTCAGTTGCATGCTCAGTGTAAAGCTATCTAAGTATTTAAATTGGAAACTTCAGATATAATGAGTTAATGAAGAGGAATTCATTGGGAGTAGCATAATACCGAGCTAGACTAGCTTTAGTGACCCAATAGTCCTAGAACTACTAGCCACGTACGTGAAGTCCCCTCTGCGGGCAATTCATTTAGTGATCACGACCAGCGTGCTGTATACCTTTGGTAGTTATATGGGTGTGCTCCGATGGGGTGTATAATCAGACTCCACATTTAGATATGTGGTTTTATATCGGTTTTAGTAGCTCCTACAGTTCAGCGACTCTCTTCATTGATATTACAGAATTCTATTCAGGGGGGTTCTAGTGAAGTGTTTAAATTGGTCATTGCATCCAGTTAGCTAGAAATCAGCAATTCCTGTTCAGATATTCTACTTGTTTGTGTGCTTGTTCAGTTAGTTTTATTAAACCCTACTCTATCCTAATGTCAATACTTCAAGTTACTGACGCAGTATTGTGAAGGCCTACATCTTTTCGTGATGTAGGTTGAGGTCTCAGCATCCAGATCACGCTTAGATCAATTTCTCTATCCTAGTTCAACAAATTCAGTGGTTGAATCCTCATTCTCTGAGGACAAGAGTCATGAGTTTCATTTAGTCTTTAGTCATATAATTTCAGTTTTTTCTAGATTTAGCTGGGGCTGTCCCATATTCTAGTCTGTTTAGATGTATTTCAGACATAGTTAGATTCAGCTTAGTATTGAGTTAATATTTTTTTGGATAAAAATCATGTTGTAAAATATCTCAGTTATAGGAATAGGGTAGTCCCCATCTTTTCATTTTAAGTATGATTTAGCTTCAGCAAAAGTTTAGTATCTTTTAGGCTGCTCATGATCGTGCATGACCAGGGTTATCTTGGGATCACTTGCGGTCCTAAGTTCCATGTTCGCGGTCTCGGGGGTAGCTCGGGGCGCGAAAAAACTGGTATCAGAGCCCTAGTTCAACAGTCTAAGATGTCTAAAAAAGTCACCGTAGAGTCCTTCATGGTGTGAAGTGCACGATATCTATGTAGGGAGGCTATGAGTGTTTAGGAAAAACTTCACTTTCTTGTTACTCTTATCATGCGTAAGGTACAATAAACATTTCTTCACACTACTCGATGTTTTCTATAAATAAATGAATTTGAGACACTATAATTTTTAGGTTTTTTCCCCGCATAGGGTATGTAGTGAAATTCAAACGCATTAACTATGTTTCTATGAAGTTTGTTTCATTCTTGAAAGTCTTCATGGAGCTTATTGTTTACTATAAGTAATAGTGCTTCATATGACTATGAAAATTTCTTTTTCCTATTTCGGTGACCTTTTAATTTTTTACGTTGTTAGAGTTTCAGCAAAGATGATGGAAAATTTATATTCTCTTTTTCTACACGTTTCTTCATATAAAGGAAGAAAATTGATTTCAATTGCAATGCGATATGCTGGTGAAAAGGTTGATGGTTGAATTCATTACATTTATTTCTGTACTGACCAAATCTTTTATCTATCATTATTATTTGTATGTTTTTTTTTTATTCAAATACATAAATTAAATTTTTTATAAAGTGTAATTCATTTCTTAAAGTTTTCTTCCACCTATTTCATGAATCATAATTTTTACTATAAATAATAGTGATTCATGTGTCTATTGCAATTTCATTCTGCAATTTTGGTGACTTTTTCTGAATTATGTTCAAAATTTCAATGAGGATAATTGAAAATTTATCTTCTCTTTTGTTCCTTTCTACATGTTTTCTTCATATACTTTTTGGGCATATTGCTTATGGGTTCTTCTATATTGGTAGCACACAACAACAAATATTTGATAACTAATAGGAACTAATGATGAAGTTGTTTAAAACAAACCAAAAGATTTCTGCTCTTGATTGGCCGAGCAATAAGTATATGTCATTTGAATTGTTTTTTCTTTGGGTACAATATTTTGTTGCCATTGCAATATTCTATAAATATTTTTTTATAGAGATAATTAGTTACGTATCTGGGTATAGAAAGTTGAATATGTTTGATATTTCTTCTCTTCTTCTGAGGGCATATATGGAGAAACATGGGTGGGGGTGTTTTTCGCGAAACTAACAAATGACAACAAAGTGATACATAACAAAAATATTTTTTATTGGCAATAATATCTGCATTTCACGAAGAGGTCTACCATTCTTACTCACATTAATTATTGTCAAGGATTTCAATATTGAATAGAACTATAAATCGCCTTATAGAATGTACCAAACTGCATCTAAATATATATAATTAGATATATATATATATATATATATATAGATATAATATATATATATATTTAGCAAGAATTAAGTTATTAATATCGTTTAATATCCATGTTTCTGTACAATAACCAGTCTATTGATAAGTTTATTTCTTTTTATTATAAAGAGGTATTACCTCGCTGCGTTTTCTATTAAATTAAATTTTTGAAATGTAAACCAAGAAACAGCCCAAAAGACTATTTTTTAGAAAAATATATTAAGAAATATCCTTTTTCTTCTTGATTATTAGAAACTAAGATCGTCATTATTGTTTTTGGATATTTGTGACTTCAAGAGCTTACAAAATTGTGTTGTTAGATTTTAATATGTCAAAATATTCGTCTAGTATATTCCATTTTGATCATTAAGATATCACCTACTTCTTGGTTGATAATTTTTATAGTTTTTTGCAACTCCATACTATAACCATAACAATAAGTTTTCATTAATCCAAATAAGTTAGAGCCAAGGATATAAAATCTTAAAAATAGTAATGAAAAATTGAGAAAATAAAAAAAAAAAATTGATAATAACATCTTTAGGGGCAATTTTATAGAGAATATACAGGGAGAGGACATATCAATATAAAAAAGAGATTCGCACGAGGTTTCATAAGAAAGTGAAGTCCAAGGTCGTCACATTATGAAATTGTTATGATTCGTGTAATGAACGTGATGTTCACTTTAACTTGGAGTTATTGTTGATTCGACTATTTTGTTTGGCTCTTTTTTGACGTTTGATGTGTTGTCTTAAACACTTCTTGGAATTAAAAAATTTCATTACATCTAACCCAAGTGTTGAAGGAAGAATTTTTCTTAACTTCTATTTTAACCTATAACAAATCCTAATCAAGCACTCCATAAATTTTGTATAAGCAAAAATGAAATGTTTAAAATATATATAAGCAATTTAAGTTTCCGAGGAAAAACATGCCTTAAAGATATAAGTGTTCTTGAACAATGGAATGTATATTGTATATAAAAAAATGTGTACATTATTGAATGATGAATGGAAAAGAAATAAAAAAAAGAAAAAAAAAAAAAAAAACTTAATAAAGATATTTTAATCCCTTGCGAAGCAGGGTAATTTACACTTAATAAATAAAAAAAGGGTTGAAATGAAAAGGATATGTGATAAACATGATAGTGTGAATTGTCTTGTTGTGACCCTTATTGATTGATTGATGAAATGTTCGATAGCATGAATGTGCACTTGAATGGTATGAATTGTTGTTTCTTCCATGTGTTACGATATTACTTGTATGCATTGATTACTAAGCACTTTTATGATATTTGTGATGCTTATGATGTCGAGGTCATTGCTTACTAGTTAATTGATATTAAGTACTATGGGAAATGGTTCCAACTAGTGACTTGACATAATGCCGATGGGAAATGATTCTGGATATTGATATTGTGCACATGGTAAATGGTTCCGATAAGTTATTTCATATTAAGATAATGGGAAATGTTCGTGGGTAGTGAAATTGTGCCGATGAGAAATAGGTATGGTGCAATATCGATTGTTTGATTGATACCTTTGAGTTTAATGTATGATTTAATTGTAGTTTGATTGATACACTTATTGCCATGATGATCTACTTAACAATAAGAGCTGACTTGACTATTTTGTTGGGTGAATGTGACAAATTGGAGTTGTGTATTAGAAGATTGTAATATGTGTTTGTAGATTTGTTAGGTAGGGGTTATTGTTTATGTAGGTGTTTGTTGAGAGGTTCATTTGAGCGTAAGTTGTAATCAATTGCTACTATTACATGAATGTTTATTACATTTTTTGTTGGTTACTATGTTGTGGTACTCACCCCTTGCTTCTACACTTGTCTAGGTTCGAGACCGAATTTGAGTGATAGTCCCCCTCGCCACCGTGTACCACTCGTTCCTTTCTTTCTCTCTTATTAGTTGAAGGATTTTAAGGATTTGGATAGGTAGGTTGTGGGGACTTCGGAAGTACCCGCTTAATGATTCGAGAATTAAGTGGGGTATGAGAGCCCAAAACCTATAACAGTACCCCCATCATAGCCACCTCGACGAAACTACGACCACAGACCCAGTAATAGATAGACCCGAACGCCACTATACCCCTTCGTAACCCAACCCAAGCCACCATAATACAAAAAAACTACACAACACACAAACCAGACAACAACAAACAAACGGAGAATAAACAATAACAACCCACACAAGCTATATACACAAACCCCCCGCCCATTAAGCACAATACCCCACATTCACACCAATCGACTAATTTACCAACAATCATCCCCATCACAATTAAAAAACTAAATCCAATCTCCAACACTACCCTCCCAATCCTGAAAGAAACACACACAACAAGAACATCTTCGTCCACAATAAACCCACACACCGCCAATAAACACCCACCTTCAAACACATAAAATCAACTCCCGAATCAATTTTCAGTCAAACACATCAATCTATCATTACTTTGTAAGCCGACAAACCGACAACAAATCCCTAACATGCCTTTTATCCTAAGCCCCCATTTTCAAGTCCAACCCTTCAGGACAACGAAAGTAGGAGTTTTGGGTATTGTTGTTGTGGGTGCCACCTGTCTAGACATCTTAGTTGTCAAGAAACAACGGGTGGGACTTTGTAAGTATTTGGATTCCTTATTTCAAGTATTTAGTGGCACTTGTACACATGACAAACAAATTTTTTGATTTTTCTTATCAAAAGGATAAGTTTTACACATTACTTCATTTGCTTTACATTTCTACCTTTATTTCGTTTAATTGTGTTAAGAGGAACTTATCTCGGTGGGAGTAGACATTTGCAAGTACGTCCTTTTTGGGTCGTGATATGAACTAAGGTTCCTAATTGGAATTGAACATACCTTGTGGACTCCAAACTTTAAATGAACACATTCTGTAGAGTCCCACAAAATTTCAATGGCTGCAAATACCTCTACTTCCAGTCTTGTCGGAGTGTATACTTGATGAAGCTACTATTAGAAAATAGTATACACAGCGGAAGCGTTTCCATAAAATAAGCATGAATTATTAAATAACAATCACAAAAAGCATTTACAGACAAAAGTATGTGAAAATTAACTCAAGATTACCTCTTGGAAGCGGTGCAGATATCTTGAAGTAAATGATTTATCTCTACAGATCTATTGTGATCCCCAATTAATAAATGAACTCTTCATTACTGGGTGGACAACAAATAGTATATAGAAACTGATGACTTATAGGTTGAAGTATCCTTATTTATAGGATTCTTCATAGTCCAAGAGGAGATAGAAATTGAATCTCTTGCTTCAAGAAAAACTCAAACACACATTCTCTTGGAAAAAATATACACAACTACATGAGTTCTTTACTAGAAAAGATTACTGGAGATTCCACATCATTTATTTCGAGGCTCCGATTATTAAATAATTTCGAATAAATTAATTGAAATATCCTACCGCCCCTACCAGAGATAAAGTTACAAATCATTCCACTAAAAATCGTAATTGCACCCTCGATTTATTGAAAATTCACCATTAAACCACTTATGTAATTCTGTGTAGTTAAGATTACAATACTAATCAATAAATGTAAAACAGACACACTGAAAGAATTGAAATCAATGATCTAACACTCCTTTATAGTAAATACTTAACGTGATTTATATGTCAGATTAATAAAAATCTACCAAGTGGGTTACACATGAAACTGATAAGCTTAGAATAAAGGTGTAATAACAATCTATATATGAGACACGGATTCAATTAACTAACTAAATGTATTCCACCAAATATATACATATTATTCATTCAATCACGAGCATATTTGTACATCTTAAGAATCTCACTTTTAAAAATACAAAGGGTAAGCAATACATTAGATCATACATCGTTTATATCAAGATTTGAAGAAATATACGTACATTTAACAGATGTTAGAACGTACTTTCTCATAAATAAGATAAAATTATATTTACTTCTCGTGTACAATATTTGTGATGGTTTGCCCAGATTTCATCTTATGATGGGAACTATAACTTTGAACTGCTATGAACCGGATGATTTAATCTTTGGTATAATCTTAAACTTTATACACCAAATCATCTACTATATAATAAGGGGTGGGACACATATATGACAATTGACTATTAAGAACCGTTTCTTGAATTAATAAAAGAATAAGGAATTTAGTTCACTAGTGATACTATATCAAAAGCATGTGTAGAATGTATACTAACAATCGTCCACAAATAATAACAAGCACCCGAACTTTAAACACCCATTCAGTCAAAATGTAGATCAAATGGATTTTGTGGTAAAAGCTTTAGTGAAATAGGTATGCCGGGTGTTCCTGATGCAATCTCACACCATCACATCCCCCTATTGTAATTATACATCAAATATCAAATGGTATTTTCGCCTCACAAGTGGAGTTGTGCCTATTATGAAACGTGGTTCCTTTTATTTGCAACCCCTCACTATTTCACAAACCATTGTAAGTGGCATTTCTATGCAGGAACAAAGGCCAAGACTTTAAAAAGTGTGTTCTGAGTAACTACCTCCTTATTTGCCTTCAGAGCGGCTGCTGACACTATTGACTTACATGAGAGAATCAAAATATCACAGTTTTTCTGATGCTTCTCCAAAATGGCTCCACCTCCAAATCAACAATTTCCTGCGTCGACTCTCTAGTGTCATATAAATTGACCGTAGTGTCCACTAACTCATCCGAATGATAGACTAGCAAGTAATCTCAAGTCCTTTTAGGTACTTGTTATATGAATTAAAGGTCCCATGATCCAAAATGAGCGTGCGGTGGCACCCACAACTTAACATCTAGTGGCGAACCAACAAATGTATCCTAATTTACAAAATACAAACATAACGGCGGAAACTCAATGTTACTAAAATATCATTTCCCAAAAATCTGAAAGCACCACATCAAAGGACAACTAATCCCCAGATAAGTCTAAGAATATCAAATACACTAAAATAAAAGAATAGAATGGTATGTGTTCGAAAGTATAGGACAACATGTCATGACCGAGATAATCAAACACGAGCTTGAATGAATAGCTCACCCTGGGACCTGATATACGGGAGGCTAGCTAGAGTTGAGGGAAATCTGAAGTTAACGGTACACTCGTTTTATTCAATAAAAGGAAAACAAAGAAAAACTCAAGTAGGACTCAATACGGGGCAACATGTACTGAGTAGGTATCATCGGTCAACCCAAAATAGTAACTAATATACAACGAATAATAGTATAAAATCAACTATAGTACTTGAGAAGCAACAAAAAACATGAACAAGTGAAAACAGAAGCAAGTAAGTAATCAACCACAATATCAAGCACGCATGAGGACTCTGCCTGCCACACACGTTGTTGAAAAAGCGTTGTTGAGATGCATACATTAAACTACTTCAAATCATTTTACTTAAGTTACGTGTCGGAGTGTGACACTCCGATTCCATTTATCCGTGATCGGAACGTGACCACTTGATCCAGATAATATTATTAATTTATAATTTGTGATCATTCACTTTCTAATTCATGATAATATTTCATTAGCCTTCTATTCGAGGAAATAATTCCGATAAGAGGATTCCAGAATATTAAAATTCTACGATCTCGGGATATTCAGATCAAGTCACATAATTACACAACCAAGTCACACGACCACAAATCGAAGTACAATAGTAAATTCACAATCCAGTACGTAGGAGAGTTACAATAGTCAACTTCAATACATATCAATCGCTATTCGAGTTTATCTATCACAGAGAAATAACCATAACCTACTCCACTGAGAATCGAAGTCAAGCAAATACTAACTCCAATTGGCTTTCCTTTCCACTTCCTCCGAAATCGTTCCAATCTATAAAAAGTATTACCATCTACATAAGGGGGTAACTTAACGAAGCCATAAAACAGATATCTTATTATATCTCAGCATAGACCTAAAACTCACCTAACATCAATTTTCCTAAAGTTTAAACCTATGGGTAAGTTTTTAATTCTTCAAATATCAACACGTTGAATGTTAATTAGAAATAATTGGATACACCTAAATATTAATCATCTATGCTCAATATATAAAAAAATTTTAAATTTATAAAATAATAAAATAAGTAAAAATATGATCACAAACTAAAGCCTTGGTTACAAAACAGTGGCACTAGAAACCAACATCACAATGTATACGCTTGAACTTTATATATTTCAATCAACATCACTAAACCAATTGGGAAAAATAATTTATAATCATTACTCAAGTTAAACGTCAACATATATCTGCACATATCACTTTAAACAATTATAAAATTGACAATTTACTCTTTTCCCAAAGTCACTCTATAATATAATAATAATAACATGAAACTAGATAAAAATGACGAGGATTTAATATTTGAGTACCAATTTCTCTATACGTTCTTCTGGCTGCGGCTAGTTTCCTCAATCGTGGGGATCCGACTTGCAAGGTCTTTCTAAAACCAGCCTAATTATTTATATTTCTCATATTTTGTATTTAATTAAGTATAGACTAATATAAGAATGTGATTAAAGTGGTCCAGTATTAAATATTTATGTTATCTTCTTAAACCCCAAACTAAATATTTATAAAACTGACTTGCACTAATTTCATAATTAGAGTTATGATTGTACCAAAACAGCCTTGAGAATCTATCAAAAATATTTTATCAAATAAAATCTCGATTAATCAAAACGATAAAAGGGTTCGTTACAATAGATACACAATTATACCATCGTTCGTCCCGAAAGATCCAAGTTGGTGAGGGCGAAAGGATAGAAGAATAAACAAAAGTTTGATATTCTTATGCATATATGATTAGTCTCCAAAGATTTTACCTCAAATGCATCAAACCAACCAATTGGAGATCTACACCTCGTCTCATACAATGCCTCAAATGGATCCATCTCAATAATATAGTGATAATTGTTGTTGTATGTAAACTCAACTAACTAAAATAAAAGTATATTCAAGTTTACTTTTCAGCTGACCTATTATCCCACTAGACCTTGATACAACCATCAAGACAAATATTTCCTAACATGACCATGATAAGATCATGAATCATATTGGCTACAATTAGGAGTGAACTTGAACCAATCAACACACACTCGTAATTCATCAACCGTCACAAAACTTATCAAGATTACACTCTCATAACATAATATTCCCTCGAGCTTAAGCAATAAAAAATGATATTTAGACATCAAGTAATTATTAAGGAAAATTGAACTCATCTAATCCAAAGATGGAAGTGATCAAGTAACCACCATCGACTGGTACACCCCAATATCCATAACCTCTAACAATACCGTCGAAATGTTAGAAAAGTAGTTATTATAGACAAACCTTAAGAATGAAAAAACTATACTTAATGATCCTCATATTCAATTATACATACTCAAAACATGATACTGATGATGAGATAAATCTTAATTCTACCGAACAAATGTAAATTTTCATGGTAGCTCTCCTATACGTTCTCATAAGAAAAGTTATATGTAGAACCACATATATTTCAATAGCCTAAAGACAAAACACCACAAATTCTGTCATAGATATAACCAAGTATTCCTTAACATCCTACCATGAGGAAATACAGAAGTGGTATACTATCCACTACGGAGTCAACTCGATAGGAAAACGAAAAACACAAGCGAGTTGTAGAAACGTGAATGTCATGACTCTAAAACCCACGGCCCAGAAAGAAGTATTGGCATAAGAATGTAACTTAACAAAGGTAGATAAATCCAGATACTATTTTCAAGTGACAATATCAAACAGGTTTATTCATCTGACTCTATCTCTTTGATTTTTTTTAGGTAACCCACCATCACTAATTTAGTACTATGATATGTGCACAAATAATTAATTTATCGAACCCACCACATCCATATGAAGGTAACACTTAAATATAAGAACATCATAACCCACATCAATCATCTGCCCTTCCACCTCAAAACCATATAGTAGCAAGAAGGGTAATTCTTCTCAATAACATGTTCAAACTATGCTAATCTCTCTTTATATTTAAAATTTGAGACAAAATCTGAATTCCATACAGGAAATCAAAAATTAATTTAAAATTAATGATTACTTTTCCATCAGATAAAAATATAAAATAACATTCAAAGAACTTCCGACACCACTTACAAATAACCAGTTGAGCTACCATTCAACACAATACAACCATACATCATGTCAATAATTAGGGAAGTTCTGGGTTCACTCAGTAAAGTATTTTATATAGTATATGTCCATAAACCTTTATGCACCCTTATATATGTCTAGGTAACACATCTTAACATTCGAGTGTAAGTCCATCGAATATAGGAACATTAACCGACACTAAATTCTTAATGACTCTAATTCATTAATAAGCATGTTGGAAATTAATGATCTCACCTTGTAACATCATTATTAAGTTATTATCACTAATTTGACCAATCTAACCCCATTTAAATACTAAATTTTACAGACCTACACTGTTTGTCACCCAATCAAATACAAACTTTATAAAAGTTGATAGATATATAACTGCTACATAGCATCGAGGTTACAAGACTAGTTCACATATTAAAGTCATATCTAAAATCATAACCAAAAATCAATACAACGTTCAACTACACCTAAAGGATTGATATGAGAAGTCTTATTCCTTCACTTTCCTCAAATTATTCTCATGATGCAAAATTCTATATATCTCAATCCTTCAATATATCACTCTCTTGTTTCTCTAGTTCGCCTATCGATCTCATCCTTTTACCAACAACTCATGACGTTTTATATCACACTCTAAATCAAACTCTAAGGGAAACTATTCCATAGATACTATAACAGTCAAAAGTAACAAACTTTTTTTTATGGTCAATTATTGTCCTCTAGTTTTTAACCAATCCGACGAATCCATGACACCATTATCATAACCAGAACAAAGCAGATGAAACAACGCGTTTATGAACCCAATTTTCAACCCTTTCAAAGATACATTTTTGTTCCTTCCAATTTGAGAAAATATTCCTACTCTCACCTATTTCTGAAGGCTACACACCCCACAAATTTGATCTTATTTTAATTATGGCTCTACCTACTTTAAATTCTATTCGAGCGGTGTCCCAACATCTCTTAAAACTTGTCATACAACCACAATACTCACTCAATAGTAGAAAATAATAACCTTAGATTCTCGCAAGTTGTTATTACCATACTCAAGTCGTTTAACCAATTTTTTATTTAATCATATAGTTGCCTCCAAATCATAGTCTATCAAAATTCTTAGTCACCTTCACACAATTATACTCAATGAGACTTATTTTACCCATAAGATTGTCATTTCGATATCAATCTACTTATTTAGATTTTTAGATAAAGTTCACAGTCCTCATTCAGAACCCTTAAAGATATATTTCACAACCTAAATGCATTAATATTGTACCAAAGATTCACACCAAACTTTTCCTAAAAATATAATACAATCCAAGTACTTGTAGTAATAAACTAGTTGCTTTCTCAAATGTGAAAGCAACACTGGAATCTCATTAACTAAACATGTCATACTAATAATAACTTCTTAAGTAGTTAGTATTTACACTTCATAATCGATATATCTATTTTCATATACCCATAGTACCACAACTATGAAAGTCCCTTAAATTCACAAATAGAATACATCATACTCTTGCAAGATTGTACTCAAATAAAAAAAATTCCATTAAGTGAATACAATACGCCACCAAACCTTTTTGGTCTCTCTTCCAAAGCTATATTCATTCCTTCGTAGCTTAGGTTGACAACAAAAGTAACACAATCTATAACTTTAACTAAGTAAGCACCGATAGCATTAGTATTATTGTAGTAGTCAATCATGATCCGTTTTAATATACACACAATCTATGAAATCATAAAAGAGATTATGCCTCAATTGCCTCAACATAATTTCATCATTCGCTATACAACCTATATATATATTAGGAAAACTCTACTAACTGATTTTTTTATCTAACAATGTTCATTTTCTAGTTGTCCTTTACGAAACTTCTTGCATGTTGTCAGATATCTAGATATCATACAAAAAGGTTACCTCATAGGATGCAACACTTATCCTCCGTCATCTTTCTTCCAATAGCTCAAAGTTTGGGGTTTGGCTAAAGAAGCTAGAAAATGGATCACCACATTTTTCATCTCCCCAAAACTATTAAGTAAGAACTCAACACTAAGCCTTTCCACGATATTAATTTTATGGAACGACTCAAAACAATCAAAAATGAAAGCAAAAACATCTTCATAATCAATACCAGTAAAGAATTCAACAGTATGAACTTATATAATATATCATGTTGATCACTACTCATTACAGGCCCTGTAGTCAATTGAGAAAATATACCTATTTCTAAGGACACATTTGTTTTTCTTTCCGTTGTTGCTATTTAACCTTCTAATGCTCTAGTTTAACCATATGTAAAATAGAGAGAAAAAATTCAGAAACAAATTTGTACCACCTAGATACCAATTGGATTCAAGTAGTTGTACGAAACAAAAAAGGTTCAAAATTTCCAAATGTCCTATAGCCTCTTGAAAAAAAGTAAAGGTGTCCCCCTACCGTTCCGCAAGACTCTACTAGACATGTCCTTGTGTGATGAGATCACTGAACCTAATGCTCTGATACCAAGTTTGTCACGACCCAAAATGAGTCGTGAGTGGCACCCACACTTAATCTTCCAAGTGGGCGAACCAACCAATTTAACCTAACTTACAAAATACAAACATAACGTGGAAACTCAAATATTACTAATATCATTTCCCAAAACCTGAAAGTCACCACATCAAGGACATCTAATCTCCAATAAGTCTAAGAATATCAAATCCACTAAAATAAAAGAATATAATGGTATGTGTCCGAAATTATAGGACAACATGTCATTACCGATATAATACAACACGAGATTGAATGAATAGCTCACACTGAGACCTGATATGCGGGAGGATAGCTAGAGCTTAGGGAAATCTGTAGTCATCGGTACACTCGCTGCATTTAATAAAAGGAAAACAAAGAAAAACATAAGTAGGACTCAATACGGGCAACATTTGCTGAGAAGGTATCATCGTCCAACCCCAAATAGTAACTAATATACAAAGAATAATAGTATAAAATCAACTATAGTACCTGAGAAGCAACAAACAACATGAAGAAGTGGCAACTGAATCAAGTAAGTAATCAACCACAATATCAAGCACACGAGGACTCATGCCGCCACACCACGTTCGTTGAGAAATGAGTTCTTTGAGATTGCGTACATTAAATAAATTCAATATCCTTTTCCTTTAATGTTACTGTGTTGGAATGTGACACTCCGATCCAATTATACCGTGTCAGAATGTGACACTTCGATCCAATTATACCGTGACGGAACGTGACACTCTGATCCAATTATACCGTGTCGGAACGTTGCACTTTGATCCAATGATATCATTAATTTATCTTTTGTTATCACCACTTTCAATTTATTGATAATATTTCATCAAGACTTTTTTATTCAAGGCATCACTTCGATAAGAAGGATTCAAGAAAATAAATTCTATGATCTCAGGATTTCAGATCAATCACATAATACACAACCAAGTCACACAACCACACAATCAAGTACATAGTAAACTTCACAATCAAGTACATAGGAGACTTTACAATATCACTCAATACATATCAATCGCTATTTAGAGTTTATCTATCACATAGAAATAAACCATAACCTACCTCCACCGAAGAATCGAAGTCAAGCAACTACTTCTCCAATGCCTTTCCTTTCCTTATTTCCTCCGAACCGTTCCAATCTATCAAGTATATATGTATACATAAGGTGTAAGTTAACAAGCCCATAAACACTCTTATTATATGTCCAGCCTAGACCTAAAACTCACCTAAAATCAATTTCCTAAAGTTTAAACCTATGGGTAAGTTTTAATTCTTCAAAAATCATAACTTTGAATGTAATTTAAAATAATTCGATAAACCTAATATTTAATCATCTATCTCAATTAATCAAATTTTAATTTATAAAATAATAATAATAAGTTATAATATCACAACTAAAGCCTCTGGTTACAAACCAGTGGCACGCTGGCAGCCAACATCTCAATCGTATACGCTTGCACTTATATATTTCAATTCACACATCACTAACCAATTGGTGCCAAAATAATTTGGTAATCATTACTAATAATTACAGCATCAACATATATCTGCACATATCACATTAACAATATAAAATTGACTATTTACTTCTTTTCCCCAACTTCACTCTATAATATAATAATAATAACATGAACTTTATAAAATTACGAGGATTTAATCTTTGATTACCTAATTTCTCTATGCGTTTTTCTGGCTGCTGCTAGTTCTCCATCATATCGGTGGGGAAGCCGCTTCTATGTCTTTCTGTAACCATGCCCTAATTTATTTTCTTTTCTTCAGATTTTTGTTTACCTTAATTATTATATGACTAATTATAAGAAGTGATAAAAGTGGTCCAGTATTAATTTTAATGTTATCTTCTATAACCACCAACTAAATTAATTATTAAAACTACTCCCACTAATTTCATAATTATAGTTATGAATAGTCCAAAACAGCCATTTAGAATCTATCGAAAAATATTTTACCAAATAAAATCTCTAGTAATCAAAACGATCAAAGGGGTCGTTACATAACTGTTGTCCAGTGTTCTCATCCAGGATTTGATTGATATCTTCTAACCGTGCCTACGACAAAGCAAGTATCATGTCTAGTGCACAACATCGCATACATGAGGCTTCCTACCGCAGACGCATAAGGAATTGTCTCATGCTTTCTATTTTTTCATTTGTCTAAGGACATTGATCCTTAGATAGAGAAATTCCATGTCTGAAAGAAAGAAATTCTTTCTTGGAATCATTCATGCTAAAACTGGTAAGAATTGTATCAATATAAAGAGCTTGAGATAAACCTAACATTCTTTTCTTGCGATCATGCAAAACCTTGATCCCAATGATGTGAGAAGTTTCTCCCAAATTCTTCATATCAAAATTAGTGGGCAACCATTCCTCAACTGAATTCATCAAGCCTAGATTATTTCCTATGAGCAAGATATCATCTACAAATAATACCAAAAACACCACTTTAATTCCATTCCAGTTTTTGTACACACAAGACTCATCAAGACATTGCTCAAAACCAAACGACATGACCGTATTGTCGAAGCAATTGTTCCATGCCCTAGAAGCTTACTTTAATCCAAAAATAGATCTTTTAAGCTTGCACAACATGTGTTCTTTTCCTTTTTCTATGAAATTGTATGGTTGTCGCATAAATATTCTTTCATCTAGACTTCCAGTTGGGAACATTTTCTTGAAATCCATTTATCAAATTTCATAGTCATAATTACCAGCAATGGATAAAAGAATTCTAATAGACTTAAGCATTACTACTAGGAAAAAAGTTTCCGCATAGTCTATCCTTTTTTTCTGAGTAAACCCTTTTGCAACAAGTCTAGCTTTGTAAGTTTACACTTTTTTCATCTACTCCTCTATTTTTATTATAGATCCACTTGCATCCAATGGGTTTGGCTCCATATACATGTGCTTCTTCAAGATCCCAGACTTTATTAGAGAACATTGACTCTATTTCTAATTTCATAGCAACAATCCATTTTTCTGCACCTTTATCTTGTAGTGATTCATCATATTCGTTGTTTTCAATATTCGACTCTTCCTGGATTCTGTCAAAAGACTCTCCAAGAGTGTATACTGAAGTGGTTTTATTATCACTCTCCCACTACGACGATACAGTACAGTTGCAAGGGCAGGTTCATAGAGATTTGCATTATTGTGATCTTGTGGTCGAACCACATCATTTATAGGATCTTGAGTGTCCATTTTATGTTCTGCACCTTCTTCCTCTAATACAATCTTCTCATTATTAATCCCACTACATTGATGCAATGAATTTTCAAGATCTTTTACTTGTGGATTTTTATGTTTATTAACATCTCTCACACTACTATAATGCAATGGTATGTTAACTCTAACATGTTGGGTTTTAATTTGGTTTTCATTATTTTCAGTAGACGGATTTGTTATCTCTTTGCTTAATTTCTGTAAATCTAGTTTGCTTCTAGAAATATGGTTTGTTAAAAAATCCATTTCAAGAAACATGGCATTGGTAGTCACAATGACCCTCTTTTTAGGATTATAAAACACACCACCTTTCGTTCCTTTAGGGTATCCAATAAAACACATACTTCTGTTATAGGTTCAAATTTTTCTTCCTTCACTTTCAGCACATGTGCTATAATCCCCGAACCCGAATATGTTTCAAACTAGGTTTGTGCGCAACCCACTGTTATATGGGTGTCAAAGGAACAAATTTAGAAGGAACTAAGTTCAAAATGTAATTTGCAGTTTCTATGGCATATCCCCAAAAACGAATAAGGAAAATCAAACTAACTCATTATTGATCTAACCATTTCTGAAAGAGTTCTATTTCTTCTTTCTGCTACACCATTTTGTTGTGACGTTCTAGGTGCAGACATTTAAGATGTAATTACTTCTTCTGATAAGTGACTAATAAACTTATTAGAGAGGTATTCGCCACCATGATCAAATCGAAATGACTTGATATATATTCCATGTCATTTATCCGTTTTATCCTTAAACTCTTTGAATTTCTCAAAGTATTTAAACTTACGTCGCAACAAATAAATGTATCCATATTTTGAGTAGTCATCAATGAAAGTCACGAAGTACTCATACCCACCTCTCCCTTCAATGATCATTGGGACACACAAATCAGAATGAATTAACTCTAGTTCATCATTGCTTCTATTTCCTTTTGATGGGAAAGGTCTCTTAGTCATTTTTCCTTCTAAACAAGATTTACATGTTGGTAGTTCTTCAACTTTTAGTGACCCTAAAGGCCCATCTCGAACCAACATTGAAATCCTATCTAGATTTATGTCACATCGACGCAAGTTCCATGGAGAAGTCTTATTAAAATCAAAAGAACGCTTTCTTTTACTTAAAAGGTTAACATTATTCAGTTCTACGATTTGTTGTAATATGGAGAGACATTAATAATAAAAAGACCATCAATCAATTTACTAGCGGAGATAAGATGTTTATTATAGCTAATAAGACAATCGTTATTATATATTACATTGATCCAATCATATATTATTCAATTTAGGAGAGTTAAAAGAGATTATAAAACTAGTGATTAAATACGCAGTGACTTGTATTAAATTCATCCGATGGGGAGGAAGGTCTATGACAACACATAAACATAACACTTCATTACTATTTAATCTTGACAATAAAAGAAAAGAACTCTAATCACCATTTTTCCAAATTTTATACAAAAATTTCCAGAAAAAAATTTGCAACTAAAATTTATGTCCATATAAGAATGGTTAAAAATATAATTGTAAACAAAAATTTCATATTTTTTATTATAATGTATTAACATGCATTACTACCAAAAAAATCATGCATTAGTCCACAACTTTTATTATTCTCTCTTGTTAATCAAAAGGAAACCAGCAATATCATTATGAGAAAATAATTCATTATTAAAAGAAAAGCAACCAACATACGTAACAAAGTGATGTAAAATTCTCATCATGTTGCCGCCATCCTGTAAGCCTCTCTTGAAGCCATATGTACCCAATAAAGCAAACCACTTTAAGTTTCTTCAATTCTGTACTTTTCGTGATAAAATAAAATTTACTAACCACGATTCATGCACACTATTTGACATACACATATTTTAGGTTATCTATAAAGATGCAAGTATGAATCTTGATGCCAATTATTAGAAAATAGCATACACAATGAAAACGTTCCAGAATCATACATCATGCATGAATACAAACAACAATCACAATACACATCATATACAAAGTATGCTTAAAATTAAGTCAGGATTACCTCTTGAAGCGTGTGAAAATATCTTGAAGTAAATCGAACTCCAGCTCTATAGTCTTCTACAATGATCCCAATTAACAATTGAACTCTCTCAATACTTTGGTGGAAAAGTATTGTATAGAATACATAATTGTCTTTCTAGGTTAGAAGTATCCCTATTTATAGAGATGTCTTCTTGTCCAAAGAGGAGAAGAAAGTGCAAAATCCTCTTTTTTCTATAAAAACTCAGACACACGTTTCTTCTTGGAAGAAAATATACACGCTACTTTTCCTTCTTCTACTAGAAAAATAGAATTATGAGTTCTAATCGAATTTGGCACCAGAGGTACCGCAAAATTTATAAGTGAGTCTTGATATTATGGAAATAATTCAAAATAATTAGTTTGAATTATTCTTATAATAATAGATTACAAATCATTCCACGAAAAACATGTAATTGCACTCCTCTATTTATTTCGAAATTCACCATCAAACACTTATGTAACTCCCCATGTTAAGATTACCGAAACTAATTAATAAATTAAATTACTGAGGAATCTAATTCAATGATTAAATTCCTTAGAGGAATACTTAACTTATTTCATGGGCTAGATTCATAAATCTACATGCCGGGTTAACACATGAAAGCTCATAAGCTTCTCATAAAAGGTGTATCATCAATCTTTATACTGAGACATGGATTCAATCAACTAACTAATTATTTCACCAATATATATTATTATCATATAATCTACAAGACATATTGACCCATCTCGGAATGTCACCTTTTAGTAAATCAAAATGATAATTAATATATACTGATTATGATCATTATATCAAGATTAAGAATATAAGTAAATTTAACAATTTAAATAATATCATTTTATATACATTCTAAAACATCTATATCTGCTCGATCCCGTTTAATACATACCAATTGCACTAGTAAAAGAAGTTAGAACTATACCATTCTCATAATTAAGATAAATTATATTTAATCTCGTGCTACAATCTTTCTAATGGTTTTGTCTAGATTTCCATCAATGATTGTGAACTAAAAGTTTTAACTTTTAATAATGAATGATTTAATATTCTATTTACAAGCTTAAACTCTATACACCAATCATCTATTGTATAAGTTAAGGACACTTATATGACAATTGATCTATTTAATGTAACACTTTATTGAATTGAATAAATGAATAAATAATATTCAATAATGATACTGTGTGAAAACGCATGGTTAATAGAATATACTTACAACTACAAGACAAGACTTGAAGTACTTATTTTCAAACCTTTTCAATTTTGTGACTTCAAATTTGCAGATTTGATATGTGAGAGAAGAGCTGATGGGAAATTTGGGCCACTAGGCTTGCCAGTTTGCTTGAAATTAACTTTAAAATGACTGAAATTAAATTGCAATCTCAAATAAATATAACGAAACATAACTTCATTGATAAATAGTGCAAATACTATTTTGTTACTCCCTTTATTCTTCGGTCATATGGTACTTATTCATGATTCGAGGGTCGTGTCTGGCATATTTCTCAAATAAGGATGAATCGAATTTGATCTTCTTATGAATATAACATGATGGGATACTTTCAATGTTTTTTCAAGGGAGTATAATACCCTTTTTATAGGAATGAAGTATAATTTTAGTGTTGAGTAGCCTCCAAAAATTCTAATTGAAATTGAATAAACCCTGTACACTCGCAACTCGAATTGAATACGTAATTTATATTCCTACAAATTTTCAATGACAACAAATTCGCACTGCTTCAAGCCTTGTTGGAGTGTAGATTTTATGAAAATCAAAGACGAGACTTGAATTACTCATTCTTCTACTTATGAAGTTTTGTGACTTCAGATTTACAGATATTGATCTATAAAAGAAGATATGAAGGGAAAATTTGATCCCACTAGGCGTGTCAATTTTTTTACAATAAATTGTAAAGCAATAGAAAATAAATTACAATTACAACTAGACTATGAAGAAATATATATTTATTGATAAATAATCTGGGGTATAATTGTATTATTCCATTGATTATGATTTGAAGGTCTTTGGTGACATATTTTCTGAACTTGGATTATCTATATCTATCTCATTATGAATAATCCTCGAATTTGTGAAATATTTATGATGAATTTTCAAGGGAATATAACACTTTTTATATACAAATGAACTAGGGTTCAGGGTTAAGTAGCCTCCGACAATCATAATTGGAACTGAACACACCTTGTAGTGTGTCATGACCCAACTCACCGGGTCATGTGGGAACCTATATACTACAACCTACGGAACAGATCCCTCATATTCAATGAACTTAAAACATGCAAAAAATTTAATAAGAGGAAATAATATAATAACGAAATTCTTGATTAAAAATCCTTTAAACATTTTGAACTTAGGACTTAAAAAGTAATTAACACACCTAAGGATCTAGTCTAAAGAGGCACACAAGATACTAAGTGTACCACTAGATAAGGTTAATAACATACACAACTCCCACAATGCGGAAGGAAGAATGGAAGCTACCAGAGAATTTATTCATCTTCACCTAAGGAAACATTACCAACCTGCATCCAGACTATATCCAAAAGACATAGCAAGAGTACTATCAGTGAAAACACACGTACTACTACATCATTGATCAACCCGACACGCACAACATAGCATAGGAAATCAACTAATAGGATCACAAAATAAGCCACCCACTTCTCCAACTTCTCAACAACTAACGCATCAAGTTTTTGATCATAAACTAACCATTTTTACTTATTAAGGACCCATGTTCCACCCATGAGCACTTCAACTAACTGTTCCCTCTGTACTCTAAACTCATAGTAATATTACTCAATTTTACGTCACATAGTATCCTACAAAAAACTTCCCTACCACTAAACCCAATCTCTTTACCAAAGGTGAATTTCACCTAAGCATATTCAATCACATACACTACCTTTACTTTTCTTTCAGTATTTACAACACACTAACAAAACTCCCTATCCATTATTACTCATACCATTTGCCCTTAAACTATATCCCAAGAGTTTGATAAATAAAAGGAAAATAAGCATAAACCGTCCAACATATAACTACTAGGTGCAACTTAAATGATTCAACAGAACCATATTATCACCTGTAGATACAAAATATATGTAACACCCGCCTTTTCATAACGTAAATAATCACTCATATGTTCATGGAAAGACTAGAAGGGTTGTAATAAATTAAGAATGATATGTTATGTCTTTATTTAAGTACTCAAGGGTCCTATCACAACTTTTGAAGTTAATTAACTGACAAAATTAAATTTGGCAAAAGTTTTCATAAGTTCCTTTTTAAGCATTTCTCTTAAATTTTGGTCAAATATCTCGAAATATTTCTGCCAATACATAAAGATTTAAGGGCCCCACAACCTACTTTCCAAGGCATTTTTCTATGACTTCAGAATAGAGAATATTCATGCTTTTGGGAGACCATGCCAGAAGGCACGTGAGGTGGGTCCCCTAGGTTGGTGGAACTTTTTATATATCATCTTCTTTGACTTTTCTTCATTTTTCATAGTGAAGAACAAAAATATAACAAAACCCACTTCAAGGATCAGCCAAGTTATATACTTTCTTGACTTAAGTTCTTGATGGAAGTTGTAGATAGTTTTTCTATGCGTTAAGCTCGTCACCATGGGATAATTTTTTTTTGATTTCGTAGCATCATACTTTTGTGTTGGTACAGCAAGGGTTTAGGCATATTTTCATGTTTTGAGACGGATTAAGAAGTTATGCTCAAGGTAAGAATCTTCTTTCGTCGATTATATCTTTAATAAGCCGCAAATAGCCATTTGTGATTGAAATACATATCTATTTTCGGATTATCGTGGTATCATTGATTCTTGTGTGTTGATTATGTTCCTTCATTGTTGTAGTATCAAGGAGGTTGTGGTTAAAAGTATTTAGGCCATGTGATTTCAGTGAAAAAGGTATGTTATGTCTATTCCCTACTTACGACATGTTTCCTTAAACCTTAGGAGCAATGTAATTGGGTTGTCATCCTTATTACTTGAAGCCATTATTGTTGATTCTTGGCTACTCGAGTTGATATAATCCTCTCTTGTCGGGATTCTTAATAAGTTAGAAGCGTCCTTATGTTGGAAACGACTTAGAAGATATTTGTGTAGGTTGCTTATAACTAAATTGTTCGCTTTTAGAGATAGAATTGTTATTTTTGGACCTTGGTGTCATTGTGGTTAGCTGCACGAATGTGATCTATGCCTAGAAGGGCTATGTTCTTCCTATGTGGCTATAAGGATGCCTAAAATATCTATGAGCTACACATGTGGCTATATCGATACCTAGAAGTTCTATGAGTTGCCTAAAGGGCTACATTGATACCTAAAACGCCTATGTGCTTCCTACCGTGCCATGTTGTTACATAAGAGGGCTATGAGTTTTCATAAGCTATGTTGATGCCGAATAGAGTTATGTACTACCTACGGGGTTGTATTAATGTCTAAGGGCTATCTGACTTCCTGTGGGGTTAGGGGACTACCCATAGGGGTATATAGAATAATTAGTACCTTTTGCGCTTGTAGGGTCCAGAGTAGGTTCTCTTGTGTATTGTTAGTACATGCCGAGCTTATTGGGTCATTGTTTTGTTTTTTTATAAGTTTTGATTTAAGATCAAGTTAGTACGCTTATCCACTCTTTTATTTATTTATTGGACTATTCCAGTATATTAGGATGCCTGCTCATGATATATTGCCTTTCATCCTCTGTACATTATCTGTACTAGCTCCATTGCATTGGAGAACTCCATTAATGCATGTAGGTTAAGACAGATGACCCAATAGACCTCCTTAGTAGTAATATTGACTTCTATTCGGTTGGCTTGCTCCTTCCTCTGGAGCTGGCAGAGTTTGGAGGTTTGTGAGATTTTGTTGTATATATTCTTATGGGTAGGATGAGGCTCTTCCCCACCAATATTTACTACATTTAAAGGCTCGTAGGCTACTGTGTTGGGTGTATAGATATGTTATGTCTATGTTGGCCTAGCTTGTTGGTTTTCTTAAGCTTGTGAGTTATTTGATATATTTCAGTTTTGCTATAAAGATCATGGCGGCCAAGATTGCCTAATAAGTACTTCTTTGATTGTTGGCTATTTCTTTTTATGAACTCTTGCGATTAGATATTTCATCTATAGGGTTGTTGGCAATGTCCTTGCCGGCCGAGGGCTTGGTTTTAAGCATAGATATACTTGTTTGATTTCTTTATTGTGTGTATTTTCCATGCGCTAGTTGCAAATGGTTCAGAAGGGTCGCCTTGGACCTGAGTTTTATATTATGAGCTAGTTGAGCCTATTATTTTTTGGGCGTGACAAACTGAGTATTAGAGCAACGTTGTATCCTATGAAGTCTACAAGCTTTGTCTAGTATAGTCTTGTTTATAAGTGTGTTGTGCACCACATTTGATAGGCAAGAAGCTACCGGTCATGTTATATTGACTATCCTTCTTTTGCTCACCTCATGATATAAATAGGTGTCTTAAGGGTTGATGTTTCAGGCTTATAACTTATATTCGTATTCATATAGAGATGAATGAAACTGGATCGACTATATCTAGAAAAAGGATTGATACATCTATAGGGGAACCGAAAAGTTAACAAAGGTGTAGGTAGCCCTTTGTGAGGCCAAGCGGAAGACATTTTCTCAACCCCCTATAGATTCTTTGTCGCTTTAGGAGACCTCGAGGGCTATAAAACCCCTTACTCCACCAATAGTACAACCACTAGTCCCTCTTATTCCATCTTATAAGTATTTTGAGATTGCAATATGTATGTTAGCCTAGTTAGTGGTTGCACAACGCTAGCCAGTGGAGCCAAATGTTGTTGGGCATTTTGAGGGACCCTAAAGTTAGAGGGTCTGTGAATTTCTTTCATTGAATACTCTATAGTTTACAGGGATAGATCGCATAGAGGAACCTTAACACTTTGTTGATCAGTTTCATAGGATCATCAATCATGCACACCTCAACCACTTAATCAGTAGTGTTAGAAGTATTTCAAATGCGCCATGTTGAAGTATTGTGGTATGAAAGTTGGGATAAATACAGGGAAAAAGATGCAGTTGTACCCACTTGGGATAGGTTTACATAAGATTTAATAGATAATTGTTTTCCTCGAGAGAAGAGGTATTGCAAGGTGGACCAGTTTTTAAACCTATGAAAGGGCGGCCTAAGTGTCTGAGAGTATGGTTTGAGATTTGATTCATTTTCTAGATATGCACCAAAATTTGTTGATACGATGCATGATAAGGTGCATTGATTTGTGGGAGGGATTTACTTAGACCATATAAAAGCTTGTTCAACTTTAGCACAAAATGATAATATAGAAATCTCGTTAACTTAGGCCTTTGCACAATACATAGAAGATCATCGACATCTAAAATATATGATTTAGAGGGTCTCAAGAGAGACAGAAGATAGGGATCTTCAGGGTGGTCTCATACCCTGATATTCTAGTAGGCCCACCTAGAATTCCATCATAGTAGTTCCAGGGTAGAAGATTTGATCGTCAGGGAATCTTAGGCCAAGGTGAGGGTTCACGAGCATAAAACTCCAAGTAGCAAAGGGGTTAAATACAGGCTAGGATAACAGCACCGCGCACTTGTGATAGGATGCATTTAGGGAAATGCACCTAGGGTTCCACAGGTTGTTATTCTCATTGAAAAAAGGGTTATAGGTTGTATCTTATGTTTTGAAGGTAGGTAAGTTTCTTAATGAAATTTGGTGAAAGTTACCATAAATTCCTTTATAATGATTTCTCTAAAATTTGGTTCAACTATCTTGGATGTTTTAACCCAATCTATACAGAGTTATGGGTCCCATAACCTCTAAAATTCAAGGTTTATAAGTCTAATTTCTAAAGCATCAAACCATTTCATGATACAACTTCAGAATAGAGAGATATTCACGTTTTTGCTAGACTGTCCAATCTAGAACGTGAGGTGGGTCCCCTAGGTTAGTGGAACTTATTATATATCATCTTCTTTAATTTTTCTTCATTTTTCTTAATAAAGAAAACGAAAAATCACAAAACCCACTTCTGGAATCATCGAAGTTATAGATTTTGTTAATTTAAGTTCTTCATGGAAGTTGTTCTATGTGATAAGCTCGTCAACATGGTATAATTTGTTTTATCGATTCTGTACCATCTTATACTTTGTTGTTGATACATCAAGGGTTTGGGAATATTTTCAAGCTTTGAGGAATATTATGACCTTAAGATCAAGGTAAGGCCCTAATTTCATCGGTTCTAGCTTTAGTAAGCTCCAAATAGTAATTTTTTACGGAAATACATATCTTTTATTAGATTATCGTTGTATCCTCAATTTTTGTGTGTTGATTATGGTCTTTCCTTATAGTATTATCGAGGGGTTGTGATGAAAGTTCGTTGGGCCACGTGAATTCAGTGAAAAAAGGTATGTTAAGGATATTCCTTACTTAAGACATGTTTCCTTAAAGATTAGGATCAATATATTTGGGTTGTTATCGATTTTATGAATGTAGCATTGTTGTTGATTGTTTGTTGATTGAGTTGATATAATCCTCCCATGTCTGGTTTTTATTTAAAATGCAGTATACCTATGTTATACACAACTTAGAAGCTATTTGTATAGGTTTCTTATGACTAAATTGTTTGGTTTTAGAGATTGGATTATTAGTGTTTCCCTTAGAGATATTTTGGTTAGCTGCAGGAATGTGATCCATTCCTAGAAGCGATCTGTCCTTCCTATGGGGCTATAAGGATGCCTAAAAGTATATGAGGTTCATACGAGGATATATTGATGCCTAGAAAGTCTATGTGTTACATACAGGGCTATATTGATGCTTAAGAAGGTTATGTGCTTTCTATAGGGCCATGTTACTTCCTAAATGTCTATGAGTTTTCTATAAGTAATGTTGATGCCTAAGAGATTTATGTTCTTCCTATGGAACTGTGTTAATACCTAAGAGGTCAATGTGACTGCCTACGGTGCTAGGTGACTATCGATAGGGGTATATAGACTGATTGGAATTTTCTGGGCTTATAGAGGCCTAGGTAGGTTGTCTTGTGTATCTTTTTTACCTACCGAGCATATGATAGCTTGGTTAGGCTGTTATTTTATTATTTTTGATAATATAAGATTTAGTAGCTGGTCAGTACACTTATCTTATCCTTGAATTAATTATCGGATTATTCCAGTATATTTAGATACATGCTTGTAGTCTATTATCTTTCATACTCTGTACATAATTCGTTCTAACAACCCATTGTAGGGGGAAATGCATTCATGATGGTGGTCTTGACTGAAGACCTAAAGACCTTCTCAACAATAGGATTTACTTCTACTTGGTTAGCTAACTCATTTCCTCTAAAGCTGTCACATTTTGGAGGTTTGTTAAATTTTGTCATAACTATTTTTATGGGTAGGCTGGGGATTTGTCCCACCAATCTGTGATACTCATAGAGGCTTGCACACTAGCGTGTGGGGCTGTATATCTATGTTATGGCAACGCCAACCTAGTTTCTTAGTTTTACTTAAGCTTGTGAGTTGTTTGATATATTGTCTTCATATATACATGCTTTGAGTTTTTTTATAAATATTATGGTTGCTTTGACTACCCAATAAGTACTTCTGTGCTAGTTTGTCTATTTCTTAGATGAACTCTCGGAGTATAGCTTTTTGGGGGTCGGGTTTATAGGATTTTGTTGATAGGGTGCTTACCCGACCGAGGCTTAGTTTTAAGTGATATATTCTTGTTGGTTTTGATTATAGCGTTGGTATCAACATTAGTAGCACACATTTCACAGATTGAAACCTCTGACCTGAGTTTGGCATTAGTAGCTAGTTGTATGCCTTTTGATTTTTAGGGGATCACAAATTGGTTAAAAATCCGAGGAGAGTCCCTTATTCCGATGTAAGTAGGTAAGACGTAATCTATTTAGTCATGTTTTTTAAATGTATTTTTTCGCGCATTCGATAAGCATAGAAGCACTGGGATTAATTAGAATGGCAATTTTTTTGCTCACAAAATCGTGCTATAGAGTTGGTATCTTACAGGTAGAGATTTGGGGGTTTTCTAACTGTAAATACTGTAGAGTACCCCTGATGTTACCTAGCTGTACTCAACTCGAAGAGGTTCTTATAATCAAGCCTACGCAATAATCATCATTGCATAAATAACTTGAATAACATAAAATTTAAAATTTTTGTACAATAGAAAGTTCAACCGCCACTCATAAGCAATAGTAATAATGTAATACCATTGTCCACTAAACCATCTTGAAAAAGAAGTTCAAATAAAAGAGTCCTACAAATAGGGCCGGAGTCCTTTGGGACTCAAGAATCTTTATAACAAATGTCATAAGGGAATAATTACTAATTCTATAACATCAATAAAAAGATCGTAAAGTTTCATAAAATGAAATAGTTCTCGCATCCTTGGATCAACCCATAATCTTTGAGATAAGAAAGTTCCAGCTTTCACTCGAAAGTGGACAACTGATTAGGTGGAACCTATACTCATTACAAGGAAAAAAAAGTGAAGGGATTACTGCAACTAATGCATTAGGTTAATGGAGAAATTCCATGAAACCATGAAATATGAGAAAGTGACATTATATAAGTAATGCATGTATGATTGTTTTTATAAAGACTTTCACATCCTTATAGCCTTAATACAAACAGATACGCAAATAACCAAATCGTGTCCCTACCTACATGAAGTTGTCAGCTTTGGCACATCGAAGAAATCACTTACGCAATGTAGCGTTAGCATCTCATTGTACCAACTCTACTAAGTGATCCTTAGAAACTCACCTAAATCCACCACAACATTCCCTTTCCATTCAACGTCGTTCATAATGACAGTTTAAACACATAATATCATGACCAACATTTGAATAATAAAAACCATACTCACTACAACATTATCCTTTGATATCTAACGAAAAAACTACACAACCACAACCTCTACACCTACAGTGCAATGTAACATGTGAAGTCCCATACCCCCCTTACTACTTTAGTAATATCATAAGGGATATAATAGACTAGTTTCATACTTCTTTCATTTACTTCATTAATGAGGGAAGATCAACCATAAACAAATATAGGACCAAGCGAGCTTACATGGAATAAGGTGTTATAGACCCTCACAAAAAAGAGTGTTTCTACTTTGCCAAGGTAGCATTCTATATACTAGCTTACTATGTGGATCCACTAGCTTATGTCCTACTACGTGGCACTGTCGTTAAGGGATAAGGAGAGATTTGATTCTAGGGACTCTACCTATTTTCATTAACGGGGGGTGTCCCCATCTCATGAGTATCACCAAGATGAACCAAACCTCTTGCTTTAACAACGGGAGGGTATTTTCCCATTGGCCATTATCCTTTCGGTGGCTTACTATACTTTCATAACAACTATCATTAGTTTCTTTCATTGTATCTACATGTGTGGTAGAGAAATCCTCTTCATTTGATTACATTCAACATAAATCTCTAGATTCTTTTAGGTGAGAATACCTTTCAACACTTTCATCCTAAAATCAACAATACATGTGTGGATATAACTTTTCACATATCAATTATGGTGTTTCCCATGAGAACTATACTTTCAACTCAACGCATAGATTAGCTTCATCCCACACAATTCATAGCAACCTAATAGTAGGGTAACGAGAGTAGAACCCACTTCACCATACCTTTCTTTCCTTTTCATCCTTCTAAAAAATCATAATACCCATGTATCTTGCAAGAAACATTAAAGTTTATATACTACATCGCCCAACAGATATATACAAACTCTAAGAATTTAAATTAACCTCTTTTCAAGGTTAAGAATCAAGTATCATAATCACCCCTCTATATAAATAAGCAATATACATGAAAACAGATTCTATGGCCCCGCCCTAAATACTCAATCAATTACAATAGCATCATATCCATCTCTATCCAATTCCATTCGATAACATTCTGAATTAGGGTCATATGTACGCATGGGTTCTTAGAAGATTTCATAATAGAATTAATCCACAAACCCAAAAATATTCAGTATAATACGTCACATAACATAATCAAATGATACAGGACGAAGGAACCCCGGCTAGATTACAAATCCCTAGTTTTGTCACCATAATAATCTTTTTGAAAATAGAAGTTTTGAAGGACTTCATGGAGAAATATCCATGGATCACAGTCCCCATACATATTTGATTCTATTCCATAGTTTGAATTGAGAAGTTGATGGATCTTGATTGCCCTAGCTTGAGCTCTTCCTTGTTCTTTAATGTGGGTTAGATGGAGAATTTCGTGATAGAGGGAGAATGGGCTTTGATTTGTTTATTTGGGAAATAGCAAATGTTTCTGGTTTGTAAGTTTAGTCCATTTACTATATCTAATTACCAAATTAGACCAACCTGACATTTATTGGTCACGGTGGAATTTACTAATTCAAGATTCAGCTACATAAGGCAAAGGCTTACCATCTCGAAGTACTATCATGATCGCCAGTCCGTTGTCTGTTGGTTTTATGAATTAACCTCCCCTGAACGCTTGTTTTGTTTTTAGAGAGTAATGTTATGGATACTTGTATCCAAAAAACTAAGTGTGGACTCATGACTCCAACTAGGGAGCCTGAGTTAGTCTTCAGGGTGTGATTTTTAGCCCTTGTCGTTTGCCTACATTTTTGACAACTTTTTTGGAGAAACATTTGGGTCCTCCTCGGGGGCCCTTTGGTTGGGACTCGGGGAGTCGTACATGGATGTTTTAACCCTAAACACAATCTAATGTGTA
The DNA here is from genome assembly GCA_027704765.1 of Solanum habrochaites. Lineage (NCBI taxonomy): Eukaryota > Viridiplantae > Streptophyta > Magnoliopsida > Solanales > Solanaceae > Solanum > Solanum habrochaites. Next base: position 22,305,592 of record JAKWJA010002496.1, read on the forward strand.
CCACGACCATCAAGTTTCTAAGTTTTTGCCTGCCTCCCTATGATCAACCCCATCCTCCCCACACCCCCCCCCCCATCATCCACCCATCAAAAACCTTAAGCCACACTATATATTTTCCTAATCCTCAGACTAGTGGTCGGGTCTTGATATTTAGGATTTATATTTCCTAATCATTAATTTTTTTTAGTCATGGGTGGTAAATATTCATGATTAACTATGTGAGGATCTAGTCAACATCAGTAACTTCCGAAGTACTTCAATCCTGATGTTTGTATGCAGTAGAGAGACTACACTAGACAGACTAACCTAGACAAGGATAATCACATATGCAGCGAGGGTACAAAAATATTTACCTTACCACAGGTGGAGGTATCCCATTATGAGACCTAGGGGAATACATTTTCTCAGCTCCTTAGTTTCTTAATCTTTTCAGGATCCTTCGACGGATACAGGATCTCCTGATACATAAATAGTACCACCTTTAGTCCCTTTCGTTCCAGCTGATCAGGATTTCATGAGTGTAGTATGTATGTTAGTCCATTTAGTAGTTGTACAATACCATCCAGTTGAACCAGATATTGCCAAACCTTCTGATGGACGTTGATATTCAAGAGTTTGTTGATCATCTTCATAGGATTTTCAGAGTCATGCACACCTCAACGATGGAGTAAGTTGAGTTAACAATTTTTCTATTGAACGATATTATAGTATTGTGGTATGAAAGTTTGGAGAGATATAAGGGAAACTATGCAGCTCTATCCACTTAGGATAGCTTTACAAAAGATTTCATAGATTTTTTTTTCCTCTAGAGATTAGGGATGGCTAGGTGGACTAGCTTCTGAACCATTGAAAATGTGGCATGAGTGTTCGAGAAATATCCGAGCTGACAGATTGAACTCATTTGCTAGATGTGGCCCTCATTTGTTTGATACAATGCCTGATAAGTTGCATAGAATTTTGGAGGGCTTTGACTCAGACTACAGAGACATTTTGTTCTACAACTTCAACTAAATGATAATAATGAATCTTGTGAATTTAAAGATTTTAACCCATGACCCAAAGGATCATCGACATAATACATTGATATGCGTGAGAGGGCTCGAGATACCAAAGAGGGATTGGCCCCGCTGGTTCAAATGGAGATGTTCCAGGGTTGTCCCAAACCCTTTATTGCTAGTAGCCACCTAACCTCCCCAACAATTGTTATAGGGTAATAAGATTTTAATCGTCACATACTATCAGTCCCAGTTTTTAGGGTTCGTGAGCATTAGACTCTCCAGCAGTAGGGCGTTCACGCATGATTAGTACAACAGCATAACCTGCGTGCCCTACTTGTGGTAGGATGGATTCCGAGATTGGGTAGGAAGTTTTTCAACATGGTTTTGTTTTTTATTCTATGGACAAATGGGGCATGTGGTTGGATGACTGTGAAACCATAGGCTAGAGTGGCATAAGGTAGATGACTAGATAAGTTGTAGGTCTTCTTCAAAAATTCAGCCCTGTCCTATAGGGAGTACACCTAGACTTTAGCAGTTAGTGGAAAGGGGGGAGGCCTATATAGAGAATCCGTTTTGGTAGTTTATAGACAGTACAATATTCACTAGTTGGCCTACAAGACTCAGCATCACTAGATGTGTGACATGTGCATTAATTGTTTTGCTCCAATCTTGTTTATGGTTTGATAGATCTTGGATGTATTTTGCTATGTTAAACTCTTTTAATTGTGGGGAAGTTATTTATAGTGCAAAAGACATTATATCAATCCTTTATCTATCCCACAACTATGGTGAGTCTATTATTTACCAAGAGATTGTATCGAGGTTGCACGATAGAACTTATAGAAGACTCTCAGACCACTTAGACTTTGTAAACGTTAGATATGTTTCATTTGGACTCATATGGTTATGGACCTAGTTTAGCTTCTTATCGTGCTAATGCTGAGTGCCGGACAAATATCATTATTATATTCCACTTTCCAGGAAGGCAATTTGGGAATTGAAAGGCGATACAATAACGGCGAAAGGTATATTTATTTCCTATTTTAAGGTGACAGGGGATGATTATTAAGGGTTTTATTTATCATGTAGTTCGCGTTCATGAGTATAGATTTAGAACCACCGACTCTTTAGTCTAATCTAATAGTTAATGGGTTTTTAGGCGTATTTCTAGATAAGCTCCCTAGTACCACTCAAGAATGGGAAATTGATTTTGCTATCGATATGCTACCAAGTACACAACCCATATCTATCCCTCATTATAGAATTTCTCCAACCAAGATAAAGAAGTTGAAGGCTAAACTAAAAGACTTTCTAGGTAAAAGCTATATCAGCCTTATTGCTTCCCCATGGGGTGAGCTACTGTTATTTCTAAGGTAGAAATATAGATCACTAAGAATGCGTGCTGATTACCAACATTTAAGTAAGTTAACTATAAAGTATAAGTATCCCCTTCCTAGGCCGGGAGAAAGACGTTACAAAAGTTTTTTAAACTAGATTGTACACTTTTGATTCTTGGTAATGTCTTTTGGTAACTGATACCCATCATTTGTCAATGGATATTATAAGTAGTTATTCAGTCCCCGTCATATGATTTTTTTTGATTTTATTTCATCCATGATATTTTGGTCTTTCACATTTTAAAATTAAGCATGAAAATCAACACTAGCATTTCCTTTCAGGTTTTCTTGAGACTGATAACTTTTATATGGCAACATTTATGGGTGTGAGTGTCTCGTTGGAGTAAGGTAGCTTTCTTAAGAAATATAATATCAAATGTAGGCATTGCGGTTGATACAAAAGAGTTGAGCCATACACACTTGGCACAGAACTATGACTCTTACTGGATTTTGTTAGTTTTCCTAGGTTTTATTATACTCCACAAGTTTTGTAAGATGGTTTTATTCCGCATTTCAGCACATTAACGAATTGACTCAAAAAAAATCTAATTTTTAGTGGACTAAGGCCCTTGTGAGCAAATAGTTTTCGAGGATTAAAGTATAAGTTGACACCAACACCTAGTTTAAAATTCCTTACCTTGTTCAGAAGGTTATGGCGGTGTAAACGGTGAATGCATCCTGGTTGGGGTTAGGATTGTGCTCTAATGCAACAACGGTAAGTTTATTAACATATGCTTGAGGTAGTTGAGAAAGCAGAAGAAGAACTATCCAAACAACAATTTAGAGCTTGTTGTAGTAGTGAAAGCGTTAAAGATCTGGAGCCACTATTTGTATGGCGTTCATGTTGACATCTTCATAGATCACAGTAGCCTTCAATATATCTTTAGTCAGATGGATTTAATTTTGTGACATCATCGGTGGATGAGTTACTGAAACACTAAGATGTGGATATTTTATATCATCTAGGAAAGGCGAATGTTGTAGATGACTTCCTTAGTCAAAGATCTAAGAGTATCTTATCCAATATAGGTGTTGAGAAGTGTGAGTGGGCGCAAGAGATTCATCAATTAGCTTGCTTGGCAGTCAGATTGTTAAAGGCAGATGATAGTGGGGTAACAATTCAAGAAACTTCTATATCATCTCACCTTGTAGAAGTAAGATCAAGGAAACAAGAGGATCCTAGCCTAGTGCAGCTCACAATAAAGGCTCAAAATAAACAGTCCTTAGAATTTTATAAAAGGAGATATAGTCTTAGATATAGTGGTCGATTGTGTTTTCCGAATGTTGCAGCGCTTTGACATCTGGTTATGCAAGAGGCACATAATTTCCCATTATTTTATTCACCCGGGTTCAAAGAAGGTGTACAATGATATTAAGGAGATCTGTTGGTGGCACGAGATGAACGAGGACATTGCTGAGTTTGTGTCATAGCGTCCTAACTACCAACAGGTGAAGGTTGAGAACCAAAATCCCATTGTGCTAGTTCAGGATATAGCCATTACTTTGTGGAATTATGAAGCAACTAATATGTGTTTTATTAGAGGGTTACCTCGATTCTGTTTCTAGTTTGACTATGTTTAGGTGATTGTTGATAGGCTAAAAAAAGCAGCCCACTTCTTCCCAGTTAATCTTTCTTTTACGGATGAAAACTATGCATGTCTCCATATTAGAGAGATTTTTAGCTACACTGTGTCCCATTATAGCTATTACTCTTATAGAGGAGCATTATTAACCGCCAACTTCTGGAAGTCCTTCATAAAGGACTTGAGACATAGTTTAATCTTAGTACAATATTTCACCCTCAGTTTAATGGTTAGCATAACGGTACAATATTGGTACTTGAGGATATGTTACGGGCGTGCGTGCTAGACTTCAAAGATAGTTGGGAAGACCACCAAACTCTTTTTGAGTTTGCTTACAATAATTATTATCATTCTAACATCAAGATGGCACCTCATGAGGCTATGTATTGGCAAAAATGTACATCCCATACTGCATCGTTCGAGGTAGGTGAGTCAAGGATGAGTAGGTCAAGCTCATTTGAGAGAGGTTGCTAAAATCTCAAACATGATAGAAGTCATACTCGATGTGCGACGAAGAGACTTAGAATTTTGTGTCTATTACATGATTTTTGTTAAAGTCTTTCCTATGAAAGGGGTTATGAGATATTTGAAAAAAATGGAAAACTTAATCCAAGATTCATTGGGAAATATCGGATCCTTAGAAGGGTAGGACGAGTGGCTTATGAGTTAGAATTGCCTTCGGTGCTAGAATCTATTCATCTATTTTTTCATGTATCTACGCTACTGAAGTGAGTAGGAGACCTTTCTCGAGTTTTCCGAATTCAGGATGTTTAGATCACAGAGGAGTTGTCCTATGAGGAATCTCTAGTTGCCAAATTAGATCCACTAAGTTGTAGTCCTATGTGGGCACATAGGTAAAGGTGAAGGATATTATTGCTAGGAATCCTTTCATACTAACTTGGGGGTTCCCATATCATGAGACAACACATAACTTGGCAATTGGGACTTACAAAACAAAGAAAACCCATGTGGGAGGAGGGACTAAATAAACGTAAGACATCCATCTTATTTACATGATCTTTCGGTGGTAAGCATCTACTCCCTTCTTATAAAAATCTTCAATTTTTTTGTAAGTTCACAATAGCCTTTACTAGGCCCTTATGTAAAAATTTAAACATAATAGCTCATACGTGATCATCAGTGAGAACATCCCTTTTACTTTAGGAACCAATACACAAGGGAGTAAACCTTCCGCTTAGCACTTCATTATAATCATGAAACCACTATCAATGGTATAATAATCATATCATATCATGCATACATATTTGATGGATATTGTAGATGTCTAGGGTTAATGATTAGGAACACTTATGATCATCGTCACAACCACACACAATATACATAGAAGTATTACTATCTAAGCAACTTCATCTTTCATAATTGAAATCAAGAATATTCAAGAAACATACTTAGAAGAAAAAATAAGGGGGAACTGGAGAAAGAACGATATTCCTTCCCCCTTTCACTTTAGCTATCCTATTTGCCCATTACAAAGAAACTTAATCAATACATTGAACAAGGAAACTGTAAGAAGTAATACGTAACAATTAACATTCTACATAATCTATACGCATCATCTTCCACAATTTCATAGAACTTTCCATAATTCCATAGTTAATCAAGAATAAAAGATTATATTTCATCACAATTTAATAACAATTTCGTTTTTAAAGGTTGATCTATGTATAGATTGAAACCCTAGTCTTGGGAGATTTAGAAATTCATCTTTTGGAGGGACCTCTTGGGGAAGGAATCCCAGGAATGAAAGAAACCATTCCTTAGGGATGATTCACCAAGAATTTGAGTTGGATTCCTTGGTGAATTCATATCCATCTTGAAGCTCTAGTGTTCCTTCAATGTAGGTTTGAGTTGGGGACAGATAAAGTAGATAGAAGTTGGAGCTAAGTGGGTTTCGGGAATTTGGAGGAGTTAGCTTAGTTTAATGAGTTGGAACTTTTAAATATTCCAAAAATAACTTAATTAACAACCCCTTAACCCATAGCAGCCCAACAACAAGAAATATCATAATGACTCACATCTCATAGGAGGAGTTTCAAATACTTTCCACACATAAACATAACATTTACATATAGGAATTTAATCCACATTTCATGACCCATATTAACATGAGATCAACATGCACCCCTTCAAACAGTTATCATGCAAATTTCTCATTAAGACACCACTAAACATGTTCCACATAATTCGCATGAAATCAATGTAGCACATTACATATTTAAGTGCCAGTTAAACACGAGAAAGTTATTTCATGAAAACTCTATTTAGGCATGAATTGCTACAAGAATATCCACATACTAGATATACATGATAAGTTAAACATTATTCATAATATTCATTTAAGGGAACTAATAACCTCAACCTTGACTAGGAGTAAGAGGGAAAAGTTGAGAGCAGCAGGACTTCATGTCTGCCTCAACCTCCCATGTTGCACTCTCAACTAGGTGGTTCCTCCATATAACTTTTACGAAGGAAACAACTTTATTCCTCAATCTCGTAACATGATGATCCAAGATCTCAACCGAAACATCTTCAGAATAAATCTTCTCATTTAACCCTAAACCTTCTAAAGGGAGAATCCGACCAACGGGATCATGGAAGACTTTTTTGATAATATACCATGAAACACCGATGATCGCGGCCAATTCAATTGAAACTTTAAATATATGGCCACTTCACCCTACTCTCTTCCAAATTTTCATATGGGCCAACATAACGGGGACTAATTTTTCCCTTTTCTATCCCACCTATCACCCCTTTTCATGGGTGAAATATTCCTTATAGACCTAAATCTCATCTCCTACTTTCAACATTCAGATCGTCTCTTTCTAACTGTCCGGCAATAAATAATTTTTTTTTTCCGACTGTTAGTCGTTTTCAACCTTCTCGATGAGTTCCAAACTATCTCCATCGCCTCATATACTATTTCAGGACCAAGAAGAGAAAACTTACCCACTTCAAACCATTCAACCGGGGACCGAAACCTCCTACTATAAAGTGCTTCAAAAGGTGCCACACTGATACTCAAATTGTAGATATTGTTGAACGAGCACTCTATAAAAGGTAGGTGATCATCTCTATTCCTTTTAAAATCAATAACACAAGCTCTCAACATGTCTTGAAGGGTTTTAATGGTGCGCTTCACATGTCCATCCGGGGAGCACCCCCTAGAAGTAACCAGTGTCGTCGTCCTCAGAGAGCACTAAGATTATCCTCTTAACATTCGTTATTACGTTCATAAGTTAAAAGTGCAGAAAATTTTAACCTTTCATCCACATCTACTTTTTATGATTTTACTTAGACCTCTCGCTTCCTAGACTCCTCGCAATGATAAACATACTTAGTCCTTCACTTTTGATCGCCAATTTTATATCTATCATATATATATATATATATATATACTATATCTATAATATAATATATATATTATATTATGATATATAAACTACACACTCAGTCTTAATTTTGGATGTTTTTCAGATTAAACTATCTAAAGGAATGAACAATATGGGCATTATCCCTTACAACGAATGCATAAATTTGGCCACTCAGGACCTCCCAACATGTCTGGAAGAAACATAAAGTGGAAACAAATATCATTAGACTATAGCAATTCACTTATGTATAATTAGAAAATGCACCATCCTGGGATCTTGAGGATATTCAAACAGTTGGAGAAATGATCCTAGCCTTCCTTTGAAAGTGGTCACGAATCCTTGAACGATCGAAATCTAAAATGTTTGGGGAAAGGGAGAAATAGTGGTTAGCACATCACGTTTACTATGGAAACAGATGGACACACCACATACAAATCATTCTAAATAGGGACATTTGATAAAACCATGCAAATTTACTTTGAAAAGCCTTATGCATAACCCAAGAACACATATAAGACAATAATCATATATTCCTTATAATACAAGCATATTAACCAGAAGACTAACACACTCAATTTAATCCAAGTAAACATGTGTATAACATAATAGAGTTCATATCCAATGCAACTCTACCATCATATTATAACCACAAAGCATGTTCATGAGTTTCTAACATTATAACGTAAGTAAAACCCTTAGCCATAACCCTTCACCAAGCTAACTATTTGCCACATGCGTCAAGTGAGCCAATAACTCCAACTCAACCAAGCCAACTAACGCAAGGATGATGACGAATGTCTAACTTTCCCATAACATAGCATTATAGTATTCTCCTCATATCTTGAAATATAGGACCTAACATAAGAAATTAACATAAGCATAACATTATTTCATAAGAATCAACTTCCTAGGATTTTCGTCAAGGCAAACTATTGCAATGTTTATGTAGAGTCCACATACCCCTACAAAGCTAAGTCAAAACCTTAATCCCTCTAATTAGAGTTTGTGATTTAATTACCTCATTTTAGGTTTTTTATGACTTATTATTAACTTCTACTGCCATAGACCACATGAGCATTGGAATACGTGTCATGAACCCTACACCAAAATAAGTGTGGAACTACTGCCAAAGTAGTACCAATCCATGAAATAACATATAGGTGACCTACTAGCTATTATTCCTAATGGTGGCGACACATTCAAGATCTGAGGAGATTGTTTTGGGAACCGTATAATGCCCATGCATTTAGTCTCCATCTATGAGTACAATAGTTAACCTACCTCACTTATTTGAGAGGACACTTCTCACTACTAGTAACTCGGTGCCCTAAGCTAGAGTCCCCTTTTGAAAGGTCTTTCGTTAGCATCATTACTTATTTAGGTCATAGGAGAATAACTCCTTGTATAGTCATAGTCATTACCTCAGTAAGATTTTATTAGAGCAAACTTTCATTACACCCTCACATGTGATATACCACATAACATCATCATATCAAAGTAAGGCACGTAGGGGACTTCATACACACCTTATATAATAACATATTCACACAATGTAAACAAATATAAATAATAAAGTACATTTGAATTAATCATCTACCAACACCTAATTATTCAATCATAAGGTTACTTCACTTAACTTCATCACCAAAGTACATTCAACCATAATTGAAGTAAAAGTTTGAGATCACAAAGACCTTAACCCAATCTCCTTCACAAGCCATCATCCAGGTTTTTACCATAACCCATCCAATTAAACCAAAAAATGGGTTGTAAAATCATCACACATAGTAATTAAACACAATCATGAAGTCAATTGCAAATCACTACAAACTCATTTCAACAATAGTTATAACATAGGGTTTATGGGACTCGGATCAGTTTTTTAATGATCCTATTCCACATACTTAGGTTCCTCATCATAATATAAGCATAATAAACCCAAAAAAACCGATAATGTAATACAATTTAGAATATCACATTCATATTAGGAAAGTAAAACAAACAACACACCACAAAAAGACAAAAGAAAAGCATTGAAATCCATTCTTGTAAAACTAATTTTGTTGACAAACCCTTTTTGGCGAAAGGAATCCCTACAGGTGATATTATCCCATACTCCATTGTTTTGTGTAACATTTATGGAGGAAAGTGATATTATTTATCCCTAATGCCCTGACTGATCCCTTCAATGGAGTTTCTTCTTTGAGAGAGCAGAAAATAAGAAGAAGGAAGAGAAATTTAGGTTTGGGAAATTTTGGGTGTTTAGTTGAGTTTAGGCTTAGGGTAGGTTATATAGTTGACTAACTAACCTAATTTACAAACCTATAATATCTAATAAGATCCCTAACTACTAACTTAATTAAGTGACCCAACTAAAACTTAACAGTAAAAAGGTAGGCCTGACCTACGAGACCTCGACCTATGGGTCGTAGGTCAGTCGACGACCTTACCCTTAACCGTCCTCAACAAACATTTTTTTGATCAGATTGTTGCCAAATTGGACTTTTTGAAAAAATATTTAAGTCACCATCGCGGAGGTATCGAATCCCCATCTATTAGGACTCGTCTCGTCACCTGTAACTGGAGGTAGCTGCTGCATGCTCTCCCTTATTTAGCAAGTTTAAGTAAAAATGAAGGGGTCCTCCTCCAGGAACCTTAGGGTAATCTTTGGGGAATCGTACCCAAAACATTCGACCCTAAACCTACCTTTATATGTTTTAGATACATTTGTACAAAATTTCATCCATTTCCAACTCTTAAAACATTGTGAAATAGGCTAAGACACACTAGCACCTCTTTTACTAATCTCGGGACGTCGTGGACGTTCTTTCACGTTTTGACTATAAGACTTTTTAATTGATTTATATATATTATTATTGACCTTTAAATAGTGTTACAAACCTTATATACTCATATGAGTCTCTATATTAGGTTTTAGACTTTTGGAGTGTTACGCCTCCTATAATTACCAGCCAACCCTAGAAAACATCAAATGTCGGTAGGATTCAAAGGAATAAGAAAACTTTTGACCACTTTCATCTTCCTCGGATACACCTATAAACCTTCATAGGGACAATGTGACCAAGTAACACAGCTTGTCTCAACAAATATTCACATTTACTAAACTTAACAAAAAGTTCGTTATCTTTGGGAACTTGGAAAACTATCCTCAAATGGATTATATGATGATTCTTACTCCTATAAAATATCTAGATGTCATCAATGAAGACAATCACAAACATATCAATATAATTCCTAAAAACTCGATTCGTAAAGTCCATGAAAGTCGTCAGGGCATTTGTTAGACCAAAGGACATAACTAAGAGCTCGAAGTGACCATATATTGTTTGTAATGTTGTTTTCGTAATATCAACATCCTTCACTCTAAGTTGGTTATACCCGACATCAATTATCTATTTTTGAAAAGTAACTTCCTTCTGGAGTTACTCAAACAAAATCATCAAATCCTAGGGAGTGGGTAACTTATTAATCTATGTTTTACCCACCCTTGTTCAATTGATTAATAGTCGATAACAACATCTCAAAGACCCATCCTTCTTCTTCACTAACAATACCGGGACACCACATGGAGATATACTTGGTTGAAAACAAAAACTTATCTAGAAAATGCTTAAGTTGAGCCTTTAGTTCTTTCAACTTGGACGGGGCCATCCGATAAGGAGGGACTGAAATAGGTTGTGTATTCGATAATAAATCAATGCTGAAGTCATTTTCCTGTTTGGGAGGAATTCTAAGCAAGTCATCGGGAATGATTTCTGGAAATTCCTTCACTACGGGTACCGAATCTATGAGAGGGACCTCGAATTCAAGATGCTTCACCCTCACTATGTGATAGAGACAACCCTTTGCAGTAATATCGCAAGTTTTTAGACACGAAATGATCTTACCCCTAGGATTTGAGTTTCCTCTCTTCCACTCAAAAATGGGTTCATTAGGAAATTGAAATTTGACTACCCGCATGCAACCAATCCATTTTCAATATGACATCAAAATCTAGCATGTCATGTCCTATAAAGTCAACTAATGTAACTCTATTGCGCAAGGATATAGGAAGACCCTTATAGACTCTTTTAGCCATCACGGAATCACCCACTTGTGTATAAACCGAAAGGGTTCATCTAAGATATCGGGTAGTATATCAAATTTCATTGTTACAAAAGGGGTACAAAATACAACATGCGCATAAATCAAAAATGCAATATACATTAAAGAAACACGTCGCATACGGTAATCCACATCGCGATGCTTTCTTTGATCACTCGGATCTGAGAGCAATAAATTGATTCTTTTTCAGGGGCTTTTGTCATTCGGGACGCACTTTGTTTGTGTGGCTTCAACATTTTCCCCTTCCTTGAGAATTTCATCATGGAAATATCTCTTCATGGAACCACTCTTTCTCAACCCTAACAAATTCCTATTGCTAACTGTGCACTTACCATCAATGTTTTTCTCACCACCCTTTGCACAATAGGACTTCTGTCTCAAGTAAGAACACTACTGTTTTTTTCCCAAACTTGAGACTTGGAGTATATGCCTTACTCTCTGTTTGATACTTGGAGTATTAAGGTCCTTGGTTTGGAAACCTCTTTCTTTAACCTCAAATCAGTTCTTGGAAGAATTCCCATCTTCCAGTTCTTATCTTCTTCAACTCCTACCACTTACATAAGCTGTTGCTCCTCAAATTTAATTTTGGCATGACCATGAGGCGAAAGACAGTCCATACAGGATCAACATTCAGACCTACATTCATTACCCACAAGGTCCAGATAATCCCATAACAAATTGTGTTCTCTTATCCCAGAATTTCTCAACAACAGTAGGCAACATGATTTGAAGTCAGAGTAAACTTGAGGATATACTCCTCACACTCATACCCTTGGTGAAGTTGGACATGAATTCTTCATAGTACTCTCCTAATTCAAGGGAAGAAACTATCAGAAAGTCATCTTTAAAGATTCACATGTCAATCCAGGCCTTCCTAACCGGCCTCCATCATCCTTCCATGCTTCCTACCCAAACCTTGAGCCTATCTTTGACTTGCTAGGCGCTAGTCCTCCTTTTTCCTTGGAGAAGACACATGCCCCCACATCATGAACTTTAAAGCACGTCATCAATAAAACCTTGTAGGTTCCTCCTCCATCTTGGAACCAAATAATGTAGGGGGATTCATCCTTTGTGAATCCTAATCCTTGAAGCGGTGGTGCTATCGTTGGGGGTTCCTTGTAAGCCCTAGTATCCTAGCAACTTCAGGTTTCTAGCACTGTGGCCAAAGCTACCGATATTCGCCCTTATCTCACCATTAGACATAGGTCTCTTCTTATATGAACTTTGTGTGTATGTATGCTTTGATGGGAACTGCCCCATTCAAATACTCCTCTCCTGACTCTTCGAGCATTGTTCTCCTTGTCTTCATTGACTTAAGCACAATAAAAGGATTAGGAGAAAGGACTAATAGATTTAAGAATTTAGGCACGACTAAAGAAAAACAAAATAGTGCAAGATTCCAAAGCATCTCAATATTCTCTCATCCATAGTGTGTGTCCGTGCTTCACACTTATTATAACCCTACATAGATGTGGCTTAGTGATACCATCCATCATAAATGTTACTAAACGGCATGCTTTGGAGACAAACTATAATGACTCCAAGTACCCTATGCTTTACCCCGAACTACCCCACCGGCGTATTTGTACCTGAAGTGGACTTAGACTATCCTTCCTTATCATACACCATGCATAATCATATGAAGTAAAAAGTGGAATAGTATAACGAGAGAACGAACAATCAAGAAGTAAATTGTAGAAGATTAAAACTTTTACCTATTGAAGTGATCTTTAGACTTCTCTTCTTATCATATCTGGCGTACATAGACTCTTCGCATTATAATGTTTTACATAGACTTCTCATTTGGAATATTACATCATCAACATATCTAATATTTTTCTCACCTATAACCATCTAAATAGAATTAGAACATTTTGGGCATAGACCTTACAAGTATAATAATGCGCACATATAGGGCTTACATTACCAAAAAATCAATGTTCTCTCATAGGAAATGATAGTTTTGTTTAGACTATTCAATAACAACAAAAGTTAGATATGTGGTTTTGTGTTAGACATAGTCCATAACACAAAAGTTAGAGATGTGGAACCATCCTCGAAACAATTAAGATTTCCACCAACAACTTGTTAAATGATCCAAGTATTCGCTTTCTTGGCAATGGCCATGAACTCCTCAACGTCCCGAACTTAAAATGTTTTTGGTAAAACGGTTGAAATATGGGTTAGTACATCAACACGTTAAAGTATGAAAACACTATTTTTAACAACTCTGACAACTTTCAAGAACTAATTTATAGCCTCACATGAGTATAATAAGACTTGAAAATTTTTTTTATAAGACCTAAAATGATGTTATAATCTATTTAGGAAGTTATGAGGCAGACGTCAAGAACGTCCAGGACGTTCGGGGAGATATTGAAAGAGGTGCTAGTGTGTCTAGCCTATTTTCAGGGTTTAAGATTCAAAAATTGACTAAAATTGGAAAGAAGGTTTCCAACATCTATTAGAATAATTATTGAGTTTTGAAACGTTCCGTTCCAACTCCCCCAAGGACACCCCTAAGGGTCCCTTGGAGAGGACCCTTCAAAATGACCAAAAAGCTAGCAAAAAAGACAGCAACAATCTACTCTTGCAAACGACGGTGGCCAATCGATGCCTCCTTCGAACAACACTTAGAAATGTCCCAAAACATGGAAAAAAATCAATACTTCAGACAAAACTATGGATGTGCAGGATGGTGTGTGGGGCAGTGGTCCCCGTCACTTTCTACAGACCATAGGTCTGGTTTCATAGGTAACGGCCTACAATTTTTCTATTGGTTCGTGAAGTGACTTTCAATTTAATTAGTTCGTTAGTTAGGGGTTTAATAATGTTAGTAGTTTTTAAGTAGGTTGTTAAGTACTATATACACCTAACCCTAAGCTAAACCCACACTTAACCACCTCCCCGTTCCCAAGCATAATTACTCTCTTCTCTCTTTACATGCTCTCCTCCTCTCTCTCCCAAGAAGAAATTCGTAGGAGTGAAAAGGTCCAAGGTTGAATAGGTCTTCAATGAAAACCACTTCCCTTGATACCTTCAATAATATCACGTATGGGATCTTTCACGTTTGGTACGTCCTTTTTTCCCCAAATGATTCTTTCTAAATTGGTGTTTTCGGAGGGGTCTAAAAGACGATTTTTCATATGTGTTATTTCTCTTCGCTAATCTATTTAAAACGTCCTCAATGGTGTCCGTTCTTGATTTATATTGTTATTAATGATTATATTTATGATAAAATTAATTGTTAATTTCGTTAGTTCTCTTGATGATTATACCTAATATGTGGGAAATTTTTGGAAAGGATTTTGACCAATTCTTCCTCTACCCTAAGATTATTAACTCATATTGGATTGATTAGATTGATAATAATTACATATAGAGATAGTTTTTAATATACTCCCCTTTTATGAATCATATACACCTATTGTTGGTGGAACTTGATGGTGGATGGAAAAACACCATGTGTGTGTCCTTCTAAGAGATTGAGTAAAGTCTTGTAAACTCAACCTTTCCTTTCAATTATGATGTTTGTCACTGGTATGAAGTTCAATTGAACTGTATCTTGTGTTAGTTTAAGTACAATTGGTTAGAGGAATGCAAATGAAATGCTTGACTTTGTGACTTGTGAGATTAGACAATGATATCTGGATATTGGTTAGTGATGAATTTTCTGTGTCCCTTATTATGATATTATGATTTTAATGTGTTAATCTGACATATGAGGGGTTTGTTTGAAGGGGAATTCACATGCAATTCCATATTGAGATAATGAATTATTTACATATACAAGTTTAGTCCCCTAGACCTAAACAAAGTTATGATTGGGTTTAAAGCAAGACATTTCAAAAGGTAACTTTTAATTAGCACTGAGCGAATTAGTAGTGAGGAGTGTCCCTACCTGAGGAGTGTCCCTACCCAAGTAGAGAAGGTAGTTTCAATATTGTACTCATGAGATAGAGAATACAATTCCCATGGAATGAAGAGGGTTTCAAACATGCATCCTAGTTCTTGAACTTTGTTTCCTCCATAGGAATACTAGCTAGTAGATCCACCTAGAGTCTATGTTCATGCTTGGTACTACTTTCGCAAGTACTCACCTTATTTCAGTGTAATGTTTTCATATCAGCGATTTAACATTTAGTTATTATGGTCTATGTTAGTTAAAACAAGTGTTCTCAAAAATAAATGAAGTAATAATGTGAATACTATCAAGGATGATTTAAGGGGTTTGACTTAGTCTAGGTAGGGGTATGGGACTCTATTTTACCTATGCATTGCACTAGTTGTCCTTGAGGGAAGTCCTATAAGATTGTTCTTATGTTCTTATAAAGAAAATCTTATGCCTATGTTGACTTTCCATGTTGATGATCCTATATGATGTTAGTTTTACTTAACATGATATTTGTCTAATATTTCTAAATATGTTGATGACTACTAGTGATGCTATATTATTTTGAGTTAGGCATTACTTCTGATCCTTTGTTTGGTTTACTTGGTTGAATGAGGTTATTGGACATTTCTTAGTCATTGCACTTGTAGGATTAATGATTGGTTATGACTAAGGGTCTTAAACATGTTTAAATGTTATGAACTCTTATACATTCTTTGGTTTTATAACATGATGTTGGAGTTTTTGTGGCTATATACTTGAATATGGTATTATACATTTTGACTTGACTATACTTGATGATGTTGTCTTGTGTTTTACATGGTTTTAACTTAAGTATTATGTGATGATTGGATTATATGGGTTCTTCTTCGTGCATAAGGCTTTTTTAAGTAACTTAGAATGCTTTTGAACAAATATTCCCTTATGATGAGTTCTAAGCTTATGTGAGCATGTCTTTCCATACTTAGTACAAGTGGTGTACTAAACCATATTTCTCTGTTTTTCCCCATCACTTTAGCTTCCGATCGTTGAAGGGTTATTGGCCAATTTGCAAGGAATACATGTATCATTTCTCCAAGCATGGGCATGTTCTCAAGATCCATGGATAATTCCTTTTTTCATTCTACCTATGTTACTTGTTATAGTCCAAAGATGTTCATTTAACTCTTATTATTCAAGATATTGTTGTAAGTCCTAAGTGGCAATTATACATTTGTTGAAGGGCTATTCCCGAATTGTTATATTCCGTTTAGATTGTTTCATATGATACATCCATATGAATAATATATTGTGTATATTGTATATGTGGCATAAAAGTAGAAGCCTATATTAGATTTTTATGTGAGGAGTACAAGTAAACTCCCTATGTATATATGATTTGTAAGTGAGAGGTCTAAGTAAACCTCAAGATGTGGATGTATATGTAGATGAAATTTTTTTATTTTCCGCACTTTTAACTATAAATGTAATGATGACTGCTAAGAGGCTATTTAAGTTCTCTCTGAGGACAATGATGACGGTTACATCTAGGGGATGCTCACCGATGTGACAAACATGGTATCAGAGCATGAGTTTAAATATCCCTAAGATAGATGTCTCATTAAACCGTATCTTTGTAGATTTTCATTATAATTGTGAAGCGTATCATACTTATGAATGAGAGACTATATGATGGTTAGGAAATTCTCATCTTCTTGTTATTCCTAGCTTGTGCCTCTAGAGTCTTACTTTATGTATTATTTCACCTAAACATTTTATTGAGATTATAGGTATGACTACTAGAATGGAAGCCGCAAGAAGGGCCGAAGAAGGGATTGCTAGTATGGAAGCTCATGAAAATTAAACTCCTCCGCAAGACAATCAAGTGCCTCCATTTGAGAAAATTCCTATAGGTGCTCGAGTTCTGGTTGTTCCTCCACCTATGAGGGATGGAGAGATAAGGTCAGCTATTCTCAACTTTGCTCAAGCCATGACCTCTAATGTTAATACCATAACTTCACAAGTCCAAGATATAACGGCACAAGTCAAACAGGAAGTTGGACCTCGTAATCCTCAACATGCTAGCACTATGGCTTCTCATTTGAGAGACTTTACTAGGTTGAACCCTCATATGTTCTTTGGGTCAAAAGAGGGTGAAGAACCCCAAGACATTCTTCATGAGGTCTACAAGATCTTATTTTTTTATGGGTGTGACTTCAAATAAAAAGGCCGAGTTAGCAGCCTATCTACTCAAAGATGTGGCCCAAACATGGTACACACAATGAAGTGATAATACACTGCTAAGAGGTTGTCCGGTGACTTGGGATATATTCAAGAGGGCTTTTCTTCATAGGTTCTTTTCTAAATAATTGAGGGGATATAAGGTGGAAGAATCCATAAACCTTCATCAATGAGGTATGAGTGTACTTGATTACTCATTGAAGTTTACTAAGTTCTCTATGTATGCTCCATCCTTGGTGTCTAACCCAAAGGATAAGATGAGTCATTTTCTTACTGGAGTGTCCTAAGACTTGGTAGACAAATTTTATTCGGCTATTATTCATGATAATATGAAAATCTCTTGTCTAATGGTTCATGCTCAACAAGTGGAAGAAAGTAGACTAAGGAGAAAGAATAGAGTGGCAAAGAGGGCCAAGTCTTATAAGAGTGGTTCTTCAAAGAAAAGGTTGGAGATTCAAGACAACCTTCGATTAAAGAAGAGTTTCTCCAATCTTGTTCCTTTTAAGTTCCGCAAGGCTCGTGAGGAAGGGTGTCAGAACCCTAAGTCTCAAAAAGGAAGAGGTACTAGTCCACCAATAAAGAAGCCTACTTGTGGAAAATATGGGAAGAAGCACATAGGTGAATGTCTAGTTGGGATAGACAATTGCTTTGGGTGTGGAAAAAGTGGTCACAAGGTCAGGGATTTCCCTAATGAAAAAGGTAAATACAGTGGAAGTACGAGTGCTCAAGCAAGTGGTTCTAATGTGGATGCTCCAAGAAATAGTCGTTTTTATGCTATCCGCTCTAGGGGTGAACAAAAGAGGTTTTCTGATGTGGTGATCAGTATGTTACAAGTCTTGTCTATTGATCTTTATGCTTTACTTGATTCGGGTGATACATTGTCTTTTGTTACTCCATTAGTAGCTAGAAAATTTGATATTTTGCCTGATATACTTCATGAACCTTTTATGGTGACTACCCCGGTAGGTGATTCGGTGGTTGTAAAGAGGGTATATAGAAATTGTCCTAAAATGTTTCCCAATAAAGTTACTCATGTTTAATAAGTAGAACTTGATATGGTTGATTTCAATGTGATTTTGGGAATGGATTGGTTGCATGATTGTTTTGCTTCCTTGATTGTAGAACAAGAGTTGTTAAGTTCAATTTTTCTAACGAATCCGTCTTATAATGGAAGGGGGGAAATTTTATTCCTACAAGTTGTATCATTTCTTGTTTAAAGGCTTCTATGATGATCTCTAAAGGGTATTTATACTATTTTTTAATTGTCAAAGATTTAGACTTTGAAAATCCTCCCACTTATTTAGTTCCCATAGTGAGGGAATTTCTGAAGGTTTTTCCTAATAATCTTCCCAAAATTCCTACCAAATGCGAAATTGATTTTCGTATTGACTTGTTGTCACATAAGAACCTCATTTAAATTCCTCCTCATCGGATGGCTCCTGCCGTACTGAAAGAGTTGAAGGTCAACTCAAAGAAAAAGGGTGGTCCCTTATGATGTGTATTGATTACCGACAACTCAATAAGGTCACTATAAAGAAAAAATATCCTCTCCCTAAGATTGATGAATTATTTGATCAACTCTAAGGTGCGATTTACTTTTATAAGATTGATTTTAGGTCGGGTTATAACCAACTTAGGGTGAGAGGTGAAGATATCCCCAAAACAGCTTTCCGAACTAGGTATGGTCATAATTAGTTCCCAATTATGTCATTTGGATTGAAAAATGCCCTGTCGGCTTTTATCGACATAATGAATAGGGTGTTTCGAAATTACCTATGTTCTATTTTTATTATTTTCATTAACCATATATTGGTTTATCGGAAGAATAAGGGTGATCGTATGGACCATTTGAGTGTGGTATTGCAAGTCCTTAAGGAACACCAACTTTCTACCAAGTATAGAAAATGTGAATTTTTTTTGAGTTCGGTTGCATTTCATGGTCATATAATCTTTAGTGAGGGTGTAGAGGTCGATCCGATAAAGACTTAAGCGGTCGAAAAAGAATTAAGCGGTTAGAATTGGCCTAGACTTTTGGGTCCAACAGATATAAGAAATTTCTTGTGTATAGCAGGTTACTATAGGAGGTTTGTGGATGCTTTTGAGTCTATTTCTCTCCTTTGACAACCTTGACCCAAAATAATGTGAAATTTATGTGGTCGGAGACTTATGAAAGAATCTTTAAAGTTTTGAAAGATAGAGTTACCTCCGCTCCAGTGCTGACCTTACTGGAGGGTACCAACGGTTTTGTGGTATAGATTGTGATTCTTCAGGAATTGGTTTGAGTTGTGTCCTGATGCAACATGGTAAGGTTATAGCTTATGCCTATAGGCAACTCAAGGTTCATGAGAAGAACTACCCAACTCATTATCTTGAGTTAGTAATTGTGGTGTTTGCCTTCAAAATATTGGGGCATTATCTTTATGGTGTCGATGTTGATGTGTATATCGATCATAAGAGCCTTTAAAATGTGTTTACCCAAAAGGAGTCGAATCTCAGGCAACGAAGATGGTTGGAATCGTTGAAAGATTGTGACATGAATGTTTTCTACAACCCTGGCAAGGCTAATGCAGTTACAGATGCTCTAAGTCGTACGACCATGGGCAGTATGTGGCATGTACAAGAATCCAAGAAAGACTTAGTAAAAAATGTTCATAGGTTAGCTCGTTTGGGTGTTTTATTGGAATATTATCCTAAGTGTGGTTTTATGGTCTGTCATAACCCTAAATCATCTTTGATGGTTGAAGTGAATTCTAAGAAACACCTTAATCTATCATTGATGGAGTCGAAGGAATCAATTCTTGGTAAGCTTAATGAGTTATTTTCCTTAGGGTGGATGCTGTTTTGAGGTACCAAGAGAGGTAATGTGTGCCCAATGTTGATGATTTGAGAAACTGGATTCTTGAGAAAGAGCATGGTTCTCGTTATTCCAATCATCCGAATTCTTCTAAGATGTATGATAACCTTAGAGAAGTATTTTGGTGGGATGGATTGAAAAGGGAAATAGCGGAATTTGTTGCAAATTGTCTAAATTGACAAGTGAAAGTTGAGCACCAATATTTGGGTGGATTACTTCAAGAAATGCAAGTTCCCTCTTGGATTTGTGAAGACATTAGTATGGACTTTGTAGTGGGTTTGCCTCGTACTCGAAGGCCAAATGAATCTATATGGGTGGTTGTTGATAGGTTGACGACATTCGGTCACTTTATCAATGTTTAGTCTACTTATTCGGCAGAAGAGTATGCAAGGATATGTATAAATGAGGTTGTGAGTCTTAATGGGATCTTTTTATCCATCATTTTGGATGGAGGTGATCAATTCACATCTCGGTTTTGGAGGTCTTTCCAAAATGTATTAGGTACTCAAATAAAGTGAAGCACCGCTTTTCATCCCCAAACGGATGGTCAAGCGAAGCAAACTATTCAAACACTTGAGGATATTCTTACACCATGTGCTATTGACTTCAAGGGAAGTTGGGATGAGCATTTGCCTTTGGTTGAGTTCTCTGATATCAATAGTTACCATTCGACTATATCCATGGCTCCTTTTGAGGCTTTGTATGGTAGGAGATATAGATCTATAGTTGGATGGTTTGAGATTGGTCAGTCTTCACTCCTTAATCCCTAATTTATTTATTATACTTTTGAGAAAGTTTGTGTCATAAGGGATAGGTTGAAGGCGTCCTATAGCAAGAAAAAATCTTATGCCGATAATAGGAGAAGAGACCTTGAATTTGAAGAAGCCGATTAGGTGTATGAGAATATTTCACCCATGAAAGGGGTGATGAGATTTGGAAAGAAATATAAACTTATTCCTCGATATGTGGGTAACTATGAAAATTTTCAAAGGGTTGGCAAGGTTGCATATGAGTTAAGATTACCTAGTGAGCTAGCTTCGGTTTACCAAGTATACCATGTCTCCATTCTTAAGAAGTGCATTGGTGACCCCGAGTCTAATCTTCCAATTGAAGGTATTTGTGTGGATGAGAACCTCTCCTATAAAGAGGTTCTGGTGAAAATCCTTGAACGGTAAGCGAAGAAGTTGATAAACAAAGACTCGATCTCCGTAAAGGTTTTATGGAGGAACCACCTAGTTGATGGAGCAACATGGGAGTCCGAGGTTGACATGAAATCTCATTATCCTCATCTATTTTCTAATAAAGGTTAGTTTTTCCTATTAATAATCAAAATAATAAGTTAATTTGTATTTGACTTGTTTGGTGAAGATATGTGTATTTCTGGTAAAGGTTTTTGCTAAAATGAAGTTTCATAGAACAATGCTCTTTGACTTGATTAGCACTTAATTGTGTATTTGGTATATTGTTGCCTTTATGAGGTTATATTGGTCATATTGATATATTGTGACCCGAAACAAACTCTAACATGTGTCCCCAACCTTTTAACTATTTAACTTCAATATGACTCTTTTGAACCCCTTGAAACATACCAAATCACGCTAACTCAATTTCACTAGTTTTATGACGTCTTGGTCGTCCCTAGACGTTATGACTCTATCACATCCTAATTAAGTTTGTTACTTTGGTTTTAGGTCTAAAACATGATTATTCAACATGAGGCTCTAAGATAGGTCATAGAATTTATGGGGTGTTACACATACATCTCTTCACATGGTAGTTTCTTGTGAGAACCTATTTCAACTTTCAGTTTTAGCTCTTTTGCCTCTTTAAAAAGCTCTGCATGCCTTCTTCAGTGTTTCCAATGTTCTGATCGAATCTTTTGGAAACTGATTTAGCCAGCTCATATCTTCAAAGTTAGTGATGAGTCCACTAATTGGACTCATTTTTGGTCTTATTTTAATGAAAATAGTGTCCTCATATGCACATTCTATCTCAATATATGATGAAAACTCTTAGCTTCAGGCATTTGAAATTTTACTATGAGCATGGACACTTAGGCGCAAAACGAGAATAAAAACGATGAAAAGAGATGAACTTGAAGCTTGAATATCACTAATTATATACTTGGTCATCAGTTGTAAAGGATGCATTTCACCATTTGTTTAGCAAGCGAAGCCATGAAGGAACTAGATTAAAAAAGGTGATGAAAAGGAGTAGTCGTCAATTCACCAACTAGTTTCGCAGCACTTAATTTGAAATGTATAAATACTAGTTGTAGATGATATTTTTAAGGGTCCAAACGTTATTATTATTTTTCACTTTTAGAACTTTAGTATTGGTATTTTTCTCTCATGTATCGAGAGGTTTTTTGTGGGAGACTTGAAGAAAGGAACTTTTCTTCCTCAAATGGGAAGTGGGTATTTTCCATTTCCATTTAATCATAGTAATGTTTAATTTATTATACCCATTTGATATCTTTATCATTTTACGTGAATTTGGTTGTTGATTGATGTGTGGCTAAAAACCCCTATTCTTAGGGTGTGATATGCTAGAGACAGAGAAGCCACGAAACCTAGATCTCTAGACCTATGGTCTAAGGAGTGGGGTGACATGAATTTCAGCCCCAGAGAGCAAATCCTAGTCGTGTATGCAAGCAATCATTATCGAAAGATCGGGTATGGGTAAGACGTAGGTTGGTCTTCATTAGACGAGCGGGTGTCAAAGAGAAACTTATTTGATATGAGGTAAGTTCCTAAAGAGGGAATATACTTTCACCAAAAGCTTAGCCTAGTCATCATTATCTTGCAAATTTCCTATCGAAAGCATGTACCAAATGGTTTACTTCAACATATATTGAGCTCACACCACAAGAAAATGTCCCTAAACTTGATTCCCCTTTATTATACATATATTGTGGTCACAAATTTAATTTACTCTATTTTTCTTCAATAATTTCTCAAACTATTACTAACTCGAATGGAAATTCTAGTTTAGTTAAAATATTCACTACCTCTCCCTTGGGAAACGGCCCAAACCCTTTGTTGGGTTACTATACTCGATTATATTCATAGACACTCAGACTGTAGGCTAGTGTCAATGATCACAATCACAGAAGAATCATCAAAATTGTGGCAGCGTGTGCCGCTGCTAGGGAGTAGTGTCGCTTGAAATGTAGTTTTCTTAGTCTTTTAGTTCTTTATAGTGTACGTTTTACTAACTTTACGTTTAGTTGTGTTATTATGTGTGTTAAATTATTAAGGTAAGCACATTGCATTGTGCCTATGAGAAGTTGGAATGGCATACTTTTAATGTAACGATGTTTCAAGACAAGATTATAATGTTCAAGTAACTAAAAGGTGAATAATTGCAAGAAGCCCGGATAAGGTTCAGAACACTCCGGCGGACCTTCACAACCCATGAAAACCCTAACAGAGCTATTCTAGTATCTTTTTATGAAAGATGAAGTCTAGTAAATAGAACGTTTGGCGATCAAATTACCTTAGTAATATGATAGGTCATCCCTACGAAGTAGCAAACAAATTCCCTAACAATAAGGCTATTCCAGATCCCAAGACGATGAAGAAAGATTTCCATGAAGTGATCCTACTAAATTAGTTCAATTCGCTGGCGAATAAAAATTAAGGAATTTGAAATACAGCGCCCCAAGAAACATAACTACATCCCTCTGCACAAGCAAAGGATAATTAAGGACAAGGGGGATGGACAGATCAAGGAGATGCTCACACTTCTACTGCAGAAGTCAAATGAGAACCACAGGATACTAGAGGAGCTCAAGGAGAATTCCTTTGTTTTTAATTAATTCACAACCTCTCAAATTATGCTCATTTAGTCATTAAAATCCTAAATGGCACAAGTGTGAACCGAGCTTCATCAAAATTTATACGAGAAATTGCATGGTAATAGGAGGCATACCCGCAGAGTTGAGTATAAACATCATCTTACATTGTGCCACGGCATTAACTAAGGATTTATTTGCGAGGCAACCCAAAACTCTTAAATACTTTAATATTTTATTTTATTGAAATAAAGGTTTTTTTTTTGTAGAGTCACTTGCGGGTAATATCGGCAAGGTGTACAATGACGCACATAAATCGTAACTATGAAACGCAACCTGAATTGGCAAACCTGAGAATGATCGCCGTTTGGAGCTTTATGCCATTTGAATGCACTGTAAAACTCAGCGAAGTAAGAATTATTTGGCGGATCGCCGAGTAGCTAAGAAAAATTGACTAATCTCACCGAATTGGTGAGATCCGCAAAAAAATGTATAAAGTGACCTCCTCTATCGCTCCACCTATTTCAATTCCTCTAACTCCGAGTTTCCACAAAAACACACATACTTAGTATTTGGAAAATTCTAGCATTACATAAGTATTTTTAGATTTAAAATTAGTACTTCAATCAGGATCTATCTGACACCTAGCATCATAGTCTCTACCAACTCAACTAAAAAGGTTAGTCCTCCACAGCCCACTTTATCTATAGTGTTTCCCCTCTTGTGAAACGATTGTCCCATTGAAATATACTAAACTCCCCTGACGAGAAACTCGGAGACTGTTGAATACCCCTTTGCATTATGTTGTGGATCTAGTTGAAATTTGAAATGTATGTGCTTCAAAATCTACTTTCAAAAGGTTTTTTGGTCAATCATATGAGAACGAAATGAAAATTAGGGCATTGAGTAACTTGTCTAGTAAGAGCAGGCTTTCTAGGACACTTGGCGTGCCATGTTCAATGAGTTTCATCCACGATCCGCCGATTGATTGACATTGCATATCTGTGTAAACCTAGTTGAACTACTCTTAGAGAGTTTTGCACTTCACCTAATACCATAAAAATCTATTTTCAAAATTAGAACTCATAACAGGGTGAACATATTTAATAGATCTAATTGTGATTGCAGCTATGGCCAAACCCGAACTCGCATGCAGAGTACATGTAGTACCTAATTTAAATCTAGACATGGACAATGTCGCATCTAGGATAAGAAGCCCTCAAGCTCCTACAGTTCGTCTTCCAATTCAAGAGTGAATAATATAGTCGACACATCAAATTCAGAGTCTTCCACCCAGATCATGTAATAGATCAAAAGTTGATGGATTGGGATTGTTTTGTAAAAGAAATGCTTATCCATTGATGGAGTAATTAATTAGAAAGAAAACAAGCAGCAACACTCAAACTAGTTGATTTTATGTAGTACAATGGAAAATATTTTTGTGCAATCCTGACAGTATTAACGAAATATTGGGTCATCCTAAGAACATTGAAGATGCTTCTTAACCTATAATCAGGAATGAAAAGCTGGATAACATGAAAAAGTTGTTAGGCCCCCTAATCTCAGCTGATATTCCCTATTGTTTAGATGCTAGAGTTGAAATTTAAAAGAGGGACCTTAATGTAGCAACTTGGTATTTGTTTGGTTTTCTTAGCAACACGATCATGCCATCCCAAAACAAATCTATTTTACGGCACGCAAAGGTTGCTTGTTACAGTTGTATTATTGATAAACTCAACTTAACCTGCGAATGATCATCGGTACAGAGATTATCATGCGCACAAAATAATGCAAAACCTTACTCCCATTTCCCATATTGATAACAGCATTGTGTAACACACTCAAGTAACTCAAGATGTCAAGAAGGATGTGGAAATAACTCCTACATCTTCCACCAATATCTGGAGTATCGGAGCATAATTCCTTAAGGATTAGGAGGAGAAGAATTAAAGGGATGTTGGAGTAACAAAATCACATCAGGTAGAAGCACCTTTGTTAACCCTATCCCCTAGACCTTCAAGTACACTTGTATCAACTGCCCCTTTGGCTGGTACAACAAGATTGGATAGCACTATGTTTCCAATGAAAACTATTATCACTGTCGCATTTAATATTGAGGTTATACAAGATATTTGTTCTGGATAGCACAACTTGCTTCATCTGCAAACCATCGAATAGCTGCTCTAGATACCTCCATTACAGAAATGATCAAGACTGCCCTGACGGATGTCGTGACCCTATTAAAGGCCACCTTTGATGAACTTTATGTCAGAATGGCGGTCTACGAACTTCACATATATACCACACAAGATTTGAAAGAATGTTGTTACGACACTAAAAATTGAGATGGAGCAAGTTAAGTCCATCACTAGATTTAACCAAGTATCTAGTCCTGAATCAAAAGTAGAGAAAAATAAAGAGGCTCACGGTGAGCAACCAATAGATACTGACAATATCTTAATAGATACAGTTGTACTAGTTTCCATGTTTAATAGTCCCCAGTCTTCTTAAATTCCAAGCACCAATGCGTAGACAGATGGAAAACCAGCTTAAGAAGGATCTTTTCTTTACCCTGCTCTCAATTTTGATTTACCTTAACTTCTTAATATTTTATCAGTTGCATTTGAGGACAAACACTTTTTTTGTGGTACGATCAGGCCCACCTTGTTTTTCTTGCTATGAATATTTATATGTTTTTTTTGTATACTAGGGATGTCTGTTTTAACAGAGCTTTAAAAAAATATTGCTTTTGCGATTGTTTGAGCTTATGGATCTCTTTTGGTATAATTGCAAAAATAATTTTGACCCTTCTAAAAAAATTTCATTTTCAAAAAATTTTGTCACCTCTTGTATTCAAAGTGGTTGTTCTTCTACAAATTCAAATATTGATTTTAATCAATACAGATAACTTGAATAGTGCTATCAAACAAATGAACATGAATGTACAGCTACTACAAATATAATTAAGTTACATAGAAAGGTGTAAACTCTTTGCATGTCATTGTGATTAGCCATTTATCAAACTGATCCTCTTATAATGACCATTTCACATTAGAGAAATTGTGTAGTCTTGTTTGGTTTTAGTGTGAATGCCTTGTATGATGAGCTTACTTTGAACCTTGCATGAATATACCTAGAATTTTCTCGGTTATTCTAATTTATTAAGAAAGGTTTCCTCTTGGGTGTCACGACCAGAGTCTACACCCCAGACGAGACCGGCGTCGTTGACCTCTCAGAGGTCGCAGACAAGACTAAATACGTCATTCTTACTTCATCTAGATTAATTTTAGCGGAAAATTTGAAAAAAAAAATTGTTTCCTAACATGCTTACTAAACATTCTATTTCATGTATAATTGTTCACCATCAACCATCTAACATTAAGATCATCAAATGAAAGAAATAGTTCATAACTACATTAAATGTGTACTTGCCAAAACGGCACCAATACCAAGTCTGAAATAAAATGGAAAATGAAACAATAGTAGAACATGCTCCACTAGGTTAAAGCCAACATCTAAGCTAGATAATAACAGTAGACAGCCTCAAAAGCATGAGGGCATACCAAGTCCGAATGAAAGCTCCCCATCCAGATAGCTGCAACGTCAACCTGTTAGCTCTAGCTTCCACCTATTCTTGCACCTAAAAAATAGAGTTGTATGGAATTAGTACACACTTGTACTAAGTATGGGTATATGCAAGCACACACCAAGGACATGCATGAGAAAGGATAGCTCTTTCCTAGCAACATGATTATGGAAAGTCAAGTCAGTGGACTTGCCAAAGTGAGATTACGAAAGTTAGTGAACTTTCCAAATTTGGATTAGGAAAGTCAGTGAGCTTTCCAAATTTTGATTAGGAAAGTCATGCCATGAGACGAACATGCATCATCATACCTATCATATTGCACACCGCACATAATATCTTACACATAGCACATATCATATAGCATATATCACATAACATCTTTTATAACACTCATTCATATGCCATGACACCTTGGAATCATGGACTTGACATTAAGACTTTCCAAAATGAGGGCTCAACATATGGAACCTCAACTAGGTAGTCTTCATTAGCAAACACAGAGTTTGTTTCCTTCATTCATACGTACTTCATTTCATTTCATTCATAGGCTAGTATGAACACCAGTTATACCTAGGATGTAGTTTACGACTTTCATCGGGTTTGTTGTGCAATGATCAAGAATAACCTAGTGTCATTACTTGAGTCTAGCTCACCTCTTGATTATCCTATCCTAACACCTTCGGTATCGTTCATTTCATTATGTGCATCAGTTGAGGTTGGAATCATTTATTCTTTGGGAACTTTAACTCTAAACGACATAGATCATGTGAGAATCATGAAATCCAGTGCCTCCCCCACACCTAAAAGAGGTGGAATCACCGGCCAAAGTGACCCAAAAATATGCTAGTTTACATGGAAATTTAACCCCGCCAGATCCTTATATTGGTTGTATAGGTTCGAAGACTAGAAGATATAAGGAGACCCATACCTGAAATGCCAGACAGTCTCATCTCATGTGAGTTACGTGAACCTCCGCCCTTCTTGAAAGAAGGCATCACCGCTCATAGCTAGTCTATCAATGTTCAGTATAAAGTTCCATTACATTCAGCTCATAATTCATGGAAGTTGGTTTCTACTATGAGGACATCATAGCTCAATAGATGATTTCTCATCACATCAGTAGAATTAAGTGTGTTAATCTCAATACTTTCATTATAGTGTTCATAGAGACTGATCTTTTCATTAACTTTACACTCTCATAGGTGAATACGTTTTGGTAACATTTACTTAGGCTCAATTGAGATTGCTTTCATCTTTTGCAATAGCATCATATCATGTTGTCACCACATTCATTAACATTAGCACATTTGCTCTTCATAATTACTCACCCCTTTTTACGTGAATGTTTATTTTATCATATGCCAATGCATTTGGTGTGTTTTACATTCTTACTTACCCTTCTAGGGTATCATCATTTCATTGTTAATTTCATCATTTCATTGTTTATTTCATCTTTCATTGTTCATTTCATCATATGCCAATGCACTTGGACAATTCGTGTGTTTCACACTCTTACTTAACCCTTCTAGGGTTTCATCAAATCATTGTTCATTTCATCATATGCCAATTCACTTGTCCATTTAGTGTATTTTACACTCGTACTTTAACCTTCTAGGGTTTCATCATTTCATTGCATACATCTTAGGTTCACTTATTTTTAAACGTATGCTATACATATGGGTCTACACATACAATCCATAAGGCTTCATTCATAGTTTGTTTAAGTGATTCATGTCTTCCTAAAATTATTTAGTACAAGACATGCATCTTTTATGTATGACAAGATCTCAATTTAGATCTAAGTGGGTGGAATTAGTCTTGAACATTTAATTCACGTATAACCTATGTATCAATACGGAAATTTGTGCAGGGGAGCCCAAGTTCGAACCCCTTGAACAATACTTACATTTTTCCTTGACCTTATTTTTAGTCTTCATGACATTGGGACCCTAGATCGAGCCCCCAACATCAACATTCTATCTTCATTTTTCTCCTTGGATTCTCCTCTTATTTGGACGAAGGGTTGTGGGATCGAATACCCACAATCCCTTTTATTTTTCATTTAAAATTGTGTTGTCCAATTCGCCTAGACTAAGAGGTTGTGGGATCAAACCCTCGCATCCTCTCCTTATTTATTCTTTATTTCGCTGGGAATTGGGAGGTTGTGGGTTCGAACCCTCACAGCTTCCTTAATTTATTTTTATTTAAAATTTGCCTTAGCTATGCGTAGGCAGTGAGGTTTTGGGGTCGATCCCCTACAGCCTCACTTTGTTTTCCTATTTAATGTGCCCATTCTCCCTTCCATGCTTGAGGTCGTGATTCGATTTCCACGCCTCACATTTCCTTCGTTTTATTTTTATTTCCCTTCACTTGCTGCCTGGAGGTCGTGGGTTCGACTCCCACGCCTCCCAATTTATTTTATTAATATTTGTACTCTATATTTTCAGCCAGCATACCCCATACCGATTCCCCTTGACCCCATTTCCCTTTTTATGATTTTAAGGCAATGTACGGAGGTCACAGGTTCGAATCCTGGTGGCCTCATCCCTTTAAATTCAAATAAATTTCCAGATTTATTCATCATTATTTAGCCTAAACCAAACTTGAAAGTTTGCTGAAATTTAGTAATTTTTTTTGCTTATTTTTCACCAATATTTTCACTTGAAATATTAGGGAAGTTCATAGATCATTTTAGACTTTTTGGGGTGCATTTCCATAGATTCTTTTAGCCAAAATATTGATACTCAAATCAGCCACACTTCCATTCTAATGAACATCACGATTTACATAGCTTTATACACGTAAAATCACAACCAAAACATTATCAAAGGTGAAGCCTTTACCCAAGAACCTCATTTACAGTAACATACTTACACAAACACATACACTAGCACATAATTTCGTTATGCATGGTTGTCTTTCATACGATTTCAAGTACACAAGCATAATCATATTCATCACGAAAACATAACATACACCTAAATCTACCAGCAATCATACCCAACCTATGATTCATTGGGAGCTAGTGACTGGGTCATGCAAGAGGGGAAACAATCCTAGTTTTCGAATGAATAATATGAACCTTAAAGGGTCTCTTGGGAAAAGTACCAAGAGAGAAGAAAACCCATACCTTTTTTTGACGTTCAAACCTTGAAGTTTCTACCCAAACCCTCTCCAAAACTAATGTCCAAGCCAAGTTTTCAACACAAAACTTTCGACATAAAAACCCTCTCTTTGCCTAACGTGTTCCCTTAGCTTGTTTTCTTATATTTATTGTGTGAGTTCAAGTGTGAAGAACTTGGTTTATTTTTCTGCTTTTATATCTTATTTTGGCAGAGAATTTTTTTATGAAAAAGGAAGAGAGATTGAGCGTGTGAATGGAGAGATAAACGTGAGAGAGTTGGAGTTATAGGAGGCTTAGGAGTCTAGTTTTAGGACTTAGTCCAATAAGGTTTACTTAATTATTGAAAATCTTATTTTTATTTTATATTAAGTCAGCTAATGAATAATAATTATTAATTAATTATATTAATTCAATATCTTAAATAAAAATCACATTAACTCATTGCTTCCACCTAGTTTCAAACCCGGGTGAGCCAAGATTTCACTTCAAGAGCTCAATTTCGTCTCTCTCTCCCAAAATTACCCCCCACCTTATTAATTAAATAATTAATTATATATTTAGGGTAATTATGATATTACCCTTAGCCTGGAAAAAGACCATTTTGCCCCTAGACCCTCCAAACCTAAGATTTCCTCTTTTAAGTCCATTAAAAACTCCTTCGAGTAAATCTTCGTATTCGAGAGTCCTACATGGTTGGACCCAACCTGTCCGAGTTCAAATAACTCCCAAGTTAGTTGGCTTGGTTGTAACAAGGGTTCCGAGGTCTGGTTCTACGCGCATCAATCCGTGTGAACCCTAGTCTAATCATAGGCATTCTTAACACATTACGCATCACTTAATATATCCATTTTTAGGGTTGTTATATTGTCCCCCCCCCCCCAGGAAGATTCATCCCCAAATTAAACTACTCTTTACTAACAATAACTAAGTCATATATAGGACATATGCATACATAGGTAATTCAATACTCCCCATTGGTGAATATCTTATTCACATATTGACATGATGGTGCACATCCTTGAAACCTGCTAGTAGCTTCACATAAATAGACTAAGGATCTCTTTCCTAAACTAGTCTCATCAAAGAATACAATATAAGTGAACATATAAGTTATACAAATCAGCAACCAACATGATGACTCAAACATTTTAACCTCATACTATTGCATAAACACCATACACAGTCAAATACCTGAAGGACTAATTAAGGCTACTCACCCGAGACTTCACTAGAGGTGTCTTCCCCTGCACCCCTAGACTTGAGTGCGAAGAATCATTGCCTCCTAGGATCCTCTTCACTTGGACCATTAGGTTGCGCTCTCTCCTTCCCTTGTTCTTAAATTCTCCTATTTGGACAATCATTCACCATGTGACCCGGTTTGCCACAATTATAACAAGCGTTAGTGCCTATTATACACTCCCCTCCATATAGTTCGCCACACTTCTTGCAATGTGGTCTCTTCTGAGGTGTATATACTTCATTATTTCTCTTAACTCTGACGCTCGGAATTCCCATCATCGAACCCTTGGGCTAACTTTACTTCCCTTGATGGAAGAAGCCCTCTTAAACCTGGCTATCCCTGATTGTAGTACTATCTTCCTTTGAAAAATTCTCCTCACCTTGCCTTGACATTTTCCCCTGTTCCCTACCCTAGTGTGTTTCCTCATTCTGCCTTTCCTCACTTGCTGGCCATTGACCATAACATCTGGAAAGGTCCTCTGTCATTAAGATCGTTTCCTCCCTACACTCTTCCCCTCGCCACTCCTCAAGCAATTCCTTTCAAGAATCTACTCATCTCATCCCTGATGTTAGATACAAGGGAAGTAGCATACCTGAATAGTTTGAAAAACTTCAGGGAATACTCCCTGAATGTCATTGATCCCTGCTTAAGGTTGATAAACTCCTCAACCTTCGCCTCCCTCATCTCCCAACGAAAGAATCTCCCCAGGAAGGCTATCTTAAACAGCTCCCAAGTGACCAGAACTCACTCAAAGCTCGGCTATCCTACCACAACTTGCACCAAGTCTGTGCAACATCCTTGAGCTGATAGGAAGTCGACTCTGCTTTCTCAATATATGTGGCCCCCAAAGCCACAAAAATCTTATTCACCTCATCCACAAACTCTTGGGTATCATCTGAAGCGTTAGACCCTGTGAAAATAAGAGGATTAATCCTCGTGAAATCCCTCAATCTGTCAGCCAACGTGTGAACCAGTGAATTCTCTCTCTAGACATTTTGTCGATTGACCTTGTCAGCCATGGCCTGAGCTTGCATGGTGATGGCCTATGCCATATGGTCCAGAAATGCCTTCACCTCAGCATCAGTCAACCCAGCACGGTTAACTGGCATGGCCACTCCTTCAGCTGGAGCCTGGGGTGGAACTTGATTGTCCCTTGGAGCTACTGCTCCTCTCCCCTGACCAATAGCTCTCCTAGTGTATATTCTCTGTGAACAACAAGGATTTGATGTTAGACACTCTCATAACACCAAGAACTCAAACATTAGGAAAGGCACGATAAGATCTATTAAAAAGGAAAATTTTCCTACGCATCATGTAGTCTCTAATCTAGGATAGTGGTGCACTTCACTACCATGACTTAGAAACTACTCAATGTGGTTGATGTGAACTTATTATCCTCGGAATTTACCATAGGTGCTCTTATACCGAACTTTGTCATGACCTGAGTCAAGACCCTAAATGAACCAGCGTCGTTGACCATCTCAAAGTCACATCCGGAGCTACTACAATCATTCTTACTTCTATAAGATTAATTGTTAAGCGGAAATTTGAAAAAAAATTTTGTTTCCTAACATGCTTACAAACATTCTATTTTCATCTATAATTGGATCACCATCCAAACCATCTAACATTAAGATATCAATGACAAAATAGTTCATAACTAACTGCATTAAATGTGTACTTGCCAAAAAGGACCAATACCTGAAGAGGGGGAGGAGTAGTATTGGGGGATGGAGGTAAGTCTAAAATGAAGATGGGAAATGAACACTAGTGGAACATGATCCACTACTAAGCCACATCTAATCTAGATATAAGCAGGAGATAGCCCCCGCCTCGGAAGCATGAGGGCCTACCAAGTCTACGATGAAGCTCTCACCACGTCAGGATAGATGCAACATCAACTTGTAAGCTCTATCGTTAACCTTTGGCATGTACTAAAAAATAGAGTT
This sequence comes from Solanum habrochaites, assembly GCA_027704765.1. NCBI lineage: Eukaryota > Viridiplantae > Streptophyta > Magnoliopsida > Solanales > Solanaceae > Solanum > Solanum habrochaites. Next base: position 22,339,751 of record JAKWJA010002496.1, read on the forward strand.
TTGTATGGAATTATGACACACTTGTAACTATTATTGGTATATGAAATCACACACAAGGACATGCTGAGAACGGATAGCTCTTTCCTAACAACATGATTATGGAAAGTCAATTTAGTGCCTTGCCAAATTGATATTAATGAAAGTTAGTGAACTTTCCAAATTTTGATTAGAAAGTCTTGGGAGCTTTCCAAATTTTGATTGAGGCAAAGTCATGCCTTGATATACAGCATCATCATACATATCATATTGCAAGACGCGCAGATAACATCTTACACATACACTATCATATAGCATATAGCACATAACATCTTTATTAACACTCATTCATATGCCATGAATACCTCGGAATCATGGGATTGACATTAGACATTCAAAATGAGGGCTCAACATAGGTACCTCAACTAGGATTCTTTATTAGCAAACACAGAGTCGGCTTCATTCATTCATACGTACTTCATTTCATTTCATTCATAGGCTATGTGAACACCAGTTATACCTAGGATGTAGTTTACACATTCATCGGGTTTGCTATCCATGATCAAGAATAACCTAGGTGTCATTACTTAATCTATCTCAACCTCTGATTACATCCTAAACACCTTTGGTATCGTTCATTTCACTCTGGTGATCATTTTTGGCTGACTCCTTTATCTTTTGGAACTTTAACTGTAAAACTGACATAGATCAGGTGTGCTCATGAAATCCATGCCCTCCCCCAACCTAAAGAGGTGGACTCAATCACCAACCAAAGTGACCCAAGACTATACTAAGCGTATATAGGAAATTTAACCACCCCCGCCGATCTCTATATTGGAGTATGGTTCGAAAACTAGGAGCTATAAGTAGACTTAAACCACCTGCTGTCAGACATGTCTCATCTCATGAGAGTTATGTGAAACCCCACTCCACCCTTCCCAAAAGAAGGCATCACCGCTCATAGCTCGTCTCGTCGGTGCTCTATAATAAAGTTCCATTACATTCAACTCATACATTTTTTTTTTTCATTGGAAGAGGATTCTATTAGAGTAAATCTAGTTCAATAGATATTTCTATATAATCCATTAGTATTAAGTGTGTTAATCTCAATACTTTCATTAGAGTGTTTCATATAGATACTTGTCTCTTCAATTAACTTTAAAATTTACATCTCATAGTTGAATACGTTTTGGTAACATTTACTTAGAGGCTCATTTGGAGATTACTCTCATCTTTTATTCTTTTAACATTAGCCTCATATCATGTTATCACACATTTATAACATTAGCGACATTTTTGCTCTTCATAATTACTCACCCCTTTGTACGTGATTTTCTTTCCATCATATGCCAATTCACTTGGCCAATTTGGGTGTGTTTCAATTCTTACTTACCCTTCTAGGTCTCATCATTTCATTTTTCATTTCATCATTCATTATTTATTCATTCTCATTTTTTTTTCATTGTTCATTCTCAATACGGCAATGGCCCTTGGTCTTTCGTGGTTTCACACTCTTCACTTTCCTTCTAGTTATTTCATCAATTCATTGTCATTCAGTTTCATTCATCATTTATTGTTCCTTTCATCATATCCAATGCACTTGGCCATTTAGTGTATTTTACACTCATTTTTAAACCGTATAGGGTTCATCATTTCATTGCATGCATCGTAGTTACTTACTTTTAAACTATGCTAAGATTATGGGTCTACAACATAAAGCCTGAGGCTGTCATTCATAGTTCGGTTTAGTGATTCATATCTTACTAGATTATTAGTACATACTTATTGCATATTGTAGTATGCCCAGACCTCATTTATAATCTAAGTATGTGTCAATTATATTTGAAACATTGAATCACGTAATGAACTTTTTTGTATCAATAACAATTTGTAAAGGGAGCCCAAGTTCGTACCCCCCCTTTTGACATACCTTTACATTTTTCCTTGACATTATTTTTTGTCTCCATGACTTGGGACCCTAATTGACCCCCCAACATCAACATTCTAATCTTTATTTTTCTCCTTGATTCTCCTCTTATTTGTCCAAAAGGGTTTAGATCTAACCCCACAACCCCTTTTATTTTCATTTAAAAGTTTGTGTTGTCCAATTCGCCAAACCAAGAGATTAGGGATCAAACCCCCCCAACACAAAAAAGGATCAAGCCCTCTCTTACTTATTCTTTATTTCGCTTTGAATTGGAGTATGTGGGTGGAAACACCCCATTAGCCTCCTAATTTATTTTAATTTAAAATTTGGCCTAGCTATGCGTAGGCATTGAGGTTTGGGAATCGATTCAGCTCCACAGTCTCACAACTGTTTTTTTCCTATTTCATTTCGGCCCATCTCTCCCTTCCAGCCTTGATGGTCGTGGTTGGATTCCACCCTCACATTGATTTCCTTATCTTTTTCTTTTTCTTTTTCAATTTCACTCGCTGCCGTGGAGGTCGTGGGGTGTTTCGATTTCCCACATCCCATTTTAGTTATTAATTTTATGTACTCTACATTTTCATCAGCATACCCCATATCGAATTCCTCCCTTCCTTGAAACCCCATTTTCCCTCTTGTTTGCGACTTTAAGTAAGGCATTGTACGGGTGAGGTGAATGTTCGATCATGGTGGACTCATCCCTTTAACTTACAAATACATTTTCCAGATTTATTCATCATTATGTACCTAACGAACCAAACTTGTAAGTTTGCTGGAATTTATCATTTTTTTTTACTTATGCCCAACCAACACTTTTCACTTTGCAAAATTTTAGGAAAGGTCAATGATCATTTAAAAACACTTTTTTTGGGGTCATTTCCATAGATTCGTTTTAAGCCAAAACAGTGTCCTCATTCAGCGATACTCAGATCATCGACACTTTCATTTTTTATGACATCACGATTTCCATAGCTTTAATACACTAAAATTACAACCAAAACAATTATCAAAATTTGAAGCTTTACCCAAGAAACCTCATTTACAGTAACCTACTTGCATAGACCCACACACTTGCAGACATAATTACGATTACTGTTGTTTTTCATACGATTTCAAGTACAACAAACATACTCATATTCATCAAAAAACATAACATACACCTAATTTCCCCACAGCAATCATACATACCAACCTCTATTCACATTGGGAGCTAGTGACAGTAAGGCAAGAGCGAAACAACCTATAGTTTTCGAATGAATAATATAAACCTTAAGGGGTTTCTTGGGAAATGGACGCCTAAGATAAGAAACCCCTACCTTATTTTTTGCGTTCAAACCTTGAGTTTCTGTCCAAACCCTCTCAAAACTCCCCGTCCAAGCAAAGTTTTCAACTACAAAACTTCAAACGTACAAACCCTCTCTTGCCTAACATATTCCCTTACTTTTTTTCTTATATTTTGTGTGAGTTCTTAAGTGTGAATAACTTTGTTTATTTTTCTGGCTTTTTATCTTTATTGTTGGGCAGAGAAATTTTTTTATGAATAGGAATAGATATTGAGCGTGTTAATAGAGATCAACGTAAGAGTTGGAGTTTAGAGGCTTAGTGATTCCCAGTTTAGGACTTAGTCAAATAAGTTACTTAATTATTGAAAATCTGTTTTTATTTTATTTTAATTCAGCTAATGAATAATAATTATTAATTAATTTATCTTAATTCAATATCTTAACTAAAAATCACTTAATTCATTGCTTCCACCTAGGTTCTACCTGGGGAAGCAAGACTTCCACTTCAAGAACTCAATTTCGGCTCTCTCTCCCCAAATTACCCCTCCACCTTATTAATTAAATAATTAATTATATATTTAGGGTGATTACGATATTACCCTTATCCTGGAAAAAGACCATTTTACCCCTAGATCCTCCAAACCTAAGATTTACTTTTTTGAAGTCCGGTAAAGACTCCTTCGAGTAAATCTTTGTATTCGAGAGCCCTACATGGTTGAACCCAACCTTTCCAAGCTCCAGTAACTTCCCAAGTTAGTTGGCTTAGCTGTAGTAAGGGTTTTGAGGTATGGTTCTACGCGCATCAATCCGTGTGAACCCTATTCTAATCATAGGCATTCTTGACACATTAAGCATCACTTAGTATATCTATTTTTAAAGTGGTTACATTGGGATGATCTTATACCTATTTTGTTTCTTAACCATGAGTGTGTGAAACTCTTTTGAACACCATTTGAGTCTTCTTGATTTGTAGTTTAAAGTGAATAGTCAACTTAGGCTAAAATCCTATGTTGGGGCTGTGGTGAAAAAGAGAAAGAGTAGTTCAGAAGTGCAAGAAAAGCCTTCCTTAACCCATGGTGGTGAGAAAAATTAAAACCCTCCATATAAAAAAGAGAAAAAAGTAAAGGAAAAGAAAATAAAACACTGAAAAAAGAAAAAATTGTGGATTAAAAGCACGAAAGAACTTGGGTTTCCATGCAATCCACGGAGGTGATTAGAAAGACGACTTAGAAGAACTTGAAAAAGAATTTATAAAAGGAAGAGAAATAAATATCTTGAAAATACCATATCTCATAATAAAAAGCCACTGAGACTAAACATACCTTTAAACTCAACTCATTACAACCCTTAGAAAGACCTTTTTTTTCTTGGTTGAGCCAAGCCGAAGATCCATTGGAAAATATGGACAAACCTATGGATGAAAACATGCATTGTGTTGCTTTTTGTGAGTTTGACTGTTGCATCTGATTCCTGATCTTAAATTGATTAATCCTTATGTGTGAATATGGATTCATTCTTTGTGTGAGGGTTGGTAGATATTGTTTTGAGCTTGAACTTGCATGAGTATCAAGTATTGCGAGCACAAGATCTTTGTTAATTGTAGTCACAACTTGAATATTTGAGTATACAATTGGAATATTTGAGTATAACATTATCTATATATATATATATAATTAGTAATATAATATAAGTATATATATATATATATATATATATATTATATATATATATGTCCTCTCTCGCTCTCATCTCTCTCTCTCTCTCTCCTCGATTCTCTCCTCTCTCTCTCTCTCTCTCCCTCTGTCTCCTCTCTCTCCCGCCACCCCTCTCTCTCTCTCTCTGTCTTCCCCTTTCTATTCTACTCGTGACAAAAAGAGCCCTAAAAGAAGAGGGTCCAATAGGTATAGGGGGTGTAAGTGAAGGCGCTGAAAACCCGTCATGAAGTGCATGGCCATTATGTGAAAGAAGAGGCGTAGGCCACAAAAGAGAGGCACACGCAACACGTTGGCAGAGATGAAGCTCTGAAACTCCAATCCACCATCTTTGAAACTCTATTTCGATTTCTGACTTCATCTAGAAGATGGTAACACTCGTAGCTTTGAAGCAAGTCTCCCTATCGAAGCTCTAAAGCAACTCTCCATTATAAAGGTAGGCGCTCAAACTCCATTTTTTATAGCACAACTTCAATTTTCCAAAATGGAAATTTTGGTTCAGCTATCAAGGGGAATCAATTTCACAAGTTGGTCTTTACAAGAATTATTTATAAAATCAAAACCCTATCTCCAATTTGTAGTATTTCTATATCTAGGCCAACTTCGATATTGATGACTTTCAACACTTTCTTTTTGAATAACAGAAATGCTCAGTAGGAATTTTGGTCAAATTACTGTATTAAGATATCATATTAACTCAACATACCATTGTTTTTCAATTTTAGCTCGACATACCATTGTTTTTCAGTTGCAAAATATAAACCTTAACTAGGAATTGTTTCACTCGACCATTAAAAATAGAGATTTTAGTCGTTTGGGTGTTATGAAAATATGATATTTTAACTATGAACTCATTCTATATGTTTTAGCTTGAAATAAGATTGATAATGTTTTTTTGAAAATAGGTGTTAGGGTTCAAGCAAACATCTTGAGTTAGGTACGAGCATTTTACATTGATTTCACACTGATTTCTTTTAGTTTTCTACTCCAGGTAACTCTAATTGTTGTGACTACTCACTACTGACTCATTCTCTTTGTAAAAGGTATCTCTCACTTTTTCTCACCTGCACAATATATTTTCTTTTAGAAAAATATGTTAATATAAATTTTCTATTTATACTTTTGTTTGGGTTCATCTTTTGGTGATAAATAATATCGGTGTAGTATTGAATGTAGTGTTAAAAGTTGATTATGGTTGATTTTGGTATTTTGATTCAGTATCTTTTGAACTTGTGTGATATATAACCTTTTTTTTATTTTTTGATTGATATTCTAACCTCGTTCTTTATGTTTTTCTCACCTTAAATATACTATGAGTGTTCTTGATGGTAGTGATATGGAAGTTATGGTTGTTATTCCTAATGAACAGCTTTCTGTTATAGAATATTATGATAGCGCTAAAGATTGGGTTTAACGTAATGTCACGTGTTACAATTAAATTGACATGTGTTATGGTTTATATTGATGATTGGTGCCGCTAAATAATCAATTGTTTGAAAGACTCGACTTTTTGGTGCTTTTTCTTGTGCAAATTGAAGGAACGATACTATGGTTCAAACTCTTTATTATCAGTTTTTAATACGTATTAAAAGAGCTTAGAAAAAAAAGAATTGTTTCCTCCAAGAGTTCATTAAAATAGTCTCTCTATCTAAGCCAAAAATATTATATTATACATTTATTAATCATCTATTTAATGCATATATTAGAATTAGTTACAGTTATATAGAGAATTCCTTATTAGAATTACTTACAGTTAATATAGAGAATTCTTTATTAGAATTACTTATAGTTATTTATTGATTGTGATAAGTGTTTCACTCTTATTTGTGTTACTGTAATAGTTCTCTTTATTATGGATAATGGATTATACTATTTTGTAATAGTCATGATCTAACAACAATATATATGTTATATTTGTTTACAGATATGAGTTGAGGCAGAGGTCATGGCAAATCCTCATGTAGGAGTAATCCTGCTATGCGTGAAAACATGCTAACTATTCTCATGCCTACTATAGTTTCTCCAACAATTGTGGTTCCCCCAACCCTTTTTTTTGTCTACTCTGACAACCACTGAATCTATCCAACACACTTCTGCACCAACAAAACAACCAAATCAGATTAACATAATAGGTTAAGGTTAGTCTTCTAAGAGTAATACAATAGATCATACCAACACAACTACTAAAGGTGAATCTAGTAATAGCCATACACGGACCCTTGTCTTTATAACTCATGAAGGGTTAGTCCATTCATTTGATTTTATTCTTGTAACTTCTTTCTACTTTTCCTAATGTTTCTACTAAGTGTTATTCCCTAATTTTCCAACAAAGCAATATTGTTTCTAATATCATGTCATTTCTCCATATTAAGTTATGGCTGCCTATTTTTGCAGTATATTTGTACCTATTTTAAAAGTGTATTTATATTATATTTTGGTTTACATGCTTGGACCATACTTCTTTTGAAGGAATTGATTAAGCTTCCAAGCTTGAAGCTCAAAATGCACAACATAATTTACTGATGTCCTTTATTGTTAAGTGTCTACGGATGGCATGTGCAACAACTTTAGTTTACTACCTATTGTAAATGAAAACTTTAAACTCAATAAGTAGGTGTACATACAAGATTTTTTTCAAAAGTCTTAGTGATGTGCTGAGAATTGTTTTCTGTTGCTTATATTGGAATGTTTATGGACTCAATCCATATGAAAAACAAATGTTAATTATGCGTTGCTTCTGTTAGAATAAATTGATCAATCTTTAGGATAGTAAGAAACTTTGAAAGAGATATTTACGAATTTCATTAAATATTCATGGTTGTAGCATGTAGCATTTTTCAGTGGTTGTCATGATGCCTAGCATACTCTCTAGATACACTTCAAGTTGCAGGCTAGTTGTAATTCAGGTGTAATTCATTATACAACAAGAGTTAATTCACATTTGGCTGCTATCATGACCATGTAATCATCTTTCTAAAGTACCACTACTGACAATCCATGTTTAGTAGTGTTAACAGGCTAGTAAAATTCAATAGGAATATAATTTTTAGACTGAGTGTGCCTTAGACGAGCAACATATCATTGAATAATGCTATAGGGGGTTGGTTCAGGGATTGAGTTAACTTTCTGTTAAAGGAAAATGGATTAAACATTTATAGAGTTACAAATGCAATAGAAAGGAGTTGTTGCAATCAAAGGCTGGTGCTAGTAAGAAGAAAAAGTTGCTAGCATGAAGTTAAAGCTTGAGGTGATAGTGACGGTTTCGTTCCTTGGTCAATCAGGATTCAAGCATTTTGTTTCTTTTATTTTCTTCTATAGCTCTCGACCCTGTCCTCTTTTTCAATCAATGAATATATCAATCGGGATTTTACTAGGCTCTCATCCTATGTGAATTGGCATTTGTGCAAGTTGCATGTACCATTTAATACATAACACCAATCTTAATCTAAAAGTAAAAAGTTTTTCTTGGTGATTTTTGACTACCATGCGCTGTTTGTGTCCATTTGATGTTAGGTTCTAGTATTTTTCAACAGAGAATTTAAAGTTAATCACATGAAATCACAATCTCCCTATGGGAATGCTTATGTGCATATTGCAAAGGAGTAACATTCTTGCTAATTGGTTCATTTACACCATTACTGTTAGGGTAAGCATCATCAAAGTTAATGCTAGGAAGGGGCTACCAGATTTCTTCTTATTGACTTGCATATGTTATTCTTTGATTTTGCCTTCGTGCAACTCCTGATTATCATCTTGAGTAGGATGGGTTCTTTTGATCGTATATAGTGTGAGTGCTTGCAAGTTCCTTTCGCAATTCAATTTCAATGGGATTTGGAGACTTGGATTAGGCACCATTGGGTTTTCTTGAATCCGGAATGAGAAATTTGAGGATTGTGCATCATTAGAGAATTTCATGCAACTTGATTCAATGATTTTTTAATCATATGTAAAGTGTTTTTGTGTTTGTCTTTTGGGGGGTGTTGAGACCTCTTGTCATGTTTTGTGTCTGTGTTTGGGGCGTGTTAACCTCTTGTCTTGTTTTTATTATATGGTTGAAAAATGTACATTGCATTTTAAATAAAAAGCTTATGCATATTTCTGCAAAGTTTGTTTTGTTCTTTATCTTGAATTATTTCTCATTTCCTCTACTTACTTTAGGAAAAATATGAAAAAATATTAGGGAAAAAATTGTCTCAAACTGATGTTAATCAATAAAAAGCATATTACCAAGCTGCGGGAGGAGGAAACAAAAGAAGAAAATACGATCTTGAATCGGAAGGAAAAAATTACAATGGGAAGAATCGTTGTGGATCATCATCATTACCACCTTCATTTTCTCATTTAACATCAACAACAAATATGGATGAGTTTGTAAAGAAAATGATGCCTACACTTGCTAGTCATCTTATTCCTATTATTGTTGAGCAAGTGGAAGCAGCAAAATTGATCCCTCTGGCAAGCAATCGCTTGTGACACCCATAGTGTCTCCTACTACTAATGTGAATGAGGTTGATCCCTCAATTTCAAGTGACGATCTTATCCCTTCGTCCCCTGCAACTTTAGTTTTTGATATTGTCATGTCTTTTAGAAACTACTAATTGTGTAGTAACATTTTGATTAACGTAGGTTTGTTTAAAAGTACTTGATAGTTTTCTTTTGATATCTCTAACTTAAAATATGTAGTTTAGATTATGAATCGTCTATGAGTATTATATTATATGAATGCTTGTCATTTTCGGAGTATTTAGTAATTTAAATTTAATTTATTTCTAATATAATTATAGAGGAATAATTTTTAGAAACAAATTAGTGACTATTTGGATGTTACTATGTAAAAATGTTGGTAATGGATTAGAAACTAATGAATTGTGAATTTAGCAATAAAACTATATAAATATAATGACAACTATATTAATCGCTAACAATGGCGATGGAAATATTTCGTCACTATTATGTCTCTAAACTGTGACAGAACTCATTTTTCCTTCGTAGAATAATGAAATTAGCAACAAAATATATAAATTTAATGACGAATATGTCCGTTTCTAACAAGTTGCGATGGAAATAGTTCGTCACTATGTCGTCGCTAAACTAGTGAAAGAATCATATTTTCGTCACTAAGAGCTTACTAACGAGCGAAATAGCAACAGTCAATAAGTCATTGCTAATCATGTTTAGTGACAGATTTTCATTTGATAGTGATGGATTTTGTTTGTCGGTAAATAGAGTTCTTTTTGTAGTGTTTGAATTGCTAAACATGACTTGTACTTGAGGACAAACAAAAGTATATGTTTGGGGTGTTGATGAGCACTCAAATTGGATTCACTTCTTTTTAATGAAAATAGTGTCCTCAAATGCTCATTCTATATCAATATCTTATAAACACTCTTAAGTTTCGTGTATTTGAAGTTTTAGTGTAAGCAAGGACACTTGGGCACAAAACAGGACCAAAAAGGATGAAAAGAGCTAAACTTTCAGCCTGAGCATCGGAAAGTATTCTTGGTGATCAGTCAAAAAGGATGTAATTCGCCTGTTTTTCTAGCAAGCAAAACCTGAAGAAAGTAGATCAAAAAAGTGATGAAAAGGGAGCAGTCAGCGGCGCTTTACCAAGTAGTTTTGCGAAGCATAATTATTCCACCCAATGATCTAAAACGCATAGACGGTTAAGGCAAAGCACAAATGGCGATGAACTAGAAGAAGGGTGAACCGCCAAACTTCTCGGCAATTCCCGACTAACTTCACGAAATGGATTTCCAGCACTGAATTTGAAAGCTATAAATACTAGTTGTAGGTGATATATTTAAAGGTCCAAACATTATTATTATTTTTCACTTTTAAAAGTTTAGTTTTTGTTATTTTTCTCTCATTTTGGAGAGGGTTTTTGTGAAAGACTTGAAAAAAGGAGCTCTTCTTCCTCAAATTTGAAGTGGGTCTTTTCCATTCTTCTTTCTTTGCTCATATTAATGTTTAGTTTCTTATACCCATTTGATTTCTCTATCATTTAAGGTGTATTTTCTTATTTCTTAATGTGTGGCTAAAAAAACCCCATTCTTGGGGTGTGATATAGGAAATATGTGTTGATATTATTGTTTGGTCATTCTTGCTAATTGGTTAGATGCATTTTAATAGTTGTTTCACGTAGTGGTTGTTGTTTAATTTAATGGGTTTGTATTTGTAAATATAAAAGGACCCATGCTTGAGAGAAAGGTTGCGAAACCAAAACCACTACACTGGTGGCCGAAGGAGTTAGGCGACATGAGGTTCAGTCTGAGAGAGTAAACCCTAGTGCCATATCCTAGCTCTCATCATTGAAAGAGCGGGTATTGTTAAGGCGTAGGCTAGTCTTCATTAGAAGAGTGGGTGTTCGAGAGGAACCCATATAATATGGGGTAAGTTGCCCGAGAGGGAAATTAGTTTCCCCTAAAACTTAGTGTATTCATTATTATCTGACAAATTTCCTATCGAAGGCAAGTAACAAATGGTTTACTTCAAGATATATTATGGTCACACCCCAAGAACTTCTCTCTGTACCTTAGTCCCCTTGTTATTTTAGTTGTCTTTACTACTTGTGACAAACCTTTAATTTGATAATTGACACTTCAGTGTCACAAACTTAATTACTCTATTTTTATTCGATAATTTCTCAAAATATTACTAACAAGAACAAAAATTCTAATTTATCTACTATTTTCACTACCACACACTTGGAACACGACCCCCCAAACCTTGGTTGGGATATTAAACTCGTTTCGATTTGTACACACTCAGACGGTAGGCTAATATCCTTGATCACAATAACAGAAGAAGCATCAATTAGAAACAATGGAAATAACCTAATTCTCATCACAGTTTGATAGACTCCGGGATCTTAGTTTATTTACAAGTTACGGTGAAATTCATCAACATTTTATTCGCATTCTCACTAATTGTTCCTCTAAAATAGACCTTTCAATTTCAACCCTTGAATCATGGTTTTACTAATTACAATATCTTCTGCTAATGGCAATGCTATAAGTACAATAACTTAAATAGATCTAGATCTATCTAACTACATATCATATTCTTCGAATGCCAAGCACACAATGTTTCGGCCTCGACCTCTTAGTTCTAATGGTTGTCGTTCAGAAGGGGCTATCTCATCTTGCACTTCATCCTCAACATTAAATTTGTTTGAGCTGTTGGCATTAATTTTAGCACCCCTCACTAGGGTCTAAGCCTCTGCCTCTAAGGTTCATGTTCTTGTCCATCCACCATTCTTCTAATAGTTCTCTCAAATTAAAGATTGTAAGGAATCAAATGTGATCTCGTACTTCTCGTATTTGACATAAAATAACTAATTCACCTATAGAAGACACAAACAAAAAACTATAAGTCAAAATGAAGAAAATAAAATGACAACTGAAATAATTTCAAGTAGGGTTGGATCGACTTATCGAACTGTCACATTCGGGGAGCACCCCCTATACGTAGCCGGCGTCTTCATACTCGGAGAGGACATAGACTAACCCTTAGCATTAGTGATCACATATTATAGGCTAAAACACGAAAAATTTCAAACTTTTTATATATATTAAGGTATACATAGACCTCGCTTACAAATAATATGTATACATATGGAGTTTACTTAAATTTTTGGCATACAAAGATTACATAGGCTTCTACTTTTGAGCTACATACACAATATAAAAAGATAGTATGATATGAATGTCTCACATTTAAACCATCTAGAATGAGTAAAACATTCGGGTATATCCCATACTTAATTACAACAAAAGCCACATATAGGCTTATACAATAGTAGTCTTCAAATAAAAGAGAAGGAAACTAAATAATTTAGACAATAACAACATCAAGTAGCTAGATAGTGTCATCATTCTCGGAATGGTGAGGACCTACCAATCATGGAGAAAGAGAATTCAAGCCTTATTCAATTGGCTTCTAGAAATTCAATGGCCAGAACCTACATATTGTAGAAATCATAGAAATATGGGTTATTACACCACTTGTACTTAGTGTGGAAACATGAACACAAAACATTTGAAACATTCATGAAAAGGGACCTATACTTTAGAAAACATGCTAAGTCTTTGAAATCCTTCAATGCACATTCAAGAGAGCATATACAACATAAGGATCACAACAACATAAGTTGTGTTCATAATCAAGATAACTCAACACAAAGAACCATATTAACATAACCATACAAAACCCTTACCAACAGTCCCATACCAAGCTTAAAACTGAAATGTTAATGTGAAGTACCATAACCCCACAAAATCAAGTAAACAAGATAGAAGATAATAAGTAATGCTTTGCTTCATACAACATATATCATCATAGTCATTACTACATATATAAACTTAGACCAACACATGTTCATCACTATAGTCAACATTATATAATAGCATTATCATGTAAAGTCAACATCACGTAGTAGCATCATCATGTAAAGTCAACATCATATAATCCATAATAACATAGCTCATAAGACCATATCCTAAGACTACCTTTAGATTTAACTTGTAAAATGTCTAGATAGGGTCTCATACCCCTACCTATTCTAAGTAGACCGCTCAAGTCATTCTAATCAATGTCTACTTTCATTTAACTTTAGTCATTCATTTTAATTTCGGGAAAACTTGCCTTAACTGTCATAGACTACAAGAACTAAATCTCGAATCCGGTGTCATGAAACCCTACACCGAAAGTGTTAGGATCAAAAATAAGCAAGTGTAAACGCGAAATCTAGCAATGCAAACCTCGAAAGACTACGAGTAAGAAGATAACAAGAACTTATCCAAATACACAAATATTTACTCGTGGTTCATTCTTCACAAGGAGTGAGAAATCCATATAAATCGGAGAGTACAAAAACAGAGGGAACACCGCAACCAATTCACTCGGAATACATGGGAATGTCACACAAAAATGATAACGTTATCAAGCTTGTACCCACAAATTTCTCCCCCTAACCAATCCAAGTCCTTAAGACTACATTGTGAGTGCTGATATTTAAAGGAACAATTCCTCTATTCACAAGTCCCTAACCTTTTCCTACAAGAAAAAGAATTAGTCATCCAAAACCTTTTCCTAAAAAGACACTAATTATGTAGAAAAATTTAGGGCAAATAAACCCAACAAATCTCCCCCGTGGCCTGAATTTCGACGAAATAATTTGGTCCCACCTCTTTGACTTAATCTTTAACAACGTGTCTTCTCCTCCTCCTCTCCATACCTCCTTTTCAAAATTTATGTCCTCAACACAAAGATCTCTCCGTATTTAAATTTCCCTCCACAAAATCTTCATTACTGTCAAAAATGTTATGCTAGAACTACACCGCCAGATGAACATATTTTCCTACCTGGTTCAATCACATCATTATCGAACACTGAACCTGAATCCCTTCATTGAATCTAGGCTCTGATACCCTTGTTAGGATCGCAAATAGCAGGTGTAATGCGAAAGCTAGCAATGCAAACCTCGAAATACCACGATAAGAGACAACGAGAAATATACAAAAAGACACAAGATTTAACGTGGTTCAGAGTCCACCAATGAGATGAGTTCAATCCACTATAAATATGATATACAAAATAGAGAGGGAACTTCCCTCACACATTCACTCTGAATACTGAGAGTTCACACAAAGTGATAACGTTGCAAGCTTTGCCCTACAAAGCGTCCCCCCTAACCAAAACTCTAAGTCCTTAAGAATACATTGTGAGTGCTGATTATGTTAGAAGGAACATTCCTCTATTTATAAAGTCCTAAACCTTTTCCTACAAGAAAAAAGATTAGTCAATCCAAAACCTTTTCCTAAAAGGAAAACCTATTTATGGTAAGAAATTTAGGGCAAATAAAACCCAACAGAAAGAAGGTGGTGTACTTGCCAACGCAGTACCAAACATGAACATAGCATCTAGGTGGATCCACTAGCTAGTATTTTTATGGAGGCAACATAGTTCAGAAGCTAGGAGACATGTTTGAGACCCTCTTTACGCCTTTGGCATTGTAATCTCTATCTCATGAGTTTAAAGTGAACCTACCTTCCCTACTTGGGAAGGGACACTCCTCACTAATAGTTAACTCGGTGCTAAGCTAAAGTCCCTTTCGAAATGTCTTTAAGGAATCCTTTAAAAATCATAACTTATTTTAGGTCATAGGAGAATAGCCCCTTGTATAGTATTAGTCATTAGCTCAATAGGAATTGCATGAGAATGTTATTCATTAAAACTTTCATATGTGAAATTAACATGTTATCATCATCATATCATAGTAAGGCACATAGGTAATTCACAACCAACCTTATATTAGTACATCTTAATCATAATATCACAATATTCACATAATGGAGACATTTAAATTGCTTCATCATACCAACACCTACTTAATCTAATCACATGATTTACTTCAATTGAACTTCACCATCAAGTACAAGCCATCACAATTAAAGTAAAGGTTCCAGATCTTCAAAAACCTTCATCATTGGTATTACCGTAAACAAACCAAATTCATCCATAAATAGGAGTAATAACATCATTATGATAGTAATTAACACAAGAACTAAATCAATTGCATTAACACAAACCAATTCAACATGAGTTCATAACCTAGGGTTAGGAAATTGGGTCAATTCATGATCTTATCCATAGAACTAGGTCGAACATCAAGAACTAAACTAATTAACAAATAATCCGTCATAATATAACCATAATAATCAAAATAAATCAAAAATAATACAATTTGAAAGATCAATTTCGCATTAGAAAGAAACTCGTGTTCATATCATCTTTTGGAAATCAATTAGAAAGAACCATTTGGAGAAAGGAGTCCAAAAGGTGAAACACTTCCATACCTTGTTAATCCTTGAATATTGATGGAGGAAAGTGAATTTATTGATTCCCTAATTCCCTTTGACCTTGGTCTTTGATGGAGTCTTCTTTGGGGAGAAAGAAAGTAGAGAGAAAATGGAGGATTTAGGTTTGGGAATTTAAGTGTGTTGAGTTAGTTTAATTATGTTTATGTCCTTATATAGTCACTTAATTAACATGATTAGACATCCCCTAACTCTTAACTAACAAATTAACTAACTAAATAATTAAAATAACCCACTTAAAACGTCACAAAAAAACCAAAAACCTGCCCTATAAGATCCCGACCTACGGTCTGTAGGTCAGTCGACGACCCCTTGCACCCACCGTCCTGCGCATCTATCAATTGTGTCAGAGACCTGATTTTTTGCCATTTTGGAAAATAAATAAGTGTGGGACGACGGTGACATCGGCGGAGTTTCAATCAATCGACGGCTCATCGATTGGCTCATCAATTGTCCACTATGAAAAACAGTTTTTAGCCATTTTGGGAAGGGTCCTCCTCAAGGACCCTTAGGTTTGTCCTTGGGGAGTCATACCAAAAAATTTTGACCCGAAACACATTCTAATACATGTTTAACACCTTTCAATCAAATTTATTAAATTCTGACTCTTAAAACCCAATGAAATAGGTTAAGGCACACTAGCACCTATTTCCCTAGTGTCCAAACGGCATGGACGTTCCTTGGCGTTTTGACTCTAAAACTTCCTAAATGACTTATAAAAATTATTTTAGGCCTTTTAACAGTGTTACAAATCTTAGAACAAGATGTGAGGCTCTAGAATTAGGTCTTGAAATTTTGGAGTGTTACTCTAACAAAAAATATGCACTACACGTACTTAACAGTTGAACACAAAAGATACCCCCACACTCAAACAAGGTATTGCAAGCAAAAGGGGATAAAAGGTATAAAATATTCAAAGGGTTTTCTTTTATGAGTTTAAAAAGACTTTTTGCTTTATTATATCAAACACACTCGACGATCATAACTAACATCGTGGAATGTATTTTGACAAATTGCCAAATATAGATGAAGCTCACTGATTCTGCTGACCTGATGGCGTAAGCATAATGTACTTCAACATATTACCTTTTGGATCTCAATTCCCCTTAATATACAATACACTTTTCCATATTTTCTAGATCATAATACGGAAAATAATGAGTCTGCATTTACGCCTTCGGCAGATCACTTTGATGGTTCCAGCATTGCCTAATGATTCCATCTCAACACTTCTACTTATTTTCAACATGCACTCACAATACACGTTATTGAAAGAGTTAAAATACATGTAAATACTTGGGTGTGCCTCCAAAGAAGCGCCTTATTTAATGTGGTGGCTCAACA
This sequence comes from Solanum habrochaites, assembly GCA_027704765.1. Lineage (NCBI taxonomy): Eukaryota > Viridiplantae > Streptophyta > Magnoliopsida > Solanales > Solanaceae > Solanum > Solanum habrochaites. The sequence goes on from JAKWJA010002496.1 coordinate 22,356,870, forward strand.
TTCGTTTTTGGGATTTGGATATGGGATGTTGTTTTAAGGAACAGTCTTTTGCCTAATAGAGTGAGATTACTGAGATTGTGGACATTTTAATATCTAGGTCTTGAAGACACCACCAAATGAGACTTTTCCATTTGGATAAAATTGAGAACGCAACACAGTTTAAAAATATTCTGAGTCCCACCAACTGAGAAAGCAATTTAGCTTACAGTTTAGGCCAACTCGGTAATATTCCTTGTTTGTTTGTGAGACTCAAAACTGTTATAGATAAGAAAGCAAAAGATCTTTTTATATTTCAAAAGAAAATCCTTTGTATATTTTAGACCTTTTGGCGGACTTGTCTTTTGGCGACACATTGCACTAAGACAAATCCGCCAAGAGTGATAGTGCAAAATCAAAGGAATTGTGGATAAAGAATGATGTACACTCCCACTTGGAAATTCACTGAGTAAGCATACTAAGACAAGCCCACGTAATGGAAAATTACCTAGTTCAAACATTTACTCAAGAAAGGTGAGCTTAGACTTACTTGGAGATTCGACTAATTCACTTAGTGTGATAAGACAAGCCCGTCGAACAGGCAATGTTTAGCATAGTGCCTATTTCCAAGAAATAAATAAACATACGCAACAAAATCCAGTTCCCCATTTTCTTTACAATCTTCCCACATGTTTTTTCTACCCATAGGTGCTACATTTTTTCCCAAATATCACAAATTATTATTGTAATTCATGATTTACTGTTAAGTAAGTTATAACTCCATCTATCATTAGGGAAAATCATGCAATCAGAGAACTATTAGCCTAATCTGACTTCACCCGTGTAAAATACAACCAATAACTAGTACATATTATTTAAGCAAAAAAAGAGTAACTAAAATAAACTCAAGCAGGAATTTACAGAAATGAAAATCATTGGAGAGATATTGAAGCAAAAATCAAATAGAAGGAAAAAAACCAGATCCATACATACAACAATCAAAAACACATTGATTATGTTATTATAATAACATATATCACTATCCAAAAAAGACATTTTTAAAGGCAGTAAAACAGGACACTTGATTAACTAGGAAATTCCTAGAAATCAACGATGCAATGAATAATTAAACAAAAAGAAAAGAAGATATAAAGCAAGATAACACATAAATCAGAACAAGACAGCATTTCCCAATTCAGAAAAAAAAGTGAAATTTTTATTTTAAATATTTTTTTATAAAAGCTACCTCAACACTAACCACTACCACCATTCACCAATCAATCAATAGATTCAAGAAAACAAAAATTACAATCACAAACACACACCAGAAACATGTAGTTTGGTACAGAGCAAATCATTTTCCATGATACAAACACTTTTCATTCATATCCAGTCTAGCTAAAAACCAAGCCATAAACACAAGTTACTTAAACAACAAAACAATAATAAGCCAAAATGAAACCGATTCATTTCCATATTGGGAGATACCCATTCTCATTGATACAAACATTTTTTTCAAATTCAAATGAAATGCACCTAGTATAGCTCTCTGAGTAAAGTCATAAACTAAAGCATTGAAACAAGTGAACATAAATGAAACCAAATCAAAACTGATCCATTTTCCATATGATTAAAAGAAGATGAAACAATTGAACAGAAACCAAATTGAGAGGAACCCATTTCCAATGATACAAACATTTTTCAAAATTCAAAATTTGAACCAAACCCAATGTAGCTAAAACTCAAATCACATAACAAATCAAAAGAATGAAAAACTACCACTCTGTGAGATACCCATTTTCTCCAAATTCAAATGAAATGCGGTGTAGCTAACAATCAAGTCTAAAATCCTTGAAACAACAAAACACAAATGAAACAAAAAGAAACCGACCCACTTCACAACAAATAAAAAGAATGAAAAAAACCCCACATTAAGAGATACTCATTTCTTCAAATTCAAAATTGATTCACACGCAATGTAGCTAAATCTCAAATCACACAAACAAAAACCAATAAACCAAAACCGACCCACTACCCCAAAAATCAAAATAACGGAAACCAAACCACATTAAGCGACACCCAGTAGCTCAAAACCAAAAACAGAGAGTAAGAAATACTCACACAGAAGGTCGATGAATGGTTGAAGCCATCAAAACTCTCAGAGATCTGGCTGAAGAACAAGGAAATGGTAACATTTTGTGATATTTTAATGACACCCCATTGACATTCAGTGCCATTGTCGATGCTCAATTTTTCACCTCGACTGTTTCTCCTGAGCAATTTCGTTGTGATCACTTTACACTAGCTGAGTTAAAGGTGGAGAGAAAGAAACGGAACAAATAGCCCAAATATATAAGCCTTACATGTCGACAAAACGCAACTGGAAATGAAACTAAATTAAACTTCACCTTGAAGAAAATTACTCAATGCCATTTTTGTCAATTCGGGGTTCGTATTAGAGATCCGACTAATCAAGATTTACAGCCGTAAAAAAATGATTTCTTATATGATAACTCAAGTAATAGATTTTTTTTTAATCTTTAATTGCAAGTTTTATTAACCCTCCGAGATAATAGTTGTTAGTTGAGTGATTATCTTGGAAATCCACGGATATAATTAAGGAGAATTATTTTCTATTAGATATCAATATCTTTTTCCTCGCTATGTTTTGATTCATTTATCCTATTTTGAGTTGGTCCGAAGTTTGAAAAAGTATTCGTATTAGAGGGTTCCACCGACTATCAAAGATATTATAACCCGTAAAAAAATATTTCTTATATGACTCAACTCAAGTAATAAGATTTTTTTTTTAATCTTTAATTGCAAGTTTTATCTAAACCCTGCCGAGATGATAGTTGTTAACAGTATGAGTGAAATTAATCTTGGAAAACAGCGTCGCCCAACACGGATAATAATTAAGGGAATAATTAATTTTCTACTGAATAAACATTATACAAGATTCTTTTTTTCCAAATCCGAGAGTCGGCGTGAGGGGTGTTTTGATTCATTTAACCTATCTTTTAGTATTAGGTCCAAAGGTGTGGTTTTGAAGAAAGTAAAGAGATTATTTAATATCATAAATATTCGATGTTATTTTAATATATTGTGAATGATAAATATTCACAGTTTAGACTCGTAAAAAACCGTGAAACACAAATCTAACAACCCAAGGTATACTACAACTCAACCAACAAGAATTCAACGGTTTTTCATCAAGAACTTCAATGTTCATCATTAAATCTATATTAATTACGCTAAATTAAACATATTGTTGTGTGGGTGTAAGAACCCATCACTGAAAGATCTAACATACGTGAAAGGGATAACCCCCGAGGAAACTCACTCAACGATCTTGGCGAAGTCTTAGTCTTTTTTTTCTGTCTCCTTTTTCTTTCTCTTCTCCCATCACCTCAAGCGTATTACCATATTTTACAAACTACTTAAGGATTCACTTTACCAAGTCACTTACTCTAATAACATACTTCATATAAAATTACTGGGGAACGAGCAAAAGTATTAAACACAGGAACGATGAACAGAAGACCTACACCAGTATTGTAACCCGCCTACAAAAAAATCGGATTACAGATTTGGTTGTCTCAATCCAACAAGCAACACAACTCGTTCAACATAGCCAAATCAACTTGACATAACCATAGTATATAAAAATAAATAGTATCGAAAAAAATAATACTTGGATTATTTGCTGTGTACTAATCTAGTCCAATGCGGATTAGTACTGCTTAATCCTAGGTCGCTGATTAGGATTGTACTCCTTAAATCCTAGTCCTATTAGAAGAAAGGCAAAAAAAAATCAAGGGGGGGATGAGTCCTCCTGTCTATATCTCCTATATATATCTCCATGGGTATTCCCTTATTAGGGGGGGGTGAGGAGCACTTCAGCTACAATCAAATTCCTTTCATGGTATCACAGCCAGAAACTAGATCTTCTCTTCTTTTCCTAGGTTTTATAATATACTCTCAGTGGGGGAGGGTGTTCGGGGGGGTGTCACCGATCGTTCCCTAACTTTTGCTCTTGGAGCGGCGGCATCCCTGACCACACGAGGTGGATCCTCTCGATTATACTTCGGTGGTCTGTGCGTTAGAACTCCTTCTCAAGGACACTTACTTTTCATCATGCCCTGATTCCCTGAAAATTATCAGACCTAAATTACCCTACATGGAAATCCCGTTCTACAGCCCTTGAGGCCATTAACCTTCTCAAATACGTCGATGAAGCACAGAACCGCCGCCGGCAGTCATACCGACCCGAAAGAAAAGGGAAAAAAGGGAAAAGAACGGAGCGCTTACTTATCATAACAAACACCCATCCTTCCCATTCCGCCTGGAAAGACCGTGGATGCCATAGCCGAAATCATGTTTTATTCGGTGCATCTCCCACGGGTTGCGGGAGAAACATGTCCTGAATAGCTACAGGTACTACAGCAACTGCTCATAGGGGGACCCTGATGGAAACGGCCCTAAATCAGCAACGCTATGCACAATTTCCTTCCCACTCTCATATTTTCAATTGCGTGAGCGTCTCACACACAATTACCAAAGGCACGAAAACAACTGAAATTGCGGAGTATTTAGACGAGGTCACTCCACACCAATCAAAAGGATCACGGCCCTACGAGCCAAGCCGGTGGAAATGAAATCATTCCCGAAAACGATCTCGAATCATGTGCGTCCGTATCGGGGGCTCCCCATTAGCTTACTATGACGCTCCTCATTGAAAACAGGCGGTTCGCATGAGTCCACCTGTCCTTTACCCTTCTACTTCTCTCCCTGGCTAAGAGTGAAGTCAGAAATCAACGTGGGATCGGGAGAGCAAGGACTTCTTCTCCAGAAGCCGCTGTTATGGAGCCGTCCACCGCCCCACCGCAAGCCAGAAACTATCGCGGGGGGTCTTGGTGGGCTGCCGAACAGGGGTAGCCGGAGCGGAGGCCGCGGGCGCGGCGGTCGGACAGGTCTTCGTGCCGCCTATATGCAAAGGGTCAAGCAGCACATCATCCACAATAGCACTGCACTCCTTCTGGCAGCGCGTGCAGGGCACTTACGAGCGGGATCATCCAACTTTTCAAATCTGTCGAAAACAGGACACACGGGCACAAGAATTTCGAGGTGTAAAAAAAAGGCAGCCAACCTTTTTTCTCATATGGAGATTTGCTGGTTTTTCGGTATGGCGGAGAGCCAAAATAGTGATAACCGTTGCCATTATGCATCTCAAGCCGGGTCCCTTCCTCTGAATGGTGTTGTTGGATACTCTGGGGGCCAACATGCACGTTCTTTCATTCTGATCTATCCAGCTAACTCTCCAAATCCATATTATGGTCTCCAAAGGTATGACTGTTGTCAGACGGTGATCCCTTAATATTTCTCACACCACGGCACGGGACCATAAAAACCCCACCGCTATCTTTCACCTAGGTAACCGTAGCCACATCCCTCTATTAAAACTCAATCTCCTTTCAGTTCCCAATTCACAAAGGACATAATTGCTCACATCTTGTTCCCTCTAATGATTTTCAGATCCTAGACAAACACCAAGAGGTGATTTTTCAGGGCCCCTGTGGCATGTCTGTACGTTCTTCTGGCACAGTTCGTCTGCCCACCCGTTTTCACAAGCGTTCATGTGGCTCTGGTGGCTCTTTCGTCTGATGGCCACAGTCCTTTGTGGCAAAGAACAGGTCGTCTGGGTCACCCGTCGGTACTCAATAAATAAATTCTTTAATGCTTCAATTAGGTTTTTTTTCTTCCTTTCCATGTAAAAAATTGTGACTCCTGTTCAAGTTGTTAAATCTCATAAATTAACTTTTATAATTATCTGAGTGAAGCGTACACTGCAAACCTTTCAACTTATTCATTTGACCTATGGGGTCCTACGCTGTTCCTCTCAATTGCTGTTTTTTCGCTATTATATATTTGTTTTGTGGATGATTTTACAAATACACACTTGGTTGACCAACTAAACCAAATCACAAGGCTAACACCACCTTTGTCACCTTGAAAAACTGGTCAAAACACAATTTCAATTCGGTTATGTTAAAAAACTTTTTCGGAAGTGACATGGAAGGAATATGTTAAATAAACATCCTTCGGCCAGTTTCGCATCCCTGGAATTATACTCAAACCTCCTGTCCATACACGCTCCTCCCGAACAGAAATGGGTGGCTGAGCCGTAAGCAATCGCCATCTCATTGAAACGGTGGTTACGCTTCTACAGAATCACTTTCCTCTCCCTGTCTCCTTTTGGGGTAGAAGCTCTATGCCACCGCAAACTACTCATTAACAGAATGCCCAGTCACACCCTCTTCCAACAAATCACCTATCAACTCCTTTACCAAGAACTTCCCAATTATACCAACCTCGGCGCGTCTTTGGGTGCTTGCCGTACCCTTGGTCTAGCCGCCTCAATACTTCACAAATTACCACCCTGATCCCCCGTCCTTTTCTTATTTTTTTGGGGCTTATCATCCTACCGCTCCACGGGTTATCTCTGTCTTGACCCACAAAACTCATAAATCCCTACATATCGCGTCATGTCAAATTTGTCGAAAATGAGTTTCCTACGAGTCTATTTTCCTCCTTCCACAAATACATCATCATTGGCGCTTCCTTCCCCTTTTCCAACATACTCAAGGGTCCCCTCACCACCTTTCCCCCACACCCTCCAGGGGTCTCCACCCACTAACCACCCAACCACTCCCTCATTACTTACCCCTTCTAGACCTTCACCCCCAATCCACCCGCCAACCACCCAACCCACACTCACTACCACTCAACCACCCATACCCACAAGCGATCTCCAGCACCGATCCGTTTTGGTCCTATCCAAACGAAGGCCACCGGGTCGAATTAGCCGACCAGCCCGGTAGCCACCCCCCAATACTCATCACAACATGTTTAAAAACGAGGCCGTGGTGCAAAGCCGGTATACTTTAAAACCCAAAACCATAAATTCAGGCTACCATATACTACCAAATACCATATCACCCCTTCCCGTAGTGAACCACAACCCTACGTTTGTTGCCGAGGGAAAAAAGCCACATCAAAAAATGCCTTATTGCGTCATGCTATGATGACGGTTTTTAAAGGCTTGAACTTATCAGCAAAACATTAGGGTTCTTGTACCTAAGCCCCTGGCGCACCCAGTGGGCTGTAAATGGTTGTACAAAATTAAACAAATGCTATGGCAAGGATTAGAAGAGGGGGGGGGGGAAGAGAGGAGAAGGAAAAAGGGGAAGAGCGGGAGAGGGGAATAGGGGAGGAACGTGGGCTTGAGAGGAGATAGGGGTGGAAGGGGGAGGGTGGGAGGGGGGTGGAGACCCTTCTTGTTTATCCCCAAAGCCCCTTCCACATGTTTTTCTATGCCTATCATACCTATAGTTCGGTCTACTTTTTCCGCCCTTTCTGCCAGCATATTCTTGGGTTTTAAACGTTGTCCTTATTCCTGGTACCTCATGCTCTTTGGTTGCTAAAGGCTACAATCGGATTAGTGGGCTTGATACTCGAGACATTCAGTCACTTTATGTCCGGCAGAAACATATCTCCTGGTATTTTCTGGTCACCGCCGTGCGCACAAATTGGTTGGCTCGATCAATCAGTTGGATGTTTCCAATGCTTTTGTCCATGTCGAAATGCTTGATGAACCCTATCTCATGACGAACCCCATGCTAAGTTTGATTCCCGCTTCCCTCACATGTTTGGCAAACTCCAGAAGGTCTCTGTATTGGGCTCAGCAAGCCCCCCGTGCTTGGTACACATGTCGGAAAACGTTCCCAGGGAACTCTCGGCTTGATCACGTGTTGCGTACATCGAAACGCATCTGTTTAACTCGACATTCAGCACACGGTACAGTATTCTTCTTTTGTCTATGTAGATGATATATTATTACAGGCTCTACTGCAAGCTCTTATTTCAGGATGTCACTCAGCTAATTGCATACTACGCCTTCACAATGAAGGATCTTTAGTATTTGGCCCGTTCCATTATTTTCCTTGGTAATGGAGATTTTCTCTTTCTCGACCGGAATCGGCGGGGTGTTACTTCTGTCAGTCGGTCAAAAGTATGCTCGAGATCGGGTATGTTGGTGCAGGGGGGAAAGAATTGGACTGGAAAAATGCACAAGATACAACAACAAAACATCCGAATGGTCAGCTCTCTAGCTCTTCCGTCTACGATGGAGCCGACAGAGCCGGGGGGACGGGGACCCTCTTTGTGAGGGGTTGCCGGATTCGGGACGCCCAGGGCCGGGTTAACCGCAGCCTCATTGGGAAGACTCTACATTATCTGACATTACACCCGTACTGACATCCACGTGTTTGCTGTCAACCGAAAGGTTTCTCTTCCTCAGCGCATGCCCATCAACCAACTGAACATGATTTACCATTGGCTAAAAACGCATTCTCATACATTATTGCCACTCTCTTGGTCGTGGTTTACCTCATCGAAAAACCCGGGGACTTGAGTATTCGGAGTTTCTCTCTCAGATTCAGAGTGGGCGAATGATAACAGATGACAGAAAATCTCTTAGCCATTTTCGGGGTATTTTCAACTTCTCCTTTATATTTGGGCGCCGAACCTGATCTCATACAGGTGGTACAAAAAAACACAACCCTAGGTCCATCGGTCCCAACTGAACTGAATACCAGGCGTCCCTGTGCTCTTCTGGTGGCTGGGGGGCCGGAGAACCATGGGGGTCAACATAGTATTCCTCTTCGCGAGAACAAGAGGCTCCCGCGGCCACTCACATTGATCGTGGGGGCTCTCTAGTGTGGGACCAACAAAATGCAACATCTGTGTGGCCAATAATTCCTCCCTATCACCCCAGAAATAAGAATGTTATATCGCCGATTGCCTCTTTGTTCGCGATGAAGTTCCGGCCGGCACCAGACTGTGCAGGTATGTACCACACTGAAGAACAGACCGGGGTCTTGAGATATGTCTCCAACAACAAACCTCTCCCGGTGCGCCGGGATCAACGACAGCACGATTACGATACTCAGTGTCCAAGATTTTGTTCGTTTCTCCGCTCACTCAGCTTGTAAAAAGTGGGGGGAGGATAATAATAGAAATCGATTATTAAAATCAAGAATAGTATCATTTATATAGTTTAGCTGTGTACTAATCCTACGTCCTATTGGAGGCTGAGTACGCGTCGGTTAATCCTAGTCCATAGGATTAGTACTGAACGGCCTTCCTATATCTCACTATTATAATATCAACCCAATTTATTGGCGGCCTGTATGGTAGGTTTGAAAACATCATACAATAATTTCCTCACATATCTCCCTCTGAACAGTATATGGGCAAAATTACGCATACTCGGCGGTGTTGGAAATATCTATTCAAGGGATTCCTAACCATACAAAGAACTGAACCTAAGTCATCCTGAGCTAGAAGTTATGGTCGTTTGAAAATGACCTAAAACATACTTTTACACTTGGGAAATTTTCCAGATTTTCCCTATTCTTTCCAAAAATAACTATTCTAAGTTTCTTTGTTTAATCTTAGCTATTTTGGTATACGAGATTTTACAATGGAACTCTTTTTCAACAAATGTATAACTAATACCTATAGATACAATCTATTGTTATTAGGTGATGTTGCCGGTAGCTCTATGTGGTCATGAGTCTGAATGACTAGAGATGTGCACGTCCCTACGCCTACCCGTATGGTGAGCTGTAAGGCTTAGGGAAACGCTAGACACTGCAAGTGAGCACAAGGCGGACCTTAGCTTGCAACAGAATCGGGGTATAATGTACTAGAAAACACACATAACATAATTCGGTAAGCAGAGAAATTAGTACAAGGGTGTTGAAAGACGAAAATGTGTAGATGTCTAGTTGAACAACATTGGCAAGACACTAGGGGAATGGTCGGGCTAATTTCATTTCAGAGATATGATTCTAGGGTGAAAGGGCCCTATATGTAGTATCAACGTATTACCAAGTTAGAGATTTAAACATACTAATATCAATGGGATGATGATGATAATACATAGAATACAATAATCATAATAAATAGTTAAAATAAATAGATGAATAATAATAAGTAATAATAATAATAATAAAGTCAATTCACGAACGTGGGGAATACATCACAAAATTTATCTAACCCCTATTGTGGTAGAAATTAGAGAACAAATTATTAATAAGACTAGATACGGACACTTCTCGGTAATGGTTGGGCTGGGGAAGGGGGGGGGGGGGGGGGGGTTGGTCGGGGTGAATACGAAGAACACCAAAGGGATAATCAAATGAACAATAATTAATCTTAATGACCCTGGCTACAGAATCGTTTTTATATGTTTGTAAGATAAATCCATGAGTTACCACAGCACCAGGTGTAGGAGAAAAGAGAAATATTCAAAATCATAATTAATCATTGTTCCAAACAATAACTAAAATCAACCAACCCTCGAAATACATGAATGAAAAACCTATCGCTAAATACCATACAATTTGGAACTCATACTTTTGATGACACTTTACACTGAAAGTAAAAAGGTATGAAACATGTTAACTAGGTTAACTGGTTTAAATAGGTAACATTAAACTCGAAACAAATACTTTACAACTAGAAACATTTTTAATTAGGAAGGGAACTTAAAATAAAGTATTTAAACGGGTAGGAACTTTTGATAAACAGTAAAACACGGTTCAAATAAGGTTTTTTTTACTAACTAGGGAATTGGTTGACTAAACTTAAAACTTGACTAATAAACCATTCAGGCACTTTGTACTCCTCTGTAGCTTCCAGCTTTTCTCGCAATTGGCTTGGAAAGTTAGCAACATCGTCGTTATATCCATCACCCTATTTTATTGATTTTAAATTGAAGACCATCAACTGGGGTTATAGTACTCGTAGGGGGGGGACTACATGGATAGGTTAATGGGCTTCCCTATTCTTTAAATAATTCGGTGGGGAACCTCAAAATGCCAAATCTCTAAAAATCAAGAAGATATGCATTAGCAAACAACATCCATTGCTCAAGAGCAACAATGGTTGAACAAAATAAGATAGTGACCATGTGTCCACTTAACCCAATTAATCTTGGAATATATAAATAAATTGTTATAAAGCATGTGAACATCTTCATCCCAATAGAAAATTCTCATACATAGAGAAACACAACAAACTTCTTGTCTAGATTCCATTGTGAATGATACATGCAACTTCAATTTAGTTTTTCCAATTATGTTCGCCAATGGGCATGACAAAGACAATATAAAATTCCTATCAAATTGAACACTTTTGTGATATAATCAAACATCCTTCATTACGACCTCCCACGAATATTCTCTACATAAATATCTGTAAATTCCTTCATCATATACATTTATATCCAAATAATATGAAAGGTGCTCATAATTATGTAACTCAGTAAGCATAGTTCAATTTCAAGAGAGCAACATATACTTTTATATTCAACAATAGAGAAATACAGATACATAACCCAAACCTAAGTCAAAATTATGTGATGAAATGAAGCTTCAATAACGAACACATTCAACCTCTATAACAAGATCATCATTACTCAAAATCATGGAAAAAATCACAGGTGGTAAGACTACTTCCAAGAACATGATCACCTTATTCTACTAGATGGTTCAAAATCACATATCATATAGCTATAGAAATAAGAACATCGTGCACCACCATAAGTGGATACACGCATTAAGTGAGCACAAAATTACACTCAATGGATAGGGTGTTGAACAGGGCTATATTCCAGATACTACAGCTGCAAGGGAAAATATATAGACATATATCCATAAACATTCCCTCATCAAGTGGCGGTAGTCAATTCAACAAGAGATCGATTAGAATATTCCATTTCAAGTCTTAGATTCAACTCCCAACACACACAATACATCAATACGGTCAATACAAAATACGTTTTCCATCACAAGGACATGAATTTAATGACATGCACAGGTCCATAAAACTAACATCATATTACCTTCATTCAATGTACAACCAATGGGGGGTTCCATTCACATTTAAGGGGTTAGAGAGGAGCGGAACACATAGGTTCTTGGAGGAATTCTGTATAAAATCAACTAAAAATCATCAATAAAACCTTAATTATCAATATAAATGTCATAAAAACTCTTTACCAATGAACCCATTCTTAGATTAGAATGTAGGATTTTGACATTGTGAGAAGCTTCAAAATCTATTTTTGGAGTTGGAATCCTGATGGAAGATTAAGTACCAGGAGGTATAGGTCAACCGATGAATTCTTAATACAAGAGCGAATCAACGAAAAATGACTAGACTACCTTAATTAAATCGTCCTTGGAACCTTGACTTCTTCACCTCTATTGGAGTTTTCCTTGAGAGAGAGTTTTGGGGAATAACAGTTCTATCTTTTGGGATTTTGAATTAATAAAATCAAAATACCTTCTAATACTCTTTAAATACCTATAAAAACCTAAAATAACCGTTCATACGCATAAAAATACTTGGCTTGAATTTACCAATTCACTGCCACCTTGACCGAGCTTGCAACAACAAAACAGTACCAAACCACGCCCACCAACACATGGACTGTGGATTAGTCTACTTAACGTGGATTGGGTTCGAGGTTTTGATTAGAGACTAAAAAATCACAGGAACTTGCAGGATTATTGATGCTCAAGACCCACGAGTCGTAGTTGCATCTACAGGCCGTGGTTTGGGGTCGTAGATCATGTTGTCTTGGTATCTTCTTGGCCAATGATCAGGTCCTCCTCAAGGACCCCTTGGGTGTTCCTTGAGAATATGTACCTACATTTCTAACCCCTAGAAACGATGATCTAAGTGTAGGAACCATTCACCTTGATTTTAAACCTTCAAAGGACACACAAAATTTCAATGACAAGACACTACAACACACAAGTTCAAAGGACTAGTTTCGGGATGTCATGGTCGTTCGTTGATGTTTGACCTCAAAGCACTTTAAACTAAAGTCAAAAGCTCATTCTCTTCATTTTAATCAAGTTACCACATTAAACACACGTACGAGGCTCTAGTTCTTTCTTTTCCATTTAGGGTCAACATATTATGGATATTATAGTAATTGAATCATAATTAAATAAGGAGCTAATTGATTCTAAGGACCTAGTGGATGAATGGAACCCACTAGTGAAATCCCACCTATCTGGTGCCAAATATACAAAGAAATCCTTCTATTTTGGGGCTGAAACTGAAGCAAACCTTATCATTATTCTTCTGAATTTGCGCCTCTATTTTCTCTCTCGATTTTGATGATTTTAGGTGAATAAAAGTTTTGGGTATGTCCTTACTAGATTATTAGGGTTAAACTGATTATAATGACATAGTTTAGATGCCCAATGCATAGGGGAAAGACCAAAATGAACATGAATATAAGAAAGTTGGGCGAGGGGAATATGGGACGACCCACGGAAAGGCAGATTGACGATGATATCAAATAAGAGCACGACTCGTTAAGTGGGTCGGGTTGATGTGTAGTATCGACTAGTTCTTGGCACCCCTATCTGCAATACCATAGTTATTTACTTGTGGATAGGTCTACTAACTCAAGACAACAAACCCATCCATGACTCATCATCTAGACCACGGCCTATGGCGCGCTCAGTGGTTTGATGACTGAGTTATGGAAGTTCTTCCTCGTTTCCACGAGCCATACAATGGATAATATGGGTGCCCATAGCCCTGGGGAATTTTGGTCCACCACTTCTGGGTGGGTTTGAACCATGAGCAAGTTAACGCATTGTGGTTCCTTTCATGGTCCATGAACCCTTTCGTGGTTCACCAAAAATTCTTCTATTCAGGTCTATTATGCTTTGAGGTGATACATTAGCAATGCAATGGTTTTGTTGCACGCATCAACATATTAAAAGACCCAATTGTCCATCAAAACCCTTTTTTACATGTTTTCCACCATAAACTTTTAGGGTATCTTGGTAAATAATTTTTTTAATGCAACACACGCTATAGTCAATACATCAAAACAAACAATGCAATATGATAATCTATATTTAATAATGCAAGCATAAGTAATTTATTTGCCAATACAAGTATTACTAAAACACTCTCTTTAGCATTATTATTATACACTCTACCAAATGACCCATTGTGTTTGGGACAGTTCATTTGTCTCTAAGAATAAATGAGGACTATATGTTTAACACAAATGGATTAAACTTAGGTAAAGTAGGTAAAGGTGGATTAGGTGAGTTTTTGGATATTTTGAAAAGTACAAATAACAAATATGCATTATTAGTTAGATATATTTTCTGTATCTTTCTAGGGAAGGACCTAAAACCAATAGAAATATGTTTTGATTCAACAGAGCACCTTTCAAACAGCACAACTTTTGGAAGTAAACATGGTCGCAAAATTTCTAGTTAAAGGATCAAGGAAGAATATTGTAATGCCCCAAAAGTTCTACTCTTAAAGTCCAAATTGGTTGTCGAAGTGTATCAACTTTGGTTGGGTGATACACTACTAGTTCATATATGTTAAGTTCCATTCCTAAGTATGACAAGTACTTTGAATGTGAGTTTAGGTCATAATGAACCTTTAGTACAAAGTAGAGTTGAGAGGTTCTCTAATTATTATGTTTTTTCGTGTAAGTTCAATCAAGGATACATCAATAAATCATACCTCCAAAGAATGAGGAGTTTTGTGGATTAATACCAACCATATGAAAGGTCTTGAAGTCTTCTTTCACCTAGTTTTGTCTGTTCGTCAATCCAAGTAATGTGTTAAAAGTTATACCCATTTTTCTGGGCACTATGTAGTGTGCGCGAACTAGTGTGTGAAGTGTACGTCAACCGTGCAAGAATCAGCGGTGTAACCGTGCACATCACTTCAGAATTCTGTAAGTTTCCACTTCTATTCACGTTTTAGGAGGGGTATTTTTGGTTTTTCCATATCACAAAACCCTCTCATTCTTAAAACAATCTACGCTCAAGAACTTCATAAAACATCAAAGCTAGGGTTCATTGTCAAAGGTTTTTCTTCATAATTCATCATATAAAGGTATCTAAGACTACTCAAATTGATGGACTTGGTTCTTCCTAATGTCGTACATCTAAATTTATTATTTGATATAGGGTTATGCGCATATATTCAGAAGTCTTGATATGAGTTATGTTATTGATTTTGTATTCTACATCCTTGATCAGGAGTTTTTATATTTATTATTATAAATTGAGATACTTGAGTTGTTTATGTCTATTTTTTTTTTTCAGAATCTATTTGAAGTTATAGTTTGAATCGTCAAAAACAAATTTTTGTTTAAACGGATTCATGAGAAAACACACTTACATTTTTGCGAAAGAGTTTCAACAAAGTTTTGAGCAATAATATTTTAAAGTATATTTGGAACAAGAGTTAATGGAGCAAAATGCGTTGCTGAAAACTATTCTTTTGTTGAACATTGAGAACAGAAGAGAACTAGATTTCAGATTAGATATGACAGTTAGAGTATGAAAATCAACGATATTGTGAGAATATGACATTAAGATATGAATTTATGGTTAGGTGAATATGATTCCTTAGTCATTAATAATAATATCACAATTAAAAAAAAATTGAACTATTTTTTCTGAGAAAGTAAATTAGATTTAAAGTATTGTTTAAAGAGGATTTTTATTAACGTATAAGGAAACTGAGTAGTCCCAAATGTATCGTTTTTTTACATTGACAAAACAAAACTTTGATTTGTGAATGAGTTTATGATTTGAGAGATATTTTAGAGTAATTACCTCTCTTAAGAGGATATATAATTTGAGCAATTATCTCAAACTAGAGAAAGAATATGTTTTTATTTATTCGAGTATGAGTGCGTATGTGTGTGTGTGTGTGTGTGTGTGTGTGTGTGTGTGTATATATATATATATATATAGTGAGAGAGAGAGAGAGAGAGAGATAGATAGATAGATAGACACGCACAACTGTCATAACCATGACCAAAAGAGAAGAAATTAGGAGATTGGAGATTTCTCTTTGAATTGTGTGGAATAAGTGTATTTAATCTTCAAGAATAACATATGTTAAACTATAAAATTGATAAATAAGTCATTAGCATCATTACACTTTCTGAAAATGATGTGTGATAATGCTCTAAATTTTGTATGTCTAAAAAATAGATAAATTTAACAAAAATAACATAACTCATTGGGATTAAACACACCAAATTCATAAGACATTACACAAACAATGCCTCACCAGACAAAACAGCTTCTACACGGTTCATCGCCCAAAAAAAGAATCCATTTAAATTTCCTTAGTCAGATTGGAATCAGCCTCTTTCCTTATTGGCTTATTCCATTAACACTGTGAAGATTGTTTCCCTCTTAGGGTGACTAACCAACATTCCTACCTCCTCATGTTATTGCATCATATAATTGATCCACATTACTTACTTTATCGTAAAAAAAGCATAGTGTCGTTCGATATTTCAGACGTTCTTGTTTCATGCACCGATTTTTTTAGCTGAGGAAAGTGCCTCTCAATGTGTTCTCTAAATTGTTTAGTGGATTGTACGTCCCTTGTGCCATACCTATAGGATTATAACTCAAAGTGAGGGATGTTGTAATATTTGGATTGGGAATTCAATGTCTTTTTTTCACTCTTTTAATCAACTTGGGATCTATCCCGGGGCTTTTTAGGAATTATTAAGACAGTGGATGTCTGAAGAGTTAATTTTTCTTACATACAAATAACCAAATTTCGTTGAAACATTCAAAATACATTCAAAGAGGAGAAAGTGTATCTTCTTTTAAGTACTATTGTTCTTTTACAGTACTCTATTTGTAAAGTAACCTTTAACCAACAAAATATAAAAAATAATAACGATATAAGAAAAGGTCACCAATACCTTTTCCTCTTGAGGTTATGAGTATAAATGGTGACATCAATTAAGTATAATTTTTCGTAAATACCAATACGTGAAACTTGATATATGTCTGCCAGAATAACAATATCATTAAAAAAATAATTGAAAATATTTTATCCTTTATACTTAGTATATTTTGACCAAAAGATTATTACTCAACTAATATTTGAGTAGTAAGGCTTATCATAAGAGATGTACTTTTACACAAAGTATCTCTATAATGAATTTGCAATAACACTCTGATACGTACAGTGTCATAGAGGGACCAAAAACTTAAAGACAACAGAAAAAAGCAAGGGCGAAAAGAAAATGGAAGGGCGGCCAAAAAGAGGGAGCGGAAGACCAAGGCGGTGAGAGAGACTGGAGAAACAGACATACATACAGACAGAGAGACAGACAGACAGAGAGAGAGAGAGAGATAGATATATATATATATATAATATATATAGATATTATAATAGTATATTATATATATGTAGAGGGAAGAGAGAAGAGATGAGGTGACGTATTATATAAATATATATAATACATATATAGTATGGTACTACAGTAATATATATTGTGTGATATGTATCTTATATATATTCTAGTAGTATCATTTAAATTGCAATTACATGAAAAACATTACCTACTGTTAAAAATATCTTATATGGGTGATCCTTCACTAAACATTGCAAGTTAAGGTACTAATCCTTTTCTTCGCATTTATTTTGGTTTAAATGTTATGTTACTTAGGATATTGAGTGTTTCAGTTAGGTGTTAGATTTTATCTAATCTACTCAGAGTAATCGTGTTCGAGGATAGATGTTCCTCGGTATTTGAATGAGCAAAAAATAGTAAGAACTAAATTTGAAATAACAAAATATGAAATTTTGCAAGTTAGGCATAAGTTATGAATTGTTCGTTAACTTCAAACGACTATAGCATTTTGTACATGATACGTTTGGTGACCCACATAATTCAATGAATGGTCTTGGACTCTCTTTATAAGGCTACCAGGTTTTCTAGTTTTGTAGTCGTTATCAGGAGGAATATATGGTTTGTTGAAGTAGGTTGGCTATGTAAGGAAAGTTTTACCCCAAATATATGAGGGATAATTTTGTTCGTTCCTTAATCCATGGATTATTTAATTAAAAACAATTTTTTGTTTTTTTAAATATTTAGGGGCCTAATCTGATTTGGTTATGTTTTCACAAACCCAATTTACAGTTTGAGTTTTAAAAGGAGTTCAAAAAGAGGAGAAAAGGAGAGAAAGTCAAGACATTAGTCAAGATTATTGGGTTTTGCTGTGAATTTCGCCAAGGAGTTGATCCCTATGAGGTATGTCAGTTCTCATAGTGTTGGGTTCATTCACACACATGTCAATCAAGTTATTTTAAGTGCACTTTCGTTCTGGAAGTTGAAGTATTTTAGTTCTTAATTAGTGTTCTTGAAGTATTGTGTACGTTCATGAATTAGGAGGGGTTGGATGATGTTTGAGCAATCCGTTTTTTTGTGGATGTTTTAGATATCTATTGATTAGATCTCATTGTTTACTTTGTTTGAGTATTCGATTTATTAGTGATGTAGGCGGAAGCAACGTTACAATTTAGGCCAATTAGGGTCACAAATTTATGGGTAAAATTCATCAGGTTTTCTAGGTAGTGCCTAGGCCGATGCGCCACTCGATGGGCCAGGTGTTGAAGGAACATCACACCAGTATTTCACCAAGAATAGTTCTATGTTGTTTACGGTCTGGCAACCCACATCAATCAGTGCGCCATGGTCGCTTGCCCCCACCCTTTCTCCATTGTTTAGCCCGTCTTAGTTCTTTCAAAGGGTACCTTTACACACACACACACCTTTGGTTCTCACTACTCTATACTACATCTAAAAATCTATAAATAATTCATAACATGAACCATAACCTTTAATTCATAATTCATAATTCATAATTCAAATTGAAGGTAGAGATAAGAGTTATGCCTTGAGAGTTCTTCAAGTCATTTGAATAAGTCTTATACAAAATGTTTAAAACTTATTATAAATTACTTGAACAATGAGTTGAGGGAAAAGGCAAGGAAGAGTAGAGTTATCATCATTGCCTTAAAAGATACGATGAGATACTCCCAGTAAACCAACGAGAAAAACTGGATGTTAACATCTAAAGAAGAGAGAGAAAACCCGAGCAAGAGTCAGGAGCAATTTTTAGTAATAAAGATTTTTAGAGAAAACTTTTGAGTAATACTCTGAAAGTAGAAGGAGAGGAAATGTTTCCTTTAAAACATAAAGAGCTAAGTTATATTTTTGGATTAGTATTGAGAACTGTTGTGGGGAGAGTTCTAACAACTCACATACCCCATAAACTATGTAGACATCATGGGTAGATAAGGATCATATGTTTTAGATAATTCCTTTATTGCATTTTCGAATAGAGCAGGGGATCCACTTAATTAAGGAGTTCCATACCCCTGCAAAGTATAGGACAGCTCTGACAACGTGGTTTAGATGATGTATACTAACATAGATCATTGTAACGAACGGTTACTGTTCTTATAGAAAAGTCAACGGGGAAATTCTTTTGACCAGAATATTTTTTGGTAGTAGCTTGAAATTTTCCCTAACTAGTCTATATTTAGATGAAATCGGAGTCAATAAGGTATAGAGAAATGTGGTAACAAATGGGAGATATTATTATGAATTTAATCATATGAGTAGATAGCTAAGACATTAACGAACTCGTACGACTTTATAGAATTGAACTGAGTCTAGTAGAACTCTCAAAATAGATCTTACCATAAAGAGTATTTTCTCAATGTCATGGGATGGAGGTGTGTTGTGATATGTGAGTTTTATATCCTTGAATTAGCTCACTGTTTCCGTGCAAGCCACCAATGTGGGGCCACTGTAGAAGGGTGAAGACCGTTGTGGAGGGACATACACGACTTAAGTCAAAAATAAACTCTAAAAATATTTTATTCTACATTTTTCAACCTTGAGATCTAAAGAACAACCCAACGGTATTTCTTGTAGGTTTTCCACTTCTTCTACCACCAAAGATAAGATTTTTATTCCCCATACCCATTTTTCGATCCATAGAACATAGTTAACTTGGATAATTATCGATAGGAAAGAGTTTTGATCTTGGATTTATGGTAGAAAAAACCTTAATATGTTTACAGGGATCAGTGGTCCGACCTAGGGTTTATATTATTTATTATAGTTTAGGTAAGGAAAGGCGGGGGAGGGAAAGAGGGGGGGCGTACGAAGAGTATCGGGATAGAAAATTGATTGAATGTAGACCAAGAACTGGCGGAAAGAACCCAGAAAGGGAAGAATCAAGTTTCTTATAATGTATGTATGTGAATTTTGCATTATTGATCACACTAATCAGAAATGAGTATGATTGAATAAATGTATCTCATGATTCATGTCTTGATTATATAATTATTAGGATGCACATTGTTATTGTGATTGTGGCTTATTGAATGGATCGGGTGTTATGTTCTGACACATTAAGTTTGATCAGGTGTCATGTTCCAATGCACATATGAGATTGAGCTTCACATCCGGTACACTAATTGGGATCGAGTACCATGTACCAGTATAGTAACAATTTGGGTATGAGTTTTCTGATAGGATAAATGACCTAACATGTGCGTATATCTTTGAGAGTTTGAATTTGTATGTTGTTCTTAAGTGATAATTGATATTATATATATTAGATGTATGCATGTTTATTGTGTTGTAATGACTTATATATGTTTCACTTTCAGATTGTCGCGGGATCCTACATGCACACTGTGGTTGTATACTGATACAACACTTGCTCTTTCTTTGTTGAGTTCTGGTATGTCATGCCCAGAGGCTATCTCCTGGATGTGGACGCGGTACCTAGGACCACAAGTGATCCCTAGCTAATCTATATGCCATGATCATCAGCATACTAAGTATCAAATGAATGATAGAAATTGTGCGGAAGCTATAATCATAAGAAAAAGATGGGGAATAACCATATACTATAATGGATATTTGTGAAAACTGATGAGTTTAATACAAGGAAGATACTAATTTAATACTAAGTTGAATCAATCTATGTCTAAAAATAGCCTCTAAATAACAAGAAATGATGGGACAGGCCCCAGCGAAATCTAGCAAAACTAAAACTAAAGGACTAAAACTACTAAAGGAAACTCATGACTATTTTCCTTGGAGAATGAGGACTCACCACTATTCTATTGAAGTGGATATTGGAAACCGATCTAAGCGTGATCTAAGAACCTAAACCTACATCACGACAAGATGTAGCACCCGAGTCTGCATCAGTACGTTAACGGTATTGAGCATCCAGGATAATATACAACTGAAATAACATTTAAATGAACAAAGCAAATAAGAAATGATATAATAGGAACATCATATAGCTATGGAATACTAATCTAAATGGATGTAAGGACCACAATCTACTTGATGTAAGGACCACATTTCTAAAATGATGAATAAATACTGACTGATTCGTATACATGGTCAATGCAATAGAGTGTGACTGAACTACGGGAGCTACTAATTACCGATAATAAAATAACATGAAATAAATGTGAAGTGCAATGTAAACGACTCATCGAGAAGACACAATATAACCGGCCAAAGGTATATAGCCATGTTGGCATGATTACTCAAATTATGCCCACGAAGGGACATACAACCTACCTGACTAGTAGTTCTGGGATTATTAGGTACGGTGAACCCTAGTATAACTGGTTTTATGCTACTCCCAATGAATTAAGCGGTTAACATACCATGACAGAATTTTTGTAATACTGGATAGCTCAAAACAAAACATTCAAACAAAGAATAAACCAATTATCTGACAATGATGCATTTATGACTGAGGCATGTATAACTTAATGACTGATATATCTGGACGAGCATGTATAATTCAAGACCTAAAGATATACATAGCTAGGGTTATGTAATTCAAGCAATAAACTGGATATTATCATACTAATCTGATTTGGACCATTCTATCAGCTAACACCAAACAATTCTAACATTGAAGAAACCCTAGGTCTAGATAATATTGAGGGAATCAAGAATCTAATTGAAAACTAGAGACATAATAGGATAAAGGAATCCAGTAGTGAAATACCTTGTGATGAATTCCATGGAGAAATATTTCGATTTCGGCTCTGGATTTAATAGAAACTTGTTGCATTCTTGAACTAGGATTCTTGATCATTTTCTTCTTTTTTTTATTTTAATTTCTCTATGTTTTGATTGATAATTTGACATGGGTAAGTTCTAGTTATGTTTATAAGCTTAAACTGGCTAAAACCCCATAATTTAGGGTTTAGCGATATAACTTAGAGGTTTAACTAAATAGAAAAAGACTAAAATTCCCTCAACTTAATTGTTGTCGGAGTAAATGTTGGACAGGACGTACGAGCCGTAGGTATACTCCGTATTTTGTAGTCGTAGTTCAAATTGTTCTGACATGGCTCACTAAAAAGAGCAAAAAGTTTTACTTATAGATCAAATTTTAGCAAACTCGATTGCATTGTAAAGAGGATTCTATTATCGATCATATTATAGATCATGTGACATTAAATTACTTTGTTCTAAGAGTTATGTCCACTTGAAGGGACAGAGGTCCCACTACGTACCTTAGTGGTTTTTTGTGGTTAGCATCAGAGGCTGGGTAAAGGGACTCTCGATCTATGGACACAGACCACTGACCGTATTTTGGTCTACGCAACGTAGGTCTTTTCTGTGGGTCGAGACTTAGCCAAATTTGTGAGTAACATTGGGGAGGGATTGCAGTGGTGAACTATGGTCCTTCAACACGAACTGTAGTTCAGATAGTCCATTAGTGGAGACCGTAGGTTGCACCTGCAATTTCTGAATAGTTGAAATCTTGTCTGTTCTTAGATATGATATGTTACATTATCTCCCCCTTGGTAACATTCGTCCTCGAATAAAGACTAAACTAGCTGAAATAAAGGGAAAGGGCGCCTGCAATTCCTACCACCAAAGAATTGAAACTAAATTTCTCGCCAACCTTAGTTCCAAGAACACGCAAATACGCTGAAAATTCAAATACAAACATAAGGAACATGATACTAAGATTGATCTTACACATAAAAGGCTGAAAATATGAAGAGTAACTATAGCATCAAGATGGAGTTGAATCTGAAGGAAAGAGGTGAGGATACTTGCCTTTCATGGTTGCTTCCCATTCCCAAGTTGCTCCTAGTACGGACTGACTCGTCTACTAAACCTTGACTTCAGCGACATCTTTGTTTCTCAACCTTCTAACCTGAAGATCAAGAATATCAACACGTACATACTCATAAGAAATATTATCTTTCATAGTCACACTCTCTAATGGGACTAAAAATGTTGGATCACCTACACACTTCTTCAAAAATGAGATGTGGAAGACCGGATACACTGCTTCTAGTTATGCTGGAAACTCTAACTTATATGCCACTTTATAAACCGTTTGCAAGATATTGTAAGGGCTTATAAATATAGGACTGAGCTTCCCTTTCTTTCCAAATATCATCATCCCCTTATGGGTGATACTTTCATGAAAACCCAATCATCAACTTGGAACTCTTGTGTCCTTCTCCTTACATATGCAAAAGACTTTTCATGACTTTGGGTTGTCTTAAGTCAATATCTAATGAGTTTCCCTTTATCCATCGCATAATTGACTGAACCAGGTCATATAGAGGCTGTTTCACCTACTTCAAACTAACCAACAAGAGATTTGCACCTACACCCAAACAATGCCTCATAAGGGGCTATCTAAATGCTGGAATGCTAGCTATTATTATAGGTGATTTTTATAAGAGGAAGGTGATCATCCCAACTGCCCTTGAAGTATATCACAAAAGATCTCAACATGTCCTCTAAGGTGTTTATTGTACGCTCTACCAGCCCATCCGTATGCGGATGAAATGTTGTGCTAAGGTTAACATACGTACAAAAGCACTTATGAAATGACTTCCGAAAATGAGAGGTAAACTAAGGACCTGTATTTGACATTATTGACAAAGAACCCCATGTAACTTGACTATCTCACTAATGCAAAGCTTAGCATTTTCCTCCGTCGAATCTGTAGTCTTGACTGCCAAAAAGCGAGATGACTTAGTCATTCTGTCAACTATCAACCAAATAGAGTCATGGTGTCTGCGAGTATGAGGTAACCTTGTAATGAAATTCATATTAATCATTTTCCACTTCCATGTAGGAATGACTATCTCTTGAGTCATACCCCCTGGTTTCTAATTTTCTACCTTCATTTGCTGGCAATTGGAGCACTTACTAGCTTCGGCAATAATAGGTTGTCTCAACTCACCCACAGCAAGAACACACAGGCTACCTTGATATCAATGTACACCATCTCCCCCTTGGGAGAAAACGCCCACTCTCTGATTGTGGACTTCACCCTTATGTTCAAGCAATATTGGATAGTTGTCTTGCTTTCCGTTAAGCTTTACTACCTCTGAAGATTTTGCCCTATTTAGAACATCCTTCACTAGTTCCCTTCTTTCTTCTTCAACATGTACCACACTTATAGATAATCTTCTAAGGGCATATCCTACTTCATTTGACTTACTAGATTGGTAATATATACTAATTTCATAATCCTTGAGGAACTCAAGCCATCTTCTCAGACGAACATTCAACTATTTCTGGGTAAATACATATTGAAGGCTCTTATGTTCTGTGAAGACATCTACATGAACACCATACAAGTAATGCCTCCAAATATTAAGTGTAAACATTACCACTGCAAGCTCTATATGATGAGTAAGGTAGTTCTTCTCATGCATTATAAGTTTTCTAGAATCAAAATCTATAACTTTACATTGGTGCATCAACCAAAAACCTAGTACAACTCTTGATGCATCCCAAAAAATCTCATACCCATATGGACCCTCTAGTAGAGTCAAAAGAGGAGTTATAGTCAACCAACTTTTCAATTCTCCAAAGCTATTCTCACAATCATCTTACCACAAAAACTTGACCTTCTTTTGAGTAAATTTAGTAAATGGAGAGCTATATATAAAAAAACTTACCACGAACCTTCTACAATAACCTACTAGATCCAAGAAACATCTGATATCTATATGAGACGTAGGTCCAAGACATTTTTTCACTGCCTCTATCTTCTGTGAATACATTTGGATCCCCTCGCTAGATATCATTTGACCAAAAGAAGCAACGGATTGCAACCAGAACTCACATTTGCTGAACTTTGCAAATAATTGTCGATCTTTAAGAGTCTGCCGAACAACTCTCAAATTACTCGCATGTTCTTGCTAATTTCTATAGTAATGAAGATATCATCAATTAATACTATTGGCATCCCGTGAAAAGGTGAAACATCGTAGTGACTCAATTAAAAAAAGTTATTAATTTTTCAAAAAATCAAAAAGTGTTAAATGGGTAAAAGAGATTAAAGGGAGCCGCCACCCAACTTTTAGGAACACTAGGAAAATAATTAACAAATTGACTTAAAATAAAAAGAAAGACTATGAAATCAATTTTATTCTAGGTAAGAGGTTCAAGTTATTGAAAAAGGATGGGGTTAGGCACCCTCAAAATTCACAAGTGAGGGTCTCGACCGAATATATTTTTTCCAATGGAGGAGAATAAAATAAAATAATGTACTAGTATAATAAACAAGCAGTAAACACAATAATAAAATAAAATATTAATATCATCCATAAGGTTTCCTTGACATCAATAGATACAAAATATTAAATAATGTAATTCAAACTTTTTTTGAATAGCTTCAGTGGGAAGCAACTCAGGTACCTGTAAAGACACCTAGTAAAAATATTAGTACTGAATAAATATGAATAAAACCAAGAATAACTTAAAAATAAAAAATCGTCTTATTAATATGTGAGGCCTTGGAAATCGACGGTAATTTCTTCATCGACCATTTCAACAAATAAAATATAAAAAAAACTAAATTGTCGTCTATTAAAATGGGGAGGCCTCAAAAACCAACGGAAAGATTTTATAATTTTGCATTTTAACATGTTTTGCTCGCATTAATTTAAAAGAACAATAATACATCAAAGCTATATAAGCATCAACCCTTAAAACTGACAACAAAAATTATACAAGGACATAACAAAATAAAAAAAATAAAAAATAAAAGCAACATTCAATTCAATAATAAGGAAAATGAACAACAATACTCAATAATAAGAAATATTAACAATAACATTAAACAATAATATATTTAGCAACAACAACAAAAACGAAAAGTTAATATTGAAATTGGTTCACCATGAATATTATAAAAATGCTAAAAGGTAAAACAATATTAAAATACTAAAATTGTACTGAACAACTAACACCAAAATAGAAAATAATAATAAAATATGTAATGAAGAATAACAAAGAAATGTTCAAATTTAGTGCAAACAAGAACCTAAATAACAGAGCATAAAAATATCAATACAAACTAGAAAATATCAAATCAAATAAAACGATTATCGATGAATCAAAATATTGTGAAATCCAACCCAAAATAAGAATAAGAATGAAATAATATCAACCCAAAAAACTACAGAACCAAACATTTATCAAAATTAATAATAATACTCCCTCTGTTTAAAAAAGGATGACCTAGTTTGACTTGAAACGGAGTTTAAGAAAACAAAGACTTTTTAATCTTGTGGTTCTGAATTAAAGTTATGTCAAATGTACCAAAATTCCCTTTAATCTTGTGGTCTTAAACATGTCACGTGAAAAGTTAAAGTTAAAGTATTACAAAAAAAGGAAATGGGTCAATCTTTTTGAAGCAAAACTAAATAGGAAATACGGACATTCTTTTTGAAATGGAGGGACTAAAATCTTTTAAAATGTACCAAAAAGGGGAAAACGAGAAGTCACAGTGGTTCCTAGTTGTTAGAGTTGCACTGGAGCTCGAAGCTCCTAGTAGTTTATATTGTTGTGTGGTTGTGTTGAAGCTGGAGATCGAGTTTTGCTGCGTGTTGTTGTGCGAGTTCGGCGGGGTTTCAGAGTTGAGGCTTGAACATTTGCAAAACAAAGAAATCATGAAGTAATTAAGGAAAATGGAACTTATGGAGTTTTGGTTGGGGATTGTTTGGCATCTGGTGGTGATGGAGGTGTTTTTTCGATGGTTTTGTGATGGATTTCCGATCGTTTGGAGCTCGAGAGATCACTAACAACAATGGAGAAAATGAGAGAGAAGCGTCGATTGGGGTCTGGAGGAGTTAAATCTAGTGGTGTTTCACCGGAAAAAGAAAGAAAATGAACAGGGTTTTGGATTGTTTGTGTTCTGTCAAGTGAAGATGTTGGGTCGATTTTTGAGCTGTTTTTTGGTGGAGTTCTGGTGGGTCTTGAAAAATGGAGAAACGGGGTGGCAGTGAGGAGATCTGATTGTTGCTGGCTTTTTTCATGTGTCTTTGAGTCGGCTGGTTGTTCGGTAGTGTGAACTTCTGGTGGGTTTCTCCGAGGAAGGAGACTGAGGGAATGGGGGTTGGGTTTGGTTTTCAGTTCAATTTTTCTGGTCCGTTTGGAGGTATGCAAATGCTGGTAGTAACAGTAAAGAAAGAGATGACGGCTTGAAGTTGTTGACCGGAGAAAAAGTGATGAATGGGGTTTCGGGTGACTTTTTCGGTGGTCGCTGGTAGGTGGTGACGTCCGGTAACTGGTGAACAAAGGTTTTTTTGAGTTCGATGACTATCAGAAAAAGGAAAAACTTAACGGGGTTTTGGGTGGTGGACTCGCCAGAATCTGGCAGAACACTGGTGAACTTGTCACTGGAAAATAATGAACAATTAAAGAATAAAAAATCTGAAAAAATACCCCTCAAATATTTCCACCACCTTACCATAATAGGCAAACTTTTATTTAAATAGGAATTATTATACGACGGGCCCAAGTTATGGGCTCGAGATTGCGGCCCAAAAATTGTTGGTTGATAAAATATATGTGCATGCAAATTGTATCAAATTCAAATGAATTTTTGGACTTTACGGAATATAAAAATCAATATTAACAATGTGAAAAATAAAATGAATATTATAAAAAAGGTAACAATCACATGTAAAAATTGTAATTCAACAAAAATAATAATTTTATAAAAAATGAACAAATATTTGAACATCCGGATGTGATAAATTAATATAAACAGAAAAATAGATAAAAATCCTAATAATTTGAGAAAAATGATGATTATCAAAAAAGTTTCATTAATATGACAAAACATGTATTTTGAACTTTTAAAAATAATACTCAAAAATAATTAACTTTAAAACTATCAAATCAAAATTTGATGTCAACAAAAACTATAACTAAAAAGTCCAAATATACAATACATGACCATTGGTTAGTCTAAATGACATAATTACAAATTCC
This sequence comes from Solanum habrochaites, assembly GCA_027704765.1. Classification (NCBI taxonomy): domain Eukaryota; kingdom Viridiplantae; phylum Streptophyta; class Magnoliopsida; order Solanales; family Solanaceae; genus Solanum; species Solanum habrochaites. The sequence continues at coordinate 22,385,119 of JAKWJA010002496.1, forward strand.
TAATGGTCATACCGTATGTGATGGTTGTTTTTGGAATATCACTATATGTGACTCCGAGCTGATGATAACCTGATTGGAGGTCTACCATTGAATAATGATTAACACCCTGAAGTTGGTAAAACACGTCATCAATTCTGAGGATAGGTACTTATTCTTGATTGTGACCTTGTTCAACTATCTATAGTAAATACACATTCTGAGTGAATGATCTTTCTTCTTAACAAACAACATTGGTGCACCCTATGGAAAAATACTACCTCTGATGAAGACCTTATGTAGAAGGTCTTTCAACTGCGCTTTTAATCCCATAAGATCTGTTGGAGCTATTATGTAAGGAGGAACAGAAAAAGGCTGGGTATCTAGAAGGATATCAATTCCAAAGTCGATTTCAATTTCTGGAGGAACTCCGAGATCTTGTTGAAAAAATTTAGGAAACTCAATCACCACTGGAACTGATTCGAGAGTTGGGGTTTCGGAGATCATATTTAAGATTGGTTTTTCAGGAAACTAAAAACGAACAATCCTAGTTCTACAATTGACAGAGGCATAACAGGAATTTATCCAATATATGCCTAGACTGACATCGAAGTTTACCATTTCTTAATTTTCAAGATCTACTAAGATAACTTTCTGAGACACAGTGACAAGGAAATTATTTTTATCTATTACTGGGTCATCGACTAGAATAGAGAGTGAGAAACGTTCGGAGAGAGTTTCTAGATTGACATCGAACTTGAATGCTACAAAAGGAGTTACAAATGAGAGAGTAGCATGTGGATCTAACAATGCATAAACATCGAGGTCAAAGATTCGTAACATGCTAGGAGAAACTTCATAATTATGTCAAGCCTAAAGGGCATACAACATGTTCTAGCGCTGACCGCCACCTATATCAGATGAGTCATCTTATAGAGTCAAGCGATCTGCTGGAGCTGCTGATGTTGGAGTCTGAGCTCAACCATTGATGCTTCCTTGACCCTGTCTAGTAGGGCAATCCCTCAACGTTTGACAATATTGACCATATCCAAAGCTTCTTTCCTTTTGTGCAAGGAACTTACCTGGATGCTTATGACCACACATAGGGCAAATGGGGTAGGTTTTTGTACGTCAAACACTTCCCTAAGACTTAGAGCCCGATGCCATGCCTTTCTAATCATACATGTTCTAGGTGGATGGAACACTAGCTGATGAAAGGGATGTTGCAGAAAAATTATACTAATTCTGTGAGCAATTTTCACCAACATATTTTTGCCGAAAATATTCATAGTTTCTTGTCCTAGCCTTCTTGTTATCCTTATCCTCTTCCCTAAGATTATCACCCTCAACCTACAAAGCGTGAATCATGAGCCTAGAGATTCTCATATTTTCAAGCAACATAGAATTCCTACACACTGTCTTCACAAAGTCTAACACTCCATACACAAACTTTATTCATCTGAGCTCTGGAATCAACAACCATATGAGGATCATACTTGGAGAGTAGGGTAAACAACCCATACTCTTGGACTTTCATTGTACCTTGTGTGATGTTCATATATTCCTGAGTCTTTGCCTCCCTCAATTCCCTTGAAAAGAGCCGGTCCAGAAAGGTTTCGCTCAAGCAATCCCAATTGATAGAAGTTTTATCTGTACCCCTATTTTCTTTCAACTAAGTAAACTAAAGCAAAGCTAAATCCTTAATTCTATAATATGCTAGCTCAACCAGATCATCCCCAGAGACATGCATCACCTTTAGGATCTTCATGATCTCATCGATGAAATTTAGGGTATCCTTACCAATTTTTGATCCTAAGAACTCTAGCGGATTCATCCTAATAAAGTCACGGACCCTTGCTACTATTCATCCACCATTTGCATTAACAGGAGCTTGAACCCACTGATTGTTCTGGCTGGCGACACACTGAACCAACATCTGAATAACATTTATTCATCATTGGAGACTTCCTGATTTGGGATTGGAGGAACTGCATCAAAATTTTTGGCATTTGCATTTTTGGCGTTATCTCTAAAAGGATGCATAATCACTGAAACGTACAAGGTCAAGTGAGAATGGAATTTGATCATACTTTACTTACAATAAGAGTAAGAGGAAAATTATGTTTGGCGCTGTTCGGGGACCATACTTGTATCCTTCCTCTCATGGGGGGAGATGGGTCTATGTGGTGATTGCATTGGATGTGGTGCGCACTATACACCCATGAAAAGGACTTTAACTAGTGCAGCTTGTCGGACATCCTAGGACACGTACACCTAGTGCTATGATACAATGATTTTCACACCCCGAGGCTACGCCTGGAAGCGGAGACGACATAGGACCATAAGTGATCCTAAGATAACCTTGCTGGCATGATTATGAGCATACTAAATATAAAGTTAATGATAGAAACTGTGCGGATACTATAATCATAAAGAAAATGAAAAGTTGGGGAAATCCTATGTATCATAATAGAGATATGTGAAAACGGATACATTTAGTACAAAGAAGATATTAAATCAGTACTAAACTGAATCTATCTAAGTATGATATAACCTCTAATTGACTAGAAATGTTGGGACAATCCCAACTAAGTCTAGCAAAACTAAAATTAAAGGACTAAATATACTGGAAAAGAAACTCATGACTATTATGTATGGAGAATGAGGACTCACCACTGATTCGGTTGAACAGGATATTGAGAACTGATCTAAGAATAATATGGATGGTTAGAACTATAACCTACATCACGAAGATATAGCGCAGAGTATGCGCTAGTACTTGGAAGGTACTGAGCATGAAAGATAAAATAGAGCTAAAATACAATATAAATGAACAAAGTAAAAAAGCAATGATATAATCTGAAATTTATACAGATACTAAATACTGATATAACCGGATACAAGGACCACATTTCTTATATGATGAGTGAATACTGACTAATCTTTGAACAAGGTCAATACAATAGAGTATGACAGAACAAATGAAGCTACTAATAATCGACAATAAGACCACATGAGCTAAATGTGGACTCCGATTTATATACCCCATTGAGAGGACCTAATATACCCGTCCAAAGGTTCAGAGGCATGCTGGCGTGATCACAAAAATGATGCCTACAAAAGGGACATATGACCTACTTCGCTAGTAATTCTGGGATTACTTGGGAACCCTAGTTCAACTCGGTATTATGATACTCCCAATGAATAAAGTGCTAATCATATTATGATTGAGTTTCTATAATACTGGATAGGTCAAAATTGAACATGCAAATTGTGAATGCAACAAATTATTTGATAATAATAAAGTAATAACTGAGGCATGTATAACTGAAAATCTAACATGCTGGACCTAGCATGTGTAATTTAAGAACTAATGAAATACATAACTAGGGTTTTGAAATTTATGTAATAAGAAGAATATTAACATACTAATCTGATTTAAATATTCTAACTACCAAAACCCAACTATTCTAATATTGCAGAAGCCCTATATCTTGATAATGAGGGAATAAAAAATTTGACTGAAAACTAGGGATTTAAATGAAAAAAGGAACAGACTAATGAAACCCCACATACATAGTCATGAATTCCATACAGAAATCTTTCAATTTTGGTCTTGAACAGATGGAAACTTGTTGCATTCTTGAACTAGGTTTCTTAATATTTTTCTCCTCTCTTGCTTCTAAATTCTATGTTTTTATTAATGATATGACTTAGGTAAGTTTTAGTTATGTTTCTAGGCTTAAATGGCTAAAACATCATCATTTAGGGTCTAAATGATGTAGCTTAGAGGTCCAACGAAATAGGAAAACACCAAAAGATCCCTGAATTAATTAATGTTAGAGTGACTAAGGGAAAAGACTTACGGGACCTAGGTCAATCTACAATATGTAAATTATGGTCATAGCTCATGTCTACCAGATAGAACTTCACTAAAACGAGCATAAGTTTTTGCTTGGAATTCGGATTTTGGCAAACTCGTTGGCGTTACAAAGAGGATTCAATTATCTATCATATCATAAGTCATGGGACATTTAATTATTTTGTTATTATATTTATAAACACTTGAAGAATACCCAATCAGAAATATCCCTCAAACTGACTGCCAACCTTTTCTTAAACTCAAACCTACAATTTGTAGGTCCAACTACTGAATGTACAGGTCTATCGTTGTTCATTTCTGAGGCTAGCTAAAAAGGGTCTCAATCGACGGACATAGATCTAGACCACCATGTTCTACAAAATGTAGGTCTATTCGGTCGATCGAGACTTAGCTTATTTTGTGATATCGGTTTGGGGAAGGGTTGTAGTGGTGAACTATGGACCTAAAGTGCGGACCATAGGTAAGACTACGGTCCATGGATGGAGACTGTAGGTTTAACCTATAATTTTTGAAAAGTTGAAATTTGGTATGTTTTTGGATACTGGGTTTACAGGGGATTTTTAGAAGGCTACTGAGAGACCTCCTTTAGAAAACTAGGGATCGACTAGAATTCAAGGGTGATCCAATTCTTTCGGGCTTCCATGAGAGCTTTCTTGCTTATGTACACACCTTCAGAGTTAGACTAGTACTTAAGATCTTATTATGTTTAATTGGGTTGTATCCATTTCCTATAGACTTATCATCCTTTTTAGAGTTTTTATACATTGATTTTTCATGTAATAGGAATTGATTATACAATTGTTTTTTCAGACCTTTTCGATTTTATATGAACTCTTTTTGACTCTTGCATTTAAATTTTCCTTCTAGATAAAATCATAGTTGTTAGACATTTTGAAGGTGAACAACTTCATGAGTCGTGGCTGAGATTTAACACTTCTGCTTCAATTCCCAACTCATGAAGTTCCTCACATAATTCTTCTAGAGTGCTTTTACAGAAGTCTCATCCAAGAAATTAGGGTACTGGCTGACCAAATTATCCATGGTAGTTTGGTTCAACAACCATATGCGGTAGTAGATCAACTGCTTGATCACTGGACAAAGTCCAACCAATAAGCAAAACGGGATTTCATCCTATAAGGCCTCTCAACTAAGAGGGATAATTTAGCCAAAAAGGTTACAGAGATTGATATCCAGTTCATAAAAGATGACCGCTATGTCCCACCTTATGAGAACATAAAGCTGAGGAGCAAAGATGATGGACAAACTGAAGAGATGATCACATTCCTCATCCGAAATGCCAACACTCAGGATAAGGTATTAGAAGAACTAAGAGAGAATATATTGAAGTTAAACCTGATTACTAACTCCCACACTGTACTTATTCGGATATTAAGGTCTCAAATAAATGAAGTGATGAAGGAGCTCTATATAAGTCAGAAAGAGGGGTAGACTAACCAAAGTGATTCAAAACCTACTAATAGAACATTAGAGTGATTTGCGTCCTGCCATGAAATTAACTAAGGCATTGTTTGGGAGGAAACTCAAATCTTTTCAATGCCTTAATTGTTGTTTTCAAAAATAATGGTGTGTTGTGTGTGCAGATTCAAGTGTTGAAGTGCTTGAGAAATGCAAATTGACAAACAAATGATCAAGTCAGCTTGTCACCTAAGAGGTTGGAGTGTCAAAACATAAATCATTGTTTGGATCAATACAATTATAACTTGGAACCTGTAAAACTCGGTGATACCAAAATTTCCTTAGCAAATCACCCACTAAGTCACCGAACCCGATAAAGACCGTCGTTTGGACCACAATTATTTGGGGGTCTTATAAAACTCAGCAAGGTAAGAAACCACTAAGCGTTTCACCAAGTGGATAGGAAAATACGACTAATGTCATTGAATGAGCTCTAACTGGAGTGTTTTAAATAGAGAAGGGTTTTGAAATTCCAAGGTCTTCACTTTCACTCGTTATTACATTCCACAATCTCACACCAAGATAGTATTTTTATATTTTTGCATACCATTAGTATTTGTAGTCGATCCAGTAGTGCTTGGATCTGGATATCTTTGCTGCCTAGTAGACATGCATTGAGGAGTAAAGTTTTGCCTGGCTAAGTAAGGAAAATAGAAGCTGAAACGGATCATGGTTCGTCCAATAGTTCGTAATCACAATCATCAAGAGTTTCTGGTATGTATGCATTGAAATATCACATTCCATTTTACTAAGTACTTGCCATGGCATGATTCACAGACTGTGAAACACGTGATGGATCGATAGGTCATCCTGAAGTTGCCTGACATTTCAATCTTACTTCGAGTAGGAAACTTTTAAGACTTAGTATTTGAATTAATTAGGCTGTATATTTTTATTTAACTCGTCATCTCTAGAATGAAAAACTACTTTCTAAATATTATCTACTTTTGTTTTTGACCGATTAACATTGAATCGAGATTTACAGTTTTCTTTGGTTTTTGAATATCAAGTGTTCTTTGAATCTACAAATTTACGTAAGTGATTTATCTTAATAAATTATTTGATTGAAAGAATGAGTAGCTAAACACCACAACTAGGGTTGTGTGAACTGTGACTGAAACCTATGTGTAGATTCGTAATACGAGTAGAATGTAATTCATATTTTCAATATACAACTCAACTTTTTTATTCATTTATTATAATAAGTGACGCTTTAGAATGTTCCTGTGTCAATCAATTGTTCGAGAGAAATTGACAGTTAGAAAAAGTTGAGTTGAGCAGTTGAATTTGAGTGAAATTTCGAGCGAAGAGAGAAAAGAAGTTTGAAACTAAACTGTGCGAGGGTAAAATCGAATAACACTCTCTTACCGGGAAGATTTGAGTGGAAAGTTATCTAACAAGACTAAGAAGTCATTGATACACCTAACTCGCATGTAATTTTCATAGGTAATTGTTACCTGAAAGACGCTCATGACTAAACACTAGATGAAATGTCATGGGAAACACAACCCTCGTTTCATTCATTAATCATGACAACCTTGAAGTTGACATTCTGTTGATTTTGTTAATATGAAGATCTTAGCAATATTGGTTACTTGAATCTGACAACCAAACCCATTTTACATTTGGTCTACGAAATAATAACAACATTTTGGTAAAGGTGATGGTGAAACTATTTCTGTAAAGAAATCCATTTTATATTTGAGTTCTATAACTTGACTTTGACCGTTTATACTTATTAATTGAAGTGTAAGTTTAGACGTATCACTGATCCAGGCCATACATGGGTCAATTAATTTAATCTCTCTCTATGTAAGATCCAATTAAGGAGAAAAATCTCATTCACGTGATATTTTAAGGTTCAAGATAAAAATATTTGAGTAATTACAGATGAAGAAATCATATTCATCTCACTATAGCCATTATTGATAAACTTGTAGTAACTAAGAGTAAACTTTCTTCATTATATCTATAACTTATTTATACAGTTGCATAACCACAATTCTTAATTAATTAAAGGCCCAAACCAATCAATATGTTCTTCTTTTCATCCAACATTCTCTTCTTTCTCAAACTCTAAGACAAAACCTCAAGGAAAAATTTTAGTACAACACTTTCATTCAAGATTCTTTAAATCGTTTTCAAGATTCTTCTTCAATGTAAGTCCTTCTCAAAGAATTTTATTCATTACAACTCAAATTCCTCCATAAAGTTTTAAATCAATAATGAAAATAATAATTTTTATCCATAGAGATTTCCCCAAGAAAATTCAAGGATCTCAAGAAAGGGTTTTATTGAATTTTCTACTTCAAGGTAAAGTTTCAAAGCTTTTAATCAAGTTCTTCTACAAGATTCCTCAAGAACCTTATTCTTCAGGCATGTAAGATTATCATATTGTTTAACGAGTTCATCTTCACACCCTACAACATGAGCCTTTTTTGTGTTATAAATCTTGAGAAGCTTTCTAAAGCCAACACTTGAGTTTTAAACTATGTTTTTGGAAGTAAATATGACTTTTGAAAAAGAGTTTATGAAACATGATTAGCATTACAGTCGAGTGTACCATGCATATTTAAGCAGTATGGTATATAGATATGCCATCAGTGTTTATGTTGTATGACTTCCCGAGAAATCAATGGTCATATGACAATATGATTTTGATATATATTGAGGAATAATTTTTAAATATGAATTCAGTAAGAGTTTAAGGGAACTATGTATTCTTAGAGGTATCTGTTTTTACATAGACAAAATATTTTTTTGTCATTTCTAATTGAGTTAATGAATTAAGATATATTTCAGAGCAGTTACCTCTTTAAGAGGATAGTTTGAGAAATTATCTCAAACTAGAGGAAGAGTATGTTTTTAAACATTGAGCATTGGGTATATATGATTGGGAATAGTAACTGAGCACGTTATTGGGATGATATTAGACAATCATATTTCTCTATTAATATCTATATATATATAAGACTATTATATATATATATATATATATATATATATATATATTATCTCTATATATATCTAATAATGATTATATGCCAATATAGTACGTTTATCATCTTTTAGATGAATCCTTATTGCTTAGTGAATCCACTTAATTGAGGTGTCCTATATCCCAGTAATGTATAGGACATTTTTGGTAGTGTGGGATAGATGTATCATCATGTATCTCATAGTAATGGTTTTCGTTTAGAGGATATCTCAATAGAGTTAAAGTGTATTTTTATATCACTCCTAATGTTTAGTTCAGAGTTGATAAAATATTTGGTAAAGTTTTAAATGATTTCGTTCCTTTAATTTTTTACATTAAGTTTGCAGTATATTGTTATCTAGTTGTGGTTCTTTTTTTCACTTATTTGTTATTCAGCTATATTTCTTACTCGTACATTCAATGTACATTTGTCATTATTCCTGCAACTTTTAATTATTTGGATACATATTCTTAGTATCCTCAAAAAGAGTTTGTCTAGATCACTTACTTTGCTCACCAACTTTTGAGTGAGACTACCCTGCTTCTGCAGAACTCTAATTTCATGAGTTGTGAGTATAAATTTTGTTGAGGAGGCGCGGTCTTATTCCAACACTCATTTTTAGAGGTTTTCTTTAAAACATAAGTTTAATACTTAGTATATTTAGAGTGTTTTGAGATACAGTTAAATTTGACTTACCATTTCTTTCAGTTTGATGTTTATGTATGCTCGAGTTAGTGTTCCACTTGTAGTGATCTAGGATAAGGGTTTTCTTGGGGGACGAGCAATGGTTCATAAGTGTGTGTCATGTGCAAGTTGTAGGCTTGGGCTTGAAGTGTCTTCAGAAATTCTTTCCAACAAGCTTTGAATTACATTGCTTAGTTTGATCGTACTTATCTCTGTAGATTCATAAGTTCAATTTCAAAATATTATATTTTAAGAGAAATTTTATTTCACAAGATTTGAATTATAAAACTTATATTGATACAATTATAACCTCAGTTTTAGAACCCACAACGTTATACCTTAAAAGAGATATAACTTATTCATATAGAATTTTTGTAGGATAGCACTAAAGTTCTCTGGTTGAGAGTCTTGTGCTATTATTTGTCCAATGAAAGTGTATGGATGATGACAACTAACATGTTAGAATCATGCCCATTGACCGTTCTTCCACGGTATAAATATAAAATCATAGTTGAATCGAGTTTAATTTATTTAAATTTTACATTTAAGTCACCTTTCACCTTGTCTTGGTTTTGAAGTAAAAAAATTGTTTGATTCCCTATCGCACATAAAAAATCTTCTCTTAAAAAAACCACTGTGTTTTATGAGTTTCCACCCTCCACACAATGTCCCCTATTCCATCACGACATTAGTTTTGTTTTTATGGAGTAATAATAGGGTTTATGAGTGAGAATACTTTAATGAGAACGAGGTCCACCAAAAGATTATAGAAACATGTTAAGGCCAGTAGGCCAACTATGGCTAGTGAATAAGTACAAGATATAGCAATGGAGAGAATCATATAAGGACTCTCTTTAGGAACCCATAAACTATCAGGTTTTAATTGTATTCAAAAAAAAGTTTATGAATTATTTAAAATTATTTTTCTCGATATTCCACTTTCATATGAGTATCTAAATTTTCTACTGAGGTAGTGAATTTTCATGCAGTTGTAAATTTAATAAGGTACATTTTCTCGCTTTACATGATATTAGTGTTGTAATATGTAAAATTCTTCTAGTTCATAATTAATTTGTTGGTGGTTCAAAAATTAACCTACACCCTAATATCTTAGTTTTTTTTTTTTGAAATGTTGATAAGGGCTTGGTAGAAGAAGTAAAGTAATGAACTCAAACCGCTCTCCTTCGTTTGATATATTCTAATTAGTGATAATAGAGTTACTTGACATAATTAGTTTGTGTTGTTTAAATAACTCATATAGTTGTGGAAACATCATGATGACATAATTGTTCACTTTTGGGAAATATTAAGTGATAGTGCATGGACTGAATGCATATCTGTCACGACCCAAATCGGATCGCGACTGGCACCCACACTTATCCTTCTATGTGAGCGAACCAACCAATCTAAACCTTAACATTTCAATGTAATATCAACACAAATTAATGCGGAACTTAAATTCATTAAATAAAAAACCGATTCATATCTTCCTAAATTCAAACCTCTATTATTATCCCCAAATCTGGAAGTCTCACAACAGAACATCTATGATCAAATTACTACACTAAGAGTATTCTAAGAACTCAATAAACAAAAGCTAGTCCACATGCCGGAACATCAAAGGCATCAAGACAATGAGGGAAGAAGATCATCCAAGCTAGAAGCGTTAGCTCACCTGAAATCCGTGGTATGATGACTGGCTAGAGTTGCGTTGAGTTAAACGACGGTAACTTTTGCCTGTCACTCCACAATAACAAAAGAGGAAACATAAAGAGGGGGTCAGTAACAAACACAAGTACTGAGTAGGTATCATCGGCCAACTCAAATAAAAACTATATATCGAGTAGGCCTCATAAAATCAACTAATAATCCTTAGCATATGCGGCTAACAATAACCAAATCCTTGGTTACCACACCAAGCCAATCAATTATGACTCACGCCTCTTCATCATACTCATTGGGAATTAGGTTCTGAGAATGAGTATATTAACATCTTTCAAGATTCATTATATTTTATCATCAGTGTCCGGTACTTGACCCTCCGCTCCGTCTCATTCTAATCATGGTATCCGTAATGTGGCACGGGGCACCCACTCCATATCTATCCTGGTGTTCCCGGAACGTGACACTCCGATCCCTCCATATTCTATCCTTGTACCCCCGGTACCTTAACGTGGCACCCGATCCCTATACTACCTGGTGTCCGGAACGTGCACTCCGATCCTCAATTCTTCCTGTACCGTAACGTGGCAACCCGAATCCATATACTATCCTGGTTTCGGAACGTGACACTCTCCGATCCTCAGATTCTAATCTATCTATCCTGGTACCCAGAACGTGGCACCCGATCCATATACTATCCGGTGTCGCAACCGTGACACTCCGATCCTCATATTCTCTCCTGGTAACCGGAACGTGGCACCCGATCTCCCTAATCTCTAACTTTCCGTTCATAAGCCTTCTTTTATACCAGGCAGCATCATTAACAAAGTAGAATTAGGGGTTTTCTTCAAGATTTAAGATTCAATAGCTTCATCTGCTTATTTTAATCAAATCACAACCATATATATAGATATATATATATTATTTCTATATATAATAATCTAGATATAATATAATACTATAATTATATATATTAATCAATCCTCAATACACACACTTAAGCATATACCGACTTTATAACTACTACCCAACACATATCAATTCGCTTTAAGAGTTACTACGAATAGTGTGAAAACCATAACCTACCTCCACGAAAATTGCGATCAACAGCTTCTTCTCGAAATCCCTTGCTATCCTCTTCGTTTCTCTCTCTCTCTACTCGTTTTTCTTTCTTTTTCTGCTCTCTTTGTTCTTTCTATTTTTCCCTTAGTCAAACCTCTTTCTTTTATCCTAATTAACAATAATTAAGTGTAAAAAAGATGGTGATAATAACCCACTAATTAACTAAGTTACCTCTTTTAACCCCCAAGTATTAGACTTATTAACATTAACCCACCACTTTATAATTAAAGCAGGAAATGCCCAAACGCCCCTTAAATAAATTAACAGAAATCCGCCCAGACTGGGATTACGCAACCTGTGACGGGCCGTCGTGCTGCGACGGCCGTCCTGCAGGCGTTGCAAGGTTCAGATCTCAATTTCCACCAAAGAGTCTGTGAACGGTCCGTCACGGCCTGTGGACGTTCCTACCTGCCATCCCGTCGTGACGGTCAGAGAGTCTCCTCAGTACCACCAATTTTTTCTAAATTTCCAAGTGTTTTGGAACCGCGACCCCCTCGACGGTCCGTCCGTGCCCCATGACGGTCCGTCTGGGGTTCCGTCGTCTCAGCCAGTTTTTCAGAATAATCTTCTGCTCAAAACGACCTAAACAGGTCGTTAACAATAGATCCCAATTTTTACCCATCGTTCTCCTCGAACGATTACAAGAAAAAACAAGGGCGAACGGGAGTACTTGAATCTTTAAACGATTTGGTATCTATCTTCTTGCATATCTGCCTCCTTTCTCCCCAAGTGGCTTCGTCACCGGCGATTCTTTCCATTGCACCTTGATGGATGCAATCTCACTTGACCTCAACTTGCGAACTTCTCTATCTAAAATAGCAACAGGCTCCTCCTCATAGACAAATTCTCATCAAGCAAACTGAATCCCAACGGATAATGTAGTTTTTCCATCCCCTGGTACCTTTTTGAAACAATAGACACATGAAATACCCGGTTGCCCCCGAGAGTGGCTGGAGGCAAATCTAATTCCTAAGCCACCTCCCCTACTCGCTTCAGAACTTCAATGGAACCAATATAAACCTCGACTAAGCTTACCATCTTTACCAAATCGCATCACACCCTTCATGGTGAAACCTCAGAAACCTGTTTCACTTCCATGAACTCCAAATCCTAACCCTTCGAGCTGCCATACTCCTTTTTGGCCTACTTTGAGCCGCTAAAAGCTTTTTCGTGAATGGATTTCACCTTTTTCTAACGGTCCCTCAAACGTTCAGTACCCCAAGGTCAAACTCGAAAGCATCAAACCAACCAATGGGATCCTACATCTCCGACCATATAATGCTTTCAAATGGGGCCATGTCAATATACTTGAGTGATAGCCTATTATTGTAATGAAAACTCTGCTAAGGGTAAGAAACTTCCCAATGGCCAACGAAATTCTATAACGCATGTCAACGAAGCATATCCTCCAACACTTGAAGCTTCGCTCAGACTGACCGCGGTCAGGGTGTGAAATGGCAGTACTAAAGGTCAACCTATAAACCTATTCACATGCAATGTTCTCCAAAACTTAGAATTAACTGCGTACCTCTATCTGAATGATGGACGTGGAACCCCATGCAATCGAACAACTTCTTAGATGTCAAAGTTTTGCCCTAACTTCTCTGGCTTAATAAGTCACCTTGATCGAATGAAATGAGCAGACTTAGTTAACCTAATCACCCATCACCAATAGAGTCATACTTACCCATGTCCTTTGGCAGACCACCACAACCACAAATCCATTGCAATTCTCTTCCCATTTTCCATTCCCGGAATGGGCATTCTCTGAAGTGTTCCTCCGGGCCTTTGGTGTTCAGACTTACTTGTTGACAGTTTGGACATTTGGCATAAAATCCACAATAATCACGCTCTCATTCTACTCCACCAAAACTGTTGCTTTAAGGTCAAAACGGTAACATCGTGGTTGCAACGGATTATCGATACCTTGAACTGATGAGCCTCTGTCAGAATAGTGTTTGATCAAACCATGACGTGGGGTCCCATCCCTTTTCCTTATCCTCAAAACACCTTCTCGTCGATTGTCACTAAGAGGTTTAGCCCTCCTTTTGCACCAACCATATCCCGCTTCGGCTTAGTTTTCTCATCATCAAACTGTTTTTCCCTTGATCCTGTCAGAAAAAAAGATCTCGCCTCCCACTGGCCAAACAATCCTCCTTCTCATTTATTTACTTCTCACCTCATAAAGTCATTAGCCCAGAGTCTGAACCTCTCTAAGCTAAGGGCCGTCCTAGAACTTGTACGTAGGCTAAACTACCCATCCATGCTTCCCGCCTTCTACTTAAAGCATACGCCTACAACATTAGCTTTCCCGGATGTACAATAGTACGTCATAATCCTTCCAGTAGTTTACATCCCACCTCCCTGTCCTCAAATTCTCTTTTCGAGTAAAGACTACTGAGAACGACGATGATCCGTATAGACTTCACACTTGACACCCCCTATAAATAGTGTCTCCTTGCTTTAATGCAAACACCACCGCAGTCAATTTCAAATCATGGTTGGATAATTACGTTCATAACAACACCTTTATTGTCTTGAAGCATAAGCACTCACATTCTTCTCTTAGCATTAGCACTGGCACCCAAAACTAGAATAGGATGCATCACAATAACAATAAGTTCTTACCCTCTATTGGCAAGGTAAGGATAGGTGCGGTCGTCAGCAATGTATTTGAGTTTCTGCAGCTTTTCCTCACATTCTTTCGACATACAAATGGAACAGTCTGCTTAGGGTCAAGTTTCGTCATTGGGAAGGCAATAGACGAGAATCCCTTGACAATCGACGTAGTACCTGGCTAACCACAAAGGCTTCTTATTTCTGCACATTATTAGTCTTTACCCAATTCTTCACTACTTCGATTTAGAAAGATCCCCACCATCTCACTCCATCCTTAGAAACCACGTTCCCCAAAAAGGACACTGATCTAGATCTAGCCAAAACTCACCACTTGCAATTTGGCATAACGCTTTTTCCTTTTTCTCCCTCAACATTTCCACCCACACCATTCTCAAATGCCTCCTCATGTTCCTTCTTTACTCTTGGAGTAATAATCCAATATATCATCAATAAACACGATCACAACAAAGAGATCCAAGATATGGTCTTAAGATTCCCGTTCAGCAAGCTCATTAAAGCGCAGGGGCCGTCCGTTAGTCCCAAAGGACATTACCAAGAATTCATACGGCCCATACCTGGTTCGAAAAGCTTCTTGGCATTCTACTGCCCCTGTATTTTCAATTGATGATAACTAGACCTCAAGTCAATCTAGAAAAGACACAAGGGCACCTTGTAACTGTTCGAACAAATCATCAATGCGAGGAAGAGGGTACCTTTTCCTTAACAGTTACTTTTATTTAGTGCCGCCGTTAATCTATGCACATCCGAAGACCCCATCTTTCTTCATTCCAACAAAACAGGAGCACCCCAAGGGGATGCCCTTGGTCTAATGAAGCCTTTGCTCACCAACTCTTGAAGTTGGGGCGTTTTAACTCTCTTCTTCCGCTTGAGCATTCTATAAGGGGTATAGAAATGGGGCGAGTTACCTGTTCAGGATCAATACATAATTCCAGATCCCTATTGGTTGGCATACCAGGAAGATCTGCAGGAACCCACCATAAACTCACGGATCCCGAAACCGACTCAATCGAGGTACTTGGGGAGTGTCCTCCTTGAGATGTGCCAGAATCTAAACACCATTTTACTACATGTTGTCTTAGCACGAAGAAAAGGAGATAATACGCACCGATTGGAAGTGTAGTCACCCTCCCACACTAACGGATCACTGTCCCAGCTTGGCTAAACGTCACCGTTTTTAGCATTCAATCCAGCTCGCAAATTGCAGAGAAAGCCAAGTCATACCCAGAATTACATCAAAAATCAAACCATTTCTAAGATAACCAATCTACATAAGTGTTGCTCCCCACAAAGTTCACCAAACAGACCTATATACCTTTTCAACTAACCACAAGACTCACCCCCACCGGATTAGAAACACGAATAAGGCATATCAGTAATTCACAATGTAAATTTAGACCATTAGCAAATGAGGAAGATACATAAGAAAAGGGTGGATCCAGGATCCAACAATCCGGAAGCCATTCAATCACAAACCATAAGATTACCTGTGATGACAGCATCAGATGTTCTCCGCCTCCGACCTCGCCAGGGAAAAGCATAACAATTGGCCCTTTCTTTTGTTTGTTCCGTTGCCCCTACCATGTTTGTGATTTAGTGGACTCCAGTTTGCCCATCGCCCCGGCCGTTTTCTGGTGACCACCATTACCACGGCCACCACTCCTCCAGAATATCGGCCTCCTACCATGACCACCTCTAACCATCTAGCTATTGGGGGTTTATAACTCTGTTTTTGGGACCATACCTCTTGATATGCCCATTCTCTCCACACCCATAACACTCTCTGGATTCAAGCATGGTCTCTCATAGAAGTGTTGGCTGGTCTGAGGTGGACCCCCAACTACAGTTGTAGTGAAGACTGATGGGTCCGAACTGAGTAAACCTCCGGAAGCCTGTCCTCTAAGAGTTAAGAATCCATTAAAATCACCTCCCTTTTGAAACCTCTTTGATGTCGATGCCATGGTGATTCATCTGGCTTCACTCTTCCCACCTCTACCACGAAGTCTAACCATTCTTGAAAGATTTCGCTGTTGGCCTGGCCAGCTACTTGTAAAGCTCTGAAATTCTTAACTCCTGATCTCAACCCCTCCCTTCACAAAACGGGGAGAATCCGCTCTTTGTTGACTGAAACAAAGTTTGGGTGGCGAGTATCTGGATATTGCCACGAAACTTAGCCTCATATTCCATTGAACTTGTGCCCGCATCCTAACCTGCTCTAGCTCAAGACCCATCCTTTCCTATCCTCAAGTCCGGGGGATATCTTCTCCCTCACCCAGCTAGAGAATGATGCCCAAGTCATAGGTGTGCCTCTGTTGTTTGACACTCAACATGTTGACCGCCACCACATTTTGGGCGTTCCCTTGAAACTGATAACTCACCACGAACTCAACACCAAGCCCGTTCTAACTATCCCCATCTTGTGTATAGCTCAATGACAGTCAACCAGAAAATTGTAAGACATCCTCAGATTCTCTGGCAACCCTTGAAGACTGAGGGTTTTCAATTTTCAAAGAACTTAGACTAACTGAAAAGTTTCCTGCTGATCATTTGTCTTATATGGTCCCGTAGTCAGGCGTGGAAACGTTGCCTATGTTCCCGTGAGGCATCCATACGAGGGGCCATAGTGGCCTGAATGTTGTAACCTATGAAACCTGAGGTGTTGGGGCAAAAACAACTGGTGTGCCTGACCCTGATCCATACAACCCACTAAGATCATCGGACTGATTGATCATCTCTGTGGTAGGTTGGGGTGGCATTTCTTTCCTCATTCTGTACTTGTTCATTCTCCCCATCCCCCTTCTCTTATTATGCTACTTCTTCCTCAGTCGGTGGAGGAGTCACCGCCCCTATACTAGATGGGCTGGGTGCTCGTCTCTCCCCTAAGAGGACGTCCTCACCTACCTCTACCACGGCCTCTGCCGTTGTTCTTCCTCGAGCCACAGCCACCAGCTTCTGGCTCCGACGCTCCCTGTTCCGCCGGTACTGGTGTTTGACTCAGTCGTTGTTCTCTGTTCTAACCATCTGCGAAATAGAGTAAGATGGTCAGATACAAATTTGTATCACCTAGATACCAATTTGAAAACCCCAATTAATAGCAACGAAAGAAGAAAGAAGAATGGAATTTTCCTAAAGTCTTATAGCCTCTCAAAAAGAAAAGTAAGGAGGCGTCCCCCTAACCGTTCTTTAAGACTCTACTAGACCTTTCTTTTGTGATGAACCACGAACCTAATGCCTGATACCAAGTCTGTCACGACCCAAACGATCGCGACTGGCACCCACACTTATCCCTTCTATTGAGCGAACCAACCATCTACACCTTACATTCAATGTAATATCAACAGAAGTAATGCGGGAAGACTTAAATTCATGAAATAAAACCGATTCAATAACTTCTAAAATTAACATCTTTATTATCCCCAAAATCCGGAGTCATCACCACAAAACATCTAGTCAAATACTAAACTAAGAGTATTCTAAAACTAAAATAAACAAAGCTAGTCCATGCCGAACTTCAAGGCATCAGACATGAGGAGAGATCCAGTCCAAGCTAGAAGCGTTCAGCGCACACCCTGAAATCTGGTTAATGATGACTGGCTAGAGTTTCGGTTGAGTTGAAGACACGGTAACGTTTGCTGCACTCCACAATAACAAAGAAAAAAAAAACGTAGGGGTCAGTACAAACACAAGTACTAGAGTAGGTATTCATCGCCAACTCAAAATAGAAACAGTATATATCTAGTAACATCATAAAATCAACTAATATCCTTAGCATGCAAGCAGTTACAATTACCAATCCTGGTTACAACACCAAGCACATCAAATGAGGACTCACGCTCCTCATCATACTCCATTTGGGAATTAGGTTCATTAGATTGAGTTATTTAACATTAACATCTTTCAAGATTCAGTATATTTTACTCCGTTTCTGTCGCTACGTGACACTCCGCTCCTCATTCTATCCTTACCAGAACGTGGCACCCGATCCCATCATACTAATCCTGGTGTCGGAACGTGACCTCCGATCCTCATATTCTCATCCCTGGTACCGGAACGTGGCACCCGATCCATAATACTATCCTGGTGTCGGAACGTGACACTCCGTCCTCATATTTACTCCTTACCTACACGGAACGTGTCACCCCGATCCATATACTATCCTGGGTCGGTAACGTGAACTCCGACCTCATATCTAATCACTCCTGGTAACCTGGGGAACGGGGGAGGGGCGGGAAGAATAAGGGGGAAAAAAAGGAAAAAGCGGAGGGTCAGGGAACGTGGCTACCCGATCCATATACTACCTGGTGTCCTGAACGTGACACTCCGATCCTCATATTTCTATCCTGGTACCGGAACGTGCACCCCGATCCCTTCTCACTACTTGTCCGTTCATTAATCCTTCTTTTATACCAAGGCATAATCTTACACAGTAATTAGGTTTCGGGTTCCTTCTTCAAGATTTTAAGAATTCATAGCTTCATCATCATGCTTATTTTATCACAATCATATATATATATATATATAATCAAATCATGCATACACACAATTAACGCATATAGAAGACTAATAATACTCCCAACACATATCATTCGCTATTATTAAGAGTTTACTACGAATAGTGGTGAACACCATAACCTACTCCCCCGAGAGAATTGCGATCAACAGCTATCTTCTCGAAATCCTTGTTATCCTCTTCGTTTCTCTCTCTCTCTACTCGTTTTTTCTTTCTTCTTTTTCGTCTCTCTTTGTTCTTTTTATTTTTCTTCTTCAAACCCTCTTTCTTTTACCCTTAATTAACATCATTAAGTGTAAAAGATGGTGATAATTACCCATACTTAACTTAAGTTACCATCTTTTTACCCCCAGATTAGACTTATTACATTAACCCCAACCACTTTAAATAATTAAAGCAGGAAATAGTCAACCCCCCTTAAACTAAATTAACAGAAATTCGACCCAGACTGGGATTACGTCACCCTGTGAACGGGCCGTCGTGCCTGCGACGGTCCTTCCTGCAGTCGTCCGCAAGGTTTCAGATAAGACTCAATTTCATTCAACCAAAGATTCCCCTCTGACGTCCGTCACTGGCCCTGTTGACGGTCCGTCCTGCCAGCCCTTCGTGAACGTTCAGAAGAGTCGCTCTCAGTACCCATTTTTCTAAATTTCCAAGTGTTTTGGAACGATACCCCCTCGACGGTCCGTCGTGCCCATGACGGTCCGTCGTGGGGTCCGTCGTCTCAGCCAGTTTTCCAGAAATAAAATCTGCTGCTCAAAATGACTAAACAGGTCGTTACAATATCAAGAACCACTTAATTTAAATTCCATTAACACAAACAAAAGACACATCCCATTTTTGTACTCTTTATCTAACTACTGCTATTTGAGCTTTAGTAACTCAAAATCTCTTCAACCTATATGGATTAAAAATTGACCCTTAAATTTGGTACTTGTCCATGTAGTAGCCTATTTTATTGTTTTTTCCTAGCGTGATTCGGCCCAAACCATGTTGTGATTATTATATTTGCATATTATCGCATTATATCATGTGAAGGTGTATCTTATGCGTATAAATTTTTTGTGTCGTTACCTGAGAATATTGTCTGAAAAGATACCATAACCTGTTTGATTGTTTTAGATATGACACAGGTTAATCATGTGTGACGACCCAATATCTCGAGCCATAATGGCGCCTATCAACCCTCCATTAGGCAAGCCAAACCATGTCCTTAACCTTGTGAGTAATGGTACTGAGGGGAAAAATCCTCAACTAAGCAAAGTATAAATAAACATAAGACATCAGAAGAAGGCAGAAGTCAACCCAAAACTATATATACAAAAGATAACTCACAGAAGGTGGAAGTCACATGTACAAAATTACTAAAGAGTAAAAGTCCAAAAAGTGGACATCAAAAATAAGACTGTCTAAAAAAGGAAAAGTCAAATCAAAATGTAAATACAGAATTCAGACAAGATGTCCCAGAAATCAACGTCCGCACCCTCGTCCCTAGAACAGATATATGCAGGGTCTAACTCAATACTGATAGTTGGTGCTCGGACTTACATCACAAAAATAATTACATAGTGTAGCATGATTACAAAAGCAACAGGTACCCGTATGCATCATAGGCCGACTGAGCAAGAAAAACAAAAATGGACGAAAAAGATAGAATCAAACACGAACAAAGGTCAATAAAAATTAAGAGTAGAACAATCAGCGAGCTAGTCTAAGGACATTAAATCTAAACCTAGATAGTTACCCCCCTCCTCACACACATAAAACCTGCTAGGTACACTCAAGCACAAACAAACAAAAACCCGAACAGACTCACATAAGCCCAATAGGTACACAAAGAATCCACATCTATAGAGTTCAAAGAAAACAAAACTACGAACCCACACAACCAACAACTCAAACCCAGTCAACAATTTTTACTTCTGAATCATGCAACCCAGCCAGCCAAAAACTATGGGGCATTACCCATCTAGGGAATTAAACATTAAGAAGTGACTTCTCTATGGTTATATAAAAGTCCCCTCAGTAATAAGTATAAAGCCCCTCAGGAATACCTATTACAGCATCCCAATAGGCTAACATTGTAAGGGTCCTACCCAAGCCAACAAAGTATATCGTCTAACAGTCCCGGGGGCCCTGCCCCATCAAGAAAGAGTGTGAAAACTTGTTAACTCCAAAGAGTACCTAAACTAAGTTATATCATACTACCCAAAATATTAATCACCTCGTTTCCCTTCCCAATGCCAGCTAGGTAAGTCATCAATATATCCCAAGGGCCCTACCCAATTCAAGCTAAAGTGTGCGGTTAAAATCAAACTAGTAGAGCATCTCAAATTCCAAAAATAGGTGAATCAGCTCCAAGATAACGTCAATTAACATCAACTACCAAGTACCTTACACTAGAATAGACCGTGTAACACCCCAACCAAGAAAATACCATTCATCCAACAGCACATCAGTATAATAGAAATAAAAAGAGAAGCCAAAAGGATCACAAGCAATAAAAATGCCAAAGCTAAGCTCAACTATCAGAACCAATTCTTATATGCTGATATACAAGGATTTAGTCTATCCACATTGGCGTTGGATACATACAAAAGTCAACTAGGTGCATGGTTCTAAGGAAACACTAGTCTATCGTAGACTAATGACAAAGATAAATTCCAACTTAAATAAATAACAAAGTAGATACTACGCATGCAACGATAGAAAAGAAACCAAACAGGTAATTCACAAGTACTGATAGATAAACGCCCTTTCGACAACATGGTACTAACCACGAAATGGCATGAAAATGACCTCTGCAACATGGTTTCTGAGAAGAAGAGATGACATACTAGCATCACACCCAGATTCACACAATAATACAATCAACCTCAATCTAAATGATGGGAAGTCGAAGATGATACGCTCAAATTCTACCTCCCTAAAGAAGCATAAGTGATCCTTATCACGTAAAGAACCCAACTAGTAGGTTGGGGTCGATCCCACAAGGAGTATGGTAACTTTAACCCACGATCATATCTTTTTAGCCAAGGTATTTCTGAAACAATTAAGTAAAGGGGGGGGTTGTGAAAAAAATTGCTTTATTGTATTATTAGCAAGTGAACAAGAGTAAATTTTTGTTGTTATCAATATGAAAAAGTGATTAGGATGTGTGTTTTCCCCATAAGTTCATAACGAAACATTCCTAATAATAACAATCATTTCCTAGTGTATTACATTCAAAGTTAAAAGTCATCTACCATGGGGTCGTCGATCGATCGACGGTCCGTGGATTGCTTCCGTCAACCAGGACTGAAAAAATGTTTCTGCCTCTAGATTGCTTCTTCTTTTGATCAAAGATGGACCAACAATACGGTGCGTTTATCCATTTACGGTCTGTCGAAGCTCCTCCGTGACTCCACACTTAGATTCTTCAAGTATCAGGTAGTAGAACCCTCACAATCTCAAACTACAGTTCACTAGTACAGTTCGTCGAGCGATCAATAGACCATAGATGCTAGTCGTGCTTCCACACTTGGTCATAATTCCCTCATTTCCTCCAATGCCTTAGCTTCTCATCTACAATCATCATCTAAAGGGCTTTGATTGAATGACTTGCCGTCAATTGCCTCCATAGGTCTTTTTTCTACACTTTCTCAATTGTCTCTGTTGTTCTATGCATGAACATCTTTCATGCATTAAAAGACATAAAACTTTTTAAAATCAATACAAAACGTCTCTAGACACACTCAATCCTTAAGTGAAATGCATTAGGAATACCATGAACTCATGGTACATCAACACCCTCAACTTATATTCGTTGTTTGTCCTCAAGCGATGCACTATGACTCTAAATGACACTTGCATAGAAGCAGGCAATTTAAGCTCAAGCAATCACATGTGAATCATATCATGAACGAATCCACCAGTCAAAAAACAACACTCCTACTTTTCCTATCACCAAGGTACCAATTCTCTTATAATGCAAGTAGTGCCCTCACTTCAAAAAAAATCCTCAATTTTCACATAGTGATTATGAATTTAAGGTACAAGGATCTATTTCAATACTCACGCTCAAGAATAGGTTCAAACAAAGTTAGTGCTCCACACCATAGGCTTACCCTTATCTTCGCTGCTTAGGTTAACCAAACTACACTCTATGATCACGGTAGGACTTTCTTGGCTTGTAACATAGGTCCAGTGTGATACATTTGGGTATGTTTAGTGGCTATCTTCCCTCCCTGACATTGCACCTAGGCCTTCCACCACTTTTATTTTTGTAGCACTATTTCTTTTATGTTCTTTCCTTTGACTCACTTCAACCTTAAGTCTGACTTGCACTTTTGTAGGTTTTTCTTTAAAAAACTCTTTTCTCTGTCTTCAAATGTTGTAAAACCTTATTAAAATGCCCTTGGTTAAAAAATGCTCCAACAACTAATATTTTGGTTCAAAAAGGCTCATTTGGTTTGCTTAATGGATCGACAATGTCATTTATGATAGGTATATTATTCTTTTCTTCTTATACACATTCTATTCCTAAAAATATCACTTTGAAAGAACTATATCCGTGTTTCTTTTCAATTAAAACTACTTTAACTAATAAATAAATAGAAATTAATTTTTTTTCTTCTTAATTTTATTTTATCAATTAAAATAGAACAGCTCGTGTATAAAGTTTCTAATTGAATAGAAAATATTTTATGTATTAATCTTTTCCGATTTGAAGCAGGATAAGTATTTTCTAATAATAATATATAATATCACTTGGAGAGACAACTTTAAGTACCTTGGGTCTATAATCCATGGGAGTGGGGACATCGACGAAAATATCACACTTTGTATTGCACGATGTGGATGAAGTGGAGGCTTGCCTCTGAAATTTTTGTGATATACCATCGAAACTCAAAGGTAAGTTTTATAGAGTAGTGGTTAGACCGGCATTTTTTGTATGGGATGGAAATTGGCTAGTAAAAGACTTTCATGTTCTAAAAATGTATATTGTAGAGAAGAGGATGTTAAGATGGATGTGTGATCATACTAGGAGCGATAAGATTAGAAATAAGGATATCCGGAATAAGGTGGAGTGGCCTCCATGGCAAAAAAGATGAGAGAAGTAAGACTTAAATGGTTTGGACATGTGAAGGGGAGACGCGTGTATGCACCAATTATAAGGAGGACAAGAGGTTGGTTAAAGAGGGTACTAGGAGAGGCAGAGGTAGGCCGAAAAAATATTAGAGAGAGGTGATAAGATAGAATATGATGCAACTTTAGGTTAACGTGGACATGACCTTAGAAGAAGGATATGGACAGGGTCAGCTCTTGACTTTGTAAAATAAGGCTTATGCCTAGGCCCCAAATTTTGGGGGCTCCGAATTATCATTAAGAATAAATTATGTGTTAATATTTTTAGAAAAATTGATTAATTATGACAAAAAAAAAAAAGAATATACTATTTTACCCACTTTAACATCTTTTTAACTCTGTTAAAAATAAGAAATAATAGTGAAAAGTGTTGAACAAAGTGAATTACAATTTTTTTTAATTTCTTTTTAAATTTAGTTTCAAACATTACAACAAGCATAATTAATGGTGTCATACCAAGTCATCAACTTCTTGAATCAGATTCTATGGTTCTTAACTCTTATCCTTATTTAATATTTGTCAACTTATTACTGATAAAATTATGTCAACAAGGCATTATGATTTCCTCATTGAAAGAATGTTTTTCAAGAGTTTGATAAACTCTTGACTAAAATCAGTAACTGAAAACAATAGTAAATACTAATATTTTTCATCTAAATAGTGTAAGAAATATAAATTTTGAATAAATATGTATATGAACTTTGTTAATATTTTAGGCCTCAAATTAAAATTTCGTTTTAGGCCCCAAGTACATTGAGTCTCCCCTGGGAATGGAGAAAACATATTAGGTAGAAGGTTAGTAGGCATAGTAGTGTTGTCTAGCTTTGGGTGGTTGGTGTTTGTCATTGTGCTAGTTGTATTATTGTAATTCTTGTTTTGATATTTATCATTGTTTATTGTTTTTAATAATCTATTCTACTATGTTGGTCATTGTATTTTGATAGTCACATTATTTATTGCTTTTGCTTTCTTCTCATAAACTTTGTATAGTTTCCTTGTTACTAGCTAGATTTTCTTCGATGTCTCAATCTTCCTTTATATGTTAGTAATAATTTGCAAACTAGCAAGAAATACAATGCCTTAACACTTTATGTGAAGTGTTGAGACCACCCAGATACTAAAGAAATAACAAAAAAGATGCATATTTCACTCATTTATGAAACACTATCCAAAAAAAATTATAAGAAAAAAGACATGGGAACAAAAGGAATCTTCTTTCACTTTTTCAGACACTTTCAGAAGAGCCAGGTTTCATTATTCAAGTTAGAAGCCAAAAATATCAATGACCAACCCAAATTTCATCCCATGTAAAAACTTATATTTGCAGGTTGCAATAGATACAAGGACGGACAATGTTCAACATGATACTATACTTTCTGTTAATACAAAACCGGACATTATGAGAGAAGCTAACTCGAAAGTTTAAAGTGCATGTGAAACTTGATTACGATCTGCATTCCTGCTGCTGCTTAATCGTTCTTATCATAACCAGCCACAACATGTGAAAGACGAAGAAGGAAGTCGGCCTGCCTGGCGTATGTATTGAACTTGCTCTGTAGTTTTTCCCGCTTGCTGATTTCTTCTAGCTTCAGCTGCAGCACGCTTTTCTTCTGATTTTTGTCTTGCCATTGCAATCTTCTTCACCATCTTTGCTTGAGCTTGTGCTCTCATTTGTTCAACTTGTGCCTGAACAATACATATCATGAATGCAAAATAACATTTAAATTTTTCCAGTAAATTAAGCTCTGGAGTATCAACTCATGATAAAAGTTTAATATGATGCTAAATGGCCTCAAGTATGAGTACGTGACACGGGTTGGTTAATTTCTACGAGGTGTCTCAGTAGCAGAATTTTGATATACAAACATACATAATCAACTTCAGATCAACTAAATATGTCCCCAACATTCTCCAAGAGTGCAGCTTTTAAATCACGGTAGAACATACTTTACTATATCGACAATCAGATGTACCTCTATTTTCCTCAATTCTCCCTCTAGCTTTGCTTTATGCTGGCTTTCCCAAGCTTGGATTTTTATCTCTTCACGCTTATATCTGGAAGATCAATGGTCTTTCTGTTAATTCATAATTAAACGGTAGAACATAGATTTTAAAATGTGTTTGAAAGTTTAATATTAAAACAACCTTGCAGTGTCTTTTGACTTTTCCACTTCCTCCCAAGCAGCTGCCCTTTTAGCATATTCCATTCGTTCAGCATCAGCCTTGCTCTTATCCTTGTCATCTTTGCTGGCCCAAGCAGCTATATTCATTTTACCAAGTTGGACACCAAGGGCTACAATCTCTTTTCTTGTCTTCATCTTTAATTCTTCCTCCGACAATTCCCTTTTATTGTTTTCTGTTGAAGTTTGAGAAGCATTGTCAATGTAATTGTCTGTAGGCGTTGGAGCTGGTTGTCCTCTACGAGGTGTAGATGGTATTGAAGAAGTGGGACTGCGGAGTGGAGTTGTTGCACCAACAGGTGTAGCCGTTGTTGAAGGCTCTTGACTTGGAATAGGTGTCATTTCTGTTCCCATGTCTCTCATGGAGACTGATCTTATTGCAGGTCCAACTGCATTGATTTTCAATCATCAAATCAATGTTGTATATAAGAGGGAAATCATCATAAACTATTTAATCTGTAATGTGTGTACAATTACAGTTGTATAACAAAGAACACCATTTTCAGTACTTTAGCAAAGACTTTGTTATGCTTCCCGGCAGAAGCATAGTAACTTGTATATCAAAAATAGACTAGTGATTGCATTGCATTGGTTAAAGCAGGCCAAACCATCAAGAGTGTGGATGAAACAATAAATACATGCATGCATCATTATTTAAGAAAGTAGAATTTTCCTGATGTATGAATTCTACTTGACAAAGGTGCCTAACACTAAAATAAGTGGCTTAAGATTGTAGTGGACCTGAGGTGTGCAATCAGTATTTTAACTGAAGCAGACAGTAATTCATCGATCCCCAGATGAAAGTGTAAAAAGAATCCATTCAGTTAAGGCAGTTAATTAAAATCCATGATGTACCTGTTATATCTTCAGTCAAACAAGAGGAGTCCACCTCAGTCAAATCCTTAGTAATTCAGTCAGATCTACCTTTTCTAACCAATGCTGTGGTAGCGCCCCCGGTTGGTAATTGGAATTTGTTTGGACTGATATTAGGTGTCTATGATTATCCCTTCTCGCCTCTGCCACTTGGAAGGACTAGGGCGTGAAAATACCTTATGAATGCTCTCGTTGAGGCTCTGCAGTCCCCTTTAAATGGAATTCAAAGCTGGATGTACTATCATAATCATCTTCACATCCTTTAACTGGATGGACTGAGCTACAATTTCCGCCATTTTCTCTACCTTCATAATTGCAATCTGCATATATAACAAGTAATAATTTGAACATCACTTTATTAAAAGCAGCAGCAGTTAAATTTGAATCAAGAGAACATACATTGTTCCTGAGTTTGGGCAGCCAACAAACTGGTGTTGACAAACTCAGAATCCTGATGAAGCCTCCTAACAGGTGAAGTTGTTGACGAATTAGTATTTGATCCTTGTTTCGTCTTCTTCTGCTGCTGCTGATGCCCTATAACCTTCATCCTCAGCTTACTTGGAGATATTATACCAGTCTGAAAAAACAAAGCAATTGAAAAGACAATAGTGTAAATTGTATTCAAAACCAGCAGGAGAAGAAAAAAATTTGCAAAATTTGTACCTGTACTTTGTGAATCCTTTCGTACTCCATTAGATCCTCTTTTCTTCTAAGCCACCCAACCACTGTATCTGTATGTGAATGAAAAAGAGAGAGAAAGAAAAAGTAATTCTCTCTTCTTCTCTACTCTGAATGTGAAATTACTGACTGCACAGTCTTTTTTGTTTTGTTTTGTTTTGGAAATACTGATGGGTGTTGCAAAATTAATAATATTTGGGGGTCGCCGATTCTTTGACCTTTGACTGACCATCATGCTTTTCATCTCCCCGTTCTGATTTGATTTGAAAAAAGTTATTTCGAATAATTATTTTATTATATATGTGAGATAATTTATTATTATTATTAATATACAAATAATGTTAAATTTCTTTAAGATATTATCTCTAAATTTAAACATCAATGATCAAGTCAGTTTGTCCATGTGAAATTAAACATTATGCAATAAAATTTATTCCAACAAGAAAATAGTATATATTAATAGTTTTTGATAAAGCATGATATTTTAAATATTAACATTTCATTGAAAAATTAAATTATAGAATATGCAAATAAAAATTATTGTTACGAGAATTTTTTTCATTAGCCTACGGACGAGGCAAATATGTAATTTGTTTCATTATTTTTAAATTTAATTCATACATTAATCAGTTTTTTTTATTTACTTCTATAAAATTAAAAAATTATCTAATTAATCAATTATTGTTATAAAAGTAGAAATCTAATTATCATGGAAGAGGGGCAAATGCTTCTCAAAATGTATATTATACAACACTTTTTTGGACTATTTCTAAAGTATGTCTTATTGCCAATGATGACAAAGAATTCGTCATGAAAGTAAAATAAGCACAGAGGTAGATTTTATTTTTGAACCAGAATTAATTACCCACTCCATAGGCAACTGTATCAAAATAAATGTTTTGTTAATAAATTTAAAAAAGGAAAAAAAATTTTGGCCAGAAAAGTTTGGTCATAAAGCCAGAATGATAAAAGGACATGTTCATACTATAAACTAGTTTGTTTTCTCATATTTTTATCCTTTAACTCAAATATTAAATATATACTTCACTTAGGTTTCTAATGTATTGAAAATGATTGATCACATTAATTATTTATGATTTCATAATTAAACATTAAAAAGAAATACCAAAATCTATCGAAGAAAACATAAGTTTCACTTACTCTTTTCTCTTGATATTTTCAAGATCTAAAAAAGATATTGTTTTACAAAAAAAAGTTAAAAATATAAAGCCTAGTTTAAAAAAACTATATAATAAAAATAGTAAACTAATTCATTTTGCTCCCCTATTAATTGTCCACTTTAGTGTAATCAGCTGTTTTTCAAGCTCTATGTTTGTTTATTCATTAACGAATTAATCTATGTTAGACATAGCATGAGTTGTTGGAGAGTAGAACTCCAAGGTTGTCATATAGTTAAGGACTCCTAATATAAAAACAATTGCACGAAGACTTTTAGTTAAACTCCTACATGACATTATCAGACTTTTAGTTAAACTCCTACTTGACATAATCCTTATACACTCCCTCAAGTTGAGCAGGGAGATGAACAACTGACAATTTGCTCCTCAAATCCAGAAAGCGGACCTTGGACAAAGGCTTGGTAAGAGCATCAGCGACTTGATCATATGTGCTCACGTATTTGACTGATAAGTTCTTTGCACGAACCTTGTCATGAAAAAAATGAAAATCTATTTCCATGTGTTTTGTACGCTAATGAAAGATGGGATTATCAGTTAAGTAGGTAGCACTAAGATTATCACACCAAAGAATGGGAATAGAGGTGATGAAACACCCAATCTCTCAAAGGAGATGTTTGACCCTCGTCATTTCAAAGGTAGCAGCAGCTAATGCACGATATTTTGCCTCTGTGCTCGACCGTGATACAACTCTTTGCTTTCGAGAAGCCCAAGAAATCAAATGGGATCTAAGAAAAATAGCGAGTCTAGTGGTAGACTTGTGATTGTCAACATCACCTCCCCGATCTGAATCACTGTAACCATGAAGTAAGGTGGATGAGCCTCGAGAAAAAAATAAGCCATGAGAAGCTGTAGCCTTGATATAACAAAGTATACGTTTGACGGCAACCATATGAGACTCCATAGTACAGTGCATAAATTGTGTACTTTGTTTACCGCATACGCTATGTCGGGTCTAGTAAATGTCAAGTATTGTAGAGCTCCAACAGTACTTCCATATAGAATTTGATCAAGGAATGGGACATCCCCTCTAGTGTAGAGCGTGTAATGATGATGAAGTTGGTTTGGGATACGGACTACCACAACCCAACCCCATTTGACCACAATTAAGGAGGTCCCGACCTACTTACCTTGCTATAAATGCATCCACCAAGTTTCCATTGGCTTGAATCCCCAGAATAAACAAAAAACTGCGGAAAAAAAAAAAAAAGAAGAAAAAAGAGGAAATTTTTTGTTAAAAAAGGGCCAATTTTGTTCTTCTTAAAAAAAGGGATAATGCACAAGTAACCTCGTTAACCTATGTCGAATCTCAGTGAACACTTTATACTATACCCAGGTTCTATGTACCATTACCACCCTGACTTATTTTAATAAGTAAACTTTCTAACCCTTTTTAGCCTACGTGGCACTTAGTTTTTTTTAACAAAAGTCAAAACCATCTGGTTGGGCCCAAAAATAGTGTCACGTCGATTAAAAAGTGGATAACAAATTATTAATAAATAACTTCAGGGTAATCGGACCCTTAGTAGTAGTATAGTCAATCATCGTTGTGGGCCCCCAAATAGTGTCACGTAGGGTGAAAAGTTGGTAAAAAATTATTACTAAAATAAGTTCAGGGGGTAAATAGACCTTAAGTATAGTATAAGTGTGTCTCTGAGATTATCGGACATATGTTTGAGGGGTCTTGGGCATTATGCCTTAAAAAAATTAATAACATTCCTAATTATATTAGGATTTCTTGATAAAACTAACATAACCTTCACATCTTAATAAAATTTATTTATTTTTCTTATAATTTTTAAATCTAAAATAAATAAATTAATCCTAAATAACTTGAACTCTAAATATCTCCTGTCCTACCCAAATTCTAATTTTTAGAAACTAGATATCTTATAATCTACCTATAATAGATTAAAAATTAAAACATACCAAGATAAGCAGAAAAAAATATACGGATGTTCAACTTAAAATTAATGGACCCACAACAAAAAAATAATAATAAATAAAAAAGACCATTTAAAATAATAAAGCCATTTCAAATAAATTTAGAATAAATCTGAGGATAAATAACAATTTTTAATTATTAAGTTAAATAATACATATCCGCCACAAATTAAATCAAGTCCATAATATACCAAAGTTATAAAGCACCGTCAGCTAGAACCCCGGACTCGAAGGATGCCTAACACCCACCTTCCCATCGTCAACATCATTCAATTACCCGAATTTTAGTTCTCAGACCAAAAAAATAGAAAGTCAAATTTGATTAGGATTTTAAATTAAGGTGACTTGAACCCTCAAAAACTCAATTCCAGTGGCGACTCTGAATAATAATTATCCCTTTTTCAAATGTCACTTTAATTGGAAAAACTCTTTTTCTTTCAAACAATAAAAATTAAAAAATACTTTGAGAAAATAAAGGGGCGTGACAGATGGCGACTCCGCTAGGGATTAACTAGAAGTCGAGCTTTAAATATTGAATTATGTATGACTATGATTTATTAATTTACGAATTTGGATATTGTATTTATTTGTCTTAATACCAGAAGACAAGAGATTCGCGGTATGGCTTCAGAAGAGGTATTCATTGTACAGATATCGTTTAACGAATTGCCCGATTGCCGATTCACTGCGCCTACCTATCTTCAATCACCCAGGAATGTTCAACCTTGGGCCGCCAAGTGCGACTTGATAATAATTAAATCCCTTTTAGTGGGGGATCCAATGGTCACCTGAATTTGGAAAACTTTTTTGCTTTCAAACAATAAAAATTCAAAATACTTTGGAGAAAATAAAGGGTGTGACAGTATGGCGGGACTCCGTCTAGGGATGACTGAGAAAGTCGAGCTTTAAATATTGATTTATGTAATGACGGAGATTTATTAATTTACGTTTTTGAATTTGTATTTATTTGGTCCTTAATGTGTAATTTGTCTACTTATTTAATTTTGATTTGATTTGAACCGGCATAAAATGGTCTTCCTCTCGCGAATTTTACCTTTTACTGAGGTCTCAATAACAATATCATTGGAATTGCAACTATTCCCACCCCACTGTTTTGTCAAGATGCCATTGGATCTTCCGGTCCAGTGGTGAAGGATTTTTAAGTCACACATACTTTAGGATGAGCACTTATGCACAAAGTGGAAATCCGCTGGGCCTACTGGGGGGGATACGTTTGTTACTACTCCCTAACTCGAGTTGTCGGGGCTCGTTTTGAACAGGCCAGTCTAGATATTTTTCATCCATGAGGTTTATCTTGATAACTGAACCATGTGGATCTACTAGACTTCATTAAATTTGATCATTTACATAGATTTAATGAAAGACCTGTACTATGAGTCGGATCTATCGGAGATAAATAACTCAATTTACCATTTTAAAATTAAAATCAGAAAAATAAAGAAGTTTTCTTTTGAGCAATTTAAAGTTCACAAAAAAGAAATTTTGTAAAAGTTTTCTCTTATTCACTTTAAACTAAGAACGAGTTGCATTTGTCAACAAATTTTCTAACAAAAAATTATTTTAAGTGTTGCAAATTTTGAACGACTACAGACAGCACCTGATATCCCTCACCCCTTGAATGAGATACGATACACCTTTCATGGTTCGTTGTCCTGATAAAAATTAAAAAATTTAAAAAATTCTATCTTAAGTTATCATTTAAAAATTACAAAATGAACGAATATGTGGGTGATATATTAAAAAGGGAATTTGTCCTTAAGAAAATATATTTTTTACTTATATTGTGAACCTACGTTAGACCTGATTCTTGTTTTAACGGAAGATACATAGGCCACCTTGTTGGGAGGTTGTTTTTTTCCCCGGGGTCCAACCGACAAAAAATCTAAAAGTCCGCGTCATATAAACTGGGGGCGCAAAAAAATGATATATATTTTTTCTTTGACTTGTTTGGTAACAACATGTTCGGATTAATGCATAAAAAAAAAGTGTTAAATTATTTGGTAGACAGATCAACTTTGTTGTGACCTCTAACTTCCTATGGCATCGTCTGAATTATTTATGTCGATACATGAGAAATTATCTTGTTTAAAACTTATGTTAAAATAATTTGGCCCATCAATGTTTCAATGCATTGTGTGTGTGTACTATAGACATAAAATTCAAAGAATGATTTTTACTGATCTAGACTTGGCCCGAATGTTGGTTGAGACGGATTTTGAGCAATATTTCAATTTTGAGAAACGATTATATGCTTTCTTTGGAATCGATTGTGCGCTTTCAGCCTACCGAATGACATGTTAATTATAGAACGTCCCCTTTTGACCCTGAAATTTTTTATTTGAATAACCACATCTTAGCATATATCTTTTGAGTATAAAATGCACTAATTCCATTTATCTCACCTCCTTGAGCGCACTATGAATATCTTATACATCACAGACCTAAGTTGGGGAACACAGTAAAAAATCAATATGTCCCCAAAAAAGATAGAATAGAAAATGAAAAAAAAAACCTCCAACAAAAAGTAAGAGATCAAAAAAATGAAGGAAGACAAAAATGAAAAAGATCTTACCATAAAACCAGGTCAAATGCAAAAATGAAAAAGAAATATTGGTTAGCATTGTGCAAATTCTAAGGAGGAAAGAGTCACTTTTCCCCGAAAAAGTCCTACATTTTCCTAGACTACATTACAAGCCACTGACAATCATTGTGATCTTATTTTTTATGTCTCATATAGTGGTTGCTTAATGGAGGGCCAGCATATGGTATCTGTAATCTCTTCATTAAATATCTTTCTGTGTGAGTGACTTTCAAAAAATATCTTACGATCTAAGTTATGATATTGTGTGAAATAGAACTTTCATCTGTTTGAGAGTGCAATTTGAAATAGGAGGAGACCAATAATTGTTATCCCTTATTTTGACAAGATAGAAAAATTGAACTTGTAATTACTTAACCATATTGAGATACAATTTGAAACTATATAAATTACTCAAATTGACACTCAAATTTATTTAATGTAGTTGAATATATTTCATATGCATAATACTAATTGTTGGTACCAATTAAAGCTCGTAAGTATTATCAAACGACTAATTCTTTTTCGCAATTTTTCACATTATATTTCTAAAAAAAAAAAAATAATGTTGAACTACGTTCGACCTGATTCCTAGATGACATGTAGGCAGCCCGTCAATTGAGGTTCACTATCATCACTGTAAAAATAATGATCTGTTTAATTTTTCAAATCTCCAAGGTTGAAACATGACATTGGAGTCTATTGTATGTTAAAAAAAATAAAAAAATAAGAGGTCCTTATGATTGAAAACTCTCACGAAATCATAATACGACAGTAAAAGATGAGAATGCTACTTTGTAAAAGATCACGAATGACATCATTTCACCAATTGATTACATTTCGTCTTGGCATGAGCCATCAAATAAAAGTTATAAGGCTGAAAGAGCTCTAAGACAAATCGTGCAAGTAATTGTGCCTAGAGACACATTCCACGATGGTAAGTTTTTGAAATCCTTGTCTCTCATATACTTTGCAAAAATAAGGATTATTTTTAATAATTTTGGGGCATTTTATTTATTTTTAATTGGTCAATGGTACTCATTAAAATAAAATAAAATAAAATAAAATAAAATAATAATTAATAATCATATAAGTACAAAAATAATCTTATTTGCATAAAGTAACACTAACCTATTTTATTTTCATCACAGGGCACAATAACCATTGGTTGCATATAGTCTATCCATAAACCCTATCCTATTTTCTGTCCGTCACAGAGCACAATAACCCCTGGTTGGCATATAGGCCAATACTCCTATCCTAGATTTTGCATATCTTCACAGGCACATATCCCCTGGTTGCATATAGTGCACATAACCCCCATTGTATTTTCATGCTTCACAGTGGCACAATAACACTGGTTGCATAGGGGTACATAACCCCTATTCTATGCTTTCCATGTCTTCACAGGGCACAATAACTTCGGATCTCCATCATCGCAAACAATAACTCCTGATTCATACATGGACAATAACCCCTATCCTATTTTTCAATGTCTTCACAAAGGCACACTAACCCTTGGCATTGCATATATGGCCCAGACAATAACCCCTATCATTTTTTGTATGTCTCTCACAGGGCAAAGAACCTCCTGGTTGCATATGACACAATACCCCTATTTTATTTTTCATGTCTTCAAAGGCACAATAACCCCTGGATTGCATGTAGGCACAATAACAAACCCCTCAATTTTTTCTATGTTTCACAAAGGCAACATAACCCCTAGTTCTATGGGCACAATAACCCCGATTATTTTCTTATTTTTATGTTGTTCACGGGGCACAATAACCCCTGGTTGCTATAGGCACAATAACCCCCTATTTTATTTTTTATGTTTCACAAGGCCCAATAATCCTGTGCATATATGGCACAATCCCTCTTTTTATTCTTTCATGTCTTCACAGGGTAACAATCACCCCTATTGCAATTTGGGTGGAAAACTCCCTTTTGTCTTATTTTTTACATTTTAATAGGTACAAAAACATTATTTTTATTATTTTGTATAGGACTTCATAGCTTTTCATCAATAACTCAAGCAAAATTTTCTAGTGCACACTAGCCAAAAATTTTACACTTCGTGTGCAGGTTTTCTGATACGCTCAAACTTCTTCTCAATAAGAAGTAAAGCGAATCGTGTCAAGTAAATAACCCAACTAGTGAGGTTGGATCCGTGCCCACAGGAAAATCTTTTAGACTTAACTCAATCTCTTACTACTATTGTTTTCAGGTCAATTTACGTCCTTGGAAAGCAAACATGTATTACAAGGGGGTTTTTCTCTATTTCCATAAGTAAATGAAAAAGATGATAAAAACTTCTAATGTTGGGTTGTAATCAATTAATCAAAGTAAACCAGGGTATTTAACGTGTTCCCACAGGTCATACTTGACAAGTCTAACTATAACAATTCTTTCCTAGTATCTTGCATCAATTGATTGAAGTGATGTATTTCTAAATCCTTGGGCCGCAATCTAGAAATGCACTGGTGATGTAACCTCACTACCGCATCCTTGTCCGGCTACGTGTGGTTGCATCATAAGCCCTTATCTTTACCTCATATTAAGCATCGTATGCGATATTGACTAAGTTATTACGTGGTACCATCAATACTAGCCTATTGATAGTAGACACTAAATCTATGTCGATAATTCTTTTCCTATTTCTACCTCCTTGTCCGGCCATATCATTAAGGCAGGTTCTAACGTTGGCCATCCGTTAAAGACTTTTAAAGGCGAAATAATTATTATACCTTGCAAGACACTATCAATGGATAAAAGTCTCAAGTAATCATAATCTCTCAAGAGTATACAAACTACTCAAGAGTATCACATATCAAACGTCTAAATAATAATCCGATAGTCTAAACTCAAAAACGAGGTTTTTTCGACTATTTATTAAACAAAAATAAAAACCTAATTAACAAGGCTCTCATCCTGGAAATCTGTCGAAACGATCAGGCTGGGTACGGACCTCTCGACGGTACGTCGTGCATGAACGGCCGTCGTGGCCTCCGTCGTCCCAACTTATATTAAATTTCTCTGGCTGCTGCTCTTCATTACCTCGACGGCAGATATGACGAATCGTTACGAGCACAACGGCTCTGTCGAGGTCTCCATTCCAAAACTTGAACACTGGATATGGGTACTGGGGCTACCTCTCTGATCTTCATGACTATCCTGCACAGACGGACCGTCATTGCTACACGTCCCGTCACGTTTCGTAACCCCACTCTTGTCAGACTTCCCATCTTCCTTCATCAACTGCACTAACTCGCCATCCGTACGGAACCGTCACAGGCACGACGTTGCCGTCACGGCACTACGGACTGGCGTACAAGCTCCGAGGTTTTCTCTTCTGCATTTCTTTTTCTTCGCCTCAAAACCTCCTCATTCATCTTTGGATAGATTTCCTTTCCTGCAAAATAAGGAGAACTTATATAAAATTAGCGCAAAAGGGCTGTTTGAACAACCCTAAACTTAATGAAAAAGTATAAATATCCGTAACTACGGTATAGTCAAGCACTCTCACTTAATTCGGTGTTTGTCCTCAAGACGACGCACTATGACTCACTACACAAATCTTTGTATAATAGTATCCATGTTTTATCCTTTGCAATCATTTTGCTTCAATCCCGATTAATCTCATCATATTTATGCATGCTATCACTATTAGGCTTGAATTATGTGGAATCAGAAGACCATGAACAACATACTCACATGCATTCTAAACACCTAATCCTCTTTAATTTCTCATCACGAGGTGCTAA
This sequence comes from Solanum habrochaites, assembly GCA_027704765.1. Classification (NCBI taxonomy): domain Eukaryota; kingdom Viridiplantae; phylum Streptophyta; class Magnoliopsida; order Solanales; family Solanaceae; genus Solanum; species Solanum habrochaites. Next base: position 22,422,408 of record JAKWJA010002496.1, read on the forward strand.
TATCCCCGGTATGGCAATTACGCCTCATTCAAAACAAAATCTCATTTTTCCACACATGATTTCAGTTTGAAATAAGGAGTCCTTTCAACCTTCACTCTCAGAACAATTCAACTCATTCATACCGATTGCCATAAATAGCAGCTGCCCGTTTTTTTCCACTGCTTTAAGTTTGCTATACAACCCTAGATCACGATAGGCTTTCTTGCTTGTACCATAGGCTCAGGGTCAGGTAGTAATTTAGGTAATATGACTTTAGTGACTTTTTTCCCTCCTTGACATATCGGCTAAACATAACACATTTTCTATCATTTTATTTTGCCAGTTTCCCACATTCTTTCACCTTGCTATTTCCCCCTTGTTTCTTTAAATTTGTGTAAGTGACTCTCTTCTTTCTTGCCTTCGTATTTTCTTTGTATATTTTTATTTTCTTTACTTTTCTTTAAAACGAATCTTGAGTCACTTTACTTTTGTTTGGTTCTTTCTCTCTCTTTGTTCTTTCAACCCCCTTTCCCAAGTATTCCTCATTATAGCCACCCTCAAATCCCAGAGTTAAAGTACACAATACCCAAAGTTGGGTCAGGGGCCATAAACGGTTGTTTACACTACATGAGCCAACCTCTACTTAGGCTTTTGGAATAATCTGAGGTGACAGAATCCAAGGAGGACCACATGGCCACCACATTATTCAAAAGACAAGTTTGGGTGAGAAGACAGGTCGAATTTAGCTCAAATTCATTTGATCAATGAAGGATAAATTTCATTTGTTTTTCTCTTTTATTTAGGCTAAAAATGGGCTAATTGAATAACGGCCTATGATCCTTTCCTAATTATCTATTACAGCTTACTTTAGCAGGACTAACCATGCAAGTTTCCGAGCCTCATTACAATAGTGACTATTCAAATCTTCCCACAACTCCCTTGAACAATCTCATCACTCTAATCTACTATACCAGATTATCATACACCTAGTTCGAATTTGACTCAGAGTCCTGCCGGGCTTATAGCTCATGTCATCTTAGAGCCCACATTTATCACTTCTATGCCTGATCATGCATATTTTTCCATTTTATCAGGCTATCATTCTAGCCATCATGCTCCAGATTAACTATGTACACAAGGTTATACATGAATGCCGGTTCACGAACAGAACAAAAAATCTCAGTCTTTCGGAGAAAAAGACACGAGTCAAGAACCCCAAAAGAGGATATGAATTTTGGCTACATCAGAACCTTCAACCCGAGCACTCACTTTCCTCCATTTACACCCACCTCCCACAAAAAGACATGCATTGTCCCAATGCATACAAAAAATTTAATACATGGGTGGGAGGTGACAGCAAACCTCGGGCGCAAAGCGCCGACAATCAGCAATTTTGGTGGGCTCCTGTCCCTGGGAAGCCTACTAACCCATCCGTAATCCGGGACACCCTCAGTGGTTTCCCCCCGTCACATCAACACACTATCAGCAGTGCCTCCCGCTCCCCCATCTGCACATTTTCTGGAGATAGACGCCCCAGGCAGCTAACCTCCTGCTCTCTTCTTACATGCCTCTCCTCAGCAAGCGGGCTCTTCCTCACGCACCATCCATCTCACGGCGCTCTTCGTGTCTTCCGTTCTCGTGCCTCATTTCCTCCGCTCGACCCCTACGCCTCTTGGCATGCTCTCGAGGGGAGTGGTGAATCTGTTAAGTGGCGAACGCCATCACTGTCTTCAGCAAAGGGCCTCTCAGAAGTGGCCCTCATACTCAGGCAACCTAAGCCGCTAAGATCATGTCAATATCTTGCGAAGAAACTTTCGAAGCCGCATAGCCCGAAGGGTTCGGACAGATACCCCGGAGGCTGGACAGTTTAGGCACCCGCACCTCAAGCGTCCAAGCGCGGATGGAACCTCAGCGATCTTCCGCTCTGTGTGCTGGACCGTTTTCCATCCCGCGCTGTTCGTATCAGCAAATAGACTCTCACATCCAGGTTAGGATAATGAAAAATTGGTCGAAGTGGTGCCATCTGTGCCTCTAATTTCTGGACCCTAGGAAGCGGCCAGATCTGTGTAAGTTGCTGAGCAGTAGAGGAGCTTCGGGGCGGTGCTACTACCCTTGATAGAATCGACCGGGTAGTGTTAATGTATCCGCCTACGTACCGTGCGGCCTGTGCTAACCAGCATCAGCCAGATCGTCACCAAGTGGAGGCCAAGCCTGTGAACGAAGTCTCTATGTGGAGCCACTCATTGGCCTCATCTCTTATGAGGCCATATCTACTGTATCCCAGCGTGTTCTTGATTTATCAACGTAGCCATAATAGGCACACCGGCAGACCTGCATAGAAGAATACATGCCACGGGAAAGGTTGAAAGTAGTTGTTGACTCTTAAAAGACCTCTCTTGCCTGAAAGCCTGTAGAAGCCACCAAAATTCCACCTCGAACCCCGATATCATCGCCCCCATCAGTACTCCTCTGCTCGATCCCATGTGGACTATTTCTCGAGCCGGCTGTGGGACAGGCATAAGTGGTCGGACAATCAACCACAAAAACATATCAGCCGTGAAAGCAGGTTGCCCCTTCTTTGATGCCCCCTTTCTTGCTCATCACCGCCATCGCAAACCCTTGCATCCTTCACAACGGACACTGTCATGGCCATCCGCCTCTGGTGGTCTCTCTCCCCACAGCGATGCTCACGCATAATTGGCCACTTTGACAATCGGCCATCGTTAGTCCAAACCGGCAGATGAGGGTTCGATTAGCATCAACATTCTCACCGTGATAGAACGTGCGGATAGCAGCAGGGAGATATCACCGAAATTCCACGTACTTCCGACCTGCCTCCAGTGGTTTCCCCTTTTGGCTGGGGTCAGCGCCCGCCTATCAATATGCCGATCGGAGAGTCTCTACATGGCTGCTAAACGCTCGGACCAGCTCTTCACATAAACGTCCCAACAGACGTTTGTCCACGTCCAGGTCCACTCCAGTCGATGTCAGGTAAAGATATCGTGGAAACTCCTCAGACTTCCCATGGAAGGACCTGTCCGCTCCATGTAAGTGTTCGAGTCATACGTCGCCTGTGCATTCAGGAACTTTGCAACTCGAGTATAGCTTGAAACTGCCCGTCGCACCGTTGACCCGACCGGTTGGGCTGGTTATAACCCGGGTGAGAGCACGAGCCTGTGAACCGATGTGGATTCCGACTGTCAGCCTCATCAGACGAGCCGACGCTGTAGCGGTTGGCGGGTGCGGGAACCTCATCAAATCCGGAGGCTTCCTGCGCCAGAAACTCCTAAGGAGCCAACCTCCTTCTGCATTGTGGCTTGCCCTGAAGGTGTGCTGTCATGTGTTCGCTCCTCATCAGACTGGCAGCAGTGACTACGCTAGGACGGCACCTTTTTGGGTGTGGCTTTTTGGCAGCACGTACACACGGTGATTGGGTGTTGAAAGTTCCTGGGGCACGTACTGCGACTCGGGGTCAAAACTGCTCAACATCAGAGCCAATGACCAGCGGGCAGACGGGGCGACATAGACGTCTGATCGCCCACGTGCAATAGCCTTTCGATCTTATTTTGGTGCATAGTATATATTGTTTTTGAAATATCACTATAGTCACTATAAGGAGCAACAAGACAGAGAAAAACCACACAAAATAAATAATAAAATAAAATAATGACATTGCTAACAAACAAATAGTAACAAACAGTGAACCACAACGTACCAGGTTCGGTTCGTCGTTAGTACGACGGACCGTCATGGGGTCCGTCGTGTCTTACTTGACGATGTTTATAGGAGAACCCTGAAGGAGAGTCTCCTGACAAGTATGAACGGTCTTGCAAGACGGACCGTCCACGGATGACGTCCGTCATAGGTGTCCCCGTCAGAGGACACTTAAAAAAAGGAGACTCTAGGAGAGGGTATCTGACCATCAAAACGAGATCTGCAGACGGACCGTCACAGTTAGACGGTCCAATCGTATGGTGTCCGTCCTAGGCCTTAAAAGAAATGCTGGAGACCCTAGAGAGGGGTCTATGCACCTCATGACTGCTGCAAGACTGATGTCGAGGGTATGGACTTCCATCGTAGTTGGTCCGTTTGAGAAAACTAGAAAAATAAGAGAGATCCTTAGGACAAAGGGTCCCTCTGACAACCAGAACTGTGTGCAGGATGGACTTGTCGTAGGTATGATGCGTCGCGGTGTGTCCGTTGAATGGACCCTTTAGAAAAATTGAGAGACCCTTAGAATACGTCTCGTGACAACCAGAACGGTTTTGTGCAGGACGGACCGTCGTAGAGATGACGTCTTCGCTATGTGTCCGTTGGAGGACACTTTGGAGAAAATTGGATATAGGGTTTAGGATGCTTGTTGGAACTGGACCCAATGAGCGGTCCGTCAGCTCCGGGGTCCTCGTTCTGCAACAGTGACCGAACTGGGGATCCCCATTCATCACCTATACCCAAATTGAATGGTATTGTTTTGAACCTACATTGTCGAACCCAATACCTATAAACTATAAGAAATGCTACAAACGGCCTATTTCCTAGGTTTTTAAACGGCAATTTGGAAGATTTTTAACCTAGGTCAGACCAAAATATTGATAAAGAATGAACAAGAACTAGGTTAATGACTAATTGATAAACAAAAATGCATCATAAATGAGTAGAATTATGAGACACATACCTGAGATTTGAGAAACAATAAGGGAAAAGTACTTGGATGATCAAGTTAGAAACAAACCCACAGCAGCATAACTCTCGCGACTAGTAGATGAGGACTTTTCGGACTTTGGAGAATTTGGGGAAGAATGAGGGAGATGTTTTGGAAGTTGGAAAGGGAGGGAAATAGAAGAAAAGAGTGAGGAATGGGTGACATGAGGGTGTGGTGTTTTAAAAAGTTAAAAATTTTTGAAAAAACCCCAGCCGGGGTCCGGTTCGGTATGCCTCATTAATTGACTGCGATATTCCCCAATGACGGTCTGTCTCATATGTGGACGATCCGTCGTTGGTTCCGTCGCGTGTGCCCTGGTTGAAAATGAACATAAGGACGTACCTGGGTCCAAAACAAACAGATTCTGCACGGTCCGTCACAACATAGCTGAAACGGTCCCGTCCTGTAATCCCGTCATTGACTGCTGCAAGTATTTTCGGTCTGCGAATGTGTCTTGGTGAGGTTCCTGCAAAATTTAAAATCCATTAGTAGAAATGCGTAACCTATTACTAGAAGAAAAAATATAGCATTGGGGGTTTCCTCCCAACAGCGCCTGATTGTAACATCACGGAACAACTGAGGACACTGAATATACTCAGACCTTCATCATCAATAGATGGTACGCCTCTATCACTTCATTCACGCGATGCAGTCTGCCCAAATAGAGTTCATTCTTCCTCTATTCACCTTAAACCAGCACGCCGTCGGCTTGTTTTTAAAACTCACGCTGCAACTGCTCCAAGAGGTAACACTTGGGTGATCAAGTAGGGCCAGTCGTTTGGGACGTTGAGCTTGCCCGTAAGACAGGCACCCAGATCTGTCTACAAGTACCAATCCCACTACCATAAACTCTTGTTTTGCAATTTTTTTTGTTCATCGCCTTCTGCATCTTTTCTTTGGAGGATATGGCGGATTAAAGCCGATTGAAGCTCAACCCACTCCTCTGCCTCATGGTCCTCCAAATGTGAAGGTCGCTCTTCTTGTTCAAACCAAATTCATCTGCCCCTGTTTTCCCATATTAACTAAGGCTCTACCTATAGCAGGAATTGGCCTCCCAAGATAATAGGCACCTACACTTCAAAACGACTCACACTCAGAATAACAAAATCTGCCGAAATAATGAAAATGACTCCACTTTTAACTACGTCACAATCATGGATATCCCTATAGGCCTTTGCACTGTTCGATCATCCACATCAGTAGCCGCATCACAGTGGGGGGTTTTGGCTCACCCCAATCCCAACTTCTTGTAAGCGAGAGGAGGGCAGATATTTATCTTGCCCCAGATCACTATGCTTCGCAAACCTGTCTCGACCGCCGACTGTAGCAAGGAAATATTGAACGCAGCACCCTGGATCTTCTCTTCTTTTCTTTTGACGAGAGATCTTGTAGCAAATAAGCACTACAATGCTGCATCCTATCATCATCCTGAAAGTGACCGATGCTTTTCTTTGTAACCAAGAACGATCTTTATAACTTGGCATAACTAAGGCTTTGGTTCGAGGCTTCTACCAAAGGGGACATTTATAGAAGCGGCTTTAGCTTGTTATCAAACGTCCGATATTTTACCATCCTCAGGTCTTTTTCACTAATCTCGATCTGAAGGGGAGGTGGTTGGTAGTCTAGGACTGGGAATTACCCTCATAGGGAGTTCTGCCTCTTTTCTTCCCATGTCTCTTCTCTCTCTGCTTCCAACCATAAGCCCCTCTTACACCTTATAATCATCATCCTTATCTTCACCTTTTCCTCATTAAGATGGCATAGGTGTGTCAATGGGTTGCTTACCCCGGGGTGGACGAGTATGATGCCAGTTATGCAGTTGTTGCTGTTGTGCATTGGGGGGGTTTCAGATTTTGGGCAGTGTTGTAGTAAAAGTGTCGGTTTGTTGTGTGTTCACAATCGCAGATAATGGGGCCATTTGGAACGCGATTTGCTTAATGCGATATTTGCATTGTATCGACTTTTGCCCACTACCTTCTAAAGCACTACCTTAATCCGTCTTAATATGCCTCATCACTACTAGCATCGAACCTCCTCATCATTGGTGCAACATATCCTCAACCTCGCGCCATTACTATCTCCCACCATCCCTAGGAGTAACTTCACGATTTTGAGGAGGGACATAGGGCTGCATTCCTATCATTTCTCGGTTACCGTAGTTTAGCCCTGGTGAAGTTGTTGTCGCGGTTGTTAATTTCCACTCATCGCGGACCATATACCCCTCACAGTTCTAGTACCAAGATCCGACCTTGGTTCCCTTGACCTTGGCGCCAATTATCCTGTTTGAGAGCCTTGGCGCTTCGGTCGGAAAAAAACCCTCCGTCTGCTCAGTTTACTGCATAGATTCCTCCACATAATAGCATGCTTCTTAGGGAGGTGGTGGTTTGTAGAAGGCCAAGTAGTTAACTGCGATTTATCTTTTCTGCACCCCCATGATATGTTTTTAAGTACGAACCCAAAAGCTTAATTCCTCATCTGAGTCATCTGAGCCATTTCGTCTTCACGAATCTCATCTGTGGCTAAGGTGTGAGTGGATTTCACTACGAATGTATTTCTTCTCCCGTATCGACTTTCTATACTAGCCAACTTTTAGTATTCTTGAGTATTTCTCTAATTTTTTCAGCAATCTCCAACCAGCATAAGGAGATTGGGGAGGATGAAATGGTATGTTGATCTAAATTTTGGCGCCCTGCTTCTTTTTTTTCCCGTACTGTGCGTACCCCCCCCTCGTTTCCCGTATCATCCTGCCCCCGCCTCTTCTCAGCTATGTTCGACGGGTTTCATGGGGAGCCTCTTCCCTGTTGCTCACAACGCTCTTCGGTACGTCGGGGTTTTACTCAGGCGTAATCCTTCGGGGGACGTTTGTGAGATTCATGGCTGCAGACACTTCCTCATAAGTTCCACGTGCCTAGTGTCCAAACCTGCTTTAATTTTACATCATGTCCCCGATAGAAGTCTTCCTTCAGTGACTCATCATCTATACGGTTGATTTGGGACACTTCTCAAGACGAGTGAATCTATCCCAAGAACTCTACCTGACTCCTCCTGTAGTGGCCCAAAGTTGTTCACACTCTGTCTTTGCGGTTTAGTTTCTTGGAGACCAGAATATAGCATTTTAAGGAAAACATCCATCCCTTAGTTGGTTCCAGTGAAAATTGAGTTGTGGGTACGGGAGATCAGTGAACGCATAGATAGCAGTCTCGTCTCTCCCGTCAATCCAAGTCCAAGTCCAGGCCACTCCCTACACAGCTTTTACACACTGCTGGCCCTTACCTAGCTATATGGGCATGTGGATCCTCAGAAGGTACCTTGGCCCTGAAAAAACACAACCTCTATCATGAGCATTTGCATCATGCTACTTAGTTACCACATATGTGTGCCTGGTGGTAGAAGGCGGCAAGACAAGTGGGCCTCTCGGAAGTCTGCTAATGTTGTCAGTATAGCCTCTGTAGTTGCTTGGGGGGGGCCGTGGAGGCGGGATTTTGTTTCCCCTCTAATTGGTGTTCCACCCGATCATCGGTTAAACAACTGGACCTGAACCTCAACCGGACTGGGATGTTCTGGTTTGGTGGATCATCAATCATGATTCCCACTTTTCGAGTTCATGGTTTGCGTAGTGTAGCGCTCTCAATTCTGTGATCGTAGGGAAACAAGGGTTCTCTTCCCTCTCGTGTAGTGTCTACAAGAAGATGGTTCTGTAAGACTCAAAAACATAAAACAAACTAAAACAAGATAATATCAACTAAGTGGGTCGTGTCAAGTAATAACCCAACGAGTGAGGTTGGGAATCGTTCCTTCAATCTATTACTACTTATTGTTTCAGGTCAATTACTGACAAAACGAAAAGGGGGGTTTCTAGTTTCTAAGTAAATGAAATAACTAGAGAAATAAAAGGATATAACTACAATCTTCGAATGTTGGAGTTTAATCAATTAATCAAAGTAACCAGGGGTTACGTATTCCCCCATAGGTTCCATAACTTGATAAGTCTACTAATAACAATTCTTTCCTAGTATCTTGTCCATGCAAAATAATAAGTTTTAGGTATTTTAAATCTTGGTCCGGCGTCTAGAAAATGTACTGCCGCACCTTGTCCGGCTACGTGTGTTCTATCCTAAACCTAACCTTAATTTACCGTCCTATAAGCATCGTATGCGATATTGACTAAGTTATTTATGCCCCACCGACCTCATAACCAATTAATACTAGCCTATTAGATAGTACACCACTAATCTATGTCGATAATTCTTTTCCCTATTAACTACCATCCTTGGTCCGCAAGTACAATTAAGGCGAGTTCTCAAAACGTTGGCCATTCCGTAAATAAAAACACTTCATGGCTATGAATTATCAATACATGCAAGACACTATTTGTAGAATCGTTATTTTAAGTTAGGTTTTACCTCATTCTTGTCTATGGTTCCCACAACCCTAGTTTATGGAGTTTATTTATACTCCAAACGTATAAATGGTGTTATAGCTAAATGGGGGGGGCTTCTATCTTTCGTCTTCCTCCCATCTTTCCTGCGTTTCGTTTCCGCCGTATCTCTACTTAATTACTTTTTCCTAAGCGTTTAATTTTGTGCTATTGACATTTCTCCGCCAGCTTGTCTTTGTTTTTCTTTACCATGCCTTTTCTTCTGTTTGTATTCTTCCCCCCTCGCCTTCTCCTTTCCTCCTTTCCTGTCCTGCTACTCCCTATCGCTCTCTCCCCATTCAAATCTATGATATAAGAATTCATGTACCTACTTCATGAGAAAGAGTAAATCCTAAAGTTCAACTTGAATTAATCAGCAAAAGTCACCAACAATCAATTATAAAAGAGTCTCAAAGAATCATATCTCTCAAGAGTCTAACAAACTACTTAAGATATCACAATATTCAAAATCTCAACTAATAATCCAGAGTCTACAACCTCAAAACAAAGTTTTTGAACTATTTATATAAAAAATGAAAAAACCTGAATTAAACAAGGACTTTATTGCCTGGAATCTGCAAAACGTGGCTGGATCGACGGACACTCGCAACGCGACTCGTGGTCATGACGGGCCGTCGTGACTCCTCCGTCCCATACTTGATGAAATTCTTCTGCTGCTCTCTCATTACCCTGACGCAGGTATGAGAATCGTTACGAGCACATGTGCCTCGAGGTTGGTCTGTTCCAAACACTTGAACTCTTTGGAAATATTGGTACTTTGGCTAACTTCTCTGAGCTTCTGACGAACCTTCAAAGGACGGGACCTGTCATGGCTCGACGGTTCCTCACGTTTTTCTAACCCCACACTTGGTCAGACCTGCCCATTTTCCTTCAGGCTGCACTAACGCTTCCGTACTTACGGACCGTCACACAGCTCCGTAGGTGGTCTCCCTTCTTGCATTTCTGTTTTCTTCTTTTCTTCGAGCAAAAACCCGCCGCATGCATCTTGTACAATGTGCCTGCAAAGAAGGAGAAACGGATATAAAAATTAGCACAAAAGGCTTTTGGACACACGAAACAAAGGAAAAAGGATAATAATACGTGAAATATGGGATATCAATTCTACATAGACAATAACGTTTGCAGTTCAAAAATAAAAGAATTAAATCCTTTCAAAAAAATAGTTTCAAGAATATCATGCGGAAGAACGTCAGGACTTAAGTCATAGTCCATGAAGTTTCAATCCTTAAACTCAGATGTCCAGAGCAAGGTTTCGGCGGAATCGTAACCTATCAAATAGGGGTGAATGGAATATCCGAGAATGCAAAATGACAGACTTAGCACTATTAGCACTATCGAGTAGATAGGATTTCATATCTTTCCTTCTGCATTTTTTATATCTAATAGCGGAGCTACGAACCGAGACTCTCGAAACCTCACGCGACTACCTAACTCATTGAACTCTGCCTTACTCTTATCATTAACTTAGTTGTTTTGCAAGTTAGACAACAATCAAACCTTTTTTTCTATTAAAATTTTTCACACATTTTTTGGCATAAAATATTTCACGCAAAAAATTAGTCAAATTGTTCACGTCGTTGCATGAAAAATCTTCATTTCCAAGCAAAGAGGGGCTACTGTGAACCACATAATTTGTTTTTAACCAATATAAAATATTTAACCACCTATTTAAAAAAATTTATTTAAAATAAATAAAACTAAATAATTTTTGTAAATTACTTTAATATAAAAAATTAGGATTTATGGTTTGTTTTAAATCTTCAACTTTAAATTAGTTTAAAAAAATATTGTAGAGAGAAAAAAAAAGAAGAAGTCCTAAATATTCACAATTATCTTACCTCCCCTTATCTTAATCAAGCCTCAAACTCCCAGAAACTAATTTCCTATTAGTGTTATTTAAGTAGATAATTAAAAAAAAAATTTTTTAATTTCTCAACCCTCCACAATATTTCAAATTAATTCTAAATCTCACTCTATTACGTTTCCTTTTATTAGTACTGGAGACTCTCACCCCCAAAATTATTTTAAAAGAACCGTTCAGGTTAAAAAAATCTTACAACAGAGAGATAGGAGAGAACTACACAAATCTTGAAATTGAAAAATACATAGAATATTACAAAAAAAAAGTACTATACCACAGAGAAAAGAGTGAAAAAAGTGAGTTTAAATCTTAAAAATTGAGTTTATAACTGAGGTTTTGTTCGCGGGTGTCAGTCTTGCGGCTCTTTACAGTTAAGTTAACAATTATTAATTTTAAAATCAGTAGATCGTGCATTGTTTTTGTGGTATTGATTCTCGCATCGAGGTACCCTAAATTCTCGAATTATTTAAATGGATTTGTATGAAAAAATTTTTATGCTTATACTAATAAATGAGGAAAATTTTTTTGATGTATCAACTGTGATTCTTTTGTCTAATTTATTCACAAAAATATTTTTGAATTATATGAATTTCACGAAACGAATTCAAAATGTTTCTTATTATTCTTGTCTAAAAACTTTTAGAATGCAATTTAATATTAAAATGGATTTTGTAATCCGAAAATATTATGTTTTTTTTTCTGGAGCCTAGTTTTATCAACAAAAATTTTTTTACTAGACTTTGTTAGATTAGAAGATATCCATAATTAGTAAGAATTTTATTTTAAAAAAAAATAATCTAGTAGATTTGTAATTGTAATTTCATCTAGAATTTATGAGAAAATAGTGAAACTTAGTATTAATAATTATAAAAGAAAAAAGAGTACAATTTGGAGAAATTATATAAAGAGAACAAAATAGATTCAAAAAAATTAAAAAAAAAACAAACAAGAGCATAACAAAACAGCGAAAGCAAAGACAAAGGAAAAAGTAACAGAATTTTAAAAAACAAAAAAACAGAAAAACAAAAAAGAAAAAAAAAAAAGAAAAAAAAACGTGCAAAAACTCAAAAATAAAAAAGAAGAATAAGAGCAAAAGTAGAATATCCATAAAAATAAAAATATAAACTAATAAAACAAAAGTAGAATTAAAAAAAAATGAAAAAGAACGTAAAAAGAAGTAACAAAATTATTTGTTTAATAAATAGGGAGAGAAGACAAATCTATACAATAATAATAAAATTAAACCAAAAATGACTAAAATAAAATATACAAAAAAAAAAAAAAAATAGAAACCAATGGTAATGAAACCAAAAATATTAATAGCAATAATAAAATTTAAAGTAAAACAAATGTGCAATGAGAAAAAAAAAAGAAGAAGAAGAACAAGAGAATTTTTTTTTACAAAAAAGGGTCATTTGTTTTCATCTTCATAAAAAAAAAGAAAAAAAAAGAACAAATTTTAATGAAAACAAAAACAATAGATATAATATACAAATTAAAGTAAAACCAAAATGTGCAGAAAAAAACAAAGAAGAGAAGAAAAAAGAGAATTTTTTTTAAAAGGGTCAATTTTGTTTCATTAAAAAAGTAATACTAACATTCCTAATATTATATTTAGGATCTTCTTGATAAACGAACTTCAAATCTTATAAATTATTTATTTTCTTTTGTTTAAATCATAAAATACATAAATCTATAAATCCCTAAATTAAATTGAACTCTAATATCAGAATCTTTCCTCTACACAAATTCTAATTCTGAGAAACTAGATATCTATATATAGTCTAACCTATATAACATTAAAAATTAAAAAAACATACAAACTATCAGCAGAAAAAATATACTGAACGGTGTTCAAAACTTTAAAAATTAATGGACGCACAACCGACAAAAAAATAAAAATAAAGCCATTTAAAAAAATAAATAAATAGCCATTTGTTTCAATAATTAGATAATCTGAGGATAATAACAATTTTAAATGATTAAGTTAAATAATAAACTCCAAAAATTAAGTCAAGTCCTATACCGAATTAATCAAGCGATCCAGTGCTAAGACCACGGACTCGAAGGGTGCCTAACACCTTTTCCCTCGTTCAAACAGAATTCCTTATTACCTAATTTTTAGGTTCCACACCCAATAAAAAAAGAGTCAAATTTCCTTTGATTAGAATATTAAATAAGGTGAGCTGGAACACCAAACAAATTCCAGTGGGCGACTCGGAATATAATTATCCCTTTTCAAAATGTGACGACTTAACATTGAAAACTCTTTTTTTCTTCAACCATAAAAATCAAACATCTTGAGGAAAAAGAGGGGCGTGGACTCACCTATTTCTCCAGGCGAATTTTATTGTATATAATATAATAATTGCTGGAATTTAATAATAAGTTAGTGGCACATTCAGAACTAATAAACTTTTAACATTATGTTTGGTTACTGGTTAAAGTTATGCAGGTGTTAGCTATACATGATTTAGTTATGCAGGTATTAGCTATGTAGGGTTAAAGCCTGTTTGGATGGGCTTAGAAGTTGGTCAAACTGATTTAAAAGTCAGTTTTTGACTTATTAAAGTGTTTGACAATTATCAAACTTATTTTAAGTCAAAAATGACTTATTTTAAGCCAAAAACTAAAAACTAGGTGAGAGGTGTTTTTTTAACTTAAAAAATCATTTTATGTTGACCAAACATATTACTTTTTTTTCCTTAATTCTTTTATTATTATTATTATTTATTGCTATTATTTTTATTATATTTTTGCAGTTTCTTATTATGATAATTAATTATTTTTCATTATCTATTATTAATTATAATAATTATAATTATAAAAAATTTTGATGTAAAGAAATATAGAATGATAGGATATTATTACTTATGGATGTAAAATATAGAACTTAATTTTGTTTGTAATTTTTTAATTATAACACCTAAATTAATCAACTTGTTACATGTTCACATTTTAAGGGTATTTCAGATATTTTGATTAAAAAAAGTGTTAACTAGCACTTATGTGCCAACACCAGTGGCGGAGCCACATGTAGTGCAAGGGAGTGTGCCGACAACACATCACTCAACTTGTTTTTAACTTAAAAACACTTTTATTCCAAACGCATAACTATTATTTAAAATAAGTTTCATCAGCATTTTTCCAAAAGTACAGTTGTAAAAGATTCGTTTAAGCACATCCAACGGCTCTAGTTTGAGCTTTATTAGTATTCAAGGTTTAGTTTATATATGGTTGATTTTTAATTAATGCGGGTATTAGCTATGTGGATCTTAGTGTATTAATATTCTTTCGTTATCATTAGAGATAACGATACATGATTATTAACTATTGAATATTAAACTATGCCGAAAAATTATTAATATATCGTATTATTTACAAAATAATAATACATGCTAATAAAAGGTGAATATATTGAATATATATATGTCACTATTGATTTTCATATTTACTGTTAAACAAGTATAACAATCATTGCTATATTAAAAAGATATTTATATTTGCATAAAACTCAATCAAAACGTAAGTTATACTAAAAGAAATGAAATTTTTCTCTATAGATAATCAAAAATAAAAACGCACATGTTGATAGGAAACAATAAAGTTTCAATTGCAAAAATAAAATAAATTAAAAGAACATAAAAAACAAACAAACAGATATTAGGAACAAATAAAGTTTCCAATTAAAACCATGAAATAAATAATAGGGTAATTAATAATTTACCATTTTAATATGTATCCACTACTAGACAACATAATCTTATTCAACACCTTCTACCCTACATAATTTGTTATACATAGATTCTCTCATAAAGTTATATTTGTATTAATTCACGTAGCACTACCAAATATAACCAAACAGTGGTATAAGTTTATGTGACTTTATATCTAATAAAAAACTGTTCTACCACCAAATCTAGTAACACTATGCCCTTGTATATATGGAGATAATGTCTCTTAGAACCGTCACCAAACGCCCTAGGATGTGTTTAAGTAATGAAGAAAATGTTTACATAGAAATGTTTCTAGGAAAACAAAGATTTTGTTACTTATTTTCTAGTATTTTATAAGTAACCAAAGAAAATATTACCTCAAACACATATATATGTAATCTAGCAAAACAAACATGAGTGTCAAATGAGTTGGGGAGTGAGGGTGTGAGGATTCAGGACTGGGAAGGTTAGAGTTGAAAGAGATAAAGAACTTGAAATGTTACTTATAGAATTTATTTTTCTTATTTCTACTAGGAAAGACATTTCTTTATATTTAAGAAAGTTATTGTTTTCGAAAATATATTTTTTTCCCACCGCACACGCCCTAAATCCTGGCTCCGTTTTTTAAAAATATATATAATGGGTTGTTTGTGTAAATTTAAACTGATCGAATCAATAGATTTTGAATGCTAAATAATTTTTTTTTAAAATTAGAGCAGATATGTGTCTTATAGTTTGTTACTTTTAATTTTTTTGTATTTGATAAGTAAACAAAGAAAATATTACCTCAAATACATGTATATATAATCTAGTAAATCAATATAATATGAGGGTCGAATGGACTGCGAAAGTCAATGGGTTCTAGTGGGATGAGACAAAGAACTTGAAATGTGTCTTATAAAACCCGTTTTCTTTATTTCTAATAAGAAATTTTTTCGTTTTAGAAAATATATTTTTAGAAATATTTTCTTCCACATCAAACACATCCTAAATTCAGGCTCCAATTTTTAATGCATAGTGAATGTAAATTTAAATTAATCGAGTCAATAAATTTCAAACACTAAGGGCCCGTTTGACCATGCGATATGGAAGCATGATATAATATCATGATATGAAATTCTGAGATGAAGTTAAAGTTTTGTTTGGACATGTGATATGAAATTTTTGTACTATATATTTTCTCATAAACTTAAGAATCACATAAGTTGTAAAACTATTGAAATAACTCCAATTGCTTGTTTAATCTAATCAAATAAATAAAAAATTATAAAATCGCATGATAAATTATTACAAAGCTATTCGTTCTCTACTTAATTAATTGTTTCACCTAACTTTAATTGATCAAACTTTAATTCAATAAAAAATATTGAACATAAATTGTAGTGTACTAGTATTTAATATAATCCTCCCACAAATTACGGACAACTTTCACACGTTTAACGTGCATTTTCCGATTATATGACCGAGAAGACGAACCACCATTGTTATTTTGAATCATTTGTTGGTTAATATCATTCACAACTATATTTTCATGCTCATACACCATAATATTTTATCACTCCTTTGATATTCTCGCAAATAATTATTAACATTGTAAAAGTTATGACAATTTTCACTTTGTGTCTGTATCTTATGTTTCATGTCTTGTTTCACTTGTGTGCAATTACACATTTTCAGTGAATTAACTTTGTGCTAACATATTGAAGTAGTGATTATCAAGCGTACATCACCAATTTTGCCAATCTTCATATTAAATTGCTTTGAACATTTTCATATATAGCCGAAAGAGAAGTTTTTGTATTATGAAAACCAAAAAAGTATTACTTCCTCCATTCCATTTATATTCGCCAATTAATTTCTACTTTATCATTTGTATTCATCAAATTTAAAATAATAATATTTTTTATGTAAGTGAGAATAATAAATTTTTAAAAGTAATGATGTAATTATAATTTATTTGCTTATGAAATAAATGGTTAGTAAATATATATGTGCGGTTGTTTTAACAAAATATAAACTCATGGATCAATTTTTATATTTAAAAATCCCAAATTATGATATGAAATTCCCATATCATTATTTTTGGAGAATATGAAATTTTATCTTATGATATGAAATCATGAAATGAAATTAGCATAAAATAACATATCAAAATGCTAAATTCATCTCATAATCAATTTCATATCATGATATAATATCGCACGACAAACAACTATATTTTTAAATAAGAGTAGAGCAGAAGATAAAATTTAATAGATGTCAGTTTTGTAATTTTGTTCTGCAAATTAAACTTGAGAGTGAAGAGAGTTGTTGAGTTTCAGAAAGGTTCAAATAATTAGATTCTCTTCAGTTGGAAATATATAGTTGTTGAGATTATCTGATCAATTTCTGAACTAACTTTTACCAAAGAGTACATAAATGTCGTTTATGCACTTTGATTTTCTGGTCATATTTAATTTTTGTAACAAACTCCATTGGCCACTCTTTTTTATTGAAGAAATGATTCCCTAAAATTGACTATTTTTCAAAAATAACTTTTCTACAGTATTGATGTTTTTAGTCCACTCTGTCCTCACAGACCCACCTTGTTATGTTTTTTTCTTAACAACCTCAAAACACACAGTGGTAAAGTCGATGTTCAAAAAGTTTTTGGATTTTATAACTCCAAAAATAATTCATCAAACTAGTTTGGATTTATAAAGATTCAAATTCTTGAAAATAATTGCTTCTTCAATTTCATCATGTATTTAGACAAGACATTTATTGTTTCGTTAATTATCTTTACAAATAAGTTATTTTAAATAAGCGCTTAACTTTAAAATTTTAAATAATTTTTCTATAGATTATAAATGCTTGTTTACATGTGGTCGATTGAGTACTGTTTTGTTTGCGTGCGTGTCAATTTTAATGATTGTTCGGCGCCTTATATAGAAAAAGAAATATATTTCATCGTACTCTATTACCTGATCATTATAAGATATTTGGACATTGATAATTTCAATTATGTTTACAAAGAAAGTAATTTTGCACCAAGAAACTAATATTTTGGTATATATATTATGCCCTACTCTAAACCTCCAATAAAAGTTCAATTGTTATCCTAACTTATATATGCAGGGGAAAACAATCACGTGTCCAACATATGTTACTACAAGAAGTGTCTATAAATAATTAGGGATAGGCATAGTATGTTATATACCTAATTATATCGTATTATATGAAAATTTTGATATACTAATTTTGATATTTTTGATATGATATGTTGTATATATGTAAAATGAAATTGGGGGGTATTCCGTATGGTATTTTATTATGTGAAATAATATATTTAAATACTACTATTAATATATATATATATATATATATATATTATATAGATATTAGATATATATATCTATATATCTAGACTATCTATTATATATATAATACCTAATTAAGTAAATATCCCTACCCTGTTTTCCCCGTTCCCCTTTTTCTTCTTTTCTTTTGCTCGGTGCCCTCTCTTTCCTTGTCTCTTCCTTCCCCCCCCGCTCCCGTGTTTTGTCCGTTTTTTGCCTCTCTCTTTCTCCCTGTGTCGTGTTTTGCGTTCCCCCCCTTGCCCTCTTCTTTTGCCTTGTCGCCGTCCCTCGTCCCTCTACTCTTTGCTGCGGTTCTTCTTCGTCGCCGTTGCCCTCCTCTGCTTCCTCCTTGCTCCGCCTGCCCCCCCTCTTAAAGTTCCCTTGCACTCCCCTCCCCCACCTCTTGCCTTCCCTCCCTCTGTTCCTCGTCTCCTCCCCCTTTCCCCCCCCCCGCCTCGCCACCTTTCGCTTCCCCCTTTCACCAATCTTTACCGATATCAATCTTATGTCCTACACTGTAAAATCCTTAGTGCATTAGCTAACAAGAATCATAAAATGTCATCTCACTTAATTGTGTTTCCTTCAAAAGTAATTCAATTACAAACTAATTAAAGCATATGTTATCAATTAATTTCATTCATTAGTTAGTTTAGGCCCATTTTTAGTTATGACTCCAGATTTAGTTATAATAACTATTGTTCGTTAGTTAGATATTTTCTTTTTCTAACAAATTAGTTGATTCATCT
Source organism: Solanum habrochaites (assembly GCA_027704765.1). Classification (NCBI taxonomy): domain Eukaryota; kingdom Viridiplantae; phylum Streptophyta; class Magnoliopsida; order Solanales; family Solanaceae; genus Solanum; species Solanum habrochaites. Next base: position 22,441,188 of record JAKWJA010002496.1, read on the forward strand.
AAAACACATGTTTATAAGCATCTCATGAGTGATGAACAATCAATGGATCATTTTACAAAATTACAATCTTCTTTCTGTATTGTTTTTCTCCTAATTCTCAACTGAAGAACTCCATGGCTTCATCCATGGCTGAGTTCTTGTTGCTCACGGGTCCTTAATATGGTATCAGAGCGAAGTTAATTGATCTCTCCTTTGTCTTCTGGTTATTTGTTTCGATTGAAAATAAGTTTTTGAAGTTTCTGTGTTGATCCAGATCTGTTTTTGATCACAACTTTCTATTCTGCGTTACACCTCTATTTTCCTTTTCCTTGTCAAGTAATTCACAATAAGTTTTGTTGTGTACATCCATGGCTATCGAAGATAATACATCCACATCTAAGGGAAGTAACACGTCTGGAAGTGATACTAATAGTGCTTTGTATGTGCATCCCTCGGATAATCCAGGGATGATGCTTGTCCCTGTTTAGTTTGATGGAACAGGATATAAATCTTAGAGAAGAGGTGACATGAGGGCTTTGTCAGTGAAAAACAAATTGGGTTTTATCGATGGAAGCTGTGAGAAACCAAATGTTATTTCATTCAATTACGTCAATGGCAGAGGTGTGATGACATGGTAATGTCTTGGATTCTGAATTCATCAAATAAGTTTAAGACAGTGTGGAATATGTAAACGATTTTGCTGAACTTTGGAAGGAGTTGGAAGATAGATATGATCAAACCAATGGAGCAAAATTGTACCAAATCTAAAAGGAAATCAATGATCTCACACAAGGAATTTTAGACCATCACTTTTCTATTACACAAGGATAAAGAGTGTGGGAAGAGTGAACACTTTGAATATGAAAAATCATTGTAGTTTGTGTTTGTGTGTGTGGTGCAAAGGATGGTATGCACCAGGCTGATCAGATGAAGGCGTCTAATTCAGTTCCTTATTGGGATTAAATCAAGTGTATACAGTGGTTAGAAGAAATCTTCTCATATGATTTCACTCTTTCCATGGGGTCAGGCTTTTCATTGTTTATCCAGAGAGACAACAAAAGAGATTCCAGGCCTATTGGTCAAATGACTACAGATTCAGTCTCTTTGAATGCAAAAACTCTTGATAACAAAGGTCATGGAAGAAGGATTTTTAGAACAAATTTTCAAGGAAACTGTTATGCAAGTGGTTATGGAAATTATGATGGTGTTAATAACAATTTAGGGGGGAACAACTATGCATCTAGGAATAATAGTTCAGGAGGAAATTATTACCCAAGTAGTAGCAACAGCAGAAATGCCATAATATGTGATTATTGTAAAACGACCGGGAACATCAAGGATAAGTGTTACAAGTTGTATGGGTATCCTCAAAACATTAACAATCAAAATTATAGATCAGGGAATTACGATGGTGGTCAGAATTTTAGACAACAAAGTCCAAATTACAAAGGAAAGAGAGTGGTAACAAATGTACATGGTGCTGTAAATGATATGGTGTTTGCTAATGGAGAGGAACAATCACAAGGTAACAATCATCAGAATGTTAACTTCACGAAGGAACAATATGGACAAATCATGAACCTATTGCAGCATTTCCAGAATGAGAATGTGGGAGAAGATGATGATGCTAATAATGCTTCTAGTGTGGCTGCTGGATCAATGAATTTTGCAGGTATTGTGGTTTGTTCTTCATTAACTGATTTTGACAATCCTTCATGCAAATGTTTTGAATCAAGTGCTAATTTGTGGATCATTGACTCAGGATCATCAAACCACTAACCCTTTAAATAGAAATTCTCTAACGTAATCAATATTTTAACCTTACCTTTCCTATTCACTTCAAATGGATACAAAGTTAAAGTAACAGAGTTTTGGAGATGTCCAGTCGGACATCTAACATCATTGTAACATCAAGTATTATATGTGCCTTCGTTTAGTACATAAATCTGGTTTCAGTTCTCTTTCCTAACCACTATATTGAATGCATAGTCCTGTTCATTAATACATTGTGTCTGTTGCAATGCCCCTTAAGTGAAGAGGCCTTAGGTTCTTGTTATTGTAGAGATGGGCTTTACTCCTTAATTGGCACAAATGCTTGAGACTTCTGATAAATCAATATATGTCAATTGTTGTTGTTTTCCCTAATAATATTCTGCTTTCCTCTTCCATTAAAAATAAAGCATGTACTTTCTTTTCCTACCATTCTTGTTCCTACATATCAATGCAAAATGCCCAATTTCAATAAAAACAAATGTCATGGTGTTTTGTGGAATCTATGTCAATTATGGTTTCTATTATGTGTAGATCTCTTCCAATAATATTGATGTTTGGGTCTGATCACAACTCCTTGTAGTACTGCTGTAGATAATGTGACTTATTGTGGCAACAATAGACCTTGGCCATGTCCCTTTTTGTTAAAATGAAAGTATCACTGACCTTATCCAGTCCCCATTTTTTCTCCCAACCAATCTTTTTCCTCTGCAACATTTGGTGTCCATGACAAGGCAAACGAGATTACCTTTGAGATTCATAGCATAAGCCAAACCCAAATCTGTTTTTTGAACTACTACACTACACATTGACTTATTGGGGCCCTATCATTATCCCTCACCTATGACGATTACAAGCATTTCATTAACATTAGTAGATATAGCAGCATATCAACTTGGGACACAACATCTCTTAAGTACAAGAGCAACTCCGATAGGGTTTTTAAAATTTTCATAACATGGTGAAAACCAATTTAATACCACAGTCAAAGGCATTAGAACAGACCAGGGGCTGGAATTTACTAGTTAAAACACACCCAATCTCTTTTTCCAAGGGGATTCTTCATCAGAAACTTCTCTATACACCCCCCACAAAATAGTGTGGTGGAAATAAAACATAAATATTTGTTTGAATAGCCATAACTACTTTTTTTTCAATCTAAACTACCTATAGGTAAATTGGGGAGAATGTTGGGTTCGACAACTCACATCTTATTAATAGACTTCCCTCAATCATTTGAAAAATAATTGTCCATATGAAAACATTATAACAAAAAAAAACCAAAATTTAAACCACTTAATCCTTTGGTACCTTTGTTATCCCACTGGTCCCAACAGTACATAGAAAACAAACTTTGAACCAGAACCACTCCACATATTTTCTTGGATATCTTTTGGAACAAAAGGTTATAAGTATGAATCTGGCACAAAGAAGATACATATCTCCAGATTTGCTTTTTTCTGAACATTTTTTCCTTTTACTCTAATCACCTGAAAGTAAGTCCCCCCCCCCTTTCCTTCTATTTTGAAGTCTATTTCATCTCCTGATTATACTGAATTGGACTCATATAAAAATTATGTAAATGATTGTAACAATGTGATTGATACAACTTCTTCTCATCTACCTGGTCAAACTATTGAAAATACTGATACACCTTCCACCATTGCCATTATATCTTCAACATCATCTCAACATGAAACTTCTACACTAGTACAAAGAAGGTCTCATAGGGAAAATAAAATTCCATCACATTTGAAAGACTATATTGTTAACATTCCTAACCTGAAATCAGCTACTACCAACACATAAAACACACAACTCAACACCAACTTGTCTCTTACTGCACTATTTACCAAACACCACTATATATCTCATGAAGTTATGGCAACTAGATAGCAGTCACTTTTTGAGATATTTGTCAGAAGTGAGTCCATCATCATATGGGAAGCATCACTAATCCCTGCTGGCGAAAGACCATTACACCAAATTTGAAAGTCATTGTCTGCTATAATACGTGGGATCTTGTTGCTTTAATCCCCCACACAAACAGCAGTTTGGATGTAGGTGGGTGTACAAAGATAAACATAAAGTAGATGAAGCATAGAAAGGTCAAGGCACGACTGGTAGTAGAAGAATATACACAGCAGGGCTGGAATTGGGACTATACTGAGACTTATTCACCTGTGGTTAAAAATGACTACAGTCATAACTTTATAGTCATGTTCTGTAAAGAAGGTTGGGGCCAATGTTTTCAATTTGATTGTTAACAATTCATTCCTTCATGGGATCTTCATTAAGAAGTCTATATGAAATAATTCCAGGCCTGGATGTTCTTAATCCAGGACAGTCCTGTAAACTAAACAAGTCACTTTATGGTCTTCACAGGCCTAGTGGTATGCTAAATTATTGGAGGCATGGCCATCCAGAGGCTACTTACACACATTATGGATCACTCATTATTTTGTAGAAATGAAGGATCCTGGGTAGTGTTGTTGCAGTATTATGTAAGATGATAACTAGACAGGCCCAGACACCACTAGATTACACACTGAAGTTACCTGGACAACACTTAACAAAAACAAAGAGTCTTGGAAGACGTCATTATTTCCTGGCTTGGAGATTCCTTGATACAACAGGGGCCTAAGAAAAGAGGGATGAATTGGTACTTATTTATTAGAGAAGATTATTTTAGAACTTTGCCAAAAATATGAATTGCTCAATTATACACCTTTATCTTCCCCCTTTAGATCCTACTGTAAAATTTAGAGCCAAGGAAAGGAACTCCTTTGTCTGATCCCACTTTCTATAGAAAGTTGATAGCAAAGTTTGAATTTCTTTAATTATACTAGATTAGACATAGCTTTTCAGTGTACAACACTTGTTGCCAATTCATGCAAGATCCACGAGCTCCACATCTACAGCCAACTTATTATCTACTAGATACCTCAAAAATGATCCTACTTTGGAGATCATTTGTAAAGGCCCCTGACTACCAGTTCAAGCAGTTTGTGATTCAGATTGGGCATCATTTCCAGATCCAGAATCAGTCAGTGGCTATTAATTACTTGGAATAGCCCCATCATCTGGAAGTCTAGGGGCCTTAACAAGAATTGTTTCCCAAATCATCATCTGAATGCAATTCAGTCATAGATCACTCAAGAAAGGTTGTGGGAAGAATTGACGTTGGCTTCATAGTGGGTTGCTTACTGAATTGACTGTTTATGTTTCTTATCCTATTGGTGTTCATTGTGACAGTCAATCTGCTATCCACATTGCTCGTAATCCTGTGTTTCATGAGAGAACTAAACACATTAAGGTAGATTGTCATTTCGTACGCAATAAGCTTCAGGAGGGACTTATTTCTCTGCATCATGTGTCTACTTCTGATCAACTTGCTGATATCCTTACCAAGGCACTCACTGGCGTCAAACATTCAGCTATCTTGCACAAGTTGGTTGTGAAATCATCACCTCCAACTTAAGGAGGGGTATTAACAAACATAATTAAAGCATATGTATCAATTATTTCATTCAGTTAGTTAATTTCCATTTTGTAGTTAATAACATCATAGTTAGTTAGATAACTAATTAGTTAGTTAATTAGATATTTTCTTTTTCTAACAAACTAGTTGATTCATCTAAAACACATGTGTATAAGCATCTCATGAATGAACAATCAATGGATCATTTTACAAAATTACAATCTTCTTTCTGTATTGTTTTTCTCCTAATTCTCAGCTGAAGAACTCCATGGCTTCGTCCATGGCTGAGTTCTTGTTGCTCACAGGTTCTTAATAGTAATTTTGCATCGTTAAACTTGCAAGCAAGCAAACAAACAAACAATTAGGACCCGTTTGGATGAGCTTAATAAAAGCAGCTTTAAAAAAGTACTTTGAAGTGCTTGAACTTATTTTTAAAATAGCAGTTAATGTTTTTTGGATAAAGTGCCCTGAAGTTGTCATGGCCAAACGTGAAAAGGAAAAAATGGAAGAAAGAGATGTTAGGGTTAGGTTGGAATTTGAAGATTGTATAAAAAATATTAAGGGGCAAAAAGATAAAAATGTGTCCCAACTTAAAACACACTTATAGCTAGCAAAAAAATGCACCTCTAACCCCAACTTTTAACTTTTGGCTTAAAATAAGTTTTTTTTTTTACTAAAGATAGTTATTTTGAATATTGCCAACACTAAATAGTCAAAAATCAGCCGTTTAGTCAGTTTGAACCAGCTTTTAAGCTGAGCCAAACAGGCCTTTTTAGACTTTTAATTGGACTGAAGAATCAAATTTTGACCATTGTGCTAACAACCTAACACTTGTAACCCGTTCAACTCACGCTTTCCCTTTTCTCCTAAATTATATTCTTCATTAATTAATACACTATTGCAAAGGGCGACTAATTTTTTTGAATTAACTGTCCAACCATAGTTAAATTATTTTTATTTTTTGAATTATATTCCTAAATTACTGAAAGTGTGAGTTTTCTGCTAAAATGATTATTCAATAATCAACGTTACACATCTCGACTAATTTTTTGATAATATGTATACTACACTCTCTCTTTTATTTTAAAAATTCCGCGATATGGAAAAATAATTCTACAGTAATAAATCTAAATAAATTAATATTCGACTAAAAGTTAAGGTTAATTGTCAATACTATCTGTGTATAAATTAATTTATTCCAATTCTGACATTCATGATTTTCTCCTCCACCTTCTTATAGTTGTTGTCTCATCTCTATTGTGACATCAATATCTCCAATTTGAAAGAGGAGAGTTAAGTATTTTATAGAAATTAATTAAAAATATGTTTTAAAAATAATTGCGCCTAAAAGTAATTCTAGATAAATATGTGGTCTAATCAATGTTGATATATATTTACTAACCATTGGTGATAGTTCACATAGGAACTCACACATTCTATAATCTATATTTGAAGCTCAATAAATAAAATAGTTTAAGTGTACTATCCTCTTACATGCACCTCAATCCGATTACATGTTACCTTAGACTGCATAAACATCAAGTAACACAACTAACCAAAATTTAAGAATATTCAAGATTTAGTTTTTCTTTTCAAAGTAACAATTATTCATGCATTTTGAAGAGTTCAAGTCTGTTTTGAAGTGAAAGAGTAAGTTGGCCAACTTACATATAAAAAAATAGTCAACTCGAAAAGAATTTGAAAAGATTAAAAATATATTTTCATTCCATTTCTTTTGCTTAAATTAAATTTTTTTTGAGTTAATTCAAATACTAAGAGAGTTAAGTATGAATTAACTTTTAAATTATGTTACTAATTGTACAGAATACAAGGAGTATATATTATTAAATTTGAATTCCTCGCAGAGGTTTTCACGATTATTTTGATTCACACTTATAGGCACTTTGAGAATAATATTATAGTATACATTAGATAATATTATTTACTCTTTATCTAGCAAATATATAAAATAATGGAAGAACTTATGTATTGATATAGACCAGTCAAAGATACTTTATCTACACAATTATCGATGCACTTTATTTATAGGAATATAGTCTGTCAGTGAAAATTAAGGGAAATGATAGGTTCTGAATTCTATATTGTGTGACATCCTATTATACGCTCCATACCCCTAACCTATAATCCTATGCCACTTATGTAGAATTTCCATAAATTCCACACCACTTATACAATCCAGACAAGTGCCCCTAAGCGCTTTCAAATTGTAAATAATATTTTATGGAACAAAACAAATTTTTTTTCTTCAAATTATTATTTCTAATATTTAAATATTTAACAGGGCATCTCCAATTATATTCTCTATTTTATTTTTTATTTTAAAGGAGTAATATAAATATTAATTGTCATATAATATAATTTTTTTATATTTTGTATTTAATATAAAATTATATTTTAATGTAAATTTCTAAATTACAGAAACTGCAAATAAATATTATATAATATTCATTTTAATGGACAATTAAAATAAAAGTGAAATCATCAATAAAATTAAATTATACTCTCTTTATTCCTAATTACTTGTTTACTTTTGAATTGTCACACCTACTAAGAAAGCAATTATTGACATCATGAGTTTATCATTTTGCCCCTATTAATTATGAAGTAAATGAATTAAGAACATAAAATTTTTTCAAGAAGTTCTACATTTTTCAAAGTAATTAATTGAGGGTGTAATAGATAAAAATATTTTGTTCTTTCTTGATTCGTCAAAATTGACAAGTAATGGGACAACTAAAAAAGGAAAAATAGACAAGTAGTTAGTGACAGAGGGAATATCAACATTACATAAATACTAAATTTAAAACCTTATTGAAAAAACTTTTAAATAAGGTTTATGATTTGCCTCGTTAAAAAACATTACTAAAAAAACTTTTTTAAAAGAAAAATTCTAGTGAAGGAAAAGAGTATGCATATCTAATAATACTGATTTTAGGCGTATTTATGCGCCAAATAACCAATTTATTCCATATATCTAGCTAAATTTGAGAGCAAATTTCTAATCGACAGTGCAATTCTAGAGTCCATTTATCTTATTTCCTCTAACCAATATAATTAGATCTTGCAGGGTGTAAAACAAGAAAAAGAAGTGAAAAAGGCCTCAATGCATGAGCCCGGAGATTAGCAGTCAAAGTTGCTAAGGAGAAATGACCAAGAAGCTGGAAAAATACATTGTGAGGAAGCACCTTCGCATCGCGGAGCTGAAGCCAACATGTGAAAAATAATTTTATAAAATAGTGGAATCCGCTATGGACGCGTGTCGCGGAGTTGGTTCAGGCTATTCTAAATGTGCGGCGAATTTACAGGTCCGCGTCGCGGACCTGGACTCTAGAATTTCATCAGGTGTTTTATTTCAGAGTATAAATAGTTCAGTTATATTGTTTTATCATATTCAATTTTCAAAAAATGGAAAAACACGATTTGGGCGATTTTGCTGACATTCTCTTGGGCTTTTCTTCTAATCCTTTTTGGAAAACCTTCTATGATCTTTGAACATTATTTGATGATGTTCCATTATATAAGTAGTTAAATTTTCTTATTTTAGGGTTGTAGCTACGATTAATGGCGTAATAGTATTTGTTTCTAGCATGAGATGAGTTATCTTATGATTTATGCTTACATTCATGTTTAACTATTTTAATGACTAATCAACATTAAAATAGACTCATTATCCACTCTTGAACTCGAAAGACGAATAGAGGGATAAGAAGTGTGTTCATTCTAGGATAAATTCAGCGGTTAATCTGTATGTCACATTTGATTAATGTGCAAGATGATAGCTTAATTTTCCACTATTGGTTCATGTCTATCCCTGCTCAGCGATGAAATTAACTGTCAATGGTGGTAGGCAATTAGGGTCGAGAGATCATGATCGTAAAATCAACCATGTGAATCAATAATGAGGATAATCTATCAAATGTTAGGATAAGTTATTATTATGTTTAAGCTACAATCCTGAAATATTTTTCAAATTATGAAATTTCTTTGTTTGTAATTGTTTTAATTGTAGTAATTAATATTTGGAATTGTTCAATTTAGTTGATACAAATAAATTCCTAGAATTGTCTGTCGCATAAGTAAATTTATTTTAGTTACAATAAATTTAGTGTTTGTTGATTTGAAGTCCTATGGAGTCGATAGTCCGGCTTGAAATTGTCGTTGTACTACTTGAGTGACCAATGCACTTGCGTGTGCCTTTGGACGCAACAAATACACATCTAGATTGCCTCATTAAAAGTCTTATAAGAAAAATTCAGCAGAATTAAACCCCGTAAGGAAAAAAGAGTACAACCGTATTCATTCTCCCCTAATGAAAACATCAATCCAGAGACTTGAATCTTCACATTACAAACTTGAGCACTATCTTCTTGAAAGTTGTAATTGGTAGAGACTTGATGAACAAATCAGTCACATTATCCCTCGAACGAATTTGTTGCACGTTGATATCATCATTCTTTTTAGGGCACACGTGTACAGAAAAACTTTGGCGAATTGTATTTTAACTATCTCATTTTTTATGAATCATCATTCAGAATCAAAGAATTTTACATGTTCCTCACTTCAATTTCTTTAAGCAAATAATCCATTACCTTTTGAAAACTCTTCAAGAGTTCAATTCAAGTTATCAACTTGCATAACAAAATGAAAAAGTATTGCTTGATTTAATCCATATGAGGATTATAAACAAGTTTAAAAAATTTACATATGCTTTAGACCTTGACATCAGGAATTTTAATATCAAACTTTTAAGTCTCAACATCCAATATTAAATGTATGATATATTTTAGATATCTTAACTGCAAGTCAAATAAGCATTACGCTTATCAAGATGTATCATCCATTTTTCACTTAATACATTATTTCTACACTAACATGTTTTAATGGACCGTATAATATTGAGCTATATTGTATCAAAGACATCATTAATGAGATATCATTGTGTATTGGTTCACAATATGACATAATATTTTCAAAAATATTTTTGGGGTGAGTCTCAGGACGAGTCTCAGGGCGGGGCGTACCAAAAACACTCTAGGGCGTAATTTTAAAACGTAGATCTATTAGGCGTAAGTCCTGAAATTTGAGGGATAAGATCTGAACATAAAAACGTAAGTCCTAGGCGTTAAAACATCCGCCTGAATGTTTTTCATTTATTTTTTATTTTATTTTTGCTTTAAATCATATATTCACAATAGGTGTAATGATATTTATCAAATAATTATTATAATACTTTTTCTTCATTATCGATTATTAATATTTATCTCAAATAAAAATCATAAATCATTGAAAGGTTTACTTTTACTTGTTTTATTTGTAATAAAAGTATAATATTGAATATTCACAAGACTACGCTCTGTAGATCCATGAGATTTACGCCCTGTGTCTCAAGGCTTACGCCTCACCCCACACGGTATAAAACGTCTCACCTCACCCCACCTTTTAAAACACTGATATGACATAACTTATTAAGATCTCATCACTTCATTAATTTTAGGTATGCACCAATTTCATCAGATTTCATGAAGTGTTATGTCATAAGCTCTTTAAGAGAACAGTACATCCTTATTATGATCGTTTTGATTCTTTTATTCTCTCCCTTTTCAAGGATTATCTTATTTAGAATCGATTATCTATCATGCTTCAAGCATCTCGTACTCTCTATCCTTTAGGAACATTCAATAGGAGCATTTACAACTCTTGTGTTGCTTTTTATATCTCCCCTCATGTTTGACAAACTAACATATACCTCAATCTATTTTGGAGAATGTGCATCATGATATATTCATTAATCTTATTACTATATATTAAAATTAACAGATGAAAAATATTTGGTCTTTGATCATAAATTAATTAAGAGAAAATTGATAATTTATTGGCCTAATTCATATAACTACTTTAGAATGTAATATATTATATTTAAGATCATGAAACTTTATCTCATAAGAAATGGTTGACTATTTATCTGAGGTATTGAATGTCACATCAATTTGAATTTTTATCAATATTATCAAGATATTCAATTGTCTTGATTTCAAATTCTGAAAGTTGTGCTCTTAACTCAACTAATTTGCTCAACATTAATTTTGGGAGTGTCAAACTACATATTGATTATAACCTTACATGTGATCATATTATTGATGCATCTAATTCAACAAATCACATGACATGTAAACGAGCTCATATTCAACTACTACACTTTTCAGAATTTAGTGATTTAGTCCCAACATCAGTTGGTCTAGTTAACTTATTACGAGAACAAGTAACATAAATAATTCCTGAAGAATTTTTTAGTTATTTAATGTATGTCTACTACTCGGTATGCATATCTTTAAGATGCTCAACTCATTCATATCAACTAATAAATTATTATTACTAGTAAATTCCATGTTTAAAATCATATGTACCTTTTGATTTGGTAAATGTTTAATTTATCAATATATGAGCGAATTTCAGATTTACTTCTTTTCAATTACTCTCTCTCTTTTGGAGATGAATTATGATACCATCACAATTAAGTGCACATTTGAATTGATAAAGTTTTATTTTAAACTATCACATTCACTTCAATATTGAATTTATTCATTCCCAATCAGTAGACAATAATCATTAAATGCTCAGGGAGAAAAGTCTGCAATGTTATTAAGAAATATGAACTTTATCGAATTACCACAAACTTATGTCTGTAATCATATTTTTGGTGCCAAAATTTTTACAAATGTCAAAGTGCAAGATCAAGATTGACATACATGAGACTATCTAGAAGAAGGACCATAAAGTATCTAAATAACCACTAGGCGAGTGTATAGATTCATAAATATCTCCATGTATATATTTTTAGAACACACGAGAATATCCCCATGTGTATGTTTCTTGAACGCAAAGGACTCAAATTTTGACTTTCATTAGTATCACAACTAAATTTCCTTGATAACAAGTCATACAAGAAAATTCACCATTCAAAAGAATCTTTAAATTCTTTAATGGATGTCTATTTGACTTTTTTATAATTCGTCTCATCATTATAAGTTCATGTGTCCCAGACGATCATGTTAAAGTACGAAAATATTGAAGTTAGTACGCTTTTGATTTACTATAAAATGTGCCTCAATTGTATGAATTCTTGTCTAATACAAACAAAAATATAACACATTCTGCCTAGAGAAATTCTTGGAACTACTTGCTTTTGGAAAGTATAAGGAAATCTAGAAATTTTAAGCAAGTTTAAAGGTGAGTTTTGGTCAACTTCAAACGACCATAACTCGTAGTTCAGGATGAATTAAATTATGTTCCAGATCTGGTTGAAACTCTCTTGGAACCATCTTTTCAACGCCATCAAGTTTGTGCAATTCTGAATTTGTATGAGTGAGTCATGCCCTTTGAAAGTTGAGTTGTTCGGTTAAAGAATTGGTCAATCTGAATTTCAGAAAGGGTAGTTCGGTCTTTTACTTACCCAACTCATTAAATTTATTTTTGATAATTAATTAGGGGTCTAATCTGAATTATATCAGTATACAAGTTTACCAAAAAAGTCAGAGTTTTGAGAGAAGAGAAAAAAAAGAGGAGAAAGGAGAAGGGCGTTCAAGATTCGTTAAGATCGTCGAAGTGTAACTTGTGAATTTCATTGGGGTTGATCCCTAAAAAGGTACGAGAGTATCTCATAGTGTTGCGTGCATTTACCCACCCTCCAAACATGTTTGATTTGACGCAATTCGTTGTAAAAGAGTTTGAAAAATGATGTTTTTGACATGAATTGTTGAATTTGAATGTTGTTCATGAATTGGGTTGAATTGTGATGTTTCTGACATTTTTACATTGGTGTTTTTAGTTATCATTGACATATGTGGGTATCAGAAGTCTGGAAAAGTCAGCGTGTTGTGTGACTCACAAGTAGGAAGTGGGGGGGGGCGTTTCCTAGGACGAATAGGGGATGGAAATCAAGAGGAAAAGTCCCCCCCCCCCCCCCAGACAAAGGAACAAGTACCAGGTGCTTGTTGCAGACCTGTTCCCTCAGTGAACAAAAGTTGCTCCGCGTCGAGGAAAGAATGCGTAATCCACTGTCTCAAAATTTAATTTCCTAAATAATTATTTAGGAACATCTTTGCTTCGTGGACTTGATCCAAAATGATGATTTTGTAACCCTTTATCAAGTTTAGCTATTCGAAATTATTCCTAAACATCATGAGGTCTTTCCGAACACAAATCTTAATCATTGAATTCATAGTTCAATTCAAGGAACAATTAAGAGTCAATTCAAGTAAGAGTTAAGATCAATGTTAAGAGTCAAGTCAAGTGAAGTTTATCAAAGTTTTCAAGGTCTTTTACAAATGTTTAACTTTCTTTTAGGACTAAAAGTTTCAAGATAAGCTAAAAGTAAAGAGTTGGGTTCACTTCTCAAAAGTTGTAAGGAACTAAGTATTTCCAAGAAATTTATAAATGTTTTCACATTTAAGATAAGAAGAACTGAGATTTCCAAAAGAGTTTTGAGCAAGTAAGAGAACATGGATTCCAAGAAAGTTTTAAAGCTAAGTTTTGAGTAATTATCTCAAACCAAAGAAATAAGTTGTTTTAATAACATATGAGGCAAGTATATTTTTGGAAGTAATATTGAGCATTGATATGGGGATGCGAGTTCATATTAACTAAAGTTTCCATCTACATGTTGGGGCTCGGGATAATATTTCCCTTGACTGTAAGGAAGGGAAACATCGTTTTTTTCATTCTTTTCTTATGAGCTATCATGGGCATTAATGGGTCCTACTTTTTTAGATGATGATATAAGTTAAGCTACTGGATTCAGTAAGTTAAGTAGTTATATATGATGGCAAAGTATAGAAAAATCTAGCAGCATGATGGTAAAAACGTTGTATCACCACTTAGGCTCATAGTGACGGTTGTCGGTTAGAAAAAGTCCCACAATAGTAATTGCATGGTTCCTCAAGGGTTTCTGCTTAGTATGAATGGGGTTATGAGACTTCATTCATGCATTGCACAAGTAAACTTTGAGAGGAATCATGGTATGTATTTATGATATTATGATTATGAGTTGACATTATGTTTTCAACAATTTTCTTTTTCTTTATATTGCACTTGTTTTAAACTATTTCATGAGTTGAGAAGAGTCAAGGTAAGTGTTTCTTTCATAATCTCTTTCAAGTCTATGTTGTTTTAGCATTCCAACTCGCATACTCGTACATTCAATATATTGATTCTAGTTGGTCTGCAACATATTATGATGCAAATGCAAGTAATTAGGATGGACACCCAGTGCACCGTTGATCCAGTGAGCAGCTCGAAGTCAGTTGGTGAGCATCCTTGCATGACATAACACTCCTTTTTCATTGTTTTAAATTTTATTTTCGGTTGTTAGGAAGATCAGGGTCTTTTCTCGACATCCATCTCAGTTATTAGAGGTTTCATAGATAGACAGTTAGCACTCAGTTGTCTTTACATTGTCATTTATTATGTACTAACACTTGAGTTGCCATTTGGCTAAGTTGAATGTTTTATTTTTAAAAACGTTCTAAGTTATCTTTTAAAGAGTTGAGTAAGTGCATTTTAATCCTTGTATTAATGCTTTGAGTTTTCCGCTGAGTTAAGAAAGTCGGGTCAAGGGTTCGCCTGGGGTCAGTAATGGTCTTCGAGTGCCAATCCCGCCCAGGGTGTAGGTTTAGGGCGTGGTATTTCATCAAAAACATATTGTTTTAGTTGTAATCATTAATATAACATCAATATTATGCATTGAGACTCAAACTAAATGTCTTATCCACATAAAGACATCTTAGGCCATAAACCAATGAAAGAACCCAACATTTTTTCTTCATGGTGCACTAGGATTCGAACCTGATTATTTCTCTTCTTAGTGCGATTGGACCTGGATTCATCGACTTATCCTCTTGGTGTAATTGGACATAAAATCGCCCTTTTAACCTCTAAATGCGATTAAACATGAATCATCATCTTATACTCTTGGTGCGATTGGACATAATGAATATATCCACTGTCTTACCCTTATGATGTGATTGGACTTGAATTAATCGTCTTATCCTCGAGCAATGACATAATAAACCAAAATATAATGGAAATATTCTTTGAGCCATTTAAAAATATTATCCCAGTTTATTGACCATAAAATTTTTATAAATGGACAAACAATAATTAGCTAATGATAACATCACTTAATAATGTTATTTGAACTTTAAAAATTTATCTCTGTCTCCAAATATGCCTAAGATTATATCATCATAGTAATATATATGAATACAAATTGTCAGATCTGCAAATTATGTATTCAAAGGCATGTTCTCTCCTGTGTGTTCATAAGTGCATTATTGCATGCAATATACTTGGTCTAATGATAATTTAATATCATATACGATACTGATTTAATAATTAAAACACACTAATTTAATTAAATAAATGTTAACAATCAGCACACAACAATAAATATTCATTTCATAATAAGTAGTATTATTATTTATTTATTCATTTATTTTTGGCAACATTTCTTTCATTTCTCCAAAAATTATTCATTACAAATCAGTGAATGCTGATCATTCGCATGCTAAAAAGTAGGCAGATAGCAAAGCCTTCAACTACTTTTGAATCACAAATACTCTCTTTGTTCCTAATTACTTGCCCACTTTTGAATTGATAAATTAATTAAGAAAATAATAATTGACATAGTGATTTATCATTTTATCCCTATTAGTCATTATGAAGTACATGAATTAAAAATTTAAGATTTTTAAAAAATTCAACCTTTTTTAAAAAATAATTAATTGGATGTATAATAGGTAAAAAGAAAACTATTATTGACTTGACACACCTATTAAGAAACAATAAATAATAGGAATTATATTACTATTTTATCCTTTGACTTTACTATATTTAATGTTTTGAGTGTTAGAAAATAACATATACAACAAAATTATTGTAGAATCATACTTCATATATAAATATAGAAATTAATGACAAATAAGTATCACATACAAAGTATGCTGAAAATTAACTCAGTATTACCTCTTGAAACGTTTACATCTTGAAGCAAATCAAACTCCAACTTTACGGTCTTCTACAGTGATCCCAAATTAACAATTGAACTCTGTCAATACTTGGGTGGACAAGTATCGTATAAAATACTGAATAGTCTTTCTAGGTTAAAAAAATCCCTACTTATAAAGATTTCTTCAAAGTCTAAAAAGGAGTCCTTTATTATTAAGAAAAAGAAAGACATGTTTTTCTCCTAAAAAAAGAAAGCTATTTTTTTCTTTTTCCCTAGAAGATAGGATTTCGAGTTCTAGTTAAATATGCGCACTGGAGGGACCACATAATTAACTGTTGAGGCTTATTATTATGGAAATAATTCTAAAATAATTAATCTGAATTGTTATTACCATAATATATTATAAATCATTCCACTAGAAATTCATAATTGCACTCTGCTATTTATATTTCGAAATTTACAATTATACACTTATGTAATTCCCTATGTTAAGATTACAGATACTAATCAATAAATTAAATTACTAAAGAATTTAGTTCAATGATTAATTTTCGTTAGAGCAATACTTAACTTAATTCTTGTGCCGAATTCATAAATCTACCGACCGAATTTACACATGAAAACTTATAAGTTTCTCATAAAAAGGTGTATCATCAATCTCTATATCGAGACATAGATTCCATCAACTAACTAATTATTTCACCAGTATGTATTATTATCATCCAATCTACCAAGTTATTGACCCATCTCAAATCTCACCTTTTAACTGTAACACCTTGATTTTGAAAGAACTAGAATTAGAAAGAACAAAAAAATTGGAAAAAATACCAAATTTTAAATTTTTTTGCAAGTTATGTTATGTATGAGTTTTGATCCAACTTCAAGTGATCATAACTTTCAATACAAAATGAATTAAGTGGCTCATAAGACATCAAATGAAAGGTATTGTAATCTTCTTTCCAACACCGTTGATTTTGCTAATTTTGGTGCTTGTATGAGGGAGATATGCCCGTTTGAAGTCGTACTATTTAGTTAAGGAAAGTTACTCGAATTTAAGAGGGGTATTTTGGTCTTTTTCTTACCGAATTAACTTAAAACAAAATTTGGTAAGATTTAGGGGTCTGGTTCAGTTTTAAAAATCCTAAAATACCTAGGGCTTTGAGAGAAGTTCAAGAAGAGGAGAAAATTTAAGCGTTCTTCAAGTTTTTGAGATAATCGCGTGGAGTTTTAAAGTTGTTTTCTAGTAGATTCTTGCATTCTATTATCGAGAATTCAAATCTAAGTGATTGAAAAATAAACCGTTTGACTTTAGGCGAATTGGAGTTAAACAACGAGTAAAAAAATTCGTCAAAATTTCTGAATAAAAGGGTGGGGTGACGCGCCACTCAGTGCGCCCCAAGTCATAGTGTAGGTTGGGTTCTTGGGCGCTGCGCCACTCAGTGCGCCTACTGTAGTACAGGGTTTGGTGACCTGCGCCACTCGGTACGCCATGGTCGCTAGGTCATCTATCCTTTCCCAATTCTTTTCGTTTGAGTTCTCTTGGATCGTACCTATCTTTTATAGTTGATTTATATACTCTAAGGTATTTCTAAACATAGAGATATCATCCATAAATGAGATCGTAGCCCGTGAATCCATAATTCAAATTCAAGATAGAGCTAAGAGTCTAGTCTAGATAGTTCTTTGTCTCTTTTCAGAAAGTCTTTTACAATTGTTTTAAACTAGTTTTAAGATTTAAGCATTGAGTTGAGAGAGAGTCGAGCTACTTTTAATTTCCTTAAAATGATATATGGGGACTACAGATTTCGAAGAGTAAATATTTTCACATTTAAGATGAGGAAAACATAGACTTCCAAAAAGAGTTTTCATGAGCAGTTTTAGTACTATCTCTTTTAAGAGAAAGTCTTTTTGAGTAATAATCTCAGAACACATAAAAAGTTATGTTTTTAAACATATGAGCTAGTTATGTTTTGGGAGTAGTATTGAGCACCAATATGGGTCGAGTCCAAAAAATTCAAAGTCTCCATAAACTATGTAGTCAACGTGGGTATAATGGGTCATACTTTTTCATACTTTTTAGCATAGACTATTGGATCCACTTAGAGGTATGTTTTATACCCAACAAAGTATAGGACATTTTTTAGCAATGTGATCGAGACGTTGTATCATCACATAACTTATAGTGATGATTTCGATTAAAGAATATCCTATAGAGTTATTTGTATTTCATATACAAAACTAAGTTATTATTATGTCTTTCAATGAACTGAGTTATTATCTACATGTTTCAAACCTTTTCTTTATACTGTATCTTTACTACTGCTTTATATTGAAATGAGTTGAGACGAGGTAAGTGTTTCTTTCAGTTCGAGTTCAATCTTAAGTATTATTTTAGATTTCTTCTCACATGCTCGTACATTCCATGTAGTGACGCCATTTAGTCGGCATCTTTTTATGATGCAAATATATGTAACTAGGATCAACATCCAATGCTTCGTTGATGTAGTTGAGTTAGAGTCATTTGGTGAACCTCTTTGCTTTCTGAAGGATCCCTTTTATCATGCTTTGTAATTTCAGTTTGTTAGAATGATCGAGGTATTGTCCCGACATTCTCATAGTATTAAAGGCTTCATAGATAGATATTTATAATTCATTAGTCTTGATCATTCGGGTTATTGATGTCTGATACTTGAGTTGTCACTTTGGCTAGTGAATGTTTTCTTAAATATTCTGAGTAGTTATCCGAGTTAAAGTTTTCATTGAGATATTCAATGTTGAATAAGTCTTTCGCTAAGAGTTGAGTCATGCCAAGGGTTCGCTTAGGATAAACAATGATTCTATTGTTTTCTCGAGTGTTTTTTTAGGTTCAGGGTATAGGCTCGGGGCATTACATTAATAAATTAAAATGATAATTAATAAATACATATCACAATCGTTATATATAGATTAAGAATATAAGTAAATTTAACAGTTCAGAGAGTATGTTTTTAACAGTCAGTCTAAAAAATTTATCTCTGTTCTATCATGTTCAATACATACAAAATACACTAGCACGAGAAGTTAGAACTATACCATTCTCATAATCAAGATAAATACATTTAATCTCGTGCTACAATATTTCTGATGGTTTATCTAAATTTCTACCTACATTGTGAACTATAAATTTTAACTTATAAAAATCGATGATTTAATTTTCAGTCCATAAGCTTTAAATTATCTATACACCAAATCATCTACTATATAAATTGAGGACACATATATGATAAATTGATCTATTAAATGCAACACCCTATTGAATTGAATAAATAATTATTTAATAAATAATATTATATCAATACACATGATTAATAGTATATCCTAACAATGAGAAATGTGTTAGACGATATATAATATTTAAAAATAATGATAAAATAGACATAAAAGGTAACCATCTCTTGGTAAAAGACAAGTATTATTGAAAGAACGGAGTACTATTTTAAGAAGAGTTTGGAAAAAATAAAAATAACTTAATATTAACAAATTAATTTTACATTAATATCTTTAAATTTTTTTTGAAGGGGGTGTCGTATCATAACAATTTATTTATATTAGATTAATTAAAGTGAGTATCTTTAAAATGATGTAGCTTTTTATTAATTTCTTTATTTTATTAAGAATAAAATTAAAAGAAAGTGATTTTTTTTCCTAATATGTGAAATAATTGTATTTGGAAACAAATAAAAAGATAAAAGATAACTTATTTTAAAATGGAGAAATTAATTAGTTGCTCTGGGATCTATATGCCCTAGGCAATAATTGGATGCTACTTTTGAAGCTTCGGGGACTTTAATAATGCCCATGTGATCACATAAATCAATGTTCATTAATATCACAAAAAGGGAATAATCAAATAGTAGATCACACCAAACCCTAGAAACCCTATAAATCCCTAGCTAGTGTCCTAATCCTGAAGTAAATTTTATACAATATTATCCACCCATCACAATACACTTTCCGTCCATAAAAAGAGATTTTAAGGATTTGATATGTTCATTAAAAATATTAATTAAGAAAACAATTTGACTAAATTATAGTTTATGTCTTCCCAACATTAATTAAAAAGAAATTAACTTTACTTTTTCAAATTTGCCCTTATTTACATATTCCTAAAAAGTCTTTGTAAATTACTTCAAAATTTTATGTGATAATGTTAATTAGGTTTCAACACTAAGGATAGTTTAGTTGATATACGTTTTTTCGAAGTTAGGTCTCATTTATTTATATTTGAGGAATGTCTGAATTTTAATTATTCAGATTCAACCTATTAATCAGATTCAACATCATTAAATTTATTTGTTTCTTTTTTTAAAAGAACAATCTGAATGAATAATATATGTAGGAGTGTCTTAACAACATTCAGACTTATTTATACATTATAAAATAATTACTGTCGCCTCTCTCGCTCTTTGTACAACTTTGATTTCATTACTACAAACTTTCTTCTCTTTTTAACCAAACACCAATTTTTCATAAATAATCTTATAATATATTTTTATATTAATAATTTTTTTAAAGTATATTGATATTTATCAAGAACTCTCGTTGCAATAATATTTTTTTAAATTTATTGACCTTTATCTAGATTAAGATAGGAAAAATACTAGTAATGATTAAAAATTATTATTATGTATACATATTTAAGGTTTCTTATAAGAATTTGGACATCTACATACGTGAGATATTTTATTAAAGTTTTGTTTCAAACCACTAATATTTGATGAGGAAGAAGGAGAACATAAAAAGAGTGAGATGAAACAAATGGACCTAATTGGACAACTGCAAATTCATAGATAATGAGTAATATGTGTGAAGAATTTGCACTTTAACTAATGCAACGAAGACTCAACTAATCTTGAGAGAATTATATTTTTATTATTTGACACGTTTTATAATATTTGAACGTTAAAATTTTATCCTTTAAAATGTTAAAATAATTATTATTTGCATGTCATGTAAATTTAATATTTTTAATCAAAAGTAAATATTTAAAATGTAATTTTTTATTGAAAAATAATCAACAATGACAATTTTCTAATCCATGTTTTGACGAATTCAAAAATTTCAGTGCCTATGATATTCACATATGTCAAAATACCTTCTTTGTTAATCATTTATCGCTCAAATCTAAAGACAACCTCTTAATATTTAGATGTGTATTTAAATCTAGACACGTAGATCTTAATGCACATCTTAATATTCAAATGTGTATTTAAATCTAGACACGTAGATCTTAATGTACATCTCAACATTCAAATGCTTATTCAGATTCAGACGTCTGAATCTTAATGGAAGCATATATGGTCTAACTCTCTCTATTCCATATTAAGTGAATTTAGGCTTTTTTGATTGTTCAAAATACTTGAATTTTTTAAAGTTCAAGATAAATGTTTAATTTTTTTCCATAGTTTTCTTTTCCTTTAATGAATTTTTACAATTTTTTAGGAGGAATATAGTGAAAATAAATAAAAAGGCAATAGTAAAAAATATGATCTAAATTATGTCATTAAGTATTTTTCTTTATAGATGTGCACTGTCTTATAAATTCAGTTTAGTATGTCGTAAATGCAAATAGTATTTTCTAAAAGGATATGCTAAAGATCAAGCGGATACTTACTATCTACCTAATGGAATTTTAGAAGACGATAAATTTAGTGATTTTTTTTTTTTTATGATTTTTCAAAATTACTCATCCTGGATCAAAGATGAATAAATGTGGACCAAATAAAGTATTCATTCCATTTATTTTTATTTATCAATTATATTAAAAATAAATATTCATATTCACTTGTATATTAGTTAATCAAGAAATAATTTATTAAATAGTTCCTAATTTATCCTTATTATCAAATGTAGTAACTTTCAGTACATCTCTCAAAATATTAAGAGTCTGTTTGGCTCAGCTTAAAAGCTGGTCAAAACTGACTTCAAACTGATTTTTGACTATTTACTGTTTGCAATACTCAAATAATACTTATTTTAAGTTAAAAAAAAAACTTATTTTAAGCAAAAGTGGTAAAAGCTTGGTTAGGGGTGCTTGTGATGTTTTTTTTTTGGCTTATAAGCTGTTTTAAGTTGACCACATTTTTATCTTTTTGCCTTAATATTTTTCATACAATATCCAAATTACAAACAACATAAGCCTAACATCTCTTTCTTTTCCATTTTTCCCTTTTTTCACGTTTTGACAATTCAACTTCAGCACTTTTATCCAAACACGCTAAGCTGTTTATTTTAAAAATAAGTTTCAGCCCTTTCAAAGTACTTTTTTTAAGCTGCTAGTTATTAAGGCCCATCAACGGGCCCTAAATTTATTATATTCAGATAATGATATACTCCTTCTATTCCTTGTTAAGCAAATTATTGAGACTTTTTTTTATAGTTCAAATGTAAAGTAAAAATTTCAAAGTTCAAGAGAATTATTGAGATTTTTTTTCCATTTTTACCCTTTCTTTTAATGAGGTTCATAACTACTTTATATTTTCTAGGAGAAAAGTTGAAAAAAGTCAAAAAGGTAATAGTGAAAACTAACCTTTAACTTTGCCTTCTCATTTTTTTAGGGTATGTGTAGCAACCCATTAGATCGTTTTGACTATTAGAGTTTCTTATTTTTTAAAGGCCCCTTTCTTAAAAGACTCTTTTGATAGATTATAAATGAGTATTTTGGACAATTCGTAACCATAATTATATAATTAATGATATATTTTTCATAATTAATTTAGTTGATGGTTAAAGAAAATAACATTAAAATTAGTAGTGGTCACTCGACCACATCCATAATTAGTCATGTATAATTATTAGGATACTAAATAATATGTATTCTATTCTCAACTTGCAAGAAGAAACGAAAAAAGAAAGTAGGCGCAATGCAAGATTGTAAAAACAAATCAAAAAGATGGTTTCAGATTTGGAATGTTCTTAGGCATTGAGGAAAAAAAGAACATTGGCGAATAAGATTGCTTGACTTCAGTTCTTTGGTTGAGGTAGATTATGGTTCATTCTATATGATTGAGAGGATATTAATAATGATTAATAGTCATTGAGAAATGTTGTGAGATTTCTTATGTACTTAATTGTTATGGGTTGGTTGATTTACATGTTGTTATGATTGGTCTGTATTCCAAATACTGCGAAATCCATAAACTTAAACTTTATCTATAAGAGTGATTCCTTGAGTAAAGAATGAGGACTTAATTAGATTGTTGAATGGGGTGCCACGATCTGGCATGATATATTTGGATTGGGTGTCACAAGCTCACACAATATTTCTGGATTGGGTTTCACGTTTTAACATGATAACATCAAAGGAAAACATATTAAAACAACATAATATACTCAAGCTCAAAGAACCTATTTCCCAAAAGAACATGGTATGGAGGTCTGAGTCCTCATGTGTGTCTTGATATCGTTGACTAATTTCATACTTGCTTCTTTGTTGTTGCCATGGGTTATATTATTGCGTGCCGCTCCTATGTTTTCATTAGTGATTTCATGTGAGTATACATAGCATTTCTATTTTGAGTCAATCAACGATGTCTACTCAACACATGTTACTCTATACTGACCCTACTTGTACTTTTTTTGTTTTCCTTTTGTGGTGCAACGAGTTTACCAGCAATTTTGACTCACCCTCATCTCTAGCCAATTTCCAGCACATCTAGTTCCTGGGTGAGTTGTTCATCCTAGCTCGAATTGGATTCTCTCTGTCATGACATAATGTCCATAATTTTAAAACACAAACTACTTTATTTATTTATTCATGTGTTTAGACTTGATATTTGAATATTAAATGCCATTGATATGATGAGTTTTAGATTTTGGGAAGTAATACAAAGTACAATCTAGTTGATTTGATTTCTATTTTAATAAGATTTCGGTTTCCGCATTATTTAGCCTAGTTCCGTGGTTAAATAACACGCCCTCACTTTCAATAGTTCTATACTTCTCACTATTTAGTCCGCTAAAGCTCCATTATCATCTTTCAATATTCTACTTAGACTTCTCACTCAATATCAGTGGCAGTTTCCCAGCGGCCGTTATAATTTCTTTCAAAACCTTTACTAATAGAATAGTGAAATTAGAATAGGCTGAGAAAAGGGCTAAGAGATTCCCATTGGTCGGTCCGTTAATATTAGTTGGGGTTAAATTTGTTGATTAGTCCACCTAGAAAATCAATTTTGGGTTCCACTCATGACCCATTTTTTGTTGTGACAGGTATGACTATTTTAGGTACAATGATCTCATCAAATACAAGGACACGTTTAGTAGAATCCTGCAAAATGGTATGGGGACGCCTTTACTTCTATGAGAGGCTATGGGACTTTAAAAAAACTCATTTCTTTCTTTCTTTCTTGCTATTACTTGAATATGATTAGTATCTACGTGTTGCAAATAGGTATTCTTTATTCTATTTTGCAAATGGTTAGAATTAGAGAACAACATTGACAACACAAAAACTAGCACAAGATGAAGCATTTATGATACCATTATGGATGTAGACCGATGGGGATAAGTGAAAAAATACCATGGTAAAGCTTGCGGGAAAAAGTCCACCAGGGGAATAAGTTAGGAAATTGGGCCAACCAGAGATAGAGCAGCAACCCTTTCACAGGCTATGAAGTGGTAAGAGAGAATGATGAGGTAGAGAATGAGCAAATTCATGATAAGGAAGAACCACCCCAACCTACTCCTAAGATGATCCACCGTGTTCTCTCTCCTATCTCAACGAGTTATTTGATCAGGGCCATGTTTTCCTAGTGAATTCTACGTCAGCACAATCACCGCAAGTTTAGATAGTACAACATACAACCGCTATGTCTCTGCGCAAAGATGTGTCCTTGGTAATAAACATATTTCCCCAATCGATTATATGGCCTATAATAATTAGTTAAAAACATGATCTCTTTATTAGATTTTTAAAGTTGAAACCTCCAGTCTTCAAGGATAATGAATCTGAAGATGCTTATTATTTCCTTGTTGATTTTCATGAGCTGCTTCATAAAATGGATATAGTGGAGCGAATTGGTGTTAAGTTTGTGACATACAAGTTCTAAGGAGATACCAAAATATGGTGTCGGTCTCATGTTGAGTGCTGACCAGAAAAGGCATTACTTATGACTTGAGCGCAACATTTAAAGCTTCTCATGGGTTCAAGCAAATTGTCGCGTGTACTTTGGTGGGGATACAAGAAGATAGTTGCGCTAATACAACGAAATGGAAAGGTGTTTTTGATTTGGCATAGAAGGGGGTGCCAGAATTATTGTACTTTATCCATCTTGATCTAGCTGGTACAGGTTGGGTTGGCTTCTGCAAAATCTGTGTTTATTAGTAGTGATTTTGTATAGAAGGGTGGGGATTGGTGGCGGGTGAATCTGTTGACTTGCCCAAGGGCTCAAATTCAAAGATCTAAAAGAAAGGTGGACTTTGTGGTTCTTACTCTAGAGGTTATTCATCTCATCCTATTCACTATTCGTTGTAGGTTACAACTAAGAATCCGTCACAGACTAGTCAAACCTTTTATGAGTTTCAACATTATCTTCAGTCTTATGATGTGGTTGGACATATCAGGAAAATTGTTTGAGGCAGAGTCAGGCTTAGTATGCTCAGGATTATATAGCCCCAACAATTAGAGGTTGGGGTGGTTATGGTATAGGTTATCATTTTGGAGGACGTATTGACCAAGGTCGTGGTATTCACCAGCTCAATCGAGGTGACAGTCAGTTTAAAACTAATGGAGATTACCTCGGGAAGGGCAATGATCAAACAAGAGAAAGAGTCCATTGTTATGCTTTCGCCGGGAGGCTAGAGGCAGAGGCATTTAATGTTGTTATCACAACTACTCTTCTGCTCTGTGATCACATGACTTCTATATTGTTTGATATTGGATCCACTTTTTTTTATGTATATTCCTCATTAGCTAATGTAATTGATTTACTTTTTTGACTTACTTGACATGCCTATTCGTGTTTCTACTCCTGTTGTTGAGTCTGCGTTAGTTGAAAAGGTGTATTGGTCTTGCCTTGTGACTTTTGTGGGGAGAAAAAACTTATGTAGATTTGATTATTCTGGAGATTGTGACTTTGGTGTAGTTTTGGGAATTACTTGGCTTTCTCCAAATTTCTCTATCATAGATTGCAGTGCTATGATCATGACCTTTGGAATGCTTGGGATATATTCGTTGGTGTAGGCTGTGACTATATTCCCTCCCCTATTCAAATTATCTCTTTTCTTCGTTCTAAGAGGTTGGTGAGTAGGATTTATTCAACTTTCTTGACAAATCTGAGTTTGTTTTGATGTTTATGGATCTTTTCCCTGCAGACTTTTCTGGAATCACACCAGACATGGATATTGATTTTGTATTGACTTGTAGTCGGGTGCTCTTCCCATTCCATCCACCTTATAGAATGGCCCCGACTGAGTTGAGGGAGTTGAATTCCTAACTTCAGGAGTTGTAAGGTAAAAGTTTTATTAGACCGAGTGCCTCTACTTGGGGTGCTCCACTTTTATTTTAAAAAATAAGGATGGTAGTTTTTGGATCTGCATGGACTACAGACATCTGAATAAGGTGACTATTAAGAACAAGTACCCCATTCCTCGCATTGATAACTTGTTCGATCATCTATAGGGTGCGTATATCTTCTATAAAATTAATTTGAGGTTTAATTATCATCAATTGAAAATGCGGGCAACAATATGCCAAAGAATGATTTTCGAACAAGTTACAGGTATTATGATTCTTAGTAATGTCTTCTGAGATTACGAATGCTCGAGGTGCTCTCATGAGCTCGATGAAAAAAAGTCTAAATATATGCTACTCTTGCTATTGTATTTTGTAATTACGCATATACTCAAGATCCGCAGAAACCTAAATAATATGAGAATTGTATCGAAATTGTTAATGGAGAAAAGGCTTTATTGGTAAATTTTACAAGTGTGAGTTTCAGCATGATTCAATGTCCTTCTTGGGTACGTAGTCTCTAAGGATGGAGTGATGGTGCATCCTCAAACCAAGAAGAATGTTCCATTTGTATAGTAAGATGAGTGAGTAGAGAGATTTCTAAAACTCAAGACCTTGTTGACTGCTAGACTAATTCTTTCCTTGAATGTAAAAGGTAAGAATTTCATAGTATATTGTGATGCATCTTATTCTAGTTTAGGTGAAGTGCTAATGCATGAGAGGGAGATAATTACCTATGCTTTAACATAATTAAAAGTTCATGATGTAACTACCCCAATCATGATTTGTTGTTGGTTGTGGTTTTATTTGCATTGAATCAGTGGAGGCATTATGTATATGGGGTCAAGTGTGAGGTGTATGTAAATCATTGTAGTTTACAATATGTTTTCACTCAAAAGACTTGAATTTGAGGCAGAGGATGTGGATAGAGTTGTTGAAAGACTAAGCATTATTCTTTATCACACAAAAAAACTAATGTTATGGTTGATGTCTTAAGTAAAACAACAGGGAGCATGGGGAGTTTACAACATTTGCAGGCTTCTAGATGCCCATTGTCTAGAAAGGTCCAAAATAGGAGGATTTTTTGCCTTTATGGAGGCAATGTCTTCTTTTATTGACATGATTAAAGGAAAGAAGTTTAATGATGAGAAGTTGAGCCAAATTTGTGATATGGCCTTGTAGGGAGAGGCCAAAGAGGTTGTGATTGATGAACGAAGCATCTTAAAGATTAGGGGTCCAGTATATATGCTCTATGTTGATATTTGGCTTAGATTATTCTTTAAAAACCCCATAGTTTGAGGTATTCTATACATCTTTGTGCAACCAAGATGTATCGTGATCCGAGACAATATTATTGGTGGAGTAGAATAAATGGTGATATTGTTGAATTTTTGTTCCAAGGTCTTGTCACAATCCAAACCGTCGTGATTGACACTCATACCAACTCTTCGGTGAGAGAACCATTAATACAACCCAACTAACAGTTTGAAGCTATGACTAAATTATTTATTAAGGAGTTCTCATAATGTAAGGACCCCAAAATGAATAAGGTCCAAATATAGCCTAACATGAGTGTCATGATCTTAGAAGGTCTTAAAATGACTAATTGTTTAGATGCAACATGTGAAGTTTGGAAGAGTTTAGAGGTTAAACGTGCAAGGACGTCCAAGACGTTTGAAAAATTGCCTTGAGGACATGCTTGCGTGCCTTAGTATGTTTCATGAGGTTTTATGTAGTGTTTGGGGCTCAAATTGGTAGGGAAGGTTCCTAACATCTAGACGGACGTATTTAGGGTGGAAACATCCGGGAACGACTCACCAATGATGACCCAAAAGGTCCTTGAGGATGACCCAAAAGTGGAAAGTGCACTGCCATGACAATGTCACTTCACAACCTTTAAGCGACTCCCGTCACTCGAGCTACACCCTTTCAATTGTGGGAGTCACTCCACAGTTAGACGTGGGAGTTGAGCTCTCAAAATGGGACTCTCTGTTAAGAATGACGGACCTGCAATATGGCGCCATCATTCCATCGACGGTCCGTCGACTTTAAGATCGTCGTATAGGGTTTATCATTTTCTGCAAAGGTCTGACCACTGGGGGGATATTTGGTAATTCATGTAGGCATCCAAATAATGCGTGGGAAAAGTTAAATTAGGGTGGTTTATGTATCATGAGTATTTTGAACTATAGAGACCTCCTTTAGACATTACGACGCCCAAATCTAAACCTTCTCCTCTCCAAAAAACTCTATAGAACACAAGAAGCAGATGAACAATTGGCAGCTGCTCTTATGAGAATCGCACCAAGGATTCAAGTATTATTAAGTCTGTAACCTAAGGTAATGTGAATCTTTATTCATCCATGGATCTTTCCATTCATGGATCCCCCCCAAGTTATTTCCTCATTTGAATCAAAGAACCCCAATCTAGAGAGGGTTGTGATTGCATGTGGTTCATGCTTGATTGTGATCGCAATCTAGTGGGTAAGTCATTAAATTCTTTTCTATGTTTAAATTATGTGAAGTGTGTTCTCATGTGAATTGGGCATAGACTGATGTTGAAGGTGATCTTCGTGATTTTAAGGAAGATGAAGGTTCTAAGTTGATCTTCTTAATTGAATTGTATTATATGCTAATTGATCATGATTTAATCATCTAGATATGAATTGAACTAGTCTAAATTGATCTAGGTTGGTCTTGACTTGTAAAGTTGGAATTGAAATTATGTGATTTTGTATGCCTAGACTTGTCTTCTAATGATCTAATTGAATGAAGTACGCTGACTGAACATGATCATACTTATTGAGTCATATCGATTATGGTTGTTTTTGTTTTTTAGACATTGATGCTAGGGATTTGAGGGTAAAGTCACGATGATGGGATAGCTAGTTTCTTTCTCTTCTACACCTAGACATGAACATGATAGGAGAAGCAAGTTCTCTCACATAGATGAATCGTAGGTTGACCTAAAAACCTAAAATGAATCAAGACATGATGAACTATATTAGCTTGAAGATGGATTATATGATCACTTATTGTGTAATAGACTTGGTGAGAGAAGACCAAGACATGATAGCTTGAGATGTAAATCTCATTATAGCTTGAGATGTGAATTCTCATGATAGATTGAGATATAAATTCTCATGATAGCTTGAGATGGTAGGTCTCAAGGGTGGCTTAATATAGTTAATCTCAAGGAGGCTTGAGTTGAAATGCTCATGGTAGCTTGAGATGTTGAATCTCATGGAAGCTTTGGTTTAATTACTCATAATAGCTTGATTTGATGAACCTCATAATAGCTTGGGATGGAGAAAGTAAGCTCTCTCATATTTAGCTTGGTCATGTGTTGCAAGGATGCTTGATCATGGTAGCTTAGGGATGGTGGTTCGCATGTTAGCTTGGGATGGAGGAAGGAAGCTATCCCATGATTATCTTGGTCTTGTATTTCAAGGATACTTAATCATTTTAGCTTGACTTGTTCAGGACAAAACCATTTCTTGGTAACTTTAGGGGAAACGCCTATACTCTCATAATGTTAGCTTGACTTGCATGCAAGGTACATTTCATGGTAGCTTGATTTGCATGCAAGGTGCATTTAATGTAATAACTTGAGATTAGTTTCTCATTATAGCTTAGGGTTAAGTATTCATGATCCCCTATGATTATCTACATGGTGGTTAGGATGGTTGTATCCTTCCTTTAGTTAGCTTGGTTAGTATGTTGAGATGCTTTCCATGGTAGTAGGTCTATTATGATAGTATGTTGAGATTAATAGACAACGATGAAAGATAAGTTAGCTTGGAGTAGGATAGTCTAGAGGAGTACTTAGTGTGTATGGTAGTATGGGATATCATTCATACATTGCAGAAGTATGACTTGAAGCTAGTATGGGATAGCATTCATACATTGCAGAAGTATGACTTGAAGCTACCTATGACATGACTACTACATGATGTATGCTTAGCTTGGATAGTTGCTTTAGTTTCTTTCCATCACATGATTGATTTAAGATGACACTTCCTTGTCAATATGAAATATGTCTACTAGAGACTTATAAACTAAAGTGAAAGAGAATAGGGTGACTCCAAGACATGCTTATTTTATGAGGTAGAATCGCACAAGTGTGCTTTGAGGTGGCCTAGGGGCTTAGTGCTCATATGTTATGATGAACTTAAGGTCTTAATTATGAAAGTAGATTATGATCAATAATGACCAAATAGAGGTACTTATCTTTGGTAGTGTAGGTCTACCTTAGCCTACCAAGTATACTTGAAGTTGCTAGTGAACTATTTCATTGAGTAGAAGACAATGAGCACGTATGACTCTTATTCTTTATATGGGTTATATGCTTATCATATTCATGTTTATGATTTATGTGTTTATTCTTCTTCATGATTACTGTATTTGACCTAAACATATGGATATTTATTTTTGTTATTATAGTCCGTACTAGGTACATTTCGTTCTAATGCATATTTGCCACATTGCTAATCTATTTAAGGGTCTTAGGAAGATTGATTTGCTTTGAAGGGTAAAGTTTTCCCAATGCTTTCAGAAGTGAAGATGGTGAGTCCTCACAGCACCAGCAATCCGAGGACACCACCACTATGATGTCTTTTATGTTCTTAATTCTATCACATCCGGGTTTACCCCCCAGATTGTAATCGGCGTAGTCGTTCTTTTCCACAAGGACTTAGGGCTGCCCTTAGTCACATTCATTACATTCATATGTTGTAAATGCGGAAAAAATTAAATTGTTCATTATCACACTTTGGAGGTTTACATAGACCTCTCCTACCATAATATATAATTTCATACGAGTATACATAGACCCTTCATTAGAAAGGTTACATAGGCCTTCTACTTTTATCGCAAATATACTCACAAGATAAACCAAACCAATGTCCAACTTAATAGGCATAGAGCATTTAGGTTCACATTTTAATCATCTATTATATGTTTGACTCCCGGCATAACTCATATGAACTAATCAACATATAGTATCATCATCTTCCATGGGCACCTATACTATATATATATATCAATATATTATCATAACATAACAATTAGAACCATCCTCCTAGACTTTCCCTTCCTCTATTAGTGCAATTTTTAGATAGATTCCCATTCCCATACCAGACTAAGCTAATCTCTTAGGTATCCAAGTAGGATTAACAAGTCCTTTAATTCATTTTAACCTTTTTGGGACCATCTGTCCCTAACCGACTTTAACCACATCAACTAGTATGGAACACCGCTTGTCATAAAGACCTACAGGCCTACCCGAAATAAGACGAACTACTTGTTAAGGTAGTACAAAAACTGAAAGATAGCAACTACTTGGAACCCACTAGCTAATATTCCCTATAGGGGGGGGGGGGGGCACAATATTGCAGAACAGAGATATAGTTGAACCCTCTTTATGCGACATGCATTTATCCCTCCAATCTTAATAGTAATGTAGTGTTCCTACCTTCCCTGATGGGAAGGGACACTCTCAATATAGCTGACTCGGGTTGGTAAGCTAGAGTCCTTTTTGAAATATTTCTTAAGCCTTTAATTATCAATCATGGTTCGTTTCGGTCCATAGGTCTAACCCTTGTTTCATCATCATCATAGCTCAATAAAATTGTAATAAAGTCCTTTCATCACAATTCACATACGTGAGGTTAACACATATCCATTTCATACATATCCAGCACATTGATATTTTTCACCTATCCATATATCACATACACCTAATCTAACCGTCCCAACATAGTCAATACATTTAAATTTAACATCATACCACCCTATAATACTAATAAAGGAATACTCCATGTAATATCATGACTAACAGCAATTAAATCACAATTGGGAATTAAAGAGAGACTCTAAGACGTACCATGTCTCCTCATATCTATTCATCAAGTCTTACACACCCATACTCAAACCAATTTTGGTAGTAACATCATCACACAATGATAATCATAGGATAAGAACGCCAATTGCATTTCTATAGACACATTCAACCCTAGATCATAACTTAAGACAGATACAAGGCTAATTTTAAAATACAAATTCATAACCTTAATACATATCAAGACTAGGCATGATAGGCCTATAATTCATATTAATATACTCATAATAAACAATACGGATAGAAATATAATCAACAACCAACTCAATTGAATGATCACAATACACTATAGATTCAATATCACAGCTAGGTTAGGGATGGAGGATCCGTATTCTTCATTTAGACTCAAACCACTAAAAATTAACTCATAATCAATTGAAATTCATGTTAATCTATTCAACTAACTAAATAAATCATTAAACTCAATCTAACTTCCATTTCGTAATTAATGAAACCCACCATAAGACAACTCCCCTTTTGAAAAATTCCATTTTGAAGGGAACCCTTGAGCAAAGATTCTCAAAGGTGATTAGATCCCATACCTTAACGTTTGACAAACATGTGATGTAATTTCTGTCACATTTCCACCCCCAACCCTTCTCCTTGCTAGCCTCAATGGTTGCGTTCAGTAGAGTAGAGAAAGAAGCGAAGGAAGAGTTTGCAGTTGAGATTGTCTTCGATGATGAGTTTGGGAGTATTTATATTGGTTCTTAAATCAACTTAATTAGACTTCCTTAACCCCTAATTAAACCACCTAACCCCTTAACTAATTATATGAGACCAACTTAAATTAGTAAAAAAAACTCGACCCCGAATTACGGGCCGTTTGTGAGTCGACGGACCCTTCCCCTCTCGTCCTGCACTCCGTCGATGAGTTCAGAGACTGTGCAGGAGAGGGGCTTCCATGCATTGGATAAGTGTGAGACAACGGTGGTATCAATGCCCCGTTGATCCACACACAGACCGTAGTTGCACCTCTGCACTCTGTCGATTAGTTCAGAGGCTGTGCGGGTGAAGCGACCTTCTTGAACAGACTAAGTGTGGGACGAAGGTGGCATCAACACCCTGTCATTCCACACACGGCCCGTCTTATGTCCCGTCGATGCACACTGCCAGGCATTGTTGCTTCAATCGCTAGGGTCCTCCTCAAGAACCTTGGTTGGTCCTTGGGGAGTCGTACCCGGATGTTTCGACCATGAAACAACCTAAACACCTATTATATACCCTTACACCAATTTTTGTACATTTCTGACTACTAAAAGCTAGTAAAATAGGCTAAGGCACGCTAACACCCCTTTGAACCAACTTCCCGGACGTCATTAACGTTCTTGGATGTTTTGGTTCTTAAACTTCCTAAACGACCTATAGTCATTAAAATGGACTTAAAAACAGTACTTAATCCTTATGAAACCTATATTACTCTTTACGACACGTCTTAGATTTTCAAGGTGTTACATTTTCTATTTTTAGACTTTTATGGGTTGTGACCCAATACTATTGTACTCATGATGTCATAAATGGTTTTGAGACATATGTTAGGAGTTTTATGAAAAGATTCCGCATTATGTTTTTGAATAAAAATTTTTAATTGTTTGCTAATTTTCATGTGTTTATGCAATGAACGAGTTCTAAGGGATTGTACAAGACCTCTGAAAGGTCAAGTACGCTATGTTCTGACTTGAATGATGCCCTAACTTGTAGGGTGTACTTTGGGTCTATAAAAACTTGGTATTAGAGTATAAGGTTATGAAATGGTATTAGGATGTCTTAAAACTACGTCTAGTAGAGTCCTATTCATCAGTGTGAGTCGCGACACATCTGTGTAGGCTACGGAATTCTTAGGAAAGTTTCACTTCTTCATTCTTTAAGTCATGCCATATAGTTTTTCTTGGGTAAGCCCTTCTTCTAATGTTTGCCTATGATTTTGTTCAGGTTATGTCTAACACTAGGGCTAGTGCTAGAAGGGAAGGAGATGACATTGAGAATCAAGAGGTTCCTCCCCAAGGGAATCAAGTCCCTTCCCAAATTCCTAATGCTCGTCAAGTGGGGAATATGACTCTAGAGGAATTTAGGACTTCTATGATTTGTGTCGCTCAGGAGTTTGCATGGCCTAAGGGCGGGGTGGAAAAGGGGGGGGGGGGGGTGGGGAGAAGGGATGAGTAAAAAGGGTGGGGGGGACGTCAATAGAGAGGTTGTGTCAAACCCTATAGGGGGAATGTGTGCTTATATAATTAAATATTTCTTGAGGATTAATCCTCCAAAATTGAGTGGCTCCAAGGCGGAGGAAGATCCAAATGGGTTAATAGATGAGGTTTATAAGACTCTTGCTATTATGGGGTTGACTTCTAGGGAGAAAGCAGAGCTAGCCACTTACCAACTGAAAGATGTGTCTCAAGTTTGGTATGAGCAATGGAAAGGTTCTAGGCAGGTAGGGGCGGTTCCCATAGAGTGAGAGATCTTTAAGTCGGCTTTCCTTGATAGGTTTTTCCCTACGGAATTGATGGAGGCTAAGTTGGGGGATTTTATAAACCTGAAACAAAAAAAGTTGAGTGTTAAAGAGTATGCTTTGGAGTTCACTCAATTGTCTAAGTATGCTCCAATCTTGGTAGAAAACCCCAATAATTTCATGACGAGGATGTCCCGAGAGTATAGGGAAGAATGAGTTGTCATATACAAATGCTTGTAGATGAATATGGATTCTGATATCCCGTGGTTTTCACGGTATAATTAATGACTTTTCCTTAAGTTTAGTGTTTCCAAACCTTTTTGTGCGAATTTTGATAAGTTTCTCTTTTGTGTTTGGCGGTGAAATCTGTCCAAATCTGAATAGGCGGAATTGAGGGCGAAAAATGCAGAGAGACCACCTACGGGCTTATGACGGTCCCGTCTTGCCTGGACGGTCCGTAGGTGGCAGCGTAGTGCAGCTGCTGAAGGAAAATGGGAATCTGACACGTGTTGGATTACGAGCTTGTGACGCTCCTGTCATGGCTTTGACTTCCGTTTCTGCAGGTTTCGTCGTGGAGTTCAGAGACGTAATCGGTACCCAGATTCCGAGAGTGGAAGTATTTTGACACGAAGCCGCTCGACGAACGCGTTGGTGCCTATGACTGTCCGTCATACTTGCCAGTCGAGGTAATGAAGAAGCATACATAAGAACGTGCACATATGGGAGACTGAGTTCCATGACGGTCCGTCATGACCACACTCCGTCGACCCCAGCAGCGTTTTGGCAGATTGCCAGCAAATTTAGAATTCTTGTGTAATTATGTTTTTGGTTTTTTATAAATAAAGTTCGAAAAAACCTCATTTTTGAGTTAGACACCAGATAAGTTAGACATCAATTATTAGATCTTTTAGTTAGTGTTAGATTTTCGGATTATCATTGATTGTGGTGATTTGGGTGATTATCAAAGCAACCTTTTGGATTTAATTCTTTCTCATTGAATTAGTATCATTATCTTATTTGTATATTTGAATATTGTGTTATGACTATAGTACAAACTCAAACTAGGGTTGTGGGACCATAGCAAATATGAGATAAACCCTAGCTAAAAATAACAATTCTAGAATAGTGTCTTGCCATGTATTAATAATTCTTTCTTTCTTTCGCTTAGAAGTCTTTTTACAACAACCGGGTGCTGCTCGACGTTAGAAATCGCCTTAATGCTATTTACTTGTCCGACCAATGGAGGTAGATATATAGGAAAAGAATTAGAACTAGATTTAGTGTATGCTATCTAATAGGCTGTAGGATTGTCGAGATAATACTTAGTCACTCTCGATACGATGCTTAATATGAAGGTAAATATAGGGTTAGGAAAGCAACACATGTAGCCGGACCAAGGTGCGGAGTGAGATTTTCAGATGCCGGACCTAGGATTTAGAAATACATAACTTATCACTTTGCATCACGATACTAGGAAGAATTTTATAGTTAAACTTGATCAGTGATGAACCTGTGGGGAACACGTACCCTAGTTACTTGATTAATTGATTAAAATCCAACTTTTCGAAACTGCTAAGTGTATTTTTCAAATTCTTAAGTTCTTAACTCCATTTAGAGATATACACCCCCCTTTTTATGTTTTTACTGTTCAAGGAAGTCTTCAAACCGAACAATAGTATAACAAGTTGAGTTAAGTCTAGACTATTTTTACTCGTGGGAACGATCCCAACCTCACTAGTTGGGTTATTTACTTGACACGACCGCTTTACTTCTTATTTAAGAAGTAAGTTTGAGCGTATCAATATCTCTCCTGACAAATGGTGTTTGCCCAACAAATAGAGGAATCCAAGCTTAAGAAGGAGAGAAAGAGAAATAGGATGGAAGGTGAAGGGTCCGATGGACATGGTCATTCTAAGAATCGACAAAAGTCTTTCCGACATGGCTACTCTAGTATTCCTAGATATGGGAAGAGCAATGAGTACTCCCGACCTACTTGCCCTACGTGTGGTAAGAAACATGAGGGTAGGTGTTTGTCAGGTAGATATGGTTTCTATGGATGTGGTGAGAGTAGTCATATGATGAAATATTGCCCTAAGACAAAAGCTAATGTGTGGGAAGGAAAGCAAGTTGCTACTAATCAAGTGGAAGATAGTCCTCCAAAGAGGAATAGGTTCTATCTCCAATCCAAGGGGGATCAAGAATGATCTCCTTATGTCCCTCTCCTGTATGTGTTTTTTTAATGATTTATGAAAATTCTCAGAATTTCTTATGATTAACATATGCCTTGTGATTTTGCTGCTTTCCTTATGATAAGAAATTGATGTTAGAAAGACATGCATAGCTTATTCCAAGTGGGGGATAAGGAGCCTTTTATGAAATATTTATATGGTTATGTGTAGTTATATTTATCTTGTAATTGAATTGTTTTCTTGATTTGGGTTACGAATTTATGTTTAATGCATGTACAATGGGCTGCTAGTCTAGAGTTGTTCCTTTAAGAAGTGTTTAGTGAGGTGTCGTTCAAGGAAGAATGTTTCCCAAGTAGGGGATATTGTAAGGACCCCAAAATGAATTAGGTCCAAATAGAGAATAACATGAATTTCATGATCTTCGAAGGTCTTAAAATGACTAATTTTAGTGTTTAGACGTAGCATATGAAGTTTCGAAGAGTTTGGAGGTTCAACGTCCAAGGACGTCCACGACGTTCAAAAAATTGTCTTGAAAACATGCTTGCATGCCTTAGTATGAACTGTTATATGCTTTATGATGGTTTATTAAGCTTATGATATTCATGTTATGCTTATGTGTTTATTTCTTATGATTATGTCTGTTATTGACTAACCCTTTGGGATATCTTATATTTAGTATGATACTTTCCATACCTGGTATATTTCGTACTAATGAATATTTTCCCTATATTCTAGTCCAATGTAGGGTCTTTAGGAGATTCAGTTGCTTTGAAGGGTAGAGTTTCCAAGGCTTTCAAGAAGTGAAGATTGGTGAGTGCTCATAGCATCCGAGGACACCACCACTATGATGTTTTTATGTTCTTTTTTATGTTTAGACTTTTATGAGTTATGACCCCAGACTATTGTATTCATGGTTTTTGAGACTTATGTTAGAAGTTTTATGAAAAGATCCCGCATTATGTTTTTGAAGAAAAATTTTTAATTCTTTGCCAATTTTCATGTGTTAATGCAATGAATGATGTCTAAGGGATTGTACAAGACCTCAGAGAGGTCAAGTAGCTCGTGTTCCGACGTGAAGGATGCCCTAATTTCTAGGGTGTACTTCGGATTGTGAACATAAACTCCAAAAGTTTAATAAAACAAATGAACTAACACAAATGCAAAAATACAACCCCTAAAACCTGAAAGTCGGTGCATTAAAATTCTAACAACGACAAGTCTAAGAATAGGGGGTTCAATCTCAAAACTAACAAGAACCTTAAACAATAGTCTGAGTCCGAAAAGAGTGGAATCAAATAACAGAGATCCATGGTAGCCTGAAAGAACTGACTCATCCTTGAACCCTGTCATGCTCAATAGTCACCTAGTTGAGGTCTATCAATAGCCGTGGGAAAATGCCCTGTACTCAACAAAAATAAAAGCAAGTGCAGTATCAGTACACAACTGATAGGATTACGCGGCTATACCACTAGGTGAAATATATATAAGTAATTACAACACTGTAACTATGTAACATACCCAATATCAACAATATTGAGTAACACAACCTTCATAGCATAAGAGAACCAAACCACAACCCCTCTTAAAGTCCACTTGTTCAATGCATGAATGAATTCACATTCCCCCACTCACACTAAGTAGAACTCTTTGAGAAGTCATTAGTCATACTTCATGTTCATGTTTTTAACAATAAGCTAATATATTACAAGCCAATAATGGAATCCAATTTAATGGTCCTCTCATGGAACCAAACTCAAATTGTTAGTGCATCGGAATGCTGTACAAGATCCAATATTCATGTTGAAACATGTCAGTCGATCGCATAGTTATGTTGGAATGTGGCAATTCGATCTAGTTAGTTATGCCGGAACGTGGCAATCCAATCCATTCAACACACCACAATCACAATCACAATCATAATGTATATTTCACAATCATACAACAACATGTGATTCATGACATACAGTTATTCGACCATACTCATTTAAAATTAGTGTGATCAATAATACAACATTCACATACATGCATGCATCATAATGAATCAGAACAAACATATATCACACATATGAAATTACAACAATCACCTACCTCGAATTCACGCTTGAATCCCCTAAGGCCCTTGAATCTCCCCTTCCATATTATTTCTGCTTGTTCTAGGTCTACAAACAATAAATGTACGCAAGGATCAATAATCAATGGTCTAATTATCTAGATTATAACAAACCTAATAACCCTAGACCAAACTCTTGATCCCCCATACCTAGAATAGGGATTTTTCCACCATTATTTTTAGATCAAAACACTTCCCCATCGATAATAACCTAAGAAAGTAGGTTCTACGGATTAAAAAATAAATTGGGAAGTTAAAATCTTGTATTTAGCCTCAGGAATGGTGGAAAACCGTCAAAAAATCCCTAGGGTCGTCCCTTATCTCTCAAAGTAAAAAATTACAAAAAATAATACTTTTTGGGGTTTATTTACAACATTAAGTCGCGTCTTTCCCGCTACAGTGGACCCCATCCCACTCTGGCTCCCTAATATCTCTCTGGCGGCTTACACGAAGATAGAATGTTACCCGTTCATGGTAAGATCATTTTCGGGGATTCCATTCGCCCGAATTCAATTCCGTAAAGTCATACAATTTCCTTATCGTCATAGGTATCCATTTATGTAATAAAATTCATAATTAGGTATCTCACTCCTTACTAGATCTCCCTAGACCTCATTGAGTCAGATTTTGTCCAAATCTGGACTAGGATAGAAATTTCAAGTTACTACTAAAAAGTTTTTTGGCCCCAATTCTTTTCTTGTTGGCTTATCTATAACGACGGACCTCGATCGTTACAGGTCTACACGATCAAAAAGTAAAGTATGAGCACCAATTTCTTGAAAGGACATTTCAGAGAATGCCTAAACCTAAGTGGAAGTGGGCAATGATTGCGATGGACTTTATGGTTGGTCTTCCAATGAAATTAGGCAAGTTTGATTCGATATAGGTGATTATTGACAAATTAACAAAATTTTTGCACTTTTTTTTCTTAACGTGACTTATTATATAGATAAGTTAGTCAAACTCTACATATGCAAGATTGTTCGGTTGTATGGAATTTCATTTTTCCTCATATCAGATAGAGGTATATAGTTTAATTCTAACTTCTGAAGGACCTTGCAAGCTTAGTTACGTGCTAGATTGGATATAAGTACCACAATTCACCGTTAGACTGATGGATAGTTTGAGAACACAATTCAAGTGTTGAATGATATGCTTTGTATGTGCGTGATAGATTTGGGTGGTTATTAGATGAGTTCTGACACAGTTTTTGTTTAACAATAACTACCACTCAAATATTGATATTACCTATCTAAGGCATTTTATGAGAGGAGACGTAGGTCTCACATTCATTGGTTTGATGTATTTGATTTGACAACTTAGGGGTTTTTATATTTTGAGGGAATCATTAGAGAAAGTGAAATTCACTTAGGAGAAACTTAAAGTAGCTTAGAGCAACCAGAAGGAGTATGTAGACAGGAAGGTCTACGACTTTGAATTTATGAAGGCGGAGTAAGTCTTGCTGCAGGTTTCACCCATAAAAGGTGTGGCGAGGTATGGTAAGAGTGATAAGCTTAGTCCAAGGTATATTGGATAGAGTGAAGTTCTTAAGTGTGTGAAAGAGATGACCTATGAATTGGCTTTGCCTCCATGTTTTTCAGGACTGCACCAGTATTTCATGTGTCTATGTTG
The DNA here is from genome assembly GCA_027704765.1 of Solanum habrochaites. Lineage (NCBI taxonomy): Eukaryota > Viridiplantae > Streptophyta > Magnoliopsida > Solanales > Solanaceae > Solanum > Solanum habrochaites. The sequence continues at coordinate 22,482,209 of JAKWJA010002496.1, forward strand.
AAGAAATATCATTGTGTTGGGAACTACATTATTCTTTGAGATCCAATCCTTCTTAACGCGAATTAATCTTATGAAGAGGAGCTTATAGCTATTCTAGATAGGGAGGTTCGCATGTTGAGGTCCAAAGAGATTACATCTATGAAAGTCTAGTGGAAGAACTATCTATTTGATGAGTCTACTTGGGAGACTCATGATGATATGAATATAAGATATCCTTATCTTTTTGTCAATTTAAATACCTTTTCGTACCTTCTCTTTTCTTTAACCGTTCAGGGATAAATGATGGGTAAATTAGACTATTCATACCTACAATGATATACTTAATGGGGTATATTTAACAATTAATTTAATTGATGATTAAAGAAAATAAAATTTAAATTAGTAGTAGACCATTCCACCACTTCCATAATTAGCCATCTATAATTATTAGGGTAGTAATAATCTGTATTATGTTCTCAACTTGTGAGAAGAAACAATTAAAGTAGGCACATGATTGTAAAAACAAATAAAAAAGAATGACATAGAAGAAAGGAAAAATATTGGTGACTTAACTTTTGGTTGACGTATGTTCTTATTTATTATATATGATACAGACTCGTAGTAGTAATTTACTATCATTGAGTAATGTTATGAAGTTTTCCATGTACTTGATTATTGTAGTTTGAATGATTTACAAGTCTTGGTGATTCTTCTGTAATAAGAAGACTGTGAAATCCATAATTTTGAATTTGCCTTATCAATTTGTTGCCTTGAATGAATATGTCTTGATGAAATAATTTTAATAAAGTGGAAAGTTGTGATAAATAATGGAAAATTAATTATATTGTTGGATGGGGTACGATCAGGTGCCACGAGCCAATACAATAGGATTGGATTATATTTCACATTCTGGCATGATAACATTAAAGAAAAACATAATAAAATAACTTAATATACTCAAGCTAAAAGAACTCAATTTCCAAAAGAGTGTGGTATGGAGACTTGAGTCCTCAAGTATATTAATGATATTGTTGATTACTTTCGTACTTTCTTCGTTGTTGTCATGACCTATACCGACGTGAGTGGCACCCACAGCAACCCTCTGGAGGGAGAACCATTAACAAAAAGTCTAAAGGAAAATGGGTACAACCCAAGCTAAACATAAGTAATCTAAAGAACTAGTCTAAGTCCGAAGTGTGGACATAAACAACAAGAGAACTCAAGGCAGCCCGAAAGAACTGGCTCACCCTTGAATCTGATCGGAAATCACTGATCTTCTAAGAGAGGTACATTAATAGCCACCGAAAGTTTCCTTGTACTAAAAAAAATAAGATTGCAATATTAGTACACAACCACATTGTACTGGTAGGATCACGTGGCTATCCCACTAAGTGCAATATATGTAACACCCCGTATCTAACACAGACCAAAAACCAGTTTTTCAGAAAAATCTAGAGGTGCAATCGACGATGACCATTGACGGGACCGTAGCCTGACCCACGATTGATCTTGCACATCCGTCGATGGTGTCAGAAACCCCCAAAAATCTCAGCCAATGAAAATTGACTAAGTGTTGAACGACAGATGGACCTATGGTCCGTAGGTCAGACTACGGTCCGTAGTCTGTTTCCATCGATGGACACCCCATTCACCAACTCTCTGACAAGAACCACGATTGACAAGCATGATCCAAAGATAGACCTATGGTCCGTAGGTCTGATCGTAGGTGGATATTAGCAGACAGTTAGAGGGGAAATGTAGTTGGGTCAACTTCAATTGATCATAAATCTTATTACAAAATGAATTAGGTGTCCCATGACATAACCACATATAGATAATTAAATTAGCTTTCCATAGCCACCAACCTTGCTAAAATTAGACCTCCTAGTAAAAGGTTATGTCAGTTTTAGTAAAGGTTTGTCGAACAGACCCAAACGACTGACAGTTGATTAAAAGATGGCCCGTCAGTCCAGGTCGTCGTTTGTCCTGACAGAAATTAACTCAGGGGTCTTTTGGTCTTTTCCCACTTTGTTTAAATTTTAAACTACGTCATTTTGACCATAAATCATTAGATTTTAGTCAGTTTAAGCCTAGAAACATAACTAAAACTTACCTAAGTCAAATTATTAATCAAAACTTAGAAAATTAGAAGCAAGAAAAAAGAAAGAGGTCAAGAACCCTAGTTCAAGAAAACAACAAGTTTCCATCTGTTCCAGCCCCGAAATCTGAATATTTCTCCGTGAATTTCATTACCAGGTATGTGAGATTTCACTAGTAAGTTCCTTTCACCAATTGGCTCCCTAGTTTTCAGTCAGATTCTTGATTCCCATATCATGTTAAACCTAAGGTTTCTAGAATTTCAACAAAACTTCATGAATTATTTAGTTATATGTTCAAAATCAGATTTCCATGTTACTATTCAGTTTATCGCATGAATTTCAGAACCCTAGCTATGTATTTCATTAGTTCTTCAATTACACATGCTAGGTTAGATATTTCAGTTACTCGGATATACATGCCTCAGTTAATAATGCATAATTATCAGATTAAATGTTGTATTCTCAGTTTGCATGTTCAGTTTTGAGCTATTCAGTACTTACAGAAATTTAGACATAATCAGTTAACTACATAAATCAATGGGAGTAGCAAAATACCGAATTGGACTAGGGTTCACCGTACCCATTTAGTCCAAGAACTACTAGCCAAGTAGGTTGTAAGTCCCTTCTGTGGACAATCAGTTTAGTGATCACGCCAACATGCCTTTATACCTTTGGTAGGGTATATTGAGTCCTCTCGATGTGGCGTATACATCGGACTCTACATTAATCTCATGTGATTTTATTATCGGTTATTAATAGCTCCCACAGTCTAGTCAGACTCTCTTGCCTTGACTATTTATCAGTATATTCAACATTCAATTTTAGCATGTTATAAATTCATCATTGCATTGAGTTAACTCAAAATTTTCCATATCATGTCCAGATTATTATACTTGCTTTTGTGCTTGTTCAGTTATGCTTTATTTCATCTTTATTCTATCCTACATGCTCAGTACCTTCAAGTACTAACGCATAGGTGCGCTACATCTTCTCGTGATGTAGTTTCAGGTTCTCAACATCCAGATCATGCATAGATCGATTCTTGATCTCCAGTTTAGCAGATTCAGTGGTGAGTCCTCATTCTCTGAGGACAATAGTCATGAGTTTATTTCACTCTTTTAGTCATTTAGTTTCAGTTTTGCTAGACTTAGTTGGGTCTTGTCCCAATATTTCTAGTCTAGTTTAGAGGCTATTAAACTCATCAGTTTTCATATATCTCAGTTTTTACATATGGGTATTCCCCCTATTTTCATCTTAAGTATGATTTATCTTCCGTAAAAAGTTCATATTCTTTAGTATGCTCGTGATCATGCCAGCAGGGTTAGCTTGGGATCATCTGTGGTCCTAGGTTCCGTGTCTGTGTCTCGGGGGTATCTCGAGGTGTGAAAACATATATAAGTAAATACAACAATATAAGCATACAAATACCGAGCATGTACAATATCAATTATAACATTCTAAACAACATGCATTTACAACAAGTCATTGGTCCTCTCACGGAACCCAAACTCAAACAGTTAGCATACCAGAACGTGGTGCCTGATCATATCCTTATGCCAGAACGTTGCAACCGATCCCATAATTATGTCAAAATGTGGCCACCGATCCAATTATATCTCATCCATTCGACTAGTAACAATCACAATCATAAGTATATTCTCAATAGTCATACAATCAAGAAGTGATTAAAGGCATGTAGTTATTAGTTCATACGCATTTAAAATTAGTGTGATCACTAACTCAACATTCACATATATACATGCATCATAATGAAGCAATAACAAACATAGATCACACAACATAAAATCACAATCATCTCCTACCTCGAAACAAGCTTGAATCCTCTAAAAACTTGATTCTTCCCTTTTTCAGATTCGTTCTGCTTGCTCTTGGTTCACAAATTATTAATTTACACAGGAATCAATAATAATAACTAATTGTCCTAAATACAAACAATAATATCAATCCTAGATCATACTCATAATCCCTTATTAGAGATTTCTTCATCATAATTTCAAGATCAACACCCTTCCTCATAAATAATTATCTATTAGAGTATGTTCTACGAATCAAAAAATAAATTTGTAGAGTTAAAATCTTATCTTTAGCCTCAAGAATGGTGGAAAACTATCGTTCCTTAAGTCTCAAGTTTGAAAGTTGCAGAATAAAGATGTTTTGGGATTTATTTTCAACTTAAAGCGACTGACGCACTATGGCAGCCCTCAGCCTACACCACACTGGCTCTGCCCAAATAGGAATAATTCCACCACAACAACTTGCATAAAACCAGTGAGTCAGTTTATGAATTAAAAACACTCATTTCACAACACATCTTCAACCAACGACACTTAGAAACTACCCGTTGACACTAAGATCAATATCGTGAGTTCTATCTTGAATTCAATTCCGTAAAGTTGTACGAGTTCCTTAGCGTCTTAGCTATCTATTCATGTGATAAATTTCATAATTATATCACCCAATGATTACCAAATTTCCCTAGACTTTAATGACTCCAATTTGGTCCAAATCTGGACTAGGTTGGAAATTCCAAGTTACTACGAAAAGTTTTTCGACCGAAATTTTTTTTCCCTTGACTTTGATTTAACGAGGGAACCTGATCGTTACAGTTTTTGTTGCCACTTGGACATGTTGCTTGTTGTTTTCTACCTACTAAGTATTATAGTTGATTTCATATTATTACTTTATGTATATTAATTTTATTTTGAGTCGATCGATGATATCTACTGAGTACTTGCTGTCCAATACTGGCTCCTACTTGAACTTTTCTTTGTTTTCATTTTATGGAGTGCATCAAGTGTACTAGGGACTTTGAATCACCCTTAGCTCTAACTAGTCTCCAGCATATCAGGTTCCATAGTGATCTATTCTTTCTATCTCATATTGGATTCTCTTGGTCATTGCATTAAGTCCTTAGTTTTTAGACGCAAGCTATTTTATTTATTTATTTTGATTTCTTCGATACTCTTGGACTTGGTGATTCAGGATTAGATGTCTTTGATATGATGAATTTAATATTTTGAAAAACGATACATAATAGACTCTAGTTTATTTGATTTCTTACATTAATAAGATTTGGCATTCCGCATTATTTTCGTATTTCATAAGTTAATAACTAATATAAGTAAGGGTGGCATTCGTTGGTTCATCCACCTAAGAGGTTAAGTGTGTGTGCCACTCATGACCCATCTTGAGTTATGACAGTATGATTTCTCTCTCAGTTTGCAATAGCATAACATGTTCCCATCATGGGTAAGTGAGCTCATATACCCTCAGAAGGAGATAATGGCAAAAAAAGAACTATCCATGAAGGGAAACTCTCAACGAGGTCGAAAATAAGGTCTAGTAGAAGACAAGTTTTAAAATCAAGTTTGAAAAAAGTTGAATCAAGTACGAAGTCAGTGAAATCCAAATGTATAGATAGACCAAAGACAAGTAGTGCTGATTCAACTTCAACACAACTAAATAACAAAGTTACACTAGTAATTGAGGTGCCGATCGAGGCTGTGCAAAATTCACAAGGCACCTAGACTGCATAGACTCATGATGTCATTGATTGCAGGGGCGGAGCCACGTAGGCTTAAAGGTGCCCAATTGGACACCCTTGGTCGAAAAAAAATGCTATATATATACACGTACAATTTTGATTTAATATTGGTATATATAAAATTTGGACCCGCTAAAATGACTAATTGAGATGCAGTGGAGTTGACAATAGTTGTCGTATCCCTACACTTTGCTCGGGTTCGATTCCTCGCAGGTTGTTTCATTTTTTTTAATTATTTTTGACTTTTTAGACTTAATTAATTAAAAAAACATGCATAGTTTTAGCATAAACATTTAGTAGGGTGGTTGTTCATTGTGTCATGAACCCCTCCAGAGACCCAAGATCCAAGGTTGAATCCCCTCTAACACTAATATTTTTTCCAATTAAAATTGAATTATTTCCTTAAATTGTAATATCTTTTCACTATGGAATAAGATTTCCTAAAATTTAATTTTCTTTTCCTTGTGGATTTTTTTTTCAATTAAAATTGAATTATTTCCTTATATTTTAATACCTTTTCCTTGTAGAATAAGATTTTCTTTAAAAGAAAATTCTTATGGAATAAGGTTTTCTTTAGGGTTGTTCATGGTTATGGTAAGCAACCAAACTAAACCGCAATCTGAACCAAACCGATTAAAAAAACCTGATAACTAGTTTATTTTGGTTAGGTTTTGTTTTCAAATTTTTAAAATCGACACTATTTGATTTGATTTTGGTTATACTAAAAAATAACTGCAAAAATAATCAAACCAAACCGATAAATTAGATGTATAAGGTTTATAATTATTTATATATTATTCATAAATAAATTAATGTTATAAATCCATTGAATTGTGTGGATTGTCCTTTAGATATACTCATGACTTAATTGTATTCATGTTTACATGTTTCCAACGTGATAAGAACCATTTGGATAACTATGTATCTACTAATTGGGAATTTATCATGGTGGCCTTTGGGATGATATCTCAAGTCTATAAATAGAGATTCATTCACCTTTTGTATAATGCACTTAAATAAGAAGAAAATTCCTCTTGTTCTATCTACTTCTCTTGTCTTCTTCTCTTTATGATTATATTCTTATAGCTTGATTTTATAACAATTAAAAATATTTTGTTAAATTTTAATTAACTTAAGTCTTTAACTTTACCATCTTTTTCAAGCCTAGCACTTTAGCCAGGGTATAACAATCTCAAATCCAAGTCCATCAAAATTCATTTTACTCTTTACTTACTGTACTTCACATAAAATAGTCACACTTTCTCTTAAATGAATAACTTTGTTCGTGTAATGATAACTCTAATATTGCTTAATTGCTTGACTGAACCGACATTAGTTTTTCTGTTGATTGTTTGTACTTGGTGTTTGTGTCTATCGAGATACGTACGTCCTCAAGAAAATTATTACTTTCAAATCGACTAACCAGAAAAATTCAACCAAACCGGACCAAACCGACAATTTGGTTTGATTTTAGAAATTTAAAAAACTGTCTAAATTGGTTTGATTTTGATTTTAATCAATACCGAACCACGAACACCCCTAGTTTTCTTTCTCTATAAATAGGAGACGCAATTACCCAAATTATATCATCATATTATTAAGAATAGAATCTCAATAATTCTCTCCCTTTTTTTCTTCTCGTTCTTTTATTTTATAACAAAATACCAACATAATATTTTAGTTTCAAGTTTCAATGGACATGAGGAATTATTATTATAGAGTAACAGAAAAATGTTGGACTTCTTTAAATATCGCTAAATTTAATTATTTATTTTGGTAGTTTAAATTATTATTTTATTTTTAAAAAAATATTATTAAAAGTTTGGACACTTTTAATAAAATTTCTGATTACGCCACTGGTTAATTGCACAAAAAAGATTACTCACACATGAGAGGAAACTTAGACTGCATCTTTAGGTTGACGACACTGAAAGCTGCTTATGTGATGAAAAGGTAATAAAGACTAATATGCATATAATTGAGGAATCTAAATAGATAAAAAATTGTGTGGCAAGAGATGTATAAGTAGAAAAGAATAACACTGCAAAATAATGGGATCAAATAGGTTCTGAGCAGAATAAAAATGAAGCATCGAAAAAAATTCAAAAGGAGATCATTATGACTATTTGTGGAGTGATCCTATACGATATAACAAAAATGACTTTTAACGGTATTAAATATTGACGTTAATAAAGAGTGCTAAAGCCTTTACCGGCATTAGTTAAGTATCATTTGAACCAATATCGCTAAAGACTTTAGGAATATATACAAAAGTGACAATTATCACTAAAATACATATTTAACGGTAATTGAGAATTAATTATCGCTAATAATTACTTTTGTTGTAGTGATACCACACTTGGCGTATAAGAAACTGGAAAAAGTTTAAAAGAAAGCATAAAAAAGAGATAACAACACAAATAGAAAAGAATATAATAGAGAGATTACAATTACTTAGTAATTAAAAATAAAGCACAAAATTATATGCATTTCATTCAGCATGTACTATGTGTTAGAATCGAATTCACACCGCCACCCTTGATGAATTAATAACACAATAACTTTCAAGAGAAAGAGATGAGAGATCTAGAGAGAGAAAGAGAGAAATCATCTTTTCGTGGTAACACCACAATGATTAACTTCCACCGGCGGTGGGTATATATATTAATAAATCAGAGTATTTTTTAATACAAAAATAAATGGAGAATAAAATAAGTAATCCTAAATCTCTTCATCATCACCATTTTGGAGACTGTTCAGTCATCAAAATACATTCTCAAAAAACATCTCTTCATCTCAACATCCTTACCGCAACAACATTTGTAGCAACAACTACAGAAGACCAACTGAGTTTTTGCATAAACCCAGTTTCCCACACCCGTCCCCAACATCAACACATTTCGATCACGTCCTGCCAGGTTTTTTGCACCCTCTATCTCTCCATTCACATATCACCATCCTCCACTGCCCTGCGAGTGAAATGGTATCGCATTCTGATGTCTTTGTCTTTCGAATGATAGACTGAATTTTTCCACCAACTGTATGCAGCTCTGGCTATCTGATAAGAATCTTCTCGGCCTCTGCTTCTTGCCCAATTCCTCTAGGAATCTTACTCAGCCATATCATCTCTTTGCAGCTTCAGCTACGCCGATACTCATCTTTTATAGGAGATAAAGAGAAACACACTTCTGATCTGGACCTCCAACGCACTGCTGTTTTCCACACTATGGTTAGATGTACCCGGATGTACTCTTGCTTGAGTCACATCCCCACCAAGATCAACATCCACAAAACCCTGTAGAGTCACCTTGCCTTTGCCAAAACAAGTGAAGTACTGGATTGACCTCTCAGATATCTCAGAATCCACTTCACAGCTCCCAATGCTCGTTCCCTGGTTTGCCATTTACCCTGCTAACAACTCCCACTGCCAATGTTCCTGATATCAAAGTCTAGTGCGACGCATAGCAACATCAACTCCCACTGCGAATCATATGGGAACAAGTGTCTAATTATCACTGGCTCCTCGGCATTCTTGGGTGACTGCTCTTTTACACTTTAAAGTGATTTGCCAATGGAGTAGTCCTCTTGTTTATCATCATTAACCCTGAATCTGTTTCAGCACCTTCTCAGTTTATAACTCCGGATATAGATTTATAGTGCCAGCAGATCTATCTGAGTAATCTTCATCCCCAAATCTACTACTTTCGTTGACCTAAAAAATCTTTCATCTATCTCAAACTCTGCAGACAACCTTGTCTTCAGATTGTTAATCCTTCCCGCATACTAGATCCTGCAATCACAACAGATCACCACGACAAGAGTGAAGACAATGAAGTCATTGTATTTCTTGAAGTACAACCAAGGATCGGTTTTCAGCTTTGTGCAGAATCCCACTTTGGTTATGGAGATTAAAATTCTTGTAAACCACGGTCCTTGGTGCTTGCTTTTAATCCAGACAAAGCTCCTGGTGATCTTTCACACCATGTGTTTTACCTTGCCTTGAATCACGAAACAAAAATCCTTTCCCTTCCGGTTTGGTGCATATAGATCCTTTGTCCATATCTCCAATTTAAAAATGTTGTTTTTACAATCCATCTACTGTAGAGCAAAGTTTCACGATGCAACAATCTCAAAGAATTTCGAATAGGAGGTTAACTTCACACACACCAGGGAGAAAATAAATTCATCAGCATAGTCAATACATTTCCTTTGTGACTAATCCTGTAAACCACTAAACTAGGCCTTGAACCTTCTTTTGCCAATCTGTTTCATCTTTGATTCTGAACATCACTTGTTCATCAGACAGCTCATCGTCCCTGCAGGTAAATCAGTCACGAACCCACATGTGTCCGTTCTCTCAGTTACTCATCTCATCACCATGTCTTTCTTTTTCTCTTGCTTTCCACATGTCAGAATTCCTCCACCTTTACGCCTCATCAAAAAGACTTCTAGTTCCTTCCCAGTTCCCCCTCCTTCCCCCCCTCCTCAGTCACATCAAATAGATATGTAATGAAGTGAATAGCTTTAGCACTATTCGGTGCCCTGATGGTTTGGATTGATCTCCTTTAACAACCCACCCTCCTGCTCAGGTGTAACTACTGCTCTTTCCACTTTTCAGATTCTTCAGTAGGAGTTTGGTTGAGTATCCTGCTTCGAACATCTTCTGGGGTTACTCTTTCTCACTCTTCTCCATACTCTTCTTCTCCCAACTCAACCTCAACTCCCCAAACTCACCCCTCAACTCACACTTGCTTTGGTAACTCTATACCTTCGCTTTTTGTCATTGTAAAGAACAGCAGACTCATCATGCCAATAGCACGTGCACAATGTTCCTCAAGGATCTGTTCTGTTTTTATCTTTTTTTTTCTTAGTTTCCAGTCCCCCAAACATGTAACCAAACAAATCAGAAAACATAAGCCTATGAGTAAGACACTTCAACAACAATCACAGGGCCGTTGGTAATCAACATCGCCAATCTTGTCTCAAACTCCGTCCTCCCTCGCTCTCTTTTCTCTCCCTCCTCTCGTTTTTGTTTTCATCAAGACATTACACAGGTACTCATTTTGCGCGACAGCAGCCCAAGGCGGGACAAAGTTCTGGTGGAAAGCCCACGGCAGTGAAAGGGTGTGGTATAGCAGCTTATATCCGAGGGGCACACAACCACGCCCCCCGCACTAATTCGTCCATGCCTCGCCAATATGGTGTGTTTTCTTCGGACAATTGGGCTGCAGGAGGGTTCGTTGTGGTCCGATTTGTTGGATTAGAATGAGCCGGTAAGGCCTTTTTTTTTTAATGAATGTCTAGGCGTCTGAAAATATCAGATTTTCTCCAAGTGACCTTCTGTGGCTCCTTATGGGTTGAGGAAGTTCACGTTGTTTGTTGAGGGGTGATTAGGATCGCGCGAGACTGGGTGAAGCGGGGGGATATATAGGTGGGGGGGTTGGGTGAATAATATTGAGTCGGTGCGTACGAGGCAGGGATGGCGGTGGGGGCCGAGGGGTGTGGTTTTTTGCCCAAGCATCGTTGTGCCGGTGTCTAGTTGGCTGTTGTCGGGCGGGACCAGAGGTGAAGATATGGCTGCCCCTCCGCACTCCGTGTTAGTCTCTGTAGGCGGTTGGGGATCGGCTAGATGACTTCAGTAGTGGATCATGGGGGTGGGGTTGAGTATTTCCCCCTGACGATTGTCCATAGGGGCGGCGGGCCAGAGGTCCGGGGTAGTGAGCTGGGGTGGGTTGGGGCGGAGGGGGGGTAATTAGAGGGGGGGTGGGCAGGGCTGTATATAACTTAGACTGGGAGGCGTGGGGTGGGGGGTAGTGTGTGTGGAAATGGAGCGCAGTGTGGACTTTGGAGATGCGGGCACAGAGTGGGGCTATTTCTGGTGTATCGCGCGGGCAAGGACGATGTTTAGGTGGGCCTCATCGGAGGTAGAGTAAGTGGAGAGTGAAAGTTTGTGTGTGATCGAGTTAGGGATGGCGATCGGGCACGAGGAGCGGGTGGGTGGGGGGGATGGTTGGGCGGGAGCGGGGGCTGTGGGTAGGCGGGTGGGTGGAGGGCGGAGTGCTAGTTGTGCAGCAGGGGGGCCGCCAGGGATTTGTGATTGGGTATGGTAACTTTGAAGCCTCTGCCGAATGAGGATTGCTTGGTGGAAAAGGGCTGCGTGGGGTCGAGGGTGTTGTGGTGGAGGAACGGATATGGAGATGCTTGAGCATTTTTGGAGGGGTGTGCGTCGAAGGCGGGGGAGCCCAAGTTAAGGGATTGTCGTTTGGTAAACAACTCCGTGTGCACGAATGTGTGGTGTCGGCTTGGCTACGCTTCTAACCCCGGCGGTTGTCCCGGTCGCGGCGCTTGGGGGGGGGGGGGGTGAGGAGGTCAAATGGGGCGGTAGGGACGATGGAGTGGTGGTTTCGGATAGGGTCCGGGTGTGACGTTTGTTGTTCGTGCCTGTGTAGTTAATTTCGCGGAGGGGGGTCGCCGGAAGGTCGAATATGCCGTTTGCCCCGGGTTGCATGGAGGGCCTCATTGTCATGAGGGGGCCGGGCGTAAGTAGGGGAGGGGGGTTTGGAGAAGTGCTCCTGCTCTCCTCTTTCCCCTTCTCTTGCACTTATGGTCCCCTGTTTATCAAATATGCACGTTTTGCTCACAAGCTCCACCCAAAGTGTTTTTTGGGAAGCCCCAGTGTATCCTCAACTCTTTTCACGCTATTCAATGTTCTGTTCATACCTCTCACAGCAATTCCATCCATTCTTCCCCTTGCCTTACCAGGAACTGTTTCTCATCAATCTGATTCCCCCAGTCACGGCACAGAATGTATTGAACTCTTATTTTGTCTACTCTCCTCCAGTTGTCAGACCTTATGCATTTGACTTTCAAGCGGTCTGTCTCGACTTCATCTTTCCATTCAATGAAAGTTTGTCACAACACATTTACTTATGCTTTAAAAAGTAAAGCCACTACCTTTCCTGCTGAAATCATGCAATGAAGGTAACATAGAATCTGGATCCTCCAAGTGATGTATACTGGAGATGTCCCCAAATTATCTTATGGCCATTTCCACCTCAATTCTTTGCTCTCTAAGGAGTCTGTGTGAAGCTTACTGCTTTTCTGTTTTGCCATAAAACATCTCTCGCAAAGACCCATTCAACAACTTCAGAACCCTCTAATGCTCCTTTTGCAACCCAGAGCCTTTCATTCCTTTATGCACTCTTTGTCCAATTCTGTTTGTGCCACAGAATGACCCCGGAAGCACTTCAGCAACAGCGGACCATGTTAATAACTACAACAAAACAACCTACACCCTGCAGTGGTTTACAAAAGGTTCCAGATTGGTGCCACGAGCTACTACCATAGCACCTTTCACAATCTCCACGAACCTTCCCACTCTGTGCATATCCCCAGCTAGCTAACTGACCACCAGAGATCAGATTTTTCTTGATGCCCAGAAATATATCTGAATCCTCCAATGTCACTGGTTTTTTCCCGAGGTGGTCTTTATTGGCAAACATCACCCTTTCCCTTCAATCTCTATGTCAAGCAAGATACAACCTTTCCAAAATTTCCATATTTGAAATTTTTAAAACAACTCTTGCTGAGAGAATGGAAGATAGCACCAGAATCCAAAATCCATGATTCAAACCAGGCTTTTTAAACTAAGGATTAGAGCATGTCCCCAATGTCCCTCTACTGAATTTTACACGAATCATTGTCATCACTTTCAAAATTTCTGATCTGTTTCTTTTCTTTGGCTTTGGTACAGCTCGCCGAAAGTGCCCGTTTCTCCCAGCTCCACAAGTCACGTTTTGATATCTGTTTTCGGATTTTCCTATTTGATTTTTGGCATTGTCTTACTTCGGTTCCCCTTCGTTCAACGCTGAGAGCAACGTGCTTATGAATTTCCCACTTCTCGTTTGACGTAATACTACTTTCACCTTTTCCCACTAAGAACACATCACGGATTTCTCAAACTCAATTTCTCAGATCCACGGAATCTGCTAATCGCAACAACAATGCCTTAATCTTCCTCTTCGAAATTAATATCCATCGGAATTGAGGTTGGACTCACAATTATATTCGTTTATATGATCGAAACAGATCCATTCTCCGACATCTATCAATTGAATATCCACGCAGCACATATCCTTGTTCATCGGCCGATGGTTTTTCATACATGTTGCATGCCTTAACAGATCGACGTAGTTTTCTCTTCAAGACGTGTTTGACGTCTACGTTTCTTGACAAAGTCAACCGGATCAACCTATGGCCTGGCGATCCTTGAGGCTTCCACTTCTCCTCGGTCATAGGATTCCGGCTTCACCGCCGGTCAATGGTTCGGACGATCTTGTCTGGTTTAGATATCTTTGATCTGCATCTTCCAAACCTGAAATCGGATCCATCAAACTCACTGATTCCAAGCTTTAAACTATCCATGCTTCAGTTGATCTGTTTGAATCCCTTAGGCCTGAATGCCAATTGTTATGATCGGAATTTACACACACCTGATGACTTACGAACACAAGAACTTCAAGGAAAGAGATGAGAAGATCTAGAGAGAACCAATTTTCCTTACTGGTAACAACCCGTGAGTAAACTTCCACGGCGGTGGGGTCTATATATTAATAAATCAGAATATTTTTTGTTACAGAGAATAAATGGAGAATAAATAATAAAGCCTAAAATCTCTTCATCATCAACATCTTTACCGCGTAAACAGTTATATATATTAATCAGGCTCCACAACCTAACACTATGTAATTAGTTTTCTTAAATATAGTGTAATGTGAATAAGGGAGGTGAAATTTTTTTTCTTATCTATCTTCGGTTATCATAAATAGATGCTCTTGATTTGTAATTGTTCATCGGTGGTTACAATAATATTTTACTATTATTATAAAATAAAAATAAAAACATTGGCCTTAAATATTTATTTTTCAATATTTTTAAGGAATGTGTCATATTTTAATAATTCACTTAATATGGACTAGAAAAAACAATAAAATTGTCATGCTATTTATTACTCTCTCTGTTCAATTTACGTGACTTAATTTCTTCTTTTTTAGTCCTTCTCATAAAAGACGGCACATAGTTGTTATATTAGTGACAATTTACTATATATAAATATCTATTTTGACTTTAATAAAATGATTTACAACTAAACAAATTTTTATCATTTATTTTGGATTACAAGTTTTAAAAATTTTTTTTTCTACTTTAAATTTCGTATCGAGTTAAACTACTTCGTATATAACGGGACGAAGAAAATACTATTTTTTGAAGAACGTAAAATTAATATGAATAAATAAAGATGGACGAAGAAGGTATTTGAAGTTCGAAAGGGACAAAAGGTCATTATTAAGAATGCACACCTCTTTTCATGGTAGGGTTTATGGAGTGGGGTTGTTGATGATTCTCACTTTTAAGCAAAAAACTTTGAATGCTTCGTCTTTAAAGGCTTTATCAGACTAGAAGGAATTAACTAATGGACTCAAATCCAAAACATTCTTTCTAGCAATTTAAAGTCTCATTCACATGGTGTGTCCTTAGCTTATTTTAATTCATAGGTCCACAACTTTTAATGTGAATGATATGAATGCATATCTTCTAATTTAGGTCCCTACATGCCCTTCATTCTAATAATATGTACAAGTTACAATCATATTATTCATTACATGCATGTGACATGAAAAATGCACTTTGAAATAGTTTTTTTTTTATATTTCAATTTACATGTCTTATTCTTTTTATTTAATTTTTTCAAAAGAAAAAATTACTTTCTATCATCTTATAATTTTATAACTTTAATTTTATGTATAACTTATTTAAGACTATAGGTTTCAAATGGTAAATACAATACATATATTTTAAGTTTAAAATCATAATATTCATTTTATAAATATGACTATTTGCATCAATCAAATTTAGCTGTGCCTTTAACAAATATGTGGTTTTGGTGAGGGGTTATAATCAGAAATAACAAAAGAGCAAACCACATGGGTTAACCTGATCCTATTTTGGTGTACAAATAGAAATATGACAGTTTGTCTCAACTTATGTAAGTGGTTATAGATTATTAGAGATGAATAAATAATTAAAAATTAATTTTTTATTATAAATAAATAAAAATGTAAATATTCTCTTTAATCGGCTATGAATAATATCACGTAATATAGAAAAATGCATAAGTACTCTCCAATTTATGTCCAAAATCTCACATACACATTTATACTATACTAAGGTCTATTACCATCTGAACTTATTTTATAAATAATTTTCTTTCCCTTTTCGGCCTACGTGACACAAGCTTGAAAGAAGATATCAACACACGCTGGACCCACAAGATAATGTCACGTAGGACAAAAAGGGGTAGAAAATTATTTATAAAATAAGTTAAGGAGGTAATATGACCTTAGTATAATATATGTGTGTCTCTGAGATTTCGAACATAAGTTAAGGGAATACTTGTATATTTTCCTTAATTTATGCTCAACACTTATAAGTTTTAACAATTACTTAAAATACCATAAGTTCGACATAAAAATGTTATTTTTATAATGGACTAGATACTATATTATTAAATTGTCATAACAAGATATTATAATAAAACTACTACTAATACAATTACCAACTATTACATCTGTCAAATTACAATGAGTTACAGAGATTCATCAATAATTTTTTTTTATAAAAACTATAACTAGTTGTTCTTCAAAAAGAATTATACACTACAAACAATCTCTTTAATAAGAATGTATGTAATGAATAGGTAGTCGGTATGTAAAATTATAGTTGATGTGTTCTTTTATATATATAAAATTTTGAGGTACGTAATAAAACTTTTTTTTATAAAATTTAAAATTAGATTTTGAGCCAAAATCAATTTTTTCTAGATTTTGGGATCTTGAGTTTTTTGCCAAAATTTGAAGAAATTTATACACAAATAAATAATGTCAAAAGAATTTAAAAAATTACTTGCAATATCGATAGTAAAACGGGTGCTATCAAGCTTGAGAAGAGAAAGATTATAATGTGTATATTGGAAATTGCAATGTTGTACTTTATGTACTGAATTTGAAAAAATGTCATTTTCTAAAATCACATGGGTTTGGACACTTGTTTGTACTTGTTTATACCCTATCTACCATATATTCTATATTATATTAATTTTACCTATTAATTACATTCTTTTCTTCTACGTATATAGTTGCTCATCTACATTTATTCAAGGAAATCCTATATTTCTACTTTCTCTGTTTCTATTTATTTATTCATATTTGTTCTTTTAGATATTTTTATATAACGACTCATTCAGTCATTTTATTAATTTTAACCATTATTTTTATATTAACTTTTTTGATAGCTTTGTAAAAAAAAAATTATGACTTATAAGAATAAATGATATAATTTTCAAACTTAATAAAGGATTATTTTTTTGCTAATAATAATGAAAAAAAGAAAATAATAGAAAATAAATAAATAAATGAATAAGAGAAATAAAAGCTAAAAGCCCTAATTGTTGAAACTTGAAATTTGCGCTTGATGAAAACAAAATAAGAAGAAAAGAACAAACAGAAGAGGAAGAACGAAACTTGAGCGGCATCACTAAGTTAACTATGAGAGTACATGTTATATCAATTTTCTTAATGTTGTTTACCCAATTTTCTTGTTTATTTAGTGATATCATTAGCATTAATATTATATGAATAGATAGAAGAATTGAAAGAATTGTTGTTTAAATTAAATCATGTGGTTGTGATTAGTGATTGGAAGTTGAGGCAATCAAATAATATATGGCCAATGATGAGGCCGTGATGACTAATGATTGCCTCATCAAGAATATAACATGGTAATAAGTGAATTCGAGGAAAATTATGCGTGAAAATGGTTTTGGCTTAGTTTGAAGCTTCTGGAAATTTATAGGTAATTGATTTTTGAATTTTTCTTATAGTTTTCATATTAAGATTCAAGTTTGATATATTGATATATGTAATACAATATCGAGTGTACTATATTATAAGAAAGTTATTAGAGTTGTAGTTTTTGGAGAAATTATGATTTAACCATAGGCTTGAAACTTGAAAATATAAGATTGACCAGGCTAATGGTCTCAAGACTTCGGACTTAATTTAATTTGGGTAAGCTTTTGTGTCTAAGCTAAACTATAAACATGATGTTTTAGTGTCAAAATCTTATTGTTGACCATTTACTTAATAGTTGCATTGGTTTGGAAAGTCGCTCAACGAAAGAGAAAAACTCAAATCCTGAGTGATAGTTCGTTTATTTACGGCAAGTGGGATTTTCTAAACCCTTGTTAAGCTTATGAAATTTTTATTACCTTGTGTATTGTTGAGAATGACGTTGGAGACTTTGTTGCTTATTTGTTGGTGTTGTATTCCTTGTAGTAAATTCGCTTTGTTTCAAAATGGTTATCTCCTCATTTCACATTTTTTTGAGGCCCAAAAAATGTCATTTGCATGTATCTTCGACATGGTTGTGTAAGAGGATGTAACATTTCGAAGGTCGTATCCGCGCGCCCTCGAGGAATTATATTCGGAGACGTATGCGCGCCGCGAAGTTACTATCATCGAGGGTCCTGTAGTGCGGCCCGACATATGCAAATGGACAAGATATGTACCCCATGGTCCCCCCGTCTCCGGCTGAGAGCGCAGGTGTTTATCGTTAAAAAAGACATGCATCACTATATTTTTGACATTGGGCATCTATGGCATTGCACATTTTATTATTGATGAACTTGAACACCACCTACCACACGTGTTTTGCTGCTCTTGCGATTGTTTTCCTCTGTGAACTTGTGACTGTTGAATATTGAGTTGTTTATTGAGAAATGTGTAAAACTGATATAGTGTGGTTATTGAGTTTGGTGTTTGGTAAAAAAACATGTAGACTGTTAAGCCTGTAGCGATAGTTTAGATAGGTTGTAAGGAGTACCCGTTTTTGTTCACTAACTTGTGTTAGAGGTTTTGCTTGTTTGGGTACTTGCTGGTGCGTATACCTGTCATTCTTTTCGTCTTTCGAGCATCTGTTGTGGAGGGTTGGAGGTAGTTTGCTTGTCATCTCAGCGAACTTTCTCACTCCAGTTTATGACTTTGTTTTTACTTGAAAGACACCTTCATTTAGACTTCTATTTTGGTTTCATTCCTAATATTTACATTAGAGGGTTATGCCGTGACAATATGGTTTTTTGGGAATGATTAATACGACTTGGTTCATAATAAAATTGTTGTTGATTGTCATTTACTTCCGCACTTTGTTAGATATTGGGTTTTAGGCTGACTTGTCTTGGTGGGATAAGACTAGTGCCATCACACTCATTTTTGGATCGTGACATTCTATTTATTGTTTATTTTGACAAATCAAGAAAGGATAAAAAAAAATTTCTATTATATCATCATTCAAACTTCTTTAAAAAATTTAAATTTAAATTCATCCTTTTTAAAAGCATATTTAATAAGAGTAAAATTGTAACTTCACATGTTAATTATTATTATCTTAATATATGTATTTTTTCTAAATAGTTGAAATAACTAATACGACTTGGTTTCATATAGAAATTGTTGTTGGATTGTCTTTCTTCCGCACTTTGGTTAGATATTGGGTTTTAGGCGACTGTCTTTGGGGGTGGGATACGACGAGTGCCATCACACTCATTTTTGAATCGTGACATTCTATTTATTATTTATTTTGACAAATCAAGAAAAGAAATTTTTTCAAAAGGGGGAGAATGGGAGGTGAAAGGTGTCTGAGTGTATAGTTTCAGGGTGAGGTAAATAGAGAGAGGATGGTGGAAGCAGTGGGGTAAGTATTAAAGGGAAATGGGGTAGATAGCGGAGGAATGATAGGGGGTCATGGAAGGAGAGGAAGGGATGTTCGTATATGGGAGTGGGGAGGCTAGCATATGTCGCGAGGTATTTGTTAGACATTGTTTTTCTATTATTAATCAGTCAAACTTCTTTAAAAAATTTTAAGCCTTTATTCCATCTTTTTAAAAGCATATTTTAATAGATAAATTGTAACTCACATGTTAATTATTATTATCTTAATATATGTATTTTTTCTAAAGTGAATAACTAAATAGGAACAGAAGGAATAATAGCTAAGCTAGGTTGCACTTTACCATCTTCAACAGAAGGATAGGTTGGTCGTGACACAGTGGTGATCTAATTGTCAGGTTTGTGGGTGCTCTGAGTGAAACTACAAAAATATTTGTTAACAATGAGATGGTAACAACTTAAAGAGTCTTAGTACCGTATCCTAAACCTTGGGCCAACTACGAATGATTTTTATTTCTTGGGTGCTCTATATAACTTTATACAAATACCTATCAATTTCTACATAGATGTATATATTTCGTAACGAAATAATGGGTGATCGAGCATCCGGCAAACACCATGTGGATCCGCCCCTGGGTCGCGAAGGTGGAAGTCACAACTAGACACGAAAGATAGTTAAACTTTTCAAATCACAGGAAAATGCTTCGTCAAAAAATATTACTTGGGATTAACATTCCATGATATCAGTATATAGCACAAAACAATCTCTAAAATATTTATATAAGGCAAACAATGACAGATCCAACAATAGAAGTATATATACTAAAATAAAAGCTAATTCCTTTTTTTCTTTTTTGAGAACTGAAAAGACTTGAAAATCAAATAGCTTTTTGGCATTTGCTTATATGAGAAGCGATAGATTATACCCGAGAGAAGGTGGAAGCAGGCATAGGCGCCGATAGATTATACCCGAGAGAAGGTGGAAGCAGGCATAGGCGCCATGTACAATTTAACGGAGGTTAGCACAACAAAAGTTGTGAGCTAAAATGACCAAAACATCCGTCATAAATAAAACTAATTACAAAAAATAGTCAGGTTGATACCATCTCATTTATACTGACATTTCTACTATGGCAGAAATTTCTAGCAACTCCCCTTTTTCATTGATAAACTTAAAAAAATCAATCTAACTTCTGGTTTAGTTATCCATAAATAATTTCTCAGCAAAATAATAATCAGCATACTATTGTGTGCTATACATAAAATATATATTTCAGTATAACATAAGATACATTTAATCAGAGAATGTATTTAATTTTTAGAAAAAATGACAAAAATCCCACCTTTCTTAGTACACCATTATTCCCTATTAGTTTTATGAATCTCCAAAATCCCTCATTTTCACTTATCAATTAATGTATCTCGCGAATCAGATTAATATATCATGTATAAAATATATATTAATGTATATGTGTATTACTTAACAATTAATGTATCTCGCGCATTAGATTAATGTATTCAGCACTTATATTATTATATCAGTTTGAGAAATTTTTGGAATTATAAACATATAAGAAACAAATGATAATTTTATCTTAAAAGTATGTAATTTCTATACATTACCTTTAATTTTAATCAATCGGCGATACATATTTTGTCCTCGATTATTCCTCCACATCAAATCTTAGAGCTACTCTATATATATATAGATGTGTACTTAATATAAAATCTTCATGGTTAAATGGTTAAGGCTTACCCATAAAATCGGTCTCTACATATGAGGAATTAGGTGACACAAATATAAAATGATTTACATCAACACTAATGCTTATGATTCATTTAAATCATAAATTTCAGAAGTATATCCTTTATTTTTAAACTTCAAACACTATCATAAAATTGGACATAAATTTCAGAAGTATATCCTTTATATAGAGCTTATACATTTTCTAGATAACGTTTTTCAATTTTTTTATATTTGGTTTAGATAAAAGTTTTGGAAAATATTTTTCAAATCAATTCATTTTCCTCAAAATTAAGGAAAATACATCGAACTTCAAATTACATCATGTTTTTTTTTAAAAAAACATCAATTTCTAAAAAAAAAAATTCAATTTCTAAATTTTATATTTTCACTCCACCCTCCCCCTTCTCCGATCATCCCTTCACCCTCCCCCTCCCTCGATCATCCCTCCAACCCCTCCAAAAAAATTAAATTTATTTTTTAAAAAAATATTTTTAATTTAAAATGTTTATTTTTTTCACCGTTCTACCCTCGCCCCTCCTCCTTCATCGAAAAAAATTAAGTTCGTTTTTTTAAAAATATTTTCGACTTCAAATGTTGATTTTTCATTCACCCTTACCATTGACCCCCCACCCAACCACCCCCACTTCCCACCCAACCGCACCTCCCAAAATAAATTTCAGTTTTTTTTAAAATATGTTCAACTTCAAATTTTTATTTTTCCCCCTTAGACCTTCATTCCCCTAGTCCCCTAGCAACCCCAGCACCCCCCCCCCCCCCCCCCCCCCCCCACCCCCCCCCGCCCCCCCCTATTCACCCAAAAAAAAATTATTTTATTTTTAAAAAAATATTTTTCAACTCCAATTTTATTTTTTTTCAACCCATACTTCTCCCCCCCCCCCTCCACCCCACCCCCTAAACGAATAAGAAATTTTCAAATTTTATTTTTAAAAAATCTTTCAACTTTAATTTTTTAATTTTCACCTCTACCTCGACCCCCGTCCTGCAACACCCACCCCACCTCCCAAAATAAATTTTTATTTTATTTTTAAATAATATTTTTGCCAAAACAAATTTTGTTTTGCTTTTAAAAGATATTTTCAACATCAAATTTTTGTTATTTCACCTCTCCCCTCCCCCTCTCCTCCTCCAGACCCCGCCACCCCCACCCTACCAAAAAAAATATTTTTTTTTATTTTAAAAAATATTTTCAATTTAAAAATTTTTAGTTTTTATTTTCCCCCCCAAAAAATCACGAGCCGACCCCCTCTCCCTCCCCCCCACCAGCCCCCCCCCCCCCCCAAAAAAAATACTTTTTTAAAAAATTTTCAATTTCAAAATATTTTCTACTATAATAAAATAAAGATATTTCTCAAAAAATATTTTTTTCATTCATAAATCGAACACCTAAATCATTTCCTAAAAATATTTTTTGCTCACCAACCAAACACAACCTTAGAAGAAATATTTTTAAAGTCATTTTAAATTTAAGTTATTTTTAAATTTATCAAACAATTTAAAAAACTAAAAATAAGTTTAACCAACTTTTAAGTCAATTCAAACGGATCAACCAACCATACATAAGCAAATTTTAAGTAAAAAATGTTATACACAATCCATAAACATAACCCTTAACTACGTCAACTTATAACTATAACCTTCAACTTTGGGTGTCCACAAATAGACACTTAAACTTGTATAAAGTTAAACAAATAGACACATTCGTCGTACATGACACCTACATGACAATTTTGTATCATATGTGACATCTTACATGTTCTATGCTAAGTCTGTATCTACTTATGAAATTTTATACAAATTTAATTATCTACACGTGCATACCAAAAATTAAAAGTCACAATTATCTCTTAAAGCAATATTAAGAGTTATTTTTATATATTATGCGAAATTATTATACTGTACTTCCGCTTTTGTTCACAAATTTATTAAAATTAAGAATATGTATTTTTTTTTAAAAAAAAAAGTCAGAAAGAATGATGGAAATTGATGGGGGTGGTTGAAAATTTAAATGCACAAGTCTCTCATTTTTCTTTTTTGATATGATGAAGATGTGGTTTGACCAGAATAGAGTATAATCCATATGTCACATTTGCTTTTCTGTTTTCTCCTTTGATGGGTCCTTAATTTTGTTATTTCAACCACCTAACCTTTGAAAGTTAGGCATAAATTTATTTCTTCTTTTCCACAAACAAGAAGATTAAACCTACAACATGGGTCACAAAAATATGATTGGACTTTACGAAAAAATATATAATCACTAAATCCAACCATATAGTTGAAATTCCAAAGGAAAAAAAAGTACTAGTAGAAGAACATCAGATACCATATACTCTGATTTTTCTAAGTGAGTACAATTACAAAAAGTTATATTTATCAATCTAACTTAAATTGTGATCCCAAAATAAAGTATTCGTTATCTTCCTTGCTTAAAAGTATCCATTTGAACTCTTAGTGAATAATAAAATTTAATATATTTTAGGAATATTTGCCAAATGGATTTCATTGAGTAAAATATTTATTATCCAAATGTATTAATCTAATTATTTTACCTTTACTTGGATCCCCATTGGAAACTATTTATCACTATTGACATCATTGGAGCAGAATACATACTCTGATATATATATATATTTATATATAACTGAGTTGTAGTTCATTGAAGCATGATCCTTTCTCTTTAATACCATCAAAGTGTATACATACTTTCATGGTATTAAGCAGAAAACGAGAAATATAAAAATGAGGAATAATTGTTTGCAAATATTTGTTTTGAATACAAATATTCTTTTTCGTTTTTTTTTTAATAAAAAGAGCTTTACCTCTTTTTCGTGGCTTACTAGTCAGCAATATTCGTAACAACATTCAAATATTTTATATTATACGTGATTAAATTGACAGAAAAAGACACATACGGAAAAAGGTATTTATTAGCTTAAAAAAAGATAAAGGGAGAATCTCTAAAGTATAGTATGTTTCCCGTTTAGCGATAGATTTTTACATTATTTAGGTGAAAATTTGGATGAAATTATATCATATATTTGATTATGGTATATGAGAAATATTTTATATTTTTAAGAAATATAATTTATATTCACAAGTTTTAAAAATTATATTATCAATGACACAACAAATTTATTGGATTTTCGTTGCAACAAATAATAATATTGTCTATAACACTGGAGTAATATGGTAGTTCAAAGTGAGTGCAATAAACATTTTCAATTACCAATAAAAAAAATTCGTTGGTAAATTGATCAAATCGGTTGGCAAATTGAGTTACCAACCAAATGTCAACTTATATTAATCCGTTGCTAAAAAGCTCGTCGTTAAATATTATCAACTGATTTTAATTTGTTAGTAAACTTACCAACCAAAAATCATTGTAACAACCGCAAAGATGGGGTTTCAAATTGTTTGAAATATGACCCTGAAAAATTTCCGTTGGGTAACATTTCCAACAATCCACAATGTTTGGTGGTAATATATCGTTGGTCCTTAATAACGAATTGCAAGAGTTAGTAAATTTTTGTTTCTTCATTTTTTGATTCATACACTGGTAATTTGTGGTATTTTAGTAACAAAAAAATTGTGTTGGTAATTTGCTAATAAATTTAAAAAATATTTTTTTTATGTTTTTATCCGGTGTTCGTACAACCCATATTGGAGTCCGACTAAATATGGATTCACACCGAAAAGCCCCCTTGGATGGTGTTAAAAGCACTCATACAAAGATGATGATGACCCACTGAATCAAACCTAAAACTTCTGGATACAGCTGCAGAGTACTGTACTACTTTCTACTTACACAACAACTCTGTTTGTATAAATTTAAATCTTTTTAGTATGATAGTTGTTTTTTCTAAAACTTTACTAATTGATTGTTAGTTTAATTGTAATATATCATTCATATTCAATTTGTTAGCTTAGTAATTGATTGGCAATATGTTCAAAATATTATTATCTAAATGATTATTCAATATTAAATATTTATTAATTATTTCATTTATAAATCTAAGAACACGAATATAAACCCAAAAAATAGTAATCAATTTTATAAATCATATTTAAATGAAACAATACAAAATCTGTCACAATCCAAAATTAGACGTGATGACACTCGTCTTAACCCCATCAAGATAAGTCAACCTAAAATTCAATTGTTACAATAAAGTGCGGAAATTTTATAAACAACTCAAAAATATCCCCAAAATCTGGTTGTCACGTGTATAAGCCTCTAATGTGAATTGATTAAAAAAAATATTCAATCTCAAATGACATTGTTTCTAGAATAAACTAGATCATAATTAAGGAGAAAGAAAGCCTACTGAGACGACAAACAACTATCTCACAAATCTCCAAGAAGCCTCAGAAAAGAAGAGAATGCCAAATACCATACAAATTCAGGCTCATAACCTACAAAAACTTTTAGAAGCAAGGGGTGAGTACAAACCACACTGCACTCAATAAGTAAATCCATAAACATAAGCTAAGGGGATGAAATACAATGTACTCGACAGATGTAGAAATGCCTACCCCCCCCCCCTCCCCCTCCTCACATCCCCCCGTGTTGCCCATAAAATCAATCCCACATAACAACTCAACAATTTACATAGCACGTAGCTCAACGACAACACTTAACAAATACATATCATCCACAACAACACTGTAACAATTACATATCCAAAACCACACTTTAACAAATTACATATCATCAAACAACACCTTCAACAATTACATCTCTCAATAACACCACTTCACAAATTACATATCCTCAACACAGCATTTCAACAACTCATATCCCTCTAACCAGCTCATATTCCAACAATCACAAGTGTTCGCCAAAAAGCAATCCCAAGATCAGCAAAACACAATATCAATTTCACTAAGATAAGTATGTGCAATGCAATGAAATGCAATGCTAAGTATAATGATGCATGTATGACCTAGTGATACAAACCCACTGTATCTCAATCCGGGACTCATGGGGAACATATCTGTCCATGCATCAGTCGCGGCGCACGACACAATTCTCGATAACAGTAACCATCGCGACGTGCGATACGTACCTCGAAATGATACATCCTCTTTAAGTTCTCATTTTTTTTCTCAATGCACATAACACTTGTCACAATCATGTCTTAAAATAATGCAAATGACATGTTCACACAAATAAAGCGGATATGACCATTTTCATAACACTGCACAATTCACAACAACATCAACAATGACTCAACAAGCCTTTCAAATCGTTCTTCATTATCAACACATCATACTCAAGTAATTATTCACATTGCCTTTTATTACCCTTTGTTTTCATCATTAGTATTAACCAATATGGACAAGTTAATCCATACCAAGTCCCATTACTCCCAAACATATACCACAAGGAAATAGACACATTTCATACACTTAGCAAGAGTTAAGAAATTCACTTGCCTCAATTAATTACAATTTACTTCAAGACTTGAGCCTTCCCTTTTCGTTGAGCTCCCAAATCAATGTCATCTATTCAAGTACATATTCATATAAGATTTCAAAATTAACAACAACATTATTAATATAAATCAATTTCTAATTCTTGATGTCAACCAATACGTTACATATCACCCTCCTATTAAAACTAAATTATTCATTCGTAGACCCAAATTTATATACCATGAGCAATTATAGATCTCAACATGTCTTGACCATTATTTTTGAAAACATATTGATGAACAAACAAATGTACACCAAATTTATCATATTTAATCTCAATCTTATAAAATTTCCAGATTCTAGTATTTAATTATTTAATAGAGAGTATAATTTACGAGGATTAGAATACAATTTAAAGAAATGGGTCAACCATTATTTTCTGATCTACTCCATTAGTATAAAATACATTCTAATATAAAATTCAATAATTGAAAGAACCATCATATTGTCCTAGCGTTAAATAAAATTAATACCACTATATAACATTTAGAATTAATTTTTTATATATGTATTATCTACCAACCAATCAAAATGATCCCAAGTGGTGGGAAGGTGATGATTGCTAGATTCAAGAAAAATGAAAACTTAACTTGTTCAAAATTTACAATCTCTTAGAAGCCTGTTTGGCTCTCTTACAAGCTGGTCAAACTGACTTAAAAGTTGATTTTTGACTATTAGCTGTTTGGCAATACTGAAAATAAACTTATTTTTAAGTTAAAAAAAACTTATTTTAAGCCAAAAGTTAAAAGTTGGGGTAGATGTGCTTTTCTTTTTTTAGCTTATAAGCTTTTTAAGTTGACCACCCACATTTTTATTTATTTGCCCTTAATATTTTTTAATACAATCCTCCAAATTTACAACATAACCCTAACTCTCTTCTTTCCCATTTTTTCCCTTTCACGTTTGCAATAGCACCTTCAAGCACTTTTAACCAAACAGACTAACTCGCTTTATTTAAAAAATAAGTCCTCAGCACTTTCAAAAGTACTTTTCTAAAGCTGCTTTTAATTAGCCCCATCTCAAACGGTCCCTTCGTTCTTTAATAAGGGTTCTTAACCTGAACACCTATCATTCTTCTGAGTGGTTGTGCCCGCCGCAGTCGCTTCTTTTGTCTCTCACTCAAGTTGTGGACTAAAATATTAAATCCTACTAACTTATTTTTAATATGGGTCAAATAGTATAGGATATTAAATAAATTATATTACCAACCCATTAGCCATCAACTAAATAAATAAATTATTTAATATATACTCATTAATTAAATAATCGTAGTTATCGAATGATTTAAAATTTTCAAATTAATTTCATCAAATAATCAAAAATTACTTGGGACAACTATCAAGAAGGGTAAAACTTTAATTTTATGAAAGTTCCAAAAATGACCTTTCGGGTCATTACATTATCCACCACTAAAAACCATATTCGTCCTCGAACATATACAAGAAGAAAGAAGATTAACAAACGTTACTAAAAGCTTAAGGTATAATATCTATAGTCAATGTTTACCTCTCCAAGTTGGCTCATCTTCAAGACCATCCCATTAAGATCAACTACTAAAAACTGTACTTTCGAATAAAAATTTGAAGGATCTATAAATCAATCGGGATTAGCAAGCCACATACTAGCCCATGAACCCAATCTGAGCTGAAATCCCTTAGAACATAACATAACCATCATGACGATTCTTTTCTCACATAACCAAGATAACATTCTGAATTGATATCAGCTACAACCAAAAATGAACTTTAACCAACCAGCACACACTCATAAATCACAAACCATCTTATCAAGATTTTCTTTTCACAACCCGATACTTTCACGAGCTTAAGTTATAAAAATCTTATATTTAGACATTGGTACTCATCAAGGGATCTAACCCAGAGAACAACAAGACCAAGTGCATACTTGTTAGATGTCAGAACTTTTTAACAACACTTGTCGGATACTGTAACACTTCACAAAGCTCTTCTATCAGTTCTCTAATAAATCGTCATCTAGAAATAATTTCTATAACTTCTACTTTTTCGAAACAACACCATAGGCCAGAATTGAAGGGATAGTCTAATCAAGGATAAATCCGAGGACAATTACATGATCGTTATAGTACATCTGATCTCACAAAGAAATTCACCGTAATATGAAAACATGTGTGGATATCAGTCAGCAAATCACAGTCAAACCCTATCCAACAAGTAGATGGTCATTAATAATATACATACCAGTTGAATAACCTTAAATACTTCTTCTGAAAGTCCATAAAAACATTTTTCATTATATGTTCCCTCTCTTTGAGTTTTAACCGTCCACGATTAACTAATTTGATTCTCACTTATATCTTACACATACTTGATTTACACATCTCACATCCTTTTCAGCACAGTACTTACTCTACTCCGTTGAAGTCACACTCTTAATACCAACAAATATCACAACCGCAAATATCCATTTATGTTCCTTACTCTCAAATCCTCACTAGTATCAAAGTACTCTTGGCAAACACATTATATCCTCTATTTTTTTTAAAAAAAAAATATGACTCCCTCTATTTTCATTTAAGCATAACATGACAGATATAAGTCAGACGTAATACTAATAACACTAATTTCAAATAAAAAAATATTTTTTTACCATTGAGGTAATTAATTGAATCACATCTAAAGTCAACTTCATGCGAACTTTCACATACCATTTTTCAATTACCATTCACACCATCATGTACATCATGCCAAAACTCAAAGAATTTTTTTTGGTCACTCTAATAAATTTGTATATTTTAAGCTCATAACGTGATCTACTTACCATCAAATATGTATGTAACACCTCATAACAACCTGTATAGTCCCATCAACAAAGTAGTTTCAATTCCCTCAAAATTCTCATTAATCATGTAGAACTGTAGGTCCACACCGTTGAATATTCATAACTTACCTATCATATTTTGAATAATCTAGCTTGACATATTTGCATAGGATCTTTCACACATCATTATTTGTCCCCCAAATTAAAACTTCATCTTTATAAAAGTCGTTGATAGAACTTCAATAAATCTATATCAGGCCAATTCACATTCATAGTCATATTAGAACTTATATATTAAAATTCATACAACCTTCACTTCGAAGCAACAATCTATATAAGAGGTCCTATTCCTACACATCTCTTAAATTCTTTACATGTTGAAATTTTTTAAATAACTAGAACTCTTTAATACACCAAGATCTTATTTCTTTCGCTGACTCACTTACCAATCTTAATTATTGATCAATAATTCATGAAATTTAACCTTATACTCTAAACCAAAATCTTATGTGAAACTTTCTCTAAGATTCATTACAAATAAAAGTAATCAACTTTACAATTTAAATCATATACAAGTCCTTTCAAATGCTCAATATATCTAATGCAATCATCATTTCTACTCTTTTCAATACATACTCCTTACTCATTTTATTTTTCCTATTCAATTTTCTTAACTTTCTTTCAACAATCAACATTGCAATCATAATAATAAAAGTACTTCGTCATAAGACAATAATAAGTTCATCCAATTGGTATCAATTTATATATACTTGCTGGTCCAAAAAACTTTCTATTTGAGACCACATTCTAATAACATACACATTAAATGTTCACTCTTTTTCTTTCCACCATTCAGAGACTGTCCCACTTATGCCTCATGCATGTGATTATTAATGGCAAATCTTAGTTCACTAATGGAACACTTTAGTGTGACTCCTTTCACTAGAATTATGTATAAACCAATGTCATAAAAAGCTCACCAAAATACTTACGTGAAGAAGGGAACTCGCTGCTCTCATGAGCCGCTTAGGTTTTCTTCCTATTTCTTTTTTTCTAAAAAAATAATTAAAAAGATCTCACTAATTTTATTTTCTACAAGGTCAAGTGACAAAGTGTACCATGTAAATTAGGGACTTGACTCATTAACCCCCCCCAACTAAATAAAACCTAATTATTTTAACAAATCTTCATCACTAAATATTGTAGTTATATAAATAGTCAACTTTCATAAAACTACAAAAGTAACTCAAGGCAACACAGATAGGTTAAAACGATAATTTTGTAAGAATTTTTTTAAAGTGACTTTCCGTTCCATCAAGCTACTCACCAATAGTTCAAACCACAAACTTAAATACCTATAAGTCGCCATTACATTATGAAAATTCGGGGGGATTTACCCAATCATTTTATCATATGGTGCATCCAAATCACAATACATCACGAACTCTTATTACCATTATACTCAATTAGCTCTTACACAAAGGTCAACCTTTTTCATCAATATAATGACCTTAAACCCGCTATAACCAATTCAATAATCCAAAGTGCTAACCAATGTATACTCTTTTCCTTACTAAATTCTCAGTTATTACCTTCACACAAATAACTCATTCGACTTCCTTAGACCTTAGCTTTCTCATGCCGTTTATCGTCCCTTACATGGAGGCTTATGATTGACGACCACGCATTTAAAATCTTTGAGATAACTCACGACCAAACACAATCATCTCGTACCAACGATCCACCACTAAAAGCTTCCTTGACTCGTTCTTCCGTAGTAAAAAGCTAGTTGGTTTCTCAAATATGTTTGCAATAAAAAATCTTATTATATGAGCACGTGATACAATTGATAAATCCTTAAGTAGTTAGTATTCGTACTTGACAATAGACGTATCCATTTTTGTATACCACTATTATCACATCGTGAAAGTTTGTTAAATCCACCACTAGAACACATCACACCTATCTGGAAAATTGTATCCAAATAGGTCACACATTTCTACCCATCAAATAGCGGTAATAAAATACCAAATTAGTTTCGTATCTAGCCCAAACTATATGCGTTCTTTCATAAGGCAGGTCAATATCAAAAGTAGCCCACTGCATAACTTTAAATATGTAAGCATTGATACTATTATAGTAGAAATTCTAACCTTAATTGATGCATCATTGTTCTCATCATTTTCTAAGCAACCCATTCATGTTATGGTAACTTTACTAATTGTAGTTTCCAGAGTTACATGTACACTATCAACCATCCCTTTAATCATTTCACTTTCAATTGTTAACAACTCTAATTATCGTATATACCACACAAGTGCTATTCATTATACTAGAATAACCAAGCATACATGACCCTTTTAAACTGTTTAGCATTCTAAATCTAATCACACATATTTTTCATTAGTATATTACTTCCATCTTAATATCAGATTCAACATTCAAATCATACACGACATTAACTACTCATATGAGGAATCATGCACGAGTCATCAAATAATACCGAGAGATAGTAATGAAGCAATAAGAATCAAAATCGGTCCAAGTACGCACGATATAGATCCAAAAAGTGAAGATTTTTTCTAAAAGTCATTATAGCCTCTCGAAGATAAGTACAGACTTCCTCATACCAATCTTTAAGACTCTATGTAGACTCGATTGTACACACGTGAACCTATGACCTGGGGCTCTGATATATGTGGTTCACGACCCAAATTAGACGTATGACACTCGTCGACCCACTAAGACAAGTCAGCCTAATTAAAATTCCAATTGTTACAATAAAGTGCGGAAAATTTATAATCAACTCAAAAATACCCTTAAATCTGGTTGTCACGTGTACAAGCCTCTAAAGTGAATTTATTCAAAAAAAAAAAATCAAGTCTCAAATGAACTTGTTTCTAGAGTAGAACAAGATCATAATTAAGGAGAAACAAAGCCTGCTGAGACGACAAACAGCTACCTCAAAAATCTCCAAGAAGTCTTGGAAAAGAAGAGAATGACAAGTACCATAAAAATCAAAGCTCATAACCTACAAAAATTTGTAGAAGCAAGGGGTGAGTACCAAACCACATGGTACTTAGCAAGTAAATCCCTAAACACAAGCTAAGGATGAAATACGGGCACTTCTACCACCCCAATTCTTAACTCCACAATACAAACTGCATAAAATCAGTCAAACCTAACAACTCAGAGGGGACATACCACGGGAACGCAACAACAACACGGAAACAATAGGGAAGAGCACCCACAACAAAGGAACAAAGGACGGGCCGAAACAAAACAACACGGGAGAACAATAAGGAACAGAGCAGCAGCAACAAAACACTCGGCAACAGGGACAGAGCCGCAAAGAACAAACACTCACCAAATTCTATATCTTCAAACAACAAACACTTCAACAAACACATATTCTCAATAAACAAGCCTCAGGTATTCAACAATCACAAGTTCCGAAAAAAAAAGCAATCACAAGATCAGGCAAAAACACAATATCAAAGTTCCTAATGGATAAGTATATGCAATGTAATGAAATGCAATGTCAAGAATAATGATGCATGTCTGACCTAGTGATACACACCCGCTGTATCTTAGTCCGGGACCCATGGGGGACATATCTGTCCATGCAACTATCGTGGCGCACGACACGATCCTCGATAACAGTAACCATCGCGACGCGCGATACGTCCCTCGAAATGATACAATCCTCTTTAAGTTCTCATTTTTTTCTCAATGCACATAACACTTGTCACAACCATGTGTTAAAATAATACAAATGACATGTTCACACAAATAAAGAGGATATTACCATTTCATAACACTGCACAATTTACAACAACATCAACAATGACTCAATAAGCCTTTCAAACCATTCTTCATTATCAACGCATCACACTCAAGTAATTATTTACATTACCTTTTATTACCCTTTGTTTTTATCATTAGTATTAATCAAAATGGACAAGTCATCCCATCACCAAGTTCCTTTACTCCCAAACATATACCACAAGTAAATACAATATTTCATACACTTAGCAAGATTTTAGAAAACCACTTGTCTCAATTAATTACAATTCACTCTGAGACTTGAGCCTTTCCTTTTCGTTGAGCTCCCAAATCATTGCGATCTATTCAAGTACATATTCATATAAGATTTCAAAATTAACAACACCCCTATTACTATAAATTAATTTCTAATTCTTGATGTCAATCAATACGTTACATATCACCCTTCTATTAAAACTAAATTATTCATAAATCGTAGACCCCAAATTCATACACCATGAGCAATTATAGATCCCAACATGTCTTCACCATTATTTTTGAAAACATATTGATGTACGAACAAATATACACCAAATTTATCGTATTTAATCTCAATCTTATAAAATTTTGAGATTCTAGTATTTATGCATTTAATAAAGAGAGTATAATTTACGAGGATTAGAATACAATGGGTCAACCATTACTCTCTGATTACTCCATTGATATAAAATACATTCTAATATAAAATTCAATAATTGAAAGAACCATCATGTTGTCTTATTGTTAAATAAAATTAACACCACTATATAACATTTAGAATTAATTCTCTAAATACGTATTATCTACCAACCAATCAAAATGATCCCAAGTGGTGGGAAGGTGATGATTGCTAGATTCAAGAAAAATGAAAACTAAACTTTTTCAAAATTCACAATCTCTTAGTTCTTAAATAGGAGTTCTTACCTGAAACACCTATCTTTCTTCTTAGTGGTTGTGCCCGCCGCATCGCTCCTTTCTTTTTTCTCACTCAAGTTGTGGACTAAAATATTAAACCCTACTAACTTATTATTAATATAGGTCAAATAGTATAGGATATTAAATAAATTATATTATCAACCCATTTGCCATTAACTAACTAAATAAATTATTATACTATATAGAAGAGTCATCACATGGACGATCAATGGCATAGTAGTAATTTTACTACTAACATTGCCAGATATTTTGAAAAATAAATATGAACAATTATGGGCATAAAGTTAATTTCATAGCTAATGATATTTTGACTTTACTCATTACCATTGCAATTCTAGCTAGGTCTAGAAACATCCATCTTCTTCATCATTGTACCATTCTTCATTTTTATATTTTACATTAAAAATGGACAACTTTCAATTTCAATAGCAAATGTTTGTAGCTCAATGGGGCGTTCCATTTTCATCATTGCTATTTTTGTCATGCTTTTCTTCTCTGTTTCTCATGGTAACTGTATTGTTTTTTTTTATTTTTTATAATTAGCCTCTTTTCATTTAATTACTCATGAATTGTTTTGATTTATGAATTGTGTATGTGTAGGTGTAGGAACCAGCAGAAAAATGGTGGGTTCTTTTTCAAATGGAGACACCCGTGGAGTTCTACACCAGATCGGTTTCTTTTTCTTCTAATTTAAACTTGCATCTTTAGTCTCTCAAAAATTGACTATTTCTGTTAGATGTATGTATATTGTCACGACCCAAAAATAGGTGTGATTGGACTTGTATTCCCACCAAAAACAAGTCAGCCTAAAAACCCAATATCTAACAAAGTGCGGAAGTTAAATGACAAACGGACAACAATTTCTAGTATGAACAACAAAGTCATATTAATTTCAATCCCCAAAACCAGGTTGTCACGTGCAAAGCCTCTAATGTAAAAACATTAGAATTGAAACAAAAAGAGAAGTCTAACATGAAGTTGTCTTTCAAATAAAAACAAAAATCATAAAATGGAGTGGAAAGTTCGCTGAGATGACAAGCAAAAGAGCTACCTCACAATCCTCCACCAGATTTGCCCGGAAACGAAAAAGACATGACAGGTATCACGGAAGAGATCCAGGCGTATCCTAAAAAACTTTGTAGAAGAAAGGGGGTGAGTACCAAACAACGAAGGTAGGGGTTGGCGGGGTCGTACCCAACAAGCAGACTCTAAAAAAACACAGTTAAGTGAACAAAAATACGGGCACTTCTACACCATATCTAAACCTCACGCTACAGTCTAATAGTTTTCATTTACCAAACACACCACTCAATAACCACACTATATCAGTTTACAATTTTACAATAACAACTCAATATTCAAACAGCCATAAGATTCACCGAGAAACCACTCACAAGATAACAAAACACATGTTCAAGTTCATCAATAATAAAAATGTTGAATGCATGAGATTGCAATGTCAAGTATAGTGATGACATGTCTCCCCTACCGATACACACCGCTGTCTCTCAGTCCGCGGACCCATGGGGGGGGGGGGGACATATCTGTCAATGCCATCTGTCGCGGGCGCACGACAACGCCCTCGATAATAGTAAACGTCGCGGCGCGCGGATACGTCCCTCGAACATATGAGATCCATCGCGCGGCGATACGACCCTCGAAAAATGGTACATCCTCTACCACAACCAGTTTCGTACAATGCAAATTACTATGCTCAAATGAAAAATGAGGCTGATAACCATTTTGATACCAAGCTCATTTACAACAAGGAATACAACACCAACAAAATAAGCAACAAGTCTCCAAATCATTCTCAACACTCACACAAGAAAAAATCCACGAATTTCATTACGCTTAACAAGGGTTGTTTAGAATCCACTTGCCTCAATCACTCTAATAAATCAACTCTCGGGATTGAGATTCCCTTTCCGTTGAGCTTCCAAATCGATGCAATCTATGCCAGTATATATATTCACAATTAAGGTTTCAGAACATAAACAATACTCACACTTTTGTGTGTTAATCTTGACCTAAAAAATTCACCCCAAATTTATAATCAGTTCGTAATTTCTTATTGCCAACTAACATTTCAACTAGTATATTTTTCAAGTTGTCCAAGTCTAAGTTAAGTCCCAAATTATTTCAAATAGCATAATTCCAATGGTATTACCATAATACCATACAATCTAATGATTAATAGGATCTTAATATATCCAACTTGAATTTTTAAATGCATTACTAAATTATTATTTATTAAAAATATGGAGGCCACTGGTTACGAAACAGTGGCAGACGAACAAAGGAGGGAAAACGTATTCTTATAATGAGAGTAATTACTATATAAATAATTAAAAAAATTTTTATTTTAAAAGGATATTACAACATGGCCATCATTAACCTCCAAATACACATTGCATTAAAGTTAGTTTAAACTTCTTTTTTTTTTTTTTCAGCGTAGCCACGTTGAACATTTTTTTTTAATTTATTTATTACATTCAATCTGCTTCCATTCTTTTATACCCACATATATATATAATTTATTATATACTAACATGCACACATCTATGTGCAGAAATCAAGAAAATTTACAGGAGAAGAAACTTACCTAGCAGTTCGTAAGCCGCAGAGAACCCTTCGCCCTTTTTTTTTTTTTTTTTATTTTTCTTTTTGAATTATTTAAGTACTAAAAGTAATAGGTTTTACCCACATATTTAATTAAATATAGTCTAAATGGTATAGGGTCTTAAATAAATTATCACTTTAGCCCATAAACTATCGATTAATTAACTCAAGTTACTCTAATATTTAAAATTTCCAAAAATGACCTTCCGGGTCATTACATTATCCACACTAAAAAATCATTGTTAGTCCGAAATAAAGTAAAAGAAAAGTACCTGTGCTTCAAAAAGTTTGAGGATATCTGGCACGCATGTCAGATCAGTCTCCCAAGTTGCCTCTACCCACTGATCGGTGCTTCCATTGGACTTCACTGAAGCAATCTCTTTGGTCCTAGCTTTCGAACCTGCCTATCCGAAAAATAGAATATAGGCTCCTCCTCAAATGTCAAAGTCTTGGACCCAACTCCACGGAGGTAGTCAAGTGACAGACATGAGATTCATCTGGAATATACTTCCGAAGATAGACGGGGACAGGAAAACAGGATGAACTGCGACAAAATAAACGGTGGCAAGGCCAAACTTATAAGCCACCTCTCCCACTCGGACAAATCTCAAAAGGTCCAAGAACCTAGGGATAAGCTTGCCCTTCTTTCCAAAACTCATCACACCCTTTCATGGCGTGATACTCGGAGCCACCAAAAATGATCACCCTCCATAAACACTAAAGCAGCTAACTCTTACGGTCTGCCATAACTCTTCTGTAGACTTGGCTGTGTAACAGTCTATACTGAATCATAAGGACTTGCTCCATAGCATCTCTAAGCAAGTCTGTATCCAAAGAGTCCATCTCCGCGAATCAAACCACCCTATCGGGAGGACCTACACCGTCTTCCATACATGCCTCAATGGGGGCCATTTGTGATACTAGAGTGATAACTGTTATTAGAGGCGAACTCGCTAAGGGTAAATGTCGATCCCATCTTGCCCACCAAAATCATCACACACGCTCGAAGGGACAAAAATTAAAAATCTTCCAATACCTGAATGGTCCGCTCAGATTGACCATCTGTCTGAGGGGATGAAATGCAGTATCATATCTAAACTGAGTACCCGGACCATGTTTTATGCCTTCCAGAAGTGAGAAGTAATAGTGAACTCGATCTGATTCTGATAGAAAACGGAAACTCCATTAGGTCGCACAATTCTGATAATCTGATAGTATAGTTCGGCTAACTTTTCTGCTTGGTATTACTTTAACCGAACCAGGGTGAAGTGGGAGACTTGGTCAGCCTATCAACAAAACAACCCAAAATAGAGTCATAACCACCAACTGTGGTAGGCAAACCACAAAAAAGTCCATTAGTAATTCCGCTCCCAAATTCCAAGTAGGAGATAGGCACCTTTGAGATACACCAACCCGGCCGCTGGTGCTCACACTTGACCTGATGGGCAAGTCAAACACCCTCAAACAAAAAAATCTGTAATATCTCTCTTCATCCCAACCACCAGTAATGCTGACTTCAGATCATGATACATTTTCGCCGTCCCGGTATGGATAGAATATCGAGGACAATGCGGCCTCCAAGGATCAATTCTAATCAAATCGCTGTCTGGGCAAAAATCCTGCCTCCGACCTCAAGACACCATCAGAATCAAAGGAAGCCTACTCTAGCTTCCCCTCTCAATACTTTGTCTCGAATGAGACATAATTTTCGTCATCAAACTGGTGGCACGAATTGCTCGACTAAAAGAAGATCGAAGCCTCAAATAAAAGCAATTATCCCACCACTCTCTCTGGATCTGGAATCGGACAAGAATTTAGCTAAACAATTGAACAATTCTCTAGCCAATGGTCTCTCTCCTCAACACTAAGAGATGCCAAGACTCCCATGCTATGAGTTCTCCTACTCCAAAGCATCTGATCGGCCACAACATTGGCCTCCCGGGAGGTTATTTTACAGAATGGTCACATCATAGGCCTCGCAACTCAAGCCATCTTCGTTGCCTCAGTTCAAATCCATCTGGCTTAAAGTAACTGAAGACTCGATGATCAGTGAAGATCTCACAAATGCAATCCATACAAAAAATGAAGCCATAAACTTTAAGTGACAAATCACAGCCGCAATCCAAATCATGAGTAGGGTAGTCTTCTCATGGGATCTTCAAAACTGCAAGAAGCATAAGCAATCACTGTCCCTTCTGCATCACATCACATCCACCCAAACCAACTCATGAAGCATCACCCCCACAGATAAACAAGTAAAGTTCTTAAACTTCCTCAGGTAGAGTCAAACACGGAGCAGAATCAGTCAACAAAGTACTCTGAGCTTTTGAACGCTCTCTCACACTCATCAGACCACTGAAACTCACATCCTTGTCGCGTCAATCTAGTCAATGGAGCTGCAATGTAGAGAAACTCTGAACAAATCGTCGATAATAGCCTGCCAATCCCACAAAAACTCCTAATCTAAGTAGGAAGTAGGTCGCGTCCAGCCTCTAAACTGCCTCTAATCTTGGTCGGATCTACTTAATAACCCTCGCCCTGGACACCACGGTGGTCCCAGAATGGTCACAGAAGTAAGCCAGAACTCACACTTGGAACTTGCCAACAAATTCTCTTCTCTCAACCTATGAAGTACAATCCTCGGCTGTTCGGACATTGGTCCTCACAGTCTAGAGTAAAACCAAAGATGTCACGAGAAAAACAATCATTTAAAAGAATCACGGTATGGTCGAAACACCCCATTCATGACACCAACTCATGACATGCTTGCAGGGGACATTAGTCAATCCGAGGAATCACTAGAAGAAAATCATATGCCCATACCGCAGTCCGAAAAGCTGAAAAAAGTGTCTTAGGGATATCTGATGCCCTAATCTTCAAAGGATGATACCCAGACCTCAAAATTTTCAATCAATTTAGAGAACAATGATGCTCCCTGTAACTGATCAAATAAGTTCATCAATACGCGGAAGAGGATACTTAATTCTTCACTGTTACCTTGTTCAATGTCTGTAATTCAATACAAATTCTCATAGTCCCATCCTTCTTCTTCACAAAAACAATAAGGGGCACCCCAAGGTGACACAATAGGGCGAAAAAATATAAAACACTACTAATAAACCTGCAAACTGATCATTCATTCTTAACTCTGCTGGAAGCCATACGGTATGGAGGTGATAGCGAATAGGCTATTACCCGGCTCCAAATCAATAGCCGAAAGCGATATCCTTATCGGGCCGGAAGGAACACCTGGAAGATCAGAAGGAAATAAATCGGGAAACCTCCTGTGAAACCAACCCCCCCCCCAGGAGGGAAACAGAATCCATGGGAGGTGGTTCAACGCTAGTATCCCGAAAATAAAAGCTAAGTAAGACAAACACCCCTTCCACCAATTCTCTGAGCCACGGATAAAGAGATGGACTTGCTCGGCGTAGAACCACTAACAACTTTCAACTCAACCTTCGGAACACCAGGCAGAGCTAAAGTCACAGTCTTAGCAGTACAATCAAGGGACAACATGATAAGGAGAAAGCCAATCCATACCCAAGATAAAATCAAAAGTCCACCATCCCAGACTGATTGAAGTCTACCCAAGTGTATACCCAGCCCAAAGAAACAAGACAGGATTGATACACTCGATCCCCCACTAAGGGTTTACCCACGGGGTGTAGAAACACGAATAGGTACAGTCATACTATCACATATCATATCAAAATTTAGCAGCAAAAATACGTAGACACTAAGAGAATGTAGAACCTGGAATCAAACAACACAGACGCAGGTCGATGGAATCTGGGAGACTGTAATAACAGCACAAGTCTACGACCTCGGTCTCCCGGGGAAAGCATTAGCAGTGGCCTCCTCGTCCACTCCATCCTGGGTGGGACCTCTACCCCACTATGCTGAGCTTTGCAACACACTACTAAAAACTCTTATCACCTATACCTGAATTGAACTCTGCCACGGACCCTCTACCCTGTGGTGCTGGTGGTCTAGTTCTGGAATGAAGAATTAGTGCGAGGACCACAACGAACCCCTTGTGAAGACACTGCGCTTAGATGATCGGATCTCCACAAGTAAACAAAATCTCTGACATGGGAACTGTTGTGTGGACCCTGAAAACCCACTTATAATTCCGTCGCCAGTAGGTCGCAGATGCTGTGAAACGGTACGAGCTGACCCGGGCTATAAGAACCCTAGTGTCTGGCACCCTCAATGTGGCATAGAGCATGAATAGGTCCCCGCTGGCTGAAAAAGAACCACTCATCTCTGTGATTACCCTACTCCATATGAGGCTGCACATGAAACTGCCTGATATACGGGCTCTTTAGGGTCCCAAATCTATCTCTCCATCAATTCTGCCTCTTGGCGGCGCTCACAAATGGACTGGAAAAGAACCCCCTTCCCTAGATGCCCGAAACCACAGCTGGACCTGATAGAGAAATCAATTCCCCTCACAAATCTGCGGGATCCTCTCTGTCTCATTCGGGCATAATGGGCAACGCATTGCCTAGACAACTGGCAAAAACGCGGCCTCATACTCTGTAACCGATAAACCATCTGTCTCAAAACTCTCCAAAACCTCAAGCGACTTCCTCTCTCACGCTCCATGGGATTTTTTAAAAACGATTTGGAATGCATAGCAAAACTGCTCACAAGTCAATGGAGGAGATCCAACTGGCCAACAACCCCCGAATAGTCCTCCACAGTCTCTCGCTCGGTCCACGACTGGAGTGTAGCATATCTAACCCCATGTGACTAGCTTAATCCAACCACCTCTAGGGGGAACGCGCGGCAGGTAGTAGTTAGAAAAAACTCATGAGCGTCTCGCTATTCCCACCCTGAAACTGAGGTGGGTCCATCTTTCGAAATCTCTACATTTACACCCCCATACGCGCTCATCCTCTGTCAGAACAACCATCGATGCAAACTTGACCCCAACGTGTGCAATATCATGTTTTTTTTTTCTGAACCGCTGGGGATCTTAGTAGTTGCCCCACCGCAATCATGAACAACCGGAGCTTGTGATGCTCTTGGGGTCTGAGCCCCATCTAGTACGGAGTCATGTGGTGTGGTAGTTGACACCACCACCCTGAGAAAACCCTCTAGCACACTTAACACCCTCAATAGCGTATCATGAAGCAAAGGTTGTGACTAGGGAAATCTGGAGGCCTGGTCCTCTAGTGTCATCAATCGCGGTTCGGTAGAGACCTCTCTAGCACGAACCTCTCAGGTGGTGTTGCGCCACGTCCACGACCGCTGGCTACTGTGAGTAATTACTAGCACGACCTCTAGCTTCGAGATATACCCCTATACCCTAGCTGGGCCTCAACAATGCCTTCGGAAGTGCCTCCCCTTACCACCAGTAACATTTTTAATTCTAGTCATCGTCATCTGTTCAAAAGAGTGTATACAACAACTCAGTACTAAAGAAGGTGACTAGCAGATGAGAAAAGAATGAACAAAAAGAAGTTTCCTAGTAATCCTTGTAGCCTCTCAAAGATAAGTACAGACATCTCCGTGTACTGACTTGAGACTTTACGTAGACTCGGATTGTATACACGTGAGACCTATGAACCTGGGGCTCTGATACCATGTTGTCACGACCCAAAAATAGGTGTGATGGCACTTGTCTTATCCCACCAAAAAAAGTCAGCCTAAAACCCCCCCAATCAATATCTAACAAAGTGCGGAAGTAAATGAAAAAACCGACAACCAATTCTAGTATGAAACCAAGTCATATTAATCAATCCCCAAAACCAGTTGTCAAGTGCACAAGCCTCTAATGTAAACATTAGAATTGAAACAAAAATAGAAGTCTAACATGAAGTTGTCTTCAATATAAAAAACAAAATAATAAACGGGAGTAGGAAAGTTCGACTGAGATGACAAGCAGGCTACCTCACAATCCTCCACAAGATGCCTCGGGAGGAACGAAAAGAATGACAGGTACACGAAGATCCAGGCTCGTACCTAAAATTTGTAGAAGAAAGATAGGGTGGTGAGTACCAAAACCACGGCGGGTGGTGGGACCCAACAAGCAGACCTCTAAACACAAGTTAGTGAACAAAATCGGGCACTTCTTACACCATATCTAAAACTCCAACGCTTACAGTCTAATAGTTTACAGTTACCAAAACACACAACTCAATAACCCACACTCTATCAGTTTAAACTTCTCAATAACAAATCAATATTCAACAGCCATAAGCTTCACAGAGAAACACCACAAGATCAAACAAAAACACATGTTCAAGTTCATCAATAATAAAATGTGTAATGCCATGAGATGCATGCAAGTATAGTGATGCATGTCTCCCCTAAAGATACACACCCAGCTGTTCGCAGTCCGGGGACCAGGGGGACATATATGTCCATGCATTCTGTCGCGGCGCACGACCACGACCCTCGTAATCGTAACCTTGCAGGCGCGCGATACGTCCCTCGAAAATATGATATCCATCGCGGCGGCGATACGGACCCTCGAAATGGTCACATCTCTTACCACAACAGTTCAAGTACAATGCAAATTACATTGCTCAAATGAAAAATGAGGAGGATAACCATTTGGAACCCAAAGTCATTAAAACAGGATACAACACAAACAAAATGAGCAACAAGTCTCCAAATCATGTCTCAAACATCACACAAGAAAATACACGATTTCATACGGCGGGCCTTTTTAACAAGGGTTTAGACAAATCCACCTTGCCTCAATTCACTCTCAAAATCACTCTGGACTTGGGCCTTCCCTTCCGTTTGAAGCTTCCAAATCGATGCAATCATGCAAAGTATATATATTACAATAAGGTTTCAGAACTAACAATACTCACAACTTTTGTGTGTAATCTGCACCTAAAAATTCACCCCAAATATAATCAAGTTGTAATCTCTTGATTTGGGCCAACGAAATTTCAACTATTTATTTTTTCAAGTTCCAAGTCTAAGGTAAGTCCCAAATTATTTTCATAGAATAATTCCAATTGGTATTCCTAATACCATACATCTATGC
Source organism: Solanum habrochaites (assembly GCA_027704765.1). Classification (NCBI taxonomy): domain Eukaryota; kingdom Viridiplantae; phylum Streptophyta; class Magnoliopsida; order Solanales; family Solanaceae; genus Solanum; species Solanum habrochaites. Next base: position 22,526,046 of record JAKWJA010002496.1, read on the forward strand.
TTACTATGTATCTTAATATATCAAACTTGAATTTTTAATGCATTAACTAAATTATATTTATTAAAAAGGAGGGGGTCCACTGGTTACGAAAACCAGTGGCAGACGAACAAAGGAGGGAAAAGTTATCTTTGTAATGAGAGTAATACTATATATAATTAAATAATTAAAAGATAGACAACATGGCCAATCATTACCCTCCAAACATACATAGCATAAGTTGTTGTTCAAAATTCTTTGTTTTTTTTTCCAGTAGCCACGTTGAACATTTTTTTTAATTATTTATTACATTCCAATCTGACTTCCCATTCTTTTTATAACCACATAATATATATTTATTATATACTAACATGCACACATCTATGTGCAGAAAAGAAATCAAGAAAATTTACAGAGGAGAAGAGGAGGAAAGGGGGGGGGAAGAAGAAGAGAGAGAAGAAAAGAAATTACATAGCATTCGTAAGCCGACCGCAGGAACCTTCGCCCTTTTTTTTTTTTTTTTTATTTTCTTTTTGAATTATTTAAGTACTAAAAGTAATAGGTTTTACCCACATATTTAATTAAATATAGGCTAAATGGTATAGGGTCTTAAATAAATATCACTTTTAGACTAAAACTAATCGATTAATTAACTCAAGTTAATCTAATATTTAAAATTTTCCAAAAAATGACCTTCCGGGTCATTACATATATGTACAAGAAGTGTTTATAATTTTTTTCCTTTCTAGATTGATATTTAAATTTAAAATAAAAATTTTTAATTTCTTATTTGTTCATTCATTGTCTGAATCTCAAAAATCTCTAACAAAAAAAAAATATGAATAATAATTTATAATTATAATTAGTATAATAAATTAAAAAATTATGAAACATAGATATGTATATGTACAAGAAGTGTTTACAATTTCTTTTTCTTTCTAGGGTTCTTCTTCAATGGAGAAACCGCTTGGATTCTACCCAGAGCGGTTCTTCCTTCTTTAATTAAAAGTGGCATCTCGTCTCTCAAAAATGACTATTTCTGTTAGATGTATTATAGGTACGAGAAGTGTTTTTATAATTGTTTTCCTTCTAATTAATATCTAAATTTAAAAAATAAAATTTTTTAATTTCTTATTTGTTTTCACAAATTCATTTTGTCTGAATATCAAAAATCTCTAACCAAAAAAAATATGAGAATAATTATAATATACTGAGTAGAATAACTTAAAAAAATTAGAAACAGATATGTATATCTGTACAGGAAGTGTTTACAATGTTTTTCTTCTAGATTAATGTTTATTTAATTACTCATGAACTGTGTGATTTATGAATTGTGTATGGTAGGGGGTACGAACCGGCAGAAAAAGGTGGGTCTTGTTCACATGGATACCACCCGTGCTGGAGTTTTACACCAGGTCTGGAAAATTGAAATTCATCATTCTCTCATTAAAAATATGAATAATAATTTATACTATAAGTATTATATATGCACAAACCAAATGGAGTGGGTAGCTCTTGCATTTTAGGCTTTAGTGATGTAGCTTCTGCTTTAGACTTTTTAACAGTAGGTAGGCTACTCTATTTTCCTTTTTAGGCTTTTAGCAACGACTTTTCCTCCATTTTTTAACTATCCATTATTTTTTTTAACAAGTGGCCTGAAATATTCATGTCAAAACATTATGAAATAATCTTCTATGTAGAAATTTCCATCCACACTAATCAAACTCTTCCTTTCTTAATTGATTTTGTATGAATTCAAATCTTAACCAAAAATATATGGAATAATAATTTAAATTATAATTAGTAATAATAAATGAAATAAAAATGAAAAACAGAGAGATTGTTATATGACAAGAAGTGTTTATAATTCTGTTTCTGTCTAGATTAATGTTTAAAGTAAAATAAAAAAAGAAAAGATAGGGGAAGTGGTTATAATATACTAGATGACTAAAACAGTAAAAAATGATACTGTATTAAAAAATTATATATGTTTTATACAATAACAAATGGAGTAGTGTAGCTCTGCCTTTTTGCTTTAGCAGTACTGTAATTTTCATTTTTTGGCTGTTAGACAACGTGCCTCCTTTTTTTAATTTTATTGTCGTTTCTACAGAATAACTGAAATTTTAAATAAAAATTGTCACTCTCTGATATGTCATGATTTTGTCGAATCCCACCTTATTTCCCCCCAACAAATATGATACTCCTTTATAATTCTAAGTCGTAACTACCTCACACAAAGATGGAAACAGAAGAGGTATAGGGACAAGAAGTGGAGGAGTAAGGGAGGGGCGGGGGAAATGAAAGGGGGAAAGGGAAAAAGAAAACAAAGAAAAGAAAGGAGAGGGAAAGGGGGAGAGAAGGGGGGGAAGAGAGGGGAAGCGGAAGAGGAAAGACGGAGGAGAGAAAGGAGGGGAAACCGGAAGACGCGAAA